>OX336393.1:301931236-304431236 GCA_946902985.2 Meconema thalassinum
AAGCAGGTAGCTGGCGCAGCGAGCTGTACTTGCCTTACTGGCCAGTTAGAATTAGCCTTTAAAGCTAAGAGAACTTTAACAAGATTACCACTAAGAATTTTTGCTCAAATGCAACAAGTGGTGAAAGCCCTATCAATAGGTTTAATGGCATTGAGTAGGGAGAGTCAAGGAAGACCGGATCTTGCCTAACCGTTGTGTTTTCGAAATTATAAATCCAAAAACAAATATTTAATTTATTTAAAAAGGCAAAACAAGTTTATAACTTTAACAAACATATATTCAATCTTGTTAACAAATTTGTGGTCACAGACCTCAGATAGCATTAAACATTTGCGCCAGGCAATTAACAATTTATGAGGTTTTAAACCTTATATATGTACTAAAATCCTTGTAAGATTTAAAAAAGACAAAGGAAATGCTTAAAGTTTAAACATCAAATTGAGTACAAGGAGTGTACTTTAAGGAATTTACAAGTAATTATTTTTAGAAAAAGTTACAACTTCGAAAATAACAAAAAAGGAGACGAGTAAATGAAGAAGAAGTTCCTATTACTTCTTATGTTTATGCTGAATTACTTCTTTGACAATTATACAAAAGAGGGCAGGTCACTTACTGTGAAACCTGAAGAAAAAAATCAACAAGGAAGGTTCTAGACTTCCTGTATTTAGACAGGAATCACTAGATAAATGGGGAAGGTTACCCTTTCGTGAGACCTAGAAACAACTCACTAATGAGTTAAAAGAATTGTATTCTCTCGTTATAAAAGAGAAACAATGTGAGCTTGAACCGTGTATAAAACACGTAATTATACAGAAATTAAGTAATGATAAACAAGCAAAATGGAAGGGCACTTCGAAGAGTGACACCTTATGGAGAAGTTACAATTTTATTAATATGGTTGGTTAGTAGAAGGTTGAGGAAAGATCATTGGGATTTAGGATCAATGTTCATGGCCTTATTTAATGTAAACGGACGATCGCGACGCGGTAGAAAAGTGGGACAAGCACTAGTTATCACTATAGTCTTTTAAATAGATGAAAAGTTCGCTGTAGAGACACGAAAGTTTATGTAAAGAAAGTTATTGCAATGATGAAAATAACTGGTTGCACTAGGTAGGCGAGAGTCTATTTCTTGAGAAAGTTGGGAATTACAATTAAATGCGCCATAGAACATTCCAACGTTGGACGAAAGTTTGCTATTGCAGTAATTTATAAGGAAGATTCCTCATTTTAAATAGTATTTTCACAAGTGAGTGAAAAATACCTGACGGCAAGACTCGAAGATAGAGTACAGGATCTGGAAGGTTCCAGAAAGATCTTAATAGAAAAATGGGGCCAAAGATAATTCAGCGGAGGAACTTGCTTTGTAATTTATAGACAGCGGGTATTAGATAATATCCCACGTGGTGAGAAGATTTCTCATTTAGCAAGCATAAGAAATGCTGCTTTTCACCAAGACTGGCTTGATTAGACAAAAGCCCAACATGGAAAATCCCGCGAAGAATGATTACCGCCCCACAAGTAATCTCACGCTGTCTATAAAATAATCAATAAAAGCATGTAGATAAAATTGATGAAGATGAGGTTAAAACCTTAAGTCTGTACTTATCTTGGTTGCATGTTGAAGGTGAAGTTCCCCTTGACAATATTTAATATGCCAACATGGCGTAGAAAGTAGAGTTTGCCTCTTGGTTTGAGGAGACTGGCTCGAGTTGAGCCTTAACTGAGTCGACGGCTGGCGCACAAGTGAGACCCACTCAGCAGAGCACGGAGGGTCCAAGGAAGGGAAAGAGTGGGGGTAGGAGACAAAAGGAGAACATATAAACATAGCCAACATTACAACAAAAAATTGATCTTCTCTTGCTGAGCCGGTCTTCAAAGAGTTGATAACAGATGATACTAGCGCAGCATGGTGAGTAAAAAAGTAGACGTAGTTCTCTTGCTCACGGAGAAAATAGCTGGCGATGGTAACAATCTGGTGGCCAGATGGATAAGTAAATCCTCTTGCACCCGGAAGAATTGAGGAGCTTCAGAGATTCGCTGCGAGATGACGCTAGGTGGGTCATAGAAGATATATATCTAGAACAGACTCATAAAAGATATAAGGGACCTGATCAACAAAGGGAAAATAGAAGATCACTGTTGGTGTTTGATAAGAAAGGAAGAAATGGACATGCAAAGAGCATTAAAAATTGGATTCTCACGTACCGTGTATTCAAAGAATACACCATACTGGGAGGGAACACCAACAGAGAACAAATAAACAGTTACACATTCAAAGGCAACGGAGCGATCAAAGACAGTGGTCTTGTGATCGGACCATTAGTGGTCAAGATTTTGGCCACCCTGACTCTCCCATCTCTTCCAGGATAACACTCGGTCACTCTACCAGAGATCCATACTAGAGGGGGTGAAACATCCCTAACCAAGACCAAGTCCCCCACTTTAATGTCGGGACTGGAAAGAAACCACTTCTGTCTCCGTTGCAAAGAAGTTAAATATTCCAAGTTCCACCTCTTCCAAAAGGAATTGCGGAGGGCTTCAAGTTTACGCCAAACAATAGGTAAATTAGAATCCCTGAAAGAATTGGGAAGAGGAGGAGGAGCAGAAAGAGAAGTGCCGATAAGGAAGTGACCAGGTGTAAGTGGAAGCAGGTCATCAGGGTCATTGGAAAGAGGAGTTAAAGGGCGAGAGTTAAAAACACCTTCAATCAGAACGGACAGTGAATTGAATTCTTCATAAGTCAGAATACGATTACCTAAAACTTTTCTTAAATGACGTTTAGTAAGCTTTACACAAGATTCCCACCTACCACCGTGATGAGGAGCGTAGGGAGGTATGAAGCGCCATTTGAAACCCTTTGAATAAGAAAAATTAGAAATTTGTTCCATGGCAGGAGAGGAAGTGAGAGCTTTCTTCCACAGGGAAGCTGCGCCCTGAAAAGTGGAAGCGTTATCAGAGAACATCTCTGAAGGAAAACCACGCCTAGCAGTGAAGCGAGAGACAGCTGATAAAAAGTAGGAAGTAGGAGCATTCGATACTAGTTCCAAGTGGATTGCGCCAGTAACCATGCAAACAAAGAGAGAAATATAAAACTTACCAAACAATTTGCGTTTAGCTTCAGGAGAGTTTCGTTGATATTGGAACGGACCCATATAGTCCACACCGGTTAAAGCAAATGGGCGTATAGGAGAAGAGCGAAAAGAGGGCAGATCGCTCATTAATTGAGTATTGATTTTAGGTTTCGCTTTAAAGCAAGGAATGCACTTATGAATTACAGAAGAAACTTCGTGAATTCCATTTATGATCCAGTACTTTTCCCTTAAGAGGCAAAGCAGTGTGCGTGTACCAACATGCAGATTACGATAATGAAAGTCACGTATAATTAAAGAAGTTACGTGATGTTTGGAAGGCAAAATAACGGGATGCTTTTTGTCCTCAGAGAGCAAAGATTGCGAGAGCCTTCCACCTACCCTGAGTAACCCATGGTCATCAAGGAACGGAGCTAAAGCACGAAGACGACTGGATTTGAGAAGATCCTTTTTAGAAGAAAGCAAAGACAATTCAGAAGAAAAGGCTTCTTGCTGTGTCAGTTGTAAAACCTTAATGGTAGCGCGATTCAATTCATGATTGGTAAGGTGTGGTTTGGGGAGAAGAGGTTGGTCAACCACAAGATATTTCCATCTAAGGAGATAGGCAACAACTCGAATTAATTTGTGAAGGGAAGAGTAGCGGGACAACATGGGATGAGAAACGTTGGAAACAAGACACGAAGCAGTAGGTAAAGATACTTTAGCGTCAGGCAAGTTGGAGTTTGTAGCTGGAGGTTTAGAAGGCCATGAAGAAGAGTCTTCGATTAACCACGAGGGCCCATGCCAGTACAATTGGGAAGCTGCCAATTGAAAGGGTAAACAACCACGAGAGATAATATCGGCTGGATTATCAGCACTGGGCACATGCCTCCATTGACATCCAGAAGAAAGAGTTTAAATTTTGGAAACCCTGTTTGCAACAAAAGTTTGCCAGTGAGAGGGGTTCTTGGCGATCCAAGAAAGGGCGATCATGGAATCGCTCCAGAGATAGATTTGCGAGAATTCGACTTTTAATACTTCCCGTAATTTCTTAACAAGTTCTGCAGCCATGAGTGCAGCGCACAGTTCGAGCCTAGGCAAAGTGATAGTTTTAAGAGGAGCGACCTTCGATTTGGCACAAACAAGGTTGGAAACTGAAGATCCATATAATGAACCGTGGTAAACTAAATATGCGCAGCAACCGTAAGCCTTTTCGGAACTGTCCGCGAACACATGAAGGAAGAAAGGTGTATTAGAATGAGAGCTAATTAAATTCCTCGGGATTTCGATAAGGGAAAGATCCGGCAAATTGCTGCGAAACGAGAGCCAACGATTAAGAAAAGAAAGAGGGACAGTGTCATCCCATTCACATTTGAGCGACCACAGCTCTTGCATGAAGAGTTTGGCTATAACGATAACTGGGGCAAGGAATTGAAGCGAATCAAATTTTTTTTGCAATTTCAGAGAGGATTTGTCTTTTTGTATTAGGAAGCTCTTCTGCGAGCGAAACTTTATAGATGAGAGTGTCAGTGCTAGTGCACCAGTGAACTCCTAGAGTTTTTATAGATTCGGAGTTTCCACAAATTTCGACAGAAGAAGGATCTACGTCTTCGATGGGAAACTGGGCGAGAAACTCAGGGGAGTTGGAATTCCACTTATGGAGTGGGAAACCTCCATTCCTTAGCAATGCTTGAAGTTCTAACGACACAAAAGAAGCTTCCTCCAAAGTGGGGAAGGACTGCAAATAATCGTCAACATAGAATGACGTAGTTAGTGCTTCAGAGGCTTTTGAATTAAATAAATGACCATCTTGTGAGGCTAACAAGTGTAGAGATCGAATAGCAAGGAAAGCAGAGGGTTTTAAGCCATAAGTAACCGTTTTTAAGCGAAATACCTTAATGGGCTTACTGATTTCATCACGCCACAAGATTCTTTGGAGATCTCGTTGTTCCGGTTGAATTAAAACTTGACGGTACATCTGTTTTATATCAGCTATGACAGCTATGGGAAATAATCGAAAGTTTAAGAGTATAGCAGATAGATCTGATTGAATAGCAGGACCAGAGTAAAGA
This sequence comes from Meconema thalassinum, assembly GCA_946902985.2. NCBI lineage: Eukaryota > Metazoa > Arthropoda > Insecta > Orthoptera > Tettigoniidae > Meconema > Meconema thalassinum. The sequence goes on from OX336393.1 coordinate 301,936,379, forward strand.
GTGTCGTTAAGGCTGTTGCCATTAACGTCGGGTGATGAACCATTGAAAACAACTCGAATTTTATCTTTTACAAGGGGGTTTTTCCACACAGGATGATGATTTAGATAAACCGTTTCAAGTGGGGGGTGCAATTCATCCTCAGATTTGTTAACAACTTCCATGTGATCCAAGCTTTCATACTCATCCATGAAATCAGTGTACTGCTGTTTAACAAGAGGTTCTTTCTTGAATTTGCTCTCGATAGCAAAGAGAGCTTTTCGAGCTTTGGGCTGAGAATTAATAAGTTTTGGAGGATTATGTAATCTTGGCATTTGAACAACGAACCGGCCATCAGAAGAACGAGTGGTGGTGTTCAAAAAAAGTTGCTCACAGAATTCATTTTCTGAAGAGGTTACATTAGGAGGATCAGCGCTTTGAAGCCTCCAGAACTGTTCCAGATCAGTATTGGAGAAGTAACATTGCGATGCGGGTTGGGAAGAATAATGGGGAAGTTGACCTGTGACAATCCATCCAAAATTAGAGTCTCTGGCGACCACGTTTGAGGATAACTTGCGAACCTGTTTACGAAGGCAATTCCAGAAAACATTGGCACTAAAGAGTATGTCAATAGGGTTTTGCATGTTGAACAAAGGATCGGCTAGCCTTAAATGCGAGGGAATATTTAACCCTGAAATATCCACAGAGTGACTGGGAGTATCTTCTCCAATGCTATTGAGAATGAGACAATTAAGTTTAAAGAAGTTGTTTCTATGACAAATATCCCTTATGGTTAGCTTCGAGAATTGTAAAGCTTGCGATTTTGAGCTGTTGATGCCCGACACATTGATATAAGCGGGGTTTACAGGTAGGCCTAGTTTTCTAATTAAGGAATTAGACACAAAATCATGAGTTGCCGCTGAATCTAGAAGACCGCGTGCACGGACCCAGTTGCCAAAGTTATCCTGAACTTCAATTTGGACGGTGGACAACAATACTTGAGCACTGCGAATGGACTTGGCATTTTGAATGTACGATGAAGCATTAGCACTGTTAGCACTATCATTTTTCGGAGAAGTAGATGCAGTCGATGACCTTGCCTGATCATGACGATGTAGCAAAGTATGATGAGCCTTTTCACAATGGTAGCAAAGTCTTGTGGACTTACAATTAGAAGCAGAATGAGTAGGCGCTAGGCAATTGAAGCAATGTTTATTCTGGGAAACTAATTTTCTTCTGTCGTCGACTGACATTTCTTTAAAGGACTTACAGAGGTATAGGGCATGGGGATCTTTACAAAGTATGCACTTTAAAGGTTCGTTTAAACTCTTGCGAGGTTCGCTTTGAGTGTTTAAAACCATAGAGCTAGCAACACGACGTTCACTAGACCTAGTTGGGTAACCAGTAGTGTTTGATTTAAATTTAGATGAGCTGGACCCTGGTTTTTGGGTATTAGACGCTATGCGATCGCTTTTAGGTTTGATAGACATTAATTCAAATTTGGAACTCGGGGAAGAGGGTTCACTTTGATTAGCTAAAGCGGTTAAGAGCTGGCATCTGGTATTTACGAAAGTGACTAAATGCTCGTAAGAATAGTCGTTTTCTTTAGAAAGTTCAATTTCCCAAGCTTTGAGGGTAGCAGCATCAACTTTAGAAACCACTAAATGTATTAGGAAAGTATCCCAGTGTTCAGTGGGTTGATCTAGTTGGGACAAAGCCTTAACGTGAAGTTGTGTAGTATCAACTAGAGTGCGCAAACTGGTGACGTAATTGTGCTGTGACGCAGGTAGGTTGAATAGAGCCTTCATATGGCGTTGACTACGTAACCGTAAATTTCCATATCTTTATTTTAATAAGTTAAAGGCAATGGGGTAATTTTCGGCACGCAGAGGAAGTGCTTCGACCAACTGCAAAGCTTGACCTCGGAGGATAGATCTCAAGTAATGAAACTTGTAAATGACTTGAATGTCTTCATTGTCATGAACAAGGGAGCAAAATAATTCATAGAAAGAATCCCATGTAGATTCATCTCCAGAAAAATGGGGTAAATCAATTTTCGGTAAAATTGGTTTGGGCTTGTGAGTACCATCACGGAAAGAAGTTTGTGGTTCGTGAAGGGAACTAAGAACAGAAGCGTCCTTTTTCTGCTCCTCTTCGAGTTGGCGTATTATTTTGAAAGCAGAACCTATACCTTCGTAATATTGGTTTTCTACTTCGACTCGATCATCGGTTTGATTGAGCATACAAGTTTTTATTTTAGTTTGAATGTTACAATAGTTTTCATAAGAACGTTCAAAATCCCTTACACGATGTTTCAACAAGTCTAATTGAGCTTCTGAGGGATCTAACTCTTTTATGTACTTTCTAAAACGGGTAATTTGCCCTTTATAGGATGCTCGTTTAGAAGTAAGTTTTTCATCCTTATCCTTTTCAGTAGGAGCCATATTAAAGAAAATAGATTGAAATGCAACTCACGAAACTGTGGAACCTTGGAAATGCTGTCAAGCTGGCAGCAGCAATAAGTGGAAAGAACGGGACACACCAAAGGAGACAGGAGCGGCCTCTTTCGCCTTCCCAGGCTTTGCACGATGTGGTTATAGCTGAAAGATTCAAAGCAGATATTAATAATTTGCCAAGTATTGCCAAACAGAAAAATGACAAATGGACTCTCCCGGGTTTCGGCACCAAATTTTGGGTAGATTATTGGCTGAGGAATAACCCACCCACCAAGGGAAGATGATTAAGAAAAGGAAGTGGGTTTCGGACTGGAGAAAAAGGATAGAGAAATAGGATGAGAGCTCCACAAAAGTTATAAATTTAGCTTTAAATACACTCAGAGGCGGTTGCCACTGAAAATTCGTTCTCGGATACCTAAAGTGGGTAAGGACTTGGTCCAAGCTAACGGGAACCGCAGCTAGAACTTGGGCGGTTTGCTGGAGAGTGGCCTTAGTATATTCCCTCTCAAGCAGGCATAAGACTATTATGGGGAAGGGTGTTGGTCTGGCATGACTGAAAGTGACAAGTTCATTGTATGTCCTTTCAAAGAAATTCGTTTTTTCAAAGTAATTCGAAGAATGACAATAATTTGCATCAATTTTGATATTTCCAGTTTTCGAAGTTATAAGCTTCCTGAACAGTAACCAAGTGCTTCCAAAAAGGATGGTGATAAAGGAATTATGCTTTTGAAAATAAATTTGGTAAATGAACCAGTAGTTGCATTTGGAAATGGCTAAGCTTTTAACCAGCCAGTAGCCGACTAAAAGTTTAGGCAAAGAGAAACACTTATCTTTTTGAAAACTGACCATAATATTTTGGAGAGGATCTCCACAAGCAGGTAGCTGGCGCAGCGAGCTGTACTTGCCTTACTGGCCAGTTAGAATTAGCCTTTAAAGCTAAGAGAACTTTAACAAGATTACCACTAAGAATTTTTGCTCAAATGCAACAAGTGGTGAAAGCCCTATCAATAGGTTTAATGGCATTGAGTAGGGAGAGTCAAGGAAGACCGGATCTTGCCTAACCGTTGTGTTTTCGAAATTATAAATCCAAAAACAAATATTTAATTTATTTAAAAAGGCAAAACAAGTTTATAACTTTAACAAACATATATTCAATCTTGTTAACAAATTTGTGGTCACAGACCTCAGATAGCATTAAACATTTGCGCCAGGCAATTAACAATTTATGAGGTTTTAAACCTTATATATGTACTAAAATCCTTGTAAGATTTAAAAAAGACAAAGGAAATGCTTAAAGTTTAAACATCAAATTGAGTACAAGGAGTGTACTTTAAGGAATTTACAAGTAATTATTTTTAGAAAAAGTTACAACTTCGAAAATAACAAAAAAGGAGACGAGTAAATGAAGAAGAAGTTCCTATTACTTCTTATGTTTATGCTGAATTACTTCTTTGACAATTATACAAAAGAGGGCAGGTCACTTACTGTGAAACCTGAAGAAAAAAATCAACAAGGAAGGTTCTAGACTTCCTGTATTTAGACAGGAATCACTAGATAAATGGGGAAGGTTACCCTTTCGTGAGACCTAGAAACAACTCACTAATGAGTTAAAAGAATTGTATTCTCTCGTTATAAAAGAGAAACAATGTGAGCTTGAACCGTGTATAAAACACGTAATTATACAGAAATTAAGTAATGATAAACAAGCAAAATGGAAGGGCACTTCGAAGAGTGACACCTTATGGAAAAGTTACAATTTTATTAATATGGTTTGTTAGTAGAAGGTTGATGAAAGATCATTGGGATTTAGGATCAATGTTCATGGCCTGATTTAATGTAAACGGACGATCGCGACGCGGTAGAAAAGTTGGACAAGCACTAGTTATCACTGTAGTCTTTTAAATAGATGAAAAGTTCGCTGTAGAGACACGAAAGTTTATGTAAAGAAAGTTATTGCAATAATGAAAATAACTGGTTGCACTAGGTAGGCGAGGGTCTATTTCTTGAGAAAGTTGGGAATTACAATTAAATGCGCCATAGAACATTCCAACGGTGGACGAAAGTTTGCTATTGCAGTAATTTATAAGGAAGATTCCTCATTTTAAATAGTATTTTCACAAGTGAGTGAAAAATACCTGACGGCAAAACTCGAAGATAGAGTACAGGATCTGGAAGGTTCCAGAAAGATCTTAATAGAAAAATGGGGCCAAAGATAATCCAGCGGAGGAACTTGCTTTGTAATTTATAGACAGCGGGTATTAGATAATATCCCACGTGGTGAGAAGATTTCTCATTTAGCAAGCATAAGAAATGCTGCTTTTCACCAAGATTGGCTTGATTAGACAAAAGCCCAACATGGAAAAATCCCGCGAAGAATGATTACCGCCCCACAAGTAATCTCACGCTGTCTATAAAATAATCAATAAAAGCATGTAGATAAAATTGATGAAGATGAGGTTAAAACCTTAAGTCTGTACTTATCTTGGTTGCATGTTGAAGGTGAAGTTCCCCTTGACAATATTTAATATGCCAACATGGCGTAGAAAGTAGAGTTTGCCTCTTGGTTTGAGGAGACTGGCTCGAGTTGAGCCTTAACTGAGTCGACGGCCGGCGCACAAGTGAGACCCACTCAGCAGAGCACGGAGGGTCCAAGGAAGGGAAAGAGTGGGGGTAGGAGACAAAAGGAGAACATATAAACATAGCCAACATTACAACAAAAAATTGATCTTCTCTTGCTGAGCCGGTCTTCAAAGAGTTGATAACAGATGATACTAGCGCAGCATGGTGAGTAAAAAAGTAGACGTAGTTCTCTTGCTCACGGAGAAAATAGCTGGCGATGGTAACAATCTGGTGGCCAGATGGATAAGTAAATCCTCTTGCACCCGGAAGAATTGAGGAGCTTCAGAGATTCGCTGCGAGATGACGCTAGGTGGGTCATAGAAGATATATATCTAGAACAGACTCATAAAAGATATAAGAGACCTGATCAACAAAGAGAAAATAGAAGATCACTGTTGGTGTTTGATAAGAAAGGAAGAAATGGACATGCAAAGAGCATTAAAAATTGGATTCTCACGTACCGTGTATTCAAAGAATACACCAGACAGTGGTAAGAACTGTGAAATGCCAGAAAAAGTAGTGATGTAAATTTATATTACCGATAGTTACTGTTCCGTATGACCTAAATATTAAATAAAGAAGTTTTGTAGGATTTAACAGAGGTAGATAAGGAACCTGCTGTGTGTAATTTTAATTCAGTCGTGAAGTTAGGATGGAAAGGGGCGCGTAGTGCCTACGCTTATTGATTTAGGTTGTCTAAAGTCATTTAATTTGGAAGACAGAGGTTGTCGTGCTATTTAGCAATTCAGGTAAGTTGATGTGGGTCCTTAAACTGCAGGTAAGTTGGATGAAGTGAGAATTAAATTTAAAAAGTTGGGAAGATTATTACAAAGGTAAGTAATCGAAAGAAAGTAATAATTATTATGGCAACCATAATTATGAATATAATGGGAATAAAGATTTAATTCAAAAGTGAGTGAAGATAAGATGATACAGTGGTATTAAAACTAGTGAGTTGAAGAATTAAGTATTGATTTAATGAAGAAGTTTCAGTTGAGGACAGAGAGGTTATCAGTGGATATATTTTGAGAAATTTAGAAGTGATTTAGAATAGTTAATGGTAATGCGTTGTATGAATTAACCAACATCGGGTTGAAATGAGGAAGTAGTAACATGATTAGGGCATCTGGTACTTAGTGACAGATATATGTGTGCGTATGTGTGTATTTTCACGTAAATGGTCGTGAGTTTGAAGACGTAGGCCAACGAAGGTATAATGCCGTTGAGCAATGTGGTTTTAAGTATTGGTAAGATGCCAAATGAAGTTGTTTTTTTGAGGAAGTTTTTGGTAAGATGCCAAATGAAGTAAGTTGGAGGAAGTTTTTGGTAAGATGCCAAATGAAGTTTATTTTTTAGGAAGTTTTTGGTAAGATGCCAAATGAAGTTTTAAGAAGTTTTTGGGGGATGAAGTAGGTCAGCGAGGTATATTCCGTTGAGCAATGAGTTTTTTATGGTGTCTACGGGACTACGTGAAGTTAATGTTGGGAGGTTTTTAAAGTATATATGGTTGTATGCACACAAGGTAATAAGAGATTACAAAGGTAAGATGGTCCAAGTTTTAGTTACAGTTACGCACGTTTTAAAGATATTACAAGGCTTGTTTTCGAGCTAAACCACTTTGTAGTAAAAAGTTACTGATGATTAATGATGTGAGTAGTAGGATTCGCAACACTCCAAATATTGCATCATCATGACCAGAAATTGCGTAATCCTGATGACGTCATGGGATGACGTCAAGGGTCCTTAGAGCGAGCACGTGGTCCAGGAGCGAACATGTGCACTGCACGTGTTAGCGTGGGAAGGGGTTGACCTTTTGGTTTGTTTGTGCGATGGTGATAAAAAGTTAATGGGTGTTGACGTCATGGGGGTTGTTTATTGGGATGCTAACTGTCATCTGACACCCGTGCGAGTGTGAGCATGTGTGCCAGTGCGAGCAATCCGCACATGCGGCGCGCAGCTGTTATGTTTTTTTTTTTTTTTTGCTCGCGCCGGTTGGGCTGAGCGGAGAGGCGGCTCCTATCCACACATGTGGTGTGCAGCTGTTATTGTTTTTTGCTTAGGATGCTAACCGTCATTTGACACCCGTGCGAGTGTGAGCATGTGCACCAGTGCGAGCGATCACGTGATATGTCTGCAGTGATCGCGTGAGACGTGGTTGACCTTTAACAAGTACTGTTAACTTGGGGGTTCTGTCCACTAACTTATTGAACCCTCGTCGTATCGGCCCCGAACCTGATATCTCGCACTCGTAGTTATGCCCCCCTCTTTTCCTATAGCCTCATTATTAAAATAAAATACCAAAACAAAAGGTCATTCGCGGGTAGTGGGGTAATGTATGTTCTCTTGCAAGTCGCGTGTGTGCTTGAATACGTATGGCTATGTTGGGAAAATGTTTGGTGGTGGGCGAGGACTAGGGTTGAGTGAGGGCTCGTTTAAATGCTATTTTCCCGCTCTATTTGATGGTGAGGTAATTTTTTAAAATGGGTGGAATTTGGAAACGCAATTTGAGGTAAACGTGCGTTTTTGACATTTTGGCGAATTCAATGAGCTTGTAAGGCTAGAACGATGTGTTATTTAGGAATGGTGTGACGTCCTCTTTGCTATGAATGTGTGTCGGTATATATATATTTTTTAAATTGTTGTTTTGGAAATTGGTGCTATTTTGGAAACGGTGAAGATGAGAGAAAAGTTTGTTTGACGTCAATGAAAGGTCCCTATGCCCTCTAGGCTGACAGCAAGTTTGAAGTGTGTAGGACAAAACAAAATGATAGCCTACTTTCTGGCGAACATTGGCGATGATTCGCGAACGCATGGTCGGGTTTGAGCATATAGGGTGTCGTAGGACTTGTGGTGAACCACCCCTTGCTATGGACGGGAGTATATCCACCCCAAAATAAATCTACCCTTACCCGGAGGTTAAGTAGTGGTTATTTTTGTATGCATGCGCACTTGAGGGCTTTTGTAAGAGAGCGGAATTTTTAAATGATTCTGTATAGATGAGGTTTTTTAAAATATTTATTATAAAACAAAAAACTAATAGGTCATTCGCTTTTTAGTATCTCGCTAACCAATAATGCGATTTAAACATATGGGGTGTCGTAGGACTTGTAGTGAATTCTCATTTTGTATGAATGAGGTATGTCAACCCCCAAAATAAAAACTACCCTTACCTGGGGTGAAAGAGCAATTTTTGTATGTATGCACACCGGTGGCTTTTGTCAAAAGGGCCTAACTACACATTTGTTAATATTTTCTGAACCCCTGATGGGATTTTGCCATAGGCAGTATCCTAGCACTTGGGGTGACGCCTCGTTTTTGAAAGTATGATTTTTTTTTGTCAAAAGGGCCTAACTACACTTTTGTTAATATCTCGTGAACCAATCATGCTAGGGACTTGTATGAGGGGTCCTAGCACTTGGGGCGACGTCCCCCTTTATGGGGTGAAACTACCCCCCAAAATTGAAAACTCAATATCTTGGAAACTAAGAACCCTAAAATTAGGCGTGATAGCTTTAAAAATAGGTGATGACATAGGCTTTTACCTGGATTGGTCATTTCACCCCTAAAACAGTAAATAGTCATGTTATGGGGAAAAAACGTGTTAAACACCTAAAAATGATAAATGAAACTATGATCTTTTGTTTTTGATGAAAAATAGCAGGGGGGTGAAAACTACCCCCAAATTGAAAAATTGATACCTTGGAAACTAAGAACCGTAAAATTATGTGTAATAGCTTAAAAAATTGGTTGTGACATAGGCTTTTACCTGGATAGATGATGTCACCCCTAAAACAGTAAATAGTGATTTTACAGTGGGGAAAAAGGTCTTAAACGGGTAAAAATGATAATTGAACCTAAGATCTTTTGTTTTTCATGAAAAATAGTAGGGGGGTGAAAACTACCCTCAAATTGAAAAAATCGATATCTTGCAAACTAAGAACCCTAAAATTAGGTTTGATAGTTGAAAAATAGGTGATGACATACGCTTTTACCTCGATAGATTATTTCACTCATAAAACAGGGAATAGTAATGTTACAGGAGAAAAAGTTATTAAACACTTAAAAGCATAAGAGTTTTTTGAAACCATGCTTTAATGAATGTGTGTTTGGAGGATGACAGCTTGCAAATTAATATTATTATTTTTATTATTATTATTAGGTAATTATGGATTAATGTGTTTATAGCTAATGAATAAGGCTACAGAGTTGTATCAGGTGTTGTACAAATCAGGATGGCCAAACCGTTGCCATTCCCCCATGAATATACCCAAAAGAGCCAAAACGTTAAGGTTATCGACCTGAGATTTTATAAAACTAATTATCGGAGAGGGTGAAGTAAGGTGTTGTTTTGGACTGACAGTGGCTAACACTTTCCCATGATTTATGAATTGACCCAAAATGTTTTACCTGACAAGACTGAGTGTACCTGTTGCAGCCTTTAGAAAATCGAACCCGGACCTGTGTGGTGACAGTCGAGTTATATTAATGATGCTTTTTGAACAAACACAGTCTTGCATACTATCGCTGGGTTGAATCTGCACAGAGACACTGGCTTTGTTTGTGTAATGAGTCTTGGTGATAAGAACACGATGCTCTTGCCAGCAAGTTTCATATTACTCGTCTGCTTGATAGTGGACGTGATTCGCACCGTGTTAACGTACATGACTTGATAGTTGTTAGGTAAGGGTTGACAAGGCTCAATGAACCTTATTTCAACCTTAAGATGAATATGAATTTCTTGGTATAGTCGGGGTTGCAAGCCAAGGCCTTAGGGTAGACAACCAACTATGTTAAACACTACACTGTGAGATGGTCAAATGATAATGTAACAGAACATATAGAAAAGTTTTATGTAGTTTAACGAATTGACTAAGAGCCATACCATGAGAGGTATAGGTAATTGAAATTGAATCCTTAGCTGTTGACCCTACTACATGTAAGCTATAGCAATGTCCACCTATAAGCTATCATGTTAGAAAAAGAAAAGTATGGGTTGTTTTAAACGGAGAATGATTGTGTTTACTGTAAAACACAAATCTGAATTTAAAAATAGTTTATGTCCTACATGATGTTTGAACTCTCTTTTTATTTATACTTTAGACAAACGCTAACATAGTTGTAATTCAGAAGCCATGGCTGCCTCCTTTCCAATCCTACACCGTACACTGAAGTTAAAGTTAATAATGATCACGTTACAGGCAGCCAGTTTCAAAGCCATGATAAATAAGTGAACAAAGTGTAAAATACTTGGCCCAGTCGGGAAATCAACATGGTGTTGTTTCAAACAAAAGACAAGCGTTCTATAAACTTGTCCACCAAGCTGTCCTATCGACCCCTAATTGTTTGGCTGATGGTGAAAATAAAATTAAATGTAAACTATAACCAAAACTAACTACACACTTATAACTAGAAAAATGAAATGTAAGACAAAAGGATAACAGGACAAATAAAGGACAGAAGGAATAAATAATGCCCCTCAACCCTCAAGAATGTGGATTGATGAACTTGAAAGGAAGGAGAGCCATAAAAGGTAGATATGAAAGTAAAAGAGGAGAGGGTCCCGCTCCAGAGGTAATCGATAAAAAGGAGGAAAACTGGGCCCAGCTCAGGAATCCCTTGTGGTCGCAAACTTCCAAACTCATCAGCCGTAAGCCCCTGAGGGTGTAGGCATATCCAGGGTGCACCACAAGTGGTGGGGCTACATACACCCTACCTTTAGTGTGGCTTGTGCAATAGGCAGGAAATAACATAAAAATAAAAAGAAGGCTGCCTCCTCACACAAGGAGGGTATCAGAAAAAATAAACACGGGTCAATTAAGTCGGAAAATAAAGAGACTCCCTAAGCCTTGGATAGCCTAATAATGTCGGAGTCGGTAGAGAACAAGAGTTGACCAAGTGTGGTCGACAGGAAAGAAGACAGACAGGAGCCTAGCACAAGTCAGTGGGAACAATGACGGATTCAGCTGGGGCTCCATGGTCGTCAACCTACATTCCACTAGATGAAAGCCCTTGTTTGGGGGTGGTGGAAAATAAACACCTCTTTTGTTTTAAATCACTGGCTTTAAGGACGGTAACAAATGGCATACCATTATAATGCGATACTGGTCCTAGGGATATGCAAAATTGTATTAGATACTCAGCTAATAATAGTGTACATGACCCCTTATTATTTTCCCTAATTACAGTACATGGGAATGACGACCATGATTTCCAAGCCCCTAAGTAAGACAAAAACAAATTATTTCCATTCACAAACAGTTGGGGTGAGGTGAGGTGAGTTTTCTAAACGTCAAACACATGTGGTTTTCCACTTTTACTCCAGGTAAATGCCATGTTTGCCCACAGACAAGTGCAAAGAAAATCGAAACATGTTATGTTTGGATCAATTCCTTACCTACATGACAACATGTACTTGAAATAACAAGTAATGAGCATTCTATGTTAACAATAGTGAGATGCTTGCAAACTGCCAATGCTTAGAGCTCATTAGCGGCTTCTAAGGGAGGCAAGGAGTACACTTACTTGAAAAACTAACAAGAGGAGTGTTCGATTTTCCCACAACACCCAATATGAAAGTAAATATAAATGACTATGCACTTAAGTCCATAACCACCTCCTTACCATTCCTACCCTTCATAGTCAAAGGCACACATTAATACAGCCATCACAGTGACAGAGGTTATTTGTAAAATATCTAAATATCTGAGATTTATCTTGAAATTGACCAGAATTTTGTAAAATCCACAAAATTTACCGCAAATTTAGCAAATTCCACCAAATTTCAGCAAAATCCAACAAATCACTACCAGATTTATTGAAATGCCATTAAATTATTAAAGAATGGTTTGAACTAGCTCAAATTTATATAAAATTACCCGAATATTGATGAAAATTCACCAAATTCTACCAAATTTAGCCAAGAGGTCTACAAACCATGAAATGTAACCATTTTTTAAAATTCACAACATATACTCGAAAATTCCATAATATTCCCTTTGCGTGTATATTTTTTTAGTTGTTGTTTCGTTTCCCACACTCCCTGCAGACAAATACCTGAACATGACTTTATCCTAGACTAGGAGCTCCACATTCGACATGATAGCTGAGTTTCATCTCCCATAAACTCGTCTCTGAGGTGGGTGCCAGAAAAGGCATCCAGCTGCAAAAACCACACCCTCACATAGACTTTCATAACTTCTTACGTTGAGGTTCATAACACTACGTTGATTGATTTATCGGTTTCCTTTTCACAATTCCTGTCTATGCATTCCTCTTGAAGGTTGCAAGATGCGTGCAAGGTTCCTAAAATGCAATTCAATTTAATAAATACCTTAAGATGGTTTGATTTGTTTAATGATATGGTGTTAATACTATTTTTAGGTCTTGACTGGCTTTGCAATAAGAATTGACTAACCAAACATGAGTTACCTATCAGGGAAACATTTTGGCCACTATGTTGGCTATTGACCAGTGAGTTTAGCTGTTTATCATTTTTTTAAATCATAAACAACAGAGGCTTAAACGTATAGATAAACCGTGTGACCATGTTTGTTAAACAAGACATTATACCAGAGGCAATTAGGATACTTATGTAGAGTTTACCAAAAATAATGTTGTGTAACAGTAAATGCTAGTCAACAGTTATACACTTCTAAAAAAAAATCATCATACAATACCTGAGAGCTCTTCTAAAATTATTGATGTGTAACATGTTTCCACTAACTTGCTATGTATTTTTTGGCTTGGGGGTGATTTTCAAGAAATGCAAATGGAACTGAAATGCAATACAAACAATGAGCGCGCCTGGTGGCTGAGATTGATACCACGACGTACTGTCGGTTATGTAGCTATGTGGAATGTATATCAAATATGGTTTACTTCAAGGTCTGGAGATCCCTACAATTCCTACAATAAATGATCTTGAAATGGTCATCCTATGGTGTGAAAATATTTATTAGGTATATATATACTGAAAACAATTATGATTTATTAAATGTTTATATGATTACAGTATTGTCATTTAATGTAAGCACTTGAGGCACTACCGACCAAAATACAGCACTATCTGCAATATGCATTGCATACTTGAAGGTTTGGTGGTCCCATTAAAGTTATTCCTACAATAAATGATCTTGAAATGGTCATCCTATGGTGTGAAAATATTTATTAGGTATATATATTTTTACTGAAAACAATTATGATTTATTAAATGTTTATATGTTTACAGTATTGTTATTTAATGTAAGCACTTGAGGCACTACCGACCAAAATACAGCACTATCTGCAATATGTATTGCATACTTGAAGGTTTGGTGGTCCCATTAAAGGTATTCCTACAATAAATGATTTTCAAGTTGTCATTCTATGACGTGAAAATATTTAATATATGATATTTGCTAACAGAATATGCCACTGGAATTATTTTACAAGTAGTTATTTTAATGACAACAGAGTTCACTGTTAATAACGGAGAGCCCTATGTGGAATGTAGGATAACATGTAACATAATATACGTGATATGTCACAACTGTAAGGCTTGTGATTTTTTAAGATGCCTTTATACCTATATTAATCACCCAGTTTACAAGACTGATAACTGTAATGCTACGGAACAATCATAACAAATCAAAAATGTGCATTGGAAAACCAAAAAGTGGTTGAGCAAATATACAGTCAACATGCAAAAAAAACAAGAGATATATACAAATTGTGTTAATTAATTTAATTCAAATATATATATTTTTACAATAGGTATACACACACACACACACAGAATACAGCTCTTCTTTTGTTCATGTTTGCCTGCTACAGTTTTTAAATATAACACTTGCTGAACATTATTTTAGGGGTGGGGGTGTTGCTACGTTGACCCATTACACAATAATACCAGCTTTACGAAGTTCATCTTCTATTTTTAACAGCTCTTCCTCATAACCAATATGACCAGCCTGTTTACAGGCATGCAAGAGCTGTAGACGTTCGACTAATATATTAGGATCGTTCCATTTGCTATTTTTATGAATGGTTTCAAATACTCGGGAAGCAGTCCATCATTTTCACCATCAACATCATTATCATCCTCATCATTATAATCATCTTCATAATGATCATCATCATCCTCGTCATCTTTACCATCATAATTCCCACCTGTGTCCACAGTCTGTTCAATGGTTTGAGTTCCCTTTGATAGTGTTGAAAGCTTCTTTTTAGATGTACTAGAGTGCTTTAACATTATGTTATTATTATCACCATCATCATCCTTTTCATCTTCCCCAACCAACTTCTTGATGGGGTATGTTGTCTCTGATAGAGTTGAGGGCTTTCGAGATGTGTGTGTGTGTCTGATCATGGGTTTTACTGGAGGTCTTAAAGGTTTCTCATTAAACAACTCGCTAACAGCATGAGTGCGTTGTAGTGTCCCATATTAATGCCAACTCTTATAATTATAAGCAGCAGCAGGGTAGGTTAGGTTATGTTAGGATTGGTGAAGTTAGGTTAGGTGAGGTTGGGGCAGGTTAGGTTAGGTTAGGTTATGACTAAGTTTGTTATGCTTAGTTGTTTTAGAAAAACACTACATTGGCTCTCATATTTGTTTCCATATTTTCTTTGCACTTTCAACTATCTTGAATTGTGTATTTACTTTTGCCGGCATATTTGTTGACATATTTGTTAGCATATTTGCTCCCACTTTTTATATTTGCTTTGCTCCCACATTTCATCCCATATATGCTCCCACTTTTTGCTCACAGTTTTTGCTCCCACATTTGCTCCCACTTTCGCTGACACTTTTTACCCCCACTTTTGCTCCCTCTTTTTGCATCTATATATGCTCCCACATTAATCTATTGTTGTTATTTCCAAGTTGTCTTTACTAGAAATTAGTTTATGCTTGACAGTTGATATGGAAGTATCAGTGACTAGGTATGGTAAGCCTTATGCATACTATAAAGGATATTCATATATTGTGAAACGAAGCAATAAAAATGGAACTGTTATTTGGCGCTGTTCAAAGCAACGATCGAAACAGTGTCGAGGAATGCTTAAGACAAGAGAATTGGACATACTTTCTTCAAACAGTCATGATTGTAAACTTAATAATCATGCTAGTGTAAATGTAAGGAAAACTCAAACCGAAGCAAAAAACCAAGTCCAAGAAAAAAATAGTGCTGCTCAAGATAATATTAACCTCTGGTTTAATACACTACAACGCACTCATGCTGTTAGCGAGTTGTTTAATGAGAAACCTTTAAGTCCTCCAGTAAAACCCATGATCAGACACACACACACACATCTCAAAAGCCCTCAACTCTATCAGAGACAACATACCCCATCAAGAAGTTGGTTGGGGAAGATGAAAAGGATGATGATGGTGACAATAATAACATAATGTTAAAGCACTCTAGTACATCTAAAAAGAAGCTTTCAACACTATCAAAGGGAACTCAAACCATTGAACAGACTGTGGACACAGGTGGGAATTATGATGGTAAAGATGACGAGGATGATGATGATCATTATGAAGATGATTATAATGATGAGGATGATAATGATGTTGATGGTGAAAATGATGGACTGCTTCCCGAGTATTTGAAACCATTCATAAAAAATAGCAAATGGAACGATCCTAATATATTAGTCGAACGTCTACAGCTCTGCATGCCTGTAAACAGGCTGGTCATATTGGTTATGAGGAAGAGCTGTTAAAAATAGAAGATGAACTTCGTAAAGCTGGTATTATTGTGTAATTGGTCAACGTAGCAACACCCCCACCCCTAAAATAATGTTCAGCAAGTGTTATATTTAAAAAACTGTAGCAGGCAAACATGAACAAAAAAGAGCTGTATTCTCTGTGTGTGTGTGTGTGTGTGTGTGTGTGTGTGTGTGTGTATACCTATTGTAAAAATATATATATTTGAATTAAATTAATTAACACAATTTGTATATATTTCTTGTTTTTTTTGGCATGTTGACTGTATATTTTCTCAACCACTTTTTGGTTTTCCAATGCACATTTTTGATTTGTTATGATTTTTCCGTAGCATTACAGTTATCAGTCTTGTAAACTGGGTGATTAATATAGGTATAAAGGCATCTTAAAAAAATCACAAGCCTTACAGTTGTGACATATCACGTATATTATGTTACGTGTTATCCTACATTCCACATAGGGCTCTCCGTTATTAACAGTGAACTCTGTTGTCATTAAAATAACTACTTGTAAAATAATTCCAGTGGCATATTCTGTTAGCAAATATCATATATTAAATATTTTCACGTCATAGAATGACAACTTGAAAATCTTTTATTGTAGGAATACCTTTAATGGGACCACCAAACCTTCAAGTATGCAATACATATTGCAGATAGTGCTGTATTTTGGTCGGTAGTGCCTCAAGTGCTTACATTAAATAACAATACTGTAAACATATAAACATTTAATAAATCATAATTGTTTTCAGTAAAAAAATATATATATATATATATATATATATACCTAATAAATATTTTCACACCATAGGATGACCATTTCAAGATCATTTATTGTAGGAATAACTTTAATGGGACCACCAAACCTTCAAGTATGCAATACATATTGCAGATAGTGCTGTATTTTGGTCGGTAGTGCCTCAAGTGCTTACATTAAATAACAATACTGTAAACATATAAACATTTAATAAATCATAATTGTTTTCAGTATTATATATATATATATATATATATATATATACCTAATAAAAATTTTCACTCCATAGGATGACCATTTCAAGATCATTTATTGTAGGAATTGTAGGGATCTCCAGACCTTGAAGTAAACCATATTTGATATACATTCCACATAGCTACATAACCGACAGTACGTCGTGGTATCAATCTCAGCCACCAGGCGCGCTCATTGTTTGTATTGCATTTCAGTTCCATTTGCATTTCTTGAAAATCACCCCCAAGCCAAAAAATACATAGCAAGTTAGTGGAAACATGTTACACATCAATAATTTTAGAAGAGCTCTCAGGTATTGTATGATGATTTTTTTTAGAAGTGTATAACTGTTGACTAGCATTTACTGTTACACAACATTATTTTTGGTAAACTCTACATAAGTATCCTAATTGTCTCTGGTATAATGTCTTGTTTAACAAACATGGTCACACGGTTTATCTATACGTTTAAGCCTCTGTTGTTTATGATTTAAAAAAATGATAAACAGCTAAACTCACTGGTCAATAGCCAACATAGTGGCCAAAATGTTTCCCTGATAGGTAACTCATGTTTGGTTAGTCAATTCTTATTGCAAAGCCAGTCAAGACCTAAAAATAGTATTAACACCATATCATTAAACAAATAAAACCATCTTAAGGTATTTATTAAATTGAATTGCATTTTAGGAACCTTGCACGCATCTTGCAACCTTCAAGAGGAATGTATAGACAGGAATTGTGAAAAGGAAACCGATAAATCAATCAACGTAGTGTTATGAACCTCAACGTAAGAAGTTATGAAAGTCTATGTGAGGGTGTGGTTTTTGCAGCTGGATGCCTTTTCTGGCACCCACCTCAGAGACGAGTTTATGGGAGATGAAACTCAGCTATCATGTCGAATGTGGAGCTCCTAGTCTAGGATAAAGTCATGTTCAGGTATTTGTCTGCAGGGAGTGTGGGAAACGAAACAACAACAAAAAAAATATACACGCAAAGGGAATATTATGGAATTTTCGAGTATATGTTGTGAATTTTAAAAAATGGTTACATTTCATGGTTTGTAGACCTCTTGGCTAAATTTGGTAGAATTTGGTGAATTTTCATCAATATTCGGGTAATTTTATATAAATTTGAGCTAGTTCAAACCATTCTTTAATAATTCAATGGCATTTCAATACATCTGGTAGTGATTTGTTGGATTTTGCTGAAATTTGGTGGAATTTGCTAAATTTGCGGTAAATTTTGTGGATTTTACAAAATTCTGGTCAATTTCAAGATAAATCTCAGATATTTAGATATTTTACAAATAACCTCTGTCACTGTGATGGCTGTATTAATGTGTGCCTTTGACTATGAAGGGTAGGAATGGTAAGGAGGTGGTTATGGACTTAAGTGCATAGTCATTTATATTTACTTTCATATTGGGTGTTGTGGGAAAATCGAACACTCCTCTTGTTAGTTTTTCAAGTAAGTGTACTCCTTGCCTCCCTTAGAAGCCACTAATGAGCTCTAAGCATTGGCAGTTTGCAAGCATCTCACTATTGTTAACATAGAATGCTCATTACTTGTTATTTCAAGTACATGTTGTCATGTAGGTAAGGAATTGATCCAAACATAACATGTTTCGATTTTCTTTGCACTTGTCTGTGGGCAAACATGGCATTTACCTGGAGTAAAAGTGGAAAACCACATGTGTTTGACGTTTAGAAAACTCACCTCACCTCACCTCACCCCAACTGTTTGGGAATGGAAATAATTTGTTTTTGTCTTACTTAGGGGCTTGGAAATCATGGTCATCATTCCCATATACTGTAATTAGGGAAAATAATAAGGGGTCATGTACACTATTATTAGCTGAGTATCTAATACAATTTTGCATATCCCTAGGACCAGTATCGCATTATAATGGTATGCCATTTGTTACCGTCCTTAAAGCCAGTGATTTAAAACAAAAGAGGTGTTTATTTTCCACCACCCCCAAACAAGGGCTTTCATCTAGCGGAATGTAGGTTGACGACCATGGAGCCCCAGCTGAATCCGTCATTGTTCCCACTGACTTGTGCTAGGCTCCTGTCTGTCTTCTTTCCTGTCGACCACACTTGGTCAACTCTTGTTCTCTACCGACTCCGACATTATTAGGCTATCCAAGGCTTAGGGAGTCTCTTTATTTTCCGACTTAATTGACCCTTGTTTATTTTTTCTGATACCCTCCTTGTGTGAGGAGGCAGCCTTCTTTTTATTTTTATGTTATTTCCTGCCTATTGCACAAGCCACACTAAAGGTAGGGTGTATGTAGCCCCACCACTTGTGGTGCACCCTGGATATGCCTACACCCTCAGGGGCTTACGGCTGATGAGTTTGGAAGTTTGCGACCACAAGGGATTCCTGAGCTGGTCCCAGTTTTCCTCCTTTTTATCGATTACCTCTGGAGCGTGACCCTCTCCTCTTTTACTTTCATATCTACCTTTTATGGCTCTCCTTCCTTTCAAGTTCGTCAATCCACATTCTTGAGGGTTGAGGGGCATTATTTATTCCTTCTGTCCTTTATTTGTCCTGTTATCCTTTTGTCTTACATTTCATTTTTCTAGTTATAAGTGTGTAGTTAGTTTTGGTTATAGTTTACATTTAATTTTATTTTCACCATCAGCCAAACAATTAGGGGTCGATAGGACAGCTTGGTGGACAAGTTTATAGAACGCTTGTCTTTTGTTTGAAACAACACCATGTTGATTTCCCGACTGGGTCAAGTATTTTACACTTTGTTCACTTATTTATCATGGCTTTGAAACTGGCTGCCTGTAACGTGATCATTATTAACTTTAACTTCAGTGTACGGTGTAGGATTGGAAAGGAGGCAGCCATGGCTTCTGAATTACAACTATGTTAGCGTTTGTCTAAAGTATAAATAAAAAGAGAGTTCAAACATCATGTAGGACATAAACTATTTTTAAATTCAGATTTGTGTTTTACAGTAAACACAATCATTCTCCGTTTAAAACAACCCATACTTTTCTTTTTCTAACATGATAGCTTATAGGTGGGCATTGCTATAGCTTACATGTAGTAGGGTCAACAGCTAAGGATTCAATTTCAATTACCTATACCTCTCATGGTATGGCTCTTAGTCAATTCGTTAAACTACATAAAACGTTTCTATATGTTCTGTTACATTATCATTTGACCATCTCACAGTGTAGTGTTTAACATAGTTGGTTGTCTACCCTAAGGCCTTGGCTTGCAACCCCGACTATACCAAGAAATTCATATTCATCTTAAGGTTGAAATAAGGTTCATTGAGCCTTGTCAACCCTTACCTAACAACTATCAAGTCATGTACGTTAACACGGTGCGAATCACGTCCACTATCAAGCAGACGAGTAATATGAAACTTGCTGGCAAGAGCATCGTGTTCTTATCACCAAGACTCATTACACAAACAAAGCCAGTGTCTCTGTGCAGATTCAACCCAGCGATAGTATGCAAGACTGTGTTTGTTCAAAAAGCATCATTAATATAACTCGACTGTCACCACACAGGTCCGGGTTCGATTTTCTAAAGGCTGCAACAGGTACACTCAGTCTTGTCAGGTAAAACATTTTGGGTCAATTCATAAATCATGGGAAAGTGTTAGCCACTGTCAGTCCAAAACAACACCTTACTTCACCCTCTCCGATGATTAGTTTTATAAAATCTCAGGTCGATAACCTTAACGTTTTGGCTCTTTTGGGTATATTCATGGGGGAATGGCAACGGTTTGGCCATCCTGATTTGTACAACACCTGATACAACTCTGTAGCCTTATTCATTAGCTATAAACACATTAATCCATAATTACCTAATAATAATAATAAAAATAATAATATTAATTTGCAAGCTGTCATCCTCCAAACACACATTCATTAAAGCATGGTTTCAAAAAACTCTTATGCTTTTAAGTGTTTAATAACTTTTTCTCCTGTAACATTACTATTCCCTGTTTTATGAGTGAAATAATCTATCGAGGTAAAAGCGTATGTCATCACCTATTTTTCAACTATCAAACCTAATTTTAGGGTTCTTAGTTTGCAAGATATCGATTTTTTCAATTTGAGGGTAGTTTTCACCCCCCTACTATTTTTCATGAAAAACAAAAGATCTTAGGTTCAATTATCATTTTTACCCGTTTAAGACCTTTTTCCCCACTGTAAAATCACTATTTACTGTTTTAGGGGTGACATCATCTATCCAGGTAAAAGCCTATGTCACAACCAATTTTTTAAGCTATTACACATAATTTTACGGTTCTTAGTTTCCAAGGTATCAATTTTTCAATTTGGGGGTAGTTTTCACCCCCCTGCTATTTTTCATCAAAAACAAAAGATCATAGTTTCATTTATCATTTTTAGGTGTTTAACACGTTTTTTCCCCATAACATGACTATTTACTGTTTTAGGGGTGAAATGACCAATCCAGGTAAAAGCCTATGTCATCACCTATTTTTAAAGCTATCACGCCTAATTTTAGGGTTCTTAGTTTCCAAGATATTGAGTTTTCAATTTTGGGGGGTAGTTTCACCCCATAAAGGGGGACGTCGCCCCAAGTGCTAGGACCCCTCATACAAGTCCCTAGCATGATTGGTTCACGAGATATTAACAAAAGTGTAGTTAGGCCCTTTTGACAAAAAAAATCATACTTTCAAAAACGAGGCGTCACCCCAAGTGCTAGGATACTGCCTATGGCAAAATCCCATCAGGGGTTCAGAAAATATTAACAAATGTGTAGTTAGGCCCTTTTGACAAAAGCCACCGGTGTGCATACATACAAAAATTGCTCTTTCACCCCAGGTAAGGGTAGTTTTTATTTTGGGGGTTGACATACCTCATTCATACAAAATGAGAATTCACTACAAGTCCTACGACACCCCATATGTTTAAATCGCATTATTGGTTAGCGAGATACTAAAAAGCGAATGACCTATTAGTTTTTTGTTTTATAATAAATATTTTAAAAAACCTCATCTATACAGAATCATTTAAAAATTCCGCTCTCTTACAAAAGCCCTCAAGTGCGCATGCATACAAAAATAACCACTACTTAACCTCCGGGTAAGGGTAGATTTATTTTGGGGTGGATATACTCCCGTCCATAGCAAGGGGTGGTTCACCACAAGTCCTACGACACCCTATATGCTCAAACCCGACCATGCGTTCGCGAATCATCGCCAATGTTCGCCAGAAAGTAGGCTATCATTTTGTTTTGTCCTACACACTTCAAACTTGCTGTCAGCCTAGAGGGCATAGGGACCTTTCATTGACGTCAAACAAACTTTTCTCTCATCTTCACCGTTTCCAAAATAGCACCAATTTCCAAAACAACAATTTAAAAAATATATATATACCGACACACATTCATAGCAAAGAGGACGTCACACCATTCCTAAATAACACATCGTTCTAGCCTTACAAGCTCATTGAATTCGCCAAAATGTCAAAAACGCACGTTTACCTCAAATTGCGTTTCCAAATTCCACCCATTTTAAAAAATTACCTCACCATCAAATAGAGCGGGAAAATAGCATTTAAACGAGCCCTCACTCAACCCTAGTCCTCGCCCACCACCAAACATTTTCCCCACATAGCCATACGTATTCAAGCACACACGCGACTTGCAAGAGAACATACATTACCCCACTACCCGCGAATGACCTTTTGTTTTGGTATTTTATTTAAATAATGAGGCTATAGGAAAAGAGGGGGGCATAACTACGAGTGCGAGATATCAGGTTCGGGGCCGATACGACGAGGGTTCAATAAGTTAGTGGACAGAACCCCCAAGTTAACAGTACTTGTTAAAGGTCAACCACGTCTCACGCGAACACTGCAGACATATCACGTGATCGCTCGCACTGGTGCACATGCTCACACTCGCACGGGTGTCAAATGACGGTTAGCATCCTAAGCAAAAAACAATAACAGCTGCACACCACATGTGTGGATAGGAGCCGCCTCTCCGCACAGCCCAACCGGCGCGAGCAAAAAAAAAAAACATAACAGCTGCGCGCCACAGGTGCGGATTGCTCGCACTGGCACACATGCTCACACTCGCACGGGTGTCAGATGACAGTTAGCATCCCAATAAACAACCCCCATGACGTCAACACCCATTAACTTTTTATCACCATCGCACAAACAAGCCAAAAGGTCAACCCCTTCCCACGCTAACACGTGCAGTGCACATATTCGCTCCTGGACCACGTGCTCGCTCTAAGGACCCATGACGTCATCCCATGACGTCATCAGGATTACGCAATTTCTGGTCATGATGATGCAATATTTGGAGTGTTGCGAATCCTACTACTGATGTGGTATATTGTTGTCCTACACAGTTAAAAGGGGTAATAATGAAGTATCAATTAAAGGCAGGTGAAATTTACGCATTTAATTTGGTAGAGCAGTGAGTGTCTGAACTGTGTTATGACTCAGGACTTGCTTTATGAAGTGATTATGGGAAAATATTTGCTAATTAGGAGTGTCGGTGTTATTGACTATCAACTGGAACACTGTCATTATTTTAGGAAGAAAATAGTTAGGAAAACAAAGTGTGATGTTATTATTCCAAGGAATTAGTCGAAGCATGTAAGATTTTTTTAGCTGAAATTTAGTGTGTTATTGGTCAGTAAGAGGTGACCTGTAACAGTAAGAAGATGTGGGATTATACCACGAATAGGGGAGGTTTTTGTATGTGACGTGTGATGTCACGATGAGTTTTGAGAGATTCTGGTATAGCAAGAATGAGCTATAGTCCAGGCGATCGAAGCATGTAAGGAAGTGTTGACGAGAAATGTCACAATAAGTTTTGAGAGAAAACTAAGGGGTTTTTTTAGGTATTCAGCCAGAAGTCAAATCATGAATAGACTAAGTTTAAAGTATAAGAGCATTAATATTTTGTGGAACGAAATATTTATTCCGAGGAGATTGTCATGTGTTTTTGTGAAATAGTTTAGTGATATACGTAATTCAGGTATTGAGTAGTATTTTGTCCTCGTCTTAATCATTTTGTTATGGTAGGTAAGAATGACGATACAGTAAAGTTATATCTTGAGGCTAAGTTAAATTTAATAATGTGAACAAGAAGTCAGATTTTATGTTTATTTGTGATTTTGAAAATTCAAGTTATTGTTTTCGAGAAGTAGTAAAGAGGAATTGTGGTTTTATAAGAGGTTAAGAAGTCGTGCAGACTTAGGAAGTATTAATTTGAAAGGAGGAGGCCGTGGCCTAAGAAAGAATTAAGCCACGAAGGCGGGTGAGTAGTAACTTGGGTATTTAAGTGAACTGTTTAATGACTGCTTTAAGGTATTTCGATGTCATTATGTATTTGGGGAAGTATTTACATGTATGACATATGCACTGAAATATGAATTGCCTTAGGTATCTTGCTAAGTTATTTTTTCTTCAATTATTGAAATTTTACTGCATTTGAGTAATCCCTTTATAGAGACGAAAGGAATATTGCGTTGTTTGCATATCGTGTGCTGTAATAGTTATAATGTGTTAATCAGCTGGAATTACAACAATGTAATTCTTCACCAGACTGACGAAAACTACGTTCACTAGATATGAAACCAAAATTGTATGTCAAGCATACAATCACCACAATTATAAACGAGTGCAGCGCAGACATATATGTCAAAATTAAAAGTGAAGGGCATTTATGTATAGTTTTTACAGCTCGCTAATACATTATAAAAAGAAGAAAATATGGAACATTTTGAACATAAAGAAGAATGTATGTATTCAAACGGAAAGTACTATGAACATTTTAAGAAATGATAGTACAAATATGTAAAGTGAAAAGAGTATATTTCTTGTATATTTTTGTGTATTGATGAAGAGTATATTGTATGTTGTCTTTTTGGGGGTTATAATATTTATATTTATAGTTTTTTTTGTTGGATGTGGTAAGAGAAATAATGTTAAACGTCATTTAAATTATTTATCTTAGGGGCGATTGTAACGATTCGATCCCATACCTGTTAGATATAAAGGGTTATTCATGCATTTATTATCATATTTATTATTCTTATTAATTAGTACATCGATGAGATGATTTTTATATCAGATACTTGTAAGCGGTTTTTATTATTATAGTCAGACAGATTTTTATTAACAATTACTTGTAAAGAGACGAAGTAATATATATTGCAACAAGATTGGCAATAAGGACCAACCCTAAGTGTCACAAACAGAACGACGCAGTAGTAATTTCATAACGGCAGGTAGCCATTGTCCCGGGATCTTAAAAACCCCAGAATGACGCAGTAGTTATTTCACCACGGCAAACAGAGTCACTGTCATGGGATGCTAAGAATCACGTGCGCACCATCGAGTTCCTTCTGGAAGGAATGAAACATTATATTTCACGCATGGTGCAACTAACACGCCATTTCTACTGTAGGTACGCTGCTAAATATTACAAGTTGTGATGCAATTAGCCCTCGTGAGAGAATGAACACTGAAGAAAGGGAAGCTTACCAGTGGAGAGGGAAGTTTACGACTCACGTGACAAGGAAGTTATTAGTATCAGCACCCTCGACAAGACATTCATTGATCAACAGCTCTCAATGAAAGAAGGAAGTGGTAACCTTGCTTTCTGGGTCCTAATGGACTGAGCATACAGAGTCGACACCGATGTCCTGCCGATATCTCTATTAGTACATAATGGGTTATATCCCTGATCCAAGAGTCTTTCTACAGATGGCAACGTACTTAATGAGGATATTTCATAGTAATTGAGATATCACATCATTTTTTAAACATATGCGACGTAACATCGAGATCATCGGTCATTACTTAAATATGACGAATCTTCGACTGGGTGAGCAAACAATTAAATAAAACTATCGTCTCTATTACAATTTAACTTCAATTAATTTTCAATTCATTTTTAATGTACATTTTCTTTTAAATAATTAAACCGCAGTTGGTAAATTAAATTCTTTTTTGTAACTACTAATATTTTGTTTTTGCATTTAATAAATTCATTTTCTTTAACGTAATGCCTATTTCTTTCATAGTGGTTAGTAAATACTATAGGCAAATTCAACTACTCCTTATAAATAAATACTGAATGGTTAGTCAACTAAGTTACACTACGGCCCGGGTAAGTGGTCTCGAACTCTACTGCTGACTGCCGAGGATATATTTATAAATTTCGATTCACTGTCTTAAATAGGAATCTGGCGCTCAACAACTTATTATATTATACTATCACAGGTAAGGTCACACCACAGTGTATATTTATTCTTATCACGTTTGTTTAAATTGAACCATTATAGTTGTCACCACAGCGATAAGGACATATTAAAAATGTTACAATACCGAGCCAGTTCACTACAATTATCCCGGTTGGACAACGCGAGGTTTCCGTCTTGTTTTCGGAAACACAAGTTCTGTGGGGTGTATCCTCGGATTCTTCCTGCGAACGTCCTGTAGAAATCTCGCGTTTTGTGATCTCGGAAGTCTTGATCTATAGATTCCAATTGGTCCTTCATGTGTTTCCTCTTAGTTTGTCTGATTACTTTTGACACTTCCTTCCTGGTCTGAAGATAGTGTTGTTGAGTCTCGAGTGACTTCTTACTGTTGCATTTCTGAAAAGCTCTCTTTCTCATTTCCAGTGCTTCTTCACATGCAGAATCCCACCGCGGGTGTTTCGTGTTCTTCTTCAATGGAATAGTCTCTTTAGCTCTCGTAATGATCTTGTCATGGAACTGCTTCCAGGTGCTTGCCTTTTCCTTTTCCCATTCCTCTGTTATGTTACTTTCCTTTATCTTTTTCGTGTCAAATTTCTGAAGATGAGATTTCTTGGGGTGGATTCTTTTCGGGGTAAATTTCACTTTGATTCGCACTAGATAATGGTCGGAGTCAATATTGGCTCCTCTTCGAACTTGCACATCATGAATTTATTTCTGTAAAGGATGTGCGATGGCCACATGGTCGATCTGATATTCTCCAAGAGATTGCAAAGGTGATCGCCAAGTCTTCTGTTTTCGAGGGTGCTTCCTCAGAGAGGTGGACATTATCTTCAAGTTGTTCTGTTGGCACAGTTCAATGAGTCTCATGCCATTCTTGTTGGTGAATTTATGAGCTGGGTATTTGCCTACAGTCTTTTGGTATTCTTTTTCTTTGCCAATCTGTGCATTGAAATCACCTAGTAATATCATTGTGTCTTCTCGAGGAACCGTTGCAACGATCTTTTCGAGTTTAGACCAGAACTGTTCTACCTTCTGCAAGTCCCTTTTATTTTCAATGTTCGTGGGGGCATGTGCGTTAATTAATGTGTATTTTTTGTTCGCACATTGTATGCGCATAGTCATTACTCTATTACTTATGGGAGTGACTTCTTTTATCGAATCAACTATGCTCTTGTGAACTACAAATGCCATACCCAAGAGGGGGGTGCCACCTCTTCCTATTCGTTTGTCCGTTTTACTTTTGAAAATACGGTAGTTACCATAGTCTAGTGTGCTCTCATCTGTAAAGCGTGTTTCCTGAAGAGCTAGTATCTTATCCTTTGTCGATCTAGTTCTGATGTTAAGGTGTGTAGTGTGCCTGGTTTTAGTAATGTGTTGATGTTGAAGGTCCCGATTTATGTGGGTGTCTTTGATGGTAGTTTGCCAGAGAACTCCGACTTTCTCTGTGATCGTGGTTGCCCAGGTCCCCCAGAGTCCGAAAACCTGGTTGCCGTCCATGGACGGGTGGATTGGTTACCACCTGGAGTAATTCTGTAGTTACTCGCACGAATCATTACTGCTTGTAATCAAGGATTAATCCAGTGTTTCCACTGGGAGTTTAGGACCAGGGATTGCTAGTTCCTGGAACATAAGCTATGCAGCCGTACCTACTAGGTAAACAGACGCTGACCACTTTGCCGCTCGATCCAAGTCAGACGCGAAGTGGATTTCAATTTTGGTTCTTCCGCCCTCGCTGCCATTGAGACATAGGTCCTCCTCTGCCATCGAAGCCGTTGGCCATTGTTTTATTCACCTCAGTTGATCCGCGGGTGCTTATTTGACTAGGTCTTATTCGCACCTTTCCTGTGTATCTACAGGAAATTCCCCTTCAGCCATCGGGACGCGCCGTGACGGGGTTGAGGGCCCCCTTCCCAGTGTCTCACGCAGGGTTATGCTTAGCTCGTACTCAGTTCGGAACTAAACCCCCATGTGAGCTGACTAGGTAATAATGTAGTATGCTGTCTAGTACAAAAGCGTCACATTGCCGGTCGTAAAGATGGCTGACAATATTGGCCGGTTGTGTGACCTAGGTAACACCGAGACTATGCAGAATAGTGCGTATCCTATTCATGGCCTCCATGGGATCAATGACAAAAGAAAACAAAATGGAGACAATTAGGTCAAAGGCGTTAGTCAGATATACGGAGTGACCTCTAAATAGTGTTATCTATGGAATAATATTGTCGCAATTACTAAGATGGCGGACATTTATAGCACAAAATTCATATTAAATATTACTTTAAAACACTATTACACAGGAACACATACACTAGATAACACTAACACACATTCAGCACTAAAAGTAAAGCCACTATTATTCCCTGGAAGCCACAAACGAAGCACAGTTCCTCCGTATTGGCCGATATAAGACGCAGCATTATTACCCATGATCTCACCACTGGGCACGGTATATATATATATATATATATATATAGATACATATATACATAAATTATATATAAACTTTTGAACTGACGGTGGTTTTGGGGTCTAGGGGATGTGAAATGCGAAGATATGTCGAAAATTTTCCAGAAGTCGAAACATGGTACCCATTGCAATAGTTAGCTTTCTAATGAAATCTACCTAAAACGGTGAAAGCCACACTTAAGATAGCCACTGTCAGCACCAGGATCTCCGGACTTGCTGCAGCTCCCCATCACAGTCATGGTGCATTACAAAAAAATATTTACCCCCGCAGCATAAACCTTACGTTTTATAGCCGATATTCATTCAACCCGTTGGCAACACTGGTTGGGAATAGCCAAAATACGCCCTTCTCTACAGATCACCCTGGTACAAACATTAGTAATGAGCAAGAAAATGCATCAATGAGTAAATTTAAACACATTTTATCTTTTTACAAATACTGTTTGTCTACCTTACACTGAGCGCACTACGACTATAGTGTTGCACGCAGTTCTGTCCAGTCTCACTGCTTACTCTCAGTAGCAACGGTGGAGAGTTTACAACGGTGTGCCTCGAGCTGGTAAAGCCCTGGATCCACGCATATATGCAATGTAAGCATGGCCGCCCAGCTAGGTTTCATACGCGAGCCGGTCGTAATGAGGAAAGTGTGAGAACTATACGATGAGGAACGGAGGTATGTCTGAAGATCGGAGGTTCGAATCTCTGCTCTGACAGCGATTATACTGTATTGAGTATGGATCTTCATACTTCCTCCAAGCAAATACCCGGATGGTTCCTTACTCCAAGTCCCGGGGCACCTAACCTAATTCCTGATCCTAATAATAACAGTTACGTAGCCTACACTACCATAGAAACACAGGTTATCAGACGCGGGTGTGATGACCAAGATAGTCCAAGACCCCTAAAACGAATTCATAACAATTTATAGCAGTCGCAAGCAATCGTTAAAATGAACACGTATGCATATCAAACGCAGGCGGACGGAAATTTCTGTGTTGATTTGTACCTGAGGCTGGAGTTATTACTGGAAACAGAAAGTCACATCGAAAATTTGTTAGAATGAATGCGAAACCACAGATCTATAGATCTTAATATGAACGTCAGAACTTCAATACACAAAAAAGTACTTTTATTTTATGCACCATAAAGCGATATACAGTGCCGGGCGAAAGTATCTTAACGGTGAATAATTAATTCCGAAAGGAAAAAAAGGAAGGAAGATTGTAGTTTTACGTGACCGCTAATCTCGTGATCATGAGCCACGGGACCTCCTCTTTACGTGTAATCCGAACCACGGGACATGGCATTTTACTTCGAAAATCTCTCATGCCAGTCCACCTTGGTGAGAGGAAATCAGCTTGACCGCTGCGCCACCACTCCCCCATTCCGAAAGGAACTAACAGTCTACGAGCCAACGATTCCTTATTATAATCGGCTTCATCTTACTTGAGCCACTAAAAAGTAAAGTATTTATTGTTTGAAGACAATGTTGCCGGCATTATTAACCGTCGTAAAATCACACTGCAATAACTTAACAGTAGGTCAATTATACATGGTATAATCTTTTGCCAATCATCATCATCATCATCACCATCATAATCAAAACGCTAAGGTACAAAACTCAAGCTCTTAAACCAGAGGGAGTTAGAAGGAGCGATTTGTGGCAAAATCTTCCAAATCGTCTCAATTCTACAGGAAAAATCTTGCATTTCTTGAAAATGCCAACGGAAATGTGGCCTATTTGTTTACAAAGTGCGTTTAAACAAGTAGGCTGAACAAGACGATAGCCCCTGGCAGAACTGTATCGCGTTTATCCCGCATAACACTAAAGCAGGGTGAGTAGTCTATACACATGGGGCACCCGCAACTTACCCAGGCCTATTGTGCATTCAAAGAAACAGAATAACCCGCAACACAGACAAATTGCACTCTGATTTCTTCTGTATCGACAATTTGTTTAAAAAGTGATTTTAAACAAATAAACAAGAAAACCGCATAACAGTATGGCTGGGCGGGTGGTTTATTCACATGCGAGATTTCTCGCGCAGGTCCACTAGTATATCCGTACAATAACACGAAGTAAATAGAATAACCCATGCAGTCTACGTGAAGTGAAAATACATCTATGTTCTTCAATAGGCATTGCTTCATAGGTTATGTTATGTGTTGCTGTCTGGTTAGCGGTTGGTTATTAAGATTGGCGAACAGCGACAGACGACGATTAGCACACGGCTGCCAACTTTCAAGTCACATTATAAATGTCATTTCCAGTATCTGCAAGTGGTCTGCTAATATGCTGACTTTGAAACATGCGTGGCAACAATAAATACAACCCTGATTCAATCCAACAGTACGAAATTGCACCACAAATCACCATATTTATAGTAATAGAGGACAAATTATATAGTTACAATGTTAATAACTTATTTAAGATGACACGGACTATATAAGGAAACTTATGAGATTGATGAAATTGAGGTTTTCGGATTGATGGTCAGAGCCAGTGGAACAATTTCTTCTCATTTCGTAAACATGTGTCGTGCCCTGGGCATATCTAAAACAGTGATAGTGAATATTCCTACATCAAGGGGTCTATAGCCATTAACACAGAACCACCCCTACAGATTTTAAATACGTAGCCTATACACCTTGTTTATTTTTGTGTTTCGATTCCTTAGTAGACATCCCTAAATTTTTATTTTTTGATGTGTAACATCTTTCTGCTCGGTTGCTGGATAGTTTTGTGGGAGTGATTTTGAAAATTGGGGACGGAAGTGGATCGGAACGATCGAGCTGGCAGTCGTGGAAAACGGAAGTATGCACTGCCCGCTCGATCGATCGAACGGAAGTGTACTAGCTGGCAGTGGTGGAAAACGGAAGTATGCACTGCCCGCTCGATCGATCGATCCAGCGGGCAGTGGTAAGACCCAGCTGGCAGTGGTACGAGAAACAATGAGCGCGCGGTTCGGAAATTGATACCAAGACGTACTCTCGGCCATGTGGAATGTATATGACATACTGAACGGAAAACTCTCTTGCAAACTCTGGTGTCAAGTGATTGAAACAAATGACATGGTACATATTCGAAGTCTTCGTATCAGTATTTAAATTGTAAAATGCCTTAATATCAAACATTGTAAGTAGTCGGCATTGCCGGTATTATGTTTCTGCACAATGGCTATTCAAATATTAACCCACATAACGGTAATGCAGTCATCAATATAATATAATAGTTGTGCTTATACGAGAATTGAGCAAGCCTTCATGAACTATTACAGAATACATTCTCTTTACTCCCAAGAGGGCCTATTCATAAGGCATTTTAAACTCAATTTCACGCAGGAACGTTGTCGAAACAAGCAAAATATAAATGAAACTTAATTCCGTAATGCAGTATTATTGGAACGTGGAAATAAGTCACCATGAAATAGCCGTGGGGTTAGTGCTTATGACTGTGAATCTAGAGATCTTAGGTTCGAATCCCGGACGGGGTAGATATTTTTGCTACCAGATTATCATTTTAAAGGATATTTATCATATCAATATGACTCATTTTAACAGAATCCGTAAGAAATTACGTGTTTGTCTGTGAATGAAGAGGACCTGTTTATAAGGAATTTAAGGTTATGAGAGGTGTCGCGTCAATTAATCTAGTTGATCCTTATCGTAGCCTATTCTTTATTTAGGCTAGTGCTGGTGGAAGCTACAAATCATCTAATAAAATGAGTTCCATATTATAAACTACAATATCTGTAAAACACTCCCTTTTGCAATAGATTAATATTTTTGCCAATAATAGTATAAAATACCGGTGTATCAACAACTTCACGTGAGGTTTCTTCTATGTCAGATGTTACACATCATATGCAACTACTGTAAGGCTCGTAATTTTTTTCATTCTTTGAGTACCGGTATTTAAATTGTCGCTATGTTTTCTTGTATTGAACTTGTTTATCCATTAGTATACTACACAGTTATTTTATTTTTAAGTCCGATTATTCTCATTACATGTTATAGGCCTATGTGTTAAACTCTATGTTAAGCTTTGTGAAATTGGCAGCCTTGAAATAAAGGAAGCTTTAAGAATTAATAACGCCATTCCTTGCCGTGGTCATTGTTCACTAAAAACTCTTCCGTCATCTAAAATGATGCATTCATTTATGCACGAAATTTCATATTCAGTATATTGTGTATAGTGCATGTTTACCCTGACATTTTGTATTCGGATGTTTGCGTTTCAAATATGCCACGGTCGCTCGATTGATGGAAAATTTGCATTTATTGTTTTATCGCGTAGGCTACTTTCCATACATGTTGACTTCATTTCTTTGCGGACTACATGTGTCCTTAGCTTGCGTACTAGAGCAGATCATTTTTGGGATATTCTCGCGTATGCCCTTTGTAATCTATCAATGTAAACGAAATCTTTACGAGCCTGTGACGTGCAGTGAGGACTAGCTGGACCAACCTCACGAATCACTTGGGATATATAAAACGCTAAGGTGTATGTTTCACAAAACTCAAACTTTTAACCTAGAGGCAGTTAGGAGATGGGGTTTGTGGCAAAAGTTTTCCAAATCGTCTCAATATCGCCGGAAAAATCGTGCATTTATTGAAAAATCAACGGAAATAGAATATGAATTTGTTTATAAAGTGCGTTTAAACAAATTAACAAGACGATAGCCCATACCAGAACTGTCTCATGTCCAGTCCGCATAACAGTAAAGCCAGGTGGGTGGTTTATACACATCGGGTGACCACAAGTAACCGATCGTAACAAAAGACCGTTCAGAAGAAGCAGAATTACCCGTAGCAGAGAAATGTTGCACTTTGATTTCATAAATACCGACAATTTGTGTAAAAAGTGCGTTTAAACCAAAAAAATGATAGCCCCTGCGAGATCTGTGTCGTGTCGAGCCCGCATACCAATAAATCCGGGCAGGTGGTTTAACACATGCTAGAGTTCTCGCATGGCGACACAAGTTTTTTAATAATTAACCTACCTGAATCCGAGCCTACTGTTTCTAATGTCACATTTCACAAAAATGCATGTAAATCTTCGAGAGCAATTCGAACCAAGAGTTACAAACTTTGTAATCCATGTGTAACAGTACTTTTGTGTCAAGATTTAATTTCATGTTTCAGTGGTGATTATATTTCCCTACTTTCAGCCCACTTACAAAAGCTGCCTCGTCAATCAAAGAGAAATCTCCTTGGCCCAGTTAATTAATTTTCACCCTCTGGCTCTACAGAGGTGTTGATTCAAACTAAGGGTGAGGAGAAGGTGTAGGGGATGGACTAAGTAGTCTTGCTTTGGGTCCATATTTGGCAGCAATTGTGAACAGAAATAATGAGTGCGTACAGTACATATTTATGATATTGTTATGGTAATGGTTAATCCGTATTGACTATTGATAAATTAATTTACTTTATGGAATCAGCCTTGTCAATGCTATAAAATAATGCTTATTAATTGACGTGCATATTTCTGTATACTGTACAATGATGCCTTCTTCAGCGTAGGACTATATGAACTAGGTTAACATGAAGAAAATGTACTGTATATCCTTACAATAAAATTTTAAATAAAAAATTCCAAATACTTTAGCTATTTTTAGGTAGATTTCATTAGAAAACTAACTATTGCAATGGGTACCATGTTTCGACTTCCGGAAAATTTCGACATATCTTCGCGTTTCACATCCCCCAGACCCCAAAACCACCGTCAGTTCAAAAGTTTATATACAGGGTGTAACAAAAAGGTACGGCATAACAGCAGGACACATTCCTCACACGTAGACGAAGAAATTTTGTTATATGAAGCAGTGGCGACTGGTGGTCACCGTTCTTGGTATACCGCACCATTTACCCCTTACATCCCCCCCCCCCCTCATTTTCCCAAGCCTCAACCTCTTGTCAAAGTTGAATTATTATTATTTTTATTTTGTATTGGAAAACATTTACATAACTTCAAAGAAACACACTTTATCGCTATAATTTTGGATAGGTTATCCCAATAAATTGAGGTCACTAGCCAATTGTTTTGGCCGGGGATATAAGGTCGGATTCCATTCCTAACGCCACGTGATCTTCCATGTGAAATATTTAGCGTGCTGTCACCCGAATACGAACCTCGACCGTCCGGGTAAAGCCAGTGCGTCATCCTCCCTCTGCAAGGACTATGACCTTATACATTAAAAAAATCTTCGTTTAACGCCTGAACACGGCCTACATGAAACTGCTTCTAGGTAAATGGCCTTCGAATCCCCTCGCCCTCCTAGTTCATTTTGACAACGTACAGAGTACATTTCATCTTTACGCTGCCTTCTCTCTCCCCGTTCTTGACCAGGTCTTAAATTTTACGAAAACAAATAAACATTGATCCATTTCCGGAGGATCTCAATTATACATTGTCTCATCATTAGACATGTCCAAACATGAGAAGCGCATTCATTCATAACCAATGTAATAATGCAATTAAAGAAGAGCCAGTATCTCAAAGTGAAAATATCTTCTGGAAAGCGAACATTCAGCCTCAATCAATAAAATAATTATAGTGTAAACTACCTTGACATATTGTTTCCCAACCTTGGTCTGCCAGGAAGAATTTTACTTGAAAGTAAGTTCCATTCACTTAGTTTTCTAAAGGTCCACCTCGTGGCGTAGTGGCTAGTATTCTGGGGCTGTTACTGCGGAGGTCCGTGTTCGATTCTCTGCTCTACCAAGAAATGTAATTCTAGTCTGAGGGTTGGGATTCACTCAACCCACAAGAGGCAGAAATGAGAACAGGTGGTTCGATTCCAACCCCAAACATCCTAGAAATGGTCTTTCGTGGTTTCCAACTTTCACTCGTACATATCTTAAGGCCACAGCCGCCTCCTACCAAAATCCTGGCAACGGTACAGCCATCATAACGACATATCTTATCAGTTTCCACACGCACCAAGCCAGGGGTGGATTTAAGGAGTGAACGATTCATCTTGCTGTTATACATTAAAAACATGACGAAAACAGTGGCTTTAGACAAAATCTTTCACACATAAATACTCTGTATCAAAATGCACATTTTACGATAACCTACTATTTTGAGTGTTCGGCTGTAGAGGATAACAGAAGCAGAGGTAGAGCTATGAGGCGATGGTTAGTTTCAGTGTTGAACGATTTCAAAGTCAGAGATGTAGAAGCAGAGGGAGCCGCATTGCTAACTGCTAATAGGGGATCATAGAGGCGACTTGTTCGCAAACAGAGGCTTGCAGACTGGACTGGGAGCTGAAAGGTAAAACCGTCTCAAATGAAAATGTATGTATATTTGGAAGAATACTACACATTTTTGACAGTTCTCTAAAAAATGGCTTTAAACCACGCGTTGGCTATGACAGTAAATAGTAGAACTACCAAAACTAAAATAATTTGGAATTCAATAAATATTTGACTTAAAATGGCTAATATCACGCACATTTTTCCCAACTCACAAAACGGACTCTGCGAGGGATCATTCCTCTACCGTCGCAAGGATGGTGTCTCGGAGCTGGATACACTTCGTCAGCAGATACAACTGGGGATGATGACAGGTGACCGCTAACTTGGGTCAAATTAAGGAAGGACCAGGGAAGGGATTTTGGAGGGCAGTCGGTCGGTCGTGGACCTGTTGAAAGGAACCGTCACGGCACTTGCCTGGTGGTGAAAATAGGAAACCAAGACAACCATTTTCCGGACGGCTGAAGTGGGATTCAAACCCACACTCTCCCGATGCCAGCGAGATACGAGCTAGCGCGTTACTGCTCTTGGCCACCGTGATCGGTATCATTTATTTTTACTCCAAAATATCAACAAAAAAAAGTCCTATTACTCACTAATTTGGGTCTAGTTTTAGCAAAATTATCCTATCCCGGACCTCCCCCACCCCTCTCCAAGCTAAGGATATTCCATACTCTCTAGATTCCCTGGTGTGTGTTCGCCTACCCCCATGATCTTGCCTTAAATCAGCCCCTGGACCAAGTACACGGGGCTACATGACCACGATGCTTCAAAGCCCCTAATTGAATCAACAACTGCAAAGCAACAAATATGCCAAGTGTAAAATTCGACCTGATTTCGGCAGAAACCAATACCTTCATTTCCTTGCACAAAGAAATAGATCGCTTTAATTTCAACTTACTGAGGAAATCCAATGGAATAGAATCCTTTCAACAACGCTACTATCCACTTCCAGTGTTTCACTTAATCTAAACATGTTAATATTTCAGTGGGAAGTAATTCACGCCAAGACGAACTCACAACATAACTGAAGTGTATGAGGCGCTGCGCTGGTGTGCCTTCCCTTGTGAGCAGGGTGAAAGTACTGTTTGAAATCAGCCAATCAGCTATACACTCACCGCTAGTCTTTAGCGCGATACCCCATACGGAAAGTGGCTGGGCTACTCTTACCCTCCCCCGCCCCGCGGGCCAGTGTCGAGCCCTTTCAACGACCGGACTAGACTTGCGGTATACCAAAGTACAGTCACTCACAGCTAAAAGTGTGTACCCCAGAAGAAAATTAGCGAGTTAAGCGGCATTCGAGCGCCAGCTTCCTTGACAACAATCGGCGGAACATGAATGATGACAAGCTCGATATTCCTGACTGCACTGCTACATACAAGTCGAGAAAATGTCGAGATAAACATTTTATATTTTTATCACTGTTGGTATACCACCGGTACATGCGATGCATGGGAGAATTCGCCACTGATATGAAGATGGGTCCGGAAACGCTTTGTTTCCATGTTATACCTCATTGTTTCCAACTCATTGATCATGGGAACCACACACGAAGAGAGAGTGAGAACCATGGGGAATATGCACTCTTGGTTACGTCTGGTCAGGTTGTCATTATTGTAGGTGCACCGCCAGTGTTTTGTTTTACATGACCCTGTTGCCATGCGACTTAGCGGATGTGCACTTAGCTGTGCGACAAAAGTGTTAATGTCCGTCGGCTTCTAAATAACAGATTTTGTGACAGATGGATAGATAGAGGTGGACCAATTGCCTGGCCTCCGCGCTCTCCAGACCTAAACCCATTGGACTTTAATTTGTGATGGCATATGAAAGCTCTTGTGTATCGAACCCCAGTACAAGATGTTCAGAGTCTCCGTGCGCGTATTATGAAAGACTGCGAAACCATACGCAATACTCCAGGGATATATCAGCGCATCCGAGATTGACTACGACGGTGGGTAGTTGCATGCATCAATGCACACGGAGGGCATAAATAACATCCCCTGTGAGAAAGAGTTGCATGTGGTATGCTGGTACATTCTGTTCTTGTGTGTTTCCCATGATTAATGAGTTGGAAACAATGAGGTATAAAATGGAAACAAAGCGTTCATATAACAAAATTTATTCATCTACGTGTGAGGAATGTGTCCTGAATTTTGTGCCGTACCTTTTCGTTACGTCCTGTATAATATATGTATGTATAGGCTGTATGTACATATATACATACGAGGCACGTCCAGAAAGTAAGTTCCGTTTGGTAATAAAATTAAATTGTGTACAGATACAGAAAAGTTATTTATTGCACAACATTCTACACCTCTTAAACTACTTTTCCACATAACTGCCGAACTTTTTCAGGCATTTGTCATAGCGTGGCACAAGTTTTTGGATACCTTCTTCACAGAAGTTTGCCGCCTGTGTCTTCAACCAGTTGGAAACATCTTCTTTCAGCTCGTCGTCATTGTTGAAGTGTTGACCGCCAAGGAAAGACTTGACATGTGTGAACAGATGAAAGTCGCTAGGAGCGAGGTCAGGGCTGTACGGAGGGTGGTCAAACACGTCCCAGCCAAATCCCAGTAGGAGATTTTTCGTCACATTTGCAGTGTGTGGTCGTGCGTTGTCGTGAAGAAAAACAACACCTTTTGACAGCAACCCTCGGCGCTTATTCTGTATTGCGTGGCGCAATTTCCGAAGTGTCTCGCAGTAAGCATCTGCGTTGATTGTTTGACCACGCGGTAAGAAATCAATGAGTAAGATGCCTTTCCAGTCCCAGAACACTGTGCACATCATTTTCCGAGGTGTCAAGATTTGTTTCGGCTTAACCTTTGCTGGGGATGAAGTGTGCCTCCATGCCATTGATTGCCGCTTACTTTCAGGGGTGTCGTAAGAAACCCATGTTTCATCTCCTGTGACTATCTGTGTCAGAAATTCTTCGCCGCCTTCATTGTAACGGGTCAAAAACTGAAGTGCACTACCCATCCGTTTTGTTTTGTGTTGCTCCGTAAGAATCTTTGGTACCCAACGTCGGCAAAGTTTACGAAAGTTCAGTTTTTCGGTAACAATTTCATGAATTAGTGATCGTGAGATTCAGGGAAATTCCATAGCGAGAGCACTAATTGTAAACCTGCGGTTTTCCCGGATCTTGTCATCAATCGCGTGAACCAGTTCTTCTGTAACCAAAGATGGACGCCCACTTCGTTCTTCATCGTGCACTTCACTACGTCCTTCATTGAACTGTCGGACCCATCTTCTCACCATTGAATCACTCATCGCATTTTGTCCATACACTTCGCAAATTTGCCGATAAATTTCAATTGGTTTCACTTTCCTAGCATTCAGAAAACGAATCACAGATCTGATTTCACAAGCGGCGGGATTTTCAATCAACACCGACAAATGCCTCAATATAGCGCTGCCTTGGGTTTTTGTGGGTATCTAGTCACATAACTTAGCAGCGGTGCTTTTTGAGGATCCAACCAGCCTTCGGGCTGACTACCTAACAGACAGACACCGACATTGTACGAGTAAACATGCTCATCAACGCGTACGTGGCTGGCAGCGCTCTCCAAATGGCGCACGTTCCTTCTCCATGATACAGAGCGTCTACCGCGCATATGCGGAACTGCGCTGCAGCGGAACGTACAACTGGTTGAAGACACAGGCGGCACACGTCTATGAAGAAGGAATACAAAAACTCGTGCCACGCTACGACAAATGCCTGCAAAATTTCGGCAGTTCTGTGGAAAAGTAGTTTAAGGGTTGTAGAATTTTGTGCAATAAATATTTTTTCTGTATCTGTACACAATTTAATGTTATTACCAAACGGAACTTACTTTCTGGACGTACATCGTATATCACTTTCTTGTGGACACGATCACTACCGCATTTTGCACCAATCACTTTGAAGCTTTTACATAATATGTATCCCTTTAAAATCTCAGACGAGTTCGTTAATGGGCAAAATCGGTCGAAGGGGGTGAAAATGGGGGCTTTTTTTTCTCTTCGAAAAAGTGAAATATCGCTATAACTCTCTTAATATGTGAAATATCGAATCCATTCAAAGTTCATACTATGTGACGGTAAAGGGCCAAAGATTTATGTTTGAAAAGTCTTTTGTAGCACCCAACATTGACCAAAGGGGTAAGAAAAAGTGGGTTTTTCGGGAAACATTAATCATATCTCCCTTAATAGGCACAATATCAAAACCGTACAAAATGGACAATATTCTCCTAATAATTAACTAAAAATTTTGTCTGAAATAATTTTTATATGATCCACCATTACGCTAGGGGGTGAGCAAAAAGATTTCGGAATTATAAGAAAATGCCAAGTGTACCCCTTAAAAGAGAAGATACCTTGTTTGCACTCTCCTCCCCATTTCCAAATAAAATACTACTGCTACCCATAGAAGAGGAGAGGGAAACCTGGTCAAAGCCCGTTAAGTGAAAGCGTGCCACACGCCCAAAAGCCGGAAAATAACCCTTAAATAGCCTGGTAAATAAATAATACAATACAGTACCATTAATAATAGTTTAATCTCAGCAGAAGAAAATAACGTTAAACCACACAAATTACGCTACAAACACACATGCAAGAACACCTTTACATAACAACTAATACACCCCTCCGTCATGCATTACACTAATACATGCCAAAAAATTAGATGTGTTAGTACTCACAGGTTTGCAGTTCATCCTCACTTTATATAACATTTTGGTTTGGTACTCACCCCAAAATCATGGGTAGTGGCATTTATTTATGTTGCAATAGGAATCAATTTGACCAGAATGGGATAGATATTTTTAGCAACCGGCCGGTGCTTCGTAGCTCTCCTCACGGAGCATGGAGAAGTAACCTACTATCAGGCACGGCCGACTGAATGCGCTCATATAGAGCGCAGCTCGTATTCAGTCGGCCGTGTATCAGGTCACGCAATCAACAGATCAAATTTCACCTTAAATACACCTCGAAAACGCAAGCAAGTTAGAACATACTTCAGGTCAAACGAGCATGATATCTGTGAACCCAACTTGCTAGTATTCACAGTGCCAAATATTAGAAATAATATGGTGTAAGATCCGCCAAAGAACTCCTCAAGTCAGCGCAAAACAATCTGATATTTTTTCACATTAAACCCCTGAATTCCTCCGAACGATACCGTATCTCAAAGGATATGTATTAGGGAAACATTCTCGTTAATAAAATCCTTATTTAATTAGACCAACATATTCGCTTTCCAGAAAAGCAAAAGAGAAAATCAGCTCAATAACATCGCGACACCAATCGCCAAGATAACCGACGTTCAACTCTTTTTTACATTAACAATCTATCACTTCCAAGCTAAAAGAAGTTCGTCAAGACAACGGAGATAACCCAAAACAGCAAGGAAAAGCATTAAAGGTCATAGGACCTCATAGGCCAAAATTCACACAAGAATAGATTAAAAAAAACAGAAAAAAACCAAACCCTTCCTTATAAGCAATCACCGAAAATGATTCCCGTATTCGCCTCTATTCAAATTTACATTCGGTCACAGTTAAGGTAATGAGATAGAAGGTGGCGATGAAATATAATAGTCGACGCACATCACAATACATTTAAGCTCACAGAATCAAAACTTCTAAACGGCGCTAATAGTTTCAAGATTACGCCTTTCCGAGAGCCCGTCGGCTCTCGGGAGACGGCCCAAGGTTCAGATAACCAACTCTTACATTGTCGGCAACAGTCCGACGTTCTCACTTCTTTTGTTTCCTTTATTAATTCCGCCGTGGTACCAACATTCCAAGTCCTCGAACATTGCCAGTAGTAAGCGTTTGTTAGACTCTAAATATTGCATCATCATGACCAGAAATTGCGTAATCCTGATGACGTCATGGGTCCTTAGAGCGAGCACGTGGTCCAGGAGCGAGCATGTGCAGTGCACGTGTTAGCGTGGGAAGAGGTTGACCCTTTGGCTTGTTTGTGCGATGGTGATAAAAAGTTAATGGGTGTTGACGTCATGGAGGATGTTTATTAGGATGCTAACTGTCATCTGACACCCATGCGAGTGTGAGCACCAAAACAAAAGGTTATTCGCGGGTAGTGGGGTAGTGTATGTTCTCTTGCAAGTCGCGTGTGTGCTTGAATACGTATGGCTATGTTGGGAAATGTTTGGTGGCGGGCGAGGACTAGGGTTGAGTGAGGGTTCGTTTAAATGCTATTTTTCCCGCTCTATTTGATGGTGAGGTAATTTTTTAAAATGGGTGGAATTTGGAAACGCAATTTGAGGTAAACGTGCTTTTTTGACAATTTGGCGAATTTAATGAGCTTGTAAGGCTAGAACGATGCATATAGGGTGTCGTAGGACTTGTGGTGAACCACCCCTTGCTATGGACGGGAGTATATCCACCCCAAAATAAATCTACCCTT
This sequence comes from Meconema thalassinum, assembly GCA_946902985.2. Classification (NCBI taxonomy): domain Eukaryota; kingdom Metazoa; phylum Arthropoda; class Insecta; order Orthoptera; family Tettigoniidae; genus Meconema; species Meconema thalassinum. Next base: position 301,978,484 of record OX336393.1, read on the forward strand.
ACCCGGAGGTTAAGTAGTGGTTATTTTTGTATGCATGCGCACTTGAGGGCTTTTGTAAGAGAGCGGAATTTTTAAAAGATTCTTTATAGATGAGGCTTTTTAAAAAATTTATTAAAAAAACAAAAAACTAATAGGTCATTCGATTTTTAGTATCTCGCTAACCAATAATGCGATGTAAACATATGGGGTGTCATAGGACTCGTAGTGAATTCTCCTTTTGTATGAATGAGGTATGTCAACCCCCAAAATAAAAACTACCCTTACCTGGGGTGAAAGAGCAATTTTTGTATGTATGCACACCGGTGGCTTTTGTCAAAAGGGTCTAACTACACATTTGTTAATATTTTCTGAACCCAGGATGGGATTTTCCCATAGGCAGTATCCTAGCACTTGGGGTGACACCTCGTTTTTGAAAGTATCATTCATTTATTTTCTTGTCAAAAGGGCCTAACTACACTTTTGTTAATATCTCGTGAACCAATCATGCTAGGGACTTGTATGAGGGGTCCTAGCACTTGGGGCGACGTCCCCCTTTATGGGGTGAAACTACCCCCCCAAAATTGAAAACTCAATATCTTGGAAACTATGAACCCTAAAATTAGGCGTTATAGCTTTAAAAATAGGTGATGACATAGGCTTTTACCTGGATTGGTCATTTCACCCCTAAAACAGTAAATAGTCATGTTATGGGGAAAAAACGTGTTAAACACCTAAAAATGATAAATGAAACTAAGATCTTTTGTTTTTGATGAAAAATAGCAGGGGGGGTGAAAACTACCCCCAAATTGAAAAATCGATACCTTGGAAACTAAGAACCGTAAAATTATGTGTAATAGCTTAAAAAATTCGTTGTGACATAGGCTTTTACCCGGATAGATGATGTCACCCCTAAAACAGTAAATAGTGATTTTACAGTGGGGAAAAAGGTCTTAAACGGGTAAAAATGATAATTGAACCTAAGATCTTTTGTTTTTGATGAAAAATAGCAGGGGGGTGAAAACTACCCCCAAATTGAAAAATCGATACCTTGGAAACTAAGAACCGTAAAATTATGTGTAATAGCTTAAAAAATTCGTTGTGACATAGGCTTTTACCCGGATAGATGATGTCACCCCTAAAACAGTAAATAGTGATTTTACAGTGGGGAAAAAGGTTTTAAACGGGTAAAAATGATAATTGAACCTAAGATCTTTTGTTTTTGATGAAAAATAGCAGGGGGGTGAAAACTACCCCAAAATTGAAAAATCGATACCTTGGAAACTAAGAACCGTAAAATTATGTGTAATAGCTTAAAAAATTCGTTGTGACATAGGCTTTTACCCGGATAGATGATGTCACCCCTAAAACAGTAAATAGTGATTTTACAGTGGGGAAAAAGGTTTTAAACGGGTAAAAATGATAATTGAACCTAAGATCTTTTGTTTTTGATGAAAAATAGCAGGGGGGTGAAAACTACCCCAAAATTGAAAAATCGATACCTTGGAAACTAAGAACCGTAAAATTATGTGTAATAGCTTAAAAAATTCGTTGTGACATAGGCTTTTACCCGGATAGATGATGTCACCCCTAAAACAGTAAATAGTGATTTTACAGTGGGGAAAAAGGTTTTAAACGGGTAAAAATGATAATTGAACCTAAGATCTTTTGTTTTTGATGAAAAATAGCAGGGGGGTGAAAACTACCCCAAAATTGAAAAATCGATACCTTGGAAACTAAGAACCGTAAAATTATGTGTAATAGCTTAAAAAATTCGTTGTGACATAGGCTTTTACCCGGATAGATGATGTCACCCCTAAAACAGTAAATAGTGATTTTACAGTGGGGAAAAAGGTTTTAAACGGGTAAAAATGATAATTGAACCTAAGATCTTTTGTTTTTGATGAAAAATAGCAGGGGGGTGAAAACTACCCCAAAATTGAAAAATCGATACCTTGGAAACTAAGAACCGTAAAATTATGTGTAATAGCTTAAAAAATTCGTTGTGACATAGGCTTTTACCCGGATAGATGATGTCACCCCTAAAACAGTAAATAGTGATTTTACAGTGGGGAAAAAGGTCTTAAACGGGTAAAAATGATAATTGAACCTAAGATCTTTTGTTTTTGATGAAAAATAGCAGGGGGGTGAAAACTACCCCGTATATGAAAGGAGTGTAGACTTATTGATGTTGCAGATTGGAAACAGTGAAAGTTATCACTTTTGTTTAATTAGAAATCTTGCTCGCCTTGTGCGTTCAAGCATCACTAGCACTCAGAGAAGGATTTATATATGTAGACGTTGCTTGTCATATTATCTTCTTGAGGATGAGTTAAATGTTCACTTTGCAGACTGTAAACAGTTTCCTGTTGCAAAAAGCATAATGCCGACTGATGAACAAAGATTTGTTAATTTTACAGAATTCCGAGTTAAAGATACAGTTCCATTTATAATATATGCAGACACTGAATGCGTTTTGTCTCCAATTTCCTCCTGTTTTCCAAATAGTGACATTCATAACTCTACTTTAACACATAAACATATTCCTTACAGCATTTCTTTATACCTTCATTGTAATTTCGATAGTGAATTGTGCAGTTTCAAGCTCTTTAGGGGAAATAATTGCATTGAATTGTTTGTAAAGGAACTTTATAGTATTGTGGATAAACTTCAAACATATTACTTATCGGTTAAGCCAATGTTAAAGATGACCGAAAATGAAGAAAGATTATTTTTGTCAAGTAAAATGTGTCACATTTGCGAGAAACCGATTGCAGTTAATGAACTCAAAGTACGCGATCATTGTCACTTAACTGGAAAATATAGAGGAAGCGCACACAATAGTTGTAATTTAAATTACAAAGTAACAAAGGTTTTGCCTATAGCATTTCATAATCTAACCGCCTATGATGGACATTTTATAATTAAAGAAATTTGCGAGAAACGTGATGGAGAGGTGTTACATAATCCTGGTCATATAAAATTGTTAGCGATGAATATGGAACGTTACAAAGGGTTTACAAAGTATGTACGGGCTAAGAATGGATTCATTCAGTTAAGATTTTTCGATACATATAATTTCTTGTCCTGTTCACTAGATCAATGTTCATCTTCGTTAAGCGAAGATTCAAAGCAAATAACACAACGTTATTTTAATGATGATGCACAGTTTCGACTTACTGCGAGAAAAGGTGTGTTTCCCTATGAATACGTCACGAGTATGGATGTTCTTAACGAAACTAAATTACCTGAAATATCCAAGTTTTATAGCAGCCTTAATGATCAAACAATATCGAATGAAGAGTATGAGTTTGCTCAATCGGTGTGGGAAACGTTTTCCTGTCAAACATTAGGAGAATACGCAGATTTGTATTTAAAAGTTGACACACTTCTTTTGGCGGATGTCTTTGAAAATTTTAGATCGAATGGCATGGAAACTTATGGCATTGATGCAGCTCATTTTTACACTGCTCCATCTATGTCTTGGTGTGCTATGAAAAAGATAACCAACGTTCAACTTGAATTGCTTCAAGATATTGATATGTTACACTTTTTTGAACGATCTATTCGAGGAGGAAATGTTCAGTGTATAACACGACATGCGATTGCTAATAATAAGTATATGAAAACTTATGATGAGAAAAAGCAAGAGTCCTACATAATGTACTTTGACGTTAATAATTTGTATGGATATGCGATGATGGAATATCTTCCAACGGGTGGCTTTAAATGGATTGCAAATGTTGAAGGCTTTGATGTTTTAACTATTGATGATACTTCAGAAATCGGATATATTTTGGAAGTAGATTTGACTTATCCTCAAGAGTTACATGACAAACATTCAGATTACCCTCTATGTCCAGAAAAGTTGACAAAGCTAATGGCTACCCTAGATAATAAAGAACGTTATGTTTTGCATTATAGATTGTTAAAGCAATGTATTCAACTAGGAATGAAATTAGATCGTATTCACAGAATAATTGAATTCAATCAGAGCCAATGGCTAAAACCATATATTGATGTGAACACAGAGAAACGAAAACAAGCCAAAAATGATTTTGAAAAGAATTTTTATAAATTGATGAATAATGCAATTTTTGGTCGTTCACTGATGAATGTGAGGAAGTTAAGGGACATCAAATGGGTCACCAAATGGCATGGAGCTCGTGGTGGTAGGTCTTTAATAGCTAAGGCTAATTTTAAACATAGAATTATATTCGATGAACAATGTATGGTCATCGAGATGAGTAGACTAAAGATTTTTCACAATCAACCAGTATATGTTGGTGCATCTATATTAGATTTGTCTAAATGTAAAATGAATGACTTTCATTACAATGTTATTTTAGCAAATCCTGAATCAAATGTGAGGTTGTTATACACAGACACCGATAGTTTTATGTATATATTCTATTATGATATTTATGAGTTCATGAAACAACATTCAAATTTGTTTGATACTGGAAACTATGAAACAAACAATCCTTTTGGCATTGTGAGACAAAATAAAGGTGAAATTGGTTTAATGAAAGATGAAAATGCTGGAAGGATTGTTGAAGAATTTGTGGGGTTACGACCCAAAATGTATGCAATAAAATTGTGTGATGAAATGAATAGCTTGTGTAAGGCTAAAGGCATTAAGAAGAGTGTGAGTAAAAGTAAGAATATTGATGAGTATCGAAAGTGTCTTTATAACAGAGAAAAAGTCAACAAAGTTCAAGTTTGTATAATTTCAAAATCTCATTCTGTATTTACTGTTCGGCAAAATAAGTTGGCAATTTCATCAAACGAAGATAAAAGACACATAACTGAAAACGGAATTGATACTTTACCGTTTGGTCATTTTTCTCTGAAAAATGATTAGAAACAAATTGAGATTAAAGCAGTTCATCTCACTTACTTTATTTCTTTCACACACACACTTTTATGCTGGTAATAATACTAATTTTTGTGTGTTCCTTTGCTTATGAAATCCTAGACTAGGAGTTCCACATTCGACATGATAGCGGAGTTTCATCTCCCATAAACTCGTCTCTGAGGTGGGTGCCAGAAAAGGCATCCAGCTGTAAAAACCACACCCTCACATAGACTTTCATAACTTCTTACGTTGAGGTTCATAACACTACGTTGATTGATTTATCGGTTTCCTTTTCACAATTCCTGTCTATACATTCCTCTTGAAGGTTGCAAGATGCTTGCAAGGTTCCTAAAATGCAATTAAATTTAATAAATACCTTAAGATGGTTTGATTTGTTTAATGATATGGTGTTAATAGTATTTTTAGGTTTTGACTGGCTTTGCATTAAGAATTGACTAACCAAACATGAGTTACCTATCAGGGAAACATTTTGGCCACTATGTTGGCTATTGACCAGTGAGTTTAGCTGTTTATCATTTTTTTAAATCATAAACAACAGAGGGTTAAACGTATAGATAAACCGTGTGACCATGTTTGTTAAACAAGACATTATACCAGAGACAATTAGAATACTTATGTAGAGTTTACCAAAAATAATGTTGTGTAACAGTAAATGCTAGTCAACAGTTATACACTTCTAAAAAAAATCATCATACAATACCTGAGAGCTCTTCTAAAATTATTGATGTGTAACATGATTCCACTAACTTGCTATGTATTTTTTGGCTTGGGGGTGATTTTCAAGAAATGCAAATGGAACTGAAATGCAATACAAACAATGAGCGTGCCTGGTGGCTGAGATTGATACCACGACGTACTGTCGGTTATGTAGCTATGTGGAATGTATATCAAATATGGTTTACTTCAAGGTCTGGAGATCCCTACAATTCCTACAATAAATGATCTTGAAATGGTCATCCTATGGTGTGAAAATATTTATTAGGTATATATATATTTACTGAAAACAATTATGATTTATTAAATGTTTATATGTTTACAGTATTGTTATTTAATGTAAGCACTTGAGGCACTACCGACCAATGGGAAGCAAAAAGTGGGAGCATATATGGGATGAAATGTGGGAGCAAAGCAAATATAAAAAGTGGGAGCAAATATGCTAACAAATATGTCAACAAATATGCCGGCAAAAGTATATACACAATTCAAGATAGTTGAAAGTAAAGTATATACACAATTCAAGTTAGCATATTTGCTCCCACTTTTTATATTTGCTTTGCTCCCACATTTCATCCCATATATGCTCCCACTTTTTGCTTCCCATTGGTCGGTAGTGCCTCAAGTGCTTACATTAAATAACAATACTGTAAACATATAAACATTTAATAAATCATAATTGTTTTCAGTAAATATATATATACCTAATAAATATTTTCACACCATAGGATGACCATTTCAAGATCATTTATTGTAGGAATTGTAGGGATCTCCAGACCTTGAAGTAAACCATATTTGATATACATTCCACATAGCTACATAACCGACAGTACGTCGTGGTATCAATCTCAGCCACCAGGCACGCTCATTGTTTGTATTGCATTTCAGTTCCATTTGCATTTCTTGAAAATCACCCCCAAGCCAAAAAATACATAGCAAGTTAGTGGAATCATGTTACACATCAATAATTTTAGAAGAGCTCTCAGGTATTGTATGATGATTTTTTTTAGAAGTGTATAACTGTTGACTAGCATTTACTGTTACACAACATTATTTTTGGTAAACTCTACATAAGTATTCTAATTGTCTCTGGTATAATGTCTTGTTTAACAAACATGGTCACACGGTTTATCTATACGTTTAACCCTCTGTTGTTTATGATTTAAAAAAATGATAAACAGCTAAACTCACTGGTCAATAGCCAACATAGTGGCCAAAATGTTTCCCTGATAGGTAACTCATGTTTGGTTAGTCAATTCTTAATGCAAAGCCAGTCAAAACCTAAAAATACTATTAACACCATATCATTAAACAAATCAAACCATCTTAAGGTATTTATTAAATTTAATTGCATTTTAGGAACCTTGCAAGCATCTTGCAACCTTCAAGAGGAATGTATAGACAGGAATTGTGAAAAGGAAACCGATAAATCAATCAACGTAGTGTTATGAACCTCAACGTAAGAAGTTATGAAAGTCTATGTGAGGGTGTGGTTTTTACAGCTGGATGCCTTTTCTGGCACCCACCTCAGAGACGAGTTTATGGGAGATGAAACTCCGCTATCATGTCGAATGTGGAACTCCTAGTCTAGGATTTCATAAGCAAAGGAACACACAAAAATTAGTATTATTACCAGCATAAAAGTGTGTGTGTGAAAGAAATAAAGTAAGTGAGATGAACTGCTTTAATCTCAATTTGTTTCTAATCATTTTTCAGAGAAAAATGACCAAACGGTAAAGTATCAATTCCGTTTTCAGTTATGTGTCTTTTATCTTCGTTTGATGAAATTGCCAACTTATTTTGCCGAACAGTAAATACAGAATGAGATTTTGAAATTATACAAACTTGAACTTTGTTGACTTTTTCTCTGTTATAAAGACACTTTCGATACTCATCAATATTCTTACTTTTACTCACACTCTTCTTAATGCCTTTAGCCTTACACAAGCTATTCATTTCATCACACAATTTTATTGCATACATTTTGGGTCGTAACCCCACAAATTCTTCAACAATCCTTCCAGCATTTTCATCTTTCATTAAACCAATTTCACCTTTATTTTGTCTCACAATGCCAAAAGGATTGTTTGTTTCATAGTTTCCAGTATCAAACAAATTTGAATGTTGTTTCATGAACTCATAAATATCATAATAGAATATATACATAAAACTATCGGTGTCTGTGTATAACAACCTCACATTTGATTCAGGATTTGCTAAAATAACATTGTAATGAAAGTCATTCATTTTACATTTAGACAAATCTAATATAGATGCACCAACATATACTGGTTGATTGTGAAAAATCTTTAGTCTACTCATCTCGATGACCATACATTGTTCATCGAATATAATTCTATGTTTAAAATTAGCCTTAGCTATTAAAGACCTACCACCACGAGCTCCATGCCATTTGGTGACCCATTTGATGTCCCTTAACTTCCTCACATTCATCAGTGAACGACCAAAAATTGCATTATTCATCAATTTATAAAAATTCTTTTCAAAATCATTTTTGGCTTGTTTTCGTTTCTCTGTGTTCACATCAATATATGGTTTTAGCCATTGGCTCTGATTGAATTCAATTATTCTGTGAATACGATCTAATTTCATTCCTAGTTGAATACATTGCTTTAACAATCTATAATGCAAAACATAACGTTCTTTATTATCTAGGGTAGCCATTAGCTTTGTCAACTTTTCTGGACATAGAGGGTAATCTGAATGTTTGTCATGTAACTCTTGAGGATAAGTCAAATCTACTTCCAAAATATATCCAATTTCTGAAGTATCATCAATAGTTAAAACATCAAAGCCTTCAACATTTGCAATCCATTTAAAGCCACCCGTTGGAAGATATTCCATCATCGCATATCCATACAAATTATTAACGTCAAAGTACATTATGTAGGACTCTTGCTTTTTCTCATCATAAGTTTTCATATACTTATTATTAGCAATCGCATGTCGTGTTATACACTGAACATTTCCTCCTCGAATAGATCGTTCAAAAAAGTGTAACATATCAATATCTTGAAGCAATTCAAGTTGAACGTTGGTTATCTTTTTCATAGCACACCAAGACATAGATGGAGCAGTGTAAAAATGAGCTGCATCAATGCCATAAGTTTCCATGCCATTCGATCTAAAATTTTCAAAGACATCCGCCAAAAGAAGTGTGTCAACTTTTAAATACAAATCTGCGTATTCTCCTAATGTTTGACAGGAAAACGTTTCCCACACCGATTGAGCAAACTCATACTCTTCATTCGATATTGTTTGATCATTAAGGCTGCTATAAAACTTGGATATTTCAGGTAATTTAGTTTCGTTAAGAACATCCATACTCGTGACGTATTCATAGGGAAACACACCTTTTCTCGCAGTAAGTCGAAACTGTGCATCATCATTAAAATAACGTTGTGTTATTTGCTTTGAATCTTCGCTTAACGAAGATGAACATTGATCTAGTGAACAGGACAAGAAATTATATGTATCGAAAAATCTTAACTGAATGAATCCATTCTTAGCCCGTACATACTTTGTAAACCCTTTGTAACGTTCCATATTCATCGCTAACAATTTTATATGACCAGGATTATGTAACACCTCTCCATCACGTTTCTCGCAAATTTCTTTAATTATAAAATGTCCATCATAGGCGGTTAGATTATGAAATGCTATAGGCAAAACCTTTGTTACTTTGTAATTTAAATTACAACTATTGTGTGCGCTTCCTCTATATTTTCCAGTTAAGTGACAATGATCGCGTACTTTGAGTTCATTAACTGCAATCGGTTTCTCGCAAATGTGACACATTTTACTTGACAAAAATAATCTTTCTTCATTTTCGGTCATCTTTAACATTGGCTTAACCGATAAGTAATATGTTTGAAGTTTATCCACAATACTATAAAGTTCCTTTACAAACAATTCAATGCAATTATTTCCCCTAAAGAGCTTGAAACTGCACAATTCACTATCGAAATTACAATGAAGGTATAAAGAAATGCTGTAAGGAATATGTTTATGTGTTAAAGTAGAGTTATGAATGTCACTATTTGGAAAACAGGAGGAAATTGGAGACAAAACGCATTCAGTGTCTGCATATATTATAAATGGAACTGTATCTTTAACTCGGAATTCTGTAAAATTAACAAATCTTTGTTCATCAGTCGGCATTATGCTTTTTGCAACAGGAAACTGTTTACAGTCTGCAAAGTGAACATTTAACTCATCCTCAAGAAGATAATATGACAAACAACGTCTACATATATAAATCCTTCTCTGAGTGCTAGTGATGCTTGAACGCACAAGGCGAGCAAGATTTCTAATTAAACAAAAGTGATAACTTTCACTGTTTCCAATCTGCAACATCAATAAGTCTACACTCCTTTCATATACGGGGTAGTTTTCACCCCCCTGCTATTTTTCATCAAAAACAAAAGATCTTAGGTTCAATTATCATTTTTACCCGTTTAAGACCTTTTTCCCCACTGTAAAATCACTATTTACTGTTTTAGGGGTGACATCATCTATCCGGGTAAAAGCCTATGTCACAACGAATTTTTTAAGCTATTACACATAATTTTACGGTTCTTAGTTTCCAAGGTATCGATTTTTCAATTTTGGGGTAGTTTTCACCCCCCTGCTATTTTTCATCAAAAACAAAAGATCTTAGGTTCAATTATCATTTTTACCCGTTTAAAACCTTTTTCCCCACTGTAAAATCACTATTTACTGTTTTAGGGGTGACATCATCTATCCGGGTAAAAGCCTATGTCACAACGAATTTTTTAAGCTATTACACATAATTTTACGGTTCTTAGTTTCCAAGGTATCGATTTTCAATTTTGGGGTAGTTTTCACCCCCCTGCTATTTTTCATCAAAAACAAAAGATCTTAGGTTCAATTATCAATTTTACCCGTTTAAAACCTTTTTCCCCACTGTAAAATCACTATTTACTGTTTTAGGGGTGACATCATCTATCCGGGTAAAAGCCTATGTCACAACGAATTTTTTAAGCTATTACACATAATTTTACGGTTCTTAGTTTCCAAGGTATCGATTTTTCAATTTTGGGGTAGTTTTCACCCCCCTGCTATTTTTCATCAAAAACAAAAGATCTTAGGTTCAATTATCATTTTTACCCGTTTAAAACCTTTTTCCCCACTGTAAAATCACTATTTACTGTTTTAGGGGTGACATCATCTATCCGGGTAAAAGCCTATGTCACAACGAATTTTTTAAGCTATTACACATAATTTTACGGTTCTTAGTTTCCAAGGTATCGATTTTTCAATTTTGGGGTAGTTTTCACCCCCCTGCTATTTTTCATCAAAAACAAAAGATCTTAGGTTCAATTATCATTTTTACCCGTTTAAAACCTTTTTCCCCACTGTAAAATCACTATTTACTGTTTTAGGGGTGACATCATCTATCCGGGTAAAAGCCTATGTCACAACGAATTTTTTAAGCTATTACACATAATTTTACGGTTCTTAGTTTCCAAGGTATCGATTTTTCAATTTGGGGGTAGTTTTCACCCCCCTGCTATTTTTCATCAAAAACAAAAGATCTTAGGTTCAATTATCATTTTTACCCGTTTAAGACCTTTTTCCCCACTGTAAAATCACTATTTACTGTTTTAGGGGTGACATCATCTATCCGGGTAAAAGCCTATGTCACAACGAATTTTTTAAGCTATTACACATAATTTTACGGTTCTTAGTTTCCAAGGTATCGATTTTTCAATTTGGGGGTAGTTTTCACCCCCCCTGCTATTTTTCATCAAAAACAAAAGATCTTAGTTTCATTTATCATTTTTAGGTGTTTAACACGTTTTTTCCCCATAACATGACTATTTACTGTTTTAGGGGTGAAATGACCAATCCAGGTAAAAGCCTATGTCATCACCTATTTTTAAAGCTATAACGCCTAATTTTAGGGTTCATAGTTTCCAAGATATTGAGTTTTCAATTTTGGGGGGGTAGTTTCACCCCATAAAGGGGGACGTCGCCCCAAGTGCTAGGACCCCTCATACAAGTCCCTAGCATGATTGGTTCACGAGATATTAACAAAAGTGTAGTTAGGCCCTTTTGACAAGAAAATAAATGAATGATACTTTCAAAAACGAGGTGTCACCCCAAGTGCTAGGATACTGCCTATGGGAAAATCCCATCCTGGGTTCAGAAAATATTAACAAATGTGTAGTTAGACCCTTTTGACAAAAGCCACCGGTGTGCATACATACAAAAATTGCTCTTTCACCCCAGGTAAGGGTAGTTTTTATTTTGGGGGTTGACATACCTCATTCATACAAAAGGAGAATTCACTACGAGTCCTATGACACCCCATATGTTTACATCGCATTATTGGTTAGCGAGATACTAAAAATCGAATGACCTATTAGTTTTTTGTTTTTTTAATAATTTTTTTAAAAAGCCTCATCTATAAAGAATCTTTTAAAAATTCCGCTCTCTTACAAAAGCCCTCAAGTGCGCATGCATACAAAAATAACCACTACTTAACCTCCGGGTAAGGGTAGATTTATTTTGGGGTGGATATACTCCCGTCCATAGCAAGGGGTGGTTCACCACAAGTCCTACGACACCCTATATGCATCGTTCTAGCCTTACAAGCTCATTAAATTCGCCAAATTGTCAAAAAAGCACGTTTACCTCAAATTGCGTTTCCAAATTCCACCCATTTTAAAAAATTACCTCACCATCAAATAGAGCGGGAAAAATAGCATTTAAACGAACCCTCACTCAACCCTAGTCCTCGCCCGCCACCAAACATTTCCCAACATAGCCATACGTATTCAAGCACACACGCGACTTGCAAGAGAACATACACTACCCCACTACCCGCGAATAACCTTTTGTTTTGGTGCTCACACTCGCATGGGTGTCAGATGACAGTTAGCATCCTAATAAACATCCTCCATGACGTCAACACCCATTAACTTTTTATCACCATCGCACAAACAAGCCAAAGGGTCAACCTCTTCCCACGCTAACACGTGCACTGCACATGCTCGCTCCTGGACCACGTGCTCGCTCTAAGGACCCATGACGTCATCCCATGACGTCATCAGGATTACGCAATTTCTGGTCATGATGATGCAATATTTAGAGTCTAACAAACGCTTACTACTATTGCCGTTTGCCGTCTGCCAACTTGAAGATCCAAATCTCCTTTCTTCTCGCCCGCCGACAGATAGCAAACTTCAAATAATATCGAAATTAGTTTCATGGTGTGTCCATAACATTCACAGAAGAAATAAGGTTTTAGGAGACGTGCCAATACTGACATGTTCCAAATGGGTATTAGAAGCTGTTCAAGTCATAGGTTTTGATTATCAGAGAAGTTCATAGATGGAAATGTGTTTTAGGAGACATGTCTGACATGGTCCAACAGGGTTTTAGAAGATATCTGGGTAGGGAATTAGTAACCAATATGTGACATGTGGGGTAGGGTATTAGTAACCAATTAGTGACATGTGATACCAACTGTCACATCCGCCCCCAAAGGTAGACTAGTGGGTGTTTGATAGCCCGATTTTTCTAGTTTTCATTTCTCTAGGCTGGAATTACTCCAAACCGCAACCATGTTCATCTTCACGCTTCCTCCTCAGGACGGCATACTCCACCAGAGCATCTCCAATAATTCCGACCAGCAGATATATCAAATCGTTTAATGAAGCTCCATCCACCCGTCTGTACCACGGCGAAAATGCAGCTTGGCCAAAACTGCACATCCCCGTAATATGAGGAAGGGGTACGAGGTAGCGAAAGACTATCCACACATGGATTATAGAGTCTCACTCAAGAGTTCTCACACGCTCAAATCCGAGTGAATAATTAGCTCGATAATTAAGAGTTCTCACTTTTCAGTTCCTTGGAAATTGTCAATAAGTGACGATTAACAGTCCATATTCTCTAACATTCAATTACGTGTGATGCGTCCCATCCTATCATCGTCCACACCTTCGACCTAACAATATCAACCACCAAAACGTTTCACCATCCAAAAACATACAATAAAACTACCATAATTACTTAAATACACAATTATCGTCCGGTGAATTCCCGACTAATTTGCACTGACGTAGATGAGCCCGGAAGTTTCGTTTGGCAGCGCCGTCCCTCAACATGACCGTCACAGGCGTGATGAATGAGAGTATCTCAAATGGCCCCCGAAAACGTACTCGTAGTTTACCAGACACTTGACGACCCAAAACCATGGGAGAGAAATTCCTTACGTACACAAGATGAACCAACATTCAACTTACATTCTACGTGCCCTGCATTGTATCGCTTAGCAATGCGATCGTGCGATACCGTCATGGCGTTACGAGCTTCCTTCCAAATTTCATGAGCCTTCTGTTCGGAAGGTTGGTCAGGCAACAGATCATGGATGGACCATAAATTGGTTAATGGAGAATTCGGTACGTTCGATAACATCAACGAAAACGGAGTTTTACCGTGGGATTCGTGCAACGCCGAATTAAAAGAAAATGTCAATCAGGTTAACGACGTGTCCCATTTAGAATGTTCATGATGATGGTAGGTTATTAGAGCAGCACGCAGATTCCTGTTTACCCGTTCCGCCAATGACGGATTCGGGTAATAGGGCGTCGTCGTAACATGCGAAATCGCATAGTTGAAACAAAATTTTCGAAATTTGAAAGATGTAAAAGACTTCGCATTATCCGAGACAAGAGATTGGCACGGTCCAAAAGAAGTAAAAATAGAATTCAAACATCGGATCACGGTATTCGTAGTGGAAAGACGTGTCGGAAAGATCCAACAGAAACGAGAAAACCCGTCCACACAAACGAGCGCAAATCGGTTTCCGGACACAGACCTAGGAAATGGACCCACGAAATCAATGAACATGCGTTCCAAAGGTCGGGTTGCTGATTCAGAACACAACTTCCCCACCTTGGTGCTCACAACCGGCTTGCTAATGTTACACCGATGACAAGACTTAACGAATTGCCTAACATCACCATCCATACCCTTCCACACAAAATATTCGCGGATCTTCTTTTGCGTTTTGAAAATTCCAAGATGTCCCCCCCACTGGAGAATCATGATAATATTTCAGCATTTCAGGCACTAAACTAGATGGCAGGACGATTTTAGGTTTCTCGTCGTGACGAGCCTTGCAACATAATACGCCATATTTGAGTTCGTAAGGTTTAACCAATTTACCATCGGAAACCTCCACCATGATGTTGCTCAATTCTCCATCCTCTTGTTGATATTTCGCGATGTCCCTAAATAGCATTGGACTGTTACTAATGGTAGGCAACGCTGCATTAATACACCCCTCGATGTTACCCTCCTGAATTTCACCAGATCTCAACTCAGCAGTTTCGGCATACATGCGACTGAGGGAATCAGCGACGGTATTATCGCTGCCCCTAATGTGTCGTACAGTAAATTTAAAGGAGGAAATTCTCGTCGCCCACCGTGCAATCCTACCAGTATTGCCAATACCCAACTCAATGCTTGATTGTCGGTATCAATCTCAAATGACACATGCTCCAGATACGTCTTGAAACGTTCCAGACCAAACATTACCACCAGACCCTCTAATTCGTAAACGGAATACCTAGATTCCACTTCGTTCAAGGTTCTATACGCATAGGCTATAGGACGACGTCCTAAATCGCAGTCTTGCAATAATACAGCGGCAACAGCGCCCAAGGAAGCATCCGTTTGTAGTACAAATGGCCTAGAGAAATCAGGTACAGCTAAAACATGGGCATTACATAGTGCACGTTTAAGATCTTCGAAAGCCGCTTGATGAGATTCACCCCAATGAAACTTAACACCCTTACGACGCAAGATGTTCAACGGAAGTCCCCATTTGGCAAAATTCGGGATGAATTTACTAAAAAAATTGTCATACCAATGAAACGGGCAATACCCTTTGCATTCACAGAAGGTTTAAAGTCCCGTATCCCTTGGGTTATTGTTTGAACTACAGAAACTCCGGCTTGCGAGACAATGTGACCTAGGAACGATATTTCCGACATCGCGAACGATACCTTTCCCAATTTTACCGTTAATCCAGCATCCCGTAGTCGTTGCAAAACCACCCGCAAATGCTTAACACGGTCTTCAAAAGATTCACTATAGACCACAACGTCATCCAAATAGGGATATAAGAAATCGAACTTTATACCAGAAAAAACGCAGTCCAAAAGACGACTCAATACAGCCCCTCCTGTTGACAAACCAAATTGAACTCTATTAAATTGGTATAGATTCCAATCAGTGGAGAAAGCAGTAAATGGTTTAGATCGCTCAGACAGAGGAATTTGATTATACGCTTGATCAAATCAAGCAGCGTAAAATAACGAGCTTTACAAAACCAAGAGAAACAGCTATGCAAGTCGGGCAACGGTATTGATTCTAACACCACCTTTTGGTTTAGACGTCGAAAATCAACGACAGGACGGAAACTGCCGTCAGATTTTGGTACTAAAAACATTGGCGACGAATACGAGGAGATGGATGGACTAATAACCCCCTGCGCCAACATTTTATCAACGATCCTTTTAAGCTCTAGCATCCTCGGAGGACTCAACCGATATGGAGGATGTCGAACTGGCACATTATCAGTAAGTTCAATATCATACTCGGAAAGGCATTTTTAAATCGTTACATGAAGAAAATGAAACATCCAAGATTTGGTTACACAACTGCAATTATTTCGCAACAGTCTCGTGCTGGTATATTTCGCAGGCACTCCTGCTCCCAGCTAATTGGTTTTCAAAACTCTTTAAAGTACATTTGTTGCCCGAGAAGGAGCTGACATTAATATTCTGGGAGAAGATTGACATTTCTACGCTGTTGTGAAGTGCGCTGTTCTGATGTGCGCACTTGCCTGAAATAATAGGTTCCTAGAAACCCCTTTAAGCCCCATTAGTGGATTGAGTTTCTACCCTGGGAACATTTCGTCGTAGCATTTCTGAGTAAATAATAAATAACGTTTTATTGCGCACAAGTTGTGCAAAATTACAAATAACATGCAAGGAAAGATGCACTTCAGCCTATGCAGTGATCTATGATGGGTTTCCCTCTATTCCTACAATGAAGAACGTGATAACGTTCACAGATTCCGTCACACAGCTCACAGACAAAGGCCGGGTCCGGATCATGGAATGTCTTTGTCTTGCTCATTCTATGGTGGAAACCGTACACAGCCAAAGAGGTCACAAAGTGCCGCAAGTCCTGGTTCGGTTCCATCCATGCTCTGTTGATCATAGCCTCAGTCGAGTAGAACTCTTCCCAGATGTCACTTCTTTTCATCGTTCTTTCTGATAGAACCCTCTTCCAGCAGGTCGTAGTAGGCAAAGCGAACTTGAATCTGAAATCCTCCATCAAGAAGGGTTCCCGAGTGAGCACATACACTAATCCTGATCGCGTGTATTTGGTTACTCCAAGGACAGCCTTCAAATATCTAGCCTTTACCTGTTCCAATGTTCGGAGGTCTCCTATGCTTAACTTGTCCCAAATTATCTCTATGCCATATGTGAAGATTGGAACAATTTTTGCATCGAAGAGTGCAATGGCGGATCTCAAGGATAATCTTGTAATGGCTCTGACGTCAAATATAGCCTTGGTAGCTTCTGTTGCTCAATGTTTTACGTGGATTTTGAATGAATTCATTGTCGTTTGTAACGTTACACCCATATATTTAAATCTATTGATAGTCTTCAGTGGTTTAATTTTGAAAAAATATTCTCTGTTCTTGGGAAACACGTCCACCCTTCCTGAATATCATATGCTCGGTCTTCTCTGTATTAACTTGCAATTCATTCTTATCTGCCCATTTCTCCAGAGCATGGGTTGCAATTTGGAGGTCCCTGATGTTTTGCGACCCCAAAAGCATATCGTCGGCGTAAAGTTATATCTTCGTTTCCTTTGAAACTTCTCTGACTGCATGAACAATATCGTGCGTGGCGACATTGAACAGCAGGGGACTGAGGGGATCTCCCTGAAGTACGCCGTTCGTTTGTATGATCTGTCTGGAAATGGTTACGTTGTCGGAGATTTTTATATTATTGCTCCTTAACATGTTATGAACCAGAATTTTGAGTGCTTTATTTTCTGTCGCTATCGAATTTAGTTTCGTGGAGATGATGGTCCTGCTTAGATTGTTGAAGGCTTTCGAGAAATCAATAAATACTGCATGGAATTTTCCTTGAGGTGTTCTAAGGGTATTCTCTATGTCATCTTTGAGATTTCTAATTGCCTGAAGCGTGTTTCTCCCTCGTCTAAAACCAAATTGCTCTTCTGGTATTTTAACGTCGATTTCTTCAGTGTGTCTGTTCGTCATGATCTTTGTAAGTATCTTTAATAAATTGCTTTCTAGGGCAATCCCTCTGTAGGAGTTGGGGTCACACACATCTCATTTTCCTTTGTGTAGCACCTTTATTGTAGAAGTTTTCCATGACAATGGGATGTCTCCTGATTGTAAGCACAGGTTCATTATGTCTGTAATAGCTGGGAGTAATACCGTAACTGCTGTCTTAATACGCTTATCAAAGATACCGTCCGGTCCGGGTGCTTTTCCGTTTTTCAAAACAGACACAGCATTTCGAACCTCCTCTGTCGTGAACGAGCAGATATTGGAGCCGTCAGGGTCGATTTCTTTCTTATGATAAACTGTTGTGGATCCATTCTGGTTCAGAATAAATGTAAAATATTCCTTCCAGGCTGACATATCGATTTTTCCTGCAGCTTGTGTTTTCCGGGGTCTGAGAGCTAAGTAAGGGGTTTTCTTTGCTTCCTCCACCATCCTGTATGTTTCGAGTTCGATGAAGTCATTCCGAATTTTCTTGAGTAAATTCTTATATTCCTTTCTCAGGTGACTATACGTTGTTAGGTCTTCTTGCTTATTGCTGACCTTTCTGAGTAAACTCTTAAGGATTTGGGACATGGGGCCACTTGTGGTACCAACATTTCTCATGGACTCTGTCGTTGATATGGTGGTCTGCACCCCAAGTTATGTTGGCACGACCAAACTGTACAGTTGGGAGGGGGTAGTCACGTTCTCCTTAGGAAGCAAGCCCTCAGCGAACATAGCAGTCAGCATCCAGCCTTCCAAAAGCCTACTCGCAGAACTTGACGTGTGGAAACCGCTCCTCGGGGGAATTTCATTTCCCCTGGGGAGAGGCATAAAACAGTATAGTATTGCACAAACATTCCTCTACTTGGGTATCTGACAAACTTGGATTTTCTAAGACTGTTAATTTGAAAACATTTAATATGACTATCGTAGTGCATTTCCTAGCCACGTGTCGTGTGGCAATTCAGAACTAGATTTAAGACAACATGTTTTAGGTTAAAGTATTTTGGAAGGGAATGTGGTCCTCCTCATTTTGCGTTGCATTATTTCAGGGTGGGGATTCTTCATTGTTTAGTTTTCGTTTGATCTTAAGAGTGGGATGTTGGCTTTAACTTGGTCAGAACGACTCCTCGCCAACTCAGTTGACAGGTGTCCTTCAGACGGTCTGGTCGTAATAAGCGACTTGTTTGGTTGTGTTAAACAACTTTGTTTTCTGGAGTAGCTTTTGGCTTACTTCATGTCGTTATTCCTTTTATACTATTTTGGGGAATTACTTTAGTATTCTTAGTTGTGAATTATAATGCGGGAATACAAATCGCCACTTGGACAAGGGATGTGTTGGTTGAAACGTGGTTTAACTTTATGGGGTTTTAATTTCGCGTCGCCCTAATCATAAGCTACTGCGATCATATGTTTATTATGTGGTTGTTTTAATATATTTAAGGTGTTGCCTAGTTCATTTTTAGTTTGTAATCTTTTGTTAATATATGTTATTAGTCATCTTGAGATTTCGTAATTATTTGTGCATGAAGGTCAGTGGAAATGGTCACCTTGTTCCTTCCTCGGCATTTTGGTTGGGAAATGTTCGCATTCGGTCTCAGGGTAAGTCCAGCCCTTCTAATTAACAGGCTTGACCTGGCCTCGCCTGTTTTCTGTCTTGATCTAAATTATTGAGGGGGTTTCTAAGACTATGAAAACAAGAACGCTTCCCCCATTCCTCCTTCGTGGTGAATGCCACTGGACGTTGGGCCACCTTCTCGGTAGCCTCAGTGTCGCCGAATTAATTACTTGTCTTTTTAATTATGCTAATTTTGGCCTATATCAAGGTAGGAAGAGGTGAAGTGCGACAGTGGCAGCAGAGCATGGTTGATTCTCGCTCCAGTGCCGGTGATATACCATCTTTCCCCTGACTGATTGCAATTTATTAATCCAACATGTAAATTTAGAAAGTAATTGTACCATCCCCTATTAACTTTTTTCTCTCCACACAGCTAGGATATTAATTGTATTCTGTGTAATGTTTGATTTTGATTCTTTTACATGAAACATCTGTGAGATGGCTAGACGCAACTTGAAGGTGAAATATCTCTCCGATGATGAAGTTACGTACGAACTATTAATAAGTAATCTCCATGTACCTGCCGAAACAGAACAGGCGAGGACGAGTTTAGAATATGCAGTGGAATTTCCAGCAACGCCACCTAAAATGACATTGGCAGAATTCAAACTGGGTGAGTCAAAGGTTTGTGGTCTAGTTCAGGAAATAACAAATGTTGTAAAATGTTGCTTCTCTGAGGTTGAATGCAGTCCTGCCAATTTCACTAAATTAAGAGCTCGAATTGAATATCTTTATCATCGCTGCATTGATCTAATGGAATCTGATGAAACACGACCTATGTCCGAATTGAAGGGTTTATTAGATGCTGAGATCAAGATAGTTGAGTGCGCACAGTGTTCGGATAGTGTCAATTCCTGTGATAAAGGTGGTGATTTGCTTAATACTACCCAAATTAGCGATCATAATCCTGTAAATAGTTCTGCTTGTGTGTCTGAAAGTTTGTGTCCCAAGGTTGGTAACCCAGTTGAGCCAGCTGTGAACGAGCCAGGCCTCCAACCCCCTTGCCGCGGAGGGTCGGGGCTATTTCCATCTCGCGAACACAATGCCGTTAGTTCTGAGATGATGACAACTAACTCTGGGTCCAATGTGGTTGCATTAGAATCCAGTACCTCGCAGCCAGAATCAAATAT
The DNA here is from genome assembly GCA_946902985.2 of Meconema thalassinum. Lineage (NCBI taxonomy): Eukaryota > Metazoa > Arthropoda > Insecta > Orthoptera > Tettigoniidae > Meconema > Meconema thalassinum. The sequence continues at coordinate 301,999,174 of OX336393.1, forward strand.
TCTTAATCTTAATGCTGTAATGGTTTCTGCACCAAATAATAACAATTTACCTTTGATTTCCCTATTTTTTCCTCGGTAAGTGCTGGAGTGGCATTGGCCGCTGGGGAGCCGAGTTCATATCTAAGTAGAAACAATTCTGGTGGCATTGTCTCAGGGCGTTCCGGGCGGGAAAATTGTATTTGCAACTGCGTAACATGTAATTCTGTGTCTGGTACCGTAGTCTCGCCTCGTGTGGGAGGGTCAATGCTTGAACCCCGATCTGTTGTGAATGTTCCCTTGTCTAACCATAATTCTAATAGGACAATCACTAGTGAAGTAATTTCTAAAAGTATTGGGTCCTTTCCGTTCGTTAATGCTGTGGGTAATGCAAGTCATCAGCCACCTACAGTGAAACCAAATTCTTTCTTCGAAGGTGCGTCGAGCTCGGGGCGTAACACCATTCCTACAGTTAGTCCCAGAAATCGCAGTTCTGTTCAAGGAGATTTGTGTGTAGAGATGTCAGGCCGTGGTGCTTCAAACGAGGGCGACTCTAATTACTCAATATTTTCTAAGGCCAGTTTTGGTACGGTGAACCACCCCATTGTGAGTTTTGTGTCTTGGCTATCTGAGCGAAGAATGGACACGGCGGAAGAAATTGTGATTTTCTTAAGGATTTTGGTCGATATTCACGAGTGTGCAGAACAGTTTAATGTGGTTGACCAAGTAGTATTCCAGCTGATATCTCCTCATATGTCAGACACATTGAGAACGTATGTGACTAGTGCCATGAGCGAGGGAAGGAGCGTTCAATATTTTATGACCGAGGTGTTAAGAATTTTTGTACCAATCAGATCCTTGGATACTATGAAGGGGCGGTATTTGTATCGTGCTCAAGGTATGAACGAGCCAATAAATTCTTATATATTTGATATTTCCAAGTTTGTGAAGGTGTTCGGGGTAATCATGCCCGAAACTGAAGTGGTAAAACTCATTTTGGCTGGAGCAACTCCGGAATTCAGAAATTGTTTGTGTATCGGAACCACCGCCACTACTATTAAAGGGCCTTGTGAAGACGGTATTCAGGCCGAGTCAGTACGTTCAGTTGACATTGCCAGGTATGCTAATAGCCAGCCTTTTCACCGTGGAAATTCTGTTCCTTTCATTCGACCTCCCTTGGTTCGAACACCGCCTGGGCAGGGTCGTTCTCCCCAAAATTCATCCCGAAATTTTAATAACCGTCCTGTGACGTGTTATAAGTGCAAGGAAGCGGGTCATATTCAGCGGAATTGTCCAGTAAACAGTGATTGACAATCCAGGTGCAGGCCTCGTGGTATTCATTCCGCCCAAAATCAGTTGTGTGCCTTAAGCAATGAAATAACGAAGGACCGCGCCAAGGTTATCGGAGCAAATGGCGTGTGTTCGAAGGCTTCTGATGGGGTCTTGCCCTCTCCTATGCTTGAAGTTTCGATAAATAATGCATGTATTATTGCCTTGTTAGACTCAGGAAGTGCTGCTTCATTGGTTAGCGAGAATTGGTATTTGTCTATGAAACTCATTTGTAAATTCAGTAACCTGTCAAATGTAGATGTTAAGTTGGTTTCTGCCAACGGTGCTCAATTGGACTTTCTTGGTTCTGTGAAGTTTAAGGTTCGGATTCATAAATTTTGTTGGAAATTTTCCTTTTGGGTCATTAAGAATTTGTCATGTCTTATTATTCTGGGTGCTAATTTTTTTGCTCATACTGGCTTACTGCTAGATATGCAACACGAATCATTCTGGTTCAGGTTTTGTTCTGAGGTAAAATTTAAATTTCTTTCTACTGCTGTCTCTAGCACGAGTGCTCATGTTGTCAACCGTGATGCTGAACCCGTCTTGTCTACCGGGGTTGAGTCCTTGGACTTAAGTAATTTATCTGACGCTCAAGCTAAAGAGATTCGAGATTTGTGTGGGTATTTTCCCGAGGTGTTCACTGATGAATTGGGAATGACAAAGATCCTGGAGTATAAAATTGAAGTGACGGATACTATACCCGTCAGGCATCCTCCCTACCGTTTGAGTCCACCTAAAATGTTGGAATTAAAGAAATTAATCGATCAGATGTTACTAGATGGAGTGATTAGACCCTCCTCATCAGCATATTCCTCACCTATGTTCTTAGTACCTAAGCCTAATGGTGGTTTTCGGCCAGTCGTAGATTATCGCAGGTTAAACAAAAAGATTGTTTTAGAATCCATCCCTCTTCCTGATTTACATAGCTGTTTTTCCTGGTTCAAAAACGCCTCCTATTATAGCCTCATTGAACTGACGCAGGCATATTTCCAAATTCCGTTAGCTGAAGAATCTAAGCATCTGACTGCATTCGCCACCGATTGGAATCTCTTTGAATATTGTCGTTTGCCTTTTGGGCTCTCTACAGGGGGTGATGTGCTTAGTAGGCTTCCTGATCACGTGTTTTCTGGCATCAAATTTGATTACTTGTATCACTACCTGGACGAAGTTGTTGTTTATAGCGAGACGTTCGAAGACCACGTGCGCCATCTTCGTGAAGTATTTGAGAGGTTAAAATCTGCTGGTCTAACCGTAAAGTTGTCTAAAGTGTCCCTTGCTAAACCTAAAATTGCCTTTCTTGGTCATGTGGTTTCTGCTCAAGGTGTCTCGGTCGATGACTCCCGAACCCAAGGAATTAGAGATTTTGCACCCCCTAAATATGTGAAAGGAGTAGCCCGTTTCGTGGGAATGATTGTTTTTTTCCGCAAATTTATACCCAATATTGCGCAGCGTGCGTTGCCACTTAATCATCTGCGAAGGTCTGATGTGAAATTTGAATGGGGTCCGTCGCAGCAAGCAGCTTTTGATGATTTGAAGGAGGCACTGTGTAGTGCTCCTGTCCTCACTGTCCCTGATTTCAGTAAGAAGTTTATAATCCAGACCAATGCATCTCTCGGTGCTGTAGCCAGGGGCGGATCCAGCGGGGAGCGACGGGGGGCGATCGCCCCCTCCAAGAGAAAAGAAAAGAGGGTAAAGGGAAAGGAAAAGGGGGGAAAGCGAAGGAGAGGAGAGAAGGGGGAGGAGAGAAGCGAAGGAGGAGACGCACAAAACGAACTATAAACAACGATTTTAACCTAACTAGTATTCAGTTAATAATCGTGCAATATAAATTAAATTACCTAGCCGCGACGTTACCCCGCTCGCACTGTTGCTATTGTTGTGACGAGCCGAGCTGACTCAGCACAGCGCAGCCGCCACGCCCACGCCTGACCGAACGGAGCCGAGTACAAACGAACAATCCTCTTCGGCCCGCTACACCCGCGCCTGAGATATGTCTATCGATGTGAATTGTATGATGACTTCATACGCTTTATAAATATCCGAGAAACAGTGCACAACCGTTTAAGGGGGAAAAGACTTAATTAAAGGGAAAGTAAAAGGAAGAAAAAAAGACGAAATCCCAGTATCCGAACAGGAAGGTATCGCCCGAAACGAAGGGAATGTCGATGGAAAGAGAAATAAAATTAATACTGAAGGGCTAGCGCAAGAATCGCCAAATCCGAAAACTGGAGAAGAGCAGCTAAATGATGACAATACTGAAAAAGCAAACAGCGTGACGGAAACAGAAACCTAGCGAGAGCTACAGGAAGGAAAATAACCAAAGAAAACAGAAACCGAAGAAGAAATCCTAGATGCCGCTGGTATGAAGAGACCTCAGGAACCAGAAACAGAAAAGGACGATGTAAATCCAAATGTGTGAAAAAAAATAAGAGAACAGCAGAAACGGAAATACAAGCAAGAGATAAATATGGAGAAGAAACTTAGGAGGATTCGAAGAGAAAATTCCAAGCCAAAAATAAAGCCAAGAAACAAGAAACCAAAGAAATTGCAGAGCCTACTATCAAAAAAAAGAAGAAAGAATGTAGCAGAACCAGAGGATGAAGATGAATACGACCAACAAACAAGAAATGAAGATGCAGATGCAAGAACTTAGAGGAGAAGAAGAAAACGCAAACCAAAGAGAGAACCAGCAAGAAACAAGAAACCAAAGAGTCCCAGAGCCTACCGTAACCGGCAGAGACGTGGGTAAAACTGTGTTTAGTATTCTCAAGCATCACAGTCTTGTCCTATGTCGGTGTGTTGGCGTTGGTACTGACGGGTGCGCTATGATGGCATCAGAAGCTTGTGGTGCTGTCGCCGAGGTGCAAACCGAAGCAGAGCATGCCGTTAGGTGCCCTTGTTATAACCACGCTCTGAATTTGTCTATTTCGAAGTCCTCAAAAGTCGTCGCCGTGCGAAATGCAATAGGAGTTATGAAGGCCACTATTACATTCATTGATTCGTCCTCAAAACGCCCCTATGTATTTAAAGCAACTCTAGGTGAACTTTTATGTGGACTTTGTGAGACGCGGTGGATCGAACGGCTCGACGGGTTTGTACAATTTCGCTCTTTACTCCCGAACATAGTCGAGAGTTTAGATTCGATTACTTTATAGAAGGATTCAGAAAGTGCTTCTAAGGCAAAAACGCTCATAGCTGTTCTTTGTGAGAGTGATTTTATAGTTACCGTCATTTGCTTGTCAGAAATCCTTGGAGACATTAAAACACTCAGCATTTTGTTTCAAAAAGGGCAAATAGACTTGAAGGAAGCCCAGGATGCGCTAGACGACACTATTACTGTGTTGAGCAAGAGGCGCGAAGAGTGCGAAACACAATTTGCTGAGCTCTTCCTAGAAGCAGAACCTCTGGCAAAACAACTTGGAACCGAACTTCTGCTCCCACGCATCGCACGACTGCAAAAGCACCGCGAAAATCATCCAGCGTCAACCGTAGAAGAGTACTATCGTCGGGCCGTTTTCATACCCATTTTAGACTACGTCCTAGAAGACCTAAACACTCGCTTTCCTTAAGCAACGCAGGAGTTACACTGCCTATCAGCAATGATGCCAGTATCATCATGGACGTCAGCGGATGTGGACACAATCGCTGCAAAGTACTTCAAACTTCTCCATCAACATTCTGCCGCGTTTGCGGCAAGGCTTCTACAGGCTGAACTTCGTATGTGGAAGGCAAAGTGGTCCCGATAGCTTGAATCGGGGTCAAACATCCGAAAGAAAGCTATGGAAGCTTTAATTGCCTGTGATAAAGAGTTGTACCCCAATATTCATCGATGTCTCAAGATTTATGCTACTTTACCCGGCAGCGCCGCTTCATCGGAAAGGTCATATTCTTCTTTGAGAAGGCTGAAAACGTGGTTGCGGTCAACTATGCCCGATGGACGATTAAACGGACTTGCTTTGTTGCACGTCCACTACGGTGTTTATGCTGACCCATCTCGCGTGATTGATCGGTACGCGGAAAAAAAACATACCGGTGACTAGAGTTTGTTGTTTGGCTTAAAATTGTTTTTATGAACAAAATTGCCGTATTTGTAATATTTACGTAAAATTAGCAATACACATGTACCTGTCATAATTTTGGGTAGCCTTGTTCTTATTTCGCTCGACCTATACCCCTTAAATAAAAGTTAAATATGGTTTTAAACTCCCGTAAATCTGATTAAATTGTGTCTTTAACGATCTTTTTCTCGTCGATCGATTAAAATTCCTCGGGCCTCGAGCCTGGTTTTTATTTAATCTTGAAGCTATTGTCTAAGCTATACAGTATAGTTATTTTTTACGGTTGTCAGTCAGCAAACTATATAACTCTGATTTTACTCTCCTACCCTTTAATTACATAAATACAGTAACTATAAACTATGAACCCGGTATGATAGCGTTTTGGATAAAATTAAAAGTCTATCTTTACGAAAGCGCTCTAGCGATATTATTGACATGGCAAATGATAAAATAGAGTGCAGTGTTGAACTGGCCAACTGGGAAGAACGGGAGTTCCCATCGATGCCTCTAGGAGACTCTGAGTGCCGAGCCCCGCCCCTTAGGCCCTTGCGCAAATAGGCCTGTGACCCCAGTTATTAGTTAGCTAATATATTCTGCGTCTTTGTTTACAACTTAAGAGAGAGAGGGCTACTCGCAAAAGGGACAAAGTCAATCATTACCTATGAGGAGGTCCGGGGGACTTTTGACCCCGCTCGGACCATTCAAGGCATCTGAGGCATCAAGGGGCCTCGGGGCCTTAAAATTAATGACCTCGGCCCTTGTGCCAGTAGGCCTCTAACATCAGCTTATCATATTGTATCTAAAATTGGGAAGGAGGGGGGGGGGTAAGTTCCGAAGGGGGCTCATTACGATCACAGTATTTCAATGCGCGCGATCCCCGTGTCAGTAAACTCCGCATAAAAATATTTTTCCGCGTAAAAATTGGAGCAAGTCACTGGGGAGTGGGGAGGGGAAGGCCCCTACTCTCCCGCTCCCATCGAGGCCTCATAGGGCCAGTCCGATACTGATAGAGTGTACGTAAGTATAGGTAAGTATGAGCAAACAAAATATTGTTTAGTGACCACACAGAAAGTAGGAAAGTAACGAAAAATTTCAAAAAAAATATCACATTTTGGGAAAAGTATGCGCAAATAATTCGATGTTTATTGTTAACTTTTAAATTTGCATATCTAATTATGGTATATTACCCCCCCCCCCCCCCCCCCTCTCTCCATTTTGAGGACAGATATCATGACCGCTCCTCCCAAGACCTGTGTCTGGATCCGCCCCTGGCTGTAGCTGCTGTGTTATTACAAGAAAGAGAGTTAGGTAGACGACCTATTGGTTTTGCTTCTCGAACTCTGTCCCCTGCTGAAGTAAATTATTCCGTATACGAGCTTGAAGGGCCCGCAGTGATGTTTGGGCTGGAGAAATTCCGAATGTATGTCGAACATGTTCCTTTCGAGCTTGAAACCGATAACCAGGCCCTGAGCTGGGTCCTGGCTAGACCTCGAACCACTGGACGAATCACCAGGTGGGCAACCCACATTTCATCATTTCAGTTCACCGTTTTGGTAGATTACTAGCTTGGGAATAACCTAACGCCCAAGGGAAGATGATGAAGAAAAAGAAGTGGGTTTCGGACTGGAGAAAAAGGATGGAGAAATAGGAAGAGAGTTTGACATTAGTTATAACTAAGAGTTCTAGCTCAAATGCAACAAGTGGTGAACACCCTATCAATAGATTAATTTTTATTAAAGAGGGCATGAACCTAGGAAGAGTTAGGAAAGCAGGATCTTGCCTAACCGTTATGTTAGAGAAATGATAAATCAAAGAACAAATATTTAATTTATTTAACAATGTGAAAAGAAGTAGTATTTGTAACAAACATATAATTTTGATTTTGTATAAATAATTGGGGTCGCAGACCTCCGAAAACATTTAAAGCTTGCGCCAGGCAATTAACAATTCTTTTGGTTTCAAACCTTTTATATACTTTAAAATCTTCGTAAGATTTTGAAATGGCGAAGATAAATAAAGGAAAAATTCAAAGATAACTGACGTAATTAAAGTTAGACAATAAATCAAATACAAGGTGTGTACTTTAAGAATTTCTAGGTAAATATCTTAGAAAGAGTAACAACTTCAAAAAACCAATTATACATAGGAGATTATGCACATAGGGCAGGTCACTTATGGTGAAACCTGAAGAGAAAAATCGAAATGAAGTTTCGAGAATTCCTATGTTTAAGTAGGGATCACGAGACAAATGGGGCAAGTTTCCCTTTCGTGAAACCTAGAAATAACTCACTTATGAGTTGAAAGAATTGTATTCCCTAATTAAAAGGGAGAAATAGTATAATTTAAGGCGTGTGCTAGACACGAAGTTTTACAGACATTAATTTGTGGTACATAAAGCAAAAGAGGGAGGTCGCTTATTGAGAGTGACACCTCATTGAAAAAAGTGCTAAAGTAACAATTTTATTATTTTGGTTTGTTAGTAAAGGGTGAGGAAAAGATCAAATGGGATTGAGGAAAAGTGTTCATGGCCGTATTTATAGTATTCGGACGAACGCGACGCGGATGAAATGTTGAACAAACACTGTTTTCACTATAGTCTGTTGAAATAGATGAAAAGTTCACTGTAGTAGCACAAAAAGTTTATGGCAAAGAAAGTTATTGCAATGATGGAAAATAACTAGTTACACTAGAGTCTATTGCTTGAGAAACTTGTAGGTTATAGTTGGATGCACAGAAAATAAATCCCAACGGAGGAAGAAAATTTAGTTATTGATTAGTAGTTCATAAGGAAGATTCCTTAGTTTGAAAAAGTATTCTCACATGTGAGTGGAAAATATATGACAGTATGACTGGTAGTTAGAGTGCAAGTTCTGGAAGGTTCCAGAGCAATGATAACTTGTTTAAATTGGGTAGAGAATCCCTCGGCGGAAAGCTAGATTATATAAACAGTGGGTATTTTGGAAATATCCCTCGATGTGAGATAGCATCTCAGAAAATCTTTCATGTTGAAAGTTAAACCTGATAGTTTAAGTAAGATCAAGAAGATCTCTTGAAAGCAGTTATTTTCACATAGCATCTTTCACTGTCTATAAAATCCAAATAAAAGCATTGAGCCATTAAGAGACGATGAGAATGAGGTTAAAACCCAAAGTCGGTACTTATCTTTGCTTCATGTAGAAGGCGATGATCCTTTTGACGGTTGATACTAAAATTCTACCATGGCGTAGAATTTAAAAGATTGCCTCTTGAGTTGAGGAGGCGAGCTCTAGTTAAGCTCTAACTGACTGAGTCGACTTCCGACGTACAAGTGAGGGCTGCCAGACGCAGCGAAAGCACACCAGCCTAGACGGCATGTTCCACAAGAAGTTGAGTGCACTGAGAGTGTGAGCGGTTGCTCACGACGCGGAGAAAAGTCGAGACGAAGTGTAGAAGAGAAGTGACTGAGCGGGCTGGCGCGCGCGGAGGAGGAGGGGAGAAGAGGGGGAAGCGGGCGAGTGAGGGGAGGAACAAAGAGGTTACACATAAACATGAAAAATCTTTACAAAAATAAAATTCTTCTTGGAGCGGTGTCTTCATGGAGTAGTTGGTTGGTGAAGAACGCGACGCCCAGCGGATTAGTGTAGAACTTCATGGTTTGAAGCAATGGAAGTTCGGAAGGCAGCAATGGGACGCTGTCAGGCTGGTTCAGCGGAATATGCGTTTCTGTAAAAACCTGACAGAAAAATGAACAAATGCACGGGGCAAACGGGAGGTAACAGTTCGATGTTGGTGTGTGCGGGAAAGAAATTTAAATAAATGAACTGATATAAAGTAATGAACAGCAAAAGCTAATTCTTTCTTTCCGTGTATTTGCAAAAATACACCGCCGTTCGTCATATAAAGGGTTGTGAAAATGTCGTAGCTGACTCCCTTAGCCGCATGTACGAAGAAGTTCCTAATAAATGTAAGAATCTCATTCCCGTGGAGAATCATGAAAATGTTTGTGCTGTATCACTTAAACGTCTCTATGGAGAAATTCCTGACGGGTGTGAAACTCCGCCTTAAGAACCTGTTGTTGTTGTGGCTAATTCAGCTCAACACATGCTAGTAAATTCACCGTTATTGTTTGGAGACATTGCTGACCATCAGAAAGAAGATCCCATCGTGTGTGACTTAATTGCTCGATTAGTTTCTGGAGAAGAGATAAAACCTTATATTTTAAAGTCTGGTGTATTGTGCTGTGTAACTAGGCGTGACAGAAAGCCTAAGGTTGTTTTACCTGCTCAGCTGATAAAAGGCATGCTAATGTATTTTCATGAGTCACCCGTTGGAGGTCACCTAGGAATATTCAAAACTCGACAGAAAATAAGGTAGTCTTTTGTTTGGAAGGGTCTCGATAAGGATGTGAGAAAGTTCGTGCTGGGGTGTCATGACTGTAAGGTGAGTAAGCCTACCGTCAGTGGTAAGGTTGGTAAGTTAGCTTCCGAATCTGCGTCTAGACCAATGGAACGCTTGTATGTGGACTTTGTTGGGCCCTTCCCGAGGTCTAAACTAGGTAATCGTTTTGCTTTTGTTTGTGTTGATGGTTTCTCTCGCTTTTCGTGGATTTTTCCCACTAGAAATTGTGACTCTGCTACTGTCATAAGATGTTTAAAGTCTGTTTTCTCTTCGTTTGGTCCTAGTCAATATCTGGTGTCAGATAATGCCAAGGCTTTTGTTTCTCATCAGTTCAGAAAATTTTGTTTTGATTATTCTATTTCCCATGTCACCACGACACCTTATTACCCCAACCCTAGTTTGGCAGAGAGAGTTAACCGAAATTTGAGAGCTGCGCTTATCGCATATCATCGTGATAATCATGCCAAGTGGGATTCGTCATTACATTGGTTACCCTATGCCTTCAACACTGCTGAGCATGAATCCCATGGGAAAACGCCATTCACACTTACGTGTGCGTTCGTCCCGAATTCCCCTCTAACGAAACTGTGGTCTCTTCATGATCTGCTTCCTGACCAACCCTCTTCTGATCGTGTCAGGGAAATCTGCAAGGAGGCCAAAGCTGCTATAAAGATCTCGCATGATAAGCTAGCTAAGAGATATAATTTGGGCCGAAAACAAGGTGGATATTCTGTCGGAGATTTTGTGTATGCAAAGAACTTCTGGGCTAAGGCCCCAGGTCGTCAGGTGTCAGCTAAACTGCAACCAAAATATGAGGGCCCCTATGAGATTCTGTCTTTTCCTTCTGAAGTAACCGTGTTATTAGAGGATCTGTCTAGGAAACGTGTTTTTAGGACTCATATATCGAATTGTAAGCCTGCTAGTGAACGAGAAACTCGAGGTGTGTAAAAGGTGAAATTATGATTGTTCTATTTCCTGTGAGTGCGATGATATGAAGTTCAGGGTGATGGGAGATGGTCTAGTAATTCCGCTGAAGTCAAATCTCTTATGTCATCTTTTGTAATCCTCAAGAAAGGCTGCGATCTGCTTCTGTTAGCAGAGTTTTGTTCATCGTATTTGTGGTTGATATTTTTTGAGTTTTTTTTTTAATGATTTGGTGATAATTTTGTTAGGTTGGTAGTGGAATTTTGATCTTATGTGAAAATAAGGTGTGATGGTTCAGAGTGATGCTCATTTCGATGTGTTGTTCAGTTGCTGACGTGTGAGCTATAGAAATTGTATTTGTGATCTGGGAAACCTTCGGGCTACCATCTCCTGTCGATTGAAATTGTATCTAGTTCAGGTTGGTCAGTGGGTTATTCGTAATCTGCAGCTTGATCTGTTAGACTGCTGACTTGCTAATATTGTTACAACTTGCACCTGATTACAGTTCGGAAATTTAATTCTTGCTTTCCCCGTGTACTCGGGTGTGAATATTTTAAATTTGTGGAGCGTCAGTTTTCGAGCTGATGGCCAAGCTGAGGCGTCAGTCAGTTGTTCTCTGCGTTGAATTTGTGTCACCTTGAAATCATCGTCCTATTTTGGAGAAATTTTGAGCTAATTATCATTTGGCGAGCTCGTTCTTGTTCTGGGCAAGGTGCACGTTCTTTGGGGACAGTAATCGCCCCGTGCTTTTGAGAATTTATCATCTTGTCACATCTGTGACCATGTAGTTCTGTATTTTGGAAATGCTGTGGCATGCTAGGGACCATGAGGTTCAAGCAATTGTAATTTCGAGGATATTAATTGCCTCGTGCTTATTGAAATGTGTCAGATGACACCTGTCGGTGTTTGTAGTAATTATGCGAAACCCTGTATCGGACTATGGTAGTCGTTTGGTGTCCGTGAATTGTGTAGGGCGTGAAATTATTGGTAATTTGTGTTTTTTTAATGGTGGGCCACGTTCATTTTGGTGTGTTTTGAAAATTGGTTGGTACCAACTTATATTTGTGTCTGGTTCTGCTAGGCTATGTGCTTTGGGAGTAGAATTGGAGTGTTGCCTGTGTACAGGGCTGGTAGTTGTTGTTGGTTTAATATTAGTTAGGTTCCGTGCCTAGAAGATTGGGAAGATTTTTTTTTATTTGGATTTATCCATGCGTAACGTTAAGTGAGGGCGTTCTCAACATGGGTGTGATCACCTTGGTGTTCTGAGTTCGATGGGTCATCCTCCAGAAGTTCATGAAGAGCTGTGGACTGGTAGGGTGCGTTGGCAAGTTGCGATGAGGTCATTTTGTGAGATTTGGTTAAATGCTGGTATGCAAATCGGTTGACTATGTGTGTGTCAGTCTGTTTAACGTGGTCCCCATTAGTTTCTCGTCTCGTGGAAGGTAGTTGCTGTTTTCTGCCGTTTGTCGGATGGCCACCGTGGATGGTTAGGGTCAGCGACTGGTGAAATGAGGCAGAGACTTTAAATTTAATCATGTCTTTTATGTATCACAAGCTATGACGATCCTTGGTTTTGATTTTGGTATGTTGTGTATTTTTTTAAATGTTTTCTCTATACTAAAAATGTTCTGTATTCGTGCGGTACTGCGTTAGCCCATCCGAGTAAATATAAATTCCTTTTTTTTAATTATGTTTAGCTGTTTTGGCAGGGTACCAGTGGGGGTCCCCTTGATTTCCCGTCTCAAGGAGGGGTTTCCTCTTTCATTTTAAGGGTTTCTTGTGGGATATTTCTGAGAATTCTGTAAAATTTTGCTTGTGCATTCCTGGTAACCTCTATGAGTATTCATAATTTTAGTTTAGTTATCCGGTTTTGTAATGGTAGTTGATTTTTTTAAATTTTCTTAACTCAAAATCATTTTTCTCGTCTGGTCAGATGCCCTATCGTGTGATACCCCCCCCCCCCCCTTCAGTGAACATTTTAGTGATGCCCTGGAGACCAAATCTCTAGTGAGGAACTTTTGATTAAACCTCAAGCACCCCGGATACAACTTAAACAACTGCTTACTGAGTTTCGGTGGCATGCAAATGTGGTGTGACTTTCCTCATCTGTCCTCAGATGACATAACCTTGCTCAAGGCTAGCGTGCTAGTCTGGAGCCACCCGTTCCCACTAAGGGAACCAAATTGAATTTATACTGCTGTAGTAATGGTGTGTTTCAGTTGGGAAATTTTCATGTGGGACGTGTACTCCCAACCTGGGGCCCAGGTTGGCAGTACCATACCAAGTTCGATGGCATCCTTCTACCTGAGGGGTTGTACTTCGAGATCTGCTGGCGGAGTTCGGAGGTGACCTTTCAACTGCCAGATGCCCAGCGACTCACCACCATTCCTGCTGTTCTCTCCCCTTCTCTCGTCTTCTTTGGGAGGGCGAGGATGTAACGACTTTTAAAATCGTTACATGAAGAAAATGAAACATCCAAGATTTGGTTACACAACTGCAATTATTTCGCAACAGTCTCGTGCTGGTATATTTCGCAGGCAACTAGACAACTAATTGGTTTCCAAAATTCTTTAAAGTACATTTGTTGCCTGAGAAAGAGCTGACATTAATATCCTGGGAGAAGATTGACATTTCTACGCTGTTGTGAAGTGCGCACTTGCCTGAAATAATAGGTTCCTAGAAACCCCTTTAAGCCCCATTAGTGGATTGAGTTTCTACCCTTGGAACATTTCGTCGTAGCATTTCTGAGTAAACTCTTAACGATTTGGGTCATGGGACCACTTGTGGTACCAACATTTCTCATGGACTCTGTCGTTGTTATGGTGGTCTGCACCCCCAAGTTATGTTGGCACGACCGAACTGTACAGTTGGGAGGGGATAGTCACGTTCTCCCTGGGAAGCAAGCCCTCAACGAACAGAGCAGTCAGTATCCAGCCTTCCAAAAGCCTACTCGCAGAACTTGACGTGTGGAAACCGCTCCTCGGGGGAATTTCATTTCCCCTGGGGAGAGGCATAAAACAGTATAGTTTTGCACAAACATTCCTCTACTTTGGTGTCTGACAAACTTGGATTTTCTAAGACTGTTAATTTGAAAACATTTAATATGACTATCGTAGTGCATTTCCTAGCCACGTGTCGTGTGGCAATTCTGAACTAGATATAAGACAACATGTTTTAGGTTAAAGTATTTTGGAAGGGAATGTGGTCCTCCTCGTTTAGCGTTGCATTATTTCAGGGTAGAGATTCTTCATTGTTTAGTTTCCGTTTGATCTTAAGGGTGGGATGTTGGCTTTAACTTGGTCAGAACGACTCCTCGCCAACTCAGTTTACAGGTGTCCTTCAGACGGTCTGGTCGTAATAAGCGATTTGTTTGGTTGTGTTAAACAACTTTGTTTTCTAGAGTAGCTTTTGACTTACTTCATGTCGTTATTCCTTTCATACTATTTTGGGGAATTACTTTAGTATTCTTAGTTAAGCCTCCGTGGCTTAGGCGGCAGCACGCCGGCCTCTCACCGCTGAGTCCGTGGTTCAAATCCCGGTCACCCCATGTGAGATCTGTGCTGGACAAAACGGAGGCAGACAGGTTTTTCTCCGGGTACTCCGGTTTTCCCTGTCAAAATGTCATTCCAGCAACACTCTCCACTATCATTTCATTTCATCTGCCATTCATTCACTCATTGCCCCAGAGGAGTGAGTCAGGCCTCGGCAGCCGGCACAGTTCTTATCCTTGCCGCTAGATGGGGGCTTCATTCATTCCATTCCTGACCCGGTCGGAGACTGGAAGCAGGCTGTGGATTTTCATTTTTTCACTTTAGTATTCTTAGTTGTGAATTATAATGCGGGAATACAAATCGCCACTTGGACAAGGGATGTGTTGGTTGAAACGTGTTTTAAATTTATGGGGTTTTAATTTCGCGTCGCCCTAATCATAAGCTACTGCGATCATATGTTTATTATGTGGTTGCTTTATTATATTTAAGGTGTTGCCTAGTCCATTTTTAGTTTGTAATCTTTTGTTAATACATGTTATTAGTCCATCTTGAGATTTCGTAATTATTTGTGCATGAAGGTCAGTGGAAATGGTCACCTTGTTCCTTCCTCGGCATTTTGGATGGGAAATGTTCGCATTCAGTCTCAGGGTAAGTCCAGCCCTTCCAATTAACAGGCTTGACTTGGCCTCGCCTGTTTCCTGTCTTGATCTAAATTATTGAGGGCGTTTCTAAGACTATGAAAACAAGAACGCTCGCCCCATTCCTCCTTCGTGGCGAATGCCACTGGACGTTTGGGCCTCCTTCTCGGGAGCCTCAGTGTCGCCGAATTAATTACTTATCTTTTAATTATGCTAATATTGGCCTATATCAAGGTAGGAAGAGGTGAAATGCGACAATACTCCAATACGTTGGTGACACCCAATTTATCAGTTATTACCTCCGGAAATTCCTTACACATTCCTCGATTTACGTCCGCTTGTTCAACTTCCAAGTGACCCAAATCCTACTCCTCAATTTGGTTGTAAATGCTCAAATCTTCAGCAATATGGGGTCCCAAGCCAATCAAATTACTATACATGTCCTCATTCAATTGGCCAGACCTTCCCTCGACCCTTCTATCAACCTAAACAAATTTTACCTTAATTTCAGTTCGAAATCTAAAACACAATTCATCCCTCCGGGTATCCAACAGCGATCCAGTGAACGACAGAAAATCTGCCCCCAAAATTACCGGACAAGACAAAGCTTTTACGACCCAAATCCCAAACTTCTATGAAAACATCAATATCTTAATCTTTACCTTCACTGTGCCCAACACATCCATTTTCGAACAATTAGCGGACATCAATCGTGATTCCACCTCTTCCAATTTGGGCAATTTACAAATAGACACCATATTCGTATACCAACCTTCACTCACCAAAGCCACGACGATCCCAGAATCCAACAGAGCTTTGACAGCGGCGTTATTAATCGAAATCTCAATAATAGGTAAACGCATATAAGAAGGTGAAGAAATTTTCCTACAAGCTGCAGGACACAACATATTACCTCCTTCTTCATCAACAATTTGATTATAATTATTTCGCTCGGAGTTCGTCACAACCCGGGTAAGATATCTTGGGTTGACCATGTCGCACCCTATGCCTTAATTGTCAATCCTTACGTTGAGGATTCTTACAGAATCGCGAAACGTGACCCGAACGTCCACAATTATAACACCGAATCGCCTTTCGATTTCCACTCGGATCTGGTCCGGAAATCTGATTTAACACAACAGGAGTTATGGGCAATGTCGGAGGGGGCAAATGAGAACTGGCCCGTTGTGAATCAACCAATCGAACAGATTCGGTCTTATCAGCAGCAACACTCAAATCTTGAAAAGTTTTAGGTAGGAACTCATACCTAAATATGACCGTAAATCCGGCGTAACACCATCCACAATTATTGATACAATCTCCTCCTCTGCTAGTGCCAATCCAAACACCTTTCCATATTTAGTAATGTCTTGAACGTAAGCATTTAATGTTTCCCCTAAAATCTGAGGACGATAAAAATATTGTTGGATAACAGAACCCAACAACCGACCGGGAACGAACAACGCCAAAATCTCCTTCAGAAAAGTCTTAATGGAAACACCATACTGTATAGCGTCGACCAGTTTGTTTTTAATAACCTCCAACGTGATTGGAAACATCATTTGGAATATCTATTCCTCAGAAATTTAAACACGGTAGCACATTCTTGAATATCTACCAAGCCTCGGAGAAATTGAATAACTTCCTCAACAGAATCAGTGTTCATTTTTTTAATCTTTTCTACACAAGCAGACAACGGATGACTAATACCACCAAACTTAGTACCCGTACACATAGATGAACATCCGCGAGAACCTCGAGGAACGACATGACGATCCAAATTATCTCCCCCCCTCTCGGCAGTATTTCCTGAGTTTAACATACCACCCATACGTGAATCTCTTCCCCGAATACATGACAATGTGGGACTTACGGAAGTTACATTCCGAATACCACGTTTGTGCCCGATATGTTCGCTCGGCCTGACACGATGGTGTAATTCTCTATTAATAGAACACGGCAACCCCGTAAAACAGTCACGTTCTCTAGACATCGGAACAGCTGATCTCTCGCATCTACCAGTCACGCTAATAGGCATCACACTGCTGAATCCAGCGAGGGTATAATGACCCAACGATGTACCTACACCGAAAACGTTACTCAATTGAGAATCACATCGTCTTCTCCAGAAATATCTTCTTCCCTTATATCATCAATCACTCGACCAGAAATACGCGAATCAGATCTCAACAAATGGGCATTTCGCCTTCCGACCCTAACAGATTCATGCATTGAGAACTCTGGAACAACTGTCCTCTCAGACCTACCACCCTCATTAAATTGTTCACCAAAACGATTCAGCGATAGCCCAGAAACTCTTCGCTTAAAACCATCGACATCGCGATAATATGAACTAGAAACATTCAAACCTTCGGTCTCAGTAAATTCACGAATAGTACCAGAAGTATATACATTTTTAGGCAATGTATCACGTGACAAATTATCGACATTACAAACGAATTTGTTATTATTCTGCTCAGCATTCCCTAAGTTAGAAACTCTACTTGAATCAACTAGATGGCCTACCCCAGAACTAGTATTCGGAACCTTAGTATTTTCATAATTAACAGTTACAACTCTCTCGTGATCTAAATTAATCTCTCTAACCAAGTTTGACAATAAAGTCTCCGGTTCCTTCAATAGATTTTCGCCTACCGACGCAGTAGTCTCCTGCGCATACGTGACATCTAACCTTTCGCACGGAATTCTCAATACCGCATCACCACCACACGCCCCTGCTTCATCATCACCACCTACGTTTCCATTAAATATAATCGGTTGATCGTCATCCAAAATACAACTATCACATTCAACCAACTTGGCTTGTAACTCTACTAAATCATGATTCTCCTTCTCTTCCCTATTTTCAGAAACTTCAATCATATCGCCAATTCTATGAAATAGATGTTGTATCCGAGCTCGTGACATACCACACTTTTCAACACTTCCACCACGAGAAATGAAATTATTCACAGCTTGCACGACAATGTTATTTGACATTAGAGACTTATTCAGCATAAAAGTGGAATCCGACATGATCCTCTCCAAATTCTCCGATATGAGCAGATCTCTAATCCGCATCTCGTAACAAATTCAATCAGAAGAAAGAAAATCCATAAATGGAATTACTCGGGTCATAGTGATTACCCGTAATCACAATAAATAGAGAAAATCTAAGAATACAAGGCAAAATAGAAATAATAATCCTTCGTAAATACTCCCCCCAATCACCATCCGTCAACGGTCACGTCGACAAACACCACCGGCCTTTATACTCAGTTGTATAACCAGGCTTCACCTACTATACTTCAACGAGTGCAACCAAAAGTCAATTACAGTTGCAAACAAAACAAGTAAAACAATAACCAACCACGCTCATAAGCGACCAGTCGTGTACCCCCTTAAAAGAGAAGATACCTTGTTTGCACTCTCCTCCCCATTTCCAAATAAAATACTACTGCTACCCATAGAAGAGGAGAGGGAAACCGGGTCAAAGCCCGTTAAGTGAAAGCAGGCCACGCGACCAAAAGCCGGAAAATAACCCTTAAATAGTCTGGTAAATAAATTATACAATACAGTACCATTAATAATAGTTTAATCTCAGCATAAGAAAATAACCTTAAACCACACAAATTACGCTACAAACACACATGCAAGAACACCTTTACATAACAACTGATACACCCCTCCTTCATGCATTACACTAATACATGCCCAAAAATTAGATGCGTTAGTACTCACAGGTTTGCAGTTCATCTTCACTTTATATAACATTTTGATTTGGTACTCACCCCAAAATCATGGGTAGTGGCATTTATTTATGTTGCAATAGGAATCAATTTGAGCAGAATGGGATAGATATTTTTAGCAACCGGCCGGTGCTTCGTAGATCTCAAGCAAGTTAGAACATACTTCAGGTTAAACGAGCATGATATCTGTGAACCCAACTTGCTATTATTCACAGTCCCAAACATTAGAAATAACATGGTGTAAGATCCGTCAAAGGACTCCTCAAGTCAGTGCAAACAATCTGATATGTTTCACATTAAACCCCTGAATTCCTCCGAACGATACCGTATCTCAAAGGATACGTATTAGGGAAACATTCTCGTTAATGAAATCCTTATTTAATTAGACCAACATATTCGCTTTCCAGAAAAGCAAAAGAGAACATCAGATCAATAACATCGCGACACCAATCGCCAAGATAACCGACGTTCAACTCTTTTCTACATTAACAATCTATCACTTCCAAGCTAAAAGAAGTTCGTCATGACAACGGAGAGAACCCAAAACTGCAAGGAAAAGCATTAAAGGTTATAGGACCTCATAGGCCAAAATTCACACAAGAAAATATAAAATAACAAAAACAAAACCAAACCCTTCCTTATAAACAATCACCGAAAATGTTTCCCGTATACGACTATTCAAATTTACATTCTGTTACGCGACACCCCTTGTGGCACTTTCGTTAACTGGATTACGGTGGGTAGAAGCACAAAACAATGGTCCTTTTAAAGAAATAGTAATTTTATTGCAGGTCTAAACAAGTTACAGTATACCGCACAATAAACAGATACAAGCAATTAGTATCTCACTCTAGTTCCTCTCTGACTGGGAACACTTCCCTTTCACTCTCTCGAGCAGCTGTCCGTTCACTAATTAGGCTGACCTGTGTCTAGCCAATCTGTCACTCAACGAAATACCTGCACACTCCCTTGAGTTCACAAACTACCGTTAAGCTACTTACGAGTCTGCTACACACTGCTCCGCTGTCCACTGGCTAGGGAACAGCCCACGGCGTTTCGCAATTCAACACAGCACTTCACTGCATGCAATACCCTCACTTGGGTTTCGCAAGTCACGTCACCACATTACTGTCGCTCAGGTAAAAAAAAACACGCACTAGCTCAAAAACACAGTCCCTCCCTCGCTGATGAGGCCACTTATATAGCAGGCTGGTGACTCAATGAATGCTTCTTGAATCGTTCAGGATTCACGGCTTCTCGAGATTTCCATCACTTGTTGGATCACGAATATTCTGGACCATCCCTTTGTCCTCGCAGCCCGTTGCGTAAGGCGCAGGTAATACACAGAGGCAGAGCATAGCCCGGGGCAGCTGTGACTCACGCGGCGAGGCGACGAAAAAACTCACAGCCGTAACACCACCCCCTTCCTAAAAGGCTGATCGTCCCGATCAATCATTGGTCCGTCTGTGTCCCTCCGTATACTGCCAGACGATCTCGACGCACGATCTTCATCTTCGCCCTCGGGCTCCGCTGGATCCCATAGACGACATCGTTGATCCGTTTCACGACTCGGTACGGGCCCTCCCAGGACTTCTGCAGTTTGGGTGACAGGCCTTTCTTCCGTAATGGGTTGAAGAGCCAGACCAGGTCGTCCTCGTAGAATCCGCCGGCATCCGTCTGCTGGTCGTATCGGGTCTTCATTCGGTTGGTCTCGATCCGCAGTCTCCTCCTTGCGAACGCGTGCACGTCCTCCAGTTGGTCCACCAGTTCTTGACTATACTGGCTTACCCGGACCGGATCATTCCCAGGTCGGCCTAAGGCAAGATCGACAGGTAAACGGAGTTCCCTCCCAAACATGGCCCGGGTTGGTGTGCACCGGGTGGCTTCATGCATGGCGGCGCGGTAGGGAAATAGTGGAAGATGTTTGTCCCAATCCCTCTGGTGCTCGCTGACGACTATTCGGAGATGATTCTCGATGGTGCGATTGAATCGCTCTACCATCCCGTCGGACTGAGGGTGCAGCGGCGTCGTCCTTGTCTTCCGGATTCCCAGCAGCTGGCATAGGTTCTGTAACACCTGCGACTCGAAGTTCCTCCCTTGGTCGGAGTGCAGCTCCAGGGGTACTCCGTACCGGCTGACGAATTCCTTCACCAGGGTCTCTGCGATCATCGCGGCTTCTTGGTTAGAGAGCGCATACGCCTCTGGCCATTTGGTGAAGTATTCGCTGACGACCAATATGTAGCGGTTCCCGGCCTCAGTCAACGGGAATGGACCAGCAACATCGATGGCCACTCTCTCCATGGGGCCGCCCACGTTGTAGGTCTTCAGTGGACCCCGTCGTCTTCGTCCTGGGCCCTTGCTGGCTGCGCATTCGTGGCACCTCGCGCAGTGGTTTTCCACGTCTGCTCGGCATCCGATCCAGTAAAACCGCTCTCTCAGCTTCTCCAGGTTCTTCTTTATCCCTAGGTGTCCACCAGATAATCCTCCATGGACTTCCTTCAGGACTACCTCCGTCATAGCCTTTGGTACGACGACTTGTTCCCGAGATGTCTTCCCGTCCGTGCTCTCCCAGGTACGGCAGATGAGGCCATCCCTTGCAATCAGCGAGTCTCACTGCGCCCAGTAGGACTTGAACTTTGGACTGCAGTCGCTGGGTCTGGGAACACAGGCTCTCTTCCATTCGGCTATCAGTCCCAGGTCATCATCTTCTGCTTGCACCCGCGTGAATGATTCGAGGCTCCAGCTCCCTCGAAGTTCCACGGTAGTCCTTCGGCACTGTATCCCGGTGTTCTCCTTTCTTCTGGCGCAGAAGGTGCAGCCTTCGGGGCACGGTCTTCGTGACAGGGCGTCTGCGTTGGAATGCAGTAGGCCTTTCCTGTCCTGGATCTCAAAGTTGTACTGTTGAAGTCTCTCTAACGACCGCGCGAGTTGACCGTCGGGCTGCTTGAAGTTCAGGAGCCATCGCAGGGATGCATGGTCGGTCCTGATGAGAAATTCTTACCCGTACAGGTACTTGTGAAAGTGTTCAATGGTCTTCACGATGGCGAGCAGCTCCTTCCTGGTGACGCAGTAGTTCCTCTCTGGCTTTGACAAGGCTTTGCTGAAGTAGGCCACCACTCTCTCCTCGCCGTCCACTACTTGCGACAGGATTCCCCTATACCAAAGTCGCTGGCATCGGTATCGACGATGAACCATGTTCCAGGTCTGGGGTAGGCCAGAATAGGTGCGGTGCACAGAGCCTGCTTGAGTTGTTCGAAGGCACTGTGGCATTCTGCTGTCCACGTGAAGAGTTGGTCCTTCTCAGTCGATGCCGTGGTTTGGCGATGTCAGCGAATCCTCTCACGAAGCGACGGTAATAAGTGCTGAGTCCCAGGAAGCTTCGTAGTTGGAACTTGTCCTCCGGAACTGGCCACTTCCTCACAGCTGCGGTCTTCTCTGGGTCGGTGCGCACCCCTTCCTCAGAGATGATATGCCCAAGGTACTGGACCTGCTTCTGGAAGAGCTGACACTTCTTGGGGCTCTATTTCAGCTTGGCAGCCCGTAGCTTCATCAAGATCTCCTTCAGGTTGCTGTAGTGCTCCTCGAAGCTTCTCCCCAGAACGATGACGTCGTCTAGGTAGACCAGGCAGGTCTTCCAGTGTAGTCCCCTCAGAATGGACTCCATTAGCCTTTCGAAGGTCGCAGGGGCGTTGCACAGACCGAATGGCATGACGATGAACTCCCAGGGCCCGCTGCCCACAGAGAACGCCTTTTTCTCGCGGTCCTTAGGGTGGACCTCCACCTGCCAGTAGCCACTCTTCATCCAAAGTGGAGAACCATCTTGATCCTGATATGGTGTCTAGCGTGTCGTCGATCCGGGGTAGAGGGTAGCTGTCCTTCTTCGTGACGTCGTTAACCCGCCTGTAGTCCACGCAGAACTTGGTGGAGCCGTCCTTCTTCTTCACTAGCACGACCGGAGAGCTCCAAGGACTATGTGATGGCTCGATCAACCCCTGCCCCTTAATTTCTTCAACCATCCGGTCGACTTCAGCTTGCTTGGCGAGCGGGACACGTCGGAATGGGGCCCTAATAGGTGCGCTGCCCCAACGTCGATTCTGTGCTGGACCAAGCTTGTCCAGCCGAAGTCTTTGTTCCCCACGGAGAAGACATCCTGGAATTCATGTAGCAGGTCCCGAAGTTGACGTGATTGTTCCTCGTCTAAATGGTCCTGGGATCTTTGGTACAGCTTCTGTAGTTCTTCTGGCAGTGCGCGTCTTCTTCGGTTGTCCGTCTGCAGGTGTCCGTCCGTCGTGTCTGTGATGCGGGCAATCCAGGTAACGGCCTCGCAGACTCCTAGGTTGGTGTCCCGGTGAAACGTAATGTCGTAGTCGTTCAGGATGGACAGGCGGACGTACGGCCGAGACGTCGTGTTGATGAGGGTCTTGGCAATCAGCAATGCTTTTGTCTGGATGTCCTCATATTTTGGCTCGATGACAGCCGCCACTCCCTCAGCAGTTCCGTCGAAACTTACGGCAGCGCTGACCTCCATCCTGGCGGAAACGATGACGTCCTCTCTCAGCCTTTCTCGTCGTGCGGTGATGGTCTCGTGTGCTGGCTGCAAAGCAAGTTCCTCACCTCCGAAGTGCAGAGTGTTGTTACTCAGGTCCAAGATGATGTCGTTCTGGTCCAGAAAGTCCAGTCCTATGATCACTTCGTTTGATACGTCAGGCACAAGCACTGCATGCTTCACCGCCCGTCGACCAATGACGAACTCCAGTGATGCTTCGCCATTTACCGGTGCAGTCTCTCCAGTCGCGGTTATTAGTTGGAGGTTCCTTTGTGTGGGTTGCACTCTCCACCTCGGGATCACGGAGGGATTGACGATGGTCCTCGACGCTCCCGTGCCGATCAGCATGGGCCAGCTCACTCCGTTGACGACTCCGTCGACCATCAGGCTGCTATTATCCCTCCATAACTTCGTCACACGAACTTGGACTGCCGGGGCTTGAGGACCTTCATAATTCGACCTTTGCCCCCCAAGGCTGGCTGGTACTCGTTTTCCTGGGCCGCGCGGTTTCCCTATGACTGACTTTCCCGCCGGAAACACTTGGCGGCGGCGAACACCGCAGTCCTTGCTCAGGTGGTCCTTCTTACGGCAGGTCCAGGAGGTCAGTAGTCATCTTCCGGGACGCCTCTCCGGTTGTCTTCCGGCTGCGTCGTTGCTGGTGGCGCCGCGACTATCCAAGAAACGGCTTAGCGCCTCAGTAGGGGGGGGGGGGTAGTGGTGCTTCTAACTCACCCATTTTATTTGTACCCGACTGTACATGTTGAAATAATGAATATCTCTCGAACCCATGGTCCGATTTTGACAAATGAGGTGTTGTTGGACTCGGACTGACGCCCTCTTTCCAACGGACAAATTATTTCATCCCCTAAATAAAACCTACCCCTACTAGGGGGTGAAATTGTACTTTTTTAGTGAAAGTCTCTTTTCAAATGCGACATGTATAAGGTGCACTGCTAAAATGAACTTAAACGTTGTTGCTCATATAGCGCATGCGTTTTGCTGGATGCCGCTATGAATCAACATTTTTGTTTTTGTTTTTTACGCATGCGCACTTGGGATTTTTGTAAGAGGGCGAGCTCTTTGAAAAAATGATTTATAAGAAGGGCTTTTGGTGGAGAGGAGAGAACCAGATAGTCGCCTACTTTCCTACGAAGTTTGCCGATATCTCTCGAACGCAAGGTTGAATTTGGACGTGTGACGTGTCAAATCGCTTGTCTCGAAGCCCTATATATGTTATTAATAGGTTAACGTTTTGAGAATGTTGGAAACATGTTTTCTGGGGTAAAAACGTGATTTTAGACTTTTTCCGATATCTCACGAATGCATGGTCGGATTTGGTCCTATGACATGTCAAATGGCTTGTCTCGAAACCCTCTTTATTTTGCTAATAGGTTTAAGTTTTTGAGAATGAGGTAAACAGAATTTTTTGGTGTAAAACTGTGATTTTAGACTTTCTGTTATATCTCACAAACCAATAACGCCAGAGACGTATACAAGGGATCGTAGGACTCGGGGTGACGCCCCCCCCCCCACACACACACTACTCTCCCTTTTCGAATATAGTATTTATGTTTAAAAAAAATGCGAAAGAGTCTAACGACACTTTTGTTGAAAACATTTTAGTTTTTAAAACTTTTTTTAAATCTGTCTAAAATGTTCATGAAGAGTGGTTGTAGATAGAAAGAGACGATACCACTGGGCACGTGTTTCAACGAGGCTAATACTAGCCACGGTGGTGATATACCAATACAGTATTCGCTATTTCGATGAGACGGCGGGTCGAGGGTTCGTTTTCCGATTTTTCCTATGATGGAATTCCTAATTCCTAAACTCCCTGAAGGGGCTCTTTAACATGTAAACGATTATGAGTGACATGACAAATGATAATTCCTTGATCAGATGAAGTTGTCTTTAGATAGAACAAACAGAACTTGGTTATATGTTGCTTGAAGTGAGTATAGAAAACAAACTTGCTGGGGCAGACTGACAGGATGTGGATGTTATTTGAGCTTATTGGAATGCATTGACTTGAGTTGACAACAGGGCAATGAAGAAAGCACAGAGATGCTGAGGACACTTGAAGGTCAAACGATATGGCAACCATGGTGGGAGGGGGAAGCGAGGATGATGTCGCCGATCATGTTCAATTTTCAATGGATGAATTTATATTTTGCGAAGCATTGTTCGGAGAGGGTCATGTGACGACTTGTTTTAAGGGTATTTATTTTTCTGATCTTTCCTCTGGTGGACTCATTGATTGAAATAATCCAAAACTGCTAGGGCATGGCCTTGAGATTTTATAAACTGATAATGGGATTTTGACATACAAGGTCCCCCAGAACTTGACATGATGTCATTCTTTTTATGGCTTATGAATTTCCCCAAAAAAGACCCAAAACAACAAGATCATGGACTTTTGCTTTTCTTACTATATTGCAAACCCATAATGTAAGATGTTTACTGTGAGTGACGAAACCTAGCTAGGGAAAGAAAGAATTATTGTGGGCTACATGTATGGTGACTGACACGTCTTTGACCATTGGAACTTGTTTTCAGATCTGACTGTAGTACATAGGGAGTATAGGTTGTAGGCATGGCTTGACAAACGGTGTACACAAAATTCAATTTATCGATTGAAGAATTAAGAGTAGACTATCATTAATTAATTGGTTAAAGAGTGTAGCTAAATTTTTAAAAAATGGTGACTACATTAAACTAAACTGAACCAAGTCGAATCGAACCCAACTGAACCAAACCAAGCCTAAAGCAAACCAAACCTAATCAAGAACAAGGCAAGGGCTTAAGTGTAAAACTTTTGGGGGAATGCAGTCTTTGGCAATGTCCAAAGGAAGGGATTACGCTCTACCTCTAGAGGGTAAGGTAAAGCTAGGGCATGGTGCTAATGCATATTCCCAAGTACATGAACCACACACACACACACACAACTATCCTATGCTGTTTTTATGAGTTGACTGTTAAAACTTACTCAGTGGTTACTGAGCAAGATGGTCGCTACACACAACAAGCTTTAAATAATTGAGGCTAATAATCTATATATACACACACACACACGCTTGTTCTAAACTAAACTGTCTTTCTGGCAGTGCTCACACTGTAGGCAAATGACAGAAATGCTTGGCTAACAGAAATACAAACATTTTCGGTTGTCTAATGTTACCAGCTAACCAATACATGCTATAGTGGTGAGCACATGTGCCTCTTGCACTGGAGATCGTAACTCGATTTCCAGCTCTAAGGCCTAGAACGAATCAAACTAAGAAAGAAGGGTATGGTGACGCAGTGGTTAAACTGTTAGCCTTTCACTATGGTAGACTAGGCTTTGATTTTTGGTTAATATTCATGTCATAAACATCCAAACAAAAAAAGCGGAGATAATGTTTAAAACCGATTACACTTGTCTCTTTTCAAATTATTACTTAGATTACAAATACAAAGGTGGACTGGGTTTGATATACAGTTAATGCTGCCTATCGCATACTAGCCTGTAAGAAAGCCAAACAAACAAAAGGCGTAGGTAGAGCAGTGGTAAAATCGCTATGTGTAGGGAACTACCTAACGGTATTATGAACTGGCAATGGTATGTCGCATAAACCGTGCAGGATAAAATCCAGCAACCATAATTGTTATCTTTTGGAACAGAGAAAACATGTATAGAGAGAGAGATATAGAAAGCTTGAGTATGTATGAATAGCATTGATTGTTTGACCAGACAAAATACGATGAAGTAGGGTGGGGAGAGGGAGAATTAACACTTATATATGAATGGTAAATAGTATTTTTGTTTTTTTCAGTAGTTTTGTTTTTCAAATGCAGTGGTAGATAGCCGTTATTTTGTAAAACACTCTTACTTGCAGTAGTAATAAGCTTCTACGGTTCCGCTAACACACACAGGCAGACTGTACTAGTGCCATGGTCAAGCACTCACATTAGGATCATTTACAAAAACATAAAATGAAAAATTAAAAAACCTTGTTTTGGAAATATCGTTTTTCAACAGACACAAAATAAATAAAAAATGTGTAAACAGAAAAATGGAAAATCCATGTTTCCGTATAGACAAAATTTAAAAACCTTAAACGAACATTTTAAATATATATATACCGGTAAATGGGAAATTGACAAATGTGTAAATATGAAAAAGGAAAATCTATGTTTCCATCATGAAATTGAAAAAAAAAGTTTTGTAAACACTCAAGTCCACAAGACTAATTAAATTAGTAACTGTCAGGATGGCCGAGTGGTTAAGGTGTTTGACTTTAGATCAAATTTCCTGTACAAGGAAGCAAGGGTTCGAATCCCTTACCTGACATTACTATTGCCTTAACATGGCTTGTCCACACTGAATTATCATGATACTTGCTACACAAACCATAGACAGAGTGTATTGTTTAAGGCACTCTCTTTATGAACATAGTCAGAGACTGTTGATGGTTAACAATTGCATTAATAGTGGGACATGGGGATAGCAATTAAGAAAAACAGCCAATACCCATACAATATTTTTATTCATTTAGTTTTTTTTTACAATAGTTACACACTGAATACAACTTTTTATCTTTTTATCGTTGTTTGATATAGATTTTAAACACAACGCTTGTTGTAGATCCTTTTATAACATTCTCCAGGTACTCTTGTTCTTAAAAACTAGGGAAGCCGCAATGGTTTTATAGACATTAAACCCTCAACCTCTTCTTTTTCATCATCATCATCATCATCATCATTATAAATATTATCATCATAATTATTATAGTCATTGTCACCAACATCACCATTATTATCATCATCATCATCATCCTCAACACCACTAGAACTATCCAATTCCTTTTTTTCCTTTTCAAAAGGGACCTCTTCAAGGGTCTGTGTTGCTTTTGATAGTGTTAAGGGTTTTTTGAACGTTGACAACTGTCCTAACATGACTTTTTGAGGAGATGATAATTGCTTTTCAACAAACAATGCACTATCTTGAGCAGCAATATCATTTTCTTGAACTTGCTTTTTAGCATTTTCATGATATTTTGTTGACAGCAACAGTGTTTTATCTGGTGCACTACATCGATGATTACCCACACTTAAGACCTTACCATTCTTACTTTTTAGATGACCTAAACATTTTGTTGTCCTTTGTTTTGAGCACTGCCAAAATATGATTCCATTCACATTTTGCCGCTTATAGATATAGGAGTAGCCATGATACAGTGCACGTGGTTTGCCTTTATTGGTTATAGCATATTCCATAGTAGTAACTGGCTTGTAAAGTTGATCTACCTACTACAAAGGTCAGAACAATTCTGGTGAAAGTGTGATTTTGTGTTGACGTTTTATATAGGATGATGTTGGTGGCTTATGTTGGTGGCTTATGCTGGTGGCTTATGCTGGTGGCTTATGTTGGTGGCTTATATTGGTGGCTTATGTTGGTGGCTTATGTTGATGGCTTATATTGGTGGCTTATGTCGATGGCTTATATTGGTGGCTTATGTTGGTGGCTTATGTTGGTGGCAAATGTTGGTGGCTTATGCTGGTGGCTTATGTTGGTGGCTTATATTGGTGGCTTATGTTGGTGGCTTATGTTGGTGGCTTCTATCGGTGGCTTATGTTGGTGGCTTATTTTGGTGGCTTATGTTGATGGCTTATGTTGGTGGCCTATGTTGGTGGCTTATATTGGTGTCTTATGTTGGTGGCTTATGTTGGTGGCTTATATTGGTGGCTTATGTTGGTGGCTTATGTTAGTGGCTTCTATTGGTGGCTTATGTTGATGGCTTATGTTGGTGGCTTATATTGGTGGCTTATGTTAGTAGCTTATGTTGGTGACTTATGTTGATGGCTTATGTTGGTGGCTTATATTGGTGGCTGATGTTGATAGCTTATGTTGGTGGCTTATGTTGGTGGCTTATGTTGATGGCTTATGTTGGTAGCTTATTTTGATGTCAGTTTTTGTTATATAATGTATTTGTTCCATTCATTTATGACGTCATAGCCAGTCTTAAAACAAGTCTAAACTTGTCCGACATGTTGGATTTTTTGTTCATGTTTGAAACTATCAAGTACCAATGATCAAGTGAGCTTTTTTTTCCCTAATCCGCAGTTCTGCCCCATACCATTGAGAATATTTATTGTAGTAGCCTATAAAGAAACAAAAAGAATCATGTCTAATACAGTTTAGCTATAAGTGACCAGAACCACTATATATAACATTTTGTTCTAAGAGCTTTCCATAATGATAAGAAAAAAGAGCTTACCATAATGATGGATTGTGTAAATAAACGTCTTTTGCTGCTTGATGCCACTACTAAAGTGATACTCATACAACAGACAAGTGAGTTCATGTTTTGCTGACGTAATCGCTTGTTCCCCCGCACGCACACGCCGTTCGCGAAGGAGGCGCACACGCCTGCACACGCCTGCTTCGTGAAAGGCGTGTGCATGCGGGGAACATACGATTACGTCAGCAAAACATGAACTCACTTGTCTGTTGTATGAGTATCACTATAGTAGTGGCATCAAGCAGCAAAAGACGTTTACTTACACAATCCATCATTATGGTAAGCTCTTTTTTCTTATCATTATGGAAAGCTCTTAGAATAAAATGTTATATATAGTGGTTCTGGTCACTTATAGCTAAACTGTATTAGACATGATTTTTTTTGTTTCTTTATAGGCTACTACAATAAAATTCTCAATGCTATGGGGCAGAACTGCGGTTTAGAGAGAAAAAAAGCTCACTTGATCATTGGTACTTGATAGTTTCACTCATGACCAAAAAATCCAACATGTCGGACAAGTTTAGACTTGCTTTAAGACTGGCTATGACGTAATAAATGAAGGGAACAAATACATTATATAACAAAAACTGACATCAAAATAAGCTACCAACATAAGCCACCAACATAAGCCATCAACATAAGCCACCAATATAAGCCACCAACATAAGCCATCAACATTAGCCACCAATATAAGCCACCAATATAAGCCACCAACATATGCCACAAACATAAGCCACCAATATAAGCCACCAACATAAGCCACCAACATAAGCCACCAACATAAGCCATCTACATAAGCCACCTATATAAGCCACCTACATACGCCACCAACATAAGCACCAATATAAGCCACCAACATAAGCCACCAACAAAAGCCATCAACATAAGCCACCAATATAAGCCACCAACATAAGCCACCAGAATAAGCCACCAACATAAGCCACCAACATAAGCCACCAATATAAGCCACCAACATAAGCCACTAGCATAAGCCACCAGCATAAGCCACCAACATAAGCCACCAACATCATCCTATATAAAACGTCAACACAAAATCACACTTTCACCAGAATTGTTCTGACCTTTGTAGTAGGTAGATCAACTTTACAAGCCAGTTACTACTATGGAATATACTATAACCAATAAAGGCAAACCACGTGCACTGTATCATGGCTACTCCTATATCTATAAGCGGCAAAATGTGAATGGAATCATATTTTGGCAGTGCTCAAAACAAAGGACAACAAAATGTTTAGGTCATCTAAAAAGTAAGAATGGTAAGGTCTTAAGTGTGGGTAATCATCAATGTAGTGCACCAGATAAAACACTGTTGCTGTCAACAAAATATCATGAAAATGCTAAAAAGCAAGTTCAAGAAAATGATATTGCTGCTCAAGATAGTGCATTGTTTGTTGAAAAGCAATTATCATCTCCTCAAAAAGTCATGTTAGGACAGTTGTCAACGTTCAAAAAACCCTTAACACTATCAAAAGCAACACAGACTCTTGAAGAGGTCCCTTTTGAAAAGGAAAAAAAGGAATTGGATGGTTCTAGTGGTGTTGAGGATGATGATGATGATGATGATAATAATGATGATGTTGGTGACAATGACTATAATAATTATGATGATAATATTTATAATGATGATGATGATGATGATGATGATGAAAAAGAAGAGGTTGAGGGTTTAATGTCTATAAAACCATTGCGGCTTCCCTAGTTTTTAAGAACAATAGTACCTGGAGAATGTTATAAAAGGATCTACAACAAGCGTTGTGTTTAAAATCTATATTAAACAACGATAAAAAGATAAAAAGTTGTATTCAGTGTGTAACTATTGTAAAAAAAACTAAATGAATAAAAAATATTGTATGGGAATTGGCTGTTTTTCTTAATTGCTATCCCCATGTCCCACTATTAATGCAATTGTTAACCATCAACAGTCTCTGACTATGTTCATAAAGAGAGTGCCTTAAACAATACACTCTGTCTATGGTTTGTGTAGCAAGTATCATGATAATTCAGTGTGGACAAGCCATGTTAAGGCAATAGTAATGTCAGGTAAGGGATTCGAACCCTTGCTTCCTTGTACAGGAAATTTGATCTAAAGTCAAACACCTTAACCACTCGGCCAACCTGACACTTACTAATTTAATTAGTCTTGTGGAATTGAGAGTTTACAAAACTTTTCCCAGTATACATTGACTAAACCACTTGCTTGTTTTGAAATATAGATTTTGTTTTGTTTTACCATAACATTGCAGTTATGAATATTGTGAACTGGGTGTTTAATATAGGGTTAAAGGCATTTTAAAATAACTTTAGAAAAGCTCTTAGGTATCGTGTCATGCATGGGTTTTAGTAATGCATTACTGTTCGTTGACTAACATTTACCGTTACTCAACATTATTTTGGTGAGCTTACATGTTGTTGTTTGAGTCTTTAGTCGTTTGACTGGTTTGCTGCAGATCTCAATGCCCCTGCCCGAGCTAATCGTTTCATCTCTATATGGCTACCACACCCTACAATTAAGACTATCTGTTTATCATATTCTAACCTTGGTCTCCCCTACAAGCTCTTGGGTTCAATTCCTAGCTTTAACACAAAATTTTAAAATTCGTGTGAGGATTAAAACAAGTATACTCAGTCTCGGGTGGTCCAAAATAAGTAGAGATGGTTTGATTCACACCTCAACCATAAGGCACTGTGTTTCTTTAATTTTAAAAAATAATGATAGCCATTTGTTCAATTTCACATTTCACACATTGCAATTTGTCAATTTTCCATTTGCATTTTTTAAAATGACAGTTTCATGTTTTTTTTTCAATTTCATGATATGGAAACATGGATTTTCCTTTTTCATATTTACACATTTGTCAATTTCCCATTTACCGGTATATTTATTTTTTAAATGTTCGTTTAAGGTTTTTAAATTTTGTCTATATGGAAACATGGATTTTCGATTTTGCTGTTTACACATTTTTTATTTATTTTGTGTCTGTTGAAAAACGATATTTCCAAAACAAGTTTTTTTTTATTTTTCATTTTATGTTTTTGTAAATGATCCTAATGTGAGTGCTTGACCATGGCACTAGTACAGTCTGTCTAAGTGTGTTAGCGGAACCGCAGAGGCTTATTACTACTGCAAGTAAGAATGTTTTACAAAATAACTGCTACCTACCACTGCATTTGAAAAACAAATCTATTGAAGAAAAAAAAAGTACTATTTACCATTCATTCATATATAAGTGTTAATTCTCCCTCTCCCCACCCTACTTCATCGTATTTTCTCTGGTCAAACAATCAATGCTACTCATACATACACAAGCTTTCTATATCTCTCTCTATATATATGTTTTCTCTGCTCCACAAGATAAAAATTATGGTTGCTGGATTGTATCCTGCACTGTTTATGCGACATACCATTGCCAGTTCATAAAACCGTTAGGTAGTTCTCTACACATAGCGATTTTACCACTGTTCTACCTACGCCTTTTGCTTGTTTGGCTTTCTTACAGGCTAGTATGCGATAGGCAGCATTAACTGTATATCAAACCCAGTCCACCTTTGTATTTGTAATCTAAGTAATAATTTGAAAAGAGACAAGTGTAATCAGTTTTAAACATTATCTCCGCTTTTTTTTGTTTGTTTATGACATGTATATTAACCTAAAATCAAACCCTAGTCTACCTTAGTGAAAGGCTAACAGTTTAACCACTGCGTCACCATACCCTTCTTTCTTAGTTTGATTCGTTCTAAGCCTTAGAGCTAGAAATCGAGTTACGATCTCCAGTGCAAGAGGCACAAGTGCTCACCACTATAGCATGTATTGGTTAGCTGGTAACATTAGACAACCGAAAATGATTGTATTTCTGTTAGCCAAGCATTTCTGTCATTTGTCTACTGTGTGAGCACTGCCAGAAAGACAGTTTAGTTTAGAACAAGCGAGTGTGTGTGTGTATAGATTATTAGCCTCAATTATTTAAAGCTTGTTGTGTGTAGCGACCATCTTGCTCAGTAACCACTGAGTAAGTTTTAACAGTCAACTCATAAAAACAGCATAGGATAGTTGTGTGTGTGTGTGGTTCATGTACTTGGGAATATGCATTGAAATGTTTTTTTCGCCCCAATTTGGTAGCGACAAATGTAATGTTTTTTACTTGGGCGTACTATTCACCAGAAAATACTACTGCTAAGTTTGATCTATGTTGGGCGCCTAGCCGGATACACTGTGTTCCAAACTAAATTTATATACATAATATCGACCCCTAGCGTGAGTAGAACATATGAGAAACTCTTAATGACTAGGCCGTGGGATGGTTGGATCATCAACCCAGACAACATTTAATTGTGGAGAAGGATGTGGTATTACAACTATTGCCACCTACAGGAATCAAAGAATCTACTTTGTAAAAATTGAATTTAATATACTTAGAAAACATTATAGCATCTTGAATAAAATTAACACTATTAACGGAGCATACTACTTTAACCATTGCCACGAACAAAATTACTTAATACGCCGGTCGGGAGAATAACGTGAATTTAACTTATTTCCAAATTTATGATTAAAGAATTTATATTGGCCCTATCGAAAAACAGAGAGTGTGTGTCGTAGATTACATATGCTTACCAACGGAAACATTGTCTCCCACGTGCTTGAGGTCTCGTTGCGTCTGATGTTCTTCATTGGAGTTGACGGCGTCAGGTTCTTCTTCGTAGATTATAAGTTATCGTTACTGCTTGTGGTGGAGTATAATCCATGAACCACAACACGTCGTCTGCCTTAGCACTGCATGACGCGTGGAACCCATGATCTGATGTGATCAGCGGAGTTAGCGTGAATAAATTGTCCCATTTGGCACTTGCGAACAAAGTATGTGCTTACTGCACCAAGCGTAAAGTCTCAATGAAAAATGTCCTCTCTTCAACCAGCGCGTTCACTATATGGCCTTCCAGCTTCTCCCACCAGAGTCTAGCTTCACACCGCGGCCTCGCTGCTTCGACCAATCCGCGTGCGTCACGTTTCTCGCCATGCCCGACCTACGTTGCTTCTTCTTCCTTGATTGGCTGGTCACCTCACGTGGCTCTACGCGCCATGAGGTTCCTTCCCCAGGACAAGAAGCGTCCCTGTACATTTCCGTTTTACCGGGCAAGACGTAAATCATACCTCGTTTTCTTGGTTTGAAGTGTTCCCTCGGATTTCGTAATTCTATTGTACTCCAGTCTATTCTTGTATTGAAATACCCAGTGAGTCACACACCACTCTCTCTTAGCCCTAATGAATAAAATCCCGTCTTTACGTGTGAAATGATTTGCCGTGCAATTTATATATTGGAATCATCCAATATAGATACGGATTTCTACTAGTAGAAATCCTATCTGTAATCTTCCAAATTTAAAAGCTCCACAAAAAAATGACGTAATAAATATTATTAATAATAATAATGTGAAATATAAAATTGAATAAACTGAAATAATTTAACTAGGCCGGATTATTGCCGCGTTTAACAAATATGATATAGTCCAACTAACTTGTGTTAGTGGCATAAAACCCCCTAGAAAAACATGTTACATTCGCCTCGAATGATCATGTGCTTTACCATGCATATGGCACAGCACATGATGATTCCAGACACGTTAGAAAAAAAAACTCCAAAATACAACTTACACAAATGAAATGACCCTTTACACATATGGACACATATCAACGCTCAATCATGCGCTTTGCGCTAATGTTCGTCTCGTTATGACGTGTTCTTATTTTGTCACTTCATAATGTTTGTCATTCTCACGAATGTTCATTCTGCCACACCCCCTCTCATCATTCTATGTGGGAAAAATTACATATATAAGTGTGTTCCCTCTGTATCCACAATTCACTACACACGCATTTATGGTGTTCAGTAGAAAACCACTGCGGAACTCTTCTAGAAATATTAGGTGCTCCACACCCACCGTATACCCATATCATGGTACACGATCTCACACGATCACACACGATCCCACACGATCACACACTCGCGGTAGAGCAAAGTGATCTACTTCCCACCTTCTC
The DNA here is from genome assembly GCA_946902985.2 of Meconema thalassinum. Taxonomy (NCBI): domain Eukaryota; kingdom Metazoa; phylum Arthropoda; class Insecta; order Orthoptera; family Tettigoniidae; genus Meconema; species Meconema thalassinum. Next base: position 302,034,604 of record OX336393.1, read on the forward strand.
TGTGAAATTTTTAATTAAAAGGAAAGACATGACTGTAAAAAAAACAGTAAGTACCCATTACTTATAACACGAGATATTCCTGTGTCGTATGTGCCCTATCTTACTAAGTACATGTAAACTAAAACCCTCCTTACTCTAGATCACAATTTCTCATATTCGTCGCTCATCCAGTAGTTAACAACCCAGACCAGTCCACCTATCGAACCTGACCTAGTTGTCACAACTTTTTATCTGTTACTTATATACAACATCTCATGAGGTCTTGTACCTCGTACACAAACTACCTTAAATATATCCAACGCTGATCTCACATAGCTAGGTCGTAAGCAGGAATCACGTGTGCTGATGTGTATGAGCTTCATGGAGGACTGTCTCGCCTTCTGATGGCCCATCTTTTATCTCGTGGACGCCTTAAGCTAACAAGCCCTATACAAGCGCTCCCCATCTCTTGGAGATAAATGGGAATCCATCAGCGCTGCCAAAATGGCCTTGGTGCATCGAGACAATTTCGTGCTCAACAGCATCCTCCACTCCCTTCATCTTTCCCTGTGCCTTAAAAAACTCTCATTTACTTACATACTACCCCCCCCCCCCTGTGTGACTTCTGATACGCCTGCCTAGAAGACCAGATCTTCCACGCACCAAATACCACGCTTACTCATTTGATAGGCTGGCTCGCCAGCTAAACACACTCACTTTATGACACATACTTAATGTCATCACGTTGCTCCACTAACATATTTCTCAGTGTCTGTAACGATGCCCTGTTGCTACTGTCCACACATGCTAACCCTACTTTCCTCTGGTGTCACACCTCTACTTGACACTCTATGATCTACAAATGTCACTTCTGACTGACAGAATGACGACTTAGACAGTTTCAAAGTGAACCCTGCCTGATCTAACTTTTGAAATACACTGTCTAAATGACGTAGATGTTCCTCAAAACTGCGTGAACTGATTACCATATCATCGATGTAAATGGTTACAAACTCTCCTGTGTCATCCCCTAATGCGATGTTTAAAGCCCTAATTAAAGCTGCTGAACTACTCTTTAACCCATAAGGTGTTCTACAAAATTGATAAAGGTTATATTTAGGACTAAAAGCTGTAAATGGTCTATCTTCGTACATAATTGGCACTTGCCAAAAACTGGAACTCAAATCTACACATGTGAAATACTTTTTACCCTCAAATGTCTGCATCAACTCTTCAATGGACATGGACCTCAGCTGATCTGAACTGATTCTACTGTTAACTAAACGAGCGTCTAAACAAATTCGGACCGTACTATCAGCCTTCAGTACCGTAATTAAAGGATTAACATATTGACTGTTTGAGTACTCTATAATGCCATCTTCAAGCATCTGGTTAATTTGTGCCTCCACTGCACCCTGATAAGCGAAAGTTATAGGATATCTATGTCCTGTAAATACAGATCTATCAATAACGTTCAATGAATGTGTATAGCAATTGGCCATGCCAATGCGATCCTCAAAAACTCTCCTATTATACAATAACACATCATAAAGCAGAACACACTGGTCTCCCTCTATGTTCCCCTGAAATGCAGCATCACGTAACGAGTCCTGTAGACTACCGTTCGTAATCAAACTGCCCACAAAAATTTGAGTATCCCGCTCTTCGGCTGGTGATAACTCACTTAAAGAACAAATCACACCTACAACACTACTCCCCTGAACATTGTCGTTGAACGCTACCTCTACTTCAGAATTATTCCATTTAAATTTCAAACTACCTACTTCATAACATAAGTTACCAGACACTCTACTTAGCCAATCTGAACCCAAAATAACACTGAAAACTAAGTTTGGAATTACAAGACAAATCTGCTTTTCGATATGATTATTAATTTTAATGTCCACTAAAACTTGCTTAGAAATAACTTTAGACCTCTTCCCTACAGCTGTGATAACAAAAGTGCTTTTAATTGGCATCTCCTCAAAATTTACTCCAGTTCCTTTCATTTTATCATAAAATGCACTACTTATGCAACTCTTCATACAACCACTATCAATTAAAACATCTGTGTACGCCTCGGATACGTTTAATTTAACTATGGGGCTCTTACTGACCACCTCCTGAATAATACGTTCATCATTTAATTCATGCAACAATTCATTTCTTACATTTAGGTCATAGTGTTCCTGTATAATTATATGGACAGGGCATGCTACAGACTGAGATTCTGACCTTACTTCGCAGCCTGGTTCGCGTTTAAAGAACCGCTACAGCTGGCTGTAGTACTACTAACTACTGCACTGGTCTGGTTGTTCTGGGCTGTGTTGTCATTGTTTGGCTGTATATTACTACCACTAGGCTGTCCTCTTCCTTGACCCATATTCTGGTTGTAATTATTGTCATTATAATTTCTCCCTTGATTTCCCCTGAAATCATTATTTCTCCCTTGATTTCCCCTGAAATCATTGTTCCTCCCTTGATTTCCCCTGAAATCATAGTTCCTACCTTGGTACTGATTACCATAGCCATTTCCTCTGTTCTGATTCTGCTGATTATTATTATTATTATTTCTATTTTGAGCGTTGGCCCCTTCGCCACCGTTCCCTTGAACTTCCTGATGCCTGGCTTCATTAGGCCTATTATTATTATTATTACCCTGGTTCCTATTGAAATTGTCCTCATAACCCCCTCTCCCTAGTGCATCAAATGTGCTTAACAAATTTTCTACTTGTCATATTGTCTTTACATTCTGGATACAAGCAGCCTCCTTCATCCTATAGGAAAAGTGCCTAAGTAGCAACCTCACCACATCACTTTCCTCCTTCAACCCATCCAGATATTTACACACTAATACCCGCCCTAAAAAGTATTCGGTCATGATGGAGCTTCCTTTAGGGTTATATTTACCACACACTACTCCCTCACGATGCTGCGACTGAATAACCTCATTCCAGAACTTTTCACAGAATTTCATTTTAAAATCATTAATATCAGTGAACTTGTCTCTATAGACAGGAAACCAGTTCCTTGTCTCCCCTACAAACGCTTGCTCTAAAATTTCAACTACCTGGCACCACTCAATACTACCATCTTCCAACCTCTCCCCGAATTTATTTTCTATAGTATTCATGAACTCCATTGGGCTCCCCTGTCGATTGCTGAACTTACCCAGTTCTACCTCCCTGTGTGTGCTATTCACAAAAACTGGCCTATTCTGACTATTTTCTTGCCTGATCCTAGCTTTTAATTTTAATTCTAATTCTGCGATTTTCTCCTCAGCCTTCCTCTCAATACTGTTTACTGTTAATTTAATGTTTCCTTCTGATTCTTCTACTTTATCATATAGCTTTGCTTGCTTCTCCTCAATCTTGCTAATGCTCTCTCTATTACTCTCTCTTAAATCATTTACTTCTGCAACTATTTACGAGTGGACTTCCTCAATTCTACCCCCCAGCTGTTCCTTAACCTCTTTAGTTGATACCTGAATCTTGTCAATTCCCCCCCCCCCCCCCCCCATTTCTTTTTAACCTGCAGTGTTTCTAATTTAACTAATTCCTTTAAATTTTCACCCTGTGTGCTGATTCTACTTTCCAACTCCTCCTGTACTTTTCCTAATTTCTTGTCTACATCTGCAATGATCTCTTTAACCTTCTCTTCCATTACTCCTCTGATTTCTCCTCTAACCTGCTCCATTTTCACACGAATTTCCTTGTTGTTCTTATCTAATTTTGCATTATTCTGTTCTAATTTTTTATTTAAAGCTTCTGTACTTTCTTTGTTTTCCCTACTGTTTTGTTCTAATTTTGCATTATTCTGTTCTAATTTTTTATTTAAGGCATCACTACTAACTTTGTTCTGAAACATGAACTCGAGAAGTAAAGTTTTTAATTCTGGTTGGCCGCCTACACTCCCTGTTTCAGTATCGGGATTTACCTCCGCTACCCCGGTACTACCATCACTCGACATACTGCTCGTATCATCACTCTCCGGTTGATGACCACTACGTAACCTCATCTGTCTTTCTTTCTCATCCCCCATAATGATATACACTGATAAAGACAAATAACCCCCAAAATACCGGCACAGAAATATGTCTCCTTCTCCTTCCTCAAATGTTCCTGGGTTTTCGGCCCAACGTTGTCGGCGACAAATGAAATGTCTTTTTCTCCCCAAGTTGGTCGCCAAATGAAATGTTTTTTTCGCCCCCAATTTGGTAGCGACAAATGTAATGTTTTTTACTTGGGCGTACTATTCACCAGAAAATACTACTGCTAAGTTTGATCTATGTTGGGCGCCTAGCCGGATACACTGTGTTCCAAGCTAAAGTTATATACATAATATCGACCCCTAGCGTGAGTAGAACATATGAGAAACTCTTAATGACTAGGCCGTGGGATGGTTGGATCATCAACCCAGACAACATTTAATTGTGGAGAAGGATGTGGTATTACAACTATTGCCACCTACGGGAATCAAAGAATCTACTTTGTAAAAATTGAATTTAATATACTTAGAAAACATTATAGCATCTTGAATAAAATTAACACTATTAACGGAGCATACTACTTTAACCATTGCCACGAACAAAATTACTTAATACGCCGGTCGGGAGAATAACGTGAATTTAACTTATTTCCAAATTTATGCTTAAAGAATTTATATTGGCCCTATCGAAAAACAGAGAGTGTGTGTCGTAGATTACATATGCTTACCAACGGAAACATTGTCTCCCACGTGCTTGAAGTCTCGTTGCGTCTGATGTTCTTCATTGGAGTTGACGGCGTCAGGTTCTTCTTCGTAGATTATAAGTTATCGTTACTGCTTGTGGTGGAGTATAATCCATGAACCACAACACGTCGTCTGCCTTAGCACTGCAAGACGCGTGGAACCCATGATCTGATGTGATCAGCGGAGTTAGCGTGAATAAATTGTCCCATTTGGCACTTGCGAACAAAGTATGTGCTTACTGCACCAAGCGTAAAGTCTCAATGAAAAATGTCCTCTCTTCAACCAGCGCGTTCACTATATGGCCTTCCAGCTTCTCCCACCAGAGTCTAGCTTCACACCGCGGCCTCGCTGCTTCGACCAATCCGCGTGCGTCACGTTTCTCGCCATGCCCGAACTACGTTGCTTCTTCTTCCTTGATTGGCTGGTCACCTCACGTGGCTCTACGCGCCATGTGGTTCCTTCCCCAGGACAAGAAGCGTCCCTGTACATTTCCGTTTTACCGGGCAAGACGTAAATCATACCTCGTTTTCTTGGTTTGAAGTGTTCCCTCGGATTTCGTAATTCTATTGTACTCCAGTCTATTCTTGTATTGAAATACCCAGTGAGTCACACACCACTCTCTCTTAGCCCTAATGAATAAAATCCCGTCTTTACGTATGAAATGATTTGCCGTGCAATTTACATATTGGAATCATCCAATATAGATACGGATTTCTACTAGTAGAAATCCTATCTGTAATCTTCCAAATTTAAAAGCTCCACAAAAAATGACGTAATAAATATTATTAATAATAATAATAATAATAATAATAATAATGTGAAATTTAAAATTGAATAAACTGAAATAATTTAACTTGGCCGGATTATTGCCGCGTTTAACAAATATGATATAGTCCAACTAACTTGTGTTAGTGGCATAAAACCCCCTAGAAAAACATGTTACAGCATTAGCACCATGCCCTAGCTTTACCTTACCCTCTAGAGGTAGAGCGTTATCCCTTCCTTTGGACATTGCCAATGACTGCATTCCCCCACAAGTTTTACACTTAAGCCCTTGGCTTGTTCTTGATTAGGTTTGGTTTGCTTTAGGCTTGGTTTGGTTCAGTTGGGTTTGATTCGACTTGGTTTAGTTTAGTTTAATGTAGTCACCATTTTTTAAAATTTTAGCTACACTCTTTAACCAATTAATTAATGATAGTCTACTCTTAATTCTTCAATCGATAAATTGAATTTTGTGTACACCGTTTGTCAAGCCATGCCTACAACCTATACTCCCTATGTACTACAGTCAGATCTGAAAACAAGTTCCAATGGTCAAAGACGTGTCAGTCACCATACATGTAGCCTACAATAATTCTTTCTTTCCCTAGCTAGGTTTCGTCACTCACAGTAAATATCTTACATTCTGGGTTTGCAATATATTAAGAAAAGCAAAAGTCCATGATCTTGTTGTTTTGGATCTTTTTTGGGGAAATTCATAAGCCATAAAAAGAATGACATCATGTCAAGTTCTGGGGGGACCTTGTATGTCAAAATCCCATTATCAGTTTATAAAATCTCAAGGCCATGCCCTAGCAGTTTTGGATTATTTCAAGCAATGAGTCCACCATAGGAAAGATCAGAAAAATAAATACCCTTAAAACAAGTCGTCACATGACCCTCTCCGAACAATGCTTCGCAAAATATAAATTCATCCATTGAACATTGAACATGATCGGCGACATCATCCTGGTTTCCCCCTCCCACCATGGTTGCCATATCGTTTGACCTTCAAGTGTCCTCAGCATATCTGTGCTTTATTCATTGCCCTGTTGTCAAGTCAAGTCAATGCATTCCAATAAGCTCAAATAACATCCACATCCTGTCAGTCTGCCCCAGCAAGTTTGTTTTCTATACTCACTTCAAGCAACATAAAACCAAGTTCTGTTTGTTCTATCTAAAGACAACTTCATCTGATCAAGGAATTATCATTTGTCATGTCACTCATAATCGTTTACATGTTAAAGACCCCCTTCAGGGGGTTTAGGAATTAGGAATTCCATCATAGGAAAAATCGGAAAACGAACCCTCGACCCGCCGTCTCATCGAAATAGCGAATACTGTATTGGTATATCACCACCGTGGCTAGTAATAGCCTCGTTGAAACACGTGCCCAGTGGTATCGTCTCGTTCTATCTACAACCACTCTTCATGAACATTTTAGACAGATTTAAAAAAAAAGTTTTAAAAACTAAAATGTTTTCAACAAAAGTGTCGTTAGACCCTTTCGCATTTTTTTAAAACATAAATACTATATTCGAAAGGGGGAGTAGTGTGGGGGGGGGGGGGGGGGCGTCACCCCGAGTCCTACGATCCCTCGTATACGAGTCTGGCGTTATTGGTTTGTGAGATATAACAGAAAGTCTAAAATCACAGTTTTACACCAAAAAATTCTGTTTCCCTCATTCTCAGAAACTTAAACCTATTAGCAAATTAAAGAGGGTTTCGAGACAAGCCATTTGACATGTCATAGGACCAAATCCGACCATGCATTCGTGAGATATCGGAAAAAGTCTAAAATCACGCTTTTACCCCAGAAAACATGTTTCCAGCATTCTCAAAACTTTAACCTATTAATAACATATATAGGGCTTCGAGACAAGCGATTTGACACGTCACACGTCCAAATCCGACCTTGCGTTCGAGAGATATCGGCAAACTTCGTAGGAAAGTAGGCGACTATCTGGTTCTCTCCTCACCACCAAAACCCCTTCTTATAAATCTTTTTTTTTTCAAAGAGCTCGCCCTCTTACAAAAATCCCAAGTGCGCATGCGTAAAAAAACAAAAACAAAAATGTTGATTCATAGCGGCATCCAGCAAAACGCATGCGCTATATGAGCAACAACGTTTAACTTCATTTTAGCAGCGCACCTTATACAAGTCGCATTTGAAAAGAGACTTTCACTAAAAAATTACAATTTCACCCCCTAGTAGGGGTAGGTTTTATTTAGAGGTTGAAATAAGTTGTCCATTGGAAAGAAGGCGTCAGCCCGAGTCCAACGACACCTCATTTGTCAAAATCGGACCATGGGTTCGAGAGATATTCATTATTTTAACATGTACAGTCGGGTACAAATAAAATGGGTGAGTTAGAAGCACCACTACCCCCCTACTCGCCTCCATCAATTCATCGGCCAGGGGCTTGGTCTCGTCGGTTTTTGCTGGTTCATCGACGTCCACTTGACGCACCCGCGCGTGCATTCTAGATGCCTGTTTTGCCGTCTCGAACTCAAGTGCGTGGCTCAGCGCCTCTGCCAGAGTTTTATTGCGTGCGAGTCGCAGCGCCTGTTGAGTGTCCGAGTCCCGTAGCCCATCGGTCAAGGTCTGCGTCGCAATCTGTTCCAGAAAGTCGGCCGGCGCTGTTGGATAGGCGAGCCTTACGAGGCGTGCGATGTCCATCTCGAACTCCTGCAGGGTTTCCGCGTTCTTTTGTACCCGGGTCCGGAGCTGCATCTGGTAGGCCTGCTGAAGATGGCTATCTCCATATCGGGACTCCATATGGGCGACTAGTGAAGCGTAGTCCTGAGATTCGGTCGGGATGGCCTGAAGGACATTCACGGCGTCCCCTCTCAGCGCTACAATGAGAGCTGTAGCCTTTTCCGTGTTGTTCCAGTTGTTTATGGAACAGACCGCTTCGAACTGACGCAAGTAAGTGCTCCACGGTACCTTTCCATCGAAGGTTGGGGGCGTCACTCTGCTCTGTCTCGTCTCTGATATTCCCGGTGTACCTGTGGGTGGGCGTCGGCGCAGCCCGGCAACTTCCTTTTGTAGAGCGTTGAATTTCTCTTCCATCCCCGTCGGCGGGCGTTGGTGCAGCTCAGCAAGTTCCTTTTGTAAAGCGTTGAATTTCTCTTCCACCCCCGTCAGCGGGCGTTGGTGCAGCTCGGCAACTTCCTTTTGTAAGGCGTCGAACTTCTTTTCTACTGCTGTGACTTCCTCACGTAGACCCTGTTCTAATTTCCTTTGGCTTTCCTCTAATTTCGTCAGCAGACACTCTTCTACATTGTTCTGTCCATCCAGGAATTTGGTGGTCAGGTCCTTGGCTAAATTCTTCTGGCCGTCTTCCATCTTCTTCAGGTCCTCCGCTAAGTTCTTCTGGCCGTCTTCCATCTTCTTCAGGTCCTCCGCTATCTTATTCTGACCGTCATCTAATTTGGAAGTTAGGTCCTCGGCTAAACTCTTCTGGCCGTCTTCCATTTTCTTCTGGCCGGCCTCCATCTAGGTTTCCATGCCACTTAACTTTTCTAGCAATGCTGCCAATTGCGCTTCCATTTTAGTTGTTTGTCTTGTAAAGGGCATGCACTCACAGGAAAATTAGAGAACTGTGGTATAATGACCTGCTCGGGTTTTGAAACCAGGACCTTCAGGTGTTGTGCTTGTGCTTGAGTTCGTAATCCGGCTTCTGACACCAGTTTTTACGTTCCACCCCTTGTGGCACTTTCGTTAACTGGATTACGGTGGGTAGATGCACAAAACTATGGTCCTTTCAAAGAAATAGTAATTTTATTGCAGGTCTAAGCAAGTTACAGTATACCGCACAATAAACAGATACAAGCAATAGTATCTCACTCTAGTTCCTCTCTGACTGGGAACACTTCCCTTTCACTCTCTCGAGCAGCTGTCCGTTCACTAATTAGGCTGACCTGTGTCTAGCCTGTCACTCACCGAAATACATGTACACTCCCTTGAGTTCACAAACTACCGTTAAGCTACTTACGAGTCTGCTACACACTGCTCCGCTGTCCGCTGGCTAGGGAACAGCCCACGGTGTTTCGCAATTCACCACAGCACTTCACTGCATGCAATACCCTCACTTGGGTTTCGCAAGTCACGTCACCACACTACTGTCGCTCAGGTAAAAAAAAAAAACGCACTAGCTCAAAAACACAGTCCCTCCCTCGCTGATGAGGCCGCTTATATAGCAGGCTGGTGACTCAATGAATGCTTCTAGAATCGTCCAGGATTCACGGCTTCTCGAGATTTCCATCACTGGTTGGGTCACGAATATTCTGGACCATCCCTTTGTCCTCGCAGCCCGTTGCGTAAGGCGCAGGTAATACACAGAGGCAGAGTATAGCCCGGGGCAGCTGTGACACACGCGGCGAGGCGACGAAACAAACTCACAGCCGTAACAATTGGGTCACAGTTAAAGTAATGAGATAGAAGGTGGCGATGAAATATAATAGTCGACGCACATCACAATAAATTTAAGCTCACAGAATCAAAACTTCTAAACGGCGCTAATAGTTTCACGATTACGCCTTCCCGAGAGCCCGCCGGCTCTTGGGAGACGGTCCGAGGTTCACATAACCAACTCTTACATTGATATAACAGCTTAGGCTTTCGCGGCCGGCGTTCATAATTAAGTACAAGTATTTCGGGCTTGTAGGCCGTGGTCTAGACAGGATATCTCCCGACGTTTCACCGGAAACTTCGTCCGGCACTATCAAGGGTTCCGCTCCTTTCCTTGGTAGATGGGGGGGGGGGGGGGGGGGGAAGGAAAGGAGTGGAACCCTTGATAGTGCCGGACGCAGTTTCCGGTGAAACGTCGGGAGATATCCTGTCTAGACCACGGCCTACAAGCCCGAAATACTTGTACTTAATTAACTCTTACATTGTCGGCAACAGTCCGACGTTCCCTCTTCTTTTGTTTCCTTTATTAATTCCGCCGTAGTACCAACATTGCAAGTCCTCGAACATTGCCGTCTGCCAACTTGAAGATCCAAATCTCCTTTCTTCTCGCCCGCCGACAGATAGCAAACTTCAAATAATATCGAAATTATTTTCATGGTGTTGTCCATAACATTCACAGAAGAAATAAGGTTCTAGGAGACGTGACAATACTGACATGTTCCAAATGGGTATTAGAAGCTGTTCAAGTCATAGGTTTTGATTATCAGAGAAGTTCATAGATGGAAATGTGTTTTAGGAGACATGTCTATTCTGACATGGTCCAACAGGGTTTTAGAAGATATCTGGGTAGGGAATTAGTAACCTATATATGACATGTGATAGCAACTGTCACACCAAGTGCCATGAGAGGTTGCCATGACAAAACTACATTAATAATAATAATAATAATAATAATAATAATAATAATAATAATAATAATAATAATATCGTATGGCGCTGGGTGCAAGCTTTGTTATTTGCACCCAGAGGGCAGCTTGCAAGTCGAATTTCATTGTTCCTTGAAGCACTATGAAGGTCAAGGAGGTTAGATATCTAAGCTCCTTGACACTATAGCGCTTATTTCTAGTTGAGAAATGAGGAACTTGGTTGTCGGTAAATCCCGAGATTAATTTTGCCACTATGAACACGGCCTACTGAATTCAAATAGGTATTTTACCATGCCAACATCGTATGTCATGCGTGTCGTGATTTTTGCCTCCTTTAAAAAAAGTCACTTGACACGGCCAGGAGCGAACCTGCAAGTTTGGGGGTTAGTAATCCGACACGATAACCACTCACCCACCATGGCAAGCTAACGCTACATAATTGATAAGGGATGAGCCATCAGAGGTTGCCATGACAACGACACTGTACGAGATCACATTCAGTTTTCCATCTGTCTCTGTGGGAAGTGACTTCGGTATCGTAACTGAACTTCTATGCCCAAGGTCGCGGGTTCAAACCCCGCCGAAGTCGTCGGATTTTCTAAGAGCGCTAAAAATCCCACAGTATGCTTTCCTTCGGAGGGGAAGTTCCAACGTTCGTTGCTGGTTGCGGTGGCATCTAGTAGCCAAGTTCACAGCTAGGTGTCGTTGATGGTGGTATTTGGTTGCAAAATTAGAGATTACTACTTGAAATTGACCGTCTGCAGTCCTTACCTGATTTACAAACTAATACAACCGTCACAATTAACACCGTTTATCAGACAGATTCTACGCACACCCAAAGTACACGGGGCTACATGACCGCGTTGTCGCAGCCCCAAAACTGAGGAACCAACCAACATCTCTGCGGGAGATAAAATTTTGCGTGAAGAAGTAATAGACCGTTAGATAGTTACATATCAGTGTCGAAACATTGCATAAGGGCAGTGTGACCACAGGTATACAAATGGGCCCCAAATGACGAGAAGGTTTCCGTCCCCATAAGATAATAAAATGTTAAAAATATGCATAAAAAGACGAAAACCAAAGTTAATTAAGCTCCAGTTGTAAAATACTTTCTCGCAATAAATGAGGTCTGATCCTTCTACGAAAACCTGCATATTCTGCCTAGTTTCGCCTATCCCCTAGTTTGAGCGGTGAAATCTACCTCGCCTTCCGGCGTGCCGAGAGGAATTTTTCAAATACTGTAGATAAACCTGCACCATGCCTCTTTTAGGCCACACGCCATTATTATGACTCCAATATGAAGCCCATCTTTGAAATGATATCGGAGTATGAACGCAGCACATATCCAAACAAACGTATTTGACTTTTGCGCATCTTCTCTTGGACAGGTGCCAAGTCTTCGCTGAGAATCTTATCCAATCTAATGTCACCGGTTGACCATGTGAACATCGTGATCATAATACAAGCAAAACACATGTCATAGGCACTGCTATTTCATCCACCAATAGAAATATCCTGGACTGGTACCAACAAATATTGTTGTTGTTTTAGAGAGCAGAATAGATAGCTCACAGGTACTATGTGGGATCATTTTGTTATTAAGTTCAATTTACACTTGCCTAATAGTATCCGACCTCCGAGCAGGGGCGTAGCTACAATGGGGCAAGCGGGGCACCGCCCCGGGGCCCCCGTCGTTAGGGGGGCCCCAAACCCTAAAAGAAATATTATAAATAAATAATAATAATAATAATAATAAATAAATAAAAGCAGTACTAGAAAACATATTTGAGAATTCAATTTAGTTCAGGGGCCCCAATTGTTCTGAACTACGCGTCTAAACTTGTGTTTAGAAACTAGTCACGCTCAGTGCAATCTGTATGTAAGATATATCCATCGATTTGTGTGGTATTCTATGGGTATTTTTTGATGCCGGGCGCCAGATCCAGGCGCCGGACATACAATGCATTGTTCCCCATTCAGCGCATGACCATGAATCATCGTTCCACCCCTTTCCCCTCCACTGCGACATCACACCACAGCAATGCACAGTAGCAGAGCAGTAGTGTAGTAGGTACGTCGCCACAGCGGTTCCCGGTTAAGTGGCTGACTTAAGTTGTGGCTTGCATTGTGCTATTTTTTTAACGACGCTTTGAAATGTACTTATGAAAGTTGAGCTAAAAAATGGAAGGATAAAAGAAAAAAAGAGGAGACGGTTCGTGCTTGTACTACATAAATCGTTAACTGCATGGTTGCACCCTCAAACTCAATCAGGTTTAGAGTACGTTTCGGTGCAGAAACAAGATCAAAACGAAGAAAATGAAAATAATGAAGGTAAGAGGAAACCAAAGTTAACTATACAGGGTGATTCTCTATGTAGTTTACAACTTCAATAATGTGTAATTATTTATTGGAACCACTTACAGACTTGGTTTATATGTCATTACATAGAAAAACACATCAAGTTATTTTGACAAATCCATTACGGCTGAACGTGTTCACCATTTGTCTACTGGACACATCCCAACTGAAGTCGATTTCCCGTCACGTATGAACCAGTATTTCCGGGGTAACAGAGGCGATGGCTGTTGTGATGCGATGTCTCAGTTCACCAAAATTTTACAAAGCCCCACAGGAAGAAGTCCAGTGGTGTGTAATCTGGAGACCGTGATGGCCAGGTAATTGGTCCACCACGACCTAACTGGGAAACTTTGAGCAAGGAATTCCCTGACGTCTGACAGGTGGTGCGGCGGTGCACCATCTTGTTGCCAACACATGTGCTCATCTTGGTCATCTTCATCAAACTGTGGAATAAGGCCTTTCTGTAGCATATCCAGAAAAATGATGCCGGAGTTGGTTCTCTCAGCAAAGAAGAAAGGTCCGTACACTTTTTCTCTCCAAACAGCGCAGAAAACATTCACTTTGGGGCTGTCACGAATCAACTGCACGTGGTGCCCATGTGTTTTTTTCGTGCCCCAAATACGACAATTGTGTGTGTTGACTCGGTCAGAAAGGTGGAACGTTGATTCATCGCTGAAGACCACATTGTTCAAGAATGACTCATCACGGCTGATGCGATCCAACATGTCAACACAGAATTCATGACGGGTATGTTCATCCGCTTCACTTAGTGCTTGAGGCAAGGGCAATTGGTATGCTTTCATGGCCAAATATCGACGCAACACCCGCCAAACGGTGGTCTGAGGGATACCAGTTTCGATTTTTCCGGACTGCGGACGAACCTCCCCCTAACTGTTTCCACAACATCCAGTCACAGGTGCGCCTGGCGCCTTTGTGTGTCGCACAGAACAACCTGTTTCGATAAATGTTTGGTGCCATTTGAACACTGTTGGGTGGGTCTTAGCCAAATTCTGTGTGAAACCTCCGCTGTACACTCGTTGCTGACTTGGTTTCTTGAAACCAGAACACGCACTTCGCTCTTTCCGCTCCAGTGAAAGACGCCATTTCCAACAAGTGACAGATGGCGCGCGTGGTGGACAACTGTGCAACTACAAACTACGTGTAACAAACCTTGAAGTGTTTTGCAATATAATAACATATAAACCAAGTCTGTAAGTGGTTCCAATAAATAATTACACATTATTGAAGTTGTAAACTACATAGAGAATCACCCTGAAAGTAGGCTAAGTGTGGAAGCTAATAGTGACTAGTAGTGTCTTATGAAGTGAGATTCAGTGCTTATTATGTGGTGTATTTTCCTGGCCTGCAATAAAGCTAATATTTCGTTAAAGGAGCAATTGTGTTGTGCTTTCACTCACCGTAATCCAGTTAACGAACTTGCCACTAGGGGCAACACGTAACAACTGTATTGTAAAAGTGTTATAAGTTGTTAAGCAAAGTGAAATTATTGTTATTAAGAGTTCCATTAACAATTTGGTCAGGACGTAATATTTTATAACAAACACATACCATATTACGTTAATATTAAGAAAAGCATAGAATGTGTGATAAAAACAAACAATGAAGCGGTTTGCGAATTGCGACGGTTGATTCACTTCACTTGGACTGAGCACATTTGTTCGTTTTTCACTTCACATTAAAAATCACATTATATCGTGTATACAGTATGCATCGTTTCAACGGCCGACTATCATTGGGGACACAGTATTTTTGTCCCGATAACCAACCAATAATCAGTTAGTCGGCTTAGTTCAACAGTTAGTTGAATCTGTTTCTACAAATAAAACACTGCAATCAACTATAAACCACTACACTAAATTTTATTGCTCAATATTATTCACTATGTATTTTTTTTCATATGTTGACGCTCATCAACAGTCTGAAGTACATAAAATTGATGTTCCGACCACTCATAGTGGCCTTTCATGTCATGATCAGCCAGTCTATAATAACAAGGAGTAAGCTTGCTGAAACTGGACACGATGAAAATTATGTTTCGCAAGACAATTGAATTTCTCAGTCCCGTCAATAATCCAGCAATGAAAAGGTTAATCATAGCATCAGGACCTTGTCAACCTCGTGGTCCCTTTCCAAAACTGCCTGATGGACGAGGAACTAAAAGATCATTTTCAACTAATTACTACAGTTTTATATCAGGTTCTGCTATGAAATGTAACAGACACTGACTTTGCTATTCGTAAAATTTAGACCGTGTCTACTGTCAACCATGTTGGCTGTTCCCACAACATTCAGAAAACACTTTCGGTAGTACGGGAATAAACGACTGGAAACATCTTTCTGATAGAATTAAAACTCATGAACAATCGGATGACCACATATTTTCTGGTGTTATATTTGAGAAATGGAGGAATGATGAAACAATGAGTGATGCTTTAGAAAAACAGTTCAAAGAAGAGAAAATTTACTGGAGGAACGTTCTTGAAAGAATAGTTAATATTTCATTAACTTTGGCCACCTGTAACCTTGCTTTCCGCGGAAGAAGTAGTAAAATGGAAGATCCAAATAAAGGAAATTTCTTGTCTATAATAGAACTTCTGTCTGACTATGATCCTGTACTAAAAACCCTCTTGCAAAAGCCAGCAGAAAGTGTAAACTATTCAAGCCCTAGCATCCAAAATGAAGTTATTTCTTGGATGGAAAATGAAGTACCCTGAAAGAAATCAAATATGAAATACAGGGCTCTCCTTTTTTCTCTGTTATAATGGATACAACACAGGATATAAGTAAAGTTGATCAGTTAAGTGAAGTTTTCAGGTACATCAAAGGGGTAAATGATGAAAAAAAATAAACCCAAAGAAATAAAGCTTTGCGAGACGTTTACTTATTTTACAAAAGTTGAAGATCAAAGTGCATTTGGTTTGGCAAGTAAAATAGTGGAATCTATTAAAGATCAAGGTCTTGAATTGAAAAAATGTCGTGGCCAAGGTTATGACGGTGCAAGCGTTATGAGTGGAGTATACAATGGAGTGCAGAAAAAGATTCAAGAAGTTGCGCCTCATGCATATTTCGTACAAGTTACAATTTAAATCTGGTGTTGAAAGACGCTGTAGAAGCCAATGTTGAATATCGCAGTTTTTGAGGATGTACTAGATGTCTACAACTTTTTTGGACACAGTATCAAACACTGGCTGGTGCTGCAAGATTCATCTGAAAATGCAAACATAACGTTAAAAACACTCAACCCAACAAGATGGTCGGGAAGGTACAAAGCAGTTTTTCTTTAAAGGAGAGGTTTGGCGATGCATTAAGAGAGCTATCCAAACTTATTTTGACAAGTAATAAGGCAAAAGAAAGGAATGATGCAATAGGATTGAAAAAGAAAATTGAAAGTTTTGAATTTGTGCTTCTGTTAGTTGTACAAACAAAGATTTTTCAGCAACTTAACATCGTATCTAAATGTCTCCAGATGACGAACTGTTTAAGAGGCAAAAGGTTTCGCCGAGACTTTTTCTGATGATGTGTCGCCAACATTTCCTGCACGAATTTCCACCGTGCGTGCATCCTTTTTCTCTAAAATTAAGAAAATGTCGACTGTTAAGCACCTCTACATTGAAAATCACATTCTAGTTGCGAGCTACCCTGTCGTGTGTGGTGTATTCTTGGAATACACGGTACGAGAGATTGTAATTTTCAATGCTTTTGCATGTTCTTTCCTTCCTCTTTGTCAAACACCAACAGTGATCTTCTGTTTTCTCTTAGGTGTTCAGGTCGCTTATATCTTTTATGAGTCTGTTCTAGATATATATCCTCTGTGACTCACCTAGCGTCATCTAGCAGCGAATCTCTGAAGCTCTTCAACTTTTCCTGGTGCAAGAGGACTTACTTATCCATTTGGCCACCAGATCCTGTTACCATCGCTAGCTATTTTCTCCTTGAGCAAGAGGACTCTGTCTACTTTTTTACTCACCATGCTGCGCTAGTATCGCCTGTTATCAACTCGTTGAAGACCAGCTCATCAAGAGAAAATAATTTTTTGTTATAAAGTTGGCAATGTTTATATGTTCTCCTTTTGTCTCCTATCCCCCACTCTTTTCCCCTTCCTTGGACCCTCCGTGCTCCGTTGAGCAAGTCTCACTTCTCAGTCAGCAGTTGACTCGGTCAGTTAAGGCTCCTCTCGAGCCAGCCTCCTCAAACCAAGAGGCATACTCTCTTCTACGCCATGTTGGCAAAGTAGTTATCGTCAAAAGGAACTTCAACGTCAACATGAAATCAAGATAAGTACCATCTTAAAGTTTTAACCTCATCTTCATGGTTTTAACTTTCACGTGCTTTTAACGATACTTTTATAGACAGTGTGAGATTATTTATTTTGGGGCAAAAATCATTCTTCGTGGGATTTGCCATGTTGAGCATTTGTTCGTACAAGCCAACCTTACTAAAAAAGAGCTTTTCTTAAGCTATTCAAATGAGAAATCCTCTCACTACGTGGGATATTATCTAATACCCGCTGTCTATAATTCACCAAGCTAGTTCCTCCGCTGGATTAACATTAGCCCCATTTTTCTACTAAGGTCGCTCTGAGGCGGCTTCGGTGGCGTAGTTGGTAGCATGCTGAGCTTCTATGCCCAAGATAGCGGGTTCAAACCCGGCCGAAGCCGTCGGATTTTTTAAGAGCGTTAAAAATCCCTCAGTATGCCTTCCTTCGGAGGGGAAGTAAAGCCGGCGGTCCCATGTCATAGATTTATGGCATGTTAAAGATCTTTCCACTAATTACACCTGTGTGAAACTAAATTGGATAGGTTAAGAATATAAACAACGCTCTTAGGTTGCTACGTTCGTTGCCAAGAGCCGACTGCGGTGGCGTCTAGTAGCTAGTTCTGAACTAGGCCTAGTAGTCGTTGACGGTGGCGTTTGGCGGCAAAAGTAGGAACTATTTGAAAATTCAAAGTTGCAGTCCCTACTTGAATTAAAAAACAGATACACACACTAATACAGTCATCACAATTAACACCGGTTATCAGACAGATTCTACACACACCCAAAGTACACGGGGCTACATGACCGCGTTGTCGCAGCCCCTAAACTAAGGAACCAACCAACCAACCAAAGGTCGCTCTGGAACCTTCCAAATTCTGTATTTCATCTACAAGTCCTGCCGTTATGAAATTTTCACTTATTTGTGAGAATGCTGTTTAAAATTGAAGAATTTCACTTCTGAATCAAAGCTCCCTAGCGAATTTTCGTCCACCGTTGGAATGATCTATGGCGCATCTAATTGTAATTCCCAATTTTTTCAAGAAATAGACTCTCGCCTACCTAGTGCAACCGGTTCTTTTCAGCATTGTAAGAACTTTCTTTCTCATGAACTTTCGTGTTTCTACAGTGAACTTTGCATCAATCTTTACAGACTATAGTGATAACCAGTGCTTGCTCCACTTTTCTACCGCGTCGCGATCGTCCGTTTATATTAAATACGGCCATGAACATTGATCCCATATCCCAATGATCTTTCCTCAACCTTCTACTAACAACCCATATTAATAAAATTGTAACTTTTCTATAAGGTGTCACTCACGAAGTGCCCTTCCATTTTTTCTTGTTTAACATTAATTAATTACTGTATAACTACGTGTTTCAAACACGATTTAAATTTACATTGTTTCTTCCCTATAATCCGGGAAAACAATTTTTTTCCACTCTTGAGTGAGTTATTTCTAGGTTTCACGAAATGGAAACTGCCCCATTTAGCTCGTGATTCTTACTTCAACGTGGGAAGTCTAGAACCTTCCTTTTGACTTTCTTCAGGTTTCATAGTAAGTGACCTGCCCTCTTGTATAATAGTCATAAAAGTAATGCAGCTTAAATATAGGAAGTTTTAGGAACTCCTATCTTATTTTTCATGTTTTCTTATTGTTATTTTAGAAGTTTTTTCACTCTTTCTAGAATATTCTCTCCGGAATTTCTTAAGGTACACTCTTTGTACTCCAATTAACGTTAAAACTTTAATTACTTCATTGGTTATTTGTTTAAATCTTATAAAGATTTTAGAAACATGTAAGGTTTTAAACCTTGTAAATTGTCAATTGCCTGGAGCAAAAGTTTAATGTTGGGAGGTCTGCGACCCCATTTGTTAAAAAGTTCAAATGAACTATGTTTGTCAAAAATATATTACATACTTGTTAAATTCATTAACCTTCTTTGAATTGTTTAATAAATTAAATATTTGTTTTTGGATTCATCATTTCTCTGATACTACAGTTAGGCAAGATCCTGGCTTTCCTAGCTCTTCCTAGGTTTATGCCCTCGTTCATACTCAATAAAGCTTTTACTATTTGTCTTGCCAGACCATCACCCTTCCCTATAGTAGTTTTATACATGTTTGGGAGGAAATACACTAAAGCCTCTCTCTGGCAAAACGCCCAAGTCCTAGCTGTGGTTCCCGTTAGCTTCGACCAAGCTCGCACCTACTTTAGGTATCAGAGACTTAATTTGCAGTTGCAACCGCCTCTAAATGTATTGAAAGTCAAATTCATAACTCTTGTGGGACTCTCCTCCTATTTTTCTATCCTTTTTCTCCAATCCAAAACCTACTTCCCTTTTTTTAATCATCTTCCCTTGGTGGGTGGGTTATTCCTTAGCCTATAATCTACCCAAAAATTTGGTCCCAGAAACCCGGGAGAGTCCATTTGTCATTTTTCTGTTTGGCAATATTTTGCAAATTATTAATATCTGTTTTGAATTTTTCAGCTATAACTACATCATGCAAAGCCTGTGAACGGGAAAGAGGCCGCTCCTGTCTCCTTCGGTGTGTCCTGTTCTTTCTACTTAAACGCTGTTGCCAATTTGACAGCATCTCCAAGGTTCTACAGTTTCGTGAGTTGTAATTCAATTTATTCTCTTTGTCATGGCTCCTACTGAAAAAGATGAAACTCTCATTGCTAGACGTTCTTCCTATAAAGGGCAACTCACTAGATTCAGAAATTTTATCAACAAATTAAATCCCGCCGAGTGTGATTTAGATATCTTAACACAACGCCTTAAGTTGTACGAACGGTCTTATGATTATTATGATCAAATTCAAACCGAGATTGAATCCGCTTGCCCAGAACTTCAATCGGATCGGGACGAGGTCGAACCCTTGTACTTTGAAGGGATTGCCAAGGCCCACCAATTGATTCGCAGTATCTCAGAACAGGACACTAGGGTCATCAATCCGGCCCAGTCCGCACCCGCTTCAGTTCACAAGAACAAACCGAAACCGTTACTTCCTAAGATAAACCTACCGCACTTCTCAGGCCAGGAAGGTGAATGGTATTCTTTTTATGAACTTTACTGCTCCCTAATTCATGAAAATACTGAAATTCCCGATATTCATAAATTCTACATCCTCCGTACGTCTTTGGAATGTGAGGCCTTAGCCTTGGTGGAGTCACTGCCTTTAAGCGCAGACAACTACCACATCGCCTTTAATCTCCTTAAAGAGAGATATGGCAATTTACGTTTGAGTGTAGCTCGCCACATACGCTGTCTCTTCAACCTGCCAGCCGTCAAACCTAATGACGTCACCTCTTTAAGAAACCTGTTGGACTCTATGCAGTTAAATGTCAGAGCATTATACCAACTTAAGCAGCCTGTCCAAACATGGGACACCATACTCATTCATCTGGCTACATCAAGATTCGATTTTTCAACTTTAAAGGCTTGGGAAATTGAACTCGCTCGCAAGGAAGAATTTTCCTTCGAACACTTAATCTCGTTTCTTAACAGCCGATGCCAAGTTCTTACAGCACTCTCATTTCAGTGCGAAACTGTCGAAAAGAGTAATCAGTGTCACATTTTTGAAAAAAAAAACTTGCTTCCTCAAAGGGACATCAGCCCCCATCTGTTGAGAACAAGCAAACCCGTTCTTCTTTCAATCATTCAAGACAACATATCAGGCCGCTTAACAAATCTTTAAAATGCACGCTCTGTAAAAAGCTTCACACATTGTATTTGTGCAAATCCTTTAAAGAATTGTCTGTCGAAGATCGAAGGAAGTTTGTCTTCAATAGCAAACATTGCTTCAATTGCTTGTCATCCAAGCATTCTTCTTCAAACTGTACGTCATCCAATCTCTGTTTTCATTGCAAAAAACCGCATCATTCTTTATTGCACGTTCATGATAAATCGAGGTCATCAGTACCTGCCTCTTCAAGCTCCATGCAGAGCAGCTCCGAACAAACTAATGCTTCTTCCTGCATTTCTAACGCCGAAACTTCTCACAGTGCGCAAACCCTTTTGACCACTGTACAATTCGAAATCTAAGATAAATTTGGAAATTGGGTTCGAACCCGTGGTCTTCTCGATTCCGCTTCAACGCACAACTTTGTTTCGCAATCGTTGATTAAAAAACTAGGTCTTTCGTCATCGCCTACTTCTATCAATGTGACCGGCATTGACAATTT
This sequence comes from Meconema thalassinum, assembly GCA_946902985.2. Taxonomy (NCBI): domain Eukaryota; kingdom Metazoa; phylum Arthropoda; class Insecta; order Orthoptera; family Tettigoniidae; genus Meconema; species Meconema thalassinum. The sequence goes on from OX336393.1 coordinate 302,056,239, forward strand.
GAAAACTCAAGTCTTGCAGTCATCAAAATTGAAAATCAGAGACGTTTGCCAAAGAAACACCAATCTTAACTTAAACTGTCTCATTCTTACCAGTATTGGCAAGGACACTCCTAGCAGCTGTATTAATACTTCCGGTTTAAACATTCCCTCGCACTTAAGGTTAGCTGATCCTCAGTTTAATGCTCAAAGTCCCATTGATGTACTTTTCAGTGCCAATGTTTTTTGGAAGTGCCTTCGCAAACAAACACGTAAGTTATCTTCAACCGTGGTCGCCAGAGACACCGATTTTGGTTGGGTTATTACTGGTGAAATCAAACATACCAGTGTTCAAACCAAAGCGCAATGTCATTTCGTTACAGCTGACATAAATCCCATTTCTGAAAAAGAGAACGCTCATGTTTCAGATCTCAATAATTTTGAAAAACACTTGCCGAAACGATGTCTTATCGTGAACAACTACGCTACCTCAGTAAGTTGTTTAAATGGTTTTTCCTTCTTCCCGCACAAGATGGCAATTCAAGTTCGCCTTGCTTTGTGTTATTTCGTTTACCTTCTCATGTCATTTTTATAGCAGGTAATTGCTTAAACTCTTTCTCGAAAACTATCTTCCCCTTGTGTAAAACCATGGCTATCAGTCTCTATCACTTCGCTGTAAGCCATGTTTCACTTCTTTCGTTATTTAGAAGGATGGCCACGGCCGGCTCCTCCCCCCTTCCTCACAATTGGAAGCCACTTTTGAAACCGCTTGAAAATCTGAATTCTCTAACATCTAAAATAACTATTCCTACGCATAAACTCCTTCTCAATGTCCCAACTTTTCTTCTTTGCTCGGAAGAATCAAGCTTTTTCCTGTCGAAAATTGTCGGATTCCGTGATCCTCTCAATTATGCGAAATTGATTTCCTACTCTATTTCATATATCTTTAAATTGTTTTTTCACGTCCAAGCCACGAATGACTGCATGTCGTGTTACTCGTTCCGCTTTAAGTTACAGCTGATTCAACTAGTGTTGTTTGGTTACTTCAAACTGCTTGTTTGTCAAACTTGTTTGTATACAAGCCTGGATAACGCCAAGTTGTTGTTTATTTCCTGTACGATTGCCAAAGGTCAAAGCAAGTTTCTCTTATCTCAACTCTGGCTGATTGCCAACCATTGTCTAGTGAGTCGCTCCTGCAAGTACAGAAGCCGTTCAACTCATCACCAAAATAAACTTGTTCCGCTCAAGGACTCTTTCAGCTATTTATATGCCTTATCTCGCTGTACTATGTGTGTCAAGGCCGTGCTTGCCTGTGTACCCCACTTACTTACGCTCGTATTCTACAATTGCTTCGATTCTTGTCTCGTAACATCGTTGCATATCCTTTACGCGCTTATGTATTGCACTTTGCTTACATATTTTGCGATCTTATTGTTCATTGATGAACAAACTTACTTTTTCTCGTCGTCACATTCGATGTGTTTTTGCATTTATACTTGTTATGTCACGTTTCTCGCTGACTTAAGTATTTTTCTGAGTAACCCCTTTGATGCTTATTGTAACTTAAGGTCATTGTTTATGGCTACTCGTTTGTTACCCATGGCGTTCTTGCTTTTTACTCGCATAGTTTCTTTGGTTATTTGGTATATTCTTATCCTGAATAGATGTACTTGTTTCTATACGCTTTGTTTAAACTTGTCAATTCTTCTTTTGCATCGTATCGTAATCTTTACTAGAGGCATACTTCCCTCAGCTTCTAGTTATTTTGTGATTGAATATGTTGTTAATTCTCGGTATTTAACTCCGCTTTCCAATGACCCTGATGACCTACTTCCACTCACCCCTGGTCACTTCCTTATCGGCACTTCTCTTTCTGCCCCTCCTCCTCTTCCCAATTCTTACAGGGATTCCAATCTACCTATCGCTTGGCGTAAACTTAAAGCCCTCCGTAATTCTTTTTGGAAGAGGTGGAACTTGGAATATTTAACTTCCTTGCAACGGAGACAGAAGTGGTTTCTTTCCAGTCCCGACATTAAAGTGGGAGACTTGGTCTTGGTTAGGGATGTTTCTCCCCCTCTAGTCTGGATCTCTGGTAGAGTGACCGAGTGTTATCCTGGAAGAGATGGGAGAGTCAGGGTGGTCAGAGTCTTGACCACTAACGGTCCGATTACAAGACCCCTGTCTTTGATCGCTCCTCTTCCTTTAAATGTCTAACTGCTTATTTGTTCTCTGTTGGTGTTTCCCTCCCAGTATGGTGTATTCTTGGAATACACGGTACGAGAGATTGTAATTTTCAATGCTTTTGCATGTTCTTTCCTTCCTCTTTGTCAAACACCAACAGTGATCTTCTGTTTTCTCTTAGGTGTTCAGGTCGCTTATATCTTTTATGAGTCTGTTCTAGATATATATCCTCTGTGACTCACCTAGCGTCATCTAGCAGCGAATCTCTGAAGCTCTTCAACTTTTCCTGGTGCAAGAGGACTTACTTATCCATTTGGCCACCAGATCCTGTTACCATCGCTAGCTATTTTCTCCTTGAGCAAGAGGACTCTGTCTACTTTTTTACTCACCATGCTGCGCTAGTATCGCCTGTTATCAACTCGTTGAAGACCAGCTCATCAAGAGAAAATAATTTTTTGTTATAAAGTTGGCAATGTTTATATGTTCTCCTTTTGTCTCCTATCCCCCACTCTTTTCCCCTTCCTTGGACCCTCCGTGCTCCGTTGAGCAAGTCTCACTTCTCAGTCAGCAGTTGACTCGGTCAGTTAAGGATCCTCTCGAGCCAGCCTCCTCAAACCAAGAGGCATACTCTCTTCTACGCCATGTTGGCAAAGTAGTTATCGTCAAAAGGAACTTCAACGTCAACATGAAATCAAGATAAGTACCATCTTAAAGTTTTAACCTCATCTTCATGGTTTTAACTTTCACGTGCTTTTAACGATACTTTTATAGACAGTGTGAGATTATTTATTTTGGGGCAAAAATCATTCTTCGTGGGATTTGCCATGTTGAGCATTTGTTCGTACAAGCCAACCTTACTAAAAAGAGCTTTTCTTAAGCTATTCAAATGAGAAATCCTCTCACTACGTGGGATATTATCTAATACCCGCTGTCTATAATTCACCAAGCTAGTTCCTCCGCTGGATTAACATTAGCCCCATTTTTCTACTAAGGTCGCTCTGGAACCTTCCAAATTCTGTATTTCATCTACAAGTCCTGCCGTTATGAAATTTTCACTTATTTGTGAGAATGCTGTTTAAAATTGAAGAATTTCACTTCTGAATCAAAGCTCCCTAGCGAATTTTCGTCCACCGTTGGAATGATCTATGGCGCATCTAATTGTAATTCCCAATTTTTTCAAGAAATAGACTCTCGCCTACCTAGTGCAACCGGTTCTTTTCAGCATTGTAAGAACTTTCTTTCTCATGAACTTTCGTGTTTCTACAGTGAACTTTGCATCAATCTTTACAGACTATAGTGATAACCAGTGCTTGCTCCACTTTTCTACCGCGTCGCGATCGTCCGTTTATATTAAATACGGCCATGAACATTGATCCCATATCCCAATGATCTTTCCTCAACCTTCTACTAACAACCCATATTAATAAAATTGTAACTTTTCTATAAGGTGTCACTCACGAAGTGCCCTTCCATTTTTTCTTGTTTAACATTAATTAATTACTGTATAACTACGTGTTTCAAACACGATTTAAATTTACATTGTTTCTTCCCTATAATCCGGGAAAACAATTTTTTTCCACTCTTGAGTGAGTTATTTCTAGGTTTCACGAAATGGAAACTGCCCCATTTAGCTCGTGATTCTTACTTCAACGTGGGAAGTCTAGAACCTTCCTTTTGACTTTCTTCAGGTTTCATAGTAAGTGACCTGCCCTCTTGTATAATAGTCATAAAAGTAATGCAGCTTAAATATAGGAAGTTTTAGGAACTCCTATCTTATTTTTCATGTTTTCTTATTGTTATTTTAGAAGTTTTTTCACTCTTTCTAGAATATTCTCTCCGGAATTTCTTAAGGTACACTCTTTGTACTCCAATTAACGTTAAAACTTTAATTACTTCATTGGTTATTTGTTTAAATCTTATAAAGATTTTAGAAACATGTAAGGTTTTAAACCTTGTAAATTGTCAATTGCCTGGAGCAAAAGTTTAATGTTGGGAGGTCTGCGACCCCATTCGTTAAAAAGTTCAAATGAACTATGTTTGTCAAAAATATATTACATACTTGTTAAATTCATTAACCTTCTTTGAATTGTTTAATAAATTAAATATTTGTTTTTGGATTCATCATTTCTCTGATACTACAGTTAGGCAAGATCCTGGCTTTCCTAGCTCTTCCTAGGTTTATGCCCTCGTTCATACTCAATAAAGCTTTTACTATTTGTCTTGCCAGACCATCACCCTTCCCTATAGTAGTTTTATACATGCTTGGGAGGAAATACACTAAAGCCTCTCTCTGGCAAAACGCCCAAGTCCTAGCTGCGGTTCCCGTTAGCTTCGACCAAGCTCGCACCTACTTTAGGTATCAGAGAGTTAATTTGCAGTTGCAACCGCCTCTAAATGTATTGAAAGTCAAATTCATAACTCTTGTGGGACTCTCCTCCTATTTTTCTATCCTTTTTCTCCAAACCAAAACCTACTTCCCTGTTTTTAATCATCTTCCCTTGGTGGGTGGGTTATTCCTTAGCCTATAATCTACCCAGTGTGTACTGCTTGTTTTATGTTCTTGACTGTAAGTTGCTTATCACAGTGGCTGAAGCAGAAATATCTTTTTCCAAGCTGAAAATTATAAAGTCCTACCTAAGAAGTACAATGAGCCAAGAACATAAGTGGGTTGGCCCTTTTATGGATTGAAAATGAATGAGCTCGAAAACTTAACTTCTCACATGTAATTAATATGTTTGCAGATGCAAAGGATAGGAAAAAAAGTTTTGTGTAAATTAGGTTAGTTGATAAGTTTACTTGTTTTAAATAGTTTGTTTAATAATAATAACTCAACAATTTTTTGTAAACAATGAGTAAATATTTATAGATTTATTTTATTCCAAGTTATTTATACAATACATTTATAATTTTGAGCTTTCAACCTGGCGTGTATTTTATTTTTAAAGTCGAGTACTTCATAGATGATCCTATCTGTTCCCTTTTGTTTTCTACTCTACCGATAGCTTCATTATTGTCAGTAATAAAAGAACAAATATGTGTACTTATAATATATATTTACATGCAGTTCTCTTCTTTTTCTAATTGATATTTGTGTAGACGTATTTTTCTTATTACGATATCACAATTTCACAAATTGAAAAGCTATAGCTATTATTTATCATAATTATATGGGACATTTTATGGAGCCGACAGCCGAAGTATAAATTAAATATTTCTAGGAAAAGGGAAGTTGCAAGGGGGGAGGAATTCGAAAAGTTCATAAAGTCACTTTGATAAGTTCTTATCTTCGAACATTATTAATAGTAAAGGCCTGCAGTTAGGTCAGGTTTTCGAAAGATAGTGAGGGGGCCCCATTTCAACTTCTTGCCCCGGGGCCCCTTCAGGTCTAGCTACGCCACTGCCTCCGAGCCATTGAAAGCGTAAAATCTAGATTTTTAAAAAGAACCTGGGGGACTTCCAAGATGTCACCCTCAAGATTGACGTGCATACAAGCCTCGGAGACATTCCTAATGGAAGATCTACGAACCAGAACGCAGCTTCCATCTACCAAACAAGAACAAGAGCTTCTACAAATTAGACACAAGAAAAGAGAGGACATCGACCTGGAGTTTTACTCGACTGATGCCATGCTCAATCGTAGCTGGTCTGGACCAAATAATGACATGCGGAGCGCTCTTAAGCTTGACGCAAAAATCTATTAAGACAGACAATCGTAGCTGGTCTGGACCAAATAATGACATGCGGAGCGCTCTTAAGCTTGACGAAAAAATCTATTAAGACAGAGAGTCAGAGACGATTCATAATTTTCACGCTGCCATAGGAACTGACCGCAAGTTTCAAGTTCAGTTCTGCTCAACACATCCATAGTAATAGCAGTGAGTATTCGTACCCGAGGAAAATTGAAAAAGAGTCATATAAAAAAACAAGATAAACTGTGATTATGCGGTAAGTGGTTTAGTTGTATAATTAGTGATTCGTTCTGCTGCCGAATAGGTTTAACCGTCAGGATACAAAACGGTAATGTAGCTTTATACGAATACCACACCCGGTAATTATCGAAACACTTCATTGCCTTTAATCACAGTATTAGCAGTCGTACCCGTCGTTGACGGACTAATGAAACTTGTATAATTGTAGCAGTAATGCTCCCACCGTACTACGTAGGCGTGCGCCTGAAGTCTTATACCACAAATATAAACTGGCGGAGGTAACATATTTAATTGATTAAAGGTACAAGACAACATGTCATTGTCCGCGAGAGAAACGCCATCTCAAATGTGCCATGGTGGTCCATTAATAACCGGTATAATCACCAAAATTTTGAATGCAGGCATGCAAACGTGCATGCATTGTGTCGTATAGGTGCCGGATGTCAGCTTGTGGGATGGAGTTCCATGCCTGTTGCACTTGGTCACTCAATACAGGGACGGTTAATGCCGGTTATGGATGACGCTGGACAGGCGCGGATTCAAGGGGGGGGGGGGTCACGGGGGCATGACCCCCCCCCCAAACGGAGACCAAATTTTTTTGCAAACTCAAAAAACGAAAACACAACTACCAGACAAATAAAACTTAACGAATTTTAACTGAAAAACAGTTTTGTTTCATTTTATTCAACACTGAATTATCTTTATTGGAATTATTATGTTCTGTTACAACTGTACATATTTACAACTTCAAACCTCTTGTATAAAAACTATTAGTTATACAACAAAATCAACTCGTCTATTTTGTTTAGCAAACCTTGTGATTACCGAATCGATGTTTATAGTGATGTCACGATGAATGTGCAGCAATGCACGGATAGGAAACTGGGGCTTTTTTCGCACCAAAAATTTTTGCCGACGTCCAAACTGCAAGCTTGGTTGGCAATTTAAGCTGTGACTTTCTCCCTTTGTCGGTATCAACTCGACTTGCCGAAACTGTAACGTACCTTGATCCTTTTCTCGAAGCTCGATGTAAGAGTCGCAAAACACGCCGTTGCAATTTGTACGAATATTTTTGGTGCGCTAAACGCATCAAATTTCTATCCATGAAGCTTGCAAAACAATTGGTCTGGTTTTGTACGTTTGGTTATTTTGTGATTGCGTTTTTAGTGATACCATTTTTCTTAACAATTTCGATTCTCTGACCCCCCCCCCCCCAGCCAAACTCTAGATCGAATCTCTGACCCCCCCCTCCCCAAACCAAACTCTAGATCCGCGCCTGACGCTGGAGTTGTCGTCCAATGATATCCCATACGTGCTCGATTTGGGGACAGATCGGGGGATCAAGCAGGCCAAGGCAGCATGTCGACACTCTGTAGAGCACGTTGGGTTACAACAGCGGCATGGGGGCGTACGTTATCCTGTTGGAAAACACCTCCGGGAATGTTGTTCATGAATGGCAGCACAACAGGTCGAATCACCAGACAGACATCTGCAGTCAGGGTGCGTGGGATAACCACGAGAATGCTCCTGCTGTCATAGGAAATTGCTCCCCAGACCAGAACGCACGCTGTAGATCCAGTGTGTCGACACCTCAGACAGGTGAAATGCTGACACTCACCTGGCCTCCTCCTAACCAACAAACGGCTATCACTGGCACCAAGGCAGAATCGGCTTTCATCGGAAAACACAACGGACCCTCACACCATCCTCCAATGAGCTCTCGCTTGACACCACTGAAGTAGCAGACGGCGGTGGTTTGGAGTAAGTGGAATGCATGCCACAGGGCGTCTGGCTTGGAGCTGTCCTACAAGTAACCAATTTCGAACAGTTCGTTGCGTCGCTGTGGTGCCAACTGGAGAAAAGTTCTGCCCTAAAACTTCCCCATACGGGAGAACGCATCAGGCGAGAGCCTGGACAAAATAACTACAATTGGTCAAGAAAATTAGACTGAAGCGGTGCGGGGTAGTGGGCATGAAATACATCACTAGAAACCCAATGTAGGTAACCACACATTAACAATTTTTATTTCTAATAATAAATTTATAACCAATAAACAAATTGCACTTAAGTGCTTATCACAGAAATGAATAATTATAAATGGAACAAAGTGTGAGGGCCTGATGACAGAAACCCAGACTAAGGAAATACCAATGAAACAAGCTTGCTTAATTCGAGAGAAGTTGAGCTTAACATAAAAAATGCACCTTATAAAAAGAACCATAAAACTGATTAAGAGTGTAAGATAACTAGTATGATTTAAATTCTTCATAAAATTGAACTTATCTTCTCAAAGGGTTGAAGAGCCAGCTCCTTAAAAGTTCCAGCTAGCATAAGCGTTGATTAAGAAGTCCTCACAGTTTCTTCTGAAGGAGGCGTACATGGCCTAGAGATAAGTACACAATTGATTTTAAAAAAAAAGGTCAGCTCTCTCTTCTTCTCTTGCGAAGGAATGACACTTATAGCGTCCAAGTGGTGATCCAGTAGCATTTTGGAAATCCGTTGGCGGCCGAAAGGACTGCAGCTACTTCGAAAGACGAATCAAAGTACCCCATCTAAGGTACGGCTTGAAGAGTACGACAGCTGGCAATTATTCTTGCCATCTTGAGCAATACGTCAGGGTGCAGATCTCGTGACGTAACTGCTAGGTAGCGTAGAGACTAGCGATGGTGTCATGAGATGCAGTAGCGGTGACCAGCAGGTTGAAGTGATCAGAAGTGATGATTGATCAGAAGTGGTGAAGAACGCCAGCAAGTGGCGTCTTAAATAGTGATCATGGAACAATCTCGAAGCTGGAGATTGCCCGACCAGACAAAGACCTGCCATTGGTCGAACGAAAGTCAGGGTGACGTCAGTCGACCCTGCTCAGCAGACAGCAGATCAACCAGTGGATGCCCTGTATGTCGGGAGTGAGGACGCTTGAGGTAGCGAGCGACTGGAACACTCAAGGTGAGAACTATAATATCTATGAATAGGTGATTGATAACAAGATTATGCATATGGTTTAAGCAATTAATACATTTACAAAGAAATAATTACCATTCGGGGATCTCGGTAACAAGAAACAAAATTTGACCGACAAATGGGCCAAGCTAAACATTGAAAGTATCACGAAAGTGATCATGCTCCGAGAACTCCGAATGAAAACAAATAAAAGAATCAGTCAAAGCAAAACATGGATAACAGACGAGGAGAAACTAAGACTCGAAAGGCAAAACAGAGATAGCAGAGATGGGTCTAGTATAAAGACCTTTACTAGTTAAAACATCAACAACTCTGACGCGTTTATCACGGCCAAAGTGGCAGTGAATAACTCTGCCTAGGTTCCACACGAGAGGCGGAGATGGGTCTCGAAGAAGAACCATGTCCCCCACTCGTACATCTGGTTGAGGAAGCCGCCATTTCTCACGCCTATTTAGCAAGCTGAGATATTCTAACTTCCATCGGCGCCAAAAAGAACAGCGCAAAGATTCTACTTTTCTCTAAAAGATAGGTAGGTTAGGATCACAGCGTCGAACCAGCAAAGGCGGAGTAGCAGCAAGCGAACAGCCAATCAGGAAGTGACTGGGTGTTAAAGGTAAAAGATCCTTAGGATCGTTTGAAAGAGGAGTCAGAGGTCTGGAATTTACAATACCTTCGACTTGAATAATTAAAGAGTTGAATTCCTCATAAGAAAGTATGGTAGGACCAAGAGTTTTCTTAAGCTGTCTTTTAGTAAGTTTGATGCAGGACTCCCATCGGCCCCCATGTTGGGGAGCATAAGGAGGGGTGAAATGCCATTTGAAACCTTTAGAATAGGAAAAGTTGGAAATTTTTCTTTAGCAGAAGGGGAGCTTAACACTTTTTTCCAGAGATCAGAAGCGCTTACAAAAATTTTTGCATTATCTGAAAAGACTTCAGATGGGACACCCCTTCTAGCAGCAAATCTAGAAAAGGCGGCCAAAAAGTAAGATACAGAAGCGTTCGTAACCAACTCAAGGTGGATAGCTCCCGTCACCATACATACAAATAACGAGATGTAAAGTTTACCTAAGATTTTGCGCTTAGATGAAGAGGGATTGGTCTGATATACGTAAGGACCAGCGTAATCGATCCCAGTAAGAGCGAAGGGCTTACTAGGTTCTGAACGAAATGGAGGTAAATTACCCATAATCTGCGTGGCGGGCCGTGGTTTAGCCTTAAAGCAAGGTATACACTTTTTGACAACAGAAGAAACCTCATGAACGCCATTGATGATCCAGTAGAGTTCACGAATTAGACAGAGAAAGGTGCGAGTGCCAGCATGAAGGTGTTTATAATGAAACTTTTTTATTATAAGGGTAGTGATAGGATGCTTTGAAGGAAGGATGATGGGATGCTTTTTCCCATCCTCACAACTAGACATAGCTAATCTTCCACCCACACGTATTATGCCGTCCTGGTCTAGAAAAGGAGTGAGTGGTGAAAGCCTGCTAGACTTGGGCAAATCTTTACCACTTATAAGAGCTTGCTTTTCAGGAGCAAATACTTCCTGCTGAACAAGTAACAAAATCTTGCAAGTAGCAAATTCTAACTCTACTCTGGTGAGAAAGGGTTGAGGCTTCAATGGTTGATCAATTACTAAATATTTCCATCGGAAGATATAAGACACTACACGAATCAATTTATCAAATGAAGAGTATCTATGAAAAAGGCTAGTAGAAGTAGGAGTAAGATGCGACGTGACAGGGTCATTACGGGCATCAGGTATTTCTTCTGCAAATTGATTAGCTAAGCGAGGCCAGCAAGATGATTCCTGACTTAGCCAAGGAGGACCATTCCAGTACAGGTCTGAAGAAATCAATTTTTTAGGCGTGCAACCACGTGATATTATATCCGCGGGGTTTTCACGGCTAGGAACATGTCTCCATTGTTCAGAATGAGAGACTTCATGAATCTTAGAAACGCGATTTGCCACAAAGGTATTCCAATGAGAAGAAGGCTTGGAAATCCAAGCTAATACAATAGAAGAATCGCTCCAAAAAAATGTGCGGGAAAATTTTAACTTTAAACTGATATTTAGTTTAGTAGCTAATTCTGTTGCCATTGAAGCAGAGCATAATTCTAATCTCGGCAATGATACCGTTTTAAGTGGAGCAACTTTTGATTTAGCGCACACTAAATTAGAAAATCCAGGGAAAGTGGCTGAGGAACGTCCTACTATGTATGCACAACAGCCATAAGCCCGTTCTGAACTATCAGAAAATACATGCAGGTCATACTGCTGGTATAAGGGATTAGAAATTAAAAGGCGGGGTATAGAAACCTTGGAGAGATCCAGCAAACTGCTGCGATACTCTAACCATTCTTCTACAAGAGGAAGGGGGAGATTTTCATCCCAGTCTGATTTTAATGACCAAAGCTTTTGCAAGAACATTTTTGCAACAATAACTATAGGAGCAATATATTGCAAAGGATCAAAGATCTTTGCGATTTCTGACAGAACTTGTCTCTTAGTTACAGGGGGAGATTCTGACAAATGTACCTGATAAGAGAAGGTATCAGAAGAAGGACACCAAAAAACACCCAATGCTTTTACGGCTGCTTCATCAGTAGGAATAGCAACAAATTCATCAACTGGGACCTCTGATGAAAATTTTGATATAAATTCAGTAGAATTTGAAGTCCATTTATGGAGCGGAAAACCACCTCCTAGGAGCAGGGATTTCAAATCTTCGCACACAAGGAGTGCTTCAGAAATATTAGGGAAAGAGCACAAGAAATCGTCAACATAAAATACCGTTTTTAATGACTCAGAGGCCAAAGGATGATACAGATGACCATCTTGCTCGGCTAACATGTGGAGAGACCGAATCGCAAGAAAGGCTGAAGGCTTCAGGCCATATGTAACAGTCTTCAATCTAAATATCTTTATGGGTTTGGAACTCTCATCGCGCCACAATATTCTTTGCAGATCTTGCTGCTCAGAATTTACGAGAATCTGCCGGTACATCTGCTTAATATCTGAGATTACAGCAATAGGAAACCGTCGAAAACTAAGCAAAACAGAGGTGAGATCTGTTTGAATCGCGGGACCACATTGCAAGGTATCATTTAAAGAGACTCCATTGGAATCTGGTGATGAGCCATTAAAAACTACTCTTATATTGTCTTGTGTTAAGGAATTTTTCCATACCGGGTGATGATTTAGATAAACTATTTCATTTAAAGGATGATCAATTTCTTCTGATTTAGAAATTACCTCCATGTGATTGGATGATTCGTATTCCTCCATAAAGGAAGCATACTGAGTTTTAACAGAAGCATCTTGTTTGAACCGATTTTCAATAGCAAATAGTGCCCTAAGTGCTCTGGAATGCGAGCCCGTAATGGCGGGAGGATTCGGAATACGTGGAAGAGTTACTATAAATCTGCCTTCAGCAGTACGGACAGTGGTTTCCTTGTATAACTTTTCACAAATTTCGTTAGAAGAGGAAGAAGTAGCCTGAACATTCTCAAGGTCCCAGAACTTGGTTAGCTCTTGACTCAAATCGGTACCAACAAAATAACAATTCGATACAGTTTGAATAGGATTACGGTATATTTGGCCAGTAGCGATCCAACCAAAATCAGTTTCGAGGAAGAAAACATTAGGAGCAATTTTTACTTGATTGGAATGAAGACATTGCCAAAATACGCTTGAGCTGAAAAGAAGCTCTACGGGCGAAGCTCTGTTGAAATGAGGGTCAGCTAGCTGGACAAAATTCGGGATATTCCAACTTTGAATAGGATAAGAAGTGCCAGGAATATTGTTGCCTATGGACTTGATAATCAAACAATCTAATTGCAACTGCGTACCAAGATTATTAGAGTCCTTCAGATCCACTTTAGCAAAGCTTAAGGATTGCGATTTAGAGCAGTTTATTCCTGTAACCTCTATTGAGGTAGGATGTTTTGGGAGGCCTAACTTTTGTACCAAAGATTCATTAATAAAATTGTTGGTAGCGGCATTGTCTATTAATCCCCTGACAGATACCCATTTCCCGTGAGAATTTTTCAATAGAACCTGCACGGTAGATAATAAAACCTGGACTTTGCCAAGCGAGGTAGAACTTTGAGCATACGACTGCGCACTATTTTGAGAAGTCTCAGAATTAGACTTGGTATTGGAACTGCTTGGTCCTGATAACCGTGATCTTTCATGTCTGTGCAAAAGGGAATGGTGTCTAGCCTTACAATGAAAGCATAAACGTTGTGAACGGCAATTGTTTAACATATGCGTTCCTGACAAACAGTTGAAACAATGTTTTTTGTTCGTAATGAACTTTCGTCTTTCATCTACTGATAAAGATTTAAATTCATCACAATTGTATAAATTATGCGATTGCTGACACAGACCGCACGTTTGCATTTGGTTAGGTGACCGAGCATCAACAGGAAGAGCCTGTGATCTTAAGATTCTTTGATTAGAACTGCTAACCTTATCTTTTGAGAAGGCTTTTGAATCTGAAATACTGGTTTTTTGATTAGCTATGGCGGAAAAGACTTGGCTTCTAGCCTTCAAAAAGTTAATAATCGCCTCATAAGTGCATTGCAAATTCTGGGAAAGTTCTGTTTCCCAGGCTTTTAATGTATTTGCATTCAATCTTGCAGAAATGAGGTGAACTAGAAATAAATCCCAGTGATTTACAGGTTGGTTTAAATTGGACAATGCTCTGACGTGTAGCTCTACAGTGTCAATCAACTTACGAAGTGATAAACTGTTATCTGCTTGCACGTTAGGTAACTCGAATAAGCTTTGTATATGGCGTTGAATAGATAAACGAATGTTCCCATATCTATCCTTAAGAAGATTCAGAGCAACTTCATAATTATCACTGGTCAAAGAAAGTGCTTGAATCAGGTTAAGTGCGTTGCTTTGAACTGCCAGACGCAAGTAGTGAAATTTTTGAATTACTGGTATAGAAGTATTCTCATGTACTAAAGAATTGAATAATTCAAAAAATGGCTCCCATTCTATGTCCTTACCAGTGAATATGGGTATTTCTAATTTGGGTAATATAATGCGTGAAGAAGATGTAGAAGATGCTGCAGAAGTTTGATCTTCTTGTTTTTCTTTTAAAGTTAAAGCCCTAATAGCTGTTTAGCTTCAGCAAATCCCTGATAGTATAATTTTTCAACTTCCAACCTATCACTTTGCTGGTCCGGATGCTGAGTTTCTATACTGCATTGTATCTCATCATATTTCTCAAAGGCTTGTTCATAATTCTTAAGCCTCTGCGAAATTATGTCAAGATTACGCTCTTGGGGTTCAAGCTCCATTAAGAAAGTACGAAACCGTGTGAGCTTGCCCTTACAAGAGGCTCTGGCGTTGCTGAGTTTTTCATCAAGGTTAGGCATGTTAAAAGTTGTTTGTTACTCACGTCAATATTGTGACTTCGAGTACTGGAAGCCAGAGGATGACAGCTTGCTAGGTAGTAAGGTTTAGTCTGATGCGGAAGAAACCGGCTTAGCTTACGTTTCTTTCCTCCTCTGCTGAACATGCGCCTCAGGCTGAAACTTACAATGTGAATTAGTGTTGAAACACAATGAACAAAAATTGTTAATGTGAAATTCAAGATATGAAACTTGTAACATTCCCAGGGTGCAACAGATATGTTTCCCGGGGTTGAGGCACCAAAAATATGGAGAAAAGTTCTGCCCTAAAACTTCCCCATACGGGAGAACGCATCAGGCGAGAGCCTGGACAAAATAACTACAATTGGTCAAGAAAATTAGACTGAAGCGGTGCGGGGTAGTGGGCATGAAATACATCACTAGAAACCCAATGTAGGTAACCACACATTAACAATTTTTATTTCTAATAATAAATTTATAACCAATAAACAAATTGCACTTAAGTGCTTATCACAGAAATGAATAATTATAAATGGAACAAAGTGTGAGGGCCTGATGACAGAAACCCAGACTAAGGAAATACCAATGAAACAAGCTTGCTTAATTCGAGAGAAGTTGAGCTTAACATAAAAAATGCACCTTATAAAAAGAACCATAAAACTGATTAAGAGTGTAAGATAACTAGTATGATTTAAATTCTTCATAAAATTGAACTTATCTTCTCAAAGGGTTGAAGAGCCAGCTCCTTAAAAGTTCCAGCTAGCATAAGCGTTGATTAAGAAGTCCTCACAGTTTCTTCTGAAGGAGGCGTACATGGCCTAGAGATAAGTACACAATTGATTAAAAAAAAAGGTCAGCTCTCTCTTCTTCTCTTGCGAAGGAATGACACTTATAGCGTCCAAGTGGTGATCCAGTAGCATTTTGGAAATTCGTTGGCGGCCGAAAGGACTGCAGCTACTTCGAAAGACGAATCAAAGTACCCCATCTAAGGTACGGCTTGAAGAGTACGACAGCTGGCAATTATTCTTGCCATCTTGAGCAATACGTCAGGGTGCAGATCTCGTGATGTAACTGCTAGGTAGCGTAGAGACTAGCGATGGTGTCATGAGATGCAGTAGCGGTGACCAGCAGGTTGAAGTGATCAGAAGTGATGATTGATCAGAAGTGGTGAAGAACGCCAGCAAGTGGCGTCTTAAATAGTGATCATGGAACAATCTCGAAGCTGGAGATTGCCCGACCAGACAAAGACCTGCCATTGGTCGAACGAAAGTCAGGGTGACGTCAGTCGACCCTGCTCAGCAGACAGCAGATCAACCAGTGGATGCCCTGTATGTCGGGAGTGAGGACGCTTGAGGTAGCGAGCGACTGGAACACTCAAGGTGAGAACTATAATATCTATGAATAGGTGATTGATAACAAGATTATGCATATGGTTTAAGCAATTAATACATTTACAAAGAAATAATTACCATTCGGGGATCTCGGTAACAAGAAACAAAATTTGACCGACAAATGGGCCAAGCTAAACATTGAAAGTATCACGAAAGTGATCACCAACTGCCTCTCGAATTACTGCTGCAGACACCGTCCGATGCGCCAAAGCCATACGTCGAATACGACAGTCCTCCCTCTCGGTGATGCCACGGGGACGTCCGGAGCTCGGTCTTTTTGCGACCGTACCTTCTCGTGCCCATTGCTGCCAACACGCATGCACAGTGGAGATATTCCTGCCAAGTCATTCTGCAATAGCACAGAAGGAAAATCCACCTTCACTTAGCCCTATTGCACGGACTCGTTGAAACGCAGTGATCTGTTGATATTGACCTCTTCGTTGTCGTAAAGGCATTCTTAACCCACTCACAGACACTCCGTCCAATTTCACAGGTAACTAACGCTCTCGCACAATACAGTCCGTATTTAAAAGCAAACCTGATGTGCAACTTCATGGGGCCATTACTAGCGCCACGCTAATGCGATTTGCGGGAAATTTGAATCAACGTCGTCTTTCATATGTATAAACACGCCTACCAACGTTCGTTAATCTAGCTCAACTCCTTCTTGGAGTTAGGATTTATTTTTTTCCGCCATGTAGTTCTCACTTTCCTCTTTAACGAGCGGCTCGCCTTTGAAACCTAGCTGGGCGGCCATGTTTACATTCCATGTCTGTGGGAAGCCAAGGCTTTCCCAGCACAGTGTTGTCAACTCTCCACCGTAGCCACTGAGAGCAAGCAGCGAGACTGGATAGAACTACGTGCAACTGTGCAACACTGGACACCTGAAACGGCCGGACTCTGGAGTCCATGTGGAGAGATAGAGGAAGTATGTTATTGGTCAAGAACTATCAGCAACGAACAATGGTTATTCTCGGCGTGTGGAACCGCACGAAACCATGAGCAGAATAGCACTCGATCATAACAAAAATAGTGGTGTCATTTCCATGCAAAACGTTGTATTCTACCACAAGTGACATTTTAATAGAGAGAAACAATGTAACAAGATATCAATATAAAAGGCGAGAAAGTATACGTAATTCAATGATGGCAGTGAATCGTTAGTTACATTTGCAACCAACAGTACCAAAAACCCTCTGCTTAAAATAATTATAATAGTGCTAAGCACACATATCCTACACACCTGATAGTGCTTATATTAGTCCTCAAAGTGCATATGCAGGATTTCGATGAAGTGGTTAAAACAAAGTCGAAGGGAACAATGTACTGTGCCCAATTCTAGGAATGGGTATTCCAAGATTCAGACACCTAGGTATCAAGGGAAAGGCTACAGCCGCTTTTGAAAGTTGAGATATTTGAATATCGCGCTCCTTTCCTTCTAGATTGAAATGGAAAGTTTATGCAGCCAAGAAGATGTTAAGTGACGTGGCAAATAGTAGCAGAGGTCGAGACTATTTGGTGATTAAATACTTAGCCATGGAGTAGAGACTTGATACTTGGATCAGATTACTGGCACAGCCAAATGAAAGAGGATGCACTTAGTCTCAAGTGAATCAGACCAGAGACACCGGAGATATGAGGATTTACAGATTTCAGCGTGATCCAGCGTGGAGCCGACCGTTTTGTATAAAAGCCGCTCGGCCCAAGCATAAGCAGCTCACTTCAAACCAAGCTCTTGTAGGACAAGGTGCTGCTACTACGTCGAGCCAAGGCACATGGTTGCCGAATCTACGCAGAAGATATCTTTGAATTGTGATAGTCACAAAAGTGCTACGATACGTGGGGAACGTAGTAAGTTTCCGGTAGAGGGAATCACTAAGGTGATTGTTATTTTTTACGGACATTGGTGAAACACTTTGTTTCTATATGGACATATGCTAGACTTTGTCTAGATATTATTCTGTCACAGTCCAGTAACAATAATTCAATACTTGGATATTTTAATCCAACCTGTCAGTTTCACAAATTGTAACTAAATAACCACTCAGATCTTTCAGTATATTGAAGGCCAGTCTATCACGGTGTTGTTCATTAGCCGACAAAGGGAAACTATATGTTGCTTCGCGCATGATAGATGGTGTGAAGCTATGCCCAGGGAACGATCTTCAGAACAGCCGTTGATTGTTTTAGACTATCAGTGTTTTCCTGTACTGAAAAGATTACCGTGAGTTATGTTACAACTGATGCTTTTGAGAAGAGATCATTTGGATCTGACCCCATTTAAGCGAACTGCTATGGATTTAATTGAAGTCAATATTGAAATGGATCAGCAGTTACTTCAAACTTCAAGAAATATTTCCACTGTGTCGTGCTAGACAGATTGTGGGTATATAATGGCGGCCGATACGAGGATTAGACGTGCGTGTCCAATAGGGCATGTATCTGGATAAATCTGGTACAGACCAGGTTCACTACGCTTCAAGACCAACGAGAAATGTAAGCCACATTTGACTTTTATATTATGCGTAGCTAATTGGAACAAACTCATTTTCTGCAGATGACCAACACATTTATTTTTCTTCGTATTTAAATCTTGCATTGATTTACGCAAGACACATTAGGGTTATTCTGAGTATTTTCAGCACTCAGAACAGTTTAGGATCGATGACCGAGCATACCGAGCATTTATTTGAATGATCATTTTGTTTGAGAATCACGGTAATCAGCCGATATAGCTGTAGAAGTTAATATTTATTTTTGTTGAGGAATGGATATTTTGTCCATATTCGAAGAGTCGAACATGTGGTTTTTTCACATAAGGAAATAATAATTAAACATATTTAAGGATATAATAACAATAATAATCCAATAATAATAATAATAATATTTTTCATAATTTTTCTAAATAATTATTGGAAATTACATTTTCTAATAATCACATTCGTTGAGAGAGAGCTTAAGGATTAGTTTAATCATTCCTAGTTTGGAACAGGTGATTTTCCAAAAGCTAGTGGATAGCGCAAGCCCGTATTCCACCAACATTATAGTTCTGGTTGAACAGTTAATATTTGCATTGAGCAAAGTATATTTTTCAGATAACCCGGAAAGGCATGAAACAGGAAGCCAATGATATTTGTATCAATTAGGATTTTTTTTTTGTGTTTATATAAAATCATGACGTAGGCACACATTCGAAAGTGAAATAGAGAATATCACAAGTGTGGTAACTTCACGGTTTGAACTGAATGGTAAAATAAAATAAACTTGTAAGTTTATAGATCTTCCAGTTTTGATAACAAGCAGAGGCTTGATTTATTGTATAAATTTTGGGAAGAAAATTTATGTGTGTGGAGTCGTTGAAATGCCATTCCCAGGTGCGCATGTTTAAGTCGCAGGAATGAGGAGGTTTTTTTTTGAGCATCAATCAAATAGCAGGTTCGATGGCTCAGGTTTATAGGAGGAGTATTGGAACCACACATTTCGTCGAATGAATGACCAAACCATCAGTAATTATTTCAAACTTGTTTACGTATTCCATTAATACTTTGGATTTGCTAGAATCCGGTTTTGTCATGATAAAATTTTATTCTTCTTCAGAGGAAGACCTTTGCCGTTGTTGTTGGGATATTGTGTTCTTACACAAATAATTGAATGGGCCACTGCCAATTTAAAAAATTAATTCTGTATCCACGAATTACTTAAAGGATGTTTTCAATCCTATTGTCATGAACTAAATGAATTTATTATAAAGCTACAATTCTTATTTCCGCATTCTGTTCAAGAATTGCAAGTTGTGAAAGTTACTAAAATAGCAACAAATATAAATATTTTTCTTAATAATAATTCCAAGTGGAAAATCGGATAGTTGAATGGTTCAACAATTTTTTTTTTGATCAAGCTGATGATTCAGAAATCATATTTCTTTGGAATTAGAAGTTCATAATCGAGTCACTTCTCGAAATGTTTAATTTTGGAAGAATAATAAATTTTGTTGTGCTTCGCACAGTTCTTCGATGCTATGCTCAAGGGTCAAATACTTTTCAGATGTTGTTATTAATATGTGTACATAATTAGTGTTGGGTCAAAGATAATATTTTTGACAATATTTTTGAAACTGGAAAAATAAGTGGAAGTTAAAAAATTCTATAAACGATTATAAACAGTGAGAATTTCTACGAGTGTTAATATCATGTTAGAAATTCAACCAGTGAACTACAATATTTCCAGTAAAGACAATTGGATACCTATCAGTAGAAAGGTGCTAAGTGCCATTTTTTGAAAAAAGCCGTTTTTTTGCTCGAATGGTGCTATGTGCGATGTAGCATTACATATCAAAAGGGCTAACTCCTCAGTGGTTTCGAAGGACCTTCCAAGAGCATCACAAGATGGCACTAGTGGTAAGTCCTGCAGCTCTTTCAGAAGAAAGTTGCAATGTGCCAATCATTTGTTCTCATTTCCCTCCAATATGGGCATTGTTGACAGAATTGTTCAAGGAACTTAGAATACTCAATTATTAGCAGTTCGTACTGGTGGGAACCTGTGTACGGATAGCACAGTTTGTTTCCTGTTGGAAACGCGACTTTGCCGTTCATTTGTCACGCAAAATCTCGAAAACCACTGCTCCGATTTCAGTGAACATTTTACAATTTGTTCTCATTATGGTAGACAGTGTTTAGAAAGTGGTTTGAGCAAAAATCGAATTGGCAGTATTTTTAAATTAATTTACATTAAAAAGCCATGCCAATATTGAATCTAATAGCTTGACTGACAGATGGTGACACAGTGCATCCACTTCAAAATCTTCTATGAGCATACCATACCCTTTGATCAATACGTGCAATAAAATAATACGTATCGTAACAGAATATTACTGTATAATCCAATTAGAGCATATTAAAGTATGTTATAATAATATTACATTTCACGTTAATGTGTTTCGACCAACATATCTAATGTGAGAATGTACTACTAACGGAAAGGATGTCAATATTGTCAAGTTCTCAAGGTAGGTTCGATAGATTTGAGTTACTATGAAAACAATTCCGTGTCGTTTTACAGTGTACATTACATTACTAAAATTCCATGTCGTATTAGTGCCCATTACAATGCCAAGGAGAGGAAGAGCTGACAAGGGTCGTCGAAGCCAGTTAAATGCGCGGCGAGCTACTTCACGTGCAAACCGCACTGATGACCAAAGAGCGACGGATAATGAAAATAGTCGTATGGGCATGTCTGACTTACGTTCGAGAGCGACTGAAAATGAACGAACAGCGAATAGATTCAGAATGCAATGAGGTCGTGAATATCAAACACAACGCCAGCGAGCACGACACAATGGACATGACTGATTGCGCCGACGCGATGCTCCTATGAACCTGGAAGATCAGTTGACCGAATCAAAAGAGGAGCTCATTCGGCTTGTTTTTCCGAACGTAGCGCAGTACTTCAAAAACCATAATTGGCTGAGCGAACGAGCCATATTGGCAGCGAAAAATAAAGATCCCAACGAGACCATTCAAAATGTCATTCCGGGACAGTTGTTTTCCTTCAAATCGGTCGACACAGTTATCAACCAAGATGAGGTAGTCAGCCATCTCACAGAATTTTTGAATTCGCTGGAATTGCCTGGATTACCACCTCACAATTTGCAATTGAAAGTAGGCTCAGTCTTCATCATGTTGCGTAACATCAATCAACTTCGACTATGCAATGGAACACGACTGGCTGTGGAAAAGCAAATGAACAACGTCATCGATGGAGAAGTTGTTATGACTCCACGCATCCCAATGATTCCTTCGAACGTGCTATTCTATTTTAAACGGTTGCAATTTCCCATGCTTCTGGTCTTCGCAATGACCATCAACAAATCACAAGGTGAGTCGTTGGAAGTTTGTGGAATTAACTTGGAATTTCAGTGTTTCGTGCATGGACAACCGTATGTTACGTGTTTGCGTGTCGGAAAGCCGTCATCTTTGTTTAATTAGCACGTAGCACATTCGTAAAGACTAGTGGACTTTGCACCTTTCACAACTTCTAACATTTCACTCAATCAGA
Source organism: Meconema thalassinum (assembly GCA_946902985.2). Taxonomy (NCBI): domain Eukaryota; kingdom Metazoa; phylum Arthropoda; class Insecta; order Orthoptera; family Tettigoniidae; genus Meconema; species Meconema thalassinum. The sequence continues at coordinate 302,078,122 of OX336393.1, forward strand.
ATTCCACAATTTTCATATTATGAACCTATATCTGCCACTGGATAACAAGGAATACTATATCTGTATGGTATTCAAATTAGAAGAATAAATACTCACAAATAAACTGACTAAACACTTTTTACTATAATACTCAATGTTCATAAAAATGGCACTTAGCACCTTTCTACTGATAGGTATCCAATTAAATTTGAACTGAATTTCATCGTAAGTAATTGATATAATTTTGGAACACAGTCTACAGGACTGATAATCAGACTTGTGTCTCCAAAGACAATTGTTCAATGTTTTGGAAAATTTCTGTACATTGTGTAAATAGTAGTGTGTGCCGTCGCACTGGAATGATGTTACCTTGAGCATCATTTTGCAGTCAATTTTACAATTTAGAATAAAATGAGATAATTTTACATGTTGTGTTATGCCCAATTGAATCCCCTTCTATCCTTATTGTTGCATTGAGCCAAAAATCAGTAAAGCATTTTTTTTTAAATTTGATGTCGTTTTTTTTTTTTTTTTTTTTTTTTTTTTGCGATTAGCTTTAACCCATCTGGCGCCCCGGGATATTTTGACTCTCGTGCCGACTGATTCTTGGTAAAATGCATATGTGGTCGTGCGGACTCCAGTCTAAACGGGCACAGTACACACCTCACTAAAGCCACGTTTTTACATTCCAAATCACTTTCGCATTCAAGTAGTTCAATATCAAAAGCCACACTAATTACATTTTCAAAATGATGATATGGGTATCATTGATAAAGCCACATCAATTTTATTGTGTAGCTGTGGGTAGAGCTATGTACAGACTGCAACAGACTAGCTGTATTTTTATCTCCTCTGTGCCACAATGTTGATGATGAAAACATTTCATGTTGGAATTGACTCTGGTGGTCACTGTTCCAAACATTTCCTTTCTCCACACCTGCCTTTCGCCATGCATATTGCAACATAGGCTTATACTTTAGAGCAGAAAATTGATTGTAAATCACAGAGTGAAGTTTTGTGATGAAATAACGATCATGTAGCTTCACTTGTGGTTGGGCACATTGTAGTCTTACAAAATCAGCAATCCTTCTGTAGGTAGACCTTATATTGCCAAAAGAAGTAAACATCAAGGGGTTGGCAATATTTTGTAGTTTTCGGAGGCAATATCTTCAGCATAACAGCTTTGTTTGGAAAACTTGCATCTGTAGGTAGAAGGGTCCGATCTGTTTGACCTGATCAGGAATCACACATCAATAGGTCCTTTAATGTTCGCCAAGCACTGAAGTTAGAAAACATTCCATGTGTTCTTTAGTCATTTTTCCACTTTTGCTTGCCTCCAGATGAATATTTCGTGGTCAGGTTGTTTCAAGGTTCTTGGTAATAATTGGGCCGAAAGTGCCTTGTATCTCTTGAAAACGGATGTACAAATTGTTTGCTAGTCTGCCTATCATTTATAAAGCCACAACAATTTTATTGTGTAGCTGTGGGTAGAGCTATGTATAGACTGCAACACACTAGCTGTAGTTTTCTCTCCTCTGTGCCACAATGTTGATGATGAAAACATTTCATATTGGAATTGACTCTGGTGGTCACTGTTCCAAACATTTCCTTTCACCACACCCTGCTGTGTCATACGCAAGTTCAGCGGTCTAGCTGTATGCCTCTCACCAAGGCGGGTCGATTCCCGGTCAATGCATGTGAGATTCTCGATGTGAAATGCCATGTCCTGTGGTTCGGATTCCACGTAAAAAAGAGGTCCCGTGGCTCATAATCACAGGATTCACGGTCACGTAAAACTACAATCTTCCTTCCTTTTTCTTCCACAAACTGTTGTGCCTTCTAACGTACGGTACACAGTTATCGTCTTCTATGTCCTTGCGTGTAACAAATGTAGTAATATGCCTGGATGCAATGCCATCTTCAGCCTTAAGATTGTCGATAAACAAAATCGAAACTTTGAAATTTTCCACGCCAACCATTTTCGACGCTTCTAGAGCCCACATTCGCAGATGCCAATAATGAACTGTAGATCCATACGTCCTTGCCATATCAAATTGCAATATTACATGTTCATTTTTCATTTCATTTTCAATTGCGACAGTCAGTTTCCTTTGAAACGAGCACCAGCTCGCCTTTTGCTAGACACATCATTTAGAATTAATCCGTAATTTCATTCTCTTTTAATGCACTTACCGTGCGGCTTTTTTAAGCTTGCCCTGGGTAAACCGTTAAAGATACCGGGTGAAGTCGGGGCGGGTTGCTAGTAATAATAATTAGTGCTTTAAGGGGCCCCTACCATGAGATATGAGTTTCCAAATGTAATTTTCAAGTTAAATTTTGCATGGGTTAAATAATCCTGTGCAGAAATTTTAATTATCGTTTTTCTACAATATAGATGACGTGCATGTTGATTCCATAGAAACACATTTGCTTATTTCATCACGCAATTATTCAATCTCAACGAAATCTAGGCAGTGGTCAGAGTACTGGTGCACAAAGCCGTTGGATGCAAGTTCAAGTCCGAAAGGGGGTGTCAGACATTTTAATTCTCTAATTTACCCTGCATTGACACAACCTATAGCTGAAAGCCTGCATTTGTATTATTAACTAACATTTTAAAGTAGGTATTCATCATATCTCCAAAGAAGGTTATTAATGTTTCTGCATTCTCAATATATAAGACATACTCCATTTATTATTATTATATATAAAATTTTGGTGGCGTAGTTGGAAGCATGCTGAACTGCTGTGTCCAAGATAGCAGGTTCAAACCCGGCCGAAGTCATCGGATTTTTTAAGAGCGTTAAAAATCCTTCAGTAGCCTATGCCTTCCCTCGGTGGGGAAGTAAAGCCGTCGGTCTTCTGTCATAGATTTATGGCATGTAAAAGATCCTTCCCCTTCCACAGACTAAACTTGTGTTGAGCCAAATTTCTACGTTAGATTTAGTTGGAACGCTCTATTTAAGTTCCAACGTTCACCACTAGGTATCATTGACATCTGGTAACGAAAGTTGGAACTACTTGAAATTGAACGGAACGTGTAGCTCACCCTCTGGGTGTCCACTGGAAGCAGCTACAGACTCTGGAGAGCCAAACATGCCCTCAGACACTCCCGGCATTAAAGGCCATACGATAAATAAATAAATAAATAAATAAATATATATAAAATGTACATAAAAATGTAAAAGCATCACCATCGGACTCCTTGTGAGCCAAAGAAACTGATGATAGCACTGGATCTCAATTCAGAGCAAGTCACGAAGTGACAAAAACTTATGTACTATACTTGCATTACCAACGAGTGCAGCCTTTGGCATTATCTGCATAATGGTTTCTCTTCAAGCCAAGGTTCTCCTTTGCATTTTCCCAGTCCTTTGTAACTAAACCATTCACAGAGATAACCACTGGGATGTAGAAAACTCCCCTTAAGCCATATATGTGACTGAGCTCAGTGGCAAGTGGCTGGTATTTGCGCCTTTTCTCTGCCACCGAGTCTTGTAGGTTTTCATAGAGGGGAACTGCAACATCAGCAATGGTTTTCTTGTGTGTATGCTTATCGAATATCACAAGGTCTGGCCTGTTGGCTTCTACAAAACGATCAGTTATTATAGTGGAATTTCATAAGATCTTGACTTTGTCATTGTTCAGAACCTTATTAGGTCTACATTTGTAATATGGGACTCCCTTCTCAACGAAAACGCATCACTGCACAAAAGCTTAATGGGCTACTTTCGCTACATTGTTATGCCACTCAAAATATTCTTTTGCAACGTTTGGCATCCTCCTGTGATGAGCTGGATGGATTCAATAGCTCTGTTGCACAGACGGCATTTGTCAGGCTGTTGTAAATCTCATCCAACTCCCACTTATACCAGATCACCATTACGCAGCAAGTGAATATAGTACCAGACCGAAGATCTTCCTCAAGACTTTACACTCGATACATTAGGTCTTGTTTCTGGACACTCCACATCTCACATTCATATATTACTATAGGTTGGATCAGTTTCTTGTACAGCTGGAGTTTAAACTTCCTTGATAGACTGCATGACTTAAATAGTTGACCGAGACTTTGATCTCTGTCTGGCATGATCTTTTTCAGAGAAAATCACTCCCGGTTACTTAAATCATGGACACTTTTGTAGGGTCGGGTACCAACTACCAGTGGCTGGAGTGGCTTTCTTGTATAGCTTTGATTTCTCCTTTCCATTTTTTTAATTACATTTCCTACTCTAATTTATAGGAATATCAAACAAAGTTACTTACCTGTATGTTCAACAGATACTTTATCCCAATCCTAACTTAAGGAATTGAGACATGCACCGTCACCGACAGAAGCTCATCATGTCTACAAGCATCCGAGATGAAGTGCCTGAGGTCCACTATATAAAAACCTAAGTTGGATAAGTTAAGAAATGATGAAAAGAGAGGAAGGCAGTGATAAAGGAATCACTATTACATTAACTTAGAACATCCAGACTACGGTAGTTCAGACATGTGAGGAAGATGAAGTCAACAAGGACAGCACATGTTACCATGGAGAAACATGTGGAAGGCACCAGGCGCGGATCTAGAGTTTGGTTTTGGGGGGGGTCAGAGATTCGATCTAGAGTTTGGCTTTGGGGGGGGGGGGGGTCAGAGAATCGAAATTGTTAAGAAAAATTGTATCACTAAAAACGCAATCACAAAATAACCAAACGTACAAAACCAGACCAATTTTTTTGCAAGCTTCATGGATAGAAATTTGATGCGTTTAGCGCACCAAAAATATTCGTAAAAATTGCAACGGCGTGTTTTGCGACTCTCACATCGAGCTTCGAGAAAAGGATCAAGGTACGTTACAGTTTCGGCAAGTCGAGTTGATACCGACAAAGGGAGAAAGTCACAGCTTAAATTGCCAACCAAGCTTGCAGTTTGGACGAAGGCAAAAATTTTTGGTGCGAAAAAAGCCCCAGTTTCCTATCCATGCATTGCTGCACATTCATCGTGACATCACTATAAACATCGATTCGGTAATCACAAGGTTTGCTAAACAAAATAGACGAGTTGATTTTGTTGTATAACTAATAGTTTTTATACAAGAGGTTTGAAGTTGTAAATATGAACAGTTGTAACAGAACATAATAATTCCAATAAAGATAATTCAGTATTGAATAAAATGAAACAAAACTGTTTTTCAGTTAAAATTCGTTAAGTTTTATTTGTCTGGTAATTGTGTTTTCGTTTTTTGAGTTTGCAAAAAAATTTGGTCTCCGTTTGGGGGGGGGGGGGGGGTCATGACCCCCGTGACCCCCCCCCCCTTGAATCCGCGCCTGGAAGGCACTCAGTGGGAAGGCCAAGAACCTGCTGATTCAACAACATGATAAAGATGGACATCACAGGTAGGGGAAAGACACTGGAGATGTCATGAACAACAGACAGTATCTGAATAGGAGGGAGTGGAAGAGGTTCGTTGTCTACCCGGGAAGCTGGAACTGATGAATGATGATGATCAATCAAGACTATAGTAGATAGTAGATTAAGAGAAAAAAATCAGGCTCAAATACTCAGTACCAAATTTCATTAAATTAAGTTCAGCCAATTTTAATTTGAAACTGTGAATAATTGAAACTTTTTGTGGACTCCCTTGACATTTCTATACATAAAATTAACATTTGTTTAATTCAAAATATTGAATAATTCAATTTTTTGTTGGTACCTTCAACTTCGAATTAACCAAGTTTTACAGAACAAGGAAACCAGGAAGGGAAGAAAGAGGCATAGGTATGCATCGCATATGATGAGACTAAAATTCCACTGCTTAGTTTGAAACAACACTCTTATTTGATCCAGCAATGTGCATTGTAGATTTCTCTCTTTTCGTTTTCTATGTGCAAGATAACTCATCCGGTGCATTTCAAAGTGTACATCAGAGCACAATCACTGTAGGACGAGAGTCTCTCCACCTCTAACTTTCTGAACTGTGCCAAAGTTCTGAATTGCTTCCTCCAAGCACTCCTTCTTGCATTCTAGTAACCTGAAGAAAAAAGGTCAATAATTAATTCCTGCTAGGAGAAAGTTAAATATGTTCTACGATGTCAATTAAGGTTATAACCACATCAGATCATGTAACTTCATATCCATAATGAAGCCTAAATTATTTATATGGAATCCACTTTGTCAACACTAAAAATTATGTTTATTAATTGATGTACATGTTTCTCTATAAAATCATAACTTCTTAAAATTAATTTATCAAGTCAATACGGATTAACTATTACCATAACAATATGGTGCCGGCCCCGTGGTGTTGGGGTAGCGCGCCTGCCTCTCACCCGGAGGCCCCGGGTTCGATCCCCGGCTCCGTCAAGGATTTAAAAACTGACGGGAGGGTTGGAACGGGGTGCACTCAGCCTCGTAAGGACAATTGAGTAGCTGTCTGACAGTGAGACAGTGCCCCGGTCACGAAAACCAAGATTAACGGCTGAGGGGACCCGACGCGCTGACCACGCATCAACCCCAAAATCTGCAGGCCAATTGGCTGGGCAGCGGTCGCTTGGTAGGCCTAGGCTCTTCAAGGGCTGTAGTGCCACGGGGTTAGGTTAGTTTATAACAATATGATAAATATATATGCATTCTATGAAGGAGCTAGCCAAGCATACATATCATTAAATAAGTTTAGTACGCTGAAGAAGGTATCATTGTATACAGAAACATGTACGTCAATTAATAAACATAATTTTTAGTATTGACAAGGCCGATTCATATAAAATAAATAATTTATAAACAGTCAATATGGATCATTTATTTATATCATTTATATATAATGTAACTTTGTGAGTGAGTGGGAGTGTGTGCTTGAGTGTAGGTATGTATGCATGTGTACGTGCGTGAGCGTGTATATGTGTGCCTGTATCTTCCATGTTATTTATTAATTGTATGATATAGATGTCGTGTTCAGCATATTAAGTGTATATAGCAATGTAAAGTTGTTTATTTATTTATTTAGCTTATGGATTTAGAGATACAATATGTAAACAGTTTACAAACTATATATTTACATCTAGATTATTTATATAGGTAATTGTCTCTGGTGATCCATGAGCGAAATCAGTGACGCTGCCTCTGTACTTTCTTTTTTGGACAGTTGGTGATGATATGCTGGATGGTCTGCTTAGGGTCACCACAATCACAGTTCGGTGAAGGAATTATTTTCCATTTATAATGGAAGTCTGCACACTTGCCATCACCCGTACGAATCCTGTTGAGAGTTGACCATGTTTTCCGAGGAAACTCAAATCCAGGTGGCAGCGATGATCCAATGCAAAGTTGTAAATTGTATATATGTAACATTTCAGATTTGCATAGATTTAATGAACGGAGATGGAGACACTGCTGTGTATGTGGGGCTTGCCCTTTCTCTATCTGCCGTCCATAAATTGTAGGCACAATTTTTGGTGAATAAATAATAATAATAATAATAACAATATGGTAAATATATACACATTCTATAATGAAGTCTATAAAACCACATTTTGCACCAAAATATATCTTTCCATTTACATTTTTATTTCCTGTTATCCAGTAATTCATCCCAGAAGTAAGCATTTAGCAGTGGTGAGGATGGAACCAACAAGGACAGCACATGTTACCATGAAGAAACATGTGGAAGGCACTCGGTGGGAAGACCAAGAACCTCTCCATTTGGACCGATTGCTATTCTCTCAAGGTGTCTGAAATCTCTGTGGGTCTTCCTTGTGTCATTTCCCCTGAAAATTTGCAAGTCTGAAGAAGGGTGTTAATTTTATCTTTATTCTCTACTCCTTTATTGTGAAAAGTTAAAATTGTCTGTTTGTAATGGATTGGTGTCAAACCTAAAGGAGCAAATCACATGAAAATTTGTATGTAATTAGAAGGCAGCCCCGAAATAGAACTACAGTAGGCTACTAATTATTTACCATGGAGAGGTAACTATAATCTCAAATATCTCTGTTAATATTAGTCTTATGGTAATTTTTAACATAACAAAAGTTGTCAGCAACAGTATGTTTGATCTTGAATGTCTCCTGTATTTTATCATATGTTTTATGATTTTAATTTTTTTTTATTTGTTATTATTTTTTTAAAGTTCTATGTCTTGATGCGAAGTAAGATAAATCGATTTCAAATTTCGTGTTTGTGATAAATAATTTCATTATATTGACATATATGGACAAAATTCGTGCCGAAGCTGCTGACGGCGGAGCAAAGGCAACTTTGTGTTGAAGTGTCACAGGACATGCTGGACTCCACAAACTTCATGAACACCATAATCACTGGTGACGAGTCCTTAGTGTACGGGTACAACCCGGAAACCAAATCCCAGTCCTTGCAATGAATATCTGACAAGAGCACTACACACTACCTCACTCAAATGCAGCTTGCCAGAAACAGATGCTATCGACAGGTGGGAAAAATTTCACGCATGCGCACTAAGGTTCAAGGTTGGCTCATGCAAGCGCACTTGATTCAAATCCATCAGGTTTCCGCAATAAAAAAATAAGGTCGGACACTTTTCTAACAGACCTTGTGTATGCCATGTTCAGAGGTATGATTAAATTCCGTTGTTTACATACCCCTTTATCTTTTAATTTTTATTCTTCGGCAACAAAGCAATATTGGTAGTTTCAACCTGATTTTTGTCTTTATTTTATTTTTAAGGCAGTAATTATATCGGCTGAAAGGGTGGTTAACATATTCTCTACAAATATACCACATATTTCATCCTCTACATGTGAAGAATGTTTTGATAATCCTATTGTAGCTGTTTCATTTAGAGGCTTGAAACATCATGATCATCAGACCCATTTTTGAGTTTGTCCAATGATCTGTATTAATATGATGACCATACTAGTGGGTATGTTTGTAACTGACTAATTGAGGTTAGGATTGAGAAGTAGATGGCCGTGGTCATAAGTACCATTTGCCTGGGTGAGAGCAAAACAACAGAAAACCACTTCTAGGACGGCTGAAGAGGGAATCAGTTAGCCTCATGAGATTGAATGAACCAGTTCCAACCCTAAGATTTTAATTTCTTAGGAATCAAACCTAGGACCTTTGAAACAGAAGTCTCAATACACACACTTAGATCATGGAAGAGTGGCACTAAGGCAGAACTCAATGCTTTAAAAAATAACTGTTTATTGCCATTATGGTAGAGATTTCAATGAAGCTCTCCTCTGGCCAACTGTGGTCGGCGAACCCATCGATTGACCATTACACAAACCTGGCTGTGGTCATTAATTTTCCCAGTGCATTAGGTTTCATTCACACTTTAATGTATATGGTTCTTGTGAAGTTGTGACTCTTATCAATATGAAAATACGGTACTTCTGCCTTCAAGAAAACTGTTGCAACAATTTAATAAATATAGTACCACATTTTACTGGAAGATAACCTCACCCTGTGCACATCTCTAGATATAATATGATACTTACCTTTGCAAATCAGTCCACAATTTCATTTGTCGTGTGCGATTTGTCTGATTTTCTTTCACAAGTTGCTGCTCTTCTTTCAGCAAACGGCTAAGCTTTTCTTGCTCATTAATACTCGTTGTCAGTTGGTCCCTGAACAACAAATTATGAATATTTTAGAACACTTTGAAACTATTTTTCAGAGTTGTCTTTATTAACAATTGATTGATAACATCCAGTCAGTCAACATGAATTTATGCCCAATATGTTATGCAGGAAATATGAAATTCTTATCTAAAAAAATCTACATGTGATTAATTATTTGCAAAGATTACAAAAGGGGTTACAAGGATAATTTTCTTTTACATGTTTTGTTCATTAAGCAAACATCATTAGATCAGGTCAACCAAATCAATCGTATATACAGGACAACAAAATTGCTCCACTAAGCATTGCAAAAACCCACAAATAGTCGCAGCCAACCAACCCAAGAAGGTATGGTTACTACTGCTGCTATTTACTTGAGCAATAAGCCCCCAAACTAGAACAATAAACACAAATAAACAGTATTTATCTATGAATACTTGTCTATTGTGACTGTTCTGTCTATCCAAGCTGCTGTCAGCCACTGACTGAATAAGGGCTTGACTGTGTTACTGTTTAATCTCTATGTTGAATCACAAGTAAATCAAAAGTTGAAGAAAAAAAATCTTTAGATTTCAGATCTTGTTGTTTACAGGTTCAAACAGATATAGGTTACAGAGGCAACATTAAAATCCTTGTAGCCCCGTTTGTAATCTTTGCAAATAATAATCACACGTAGATTTTTTTCAGTTTGAGCCTTATATTTCCCACATTTATTTATTTACTAGCTTAAGTACCCGTTCTTCGAATGGCTTTTAGTACTTGCTGGCCTAAATCATTAATATAATCACACATTTGTAATGTAGTTATGTTATTTCCATGTTACCAACTACATGTGTAGACTAAATGCATTTTCACTCACCCAATTATTAATCAGAGGTAGGAAAGTGAAAATCTACAACCTGCTTTCAGTCGACCAACCGGGTCAGGGAATGAAATGAATGAAACCCCCATCTAGCAGCAAGGATATGAACTGTGCTGACTGCTAAAGCCTGTCGCACTCCCCTGGGGCAATGATTAAATGAATGACAGATGAAATGAAATGATAGTGGAGATCGTTGCTGGAATGAAATTGTGACAGGGAAAACCGGAGTACCCAGAGAAAAACCTGTCTGCCTCCGCTTTGTAGGTGGGAAAGTGAGTTTATATATTGGATATAAATAACAGCTTCTATGTAGTAAAAGTTTTGAACACCTATCGTTTAACGTCTTCATACTATATATAAACAGTATGCTAAAAATACATCAAACTTGGTAGCAATTGTCATACCCGCAGTAAGTAATATTGCAGAAACTACGTATCATGTCATGATAAAGAGTAACAGTAACAAAACAAACTTTGATCATCCCAAGTAATAATAACAAAATCAGTTTTAATCACAGCAAATTTTCTAAGTTTGTGCCGTGTCTTGTGCGAGATTTCGCCTAGTAACTCCGAGATGGTTCATCAGCGAGCTCTTGTGGTCCATTCGCGGACCACCAAAGGAGAAGCAAACTGCGCGATACCTCGATTCTTATCTAGAACACCTCCGGTAATTTACTGCGAGAGCTAAAGCTGAAACAGTCTTTCACCTCCCTATAAAGGCTTCCAAAATGATTGTATATTGAATTTCAGGGCCAAGCAATTAAAACTCAGCAACTTTTCTAGGTTTACGCCGTGTTTTGTGCGGGGTTTCATTGGCTATGAAAGGCAAAATACCAACTTTATTGAAATAAGTTTGCCCAGTTCTGCAGTAAGATTAATTATGAAAGATAAATAAACTAATGTGACAGTCGGTAAACTTCGACACATTCGTCTGTGAATTTGGGTTTCTGATCATGGTAAAAAACGACAAAAAGCAGATAAATATTGGCCAACAGAAATATTCAGTTAAGAAAAAACAAATCTATAAAAAGTAAGAAAGCGTACCGTGCAAAGTAAAAAGCACTATAACATTGTAAAACAGTGTAAAGATCCAAATACTCACATACAATAACCGGCACAAAGAGTATAAAATTAGACTCAAAATCACGCCTCGTTTCAGACCCCACAAACCACCTCTATAAATAAAACAGTTCATGTAGGGACTAACATAGACTAACATCGCTTAGTGTTGACCATGTTTTATAGCACAAATTTAGGTTTTACTCGCTAACCGTTGGAGATACACGAAAAGTGATAAGGACCTTTCGGATAGAAAATTAAATTTTAAACCTCATATATGCCATCAAAAGTTTGCTATTTCTTAGCGTTCTCTTTTTATTTGAAATGGAAATATGAAATTTTGATCCAAAAGGGTGTAGTGACGTCACTAAAATGGTCATCATTTTTAAATAGTGCAAAATATCGAAATCAAAAGAAGCCTGTATGTTAACTTGGTAAATCAGCTACATCCATGCAAAATTTCATTTAAATCGGACCAGTGGTTCTTGCGTGATTGAGTAACACACAGACACACACCATCTCATTTTTATATATTAGTATGGATTTATTTACGCCCACATTGGACCACTAAAATCAAACCTTATAAAACAAAGTCTTCAGAAAATAAATAAATTCTATTTTAACACTTGATAACTTCTTTCTTTCACAAAACTTCTTCATCCTGGAGGATCGTGCACCCCGTTCTTCTGCAGATATTGCTTATGCTGTGAAATTTTGAGTGAAATTGTAGGTAACATCACTGTAAAAGCCTTCAGACTAACACCACACTGACCTGAGGGACTTGCTCTTGTCAGCTGGATTGTTGCTCACATAGTAACGCAGCTCCTCTGCCAATCTGTCCAGTTTCACCTCAGTTATAATGCTTTCTGCCCTCAAACGGTGGATGGTCGATTCATTGGACAAGATCTCCTGGTTCATACGCTGTACTTCCTGAAAGAAAGAAAAACCTATTACCCTATTATGCTAAACTGTTTCTACAGTGCTTGACAAAAGTAATACTGTATACAATGAATACCACACCAATACTATTTCAATGACACAATGATGACCTCTCATTGTAAATCTGTAACAATTAATAGCAATGGATTGCACTATCAAACACATCAACCAAGTGGCAATCCGTGGCCTAGATGAGATACTGGTAGAACAAATCAGTTTGGACCTATTATGGAACAATGGCTTGTAAATTGATACAATAACTGCCTGAGAATGAATCAGATACCAAAGATATGGAGGAAAATACATTTGTATTTATTTTTGCCAAATAAAAACAAAACAGGCAAACTATTTATTGCAAAACAAACTACAAATCGTAAACTACTGTATCTTTCCACATACAGTAGCCCCCACCATTTTGGAGGCACTTGTCATAGCGAGGCACAAGTTTTCGTATGTTTTCTTCACAAAATGTTGGTGCCTGTATTGTCAACCATGTGGTAACATGTCCATTGAGCTCATCATCGTTGTTGAATTTTTGTCCACCAAGGAACATTTCCAGGTGTAAAAGGAGATGTAAGTCTTCATTAACCAATGATGGGCGCCAACTTCTTTCATCATCGTGCACTTCATCATGTCCTTCATTGAATCTCCTTACCAATGAATCACTCATCACATTTTCTTGTTACACCTCAAAAATCTATCAACGAATGTTGAATGGTTTAGTGTTCTTCACATTCAGAAAACGAATGACAGATCTAATCTCACAAGCGGCGGGATTTTCAATCAACTTCATCATTCAAACCAAGCACTATAAAGTGTACACAACAGAGACAGCGATCTCAAAATGGCGTCATCTCCTTCTCCTTGACTCAGAGCAACTGATGCGCATGCGTCGAACTGTGATTGCAGCGATGCCAGGGCAAAGTATAAAAACTGAACTTACTTTCTGGACATGCCTAGTATACACTACTGTAACAACCAACCACAGCCTCCACTGAGCAGAAGTTTCATCTATACTAATAATCTTGGCTTAAATTTACAAGCCAAGAATTTTAACATAGTAGAAAGATACATTACTCAGGCTCTGAGTGTAGGCTATTCTCAAAATATTATCAGTCTAATCATCAAAAACAAAATCCGTATAAAAAATACAAGTATTTGCATTCCACCTGAGAAAAAAGGAATGAAACAGGAGACAGAGTTACAAGAGAAGGTAAACAGCTGAAACATTGTCCATGTCCCAAATACCTTGGCATAAGATTGGACAGAACAATATGCTGTAAGAAGAACTGCATGTACACAAAAATTAGCAGCACGAAATAATATCACGAGGAAACTTACTGATAGTGTAAAGGGATGCCCACCCAAATATGCTAAGACTGTGCCACTCGGCTGCAAAATGTGCAAGACTAGTGTGGCACAAGAGTGTATATTCCAAGCAGGAGGATGTGGTGCTCAATGACACAACAGCAAATATTGATCAGAAATTAAGTTATTGAGATGTTGTCTTACAATATTGACTAAATTCTGACCAACTAGTTATTTATGAGGATGATTATAACAATTATTGTGATGAGATGAAAATTATGTACATGAATTATGTGAGAGTGAGATTGTAACAAGATGAATTAATTGAGAATAATTTGGGGAGATTTTGAGTCATGAAATCAGATAAATACATATTTTTGAAAATAGATAAATTTAAATCAAGAAATAATAATATTGTATGGCCTTGGGTGCCGGGTGCAAGCTTTGTTATTTGACACCCAGAGGGCAGCTTGCATGTCGACTTTTGTTGTTCCTTGAAGCACTATGAAAGTTGAGGAGGTTAGATATCTAAGCTCCTTGACACTAAAGCGCTTTCTAGTAGAGAACTGAGGAGCTTTGTGTTGGCGGAAAAACACGAGATTAATTTTACCCTCATGAAACACGGCCTACTGAATTCAAATCGGTTCTTTGACACACCAACATCGTATGACATGTGTGTCGTAATTTTTGCCGCCTTTCAAAAATCAATTAACAAGGCCAGGAGCTAACCTGCAAGCTTGGGGTTAGTAGACCGACACGTTGACCACTCACCCACCGTGGCAAGCATTAATAACTTTCTTCGGAGATAAGATGAATACCTACTTTAAAATTTTAGTTAATAATACAAATGCAGGCTTTCAGCTATAGGTTGTGTCAATGCAGATTTCTACGTTCGTTGCCAAGAGCCGACTGCGGTGGCGTCTAGTAGCTAAGTTCAGAACTTGGCCTAGGAGGCGTTGACGGTGGCGCTTGGCGGCAAAAGTAGGAACTATTTGAAAAATTCTAAGTTGCAGTCTGTACTTAAATTAAAAAACAGATAACACACACTAATACAGTCATCACAATTAACACAGGTTATCAGACAGATTCTACACACACACAAAGTACACGGGGCTACATGACCGCGTTGTCGCAGCCCCTAAACTTAAAAACCAACCAAGGCCAGGAGTGAACCTGCAAGCTTGGGGGTTAGTAATCCAACACGATCACCACTCACCCACCGTGGCAAGCTAATCAAGAAATTGTTACCCATGAATATTAGGGAACATCGCCAAATCAGAGTGAAGTTCTTGATTTGGTTGTACCCGACACAGAAATTTGCCTTATTTTGTGTTTTTCTGAGATTTAGTTTGG
The DNA here is from genome assembly GCA_946902985.2 of Meconema thalassinum. Lineage (NCBI taxonomy): Eukaryota > Metazoa > Arthropoda > Insecta > Orthoptera > Tettigoniidae > Meconema > Meconema thalassinum. The sequence continues at coordinate 302,093,199 of OX336393.1, forward strand.
GAAAAACCCACCTACCTCAATCCCGTTAATGTCTCGAGATTCCAAGACCTTAAACCTACCGCAGTTAGTTATTGTTGTTTTAAGGGGCAGAACATGAGGTCATCTGCCCTCTTAACACAGATTAAATTATACAAGTTTGGAACACATTTAAATTTAGAGGTGGATGCCTAAATATGAAAATGATCTAAAAATAATAAAACAAAAAATAAAATAAAAACTAATAATTAAATAAGAACTAATAATTATTTTTATTTTAATTTTATGGTCTGCATAGGACCACTTTAGTCAGGTTTATGGTTCATGTTTATCTTCTTTTTATCTGCCCAATACTTCTTCATCCACTCTGAGCATAATTTTATTTCTTTCTCTGGAATCACTCTTCCTATCCTCTGTTTGTTGATCTTCGTTGGTAGCGTAGTGTGTTTGTCTTCCAATATCTTTAGTGTGTCCATCTTGTATTTTAAGTCTTTTGTAATATGTTTCATGTTTGAAAGCAAATTAATCATCCATACTGGCTTGCTAGGCCTATCATAGCTCCACCAGAGTCCCGTCAGCCATCCCTTTTCAAGGTTCCTGTAGAGCAGTGGTTCTGAACCCGTAGAAGTCTGCGGACCACTTAGAGTGAATTGAATCATGTATGGACCACCTCCCCCCCACTCCTCCCACCCCCCAATACACCATATCAGTTGTAACCCTTCCTCAATAACACTTATTTTAAAGATATTTCAATTCAAAACCTCATAGTCATCGCCGCGAATACATTCGGACGATTCTCGTTCAACGCACATCGTTTTCGAAATTCCCATTTATTGGCCACTTTCTTATATACGTGCTGGTGGACCCTTCTCTCCCAACCACTGCTGTAGAGCCTTCACAGCTACCGTGGCGGTACCAGGGCCCTCAAAGTCCCCACTGTACTTCACCCCTACAGGCAATCCCCAACTTTGTGACGTTGTCCGTCTCCCACCGCGAGGAGGAGGGGTTGGACTTATGGGAGATACAGATAGAGCAGTCATGGGCAAAGTACGGCCCTTGAGCTAGTCTAATCCGGCCCGCAACATGGTTTCGAATTATACTATCTACGAATACACATAGGTCATATTTTCTGTTCTGTGTACCTAGAAGTGAAAAACTGTTTCAAACTCAGTATGTTATGCGTTTTGTGTAATAGAGTAGCAGCTAGAACTGATCGAGGTACAATGTAACAATGAATTGATGCAAGTATTCCTCAACGTTTCGAAAATTGAGTTCTACACAAGGCCCTACCTAAATCAAGCTTCCCAAACTTGAAATCTCATGCACAGAGGATAACTGCCATGTTCGCATTTTCCTATAACTGTGAACAGTTATTTTCTACAATGAAGCTTCGCAACAATAGCGTCAGAAATAGATTAACAGACCACCATGTTGTAATGGCTTCTTTTGCCCTCACTTTGAGCGACAATATAACGTTTTGGCTGCCCCTACTGTTGGGTGAGAAATGTAACTGTTTACCTTTGCCTAAGCTATGTTGTTTTAATGGGCGCCAAGACCTCAATGCAATGTTGAAATCTAAATTTGTATTTAACAACGTCTAGCTCTGGCAGAACACCTTCAAGACTCTATTCACTCAGATCGTGGTATGATTTGATCATTAACCCAACAAACAATTGTATCAGGAGAAGGAATTGGTCTATATCTAATGCTACCTACTGAAAGCAAAGATTGCATTGTAAAAGAAATGAATTTATTATATAAAACAAGTATAGCAAAATTAATAATAATAATAAGTTTAAAATTTAAATTGGAGCGTTGTGATTTGAATATTACCGATAGAAAATTACGTGAAAACGGAGTCTGATAAATTGATTTTACTCTTATTTCCAAGCTATGAAGTTACTGAAATATGAAATATAAAACAAAGAAAATGAGAGATTGCGTATTTCTGCGTCATGTGCGCTTACCATTGGAAATTGCCAAAGCATCTCCCTCGTTCTTGATGATGCTGTGTGCTTCCCACAGTCTCCTGGACGTCGTCATCTCCGTCGAAATTTGATGATATCCTGGTAGATTATATAATTCTATGGTCCGTACCTCGGACCCAAACTCGCGTAAAACCGCACTGGTTACGTTTTACAAAAGTTCGTTGCTAACTCCACTGAACATCGGAGCGACACGCACTTGCGACCGTACACCGCAAGTTCTACACAGATAGTCCCGAACTCCACTGAACATCGGAGCGACACGCACTTGCACCCATACTCCTCAAGTATTTCACAGATAGTCCTTAACTCCACCGAACATCGGAGCCACTCGCACGCGCATCCATACTCGTCAAGTACTATACAGATTGTCCTCGTTTCACGGCGCGTCGAACGATATATTCACCTGTCGGTTCCCCCACTCTTCAGTCCCAACTAGCTTACGTCGTCTCCCCTGATTGGCTGAACCACCACGCGATCTTCTCCTCCTCCGGGTCATTACACTCGGCGACAGGTAGAAGTCGATTTCCGTTTCAACAATTCGCCTTTTCTAGACTTTGCGACCCAAGATTGCGTCATGCTCCTCGACAAGATTCAGCGTGTACTTGAAATCCCAGTGAGTCATCTCTCTCAAATACCCTAACTGACAAAAACTCCGTAAAATTCCGTAATCAGATAATTTTCTATGATATCGTCGTTCGTAATAATTTACTTGATAGCGTTTTCTAAGACATAGAAAACCTATCTGAATGCTAATAATTTTTATAAAATGCTCCGAAAATACCTTAATAATAATTACAATAAATTAATAATAATAATAAATTACCATGAAAAATTATCTTGGCTGAACAATTTGCCGCGTAAATAAATATAGAATGGCTTCCTACTGACTTATGCCAGTTGCATAAAACCCCTCGAAAAACACGTTACATATTCGCCTCGGATCATCGGATGATTTACCGTGACGACGGTCCATTATCCGATTATCCCAGACACGTTAATAAACCCCATCCAAAATACATATTACATAAATGAAATCACCCTAAATTACAGATATATACACTCATATTTTTTCTTCACGCACTTTGCGTCAAAGTTTGTTGTCACTATGGATTGCACTTTGCAACCAGTCCAATGTTTTACATATGGAATAGTGTTCCACGGATATTTCCGCCTCTCAAATTTCTCTATGTTGGAGAAATAGACATAATTAATGTGTGAGCACTATGTATTTATGATGTCATATCACACGCATTGAAGGTGTTCTGATATATTTATATCACCATAGAACTTCCTAATTTCACTGGAGGTCCCCTCCTTATGGTGACATTTAATTCCACTTATCACTGAGCACACGATCACACTATTGTGGCAGCGCCTCGTGACCATAATACTTAATCTCTCTTTAAAGTAGATTAAATTAATATTGACTTCTGAAAAAAAATACAGTAAATGCGCATTACATATAACACCAAATATTTCTGTGCCGTAATCGCCCTGTCTTGTTAAGTTCCCGTTAACCATATTCTACTTAATACTAGTTCTCAACACAGACCATTTCTCCTCACACAAATAATACCATTGTACAAATTATCTTAAATTACACACTTACAAATCTTACATGGCGAGGCCGTAAACAGAAATCACGTGTGCTGATATGTATGAGTTTCATGAAGGACTGTCTCGCATTCTGATGGCCCATCTTTTATCTCGTGGACGCCTTAAGCTAACAAGCCCTATTCAAGCGCTCCCCCATCTCTTGGAGATAAATGGGAACCCATCAGCGCTGCCAAAATGGCCTTGGTGCATCGAGACAATTTAGTGCTCAACAGCATCCGACAATCCCGTCATATTTCCCTGTACCTTAAAAACTCTCATTTACTTACATACTACCCCCCTGTGTGACTTCTGATACGCCTGCCTGGAAGACCATCTCCTCCCACGCACCAAATACCACACTTACTCATTTAATAGGCTGGCTCGCCAGCTAAACACACTCACTTTATGACACATATTTTCGTAGGCTATGTATATTATACGTCCCGTATAATCTGTTTCCCTCACTATTCTCCAGCACATATGCTGTTTTGCCAATACGTTTGGAAACTATAAATGGGCCCTCGTAGAGATAAAAGAACTTGGACATGACTTTCTCTAGCTTATTTGACTGTTTCGGCACTCTAAGTAAGACTCTGTCTCCCGGCTCGAATAGGTCAAATTTAGTTTCTTTTTGTTGGCGAATTCTCTTTTGTGCTGACTTAGATAAATTATGTTTCGCCAACTGGACAATGTAATCCATCCCCGGTTGCTTACCCTCATTTAATCCCAACACCCTCGCTAGTTCATTTTGTGGTCTTTTTCCGAAGTGAACTTCGTATGGCGTCAATTTCGTGCTCTCATGCTGGACAGAATTCAGCCAAGTCTCGACCTTGGGAAGATGTCCAACCCAGGCCGCATGCTTGTCATGCACTAGAGTCCGAAAAAGACGAGCCACTTCCCTTAATGGACGCTCTGCAGAATTACCCTGAGGGTACCTTACAGAGGAATAAACGTGTGTTATACCAGCTTCCTGCATACTGGTTCTCCATTTCTTTGCAGTAAACTGTGGTCCACTGTCAGATAGTATCCTGAGAGGAATGCCAAACTCAGGTACATACTTATTAATGATCAGACGGCTACACGCTAGTCCCGTGGCTTTCCTTAGCGGATATAGCTTGACATACTTACTAAAAGCGTCAATAACTATAAAAATATACTCGTAGCCGTACTGTCCTTTAACGATCGGGCCAAATAAATCCACACACAGTAGTTCGCCGGGACTACTGGTGAGAACTGCAGATCTCTCCCCCACTAAATATTTAACTGGATATTTACTCCTTTGACAGGTGTCACACTTAGCTAAAATCCTCCTAACGTCCCTTCCCATTTTACTCCAAATGAAGTCACGACCAATTTCATAGAAGACCTTGGCAGCACCAAAGTGTCCTAATTCCCTATGAATGAACCAAATTAGCTCCTCCCGCAAAGTGGCAGGAACACATATTGCCCACCGATTATTCCTACATTTCCTTGCAAGAAGCCCATCCTGCATCTTGTACGTGAACCGTCCTACTTTCACATACTCTTCTTCACCTATTTCCAACCTAGCCAGTGGCTCCTTTAGCTTAACGTCATCACGTTGCTCCACTAGCATGTTTCTCAGTGTCTGTAACGATGCCCTGTTGCTACTGTCCACACATGCACATATTAAAATACCGTCCTCTGCTTTAACCACAGGATAATCCCTACATAAATTAGTGTCCCTCGATAGCATGTCTGCAAGAATGTTATCTTTACCTTTAATATATTTTACTGTGAATTCGTATTCCTGCAGAGCAAGAATCCACCTACTAACTCTGTTAGAACTGAGTTTACAAGTTCTCATATACAGTAATGCATGGTGATCTGTGTGGATCTCAAATTTCCCCCCTACTAAATACATTCTAAATTTCCCTAAACTGAAAACAATACCTAAAAGCTCTAACTCAGTAATCGTGTATCTTTTCTCTGCTGCAGTCAGTCCTCGCGAGGCTAAAGATACAATGCACAGATTACCCTCATCATCTCTCTGACATAATACTCCAGCAATGCCTATATGTGAAGCATCTGTCATAACCACATATTCCTTATCTTTTAAAGGATATTTCAGCACTACAGCTTTCTCAAAACCTTCCTTTAGCGCTCTAAAAGCCTGTTCATGCTTGGACTCCCATCTCCACCGAGTCCCACTTTTAAGCAATTCCCTGAATGGTTCTACCAACCCTGAGTATTTAAGAACGAACCTCCTGAAAAAGTTGCAAATTCCCAGGTAAGTTTTTAACTGTTTAACATTCTGTGGCACCTCTGCGTTAAGTATCTTATTAACCCTACTTTCTTCTGGTGTAACACCTCTACTCGACACACTATGACCTAAAAATGTCACTTCTGACTGACAGAATGATGACTTAGACAGCTTCAAAGTGAACCCTGCCTGATCTAACTTCTGAAAAACTATATCTAAATGACATAGATGCTCCTCAAAACTGCGTGAACTAATTACCATATCATCTATGTAAATGGTTACAAACTCTCCTGTGTCATCCCCTAATGCGATGTTTAAAGCCCTAATTAAAGCTGCTGAACTACTCTTTAACCCATAAGGTGTTCTACAAAATTGATAAAGGTTATATTTATGACTAAAAGCTGTAAATGGTCTATCTTCGTACATAAGTGGCACTTGCCAAAAACTGGAACTCAAATCTACACAAGTGAAATACTTCTTCCCCTCAAATGTTTGCATTAATTCTTCTATTGACATAGATTTCAGCTGATCTGAACTAATTCTACTGTTAACCAAACGAGCGTCTAAACAAATACGAACAGTGCCGTCGGTCTTGGGTACCGTTATCAAAGAATTAACATATGGACTGTTCGAGTGCTCAATAATCCCATCTTCAAGCATCTGGTTAATTTGTGCCTCAACTGCACTCTGATAAGCGAAAGGTACAGGATATCTATGTCCTGTGAATACTGACCTATCAATAACGTTCAATGAATGTGTATAGCAATTGGCCATACCAATGCGATCCTCAAAAACTCTCCTATTACACCATAACACATCATAGAGCCGAACACACTGTTCATCCTCTATATTTCCCTGAAATGCAGCCTCACGTAACGAGTCCTCTAGACTTCCGTTCGTAATCACACTGCCCACAAAACATGGAGAACCCCGCTCTACGGCTGGCGATATCTCATTTAAAGTACAAATCACACCTACAATACTACTCCTCTGAATATGGTCATTGAACGCTACTTCTACTTCAGAATCTCCCCATTTAAATTTCAAACTCCCTACATCATAACATAAGTTACCAGACACTCTACTTAGCCACTCTGAACCCAAGATAACACTGAATACTAAATTTGGAATTACAAGACAAATCTGCTTCTCTACATGATTATTAATTTTAATGTCTACTAAAACTTGCTTAGAAATTACTTTAGACCTCTTCCCAACAGCTGTGATAACAAAAGTGCTTTTAATTGGCATCTCCTCAAAATTTACTCCAGTTCCTTTCATTTTATCATAAAATGCACTACTTATGCAACTCTTCATACAACCACTATCAATTAAAACATCTGTGTACGCCTCGGACACGTTAAATTTTACTATGGGGCTCTTACTAACCACTTCCTGAATAATACCTTCATCATTTAGTTCATGTAATAATTCATTTCTTACATTTAGGTCATAGGGTTCCTGTATAATTGTATGGACAGGGCATGCTACAGACTGAGATTCTGACCTTACTTCGCAGCCTGGTTCGCGTTTAAAGAACCGCTACAGCTGGCCGTAGTACTACTAACTACTAAACTGGTCTGGTTGTTCTGGGCTGTGTTGTCATTGTTTGGCTGTATATTACTACCACTAGGCTGTCCTCTTCCTTGACCCCTATTCTGGTTGTAATTATTGTCATTATAATTTCTCCCTTGATTTCCCCTGAAATCATTGTTTCTCCCTTGATTTCCCCTGTAATCATTGTTCCTCCCTTGATACTGATTACCATAGCCATTTCCTCTGTTCTGATATAGCTGATTATTATTATTTCTATTTTGAGCGTTGGCCCCTTCGCCACCGTTCCCTTGAACTTCCTGATGCCTGGCTTCATTAGGTCTATTATTATTATTACCCTGGTTCCTATTGAAATTGTCCTCATAACCCCCTTTCCCTAGTGCATCAAATGTGCTTAACAAATTTTCTACTTGTGATATAGTCTTTACATTCTGGATACAAGCAGCCTCCTTGATCCTATAGGGAAAGTGCCTAAGTAGCAACCTTACCACATCACTTTCCTCCTTCAAGCCATCCAGATATTTACACACTAATACCTGCCCTAAAAAGTATTCGGTCATGGTGGAGCTTCCTTTAGGGTTATATTTACCACACACTACTCCCTCACGATGCTGCGACTGAATAACCTCATTCCAGAACTTTTCACAGAATTTCATTTTAAAATCATTGATATCAGTAAACTTGTCTCTGTAGACAGCAAACCAATTCCTCGTTTCCCCCACAAACACTTGTTCTAAAATTTCAACTACCTGGCACCACTCAATACTACCATTTTCCAACCTCTCCCCGAATTTATTTTCTATAGTGTTCATGAACTCCATTGGGCACCCCTGTCGATTGCTGAACTTACCCAGTTCTACCTCCCTGTATGTGCTATTCACAAAAACTGGCCTATTCTGACTATTTTCTTGCCTGATCCTAGCTTTTAATTTTAATTCTAATTCTGCGATTTTCTCCTCAGCCTTCCTCTCAATACTGTTTACTGTTAATTTAATGTTTCCTTCTGATTCTTCTACTTTATCATATAGCTTTGCTTGTTTCTCTTCAATCTTGCTAATGCTCTCTCTATTACTCTCTCTTAAATCATTTACTTCTGCAACTATTTGCGAGTGGACTTTCTCAATTCTACCCCCCAGCTGTTCCTTAACCTCTTTAGTAGCTACCTGAATTTTGTCAATTTCTCCCCCCAATTGCTTTTTGACCTGCTGTGTTTCCAGTTGCACTAGTTCTTTTAAATTTTCAGCCTGTGTACTGATTCTAATTTCCAACTCCTCCTGTACTTTTCCTAATTTTCTGTCTACATCTGCAATAATCTCTTTAGCCTTTTCTTCCATCACCCCCCTGATCTCGCCTCTAATCAGTTCGAATTTGTCACTCATTTCCCTACTGTTTTGTTCTAATTTAGCATTTAAAGTTTCATTACTCTCTCTATTTTCCCTACTGTTTTGTTCTAATTTTGCATTATTCTGTTCTAATTTTGCATTATTCTGTTCTAATTTTGCATTTAAAGCTTCTGTACTTTCTTTATTTTCCCTACTGTTTTGTTCTAATTTTGCATTATTCTGTTCTAATTTTGCATTTAAAGCATCTGTACTTTCTTTATTTTCCCTACTGTTTTGTTCTAATTTTGCATTATTCTGTTCTAATTTTGCATTTAAAGCATCACTACTAACTTTGTTCTGATACATGAACTCGAGAAGTAAAGTTTTTAATTCTGGTTGGCCGCCTACACTCCCTGTTTCAGTATCGGGATTTACCTCCGCTACCCCGGTACTACCATCACTCGACATACTGCTCGTATCATCATTCTCCAGTTGATGACCACTACGTAACCTCATCTGTCTTTCTTTCTCATCCCCCATAATGATATACACTGATAAAGACAAATAACCCCCAAAATACAGGCACAGAAATATATACCCTTCTCCTTCCACAAATGTTATTAGGTTTTCAGCCCCAAGTTGTCGGCGACAAATGTAATGGCTTCTTTTGCCCTCACTTTGAGCGACAATATAACGTTTTGGCTGCCCCTACTGTTGGGTGAGAAATGTAACTGTTTACCTTTGCCTAAGCTATGTTGTTTTAATGGGCGCCAAGACCTCAATGCAATGTTGAAATCTAAATTTGTATTTAACAACGTCTAGCTCTGGCAGAACACCTTCAAGACTCTATTCACTCAGATCGTGGTATGATTTGATCATTAACCCAACAAACAATTGTATCAGGAGAAGGAATTGGTCTATATCTAATGCTACCTACTGAAAGCAAAGATTGCATTGTAAAAGAAATGAATTTATTATATAAAACAAGTATAGCAAAATTAATAATAATAATAAGTTTAAAATTTAAATTGGAGCGTTGTGATTTGAATATTACCGATAGAAAATTACGTGAAAACGGAGTCTGATAAATTGATTTTACTCTTATTTCCAAGCTATGAAGTTACTGAAATATGAAATATAAAACAAAGAAAATGAGAGATTGCGTATTTCTGCGTCATGTGCGCTTACCATTGGAAATTGCCAAAGCATCTCCCTCGTTCTTGATGATGCTGTGTGCTTCCCACAGTCTCCTGGACGTCGTCATCTCCGTCGAAATTTGATGATATCCTGGTAGATTATATAATTCTATGGTCCGTACCTCGGACCCAAACTCGCGTAAAACCGCACTGGTTACGTTTTACAAAAGTTCGTTGCTAACTCCACTGAACATCGGAGCGACACGCACTTGCGACCGTACACCGCAAGTTCTACACAGATAGTCCCGAACTCCACTGAACATCGGAGCGACACGCACTTGCACCCATACTCCTCAAGTATTTCACAGATAGTCCTTAACTCCACCGAACATCGGAGCCACTCGCACGCGCATCCATACTCGTCAAGTACTATACAGATTGTCCTCGTTTCACGGCGCGTCGAACGATATATTCACCTGTCGGTTCCCCCACTCTTCAGTCCCAACTAGCTTACGTCGTCTCCCCTGATTGGCTGAACCACCACGCGATCTTCTCCTCCTCCGGGTCATTACACTCGGCGACAGGTAGAAGTCGATTTCCGTTTCAACAATTCGCCTTTTCTAGACTTTGCGACCCAAGATTGCGTCATGCTCCTCGACAAGATTCAGCGTGTACTTGAAATCCCAGTGAGTCATCTCTCTCAAATACCCTAACTGACAAAAACTCCGTAAAATTCCGTAATCAGATAATTTTCTATGATATCGTCGTTCGTAATAATTTACTTGATAGCGTTTTCTAAGACATAGAAAACCTATCTGAATGCTAATAATTTTTATAAAATGCTCCGAAAATACCTTAATAATAATTACAATAAATTAATAATAATAATAAATTACCATGAAAAATTATCTTGGCTGAACAATTTGCCGCGTAAATAAATATAGAATGGCTTCCTACTGACTTATGCCAGTTGCATAAAACCCCTCGAAAAACACGTTACAATGTAGCTGCGCTACTAATAATCAGCTCATCCCAGTTTCAACCAGATTATGAAAAACGTTTAGAAGCACAGTCACAGTTTCACTTGTCACATACTCGTTCCTTTTCTAACAAATAATGAAGGTGAGTTCATAGTACAAAGATGAAGGAATACTGGGCTAAGAAGAAAGCTCGCCAGAGCTAGGAACCACGTGATCCAAGGGGCCTCAACGAACCAAGAAGAAGGTGTGTTCTTTTTTCCCAAGTTTTCTACCATTGCAGCCTAAAAGTTTTGTCTGATTTAAAATTCAGAAATAAAAAAGAATTATAATCTACGGTATTTGGAAACAATGGTGTTTGCAGATGATTTGGGGAAACAAGGAGGAGGAGGTACAGGAACAGTTGGACGTGTGGGAAGGAATAATACAAGGATATGGGATGAAATTTAGCATAAATAAGAGTGAGATGGTGATCACAACAAGGAAGAAGGAAAGAACCACAACGGGAATAACAATTGGTGGGGAACAGCTGAAGAAAGTGGAGAGTTTCAAGTATCTGGGAAGCCTGATACAAGATAACGGAAGAAACGATAGAGAAATAAATGAGCGGGGGAGGCAGGCAGAAGCATTTCGGAGGAGTGTGAGAAGCATGTTATGGAGCAAGGATGTCCCTCAGAACAGCAAAAAGATCATATATCGGACATACTATGTCCCTATCCTGACGTATGCCTCGGAGACCTGGGTTATGAAAGGAAGGGAGAAGAGCAAAATACAGGCCAGTGAGATGAGGTTCTTGAGAAGCAGTATTGGAGCTACAAAGATGGACAGAATAAGAAATGAGAGGACCAGAGAATTAATGAAGGAGGAACCATTACAGGATGGTAGTTAGTTAGTTAGTTATTGTTGTTTTAAGGGGCGGAACTACGAGGTCATCTGCCCCTACAGGATGGTATAGAGACATCTAGACTTAGATGGTATGGACATGTAAAACGAATGGAGGAGAAGAGGATACCCAGGAGAGTACACGAGACGAAGTGGGAAGGAAAGAGACTGAGAGGAAGACCGAGAGACAGGTGGCTGAAGGGGGTGGAAGAAAGCGTGAAGAAGACAACAAGGAAGAAGGAAAGAACCACAACGGGAATAACAATTGGTGGGGAACAGCTGAAGAAAGTGGAGAGTTTCAAGTATCTGGGAAGCCTGATACAAGATAACGGAAGAAACGATAGAGAAATAAATGAGCGGGGGAGGCAGGCAGAAGCATTTCGGAGGAGTGTGAGAAGCATGTTATGGAGCAAGGATGTCCCTCAGAACAGCAAAAAGATCATATATCGGACATACTATGTCCCTATCCTGACGTATGCCTCGGAGACCTGGGTTATGAAAGGAAGGGAGAAGAGCAAAATACAGGCCAGTGAGATGAGGTTCTTGAGAAGCAGTATTGGAGCTACAAAGATGGACAGAATAAGAAATGAGAGGACCAGAGAATTAATGAAGGAGGAACCATTACAGGATGGTATAGAGACATCTAGACTTAGATGGTATGGACATGTAAAACGAATGGAGGAGAAGAGGATACCCAGGAGAGTACACGAGACGAAGTGGGAAGGAAAGAGACTGAGAGGAAGACCGAGAGACAGGTGGCTGAAGGGGGTGGAAGAAAGCGTGAAGAAGAGAGGAGAAGACTGGACAAGGGTGGAGGCTGAGAGATGGTGGAGAGGCTTGTGTTCCAAACAGACCCGGCCAGTGGCTGGAAACTGTGCAAGATGATGATGATGTTCTTTTATTTAGTATTGCATCTGGCCCTGTCCCTAAAAAGATTGCCCATGTCTGAGATAGAGGGATAGAGTAAGAAATGAGAAAGTGAGAGAGATTGTGGAAGAGAAACCCTTACAAGAGATCATAGAGAAGTCAAGAATGAGTTGGTACGGACATGTTAGGAGAATGCAGGATGGCAGGATACCAAGGAGCAGTGGCGGATCCAGGCCTTGCGGGGCCCTGGGCGATATTATAAGGTGGGGCCCACAACAATAGGAAATTAAATTATATCAAATCAATGGAAAATAGTTTGATAATAACAATAAAAAAAATAAAGAATAGTTACAATATTTTGAATACACTACAGTACATTTCTTTAATAATATGAAAGAAACCTTTCAGTCCCCTTGAAGATTATGTTAACTATGAAATATTAAAATATTACTTTGCGACTTTCTTCCCGGCTGAAGTCTTCTATTATTTCACTGAAATCTAAACTTTCTTAAACGATCATGGGAGGTAATAGCTGCGCTGAAAAAAGGAATATGAATTATAAACTAGTTTGAAAAGTATAATTAATTAATTAATTAAATTTAAAAGAATCCATGGCGAGGGGCCCCCCGGACCGCGGGGCCCGGGGTGGTCGCCGTCCTCACCCTCCCCTAGATCCGCCCCTGTCAAGGAGGATGCATGAGATAGAAATGGAGGGCAAGAGGCCAAGAGGAAGGCCAACAGAAACGTGGATTGTGGGTGTGAAGGAAGGAGTGCAGAAAAGAGGAGAGGAGTGGGACAGAGTGAAGAGTGAAAGGTGGTGGGAGGATAGAAAACGATGGAGAGGCTTATGTTCCTAGCAGACCCAGCCAGGGGCTGGAAACTGTAGAAGATGATGATGATTGTAATATGTAACACTCTCATGTCTTCCTTAAGTTCTGTGATCCACCTAATGTTACTCTTATCCTTCCAAAATCTTTGTATTATTTTCCAACTGATTCTATTTTCTGGTCACCATATTAGATGCCCCAAGAAAGAAATTCGCTTCTTCTTCATAGTGGCTGTCACTGGTTCTATTTCTTTATAGACTGTTTTATTGGAAGCTAGTCTACAGGCACCATCTACTTGATAGTTTTTATTTAAACTACAGTGAAACCCCTCAAATCCGAACCCCGGAAATCCGAAATCCCGGGTAATCCGAACGAGCTTTTTCGACAATTTTAAGTTATTAAAAAACACTCAAAAAAGAGAAACATTTATTTAGTGATATAACAATTATGCATTCTACATTATAAACTTATTTTGCATATTTAGTTGAAAAATTAACAAAGAAGTACAGATAGCATACCTATATAACATAGTGGTAATGTGCCTACATACGTATCTCATCCAGGATTGAAAAACGAAAAAGTTGGTTATTGTAATTCCTTACGTTAATCACTTTGCAAAAACAATGAAATGACAACAGAAACACACAAAATATCACGTAATCTTTCACTGGAAATCACTTGTCTTCAATTGTCGAAGTGACGAAACCTTTCCCGCGGACACAATTGCGCGCCACAGTTGCATGTAGGCCTACATGACATCGTTTGGCGTGGGTGCTGCGTGTTATTCTACGAAGTGCAATGCGATGTCAAGAGCAGATGCAGCTTCAGTATAAGTCACATTGCCTGTCGAAGTTCTTCTTCCTCACTGTCACTAGCTATATTTCTGTCATGTTAACTTTGGACCAGGCTCACTATTTCGTGTTTGCTGCGTTCTTCATTGATATCATCTGCTGCCGACTATAGACAACCTTGTATATAGATAATTTTCGGCTAATCCGAACAAATTGAAATCCGAACAGGCTACAGCCCCAATTAGTTCGGATTTGAGGGGTTTCACTGTACTAATAATTATAATAAACAAATTCAAGAGGATTTCAAAACAGTTGGACTCGAAATTACATATGCAGAGAACAAGAATAAAATTACCACCATTCTTAAGAATCACAAATTTTCAGCAGAAATGATGCACAGACAGCCTGTAGAGATTTCAGACGAATTAAGAACACTGCAATCAGAACGAATGAAGATGTACTGGGCAGACAAGAAGAATCAAACAATACAACCTTCAAAGAAAAAGGGTACATGGAAGACTCAAGTGGTCCAATGTGGCCAATGAAAATCCACAGCCTGCTTCCAGTCTCCGACCGGGTCAGGAATGGAATGAATGGAGCCCCTATCTAGCGGCGAGGATATGAACTGTGCCGGCTGCCGAGGCCTGACGCACTCCTCTGGGGCAATGATTAAATGAATGACAGATGAAATGAAATGATAGTGGAGAGTGTTGCTGGAATGAAATTTTGACAGGGAAAACCGGAGTACCCGGAGAAAAACCTGTCTGCCTCCGTTTTGTCCAGCACAGATCTCACTTGGAGTGACCGGGATTTGAACCACGGAACCAGCGGTGAGAGGCCGGCGTGCTGCCGCCTAAGCCACGGAGGCTTATGTGGCCAATAAAGTTAATAATAATAATAATAATAATAATAATAATAATAATAATAATAATAATAAACAAAAATTCCAATAAAAAAATCAGAATTTTAAAAAAAAAACTTTGAGTGAAGTTTCACTTGAAAATTTAGATTGCTGGCCCTAACCCACTCTCACTTATAAAGCGGATGACAAGATCAGCAGCCACCATGTCATTGGCTAATATAAGATTGAGTGTATTCCGCAAACCTAGGTTTCTTCGTAGATCAGCAAGATCCACACTCGGTTAAAATGTGGGCTAAGGTGAAAGCGGCTCCACAGGTACAAAGTGGGGGTCTTCCCTTCTCATTAGGTATGAGTGGGTGGATCTTGCATGACCTATCCTTAGCCTACACAAAATGATAGACTTCGTCCGCGACCGGAAAAAGCTCCGCCACACGCGAGTACCTCCCTTGATCACTCCCAGTTTACTGGGCACTGGGTTAGTTAGCCCGCTTCTCTCCCAGAATGCCCGAATTTGTCGGCGTAACTGAGAGCGAATATCTCTAGCGGGTACCTCCATTGGACGAGGCAGTAGTGATACCGTCTCATTTGCAGCTTGTTCCGCTAACTCATTTCCCTCAATTCCCAAGTGGCTCGGAAGTCACAAATAGGTGATTCAAGTGATAGCGTGGTACAACCCGGCTAGTAGGTCGTGGATTCGCTGCACTAAGGGGTGTTGCAGGAAACATGAAGCAATTGACTGCAACGAACTCGAAGAGTCAGTACACACGAGAAAGTGGATTCGTGCATCCTGTAGTGCAAACTGCAGAGCTTCATAGATGACAATTTAAAAAGTAGGACATTCCTCTAAAACAGGTGGTAGCTAGATAATTTTTTTCTTTTTATTATGATTATTTATATAAATTAATATTGTAAATGCACTTTTATAAACACCACTCTATGGCTCTCTTGCTGTTCCTTGCAATCACTCTGCTAGCAGATATAACAGGCACTACTACCGTATATACTCGAATACCACCCGCACATTTTTAAACAAATTCGGACGTGAAAAATTGGGGTGCGGGTCTTATTTGAGTCATCCAAATTTGAAAGATTTAAATTGCCCGCCTCGCGCGATATCGGGTGTTGCGAGTATCCGTTAGATGGTGCCAGCCTTCTTCCGGCTATAACTTTGTTTTACCGTAAGCACGCGGCGTCATACAGTCACACGCACGTTCTCAGAGTGTAAACATGAATGCTACGAAACGTTTGCGGTCATTTACTGTGAGTGAGAAATTGAAAGTTGCGAGGGAAGCTGAAGTTATTGGAAATCATGCCCGGTAGGAAATATGATATTGACGAGTTATGTATTTGTGATTGAGCAGGATGACGTCTATGCTGCGTGAACCGCCTGTTCAAAGCAGCCTTGAAACAGCTGTATACGGAGCGGATGGCGGCCGATAAGCACACACCGACTCCAACTGGTCGTATTCAGCGCCCGAAAGTTCAGTTGCTGTGTTCGTGGATTTTGACGGCATGGAATCGTATCTCTGGAGATCTCATACGGAAGAGCTTCAAGAAATGTAGTATTTCGAATGCTATGGATGGCAGTGATGACGACATTTAGTGGGAAAGTGATGGTGATAAAAGTTCCGAAGTTGGTACTTCTGATGACGATGAATGAAGTGTTTGTGTACTTTTATTTGTATTTTTAATCGTTTGATGTGTGTTATTTTAGGACGACTTCAAAACTGTCGGAAACTATTTTGGATAAATGCTATTCTGTTTATTTAGTTAAGATAGTAAATAATTTTGAGTAAAAATTCTTTTTTTTAAATTTTGTTCTTCAAAATCAGGGTGCGGGTCTTATTCGGGGACGTGTTGTATTCGAGTAAATACGGTATGTTATGGCTATGCTACAATGTCACATTTTAAAATGATCAACATGATCTAGTAAAAATGTACTTGCAGTGGCAACACAGTATGGAATCCCTAAAGGAGAAGTACCCAATTCATTTTGTCAGTGGCAGGATGATATCAGGTAATAAAAGCACATAATCACTCAGTTTTTTCGCACCATGATGGGAAAGGGAAACAATTCTCACCTGTTCCAACTTAGCTGTTGCACTTTCCAAGCCAGCAGCTGTACTATCATATGTCTGTTTCTTCTGGTCATATTCTGTTTGAACCTCCTGGCACTTCTCTCTTAAAGGCCGCAGTTCTAAAACATAAGAGGCATCACAATTGAGCCTGCATTCTTGGTTCAGATATATTAAACATACAAAAGTTAACAGCAACCAACTGTAATGAACAATTTACAATATACCATAATATGGTAAATATTATTTACGCTAAACTACTAGGCTACGAGGTTTTACCCCAAATTTTACCTTAACCTTTTCACTGCTAATATTGTGAGAGACTATCAAACCCCTCCATGCTGAATACATTTTTAAAAGTATGTTATTCAGATGAAGTTGCCGACGAGATATCTCGGGCGCAGCAAGGACGTGACGTTCTACCGCACCCGAGATATCTTGGGCGTAGCTGTGTAAAGGTTAAATGATATAGATCATCTTATATTTGGCAGTCTTTTTTTTATGTCTTATTTGTACTATAATGATTTGTATATTCTTGGATAATATATTTTAATTTATGCAAATTTGAAATTGTCACACAAGACTTGTATGTTGCAACTCTATGAGCAAATTTTGTCTTACCATAAAATCCAGTTTCAAGCACACACTGGCAGTATTCTGTATACTGGCTCTGGCTCCAGGCAAGCTAGCTTCCCACCAGCAACTTCACGGTCAAAGTTGAGAGAGTTAACAATTTGGCAATTGGAATTTGAAATTTAGACAACATAAAACTAATGCATGAAAATAAATAATGAAAGGTATTATTAACCTAATCATTGCAGTTGATTAACAGTCAAAAAAAAATTATAACAAAACATTAATGTTACAAAGAAATTTGTATTCTTTCAGTTAAATTATAATTGAAATTTAGAAAAATTGTCTAGGACATTGACCTCCATAAAGCATAATATGAGATGGCATATTAAGGATCCACAAGATCCACACATTCTTTCCTTCTGCCAACCTGGAATCTCTTGAATCTTCCAACATATTTGCTCAATTAAAAAAATAGTTTTCCTTCAAGAAAGACCTTTTAAATGTTCACTCACCCTTGATTATAGGAGCAAGTTGAGCTTTTTTGCTAGCAATGCGCTGAGATATTTGCAAGACAAGAGTGGACATCTCTTCAAGAGTCTGTCCCTTTTGCTGATCGATGTTGGCTTTTTCTCCCGAGACTACTTCAATACGTTGTTCCGTGTCTCTGAATCCTGACACACCATGGTGAGCTTCTTCCAAGCTCTGTCACAGAAAAAACATTCATAGGAGAATAAGGCCCTTTGGCTATGCAGAACTACAAGATTTTTATCAATCATCAACCCAAGTTTAGTCTATGTGTATGTCTACTCTTTGTTATTCCAGTTTCTATGGGGTCGGGGATGAGATGCTATGAATTTCGCTCTGATGGATAGTTTCTACAGCCAGATGCCCTTCCTGATGCCAAACTCATCAGAGGAGTTAATGAGAGTTAAAATGAATGAAAATGGGCAAAGAGTTGAAAGGAACCAGCCATAGCCTATTAGGAGGTACAGTAAACTCTCGATTTAGCGGACCCCGATTCAACGGACAGAATTAGACCAACCAAAATTTATTGTAAAAGTTTCGCACACCCATGTACGCATGATATTCATCGCATAATGCATCCGTATTTGTACACCAGTCAGTTGTACTGTACATGCTCCTGCGAGCTTATAACCTGGCGTGTGACCTTGTCAGAAGGAAGAATTGTCGTCTCTGTGCCTGCGGCCTATGACCACGCAACGGAGCGGCCAGCATCATCACTTAGCAAATTTGCATTTGTGCGCTGGTCAGTTCCACATATTGCAGCAAGCTTATAACCTGGTGTGAATATGGCTCCACAGGTACAAAGTGGGGGTTATCTCCTCTCGTTAGGTACGAGAGCTGGATCTTGCATTGACTATCCTTAGTCTGCACAAAATGACAGACTCCCTTCGTGACCGGAAAGAGCTCCACCACACACGAGTAGACCCCTTTATTGCTCTCAGTTTACTGGGCATTGGGTCAGCTAGCCACTGACACTCCCTAAATGCCAGTAGTCGTCAGCATAACAGATAGTGAATATCTATAGCTGGTACCTCCATTGGATGAGGTGGTAATGATACCATCTGTTTTGCAACTTGATCCACTAATTCATTTCCCACAATCCCCATGTGGCTTGGTAGCCACGGAAAGGTGATTCTAGTCAGCATTGCACAATCCGAGTAGAAGGTATTGGATTAGTTGCACTAACGGGTGTTGTGGAAAACATGGAGCAATTGACTGCAATAAACTCAGTCGGTACACACAAGAAATTAGAGTAGTGCATCCTTCAGTCCAAACTACAGAATTCCATAGATACATTCAAAGTAAAAACCCTTCGAAAGTACTTTGTATAAGACACATTTCTTAGTATTTTTCATCATTTCAATGGATAATATTTTCAAAAATGAATTCTACATTTGGAACATTTAATGAAATACATACTGTGTAAAATAAAAACATCATCAAGCAACACTATTGACCAATAGTAATTAATGAAATAATCAAAACAGCTATACTGTACCAGTATTCAAATACACTGACCGGCAAAAAAAGTGGAACACTAATTTTTTATGTAATTTCTTAATTTATTCCACTAAAATGTATCGGTTTTCCAATATTTGCATTATTCATGTAAATTTGGCAACAGAAAATACTGAATCATGTTTTACAACACGCTTTAACTCACAAATTTCGTTACATTTTGCAAATCTTACAATTTTCTATTTTTTAGTAATGCTCTTTTGGGCTGGTGTTTATCAAACGTATTGCCAAACAAAACAGTATTAATGTTTGCACTGCACTGCAAGAGAACACTGGTCACTAAAAACGGGTGTTTTCACCTTTAGCGTCTATGACAGCTTGTAAACGCTCAGGCATACTGTTCACAACTCGTCGAATGGCATCTGCCGGGATGCGATCCCATTCCTCCAGCAGCGATGTTCTCAGTTGTGCCAAGGTGGTGTGGTCATGCTGTCTGACGTTCCTTCCAAGCATATCCCATACATGTTCGATGGGGTTCAAGTCAGTACTACGAGCTGGCCAGTCCAGGGTTTGAATCTCCACTTCCTGCAGATATTGTACAACACAGCGAGCAGTATGAGGGCGGGCATTATCCTGCATCAGCATGAAATTCTGACCAATGAAAGGCGCAAAGGGCATCACATGGTTCATCAGGATATCTTCGATGTACCTTTGGGAATTGAGCGTCCCGTGATCGATGCACACCAACTCAGTGCGGGCCATAACGTTGATGCCACCCCACACCATAAACCAGCCACCTCCAAATGGAGTCCTGGAGGAGAAAGCAACAGGGCTGTACCTCTCCCCGCGCCTTCTCCACACTCTTTCTCTTCCATCAGGAGATCTAAGGTTAAAGCGACTCTCGTCAGTGAAGAGAACAGAGGCCCACTGCTCGTGGGTCCATCCCAGATGCTGCCTTGCGAAGCGAAGACGCGCCTCTCTGTGATGCCGTTCGAGTGCGGGTCCAAGTGCAGGTCTCCTGGACAAAAGATGAGCTTCTTCAAACCTTCTTCTTACTGTTCGCTCACTCACTCTCACATTTCTGACATTTTCCAGTAGATTTCGTGCCTGAACTGCTGTGGTATGCCAATCACGCAGAACTTGGAGGGTGAGAAATCTGTCATCCCTGGCACTTGTGCTTCTTCTACGGCCTGACCCTCGTCTCCTGTCATATGTTCGGAGCTCTCTGTAACGTTGCACTGCACGATGTATGCTACCGAGAGATGATCCAATGACCTCAGCAACATAACGGAAGCTGCGGCCATCCTCCAACAATGCAACTGCCTGTGCAGCTTCTTCACGGCTAAGAGGCATATTTTAGTGTGAACTGCAAATGGATAACTTGCTAAAATGTGTGACAATGGTTCACACGTGTTCAACAAGTGCCAGTTGTTATCCCTAGAACAACAATAAGCGAACGGAAACACTCATAAACCTTAAACGCTTCCAGTCCGCTTCCCGCCATAAAACCATTAAGATAGGCTCATCGAGGATTGGGGGTAATTGGTGGTAATAAACCACCCTAAGAAATGTCATATTATCAATTTCTATTCACGGATGTTTCAGATGTTTGTTCTAATGCATGAAAAGCTTTTAAAATGTGATTAAATCTTTTTCAAGGCTAGATTTATACTATTTATATTACTTTTTTTAACTGTTCCACTTTTTTTGCCGGTCAGTGTATTTTAATAAATACAATCAATAACACACGTAAAAGCCTTACCAATCCCCGTGATAGCTCCTCATCTTTCTTTTGTAAAATTTCAATGGAGCGGGTGAGGACTCCTGATTCAGCTTTCAGTGATGACAGTTCACCTCGTTTACGCTTGTAAACAGAGCTGCGTCCCCGTAATTTGTTGACGTACTGCTTAAACTCTTCTCCTCGCAGAATAGTCTCCCCAGCCACCTGCTGAAGTTTCCCCTGCTTCTCCTGCCAATACATACATCAAAAGTAATAACAAAAATTGTCGGTATTGTAGGTTCACCAAAGAAACTCCGCTATTGACAACTTGCGAAGTAAATTTTACAGAAATTAATTAAAAGAAGAGTAGTCATCTTAGTTAATGGAACTACTTGTTTTTAAAGCCACTACAGTTCAAATAAACCCATGATTTAATAACATGGTGGTATTATTCAGAGTTGTAATTTAAAACAGATATGCTTCTCATCGTCTCCCACTTCAACCCCTCCTCCACGTGGTGGGAGACGGGCAACGGCATGAAGTAGGGGATTGCCTGTAGGGGTGAAGTACAGTGGGGACTTCGTGTGCCCCGGGACCGCTACGGTAGCTGTGAAGGCTCTATGGGAACCCTGAAAAGTGTCGGCTGACGGGGCTCTGGTGAAGCTACGATAGGCCTATCAAGCCAGTAGTGGATATCATATTTGCTTTCAAAACAGGAACAGGCCTCGGAACGGACGGATGCAAACGACGACGACCCGGATATGCTTATGGACTACGAGTTGGGACATTAAACATACAGACACTGACAGGAAAGGTGGAGGAGATTGTAGATGTGATGGAGAGAAGAAAACTGGATGTACTGGGCTTGGCAGAAACAAGATGGAAAGGAGAAGGTCGCAGAGAACTGAGGAGAGGGTACCGGTTGTACTGGAGTGGGAACAGTGAAGGAAGGAGCAGCGGAGTAGGAGTAGTTGTGAGAGATGGAATGAAGGAAGAGGTAAAGGGAATAAGTGACAGGATCATGAAGATCAGAGTAACTGTAAACGGAAGAAGCCTGGAGATAGCCCAGGTATATGCCCCTCAAGTTGGATGTACAGCTCAAGAGAAGGAAGATTTTGAGGAGGAGCTACAACAGCAGTTGAATGGTCAGAGCATCATTGTCATGGGAGATTTGAATGCACATGTAAGAAGTGAAAGGCAAGGATATGAAAATGTAATGGGAGCAGAAGGATGGGGCAGCAGGAATGAAGAAGGGAAAAAGTTGCTGGATTTTTGCAAGAGAAACGGTTTAGTGGTAGGCAACTCCTGGTTCCGGAAGAAAGAAAGCCACAAGGTAACGTGGTACAGCAGTGATTTAACAAAGAAATCTTTGGTAGATTACATGCTGTACGACTGGGAAATGAAGAGAAGTGTCACAGATATAAAGGTAATACCATCAGAGGCCTTAGATAGCGACCACAGAATACTTGTAATGAACCTGGGAGTTGTTAAGGATAGCAAGAGGACAGAGTGCCAGGAAAGAAGAATCAAAGTACGGAAACTCAAGGAAAAGGAAGTCAAGGAAGAATTCCAGAAGATAATAAGGGAAAGGATGCCAACAGACGATCCTAAAACAGGGGAAGAGGAATGGAAGCATTTCAAAAACACAATGGTGGAAGCTGCAGTGGCAGTATGTGGAAGAACAAGCAACAGAAAGCGGTGTAAAGAGACACCCTGGTGGAATGAGAGAGTAAAAGAAGCTGTGGGAAGGAAAAACAAGGCTTTCAGAGTGTGGTTCCAGGAAAGAACTGATCTGGCAAGGGAAGATTATAAGATAAAGAAGAAAGATGCAAACAAGATTGTCGCAGAGGAGAGGAAGAAGTGGATGGTAAAGTGGACAGAGATGATGGAGGAAGACAGCAGAGGAAATAAAAAAGTACTTTATGGGATGGTCAAAAGTAAGAAAAGAGGTCTGCGAGAGGATGTGGTAATGATGGACAAAAACGAAAATGAGGTACACAACAAAGAGACCCTCAAGACCGTGTGGAAAGAGTACTTTGAGGATTTGCTGAATCCAAATGGTCATAGGGAGGAAGACAATGTATTGGAAGATGGAGAAGACAACACAGGAATGGAAAAGGACCTGACTTGGAGAGAACTGGAGATGGCTATAGACAAGATGAAAGGAGGAAGGGCACCGGGTATGGATGAAGTGAGTGTTGAAATGGTGAAGGCAGTAGGGGAGGTTGGGAAACAGTGGCTGTACCGTGTGATGAGGGTGATATGGAAGGAGAAAGAGACCCCAGAAGATTGGAAGAAAGGATTAATTGTCCCAATATTTAAGAAAGGAAGCAGAAAGGAGTGCAGAAATTACAGGGGAGTCACACTCATACCTCACTGTGCCAAGATATATGAAAAGATATTAGAAAGTAGAATACGAGCCAAAGTGGAGAGAAAATTGAGAGAGGAGCAGTATGGATTCAGACCTGGGAGATCAACAGTGGATCTCATATTTTCAGTGAGACAGCTCCAGGAACACCACTACGAATTTGGAGAGGATCTGTTGATGGCCTTTCTGGACATCGAAAAGGCCTATGATAGTGTGTGTAGGGAGAAGGTTTGGAAAGCAATGGAAAACATGGGAGTGGAAAAAGGGACTGTAGGCAGAGTGAAGGAGATGTATTGTGGAAGTGTGAGTTGTGTGAAAGTTGGAGGGGAAAGAACAGACTGGTTCAGACAAATGAGTGGCCTGAAACAGGGTAGTGCGCTGTCACCCCTTCTCTTTATTGTGGTTATGGACAAGGTAATGACATGGATAGCAGGAAAGATAGGAGAAGATAAGATGAAAGCAATGGTGTTTGCAGATGATCTCATGGCCTGGGGAAACAAGGAGGAGGAAATTCAGGAGCAACTGAAGGCTTGGGATGAAACAGTGGGAGAGTACGGAAGGAAGTTCAACATCAGTAAATGTGAGATCCTGTTAACGACCAGGAAAAAGGACAGACCAGTGAGTGGGATAACACTTGGAGGTGGACATCTGAAGAAGGTGGAAAGTCTCAAGTAGTTGGGAAGTATAGTGGAGGAAAATGGGAGAAATGACAAAGAGATTACGGAACGTGGCAGACAGGCAGAAGCATTTCTGAGAAGCATTAGGAGCTTAGTGTGGAATAAAGATGTCCCACAAAAAAGCAAGGAAGTGTTATACAGAAGCTACTATATCCCGATACTGACCTATGCTTCAGAAACGTGGACAATGAAGAAAAGAGACATAAGCAGAATACAGGCAGGTGAAATGAAGTTCCTGCGAAGTAGGATCGGAGTAACAAGAAGAGACAGGGTGAGGAATGAAAAGGTCAGGGAAATGCAAGGTAGGATTGAGACATCAAGACTGAGGTGGTATGGACACTTAAAGAGAATGGATGAGAAGAAGATTCCCAAGAGGATACATGAGATGCAGATGCAGACGAAACGACCAAGGGGAAGACCAAGAGATAGATGGCTGAAAGGCGTGGAGGAATGTGTCAAGAACAGAGGCGAGGACTGGACCAGAGTGACAGCGGAGAGGTGGTGGGAAGAACGGACTAAGTGGCGAGGCTTATGTTCCAAACAGACCCAGCCTGGGGCTGGAAACTGTACAAGATGATGATGATGATGCTTCTCACCAGTAACTCCTCTTCTACCGAACTTAGTTTGGATCGAAGTTCCCCAAGTTGTTCAGCAGTAGTTTCCTTCTTGCGAGCAACAATGGCAGCTTGTTGACGAAACGGTGCCAATTTATCGTCAGACGGATTATTTGTGGCCAAATGGCGTTCAACCATTCGATTCACTTCATAATTCACTTCCTGGATCTGCAACCAGACACAAAGGATCATTTACAATGTGCAGAAAGAATGTGTAAGATTCAATCCTGGTATTGAACAAAAATAGCATAAGTCAGCCCAGAAAAATAAAGCAAAAGAACTTTCCAGTACAAAGACAAAAAGTTTCACTTTAATACCATAGTTTTGAGAAAAATAAGTTGAGAGTTTTAAAATCTAGATTTTATGGAAGAATGTACAATGAAATTCTATTCCCTAAAAGAAAATTTACTCTACTAAATCAGCTTTACCATTTGGCACATAGATTCTTTCCATATAACTGCACCTGTTTCATACATCACAGCCCACATAAACATATTCCATGGAAATACCTTGAGTAACTCTACTTGGACATTAAAAAAATTAGTAAAAACAATTCAGACAATGCATTTTGCAGATTTCCTAACAATAAAGAACCAAGCAGAAAGAGGGTATAGCTTGCATAACACTGCTACACTGCTGCTTCATTGTGTCAAATCTTAGAAATATGTGCATGAGCCATCATGAATTTCAGCTACTGTAAGATTATCAGCTGAGAAATTAAATTATAAAAATCATTTGTTCCAAATATTTATAAATCCAGACTTATTAGCAAATTTTAAAAATGATTAGCTGGTAAATTTTGTTTAGATGTTGGTTAGTAATTTTAACTAACATTAACAATTGAAATTTTAACTTTTCAGTCAGTCAACACGAGTACAATCCCAATTAAATTAGAAAATGTGATACAGCCTGATTAAAAGTTATTTGCACAGATTACATGAGGAGGGGACTTAAAAAGGATGACATGATTCGCGCGTCAAGTGGGCATCTCAGGTCCATGAAAAGGAACAAATCTACTATGAAAAGTAGTGTATGGAATGTTTCTAACATAAAAGAGCTATTGTTTGCTGGTTAGGTCAATTACTGGACACCAGGCTATTTTTTTTACATGGAAGCAGAGGCAATTTGATATTTAGGTTAAGGATTTCAAAGAATTAAAAATTTTAACTGTACGTTAATTGCAGCCTGTAGCAATAGTAAAAAAAGTGTTTCTGTATATTTCACCTAACCTAACCTAAGGCAGTGGAAAATTTCCAGGCAGGTCAAATTTGATGACAAAGCATGATATTGTTGTTAGTGTTAACTGTGATGTTTCGTTGATTCTCGTATTACGACCTCCACACAGAGCGGGTATATTTGTGGCGTAAGACTTGAAAATGAAGACTGTTGTTGTGATATCCTTCAATACACAGTCAGTAGCTACACATTGTCCTCTTCATCTAAAGTTTCGAGATGAGTTGTGCTAGACGTCGGCCAACTTAAAAGTAAATTCAGTAATTGAAGCGAAGTTGTTCCGCCAGCTGTTATAAAGTAAAATCAATGAGTTCATTTAAAGATAATAAATGTGAAACACAGTTAGATTTTACAGTGTAGTTGGTTAATGTGTCAGCCTGGAATGAGAACGATTCAGGTTTGAATCCTGACAGCAGTCACATTTCTAAGTCTTCATAAAAAAATGTTTGAATATTTTACATAAAGAAGCCAGTGCATCATAGTAAAACTCGTGCAGATCAAGGCATGTATCAGTGTACCTTATTATTCAAGGCATCAATGTCTCCTCGGCCCATGGCTGGCTCGGCAACAACATTCTGCAAAATCTCAACTTCCCTTTTCCTGGTTTCAATTTCTTTGGGTAACTTCTGTCTTACAATGTATGTGGTTACATTTGTCTCCTCCTCAAGGCGTTGCAAAATACCTGAAGTAAGGTATCTACTTAGAATGAACTGCATTTCATAGGTGAAACATCACACAATAGCATCACATTACAATAGGCTAGATTAAATAAATATAATATAACATCCCACCTCAAGGTGGCTGAGGAGAGAAGGAAGTGGATGGAAGAGTGGACAAAGATGATGGAGGAGGATAGTGAAGGTACAAAAAAGGTCCTGTATGGGATGGTAAAAAAATAAGAGGCGGAAGGATCCTACGGATTATGTTAGAATGGTGAACAAAAGGGGACAAGAGATAGAAAATAGGGAAGAACTGAAGAAAATGTGGAAAGAATATTTTGAAGAACTTCTGAACCCAAATGGAAAAGATGGTGAGGAGGAAGAAATCGGGGAAGAGGAAGATGAACTGCAAACAGAAAAGGACTTAACATGGAAAGAAGTGGAAGATGCAGTGAACAAGATGAAAGGAGGGAAGGCACCGGGTGTGGATGAGTTGAGTGTGGAGATGGTGAGAGCAGCAGGAGAGGTGGGGATACAGTGGCTGTACCGAGTGATGAGGACAGCATGGAAGGAAAGGAAGACCCCAGAGGACTGGAAAAAAGGAATCATTGTCCCGATCTTCAAGAAAGGTAGTAGAACAGATTGCAGAAACTATCGGGGAATAACACTGATGAGTCATTGTGCAAAGATCTTCGAGAAAGTTTTGGAAAAGAGAATTAGGACAAGGATAGAAGGAGGGATGAGGGAAGAACAACATGGCTTCAGAGCAGGAAGGTCCACAGTGGACTTGATTTTTGCTGTAAGGCAGTTACAAGAACAGCACTATGAGTATGGAACAGATCTACTGATGGCCTTCCTGGACATTGAGAAAGCATATGACAGTGTATGCAGAAACAAAGTATGGAAGTCCCTGGAGGATAGAGGAGTAGAGAAATGGACTATAAAGAGGATAAAGGAGATGTACAAGGGAAGCGTGAGCTGTGTGAAAGTGGGAGGAGAGAGATCTGACTGGCTGGAACAAAGAAACGGCCTGAAACAAGGAAGTGCACTGTCACCGTTACTTTTCATTGTGGTGATGGATGACATAATGACCCAAGTGGCACAAGTAATTGGGGATGGAAAGATGAAAGCAATGGTGTTTGCAGATGATTTGATGATTTGGGGAAACAAGGAGGAGGAGGTACAGGAACAGTTGGACGTGTGGGAAGGAATAATACAAGGGTATGGGATGAAATTTAGCATAAATAAGAGCGAGATGGTGATCACAACAAGGAAGAAGGAAAGAACCACAACGGGAATAACAATTGGTGGGGAACAGCTGAAGAAAGTGCAGAGTTTCAAGTATCTGGGAAGCCTGATACAAGATAATGGAAGGAAACGATAGAGAAATAAATGAGCGGGGGAGGCAGGCAGAAGCATTTCGGAGGAGTGTGAGAAGCATGTTATGGAGCAAGGATGTCCCTCAGAACAGCAAAAAGATCATATATCGGGCGTACTATGTCCCTATCCTGACGTATGCCTCGGAGACCTGGGTTATGAAAGGAAGGGAGAAGAGCAAAATACAGGCCAGTGAGATGAGGTTCTTGAGAAGCAGTATTGGAGCTACAAAGATGGACAGAATAAGAAATGAGAGGACCAGAGAATTAATGAAGGAGGAACCATTACAGGATGGTATAGAGAAATCTAGACTTAGATGGTATGGACATGTAAAACGAATGGAGGAGAAGAGGATACCCAGGAGAGTACATGAGACGAAGTGGGAAGGAAAGAGACCGAGGGGAAGACCGAGAGACAGGTGGCTGAAGGGGGTGGAAGAAAGCGTGAAGAAGAGAGGAGAAGACTGGGCAAGGGTGGAGGCTGAGAGATGGTGGGAAGACAGAAGACGTTGGAGAGGCTTGTGTTCCAAACAGACCCGGCCAGTGGCTGGAAACTGTGCAAGATGATGATGATGATGACCTCAAGAACAGCATATCACAAAATAATCCTTCTTGAACAGTGAAACCTGTACAGTAGAACCTTGATTCTCTAGACTAAGTGGGGATGGAGGTGATCTGGACTAACAAAAAATGTGCATTACATAAAAACAAAAGGAAAAAGTGACATAATACGGTACAATATATTTTCGAAACTCCCTTTATTTTTACAGGAATAATAGCCATGCCATTTCAAATAGTATAAGGATTCATAATTTAAAATAATTAATAATATAATAATAATAATAATAATTAATAAACATACAAAATACACTACAGTATTAAAATTTTGTGGATGTAGGGTGAGTGGTGTTAGTTTCTTCGTCTGTGCGAATGGGTCTCCTAGGACCATGCTGAATCAACACTTATTGGTCTTGATGTTTGCCCAATAACTCTTCATGCGCAACGATTGAGCGAGTCTTCGTTGCTGTGACCAGACATGTCTGGTAGGTCTTCTCTCTTCTCCCTCAAAACCCCGTGTATGAGTAATTTTCCTAATTTCCTCTCAATCCTTGAGATTGGGAAAACCTAATTCAGCCAAGTCCGTTTCCACCTGTTTGTACCAATTGGACCTTGTTGCCTTTTTCTGCAAAAACGTATAGATTTTGTGTGTTAACATAGTTGGGTCCATTCTGTCCAAATGTCCCATTAATTAGATCCTTCTCATACGGATTGTGACTGCGATTTTAGTAATTTTCAAATAGACGTCAGCACTACCAAGCCCACCCGAACATTGCCGAAGATCTGTGCAGGATTCTGTGGCAAGCTCTTCTTGCGCATATTCTAACATGAAAGATATGCTGATTTGACTTGACTGTCCACACGTAAATGTATCTTATCTGCATGGGTCATGCAAGCAGTTGCAGCATACTTGATGAGTGGCGAATCCCTAGCTGTTTCAGTACTTCTGAGGGAGAGAAATTTAGGCGAGGCGCACACCTGTTGCAGTATTATTATTATTATTATATTGGATTTAATGGTGCACAGATACTGTACATGATATGGCATGAGGGTGGTGCTCACAGTCACAAAATGGTTGAGAACGCCTGGTCTACAAAGCCTTTTTGCCCTCTCTTCTGTTCCTCGGCTCCATAAACTGTCTAGTGTTATCATTTTACAGCAAAAGACTTCAGTATCCTTGTGCTTATTCTTTCAATCAGATATGGTAGATAGAGGTCTCTACTCTGTAATCTGCTCCATTGTTTTTCAGTGCTTCTTCCTTAATTATTCTGTTTAACACCTACAGCTATTGTCCATTGTAACCACTTTATACTGTTTCGATGCCATCTTTCACTTACTCACCATAAGAAACTTTGAATTTAAAATCAACTTGTGCAAGTAACAGGAGTGCTAGATGGCAACTGAATAGGCATGGATGAGAAACGAGTCAGCTACCCACTGGCGCTACTTACCAGTATGTTCTCACTATGGGAAGCACATAAGCTTCACTGGCATGACTCTTCAGTGCAATATGCATCAAATTCTGAAGGAAACAAATATTGTAATGCTGTTGACCTGCCCTAACTCTGCTCAAAATATCCAATACTGAACCAGTGCAATATGTAATTTAGGCTGTGGTTAGTTGTTAATGATAACCACGTACAACTTCTTGTTCACTCACCAACAACATAAGGTTGAACTTTATTTTGGAATACTTGAAACTACATTGATCACCAAAAACAAGTGAAGTGTATATTACGCTTACAAAAATGTTCATGGAATATAAAATGTTAATCATGGCCACTACGCACTCCCTCCCCAGTGACAACGCATGCATACTTCTTGGGAAAGGTAACATGCCTTCCCGATTGTGTAGTCATAGTTTGCTGCTGCGTAGCAGGCATGGCTGGTCCAGGAGTGGTGAGGTATGATGGGGGTAGTAGCTGGAAGAGTGATGCAATGATCACTTCGGGTTGTTGCTCCTGAGCTTGTTGATGTCATTACGGGTAGCATGAAGGCTGACTTCAGTCTGTCTATGCAAACAGTTTGTTTACCCGCTGGTGTCATAACTTCAAAATGTTTGTCACTACGAGACAAAACTTGGTATGGTGCATTGTGCGTTGTTTGTAGGGCTTTTCTATGAGCGTCGTGTCGAATAAAAGGAAATTTACTGGTCATCAATGCTGGATGGACAAACACTTTCCAGTTGGTATGATGATCGATTGGGCCAGGTTTCAAGGTTCTCATCTGTTCTCGTAATTTGAAGATAAAAGATGGAATGTCTGTGATTATTTCTTCCTTTTGAAGGAAATTGGCAGATAGTCTGATTCCTGTACCATAATTCATTTCAGCAGCAGTGCTTTCATTTTTGGGAATGACATGCGAGCGAAGACCTATAAGTACCAGTGGAAGCTTCAGAACCCAGTCATCCATAAGTTGAGCTGTTAGAGCAGTCTTTAACTGGCGGTGCCAGCATTCAATTTCGCCATTTGCTGCTGGATGGTATACTGTGGTCTGGATGCGGACTACACCCATTGTGGCCGTCAGACATTTTAAAAGTTGGCTTTCAAATTGCCTCCCATGGTCTGTAGTGATGGTCTGTGGCACTCCGAAGCGAGCTATCCAGGTTGACAACAATGCGAATGCAACTGTTTCAGCTGTGATGTCGGTAAGGGGAAATGCCTCTGGCCATCGCGAAAAACGGTCGATGATAGTGAGCAGATAACGGTAACCTTGTGATGGTGGCAAAGTTCCAACTAGGTAACGTTAATGTGGCTAAAACTTGACGTTACTGGTGGGTATGTTCCATTTGCACTGTGGGTATGTCTAGAAACTTTGCTTCTCTGACATGGAATGCAGGTTTACGTCCAATCTTTAATGTCCTTCTTAAGTGATGACCAAATGAAGCATTTCCTAATGAGGTTGATCAAGCTTTTTACACCAGTATGAGACAAATTGTGGATAGAGTTGAAAACTGCTTTTTGGAATGGTAGGGGTATGGTTGGTCGAAGGTTCTCTTGGGATGCATCACATACAAGGTCTATGCCATTTTGTAATGCAACTGTCTGGAACACTAGTGAGGATGTTTGCCAGAGCTGTAGGAGTTCTTCATCAGATTGTTGAGCTTTAGTAATTTCTTCCATAGTGAAGCCTAACTGCATACCAATGGAAGAAATGCATGAGAAGGCATCTGCTGCAATGTTGTCTCTGCCACAGGTATAGTGAATAGCTGTTGTGAATTGTCCAATGAGCTGATATGGCGAACTTGAAGAGGTGAGGCTTTGTCTGAACGCCATTGAAACATGAAGGTCAGTGGTTTGTGGTCAGTATAAATTGGAAAGTCACGTCCTTCCAAAATGAACTGGAAGTGTTTAACAGCAGCATAAGCAGCCAGAAGTTCATGGTCGTAAGTGGAATAATTCTTCTAGGTGTCTGTGAGCTTATTCGAGAAAAATCCCAAGGGCTGTAGAGTGTCGTTCCTAATTTGGTGAAGAGATGCTCCAATGGCAAAGACCGTGGCATCAACCATCAAAACTAGTGGTAAATTTAAAGATGGATGAGCCAATAGTGCTGCATCTGATAAACTGGTTTTCAAGGCTTCGAAGGTTTTTCTGCTTTCTTCGGTCCATTGGATGTTCCTTTCGTCATTCTTCTTGACACCGTGAATTAAATCGAAAAGAGTGGCTTGCTTACTGGCAGAATCTGGTAGAGCTCTGCGATAAAAATTAATAAGTCCTATAAAACGATGCGAGTCCTTGACTGTTGTGGGTAGTGAATAGTCTGTGATTGCTCTTACTCGTTCTGGCAATGGTTTAATACCTTGATCGGATATAAGATAACCGAGAAAAGGTACTTCCATTGTATTATAAACATATACTTGCTCAAATTGATGTTGATGTTGTGTTCACTTAAACATTGGAATAGTAAGTGAAGATGTTGCTTGTGATCTTCTGAGTTCTCGGAAACCACGAGTATGGTATATCATCTATATAACAGTATACAAAGTCCAAATCACGTAATACTGAATCAATGTTTCGCTTGAATGTTTGATCTGCATTTCTCAAACCAGAAGGAAGACACAGGAATTCGAATAATCCAAATGGGGTGATGACAGCAGTCTTGGGTACATCGTCTGGGTGAAGTGGAATCTGATAGTATGATCAGACGAGATCTATTTTAGAGAAGACCTCTTTTCCATCTTAACTACTTAATTAGATGGATAGATTTCCATTGACCGAAATTCTCGGTAATTTTTATTTAAGTGAGATTTTTATATAGGGAATTTTTAATATTTTTATAAAAATTTTAGGATATTTATTTTGATGTTGATGTATGAAGTCTTCATGAATAAATATTAGCAGGCTCTAATTAGATTGCCTGTTCCTTTTATATTAAACAACTATCTCCTCATTTAACAACTCAGTTCCGAGTGTACTACTAGTTAGATACTGGCGCCCTTTGCTTATTATTCTTATTTTTAACCTTCACCCCCGAGATTCCAAAAATCTCATCCTCCAATCTTTTATTGTTCGATTTTTGTATGTAGCTAAGTAGTAGTACATTCTTGTTTTCAATAACTGTGTGGAGTATTCGACATCATATTGGTCCCTATTGGCTGATATTCCTATTTGACTAGTAATTATACATTTCTGGCAGCACGCCGGCCTCTCACAGCTGGGTCCGTGGTTCAAATCCCGGTCACTCCATGTGAGATCTGTGCTAGACAAAATGGAGGCAGACAGGTTTTTCTCCGGGTACTCTGGTTTTCCCTGTCAAAACTTTCATTCCAGCAACACTCTCCACTATCATTTCATTTCAGCTGTCATTCATTTAATCATTGCCCCAGAGGAGTGCGTCAGACCTCGGCAGCCGGCACAGTTCATATCCTCGCCGCTAGATGAGGGCTTCATTCATTCCATTCCTGACCCGGTCCGAGACTGGAAGCAGGCTGTGGATTTTCATTCATTTCAATACAATGTATTGATAAATTAACTTGTTTCAACCTTGGGACATGTTTCGAGCTTAACAATTAGATCTTCTTCAGCCAGGTGCACTCATTAAATTATAAAAACACACATTTAAAAAACACATAGTTCATAATCAAATACCTAATAATCAAAAGATTTCCTTAGTTCCGCCACGTCAATACAATATATTATAATTTTTGTGATATAATCACATGTCACTTAACATGTTTGCATTGGCATCATCATCAGCCTTTCAATGTATTGGCAGCACTTAAAAATCACTTTATACATTGAATGTGATAAAATGTTAACATAAAAACACACTCAAATCACTTATACACTAAATCACTTTAAAAGTTTTTTAAAAAGTTTAAAAAAAATTATGGTAGGCACTCATTACAAAACCCTTGAAGGTTCTAATTTTCTTTCTTGAGGTTTTCAAAATTCAGTTCCTGATGTTATCTCCGAAATTTCTGGTCAAGGGTTTCCATTCCCAACTGGAAAGAAATGACGCTAGGAGTAAGAAAATTTGAATAATAGAATGAAAAGAATTTGGAAAAGTATCCTTACTTATTTGCAAAACTTACGCTTTGTAATGAATGCCTACCATATATTTTTTTTTAACTTAAAAAAAAACTTTTAAAGTGATTTAGTGTATAAGTGATTTGAGTGTCTTTTTATGTTAACATTTTATCACATCCAATGTACAAAGTGATTTTTAAGTGCTGCCAATACATTGAAGGGCTGATGGTGATGCCAATGCAAATAGGCATCGAAACATGTACCGATGTAAATTAAGTGACATGTGATTATATCACAAAAATTTGAATAAATTGTATTGACGAGACGGAACAAAGGAAATCTTTTGATTATTATAGCAAGTCAATACGGAAAAATGGGTGACTCTATGAGTCAAAAAGATAATCAAATATCTATTAAAATGTTCATTAAAACCGACATGTAGTAAAACTTAGCATGCCTAAATGTGTGTTTTTATAATTTAATGAGTGCACCTGGCTGAAGAAGAGCTAATTGTTAAGCTCGAAACATGTCCCAAGGTTGAAACAAGTTAATTTATCAATAAATTGTATCGAATAGACGGAAATGTATAATTACTAGTCAAATAGGAATAACTGTGTGTGCGACGAGTTCCCAACTTGCCAACTAACAGGGAACTGTTGGCTTTTCTAGCTGGGGATCAGCGTCTCTTACGATCCTTTCCATCCTTCGGATACTGGTTGGTAGTTATGTGAATTTCGGGTACAGTACCTTTCAGGGAATCAAAATTAAGACTTGAGACTAAATGCAGGAAAGAGGTGGTGGTGGTGGTGGTAATGGTGATGCTATCACCATCATCATTACTGGCAGTAGCAATAATATTAGTGGTGATTTAAGCCAGATGGAAAATGGGTTCAACTTATAAATGTTTGACCGAAGTATTCCATTTTGTGAACAAATTATTAAATTATAGGAAGAACATTGCTGAAAACAATCGAAGTTGAGAAGTTCAAAGTTAACAGCATGAAGAGCAGGTCTATGTTAAATTATTTTGTACCTTGTGGAGTGGCACCTAAAGCCGCACGCCTCATTTCCTTCAGTTGTTGCTGTAATCGTAGAACCCGCTGCTCTGTCTGGTTTAAAGCAGACTGCTGATTCTGTTTCTGCACAATCACCTCCTTCTCTCGCTCACGCTCCAACCGCAGAGCATGAGCTGCATCTAACATTGCATCTTTGTTGGGCATGTTCTCCACCTGGATTAAGAACAAGGGATGAGAAATAGTTTTACATTAATATTCAATACTACTGCTGAAACATACCATGCAAGAACTCATAAACAACACTAGACTGTTTCTTTACATTTGTTGCCTTGTAGGGGCAGATAACTAACTGTTGCGTTATAGCTGTTCAACCAACCACTAACCATATGTGAATATACATTCCTGATAACATTAGATTGACGGAATCAATGTCCACCTTCGAAGATGGTGGTGCATGCGTCTATAGAGATTGTCATTTTAGTGTGGTTGACCTTGATTTCCCCCTTTACATCACCCTCCGCTGACACCTGCCTGACATTGTAATTGTCCTTTTTTAAGTGTCTCTACCCTTCTTTTCCTATCCAATGATTGGCAAAATGAGAATAATTTAGCAAGATTAATTTTTGGTGGATCTCAACCTCAGTTGTCACTAGCAGTGTTGTTTGGTAGATCACATCTACAACATGAATACATCCTTTCTTTAATTTTCTCTTAATCACCCGACAATTGAAGCCAATGCGGGAGCAAACGTCTATGTGACATTTCTTACTTATTGAGAAAAACAGCAGTAAAGGTGACTGTAACATAGACTTTTGTTTCGTAAACCAACACACTACAATGTGCGTGCTCACTCACTCGCATGTAATGGAGGCAAACAGAAAGGAATAGCATTATTTTAAGTTTATTGCTATTGTTTGAACCCACTTATAATGTATTAGTCTGTGAAAATAATGATCCTTTAAATGTAAAGCATATAGGAATGTGTTTCTTTACTGTGGTCAAGGTATTTTTATTAAGTTTCAAAATAACACTATGGTGCTTTTCCTTTTGCTATTTAAACACAATAATTTGCACAAATAAGCTTAGTAATACACGGCTGCCTCCCGACGTGAATGTGTTCATTATATACATTCCCTTCATAACATTATTGCCGCGTTCGAGTGGGAAGCGATGTAACATAGACTTTTGTTCCGTGAATTCTAATGTGCATTTCGCTATACAATTTCCCGAATGCTAAAGCCATCTGTTGAGATATGCTCGAACTACTTGAAAATACGTATTCAGAAAAAAACATAGATGTTTGTTCCGTGAATATCTCAAATTACACAGCGGCTTCGGTGGCGTAGTTGGTAGCATTCTGAGCTTCTATGCCCAAGATCGCGGGGTCAAACCCGACCGAAGTCATCGGATTTTTTAAGAGCGTTAAAAATCCCTCAGTATGCCTTCCTTTGGAGGGGAAGTAGAGCCGGCGGGCACATGTCATAGATTTATGGCATGCAAAAGAACCTTCCACTAACTACAATTGTGTGAAGCTAAATTAGTAGGTTAGATTTAAGAGGGGACGAAACTTGGGTCGGAAATCGCCTTTTATTTCCAGAAATGGCCACCTGAGAGGTGAGCGCTATTGTCGCTTAATCTGCATTACCGACCATGCTACAGAGTAGAGCGCGTACGGTGGCAGGTGAGAGAGAGCGTTTTGGACATAAAGAGACAGAGACACTCACTGCGATGTCGCCAGACTGCTCTTCCCGCAGTGTTGCTAATTGCTATGAAGCAAGTCAGTAAGCATTCAACCTCCACTCAGCCGACTTCTCAGTTTTCTTCCCTCAGTCTTTCGGCAGGACTTACGCAACCTGCCCAAGGGGATGTTGTGATGCTGTCAATCGTCACTTCGTCCGTAATTCTAAACGACTGCTATTCGGAAGGTATTGTTTTTTTCTTGCAACATAAGATTTCACGTGCGCCCACAATTGGGTTGTACCAAAACTACACAATGTCCACGCAGGGCCGCGACGATAGAGAGCGATCTTGGTCCCCACGGTATTGACTGCCACCCCACATTTGAGTTCTTTCCGTGAAATCCTAATATTCATGTTTTTTCTTAAAATAAATTAAAATTTCAATATTTGGTTATGTGAAATTATATCGGAAAGGGAAGCGATTCAACTTATTGAATTTTCACCAACCAGGCCTTTTACACAGTGCCGGATTTCTGCCTAGGCCTACAAGGCCCCGACCTAGGGGCCCAGCCAGGCTAGGGGCCCCGGTGGAGGAATTTTATCTGCTTATGAGGAGTTAAGTAAAAAGTTTGACTTTCTTACGAAACTACATCGTTTGGAATCTAAAGACATTCGTGAAGGAGCCACAAACCTTATAACTTTTTATCCGGGGGACTTGGATAGGACTTTGGAATACGAGTGTCTGCACCTGCAAGCTCATTTGTCGTCGAATGATGAAGTTATGGAGTTATCGTCACTAAAGCTATACACATATCGGAAAAAGGCTTTTTCGACATTTATCCGAACGAAGGAATTGCACTTCGAATGCTGTTGTGTACACCATCGTCAAACTGCTCAGTAGAACGGTCGATTTCAGCGCTAAAGAGAGTAAAGGATTGCTTTAGATCTAACATAGGAGAGAACAGGCTCAATTCACTCTCTGTAATGTACATAGAGTCAGAAATAATGCAGTCAATTGACTATGATGACGTCATTCATTCTTTTTCACAGAAGAGTGTTTGTCGTTTGATTCTATACATTTTACAGAATAACGTACCAATACTAACATAGACTGTATTATTCTGATGTTTATTAGAGTCATTCAAGTCGATTAAGAATTATATGTTCTGTACTAGTGCATTAATTTGCTAAATTTCCAAAATATCTTCGAGATGGTGGGGGACCCAAATGTCAAGTGCCTAGGGGCCCTGGATCTCTTAAGTCCGGGCCTGCTTTTGCGGGGACATAATCTCATTTTATATTCATTCGTGAATTTTGTACTTTTAAATTTCGTAGCGTGCTTACATTTTCTAAGTTGCCTTTAGCACTGTAACGCTTGAAATTTTACCTGCTGCCAATAGACTACAATATATACCTAGGTAAATAACAGTTCTTTAGAAATAACTGAAATTGGACCCAACGTTTTCGCTCTACAACGGCCCAAGAATCACCATTGTTTTAAAGTTTACTCACTATACCTTTCAAGAGTTTGCTTGGACTTATTTAAAAGACTGATATAGCAATTAAGAAGCAGTAGTTTTCTCTTTCGGGCCCTTCAGTATGCTCGGGCCCCAGGGCTGTAGCCCCATTTGCCCCTCCTTCTCGTCGGACCTGTGTCCACGTTGTCTTGCTATTTCATCAATTTCGTACGTACAATGAGCGGATTTGTGAAGTAACAATTCCACTCTGGTTTGTGATGGGCTGTGGGGAATATCATTAGAAGACAACCACTCGATAATGTAAGCCTCTCTGTTATTCGAGGTCGGAGCTTTGTTAATTTGCACTGAGAAAATGCTCACATTGTCCATAATAACTGAATGTGGACGGAGGTCTGGCAGTAATTATTCAGTAAACCTTAGTTTAAAACGAGCGTGTCTCTCCTGAACGGCAATGGTCAGATTTCTCCGAGTTCGATACTAACCCTCCTTTGGTCGCGTAGATTACTATTGTAATCAAGGTTCATTTGTTTTATATCTACGAACATAATACTCTAGATTTTCGTACATTCTGTTCAGTACCTTTCCAAGAAGTTCTTCCCATTACAATCCCCGTGAAATATTACATCAATTGCCACTATATAGCGTGCCAGTGGTGTACCACATAGTCAATTGTATTCCACTCGACTATTTGGGGAACTACGCTTGAACTCATGGGTAGAGCCCTCCGCGGTAAACAAAGCGTTATCCGCATCCGTCCCGCATCCGCACGTTTGTTATCCGAATCTACTGGCATTACTATAATATTTTTAATTAGATAAAGCATAACGCATTAAAGCAACACATTTACACATTTGGGAAGAAAGTCGTTCCTTTAGGCTTTGTATGTCAAGTTCTATGTTTAAAATGAATGTTACACGGCCAGAAATGCAACACTTCCAGTTCGGAGTGTTAATTATGCTTAATGACTTAATTTGAATGATATTAGCTTAAGTAATCAAATTACATTTCTCATGAAAATAACATAACGGAAAAAAATATGTCATCTCATAAACATCCGGGTCCTAGAAATGAAATTCAACAAGTTCGGATCGTATTCTAAAAGCTATCCGCAAATTTATTCAAAACATTATCCGCAGCTTATCCGCTATCCGCACAGCCATGCAAACTATATATGCATGGCGAAAAATGTTGCGGATATCCGCATCCGCGTAGGGCTTTACTCATGGGCGCCCGTAGGGGAGGGGAAAAAAGGGGCCATGGGCCCCGTCTGGAATCCCGAGAATATTTCGACTGTTCATTGTCACACCAGTTTATTTCATAAATTGAGGATACTGATAGTTAACTGATTTAGATGTAGGGATAATTCCACAGTTTTAATTAACTAAGTAATTTGTGATTATTTGAAAATATCTCCAGATATTTAGAAAATCGGCGAACTGGATTAACATTACTATTTTAATGAACTGCTTGATTTTTATTTTACTTGTTCTTAAGAAATGAACATTATGACGATGATTCACAAAAGAAAGAAAACAAGAAGTTCCGTGAAGAACTATACAGCCTACTTTTCATGCCAATGATTATTCTACAGAATATGAACCTATCTAGAATAATGACGAAATTAAGTTGCTAATATCGAAATTTCCAATTAGTTCGAAATACTCTATACCTGGCATAATGTATCCTAATAGAGCACTACAGTTGGCAGCCCTGATGACTGAATATATTCTTAGTTCCGTCTCTTAAGGTACAAAATACAAAATTTGGTTGAAGTCCAATGAATAGCATGGACGTTACATGCAGTTAAACATTGGATCTAACAGCGCGCGTAAAATCATGTTGGCAACAATGTCATGCATGTATTGGTCAGAAATAATCTGAAATAATATGATCTATTGTTGTGCCAATTTTGAATGAAATCCATTAGTTAGTATAGAAGTTACATGCATTTTAAAATTGGATCTATCAGCAGGCTTAGAATCATGTTGGCAGCACTGACGTATATTAGTTACTCTAAATTCGTCCAGAATGCCAGGTACTATACGTGTGCAAAGTTTAGAGCTATTGGCTTGCATACTTTCTGATATATTGATATTAGGGTAACAAAAATAGGGACAGCACATATTAACAGTTGGCAGCACTGGTTGCTCCTTAGAATACGCATAGTCATATCTGTTATGGTACACATAGCACATACGAAATTTGGTTGAAATCCAAATGATAGTATGGAAGTTACATGTATTTAAAGTTGGACCTGTCAGCAGGCTTAGAATCATGTTGGTAGCACTGATGTATATAAGTTACTCCAAATTAATATACAATGTCAGGGACTATACGTGTGCATAGTTTAAAGCTGTCGGCTTGCATACTTTCTGATATATTGGTATTTGGATAAAATAAATTAGGAGCATTTATTAACAGTTAGCAGCCCTGGTAGGTCTGAAGAATACGCTCAGTCATATCTGGTTATGTACACATACAACATACGAAATTTGGTTGAATTCCAATTGATAGTATAGAAGTTATATGCATTTACAAATTGGACCTATCAGGAGGCTTATAATCATTTTGGCAACACTGCCATGTTTAGCCTCCTGGAAATTAAACTGAAATATTATGTTCTGTACGTGTGCCAATTTTGAAATAGCTCCCATTCATACTTTCCAAGATATCCAACATGGAGCTCAAATTTCAATTGCGATTTTTTAGCAGTTGGTAGCACTGACATCATTTTCAAATATGGCCATGAGATATTCAGGTATAGATCTTTACTCCTACCAAATTTTGTTTCGATTGCTGCAGCCGTTTAGGAGTTGATAGGGGGGGACACACACACAGCCAGACAGACAGACAGAAGGACAGACAGACAGACAGACAGACACACATTTGCCCGATCTCATAAGTCTACTTTTTCCTCATTTTTGCAAAATGTGAAAAGTAGGCTAAAAACTCCTCCCATTCATGCCATGAAGATATGTACCCGACGGTTTTAGAGCAGTCAAATAATGAATAACACGAAGCAAGTAAGAAATGAAACTAAATTGCGGGGCGGAGGTACGTATCATCATCAGCTAGTGACAGGTAGGTAAAGAAATGAAAAATACAACTTGCCTCCCTCCCCCCGGAAAGAAATCCTGCGAGTGCCCATGCTTGTATAGCATTGTATAGAATTGGGCAACTGAATATATTAAGGAACACTTAATTGTAGAAAAATACTCATCTGTTCGCAAATATTTCATGTTTTTACTCAATACGGGAAACTGCCAAATTTCTTTCAAATGTAGAATTATATAAGTTTTCATGTTATGTCAAAATATTTGGTATTTCATGTATTTGTCATGGAGGAAAGAAAGAGAGGATTTGCCCAGAGCTCGTGCCAGTGAAGCAAAGCTCTGAGTCCAAAGTGGGCGTAACCTAGTGTTCTGTGACTTGTATGTGGTAGAGCATTGTGCATGGTTATTTCGGAGTTTTTTTTTCTTCCTAATAATGGCGTGTAGTGCCTATGGTGGTACGAATCGACAGAACAGAACAGACCAGGAAGCATAAAAATATAGTGGGCCGATTATTTACCATACTTGAAAGTTAC
The DNA here is from genome assembly GCA_946902985.2 of Meconema thalassinum. NCBI lineage: Eukaryota > Metazoa > Arthropoda > Insecta > Orthoptera > Tettigoniidae > Meconema > Meconema thalassinum. Next base: position 302,135,264 of record OX336393.1, read on the forward strand.
AATATCAATTGATGCTGAACCGTTGTAAGTTGTATCCATGCAATTCTGTTGCAGGTTGAGTTTATTAATATTATATTATATCTCAGGACAGGAACGCATGGAGAGATGCATCAAACCAGTCGAAAAACTGAAGACTCAAACAACAAAACATTATATTGCTCTAGGCAGCGCAGCGAAGGCATCTCCTTCCGGTTCTTTCCTCTATGGTATTTGTCTATGATTAGTATATTCATCACACTCCATCCTTCTTATAAAATCGAAAATCAAAATTTTAAACCAAAAAAAAAGAACAAATGAAATACCCATTAAAATTGGCCTACGATTGTAATCCACGCGACTACTGACGTTGCATTTCGAGCCGACCTCCTAACCAAAACTTCCGGTCCTCCGGAAACGTCGCTTATTTTCCAGCACATTGACCTTGTATAGTTTTGACTTACATTACGCTTCATCAAGGTAATAAATGCAGTAACTTATGTCCCTGATTCACCGATCTCGTACATTACGGTACCGGTACCCTGAAAAATACAGTTCTCGCCGCTAATGATGTCACTCCTTTCCATGAGTAGCTTTTTCTCGCCATGAGTTTCCTCATATTTTTAGTGCTACGCTTATCTTATACTGTACTGTAGGTTCATAATTAGTTAAAATATAAGAAACTACCAGAGTATTAGTGTAGGACATTACTGTGAAAACACAATAGATATGATTTTTATACAGGGTACTTTTTTCGGTCTTGCGACATAGCCGCGCAGCGGCAAAATGCATGCGTAGTCGGGTTACTCATTGCGAGAGATATAGCGCTGCTATGTTGCTACATGGACAGGGGTAGATGACCACGCAGTTCCGCCCCTTAAAAAAACAATAACAAACTTGCTAGATGGATAAAAAAGAAGGACCCTGTACTTTTAATTAATAAGTGTATGATAAAAATGTTTCACAATAAATTATACTTAGACTCGTTGAATTAATAACACTGTATACAGAAGATTAACCTACTAACAGTTCGTTTAAAAACGAAAGTAACACAGTAGAATCCTATTCAATGAACACAATACATGAGCTGTAAGTCTTGTTCTCAGCGCTAAAAATAACTCGTCACTCTGCCTTACCGACCCATTACGCCTGCGCTCTTGCGGCTAAGTAGCGAACTTCTACGGCAGCGGCATTACGACTGAAAGTGTGGGGCATTAAAAACTACTTGTTTTATAGAAACATGCAGGAGAAAAGCAAGATTCATCTCTATAGAAGCATTCTTAAACAAATACCCTTTACAACCATGTAACTTTTCATAACTTTTGACAGTCACATTGTTTTTTAATTTCTGAAGTAAAATCGGTGAAAAAAACGCCTTGCCTTATGGGAAAACTGCTTCTCAGTTTCAATGATACAAAATGTTATTATCAATGAAATCTCATTTGAAAAGTTTAATACGTGCTATTGAAGGTATTTACGTGATTTGAAAGTGAAGTTTTGTTTAATTTCGGCCATTGACCTATTTAAAACGAAGATTTTAACTCTCTCTCAATGCTATAAGCAGAGCCAGCCACGAGCGGCCGGCCGGCTGACTTTAGCGCCCTCTTAATTAATGCTCTATTAAAGCTCCAACGTTTGCCGCCAGGTGCCGGTTGCAGTGGCATCTAGTAGCCAAGTTTACAGCTAGGTGTCATTGATGGTAGCATATGGTAGCAAAGGTAGGAACTACTTGAAATTGATCGTCTGCAGTCCTTACCTGAATTACAGATAACACACACTAATACAACTATCACAATTATTAATACCGATTACCAGACAGATTCTACACACACCCAGAGAACACAGGGCTACATGACCGCGTTGTCGCAGCCCTTAAACTGAGGAACCAACCATAAAATTACACAAAATGTAACATAGACGTTTGTTCGCGCATACCCTTCAATTACTTCACCAGAACATCTCTCTCAAATCAAACTATATAGTATATGAATGTCATTTTAAACCACAAAATAGTATACCTGCTAACTTTTAAATGCCCGATCGGTAAAAACCCCATGCGACAGAATGCACGGGAAGCCGAATGCACCAAACTACAGTAGAATACGGCAAAATGCCTGTTATTTTCTTTGCTTTGGTATTTTAAAAAATGTTCCTTTTCAGTACACATGGGAATTCCAAAGAATAGTTTTTCCTAAACCCCTGATAATACTGTTTGTCTGTATACTTACTCATGATTACCGTTAAACCACAGAACTATAATACAAAATAAGCCTCAGACATAGTTCATGTTATTTTCTAATTCTAGCTTCGCAACTCGCGGTGGGGAACAAATGAACAGAAACAACTATGGGACGAACCAATCTTTCAGCCACAAAAAGAATATATAAATAAAATATTGATATCAAACAACTAGGATTCAAAAGCTATTTCAGGAAGCATCGCATTCATGATCGAAAACCACTCAGAAAAATACAAATCAAAGCAATGAATGGAATATTCGCCGGTCAGACACCATCAATCGGCGGCCTGCAGAAGGTCGAATTGGCGCAAAAAAAAAAAGAGACCTTGATACGTAAAATATTACAGTTTTTTCATAAAACCACAAAACACACTGAAATTCTGTAAAATTTACGAGAAAACCATACAAGTAGGTAGGTATGATAATATAATATTTTTACGGAAAATGAGCAATATTTTTACCCTTCTTTGCATACGTTCAATCCTCTTCACAACAATCTCCTTTTCTCGTTCCATAGTCTCGATGTCAGAGCGGAGTTCAGAAGTAGAGTAGCCACTATTCTTCAATGCCTCACATTCTTTGTGAACAGTCTTGAATTCTTCAATCAGACGATCATACTACAAATAGAGTTAAAACATTTTAAAACTGATTGTATATCGGTACTTATAAAGGAAACATAATAGATCCAATCATTGTGAAAAACAGATATACAAAATCAAAATTTAGAGCAGCGCTGCTCAACTGTCGAGTGCATGCAGAGAAAAGAACATGCAGCAATGCTTCAGCATTTGTCATCGCGACCATGTAATGTAAAATAAAGTTACACTAAAAGATAATACTGTTATTATGGCAAAAGAAACAAGAAATAACATCATAAAAGGAACAGGGTTTCTCACAGTTTGGTATTTTTATCCTCTAGGAAGGGTTTCTTAACATTTTAACCTTCACACTTCCCTCTTTTCACAAAACAATTAATTTTGGAATCTTCAGAACAGCATTTAGAGCCTTTAGGCCATGTTATATGCTTCTTGATATCTGACATCTCATTCAAGTGAGACTGTTATTTACAAAGATTTATTTTGCAAGTCACACTTGCTGAGAAAACATCAGACATCATGAAGTATATAACATGACCTAACAACTCAAACAGTCATTCTGAAGATTCCTACTTCATCCCTTAAAACTAGTAAATTAATTTTGAACCAATTACATAAATCTCATGCATACTTGAACCTGTGACCTGGAACCTCTCAACAAAATATGATGATGATGATAATTGTTGTTTTAAGGGGCCTAACATCTAGGCTATCGGCCCCTCTCAACAAAATAAATACCGGTATGTTACCTAGACAATTGCTTAGCCAAAATTGCATTCCTATAAACTAATATCTTCTTAGTGTTGAAATTTAATTTTCCTCCAAGAGATTTTGTTTTAATATCCTAAAAAACAGAAAATATTGGTTTTATGATCATGTTCTTTTAATGTATCATTTCAAGTACTCCCAGTCACTTGAAGAGATACTTCTAATGCAGAGCAAAAAAACTACAAATTCGGGGTGCCATCTCAGGCAAAGCCAGCTGCTTGTCATTTCCTACACTTTTCACTTTGCATGGTACATATTTACCGGTAAGTTCAGTTAGGAATGTGGCACAGCGATAAGGTTCTCACCTGCTAATCCCAAGGTAGTAGGATCGAATCTGATGCAGTCATTTGGCTTTTGTGACTGCTTAAATGTGAGAGACCTGTGTCAGTAGATGTAATAGCACATTAAGGTCCCCTTCATGGTGAAAATCGTGCACCCTGGCATCTTTAACTCCACAATACTGTGGTTATAAGGGATGTAAAAGCCATAATTTTATTATTAATTATTATTTAACTTCATTGAATGCTTTTAAAAGTCGTCCGTTTCTCATTGTTAGCAAGGATTAAAGGAATTTATTTACTGTCGAGGTAGTGAGGTATGCAATATAAACAGAAAGAGCAATCCCTATGAGATTTCTCAGCTTTATTGATCTTTATACTAAGCATGTGAACTGATGGAAAGTAATAATGCAATTAAAGGAACTACAGACCTGTTCATAAAGTGCAGCTATATCAGCATCTCCAAGTATTTCAGGTGGTACTTCAATCTTCACTAGATACTGAGCTAAATATGCTCTTTTCTTCAAGTCAGCCATGTTCTGAAATAACCATTCCAAAATTGGATGGATTATTTGTTTGTCCCCTTGGACGAGACCCTGGCGAAAAGCTGACCTATTACACAAAATGCATATATGGAAGTCATTTCTAAAAAGATGAAGAAAAGAACTACTATTCCACAAAGTTGACATTAAAAAATTACCAAGAAATAAAAGACATGCATCACAATGAAACTTGAAACATGAAACTTTTGAGTCATCAAAAATCACTTTCCTATGTACTAGGAAGAGTGGTGAGTGGTTTGTCATACTAACATGAACAAAGCCGACACATTGCCCGGAGATACAGTAATTTGCATGGCCACCAGTGACACAACTAGACGAAATCATTCCTGCACAAAATACTGGCACTGAATGGTGAAATATTTATACACAAATTGAAATGGTGGATCGTTGAGGGGATGCATCACATTTTGAGTTGACCACACATCTAATGCATTGGTTCTGAAATATGTGAAGAGGAAGAAAGTAACATAGTAAAAACATAAAAGATAACCTATCTAAAACTTATCATTTGGAATGACAAAATACAATCGACTGAATTTCACATTACAAAATTGAAGGCTGGTGAGGCAGAGGATGAAAATGATGCCATAGTAGAGGAACTTCAGGGACTGGTCAAAAGTAGAATTCCCACATATTATTTAGGGAGGTAGAAGATCGAGCCAGATTCGACAGGATTGTAGTGAACCTCCATTGATGGAGACAAGGTAATGGTATGCAAACCACGAGGATAAAAAAAAAGCCTCTTACCTAGCACAAGTAAAAATTAGCATTCTAACATTCCTCATGGTCCTATAAGCTTCATATTCCTTATGTAAGCACTGTCCACTAAGTCTGTAATAAACAATTTTAATGTACCGGTAATTATGCAGCTAATCTTTACTGCAGGGCATGGGCCAGCCATGTTTATGGGACCAAAGATCAGAAGTGGAACAACATTATAACACTCACAATGGGATCATCACTTTATAAAGCAACCATTAGTTTGGTACAGTGATTCACCATGTACCGTATCTAAATGAATATAATATACACTCATGAAAATGGAAATGGCAACACCATGAAGGAATAAGCTGCATAATATACTCTCAAATGCCAAACGACAGTGATGGGATTTGACCATCCAACACTGAGCACGGTAGACTCTGTAGACACACTAGAGTCTTATCGACTATGCTGCACAACCACCTAAGGGCAATTCCCAGGAAGGAAAAGTATTATAAATCCTGTGTGACGTTTGACTTTCATTTGATTCCAAAGAATGTATCATACTTCAATTAACAGCACACACAATAAGAAAATATTCTCTGTGATTATTGTAGCACAATGAATCTCAAGTTGCAATTCTATTTTTCAACCAAAGGATGTCCCAAATTTAAAAAAATGGTAAGTACAGTAACAAGTCAACAAAATTGTCTCACGAAGTTTCAAACTGCGGTCAGCTTAGGACAAGAAATTTTCTTTTTAAAAACCATTGCAATGCAGCCCATGAAGTTTTGTGTTGTTGATTCGTTTAGGGGCTTTGAGACACCTCGTGGTTATATAGTCCCATGTACTTATGGGTGTGAGGAATCTGCCTCATAACCTGTGTCATAGTGAAGGCTGAATTAGTGTAACTGATATAAAAATTAAACATTTTCCACCCAGCCTGCTTCCGACTGAAGTATGCTTCGACTCAGACGGGACACGAAGCAAACATCAGTCAAAAGAAGGCAGCTGGACAGGTCACATTCAACATACGGATCCTGACAAACATAGCAATAACACACAATTTACTGGATTTCACGTCTCAACCTTCACGAAGTCCATGAAGCATTAAAAAATATAAACACTGATTCCCATTCTTGAAATTCATACAGCTACATATGAATTAAAATTGGAACTTTGCTGCCAAAATACCTTTCTTAAATGAAATATATTATCACAAGGACTAGATCTCGATCAGAGGCTTTTTTTAACAATGTCATTTGCATAACATTTGGAACTTGATCCAATGGCACTTGTTTTTAGATATGGAATAATATTCCAAAAAAGATATTTTAAGTGTATTTTTTAAGTTTTTAACCTATTTAAAGTTTAATTTTTTTAATTTTTATTGTAAAGCACATTACAGTCATTTTAACTTACATAATATGTTGCAAAATTAATTTTATTGTATAATAATTTTATGTAGCCTATAAGAGATAGCTACATTATAGCTAAAGAAGGTCTTTTGGACCCAAACATGTACTACCGCAAGTGTAAGGAAAAAAATATTGTATTGAAATGTGGAAAAAAGCCTGATTTATATAAATTAATTTATTTGACTTACTAGTACATGTTTCGGAAATACTTGTTTCCTTCTTCAGCTACTGTACCGGTAGTTATATAGATCAAGTATGTCGATGTAAGATCTAGTACAAATTCTAGTACAAAGGACCTGGGCCGATGAACCAACCACTGCAAATTGCAGATTGTTACGTATCCACTTGGACATTAATCTTGGCTTTCTTGCCCAAGGGGGTGTGGTGGCGCAGCGGTCTAGCTGTTGGCTTCTCATCAAGGTGGACCGGGATCGATACCCGGTCAATGCATGTGAGATTTTCAAAGTGAGATGCCATGTCCTGTGGTTCAGATTCCGCGTAAAACGGAGGTCCCGTGGCTAATGATCGCATGATTAACGGTCACGTAAAACTAAAAGCTTCCTTCCTTTCTCCTTGCCCAAAGTGCTGCCTCTCCAATCAGACTGTGTGCCCCTTGTTACAGGAATCAAACCCAGGGTTAGAGCGAACACACTGTTTGAAATAGTAACACTGGAGGAGACCAAATCTTGGCGGGGGGGGGGGGGGGGGAATCTTAAAACTACTGAAATTAGCCAAAATACCTTTAGTAGGGGAGGTTGGGGTTTACTGGACCATCTCAATAATAATCAAAATAAGAAGGGAAATTATTTTTTCACTACCACATGTTAATTCCTTTAGGGTGGCTCCACTGTGTAACCTAATATGTCTGCTGTGTGTATGCTGTATTCAGAACAATAAATAGAGAAGTGAATTTTACAGGTAAGAGTAAATTTTTGTTGCTAGTAATTAATTCTCCTGAAGTATTATTTATTGACACTTCACAATTTTCTTGATTAGTTTTAAATTCAATAGTTATTGCTTTATAAAACTTCATAAAATCAAAAATGCAGAGCAAGCCATTTTCCCGCCATTTTCGTGATTATTCAGAGAGAGAATGTGGGGTTAACTGGACCATTGATGTTTGGGGTTAACCCCAAAATTGCTGACCAAATATTTATAAGTTAGATAACGGTACCACTATTATGTTTGCCAGTATTTAATGAACTTCACACTGTTAAGACAAATACACCTCTTTATTACAATTTATCTTTCTTTCTTTCTTTCTTTCTCTCTTTCAGAAAATGATTAGGAATCGTTGGTTGGTTCTTAAGTTTAGGGGCTGCGAGCCTGCGACAACGCTGTCATGTAGCCCCGTGTACTTTGGTTGTGTGTAGAATCTGTCTGATAACCTGTGTTAATTGTGATGACTGTATTAGTGAGTGTTATCTGTTTTTTAATTTAAGTACAGACTGCAACTTAGAATTTTTCAAATAGTTTCTACTTTTTCCACCAAGCGCCACCATCAACGACTACTAGGCCAAGTTCAGAACTTAGCTACTAGACACCACCACAGTCGGCTCTTGGCAACAAACATAGAAACCTAAGAGCGTTGTTTACATTCTTAACCTATCCAATTTAGCTTCACACAGGTGTAATTAGTGGAAGGATTTATAACATGCCATAAATCTATGACATGGGACCGCCGGCTATACTTCCCCTCCGAAGGAAGGCATACTGAGGGATTTTTAATGCTCTTAAAAAAAATCCTACGGCTCCGTTTGCGTACAACCCAAAACCGGTCATATTCTACAGTAGAGCTGGAAAATGCTGTGAAATCTGTAGCAAATGGAGAGTTGTCTGACCATCAGGCGGAAAAACTAACAGGTATTCCTCGTAGCACATTAAATCGCTATGTCAGGAAATACAGAGCTGCAGAAGATACTACAAAAGTGAACTTCCGGCCACGGAATGAACATTTACAAGTTTTTACCAGGGATGAAGAGGTTCTGCTAGTAGAATATATTCAGACGTCTTCAGACATTCATTACGGATTGACCAAGACTTCAGCAAAACGTCTCGCTTATGAGTTTGCAGTAGCAAACAATAAAACAATTAGGCCAAATTGGGAGAAAATGAAAATGGCCGGAGAAGACTGGCTTATCGAGTATTGTAAGCATCATAACCTTGCCTTACGAACTCCAGAGCAGACATCATTAAACAGGGCCGTAAGTTTCAACAAAACTCATGTCTCTGTATTGTACAACAATCTGCGAGATATAAAGACAAAATTTAAATTTGGTCCTCAAGATAGGCTTACCTATAATCTCGACGAGACGGCAGTAACAACAGTCATGGTGGCCACTCAAATCGGTCAACGATTTTCCAGGAGTTTTCCAGGAATTTTCCAGGAGTGATTCTCATTTTTCCAGATTTAAAAATAAGTGCGAGTTCCGGGGGGAGGGGCTTTATCGGTTACCTACTTCAAGACCAAAATAAAGCAGTTGTGTTTGGTTTACTTATACAGATGTTGACAAAAATTAGTGGTGATTGCGTTATTGATACGCAAGCCTTACACACAAATGATTTAATTGTTGTTTTAAAAAAACCTTTGTGACTCAAATATCCGCTTTAAAAAAGAGAAAAGAATGCCGCCTGCAATTTTATTGCGGTGAAGTTGTCTATACTCAATATGTTTTACAAAAATACTAGCCTATCGTGTGTTCTCCCACACAGAAACAGGTAGCCTGAGGAAATTTCTTTTGTTAATGATAGAGTGCTCACCCAAAACCACAGCGGTAGTATGATTTAAGATGGAAAGTTTTTTATAATTAATTAACAGTGGCTATTTTCCAGGAGTATTCAAATTTTTCATCATTTTCCAGGAGTTTTCCAGACCTAACAAAAATCCAGGAGTTTTCCAGGAGTAGTGGCCACCATGAACAGTACACAGGCCTTCAAAGATACTGACTGAAATGGGGAAAAAACAAGTAGGTCAAATGACTACAGCTGAACGAGGGGTTTTGGTGACTGTTGCAGCAATTGTAGGAGCCACTGGAAAAGTAGTCCCCCCTTTCTTTATTTTTCCTAGGAAGAATTTCCGTGACCACATGCTTAAAGGTGCCCCACCTGGAAGTGATGGAGGAGCCAGCCCGAGTGGAGGGATGACAAGTGTATTGTTTCCGTCTGTATTGAAACATTTTGTAAAGCATGAACGACCTACCAAGGACCAACCAAAATTGATCATTCTGGACAACTATGAATCACATTGCAGTATCGATTCTCTGAACTTCGCCAAAGATAATGGAATTGTTTTGCTGACCTTTCCACCACACTGCAGCCATAAAATGCAGCCCTTGGACTTAACTGTATTTGGACCTCTAAAGGCTAAATACAACAGTAACATGCTCTGATTTCATATGTAACTTCACGAGAACACCAGCCAATGCACCAAGAATTACCATATATGACATTGGCGTTCACTCCAGCTAACATCATGAAGGGATTTCAAATTAGTGGTATTGAACCTTTCAACTCAAATATTTTTACTGATCAAGATTTTGTGGCATCTTATGTAACAGACAGACCTTTACCAATTCAACAGTTTGCAGAAGATGACTCTCCAGGAGAAGGGCCGAGCAGACATACAGATGACAACATGGGGGGATCCTGAGCTACAGTCAGAAGATATACCAATTCAGCAGTCGGCAGAAGGTGACTCTCCAGGAGAAGGACCAAGCACATGTACAAATGGCAACAAGAAACCAAAATTAAATCTCCTGAGCATATCTGGCCATATCCTAAGGTTGGCCAACGGAAAACTACTAGAGGTCGAAAGAAAGGAAAATCAACTGTCCTTACTAGTACACCAGTGAAACAACAATTAGAAGAAGCAGCAATAGCAAGAGCAGCAAAGAAGCGGAAAAAGACAGAAAAGAAGTCTTCTGTAAAACGCCAAATAATACAAAGTAGCAGCGACTCTGAAGAATCTGATCATGTCCAGTATACTGATCTCGGTTCTGATTTAGGCCTTTATAATAGTGATGAAGTTGCTGAAACAGTTAGAAATGGGGACTTCATTGTAGCCAAAGAGGAAGGAAACTGTCACTAGTAGCCGGAATTACGTTGCTCAAGTTGTTAAAATGTATGAAGATGGCTACGCAGTTCAGATTTATAAGCGAGTGGTTTCTACTACAAAAGAAGAAGAAACCTTCAGATGAAGTAATTGCCAAACTACCAAATCCTATACGTGGCACCAGAGCCTGCTATGAAAATTTTATATGGTTCCCGATCGATATCACTAAATTCAGTGTCCACTAAGACTTGACATTTTCATAAAAATGTTTATTTTGTGCAATTAATTTAACCAAGAGGTCCAGTTAACCCTGACATATGGTCCAGTTAACCCAGCCACTGGGGTTAAGTGGACCAAAATTTAGATCATAGTTTTTTGTTTGTTTCTAGCAGTGTGTTGGAGATACGATCAAAATTAAGATACCAATGTTTGTGAGTATGCCTAGGGACAAGTTCCCAAAGAAAAAATTTAATAAGACCTATTTCTACTGTAAAATTTTAGGGAAAGAAAAATGTAGGACCAGTTAACCCCAACCTCCCCTAAGGATGAAAAAAGAAATCTGAAAATGATGTACAGTAACTCAGTAATAGATGTTTACTCCTCCGCTGTCTATAACCCACCCGCCATCTTTTAGATCATGACTACTAATAATAATAATATCGTATGGCCTCGGGTGCCTGGTGCAAGCTTTGTTAATTGACACCCAGAGGGTAGCTTGCATGTCGAATTTCATCATTCCTTTGAACGCTATGAAAGTCAAGCAGGTTAGATATCTAAACTCCTTGACACTACAGCGCTTTCAAGTAGAGAATGGAGGAACTTTGTGTTGGCGGAAAATCCCGACATTAATTTTGCCATTGAACACGGCCTACTGAATTCAAATGGGTTCTTTAACATGCCAACATCGTATGACATGAGTATCGTGATTTTTGTCGCCTTCAAAAATCACTTACCATGGCCAGGGGCGACCCTGCAATCTTGGGGTTGGTAGTCCGACACTATAACCACTCACCCACCATGGCAAGCAGATCATGACTTATATAGATAAAATCACACATCGATAATTTTTATCCAAGCCAATGGTTTTGGCAATTAATGCTTTTTCACATAATTGGAATATTACGTGTGTAATGTGAAATAATTTCCACTCTGAGATTTGCTGATGACATTGTCATACTAGCCAACACACCAGAGGATTTGAATGAGTTTCTAAATGGTATGGATTCTGTCTTGAGGAAAGAATTCATGATCAAAATTAATAAATGAATACAAAAATTTTGGAATGCAGCCGCAAGAAATCAGAAACCCCTATGGACGTCGAATTGGCTGGTGAAAAGCTAAAGGAAGTAGGAGGCCTCTGTTACTTAGGAAGCAAAATAACCAGTGATGGACAAAGCAAAGAGAATATAAAAAGTAGGTTACCACAGGCAAGGTAAGCATTTCTACAGAAAAGGAATCTGTTGACATCAAATATAGATTTAGGTATTAGGAAGTCATTTTTGAAAGCCTTTGTCTGGAGCGTGGCGCCCTATGAAAGTTAAACTTGACTGTTGGAGCAGCAGAAAAGAGAAGAATTGAAGCGTTTGAAATGTGATGTTACAGGAGAATGATGAGATGGGTAGATAGGGTTACAATGAAGAGGTATTAAGACGATTGGGAGAGGAGAGATGTTTCTGGCGACTGCTTATGAAGAGAAGAGATAGGTTGTTAGGACACATAGGCTACTAAGATACCCAGGAATAGCAAACTTAGTTATGGAAGGAAGGGTCGAGGATAAGAACGGTAGGGGAAGACTAAGGTTAGAACATGTTATACAGATTGCCTCGGATGTAGGGTGTGGTAGCTACGGAGAAATGAAACGATTAGCTCAGAACAGGGAGACATGGAGAACTGCATCAAACCAGTCAAAAGACTGAAGACTCAAACACACACACACATGTTGGCAACAGTAGGCCTAATGTGATGTCAATTTGTGAGTCATTGTACGATTAAGAAATAAAAATATATATTTACATAATTTAGCACATCCGGTGCAGTAGTGATAATTGGCATTAGATTTAATTGCTAATGACTCCCAGAAAGGTATGAAAATTATATATTATCAATAATTAGCCAAGTAGAAGTGTAAAAGCTCGGTTTTGGTATCCTACAGAATTACTGATTGAATCGGTAGCGGTTCACTTTAGACCATCCTTTGTATAAATATTTTTAAAAACTGAAATTACCTGATTAATATTCGGGAGGATATCAGGAGAGGATTGAGTATTAGATGTTCACTGATCCGCTGTCATAGACCCACCATCCCGCCCAAATAGCGACACGACTTATATAGTTGAAATCAAAGTTCTCACCCCCTTCTTTCTCACTGAGTCAGTATTGCCAACCCCACACGTTTGGTACTATTTCGCACGTGATATATGAAATCACTAAGTGAACTCAATTACAGTGTTTATTGATGTATTTATGCTGTTTTACATACAAAAACATACCTAACCTGGGGCTTACGCTCCAGACCCCCTTGCTTGTGGTACTAGCATTAATTTTCGACCAGGCAGTACCTAACCTAGTAGCAGACATAAATTGTATGTTATTAATGTTTTACATACAAAAACAGACCTAACCTGGGGATTACGCCCCAGACCCCCTTGCTTGTAGTACTAGCAGTAATTTTCCACAAGACAGTGCCTAACTTAGTAGGGAAGGCGTGTGGTGAATTTCTTTATTCAAGTTGGTAACGTCGTCACATGATCGACTTTCGGGTGTCACAGGACTGTCAAAGATGGCGTCCGTAGTGAAGAAAGTGAAGAAAAATTGCATTCTTTCCGTGAAATAACAATTATTGTGGTGCAGCAGTGGCTATTGAGTATGAAGAGATTGTGAAACGACTCCCAATAACTCCCCGAAAGGTGTGCATATCATAAATGATATATTTTCAATAAGCTAAGGTGTTAAAAGTGATGAAAAGGGAGGATGGTCTAAAGTGAACAATAAATATTGAATCTTATATATGGGGCAGATGGCCTTGTGGTTCTGCCCCAAAACAACAATAACTAATTTTATATACGGTATTTTGCTTTCTTGTGCTTTGTTTGTAGTTGCTAGGTCTACCAAGAAGAGTTGTGTTGGCTCTAAAATCTGTCCCATGCTACATGCTTATTCGTTACATCTTGTTAACTACACATACTAGTGCCACACTCCATCAAGCCATAGAAACAACTTCTGTAATCTAACTTCCTCTTCTACAAACAATGATAGTAAGTTAGTATTGAAAATATAGCTTACGCCGACGTTTCAGGTCCAGGCTTGTATTTCAAGACTCTGAGCATTCCTAAAATTCGCACAGTAGTTTGATCTGGCTCTTCTCCACGGACATCTACTTTATTACTTGAATCTACATCAGCAAGGACATCAGTGAGTACCTTAAAAAAAAAGATGAATATAAAATCACACAGAGAGTAATTGTTTCTCAAAAACTATCCACAAGATTTAAACAACATCCACCTACCTGTAGCAACTGTTCAGAGTTTAAGGAATCAAAAGATATTAGGCTGAAGCTTTTATTGAAAGGTGGTTTGTTGATTTCAGTCACAATATACTTCAGGCGATCACTCATGTTTGCAACTTTCTGGATCTGCTAAAAAATAAAAATAAAATCACAAACCAGCAGGATGTGATTTCTAAGAGGGGCTTATACTGACCAGGTACTGATTGTACTCAACCGTCCAAGGCTCTGTAGTTTATATAGCTTTAATAAATTTCAAGGACTCTCAACCCATTAATGAACATCGCAATTTGATTTACTTTTTTCTGTGCATCTATCTCATTAACACGATTTCTCTCACAATACTGCCTACCTTCCTCGTCAGATTTTAAATAACGCTAGCTTAGCTTTAATAATAAATTCAGCCTTAGCCTTAAGCCAAGGGAAATGTCATACGAATTATCGACATGTGAATGCCAATCGTCCCTTCTGTCTTGCTTCTGTCAAGCTTTGGTTGCCAAGGTTACAAGAAACAACATACGCATGCTAACATGCTAAGGCCAATAGCCAACTCTGTAAAAATATAAACTTTTAGGACTAATACTACCAAAGAGGATATAAGTGGACCAAGCTGCGGAAGTAGTCACCAGAGAGCACCACACGACAAATTGAACAATCTGTGGCAAATCGCAAGTTGATGCATTCATTTTTAACATTCTGTCTTACTAGCGGACCCGTGCGAGAAATCTCGCATGTTCATATAGATAGATAGATAGATTTTTATTAATTCCATTTGATCAAATACAAGCATTCAATACATTTTTGATATAGGACACGTCAGAATTTACATGCATAAAATAAAAGAACTAACAGGTATATATTACTAAGATTATAACTATTTATAACTTATTATAATAGCAAATCTTAATAGATACAATCTTATTGCACAACTATTTACACCTCACTCTATTATCATAATATGAAAACTTAATTCTATAAATACAACAACATACAGCTAGATATTAAAATTAAATTAAAAAAGTAAAATATAGTTATAGATTCCATCACTCCTATACGCTAAAATATTCAACTACTGAGTAAAAACAATGGCACTGCAGATAAGCTTTCAACATTCTATCAAAGGTTTTTATTTTTGGGGCCAGTTTTATATACTGGGGTAGTTTATTGTATAATTTAACTCCAGTGTGAAAAGTTCCTTTTTGATATATGCTTGTGTGTGTGTGTGAAATATGAATGTTTTGATTTTGTCTTGTGTTATGCCTATGAACATCATTGTTTGTTTTAAGAAAAACATCTTTATTCATTAAATTCTTTTTAAAAAACATAATACTTTCAAAGATATATATGCAGGGCAGTGGGAGAATGTTTAAATCTTTAAACAGAGGTCTACATGATTCTCTAGAGTTTACATTTGCCATAATTCTAATCGCTCTCTTTTGTATCCTAAACGTGCTTAGTACATCTGGCGACATACCCCAAAATATGATCCCATATCTTAAGTATGAATGGAAATAAGCAAAATAAGTATTTCTTAATGTGTGCATGCTAGTGCAGGTTTTCAAAATACGTAACGCAAAGCACATCGAGTTCAGTTTAGTATTCAGATATTGTATATGTTTATTCCATTTCAAGTCTTGTTGTATCCATAGTCCTAAAAACTTTGTTTCTGATTTATTTTCTATTTGATGACCATTTAATGTTATATTGGGCATCGCAGGATTCCTATTCTGTATAGTGTGGAAATTTAGACATACTGTCTTTTTATAGTTTATTATGAGGCGATTATCTTGTGACCATTTGGTTAACTCTCCTGTAACGGAGTCAGCAGACTGCTGTATGACCTGTTTAGTTTCACCTTTTATTACGAGTGTTGTATCGTCCGCAAACAAAATTTCCTTATGTGAATGAACGTTCTGTGTTATATCATTGATATATAGAAGAAAGAGTAGTGGGCCCAAAACCGATCCCTGGGGTACTCCAAATTCAATAATTCCCTCATTGGACAATGTTTCATTAAGTAATTTGGTTCCATCATCCTTGTGTCTCAAGCTTACTATTTGTTTACGCCTTGTTAAGTAAGACTCTATCCATTTATTAGCTAGACCTCTAACACCATATTGATTTAGTTTGGTAAGGAGGATTTTATGGTCAACTACATCAAATGCTTTCGATAAATCCAAGAATAGGCCAGTTACATGTTCCTTATTGTCAATTAATTTCAGTATACTATTACTACATTCGTAAATTGCTGTCTGTGTAGATTTTTCCGTTCTAAATCCATGTTGTGAGTTTGATAATATTTTATTTTTTTCTATGAAACTTATCAGTCTCTTATACATAATTTTTTCCACAATTTTTGCAATACCAGTTGGTAAGGTAATAGGACGATAGTTATCTAATTCATCTTTTGAACCGTTTTTGTGCACTGGAATTACTTTTGATAACTTCAAAATATCCGGGTAAGTTCCTGAGAGAATTGAACTGTTTATTAAGTGCGTAAGTGGATTTATTATATTTTCTGCACATTTCTTTAAAATTGCATCAGGGATGCCATCAATGCCAGCACAGAATTTATTTTTTAGCTCTTTTATAACTATTCTTACCTCTTCACTTGTGACATGATTTATAAATAAAGAATCACTGCATATATTTATTTTATTATTAGAATTTAGTGTATTTACCTGTGATTTATTTAATAATTTTTGCGGAATTTCCAGAAAATAGTCATTAAAAGTGTTTGCTATTTCCTCTGGATTATTAATCACTTTATTATTTCTGGTCAGTGTAATGTTCCTTTGTATTTTAGCAGATTTTCCAGTTTCTTTCTTTATTACGGACCACATAGCCCTGTTTTTATTAGATGATTGGGAAATAAAATTATCATTATGCATTTTCTTTGCTAGTCTTATTACCTTATTTAATATGCTAGTGTATTTTTTGTAGTATAAATTGAATTCAGGTGTTGTGTGGTATTGTTTATATAATTTGTGTAGAAATTTCTTTCTTTGACATGAATTTATAATCCCTGTTGTTATCCAATTGCTAGTTTTGTTATTTTGAACAGTTCTTCGTTTAAAGGGGAATGCTATTTCAAAATAGTGTTTTAGGGTACTGTTAAATGCATTAAATTTATCATTTACATTTTCTAGTTCATAAATTTCTGACCATGTTTCCTTATTTAATAAGTCATTGAAATATGTAACATTTGATTCAGTGAATGACCTGCACTTTGATTTTACTCCATTATCATTATTATTGATTACTTCGGATACTTCAAAACTCAGTATTTGTCCATGGTGGTCACTAAAACCCGGACAATAGACTTCTATTGAATGGTGATATTTATCTGTATTTATAAAAATTTGATCAGGAGTGGTTTTACTAAATTTTGTTATTCTTGTTGGTGTATTTACTGTAGGTTTCAGTCCATAGGAAATTAGTAACTGGTTTAATAATTCACAATTTCTATCAAGTTTTAAGAAATCCACATTTACATCCCCACAAATTATTATATCGAAATTTACTTTGCTCATGTTATTGAGTAACAATTCTAGTTTATCTATAAATAGAGGAAACTTTCCTGACGGAGAACGGTATACGCATACAATTATTAACTTAAACTGCTGAATTTTTACGGCAGAGAATTCAAAATCCTGTTCCATAATTAGATAATCATAAGCTGTTATCTGTTCATGATCTAAATTATTTCTTAAGAAGATGCAAGTACCACCATGGCTAATATTAGATCTAGAGTATTTACTAGCTTGTATAAACCCTGGGAATTGAATTAATTCGAGTTGTTCCTCTTTCAGCCAATGTTCTGAAATACATAGTGCTGAGATGTCTTTAAGTTCATTTTTAAGCATTAGATTTATGTAATCAATTTTATTATAAAGAGACTGGACATTCTGGTGGTAAATTTTAAATTTGTTACTTTTGCAAGCTTGTGTTGGTGATTTATTTACATTATTATTATCATAATTGTTATTATTATTGTTGCTAGACAAATCCGAAATACCATTGTTGCACTCCGTTAAATTTGACTTCAAAAGATGTGAATGCCAAACCTCACGTTTGGCTTCTTCTACCAGTTTCCCTGCTTCCACTCTAATGATATTACTGTTGAATTATTCTTACCATTTGAATTTACAATTTTGCAGATTTCATCACTAAGATACTCTTTTCCTAATCTATTTAAGTGTAGGCCATGCCGAGTGTGGAACTTCCTGTCTAATTTACTTACATCTACAATTTGGACATTTGGAAAACTCTTACAAATTTTATGAATTTTTCCATTTGTAGCCTCTATTTCTACATTTACACATGACTTGGGAATTAAATCGTGTCTCTGCGGAATGTTTACAATAATGACATTTGTTTTTTGCATGGATGGCAATGTACCCTTTAAATCTTTGATTACCTTTTTACTCTCATTTCTATAGACGTCGTTTGCTCCAGCGATGATCACTGCGTAGTCCTTTGCAGTAAGGGACGCACACTCTCCTATCATCCCGTTCGTGACTTCTGCATGCTTTCTCCAATAGGTTTATAATGAGTGACTCAAGGAGAAAGGTTTTTATGCTTTTATTTCAACCAAATGATTATAGAACACTATTTATATTTCAGTTAGAATTCCAAGCTATACGTTCTCTAACTAAAGAAGGCAATCACTGAAAATTGGAGCATTATAACACTCACCAGTTATTCGATTGTGAAAGCATCCTGGTCAAGATTTCCTGCTTTATCTTGTTGGCTGAGGAGCCTCTTTCTCCCTTATCAGGACAGCGCTCGATGGAAAACATCAACCTGTTACCCATAATGTTAGGAAAGAGATTTATCGGTTGTTTAAACAGTGAATTATTGTGTTTTCTGCGAATGAATAATGTACCTACCCATTTTTTTTAATGTAATAGTATATAACTCTATATAATCAAAAAATTCCAACATGCTGACCTATGGTTTATAATTATTATTATAATTATATGATTATGTTGTAAAAAGTTATTATTATTTGTTAGTAACAAAGGTGTATGAGCTGTTACCGATCGGTAGAGAGGAAGTAAAAATAAAGATAGAGAGGTGTGTGTGTGTGGGGGGGGGGGGGGTAAATGTTTAGGAACGGACAGCTACGCTTAGTAGTTAAAATATGATTATTATTATTATTATTATTATTATTATTATTATTATTATTATTATTATTATTATTATTATTATTTGATAAAGTTGAAAAAAGGTTATTGATGGCTATTGCTAAACAAAGAATGATTACCTCTTACTGAGCTGCAACAAGGATAATGGGGGTGGGGTATGAAATTTTTTGAATGGACAGCAGCGTCATAGTATTAAATAATTCTGTTACACAGCAGTGGTAGACATAGGCAAATGCAACCTTGTTGAAGGTCGCAGATAAGTTTTTGCTGACTAGACTAGGTTATTTGGTAAGAAACACTTCATGAAGTCTTAACGTTCAACACTAAAAAGTCAATGACAGCGGCATCTGGTAGCTAAAGTTGTAACTAAAATACTTGTAATTGAACTTGTTGCAAGCCCATAGACCATGAATTATAATACCCTGCTATTGGTTATTGGATGCAATTCATAGATAATTTAAAAAATAGAAATTAAAGGCATTATACCTTTTAGTAACACAACATGTGTAAGTTATATTTAGTTGGTGAGAAACGCTCTATGAAGTTCCAACATTCGCCGCTATCTGGAAGCCAAAGCTGTAACTAGAATCCTTGAAATTAAACTTGTTGAGGGTCTACATGTGTTCAATTAAAATACCCTTCTATGACCATTGACTGCAATTCATATATAATTTAAATAGAAAGAAAACCCACACATGCTATGTTTGCATAAACTTGATTCCTCCTTGCCAACATGCACTTGAGATAATAAGCCATCAGCATTCGATGTTAAGAATACTCAGATGGTTGTAACCGTGAATGTGAACCTGATTAGCGGCTTTTAAGGTTGGAATGGAGTACACTTGCCTCAAAACTAAGAAGAGGAGTGTTCGATTCCCCACAACACCCATTGTGAAATGGAATATAAATTGTTGTCCACAGTAGGTAATATAAGCCGATCCTGGCGCAGGGGCTAATGCGCAAGATGGCCGCCACGGGCAATCAGCCCTATGTTATTCTTATGGAGGGGACAGTTATAGCTGGCGCAAGGGCTAATGGGCAAGATGGCTGCCACGCCCTGAGACTGTGTATGACGTCACAGGGAGAGGTCGGCCGTGTAGTTGCTAAATTGAATATTTATTATTATTATTATTATTATTATTATTATTATTATTAGGTAATTATTGATTGATCATGTACAATCAAGACCAGCCTTATATTGTCCACCTCTTGCTGTAGTGGCTAGCATTCTTGGATGTTACTGCGAAGGCCCGGGTTCGATTCCTGGCTCTGCCAAGAAATTTAATTTCTGGTCTCGGGAGTGGAACGGGTACACTCAGCCTTGTGAGGCAAAACTGACAGGAGCTGGGTTTTGATTCATACCTCAGCCATTCTGCCTAACCCAACTTCACCTAACCTAACTTAACTTCGCCTAACCTAACCTAACTTCACCTAACCTAACCTAACTTCAAAGTGAGAGCAAATGTTGGCAGCAAAAAGTGGCTGCAAAAAGTGAGAGCAAATAAGTGGGAGCAAATGTGAGAGCAAAAAGTGGGAGCATAAAGTGGGAGCAAAAAAGTGGGAGCAAATATGAAAGCAAAAAGTGGGAGCAAATGTAACAGCACAAATAATAAACTTAGTTATAACCTAACCTAACCTAACCTAACTTCAAAGTCAGAGCAAATATGAGAGCAAATGTGAGAGCACACATAATATACTAAGTTATAACCTAACCTAACCTGACCTAACCTAACTTAACCTAACCTAACTTAAAAGTGCGAGCAAGAAAAAGTGAGAGCATAAAATGTGTGACCAAAAAAGTGAGAGCAAATGTGAGAGCACAAATAATAAACTTAGTTATAACCTAACCACACCTAACCTAACCAAACCTAACTTCACCTAACCTAACCTAACATAACCTAACTTCAAAGTGGGAGAAAATATGGGAGCAACAAGTAAGAGCAAAACGTGTGAGCAAAAAGTGAGAGCAAAAAGTGGGAGCAACAACGTGGGAGCAAAAAGTGGGAGCAAAAAAGTGAGAGCAAAAAAGTAAGAGCAAATGGGAGAGCACAAATAATAAACTTAGTTATAACCAAACCTAACCTAACCTAACCTAACCCACAGAAACCTCATTTAAAGATTTTAGATTTTACATTTTAACATTTTACATTTTAGCATTTTAGATTTTAGATTTTTTCATTTTACATCTTTCAGATTTCACATTTTACATTTTTGATTTTTTGTGTTTTAGATTTTAGTTTTTTTAGATTTTACATTTTAAATTTAAGATTTTTTTATTTTAGATTTTACATTTTCCGAAAAGAGTCAACTACAAGGTCACATACCTAACCTCACCAAACCTAACTTTACCAAACCTAACTTAAGCTAATCCAAAGGCTAATGCACACACACAAAGTATATAAGGGTACATGCAACTATCCTTATGCTAGTCTTATAGGCTACTGTACAACATGATCACTACCCCAACAGGGTATTTTTTTTCATTTGGTTGTTTACACATTTGTCAATTTTCCAATTTCCAATGTTCAGTTTTTAAAAAATGCCAGTTTTAAGTTTTTCAATTTCATAATATGGAAACATGGATTTTGCATTTTGTTGTTTACACATTTGTCAAATTTCCAATTTCCCATTTTCATTTTTTATGGCAGTTTTAATTTTTTCAATTTCATAATATGGAAACATGGATTTTGCATTTTGTTGTTTACACATTTATCAATTTCGCAATTTCCCATTTACAGTTTTTAAAATGTCAGCTTAAAGTTTTTCAATTTCATGATATAGAAACATGGATTTCCCAATTTGTTGTTAACACATTTGTCAATTTACCAAATTCCCATTTACAGTTTTTAAAATTTCAGTTTAATGTTTTTTCTATTTTGTCAATATGGAAACATGGATTTTTCAATTTGTGTTTTACATGTTCATTTTGCATTAGGAGTGGAGAGAGGTGGGTAGTAATTAAAAATGTACTAGCAGTGTCCATACAATATTTTTTATTTTAAATACATGTATACCATTTACACATAATACATTTTATATATATTCTTTTTTTGTTATAAATTGTACAGTTGTTTTTATTTTGTTTTCTATTTTTTATTTTTTATTATGAATACCTTTTTATTTTGTAGTGCTATTGTTTTATTTCCTAAATTGCTTTGTTTTATGTATTTGCAGGCAGAAGATTTTGATATTCATAACTTAATTCTTTAAGCATGGTTAATGATTGAGTAATGACCATAGGCATGTGTACCTATACCATCAGCGTCAATCACTCTTTTATCATCACCAGGACACAAAGCAATTTTGTTTAGTCTTATAGATGATAATGTTCATTGGTATTCTTTTTACATTGTTTTTCATGACACAATCCTTATAATCTTGAAAGCTTATACAATTTTTGACAACACCTCTGTTAATAACTTTAATATTTTTGATTTCTTTACCATTTATTGTAACGGGGTGAGTGGGGGTGAGTGATGATAAACCACCACACGTCCCACGTTTGAGATTATTGTAATGTTTACTCTGACTAAGATACGTTGAATTAATGGGCGCCAAAACCTCAACACTAAGTTGAAATCTAAATTTATATTTATCAACGCCTAGCTCGGGCAGAACACCTTTAAGAATCTTCACACTCAGACCGTGCCATGATTTGATCATTAACCCAACTAACAATTGTATCAGGAGAAGGAATTTGGTCTATATCTAATGCTACCTACTGAAAGCAAAGATTGCATAGTATAGAAATGAATTTATTATATAAAAAGGTAAGTTGTGGCAATTTTAATAATAACAGTAATTTAAAATTGGAGCGTAACGATTTGAATTTTACCACTAGAAAATTACGTGAAAATGGAGTCGGATGAATTACTGAATTTACTATTATTCCCAAGCTAAAAGTTACTCAAATTCTGATTATGAAACGATGAAGAGAGAGATTATGTAGTTCTGAGTCATTCGCGCTTACCATTGGAAATAGCCGTAGCATTTCCCTCGTACGTGATGAATCACGAGAACTTCCATCAGCCTTTTGGACGTCGCCTTCTTCTTCGTTACTTGCGGAGATTGTTGTTAAAATGTTGAAGTTAAGCCGCAGGGGCTCACATCTTGTGGGCGTGGGTTGGCGACCACGGGGCCCCAGCTGAGTCCGGCATTGCTTCCACTTACTTGTGCCGGGCTCCTCTGTCTTATTTCCGGTCGACCTCACTTGGTCAACTCTTGTTCTCTTCTGACCCCGACGGTATTAGGGTATCCGAGGCCTAGGGAGTCTCTTCCTTTCCCGCCATAATTGGCCCTTGTCTCATCTTTTCTGATACCCTCCTTCTGCGAGGGGTCAGCCTTCTTTTTCTCTTCCTTTTACCTCCTGCCATGTGCTCTAGGCCCTTAAGGAGGCAGGGTGTATGTAGCCCCACCACTTCTGGTGCACCCTAGATAATGCTACACCCTCAGGGGCTCACGGCTGGTGAGTTCGGGAGTTGGCGACCCCGAGGGATTCCTGAGCTGGGTCCGTTTTCCCCTTTTGTCCCTTACCTTTGGGGCGGACCCTCTCCTCTTTCACTTTCCTATATGCCTTTCATGGCTCTCCTTCCTTCCAAGTCCCTCAATCCGCCTTCTCCTAGGGTTGAGGGCATTTCTTTTCCTTCTGTCCTTTTATTTGCCTTATTCTCCTTTATTTTTCCATTTCTTCTTCTAGTATGTAGGTTATTAGTTAGTTTTAGTTTTTAAGTTCGCTTTTCATTTTCACGATCACCCAAACCATCAGGGGCCGATAACCTAGATGTTAGGCCCCTTAAAACAACAATTATCATCATCATCATCAGCATTTTGTAGTATTTAAATGTTTTTCACCAGGTACGATAAAAATTTAACGGGTTCAAAATTAATATGCACGGAAACTAATTCAAACATGCACAGGATGGGAAATAAGGGCGTTTCCGATTAACAGCATAAGCATTTAATATAATAATATGAATCGTACATTTACTTTTAAGATCTTCTACCCTTATTAAATTACGTCATGTATCGGGATGTGTAAGTGAAGAGATGTTTTGTATTGTAGGGTGGACAAGTGAATAACTTATTTAACTGTTAGTAGAAGGTTAGTATTTTGTAGTAGAATTGCTCTTTACTTATTCTGAAAGGGAGTAGCAGCCTTTCAGAATAAATCAATTCTCTACTAGTCTAATAGACGGTTAAGATATTGATAATATAAGCCAACTAATGGCTACACTGCGTTCTGCTGCACGGCTGAAAGCAAGGGGAAACTACAGCCGTAATGCTATTCCCGAGGATATGCACCTCTCTATGCATAATTACATGTGATGATGGCCTCCTCCCTTGTAAAATTTCAATCCGGAGGTAAACTAGTCCCCCGTTCGGATCTCCGGGTGGGGACTACTCGAGAGGGGGTTAACATCACAGAAGTGACAAAGAGGAAATCTGACATTCTACGGATCGGAGCGTGGAATGTTAGAAGTCTGCTAGGAAGTGGAAAGTTAGAAAACTTAGAAAGGGAAATGGATAGGTTGAGGTTGGATTTGGTTGGGATTAGTGAAATGCGCTGGCAGGAAGAACAGGACTTTTGGTCAGGAGACTATAGGGTCATTAGCACTAAATCAAACAATGGCCAAGCAGGAGTTGGTCTCATATTGAGTAGGAAACTTGGACAGCGGGTAGAATATTATGAGCAATACAGTGAACGGATTATTGTAGCAAAAATCAATACTAAACCTACGTGCACCACAGTGGTACAAGTCTATATGCCTACCAGTCAAGCTGATGATGAGGATGTTGAAAAGGTCTACGAAGAAATAGATGACATTCTGAGGTATATCAAAGGTGATGAAAATGTTATAGTAATGGGAGATTGGAATGCTGTGGTAGGAAAAGGGAGAGAAGGGAAGATAGTAGGAGATTTCGGATTAGGTGAAAGGAATGATCGAGGAAGCAGGCTGATGGAATTCTGCACCGAACATGAGTTGGTCATAGCTAACACCTTATTCAATAACCACAATAGAAGAATATACACATGGATGAGACCAGGAGATACAGGGCGTTACCAAATCGACTTCATTATGGTCAAGCAGAGGTTTCGAAACCAGATTTTGGATTGTAAAACATATCCTGGTGCTGACATAAACTCTGACCACAATCTGGTTGTAATGAAATGCAGATTAAAGTTGAAGAAACTGAAGAAAAGTCAAAAGCCAAAAAGGTGGGCAATAGACAGACTGAAAGTAAAGGATGTAAACGAAAGATTCAAGAAGAGTATAAAGGAAGGACTAATCAAAACCCCTAAACAAACTTCAATTGCAGACGAATGGGCACTTTTGAAGAATGAAATAACAAAATCCGCAGAAGAAAACATTGGTAGGAAAGAAAGAATAGGTAGAAAACCCTGGATCACTCAGGATATACTAGAATTGATGGATGAAAGGCGGAAACACAAGAATCTAAGAGATGGAGAGGGGAAATCAGAATACAGACGTCTGAGAAATGAGGTTAACAAGAAGTGCAAGCAAGCGAAAGAAGAATGGTTGAAAGAGAAATGTGCAGGTATAGAAAAGTGTCTGAAATTAGGAAAAGTAGACACAGCTTATCGAAGGATTAAGAATACTTTTGGGGAAAAGAAGACTAAGTGCTGTAATATTAAGGACACAAATGGAAAGCCTCTAACAGATAGGGAAGAAAAGCTTGAGAGATGGAAAGTTTACATAGAGAGTTTGTATAAGGGAAAGGAGATTGAGAATCATGTAATGGAAAGGGAGGAGGAAATTGATGAGGATGCAAAAGGAGATTTAATATTGAGATCAGAATTTGACAGAGCATTAGAGGACTTAGGCAGGAACAAAGCACCAGGCATAGATGATATACCGATTGAGTTGCTACGCTGCATAGGAGATGAAGGTCTGATCAGGTTATTTCACTTGGTGTGTAGGATTTATGAGACAGGTGAGGTACCCCCTGATTTCAAGAAGAATGTTATCATCCCTATACCAAAGAAAGTGGGAGCTGACAGATGTGAAGATTACCGTACAATCAGCTTGATTACTCATGCTTCAAAGATCCTGTCTAGAATAATTTACAAGAGGATTGAAAGCCAGGCCGAAACGGAGTTGGGTGAAGACCAGTTTGGTTTCAGGAGAAATGTAGGAACAAGGGAAGCTGTACTAAGTCTTAGGCTGATTTTGGAAGGTAGAATAAGGAAAGATAAGAGAACGTTCATGGCATTTGTAGACTTAGAAAAGGCTTTTGATAACGTTGATTGGACTAAATTGTTTGACATTTTGAAATCTATTGGAATAAAGTACAGGGATAGGAGGGTGATATACAATCTATACAGAAACCAGACAGCAGTCATTCGAGCTGAAGGATATGAGAGAGAAGCTGGTATTCAGAAAGGTGTAAGGCAAGGCTGCAACTTATCACCCATACTTTTCAATCTTTACATTGAACAAGCAATGAGGGAAATTGGAGAAAAATTTAAAGTGGGAGTGAAGATTCAAGGAGAAATAATTTCAACTCTGAGATTTGCTGATGACATCGTCATCTTGGCCGACAAGCCTGAGGATTTGAATGAGTTTTTGAATGGTATGGATTCCGTCTTACGGAAGGACTTCATGATGAAAATTAATAAATGTAAAACAAAAATACTGGAATGCAGCCGAAATAAATCAGAAACCTCTATGGAGATCAAATTGGCAGGTGAAAAGCTGAAGGAAGTAGGAGACTTCTGTTACTTAGGAAGCAGAATAACCAGTGATGGACGAAGCAAAGAGGATATAAAAAGTAGGTTGGCTCAGGCAAGGAAAGCCTTTCTACAAAAAAGGAATCTGTTGACATCAAATATAGATTTAGGTATTAGGAAGTCATTTTTGAAAGCCTTTGTCTGGAGCGTGGCGCTCTATGGAAGTGAAACTTGGACTATTGGTGCAGCAGAAAAGAGGAGAATTGAGGCATTTGAAATGTGGTGTTACAGGAGAATGATGAAGATCAGATGGGTAGATAGGGTTACAAACGAAGAGGTATTAAGGCGAGTGGGAGAGGAGAGATGTTTCTGGCGACTGCTAATGAAGAGAAGAGATAGGTTGGTAGGACACATACTAAGACACCCAGGAATAGCAAGCTTAGTTATGGAAGGAAGGGTCGAGGACAAGAACTGTAGGGGTAGACCAAGGTTAGAATATGTTAAACAGATTGCCTCGGATGTAGGGTGTGGTAGCTATGTAGAGATGAAACGATTAGCTCAGGACAGGGACGCATGGAGAGCTGCATCAAACCAGTCAAAAGACTGAAGACTCAAACAACAACAAGTGCTTAATAGTGGTGGATCACAATCCGTAAGCCACATACGTTGACTCCCTGTTCACAAGAGCTCGCGTATTTCTCATGACTAATGTGTCAGTTGAAAATAGCAGTATTGAAAAGTTCGCCATCGAACACGAGTACGTAGTCCGTAGACTATGCAAATACAATGTTGAAGTTACGGTCCGATCACAACGGAACCAACAAAAAAGTACGTCCACTTCGGACAGGTTACAAAGTAATAGTTCCACTCCTCACTGCACGCAAATACTTTATTGTCTCGCCGGTACCCCCACCAAAGTTCCACTCCTCTGCTACTCGTCTCGCCTGTAGACCAATCACCGTGCGTCACGACTCCCCTCCTTGGCTTGATACAGGCGCGCGAGACCTCCCGCCACCAACTTCCCCACATTCGGTAAATTTACCGTTCCACACCAATTCGCCTTTTCTTGATACAGCCAGCTGGAAGTGTTCCTCGGTTTCGTCATCGCTTCTCGACAAGAATATTCCTGTATCTGAATTCCCAATGACTCATCTCTCTCACAATACACCCTAACTGACTAAAATCCGTAAAATTCACTAATCATATAATTTTCCGCGATAATGTTGTTCGTAATAATTCGCTTGATAGAGTTTTCTATAAAATCGAAAACCTCTCTGTATACTTATAATCTTTAATGAAAAAGCTCCAAAAAACATTAATAATAATAATAATAATAAGTTAAATGAAAATTATCTTGGCTGAACAAGTTGCCGCGTAAATAAACATTGAATGGCTTCCTACTGACTTAATGTCAGTGGCATAAAATTCCCTCGAAAAACACGTTACATATTCGCCTCGGATCATCAAATGATTTACCGTGACCACGGTACATTATGTGATTATTCCAGACACGTTCATAAAATCCCCATCCAAAATTAATATTACACAAATTAAATCACCCTAAATGACATATATATATACACTCATAATTTTTCCTCACGCACTTTGCGTCAAAGTCTGCTGGAATATTGGATTGCCCTATGCAATCAGTCCAATGTTTTTCATTTCGATTAATGTTCCACGGATATTTCCGCCTCTCAAATATCTCTATGTTGGGAAAAATATACATAAATAATGTGTGAACACACATGATGTCACATCACACGCATCAAAGGTGTTCTGATATATATATCAGGGGCGTATTCTTAGGGCTACCGGGGCTACCGGCGGTAGCCCAAGAAAATTACATTAAAAATAAATAACACTTTATTACAGGTTCAACAAAGCATTCAAACAATCGTGACTTTCATGCACATTCTTCTTTATCGAAATAAATAATGGTTAGAGAGTAGTCAACGCGGCAACGCAGCAGAAACCGTTCGAGAAATCGGCAGCCTCACGCCGCCCTCCCCATCTCTCCGCACCAACCCTTGTTCCATGCAGGCCCAGCGCTCATAGCGACTGAGTTGCCGCTACGGCCAGCGGTTTCTTACCATACTGGACAGCGCCTAACAAGAATAAACACAGCTTGGAGCGGCGATGGTCTGAGTAACACGGAGGGAAATAGGTACTAACACATGTATACCACGCAAAATAACATCAAACTACCAAATATTTAAATGATTGCATACACAACATCAAATAAAAAATATTCGCTTAACAACTTGAAACCACGCAAGAAACCGCCAATTTTTAACCCCGATTCAAGTTAAACCCCAGGCTAAGGAGCGCTTAGTCGCCCCACATATCTGGCCCACACGCCGCTGGCTCGCGCAGCCAGAGGCTAATTTAATTGAGTACCAGCGGTTTCTTTGAAGATAAAAGCGTTTAATGGAACAAATAGCCTACAATAAATATACATTATCGCTCTCATATATGTGAATATGTTTTAGAACTTGTAGTATTTTCGATGTGTGATTTATTTAAATGTGTGTATGCTGAAGAATATTTATGTAGTGTTTTGTTTTAACTGTGCCAGTTGTGATTTTGTGAGAAAATTACGGAACAAACACATGCGGGGGCTCTAAATGCCAGTGACTGTATAATAGAGAGTTTGTTAGAAGTTCCTTTCAGCCGTCGTCTATACAGTGAGAAAGTTCATATTATACATATGACAAGGCCTACACCTGAACTGCAATAATTATTGTGTGCCAATGTATACACGTCATTTCACATCATAGGCTATATGCTAGGCGGAATAGGTTATCTGGCAGTTCTAAACTGTCTCAATTGTATTGCTGGCCGTGTTTGTTATTTAGTCGTGAAAGGAAGGGTTTTCAAATATGAACTCTTTTCGCATGGCAGTTCAAAAGCATGTTTTGTGTAATATTAAGCTCAGCGGTAGCCCAGATCTTCAGACCAGTATACGCCACTGATATATATCACCACAGAACTTCCTAATATCAGTGGTTGTCGATTTCTTCTAGTGTAACTTAATCTCACTGATCACACGAGCTCACGATCACACTATTGTGGCTGCGCATCGTGACCATAATACTTAATCTCTCTGTGTATTAGATAAAATTAATATTGATTTCTGAAAAAAAAAACAGTAAGTGCGCATTACATATAACACCAAATAGTTCTGTGCCGTAATCGCCCTGTCTTCTTAAGTTCCCGTAGACCATATTCTACTTAATACTAGTTCACCACCCAGACCAGTTCTCCACACTCAAATAATACTTTTGTACTAATTACCTTAAATTTCACACCTACAGCTCTTACATGGCGAGGCCGTAAACAGAAATCACGTGTGCTGTTATGTATGAGTTTCATGAAGGACTGTCTCGCATTCTGGTGGCCCATCTTTTTTCTCGTGGACGCCATAAGCAAACATACCCTGTACAAGCGCTCGCCCATCTCTAGGAGACAAATGGGAATTCACCAGCGCTACCAAATTCTGGCCTTGGTGTATCGAGACAATTTAGTGCTCAACAGCATACGACAATCCCGTCATATGTCCCTGTACCTTAAAAACTCTCAATTACTTATATTCTACCCCCCTTTGTGACCTCTGATACGCCTGCCTGGAAGACCAGATCTCCCACGCACCAAATACCACACTTACTCATTTGATAGGCTGGCTCGCCAGCTAAACACACTCACTTTATGACACATACTTTCATAGACTATGTATATTATACGTCCCGTATAATCTGTTTCCCTTACCATCCTCCTGCACATATGCTGTTTTGCCAATACGTTTGGAAACTATAAATGGGCCTTCGTAGAGGTAAAAAGAACTTGGACATGACTTTCTCTAGCTTATTTGACTGTTTCGGCACTCTAAGTAAGACTCTGTCTCCTGGCTCGAATAGGTCAAATTTAGTTTCTTTTTGTTGGCGAATTCTCTTTTGTGCTGACTTAGATAAATTCTGTTTCGCCAACTGGACAATGTAATCCATCCCCGGTTGGTTTCCCTCATTTGAACCCAACACCCTCGCTAGTTCATTTTGTGGTCTCTTTCCGAAGTGAACTTCGTATGGCGTCAATTTCGTGCTCTCATGTTGGACAGAATTCAGCCAAGTCTCGACTTTGGGAAGATGTCTAACCCAGGCCGAAGGCTTGTCATGCACTAGAGTCCGAAAAAGACGAGCCACTTCCCTTAATGGACGCTCTGCAGAATTACTCTGAGGGTACGTTACAGAGGAATGAACGTGTGAAATACCAGCTTCCTGCATACTGGTTCTCCATTGCTTTGCAGTAAACTGTGGTCCACTGTCAGATAGTATCCTGAGAGGAAGGCCAAACTCAGGTACATACTTATTAATGATCAGACGCCTACACGCTAGTCCCGTGGCTGTTCTTAGTGGATATAGCTTGACATACTTACTAAAAGCGTCAATAACTATAAAAATGTACTCGTAGCCGTACTGTCCTTTAACGATTGGGCCAAATAAATCCACACACAGTAGTTCGCCGGGACTACTGGTGAGAACTGCAGATCTCTCCCCCACTAAATATTTAACTGGATACTTGCTCCTTTGACAGGTGTCACACTTAGCTAAAATCCTCCTAACATCCCTTCCCATTTTACTCCAAGTAAAGTCACGACCAATTTCATAGAAGACCTTGGCAGCACCAAAGTGTCCTAATTCCCTATGAATGAACCAAATTAGCTCCTCCCGCAAAGTGGCAGGAACACATATTGCCCACTGATTCTTCCTACATTTCCGTGCAAGAAGCCCATCCTGCATCTTGTACGTGAACCGCCCTACTTTCACACACTCTTCTTCACTTGGCTCCCTTAACTTAACGTCATCACGTTGCTCCACAAGCATATTTCTCAGTAACGATGCCCTGTTGCTACTGTCCACACATGCACATAATAAAATACCGTCCTCTGCTTTAACAACAGGATAATCCCTACATAAATTAGTGTCCCTTGATAGCATGTCTGCAAGAATGTTATCTTTACCTTCAATATATTTTACTGTGAATTCGTATTCCTGCAGAGCAAGAATCCGCCTACTAACTCTGTTAGAACTGAGTTTACAAGTCCTCATATACAGTAATGCATGGTGATCTGTATGGATCTCAAATTTCCCCCCTACTAAATACATTCTAAATTTCCACATACTGAAAACAATGCCTAAAAGCTCTAACTCAGTAATAGTGTATCTTTTCTCTGCTTCTGTCAGACCTCGCGAGGCTAATGATACAATGCACAGATTACCCTCATCATCTTTCTGACACAATACTCCAGAAATGCCTATATGCCAAGCATCTGTCATAACCACATATTCCTTATCTTTCAAAGGATATTCCAGCACTACAGCTTTCTCAAAACCTTCCTTCAGCGCCCTAAAAGCCTGATCATGCATGGACTCCCATCTCCACCAAATCCCACTTTTAAGCAATTCCCTGAATGGTTCTACCAACCCTGAGTATTTAAGAACGAACCTTCTGAAAAAGTTGCAAATTCCCAGGTATGAGTTTAGCTGTTTAACATTCTGTGGCACCTCTGCGTTAAGTATCTTATTAACCCTACTTTCTTCTGGTGTTACACCTCTACTCGACACTCTATGACCTAAAAATGTCACTTCTGACTGACAGAATTGTGAGTTTGCATTCACAAATTCTCATAGTGTGTTTCTTTTGTTTTTGTATTTCTCATAGTGTTCTTCTTTTGATTTTGTATACCGTACAAGTCAAATGTACTTTTTTGAATATAACCGTCTGTTTCCGGTTGTGACCAATGGATGTCGGTGTTTGTTTCTTCTCCCATCAATTTGGAGTTTAGGACTGTATTTAGTAAACCTTTTTACTAATTATTTTATGACAGGTTATGGGCCCAGTTAAACGCTTATTGCTCTTAATGTGTGGACTTTGTGATGGGAGAATGTCGGTCGTTAAAAAGTTTGATATGTGCGGCGCACATGTGGACGGCAGTTAAGTGTGCATCCAAGATAGTTTTTGGTGAATTTTGAGGACGATTTTTCTATTGTGAGGACTATTTGTACGTTTTATTTTAAGTATACATACTAACATGGATGCAGCTACGGGAAGCAGCGAGCGAGTAGTTGCAATAGTGAGGTTACAGGACGACAATTGGGAAGCGTGGAGCACCCGAACAAAGGCATTGCTTCAAACAAGGCGTCTGTGGGACGCGGTTCAAGGTTTCCCACGAAAGACCGATACAGGAGAGGTAGAAGATACACCCGTTGAAGAGTACTCCGAGGCCCAACTGGGCAAAGATCAAGACGCGAAAAACTTGCTCATAGGTTTGGTCACCGACCCTTTCCTAGGTGATATCAAAGAAGCGGAGATAGCTAAGGAAGCATGGCAGAATCTTCTGACTTCATGTTGCGATACCGGAGTCCTTCAAATTGTGACGATGTTAGAAGAATTGTGTCTTTTTAAGAAAACTAGTGACATTAGCATGCGTACATTTGTTGATGAAGTGCTTACTTGGTGTGCACGGTTGGACGATGTAGGTATAAAATTTACGTATAAGGCCAAAGCTGCTTTTATTCTCAGAGGACTGGAAAAGCGGGAGTACGAAAATTTGATACGTTCATTGGAAAGCAATGAAGAAAACTTAAGTGTAAAGGTAGTGCGAGCCAAACTTTTGTTGGAGGAGAGAAAGAACAAGTTGGACAAACTAAAGATGGAGCTAGAACAGGAGACTTATGCAAGGCTGAAGAAGGAAGAATCTGAGGGTGAAAGCGTGAAGGCAATGGTGGCAGCCATGCGCTTAAATTCCAAGGAGGTCGTCAACAGCAGCAAAAGTGTCAACAAGCCAACAGGTAGTGGTGGATTCATGTGCTACAAGTGCCAAGAGCAGGGGCATATTGCGAAGTTCTGTGATTTAGTTCATGAAGCAAGAAAGAAAGGTTCAGTTTTGTGTTTTAATTGTGCCAAGATAGGTCATACTTCCCGGAATTGTAGTAATGGACGCAAGGAAAATGTTAAGGTTAAGAATCGTGAGGTTATTGCCACGGTAAAGGACGATGAGGCGGCAAACGAATGTGTTCAGGTTAATGCTAGTAGTGTTAAGGTAAAGGCTTATGTGGCAACTGAAAGCAAGGATGATGCATCTGATTGTGTACGCAGGTGGTATGTAGATTCAGAAGCCACTAGCACCTGACACCTTATAAGGATATTCTGTATGATTACACCCCAAAGGTTTCTGGTAGTGTAGACACAGCTGATGGATCCGTAGTTAGTGTATGTGGTATGGGAAGTGTGCTTATGAAGCTATCTGACAAGTGTGGAGGTTCTTTTCTGAAACTGAAAAGAGTGTTGTATGTCCCAGGTCTTCAAGACAATTTAATATCTGTAGGTCAATTTGACAGGAAAGGTGCAGTCGTAACCATTAAAGATAGCAAAGTTGTATTGTCAGATCATGAGGGTATATTCCTTACGGGTGAGGCCGTTGGAAATATGAATGAGGTAAATTGTGATTATTTTATGGTAGAACAAGGGAAAGAATTTGCTTGTAATGACGAGGTGGAGGTTGTGTATGCTAAGAGCAACAAAGCTGTAACTAGCGGAATATGGCATCAGCGTTTTGGCCATGCTCTGAACATTCCAGATCGTGATTTTATACCCAAAGAAAAGAATCTTGATTGTGATACTTGTAAACAAGGTAAAATGAAAAGACTTAAATTTAATGAAAGAGATCATGTATCTCAGAAGCCATTAGATGTTGTGTTCTCTGATGTATGCCAGCTAGAGCACCCATCGATTGGAGGTAGCAAATATTTTATTACATTTACTGATGATTGTACCAGATTCTCATATGTAAGGTTTCTTAAGCATAAGAGTGATGCATTTAATGAGTTTCTCAAGGTTAAAGCCCTAATGGAGACAGCACAAGGGACCAAGTTGAAATCTTTCCATTCAGACAACGGTGGAGAGTATTTAAGTACAGAGTTTTGTAACTATCTTGAAAAGGAAGGTATTGTTCGTAGGTTAACAATGGCTTACTCTCCCCAACAGAATGGCGTTGCTGAACGCCTCAACCAGCAACTTCTCACCACTAGTAGGTGCATGCTCATTCAGTCAGGCATGCCAGTTCAATTTTGGGGGGAAGCCATCAGCACAGCCTGCTATATAAAGAATAGGTGTGTGTCATCAACTGTAAAGAACATCCCATTTGAACTGTGGACGAGTAGAAAGTTGTCAGACCAGGAATTGCTTATGTTAAAATCATTTGGTTGTAAAGTTTGGATCCATAAACGTAATGTGGAAAAGTTAGTGCCAAGGGAAAATGTTGGTGCAATGCTAGGGTACCCCGATGACTCGAGGGGCTACCGTGTATGGGACATCGAAAAGAAATGTGTCATTAAATCCAGGAATGTAGAATTTGTTGAAGATGTATTTCCGTTTTCTGTAAAAGCCCAGGAAAAACCTGTAACTCAGATAGATTGTGAACCTAGAACAGTTGGAGAAGTGTTTGTCGAGCAGAAAGATTGTGGAGGTGACGTGTTTGAACACGAAGTAGCCGAATCAGGAAATGAAAATTCTGTAACAAGTGATAGTGATGCCTCTTTGTCAGATTCTGATGTCGTAATAGACTCTCCATTACAGCCTGAACACACAGTATTACGCAGGTCGAGTAGAGAGAAAAAACGTCCCAGTAAGTGTGTGTGTTGTAATGAAGTCAAGGTCAAATGTCGCATTGTCATGTTGAGGTCAGAATATAACGATCCGGTGTCTTTTCAAGAAGCCACCTCACGAGATGACAAAGATAAATGGTTTGAAGCAATGAACCAAGAGATTGCCCTCTTGGAAAAACATAATGTGTGGACACTTGCAGAAGATTCAGGTGGCAAGACTGTTGTTGTGTTGGCAGCAAGCACAAGAGTGTAGTGCAGTATCTTTGACATAGTCTTTGATATCAGTGAAGTTCAGTGTCAAAAACAATATGGTGTGTATCGTGTGAATTGTGAACCTTTCCACAACAAATAATAAAAATATGCATTCTAGAGGAGTCTATGTGATTTATTGAGAAGTGAACCTAACATTTTATGGCGACCGTGACAGGATTCATTCATAGTAAAAGGCTCCCGTGAAGAAAGAAGATGGAAAGACTCGCTAAAGAAAGAACCGTAAAGCGGCGGTTATTTACGCGCTCACACAATCAACTAATGGCGTTGTTAGAAGATGATCAAACTGAAACGGAAAAAGTGCAAGTGCAACTTGAAATCCTTCAAGAAAAGTATGATGATATCTCTAATTTAGATGGATTAATATTTCAACAGATGATAGACGACGAGTGTGAGGATGACGAAATAGAAGCGGAATGTGAATCAGCTGATGATTACAAACACAAATTCCTTAGCTGTAGAACAAAAGCAACACGTTTTATGAATCCCGTTGTTTCCATTACCCCTCCACAAAGTGTAGTGAATGACAATGTTTGTGATAAAAAGAAATATAGACTTCCAAGAATAGAATTTAAGAAATTTTCTGGTGAAATAATTGATTGGTTATATTTTTGGAGCCAGTTCCGTAAAATTCACGAGGATGAGGACATTGGGAAGGAAGATAAATTCCAATATTTAATTCAGGCTATGACAGAAGGTTCCAGAGCATATGAATTAGTTACTAGTTTTCCACCTACTGCCGAGAATTATGACAAAGCTATAGAGAGTCTTCAAGCTCGATTTGGTAGAGAGGACTTGCAGGTGGAAGTTTATGTTCGTGAATTGCTCAAACTAGTATTGACGAATGCAGTCAATTCCAAAGAAAGGCCAACACTGAGTAGCTTGTATGATAAATTAGAGTCACATCTCAGATCGCTGGAAAGTTTAGGCGTTACTACAGAAAAATGTACTGCAATGCTGTATCCCCTAATTGAATCATCTTTGCCAGAAGACCTATTAAGAGCATGGCAGAGGAATACTTCCTTCAGGTGTCATTCTGTATCCAAAGATCGTTTGCAACAGCTCATGGCTTTTCTTCAAAATGAAGTAGTAAGTGAAGAAAGAATTTCATTGGCTATGAAAGGGTTTAGTATTAGCACATCCCAAGGATCTAAGATTAAGGGAGACAAGAAACCAAGGGATGTCATTGAACCAAATATACCTACTGCTTCTGCTTTGTTTGCTGATGTTTCTAAGAGACAGGAGTGTGTTTTTTGTCTTAAACCTCATTCGAGCCCAGAGTGCATTAAAGCTCAAAAAATGACTGTAGGGGAGAAAAGGAAAATCTTAACTGATAAACACTGTTGCTTCAATTAAAGAAGGGCCATGCAAGTAGAGCTTGTAAATCGATTGTCAGGTGCATTGTTTGTGGTGGTAAACATGTGGTATTAATGTGTTATAAGCTCCGTGACAAAGAAAATGAAAGTGAGTCCAAACAGAATTACGAGGGAGACAGGAATTTGGTTCTCCAGGATGTCAATAATGTGGATAAGGCTTTAGCTAATGTGTCTTGTTCTCCTGAGGTGTACTTGCAAACCCTGGCAGTTGTCGTTAAAGGAAAGGGTAAACAAAAAACTGTACGAGCTGTCATTGATACTGGGTCTACTAAATCCTACATTGCACGTGACCTAGCCGAAGAAATGGGGTATCAGTTAATCAGGAAGGAAACGTTAATACATTCCTTGTTTGGTGGAGTACGTTCTCGAGAAGCAAAACACGACTGTTACAGAATAAGTTTAAAGCAATTGGAGGGAAACTATTCCAAGGAGCTGGAAGTTTTAAGCCAAGAGATAATTTGTGAAGATGTCCCATATATTAAGAATGGTTCTTGGAGTGAGGAGATAAGGGATCTGAAAATATGTTTAACTGATGTACGAGAGAGAGGGCCTGTGCAGATTCTGATTGGGGCCGATAAGGCGGGTGAACTGCTCACTGGGAGGAAACATCAACTAAAATGTGGCCTAGTTTTGGTGGAGACTTCCCTAGGGTGGACACTAATGGGAAAAGTCATAGGTAACAAGGCCCAAAGGGATTCGGCATCATTATTGGTGTCATCATTGTTTTCCCAACATACAAGAATTTCTGATCTCTGGGACTTAGAAATTCTTGGAATTACTGACCCTGTTGTGAAAGAATCTATAGTCGAGAGGAATGAGCGTGTTAGAAATAACTTCCTTGAGACTGCACGACTGAATGAAGATAACAGATATGAAGTGTGTCTGCCTTGGAGTGAACAACATCCACCTCTCCCTGACAACAAAGAAATTGCTCAGCACAGATTAGAAATCACTACAAAGAAACTACAAGCTGAACAACATTATCAGGAGTACGATAATGTCTTACGAAGTTGGTTGGAGCAAGGAATCATCGAAAGGGTACCTGAAGAAGAACTGAAGAATAGTGGACACTATCTACCTCACCGACCTGTCTTCAAAGAAAACAGCACCACCAAGATCAGGCCTGTTTTTGATGCCTCGGCGAAGCAGAGAAACGCTCCATCTCTGAACGAATGTATTGAAAAAGGGCCTAACTTCATAGAGTTGATCCCTAGTTCGCTACTGAAGTTCAGAGAAAATGAGATCGGTGTGACGGCTGATGTAGAAAAAGCATTTCTTCAAATAAGTGTCAATCCTAGAGACCGTGATTTTCTGAGATTCCTTTGGTGGGAGGAGGAATGTACAGGGAAGGTAGAAGTGTTCCGTCACAATAGAGTTGTCTTTGGACTTGCATGTTCTCCGTTCCTATTGTCGGCAACCATCAAACTCCACTTGAACGAGTTGAAGAGACAAACAGTCGATAATAGTTCCTACTCAACTTCAACAATAGAAAGATTGGAAGAATGTTTTTATGTGGATAACTGTGCTATTAGTGTTAACAACAGAAATGACCTTCATTCGTTCATGCGAGAGGCAAGCATAATAATGGATAAGACATCTTTCAATCTCCGAGGGTGGGAGTATTCTCAGGATGGTACAGCTGAAAATCTTACTCATGTGCTAGGGCTCATTTGGAATAAAGGAGAAGATACCATTGAACTGAATCTAACTCATGTTAACGATTTCAAATATGATGTAATCACTAAAAGAGCTATACTAGGAGCTGCACATAAGGTGTTTGACCCTATTGGCTTCGCATGTCCGGTATTTCTCTGTCCAAAATTAATCTTGCAAGAACTATGGGCCACTGACTTGGGTTGGGACACCAGAGTAGACGAAACAACAAAGAGAAGATTCATGAAGTGGTTGGCAGAACTACCTCAGCTGTCTGAGATTAAGATTCCTAGATGTTTGATCGGTAGTGTCCAGTCGGTTGAAGATATATCTCTTCACGTGTTCTGCGACGCCAGTCAAACTGCGTATGCTGCAGTTATATTCTTGCGAATACAGAGGGTTGGCAATATAGAGCTACGATTTGTACAAGCCAAGACAAGAGTGGCACCCAAGAAGAGTATCAACGTACCACGCCTGGAATTATTAGCAGCTACAATAGGGGTTCGACTAGTGACGTCAGTACTGCCAACATTAACTGCAAAAGAAATCGTTACTTATTATTGGAGTGACTCGTCGACTGTGTTGTCCTGGATCAAGTTAGACGAACCTTGGGGGACCTTCGTGTGGAACAGAGTGCAAGAAATTCGAAGACTGTCCAGAATAGAACAGTGGCGGCATGTTCCAGGAACCATGAATCCGGCTGACCTGGCATCAAGGGGATGTAGCACAAAACAGTTACTTCAACAGAGATGGTGGGAAGGGCCAAAATGGCTAAAACAATCCACTACGCAATGGCCTAGCCCCGAAATTTCAACAAACGATGATGAAGTCTTCCAAGAAAGAAAAAAGAAAGTCAACACTATGACGGTGTTAGAAGACAAGTCCAATACCCAAGAATGGCACCTTGACTATTTCTCAAGTTTCCGTAGAACAGTTCGTATGATAGGATGGATCTTGAGGTTTCTGTATAATTGTCGACAGAAAAATAATAGAAGAACTACCGAACTATCCATTGAAGAAACCACAGAAGCAGAAAAAGTCGTGATGAAGTTCATACAAAAGGAGTGTTTTGTTGGTGAAAAGGATGAAAGATTCAACTCACTATGTGTTTTCATGGATGATGAGGGAGTGATGAGACTGAAAACGAAAATTATATCGCGCAAAGATGATTATGCTTTCCGTTGTCCTGCTATCCTTCCTGCGAAGCATACAACAGTTCACGCTCTCATTAGGGAGAAGCACAAAGACTTATGTCATGCTGGAACCCAGATTCTGCTCAGTGGGCTCAGACAGAAATATTGGATCCTTGGAGGAAGGAGAACGGTGAAGGGTGCAATTAAAACATGTGTTGTCTGCAGAAGGTACCATGGAAAACATCTTGAAGCAGAACAAACTCATCTCCCCATAGACAGAGTAAGAGAAGCCTCAATTTTTGAAATAACAGGGGTCGACTTTGCCGGGCCTCTGATTTTGAAAGGTGGAGAGAAAGCCTGGGTCTGTCTGTTCACGTGTGCGGTTTTTCGTGCAGTACACCTGGAGCTAGTAACATCTTTGGCTACTGCAACATTCCTCGAAGCTTTTCGGCGCTTCGTGTCCAGACGTGGAAGGCCAATGATTGTCTATAGTGACAATGGGACAAACTTTCAAGGCACCTGCAATATGTTGGAGACAATTCAGTGGGATAAAATTGCTGAATATAGTTCTGTACACCAAATAAAATGGAAATTCAATCCTCCCACTGCAGCATGGTGGGGAGCATGGTGGGAGAGGCTGATTGGTGTCTTCAAACAAATGCTCAGGAAAGTTCTGGGAAAGTCATGTCTGTCGTACCAAGAAATGATGACTGTTCTGTGTGACATTGAAGCTGTCATGAATTCACGACCACTTACTTACCTGTCCAATGATGGAGAAGACTTGATGGCTATCACCCCTGCAATGTTCCTACAGGAAGTCAAGGAGATTGGAATGCCCGATATCGACATGATCGAGGACATAAAACTTGACAGAAGATTCAGGTACAGACAGAAAGTAAAGGAAACATTAAGGGTAAGATTCAGGAATGAATATCTTGGACAGCTAATACAGAAGAACCACATTAGGAAAAGTCATCACAAACCCTGCGTAGGTGAAGTAGTACTGGTAGCCAGTGACAACACGAAGAGACTAGACTGGCCGCTGGCAAGAGTGACAGAGGTCAACCCTGGCAAAGGTGGTGTCGTGAGAGTTGTTCGCTTGGCGACTACAAAAGGAGAGCTACTGAGGCCAGTACAGAGGGTGTATCCACTTGAAGTGACATCTGGAGAAGATCATGCTTAAAGACTGCAAGTTGAGCGGAATGAAAATGAGAAGAAGGAGAAAAATCCAAAGACGGTTAAACCATCTACTAATACTTCTGATCTCATCAAAACCAGTAGTGGGAGAGTGGTGGTTAAACCAAAGAGATATTTTGAGTGACTTATTTATTTCTGTGTTCATTTATTTTGTGAAAATATATGTGTTATGTTATTTTATTGTTTTGTTGAGTTGTTTCCACAACTCAAGGTGGGAGAATGTTGTGTTGGCAGCAAGCACAAGAGTGTAGTGCAGTATCTTTGACATAGTCTTTGATATCAGTGAAGTTCAGTGTCAAAAACAATATGGTGTGTATCGTGTGAATTGTGAACCTTTCCACAACAAATAATAAAAATATGCATTCTAGAGGAGTCTATGTGATTTATTGAGAAGTGAACCTAACAACTGTCATAGGCACCAAATGGGTGTATAAAACTAAACGAAACCAAGAAGGTGAAGTACTTAGGTATAGAGCACGTTTAGTAGCTCAAGGTTTCAGTCCGATAAAGGGTACAGATTTCCTTGAATCCTACAGTCCTGTGGTAAAAAGGAAAACTATTAGGACCCTTATAGCCATAGGAGTAGAGCGTGAATGGGATAATTGTCATTTGGACATTGTATCGGCATACCTTAATAGCAAAATTAAGGAAACTGTATTTGTAAGTCAATCAGAAGGTTTTCGCAGTGTAGACTATGTGCTAAAACTCAACAAGAGTATTTACGGTTTGTGTCAACCTGGTAAAGATTGGCACAATTGCATCACTGCACAACTTTTCAAGCTTGGCTTAAATCAAAGCAAATGTGATCCATGCCTGTATTTTAACCCTGTATGTTGCCCTTTGCTACCATACAAGGAATGATATGCAAATGTTTGTAGTTAGTGTAAGGCTAGTTATGTATTTCTTTTTTGTTTTAAGTTTTTTTTTTGCAATTTGTGAATGGGGGGAAGTGTGAGTTTGCATTCACAAATTCTCATAGTGTGTTTCTTTTGTTTTTGTATTTCTCATAGTGTTCTTCTTTTGATTTTGTATACCGTACAAGTCAAATGTACTTTTTTGAATATAACCGTCTGTTTCCGGTTGTGACCAATGGATGTCGGTGTTTGTTTCTTCTCCCATCAATTTGGAGTTTAGGACTGTATTTAGTAAACCTTTTTACTAATTATTTTATGACAAGAATGACTACTTAGACAGTTTCAAAGTGAACCCTGCCTGATCTAACTTCTTAAAAACAATATCTAAATGACGTAGATGTTCCCCAAAACTGCGTGAACTAATTACCATATCATCAATGTAAATGGTTACAAACTCTCCTGTGGCATCCCCTAATGCGATGTTTAATGCTCTAATTAAAGCTGCTGAACTACTCTTTAACCCCTAAGGTGTTCTACAAAATTGATAAAGGTTATATTTATGACTAAAAGCTGTAAATGGTCTATCTTCGTTCATAAGTGGCACTTGCCAGAAACTGGAACTCAAATCTACACAAGTGAAATACTTCTTCCCCTCAAATGTTTGCATTAATTCCTCTATTGACATTGATTTCAGCTGATCTGAACTAATTCTACTGTTAACCAAACGAGCGTCTAAACAAATACGGACTGTGCCATCGGCCTTGGGCACGGTGATCAAAGAATTAATACACACATCAAAAAAAGTTTTGCATCACCTCGGTTCCAAGAGTTCCGGAACCGTTAAATACAAAGGGAATAGAGATCAACACAAACAACATTTCAGCTCGTTTTATTGCTCATGAGACCCACACATTGCATGTTGTACCATCATACAGCTAGACTTTCAGCATTTGTGGTCCAGATTGCAGTACACACCACTACCTCTAATACCCAGTAGCACGTCCTCTTGCATTGATGCATGCCTGTATTCGCCGTGGCATACTATCCACAAGTTCATCAAGACACTGTTGGTCCAAATTGTCCCACTCCTCAACGACAATTCGGCGTAAATCTCTCAGAGTGGTTGGTGGGTCAAGACGTCCATAAACAGCCCTTTTCAACATATCCCAGGCATGTTCGATAGGGTTCATGTCTGGCGAACATGCTGGCCACTGTAGTCGAGCGATGTCGTTATCTTGAAGGAACGCATTCACAAGATGTGCACGATGAGGTCGAGAATTGTCGTCCATGAAGACAAATGCCTCTCCAATATTCTGCCGATATGGTTGCACTATGGGTCGGAGGATGTCATTCAGGTATCGTAAAGCCGTTTCGGAGCCTTCCATGACCACCAGTGGCGTACGTCGGCCCCACATAATGCCACCCCAAAACATCAGGGAACCACCACCTTGCTGCACTCGCTGGACAGTGTGTCTAAGACGTTCAGCCTGACCAGGGTGCCTCCAAACACGTCTCCGACGATTGTCTGGTTGAAGGCATATGCGACACTCATCGGTGAAGAGAACGTGATGCCAATTCCGTGGGGTCCATTCAGCATGTTGTTGGGCCCATCTGTACCGCGCTGCATGGTGTCGGGGTTGCAAAGCTGGACCTCGCCATGGACGTCGGGAGTGAAGTTGCGCATCATGCAGCCTATTGCGCACAGTTTGAGTTGAAACACGACGTCCTGTGGCTGAACGAAACGCATTATTCAACATGGTGGCATTGCTGTCAGGGTTCCTCCGAGCGGCAATCCGTAAGTAGCGGTCATCCACTACAGTAGTAGCCCTTGGGCGGCCTGAGCGAGGCCTGTCATCGACAGTTCCTGTATCTCTGTACCTCCTCCATGTCCGAACAACATCGCTTTGGTTCACTCTGAGACGCCTGGAAACTTCCCTTGTTGAGAGCCCTTCTTGACACAAAGTAACAATGCGGACGCGATCGAACTGCGGTATTGACCTTCTAGGCATGATAGAACTACAGACAACATGAGCAGCGTACCTTCGTCCTGGTGGAATGACTGGAACTGATCGGCTGTCGTACCCCCTCCGTCTAATAGGCCCTGCTCATGCATGGTTGTTTACATCTTTGAGCAGTTTTAGTGACATCTATGAACAGTCAAAGGGACTGTATCTTGGATACAATATACACAGTCAACGTCTATATGCCGGAGATCTGGGAACCGAGGTGATGCAAAACTTTTTTTGATGTGTGTATATGGACTGTTGGAGTGTTCAATAATGCCATCTTCAATCATCTGGCTAATTCGTGCCTCAACTGCACTCTGATAAGCGAAAGGTACAGGATATCTATGCCCTGTGAATACTGACCTATCAATAACGTTCAACGAATGTGTATAGCAACTGGTCATACCAATGCGATCCTCAAAAACTCTCTTATTACA
The DNA here is from genome assembly GCA_946902985.2 of Meconema thalassinum. Classification (NCBI taxonomy): domain Eukaryota; kingdom Metazoa; phylum Arthropoda; class Insecta; order Orthoptera; family Tettigoniidae; genus Meconema; species Meconema thalassinum. The sequence continues at coordinate 302,179,786 of OX336393.1, forward strand.
CAATAACACGTCATACAGCAGAACACACTGTTCCTCTTCTATATTTCCCTGAAATGTAGCATCACGTAACGAGTCCTCTAGACTACCGTTCGTAATCACACTGCCCACAAAACTTGGAGAATCCCGCTCTACGGCTGGCGATATCTCATTTAAAGTACAAATCACACCTACAACACTACTTCTCTGAACATTGTCGTTGAACGCTACTTCTACTTCAAAATCATCCCATTTAAATTTCAAACTTCCTACCTCATAACATAAGTTACCAGACACTCTACTTAGCCAATCTGAACCCAAAATAACACTGAATACTAAATTTGGAATTACAAGACAAATCTGATTTGCATATTAAGGCTTTCACGGCCCGGATTATTATATAAATAATTCATGCTTTTGGGCTAATGCCGTGTGTATTTTAAATTTATACCATACGTTTCGGAGAAACCTTGCCTCCTTTTTCAATGGAAATAAACAATGTGGCCAAAGAAAGTATTTCAATGAGATTACAAAAAGATATAGATAAATTCCTCTGTTCGTCACCAGAGAGCAGCTGCCAGAAATTACTGTATGGACCATGGTGGAACGGCGGACAGAGAAGTTAGTAACGAGAAGGTAAAGGGGGCGGTGTGAAAATATAGAAACTCCTCGAAGAATGAGGAGGGTGGGGGAGGGGGGAGGGTTAGATGGATATAAGGACACATAAATAAAAGGGAAGTGTATCTGAACGATACCTAACGTCATACAGTCAACGGCGAAAAAACAGATGGAAACTCCTCCAGTGACGAACAAAGGAGATCAAATCCAGGCTCTGAGCCCTAGAGGGAAAATGTACAATTTTAAATATGTGAAGAACAGAGAGACTGAGAGGAACTATCTCCCTAGATCCTTAATAACTGGTAGCCAAGTGTCACTTAGCTGATATCCAGTGTCTCTGTTAAAATTATTGGGATTTTTACGAATTTCAACTGCCTCCCTTATAATTCTAGACCAGTTGTGCTTAACAAGGGCAAGCGCATGAACATCCTTGAAACATACATCGTGCCCTGAAGACAGGGCATGTTCAGCTATAGCTGATTTGTCAGGTTGGTTTAGACGGATGTTCCTTTGATGCTCTTTGATGCGAGTTGCAATAGAGCGTCTTGTTTGTCCAATGTAGACTTTTCCGCAAGTACATGGGACTTCATACACCCCAGGTTGTAGTATTGGGGACAATTTATCTTTGTTTAATGCTAAACGTTGACCAATTTTCGTCATAGTTCCGAAAACTGTTTTTATCTTGTGCTTGCGGAGAATCTTAGCAACGCGGTCAGTGATGTTGTGAATATAAGGGAGGTAAGCAGTTCCTCTCATGTCGGAGCTCTGAGAAGGTTGTCTATCCCTCCTTCTGGGATGTAGGGACCTATATATAGTGGATTCATTATAGCCATTACCCTTAAACATGGTTTGTAAGGCATGTAACTCTTCCTGAAGAGTTGATGCCTCACAAATACGTTCCGCTCTTTTGGCTAGAGTTGTTATAATTCCTTGTTTTTGTGCTGGGTGGTGGTGGGAGTCCGCATGTAAATAACGGTTAGTGTGAGTTGGCTTACGGTAGACGCTGTGCCCCATGCGGACTCCCACCACCACCCAGCACAAAAACAAGGAATTATAACAACTCTAGCCAAAAGAGCGGAACGTATTTGTGAGGCATCAACTCTTCAGGAAGAGTTACATGCCTTACAAACCATGTTTAAGGGTAATGGCTATAATGAATCCACTATATATAGGTCCCTACATCCCAGAAGGAGGGATAGACAACCTTCTCAGAGCTCCGACATGAGAGGAACTGCTTACCTCCCTTATATTCACAACATCACTGACCGCGTTGCTAAGATTCTCCGCAAGCACAAGATAAAAACAGTTTTCGGAACTATGACGAAAATTGGTCAACGTTTAGCATTAAACAAAGATAAATTGTCCTCAATACTACAACCTGGGGTGTATGAAGTCCCATGTACTTGCGGAAAAGTCTACATTGGACAAACAAGACGCTCTATTGCAACTCGCATCAAAGAGCATCAAAGGAACATCCGTCTAAACCAACCTGACAAATCAGCTATAGCTGAACATGCCCTGTCTTCAGGGCACGATGTATGTTTCAAGGATGTTCATGCGCTTGCCCTTGTTAAGCACAACTGGTCTAGAATTATAAGGGAGGCAGTTGAAATTCGTAAAAATCCCAATAATTTTAACAGAGACACTGGATATCAGCTAAGTGACACTTGGCTACCAGTTATTAAGGATCTAGGGAGATAGTTCCTCTCAGTCTCTCTGTTCTTCACATATTTAAAATTGTACATTTTCCCTCTAGGGCTCAGAGCCTGGATTTGATCTCCTTTGTTCGTCACTGGAGGAGTTTCCATCTGTTTTTTCGCCGTTGACTGTATGACGTTAGGTATCGTTCAGATACACTTCCCTTTTATTTATGTGTCCTTATATCCATCTAACCCTCCCCCCTCCCCCACCCTCCTCATTCTTCGAGGAGTTTCTATATTTTCACACCGCCCCCTTTACCTTCTCGTTACTAACTTCTCTGTCCGCCGTTCCACCATGGTCCATACAGTAATTTCTGGCAGCTGCTCTCTGGTGACGAACAGAGGAATTTATCTATATCTTTTTGTAATCTCATTGAAATACTTTCTTTGGCCACATTGTTTATTTCCATTGAAAAAGGAGGCAAGGTTTCTCCGAAACGTATGGTATAAATTTAAAATACACACGGCATTAGCCCAAAAGCATGAATTATTTATATAAGACAAATCTGCATTTCTACATGATTATTAATTTTAATGTTTACTAAAACTTGCTTAGAAATTACTTTAGGCCTCTTCCCAACTGCTGTGATAACAAAAGTGCTTTTAATTGGCATCTCCTCAAAATTTACTCCAGTTCCTTTCATTTTATCATAAAATGCACTACTTATGCAACTCTTCATACAACCACTATCAATTAAAACATCTGTGTACGCCTCGGACACGTTAAATTTAACTATGGGGCTCTTACTAGCCACATCCTGAATAATACCTTCATCATATAGTTCACGTAATAATTCACTTCTTACATTTAGGTCATAGGGTTCTTGTATAAGTGTATGGACAGGGCATGTTACAGACTGAGATTCTGACCTTACATCGCAGCCTGGTTCGTGTTTAAAGTACCGCTACCGCTTGGTGTAGTACTACTCACTACCGCACTGGTCTGGTTGTTCTGGGCTGTGTTAATGGTATTTCTCTGTCCGTTATTACCATTGGGCTGATCCCATCCTTGACCCCTGTTTTGGTTATAATTCTTATTATTATTCCTCCCTTGGTTACCCGTAAAATCATTATTCCGGCCTTGATTTCCCCTGAAATCATTATTTCTACCTTGGTACTGCGTACCATAACCATTTCCTCTGTACTGATTTGGCTGGTTGTTATTATGATTTTGGTTCCCCCTATTTTGGATATTGGCTCCTTCGCCACTGTTCCCCTGAACATCCTGGTTCCTATTCTCATTAGGCCTGTTATTATTGTTACCCTGGTTCCTACCGAAATTCTCCTCGTAACCACCTCTTCCCAGAGCATCGAATGTACTTAATAGATTTTCCACTTGCGAAATAGATTTAACATTTTGGATACAGGTAGCTCTTTGATTCTATATGGAAAATGTCTTAGTAATAGCCTGACTACATCACTTTCCTCCCTCAAACCATCCAGATATTTACACGTCAATACCTGTCCTAAAAAGTATTCTGTCATAGTGTAGTTTCCTCTCGGGTTATATTTCCCACACACAAGTCCCTCACGATGCTGAGACTGAATTACCTCATTCCAAAACTTCTCACAAATTTTAACATTAAAATCTGAAATGTTCTCGAAATTGTCTCTGTAGACAGCAAACCAGTTCCTCGTCTCCCCTACAAACGCTTGCTCTAAAATCTCAACTACCTGGCACCACTCAATACTACCATCTTCCAACCTCTCCCTGAATTTATTTTCTATTGCATTCATAAATTCCATGGGACAACCCTGTCGATTGCTGAACTTTCCCAACTCTATCTCCCTGTGTGTGCTATTCACATAAACTGGCCTACTCTGACTATTTTCCTGCCTAATTCTAGCTTTCAACTTCTGTTCTAATTCAGCAATTTTCTCCTCAGCTTTTCTCTCAATACTAGTTACAGTTAACCTAATACTCCCTTCCGATGCTTCCACTTTATCACTTAACTTAGCTTGTTTCTCCTGAATCTTATCAATGCTTTCCTTATTCCTCTCCCTTAAATCATTAACGCCAGTGATTATTTCTGCATGAACTTTATCAATTCTACCCCCCAGCTGTTCTTTAACATCTTTAGTTGCAACCTGAATCTTATCAATTTCTCCCCCCCCCCCCCGCCCATTTGCTTTTTAACCTGCTTTGTTTTCAGTTGAACTAATTCTTTCAAATTCTCAGCCTGTGTACTGATTCTACTTTCCAGCTCTTCCTGTACTTTTCCTAATTTTCTATCTACATCCGCAATAATCTCTTTAGCTTTTTCTTCCATCACCCCCTTGATCTCACCTCTAATCAGCTCAAATTTATCACTAATTTCCCTACTGTTTTGATCCAATTTAGCGTTTAAAGCATCTGTACTCTCTTTATTTTCCCTACTATTTTGTTCTAGTTTAGCATTATTTTGTTCAAGTTTAGCATTTAAAGTTTCAGTACTCTCTTTATTTTCCCTACTGTTTTGTTCTAGTTTAGCATTATTTTGTTCAAGTTTAGCATTTAAAGCATCTGTGCTAATTTTATATTGTTGCATAAACTGAAGAAGCAAACTCTCTAACCCTGCTGGACTGTTTTGATTACCCCCCTCAGTATCGGGATTTACCTCCGACATCCCTGTACTGCTTTCATTCTCAAGACTAGCCATACTGCTCGTATCTTCACTATCCAACTGGTGACCACTACGCAACTTCATCTCTTCCTCAACACTACCCATGCTGATACACACCGACAAAATGAAAAACCCCCAAAATAGAGGCACAGAAATCCTTCCACAAATGTTATTAGGTTTTCGGCCTCACGTTACTGGCGACAAATGTAATCGTTTGACTGGGGCGAGTGATGCTAAACCACCACAAGTCCCACGTTTGAACTTATTGTAATGTTTACTCTGACTAAGATACGTTGAATTAATGGGCGCCAAGACCTCAACACTAAGTTGAAATCTAAATTTATATTTATCAACGCCTAGCTCGGGCAGAACACCTTTAAGAATTTTCACACTCAGACCGTGGCATGATTTGATCATTAACCCAACTAACAATTGTATCAGGAGAAGGAATTTGGTCTATATGTAATGCTACCTACTGAAAGCAAAGATTGCATAGTATAGAAATGAATTTATTATATAAAAAAATAAGTTGTGGCAATTTTAATTATAACAATAATTTAAAATTAGAGCGTAACGATTTGAATTTTACCACTAGAAAATTACGTGAAAATGGAGTCGGATGAATTACTGAATTTACTATTATTCCCAAGCTAAAAGTTACCCAAATTCTGATTATGAAACGATGAAGAGAGAGATTATGTAGTTCTGAGTCATTCGCGCTTACCATTGGAAATAGCCGTAGCATTTCCCTCGTACGTGATGAATCACGAGAACTTCCATCAGCCTTTTGGACGTCGCCTTCTTCTTCGTTACTTGCGGAGATCGTTGTTAAAATGTTGACGTTAAGTGCTTAATAGTGGTGGATCACAATCCGTAAGCCACCAACGCTGACTCCCTGTTCACAAGAGCTCGCGTATTTCTCGTGACTAATGTGTCAGTTGAGAATAGCAGTATTGAAAAGTTCGCCATCGAACACGAGTACGTAGTCTGTAGACTATGCAAATACAATGTTGAAGTTACGGTCCGATCACAACGGAACCAACAAAAAAGTACGTCCACTTCGGACAGGTTACAAAGTAATAGTTCCACTCCTCACTGCACGCAAATACTTTATTGTCTCGTCGGTACCCCCACCAAAGTTCCACTCCTCTGCTACTCGTCTCGCCTGTAGATCAATCACCGTGCGTCACGACTCCCCTCCTTGGCTTGATACAGGTGCGCGGGACCTACCGCCACCAACTTCCCCACACTCGGTAAATTTACCGTTCCACACCAATTCGCCTTTTCTTGATACAGCCAGCTGGAAGTGTTCCTCGGTTTCGTCATCGCTTCTCGACAAGAATATTCCTGTATCTGCATTCCCAATGACTCATCTCTCTCACAATAAACCATAACTGACTAAAATCCGTAAAATTCACTAATCATGTAATTTTCCGCGATAATGTTGTTCGTAATAAATCGCTTGATAGAGTTTTCTACAAAAGCGAAAACCTCTCTGTATACTTATAATCTTTAAAGAAAAAGATCCAAAACACATTAATAATAATAATAATAAGTTAAATGAAAATTATCTTGGCTGAACAAGTTGCCGCGTAAATAAACATTGAATGGCTTCCTACTGACTTAATGTCAGTGGCATAAAATACCCTCGAAAAACACGTTACATTATGTTTAAAGCGTACATTTTAGCTCTAAGTCCAACAAATGCTTTTATAATTTGTCCACAAGCCTCGTCTTTAAATTTCCCCACCGTGTTCTTGTTTGATGATAGATAGATAGATAGATTTTATTAATTCATTTTGCTCAAATACATGTATACAATACATTTCTGATACAGGACACGTCAGAATTTACATCTATAAAATAAAAGTAATAATAGGTATATAATACTAATACTATAATTATTTATAACTTATTATAATAACAGATCTTAAGAGATACAATCTTATTGGACAACTATTTACACCTTACTCTATTATCATAATATGAAAACTTAATTCTATAAATACAACAACATACAATGGCACTGCAGATAAGCTTTCAACATGCTATCAAAGGTTTTTATTTTTGGGGCAAGTTTTATATACTGGGGTAGTTTATTGTATAATTTAACTCCTGTGTGAAAAGTTCTTGTGTGTGTGTGTGTGTGTGTGTGAAATATGAATGCTTTCATTTTGTCTTGTGTTATGCCTATGAACATCATTGTTTGTTTTAAGAAAAACATCCTTATTCATTAAATACTTTTTAAAAAACATAATATTTTAAAAGATATATATGCAGGGCAGTGGGAGAATGTTTAAATCTTTAAACAGAGGTCTACATGATTCTCTAGTGTTAACATTTGCCATAATTCTAATCGCCCTCTTTTGTATCCTAAACGTGATTAGTACATCTGGCGACATACCCCAAAATATGACCCTATATCTTAAGTATGAATGGAAATAAGCAAAATAAGTATTTCTTAATGTGTGCATGCTAGTGCAGGTTTTCAAAATACGTAACGCAAAGCACATCGAGTTCAGTTTAGTATTCAGATATTGTATATGTTTATTCCATTTCAAGTCATGTTGTATCCATAGTCCTAAAATTTTTGTTTCTGATTTATTTTCTATTTGATGACCATTTAATGTTATATTGGGCTTCGCAGGATTCCTATTCTGTTTAGTGTGGAAATTTAGACATACTGGATTTTTAATAGTTTATTATGAGGCGATTATCTTGTGACCCTTTGGTTAACTCTCCTGTAACGGAGTCAGCAGACTGCTGTATGACCTGTTTAGTTTCACCTTTTATTACGAGTGTTGTATCGTCCGCAAACAAAATTTCTTTATGTGAATGAACGTTCTGTGTTATATCATTGATATATAGAAGAAAGAGTAGTGGGCCCAAAACCGATCCCTGGGGTACTCCAAATTTAATAATTCCCTCATTGGACAATGTTTCATTAAGTAATTTGGTTCCATCATCCTTGTGGCTCAAGCTTACTATTTGTTTACGCCTTGTTAAGCAAGACTCTATCCATTTATTAGCTAGACCTCTAATACCATATTGATTTAGTTTTGTGAGGAGGATTTTATGGTCAACAACATCAAATGTTTTCGATAAATCCAAGAATATGCCAGTTGCATGTTCCTTATTGTCAATTAATTTCAGTATACTATTAATACTCTCATAAATTGCTGTCTGTGTAGATTTTTCCGTTCTGAATCCATGTTGTGAGTTTGATAATATTTTTTTTTTCTATAAAACTTATCAGTCTCTTATACATGATTTTTTCCACAATTTTTGCAATACCAGTTGGTAAGGTAATAGTACGATAGTTATCTAGATCATCTTTTGAACCGCTTTTGTGCACTGGAATTACTTTTGATAACTTCAAAATATCCGGGTAAGTTCCTGAGAGAATTGAACTGTTTATTAAGTGTATAAGTGGAATTTATTATATTTTCTGCACATTTATTTAAAATTGCATCAGGGATGCCATCAATGCCAGTACAGAATTTATTTTTAGCTCTTTTATAACTATTCTTTCCTTTTCACTTGTGACATGATTTATAAATAAAGAATCTCTACATATACTTATTTTATTATTAGAATTTGGTGTATTTACCTGTGATTTATTTAATATTTTTTGTGGAATTTCCAGAAAACAGTTATTAAAAGTGTTTGCTATTTCCTCTGGATTATTAATCACTTTATTATTTCTGGTCAGTGTAATGTTCCTTTGTATGTTAGCAGATTTTTCAGTTTCTTTCTTTTTCACGGACCATATAGCCCTGTTTTATTAGATGATTGGGAAATAAAATTATCATTATGCATTTTCTTTGCTAGTCTTATTACCTTATTTAATATGCAAGTGTATTTTTTGTAGTATAAATTGAATTCAGGTGTTGTGTGGTATTGTTTATATAATTTGTGTAGAAATTTCTTTCTTTGACATGAATTTATAATCCCTGTTGTTATCCAATTGCTAGTTTTGTTATTTTGAACAGTTCTTCGTTTAAAGGGGAATGCTATTTCAAAACAGTGTTTTAGGGTACTGTTAAATGCATTAAATTTATCATTTACATTTTCTAGTTCATAAATTTCTGACCATGTTTCCTTATTTAATAAGTCATTGAAATATGTAACATTTGCTTCAGTGAATGACCTGCACTTTGATTCTACTCCATTATAATTATTATTGATTGTTTCGGATACTTCAAAACTCAGTATTTGTCCATGGTGGTCACTAAAACCCGGACAATAGACTTCTATTGAATGGTGATATTTATCTCTATTTATAAAAATTTGATCAGGAGTGGTTTTACTAAATTTTGTTATTCTTGTTGGGGTATTTACTGTAGGTTTCAGTCCATAGGAAATTAATAACTGTGTTAATAATTCACAATGTCTATCAAATTTTAAGAAATCCACCTTTACATTCCCACAAATTATTATATCGAAATTTACTTTGCTCATGTTATTGAGTAACAATTCTAATTTATCTATAAATGAAGGAAACTTTCCTGACGGAGAACGGTATACGCATACAATTATTAACTTAAACTGCTGTATTTTTACGGCAGAGAATTCAAAATTCTGTTCCATTATTAGATAATCATAAGCTGTTAACTGTTCATGATCTAAATTATTTCTTAAGAAGATACAAGTACCACCATGGCTAATATTAGATCTAGAGTATTTACTAGCTTGTATAAACCCTGGGAATTGAATTAATACGAGTTGTTCCTTTTTCAGCCAATGTTCTGAGTGCTGAGATGTCTTTAAGTTCATTTTTAAGCATTAGATTTATGTAATCAATTTTATTATGAGAGACTGAACATTCTGGTGGTAAATTTTAAATTTGTTACTTTTGCAAGCTTGTGTTGGTGATTTATTTACATTATTATTATTATTATTATTATTATTATCATAATTGTTATTATTATTATTGTTGCTAGACAAATCCGAAATACCAGTGTTGCACTCTGTTAAATTTGACATCGAAAGATCTGAATGCCAAACCTCACGTTTGGCTTCTTTTACAAGTTTCCCTGCTTCCACTCTAAAGATATTACTGTTGAACTATTCTTACCATTTGAATTTACAATTTTGCAGATTTCATCACTAAGATACTCTTTTCCTAATGAGCCGATTGGTTTCGACTCACAATACTTCGCCGCCGCCGCCGCCCCCGTCGCCGCCCCCATGTGACCCCCCTCCCCCCCTTCTGCCGACGCCCCTGGTCATTAATTTGAATCATTTCAGGAAACAAGAAGAAGACAGAAACAATTTAAATACCCATTATCTTTTAATGGAAGATATATTAACAAATTATTCCGGTCTACTTTGATTGAATATAGCCATTGTTGACTGTCTAGTGAATAATATGTATGCTGGGACTGTACTGGATTTGGCGGTATTTGTTCAAATAATCTAAAGTCTGATAGCCAATCATTGACGGACACATCGATGAAAATTCTATTGCCAAATTAAATTTGGTTAAAAAGGACGTTGTGATCATTTAAGAGGTGAAGGAAAATTAATTATAAAAGTTGGCATTAAAACTAGTGCCAGGCGTTCTTCATTTGTTATCTGTTTTAAAATGAACTTCTGCACATGCGCAAAATGGCGTACCATTGTCGAGAGAGCTACGAATAGCTTGGACGAAGAGAACATAATGTGAGCTTAAGCTGAAAGGACGTGGTTTGTGGTAGCCTCGGACCACTACCTAAATCTTGGTCCGAGAACAAGGTAAAACTGTTAGATAATTTTAATTGGAACTCTAGAACCGTCAGACAAAAACATTTAGGAAATTTCATGAAATGGGAATTAAGTTTGTGAATTTTAAGAGGCCAAGTGTCGTCTGGCCAGATGCATGGAAATAACTTTCGATTCCAAAAGGACGCTATACTTCTTTTATCAAGGCGTTTTCTTGATTTGCTAATTTGTTCAATTTATATTTTTAATGGGTCTATTATAATGTGGCCTAAGATTATTTATAATCATGACACGCCTCCTATTATTTAAGCAGCGAAAACGAGTTTGTTTTATTTCATCTTTCGAGATGTGTTTGGTTTCATTTTTAATCTTTCTATGCTGCTAATATGAAATTAAATGATTTCAAGAATGTAATTGTCAGGATTTTGGTGTGGGGAACTTGATAGTTTTAATAATGACAAACGGTCCCTTGCTTTTCGTTTGTCTGAGATGGCATCTTTTGGTCTATTATGGCCGTATAAGTACAGCATCCATGCTGGTTGCAAAACAGTTTCGGAAGCCTATTTGAAAGTATGTAATGAGTGACTAATTGAATTGAATTGAAATGAGACTGTAGTAGTTTCGGATATGTAATTGGAAAAGGTTTAATATGTGGTGATTTATAAATCACGTGAAAGTAACCTGTTTTAATTTTACAGCATTGCCATATAATTTGGGGATATAGCTTGACCTCCATTTTAAATATATAGTAGGAGTGCTGATTGGTGTTCCCTTCCATAGCCATTCGGCCTTGTATTCTTTTCCCTTGGAAATATATATTTATTTTACCTACTGCTGTTCGAGTCCATGTTTCATTGAGCGCATAGAATAGTACTAGGTTAATTGTTTTCAGGCCACTTTGGCCTCCGGCCCTTCCTCCCCGTACAGAATATGGTAGCAGAGCGTGGTTTTCGATTTTCTGGAACCGTTGCCTGGTGTTGTTTTGTGCCGTGGTATTGTGTAGAATTAACTTACGTGGATTCGAGCAGCATGGGAGAAGTGAGTAACTGAAGGTTCACTAAAGTTAAGAAGGATGCCTACTGTGGTGCTCTGATTAATATATGTTTTTCTTTTCATGTCTGTGAATGGTCAAAACGTTGCTGGCATTCCTCAGTGCGTGAACGCACTGACGACGAGTCAAGTCCAGTTTTAATACTGGCACTCAAGAACATGGTCTCTCTGTAAGCATGGTAAAGTTGGCTGCTGGATTCTCTCTATAATCACACTCTGTGATGTTCCGTACTACAAGCTGCTTCCAAGGTAGGATCAAACCAGTACAGTAGCTATTTGATTCATGGTAGAAAGTTATCTATGCACAGCTGTTAAGTAAAGTGCTAATGGCTAATCGTTCTGTGTTCCTGTCAAGTTGTCTGAAAAGTGATATCATTCACGTTTTGAATTCTTGCTGAAAATCTTCTGGCATGGTTGCCAAATTTTGAATTGCTATTTGTTCGGGCTGTGTTGCCAATGAGAATTAAGTCATCTAAGCAATAATGAAAATTAGTAAACTGAATAGTCGATTGCTGTATTCTGTGAAAAACATCTGTGCGCAGATACTTGTTGTCAATGAGTTGAATGTGTAATGTCTTGTGACATATTGATAGTGAAGATTTCAGTGAACATGCAGGTGGACGAGTAATGTACTGTGAGTACATATAACAGCAGTGTCGAGCTGAAGCTTTCAGGTGGTGAAACAGCGAGTTTTAATATTGCTAGGCCGAGGTCAGGTTGTTACGTCAGCTGTTGAGTTGTGAAGCCCCGTTGTGTTGGGTGTGTAGTTGTTGCGATTGCAGCTGTTCGTGTGACGTGTGGTCGAAAATTAGGAAGCAGAAAGCAGTTATAAGAAGTGCTGATCTAGGTAATCGTATTTTGGTCGTGTGAAGTTTTGATCTTCAGTCGGTAGATAGAAATTTTGAAATTTAATTCCGGTCTGGTTTGGAGTTGAGGAATCGAACGAGTGTCGTGCCAGGACTGCACGTATGGTTGGTGTACTTGTTGTGCGAGTGGAGTTAGGGCATTTCAGGATGCCAATTGGGATGTGTGGAGTTGGTGCGGAGATCGTGGAGTGATACCAACCTAGTGGGAGTAGCCAGTCTCTGTCTATTTATGATTCTGGTACTTTCAGTGATGGTTGGTGATGTCGACATTGCTATGCTCCTCTGACTCTTGATGTCGTGCGGGCTGGTGATGATCGTACATCGTAGTTTAGTATTTTGAGGGTACATTTTGTTGTTTTTATTTCAGATATGTTAAGTGCCTTGTTGGTACTTGGTACTCGAGTGAGTACTTGCTAGGGAGTGTTTTGTTGTTGTGTCTGATGTACTGCGTTGTTGGTACTAGTTGAGGTTTAATTAGGGTTAGTGTTTTATTATCTTTTTTGTGCGTTGGTACTCGGTTGAGTATTTGAGTTTTCTTCGGTTAGTGTCTAGGTTTTGTTTTGTTGGTACCGTGTTGGTATTGGTGGAATTGAGTTGTGTAATTTTGTCAGTACTCTGAGTAGTATTTGAGTTTCGAGAGGTTGTTGGGTCGGTGATTCCAGGATGATTATTCCCTGATGGTGAGTTTGAGTTGAGTTAGTCAAGTGGTGCCTTGACTTATTACGAGAAGAGGTATAAGCAGGAGCCTTTTCTATGAAGGAGAGGTATATGCAGGCAGTGAAACGTGGAAGAGGTATATGCAGGCAGTGAAATTTAGAAGAGGTATATGCAGGTGGACATTTCTTGTCGCTGAAACACGTGGCAGGTGTGGAGGCCAGTTTTGGGACCGAACTGTAAGCTGGATTGTGTATGCGATACAGGTGAAGGTTTTCTTTCTAAATTGATTAGGTGAGAAATTTAATTTGTCTGGTTCTACAGACGTAGTCAGTTGGCTCCTACGGACGGTAAGGCAATGGTTGCTCTTAAGTGACCCAATAATGATTGGTTGGTAAGTAAGTAAAAATGGTTACTCTTAAGTGACCAAGGTAATGGTTGGTTGCTCTTAAGTGACCCAAATATGGTTGGTTGGTAAGTAAGTAAAAATGGTTACTCTTAAGTGACCCAAGATAATAGTTGGTTGCTCGTGAAGTGACCCATTAGGAAGTGAAGTTGGTTGCTCTGAAGTGACCCATTAGTAAGTAAAGTTGGTTACTCTTAAGTGACCCAAGGTAATAGTTGGTTGCTCTTAAGTGACCCAATGATGGTTGGTTGGTAAGTAAGTAAAAATGGTTACTCTTAAGTGACCCAAGATAATAGCTGGTTGCTGTTTAGTGACCCATGGTAAAGTTGGTTGCATTTAGTGACCTAAAGTTGATTATGAATTGATAGTGCTACCTATCGTTGAGATGGTCGCACTGGGTTAGTAGCGGGATGTTAGAAGTTGACTAGAGTGAATGTTGTGTGGTTATGTGTGAGCTTGATCCTTTGAGTTGTCAAGTGCTGTCGTTGTGACAGGGAGGTTAGAAGATTGCTGAGGGCAACGTGCGAGTGAACTTGGGTGATTGTTGGTCGTAAGTTGACTACGAGTTTGGTTCAATAGTGAGGTTATGTCAGGAGTAACTGCTGCTTGATGGTGATTGGTCGCAGATGTGAGATGGATTCATGCGTTATCTGAAGTTGAGCACGTGTGTGTGTAGTCCTGTTTAAGTTTGGTTCACGTGAAATTTTGATTACTGTATTGTTGCTGAGATTGTTCGAGCGGTTCTGCGCCTGCTGTTCTACCTTAATAAAGTTTGAAGCCATGCTTGAGAGCTGTGTGTATTTGTTCTTGATGTAATTGTACATCAGAAGTAACTTAAATGACTGTGCTGTTTGAGAGTGCTCGGGAGGTACTGTGGTACCTTGGTACCTTCTATTAATTGAGAGCCGATTGCCATGATTGCTGAGGGATGGCATGTTGTTAAGTGACGCTGCGTCCACTTAATTCATTCCTTAGAATGTGAAAACAGGATTTATTTTGGCTGGGAACAAGCTAGAAATTTTACCAGAGCATCGAATTGTGATGTTCATTTTAGTAATTACTCATCACATTGTAAACTAACTATTTAAATTGAAACATCGTCTGTCGGTTTAAGCTCTAACAGTCTTACCTGGTCAAACACTACAATTATTCCAAAAAGCCAAGGAATGTCACTTGCTATAACAACGACATGGTAACTAAATCTACATAGAAGATCATCGATGAGAGATGGCAATCAAATGTTCCTTATTGCCATCTGGTATCTGTTCCGGTTGGTCACGTGAGTGATGTGATCACTCACCACTCGTGGCAGTAGCCAGTGCACAGGTTACTGTCACCATGCACGACACAACATCTAGTGGAGGTGTTAGCCATTCTGCTGGTCAGAGTGGAGGCATTAACTACAACTTCGTGAGATGTCCAGCTGTAACGGTCCGGAGAGGCTGTATTGGTGAGCAGGTTCCATCCTGCTAGCAGCTATCGTCGGGGATCATCATCTGACCCCCCTAGAGGTGGAATTGCAGGGGGAGACTGAGCCGATTGGTTTCGACTCACAATACTTCGCCGCCGCCGCCCCCTTGTGCACCGCCGCCCCCGTCGCCGCCCCATGTGACGCCCCCCCCCCCTTCTGCCGACGCCCCTGGTCATTAATTTGAATCATTTCAGGAAACAAGAAGAAGACAGAAACAATTTAAATACCCATTATCTTTTAATGGAAGATATATTAACAAATTATTCCGGTCTACATTGATTGAATATAGCCATTGTTGACTGTCTAGTGAATAATATGTATGCTGGGACTGTACTGGATTTGGCGGTATTTGTTCAAATAATCTAAAGTCTGATAGCCAATCATTGACGGACACATCGATGAAAATTCTATTGCCAAATTAAATTTGGTTAAAAAGGACGTTGTGATCATTTAAGAGGTGAAGGAAAATTAATTATAAAAGTTGGCATTAAAACTAGTGCCAGGCGTTCTTCATTTGTTATCTGTTTTAAAATGAACTTCTGCACATGCGCAAAATGGCGTACCATTGTCGAGAGAGCTACGAATAGCTTGGACGAAGAGAACATAATGTGAGCTTAAGCTGAAAGGACGTGGTTTGTGGTAGCCTCGGACCACTACCTAAATCTTGGTCCGAGAACAAGGTAAAACTGTTAGATAATTTTAATTGGAACTCTAGAACCGTCAGACAAAAACATTTAGGAAATTTCATGAAATGGGAATTAAGTTTGTGAATTTTAAGAGGCCAAGTGTCGTCTGGCCAGATGCATGGAAATAACTTTCGATTCCAAAAGGACGCTATACTTCTTTTATCAAGGCGTTTTCTTGATTTGCTAATTTGTTCAATTTATATTTTTAATGGGTCTATTATAATGTGGCCTAAGATTATTTATATTCATGGCACGCCTCCTATTATTTAAGCAGCGAAAACGAGTTTGTTTTATTTCATCTTTCGAGATGTGTTTGGTTTCATTTTTAATCTTTCTATGCTGCTAATATGAAATTAAATGATTTCAAGAATGTAATTGTCAGGATTTTGGTGTGGGGAACTTGATAGTTTTAATAATGACAAACGGTCCCTTGCTTTTCGTTTGTCTGAGATGGCATCTTTTGGTCTATTATGGCCGTATAAGTACAGCATCCATGCTGGTTGCAAAACAGTTTCGGAAGCCTATTTGAAAGTATGTAATGAGTGACTAATTGAATTGAATTGAAATGAGACTGTAGTAGTTTCGGATATGTAATTGGAAAAGGTTTAATATGTGGTGATTTATAAATCACGTGAAAGTAACCTGTTTTGATTTTGCAGCGTTGCCATATAATTTGGGGATATAGCTTGACCTCCATTTTAAATATATAGTAGGAGTGCTGATTGGTGTTCCCTTCCATAGCCATTCGGCCTTGTATTCTTTTCCCTTGGAAATATATATTTATTTTACCTACTGCTGTTCGAGTCCATGTTTCATTGAGCGCATAGAATAGTACTAGGTTAATTGTTTTCAGGCCACTTTGGCCTCCGGGTACCTAAGCCCTTCCTCCCCGTACACCTAACCTATTTAATTGTAGGCAATGCCGAGTGTGGAACTTCCTGTCTAATTTACTTACATCTATAATTTGGACATTTGGAAAACTCTTAAAAATTTTACGAATTTTCCCATTTGTAGCCTCTATTTCTACATTTACACATGATTTGGGAATTAAATTGTATCTCTGCGGGATGTTTACAATAATGACATTTGTGTTATGCATGGATGGCAATGTACCCTTTAAATCTTTGATTACCTTTTTACTCTAATTTCTATAGACGTCGTTTGCTCCAGCGATGATTACTGCATAGTCCTTTGAAGTGAGGGTCGCACACTCTTCTACCATTCCGTTCGTGACCGCTGCAATTTGTGCTCCTGGCTTTACTGTCGAAGTGACCTCCATTTCTCCGCTCCTCTCCAATACGGTTGCTGCTACATCTCGCCCGTGGCTATCCGCAAATATCCGCATCTTTCTGGATTTTCTCTCTATTACTTTCTTCTTTTCTTCTTGAAGAAAGTCATCATTTTCTTCGACGAGCTCTCCAAATGAATTTGAGACGGGAATTTCAGTCACATGTACTGGCCTAAGCTTATACAATCTTACACTACCAGCAACCACTGTCGACCATTTTTCCTTGCTATCCTCTCGGTTTCCTTTTAATTTATTCAACTCTTCCATTTACATAGCAATATCTTTCTTTAGCAGCTTTATAATTTCATCTTTTGAGGACAGTTCGTTTCTCAGGTTATGACTTTCGAGAGTTTAGTGCTTTTCAGCCGGTCAACACGAATGTACCCAAAAGAGATGGGTTATGCCCTAATCCTGAAATAAATTACATGAGATTAATAGAACACTAGGATGAACAGATTCGATCGTCAAGCTATCATCATCAGATCCATTACACTTAGGCTACAAAATCTATGTTTGAAATACAGGTGAAAATATTTACAATATGCACAATTATTTAGTTGCAGTACCTATACTGATGATGATCGCTTGACGATCGAAACTGGTCATCCTAGTGTTTTATTAATCTCATGTAATTTACTTCAGGATTAGGGCATAACCCATCTCTTTTGGGTACATTCGTGTTGACCGACTGAAAAGCACTAAACTCTTGTTTACTAAGGCAACACTGAAAATATGGCTTCAAACACCACAATGTTATGACTTTCGCATGACGGTACCGGTAGACCTACATTACGACAATCAGTTTCACTTTTCTCCTCACTCAATTTTACCTGAGATCTTGTGATTATTTTATTTGCATTTTTAGCCTATTTTCAATTTTGAAAAAATAGGCTTATGAGATCACCTTTTGTCCGTGTGTGTGTGCGTGTGTGTGTGTGTGTGATTCGTGTGTGTGTCCCCCCCCTAATAAAATCTAAACGGCTGGAGCGATTTCAATGAAACTCGTAAAGTTCATAGCACTATTCCCGGCGACCTCGATCGTGCCCTTCAAATTTTGTTACCACTCACCAATCCAACATGGCGGCTGTGCGAAATATTTCACCAGCATTCAATATCTCCGAAACTATTACCGATATTACCCTGACATTTTCTATGGTGATAGAGGGAACTACTATAAGTTCACTTATGTGACTTTTGAAAACCTGGTAACAACAAAACCAACATGGCGGCCAAGCGAATTTGCGACTTTTAAATAGACGTTTCTCGCGATTTGACCAACCAAACGCAATGAAACTTGGTACAGTATATGTTTATATACATTGTAATGCACCGACATCTAACTTCGTTCAATTGTTTACATAATCACAAGATGGCGGATATGCGAAATATTTCACCGGCATTCTATATCTCTGAAACTATTAGCGATAAACCCCTGAAATTTTGTACTGAGATAAAGGGCACTACTGGAAGTCCATCTATAAGACTTTCAAAAACCGGTTAACTACAAAACGAACATGGCGGCCAAGCGAATTTGAAAATTTTAAATAGACCTTTCTCGTGATTTAATGTTCCAAGCGCACTGAAACCTGGCACAAGGAAATATTTATACACATTGTAATCCACTGGTATCTAATTTAGTTCAATTGTTTACATAACCTCAAGATGGCGGCAGTGCGAATTTTAAAATTAAGATTTTATTTATTGTGATGTAGTCATGCGATCGAAGTGAAAGTTTGAATAATGAACCTACGCAATAATTTTCCTTTAATGGTACATGACTCTATGGCCTATACATTTAACAATCCAACATGGCGACCATCCGAAATATTTAGACGATACTGAATATCTACTAATCTATTTTAGCAATCAAACTGCATTTTTAATGTTCATAGGGGCTATGAACTTAAGTTCACCTATAGGACTTTAAATAACCTGGTGATCACAAATCCAACATGGCGGTGACGCGAATTATAAATATTCACATGGACGTTTCTCGCAATTTAACCATCCGCGTGCAGTGAAACTTGGTACAGTAAATCCTTATACGAATGTTAATCCACTGGCATCTAATTTATTTCAATTGTTTCCATAACCTCAAGATGGCAGCTGTGAAAAATTTTAAACTCTCCTTGTTTTTTCTTGTGTCCTAACTATGCGATTGAAGTTTGAATACTACACGTTCACAATAATCTGCATGTAACAGTACATAACTCTAGGACCTACATATATAAAATCCAACATGGCGACCATCCGAAATATTTAGTCGGTTCTCAATATCTACGAATCTATTACAGCAATCAAACTGAAATTGTGTATGTTGATATTGGCAATTAACATAAGTAGGATATATGAAAATAGGCTGTATAGTTCTTCACGGAACTACTTGTTTACTTTTATTTTGCACGACGAGCATAAATCCGTAACGGTTACACTACCTGACGACACACTAACACTGTTAACTGACGATGTTTATACCAAATTACACTAAATTTATTTTAATTATTACTACCTAGATGAGTTAATCTAATTATCTACCAATAAAGAAGATTATGAAGTACGTATATCCTCCAATCCGGTGAAATCTCGTAAAAGCACCACTGCTCTACTTGGTTCAAACAGTGATTGAAGAAGTCACCGAATCTTTGGATACACGTTCCCACAACTTAGTTTAAGTTTATTAAATCATCAATAAGAATTTCTAAATACTATCAATATTCCATATTTCACTTGACCTAAGGAAGGTAACTTTATAGATTTTACACCTCTGTTATAATATTTTACCACTTTTATCAAATATTTACACTAGCTGCTATTTCACTACACTTTCACTGTGACGTCATCTTGCCCCAGGCTGTAGAGTAACATATGTGATTAGTAGGATAATCTGATGTGTCCAGGTGTTTTAGGAAATCCAACTTGTCTTGATATGCATCTGGGGTGTTAACCAAATAAATGAACGAGTCAGTATCCATATACATGAGTTTAAGATTGTTCATTCCATAATAGGGTAGCAGGACATCATAGTGGTGGGAATACATTAGAGTTTTTGAAATATCCAGTATACACATTCCAATATATATAGACTCATTGAATAAATGTTACGTTTAGCCATGTGGAAAGCAGCTAGGTTAGGACCATAAATTGTTCTGTCAATAAATGTCGGCTTTGCTATTAGCCTTTCTGCCTTTTTGCTGTCAGTCACAAGACGTATGTCTATTCTTTTACGGATATTTTCCATCGTATTTCCAAAAATGGCATTGTTGAATAATTTGTACAGATTTTTCTCAAAATCATTTTTGGCTTGTTTTCGAAGGTTGTTATTAAAATCAACGTATGCCTTTAGCCAAGGTCTTTGTTTAAACTTTAACACACGGTGAATTTTTAACAATTTTATTCCATGATCTAAAGCCTGTTTTAATGCCATGTAGTGAACAACATATCGCCTCCGTTTCCCAAGATGAGGAATTAGTTTTTTCAGAGACGATTCCTTCGGTTGTGTACACTCTGGTAGGAATGGTAAATCGTTGTGTAGATCATGAAGGTCATATGGGTAATCAACATCAACGTATAGAATGTATCCCACAGGATCGTCTTCCTTTAGTTTTTCTAGATCAACAGTATCTGGAGAAACCCACTGAAATCCACCATAAGGAAGGGAGTGGCACATAGCCCACCCGTATTGGTTGTTGGCATCATCATAGGTAATATACTGCGATGGTTTCTCAGTATCATAGGTTTCCATGTATTTATTGTTAGCTTCAGCATACCGATGAGACACCTGGCATATGCCTCCACGTATTCCAGACTCGATTAGAAGAATCTGATCGTAATCCTGTAGCAATTCCAGTTCAATTCCTGTGTAAAGGAGCATTGCCCTGAAACTTATACCAGGCGGAGTAAAAAAGTGTGCAGCATCCACTCGGTGTGTTTCTAGTGTTTTGTTTCTAAACGTTTCAAAGCTGTCTGCAAGAAGGAGTACATCTGAAGTTAGGTAGAGGTCACTATATTCCTCTACAGTTTTAATGTTGAACTGTTTCCAGACATTTTTAGCAAGTTCATAGTCTTCTTGACTAACATTTCTTGAATAAATTTGTTAAAGAATGCCTCTTTTGGAGGTAAACACGTTTCACTTAACTTTTCCCATGAGTCAATGTTGTAATAACAAAATGCCCCTTTACGAGTCATGAGCATTGCATTTTCTTTTCCAAAGTACTTGTCTGTTTCAGGGTATGATGATAAGTTGGAAACTAAGTTTTCCAAACTACTCGGCATTAACCGAAACGTCTCCACAAATCTAAGCTTAACATTTCCTACATATTTGGTAAAGGAAATGTACTTTTCTTTGGAGTTAGCGATAACATCCACTCTCTCAGTAGTACATCCCAATTGCTTTACAATGAAATTTTCCTCGTAGCCACTGATATTATGTAGAAACACAGGATCGGGGTTACGTGTTTTACGCCTCAAATTACAGTTATTGTGAGCACTTCCACGGTATTCCCCTGTAATATGGCAGTGGTCTCGAACTTTCCAGTCCTTTTGGTAAATGGTTTTTGATACAAATAACAGGTTTCAGAACATTGGAACTCTGATTCTTGATCCTGAGTTAAGGCCTTTGGAACCTTTAAGCTGTAAAGGCGATCTATTTCATTAGTAATTGAGATCAAACAGTCCATAAACTTTTCTGCAGCATCAGGTCCACGATAAATAACAGGTTGCCTTGGAAGGTTTGTCTTTATGTGTTCCACAGCCGGTGAGGGTTTAACGTATATACCAAAGCTCATAGGAACATGACTCTGGTATGGCACTGTATAACTTGCCTCAGGATTAGGAAGACATGTATGATAGGGTAACAGTATACTTTCGAAATCTGCATAGATAACGTAAGGTATTCTCAGCATTTTTCCCACATTTAAGAATTTGACAATGGGGTTTTTAGTAGGCATTTCAACCCTAGCAATGTCATGCTGGACACACAAAGCTCAATGTTCTTTCAATTTTTCCATTCCTTGTTGACCATATTGATTATCAGAGTGAGTAAAACATCGTTTACACGTATATATCTTATGGCCATGGTGGGTAATCTGATGTCCTACTAGTTTATCAAAATCTTTGATAAAGACGTAGTGGTTCTGGCCAGATAAAGAACTTAGCAAAAGGCGGTCACGATGGTCTTGTAGCTCATGATCCACAACCCTTAGAGGGAACAATTTGTTGTCTTGTTCCAATCCAAATACATTAATGGATATATCATTGGTTTTTTAAAATTTGGGAATGTCAGCTAGCGATGTAGGAAACGATATTACAGAAAAATCACACTTGTTGTCCAGGTCCTTGTATTTACTAAGACGTTGAGCATCCTTTTTTAACCAGATTTGCTAAAATGGCATACATAAAACACTCTTCATCTTTCAAGTTTTCAGAATTAATGCAGGCTTTTCTTGCTTGTATAGCTGCTGGTAATGGAATATATGTACTTCCACGCAAGGGATTGTACTTATTTATTTTCAATCGTACTCCTTCCACTGCTAACAAAGCCCAATTACTGCCTTTTAGCTCAGATTCCTCCATTTCCGTATTTAACTTGTTAAATTGTGTTTCCAAGAAACTACATAAGTCTGTTTCCAAAAATAGGGCCTGATTTCGTGTTTTAAAAGCACGATCTGTAATTTCATTATTAGATGTATGAATGAATCTACATTCAGCCACAAGATTAACTTTTATCGACTTGTGCATTGCTAGTTCTTTCTGCATAGCTTGTATTATTTGCTGTTTGGACTCTTTAAGGTATGAATTTAAATCCTTACACGTATCACAACGTATGAAATAGGATTTAAGTCGACCTTCAAAAGATGTCTCATATTCAATAAGTCCATTTCTGTCGGGGACCAATGACAGTAGGTAATGTTTTGTAGGCTCTGCGTTTTGTCTTTTAGCTGCCGACACAAATTACAACATTCTTCATGACGACGTCCATTGTAGGCATTGTTGAATTTACTGCCACACGTTTTACACTCATGGAATTCCCCACACGAAACTTCATGACGCTTTCTGTCATAGTCTCGAAGAAAAGTCTTTCCACACTCTTTACACATATAGCTAGGAATGAGTTCTTCCATTATGAATGTTGATTTCTGTAAACTGCTGCTTACTGCGTATCACAGGGCTAGAGGTTGGTCGGTGAGACGGTCTTTCACGATGTGAGCACCGTGAGAGGTAGTAGTCAACTGGTCATATTCGAGTAAAGGGTCCTCTAATATACCCTAGTCTAGACCAACAGCTCTTTACAGCGTATGACAAGGCAGTAAACTGGACAGTGAGACGGTCTTTCACGATGTGAACACTGTAACAAGTAGTAGTAAACTGATTGTATTTTTGCTAAGGGTTCTATAATATATCATAGTCAAGACCAACAGCTACTTACTGTGCAGTACAAGGCTGTACAATGGTTGTTTTGACAGTCTTTCACGATGTGGTCACTGTGAGTGGTGGTAGTCAACTGATGATGTTCTTGCTAAGGGTCCTCTAATATACCCCTAGTTTATGGTAACAGCTGCTTACTGCTTATGACAAGGCTAAAGACTGGTTGTTTCAACGGTCTTTCACAATGTAAACACTGTGACAGGTAGTAGTCAACTGAAAATATTCTTAGTCGTCGTCGTCTAGGGGTTAGTTTGCCCTCCGAAGGAGGGCAAATGAGCCCTCCCAGGAGAGCTGGCCGCCATCACAACTAGGTGATCTTCGACCATGGGACAAAACGAAAAAAAGGTAATTGTATTAAATTAGGGGAAAAGGGGAGATTGCATGATTTTTAATTTAGTGGGGCACCGGATCAACAAGGCCACCCAGGGCAAGACTCCTTGCAGCTAGCTCAGAGCACCTACGAAATACCACTTATTTATTCATAAAAGAATTTGTACAAAAAATATAGATATCAAAAATTACAATTTGTCAATAATGTCTTGAAGTTTTCTTGATGAACAATATAGTATAAAATATAACAGAAGTAACAAAATTTGCCTAGAAAATACACTGTAAAATGGTTTGATGTAGGTAGTGAAACAGGTCTTTACGTAGATGTCAGTTGATGTCATATTGTCTTCTCTCTTGATGGTCGAAGAAAAAGCGTAGTCTAGGTGGTGTAGGGGGAAAGAGGGGAATGGGGGGGGGGGGGAATGAAGGAAGAAAAAAGGTGGGGGTAGTGACCGATGTTAGGTACTGTATGAGAGTGAAATAATATGGCTTAAGAAATTTATGGTTCCCTTGACCGTGGTCCATCACCCCGAGCGAGCTGGTATAACCTTTACTCCTCAGGCAGACTAAACCACAGGGCCAGGGATTTGGTTGGTTTAGTAGAATTTTAAAAAGTGCAGTGTGGGAAAATTAATGACTTTGTAAATGACGCCGGTTTGTGAGATTGGGATGAAATGATTATAGCTTAGGGGGGGGGGGGTATGTGTCAGGAGGGATGAGGTGGGTGATGTTAGGATGGGCATCATGATGGAGAATTTGTAGTGCCAAGCTTTGGGGAAGGGGTATCGATCGGCGAAGTTGCCTCCGGGTAACTGGTGTCATTAAAATGTCATATGTCAGTGGAAGTCGATTAGTAACTAATGTCTGGAGGGTTCGTAGTCGGAGTTTGTGGAGGTGATGGAATATTGGAGGGAGAGTCTTGGGGTAATTGATAAGATTGCTGTCGTAGGCAAGAGGAAGACCAAATGCCACCTTCAATGCAAGGTGTTCCATCGATCTAATAATTTTATATTGAGGCAAAGTGGCCCCAATCCAGGCCAAGGAACAATAACTTAAAAGCGGGCGGATAAAAGTTTTGAATGTGAAAATAATTTGGAGGGCGTTAAGGCCCCAAGAGGTTCCTTTGAGTTTACGTAAGAGATGCATCCATTGGCGAGCTCTTTGGGCTTGTTGTAGGAGATGAGGTCTCCAAGAAAGGCGACGATTTAAGGTTATTCCCAAATATACTGCTTGGCTGGAAGGGGTAATGACTTCGTTGTAAATCTTTATGAAAAATGGGTTGTAGTGGCTGATGGGATTGTGGAAGCCAAAGACGATTAATTGGGTTTTTGCAATGTTAATGCTGAGGTGCCATTTAGATAGCCAAGTAATCAGTGTATTTAGGAATGTTTGCAGACGCACGGAGAGAGTAGTTAAATTATTGGCAAATGTGAGAATGGCAGTGTCGTCTGCAAATTGGAAAAGGTGGGAAAATTGGTTAGGTTGGGGCATATCGTGCACATAGATGAGGTAGAGGAGAGGGGAAATTGGTGAGCCTTGTGGAACACCTGAGAATAGGGTAAATGTATGCGACGACGCAGAGCGGATTTGAATGAAGGCCCGTCTGTTTAATAAGAAGTCACTAAGCAGACGAACCATTGAGAGGGGAAGGTTGAGATTAAATAATTAAAAAATGAGACCTTTTTGCCGTACTAGATCGAAGGCCTTTTCAAGATCTAGTAGGAGTAGGGCTGCAGGAAAGCCGGAATTGATGTGAGGAGTGACGAGGCTTACCAATCGAAATATTTGAGTTTCGGTGGAGAAATTGGGACGAAATCCTGCTTGAGATGGGGGAAAGATGTTGGAGGTGTTTAGGAAGGCGTAGAGGTGGCGGGCAATAATTCCCTCAAAGAATTTAGAAAAAAACAGAGAGCAGGCTGATCGGCCGATAAGATGACAGTAATGACGGGGGTTTACCAGGTTTAAGGAAGAGTATAATTTTGGCTGTCTTCCAATGTGAAGGGAAGTTACCTGTATATAGGATGAATGTATAGACAATGGCTAGAAAGTGGAGAAAGATGAGGGGAGCTTGTTTGATATGGAGATATAACACCCCGTCTGTTCCGGGAGCAGTATTTCGTCTTTTGCCTAGCTGGAACTTAATGTCGTCTGCCGTTATAGGTTGGTTCAGTGGTGAAATGGGATTTAATGTCGGAAGATGGTCAAAACTGGGGGTCAGGTGGGGGAGTTGGGGGTCTGTTAGCTCGCTAACGGCCGTATAGTCTGAGTAGTTGTGTCGAATTCGGGGTGCGTCGCTGTAGATGTCAGTAAAGTAGTTGGCAAAGGTGTCTGCTTTGTCTTGGCCAGAGAATAAATGGCCGTTGGGCCCTTGGATGGGGTACTGGCTTTCCGAGGTTTTTTGACCAGTGAGGAGTTTGAATTTGTTCCAGAAGGGGCAAGCTTTAGGTTCCCGAGCTAGGCTCGAGCAGGCGTCGATCCACTTCTTTTTCTTGATGGCTTTTATATAGGACCTGGCATGTCGTTGGTATTGTCTGTGTTTCGTCAGTAAGTCTGGGCCAAGTGTCCTGAGGTAGGCCCTATAATAGCTGCGAGAGAGTTTGAGAAGTTGGATCGCTTTGGCCGGAATAGGCGGCTTGCTCGGAGTAATTTTGGTCTTGGGGATGTGAAGTAGGTCATTGTTAGTTAGAGTGGTCTCCAAGAGGGTAATCAGAGTTTGTAATTCATTGCCATTGTGTGGGATTATTGCCTCGGAAAGAGATTCTTTGATAAAAGAGCGATAAGCTTCCCAGTTTGTTTTTAAATAATTAGGTCTCATAAAAGATGGGGAGGTGCTGAGGGGGAACGGGGAGGGCAAGAGAGGGAAGCTTAATAAAGAAGGGGTCATGGTCATTACTGCCGATGCTTGCGAGTTGGATGGAGCAGTTGTGGGCTAGTGTAGAAGAGACAATTGTAATTTCAGGGGTGGACTGCGTTCGTATCATGGTGTGGGGAGGAATGGGTATAGGGTGTCCATTCATGGTATTAATAATGTCTTCCAGGTGGCGTCTGTCATGGATCAGCAGACTATTTATATTAATGTCGGCAGCAAACACATAGTGGCGAAAATTGGCATCTATAAAATTTAAATAATCTAGAGGAGGGGATGATCTCGGGGAACTATATGTTGTGGCGACTATTACTGGAGTGGAGGGAAAGTGTACCATGACAGACAGGAATTCTGGAATATGGAGGAATCGTTGCGGTTGGAGTAGGCGGGAGGGAAATAGGTTATCAACACCTATAGCTACCCCTCCACGAGCTATATTGGGACGGTCGGCACGATAAAGGGTATAGTGAGGGAATATGGGGTGATGAGTAGGTTTGAGGAAAGTCTCGTTGAGTAGAAATATGGCAGGGTTATAGGTTTGGAGGAGAAGATCAAGAACAGGACGGTTAGCGGGTAGGGAACAAATATTAAAGTAGAGGATACCAACAGATGCAACTCTATTGTGGTGTAAAGCCATTATTAAATTAAACATTGTTCATTGGCCTGAATAGAAAATTGACTTTTTGTCCCGAAGTAGTGGCCTGCATGCTTAGGCCAAACGTGGTACGAGCAGCAAAATTAAGAATTTCCAGTACCCGGGGTCGTTCGAAAGGAAGAAGGTTCTGGAGGCATATGGCCTGGAACCAGATCATATCCTCGATAGATGGGGGGCAGGGGGTAACAGATGATTGAGGGGGTGTAATGGGGTCAATGGTGTGGACAGGTGAAGTTAATTCAGGTTTCGATTTGTCGACTGTCGGGCGGTTGGGGCATCGGTGGGAGTAGGCGGGGTGGGTGCCTTGGCATTGGGTACATTTAGGGGGAATTTGAAGGTTAGGGCAGTGACGGGTAGCGTGGGGTTGGCCGCAATGTGCACAAACCGGTTGTCGAATAGGGCAATGTTCGGTTGAGTGAGAGTTAAAGACCTGACATAGGTCACAACGTAGAGGGGCAGGGGTTGAAGTACGTGAGGGCTCCACTCTGTGAAGTTGCCAATAAATATAGGCGCCCTCAGAGAGGAGATGCTCGATGGTTGCACGGTCTGAAGTGAGGACACGTACAAGTGAGGTAGGGCCTTGGGGATTTTTGTTGCGGATCGCTTTCGTGATATTGGGGTTATGGTATTGCAATTCTTGAAGTACGTCACTATCGGAGTAGGTAATATCTACACCGTAGATGACCACAGAGAGGAGGGGTGGGCGTCGGATGAAGGGGGGGGGGGAGAGGAGATGATTTGGGTGGGAGGAGTTCAAGCGTGACATGGTCTCCTAGGCGGGCTATGCCCATCTTGTTAATGAGGGTGGCTTTGGCATCACCTCGAATCTTGAGAATGATGCCATGGGGTTGCGGGATTAATTGGATGATGGATGTGGCTGGGAGAAAGGTTCGTAGGATGTTTGCTATTCGTCGAATGTCGGGTCGGGGTTCAGAGAAGTTGGAAAGTTTGTAGGTAAAAGAAGAGACTTGGGGTATAGTGGTGGTAGAAGGTAGGGGTGCAGAAGGATAGGTAGTAGTAGGAGGAGTTTGGCGGCTCATTAGGGGAGGAGGATATGGGAGAGTGGGGTTGGGTAGGCCTAACAGGGGTGTAGGTTGAGAGGAGGTAGATGGTTGAGAATAATTAGGAATGTGTGAGGAGAAATTAAATTGAAAGGGGGCAGAAGAGGAGGGAGAAGTTTGAGAATTCGCGGGATAATTGGGTGTTGACATGATTGGTGAGGGGTAGGAAGTGAAGGTTGTGTTAGAGCTAGGGTTGGTAGGAGCAGCAATTGTGACATAGGTGGTGATAGGTTGAGAGGAAAGACTGACTGTGCAAGACGTGAGTGGGGGGTAAGTTGTAGGATTAATGGTAGGAGGAGGGTTATGGAGCACTAGGTTAGGGGAAATTGTTGAATAGTCACCTCCACACACGATGTCGAAGGAGGAGTTGATAGTTGGAGCGGTGGTCTTCTTCCTTGGACGGCTGCGGCGGGAAGAGCTGTTGCTGTGGGTCGAGTCATCCTCGGAATCGGACTCTCCAGCAGGGCGGATGTCCTCTTCTTCGGATGGCTCAGTTGGCACACCCTCCATAGGCTCTCCCCGTCGTTCACGGTCTCGGGTCCTCTTCTTCCGATTGCGTCTCTTGCGGCTAGGGGAAGTATTGGAGCTCCCCCTGGAGCCGGTATGTCCCGGCATCAGGACGGTAGTCAGTTGTCTTTAGATATTTGTTTTGTACTTATCTGGAGTCTGAAGTCTATATAAAAAGTGGTGATTTTGTAGCTTCTTAGTACTTGTAATTCACTCAAGAGTGAAGTTGGTAGTCCTGCTGTCGTCTAATGATGCTGATAGTGATGTAATTTCAATATATGGCATCGAATGAAAATAAATATGTTTTAGTGGTGTTTTTTTTTTTGTAAACACTAAAAATAAAATATCACTGTTGGCAACAATGCTCTATTGTTATCCGGAGATTCGGCACTCGAGAGCACAGCCGAATATTCCCGAATGTAAGTTTGTCTAGGAAAATAATCTTGTACCCTACTCAAGGTTATCAGGTACTTACTGCATATCAAAAGGCTGTACACTCATGTGTGTTGGGCACTCTTTCTTGCTAAGGACCCCAATAATCCCTACACAAGGCTATACATGTTAGTTCTGAACACTTAGTAGTTAATTGCATATTCAATTATTATACAAAGCTTATACAAGCACGTTTTTCATGAGGTAAAACTTTGTTAAATAGCCGCATGCGACACGCAAAGTATGTTTCCGCCATCTAGCGGTGAGTATGAGAACTAACTGAATGACCAGCAGCCTACCTAGCACTCTATATCAACACTCACTCACTGAACGACCAGCATGCCATCTAGCGGTCGATATCAATACTCACTCAACTACCAGTATGCTACCTATCGGTCAATATGACAACTCACTCAACTACCAGCATGCTACATGGCTTTTTTTGTCAGATTTTTGTTGGCTTTTTTGTTGGCTTTTGTTGGCTTTTTTGTTGGACTTTGCTGGCTTTTGTATTAGCTCTCTCATATTTGCTCCTGCTTATGGGGCTTATTTGGTCTTGGAAAGTATGTCAGAGCTGCAAGACCAACGTGACCTCCTTCTGCTAATTCTTCATCTGGCCAGAACCACTACGTCTTCATCAAAGATTTTGATAAACTAGTAGGACATCAGATTACCCACCATGGCCATAAGATATATACGTGTAAACGATGTTTTACTTACTTTGATAATCAATATGGTCAACAAGAAATGGAAAAGTTGAAAGAACATTGAGCTTTGTGTGTCCAGCATGACATTGCTAGGGTTGAAATGCCTATCAAAAACCCCATTGTCAAATTCTTAGATGTGGGAAAAATGCTGAGAATACCTTACGTCATCTATGCAGATTTCGAAAGTATACTGTTACCCTATCAAACATGGCTACCTAATCCTGAGGCAAGTTATACAGTGCCATACCAGAGTCATGTTTCTATGAGCTTTGGTATATACGTTAAACCCTCACCGCCTGTGGAACTCATAAAGACAAACCTTCCAAGGCAACCTGTTATTTATCGTAGACCTGATGCTGCAGAAAAGTTTATGGACTGTTTGATCTCAATTACTAATGAAATAGATCGCCTTTACAGCTTAAAGGTTCCAAAGGCCTTAACTCAGGATCAATAATCAGAGTTCCAATGTTCTGAAACCTGTTATTTGTGTCAAAAACCATTTACCAAAGAGGACTGGAAATTTCGAGACCACTGCCATATTACAGGGGAATACCGTGGAAGTGCTCACAATAACTGTAATTAGAGGTGTAAAACACGTAACCCCGTTCCTGTGTTTCTACATGATATTAGTGGCTACGACGCAAATTTCATTGTAAAACAATTGGGATGTACTACTGAGAGAGTGGATGTTATCGCTAACTCCAAAGAAAAGTACATTTCCTTTAAAATATGTAGGAAATGTTAAGCTTAGATTTGTGGAGACGTTTCGGTTAATGCCGAGTAGTTTGGAAAACTTAGTTTCCAACTTATCATCATACCCTGAAACAGACAAGTACTTTGGAAAAGAAAATGCAATGCTCATGACTCGTAAAGGGGCATTTTGTTATGACTACATTGACTCATGGGAAAAGTTAAGTGAAACGTATGTACCTCCAAAAGGGGCATTCTTTAACAAATTAAGTCAAGAAATGTTAGTCAAGAAGACTGTGAACATGCTAAAAATGTCTGGAAACAGTTCAACATTAAAACTGTAGAGGAATATAGTGACCTCTATCTAACTTCAGATGTACTCCTTCTTGCAGACAGCTTTGAAACGTTTAGAAACAAAACACTAGAAACACACCGAGTGGATGCTGCACACTTTTTTACTTCGCCTGGTTTAAGTTTCGAGGCAATGCTCCTTTACACAGGAATAGAACTGGAATTGCTACAGGATAACGATCAGATTCTTCTAATCGAGTCTGGAATACGTGGAGGCATATGCCAGGTGTCTCATCGGTATGCTGAAGCTAACAATAAATACATGGAAACCTATGATTCTGAGAAACCATCGCAGTTTATTACCTATGATGATGCCAACAACCAATACGGGTGGGCTATGTGCCACTCCCTTCCTTATGGTGGATTTCAGTGGGTTTCTCCAGATACTGTTGATCTAGAAAAACTAAAGGAAGACGATCCTGTGGGATACATTCTATACGTTGATGTTGATTACCCATCTGACCTTCATGATCTACACAACGATTTACCATTCCTACCAGAGTGTACACAACCGAAGGAATCGTCTCTGAAAAAACTAATTCCTCATCTTGGGAATCGGAGGCGATATGTTGTTCACTACATGGCATTAAAACAGGCTTTAGATCATGGAATAAAATTGTTAAAAATTCATCGTGTGTTAAAGTTTAAACAAAGACCTTGGCTAAAGGCATACGTTGATTTTAATAACAACCTTCGAAAACAAGCCAAAAATGATTTTGAGAAAAATCTGTACAAATTATTCAACAATGCCATTTTTGGAAATACGATGGAAAATATCCGTAAAAGAATAGACATACGTCTTGTGACTGACAGCAAAAAGGCAGAAAGGCTAATAGCAAAGCCGACATTTATTGACAGAACAATTTATGGTCCTAACCTAGCTGCTTCCCACATGGCTAAACGTAACATTGTATTCAATAAGCCTATATATATTGGAATGTGTATACTGGATATTTCAAAAACTCTAATGTATTCCCACCACTATGATGTCCTGCTACCCTATTATGGAATGAACAATCTTAAATTCATGTATATGGATACCGACTCGTTCATTTATTTGGTTAACACCCCAGATGTATATCAAGACTAGTTGGATTTCCTAGAACACCTGGACACATCAGATTATCCTACTAATCACGTATGTTTCTCTACATCAAACAAGAGAACGTTGGGGAAATTTAAATACGAGGCTTGTGGACAAATTATAAAAGCATTTGTTGGACTTAGAGCTAAAATGTACGCTTTAGACATAAATGGTAAAGAAATCAAAAAGATTAAAGGTATTAATAGAGGTGTTGTCAAAAATTGTATAAGCTTTCAAGATTATAAGGATTGTGTCATGAAAAACAATGTAAAAAGAATACCAATGAACATTATCGCTTCTAAACAACATGACATATCATCTATAAGACTAAACAAAATTGCTTTGTGTCCTGGCGATGATAAAAGAGTGATTGATGCTGATGGTATAGGTACACATGCCTATGGTAATTATTCAATTATTAACCATGCTTAAAGAGTTATGAATATCAAAATCTTCTGCCTGCAACTAGCAAATACATAAATCAAAACAATTTAGGAAATGAAACAATAGCACTACAATATAATAAAATGGTATTCATAATCAAAAATAAAGAAAGAAAACAAAATAAAAACAACTGTACAATTCATAACAGAAAGAATATATATAATAACGTATTATGTGTAAATAGTGTACATGTATTTAAAATAAAAAATATATTGTATGGACACTGCTTGTACATTTTTAATTACTACCCACCTCTCTCCACTCCTAATGCAAAATGAACATGTAAAACACAAATTGGAAAATCCATGTCTCCATGTTGACAAAATAGAAAAAACATTAAACTGAAATTTTCAAAACTGTAAATGGGAATTTGGTAATTTGACAAATGCGTAAACAACAAATTGAAAAATCCATGTTTCTATATCATGAAATTGAAAAATTTTAAGCTGACATTTTAAAAACTGTAAATGGGAAATTGATAAATGTGTAAACATCAAAATGCAAAATCCATGTTTCCCTATTATGAAATTGAAAAACTAAAAACTGCCATTAAAAAAAACTGAAAATGGGAAATTGGAAAACTGACAAATGTGTAAACAACAAAATGCAAAATCCATGTTTCCATATTATGAAATTTAAAAACTTAAAACTGACATAAAAACCTGAAAATGGGAAATTGGAAAATTGACAAATGTGTAAACAACAAAATGGAAAAAATACCCGGTTGGCTCTCACTTTTAAGTTAGGTTAGGTTAGGTTAAGTTAGGTTAGGTTAGGTTATAACTTAGTTTATTATGTGTGCTCTCACATTTGCTCTCATATTTTCTACGACTTTGAAGTTAGGTTAGGTTAGGTTAGTTTAGGTGAAGTTAGGTTAGGTTATAACTAAGTTTATTATTTGTGCTATTACATTTGCTCCCACTTTTTGCTTTCATATTTGCTCCCACATTTTTGCTCCCACTTTATGCTCCCACTTTTCGCTCTCACATTTGCTCCCACTTTTTTTGCTCTCATTTTGCACCCACTTTTTGCTCCCCACATTTGCTCTCACTTTGAAGTTAGGTTAGGTTAGGTTAGGTGAAGTTAGGTTAGGTTAGGTGAAGTTAAGTTAGGTTAGGTTAGGTTA
This sequence comes from Meconema thalassinum, assembly GCA_946902985.2. Taxonomy (NCBI): domain Eukaryota; kingdom Metazoa; phylum Arthropoda; class Insecta; order Orthoptera; family Tettigoniidae; genus Meconema; species Meconema thalassinum. Next base: position 302,213,483 of record OX336393.1, read on the forward strand.
GGTTAGGATAAGTTGGATTAGGCAGAATGGCTGAGGTATGAATCAAAATCCAGCTCCTATCAGTTTTGCCTCACAAGGCTGAGTGTACCCTTTCCACTCCCGAGACCAGAAATTAAATTTCTTGGCAGAGCCAGGAATTGAACCCGGTCCTTCGCAGTAACATCCAAGAATGCTAGCCACTACAGCAAGAGGTGGACAATATAAGGCTGGTCTTGATTGTACATGATCAATCAATAATTATCTAATAATAATAATAATAATAATAATAATAATAAATATTCCATTTAGTAACTACACGGCCGACCTCTCCCTGTGGCGTCATACAGAGTCTCAGGGCGTGGCGGCCATCTTGCCCATTAGCCCTTGCGCCATCTATGACTGTCCCCTCCTTAAGAATAACATAGGGCTGATTGCGCGTGGCGGCCATCTTGCGCATTAGCCCCTGCGCCAGGATCGGCTTATATTACCTACTTCAGCTTTTTCTGATGTAATAGACCCAAGAATGAATAAGGCTGGAAGTGATGAAGTGATATGGTGGCTTGATTCTGGAGCTTCAGAGCACATGATTAATCAATCTGATTTCTTTCAGACAAGTGTAAAGATTAATCCTATGAAGATTAAAGTAGCAAATCAGGGCACTCAGTCACATCAACACAAAAGGGAAACATGAAACTTTTTGCATTGGTGGACGGAACATGGAATACTGTGAACATTCCAGACGTGTTGTACATTCCAGATTTGGAAATAAATTTACTGTCTGTGAGAAGACTGGAAATGAGTGGATGCACAATCATTTTTGAAGATGGTAAGGCACTAAAAATTAAAGGAGATTATGTGATTGCAGTTGCACATCGGATCAACAAATTGTACAGGCTAACACTCCATACCAGGAAGGAAATTGCATGCCTAACACTTGGAAGTGAGGACTTGTGGCTTAGAAGATTTGGTCACACAAGTAAGGCAGGGCTTCAGAAACTGCAAACCCTGGTGGATGATATGAAAGAAACTAAGGTGAAGGAAGTGTGTGAAATATGCTGTCAAGGAAAAATGTGTAAGCTGCCACACAACCAAACAAGAAGAAGAGCACAGAAGCCACTGGAACTAATCCACAGTGACCTGTTTGGCCCAATTAAACTGGAGTCATATAGTGGAAAAAGGTACATTATAACTCTAATAGATGACTTCACACATTTTGCAGCTATATATCCTCTAGAAAAGAAGAGTGAAGCATTAGACTACATCAAGATCTATGAAGCGATGGCAACCGCTCATTTCAAGAGCAAAATAAGTCGCTTCAGGTGTGATCGAGGTGGGGAGTACACCTCAAACGAGCTGAAGACTTACTTTCAAGAGAAAGGAATACAGTTGGAATATGCCATGAGCTACACACCTGAGCAAAACGGAGTAGCTGAAAGGTTCAACAGAACTATCCTGGACAAAGCAAGATGTATGTTGTTGAGCTCAGGACTACAGAAGAATCTTTGGACTGAAGCAGTAAGCGCAGCAGTGTACCTTATCAACAGGAGCACTACAAATGCCTTATTAGACTATGTTCCAGCAACTCTCTGGTATGGGCATAAACCTGATGTCCGCAAGATCATGGTATTTGGTTCACCAGCTTACCTTCATACTCCCAAACAACTGAGTGGAGGAAAATTTGACAGTCGATCGAGGAAACTTTACTTGGTTGGGTACTGTCATAATGGTTATAGATTGTGGTGTCCTGACACCCAAGAAATTATTGAAGGGAAAGATATCATTGTTGATGAGAGTTCACCAGGTGAAAGGTTTATAGATACTGATCCATCACACTATGAAACTAATAAGAAGCCTATTTCAAAGGAAGAAGGTACCGTGGAAGATCCAATTCCTGAAGATTGCAAAAATTCAGGGGAAGATCTGGAAGCCAATGACACACCGACAGAAGAACGGAGGCGTGGAACTCATGTGAGGAAGAGACCGCAGTATCTGGATGATTATGAGGTTACCCTAAGTGAACTAGCTACGGGTGCAGTAGTAGATGATGTTCCTGAATCTGTCAAGGACATTGAAGGTCGAACTGACGCTACAGAATGGCGGAAAGCAGTTCAAGAAGAGATGAATGCACTGCAGGAAAATAAAACCTGGACACTGTTAACGCTGCCACCTGGTAAGAAGGCAATAAACAACAGGTGGGTGTTTCGAATCAAACATGATGCATCCGGGAATGTTGAGAAGTATAAAGCCCGCCTTGTCATTAAAGGCTCTTCGCAAAAACGGGGCGTGGACTATTTTGATACGTATGCACCAGTGGCCCGCCTAGTGACTTTGAGAGTATTGTTGTCAGTAATTAATCATCATGGATTGCTTACTCAACAACTTGATGTGAAGAACGCTTTCCTTCACGGCAGTATCAAGGAAGAAATCTACATGACTCAACCAGCGGGATTTGAGCCACAGTCAACTCCACCTCTGGTTTGCAAGCTGAACAAAACACTCTACGGATTGAAGCAGGCCCCAAAGTAGTGGAACTCTAGATTCAATGATTTCATTCAGAAACATGGTTTCAGGCAATCAGAATATGATAAATGTCTTTATTTTCATGACACACTTGCTATTACCCTACTTCTTTATGTTGATGATATTATTGTAGCAGGTAGTTCAGCTTCAGCTCTGCAGGAATTTAAGAAGGCTCTCATGGCAGAATTCAAGATGACTGATCTTGGAGATCTCAGGGAATTTCTTGGAATCAAAATTGATCGCTCAGAGAGAGGAATGTTCTTAAGCCAGCCCCAATACATCCAAAAACTTCTGAAACGTTTTGGAATGGAAGGCTGCAATCCAGCTAAAACTCCCATGGAGGTAGATCCAGCAAAGGAGCCTGTTGGTGAATGTATGCTTTCTGTCAGACCTTACAAAGAACTAGTTGGATGTTTAATGTATCTCATGTTGACAACACGTCCTGATATAAGCATGGCAGTGAATTTCGATAGTAGGTTTCAAAGTAATGCTACTGATGCGCAATGGGTTGGGCTTAAACGTGTCTTACGTTATGTTGTAATTCTGATGCTCCGAGCAGGGATGAATGATCAAGTCGTTTTCAATATGTATGACGTCCTTTTATTTATCAAATTAAACAGTAAGTGTCATCAAAAGGCGCCTGGCAAACAAAGAAATAATACAATAATGGTTTACACTCTCAGTTACAAACTTCTTCTATTATTATGAACATTTTGTGAACTTAAGGTGTGCTTCCATACGACATTTAACCTCATTCAAATACAAGTTGAAAAATACATATTAGATAAGTCGACAATATCATACCGTTTGACTCTACAGCATAACACATGTTTATGAGTTATCAAAAACTTCCATACATTCAATATAGATACAATTTTGATGGCTGATGGCTTCACATATCACAGACAATATATTACACATACATTCCACTATTAGCTGTACATCTTCTTCTGGTTTAAAACTATTGCCAACTTATAAAAGTAAAATACATTTTTGATCACATTGTTGCCAACTTAGATTTACAGTAGAGGTAATAGTCAGTTGTAAACATAATTAAATTTCAACACTCCTCCTTAATTATTTTACAACGAAGCGATTCAAACAATTTTCTATTGAGGGGTTTGGTCAAGATATTAGCAAGTTGCTTGGAGCTCTTGACATGTTTGAGAGCAACAGTTTTGCCCATGTGTTCCTGGATGAATTTGCGTGGAATCTCCATATGTTTCTTTCCTTTTGTAGTCTTCCAATCGTGTGCATTGTGCAGCATGTGGATTGCTGACTGGTTGTCAACAAACAGCGTGACTGGTTTGTCTGACGTCAAAATTTCGAGTTCCAGTCCAATTCTCTTGATCCAGCTGATATCATCTATCGATGAGACAGCTGCTCGGTATTCTGCTTCTGCTGTTGACGTAGCAACGAGTCGCTGCTTCTGTGTGTACCAAATGATTGGTCCTCCTCTCAACAGTAGAACACCACTTGTTGAGCGCTCTGTTACGGTGTCCCCACCGTAGTCTGAATCTGTATATGCCACAAGTTTGTCGTCTCCATTGAAGAAAATTCCATTGTCTGAAGTGCCCTTCAAATACTGAACTACCTTCTTCACCATTTTCCAGTGGCTCTGCATGGCTTTGCCGTTGAAGCGGCTCAAGTAGTTCACTGCGTAGCAGATATCCGGTCGGGATATTGTAGCCAGGTAGAGTAGACTTCCCACTGCTTCTCGATATGGGGTTGTAGGTGGCGCTGGTCTGTCGTTGATTCGATCTTCTTCGTTTGCCACCATTCCTTTCTCCATGGGTTGCAAGTGTCGAACCGAAAACGATTGATGATCTGTTGTATCCAGGTTGGTTCACAAAAATTCCTTCATTCTCTATTCTGACTTCCACGCCTAGGTACGTGAATTGCTTCTGAACTGATCGTTGGTAAGTGATTTCAAATTCCCGATTTATGACATCCAAGACTTCAAAGATTTCTTCTTCATTATATCCAGCGATGAGACTGTCGTCGACGAAAAGAGCCATCATCAAAGTTCTCTTCTCGGTATAGTAAATGCAGGGGTCATCGTCGGTGTTCACTAGTCCAAGTTTCTTCTCAAGAAAATCTGACATTTTCTCATTCCATTTTCTTGGTGCTTGCTTTAGTCCATATATGCTTTTCATTAGTTTGCAGACTCTGCCAGTACCATCTTCAAATCCTTCAGGTTCATACATGTACAAGTTCTCCTCCAAGTCTCCGTGCAAGAAGGCTGTCTTCACATCAAAGGGAACAAGTTTCATCTTCTCAGTAGTGGCATGACTGATAATCAGTCTAATTGAAGCATGATTTGCTACTGGACTAAAGGTTTCTGAATAGTCAACTCCTTCTTCCTGCTCAAAGCCACGTGCTACCAGTCGTGCTTTCATTCTCCCATCAGGCTTCTCTCGTAACACCCAGTGGCAGGTCAGGGGTCGAACTTCTTCTGGACATTTCACTAATTTCCAAGTTTCCATCTTCTCTAACGATTCAAATTCTTCTGTCATGGCTTTCAGCCACTTGGCATCTTTCAACGCTTTGGAAATAGAGATATCCTGGATTTCTCCTATCATGGCTAGGTTAGCACTCTTTCCTCGCCAGAGGTAGCCCATGACGTAGTCTGATAGTTTGGCAGGTAGCTGAATATTTTGACGATCTTTGATGGTCTTCTCGGTTGTTCACCTTCTTCTCTGGCTTCATCTCTTTCTTCGTTTCTGTCTTGTCTCAGGACTATGCTGTCTTCATACTTATCTTCTTCTTCTCCAATCAACTCGTTCTCGTTGTTCATAGCCATTTCAACATCTGTCAGGTTTTGCTCATGTTTTTCTCCTTCATTAAACACGACGTTGTCTGAACTTACAATATCACGTTCTTCAGGCAGATAGACTCTGTAGGATGGAGAGTCTGTGTCGTATCCAACAAATATACCTTTCCTAGACTTCTTGTCAAGCTTGCTTCTCTTGTGGTTGAGAGTCAAAACGTAGCAGTCGCATCCGAAGGTCTTCAATTTGTTCATGTTGACCTGTCGTCCAAACCATAGGTTGGCTGGACTCTTTCCTTTCACTGAACTTGAGCCAGTCTGGTTGATCGTGAACACAGAATAGTTCCCTGCTTCTACTCACAAATTGTCCTTCAAGTTTTGTGCATGAATTGCTGTCCTTGCTGACTCTACAATTGTTTTCATTACACGTTCCACTCTTCCGTTCTGTTCTGGGGTGTTAGCTGTTGAAAAAGTGTGAAAGACACCTAGCTCCTCCAGCAGCTTACGTGTGTTGGCATTCTTGATCTCGGTTCCATTATCTGATCGTAGAATTTTCACTTTTCTTCCGAATTGGTTTTCCACCAGCTTCATGAAAACATCCAGTTTGGCTGCGGCTTCGTCCTTCGTCTTCAAGGAGTATACTGTTCGGAAATGTGAAAAGTCATCCTTGAAAAGAAAGAAATATTTTGCTCCTCCTAGCGATGGTGTCGCCATCTCTCCCATATCTACATGGAACAGATCCAATGATTGGGTAGCAACCTTCTCGTTCAGTGGGTGAGATACCCGATGTTGTTTCCCGTGGGTGCATCCTTCGCAGATTCTCTCATTCCAATCATCAACGTATGGAATGCCATTCCTGTCCAAAGCATCCTTCACATCCTTCAGGTTTTGGTGTGCGAGCCTCTCGTGCCAGGTTACGATCGAGGTGGCTACCATACAGGCTTCAGACTTCTCCTGGCGTAGCATCATTCTGTACAGGTCACCTTCTCTGACTGCCATGGCCACAATTTCACGATGATCAGATGTTTCAAATATTGACTTAACTTTGTTTACAATTTGGACATAACTTCTGTCGAGTATCTGACTGACAGATATCAAATTGTAGTTGAGCTTAGGCACGTAAAGCACATCCTCCAGGATGACCTTGTACCATTATGTTCCGTTGAACGCCTCAAGTTGAACGTTGCCGATACCAACGCCCTCTAGTACAGTCGCATCTCCGATGACAATAGGAGATGGAGTTTACAACTCAATCAATTTGACGAACCAGTTCCTGTGTGATGCCATATACTGTGTAGCTCCACAGTCCTGCTACCAGTGATTTCGTGTGTTACATTTCGAATTGAGACTGTTCAGCTCTGCAGTTGACAGTCCCACTGACGCTAGTGCGCGGTATGGGCGATTCGTGCTCTTCTGTTCACTCCGTTCTGACCTTTCATTTCCATTTTTGTTGTCATCCTTCTTTGTACAGTCTCTTGCAAAGTGACCTTTCTGTCCACACACATGGCAAGGGTAGTTTTATTTACAATAGGCAAGATATTTGGCACAGGGTTTGTTTCTGCAGTGTTTCTTCACATGTCATTTCTGTCCACACTTAAAGCAGCTGACTAGCACGCTTCCACCTTGTCTGCTGCTATTGTTGTGAGCAGACTGATTTCCAGTTTTCTTCTCCTTTGCGATGAGTGCGTTGACTGCAGTTGCTTCACTTTCCTTTCTACCTTCATTGAGTCGATCCTCGTGCAGCCTCAATCTTTCGATGAGTGTTTCAATAGTTTTGTCGGCTCCTGTCACATTGTCCCAGGCTGTTCTGAAATGGTGCAGCTTAGGTGGTAGCATACTCAGCATTCGTGTCATGATCCAACTGTCTTTCACCCTGTAGTCATCTGATGACAGGTCTTCGGCTATTTGTTGAATCTCCAAGCAATTCTCGACAGCTGAATTTTGGCTGTCAAAAACATAACCAAAAAATTTCCTTTGCAAATCCTCAACAGTAATATCAGACTTTTTACTATAAACATTTTCTAGCTTATCTAACATTTGTTTTGCAGTTTGGCATTTGACTAGCTTTTTCGCTATATTACTACTGACACTTAAACCTATAAGCGCTTGAGCTTCTGCATCTTTCTTTATCCAATTACATACAGGATCGGAGTTTCTACCTGTTACAAATCAATTCTTCAACTCATGTCTACAATTCAAGAACAATCACTTTTATTGTACACAACAAGGAGCATCACTATCCAGCCATTACATTCAGTTACTCAAGACCTGTTCCATCTTGCTCATCGACGCCCCAAGGGTGCCAACTTACAAAAAACAAATTTAATTACAGAAATACATTCGAAACATTCTCCCACCTTGAAACGGTAGGTTTCAACTAAAAGCACAAAATAATACAAAACCTAGGAATAAACATGGAATTAACAAATATTTACAAATTCAGTTTGGTTGGCCTTTTAACAACCCTGCCCCTTCTTGTCAGAGCAACAGCTTCACTCTCAACTACTTGAGGGGGGTTACTAGAGTCACAATCAGGCACCAAGTCAACAGCATTGGGACCACACAAAGAACCATCACTATTTTCATAAGGAGATCCAATCTCCATCAAGCACAAACGTTGGACTGGTCGCAACAACTCACTCTTAACTGTTTTTACCTTTACCACTCTAGTTACTCCATCTTTATCAGGGAAGATCTCAAGCACTCGAGCCAATTCCCAATCAATTCTTTTCTTTTGGTCAGACACAACCCATACAACATCTCCCACCCTGACATTCTTAGAAGACTTAGCAGTGTTTAACATCAGAGACCCTGGGTATTCCTGACGAAAACGTTCTTTTAGGTTTATCCTAACCTCAGCTACATATTTCACCCTAGCAGACCCTTTTCATCCACTTCGTCACGATCAGGCACCTTTGTCTCAAACTGCTCCTGCAAAAACATAGCAGGTGTTATTGGTCTCAACTCATTAACATCTTCAGACATGTAGGTAATGGGACGCGCATTCATAACAGCCTCAATCTCGGTAATCAAGGTCATTAGTTCACAAAGATTTAATAACGCACGACCAAGGGATATTTTCAACAGTCTTTTCATCACCCCAATAAGCCGCTCAAAAAATCCACCCCACCAAGCACCTGTGGGAACATTAAATAGCCACTGAATTTTCAATTCACGTTCAACTGTAGTCTGCTTAATGAGATTCCAAACTCCTACAAAGTTAGTACCGTTATCACTATACATAGTTGTGATTCTGCCTCGTCTGGCAATCATTCTTCGAAGAGCATGTAAAAACGATTCTGTAGAGAGCGACTCTACCACTTCAAGATGGACTGCACGGTATACAGCACAGGTGAACAAGGCAATCCAAACCCTAGTACCATCTTTTATGAAAAGAGGTCCAGCCAAATCGACTCCGCATACTTGGAACACCTTTCCAAGATTTACACGGTTATTAGGTTACCCGACAGGTGGCGTTCTCACTGGTTGGGCTTTGTGCCTAAGACAACGAACACATTTACTAACAACACGTCGGGCTAATCGTCTACCTCTGACTATCCAGTATTCTTCTCTCAGGGCTCCTAACACAGTACTTGCTCCAGCATGGTGCATTTTCTCATGACATTCTACCACCATGGACTCCACTAGTTCACACTGAGGTAGTAAAATGGGTTCCTTGAACATGGGTGTGAACTCATCAGATAATATTTTAGTACGAACTCGAATCAAGCCATCATCATCATCAGTTTTAATGTTGAAATTATTTACATCTAGAGGGTGACTACTCTGAATCCACCGTACTAATTTTAATTCAGCATGTCGTACTTCTTTGCCAGTCAACTCCTCTCCGCAGTTTGAACTTTTCCCACTAGCTTTCTCAAGAAATCGGTAGATCCAACCAACAACACGCACATTTTTCGAGAAAGAAGCAAAGTGTGTGAACATGTTTTCTCTTACATCGTTTGTGTTGTACAGCCGTTTTCTTCGATTCCTCTTCTGTAGGGGCTATTTTCACAGTTAACCACTTGTTCTCATTCTCTAGGAGCCACTGAGGACCCTCCCACCATTTTGATGCAACAAATTCGGACAACAAGCATCCTCGGCTGAGTATATCAGCAGGATTACAATCGCCAGGAACAAATCGCCACTGCTCGGGTGACGTCAACTGGTGGATTTCCTTTACCCGGTTTCCAACAAAGGTCTTCCATTCACCTTTCTTGATCCAGTAAAGAACAATCATAGAATCAGACCAGTATACAATGTTGGAAATATTAGTCGATTTACTAATAACAGAACCAAGCCTTGCTGCAAGTGTTGCCGCTACAAGCTCTTTACGAGGGATTGACATGTCTTCCATTGGTGCAACTCTGGACTTAGCTAAAACAAATCGAACATTAAAGCCATCTTTGTTTTCATACCTCATAAAGGCACAAGTGCCCAGTCCAAGGAGACTGGCATCACTGAATACATGTAAACAAGCTGTGTCAGAGACACCTCTTAAACATCTAGGCACCACAATGCTGTCAATCAAATCAACTTCAGTAAGCCACTGCGAGCACTTCATTTGAATTTCTTTTGGAAGGGGTGTGTCCCAGTGTAGTTTGAGCTTAAATGCCATTTGCAATGCAATTTTCAGATGGAGTAAAGGTGCCGATAACAAACCCAATGGATCAAACACCCTACTTATAATCGACAGCAATTTCTTCTTAGTTAATTCATTGATTTTCTCTTTTGGATCGAAGCTAAAGTTGCATCCCAACAGATCATCTAAAGCATGCCATTTGACACCTAAGACATTTTGTGTCACATCATCTCCTGACAAAACTCACCCACGGAGTTGGAAACTGGCTTGAGACATGACATTTTTAGCTTCGGGCACAAATTCCTTAGCATCACTCAGGGACTGAAATGAACAAAGGCAATCATCCTTGCAAAAGGAAGTTTTTAGTCTTCCAACTAAGTCACCACTTGGAGTATTCAAATGATGAGTGATGGTGGCATTCAGCAAAAATGGACTGCACACAACTCCAAAAACTACACGACAGTGACGCAGCGTTATAATATGCCCATCACGCCACCACAAGAATTTTAACATTTCTCGATCCTCAGGGTTCAGTCCAATCATTAAGAAAGCCTGTTTTATGTCTCCCACAACACCGACCTCCTGTAACCTGAATCGTAATAGGATAGGTACGATACTAGCAATCAAGTTGGGTCCCGTTGCTAAACAATCATTTAGAGAGACGTTTCCAATACTTTTCGCCGATGCATCAAAGACTGGGCGGATTTTAGTTGTTTTCCCATAATTTATAACTGGTCTGTGAGGTAGAAAGTGCCCTTTGTTTTCATCAGATGTTATTTCAATAATCCCATCTGTTTCCCATTGTTTAAAAACAGTATCATACGCATCATAGAGTCCATTGTTATCTAAACGGCTTACTGTTGATTTCAGACGACTTTCAGCTATTTCACGATTAGTGGGAAGAGGGGGGTGCTCATCAATCCAGGGCAATGTTACTACATACCGACAGTTTTCACCTTCGAAACGAATTGTGTCTTCAAAATTTCGCAAACATCTATCATCTATGTCCGACCTTTTTGTTTCTGTCTGTTTCTCAATTCCAATAACTTCCAAGTCCCATAAAGGATGGTGTAAATTGAGCAAAGAGGTCACAAAGTTTGTCATACTGCTTACTTCTTGCCTCTCTGCGGTACCCAGAAGACACCATCCAAGCTTCGTCTCAAATGCTAACAGCTTCGAGTCAATACATTTCACACCTGTAACAAGTTCGCCCATAACATCCGCTCCTAACAACACATCAATAGGTCGGTTAACTCCATCATCTGTCAATGTAATACCATGTGCAGCCAACTTCCGTAACAAATGCGGATCATTCACAGGTGGTATCAAACCACAAATCTTCTTCTCCCTAAGTGCCTTAAGAACAAAACTGTTATCACCCTGTAAGCTAGTTAGTTCAATTTCATGAATTGGATGTGATATTTCAGATGACACACTCCCACCAAACAGCATATGACAAATATTTTCACGACCACATTCGATCAAACCCAATTTTTCACAGATAGCTTCCGAAATATAACTGCGATGTGAAGCAGTATCAAGTAATATTCGAACAGTGACACCACGCAATTGTGCTACTAATGTTTTTAAAATGACAGTTCCACTAGGCCCTGCAAATAACGATGCTGTTCTGCTGGGTTCACCAACACACATGATATCATAGTGCCTCCCTTTACATTTACCACAATCTATTCTTTTCCTACACTGCTGTCTCGAGTGACCTCCCTGCAAGCATGCAAAACAAGCTCGTTTTTCTTTTACAGTTTTACGACGGTCCTCAACCGACATTTCTTTAGAACACTTGTAAGAGGGATGGTTCTCATTACAAAACAAACAGGTTAGGGTTACTTTGTGTGACCGTCCTGTTTGCTGATAACTTACCCGATTCTGCCTGACAGTAGGAGTGAAAGAAACGAGAGCTGCTGCTGTTGGCTCTGTTCTGGGCGCAGTGAATTTATCAACCTCTTCTTTGCCCAGAAAACACAAAAGTTTATCAATTTTATTACCACTATCATCGTCCTCTTCTGCTGCTCTTCTTTCCCATATTTTCAAAACGTCAATGGGGAGACATTCTTCAATGAGTGGAACTAAGATTGCTGCCCTATCAGAATTCATGCCTAATGTTTCTAGGGATCTCAACTTAGTACTTATATTATCATACAGGTCAGTCACAGATAAATCCGAGCGAACCAATTGCAACAAATCTTTATACATACAATTTATAACCATCTCATCTTTACCAAAACGATTCTTTAAATGTTCCAAGACTTTAACATAATTCTCACTTGTGTGTGGATAACTGTCAACTAACTTCCTAGCCTGTCCCTTCAGTGACATTTTCAAGTAACTAAATTTATCAACATTCGTAATGTTAGAATCCTCATGAATCCTTTGAAATTGTGTCCAAAAATTTATCCAGTTACCTGGACCCAAGTCGAATACCTCAAGCGTGATTTTCGGTAGCCTTAACCTCTCTGACGACATGGTTGACGACGCCGAAGCCACGTTGCTCTGTACGCTGAAATTATCTCCTGCATCAACACAACTGGCAACACTAGGTTTTAATCCTTCCACTTTATCCTCGGCTTCAAGAAGTGCTTGCAAAAGATCTTCTTGAACGGTAGCACAGTGCATTGTTTCTTCGATACAGGCATCCTCGTTTCCGTCAACATTCAACAACTCGTTCAAGATGCTTTCGTCCAATTCTTTTAAGGTATCCGCAATTGTTCGGAGAGTATTTATTTTCACACGTAATTTTTGAAAATCGGCTTCAACTCCGACCGCTCCAATAGCTTTCGTCGCACTTGCCCGATAGGCACTTCTCTTCTTTTTCAACTTTTCAATCGTGGCCATTGCAAGGCAACAAATCCAAAACAAAACAAAACAGGGAAATTGTTTACCAAACCAACTTTTTCAATACAATGCTGTCACGGTCGCCAAAATGTTACAAATCAATTCTTCAACTCATGTCTACAATTCAAGAACAATCACTTTTATTGTACACAACAAGGAGCATCACTATCCAGCCATTACATTCAGTTACTCAAGACCTGTTCCATCTTGCTCATCGACGCCCCAAGGGTGCCAACTTACAAAAAACAAATTTAATTACAGAAATACATTCGCAACACTACCTGATGGTTTGACAGTCCAACCTGTTGCAATATCAAAACATTATTTTGTTCTCATAGCTAAATTAATTTTGAAACGCCAAGAATCATAATTGACATTCCCATGAAAATCTTCTGTCAAAGTTTCTAAATGAACCTTTACTGTATCCATGACTTAACTTAAAAAGCAAAATTAAGTTTCAAAAATATGACAAATTTACAAAAGTTTGATCTCACAAGATTTTTATTATCTATTTTCAAATTGTTTTATCAATTTTCTCTGACTCATGCATAGGCTACTTGACTGACATTTTGAGGTTAGATTGACTTAGCTGACGTTTCTCGGGCTGACGATGTGGTAGACGTCCTCTTCGACGGGGCTGACTTTGTCTGCGATGACAGACGTGGACTTTCTCGGCTGACTGGACTGACCTGACGACTTCTGACTTGGACGACGACGACTGACTCGGCTGACCTTTTCCTCGAAGTCCAAATTGTTTCCCGTAATGCTCGGCGTGTCTGACGAATGAGCGGTATCTGGGCCGATAACCTGTTGTAATTCTTATGCCCCGAGCAGGGATGAATGATCAAGTCGTTTTCAATATGTATGACGTCCTTTTATTTATCAAATTAAACAGCAAGTATCATCAAAAGGCGCCTGGCAAACAAAGACGTAATACAATAATGGTTTACATTCTCAGTTACAAACTTTTTCTATTATTATGAACATTTTGTAAACGTAAGGTGTGCTTCCATACAACATATAACCTCATTTAAATACAAGTTGAAAAATACATATTAGATAAGTCGACAATATCATACCTTTTGACTCTACAGCATAACACATGTTTATGAGTTATCAAAAACTTCCCTACATTCAATATAGATACAATTTTGATGGCTGATGGCTTCAGATTTCACAGACAATATATTACACATACATTCCGCCATTAGCTGTACATCTTCTTCTGGTTTAAAACAATTGCCAACTTATAAAAGTAAAATACATTTTTGATCACATTGTTGCCAACTTAGATTTACAGTAGAGGTTATAGTCAGTTGTAAACATAATTAAATTTCAACACGTTATCTGAAGGGAACAAGCGAGATGGAACTCTTATTTCAAAGGCAATCAGGTACTAGTGCTAACCTAGTTGGCTATGCTGATGCAGACTGGGGGGGGGGTAATACCAAGAATAGGAAATCAATTTCTGGTTTCATGTTCGAAGTCTATCGTGCTAATGTACTTTGGGTGACTAGGAAACAAACTGCCGTTGCCCAGTTATCTACTGAAGTGGAGTACGTTTCTCTCGGATGTGCTGTAATGGAACTCATTTGGTTGAGACATCTTGTTTTGGACATAGGTGTTGAACTATGTGAACCAGTTGTCATCTTTGAAGACAATCAGTCAACTATTTCTTGTCTAGATAAGTGGGAAGAGAAAAGGCTAAAACACGTTGATGTCAAGTATAATATTGTGAAAGATATGTATCGGAAGAATGTAATCAAGGTTCTTCATATTCCTTCAGGTGAGCAGAAAGCAGATATTCTCACCAAACCACTGACTGGTAACTATTTCCAGACTGTTCGAGCTGGCTTGGGCATTGTTAGTATGTAAGCAACTTGTAAGCTGTTCAAGCTGTGAAATATTATTTTTGTATTGTGATCATTAGTTTGTTAAACTCATTTAATAGATTACTATCTATGTTAAATTGAGGGGAAGTGTTAAGAAAGACAATTTAACTCTTATTTATTTATTTATTTATGTTATAAGATCTTTCACCGGCATGTGTTGGCAACTATGTACCAAAGGCAATGCAGACTTAATAAAAATAAATCGATACAATGTATTTGTTATCGTAGAGCCAAAAGGACGTTAGCAAAGATCTGTGCCTGTTCATTTATTCGTTTCTACCACATATAACCTAGAGGAAATATTACTCTTATAACAAAATCCACCATATTTACCGCAAATTCACCAAATTCCCCTAAATTAAACAAATCACCACAAATTCCCTCCATATTGGGGGCAAAGGATCTCCACACAGTGTTTCTCAAGCTCATGATGATGAATTATACCATGACAGGGTTGTCGAGCAGTCGATCGCTAAATTTCCTCAATGAAAAACATTTTTTAAAGATTCTCCAAATTTACTGAAATCCCTTTTATTTACCCAAGAATTGTTTAAACTATCCCAAATTCATATAAAATTATCCGAATATACCCAAATTTACTAAAATTCACCAAACTTACCCAAGTTGACTACAAACCATGAAATTCCTACAATCCATGAAATTCCATAAATGTACTCCAAAATTCCATAATATTCCCTTTACATGTATGCTGTTTTGTTTAGTTTTGTTTGCCACACTCCCTCCAGACAAATATTGGAACATGACATTGACATAGGCATTATCTTGTCTCTGAGGTAGGTGTGAGGAAAGGCATCCAGCCGTATGAAGGTCATAATGTGACCGAAACCGGTTCTTTAGAACAACAATAACAATAATATTTAGGGACTTAAGATATCTTATCATTATTTCTCATGACATAACTAGTTACTGATAGACGCACCATACTTGAGCTGTTTTTTGTTGTTGTTGATGATGTTTCATTGAATGCTTTATGATATTGTGGTCGTGAAGTCCTGTGTACTTGAGTGAATGGAATCTGTTTTATCACCTCTGTTATTGTGATGACTGTACTAGTAATTGGGGATATGATTTAAGTTGGAGGTGACCTTAATTTAGATACCTTTTCAGCATTCTTTTTTTAGTATAAGTGGGTAATATTAGGGTTTTGAAGCTATTGTTAGTGTTGTCTCAGTAAACGAATGTTTAATGCTTTTGAGTCGGTCTACATCATTGTACCCAAATTAGAGGGGTTATTACCTAATCCTTAAAAATATGTGAGATTAATAAATGATTTACAATTGTGTTGACCGACTGAAAAGCATCAAACTTTTATAAGTGGGTAAACTACGGAAAACCACTTCTAGGATGTCTGGGGTAGAAATCGATTACACTTATTTTTTCACTTCTGCTTCACGTGGCTGAGTGTACCCTGTTCCACCCCTTAGATCAGAATCAAATCTCCCTTGGTAGAGCAGGGAATTGAACCCAGACCTCTACGATGATAGCTGAGAATCCTATTCACTGAACCACAAGGTGACCACCATATTTTTACAGGTAACGCAGTTACACTCTCAATAAGGCAAAGACCTTATATTGCAATACCTTATAGTTACACTGATGTCATTTTGTACTGCTGAAGGTCAAATTATGTTGTAGAGACTAGCATTTTTGGCTATTGCCCCTAAGATGTGTTTTATTCTCAGATCTATACCGAGAAAAGTATACCAGTTCTGTAATACTGTGTGTTAAATATCAGTAAGTGAACGATAAGTGATATAGGTAGACAGATGATTACAATATACGTTAAGACTTATTTTTAGGTCTTGACTAGCCTTGCAATAAGAATTGACTAATCGAACAAGAGTTAGCTACCAGGGAAACACTTTGGCAACTATGCTTGTTATTGACCAGTGAGTAGGGTTTTAGAAACCTGTTTGCTATTTTGGGTTATATACAACAAATGCTTAGACCTATATAGAAACCGAGCGACCATGTTTGCTAAACAAGACATTATACCAGAAACGATTAGGACACTCATGTAGAGCTTGGCCAACGGCCTAGCCGTGTTGAAACACCGGATCCCATGAGTACTCCGCAGTTAAGCAACATTGGGCGCAGTCGGAACTTGGATGGTATGCCGGTTCTAGGCACTGCGCGCTGTTGGCCAACATAAGGAGGACCGGAAAGGTCCTGGCCACCCTACCGCAATTAAACTCCGTCTGGGAGTCGCCTCTTCGGAGGCTTGGACCTGCCTTCGGGCAGAATACCAAATAAATTAAATTAATGTAGAGCTTACCAAAATAATGTTGTGTAACGGTAAATGCTAGTCAACGAACAGTGATGCATTACTAAAACCCATGACACGATACCTGAGAGTTTTTCTAAAATAATTTTAAGATGCCTTTAACCCTATATTAAACACCCAGTTCACAAGACTGATAACTGCAATGCTATGGAAAAACAAAACAAAAATTCTGCATTGAAAAACAAACAAGTGGTTGAGTGAATGTACACTGGTTTTTTTTTTGTAAATACTCAAGTCCACAAGACTAATTAAATTAGTAACTGTCAGGTTGGCCAAGTGGTAAAGGCATTTGACTTAAGTTCAATGTTCTAAGTATAAGGAAGCAAGGGTTCGAATCCCTTACATGGCATAACTATTACCTCAACATGGCTTGACGACACTGTATTATTATGACACTCGGTACTGAACCCGTATTTATAGAGCCTCAGGTATAACATGAGACGAGGATCGAACCTGTCTTTACGTTACAATTGTATGTTTTGATTTAAAGCTGGCGAGTAGGCTATACTGAGCCCGTTAGAGGAGGTTATCCGGGTACCATCCGCCGAAAGAAATGGTACGTCGAACGACCCCGTCCTTCGAACCCACAACCTGAGAGGATCGGGTGCATTTATTTAAGGGCTTGCATAGCACGAGAAGCTTGATCCAGGGGATCGGGGTCATTTTTGCACGGAAGACTTGCCATGGACGCCCAAAGAAATATATCAGAAAACACAAAGCTAACAATAAAAAGATCCAGTCTTAAGTAAAATTTCGTGCATGATTTATTCATTAAAAACCCCTAATCTACTTCTGAGGATTAAAATCGGCTAATCCGCTGATTTAATTACAATGGTGAGTCAATCCCTAAAATGAAGTTAAGTAACCCTCGTGAAGTCCTAATTACAAGAAAGCAAAAACAACAACTAAGCTAGGCGCGTGGTACGAGTGAAAACTAACGCGAAGCAAAGTTACAAGCAAATGACTCGGTATAATTAAATTTAACAGCAAAGCAAATCAAATCCCTAAGTTAGGATGGTACCACGTCCACATTTACAGTTACATTTAATGTCTATCAAAAACCTGACGTGTCGTAATCAAAGAATTATTGCAAAGGCTAATGATATGTGACCACAGACTATAAAAAAACATTGCATAAAATTCACTCTTATAAGTAACAGGGTACAATATGGGTAAATGCACTAGGAAATTAATCAATAAACACCAACACAAGCCTGCCTTCGCGAACTGAGATGCTGTTTGTACTCAGTCATCATCTCATGCGTGTAAATTAGGTTGGCAATTCGCAATCATCACTGCGACTTACATGGCTTTGAATCATGCGGGCGATAAGGTACGAACTACTGGTCCCGGAGATTCATGTCGTCGAAAAGAAATTGTCAGCTCATTTAAGTTATCATCTCCCACAGGAAATGATTTAGAATCATGGTGTCAAAATCAACAACATGCAAATGGGTACAAATTAACTGGGCTGTAATTAATCAATTAATTAATCCGTCGGTTTAGGATAATTATGCATGTGATTTATAATCAAGGTTTATGTTAAGTATTAGATGGTTCGATTTAGGACACCAGTCGTCGTCTGCATGTGATCTCACCTGAGATTCACTCGTAGAACATGACTTCTAAAAGTCATCAACACAATGCTCTGAGCTAAGAACTGCTCATGCAACAATAACACAGGTTAGCGCGTCTTACACCATTTGCACGCAAATAACATCGGTCGCCTAGGCCGCAACTCATTGACACCGGAATAAACCAACAATCGTAAGGGGACTTTAATCCGCCCGTCCTTATTACAACTCTGTGTTCACAGACACAATAATAACATTAGCTAGCCTGAGATGATACAAAAAACTGGGTCAATTTACATGTGTATTAAACCTTCATTACAGCTCGCTAGATGATTCACTTCATCACCTCAAAATTCAAGGAATTCCTGTGAATGAACATTCCCTCAATCTCATAGTGGTAAACAAATATCACATGTTCACAGATCGCATAGCTGTTTCCCAAAGCTTGCTTATATAATTGGAGACACTGACCTTCACATTCCATGTGATTATGACGTCATTAGCAGTATAAAATAGTCAATAAAGTCGTCTCCCAATGAATTCTGGGTAAAACAGGTTCTTACCACAAGCATCTCGCGTGTCAATTACATTCTACACAACACTGAGTGTGGTGCGGCTTCATTTATATTGCATCTCAAAACTGTACATTCTATCTGACAGAAACACGTAATAAAGTCCTGGTGTGCTCTGCAGATCACTTAAAAATTGTTTATCACTTTCATCATAGTGTCCATCACTGTGTGTTACCCTTGATAACAATATAACGTTGCAAAAATACCAAAGATGATTAAATAGAAGACTATACACTTCTGCAGCTAAACTGCTCTGACATCGAAAGATATGTCATTCATCCTATTCATTGAACTCGTTGGTTCTGTGCATTGCTTGGCACATTCACAAAACAAAATAACAACATCTAACATCTACGATGCTGTTTGAAATGATATGCTTGTAGTTTCACCTTCATATCCTCATCAATCTTACTGGACATGAGTTCGTTCCTCCCAGGAACTTATCGTGGTAAAGAGTACTCAAAAAATGTCAACCAAATGGAAAAAAAAATATTCCAGTGTCTGTCGACTGAAACCCGATACGATAATAATGTGTTTAGAATCAAAATGAGGGGCCTACAGTATAGGGTGTTCCCTAAGTGTTTCAGAAGTTCACATCTTCTGGCTAATGGTGTCCTTTACCTGACACAAAATTCAGCCTTCACCTGGCTGGTCAATTATACACTGAAAAACACGATGAGGGAAGAACCGAAGAAATAATCCAACCATGAGGGGGAAGGTTTGACCAAAACCGTGAAGGGCAAGCCAGGGCGATGGAGAACGAAGAGGATAGGCCAGGACCCCTGGTCTTGCCAATTAATATGTCGGGAGGATTGGAGACATATTACCCCTTCCGACCTGAAGATTGGAAGGTGAACAACATGGAAATGTCACTGTGAGTCCTGTATTCTCATCCATTGTACAAGGTTTGTCCAGGCAGGCATAACTTGTAATTATTCTTTTAGGCGAAACTGGTAGTAGACCACTTAGGCAGGGCTAGATTATGTATTTTCTTCTTTGGAGCTGGGACAATCTTTGTTAGTCTCCGATACCGTGATCTATACGCAGGTGCACATTTATTCTCCGTCTGTTGTATAATAATTTTTCGATATGCGTGAATTCGTTTTATAGATTGTGGAACGCTTCATCATATTTTATCACATTTTATCAGCATATTTCATTAATGCAGTATTATAATGTTTTTAAACATTTATCGAAGAAAGTTGTAAAATGCTTTGAAAGCTTCGTGATATTTAAAAATACTTCAGGGTATTTTTTTTTATTAAAATCTATGGGTTTATGATTTGACTACTTCAATAGTGAACGTCACTGTTTTTTCTGAGAGAGTGCAACATGTTGTTGACAATGTAAAAGAAATTGTAACAAAAGAGCAATGTTAGCTCATTGAAAGAACGAAAGTTTGATAACGCTATACCAGCGTAAAATAGTGTTACGGCTGTGAGTTTGTGTCATCACTCGCCGCATGAGTCACAACTGCCGCAGGGCTGGGCTGTGTCCTGCCTCCTGTATTGCGCGCGCCTTATGCAACAGGGCTACTAAGACAAAGGGATAGTCCAGAATATTCGTGACTGGACCAGCGATGGAAACCTCGAGAAGCCGTGAACCCTGGATGGATCTAGAAGCATTTATTGAGTCACCGGCCTGCTATATAAGTGCGACCTGTCTAGCAGTTGTTGTTGTTGTGTTTTACGAGCTAGTGTGAGCGATTATTCTGAGCGACAGAAGTGTGGTGACTTGCGAAACCTCTAGTGGAGCGGGGAAGTGAGACTCCTACAGAGGAACTGTGTTTTGAGCGAGTGTGCTTACTTAGTGCGAAGAGAAGTGATTGTGCTGCATTGTGAAACAGTGAGTGACAGAGCTAGTGCAGCTATTTCCATCCAGCGTACGGGGCCACCTCATTACGAGGGATTAACTGTGGTCTGTTGACAAGTGAAAGGGGAAGTATTCTCGACTTGAGGAAACTGGAGTAAGGTAATAATTGCTATTTGCTGTTGAGTAGTGTATATTTCTGGCCACAATAAAGTTAATTATTTCTTTAAAGCAGTAATTGGTGTTGTGCTTCCTACCCACCGTAATCCAGTTAACAAAAGTGCCACTAGGGGGGTGGCACGTAACAATAGAAATGTATTACGAGATGTAATGGATACATCGACTCAGTATTATGATAGATGGTAGATGAAATGTTATTGAACATTTATTAAGTAAATGTAAACCAGGAACGAGAGGATACAAATTTGCAGACAAATATCTTAAGTGTATTTGGTTAAAATTTAACGTGTTTTTATTGAAAGTTAACGACAACGAAGGTAATATCGCAATTGAATCGCTACAGTGAATGTATTGGAATGAAATGTTCTATAAGAAGGATGAGCGTTGGAATATAGAACAAGTTAAAAGTATTGTAGCGTTTTTGGGGTTCGTTAATACCTGGCCAGGCTATAATGCACTAAATCTTTATTTACACTAATATTATGTACACTAATTAACAATAAACCAAATTGGCCTACTCACTTGTACACATACACACAGAGTCTCACTTTATTCAGCTACAAGTCTTTATTTATCTTCCACGGTCACTATTTATCTTCCCTCAAGATTAACGGTCACGTTAAACTACAAGCTTCCTTCCTTTCTTCCTTTATTTATCTTCCACACTTACTGTCTACGTTATTTATTTTCACAGCACTGTCTTCAATATTACAGTACTTCACATTTATTTTCACTGGTCGCTCGGCACGGCAAACACCGTCAGCGCAGACTCACTCAGGACTAACACTGACTGACTGCTCGTCGCACATCACTGGTATATGAACAATCGGCCCCTGGACTGGAATGTTCTGGGCGTCGCTACCTCACGCGGCATTGAGTGTGTTCTAGTGGATTCTATGCTGGCACCGCCCAGTCTTTTCTAGTTGGCTGTTCTGGAACTGCACGTTGCATCTAGTAGCCTCGAGAAACAGGACAGTCTGGTAGCCTTCGCGCCAATAATCTTCCTGACTGGTAGAGCTATTGTTATTTTGGTGGCCTTGGGAGGAGCCTACCCTAATTAGCCCTGGCCGGATGTGCTGTCCGGCACTCTCCAGACACCCCGCCCGTCTGACACCTCGAGAACAGGCGGTTGCCGGGCTATTGTACGTATCTTTACACTGCCCCCTCCTTAACACTGTTCCGTCTCGGAGCAGACACTTCCAACAGGGTGACGGTAGGAACAGCTCGGTCCTTCACGGCATCGTGAGTTGACGAAGAAGTAACAGACCACCGTTTACCGAGGCACCACGTCTATTCGGGGCCAGCAGCACACCAAAATTTCAATCCATGTGCGTCGAAAGACTTCCTCTATCATGCTTCTTACAATCCTCCAGTCCAAACCATCTAGTCCACAGCCCAACTTAGGTACAGCTAATTTGGATATGCTTCGCTCCAGTAGGTGCTCCCACATAGCAAGCAGACTATCCCAGATGGCACGATAGGAGGGCTTCAGATCGGAAAGTTCTTTCTTCACCAGATAGAATAGCGATCGCTCATTCCTGGTTATGCACAACACGTCCCCGACACGAGGCTCTTGGCGATGTAGTTCTTCAATCCCGCCGTATTTCCGCCGGAAATCCTGGACGATTCCCTGGCTCATCCTCACGTCCTTAGCCACATAGTGAGCCAAGGCATAATCACTGGCGGTTGAACCGTTTTTCTTTTCCACCTGTAGTCTTCCCTTTTCTCTTTTCTTCGGCGTGTCAATTATCGGAATTGTTCTCTTTTCTTCTGGGTTATTACTGGTCCGGGTAACCGAGCAGATCAGTGGACATTTCCATAATTGCTGATCAAGGTTCGTTATAGTGATTTCTTACTATGCCGAATCGTGATCAGTGACACCTCTTTCCTTTTACTTTCTCTTTTCCGTCACCTGTAACAACCCTTTGTTACCCTCTCAAGCAGTCTTCTGCTTTTTATATCCTGGTAGGACCTTTTTGTTTGTGTTCCCGTTCTCGTATTCGAGATGCCTATCTTTATTTCGGGTTTCTTCCCTGTTCTTATTTATATTCATAAAAGTACGCGCAAATACGTGTGTTAAGTTTATTCTTGTTCTATTTCGTGATGTCGAATAAGCTGGATCCATCAACGTGAGTCACGGCTTAATATCCCTTGTGTGTGAGTGTGGATATGTGGCTTTGTATGGAATACTAGGGCATTCAGCCTTTTCTAGTGTGTCCATTGTATGCCTCTATCGTTCCTTTATCGTTTGTCTCTTTATCGTCGTCCATTTTATGTTGGTTATGGTTTGGTTTACTGGATGGTATGTACATCACAGTAAGACCAGCACCTTACCTTTTTATCTTTATCGGTCTACCTTATCTTAGGATTGTGTTTTCATACGCAAGTCCATGAGATTGACTTCCCTTTTTACGGTACTTATATTGATGGATACCTTTTTGACGTGTAACGTTAACTTCCCTTTATATATTTCATTTCGATTTATTGCGCCTGTTTTGTGTTTGTTTTGTTCACGTCATGTCTACGCGTACTTTTATTTATTCTCCGACCTTTCTTAGATTCCCTCACCTCTTCCTTTCTCCGGGGCTATCAGAGCTGCCGATCCTTCTTTGACGGCAGACTCACGTTTCCTGACTTCGTGTCTAGCTCTTATAATCTGCCTCCCTTCACAATGTGATTTTACTAATTACGAGTATATTTTCCCATTTACGATTCCCTCCCCTACCTTTACTGCATATTCCCACATAACCTTAATGTTATGGTTCCTCGTTCGGTTAGGTTATCTCTTGTGTCATGTTAGACGAGCATATTACCTTACCTTAACATGTACACGCTTCCTAGTCATTTCTCAAGACCTTTTGCTTTAAGGATACATACATTATCGTTCCTCATTTAAGTGTGGCATTTGCGTACCTTATTTACTAGTTGTTTAAATCTTTATTTCTTAAGCAATTAGGCTAACCTAACCTAGGCCCATAGCTCTTATGATTAGCGCATTCGAATAGAACTTGCATTAACATCGCAGTGAATGTACGATCAATCCACCGCCTCTGATGCCTTCTTTACTTTAGTCCGGTTTCTTGGGCCCAGTGCCAGGTTAATAAGAACACATTCTTCCACTGCGACAACATCTGCGACACCGTGGCTCACGGTTTGGAATAAATCCTGTCGAATCTCGGTAGTGACGCCATAACGAACTTTTCGACTAGTATCACAGTGAGCCATAATAATAATATCGTATGGCCTCGGCTGCCGGGTGCAAGCTTTGTTATTTGCACCCAGAGGGTAGCTTGCATGTCAAATTTCGTTGTCCCTTGAAGCACTATGAAAGTCAAGGAGGTTAGGTATCTAAGCTCCTTGAACAATAGAGCGCTTTCTAGTAGAGAAATGAGGAACTTTGTGTTGGCGGAATCTCCCGAGATTAATTTTGCCATTATGAACATGGCCTACTGAATCCAAATGGGTTCATTGACATGCCAACATCGTATGACATGGTGTCGTAATTTTTGCCGCCTTTCAAAAAAAATCACTTACAACGGCCAGGAGCGAACCTGCACTCTCGGGGGTTAGTAGACCGACACGCTATCCACTCACCCACCGTGGCAAGCTACAGTGAGCCATGAACTCTTCGAAGGATCGTTCCACTTCTGGCAATAGACAAATACGGGGTGTTGCACGTGACCCTCGTCATGGTTGTTGCCCAGGAACGGTGCCAGCCGATTGAAATGGACCACTCGGGGTTTGCCATTCGGTCTCCTCCTGATACGGTAGACGACGTCGTTGATCCTCTTCAGTATCTCATATGGTCCGTCCCAGGAGCATTGCAGCTTCGGAGAGAACCCTCGCCGCCTTTTTGGGTCGAAAAGACAGACTATACCTCCTGCTTGGTGTCCTCCTGATTCGGCTCTTAGGTCGTAACGCTCCTTCATTCGGTCACTCGCATTCTGGATGTTTGCGCGAACTCGGTAGTGAATGTCATTCATCCTTCGACGAAGGTCGGAGATGTAGTCTTCACCAACAACGTCATCCTTAGGTTTGCAGCCGAACGTCAGGTCACACGGCAACCGCAGCTCTCGGCCAAACAGCACATTTGCTGGTGTTTGGCCTGTGGTCTCATGGATAGAAGAGCGGTATGCCAGTAGAAACAAGTGGAGAAACCTGCCCCACTCCCACTGGTGGTCAGATACAATCTTGGATAGGTATTTATTTCTCCATTGTTCTGTTCATGCGCTCCACCATGCCGTCGGACTGTGGATGCAGGACAGTCGGTCTCGTTTTCCGGATCCCGAGAATCTGGCACATTTCCTGGAACACCGACGACTCAAAATTTCGCCCCTGGTCGGAATGCAATTCCAAAGGTACACCAAATCGGCTCACCAGCTTCTTTACTAGCGTCTCGGCAACGGCCACAGCTTCTTGATTGGGCAATGCATATACCTCTACCCACTTGCTGAAGTAATCTATTGCTAACAAGATGTATTTATTTCCACTCTCACTCGTAGGGAAGGGGCCCGCTACATCGATGGTGATCCGTTCGAACTGGGCACCATCGCAGTCTCATCGCTGCTCTTCTCTCCTTCTGTGGCCCGTTCGCAGTGGCACAAACCACGCACTTTCTACACCATTCACGAACGTCATCTGAGCAATTGAACCAGTAAATCCGCTCTCGGACTTTCTCTGTGGTTTTCCGAACTCCAAAGTGCCCTCCGGACGTTCCATCATGCAGCAACTGCACTATCTCGGATACTCTGTTTCGTGGAACAATAACCTCTAGCCTCTCCTGAGTCCCATTCTCATTCTCTAGTACCCTCTTTAGCACCCCGTTTTCCAAAATCACGGAATGCCACTGAGCCCAGTAGGCTTTTACAGAGAAAGGAGCTACCTCTTCCCAGGTCGGCCGATGCTCAGACTTCTTCCAACGCAGTGGGTGTTTTAAGTCCGGGTCGTTTTCTTGATCCTTACGGATTTCCTCATCCTGCCAGTGGTTGTCAGTCACAGTGTTTCTTCTCACCGCTGCAATTTTCTCTTCTATCCGATTGCAGTGCTTGCAGTCTTGCGCGCACGGTCTCCTAGACAGAGCATCAGCATTTCGGTGTTTACGACCAGCTCTGTGTTCAGAATTGAAGTCGTACTCCTCGAGCCTTTCGATCCACCTGGCTACCTGTCCCTCCGCGTTCTTGAAACTCAGAAGCCACGTAAGTGCTGCATGATCAGTCCGTAGAACGAACTTCCTCCCGTAGAGGTACTTGTGGAAATGCTCCACTGACTTCACTACAGCGAGCAATTCCCTTCTAGTCACGCAGTAGTTCCTCTCCGGTTTAGAAAGAACCTTGCTGAAGTAAGCTATCACCCTTTCTTGCCCTTCTTGCAGTTGGGAGAGCATGCTAGCGATGCCCACATTGCTAGCATCGGTGTCCAAAACGAACAGTCCTTCCGGTTGTGGGTAACTCAGGATAGGAGCATTGGTCAATACCTCCTTCAGTTCTTCAAAAGCCTGTTGACAGGTCGTGTCCCACACAAAACTCCGACCTTCTTCTGTAATTCGGGTCAGAGGCTTCGCGATGTTAGCAAATCCAGGCACGAATCGACGGTAATAGGTGCATAGTCCGTGGAAACTCCAGACTTCGCGCTTATGCTTCGGTATTAGCCATTCCTTCACCGGGTTTATCTTGTCCGGATCTGCAGCGACCCCCTCTCCGGAAACAACGTGGCTTAGGTAATTAACTTATTTCCGAAAGAGGAAGCACTTTGGGGGTTGAGCTTCAGATTGGCTTGTTTTAGACGTAAGAACACCTGCTCCAAATTCTTTAGGTGATCTTTAAACGTCTTTCCGAGAACGATGATATCATCCAAGTAGACCCAGCAGGTTTCCCAAGACAGCCCTTTTAATACTCGCTCCATCAAACGTTCAAACGTAGCAGGGGCGTTACAGAGTCAGAACGGCATAACTGTGAAGTTCCATAGCCCAGAACCCATCGCAAAGGCGGTCTTCTTCTTGTCTTTGGGGTCCAACCCGTCCTACCAGTACCCACTCTTGAGGTCCAACGTGGAGAAGATCGTGCTCCCATCCAAGGTATCTAGGGTGTCGTCGATGCGTGGTAGAGGGTAACTGTCCATTTTCGTCCTCGTCAAACGTAGGCCCTGCCATGACGACACAACCTTCGGGAATTTCACCGTCCAGCTTCCCTTCTACCATTACTTCACTACGTCCTGGCAGTACCATGTCATCCGCTGCTAACACCCGTACCGACGAGGCGTTCCTCTTCTGCAGCACTACCTCCTCGTTTCCGATTCTCAAAATTCCACTTCCCAAGTCCAGTACGAATTTATATTTAGTCATGATGTCCATCCCAAGAATAACGTCCTCTTCCACCTCAGCGACCAAGACACGATGGCGAAACTGGGTATCACCAATGATGAAGTTGATGACTGTCTCCCCGCGAACGTTGGCTGGTTCCCCCGTTGCTGTTCGCGGTGTCCATCTTGTGGGTGTTATTGCTCTTCTCACGATGCCTGGTCTGATGTCATTGTGGCGCCCGTGTCCAGCAGTAGGTCTCTGGGTTCTTCATCCACATGGCCACTAACAAAAATTGAGTTGGCTAGACAACCCTGAGAAGCGACGATAGCAGAAGTGGGGGCATTCCTGGTGTTGGCTCGGGTTGATAGTCGCCCCTTTCCATCAACCCTCTTTAGTTTCCCTGTGGCTGGTACTTGTTATTCGTAAGTTTAGGGCATCGATCTCTGAGGTGCCCAACCTCCCCGCAGCCCCAGCACCTCGTCCGTTTCTTCTTGGACTGCAAGGCTTGAAGAACTTTCTCCACGATATCTTCTATGGAAGGCAGAGGTTGGACCTCCTTGTCTCCCTCCAGAGCTCGAATGCGCGCCTGACTGCGCACGGATTGTTGAACAGCCTCGAACTTAAGGGCTACGGTCAAAGCATCATTCAACGTTGGCGGGCGCGCCAGCTTCACAGCCCGCTGTGTCTCGGTCTCGCGGAGCCCGTCGAGAAACTTCTCGGTAGCAAGACTCTCGTTAACATCGCTGGGCACTGTGGGATAGGCGCTCCTAACGAGACGGACTATGTCTGCTTCGAACTCCTCTAGGCTCTCGTTAGGTCTCTCGCAGCGATTTCTTAACTGGGAGCGATATAGCTGTTCCATGTGTCGATGTCCGAACCGCATTTCCAGTTTTTGCTCAGGAACGTTGTAGTTCTGTCTCTCCGATAAGGGAACAGCTTGTAGGACTCGCAGGGCCTCTCCGCGCAGTGACAAGCTCATAATTGCAGCTTCCGTGGCCTCTGACCACCCATTGATCATGGCGGAGGTCTCAAACAAGGTGAAGTATTTTTCCCACGCAGACTTCCCATCGAAATGCGGCAGGTCAGCACGCCAAACTGCGGAAACGGGTGCACGATCCGTTGGCAGGTCAGTCCGCCCAGCTGCGGGAACAGGTATACTCTCCTTACCTTCCAAAGGTCCAGCAGCGGCGATGGTTTCGTTTCGTTGCTTGTCCTTATTTTGAAGCAGGGCGCTCGCAAGCTCTTCCTCCAACTTCCACAGGGACTCTTGAAATTCTTCCCTCAGCTTCGTTTCCGTAGTAAGCGTTACTTCTTGAAGTTTCCTCTCAAGATTGGCTGTATTTTCCATTATATTCCTTTCCAGAATTTTGGAGTTTTCTACTATTTTATTTTCTAAATTTTCCGCATTATCCGCCATTCTTTTTGCCAAATTTTCCAAATTTCACGAATTTTCTGTCATTTTCTTTTCCAAAATTTCCACCATCTGACCTATGCCGTCAGTCCCGCAAGGCAGCTCAAAAAGGAATACATCTGGGTCCTCACCATCGTCCATCAGTATCTGTCTTAACCGCATTTGCAGCATATACTTTGTTCCCGTTGCATCAGCTTCCCTTTCTTCCAATTCCTGCCGTAATTCCGAAACCTTCAGTGCTGAAAGTTTTACATTCCTTGTCACCATTTTATATTCTAAAATGCGATACACATGGACAGTCACTACACAATGAAATACTGTAGGTCTCCAGTTGGTACACGACAGTCACTAAGAATTAACTATCTTACACACTTCCTTAAAGCAGGCCTTTTCAAAAGTATGCACTGTTTTCACAAAGAAGCGCTCCTTATAGCCTGACCCCATACGTCTGACACCAGTTGTAACGTTTTTGGGGTTCGTTAATTACTGGTCAGGCTATTATGCACTAAATCTTTACCTACACTAATATTATGTACACTAATTAACATTAAACAAATTGGCCTACTCACTTGCACACACACATAGTCTCACTTTATACAGCTACAAGTCACTATTTATCTTCCACAGTCACTATTTATCTTCCACAGTCTCTATTTATCTTCCACACTTACTGTCTACGTTATTTATTTTCACAGCATTGTCTTCAATATTACAGTACTTCACATTTATTTTCACTGGTCGCTCGGCACGGCAATCACCGTCAGTGCAGACTCACTCAGGACTAACACTGACTGACTGCTCGTCGCACATCACTGGTATATAAACAATCGGCCCCTGGACTGGAATGTTCTGGGCGTCACTACCTCTCGCGGCATTGAGTG
The DNA here is from genome assembly GCA_946902985.2 of Meconema thalassinum. NCBI lineage: Eukaryota > Metazoa > Arthropoda > Insecta > Orthoptera > Tettigoniidae > Meconema > Meconema thalassinum. The sequence continues at coordinate 302,243,109 of OX336393.1, forward strand.
TGTTCAAGTGGATTCTATGCTGGCACCACCCAGTCTTTTCTAGTTGGCTGTTCCTGAACTACACGTTGCATCAAGTAGTCTCGAGAAACAGGACAGTCTGGTAGCCTTCGTGCCAATGATCTTCCTGACTCGTAGAGCTATTGTTATTTTGGTGGCCTTGGGAGGAGCCTACCCTAATTAGCCCTGGCCGGATTGGCTGCCCGGCACTCGCCAGACACCCCGCCCGTCTGACACCTCGAGAAAAGGCGGCTGCCGGGCAATTGTACGTATCTTTACAGTATTTTACAGGCACGAGGAAGAATGTATAATCGATAGAGGAGTATATTGTAATTTGAAAGTTATACCACGCAGTCATGTATAGCTTGTAGACTTACTGAATTTCATGCATCCCAGGAGGTGTGATGAAATGGTTTTACTTTTAGCCTATTTTCATTTATGAAAAAAATAGGCTTATGAGATCACCTTTAGTCCGTGTGTCTGCCTGTGCGTGTGTGAGGATTTCTGTGTGTCCCCCATAATAACTTCTAAATGGCTGGAGCGATTTCAATGAAACTCGGTAAGTTTATAGCACTATTCCGGGTGACCCCGACCGTGCCCTTCAAATTTTGTTACGTCTCAACAATCCAACATGGCGGATGTGCGAAATATTTCACCAGCATTCAATTTCTCAGAAATTATTACCGATATTACCCTGGAATTTTGTAGGGTGATAAAGGAAACTACTAGAATTTCTCCTATGTGACGTTTGAAAACCTGGTAACTACAAAACCAACGTGGCGGCCAAGCGAATTTGCGACATTAAGTAGACGTTTCTGGCGATTTAACCACCCAAACGCAATAAAACTTGGTACAGTATATGTTTATACACATTGTAATGCACCGACATCTAACTTCGTTCAATTGTTTACATAACCTGAAGATGGCGGCTGTGCGAAATATTTCACCGGCATCCTATAGCTCTGAAACTGTTACCGGTACCACCATGAAATTTTATACGGAGATAAAGGGCACTACTGGAAGTTCATCTATGAGACTTTCAAATACCGGTTAACTATAAAATGAAAATGGCGGCCAAGCGAATTTGAAAGTTTTAAATAGAATTTTCTCGCGATTTAATGATCCAAACACAATGAAACTTCGTACAGCAAATGTCTATATACATTGTAATGCACAGGTATTGAATTTAGTTCAATGGTTTACGTAACCTCAAGATGGCGGCTGTCCGAATTTCGAAAATTAAGTTTTTATTTCTTGTGTTCTAAACATGCAATTGAAATCAACATTTGCATAATGAACGTACACAATAATCATCATCTAATAGTACATAACTCTATGGCCTACATATATTAAAATCCTACATGGCGATCATCCGAAATATTTAGACGGTTCTCAATATCTATTAATCTACTACAGCAATCAAACTGATGTTTTGTAAGTGTATAAAGGCTATAAGCATAAGTTCACCTATGGAACGTTCAATAACCTGGCGAGCACAAATCCAACATGGCGGCGACGCGAAATTTAAATATTGAAATAGACGTTTCTTGCATTTTAAACATCCGAGTGCAGTGAAACTTGATACGGTATTTGCTTATACAAATTGTAATCGATTGGCATCTAATTCATTTAAATTATTTTGATAAACACAAGATGGCGACTGAGCGAAATTTTAAAATCCTGCTTTTATTTCTTGTGTCCTAATCATGCGATTGAAGTTTGAATAAAACACCTACACAATAATCTTCATGTAATAGTACATAAATCTAAGGCCTATAAAATAATAATTCAACATGGTGACCATCCAAAATATTTATACGGTTCTCAATATCTTCGAATCTATTACAGCAATAAAACTGACAATTTGTATGTTGATAGAGGCAATTAATATTAGTATGATATATGGGAATAGGCTATTTAGTTCTTCACGGAACTACCGTACTTATTATTGGAATTCCGTGCATAGTTGTGATGAGGAGAAGGTTGATAGAAGATGTATGCGTATTGGGTAATACAAATTTGAGGAACTTGTTCAACGGAAGCGTTATATAATTATTTCAAAAGTTTACGACCTGAAATAGTAAAATGTACTGTGTAATGGATAAATGATAGTGTTGTTAGTGGAACAACACATGAGTAATGCAATGTATAATGTAATAACGAGTACTGCAAACCACAATATTTCCGGAGGATATTTAACCACGAAGATAGTCTGTTATATTAATCATCTATTATCGTTTTATTAATGATTGTAACTAACTATGAACAGCAATTAACTTAATTGATCGTTGTAATTGTTCACATGGACATGGCGAATTGAGCGAATATAAGCAGGATAGTTATGTGAACTTATAACGAGAGTGTAGTAACGAAGAAGTATTGTGATCTAGAAGGATCAGAGCAGAAATAGGAATATCACGCAGCCCATGATAAAATTGACAAACATTGTAAATATAATAATAATAATAATAATAATAATTTGAATTTTTAATAATTTTTATTAGGACATAGGATATATTTAGCAACGAGATATTAAAGAATGCTATGTATCATTTAGGGTTAAAAATGTATATAGAAGCGTGATTTTAAGAGATAAATCGATTCTCAAAACTACAGTATGATCAACAAGTGATCAATATTTTTGAATATTTCAGAGACGAGATGTACATTAACGAGATTATTATTTTCTATTTAATAATGACAGAGAGATGTCTTAGCACCGAAATTCACTGTGCATTTTGCTTATAGAAGAAGACAGTGTTATTTTAGTTAAGTAAGGAATTTTATTTTCAAGCGTGTGATTTTATTAAATTGTTAAGAGTGTTATTATCTTGGTTATTCTTGAATAAATCCTAGCAGGCAGTTGTTAGTTTGCCTGTTCCTTTTTATAGAATTTTACGATCTCTTCATATAATAATTAATTGCGGTGGTACTAATATTTAGGTACTGGCGCCCTCTTTTAAACCGTTAACCCTCGAGATTCCGAGTATCTCGTCCTGCCATACTTTGTCGTAGGAGTTTTTGTACGTGACTAGGTAGTAGTACTATCGTGTTTTAATAAATATGATGTACCGAGAGGTTCCTAGCTAACCATCTAGCTGTGATTTGTTGGTTTATCTAGCTGGGTACCAGCAGCCCTTGCGATCCTTTCCATCCTTCGGATAATAGGTGGTGGCTATGTGAATTTCGGGTACAGTACACAAAACTACAAATAAAGTGCATTATTTAAGACCATTGCATTAATAGTGGGACATGAGCATAACAATTAACAAAGACAGACAATACCCATACAATATATTTATTTATTTAGTGTAAGTACTTTTACAATATTTACATACAAAATTCAACTCTCTTTTTCTCTTTACGATAGCTTGTTATGGTTTTTAAACACAACACCTGTTGTAAATTAGTTTTCCACGGGGAGCATCGACTGATGTTCTTAAAAACTTGAGAAGCCGCAACGGTTTCATAAGCGTAAAAACTTCATCCTCTTCTTTTTCATCATCATCATCATCATCATCATCATCATCATCATCACTATTACTATCTAGTCCTTTTGATCCTTTTCCACAGTCAACTCCTGCAGAGTCTACGTTGCTTTTGATAGTGTTGGTAGCTTTTCAGATGACTTGGAAGATGGTTTATACATAGCTTTTGGAGGAGATGGTGAATGCTTTTTAACAAAGAAGCCACGATTTTGAGTAACAATATTTTTCTCTAGCACTTGCCTTTTTTTTATTATTTTGATATTTTTTGTCAACACTAACCGTGTTTCATTTGGTACAACACATTGATGATGAAACAGTTCCTTTTATCAAGGCATTACAAGGAGTCTAGCACTTTTGCATATTGGATTCATTGTGGTATCCCAGCAATTGGTTGCAGGGGGCTTTGCCCATTCTGCTAAGTTGCCATGGTGTGATGTTGATTAACCCTGGAACAGTACAGTGGGGCACCCAATGCCCCAGAGAATTTTCGTTCCCCGATTACGTTATGTAGGTACGCCTGAAAAGCGGCCACCTCGTGTGACTATTACTTGACTTTGACTGTCTTTCAGTCAACGTGTATACTTCTTAGCAGTCACAGTTATTTATACCCAAAACAGTGTCTCCAGGGCATTGAGTGCTCCATCTGGCCACGATCAAAGGACACCAAGACCACTGCGGTGTGCTCAGAATGCAAGAGTTTTGTGCGTAAACATCATAGCTTGGTGTTTTGTAGTGAATGTGATAAGTGAAAATGGTGATTATGATTATGATTACCAAAGAAAGAATATCTACAATAACATTGAAATATTGCTAACATTTTTGTTTTTATTATATTCACACAGTTGTTTTCATTTTACAGCCTTCATAGTTAAAATAGTCTGTGCTACAGGGTTGATTTTACTCATTTGTAATTGCAGTTATTAGTAATACATAATTTTAATGCATCAGAGTTGTGTTTCTGTCCTGGGGTACTCAGTGCCCCAGGATACCGTTACTGTTTCTGGAGAATAAGGGTACTGTTCCAAGGTTAATGAGAGGTTTTGCTTAAAAAGATTTATGTGTGTTCTTGGATGAAAAATGGCAGGTTTGAGAAGTGGTTTGTAATAAAGAAGATAGAAAGTAAAGAAATATAATAAAGAACAACCAGAAAGAAATAATAAACGGAAGTATATTAAAAATATGGAAAAATCCATTGTACTCATTGAGAGTGTTGTGGATACTAACCTTTATACCAGATGCAGGTAATGGGAGCTTACTTACTTGTAGAGTAATAAGCCATATAAGGTATCACATTTAAAATATTCCCTGCGTGTTAACGTCATCGACCCCGAGTAGCATTATAAGAAAATAAATACAGTGAAAGTGTTAACCAAATGATAGGGTTGGTCAATGTTGGGAAACAACCAATATACATTTATTTAATGTTACAAAATTGCGCCTCAACGTGGAGATCGATAGGGAAGCTAGTAATTGTCTAGACAAATATGCACATTACCAATATATAGGCTACATTACGAGTTGTGAAATGTATACATTTTGGTGGGTAAGATAATGATATGTCAAAGCATGATGAATTAAAGTTAAGGTCTAGAATTATAAGAAGAGCCAACAATAAAATGGAAGCACGCAAGAGGGATATGGAGCATATGTTGGTACGAATAATTATGGAGAAATTAGACGAGTTGAGTGAACACTTGTGTGAGCAGATAGAATCAGTGAAAGAAGTATTCGTGGAGAAATTAGACCAGTTGAGTGACAGTATTGATAAGTGGAATCTTGACTCAATAAGTGAATCTTTTGAAGAAAAGAAGCAGGAAAAATATCACAGATGTGGGGGGCATAATAAAGAAGATGGACAAGAGAGAGAACAAGGTGTAGAAGAACAAAGTCAAATGGACGAGGAGGATAAAACTGAGGACAAGGAAGAGGATGAGATTGAGGACAAGGTACAAAAGAAAGGAGAAATGGATAAGGAAGAAGATAAGACGGAAGAACGAAAGAAATCAGTTGATATGGATGAAACTGAAGAAGAGAAAGAAGAATCAGATAAGGTTGGTCATGAGGACAGTAGCAGTCAAGGAAAAGAGATAAAAGAAAGAGTAAAGGACAAGATAGAGATGGAGGAAAACTACATATTAGAAGAAGATAAGGCGAATAAGAAACAGTGGAGAACAAAGTGGAAGAAGAGAAAATAACTGTTGAGTAAGACAAGACGGACGAGGAAGAGGTGGAAAATATGGAAAGGAAGAAGAGAGAAGTGGTTGAGAATGAAAACAAAGACGACCAGGATGATAGATAAAAAGATGAGTTGGAAAGCAAAGAGAAGGAGTAGGAAGAAGATGAGATGTCAGGTAAAGGAAGATGAGAGAGTAAAGGATCAGAAGGAGAAGAAGAAGAAGAAAATGAGGAAGGGAAGGAGACAGGAACGGTGGAGATGGAAGATGAGGAGTTCGAGGTATGGGATGGACATGGCGAATGAAGAAAAAGACGAGATGGAAGGCAGGAGAAGGAGGAGAAAGACTAAGCGAAGAACAAGAAGACTGAAGGAGTGGGCAGATTCCAGATGAAACACCTAGAACATTACTGTTATCTACTACTTCTAAAACAAGAAAATCATCAGAGAAGTGGGGGGCGAGAAGAAAAATAAAATATAAAATAATTTAGGACGACGCTGTAGACGAACGTTTTGGTAAACTAAAACTTAATAAGATGGTATATTGGCTTTCACGGCCGGTGAATTAAAACTCAGCAATTCTTCTAGGTTTGTGCCGTGTCATGTGTGGGGTTTCGCCTAGGACACCAAGCTGGCTCATCGGCGGGCTCTTGGTGTCCCCGCCCGGACCCCCACAGGAGTATCGAACTGCGCGATACCACCCTTTATATAGAGTGCAACTGCACTCCTTGACTGCGAGAACTAAAAGCTCAAGCAGCCTGAACCTCCCTATGAAGGCTTCCAAAAAGATGGTATATTGGCTTTCACGGCCGGTGAATTAAAACTCAGCAATTCTTCTAGGTTTGTGCCGTGTCATGTGTGGGGTTTCGCCTAGGACACCAAACTGGCTCATCGGCGGGCTCTTGGTGTCCCCGCCCGGACCCCCACAGGAGTATCGAACTGCGCGATACCTCCCTTTATATAGAGTGCAACTGCACTCCTTGACTGCGAGAACTAAAAGCTCAAGCAGCCTGAACCTCCCTATGAAGGCTTCGGCGGGGACACCAAGAGCCCGCCAATGAGCCAGCTTGGTGTCCTAGGCGAAACCCCACACATGACACGGCACAAACCTAGAAGAATTGCTGAGTTTTAAAACTTAATACATTTGTGAATGTATTGCTGAGTAAATCTGTTAGACTTTAAGGGTTACCACAGAAATAGATTTTACCAGTGGTGACAGACATTGTATAAGGAGGTTTCTTTTACCAGCAAAGCCGTATTAGTACCAGCTTCAGTAGCTAGTGGGTTGAGAAAATTGATGAGCTTTATGAGAATATTTGTGACTCATGTTTACTTTAGATGATAAGTGTTTACCAATTCTGGAACATAATTGTAAATGTTAGAAAACAATTACTTTAGTGGATGAGTGAGTTCAACATTGATGAGAAGATACGTAATAATATCAAGAAGCATGGAGTAAGCAAAACGTTGGAACACCAGTTCCGTTGAGGAAAGGATAAAAATTCTCAGATTTTAGTTTGGCCTAAGTACTAGAAGCTTATGGATACAAATTAATTATATCTTATACAGAAAGGGAAATGGATTCCATCAATGGACACTTCTGGTGCTGCATGCCATGTGATAAAGGAGTTGATCCTGATTGTAAAGAAGTTAGAAATCGTAGAAAAAAGAGAGGTTTGGAATACAGGAGACGGGGAGGCAGGAGGCATCGTAGAAGACGACAAGGCGGAAGGCGTAGGAGGCGCAAGAATTACAGACGACGAAGCAGGCGTGGAGGCAGGAGGAGAAAGGGGAGAACGAAGGTGATAACGATTCTGCCGTTCCTTCTGATTATGATGCTGTCCGATTTTCGGATGGAGGAGGAGTGTCTGATGAACTTGGTGATATAGTTTTGGCTGCTCCATCTAAGGAGAGTGATACAACGTTATGTGATGTTGATCATTTATAATTTGTTGTACTCTGTGTGTTTTTAGTGTATGCTTGATGTATATTACGTTTTATTTATGTATTTTGTATATGTGTGTGTCCTTATGTGTTTCTGACGTAAGAATCACACAGAGGGGCGAATTGAAACAGTTCCTTTTATCAAGGCATTACAAGGAGTCTAGCACTTGTGCATATTGGATTCATTGTGGTATCCCAGCAATGGGTTGATGGGGGCTTTGCCCATTCTGATAAGTTGCCATGGTGTGATGTTGATTAATGAGAGGTTTTGCTTAAAAAGATTTGTGTGTTCTTGGATGAAAAATGGCAGGTTTGAGAAGTGGGTTGTAATAAAGAAGATAGAAATAAAAGAAATATTATAAAGAACAACCAGAAAGAAATAATAAACAGAAGTATATTAAAAATATGGAAAAATTCATTGTACTCATTGAGAGTGTTGTGGATACTAACCTTTATACCAGATGCAGGTAATGGGAGCTTACTTACTTGTAGAGAAATAATCCATATAAGGTATCACATTTAAAATATTCCCTGCGTGTTAACGTCATCGACCCCGAGTAGCATTATAAGAAAATAAATGCAGTGAAAGTGATAACCAAATGATAGGGTTGGTCAATGTTGGGAGACCAATAACCAATATACATTTATTTAATGTTACAATGATTACCCACACTTAAGACCTCACCATTTTTACTTTTCAGATTGCCTAGACATTTTGTTGTCCTCTGTTTTGAGCATTGCCAAAATATTAATCCATTCACATTTTGCCACTTATAGTTATAAGAGTGCCCATTATGGAGTACACGTGGCTTACCTTTGTTAGTTATAGTATGTTCCATTTTTGCTAGTGTTGGTAGCTTTTTGGATGGATATAATTGTTTAAACATAGCTTCTAGAGGAGATGGGGAATGCTTTTTAACAAAGAAGTCTCTATTTTGGGTAACAATCTTTTTTTTGTTGCACTTGCTTTTTTAAATCATTTTGATAATGTTTTGTCGACACCAACCGTGTTTCATTTGATACACCACATGATGATTACCCACACTTAAGACCTCACCATTTCTACTTTTCAGATTGCCTTGACATTTTGTTTTTCTCTGTTTTGAGCATTGCCAAAATACTATTCCATTCACATGTTGCCGCTTATAGTTATAAGAGTAGCCATTATAGAGTACACGCTGATTACCTTTGTTGGTTATAGTATTTTCCATAGTAGCAACTGACTTGTGAGGTTGATTTGCATACTGCAAAGATCAGAACAGTTCTGGTGAAAGAATGAAGTAGTGTTGGCGTTTTATGTCGGCTTATTTTTGGTGGCTTATTTTGGTGGTTTATGTTGGTGGCTTATTTTGGTTGTTTATGTTGGTGGCTTATTTGATGACTTATTTTGGTGGCTTGTTTTGGTGGTAGTTTTCCTCTAGAGTAACTGATTTGCTGAGAACCATAGTCGGGATTTGAATCCTGGACCTCAGGACCTCTGTTTTGAACATTATCAAAATATTATTCCATTCACATTTTGCTGCTTCTAGTTATAAGAGTTGGCATTATAGAGTTCATTATTCATGGCTTCTGTTGGTGGCTTATTTTGGTGCTTGCTTTCCTATAGTGTAACTCATTGGCCGAGAACCATAGTCGGGATTGGAAGCTTAGACCTCAGGACCCCTGATTTGAACATTATCAAAATATTATTCCATTTACATTTTGCCGCTTATAGTTCTAAGAGTTACCATTATAGAGTGCACAATGATTACCTTTGTTGGTTGTAGTATGTTTCATAGTAGCAACTGACTTGTGAAATTGATTTGCATACTGCAAAGGTCAGAAGAGATTTGGAGAAGGAATGATGTAGTGTTGGCGTCTTATGTCGCCTTATTTTAATGGCTTATGTTGGTGGCTTACTTTGGTGGCTTATTTTGGTGGCTAACCTAACCTAACCTAACCTAACTTCACCTAACCTAACCTAACTTCACCTAACCTAACCTCAGCTCACCTCCGATATCACAAAGTTACAGTGTCTCAAATATGTCTTGTACTTGGTGTAAACGTTGACACTCGAACTTTCTGATATCGGAGGTGAGCTGAGGTTAGGTTAGGTTAGGTGAAGTTATGTTAGGTTAGGTTAGGTGAAGTTAGGTTAGCCACCAACATGAACCACCAAAATAAGCCCCAAAATAAGCCACCAACATAAGCTACCAAAATAAGCCACCAACATAAGCCATCAAAATAAGGCGACATAAAACGCCAACACTACATCATTCCTTCTCCAAAACTGTTCTGACCTTTGCAATACCGTATGCAAATCAATTTCACAAGTCTGTTGCGACTATGAAACGTACTATAACCAACAAAGGTAATCAATGTGCACTCTATAATGGCAACTCTTATAACTATAAGCGGCAAAATATAAATGGAATAATTTTTGATAATGTCCAAAACAGAGGTCCTGAGTCTAGGCATCCAATCCCGACTATGGTTCTCGGCCAATCAGTTACACTATAGAAGAACTAGCACCAAAATAAGCCACCAAAATAAGCCACCAAAATAAGCCACCAACATAAGCCATCAAATGTGCACTCTTCAGGATTCGAATCCCAACTATGGCTCTCAGCAAATCAGTTACACTAGAGGAAAACTACCACCAAAATAATCCCCAAATATAAGCCACAAAAATAAGCCATCAAAATAAGTCGACATAAAATGCCAACACTACATCATTCTTTCACCAGAACTGTTCTGACCTTTGCAGTATGCAAATCAAACTCACCAGTCAGTTGCTATCATGGAACATACTATAACCAACAAAGGTAATCAACGTGCACTCTAAAATGGCTACTCTTATAACTATAAGCGGCAAAATGTGAATTGAATAATATTTTGGCAATGCTCAAAACAGAGAACAACAAAATGTTAAGGCTATCTGAAAAGTACAAATGGTGAGGTCTTAAGTGTGGGTAATCATCAATGTGGTGTATCAAATGAAACACGGTTGGTGTCGACAAAACATTATCAAAATTATAAAAAATCAAGTGCAACAAAAAAATATTATTACTTAAAATAGTGGCTTCATTGTAAAAAAGCATTCCCCATCTCCTCTAAAATCTATGTTTCAACAATCATCTTCATCCAAAAAGCTACCAACACTTGCAAAAAAGGTACATACTATAACTAACAAAGGTAAGCCACGTGTACTCTATAATGGGTACTCTTATAACTATAAGTGGCAAAATGTGAAGGGGCAGATGACCTCGTAGTTCCGCCCCTTAAAACAACAATAACTAACTAATTAAAAATGTGAATGGAATAATATTTTGGCAATGCTCAAAACAGAGGACAACAAAATGTCTAGGCAATCTGAAAAAGAAAAATGGTGAGGTCTTAAGTGTGGGTAATCATCAATGTACTGTACCAAATGAAACACGGTTAGTGTTGACAAAAAATAATCAAAATAATAATAAAAAGCAAGTGCAAGAAAAAAATATTGTTACTCAAAATAGTGGCTTCTTTGTCAAAAAGCATTCACCATCTCCTCTAAAAGCTACTATATTTAAACCATCTCCCAAGCCATCTGAAAAGCTACCAACACTATCAAAAGCAACGCAGACTCTACAAGAGTTGACTGTGGAAAATGATCAAAAAAGTAACAGATAATAATAGTGATAATAATAATAATGATGATGATGAAGATGATGATGATGAAAACGAAGAGGATGAAGTTTTTACGCCTATTAAACCATTGGGGCTTCCCCAGGTTTTAAGAACATCAGTCGATGCTCCCCGATGAAAACTAATTTACAACAGGCGTTGTATTTAAAAACTATAACAAGTTATCGTAAAGAGAAAAGAGATTGGTATTTTGTATGTAAATATTGTAAAAGTACTTAAACTAAATAAATAAAAATATTGTATGGGTATTGTCTGTCCTTGTTAATTGTTATGTCCATGTCCCACTATTAATGCAATGGTCTTAAATAATGCTCTATAATTGTAGTTTTGTGTACCGAGTATCATAATAATACAGTGTCGTCAAGCCATACTGAGGCAATAGTTTTGTCAGGTAAGGGGTTCAAACCCTTGCTTCCTTATACTTGCAAATTTGAACTTAAGTCAAACGCCTTAACCACTCGGTCAGGCTGATAGTTACTAATGTAATTTGTCTTGTGGACTTGAGTGTTTACAAAACTTTTTCCAGTGTACATTCGCTCAACCACTTGATCGTTTTTGAATACAGAATTTTTGTTTTGTTTTTCAATAACATTGCAGTTATCAGTCTTGTGAACTGGGTGTTTAATATAGGGTCTAAGGCATCTTAAAATAATTTTAGAAAATCTCTCAGGTATCGTGTCATGGGTTTTAGTAATGCATCACTGTTCGTTGACTAGCATTTGCCGTTAAACAACATTATTTTGGTAAGCTCTCCATAGGTATCCTAATCTTTTCTGGTATAATGCCTTGTTTAGCAAACAGGGTCGTTCGTTTTCTATATAGGTCTAAGCATCTGTTGTATATAACCCGAAATAGCAAACAGGTTTCTAAAACCCTACTCACTGGTCAATAACAAGCATAGTCGCCAAAGCGGCTTCGGTGGCGTAGTTAGTAGCATGCTAAACTGCTGTTATCAAGATAGCGGGTTAAAACCCGGCCGAAGTCATCGGATTTTTAAGAGCGTTAAAAATCTTTCAGTATGCCTTCCATCGAAAGGGAATAAAGCCGGCGGTCCAATGTCATAGTTTTATGGCATGTAAAAGATCCTTCTACAGACAAAACTTATGTGGAGCTAAATTGTTAGGTTAGGCTTCGTCGGAACACTCTATCAACGTTCCAACCTTCACCACTAGGTATCATTGATATCTGGTAGTGAAAGTTGGAACTACTTGAAATTGAACGGAAATTGTAGCTCACCCTAAGAATGTCCGCTGGAATCAGCTACAGACTCAGGCGAGCCGATCATGTCCTCGGACACTCCCGGCACTAAAAGCCATACGATAACTAAATAAAATAGTCGCCAAAGGGTTTCCCTGGTAACTAACTCATGTATGGTTAGTCAATTCTAGTTGCAAGACAAACCAAGACCTAAAACTTAGTATTTTAATTTAATTTAATTTCTTTATTACCACATAACATGTATATACAAAGAAAACTGATATGTTTCATTACATTTATGGCTCGTCAGCTGAATAATAGTATTCAAAATAAATAATACAATAAATAAGAATTTAAGGAAAGAAAACAATATTTACAATCTATATATATAAAAATCAATGTAACGTGATAGTTTGTCTGTAGGTATGTCTGTATGTCTCCTATGCGTTCATATACCATTCGTCCGATTGCGATGAAACTTGGGTGAGATGTTGAGTACAATCCAAGGAAGGTTTCTGACTTAGTAAATCCATTTTACAATAGGTAGCGCACGCGTAGATTCAACAAATGAGCGACGATGCGCGAAGCATTTCAACAAAGTCCCGTATGTGTTCATATACCATTCGTCCGATAGCGATGAAACTTGGGTGAGATGTTGTGTACACTTACGTGAAGGTTTCAAAATTAGTGGATACATTTCACAGTAGATAGCGCACGAGTAGATTCAACAAATGAGCGACGACACGCAAAGCGTTTCAACAAGGTCCCGTATGCATTCATATACCATTCGTCCGATAGCTATGAAACTTGCGTAAAATGTTGTGTACACTGCAGGGAAATTTTCTGGCTTAGTACATCCACTTTACAATAGGCAGCGCACGAGTAGATTCAACAAATGAGCTACGACGCGCGAAGCATTTCAACAAAGTCACGTTTGCGTTCATATACCATTCGTCCGATAGCGATGAAACTAGGCTGAGATTTTGTGTGCACTCCAGGGAAGGTTTCCAGCTTAGTAAATCCCTTTAAAAATAGGTAGAACACGAGTAGAATCAACAAATGAGCGACGACGCGCGAAGCGTTTCAACAAAGTCCCATATAATTTCTATCTATATATACCATTCATCCGATAGCGATGAAACTTGGGTGAGATGTTGTGTACACTCCAGGGAAGGTTTCTGGCTGAGTACATCCATATTACAATATGTAGCGCAAGAGTAGAATCAACAAATGAGCGACGACACGCGAAGCGTTTCAACCAAGTCCCGTATGCATTCATGTACCATTCGTCCGTAGCTATGAAACTTGGGTGAGATGTTGTGTACACGTCATGGAAAATTTCTGGCTTAATAAATCCCCTATACAATATGCAGCGCACAAGTTGAATCAACAAATGAGGGACGACGCGCGAAGCGTTTCAACAAAGTCCCGTATAAGGTCATATACCATTCTGCCGTTAGCGGTGAAACTTGGGTGAAATATGGTGGACACTCCAAGGAAGGTTTCTGGCTTAGTAAATACATTTCACAGTAGGTAGCACACGAGTAGATTCGACAAATGAACGACGACACGCGGAGCGTTTCAATACAGTCCCCTATGTCTTCATATCCCATTAGTCCGATAGCGATGAAACTTGGGTGAGATGTTGTGGACACTTACGTGACGGTTTCTAACTTAGTAAATACATTTTACAGTAGGTAGCGCACGAGTAGATTCAACAAATGAGTGACGGAGCGCGAATCGTTTAAACAAAATCAGGTATGCGTTCATATACTATTCATCCGATTGCGATGAAACATTGATCAGTTATTGTGTACCCGCCAGGGAAGGGGACTTAGTAAATCCATTTCACAATAAGTAGCGCAAGAGTAGATGCAACAAATGGGTGACGACGCGCGAAGCGTTTCAACAAAATCCCCTATTGCGTTCATATAACATTCTTCGATTGCGATGAAACCTTGATGAGTTATTGTGTACACGCCAGGGAAGGGCTTCGACTTAGTAATACATTTCTCAATAGGTAGCGCACGAGTAGATTCAACAAATGAGTGACAGCGCACGAATCGTTTAAACAAAAACCCCTATACGTGCATATACCATTCATCCGATTGCGATGAATCATTGATGAGTTATTGTGTACACGCCAGGGAAGGGTTTCGACTTAGTAAATCCATTTCACAATAGGTAGCGTACGAGTAGATTCAACAAATGAGTGACAGCGATGAAACTATTTAAAGTTGTTGTGCACGCTCCCACGAATGGATCTAAATTAGAAAATCCATCTTACGATAGCTTAGAGGCAGTTAACATGTTGTGTATCCAAAAGCACTTCAAGAAACAGAATTTCAACGCCAACGCTTTCTTTGATTGGCATTGCAACGCATGCCGGGTACAGCTTGTAATCACATAAAACAGAATGACATATTCATCTGGACATTTTGCAATCATCATAAAACGAGAAAATCATCTTCATATGTCAGAATCATTAACAAATTCCTCAACGCTGTAATAACATTTATCAATCAGAAATTTTTGAAGGGATTTCTTCTCCTGCATAATGGACATGTTACTGAATTTCCTCCCGATTTTGTTGAAGACCTTCATTCCTACATAATGTGGAGTTTTCTCAAACAGTTTTAGTCTATGACAGGACAGTTTGAAATTTGATTTATGTCTTGAATCATAATTTTGGGAAAAGTGATTGTTTTGAAACAACAAGGGGTTTTTGAAAACAAATAAAGTAATTTCAAATATATATAAAGAAGGGACAGTCATAATGTTTAGCTTTTTAAATAGTTCTTTACAAGATTCTCTTCGATTTAAATTACACATTGCTCTGACTATCTTTTTCTGCATAATCAATATTCTTGCCATATCTGAATCCCCACCCCAGAATATAATCCCATATCTAATAACAGACAAGAAATATGCATGGTACACTGTTATCATGACCCTTATATCGGTAGCTCCTGCCAGGATAGTTACTGCATATACAAAGCTATTTAATCGTTTAACAAGGCCGTCAATGTGACTCGACCAACATAGATTCTTATTTAATGTCATGCCAAGAAAATTAACATTATTCTTATTTGCAAGATCAGTGCTATCCAGACTAAGTTCAATTTCCTTTAGTGAGGAATGTTTGCTGCTAAACAGCATTATTTCTGTTTTAAGCATGTTTAATTGCAAGTAATTTTCTCTACACCAAGAGCCTAGATCTTCAAGTGTTTCCTGCAAAATATTTTCAATGTTACTCTTGAGTTTTACCATTTGTCCCATAAATATCTAATTTTTTAAGTAACAGTGAGTGGATTACTGTGTCAAATGCTTTAGTCAGGTCACAAAATATCCCAGCAGCACACTGAGAGTCATCTAGCAATTTGCTTATGGAAGAAATAAATTCATTTATTGCATGATGTGTACTAAGATCCTTCCGAAAGCCAAACTGAGTATTTAAAATAATATTTTCTTTGTAAATATATGTAAGAATTTGTTCCTTAACTACCTCTTCAAATATTTTTGAGAATATAGTAAGTACAGAAACTGGTCTGAAATTACTCATATCATCCCTTTTCCCCTTTTTAAAGAGTGGCCTAACCTCCGCATATTTAAGACTATCAGGAAAACTCCCTGTTAAAAGTGACTGATTAATAATCATTGATAATGGCTGTGCTATCTCATTTACTGATAGTTTTACTAACCAAACTGGGATCTCATCCCAACCAACACTTTTTTTTTTATCTTTTAATGACAAAATTATTTTTAAAATTTCATTTTCAGTAACAGTTCTAAATTCCATCTTACTTGAAATGTTGGAAAACATCCTTTCATTTACATTGTCACTACCATTTGTGATTTCTGTCCCGACATTCACAAAGAACTTGTTAAATAATTCCGAGATATAAAGAGGGTCATTTATAACGTATAGAGTAATCATCTGTCTACCTATATCACTTATCGTTCACTTACTGATATTTAACACACAGTATTACTGAACTGATATAAATTTCTCGGTATAGATCTGAGAATAAAACACATCTTAGGGGTAATAGCCAAACATTCTAGTCTCTACAATACGATTTAACCTTCAGCAGTACAAAGTGACATCAGTTCCACCATACGGTATTGAAATATCAGGTTTTTACCTTATTGAGAGTATAACTGCGTTACCTGTCAAAATATGGTGATCACCTCGTGGTTCAGTGAATAGGATTCTCAGCTATCATTGTAGAGGTCTGGGTTCAACTCCCTGCTCTACCAAAAGATATTTGATTCTGGTCTAGGGGGTGGAACGGGGTACACTCATCAACGTGAAGCAGAAGTGAAAAAATACGTGTAATCGATTTCTACCTCAGTCATCGAAGAAGTGGTTTTCCGTAGTTTACCCACTTATAAAAGTTTGATGCTTTTCAGTCGGTCAACACAATTGTAAATAATTATTTAATCTCACATAATTTTTTAGGATTAGGTAATAACCCACCTGAATTAGGTACAATGATGTTGACCGACTCAAAAGTATTAAACTTTCGTTTACTGAGACAACACTAACAATAGCTTCAAACACCATAATACAGTATTACCCACTTATACTAAAGATGAATGCTGAAAAGGTATTTAAATTAAGGCCACCTCCAACTTAAATCATATCCCCAATTACTAGTACAGTCATCACAATAACAGAGGTGATAAGACAGATACCATTCACTCAAGTACACAGGACTTCATGACCACAATATCATAAAGCCTTCAATGAAACATCATCAACAACAAAAATAACAGCTCTATCAGTAACTAGTTATGTCATGAGAAATAATGATAATATATCTTAAGTCCCTAATTATTATTATTATTATTATTATTATTATTATTATTATTATTATTATTATTATTCTAAAGAACCGGTTTCGGTCACATTATGACCTTCATGCGGCTGGATGCATTTCCTCAGAGACAAGGTAATGCCTATGAGAATGTCATGTTCCAGTATTTGTCTGGAGGGAGTGTGGTAAACAAACAAAAAGCATACATGTAAAGGGAATATTATGGAATTTTGGAGTAAATCTATGGAATTTCATGGTTTGTAGTCAACTTGGGTACGTTTGGTGAATTTTAGTAAATTTTGGTATATTCGAATAATTGTATATGCATTTGGAGATAGTTTAAACAATTCTTGGGTAAATAAATGGGACTTCAGTAAATCTGAAGAATCTTTTGAAAAATGTATGTCATTGAGGAAATTTAGGGATCGATTGCTCGACAACCTTGTCATGGTATAGTTCATCATCATGAGCTTGAGAAACCCTGTGTGGAGATCCCTTGCCCCAATATAGGGGGAATTTATGGTGATTTGTTAAATTTAGGGAAATTTGGTGAATTAGCAGTAAATTTGGTGGATTTTACAGAATTCTGTTAATTTCAAGGTAAATCTCAGGTATTAATGTGTCTGTTAGATAACCTCTGTCTCTATGATGCTTGTATTAGTGTGTGAATTTGACAATTAAGGGTAAGATTGGGAGAAGGCGCTCATGGTCTTAACATGACAGCAATTTATATTCACTTTCAGAATGGGTGTTGTGGGGAATCGAACACTCCCCTTCTTAGATTTGAGGCAAGTGTACTCCGTTTCAACCTTAAAAGCCGCTAATCAGGTTCAGAAATTCACGGTTACAACCATATGAGTATTCTTAACATCAAATGCTGATGGCTTATTATCTCAAGCACATGTTGGCAAGCAAGTATCAAGTTTATTCAAACATAGTATTTTTCGGTTTTCTTTCTATTTAAATTATATATGAATTGCAGTCAATGGCCATAGAAGGGTATTTTAATTGAAAACCTGTAGACCCTCAACAAGTTTAATTTCAACTATTCTAGTTAAAGCTTTGGCTACCAGATGCTACTGTCACTAACTCCTAGCGGCGAACATTGGAACTTCATAGAGCGTTTCTCACCAACCAAATATAACTTACACATTTGGTTACACACTACCAATTGTAGTGGTAAGTTATTTTACATGACATAAATATATGACATAGGACCCAATAGCTTCATGTCATCCGTGTAGTCAAGCAGGTCGTGTTACTAAAAGGTATAATGCATTTCATTTCTATTTGTTAAATTATCTATGAATTGGACCCAATAACCAATAGCAGGGTATTTTAATTCACACCCCCGGAAAACCAAATGCCACATACCTACTTCAAGAACCAACTAATACATCTACATAATTACACATCTAACTAACAAATTATTGCCTCAATGAACTCAGGTAGCCTCGTGTCCAAGCCCAACGACCCCAGGGAGGGCTATGACATGGGAGAAATGTGCAAATTCCGCAAACGCAGCGCGACGCTCCTATAAAAACTCCGGGAGGTCATGCCTCCGGATCAGTCTGTCTCAGTGTTACCTGCGTGACGAATCGCTGCTGGAAGCCGAAGGGTAAGTGTCTTAAGCCATCGCTACACACACATTCATTTACACTCCCATCCCCCTGTGCTTGGATTATGATAATTACTTATGTTTATTAACTGCACTGCTAATTGCAGGAGTACTTCAAATCTGAAGTACTCATTAAACTCAAACATAGTAGAAGCCACTGGTCTTTTCATTTATTTAATTAATTGATAAGATCCTACCCTCTTAGCTTCCCCGCTAGGTAGGATCTAGTATTAGCACTGTTATTTAATTGTTTCGAGACGTCCGCAAACGCAGCGCGACGCTCCTATAAAAACTCCGGGAGGTCATGCCTCCGGATCAGTCTGTCTGTGTTACCTGCGTGACGAATCGCTGCTGGAAGCCGAAGGGTAAGTGTCTTAAGCGATCACTACACACACATTCATTTACACTCCCATCCCCCTGTGCTTGGATTATGATAATTACTTGTGTTTATTAACTGCACTGCTAATTGCAGGAGTACTTCAAATCTGAAGTACTCATTAAACTCAAACATAGTAGAAGCCACTGGTCTTTTCATTTATTTAATTAATTGATAAGATCCTACCCTCTTAGCTTCCCCGCTAGGTAGGATCTAGTATTAGCACTGTTATTTAATTGTTTCGAGACGTCAGCAGAGCGTCACAGACACAGCACTGACACCAGCAGGCTCGCTCCCAGCTCGCCTGCTTACGATTCACATCAGACCGCTTAGCGCCGATATCGCGCACAGAGCACTAAGTAAACCACCCTTCCATTCACACTCACACCCTGAACTACCCCGCCAAGCAGTACCTTGGGGAGTTCTCCTTTCAGACCGTACTGACGATCCCAAGCCACTAGCTAATCACCACCTCTTACACGTAATTGCCAAGCTTTCCCCCTAAACACATTTATTTCAACCCTTAGATTAATACTTTGTAGAGGCTACCCTCTCAGGTACCCTACAAATGGTGGAGGCACTAGGTACTGCGACGTTGTCATACGACAACGCCTAAAGGAATACATACAACGTATTTCTGCGGAAAAGATCCCTAAAACTAACTCTTACTAGCCAAGCGACGCCACCCAAAATTGGGAAAAGTTTTTGAAGTAAGGATCCAATAGTATTTTTGTACCCACCCCGACCCGCCCCAATAGAGATTACATTACTTAACGCCACCCTTAAATAATAATCAGCCATTCACGACCCCCAAATTCGCTACGCCCACACCATATAATTAATAGGAGTCACATTATTTAGTTGACCACACAGTTCGGTCCCCGGTACCTTAAAAGTCTTTGAAACATTAACATTTCATTTCCCAACCCCGTAGAATAGGGGAAATACCAAACACTTAGAAAATATATTTCCCACAGATTCACTTGCCCAGACACCTCCGTCGATATTTCCCTACTCGCGAGGCAAGTAGTTACATACACTGAGATAGAAAACACATTTACACGACCAAAAGCCTATTGTAGTTCTACATTCAGCATGGCATCCCTCCACCGCCTACATACATTGCAGCGTATAGACGCCTTGCAAAACTTAATTGCATGGCACAAATTCTTATGGGACAAACAGGATTACCTGAACCGCCTGCAGGAAATACTGCATGCCCAATATAATAGGATTCTGGGAGCCCTATCCCACAAAAAGGGACATAAGTATGTTATTAGGGGCCCCATCCCAGCCATCAGGCAACAATTTAGCCGTACACAGGGTAAACTCCACTTACTCCACGAGGCCCTTCATAAACAACATTTTTAATCCTAAAGTAGAACACCTTAGGGTAAATACGGCAAACACGAGACTGGCGGAACAGGCCAGGGCAATTACCCTGCAACACGCCGAATTTTGGCGACATTTCCGTCAGCTCCAAGCACACTTTATTTCGTTTGAACTATTGACACATCAACCTACCCCAGGGGAAGCGGTTAGTACAGGCATTTCACCAAAAATGGCCAACAGGACCATTCCCCTACGGCCCACTCCTATTAGGAAGGGGACCGCCGTGGCCATGCCACATAACCAGCCCGCCATTGGAAACAATGCACCCGTAAATACATGTCACCCACCACGTGCAGCCATACAACCCCATACACTTCCTCTGCACCCTAGGACGTTACCACCTACCATGGCGACCTACGGCCCTACTCCACCGCAAAAAGCCATATTAATTTACCGGCCCATTCCAGTAACACTACCGAAAGTAGAAGGTAGGCAACACAAGCCTAAAATCACCCTTCTCCAAACGCCCCGCACGGAAAATGCATCCCTTGAGTGGATACCGGGCGCTAAAGCCGCCTTGGCAATCCGAGGGAGACGGTGCCATTATTTGCATTAGATAGGATCCGAAATTGCCAATTTAGAATCCACATATCATTCATTTTTATTTTTAAATGATTAGAGGCACACTAAATTCTAATACCGTTAAACCAGACCACAAGATAGCTTTACAGATCATATAACTCGCCTCCAAGGCCAATTTTCCTTTTCAACACATCATTTATGTATAAGTAGAGGGTAAGACATGTCGAGACACGATGCACAGATAACAGCTACATGTGTCTCAACGTCCTCCCAGTTACCATTGCCAAGAAACGGAAGCGTTAAATCACATGAGTAGGGAATAAAATTATATATGTCACACACATATCGAACCCAGAACCCGACGGATAGCGCCAGCGTCAGACACACGATGGCATCCGATAGTCACATGTCCCAAATAGGCGGCGATGTCACCTGGGAATATGCCATATAAGGCACACACAGATATCATAGGTAACACCCATAGACAATAGAGCCATTTTTTCTCTTTCTGACATATCACACCATTAGATAGAGAGTAAGAAAGGTCGAGGCTAGAGGCACATTTAGCAATTACACGTGCCTCATCTTCCCCTTAAGTCCCCATGAACACGATGCGCCAGACAAGCATTGGCAATAGCGCCAGATGCGCTATGGCATCTGGTAGCCACAGTCAGAAATAGGTGTCAACACCACTCCCGGTTAGGCCCCACTCCATAGGTATTATTAAGTTGCATGGTACCAGATAAGGACTGCCGATATAATGTCATTTATAATCGTTCCATACTTATAACATGTACAGTGCATGTATGTCTTTTCAGGAAATATATTGTAGACACGGCCTAACATATGTTACACGCCTAGATCAGCAAGCGAGGTCAATCCTCTGCTGCGACACGCGGATGTAACAAGAGCCGTCTCGCCCACTCAGCAATACACGTTTCCTCCCTAGTAACAACTGTTTGCGACAAGTCATGCAGACAGGCACGCGCCTACATAGCCATGCGTCAGCCAGGTCATTCACTCAACTGGAATACAAATAACGAACCACGGAAAGGTTCCTTTATCATATGAGGCTACCTACACATTTAATATTCATACACCCTCATACGGGACGCACATTTTTAACCAACTTAATCGCACGCAGATTTCAATACACGGTCACGACCATTAGGCGACCGACTAAAGATCCAATCACCTTTCACAAGGGACGATTCATTAACGCACCCTTCCCATACAACTGTATTCACAGCACACAGTCAATAGGAACCGACACATAACTTAATTATTTATATATATACCTTCGGTAGCGGCCGATGGCAAATTCAAACACAATAACCAGATGTAATAAGTAATAGGCGAATACATACATCTCCCATGACAGTAGAGGGATTAAGATTCCCATGGTTAATGCCCACATTTAGGAAATCGGTACACAAAATTTTTACTTGCACGAATTTAGAAAGTGCACGGATTCCAGCATTCTCCCCATATTAAGGCGGGATGACAGCCCGGTCCTATACATTATCACCGAATAGGCCAATAAGTTTACACATATGGCCAAGCATAATACATTACTGGACGTACAATACAATTTATATAGCGAACGCCATTACTCCAGCAGTAGCGGAAGCAAATACAGGGTTACAGACACCACAATAACACAGGTCTTTGGACCTCAGCACGTCCTTTAAACTGCCTAACACGAATACACTCTTCTGATATTACTTTCATCGTCCATAAACGATTCACACTATACTCTAGACCACTAATAGTAGCCTAGTACAATCACTATCGCAGGACGTTCCATAATGGACGATCTTCGCTTCTTACCATATTTCAGCACCGACATAGGCTCGTGCAGACCAACACGATTACACAGGTTAGCAGCATCACAAACATAGAGTGGCCTAGCATCTACAATAACACAGGTTAGCGGCCTTTCGATAATGCAACGAAATATTCGTACAATAACACAGCTTAGCGGCCTTTCGCAAAGGCACAGACATAGTCGTAGAGTAACACAGGTTAGCGGCCTTCCGCAACTGCAAAGATGTATTCGTACAATAACACAGGTTAGCGGCCTTCCCTACAGGCCAAAGCGTATTAACAATAATGACATAGTGTAGCGACATTCTATATAATTCCGCACACAATCTCACTATTACACAGGTTGGTTACTACCACTACGGCCAGCAGAATTTGATACAATTACACAGGTTATCATACCGTCCGAGCATTAGACTCTATAGGTCATCTGAACAAACAATTAGGAGACACTTGGAGTAAGGATAACTTATACTTACGTAGATTACATTTCCCATACACTATAATCCAGGCTACATTCTTTATTACATCTCAATCACTTTTCACACTCAGTACTGCAAACTGCTCATAGACAGTGATGCGCGCTCCATACACAATGCTGGAAGCGAGGACTGCGTACACAGCATCTCGACTTACGAGACGCAGGGAATCCAAAACTCACACGTCACGTACGGCACTTATGCCGTTATCACATACTCCTTTTTATATTTTTTTCTCCTCACAGGGGATCTTAAACTTTTATTTCTATTTAACAGTGGCATTGACCACACAATACCGTCATAAAGTCAGACAGGATGAACAGTTTTCCCACGAGGCGACTTCATCATTAGTTGACGGAGTAGGGACTCCATTCAACGTATAATTATAATTATAATCATGTCATTCAAGCCGACGACCGACTGGACTCCTAGAAAATCTAGGGGATTGGGGCTACACCTTTAACAGTCAACGTAGGAAACCATTTATCATCCTTCCGCTAAGTATAAACTGTTCGCCATGATCTGCTATATGCCGACATGATATTCGATAATGAATTCACGAAGTTACTTCATAAGTGCCACAAGGCTCCAATGGGACCACAAGTCCTTATATAGATCCCCTTTAATTAATATCTACCCAATAGATACACACATATCGTCTAAGTCATAAGTTGGCCACATGGAAATTTCGTATTTTCGTTTTGAGGCAGCGTAACACGACGTGGTACATATCACTATATGTCCATCAGCGTCACATTGTCGCCATGGCCCACACATGTCCTAAAGTAAACCTGGGCGAGTTATGCCAAGGGTAAATTAACTTCTACCCTCCTAGGTCAACACTCTAGGATGCATATCAGCCATGAGCGCATATATAATTCAGGCAGCCACTACGTCCATGGGCCATAAGTATCCTATGGTTTCCTAGGCGAGATATGCCCAGGGCAGATTAATTTCTACCCTCCTGGGTCACCGTTCTAGGATAAATATCAGCCATGAACATAGGACTGACTGGTTTTCTAGATAACGGTTAACGAAGGCCCAATGATTTTATTTTCTACAAACATTAAGTATCCACTTGAGTCCGCAAACATGTTATACGCACTAGGAATACATCATCTCCACATCTACACATTGCGTTTTGGAACTACAACATATAGCTCTCACTTCCATACCCCAGGATGCCCGATAAATGTAGCCCATTTTTGCTACTCCACGGATATTCTGACATTTGCGGAATACAATATTCGCTCTGGATATACATATTACTGCGCCCCGCATTATTTTTTCATTTTCCCGAAGTGAGTGGGAGTAAACCGCGGAAACATTTTTCTACAGGGTGACACCCAGCATTTTTACATCCACATGGAATCGCCATATGCTTCCACACGTTCCCGGTACACTCTGGTACACTCTGTACAGTAGGTACAAGAAACCAAGTATTTTTTTCACATATCATTTGGCATTTTCCCGAAGAAAGTGGATTCAAATCGCGGAAACACTTTTCCTACAGAGTGACACCCAACTTCTTTACATCCGCATGGAATCGCTATAGGCTTCCATACGTTCACAGTACACTACAGTACACTCCATAAATTAGGTACAAGAAACTCAGTATATTTTTTATATATCATTTGCCCCATTTGAATACGCTATGATGACAGCGTCATCCCAACATTGTTCTCCACCGGAGGGACATGCTTTGTTTCCCAATACGCAGATGAGACGTCACTGACTTATACCAAGTTTATATCATACACAGGCTGTCTAGCATACGACAATGCGTACATGACAAACACTCCAGTCGACGCCCAACACGTGCGTTTGACAGTTCATTCACTGTATGGCAACAAATCGCCATGCTATAAACTCACTCCCAGCGCTCAGGTCCAATCAGCGTAGCGCGCCGATAAACATTACTCCCACGGTGTACGCCGGCCAATAAGCACCGTAGGTTCCACCTAGCGGTAGCCGATATCTGATACCTTACGTACACACACATTATCTCAAGTCACACTTCCCACGAGACGAGCAACCCGCAAGCAGCCATTATTTGTACTAACCAATCGCACTCTCGCGCGCTGAATTCAAATGACGGTGCGGTCGGTACATATGATTCTCGGAGTATACCATCCCTACCAGGGTAACCAAACATTTTTATTTACGCTCAGCCCTTTCATCACTCACTACTTAACATCGGGCCAGCATATTTCACGGCAGGAGCCATTGTTATCGATGCTAAATACGGAGCGCCTCTTTACACAGATGCACTTTCTTTTATCTATTCATCGGGCTTCAGTAAACACTTGCCCTCGAATACACCCTTATATAGACACAGCCCTCCGACATACGCAGACACGGGCACTTCCCCGTGACCATATAAATAAATAGATTTACTTCCCACGTAGGAGGTTTTATTTTATTTTATTCGTGGAACAGCGATCCTCGATCAGATATTTTCTTCCAGGCTCGGACGAGCAATCTCGTCTACAGCGGTGGCGCATTAATATTCCCGCCACGCGCATTTTACCCTCTTGAATTCCCCAGTTAAAACACCACATCTATTAGCATTTATAGCACCAATTAACACATGGTTGGCATTTATCTATACCGTCCCCCCAATACCAGAATGGCATTACACACTTGTGGATCCCCCCACATTTCCGCATGGCGGATAAGATATTTTTATAACAATAACCCCCCCCCCCTACAGGACGGACTTAGTCCACACATCCCGTGCACAAAGATGCAGCCTACTTTAGGATATATATAAGACAGAATCCCTAGGATAAGGGATCTAGTTATTTAATCATACCAGATGACCAGTTTTAGGATATAGGCTTCATAGTATGTAAGTATACATTATATATTATACGAGTGCAGACAGCAGTCTATTATTGGTATGGCCACAGATGCCATACATCACAACTAATTCATCCAAGCTACATAGCACTTCTCCATCCCACCACACATTGTTAATACTCTACATTTACACGTTTTTACACCTGTTCCCTATTAATGCACGGCACCTGGTAATCATGCAATTGCCAGGGTGCACGATATGCTTTTTCGCTAATGGCTCAATGTTAGTCAACATTCGGAATTATAAAGCTAACAGCTTAGCGTCCCAGGCATCACCTGCTAACACCAATGCATGAAATGTTTTATTTTTACCCTGCATGCGACTTTAGAGAATATGTCACTCTACCTCCTTCAGTACGGTATCTAACACCCACACTGAACACCCAGTTCCTAACCCAATAAGATCCTCACCCGCACCGGTCGAGCGATCCTTCCATTTAACGTTTCCCGACATCCCCATAGGACCACGTGTCCTTGGTCTTATCTCACCATCCATTTACCCATTACTTACGAAATCTAACATGCTTACAGCTTCCCAATAACACGGAAACACCCTTCCCAATCCTTGACTTACCCACTAACATGTGAGAGGGGAAAATATGCAGCTGAAATTAGCTAGATATCTGACAGCCAGGCGCAATGAAAGTGCACTGTGCCACCACAGCCCCCCCGTATAACCATAACACCCCACACAAACACAGTACCGCTTGACACTATATTTTTATGGTTTGTACACGAAGGTGCACTGTGATGGATGTGACACTATTTTCCTGGGGAAAAAAGGAAATGGTAAGTTTTGAATGGGATAAAGGGCAAGCATAGCCCTTGACCTGACATGATATGACTTAGACGTTGACGAACGACGGAAGGTCATAGCGGTGACGTGTTAGGGTGGGCAAGCGCTCGCGCTCGAGAATGTACCTAGCCTGTCTCCCGAAGCGCGGGGCCCGTTATACCCATTTTTATGCCCTAACGTCGTCTAAGCTATACCTACGGATGGAGGCTGGATAGTTCGGTGAGGGAATTGACTACCCCCGCATCGGGCAGGATGGACCCTCCACCCCCAAGACGACCCAATTGACTTGACGTTAGTTAGCATGTAAGGTTAAGTAATTTCGGTTCCATGCGCGGAGCTAGAGACCTGGTTGTCACACACAGGTGAAGAAAGAAGAGGATATAATTTCCCGGGCCGAGGTATGTAGCAACGATGTTCTCCTCTGCTCATACCCCCGTAGAACAAATCATCAAGAAAGAAGAGGATATAATTTCCCGGGCCGAGGTATGTAGCACCGATATTCTCCTCTGCTCATACCCTCGTAGAACAAATCATCAGGAATGAAGATATAATGGAGGAATATCTTTGTATTGCCTTGACGAGGCGATATGTTTTGCGATGTGCCCATATGCATAGTAGCATATTGTTACTATGGTCCAGAGTAACTTGTACGGATGTATATATGCAAACCATCCGTTATATCTCTAGAAGCGATTTTTCGAGATACGAGGCGATATGCGTTTTTTGAGAATGGCCAGAATTAACTTTAAGGATATCTTATAGATATATATTTGTGTCTTGTTTTTTCAGCACAGGTTGCAAACCTGAGACGCCAACTGCCGACACAGCGCACCCAGTGGTGCATAAGTTGAAAATCTGCATCGGGAGTAGCTCCATTTTGGGCACTCGCCGAGTTACCCAAATACAGTGTATGCGCATGATATATTTTCATAATTAATATATTTTTTGTGTACATCCACAGGTTCACCCCGCAGATGCAGAGGGTGGACACCCTCTATTTGGATATTACTTGTATTTTTGTCCCAACAGGTGGCGACATGATATAACCACTCATGTATGTGTCTTTTTATACACAAGTTTCCCTCCCCAAATTTCACACTCACATGGCCCATACACGATCCCCCCCACACACATGATATACGTTTCCAGGTAAAAATCTGAACCACGGTGGAGATATACCTGTGGGATATCCCCCCACTGGAGGTCGGATCAACGATGACAATCTGCTACCTACAATGAGAGATGCACTACGGCCACACTAAATAGTCGTTCAGGTACATATTAGTTAAGAGTGCACTCATGATAGTGTTGTAGTTGAGAGAATATGGTATTGTTATGGTATTGTTGTAGTTGAGAGAGAGTATGATATTGTTCTAAATGAGAGAATATGGTACTGTTATGGTATTGTTGTAGTTGAGAGAGTATGATAGTGTTGTAGTTGAGAGAATATGGTATTGTTATGGTATTGTTGTAGTTGAGAGAGTATGATATTGTTGTAGTTGAGAGAATACACATCGTTTTTCCTTTCTGTTCTTTTAAACTCCCGGTTGTGCAAATATCGCATTTCTTCCCCACAAATAAACCATTTATACAAATATTCCCTTAAATTACACCCTGCGACATTTCCTTGTTACTTTCTCTCCACCCTATCTCTTTTATACACGTTCAGGGCACACGAGGGCAGTTTTTCATCCGCTCCACGGGTATATTAATTGTATAACCTCCCCCCACCCCTAGGATGTTTTTTTTCCTCTCGTTGTGTCCATGCACCCCTTCGGATGCCTTGCCGAGGTTCAAAGTTTTAATTATGATTGTATTTCATGATTTACCTATTTATGATTTAATTATGATTGTATTTTATATGTTTGTTTTAATTTGTAATAGGGATACATGTTGTATCACGAGAGTATACTTGTATTATCGTCAGGATGAATGTTGACATTGTCTATATTTTAAGCTTCACACCCCACTGTTTGCATTGTTTGATACCACGTTGTAATAAAATATTGTTCCCCTCACCATATACACATACACATGATCGCTGGACACTACCCGGAGGCACACACTCTACAAGGCACTTCTGCGAATCCCCAACCTTCGACGCTCACTTCTCTAATGCACATTCTCTATCTGCCCTTTAAATCACCCTTCCACGCTTTATCTACCACGAGGCTACACACACCCCCGACGACGCCACCAACAGATTTCCGGACGGAAATACCAGAAGAGAAGAACAGAAGAAAGAAGATATACAAGTAAGAAGAAGCCCTATTTTCCAAAAACCACCCCCACGTCTTCGTCCAGTTATCGAGGACGATAACTAACTCCACAAAGGGGGTTGTTGTACCCCTAGGGTACGCCACCATCATCCCCTAACACTAACACCCCCGGAAAACCAAATGCCACATACCTACTTCAAGAACCAACGAATACATCTACATAATTACACATCTAACAAATTATTGCCTCAATGAACTCAGGTAGTCTCGTGTCCAAGCCCAACGACCCCAGGGAGGGCTATGACATGGGAGAAATGTGCAAATTCCGCAAACGCAGCGCGACGCTCCTATAAAAACTCCGGGAGGTCATGCCTCCGGATCAGTCTGTCTCAGTGTTACCTGCGTGCCGAATCGCTGCTGGAAGCCGAAGGGTAAGTGTCTTAAGCGATCACTACACACACATTCAATTACACTCCCATCCCCCTGTGCTTGGATTGTGATAATTACTTATTTTTATTAACTGCACTGCTAATTACAGGAGTACTTCAAATCCGAAGTACTCATTAAACTCAAACATAGTAGAAGCCACTGGTCTTTTCATTTATTTAATTAATTGATAAGATCCTACCCTCTTAGCTTCCCCGCTAGGTAGGATCTAGTATTAGCACTTTTATTTAATTGCTTCGAGACGTCAGCAGAGCGTCACAGACACAGCGCTGACACCAGCATGCTCGCTCCCAGCTCGCCTGCTTACGATTCACATCAGACCGCTTAGCGCCGATATCGCGCACAGAGCACTAAGTAAACCACCCTTCCTTTCACACTCACACCCTGAACTACCCCGCCAAGCAGTACCTTGGGGAGTTCTCCTTTCAGATCGTACTGACGATCCCAAGCCACTAGCTAATCACCACCTCTTTCACGTAATTGCCAAGCTTTCCCCCTAAACACATTTATTTCAAACCTTAGATTAATACTTTGTAGAGGCTACCCTCTTAGGTACCCTACACCTTATCAGCATCAGGTGCTTTCGGGTGTCTTGTGTTGCCTGTGAGTAACGCCACTCCCGAGCGCTCGTTTTCGACATTGCGAAGGCTGAAGGACTGGCTACGGTCCCAAATGTCGGAAGAAAGGCTAACCGGACTGGCTCTATTACGTTGCCATCGGTCAACGAAAGTCAGTGTGGCGAAAGTAATTCATCGGTTTGCCAAAATGAAGACAAGGCGATTGGATTTTGTTCTTTGATCATATACCTACAATAAATAGATTTAAATTTTATTATGTGTGTTTTCTTGCTACAGTCTAATCGACCCTCTCCTCGGTTTTTATAAAAATAATAGGTTATTATACGAATTTCAGTCCTTATGATATTATGAGACATGCTACCAGTAAAAATTATATACATATATATAAATAGGACGGATGACCCCCCCCCCCCCCCCCCCGCCCAAAAAAGTACTGGCTGAGACCGCCCCTGACCAACTTCTACATTCTGGAGACATGGTCAGATGAATAGAAACCGTTTGTGGGTCCAGAGTGTTGTGAAGGGCGATACCGAGCTGAGCTTATGGGTTTTCCCCACGGTGGTTAATTAGGAGAATCCTAACGGGGGAAGTTGCCTGAGGCGTGTTTCACAAGCCCACACGCCATACTGGACGTGAATGTAAATATTGTCGGAATGTGTCAACATGCGCTGATATTTACTGTGTTCTTCAATTTCTACTCTTGTTATCTCAAAGATTCATTTGCAAGTTTTGCCATTATTCCAGAGACCTGGATTTCTGTAGCCTTGCACTTAAAAATAAAGTACAGCCGTTTTATTTGAGTTTCACAGTTTCTATTCAGATCTGCACATTTTAATTTTTATGTTGTAGCTCGAATGCAAGTTATAGCTTGCACTTTGTGCTTTAAAACGATATGGTGGGAACCAAAATGGTTATATGTATTCTGCTACAAAACAAGGTGCATTCGTAAATAAATGGGCAGAATATTATTTGTTCGAACACCTCTACTTTTGGCCTTGTTGTGACAACTCACACTTACAAAATGTATAGTTTCCCATAACTGAACATTCTCCTCTTCTCTGACTGTACATAGTTCACATGTTAGCTGTACTGATTATTATCTAGAAAACTCCTAGGGCCCAGGTGTATGCAGCTGTCAGTTAACTCATGGTTGAACAAATATTTCAGGAGAGGTTGCCCACCCCCACTCTCTTCCCAAACCCATTAGCTTAAGATGACTGGACTCTCTGGGCTTAACCCAATTAACGCAGTTCGACCATCCCGGTTGTGAATTGAACAATTAAGAGGGGATCTGGACCAAATTAAGAGGAAGCTTGTATTTTTACGTGACGTTAATCCCGCCATCATGAGCCACGGGACCTCCTTTTTACGTGGAATCCGAACCACAAGACATTTCGCTTCCAAAATCTCGCATGTATTGACCAGGAATCGAGCCCGGTCTACCTTGGTGAGAGACAAACAGCTTAACCGGTGCGCCACCACGTCTCCTGGACCTAATTAAATCGGGTCCGTACACACCATCTTCCCTACAAGCGCAAGAAATGCCTTCTCGCTGCGATATTAGCGCTGTCAAGCAAACAGTTAGGCATATTATTCAGACTACCCTCTGAGATCCTAAAGTGGTGATGTAAGATATTTGGACCAAGGAGCACTATAGTCAATTGATTACACATGTTTAATTTATATATTCGATTGTAAATTCTCCTTTGTAAATAATATGCCACAAATAAAATAAAAATAATAATACCCCTTTCCCTTATGTTTTTGGTTATCCAAACCTGGAAAAGCTTGGTCACTTATTATTATTGTTATTATTAGACTAGTATTACCACCAACAAAGAGCGGTAGCTGCGGCCCAGTTATCTGCAGTCTCGGTAAACGTGGGTTCGAACCTCACCGTTGGCCATCCTTGAAATGGTTTTCCGTGGTTTCCCCATTTTCAACTTCGGACAAATGCTGGGACGGCATCTTCGAATAAGCCACGGCCGCTTCTTTCCAATCCCTTGCATAGTTTCGTTCACCTTAATTCATATCGCATTAACTCCTCTCATGAGGTTGGCGACAGGAAGGGAATCCTGCCGTATAATCAACCCACCACAAGAAAGGGAAAAGTCATCGATTCTCATTTCCATCCCAGTTGATGCGGGAATAATATACATTATAGTTATCATTTTAATTACCGTTTTATTATCATTTTATCATGATCGTCTTTACCGACAGCGCTTGCTACGCTCGCTAACGCGCAGAGCTAGGTCATGGGGCCAAGCTATCTGTGGACTACGTAGACGCGAGTGTTCGAGCCCCACCGTCGGCCGTCCTTGAAATGGCTTTCCGTGGTTTCCCCATTTTAAACTTCAGGCAAATCCTGGGACGGTACCTTCTGACAGGCCACGGCCTCTTCCTTCCACATCCTTGCCCAGTTTCATTCAACTTCATTTCATCTCTCATTAGGTTGCGGTCAGGAAGGGCACTCAGTTTTAACCCCCCCCCCCAGGCTTTCATCGTATCTCATCCCCGACCCGTTAAAACGGGAATAATAAGGGGCGACATTCATACATTATCGTCATCCATCCTTAACGTATGCAACTATCCAAGACAATTAATGAGATCAAAGTTTCTTTTTCTGGCATTGAGAGCGGCCATCCTCGTTGTGAAGTTTGCTCGTATTTTCCCACTATCCATTTAGGCACATGCCGGAATGGCACCATATTCCAAGTCCCAGGACATCTGATCAATCCCAGACCATAATGAATTAAGCCACGCATACTAACTACTACAGAAACCTCACAAACACAAGTTACCAGACAAATTTAACACGCACCTAAATTCATTGGGCTGATCAAGATTTTCTAACGACCACCAACATAGTTATTTTCGTCTGCCTTGTGTCGCAGTGGCTAGAAAACCTGCGAAGAGCGAGGTTTCGATTCGTACCTTAGCCATCCTGGAAGTGGTTTTCCACTGTTACTTCAGGCAAATGCCTTGATGGTTCCTAACTTAAGGCCACGGTCATTTGCTTCCCAATCCTCGCCTAAATTTTTGAAAGGCGGCAAAAATTACGAGACCATGTCATACGATGTTGGCATGTCAAAGAACCCATATGAATTCAGTAGGCCGTGTTCATAATGGCAAAATTAATCTCGGGAGTTTTCGCCAACACAAAGTTCCTCAATTCTCTACTAGAAAGCGCTATAGTGTTTAAGGAGCTTAGATATCTAATGTCCTTGACTTTCATAGTGCTTCAAGGAACAACGAAATTCGACAAGCAAGCTACCCTTTGGGTGTCAAATAACAAAGCTTGCACCCGGCACCCGAGGCCATACGATATTATTATTATTACCTAAATTAAAAATAAACGCACTACAACTACATTGACCCACAGTAACACCCACAATTATACAACTTACATACAGTAGGCTATATACACACACCCAAGTACACGGGACTAAATGATCACGATGTCAAAGCCCGTCAAATGAAACAACAGCAACTTATTTTTCAATTCAAAGTTGTATACGACTGTTAGGCCTACACTACTCTTACGGGAGATAATTGCCGCATTTTGTACAGCCCTTGTGTGAACACTCTAGTGAACAGGTTCAGACAGCCTCATACGTTTGGGAATTTCATACAAGGTAGCTTGAGGGTACTGCTTGAAAAGGCTTCCAAGATTAACCAAGCTGATAACACAACATCCGGGAGACATTACTCTGGAGACTTTGTTCTAAATGCATCCTAAATAAATAGCATTGCACATGTTAGTTATTGTTGTTTTAAGGGGCGGAACTACGAGGTCATCTGCCCCTGCACATGGTCTTACAAGGTTGGTGCATTGCTGGCACTGTTGTATTGATCTCAAACTTACCTGTGTCATATCTACCAATTAACTTAAGTTATGAAAAGTGAAGATAATGGAGTATTAAACTGAAAATTGCCTAATGCAATGATTGTATTTTGATTATATTTTGTGTATTTTGAAAATACAAAATACTCGTGAAAAGTATTTTCGATACAGATACAAAATACATGTTTCAAAATGTATTTTCGATACAAAATATAAAAGTATCGAAAATACGTATTTTAAATACATGTATTTTCGATACTGCCCAACTCTGGGTGAATCCCCTTCCTCCTCAATTCTCCCACGCAAGTACTTAAATATGGCCGTGGTTGGTCTAACACTTGAATTCTGCACGAATAGTTATTTACCAAACTCTTCAAGAGAACATCATAACATTGATGCTCCATTTTCTTGGATGGACATCCTCCAAATAAGGCATGTATCACGACTTCTGATTTGACTGGTTGATAACCCATTTCCCGCGCAGTACTTTTCAATATATATGACCGCTGGGAACCGGTATCGATGAGTGCTCTTACGGTCCGTCTCCTCCCATAGGCCTCAAGATTCACTAGCAGGGTCTGAAGAACTATATCAGAGGAGCACTGACTTGAAAGCGAGGTGTTCTGGTTTTGTTCTGTCTTTTCCTCACATTTTTGGTCCTTTTGCTTAACCTCGAGCTGTGGACACATTATGTCGCAATGCTTCTTAGAACAGACAATGCAGCTCACCTTACTTTTACAATCTTTAGCACGATGGCCTGGCTTCAGACAGACAAAACATCACTTGTTTCGCTTTAGCATGTCCTGCTTCTCATTTAGAGATAACCTCTGTGCTTGAAAACTTTCCTTACTCTCGTGTGGTTTTCCGCAGAACACACAAGTCAATGTATACTTCTTCTGCTCACCGGAGAACAAGTCTGTTGCAGTAGGTACAACTTTAGCAGGTTGCTGCTTCTTCTTATCTCTTTTTGGACTAACCTCCCTTAGTCTGAAGCCCACTTTCGCGAAAGAAATTCTTTCTTCACCTTCAACTTCCTTCCTTAGGAATAGCATTAAGTGCTTCTGTGGTTCCGGTAGCCTGAATCAGGTACGGTACTGGAATTTGTCTTCATTTTCCAAATCCCCGTCCTCGTGAATTCGCCTAAATTGGCTCCAAAAACCAAGATAATCTTTTATATCCCCATTGAACTTCTTTAATTCAATTTTGGATACCGTAACCTAAGTTTTCGTCTGCTGGAGTTTGGGAAAGAAATGATCGACTGCCCATTGTTTGTGATTTGGACACCGGTATATTGCCTCACAATAAATTGTTCCATTTCACACGTGCACAAGCCATGTCCTCATCGAACTTCTCTACACTCTCCTAATCTCGTTCAAAGTCACCTTGAGATTGATCATTGTCTTCTAACATTAATGCTGCCACCTGTTCATTGGGGTTATGTAAGTCGGTGGTTAACCGTTCCAGAGTTGTTAATTTGCTTCTTACAATTTCTTTTTTAGAATTTTCTTCGTCATTTAATATTTAATATTTGCAACAGGTCGTCATATTTCTTAGTGAACCTCGTTCTCACAGGTCTTCGCCTCTTTACAAGCACATCCATTGTTAAAATTTATGAATATAACCAGATCTGCGTTATTTATCAAGTCGGGATCACCACGATTTTAGGAACTGAAATAGGACTCCCGGTACCCGTCTTATTCTTTCCACTTAAGTACGGTAACCTACTTGTACAAAACATAATTTCTTTCACTTTTGATACACCATGCTTGCTCGAGCCATTTTTAAGAACTGATGCCCACAGGGATTTGGCAAAATGCCCTGTTCTGTTGACATTTTGAGAGTCCAACAATGCTGGTGTCCGAGGTATAGCTCTAAAATGGTTCGAAAGCTACCTTATTGGAAGAAAGCAGCAGTTTAGGAAAATATATAACCCATAGAGTTCCACAAGGATCTATACCTGGACCTACATTATTCTTAATTTATAAACGGTAAATGATATTGTGGAATATAATTTGAGAGGACATATCAAATTGTATGCAGATGATACAAATATCTTCCACACTCGGAAAGTCAGAATTGAAATCATACAAAATGTGCAACAAGATATAAAACCTCTCTCACAATGGTTCCCGGACAATAAATTAACAATCAACCTACAGAAGACCGATTACATGGTAATTTCAAAACAAAGCATGAAAGAAATCACACATGACAAAATATATGTAAATAATATTGAAATAAAAGAGACTAATCAGGTAAAGTATTTAGGTCTAATCATCGACAAACACCTGACCTGGATTGAACACGTTGAACGAATCGTGAAGAAACCCTCAATTATAGTAGGGATCCTAAGGAAACTTCGGTATCTTATTCCCATAAACCTTGTAAAACAAATCTACTATTCACTTGTACATAGCAAGCTCCAATATGTAAATATTATTTGGGCTCACTGCAGAAAATACACACTGAATGATTAATGACTATTCAGAATAGGGCTATTAGAAACATATTTAACCTTCCTTACTACACTCCAGTTAAAGATCTGTACATCAGAAGTAAAATTCTACCCCTCAGCATAAGTGCAGAGCTCCGAGCAGCTATGCTAATACAAGATTAAACACAACGCAATACTCTATAGCTCTCCCTACATCTTGAACTCAGACAATCATTCTTATGGAACTAGGCATGCGAAGGACGTAGTCTTATGTATCATTCACTCTTCTAAATACGGTAGAAATAGTTTCAAGTTTTCTGCATCACAGTCATATAATAAACTTCCCGATGAAGTAAAAAGTGCACCAACTTTGTCAGTAATCAAGAGGAAAACGATAAAAATATTGTAGGGAAAATTCTATGCATCTTAATACATCAAATAAGTTATTTATAAGCTTAAAAATCCTAAGTGGTTATCATTTTAAGGGACCTTGGTCTCAACAATCTTAGATATGGTATCAACTTGACTAATAGGCCTATGCCCTTATTCATCAATTTATGTTACCTTCAGACTTTTCTTCCTTGGTGTGTAAACACATACAGGGTGTCACAAAAATTGCAAGACACAATCCTCACACGTAGACGAAGAAATTATGTTATATGAACATGGGTCCGGAAACGCTTTGTTTCCATGTTACACCTCATTGTCTCCAACCCATTAATCATGGGAAACACACAAGAACAGAACTTTCGAATCATGGGGAACATGCACTGTTGGTTACGTTGTCATAATCGAAGGTGCACCGCCACTGTTATGTTTTACATGGCCCTGTTGCCATGCGACTTATGGCATTGCTTGTTTACAGCTGTGCAAAAAAACATATACAATGGAGCACCTCCTCATTTTAGTGTTAATGTCCGTCGGCTTCTGGCGTCCACGCTCTCCGGAACTTAGACTTTTATTTGTGGGGTCATTTGAAATCTCTTGTGTATCGAACCCCTGTACAAGATGTTCAGAGTGTCCGTGCCCGTATTATGGAAGGTTGAGAAACCATACGCAATACTCCAGAGATTCATCAGCGCATCCGAGATTCACTACGACGGCGGGTTGTTGCATGTATCAATGCGCACGGAGGGCATACTAAACATCTCCTGTGAGCAAGAGTTGCATGTGATATGCTGGTATTTTCTGTTCTTGTGCATTTCCCATTATTAATGAGTTGGAGACAATGGGGTATAACATGGAAACAAAGCGTTTCCAGTCCCATGTTCATATAACATAATTTCTTCGTCTACGTGTGAGGAATGTGTCCTGCAATTTGTGCATACATTTTTTGATACCCTGTATTACTGTACAATTCCTCTGTAGAGGAGATGCAAGCAGTGGCGGTTCGCACTCTGAAACAAGGGTGGGGCACAGCACATTTTTGAGAGAACATACGCCCATAATGGTACATGTTGGCCGTACCATGAGTATACAAGAAAACCGATGTCACTCAATTGGTTAAATTGTGGCGGCCATTTATTAATCGTATCTCTGCGGTTTTATCGGGCTGTGATGGCGCAGCGGTCAAGCTGCTTGCCTCGCACCAAGGATGGTCCGGTTCGATTCCCGGTTAATGCTTATGGGAATTCCGAGGTGAAATGACACGTCTGGTGGCTTGGATTCCACGAAAAAGGATGTCCCGTGGTTTATGATCGACAAGGTAAATGGTCACGTATTAGTACAAGCACTCCTACTATTCCTTCCGATATCCCTAAAGTAGATTACATAAACTCAATAATTTCACGGATCCATTAAAGCCATTACCATGCCTCCGTGGCTGAGGCGGCAGCACGCCGGCCTCTCACCGATGGGTCCGTGGTTCAAATCCCGGTCACTCCAAGTGAGATCTGTGCTGGACAAAACGGAGGCAGACAGGTTTTTCTCCTGGAACTCCGGTTTTCCCTGTCAACATTTCATTCCAGCAACACTCTCCACTATCATTTCATTTGTCATTCATTTAATCATTGCACCAGAGGAGTGCGTCAGGCCTCGGCAGCTGGCACAGTTCATATCCTCGCCGCTAGATAGGGGCTCCATTCATTCCATTCCTGACCTGGTCGGAGACTGGAAGCAGGCTGTGGATTTTCATTTTCATTAAAGCCATTAACACGAACACTACAAATCCCTAAAAATCCAGTGAATATTATTAAGACCTTAATCGAATGAGCAACATAATATACCTATTCTTGTCCACAAGTTCGTTGTGTTTACGAACAGCCATCATCCAGTTGCTGCCCTATACTATATTCACCAACACTGCTAAGCTCATTTCATTGTTCGTATGACATTTTGACTTTAAACAATGTTTCTTATCTTTTTCAGGTAAATGTTTTAAATCATTGATGCCAGTCATGGTCCATGTGTCATCGCCACCAAATAACAGGCACGGGAAACAAAACAAAAAAAGAGTTTACTACCCGACACCCACATATCCAATCCCATTTTTCATACACAGATTTATTGAAAGTCCTGTTATATGTCCTGTGTTTATCTTTAGAGACTTGATTAATGCACAGACCTGGTTTTGGAGGGCCTAATTCATTTGTTAATAGTCTGTCCTCATAAGTTAAGATCTTATTTTGTAATTTTGTTTTTACTTCGTTTATTTCATGGTTTCGTTAACGACACCCGCCAGAGGCTCAATTCTAGTGGAACGTGGGTTGGCGACCATGGGACTCCAGCTGAGTATGGCTTTGCTTCCACTTACTTGTGCCGGGCACCTCTCCGTCGTCTTTCATGTCGACCTCCCTTGGTCAACTCTTGTTCTCTTCTGACCCCGACGGTATTAGGGTATCCGAGGCCAAGGGAGTCTTTCACTTTCCCGCCTTAATTAGCCTTTGTCTCATCTTTCCTGATACTCTCCTTCTTCGAGGGGTCAGTCTTCTTCTTCTTTTCATGTTATCTCCTGCCTTCTGAACAAGGCCCTCGAGGAGGCAGGGTGTACGTAGCCCCACCACTTCTGGTGCACCCTGCATTTGCTATACCCTCAAGTGCTCACGGCTGGTGAGCTCGGGAGTTGACGACCCCGAGGGATTCCTGAGCTGGGTCCGTTTTGTCACCTTGTCACTTTGGGTTAGGCCCTCTCCTCTTTGGCTTTCCTATGTGCCTTTCATGGCTCTCCTTCCTTCCAAGTCCCTCAATCCTCATTCTTTGAGGGTAGGAGGCATTTCTTTTCTTACTGTCCTTTATTTGCCTTATCGTTGATTTGTTTACCATTTCTTCTTGTAGTATATAAGTCTATAGTTAGTATTAGTTATAGTTTTCATTCTCATCTCATCTTTCACTATCACCCAAACCATTAGGGGCCGATAACCTACATGTTAGGCCCCTTAAAACAACAATTATCATCATCATCATCATCATCATCGTTAACGACATAAACACCTCCAATGCGTGAAAATGCAGTGAAAATTATTAAGTAATTTGTCGCAGCATTCAGTTACGGTCTAAAATCAGAATGGCACATAATAGATAAGCGACAATTAGGAATTAACCGCTTACCTTTTACGACGAAATACGCGCTCATTGTATATTTTTATTATGTTTAACACGGGTACCAGGGGCGCCGAATCCATGGTCGAGGTCTAGCGACCACTAGACCTGACGAGGGGGTGGGTCTCCCGGTCCCCTTGGGGGGTGGGTTCCGTTGGGGGGTTACGGATAGAGGAGGAAAGGGAAGGAGAAGGAAAAGAGGAAAGGAAAGAAGGGAGAGAGAAGAGAAGAGAAGAGAAGGGGAGAACTGTGCGAAATAAGCTGTAAAAACGTAATTATTGGGGTAGGGGTTAGGGTGTAGGGGTAGGGCAGAGAGGTGCAAAAAAGGGGGGGGTCCCACAGAACGAGAGGGGTGGGTGTCTGCTAGACCTGAAAAAAAAAGATTCGGCGCCACTGACGGGTACGCACTATTCGCACCTCGCAAATCACGCTTCCAATAACAAATATTATGTAAGATTAATATTACTGAACACTACAAAAGACCACCGCACTCATACACATTTATAACTCAATATCGCAGGCGCCAAAACTTTCGAAGCCAAGTATTGAGGCAGGACTGTCGCCACGCAGGTGTGTATTCCCCTAGGCCTAGATTAAGAGATGAAGAGAATTCTCAAACTTCACGTTATAACATAATACAAATTCACTTACGGAACATAGCCTACGTTCAAAATGTTACGTTTCTGTCTCAATGCATATTACATATGTTGATTTTTCTTCTTACATATTAATAAAGAGCGCAGTGTTCAGAGGGTTGTATCGTACATTAATTTGTTGGAAAATTGCCGAGGGTATGTAAATACGCCATCTATGAACTTGTCTGCCCTCTTACGGTGCACTTAAACACCCCTCTCCGCCCCTCCCCTTCCCTCCCCAACTTGCTACTTTCACGGCCATTTGACCGTCTCGTCACAAGATTCTTGTGCCCCAAGTCGAAGAAATTCCCATAGCTCCTCTCTCCACCTCGCCCCGCTGAATAGGAAGGGATGAAGTTACAGAGCCAGGAATAGGAAGCATGTGGCAACACTGTGTTGGTCTCATAAGACATGTGCCCAGCACCTTGTTGTAACAGACTCCTACTGTTGGGGAAAGTGAAAAGCAAGGCGATTGAACTGCTTGGTCGCGACATAAGCGCCATTACCACGGAAGGACTATCAAGACGACTACGACCCAAGGAGAATGTTTAATGGTGGGGCACGTGACCGTGTGCCCCTGTTCTGAAACCGCCACTGGATGCAAGAAAAGCTTGCCGAAGAATGCTGCGCAGATCTTCGGCCATGTTCGGGGGTTCGGGTGTGCTCGGTAATGGCATACAACGCCCCTCCCACTTTGCGGCAGTAGCTCGCTGGCAGCAGTTCTGAACGGATCGTCTGCCCAGGCTTGGCAGGCTGAACTGTGACTGGGTTTACGCTTGGTTTACAGCTGTAGACCGCGTCTCGGAGCGAGCCGCATTGTTGAAGAATGGAGTGTGCAGTGAGCCCCGTAATCAGCGTTCGGGGGACACACATGAGCCCCGCAATGAGCATTAAAATACGCCGATTGATATTGGTCTCTGCGCATCGTTCAGTTTCGGCAAGCTTTTCTTGCGTCTGCTCTAAGAGCCTATGGCTCTTTGGAATTATCATCATCATCATTTCCCCTTATCCAGCTCTTGCCGGGTCGGGGTATTTATGGCACTTCTCCACTTTCCTCTTTCCTTCCACCATTCTTCTTCCACGATCTTGTCCCAGTCCAGATTTCTTTTTCTTACGCTGTTCTTCACTGAATCAATCCACCTTGTTCTAGGTCTTCCTCTTGCTCTCTTACCCTTGCACTTCGCCTCCAGCATCTGTCTAGGTATTCTATTTTCCTCCATCCTCTTTACATGTCCAAACCACCTTAGTTAATTCTTCTCAATTCTCTCATTTAGTTTTCCCATTCCAACTTCCTTCCTAACAACTACATTCCTCACTCTGTCTTTCCTTGTCTCTCCTATCATACTTCTTAGGAATTTCATTTCACTGGCTTGGATTCTACTCTCTTGCCAGCTTGTCAGGGTCCAAGTCTCAGCTGCATAAGTTAATATGGGAACATAGTACACTTTATACATTACGTTCTTGCTTTTCCTTGGTACTTCCTTATCCCAAACAAGTTTTCTTACACTTTGATAGAATGCATTGCTCTGCTGTACCCTCCTGCCAATCTCCATGTCCAACCTACCAGTTTGCATCAATTCACTTCCTAGGTATTTGAACGTGTCCACAATTTCCAAACTCTGACTTCCAATTTTCACAGTGCCCTTTCCTTGTCTTTCCCCTCTTGTCATCACCATGGTCTTGCTTTTCTCTATACTGATTTTCAGGCCGTACTTCTGAATATTTTCGTTCAATGCATCTAGTTGTTTTTGCACTTCTTCGGTGTTTCTTCCCCAGACCACAATATCATCTGCAAATAACAGTAACTTCATTTCTTTATGTCCATATGCTTCCTTTGTTTCCTTTACAATTTCATCCACACCATTATGAACAAGAGAGGTGACAGCACACTCCCCTGTCTTAGTCCAGTCTTGTTCCTAAACCAATCTGTCTTTCCAACTGGGGTCAGTACCCTGCTAACACAGTTGTTGTACATTGCTTGCACCATTTCCAACATTTCTCTTCCCAGTCTCTTCTTAACCATGGTTTCCCATACCTTCTCTCTGGGGACACTATCATATGCCTTTTCTAGATCTATGAAATTCATGATCAAATCCTCTTCATATTCCCAGTTCTTTTCCATCACCTGCCTCAAGCTAAAGATTGGGTCCACTGTGGATCTTCCACTCCTGAAGCCATACTGTTCCTCTTGCAACTCTCCTTCCACCTTTCTTCTCATTCTTCTTTCTAATATCCTTTCCAGTATTTTTACTATCTGTGATAAGAGGGTGATCCCTCTATAGTTATCACACACCTTCTTGTCCCCCTTCTGGTACACATTTCCGTTTCCACACACACTTTAGCAGTCGATACAACCATTGCATACCAACAGGTCCAGCAGCCTTTATCATTTCTACTCTGATTTCATCCACCCCTGTTGCTTTTCCCATCTTCATTTTCTGTACTGCTAATTCCACCTCCAGCATTGTTATATCATCTTCTGTTATAGAGTCGTCAGGTTGTGTCACTTCCATCTCACCAGTACAATTGCTCACATTCAATAGCTTATCGAAATACTCCTTCCATCGTCCCTTTATCTCTTCTGGGTGTGTTAACAACTCTCCATCTTCCTTTTTCACAAGCTTTGTGGTAACTCTTTCTTTCCTCTTACTTCTTAGAAGCCCATACAGCATCCTTTTACTGCCACTTACATCTGTTTCCATTCTTCGTGTAAATTCTTCCCAACTTTTCTTCTTTCCTTCTCCTACCACTTTCTTACACCTCCGTTTGCTGTCGTGATACTTCCTTTTGCTTTCTTCTGTTTGATTTTGGTTCCATTCTTTCCATGCAGACTTATTTTCTTCCACTGCTTTCCTCACTTCCTCATTCCACCACGGTGTCTCCTTCTCTTTCACTCTTGTTGACGTCCTAGCACAAGCACTCTCTGCTGCACCAACAAATACCTTTTTAAAGTGGGACCATTCCTCTTCTATGTTTTCCACTTCAGTAACTGGGATTTGTTGCTTCAATCTCTCCTGAAAATCTTCCTGTACAGTTTTGTCTTTCAATTTCCATACTTTTATTTTACTTTCTCTGATCTCCTTTAGGTTTTCCAATTTTTCCCATCTAAATTTTGCCACCACAGCTCTATGGTCCCCATAAAATGCTTCTCCTGTTAAAGCTGTCACATCTATCAGCTTTCTGCGATTAGTCTTTTCCACCAGAAAGTAGTCAATTACTGATTTTGTTCTTCTATCGCCCCAACCATATCTCGTAATTTTCCTGCTGTTTTTCTTCCGAAACCATGAATTACCCACTATCAGTCCATTTCTTTCCCAAAAGTTTACAAGTTCCTCTCCTTCCCGGTTCTTTTTCCCATATCCATACGGTCCAATGACTTCTTCCTTTCCTTGTCTCTCGTTTCCGACTTGTGCATTCATATCTCCCATGATCACCACTTCTACATCTGAAATTACTCTTTCTACATCCTCCAGGAATACTTCAATATCTTCTTCTCTGTTTCCAGTCTGTGGTGCATACACTTGTATGAAGTCCATCATGTCATTTTTCATCTTCATTCTAATTTTCATTATTCAGTCACTCACACACTCGACCACTTCAACATACTCCTCCAGTTGTTTCGAGGTTATCAGTCCCACGCCATTTTTTGCCTCTTGGCCACCACTCCAGTATAATGTATATCCTTTCCTAAATTTCTTCCTTCCTTTACCTTCCCATTTCACTTCACTCAGCCCCATCAATCCAACATTCTCCCTCTCCATGAAGTCTACCACCTCCTCCACCTTGCCTGTCAGGGTCATGACATTCATGATTCCCACTTTCATTTCGGT
Source organism: Meconema thalassinum (assembly GCA_946902985.2). Taxonomy (NCBI): domain Eukaryota; kingdom Metazoa; phylum Arthropoda; class Insecta; order Orthoptera; family Tettigoniidae; genus Meconema; species Meconema thalassinum. The sequence continues at coordinate 302,287,784 of OX336393.1, forward strand.
TACTGGTCGCCCATTTCTCACAGTTCCCCCAGTACCAAAAGAACTGCGCGTCGCCTGCAGGGTACGCCCTAACCTTCTCCGAATCATTTTAAGTGCCATTTCCATTTCTTTGGAAATGGAAATGGAAAAATCTTAAATAAAATTAAAAAAACTGGTTTAGCAATAAAGTATTTGAAAATACTTGAAATTATTTTGTTTTCATTTTGTTTATGAATATCGTTGCACTAGTTTTAAGAACTAAATATAAGTAATATGTATTATTGGCTGATGAAGACCTCAATTAAAGGTTGAACAAGTAGTTCCGTGAAGAACTAAATAGCCTATTTTCATATATCCTACTGATCTTACTTTGGACAAGTGAAATGAAAACGAAATTTTAACAACTTCCACAGCCACCATTTTTAAGTTCTCATAAAATTCCATTAAATTAGACGTCAATATATTAAGACTTATATGAAGATACCTTGCCAAGTTTCACAGCGCTTGGATGAAAAGTGTCGAGAAAAACTCAATTTAAATATTTAAATTTTGCGCCGCCGACATGTTGGTATTGTGCTCACCAGGTTATTGCAAGATCCATAGGTGAACTTATGTTAATAGCCTCTATCAACATACAAAATTTTGGTTTGATTACTGTAATAGAATCCTAGATAATGAGCACCGTCTGAATATTTCAGATGGTCACCATGTTGGATTGTTATTATGTGTAGGCCATAGAGTTGTGTACCATTAGATGAAGATTATTGCATAGGTTCATTATTCAAACGTTCACTTCGCATGATTAGGACACAAGAAATAAGAACTTAATTTTTAAATTTCGCACAGCCACCATCTTGAGGTTATGTAAACAATTGAACTAAATTGTGTGTCAGTGCATTACAATGTGTATAAGCATTTGCTGTACCAAGTTTCACTGCGCTCGGATGATTAAATCTTGAGAAAAGTATATTTAAATGTTTCAAATTTTCTTGGCCACCATGTTCGTTTCCTACTTAGGTTTATTAAAGTAACATAGATGAACTTCTAGTAGTACCCTATCACCATACCAAATTTCAGGGTGATATCTGTTACTGTTGCGGAGATATAGAATGGCAGTGAAATATTTTGCATGGCCACCATGTTAGATTGGTGTCATCATCATCATCATCTTGCACAGTTTCCAGCCACTGGCCGGGTCTGTTTGGAACACAAGCCTCTCCAACGCCTTCTGTCTTCCCACCATCTCTCAGCCTCCACCCTTGTCCAGTCTTCTCCTCTCTTCTTCACGCTTTCTTCCACCCCCTTCAGCCACCTGTCTCTCGGTCTCTTTCCTTCCCACTTCGTCTCGTGTATCCTCCTGGGTATCCTCTTCTCCTCCATTCGTTTTACATGTCCATACCATCTAAGTCTAGACTTCTCTATACCATCCTGTAATGGTTCCTCCTTCATTAATTCTCTGGTCCTCTCATTTCTTATTCTGTCCATCTTTGTAGCTCCAATACTGCTTCTCAAGAACCTCATCTCACTGGCCTGTATTTTGCTCTTCTCCCTTCCTTTCATAATCCAGGTCTCCGAGGCATATGTCAGGATAGGGACATAGTACGTCCGATATATGATCTTTTTGCTGTTCTGAGGGACATCCTTGCTCCATAACATGCTTCTCACACTCCTCCGAAATGCTTCTGCCTGCCTCCCCCGCTCATTTATTTCTCTATCGTTTCTTCCATTCTCTTGTATCAGGCTTCCTAGATACTTGAAACTCTCCACTTTCTTCAGCTGTTCCCCACCAATTGTTATTCCCGTTGTGGTTCTTTCCTTCTTCCTTGTTGTGAATACCATCTCACTCTTATTTATGCTAAATTTCATCCCATATCCTTGTATTATTCCTTCCCACACGTCCAACTGTTCCTGTGCCTCCTCCTCCTTGTTTCCCCAAATCATCAAATCATCTGCAAACACCATTGCTTTCATCTTTCCTTCCCCAATTACTTGTGCCACTCGGGTCATTATGTCATCCATCACCACAATGAAAAGTAACGGTGACAAGGCACTTCCTTGTTTCAGGCCGTTTCTCTGTTCCAACCAGTCTGATCTCTCTCCTCCCACTTTCACACAGCTCACGCTTCCCTTGTACATCTCCTTTATCCTCTTTATAGTCCATTTCTCTACTCCTCTATCCTCCAGGGACTTCCACACTTTGTTTCTGCATACACTGTCATATGCTTTCTCAATATCCAGGAAGGCCATCAGTAGATCTGTTCCATACTCATAGTGCTGTTCTTGTAACTGCCTTACAGCAAAAATCAAATCCACTGTGGACCTTCCTGCTCTGAAGCCATGTTGTTCTTCCCTCATCCCTCCTTCTATCCTTGTCCTAATTCTCTTTTCCAAAACTTTCTCGAAGATCTTTGCACAATGACTCATCAGTGTTATTCCCCGATAGTTTCTGCAATCTGTTCTACTACCTTTCTTGAAGATCGGGACAATTATTCCTTTTTTCCAGTCCTCTGGGGTCTTCCTTTCCTTCCATGCTGTCCTCATCACTCGGTACAACCACTGTATCCCCACCTCTCCTGCTGCTCTCACCATCTCCACACTCAACTCATCCACACCCGGTGCCTTCCCTCCTTTCATCTTGTTCACTGCATCTTCCACTTCTTTCCATGTTAAGTCCTTTTCTGTTTGCAGTTCATCTTCCTCTTCCCCGATTTCTTCCTCCTCACCATCTTTTCCATTCGGGTTCAGAAGTTCTTCAAAATATTCTTTCCACATTTTCTTCAGTTCTTCCCTATTTTCTATCTCTTGTCCCCTTTTGTTCACCATTCTAACATAATCCGTAGGATCCTTCCGCCTCTTAGTTTTTACCATCCCATACAGGACCTTTTTTGTACCTTCACTATCCTCCTTCATCATCTTTGTCCACTCTTCCATCCACTTTCTTCTCTCCTCAGCCACTACTCTCTTCGCCTCCTTCTTTCTTTCCTGGTACTCTTCCCTTGTCTCTACCGTCCTATTTTGATACCACCTCCTAAAGGCTCTATCCTTTTCCCTTACTATATCTTTTGTCTTCTCATTCCACCATGGTGTTTCCTTCCACCTCTTCTTACTACTTGTCCTCCCACATACTGCTTCTGCTGCACCTACTAGTGTCTTCTTAAATCTAGCCCATTCCTCTTTCTTCATCTGTTGGAATCCCTTCCTTTACCATTTTGAGGTACTCGACCCTTCTATCCCCTTCTTTCAGTTTCCATATCCTTATACGTCTTTCCTGGTTCTCAGTCCCTTTCTTCTCCTTACTCCCTCTCAGGTTCATTACCAGCAATCGATGGTCGCTATCCAGGTTCTCCGATGGTATAACCTTGATGTCCGTGATGTTCTTATTTAGTTCTTTCTCATACAGTATATAGTCGACCACCGACTTCCTGGTCAAGTCATCACTGTACCATGTGATTGTGTGACTCTCTCTTTTATTAAACCAGGAGTTCCCAACTAGCAGGCTGTTCCTCTGGCAGAAGTCCAACAGTCTCTTTCCTTCCTCATTTCTTCCGCCCCAACCCTCTGGTCCTAGAACACTCTCATAACCTTGTCTTTCACTTCCTACATGGGCATTGAGATCCCCCATAACAATCATATTTCTTCCGACCAGCTGCTTCTGCAATTCCTCTTCAAACTCCTCCTTCTCTTCAGAGGCGCAGATTGGTGTAACATATTAAAATTTGAAAGGCACGGTCGAGGTTGGATGAGGTAGTAGTATGCACTTAATGAGATTCATTGAAATTGCTTTGGCCGTTTAGATTTTATTAGGGGGACACACACAGACACGGACAAATGGTGATCTTAAGTCTATTTTTTTCATAAATGAAAATAGGCTAAAAATATACTATAATATTTGAATAGATATATTACTTAAGTATTGATTGGCATAAATTTAATAATTTTTGGAGTAGTCTATCCTCGTTAAGTCACCTCAGCACTAAGCCTTTTATTTTTGGATGAGTTTTCTTACAGCGAATTACAGTGCTGGTTGTTTAAATTCCAGCTCACCTCATCTATTGTCAACTTTTGTACTTTGCGATCTTGTTTCTTCTTGAACATATTCTTTCTTGTACAGACTTCTTTACCCGATCGTTCCATCAGGTAAATTCCTTCTCTCCTGGGACAACACTTTTCTTTCCACAGATCTTCCTGGTCTCTATTTTAACAACAGTTTCTTTGAGGAAGTTCCATTCTTCTTCTACACCTTTCTTAATTTTTGGTAATCTGGCTAATATCCTTGTTTATGTCTTGTCTCGCACAACCCCAATATTCTAAGTTTGTACCTGTACCTAAAGAATATGGTTCCTCATATTTAAGCTCTGAAAAAGACCATGGTTAGGTCTTCAGAAAATTGTTACTGTACAGCCGTCGAGTGTCCGGCTCTGACATTTCTCATGAGGGAGGGAGACAGCGTTGCCGGTTGTGTACCGTGAAATATTAAACAGCATGGACTACATAAAATATTTCACATGTTTTTAAATGAATTCTGACAAACCGCTGACCATATTACTAAAGTAATATAATTACACACAGTTAACCGGTAAGTGTGCACACACAAGACAAGAAAACAACAAACCTGTACTAGCACAATGAGGAACTGAAGAGAGCCCTTGCAACATCGAGCTAAATTTAAAGACCGGCTTACCGGGAAAATCGCTGATTGGTACAGGTGACAACATTCTTCATGGCAGTAAGCGAGTTCGCCAATATAGGCGGAATTCCACTGCAATCGAAAGTTTTGTAACCGCAAAATGTCAGAAAAACAAAATGATGCATAAAATTGCAAATAGGGTGTGGGACTTCCACGTTACATAGTGATGACGCTAGAGAAGAATTACACTGATGGAAAGTTTCAAGCTTCTATTAACTGATTCTGACTGCCATAGATTGGCTATATTATTCTCTTCACCCCTCTTCTTCCACCATCACCAAACGTCAGAGCCGGGCACTCAACGGCTGGACTGTAGGTATTGACATTAGGAATAATAATGTTCTTTCCCTGCTTGCACCACTGTTATTTTGTTTATGCTAGTTTGTGCTGAAGAAGGGTTCCACATGAACTTGAAACAATTGTTCACTATTTTATGAGTTTTTAAGTCTTGTGATACAAGTGTTGCCTAGGTGGAAAATATTTATTTGAATTGATTCCTCATATTTGTTAGTGTACCAATTCTCAGTAGTTTTCTTTTGTCTGTTCTATTGAAACAACTGTTCTGACAATGATGAAAATTTGGGAATGGCTATATTTATTTTTCATGACACAGGAAAGGCTATAGCGTATATACTCTAGAGTCCAAAAGTTAAGCACTATCACTAAACGAGGCCGTACCACCTAATAGGAATGTCAGACGGATTGCTGGTCAAACGGAAGCTGAATCACACACCTCATGTCACACAACTTGTCCAAAGAAACAATGTCAGAAAGCTTCTGATAGCTAAAGTACACCTTTGACAACAAGTAACAAAACTTGGCAATGTCTTCCACAACAAAATATGCTGTTAATGGGGTATATGGTTACCCCTAACGGCTACACATGCTTCGCAGCGACGTGGCATGCTCTCTATCAGATGGTCCAAGAGCTCTTGTGGCAGTCGATCCCATTCCTCCGAAAGGGCAATGCGAAGGTCTTGGAGGGTCCTTGGTGGAGACTGACAGGATGCAATTCGCCTCCCCAATGCAACCCAGGCATGTTCTATAGGATTCAGATCCACCATCCTTGCTGGCCAGTCCATGCGATGAATGTCTTCCCCAATCAGAGCAGCATGGTGCGGTTGGGCATTATCGTCCATTAAGAGGAAGTCTGGACCAACCGCACTGAAGAGTGGAACATGTGGTTTCAGTACCTCATCTCTGTATCTCCGAGCGTTCACAGTGTTCCTCAGACCACTCATGAAGATGTGCAGGTCCGTACGGCCATTCAACAAGATGCCGCCCCACACCATGACGCCACCACCACCATACTGGTCCCGTTCCACGATGTTCCTGTGGTTGTATCGGCTACTCGGTTCTCTCCAGATGAATGTGGGACAGGAATCGTTCTGCAAACTGAAGCAGAATTCATCTGTGAAGAGCACATGCCTCCATTCATTCATGGTCCAATTTCGACGTTGACGGCTCTACAATAAACAAGCCCGTCTCTGTGCTGGAGTGAGTGGGACGCACACCGCTGGACGTCTGGCAAACAGGCCTGCTGTTCTGAGCCTCTGGTACACAGTTTGCCGGGAAACTGCAACCCCCGGGACGGCTGCAAGCTCCGCCAACAATTGTCTTGCAGGTGCACTCCGACTTCGTCGGGCGGTTAAGGCCAGACATCGGTCCTGGTGTGGGGTAGTTACTCTTCGTCAACCTGGTACTGGCCTACGACTAACATCTCCAGTGTCGGTCAACACGATTGTACCCAAATGAGATGGCTTATTCCCTAATCCTGAAAAAAATTACATGAGATTAATAAATACACTTGGTTGACCAGTTTCGATCGTCAAGCGATCATCATCAGATCCATTACACTTAGGCTATAAAATCTATGTCTGAAAATATTTACGATATATGCACTTATTTACAGTATTATTTGAGATAATGCAACTCAATATTTGTTAGTTGTGGTCTATGTGATGTTTTGGGGAGATACTGGAAGTGGTGATTGACCTCCTGAAATTGCATGTTTGGAGTGAATGTGTGTTTGTTGTAAATGGTCATTGACCACTTCCAGTACCTCAACAAAATATCACATAGACCAAACTAACAAATATTGACGAGTTGCATTATCTCAACTAATACAGCAACTAAATACATGTAAGGTATATATTGTAAATATTTTGACCCATATTTTATAGCCTAAGATTAATGGATCTGATGATGATCGCTTGACGATCTAAACTGGTCATCCAACTGTATTTATTAATCTCGTGTAATTTTGTTCAGGATTTGGGAATAAACCATCTAATTTGGGTACAAACCTGTTGACCGACTGCAAAGCATCAAACTTTTGTTTACTAAGACAACACTGAAAAATGGCTTCAAACACCATAATCTCCTGTGTCTCAAAATCGTCTCCAAAGCCTAGAAATGACACTTTGAAGCACATTCAAGGATATAGCAACTTCGGTCTGTGTCTGGCCAGCTTCCAGGCGGCTGAGTATTCTACCCTGCAAAACGGGGTCCAAATGGCATCGTTGTGCCATTATGTTGTCACGTTCATCACAAGGCTACACTCTGCACACTATAACAGGGCAAACACGACTGAGGGAATTTTGGGCACACGCACTGGCTGTGTTTACCTTGTGGTTATGCCGCTAGACAAAGCAGGGAATACTCCTTTCCTATACAGAGCGAATACGTACGGTTGGTAGGTGCTTATGTCATGCGATTTGTGGTCTATTTCCTGTAGCCATGCTTATCCGTAATGTATGCTTAACTTTGGACACTATTGTATTAAAAAATATTGGGGTATTTGGACCACAGCGAACTATTAAATAATTTGAACAATAAAGTACCGTATTATACAGTAAAGGACACAAAAATGGTTTATTGTTAGACAGAAAATAAACTTCTAATTTTTGTCATAGTTTTGGGAGGACAGGGGGTTATATACAATTACAATACATACCACTAAGTTTAAACAGTATATTTATTCCAGGTTCATGAAATTGTGTTATTGTAAACTCATAGCAGTCTAAATGTTAGTCCCCTCTAATACAGAACATTCATTGCTCAGGGACTTCTTGGTTGATTTTTGTGTCTTTCTGAATCTCTGATGAGCATCAATCGACAGGAAAAAAGAGGAGAGAAACATGAATAAAGGATAAACTCGCCGACATGTTAATGCAGGCAGAGGGAGATATAAAAGGGAAAAATCACAAAAAGGATACAGTGTCATCTACAATAAACCCAACAAGCTCATTTCAACCTCTTAGGATCATCAGGAGGGTGGCTAAGTAATGGTTCTTCGATCATGGTAAAAAGTGTAAAGTGGGGAGGGGGCATTCTTCGATGAGATCTTCAGTCTTGAAGTGAAAAATTAACTACCACAGAACAAGAAGACTGGGAAATTAAAAAAAGATATAAAAAGGTGCATGTAAAGTAGGAAATGAAATTAGACTATGGACTAGAAAGAAAAATATCAGTCAAAAAGACTAAAAATTACATCACACTTTCTAGACAGCACTCCTCACTTTAAAGAAATGAAATCACAGTAATCCCAAGCTGCCACATATGACTTCCAAGTGCCTGCCACTTTTGTACGAAGTATGCCTTCCTTCGGAGGGGAAGTAAAGCCGGCGGTCCCATGTCATAGATTTATGGCATGTTCAAGAACCTCCCACTAATTACACCTGTGTGAAGCTAAATTGTATAGGTTAAGAATGTAAACAACGCTCTTAGGTTCCTACGTTCGTTGCCAAGAGCCGACTGCGGTGACGTCTCGTAGCCAAGTTCTGAACTCGTAGTCGTTGACGGTGGCGGCAAAAGTACGAACTACTTGAAAATTGATTGTCTGCAGTCCTTACATGAATTAAAACAGATACACACACACTAATACAGTCATCACAATTAACACCGGTTATCAGACAGATTCTACACACACGCAAAGTACACGGGCTACATGACCGCGTTGTCGCAGCCCCTAAACTTAAGAGCCAACCAACCAGATTTTATCACCATTATTTCCACCTTCCTAGAAAAATATATATTCAGGTGAATAACAGACACTGTACTTCATACAAATAAAATTAAAATGTGAGGAGAAAATTATGGAAATGATTACATAATTATATGGGCCTAATATAAAAAGCATTATGTGAAGGAAGTTTTTATAAAATTTTATTGAAAACAGCCAATTACAATGTCCCCTGTTACACTCACTGGCGAATAAGAACACACTCAGAAATAAACTAATACTCCACATATAAAACTGACTTGCATATATAGTTAATATTTTCCAAGGGGTTAAACAAAATTACAACATAGGGTAACTGCTTCCAAACAAAATATATAGTATACATAGACTGAAATTAGGAATATTCTTTGCATGATGTGAAATTATTCTACCTTTCAGCATGGAATTTTTCACGTGTAGGTTATGTGTCAAACACTGAAATATCTTTAGCAATTCACCATCAAATATTTACCCCACTGCACAGTAACTCGTTTTGTGTATAGGGGCAGATGACCTCTCTGTTCCACCCCTTACAACTACAATTATCATCATGTTTTGTGTATCAAATGTAACTTAACAACCATATCAAACTCATACAGCTCTCCTTGACATCTGAAGCCTATTTGCGTAATACATTTGAACTTAGTTATAATGAAATCCAAAAGACCTTAAAAATTATGTCGTTATAAATGAGTGTCGTTTTAACCGAGATTCATAAATGTTGTTAGTTAAAACACCTAGTCAATATCCATCTAATCCATGTTCATTATTGAAACATGTTAAAATCATACATGTTTCGGCATGAACAATGATGCCTTCATCGGCGAGAATTAACTAAAACCTGCCTGTTACAAGATTAAAATAATGCAAGCATTCTTATTGAAATAATTTTGGAAGAATACTACAAGATGATGATGATGATGATGATTGTAGTTTTAAGGGGTAGAACAGCGAGATCATATTTGCTCTGACCCGGCCTAAGCTGGAAAATGGAACTTGATGATGATGATGATGATAATGACTAACATACTACATGCATTATTTTAATCTTGTAACAGGCAGTTTTTAGTTATTTCTCACCGACGAAGGCATCATTGTTTATGCCGAAACATGTAAGATATTAGCATGATTTAATTAATAAACATGGATTAGATAGATATTGACTAGGCGTTATAACTAACACATATTTATAAGAAGTCAATACAGACAATTAGCCTCCGTGGCTTAGGAGGCAGCACGCCGGCCACTCACACCTGGGTCCGTGGTTCAAATCCCGGTCACTCCATGTGAAATCTGTGCTGGACAAAACGGAGGCAGACAGGTTTTTCTCCGGGTACTCCGGTTTTCTCTGTCAAAATTTCATTCCAGCAACACACTCCACTATCATTTCATTTGTCATTCATTTAATCATTGCCCCAGAGGTGTGTGTCAGGCGTCGGCAGCCGGCACAGTTCATATCCTCGCCACTAGATGGGGGCTTCATTCATTCCATTCCTGACCCGGTTGGAGACTAGAAGCAGGCTGTGGTTTTTCATTTTTACAGACAAATTGTCTCAAATACATTAAACTATCATGTTAAATGTCTTTGCTTAATATACCGAGATTCATATTTTGAGGCTAATGAGGTGGAAATTGAAAGAATAGAAACTTAACTAGCCTTATTTCATTTTATATACTCACTTTAAAGCCTACGTTAACATACACTACAATTAAAACAGTTTGTCAAGTACTTCACCAATCTTCGTGCTCACTTTGCCAAAAATAATGTTGAGACATCATTTAAATCTGTCAATCCATCCACTGCTGCACACAAATTCTTCATCTTTTAATTTTTTGGCAAATTCTTCTGCTCTCACTATAAAGAGAGATCCACTAATGGATACATTGTAGCTTCTCTGTTGCTTCAACCACTTGAGCAGCACTTCACCCACGTCGTTCCATTCATGTTATTGTAACCACTTAATTTTCATTCCATTCTGTTCAAACGCAACAAAAATTCTATCCTTGCTCTTCCAAATCTTTTTGGCCTGTGGAATTACCTAGGCCAGATTGATGAGATGTCAGTTTTTTTCATTCCATTCACAACTTCATTAATCAGTTTAACATAATCTTTTCCCGGTCATGCTGAGCTAAAATGCTTCATGAAAACATGCTATGGAAACTGACTCCAGATACTTATTGTTAATGAGCTCTGTGGAATGTGTAAGGGTTACAATGAGAATATCTACAGTATTGACCTTGGCCTTGAAGCAGGCCTGGTGCCTTGCAGGTTGTGTTTACAGGAGGAAACAAGATGCACTAATTACAGAAGGGGAGGGAAAAGAATATGCCATGTTGCCAGATTTCAACAACAGATTTCCTTGTACGTTGGTTCTTAGCAGGGCTACTATGTATCACAGAGCAGAAATGTTCAAAGCTTAACTCTCCCACTCGAACCAACAACCTGTACCAGCTTGAACAGCATATTGCTGTGGGTGCTTACAGTTTTATTTACATGGACACTCATTTACTCGGTTTCAATTTAGCCAACATTATGCTGCAATCCTTGCCTATGTCCGTAGTTTCCATAGATCCTATCAATTTTGGCGTTGCTTACACTTATTTCCGCCAGACTTCTCCCTTTCACCTTTCCTGTTGACCTCTCTTGGGCAGCTTTGTTCTATGGTATTAGGGTGTCTTTCATATTCCAATTTTCGTGGCCGTTCCCTTACCTTTTCCCAAGATTTCATCTTTAAAGTAATTTTATGTTACGAGGGGAAGATAATCTTAATGTTCTGCTCTTTAAAACAGTTGTCTCCAACACCATCTCAAGAAATTGACAAAACATGTGATTCAGCAGATTGACCAAAGCAGATACCTCCAGATGCTTCCTGTGACCAATGATTCTTTTTACAACTGAAGCGATGCGCCGAAAAGGGATCTAACCGACATTTTTTCCGAAAGTGAGGTTTCAACGGAATAAGGATCTATATGCATGTTCCTGCATAGTGGCGTAGTCATGTGGAAGAATTCGGAACTTGTTGCAGTGCTAGGGGGTGGGGAACTTCCGTCTCGCGTGGAATAGGGATATAACTCCAGTACAAGATGGCATAGCATAGTTCTTTGCTTGTGACGACGAGTGCATTAAAGCATGAAAATTCAACTAGAAAACGCAAACGTAATGTGAATGAGTGGAAGAACGTCAACAGCGGATGTTTTTCTTCCTGACATGCTTGTCACTTCACTTTTGAAGGTTTACAAGGTTGTAAATAATTATTTTTTTTACGTTGTTCGAGGACTGTCTAATAGTCTCAATCGTCATACTAGTTACCAATCTGTGCATTATGGCACAAATTATACAAAAATTTCGTTTAACTACGTTTTTCGCAATTATCTCAAAATACAGTTTTTGGTGGTTAGACCCCTATTTGGCGCATCGCTTCAACTTTTATACAATACTTTACAGGCATGTTCATCTGCACGAAAAAACGAAACACCTTTCCCAAACAGAAACTTCAAATAATTATAATACTAATATAAATAGAAAATTAAGTTGGACAAGGTCCCTTGTTAGAATTAGTTAATAATTTAAACTATTGCATTTTTTGGAAACGGCATACACACATTGGATTTTCACATTCTGAAATTGGTTCCTGTGATTAAAATCTTCCCAGATAGTTATACAAGTCACCTTATAATGCTGAAAACTAGCCAAGAGATTAAGTCGGAGGAAAGAAAGTCCTATATATCGAGTCTTGTTAGATTTGAAACCCTTCAAGGAAGCCCCTGGGGCTCACAACTTGTTAGACAGGGTTTGGCAACCATGGGGACCCTATCAATTCTGACATTGCTTACACTTATTTGTGCCAGGCTTCTCACTTTCACTATTCTTGTTTGCACAATTTAGGATCTCATTCTTGATTTTCAAAACAATGGTATCATTTATTATCTTGGAACAATGGATTTAGGGCAAAGCTCCCTTTGGAGCGGTCATATCTGTTTGAGTAAGACTTGAAAATGTGACTGCAGTCAGGCATTGAACACAATCTCCTGTTGTTCAGACAAGGGTGTTAAGCCACTTACACCAATGTGGTCATGCTCCAACCACAATACATTTTTAAGTCTTAGATGGAGAACCACAGTTGTGCGGCTTCTGAATGACGAGGTGATGTCCTAGATCACCAAGATGACACATACTGAGCCACCTGTGCGACAAAGCCTGAACCTGATTTTGGATTTTTGTAAAAAGAACCCTATTTAAAAATATAAAATTTTTGAAAATAACATGCATTTAATTGGAAAGGGCCTTTGAAATGAATACAGATCCTTGAAACATATGTGATATGATCTGTGTAGTTGGGCTCGATTTAACTAGGTCTAGATAAAACACTACAAACATCGTGAGATGAAATTTTATTCAAGCAGTGTATCAGCTCATGGTTCCAGTAAACATCATTTACAAATGGAATGCAAAAGGTCACAGCATCAAGCCAAGACCTTGTCAATATTTTAGTTGTTTTCTTGGTATTTGTTTACAGAAGTTTAATACCATTGTTTCGAACAAAATTTGAAACTGTTATAATTTAACGCATCATTCAAAGAACATACCTTCACAAATATACAGATCATTGTAATTCAAAGAACATACCCCTATTCATTAAAGTTTTTCTCTTTTTTTTTTAATCTTTTGGCACAAAGATGCATATATTCACATAAATAAAACTGCCACTTATATATATGTATAAAAACAATTATTATCACATTTCATAACATGGAATTCAAACAAATGGCTATGCCTTGGAATAAATCACAGTATATAATTAACCATACAGCTGAACTCAGCAGTAACTACTTATTGTTCTTTTGCTTTCATATATATATATTAATACACAGTAAACAAACCAACAGTAATATCGAAAAGAGATTCTTGTGGCAACAGAACCATTATTATTATTCAGACCAAATATGTGGGAAAAGTATTAAATGCAATACCACAAGGATATACAAAGACACCATTCAAATACTATTATCATATCAAGAAAGCTGTATAAAAATGTTACATTAACATCTATTATAATTGAGAAGATTCCATGAAGTTTCCTTACTATTAGATCCTCAATAGAACTATACCATCTCATCTCTAATTCATACCAACTATAAGTTATATTTGCAATTGATCAAATAATAATAATAATAATAATAATAATAATAACAATAACACGTAGAGACCCTACTTCTTGGCAAAATTAAATTGCTCATTATAGTACTTAAGATGCTCAATAAACATAATAAATTTGCAAAAAATAATATTCTTTCTAAAAAAAAAAAAATGAATGTTTTTTGAACCCTCTCACACAAAGGAACAGTGTTACGTTACGCTCTGCAACTGCATAGGGGACTGCAGCAAGTTTAGAGTTCAAAGGTTCAGATACTGGTGGTGACAGCCATCCTGAGTGTGATTTCCCCTTTTTCATATTCCCTCTAGGCAAATGCCACAATAACTCACCAATACATCTACCCTAATCCTTCACCTTTTATAAATACAGTTACAGTCATCACAAAAACGCAGGTTATCAGACCACACTCCTACGCATAGAGCAGAATACCAGGATGTCCCTAGAATAAGCAACAACAAACTTACTACATTTTAGTCATTTTTTATAGCTGTTTCATTTAGAGACTTTGAACACTGTCAGCATTAGCCTTGTGCAGTTGGTTGTGTCTCTGATAACCTATATTACTGTGGTACCTGTACTTGTAATGAGGCCTAAAATTAAGTTAGGTACCATCCCAGCATTTTTCTGGAATAGGAAATCACAGAATACCACTTCTGACATTGCTGAGGTGGGAATTAAACAATACTCCTCAAATTCATCCTCAAGAGTCTGTGTTTTCCCCTCTTCCAGCACACAGGCCAGAGGGAAATACACCAACAGATTTAGGAATTAACCCAAAACCTTTGACATAGTAACCTCAATAAATACCCTGAAATCACATAAGGGAAAATTGTTTTTATTTAAAAAAAATAGCTACCTCTTTTTATTGTGAGCTCTAAGTATTTAATACTTGAAATTAAACAAGAAAAAATAACCTACTTTATTTAGATAACATTTTAATGCAACAAATCCCCACATTTACAAAACAAAATATAAAGAATTGACAACATCTATTACACTTCATCATGCCATGGATAATTATTCATTATTGTAATTCTTGTAGTTTCAGTCAGGACTAAGAACACAATAGTCAACACCCCAAGCATGTACTTTGTGTGAGTGAATGTTCAAATGGAACCTATACTAGTATGTATTACTTATTATTTTAAATTATTTTTAATGCCAGTAAAATATTCAAACTGTGCTTCCCTTATCTGTCTAGATGTGGTAACTCAGCCTAGTTACAGAGTTGCAGAACTGCTATAGACCAGGATCAAATAATTGAACTTTGGTTTCAAAATCTGTTCAATCTACACATCTCAAAGAGCACATGAAGGGTAGCTAAAAGATTAATATGATAGCATAGAACGTGTTACAATACAGTCTTGCCATAAATACAGTTTCAACAAATTTTCAATGCATATGGCCACCTGGTTTTAAGGATAACAACCCTAGTCTGTGTGCATCCTGGCCACCTGGTTTTAAGGATAACAACCCTAGTCTGTGTAAAAGAAATTACAAATCTGCAATTTTCAATAAGAAATGGGGAGACTATGAAAATCATGTCAGTTTGATAGCTTTATATAAAGTAGGAAAATCTACCAGTAATCAGTTTGATAGCTTTACATAAGGTTTGAAAATCTAAGTAAAATTCTCAGGGAACTTAGGAAAAATAAAAAAATAAGTCAAATGTTAGTGCACTGGATCATATATCGATTCAAAATGGCTCTCTTAAGGATCACCTAAAGCAAGATTGCCCTTGAATTTCGAGGACACCAGCAGCACAGAAGGCAGTGGCGGCTCGTATTCGCCAAAATCCAGTACAGATGCAGTTGGTGATGGCATAAAAACAGAATATTTTGGAAAGATCAATAATTATTCAGGCTACTAACTTTGTATTTCAAGGGTATTGCCATACTAGCTGGCAATATGTTGTCTTATGGCCAAATGCAAATGCCTCCTGCAGCATTATGCCCATGTTGGACATCGGAAAATTCTCTGGCCAACAACATCTCCTTCACTGAAGAGAGCTGTAATTGCCAAAATGATAGGATTTATGCATTTAACACTCTGGAAGCCCATTAAAGAAGACTCTAAAGGGAGAGGGGTGTGAATTATTCCGGTGCCAACCAGCTGTATATTGGTGAAAAGGGGTTTAAAACCTGTACTAGGGCATGTAAATGCACAGTGTAGCCTATTGTGAAAGATTTAAGCAACAATATTTCCAGTCAAGATTCTGATCCAGCCCACAAGAAGACATCAACCCAACGATGGCTTGAGCACCATGAACATTATTTCATTTTGCCTGCAGACTAAGGAAGGAAGGAAGCTTGTAGTTTAACGTGACCGTTAATCTTGAGATCATGAGCCACGGGGCCTGCAGACTGACTTACGTGCAGTCCTGACTTCAACCCCACAAACATACAGTGGTCAGTGCTCAGGGCATTGTAATGTAAAAGTGGCCACTTTGAAAGATGATTGGTACTGCATATAACATGCATATTAAAATATAACCATAGTTCAGTTTCACATTTTATAAACTGTAACAGCTTTATCACAAGACTAGTTAGTACGAGATTGATGTTACAAATATTCAAAAAAAATAATTAAAGAAGAGTACTTCCTCATTTTGCAGTTATGTCTAGTGTAGTGCTATTTATTTCATGATATTTCAGGCATTCAAAACCCTTCAAATTTAGATTTTCCTTAAAGGTATATTGTTACTGCCAAAAAGCAGGGTCCCTAATGATAATTACCACCAAAAAAAAAAAACACATGTCAACAGTACTGCTGATATGGTGCACCCTATGTGAACTAGCAACAAACATACAGAAGTTTGACATGCTTACTGGAAGTGATTTAGCTGCACATTAAATTCATTCTTACTAGAAGCTCTCATTCGACACACCAATTTCTTCCTGAATTAGTACATTAAAAACCACCTTATGGTATAAAGTAACCTTCAGTTAAATATCCGAGTTCTTATTTTTACTATCATCATCATCATCATCATCGGTGTGCTGAACCATATGGCTATTAATTTTAGTCAGTTCTTCACAGACTTCATTAAAACTGTGAGATGACCTAGTCAATGAGTATTATAGACAGCTGGGTTTATTATAGGTTTATGGAATTATTGTGCTCCCAATATTACAATGATAGTAGCCTACATATTAGTAATACGAACATCATAGCAGGTAGCAGGTAGGGACCCTCTTCGGAGGTAGCCCTACCCAGGGAGTGGCGCCCCTGCCTATGTGAGTCCCAGAGCGCACTGGCCCGGTGTGTATCATCTGGTAAGGGTCCCAGCTCAGGGTTACGAGTGAAGACCTCAACGGCAGTGAAGGCGGAGAAGATGAACTTCGGTACGGCGGAGCTGGCGGATGGGGCACATGTGTTTAGGCCCAACGGCAAAGCGGGCGGAAGAAGAATCCATTACTTTTATGGTTCCCAACGGTCGTGAAGGCGGAAGAGGCCATGCCAGACGAATTGGCTGTGAAGGCGCACCTCAGTAATATTTTGAGTCTGCGGCAGTTCGTTGCAGTCTCTGTGTCTGGTCTTGCATGTCTCATTTCATATGTGCCGCAGGACACGACTCCGAGATCATAGTGAGTGGGTCACTTCCTGGCAAGTTGTGATCCACCCTAAACAAATACACGCCAGTGGCAATTCTTCCATCAGTCACTTATTTTCTAAAGTCCAACGGCGATGGGATATGGATGGTGGGGGCAGGTTATGGGTGTAACTGGAAGCCCCTAGTTCGGACCTGCACGTTGGCAGCAGATGTGTGATGGTCGTCTTCCTGGGACTCTGTGGCTACTCAGGAGTTCGGTCCTGCATCTGTGTTTGAGCAGGCCTGTTTAGGATTACCACTGCTCACCCCACATGGGGAAGGCCCTAGAAAAGGTGGGCTAAACATCGGAAGTCACATCTACTGTCCGGCTGGGCGGCCGCACCCAGCAGGTCACCCCTCATGCGGTCGAAAAACAAAAACTACCAAGTCAATAAGGACACACAATTTTATCATTGGAACATGGAACGTCAGAACTTTGCTTGACTTAAAAGATAACGACAGGCCTGAAAGAAGAACGGCTCTTATTACTCATGAATTATCCAGACTCAACATTGACATCGCTGCTCTCAGTGAAACCAGGTTGTCCACTGAAGGAAAAATTACTGAGTTTGGATCAGGTTATACCATCTTCTGGAAGGGAAAGGAGGAGGGAGAACATCGTATTCATGGTGTAGGATTCGCTGTAAAGACCAAGCTAGTTAATGATTTCCAAATTACTCCCACTGCAATCAGCGAAAGACTTATGACTCTCCGCATTCCACTCTCTGGAGGTTCATTCATGACTCTCATATCTGCCTATGCTCCAACTTTGAAGGCCGATGATGAAGTTAAGGGCCAGTTCTATGACCAGCTTGGCACAATCATCTCCAAGGTACTATCTACAGATAAGCTCTTACTCCTTGGTGATTTCAATGCAAGAGTTGGAAAAGATAACCGGCTATGGCAAAATGTGATGGGTAAACAAGGTCTTGGATCCTGTAATCCCAATGGACTTCTTCTTCTTGGTCTTTGTGCAGAACATGAACTCTTCATCACCAACACTCAATTCCGATTACCTGACCGCTTCAAGACCACGTGGATGCATCCACGTTCTAAGCATTGGCACATCCTTGATTACGTCATTACCCGACAATGTGATAAGAAGGACATACTTATTACCAAAACAGCAAGGAATATTGACGATTGTTGGACGGATCACAAACTTCTCATCTGTAAACTCAGGATATCCATCAGCCCAAAACCACCAAGGCGTTTCCAAACCCCATCCAGAGGAAAGTTTAACACCTCCAAACTTCAGGATGAATCTATTTCCACAAACTTTGAGAATATGATCAATGCCCAGCTATCAGATCATCCAGTTAAAACAAGTGACATTCGAGAAGAATGGACCAATCTGAGGGAGATAATCACTAAGTCAGCTGAAGAAACCATTGGTTTGGTAAAGCAGAAAAGTCAAGACTGGTTTGATGACAACAATGAAGAAATTTTGCGTCTCATCAACATCAAAAGGGAAGCCTATCTATCTCATCTTCAAGACCCATCCTCAAATACGAAGAAAGCTCTGTATTTAGAACTCAAGAGTAAGTGTCAGACACAAATAAGAGAGATAAAGAATACTTGGTGGCAGCGGAAAGCTGAGGAACTTCAGAGGCTATCTGATACTCGTGATCTGAGGAACTTCTATGCAGGGATTAAAGAGATATATGGCCCACTTCGTTCTTCATCAGGTACACTAAAAAGTGCTGACAACTCTGCCACTCTTACTGACAGCCATGATATCTTAGAGCGTTGGAAGGAACATTTCTCCATCCTTCTAAATCGTCTCTCAACAGCTGCTGAAGACTTCCTCCGTGATGTGCCGAAATATCCTGAACAACCATGGATGGCTGTACCTCCTTCTTACACGGAATTCAGTGTAGCTCTCAATCAAATGAAACCAAGAAAGGCACCTGGCCCAGATAACATCCCACTGGAATTAATTCAAGCTGGAGGTCAGTCCCTCAAAACGCGGATTTTCACTCTTATTCTCAAAATTTGGGAATTAGGAGAAGTACCTGGTGACCTAAAGAACGCCACTATCATCACAATCTTCAAGAAAGGTGATCGTAGTGTTTGTGGCAACTATCGCGGTATATCGCTACTATCTACTGTGGGTAAAATTCTCGCCAGAATTTTACTTAACCGCCTTCAGGTTATCTCAGAAAGGATCCTCCCCGAGTCCCAGTGTGGATTTCGATCTTCCAGAAGCACAACTGACTTGATTTTCTGCATAAGACAACTACAAGAAAAATGTAGTGAGCAACAGAATCCACTCTTCTTAGTCTTTTATGATCTGGAAAAGGCCTTTGACTCAGTTCCAAGATCTGCTATGTGGGCGGTGCTACAACGCTTTGGCTGTCCTCGACGCTTTGTTGATCTAATCCAAGCTCTCCATGATGGCATGACCGGTCAGGTTTGTCAGCAAAATAAGATCTCTGACGAATTTCCTATCACTCATGGACTGAAACAAGGCTGCGTACTTGCTCCAACACTGTTTGCATTGTATTTGGCTGCAATGCTCTATAAATCGCCCACAAACATCCCAGGTGTAGATGTCAGGTACCGATTTGATGGAGGGCTCTTCAACCTAGCTCGATTTCGCTCCAAGAAGCTAACTCAGGTTACGAAGATAACCAATATGTTGTATGCAGATGATGCAGCATCGCCTACACTCACGCCAGTGGAGTTGCAACAGACTGTTAATTGCTACAAGAATGCATGTGAACGTTTTGGTCTCACCATTAATGTTCAGAAGACCAAGGTTCTGGCACAACCCTCACCAGGCACTTCCCTTCCGCACTTCAACATTTCTATCTCAGATACTCCATTGGAGCAGGTAGACCACTTCTCGTATCTGGGCAGTCTGCTATCTGTACACGGCAATTGTGGGCAGGATGTTGAGAAGAGAATCGGTGCTGCCCATGCGGCATTTGGGCGACTATCGCACCGGGTCTTCTTGAATAAAGATCTGACCGTGAAGACGAAGCTCATGGTGTACCAAGCTGTTGTTATCTCAACATTGTTGTATGGCTGTGAAACCTGGACCCTCTATCGACATGACTTCCGAAAGCTTGAGCGCTTCCATCAACAGAAGCTTCGATCCATCCTTAAGATAAAGTGGGAAGACCACATCACCAATCTTGATGTTCTTGAGACAGCGCTTGCTAATAGTATAGAATCATCCATCATTGGTCATCAACTTAGATGGATTGGACATGTCCAACGGATGGATGATACGAGACTACCACGCCAGGTTCTGTATGGTGAACTCACCTCCGGCACCAGACCTCATGGAGGCCCTAAGAGACGTTACAAGGACCAATTCAAGCAGAATATGAAGTTGACAGGTCTCAATCCACAAACCTGGGACCAGCTTGCTAAAGACCGTTCAACTTGGCGCCAGACCATCCCGGCTGCTGTCAAAATGTTTGAAGAAGAACGTCGTAGAATTGTTAAGGCCAAGCGACAAGCACGTAAGCTCCGTGCAGCACAGCCACGCCCTCCACCAACAGTTCTGTGTGATCTGTGTGGACGTTTGTTTCATGCACGCATTGGGCTGTTCAGTCACCGCAAACATGCCCACAGACCTCAACCTTAGATTATTTTAGACTGTTTTGGAAGAAGATGTATACTCGGAAACGAGTTAAAGCCGACGACGACGATGACGAACATCATAAAGTAATAAAGCATGTAAAATAAATATAAAAACCTGATACAAGAATGGCTTAAATAACAGTAGGACAAAATTCAAAAAACAATATATCTTGTGTTGATGGTTGTGATTTATTGTTTATTATAATATCCTGATTCAAAGCAATTAACAGACCAAAGCCCTTTCTTTATAGTATTCAGAGATGGAAATTAACTGCCTGGCTGAGTGGTGTAGTCAGTAAGGCTGCTCCCAATGTTGTGGGATCGAATCCCTTTGCAGCCTGTTGATGTTTGAGAATGCCTAAATTTAAAAATACAGCATTGGTAAATTTACTGGAATGTTTAAGATTTCCTTTCGGCAAAATTCCGAAGCGCTGTTGTCTGTAAGCCACAGCATTTAAAAGTAATGTTGATGAGCCAGCTTGATGTTCCTAGACGAAACCCCACAAAAGACACGGCATAAACCTAGAAAAATTGTTGAGTATTATTATTGTCATTCTGTGTATGGGAAATTCATGTCCGACAGAAGGAAAAGAAATCATTAATATACAGCCAACTAATGCACACCCTCCCCAGGGCTTGCAACTAATGGAATGTAAATTGGTGAATTTCTTCTGCTGGGTTCCTCCTTTTCATGTTAGGAGGCAGATTACTGTACTTTTCTGCCCCTTAAAACAACAATAACTCCTTTGCATGTTTCCTTTCAACTGCCCTTGGTCAATTCTTGACCCCTTCCAATCCTGACAGAATTAGAGGTCAAGGGTATATTTAGCTAGCTTCGAGGTGATGGGGTTTGAGGAGGCCCTGGGTTTGAGTCCTGGCTCAATCAGGGATTTTTGAAACTGACATGAGGCAGTGCCCCGGTCACGAAAACCAAGATTAACACCGGATGGGACCTGACACGCTGACCATGTGTCACCCCACAATTTGCAGGTCAAATGGGCAGCGGTCGCTTGGTTGGCCTAGGCCCTTCATGGGCTGTGGTGCCATGGGTATGTGGATTTTATGGGTATATTTCGTTTTCTCACCTTAATTAGCCCTTTCCTTTTCTGATGCCCTCATTCTTCGTCAAGTCTGATCTCTCCAACTTTCTCTTTACACCCCATCGCGGGCAGTGTACCCACAGCACGCGCTACCTAAAGTAAGAGCGAGACTAAAAGGACAGGGTGCACGTAGTACATGCTTTTATGGTACATGGTGTGGTGCATGGACTACCGGAAGAAAATTTAAGCTTTACGCGACTCATCTTGTAATCATGAGCCATGAGATCTCCTTTTCACGTGGATTCCAAGCCACAGGACATAACTTTTCACCTCGAAAATCTCACGAGCAATAACCAGGAATTGAACCCCAGTCCAGGCAAGCAGCTTGATTACTGGGCCATCATGCCTCACTCACGGTACATAACGATTAATAATAAACCATTAACAGCTGCTGAGATCAGGAAATGGTAACCCTGGAGGATCCCCATGATCACCTACTCATTCTTTTATCAACAGTGGAAACTACACTCAGAAGTACTTAATTTATGACCCAACACTAATGATGTCAAGTCTTTGATTTAACATTAAACTGGCTAATTCCAGCCTTCCATGAGCTGTTAATTAGAATGAATGATAAATGTGCATTAACCACTCGCAGACATTTAGCTCTGTAATTATTTATTTATTTATTTATTTATCGTATGGCTTTTAGTGCCGGGAGTTTCGGAGGACATGTACTCTGTCATTAAAACACAAGTGTATGTTACACATGGTGCACAAAAAAACACTTATCAATACTGTAGTGTGTTATTTTCTGTCCTTCATTTGCCCAGTGATAAATATCACAAAGTTATTATAACAGATTTAAAAGCAGTACCTATTGACAATATGTTTTTATAATATGCTATGCAGATTAAATTATTGTAAAAATAATTAAATATAAGCAGCTTGAATCTTCATATCCACTTTCAAGTACAGTTCAAACAAAAGAAATTTCTATATGCCATAAAATTGGCATCCATGAACATCCAGTGTTAATGACAGATGATACTGCCACTGCATGCGAATACATAAATACTGCATATTGAAAACTAAGATGATTACTTTCATAATATGGCACAGGATTAATTCTTTAGAAAATGGATTCATCCAACCTCATTTCAAGCCATTGAAGTAATAAAGCTTTATAGAGGAAGGAAGCTCTGCCATGTTTCTTGCCAGACAAACAAGCACATGCATTAGACTTGCCACACATCCCAGCTTTGTGTCCGGAGTTCTGGACTGCACATCCCAGAATATGATAAGCTGTTCTAGTTGTTACATGTGTTGATTGTTATTTATTACCTCAATATGTGAGTGAGTTGCTTGATTGGAGTTTATCCCACATATCAACAATAACATAGACCATTTAACCATATACAGTATGATGGCAGTAGCATATCGACTGATTTGGGCTGACTCTGGTGACCCCAAATAATTGGGATAATCCAAAGAAAGGTTTAAGGTTTTAAGGATACCAATTTAATCATTTGAGTCCATTGATATATAGGTTAAATTTTAATATCATGAAAAAAACTTTAGTCTACATGATTCAGTAAATTAACAAGCACTTTTAATGCCAAGCTTCCTTCCTGTACCCAATACATAATTAGTTATACTGTGGCTGTAATAAGTTTGGAGCTACCCTCCATGACTTACAATGAAGACTTAAGACTGCCTGCTGATAATTCATCAGCATTGGCTAATCAGGTAACTCAATGACTTATAGAATGGAATGGACGAGACCAAGAAATCACACATCATTGTCAGGAATATGGCACGGGTGATTCTTTGGAAGGTAGATAGAATCTATAAATAGGTACTTAAAATTGTGGTATTTATATTCAAATGATAAAACTTTTGTTTCTGTCAAATTAATACCTATTTTTTGGAGTATGTACAAGACTATATGACTTCAAAGGCCTTTACTTTTCAAAGATTAGCCTCATCACTTCTATTTTACTGTAAATTTTACTCATCCCATAAACCAAGTGTATAAGGTAAGTTTCCAGTCGAGTGAAATCATGGACGGAAGAGCAGGTGAAAGAGAGTATAGAATGTTTTCGAAATTGGGTGTCACCTGAAGATGCATGCGGTGTCTCCAACAGATTAATGAATAAATGCATATTTTCACCTGCTCAACAATACTGCAAGCAAGCTTAGGTCTGAAGTCAAACAATTCCTTAGTATCAAATGAAGTCACCAGAAGCGTTCTTGATAGAGCAAAAGAGAGCAACAGTACATGCATCTGCTGTACATTACCTGTATACATGAACAATACACAGTGCTTCTCTGTGCACAGTTGTGTATTATAGTGGAGCTCTGGTAGTCATGGATAAAGATAGCTTTGAAGCCATTTTTCAGTGTTGCCGTATTAACAATTAACATTGTAGCTTTCAGTCGGTCAACATAAAAATCATTCCAATTACTGGAATACCGGTATGTGAAAAATCCTGAAATAAATTACATATTCCAGTAATTGGAGAAGGTGTTTCAGAAGATATTGTAAATACAAGTGATAATGAAACAAATGTTGATGCACCAAAAAAGAACAGCTTGTTAATCTTTGTCAAATAACGAAAGTAAGTTTCAATACAATGATTGTTTGAATATGGGTTTTACTTGGGCGGAGAAATCCTAAGCCAGAGTGTCAAATCTGTGGATACAAACTGTCAAAATGTATGATGCTACATGAACCACATGGGCATCTCCGTTTCACATTTATACGTTTTTCAAGCTTACTCGCTTTTCTTGGTCCCGGTAAAATCCCAGTTAATTTAATTTATTTCAGATATACGTTTATGTTTATTCACTTTTCACACTTACATGATCATATTTTAAGTCCCTGGCAATATGAAACACCATTTATAGGTTTAGTGATTTACGTTGCGAGATCTGCAAACGTGTAAGTTATAATGTAAACATTTGGTACAGACTGTGCTTCCCATCACACCGACACAAAGAATGCAGGTAGCGAGTGCTATATATCTTAAATAGTAGCAAGCGCTATTTGAGTGTAACGATGACCTTCATCTCTCAACATTCAGGCAGCGGCCAGAGTAACACAGACAGCATCTGTGGTATTGTGTATATGTTAAGATGGGCGGAAGAAAGAGGAAGTGTGGAAGGATTGCCGAAAAGTTAAAAATATTTAAAGTTGTTAAAGAAACTGGGAATAGGAAGCATGCAGATATAGCGAAGGAATTAGGGATTCCACCGTACACATTAAATTCAATCGACGTGAAAGTGAAAATGAAAAAGTGCCCACATGTCCTAGTCTTTAGTAACAAGCGCACAAGGATTTAAGACAGGGAAACAGTTAGTCCGTGTTTCTTATACAGTAAATACAATTACTTTTTCTTATTCCATTATGCGTTTTTCACACTTATACATTGTATTTCTTCATACCACTGAACAATATACATGTGAAACTTTACCGTAAGTGTGATCATTTGCCTCAAAATGTAACAAATATGACAACTCTGGATGAGCTGTGAGAATTAATAATTAATTCAAGCATTATTCTGGTAAGTGTGTCATTTTTGGCAAAATATTTGTCAATTTTGCCTTTCGTCAAACATTACTGAAAATTAAAAAAAAAAGAAGAAGAAGAAGAAGAGAGAAAACAAAAAAAAAAAACTATACAGTATACCAAGCTACCTACACCTGGATAGGGAAAAAAAGGAGGGAGAGAAAATTTATACGAACAAATGTGTGAAATAGATCTAATCTATGACTAAAACCTCAATATGATTCAAGTTTTAGTGCAATAAATAATTTATGAATCACAAATCTGATTTATCAGACTTTCAGTAATTTACTTACAAGTCAGGTCAAAATTAACCTAAAAAAAAAATTACAATGACGGTTGTATTGTTCTATTTCCTAAATTGCTATTACAGCATTGTGTTCCAGCCAAGAGCTAAGCAACTATCCATTGCAACCACTCAGCTGTGGATTTAAGAGAGTATTACAGTAGAATATGAGTATTACAATGGAGTATTTCTCTTAAGAATGGATAGCATGGTTAAAGTTACAGTATACAAGGAACCATGTGCTTTCTTTTCCATAAATAATGAAAATCATCTGTCATTAAAGAGGAGTTCCTTATATTACCATTGGTCACAAATAATCGTGCTGCATTGTTTTAAAAAGCTCTATAAAAGTTCTAAGAATATATCTCTGAAAAGTAAGTTCAAGAAAGAAAACATTTCAGGCAAATACACAGAATAAGAAGTCAAAAAGGTAATACACAAAATAAAACAAAAACTACAAATTCCTTCAATACTCTGTCACAAAGATCACTTGCTAACACCATTCCATCTCACTCAGTAATGAGGGTAGGGAGACGTCCAAGTATCTTCAGAACAGTCTCGCTGAAGAGCAATGCCATTTAATGGCCACAGTAATTATAAAGAATCCAACATTTACACAGTTTGAATAAACGACAGAGAAGCAAAACACACACACACATTCTACATAAGATATTGTCCGGAGATGTCTTATAGTTGGCCGGCATGGTATGGTCCTGATGTATGTACGTAATAAAATAATGCTTCTTATACCTACCACTTGAATCAGACTTCACCCGAGGCGGTAGGCTATGTTTCATGTATTCCATCTTGATTTCTGAAGTTCTATCTGACCTTCTAAGGTCTTAGCCAAATAAATGACAAACAACTGAAAAAATAAACACAAACAAGATAAATACATTATAAATTGTAAAGGGATACATTATACATTGTCATAGCAAAAGGCCTCCATTTGTAAAAGGAAACTTGAAACAAGATCTCATCAGTCTTATATTTTATGAATTCACTGTATTGAAAATGCCCAGTCAGGCCTCACTAATACACTAGCAGGTTTCTTAGTGTAAGCTGTGAGTGAGTGGTAGTGTTGGCGATTATTTTAATTGGACAAAAGACCAAGGTTATCAGCACCTCATGAGGTAGAGTAACATTTACCTTTCAATTCATTCATAAGTTATACAGTGAAATGCTGATTTAACATCTCTTGGAATAATGTTTGTCCACAGTTAACATTCAAGTTCATTGGTCCAGTCTATTGGGCCTCAAAGACGAGGTAATTTAGGTTTCAGTTAAATGTTTCTGCATAGGCCTGCATCACTTCTTCTTCTTCTTCTTTTAAGACGACATAGGTTCACTTTAACCAACCATTCGTTTGTTGACTTGTAGGAACTGTACGAGCCTTGCGGTCCTCCCAGTACTTCTTCATGTGTATTGATCATCTTGCCCTTTCTTGGGCAGAAAAGATTCTTTTTTATGAGTGGAAAATGAAAAGTCATATTTTTAAGTGCTGTAGTTACACATTTCTTATTTGTAGCATCTTCTGTTGTTAGGCCAATTTCTTTGAAGTCCTCTCTAATTTCTTTTAACCATCGGCATCCAATTGTTGTGTATTTTGAAGCAATATTGTACCGGTACTGTACTAGTTATTTTAGAAGACATGAATCTGGCATTCTCGTGATGTGCCCAAAGAATCCTAGTCTTTTCTTTCGCATGGTATCAGTAATGGGTTCTAGGTTGGTTCGTTCCTCAGTTTAGGGGCTGCGACAACGTGCTCATGTAGTCCCGTGTACTTTGGGTGTGTGTAGAATCTGTCTGATAACCGGTGTTAATTGTGATGGCTGTATTAGTGTGTGTATCTGTTTTTTGATTCAAGTAAGGACTGCAACTTTGAATTTTTCAAATACTTCCTACTTTTGCCGCCAAACGCCACCGTTAATGACTACTAGGCCTAGTTCAAAACTTAGCCACTAGAAGCCACTGCAGTCGGCTCTTGGCAACGAACGCAGAAACCTAAGAACGTTGTTTACCTTCCTAACTTATACAATTTAGCTTCACACAGGTGTAATTAGTGGAAGGTTCTTTAACATGCCATAAATCTATGACATGGGACCGCCGGCTTTACTTCCCCTCCGAAGGAAGGCATACTGAGGGATTTTTAACGCTCTTAAAAAATCCGACGCCATCGGCCGGGCTTGAACCCGCTATCTCGGGCATAGAAGCTCAGCATGCTACCAACTATGCCACCAAAGCCGCCTGTTCTAGGTTGTTATAAACAATATTGTTAGGTATTACTCGCCATTGCCCATCATTTTTACATCCTTTATTGATACAAGTTCTTCCAATTCGCCTTGCGATCTTTTGTAATCTGTCAGTTTTAGAATGTTCATTTAGATGGAATAATGTCTCGGCTGCGTATGTGGCTTCCGGTTTTATGACTGTATTGTAATGTTTCATTTTTGCATTAACTGATAAGCATTTCTTTTTGTAAGTTTCCCATGTTAATTATTGTGCCCTAGATAATTTGTTTGTTCTTATTTGAATCTATGCTTTCTCATTTAAGTTTGTTATTAATTATCCTAGATATTTGAATCGTGTTACAGTTTTAATTTTTCTACTATCAATTTGTATTTCTTTTAATGATGTTTGCTTTTGTGGCATGATTTCTGTTTTTTTTTCAAATGATAACTTAAGGCCAATTTTATTTGCAATGGTCTGAAGCTCTGATATCTGTGTTTTGGCTTCCTCTAATAATGCCATGTCGTCTGCAAAACTAAGACAGTTTGTTTGAATTTTTCTACCTATTTTTATATTTCAAGGGCATTTCTTAGACCATTCTCGCATTACCATTTCTAATGCACAATTAAATAGTAATGGTGATAAGGAAGGAAGGAAAGGAAGCTTGTAGTTTAACGTGACCGTTAATCTTGAGATCATGAGCCACGGGACCTCCTTTTTACGTGGAATCCGAACCACAGGACATGGCATTTCACTTCGAAAATCTCACATGCATTGACCGGGAATCGAACCCGGACCGTCTTGGTGAGAGGCATACAGCTAGACCGCTGAGCCACCACGCCCCCAGTAATGGTGATAAGCCATCACCTTGTGGTAAACCGGTTGTGACCTCAAATGGGTCAGAGAATTCACCTCTGAATTTAACTTTTGATTTAGTGCCTGTAAGAGTTAGTTTTATGAGATCTGTCAATTTGAGGTGTAATCCGATGTGTCTTAGAATTTTTAATAAGGACTCTCTATGAATACAATCGTATGCTTTTTGACGTTGATAAATATTATCACCATATCTCTATTCCTTTTCCTATTATAATCCATTATCAGATTTAGGCTCATGATTTGATCTGGTCAACTTCTCCAGGGTCTGAAACCTCCTTGATATTCTCCTAATTCATTTTCAAGTTGCACTTTAATTCAATTGAGAAAAAATCAATAAAAAACTTTATAGGTAACATCCAGGGGTGAAATCCCTCGATAATTGTTAGGGTCTGTCTTATCCCCTTTTTTTATGTAGTGGATGGATGATGACTGATGTCCAATGTTCAGGGAATTTTCCTGTAATCCAGATGTTGACTAGTTGTCGGTGAAGGGCGATTTTTGCCGAATTTCTAGCATACTTCCAAATCTCTGCAAAAGTCTGGTCTTCTCCAGGGGCTTTGAAATTCTTTATCTCATTCAGTGCTATGTAAACGTCTTGTAGCGTGGGCGGGTTAATGTTCACTGGTGGTGGTGTTATTGGAGTGTCAACATCCAATTGAAGAAATTCTATGGGTTCTTCACAGTTTAGGAGTGTCTTGAAATATTGAGCCATAATTTGTGCATTATCCTGGTTGTTGTGGGCCAATTCACCTTTTTCATCTTTTAACAATAAGGTTGGTGCTTTTTAGATGTTGCTTAAAGATTTCGTAACAATACCGTGATTGTAAAATTTTGAATTCCTCTTCAATTGATTGTAGGGTGTCAGTATGATATTGCCGTTTTATTCTTCTTAAAGGTTAAGTTGTTTCTTTTCGTTGTGTAACAAAATTTTGAAAAGATGTTTCAGATTTTTGGGATTGGTGTAACAACCACGCTCGGTATTGTTTTCCAATCATCTCATCACATTCAATATTCCACCATTGATGTTTTGGTTCTGAACCAAGTTTTCGAGTTGATCAGTTATTTTAATGCTTTCAGTTGCTTTTTGGTAAAGTTCATTGTTGATTAACTGCATAGGATATATTGTTCTTTTAGTTTTGGGGGTTTGCCTTAGTTGTCTCCTCTGGGGTATGAGTTTAATTTTAATTTTGACTACGTAGTGATCAGAACCTGTGTCAATTCCGCTGAGGACTTTGATGTTATAGGTCTCTTTGGGGTGGTGTTTATCCATGCACACATGGTCCATTTGCCATTCTCCCTTAGTGTAGACAGGGTATTTCCATGTTTTAAGTTTTTGAGGTTTTCGTTTAAAACATGTAGATTTTGAGATTAAGTTACGGTTTCGACACACTATAATGCACTCAACATATTTTGTACTGTAAGTACTCAATGTACTTAAACACTGAAAACCGGACAGTTTCTGCCTTCTTCCACATGTTTAATAACCACATGTCTAATAAACAAACTACAGTACATATAATATGGATTATGATCTTCATTCTCTATATGATGGATCTTCAGAAGCTGAACAGCAGACTGGAAACTGTAGTGAGTAGCAAGCTGGTCGTCGCTGCAAATGTATTCGTTTACAATTACATGCTAAGTTCTGTTGTTGGCTTAGCATAGATATCGCTGCAGCATTTTCAGTCACTTCCTCAGGTGAGCCAACGTCATCATTTTCTGCAAATCCCGCTTTTTCAAAACACTTTACGTCTTTTTGAGGTTTGATCTGCTTCATCGCCAAACTGATCCAGTTAACAGCATCCAATATGGAAACTGAACGTGCAAGGGAGTAGGAGTTGAAAGCTGTATCAACATTCTTGATCAGTGACTGCATTAATAAATGCCTGTAGTGAGACTTAAAGGTGTAAATCACTCTTTGGTCCATAGGTTGAACAACGCTGGTTGTGTTAGGTGGAAACCAAGCTAGCTTGACATTGGAAAGCAACGCATGTGGTTGACTAGTGGCATTGTCAAGGAAAAGAATAACTTTGTGATTTTCCTTTTTCATCCTACAGTTAAATTCGTTCAGCCTCTCTTCCATTAGAGTACTGGTCATCAAGGCTTTCCTATTGCTCCTCAAGTTACTGGAAACTTGGGCAAGTTAGTTAGTTTTTGAAACCACTTGGTTTTGCTGATTTCCCAATTACCAGGGACTTTTCTATTTCCCCCTTCATGTTATCACACAAAAGTACTGTTAGTCTTTCTTTCGAGTTTGGAGGAATGTTTGCATGATCTAGTTTCGCATTAACATCCGTGTACGGTTAGTTGCAGTACCTTCTCCATCAAAAAGCAACACGTTCTACATTGGTCATTGGAGTTCCATCAACATCTTCTAAGGCCCAAGTTCCTGAAGAACCAAGTCAGTTTCTTCATTTTATTAAACATGCATCTGGTCTCATTGCAGTCCCAGAATTTCTAAATTCATTCTCTTGTTTCAACTCTTGTCTAGAGATAGATGTTTCATTGCCAGTGAGAATTAAAGTATCCTCATATAGCTCAATGGTCAGAGCACCAGCATACAAAGCGAGAGGTCGCAGGTTCGAGTCCCACTGAGGTCAGACATTTTTATTCTCTAACTTATATCTTCATGACTTGCACTATTTATGCATTACATGATCTAATAGCTGATAGTCTTCACTTGTATCACTGCAGTCGTGAAAGTCCAATCCTTAGAAAATATTACCTTATATGAAAATAGTTAAAGCTAATTGGCTGAGGATGCCTCCTTTTGGGAACATACATATATAGAAGACCATAAAAGATGATTTTGAACAGCAGAAAACAAATCCCTTTGAGAAAATGTAGAGCCAGTAACTGCAATTTTGAAAAATTGACACCAAGTTTTCAAGAACATTGTAAATTTGAAGTGATTTCTCTAGATAGAAAAGGTTCTGCTAATCCATTATGTACAAATCAGCTTTAAATTCGGTCCAGCAAAAGAAGTTAACATCTTAACATTGTCATCAGTAGAGCCCGTATTTGGAAGCACAATCAAATGGTGAAATAAGCAAGCATATAAGCACGAGAAATGAAACAAATAAACTCAAAAAATAAGCAAATAAAAAATTAAAATTAAATCACAAATATATTGTTTCGTAGAATTCTTACCCTACGTAAGCTTGTCACAGTACACGAGGAAGGTCATCTTATGATTTTCTTGTGTGATGCTCGCGCGTTTGTCAGTGAAGAATGTTTTAAATAGTGAAAATGATCACTCAACCTCGCATGACGTTACAGGAACATGTGAAAAGCACCAAAGTTCTTCTTGAGTGAATTTCTCTTCGATATACTATAAGTTTCTGTACCAGAAAGCGTTATAGAAATTTTACACAGTATTTCGTAACCAGGGTTTATTGTTAATACCTTACTGAGTTACCCCATCGAGTTAAAACTGACTGAGGAGGTAAGGACAAATTTGGAAGGACATCATTACATTTTTGAACTCTGAACTAACATAGGATAAAGGACTTTTAATCCAGTTCCTGCTTTAACAATACAGTATAACCCATCTTTTACACTTTTCAAGGGACTGGAATGAAAAAGTGTAAATTGTGGGAAATCAAAAGGTTACATTTTTATATACTATGAGCCAAAAAAACGTCATGTAGAGCAAAAAATTATTTTTCTCACATAATTTCAATATTTTAAGCAGTCGTGCATGAACATCACAGCTTAATTTCTGCATCATTTCAGTTTTAATATTTAGTTCGTTTTTATAGGCCTATTAAAAAATGAATTTTTTAAATATTCTTATTGGGCTGGAAAATACAATTCAAATAGTTTTCATGCAAAGAGAATGTTTATTTAACTATTGATTTTTATGAATAATCAAATTATTTTAATAATGTACTGTATGAATGAAACCCCCCAAAAAGAAATCCTGCGTACGCCACTGATCTCAATCACTCTCTACTACGGCCGTTATTTAATCGTTCCGTTCCAACGATTCTAAAAACGCTATCAACGGTTCGGCGGGAAACTTCTAAACGCAATGCGAAAAGATAGGTTATGGTAGTAATAGACATGCAACAAGGCGCCTGTCGAGTGTTCGATGACAATTGTACAAAACCGGCTGACATATTCATCAGTTCATGAAGAAAATCTGGCAGCATATGTGACATATTTGTCAGCTTTACAAATTTATGAAACAGATTTCTGACAATATGTCATGGCATTTTTTCAAAATTGTCGCGACATATTGGTCGATTTGTCAAGCTTTGAGTAACTTGTCGTACTATCGAATTGTCGGACATTTTATGTCATCTGGCATATGTCGACTCGTCGAAATAGGGCCCAGTTTGAAGCACAATGCGAAGAGAAAAACAAAGAAAACAAGCCGCCATTTGCATCAAAGAACATATGGCCGAGTGTCAGTTAGCAAAGAGAATATAAATGAGTCAGTTATTACCAACCTACATCTGCATAACTTAACTCGTCAATTCGCTCTTCACTTATTGGTGAAAGTGCCAGGCACTGCTCCCAGCGCTTTGGGCGCCTACCTGCTAAATCTGAAAGATCGAGGCCACCAAAGTACCATACTACTCGCCGCGCAGCATGTCCAGTGCTTTGAAGTTCATCTGAGACTTGTTCTCAAACAAAACTGTCTTTTCGGAGACAGCGACCAATATCGATATTTGTTAAAACCGGTCGCCACTTTTTAGTGGGAAAAAATAACACTCCCATGCGGCGTCACATGATGAAGAATAACACATGGCTTCGTCCTGCACCTGCATTCAATACGCCGTACAATTCGTTTCCGTTGGGGTAGCGATAAGCCGCTGGTATGGCCTGGCGACATTTAAGGTCGTCTCATGGGCATTTTGTTAAAAATGTATCACTTGAATTCAATTGTTCGCCTACAGTGCCTGTAATCAATTGCTGATTTAACTTCGATTTATTCTTAACCCTCTCCTTATGTGCCATTGTGTTAATGTTGTACAATGTCATATTTTCTTGTTTGTAGAAACACTTTTTTCGCACACCAAACAAAATAAGACCCTGCCATTTTTGTTAAATATACCACTTCCAAACTGGTTTACGTATTTGCGCAACAAAGCAGATTGAGATGTTTTCGTTGGTGGCATTTCTTAACTTACTACATGACCGATCGCTATCATATACACTTTATCACATGAATATGTGTTGCACGACTGAGAGAAGCATACTGATTGCATCAGCAAGCTGTGTCCTAACAGCTTGGGAAGCGGGGGATTCACCAACCAAGTGACAACATGGCAATACCGGATTGGACATCTTAATCGCAGTAGAAGATATTTGGCAGGGCAAGTGCCTCTAGTAATTTCAACTTCGCAGTGTTATTTCACAACATCCTAGGGCTTCCCCCTTTTACACTTATACCGTATTGCTTATTAGTAGATATAAAATGGCGGACGAATTGCTTGAATGATAAAATGATGGTTAGGAATGAAAATTTACTCTTAAATTTACGTGTTTTGGGCAAAATAAGCTATTTTAACCCCCTTAGTGCCAGGCCTTCGCACTCACAGTATGCCAAGAGTGCCAGACTGATTTAGAGGATTTTGCAGGTTCACACTCTCAGGGCTATATAATTCACAATAACCAACACAATGGCTCGAAATTTTCCCTAAATGCTAACTAGAGAACTCACTTCTGAACTACACTTTAACATTATCATGCTCATGTTTATTCAAAATAAAAATATTTTTGGAACATTTTCAAAACACGAAAAATATAAAAAAACGAAATAAAACAAAATATAATTAGAAATTAAACTCACAGATAAGTAATGTTTACCTCTCTGTAATCTCCCATTCCCGATGAATAAACACGTAAAATATCACTTTAGTATGTACAATAGTTTGGGAGTTATCTTCACTAAAGA
The DNA here is from genome assembly GCA_946902985.2 of Meconema thalassinum. Classification (NCBI taxonomy): domain Eukaryota; kingdom Metazoa; phylum Arthropoda; class Insecta; order Orthoptera; family Tettigoniidae; genus Meconema; species Meconema thalassinum. The sequence continues at coordinate 302,322,699 of OX336393.1, forward strand.
TAAACACAACACACAGAAAACATATTTACAACAAGAAGTTCCGTGACGAACTAAAGAGGTTACTTTCCTTAAAATTTAAGATTCATGCCAATGATTAATCTACTGTATATGGATCTATCTAGAATAATGACGAAATTAAGTTGGTAATATCGAAATTTCTAATAAGTTCGAAATACTGTATACCTGGCATAATGTAGCCTAATAGAGAACTAGAGTTGGCAGCCCTGGTGACTGAATATATTCTTAGTTCCATCTCTTAAAGTACAGATTACAAAATTTGGTTGAAGTCCAATGGATAGCATGGACGTTACATACAGTTAAACATTGGATTTAACAGCACGCGTAAAATCATGTTGGCAACAATGACATACATGTATTGGTCAGAAATAATCTGAAATAATATGATCTATAGTTGTGTCAATTTTGAATGAAATCCATTAGTTAGTATAGAAGTTACATGCATTTTAAAATTGGACCTATCAGATGGCTTAGAATCATGTTGGCAGCACTGACGTAAATTAGTTACTCCGAATTAACCTAGAATGCCAGGTACTATACGTGTGCAAAGTTTAGAGCTATTGGCTTGCATACTTTCTGATATATTGATATTAGGGTAACAATAATAGAGACAGTATTTATTAACAGTTGGCATAGACTCTTAAGAATCGGCATAGACATATCTGTTATGGTACACATAGCACACACGAAATTTGGTTGAAATCCAAATGATAGTATAGAAGTTACATGTATTTAAATTTGGACCTCTCAGCAGGCTTAGAATCATGTTGGTAGCACTGACGTATATAAGTTACTCCAAATTAATATAGAATGTCAGGTACTATACGTGTGCATAGTTTAAAGCTGTCGGCTTGCACACTTTCTGATATATTGGTATTTGGATAAAATAATTTGAGAGCATTTATTAACAGTTGGCAGCTCTGGTGGATCTTAAGAATACGTTCAGTCATATCTGTTTATATACACATAGCACATACAAAATTTGGTTGAAATCCAATTGATAGTATAGAAGTTATATGCATTTAAAATTTGGACTTATCAGCAGGCTTATAATCATTTTGGCAACACTGCGATGTATGGCCTCCTGAAATTAAACTGCAATATTATTATCTATATGTGTGCCAATTTTGAAATAGCTCCCATTCATACCTTCCAAGATATCCAACCTGGAGCTCAAATTTCAATTGCGATTTCTCAGCAGTTGGTAGCACTGACATCATTTTCAAATATGGTCGTGAGATATTCAGGTATAGATCTTTACTCCTACCAAATTTTGTTATGATTGCTGCAGCCGTTTAGGAGTTGATAGGGGACACACACACACACACACAGCCAGACAGACAGACACACATTTGCCCGATCTCATAAGTCTACTTTTTCCTCATTTTTGCAAAATGTGAAAAGTAGGCTAAAAGTATAGGCTTCAGGATTTACCCCTAACCTCCCAGGTGAGGGTTGGTATTTGGCATCTTGTCCTACCTGAACTTCACGGAAATCGTGAAACTGCTGGATATTGTTGTAGTCATCGCTACTACTGTCATTATCACTGTAACTATCGCTGTTTACCTTAGGCCTAAAATCATGCGGTCGGATGTTTACATCAATCCCGCCACTATCACTTTCCTCTTTCTCATCTATTGGAGGATTAAATTCCTTATCCGAGTAATCATCATCCTCCTCTTCACTCAAATTATTTACGTACATAGCCAGATCATCGCCGTCAACAAACAAACTTATTTCTCCCGCTCGACGCCATTTTACCCAATGCGTCACAGATGTTACACGGCGCGGATGAACACAGATTTCTAAAATTCACTAAACCGGAAATAGGAAACTTACGCGTCATCTAGTGACGTAGTTAAAAACTACTCTCCTTTCTCTGTGGAATCAACGCATATGGTGCCGCCTCCTGGCAAATCCAACAGTACTAAATACGTATAAAAGAGCGGTCTGTTCAAACGACGATATATCGTTGTTGGCACTTTAGGCGTAAATACGGAACAACGCTATATCGTTGTCTGGCACTCTAAGGGTTAATAAAAATCATAAAATAAGTAAGCCAACTCGTATTTCAGCGAAAAAAGCATTTATAAGCATTTCGCTTAGCAATCCGGGCGCTAGTCATCAGTCTGCAGCACCAAATTGAAATACAGCAAAACAAAATAATAGCAATAATAATGGGTAGCATTAACGCACACAGGCATAGTCGCTTGCGTTCTAGCCATACAACTGGGGTTAAATTCCTTAAGCATGCTGAACTGCTATGCCCAAGATCGTGGGTTCAAGCCCGGCAGAAGTCGTCAGATTTTTAAGAGTGTTAAAATCCTTAAGCATGCCATCCTTCGGAGGTGAAGTAAAGCCGGCAGGCCCATGTCATAGATTTATGATATGTAAAAGAACTTACCACTACAATTGGTAGTGTGTAGATAATTTTTAGGTTAATTTGGTTAGAAACGCTCTATCAAGTTCCAACGTTCACCGCTAAGTAACAGTGGCATCTCTGGTAGCCAAAGTCCAAAGTTGGAACTATTTGAAATTGAACATGATGGGGAGCCTACGGGCGTTCAATTAAAAATACCCCGCTATGGCCAATGGCTGCAATTCAAATATAATAATTCCTTAAAACAGCAGGGGTAGAATTTTCACTTAAAAAAAAATCAGAGATATCAGGAAGAGCATCCGTCCTAAAATCGCTGGTCAAAACCAAAATCAGCCAGGTTGGCACTGACGACCACATATAATTGGGATAAGCCACAGAAAGATTTGAGATAAAATAAAAAATAGTGCCCAGCTAAGGAATATATGAAAAAAATAAGACATAACACTCACCTGAGAAAGGGCTATGCCAAGTGCAACACATGCTATCGTGTAAAGGTTCCTTTCTGCCCACGAACGAACGATCTCTATGCAGCCACTAGTCCAAACCTTTTTGCCTGCTTCAGCAACCTACAAAACAAAATTAGAAACTGCATATAAACTAACAAACTTTTACGACTTTCATTGACATATTAAGGGATACCTCCTTGTAATGTTGTATATAAAAAAGAAAGTCTGCATTTATATGGGTTGGTAGATAAGTATGTATGTGTGTTTGTTCTCACAACCAAATTTTGCGTACACATAGTTCAGGATCCAGAATAAATTGTTGGGTACATGAATTTATTGATAGACTTTCCCATTGTTCTGATTTTGGCCTTTTGGCACTCGCGCATAGTCTAATATAGGTAAATTAATGAGGTTGTAGTATAAAGCCCGACATTTACGCCCCCTCGATGCAAGAAACATTACTCAGCAGGTCCCAAAGAGACCCCCAAAACCAACAGTTTCGGATATAGTTCCAGAAAACTACTTCGCTTTGATATAATCTGGTGAAGGAATGGCAAGCGAGTAACAATTGTAACAATAGTTCAGTGTAGTTAGTCATTGTTGTTTTAAGGGGCAGAACTACAAGGTCATCTGCCCCTAACAGTAGTTCAAGACGTGACTTCCAACTTTCCAACTCTGCACGAGGCAATGCCACTCGATTTATTACTTAAAATACCATAAGAACATTAGGAATCTAAACGGTCATCCCTCGTTCAAGATACATATATATATATATATATATATAAAGCTGAAAATCCATATGTGGATGTACAGAGACTCAACTTTACCATAAGTGTCAGGAACTTAAAAGTTTACATGCTTATAGTACCATCAGTGAGGATGCTACAAAAATCCAAACACCATATTCTTCTCAATAATAGGGGTCGTTGAAGGTGTTTAAATTACAAAATAAATACATTATTCTCTGCTACGATATTGCACCCTACAGTACTCTTCGACTAAGTTTACAGTGAGTTAATATTGCACTTGAGTAACATCAGACGCAAGGAGAACTATGTTCTAAACTCACTTATTGGCAAAGTGAATATACTCTAAGCAATATATTGGCACGTATCTTTCTATAGCATACAGTATAAAGATACATTCCAGGCAACGCCGGGTACAATATCTAGTAATATACAGGGTCTTTATATTTGCTTGGCAAGGACATTCTCGCTCACACGCTCCGCCAGTGACGACTCAGTTGCCGGCTACCGTGCGCACATATGTACGGCAGAATACGGTGCTTAAAATCAGTATCGTGCATGTTTACTCACCATGTTTATAGTGGATGCTGCAAAACATAATCGGCATCTCCTTTTATGAAGTTTCCGGTTACTCCAGTTAATTTAGCTTCAGTAAGGAAATAACGACCTTTATGTCTATTTTTTATATTTACTGAACCTGTATGTTTGAATCTCTTAGCCAGTTGCTTTATTGTCCGATTTATAGAAATGGGTCTCCCTGGAAATTTCACTCGAAACTTTGGTCTTGTTCTAGCGCACATTTTCCTGCACTTGATGTACGTATTGTGCAGATATGCACGTTCACGTAACAAATATTTCACATAAGGCATTACAGTAATCACAATAAAACACTATACAATACTATATACAGTAGCTTTATAAAACACCCAATTAGCTCGGAGCTCACACGTCTACCGCAGGAAGAACGTGGGAGTACGGCCGGAGACTGCGTGTGCCAACCTGTAACAGCCAGCTATTGGCCGGGGACCGGCGGCCAAGGTCAAGCGGAATTGTTTTGCCGAGCAAAAATAAAGACCCAGTATATAATAATTATAAATGCAATATATTTAAAAAATTATTAATATACAAGCTGTACCCGGCATGCGTTGCAATGCCAATCAAAGAAAGTGTTGGCGTTGAAATTCTGTTTCTTGAAGTGCTTTTGGATACACAACATGTTTTTCAATTTCCGTTAACTGCCTCTAAGCTATCGTAAAATGGATTTTCTAATTTAGAACCATACGTGGGAGCGTGCACAACAACTTTCAAAAGTTTCATCGCAATCGGATGAATGGCATATGAACGTATACGGGATTTTGTTTGAACGATTCGTGCGCTGTCACTCATTTGTTGAATCTACTCGTACGCTACCTATTGAGAAATGGATTTACTAAGTCGAAACCCTACCCTGGCGTGTACACAATAACTCATCAAGGTTTCATCACAATCGAAGAAGGTTATTTGAACGTATAGGGGATTTTGTTAAAACGCTTCGCGCGTCGTCACCCATTTGTTGCATATACTCGTGCGCTACCTATTGTGAAATGGATTTACTAAGTCGAAACCCTTCCCTGGCGTGTACACAAAAACTCATCAATGATTCATCGCAATCGGATGAATGGTATATGCACGTATACGGGGTTTTGTTTAAACGGTTCGTGCGCTGTCACTCATTTGTTGAATCTACTCGTGCGCTACCTATTGAGAAATGTATTACTAAGTCGAAGCCCTTCCCTGGCGTGTACACAATAACTCATCAAGGTTTCATCGCAATCGAAGAATGATATATGAACGCAATAGGGGATATTGTTGAAACGCTTCGCGCGTCGTCACCCATTTGTTGCATCTACTCTTGCGCTACTTATTGTGAAATGGATTTACTAAGTCCCCTTCCCTGACGGGTACACAATAACTGATCAATGTTTCATCGCAATCGGATGAATAGTATATGAACGCATACCTGATTTTGTTTAAACGATTCGCGCTCCGTCACTCATTTGTTGAATCTACTCGTGCGCTACCTACTGTAAAATGTATTTACTAAGTTAGAAACCGTCACGTAAGTGTCCACAACATCTCACCCAAGTTTCATCGCTATCGGACTAATGGGATATGAAGACATAGGGGACTGTATTGAAACGCTCCGCGTGTCGTCGTTCATTTGTCGAATCTACTCATGTGCTACCTACTGTGAAATGTATTTACTAAGCCAGAAACCTTCCTTGGAGTGTCCACCATATTTCACCCAAGTTTCACCGCTAACGGCAGAATGGTATATGACCTTATACGGGACTTTGTTGAAACGCTTCGCGCGTCGTCCCTCATTTGTTGAATCAACTTGTGCGCTGCATATTGTATAGTGGATTTACTAAGCCAGAAATTTTCCATGACGTGTACACAACATCTCACTCAAGTTTCATAGCTACGGACGAATGGTACATGAATGCATACGGGACTTGGTTGAAACGCTTCGCGTGTCGTCGCCTATTTGTTGATTCTACTCTTGCGTTACATATTGTAATATGGATGTACTCAGCCAGAAACCTTCCCTGGAGTGTACACAACATCTCACCCAAGTTTCATCGCAATCGGATGAATGGTATGTGAACGTACACGGGACGTTGTCGAAACGCTTCGCGCGTAGTCACTCATTTGTTGAATATTAACGTGCGCTTCGTATTGTAAAATGGATTTACTTAGCCAGAAACCTTTCCTTGAGTGTACACAACAATTCACCAAACATTTATCACTATCAGACGAATGGTATATGACTTTATACGGGACTTTGTTGAAACCCTTCGCGTGTCATCGCTCATTTGTTGAATCTACTGGTGCGCTACCTATTGTAAAATGTATGTACTAAGCTAGAAACCTTCCCTGGAGTGCACACAAAATCTCAGCCTAGTTTCATCGCTATCGGACGAAAGGTATATGAACGCAAACGTGACTTTGTTGAAATGCTTCGCGCGTCGTAGCTCATTTGTTGAATCTACTCGTGCGCTGCCTATTGTAAAGTGGATGTACTAAGCCAGAAAATTTCCCTGCAGTGTACACAACATTTTACGCAAGTTTCATAGCTATCGGACGAATGGTATATGAATGCATACGGGACTTTGTTGAAACGCTTTGCGTGTCGTCGCTCATTTGTTGAATCTACTCGTACGCTATCTACTGTGAAATGTATTCACTAATTTTGAAACTTTCACGTAAGTGTACACAACATCTCACCCAAGTTTCATCGCTATCGGACGAATGGTATATGAACACATACGGGACTTTGTTGAAATGCTTCGCGCATCGTCGCTCATTTGTTGAATCTACGCGTGCGCTACCTATTGTAAAATGGATTTACTAAGTCAGAAACCTTCCTTGGAGTGTACTCAACATCTCACCCAAGTTTCATCGCAATCGGACGAATGGTATATGAACGCATAGGAGACATACCCACAGGCAGACAGACAAACTATCACGTAACATTGATTTTTATATATATTGTCATGTACTGGTAATTCAACAAACTTTAAATCTACATAGGTCAATCTGCACAGCAAGACACAGTACTATATCTTCAAAGATGCACATTCACACTATCAATACAATCAATAGCCCTTCAATGTTATATTTTGAACTTGCAGTCTGGTATGTAAGTAAGTAAACTTATAATTTTATGTGACTGCTAATCTCAAAATCATAAGCCACAGGAACTACAGTAACTCTTCTGTTCATAGGGAGTTTTATTACACGGATGACTTTTTGGCTCATCATGAAGTTATACAGTCGTTCGTTATCTCTTATTCATATACCATTTACTCTACTCTACTGGGAAAAGAGCACATTTGGATTATTCATGGTAGATGGAGACCATGCACAAACTCTCTGCAGGTCAGATACTCCCACTCTGAAGAAAATTTGTATTGTGCTTAAAGAGTAATAGAAAATGGGAACAACAAATTCTGAATCGTTGTTTTCCTTACGACACGATGACAAAGAGTAGGTGCAAAATTGCCTTCTAATGGTATGCCTGACAAATGTTAGAAGAAACACCCAGCAGAATAAAAATAATAAAAATTGTGAAGGTACACTACATTTCATATTGAATTTTGTAGTAAATATTACAAGAATTAATTATACATTGCATAATACGAACAACCAAACAATGTAATTTAACACATTTAAAAACTACATCCAAGGAGGTAAGACAGCTTACGGAAGATTTGGCCACATGCTGTAGTGTGCAGAAGCAATAGCGCCCTCCCGGTGAGAGTTATACAACCTCTCCATTAATAAAGGTTCTGCTTTTTGAGTGGAAAAGTGCAAAAGTGGAGCCAGTCTATAAGTAAGGGGACAGAGAAAATGTTGCAAATAATCGATAATTAGAGACCTGGATTTTTGGTTTTAACGATATCCGCAAATTTTTTCAGCAAACATATTATCCCAATGATATATTAACCCCAAATATGCCATTCTTTCTATACTGAAGCCATGAAATATCATGAAATAAAATTGTTTTGAGAAATGTGTTATTTTCACCCTAAAATGCAAAATACCAACGAAATGCTGGTGGGTCTAACAAGATTTTTTTATTTTAAATATTTACTTTAATATTGCCGTAATTGAAGTAGTTTAGTATCTGTCGTTTCATCAGAAATACGAAATTTTAAATATAAATGTTTTATAAAATACTGGATAAAGAAGTCCCTTCTCGAGCTTGAATGGTTGAAGCAGCAGTGCAAGATCTTCGCAAGCCAATCATATTTACGAATCAACTTGTGGTATGAATAGCTCGTGTTTATGATGGACAAAATAGACTTTTCGACTACACACAATGATGATCCAATCAATTTGTTGATCTTTCATGTTGTATCATTCAAGCGCTCTACAATCCAATATTCACTCGTACGCATCTTACAACAATTTTGGCCCAGATGAGAGTACTGTCAAAATTCAGAGATAGAAGTAACATTTAAGCTGTACCATCAGTATATGTCCTTGCATGTTACGATAATGCAAACGTAACTTATAAATGTTCAGCCGTTGAATTATCTATATGACCGACACAAAGGGTGCAACTTGCACCAGAAACAACTTCAGTTTACCACACTAATATGCACCACCCCACGTGTGTTTCCAAACACTACAGTTTCTCCATGCTTGCCCCATGCGGTGTCATGTTTTGGTCGTGCGCGAGATAGAGAAGATTTATTTCTCGGTTCGAGAACGCACACGGTAGATGTTATGCCGAAATCAAAGTTTGTGAAATCAAGTACCGTAACACAAGATATCATACCAGAAGTATGGAAGGGATTAATGGAATATTATTCTGGATTTTCCCGGAGTTTGGAAAATGTCACACAAGTAATGGGGACAGCAAGAAAGGCATTTCAGCCTACTCAGATAGGTGTACAAATCTGTGTCCTAAAATCATGGAAACAATGCTCTGCTTATAGTTTCATGAGTTAGTGAGAAAAGGACTATGGTAATTATGGAGAGTATTTGTTGAAGTAAATGTTAGGTTAGGTCTTAACACAGAAAATATAATTCATTTGAGTCTCAGCTATTTCAAATAATAATAACTAGAATAAATTGTTTGTTTTTCCTTCAAAAAGTTTTCTAAAGTATTCATTTTGTAAACAAATCCATGCACCATACACATAGTTATTAAGCACACCCACACCTCCCTTTTTTATTTCACTGCTATGGATATTTTATTTCACTCCTTTGGAGCCTTTTGTATTACCATAAATAAGGGCCCCAATCCATAATCTGTAAATGTATGGAGTGGCAAGTAGCAAACAGTGTGCTAGAATTCCTGCAGGAGAACAACCTACACGACCCAAATCAGCAAGGTTTTCTTCTGGGTCCTTCTGGCACTACGCTTTTGACAAAATTCATTGATGAGATTCAGTTCTACTTGAATCAGCCAGCAGTGAAACAGGTAGACTGTATCGCACTAGATGGGACTAAAGCCTTCGATCAATTGTCTCCTGAAAGACTTTTGTTAAACCTACAGCCGCTTAACACACTTATTGGCATGGGTGAGGTCATTCCCTGAGGGTCGAACGCAGTGTGTAGTGTACGGAGGAGCTCGATCACATGTTGTTCAAGTTACTTCTGGAATGATTCAGGACTCTGTGATCTGACCTCTTCTCTTCACTATATATGTGCACGATCTCCCTGGCTGTGTCACCTCATCATACTACATGCAGATAACACCGTACTATAAAGGTGCATGTGCCAATTGAAACTGACACAATATTCAAACCCTGCTGTCGGCCCTCTCCGTGGCCCGTCGGGAGCCCTCGTGTCCTGTCGGCCGTCGTCGTATCTCGTCAAAAACTTTGTTGCTTACCTCAAGATTTTAATTTTCAAACCCCGTATTAGGGAAAAGAAGAAATAAAGAATTATTAGCTTCCCCTTAAATGAATTTAAAAATGCATGCCAGTCGACTATTGCCACTGCATGACACTGAAAATTAATTGTTAATGTAATTGTGCATGTCAATACCTGGAATGTTGCATTTAATTGAAAATTATTGTATATTTATTGTGAAGTTCTGTACCTTGTATGTTGCATGTTATTGTGAAGTGAGCTGTCCTGTATGTGGGGAGACCTTGGCTATTGTCAAAGGAAGGTTTTAACCAAAGGCTTCGAAATCCGTTTTAAAGTTAATTCATCGCCAACATAAACGTAGTGGGAACTGTTTGTTTCCCGTATTGATATGGCCTTGTCCAGATAAAATGTTTTGGTAACATGTGAAGACGGGTATGTGTCTTCACTTGTTTCATTTCATCTTGTCACCACTGCAAGCTGATTGGTGGTTTCTGGATGATGTGCGCATGCGCGCCCAGGAACTCGGTGTTGTGGGTTGGACAAGAGCTATATCATTGTCATTCCATGATGGGGCTTTAGCACGGGCAGAAGTGTCGAGCCTTGGCTCGTAGAGCCTAGGCTACCAAGGCCGAAGGTAATGAAGATTAATACTATTAACTATTTTTTATTTGTCGACGCGTCGTTTTAATAATTATTTCTTCTAAAACCTTAATTAATGTTTTTCGGCGATTTCTGAGTGCCGATTGGGAACTATGTTTTAAGTAACTTCGACGTTAGTTATCGGGCTCCAGTCTATTTGTGGAAATTTAGTGATTTAATTTGATTACAATATTGATATTTTATTGGTGCTTGATTTTATTGAGGTTTGAAATAATTTCTCTTGCGCAAGCTACATAAATTCGGTTTGGCCTGAATTTACAATGCACGAAGGCCGATCGTACGTTGTTTGTTGGTGATGATACTAAACGACAAAGCACTTAATTATTTATTATGCGTTGTGATTTGACGCAAACTTGGAAGAGATATTTCAATATCTAAATACCGTGTTCTAATTAATTTTCGGATTTTCGATAGCCTGAGGTGCCTAATCATGTTTGGTTTTGCGTGCAAGATGCCACGCCCACTTCCATTGTTCGCCCGCCATGAATGAAATTTTGATCAACTACTATTTCTGCCTATTGGCATTTGTACCTTGAGAATTCTTTCGAATATATTATATATTTTATTGGTTTTGCAAACATTATTTCATTTGATTATCGAAGTAGCATATATCATATACTTGAAGAGGTTACACTTATCCAACTACCATAGTGGACAAGAACGTAAGCTTGGTAGGTAGCACTCAACAGAGCTGAAATACTCCCCTAAGGAAAGACAGGTTATGTTAACTTCATATATACGTAGCAGAGCAAGCAAGGTCTGTCAGGTTGTAGACCACATTGGCCGATGAGTACCAAACCCAGCCTTCCACACAACGGGTAATCCGGCGTTAGTCTTATTATATGGGACAGTAATTATGGTAGCTATAGATCGTGGTTTTCGATTTTCTGCAGCCGGCAGATCTTGTTAAACATAACTTAAGGTTGCGGGGAGTTACGGGCAAAGTTGTAACATTTAATATTAACTTAATCAGTTAGGTAGGGGTCTAACCAGTGTTACTACTAATGGTATTGTGTTCTTGTTTTCATGCTAATGTACGGGTTCGAAGCGTTGCTGGCATCTCCAGTATGTTGTGCATACTGAAGACGAGTCAAGATCAGCTGTTAAGCTGACACTCAAGACATGTGACTTCTCAAATGACGGTGTTGGCTTGGCTGTTGGCCTATGTTTGGTTATCTCGGTGGTGTTGGTGCTGCAGGAGATCGCGAGGTAAGCCCAGATGACACAGTGTTTTATTTATGTAGTTACTGTTTTACCTCTGCACAGTTGGCGAGCAAAGAGCTCATAGCTTCTTCTGCTGTTTAAAGTTCGAGTGATTGGAAAAGTGCTGCAATTGTACCGTGCTGAAATATTTCTGGCAGTGTTGCCAAAGTGATCTCGTGAAAATAGTAGTTCCGGTGAATTGCCGAGTGATACTAAAGTCATCTGGAGGAGAGTTATCAATTTAGTTGTGAGTATACCTCTGTGCTCAGGTGGGTAGTGCTGAGTTGTAACCTGATTTTAGTAGTACAACGGTCTTATGTACTTTCAGTGAACGTGCAGGTGAACTTCGGTTGTGTTCTGTAAGTGCCTACAGCAGCGAGTGCAGTGTTATGAAGAGTTGATCTTGGTCGGGTGATGGGAAATTTCTTGAAATTTTATTTCAGGTTAGCAGTGGTGCAGCTGCAGATTTCATTTTCAGCGGAGAATTTTCCAGGTTCTAAATCGTTTCGGGGATTGAGATTCCTTCTTGTTGAGGTTTAGTGTTGTATCAGTTGTGAGGTTGGTAATTCCATGACCAGCTGTTCAGTGCAATGTGATGCCGAGGTCATGGTGTCAGCAGCGAGTGGTGTACTATTGCTTAATCATGGAGAGGTTTTGATCTTCAATTGGTGAATTGTAAAAATTGAAAATTTTATTTAGGTTCAACTTCGAAATTCGATTTGGCGGGTGAAGAAGAATGTGCCTGGACATGTGTGAATGATATTGGCGTGAGTGCTAGTGTGTTTGTTGTGGTGAGAGGTTAGGACGTTACATGCGCCTCAGGAGTAGTGGGTGTTTTTGGTGGTGTTGATGTCGGGCATTCTGCGCTCTCTCTGACCCTTAATGTTGCTTGGGCTGGAGTGCCCCGTTCATCAAGGTTATTTTTAGTGCTAAAATATTTTTACTTAGTGAGTGTGAGTGCCTGTTGACTGATTGGTACTCTATATCCTGTGTGGATATTTGGTTTTCTGGTAGAATATTTCGTTCTCTCGTACTAACTGTGGTTGGTATTTGATAATATTGTTTGGTGACATGGCTGTGTTGAGCAGTGGTGTCTTTTGGGGAGTTAGAGTTAGTTAAGGTACTGCTGATGAAGTGATACCAACCTAGCGGAAGTACCCAGTCTCTGTTTGTTATGATTCTGGTGCTTTCAGTGAGGGTTGGTGATGTCGACATTGCTATGCTCTTCTGACTCTTGATGTCGTTCGGGCTGGTGATGGTCGTACATCATACGTTTCAGTGTTTGAGGGTATTTTGTTTGTTTTTTATTTCAGGTGTGTTAAGTGCCTTCTTGGTACTTGGTACTTCGGTGTGAGTACTTGTTGAGTTGGTATTCTGAGTGAGTATTGGCAATTCTTGTTGTTGTAAATTTAGTGTCCTTATTTGGTAAGTACTCTTATGGGTATTTGTGTATCGAGGTGTGATTCTTGGAATTATGCTTGTCGGTACTACTGTGCTGGTACTTGGTAGTGTTTATTGTCTAGCTTAGTATTTCTGTGGAAATATTAGAAGGTAATTGGTTAGTGTTTCTTGGTCGGTACTTCTGTGTCGATACTTGAGAAGCATTATCAAGGGTATTTTCTTGTTGTCATTTTGATAGTACCTAGTTGGTATTTGTTGTTGTTGTATTCCTCGTTGGTTGGTGCTATTTTATGGGAAGTGGTGCTAGCCAGTCTTGGTCTATTGTTTTGGTTCCTCATTGGTTGGTACTGTTTTATGGGGAATAGTGCTAGCTAATCTTGGTCCTTGTTAAGGTTAGGTAGATATGGGAGTGAGTGTTGGTTCGTCGAGTTGGATTCAGGAGGGTCGTTCCCTGAAGTCCAGGATAGTGAATTCCAGGATGATTATTCCCTGATGATGTGAGATGGTTGTCGAGTGGTGCCTATTGACCTTATTAAGATACTTCATGGGAGGTATATGCAGGTGGGTACTTCGTGTGAAGTATATGCAGGCAGATGTTTTCCTTTCGCTGCGACACGTGGCAGGTGTTTAGGCCAGTTTCTGAAGACGACTGGAAGTTTATCTCTTCGGAGTTCGAAGGCCGGAATGTTATGAAGCTTAGTATGCTTTCTGTGGTGAACTGTGGATTTGCAGGATGGCTGGAGGAAGTTTAGAGTTCGACGGAAGGTCTGGTTCTGAAATTGATTAGTTGGGAAAATTTAAATTTTGTCTGGTTATACAGACGTCATAGGCACCTACGGACGGTTAGTTGCTGATAGTGACTCAGTTGAATTTCGGGATGGTTATACCCCGAGGTTCGAATGTATTCCAGGATGTTCATTCCCTGAAAATTAACGTTGCGAAGTGTATGCAGGTGGATACTTCGTGGTGGAGTATATGCAGGTGGATATTAACGTTGCGAAGTATATGCAGGTGGATATTAACGTTGCGAAGTATATGCAGGTGGTTACTTCCTATCGTCGAGTCAGGTGGCAGCTGTTTCGAGCCAGTTTCGTTTTAGCAATTGGAAAGATTAGAAGATATTAAGGGGGGTAATTTTTAATATTTTATTGTCTGCTTTGACGGACGAATCGTGGGAACTTCTTACTGAGTAGTTGTTTCTGTGGCGAGGTAAAGATATGGTTAGTTGGTTGCATTGAGTGACCTATTGGAAAGTTGGTAGTAGTCTTGCTACCTGTGATGAATTGGTGCTGATTGGTTGCACTGTGATGGTTAAGGAGTTGACTGTGTGTCAGAATTGGTTACACTTAAGGTTCGGTGCATGAAGTGAGTGCGCGGACTGTGAAATAATGGGCTGTGAAGGTTGCTCATGGTGCGGTTATGAGCAGCACTGTGACGTTAGAATATGGTTGAGCGGATTGTTGATTGAGTTATTGACTGGGCGTTGAGTGGATTGTTTGGTGTTGAATGAGGATTAGGTGGATGATCGGAGGTTATGGCAGAATTGTTGAATATTGTCAAGTGTTGTTTGTGAGTGTTGCATGTGTCGCAGGGGCTGATGTTGAAAAGTGCATGTGAGGAATGAGAAGTGTTTCGTGACTTGGAAGTGAGGTTATGGTTTATGTGGTATTCTGTTGAATGCGAGTTGTTAATGATTGTCTATGCTGACTGAGTGTTGTGATCGTGCCATGGAAGTAGGGTTTCTGGTGTGAGTTGTCCTGGTGAAGTGCTGTTTTAATTTAGAAAATTTGTTGCTGGTAAGCTTGTTGAACTGTGTTGGTTCGGTTCTGTGTCTGCTGCGAACAGTTACATGTAAAGTTTAAAGCCATGCTGCAGCCTGTGTATTTGAGCCTATAAGGTCAATCAAATCAATATACCTGTATTGTCTGGCACTTACCAGAAGGTATTGTGGTACCTTGTACCTTTAATTAATTTACTTGAGAGCCAAAGTCACCATGTCATTGAGAGGTTATGTGATTTAAGCACGTTTCGAACCCCATTAATTAATTCTTATTAGAATGTGAACGCAGGATTTTGGTGGGAAACTTGATTTTCTTTGCCCGAGCATCGGAATGTGATGTTCGTTTCCTATGCCCCCTTCTGTTGTTAAATTTAATTACTTGACTAAAGTCTGACCGAAAGCTTGTACTGGAAGTTGATTACCTGCTCCAGTACCAATTGAAGAGAATACTTGAAATGCGACCATTTTGTCACGGGAGTGAAATTCGATAATTAAGTTCTTCGAAGGTATGCGATTAGTGCGCATTCTAGCGGTAGGAATGCAACGACATGGTGACTGGTGATAAGATCTAACCATGGTGCAATGTTTGGTGGTGCTCCCTTCTTCTGTGTTTTGATTGTGTTCTAGTTGCCTTTCATCTTGGGTGGCGGTAGCAATGAGCTCTAGCTGCTGTGACCATACACGAACTAACATCTGGTGAAGGTGTCTGCCATTCTGCTGGTCGGAGTGGAGGTACCTGCTACCACAACGTGAAGATGCCTAGCTGTGACAGACATAACAGTCTGTCAGTCGGTGAGCCCTATCCATGCCTTGCATGCGCCCTGCGGAATCAACTGCTGAACCCCTGGTTGAGCTTTCGCAGAGGGAGAACTGTGCCAATTGAAATTGACACAATATTCAAACCCTGCTGTCGGCCCTCTCCGTGGCCCGTCGGGAGCCCTCGTGTCCTGTCGGCCGTCGTCGTATCTCGTCAAAAACTTTGTTGCTTACCTCAAGATTTTAATTTTCAAACCCTGTATTAGGGAAAAGAAGAAATAAAGATTTATTAGCTTCCCCTTAAATGAATTTAAAAATGCATGCCAGTAGACTATTGCCACTGCATGACACTGAAAATTAATTGTTAATGTAATTGTGCATGTCAATACCTGGAATGTTGCATGTAATTGAAAATTATTGTATATTTATTGTGAAGTTCTGTACCTTGTATGTTGCATGTTATTGTGAAGTGAGCTGTCCTGTATGTGGGGAGACCTTGGCTATTGTCAAAGGAAGGTTTTAACCAAAGGCTTCGAAATCCGTTTTAAAGTTAATTCATCGCCAACATAAACGTAGTGGGAACTGTTTGTTTCCCGTATTGATATGGCCTTGTCCAGATAAAATGTTTTGGTAACATGTGAAGACGGGTATGTGTCTTCACTTGTTTCATTTCACCTTGTCGCCACTGCAAGCTGATTGGTGGTTTCTGGATGATGTGCGCATGCGCGCCCAGGAACTCGGTGTTGTGGGTTGGACAAGAGCTATATCATTGTCATTCCATGATGGGGCTTTAGCACGGGCAGAAGTGTCGAGCCTTGGCTCGTAGAGCCTAGGCTACCAAGGCCGAAGGTAATGAAGATTAATACTATTAACTATTTTTTATTTGTCGACGCGTCGTTTTAATAATTATTTCTTCTAAAACCTTAATTAATGTTTTTCGGCGATTTCTGAGTGCCGATTGGGAACTATGTTTTAAGTAACTTCGACGTTAGTTATCGGGCTCCAGTCTATTTGCGGAAATTTAGTGATTTAATTTGATTACAATATTGATATTTTATTGGTGCTTGATTTTATTGAGGTTTGAAATAATTTCTCTTGCGCAAGCTACATAAATTCAGTTTGGCCTGAATTTACAATGCACGAAGGCCGATCGTACGTTGTTTGTTGGTGATGACACTAAACGACAAAGCACTTAATTATTTATTATGCGTTGTGATTTGACGCAAACTTGGAAGAGATATTTCAATATCTAAATACCGTGTTCTACCTAATTTTCGGATTTTTGATAGCCTGAGGTGCCTAATCATGTTTGGTTTTGCGTGCAAGAAGCCACGCCCACTTCCATTGTTCGCCCGCCATGAATGAAATTTTGATCAACTACTATTTCTGCCTATTGGCATTTGTACCTTGAGAATTCTTTCGAATATATTATATATTTTATTGGTTTTGCAAACATTATTTCATTTGATTATCGAAGTAGCATATATCATATACTTGAAGAGGTTACACTTATCCAACTACCATAGTGGACAAGAACGTAAGCTTGGTAGGTCAGCACTCAACAGAGCTGAAATACTCCCCTAAGGAAAGACAGGTTATGTTAACTTCATATATACGTAGCAGAGCAAGCAAGGTCTGTCAGGTTGTAGACCACATTGGCCGATGAGTACCAAACCCAGCCTTCCACACAACGGGTAATTCGGCGTTAGTCTTATTATATGGGACAGTGCATTAAAAGTAAAGAAGCTCTCTCTAACATCACATCTGTATAATTTATTGCTGTGGTGTTCTGTAAATAGTTTGAATATAAATGTAAAAGACATGGTGGCCACTCAAATCGGTCAACGATTCTCCAGGAGTTTTCCAGGAGTAATTCTCATTTTTCCAGACTTAAAAATAAGCGCGAGTCCCGGGGAGCGCTTTATCGGTTGCCTACTTCAAGACCAAAATAAAGCACTTGTGTTTGGTTTACTTATACAGATGTTTTGAAAGAATAATAGATTTTCCGCCTTCAATACTGTTTATTTCTATTACTTACAGGGACTAGTTTCGGGGGTAAATACTCCCCCTTCCTCAGCCTGTCCAACAAAACTTCACTATGGAAAAACTTTCCATGTACGAGCTCATACAAAACACATGAACACATAATCGACATTATACAGATGTTGACAAAAATTAGTGGCGATTGCATTATTGATATGCAAGCCTACACACAAATGATTTAATTGTTGTTTTAAAAAAGCTTTTGTGACTCAAATATCCGCTTTAAAAAGAAAGAGAAAAGAATGCCGCCTACAATTTTATTGCGGTGAAGTTGTCTATACTCAATATGTGTTACAAAAATAACACAGAAACAGGTAGCCTGAGGAAATTTCTTTCGTTAACGACAGAGTGCTCACCCAAAACCGCAGCGGGAGTATGATTTAAGATAAAACACGGCGCGTAAATTTCCGGTTAAAAATAAGCAAATTAAATGTAAAATTATTTTAATTTAAAAAACTTGGCTTCCGCCAACAACCGCATTCTCTTATCTTTCAATTCCTTGGTTTCTTCGGCAACTTTCTTTTTCCTTCATTCCATCTCATTCATGGCTAGGTTTTTCTTCTTTTCACTATCCAGGTATTCCACATACTTAGCATGATAATTTCGAACAGCATGTATCACAGGCTTCGCTATCTCGAACTTTTGGATACCTCCGACAGAAGATATCTTATCGTAGATTCGGCGTTGGGCTACAAGGCTTTGCTCTGATTGGTTTTCAACCTGCATTCCCGATTAAGGGAAAAGCCTCGTTCAAGAAAGGCATTGCTGTTAGAAAGCGTGAAAATCAATCGCACAAGGCTCTTGACTTCAATAAAATCTTCCTCTTCAGCGTCAAGGAGTTTCATCCAGTGATGATCCAAACACGTCTGGCTTCTTCGAAACGACTTCATGGCGACGATCACATGACTGAGACGGATGAATCTCTTGAATTGACTGTCAACCCTATCAGCCTTAGCACCTGAAAGCCACCGTCTACTGACCAGCTCTCCTAGGTACAGTGACAAGCGATTCAAACAAACGACAGGATCAGATGCTACCACCCAGGGATCTAAGCACGCAACTGCTCACGTAAATTGAAGTTTGAGAGGCGATTTCTCCAGAAGTTTCTTGACTATCGCAATCAACGCTGAGCGACAATCTTGGCGGAACTTTGACGGATAACTTTGATCGGCACTTGTAGATCTCATCTTTCACAGCATAACTCAGATGGACTTGCTTCGCAGTAAGCAAATTGTCTTCCTTCTTGATGTCTATTGACTGGATGTTAGTTTGGTTCAGAACTTCCTCCTTAATGAAAATATCCATAAATATTCGCAGTAACTTCAGCAATTCCCCATAAAGGAACGGGGCAAACGGAGAATCAGTCTAAAACTCACGAAGAAAAGGTTCTGTATGATCACAGATTGACGGGGGGAAAAAAACAAGTATTGCTGGCAGCAGAGGATTAGCTAGATATGGCTTAAACTTCCTGTAGCATTTGCTTGAAGGGACAGTTTTGTCAGACTCCATCTTCTTCACGTACGCTGTTAGGGTAGGTAAGAAACTGGCACCTCTCTTAGCAACTGGGCCATTTTCCAACCATCTCACTGCACAGAGTTTAAGAGGAATTTCTAACATATTCCTCTGTCCCTGTTTACCTGCACCTGTTGAGGACAATGTTGCTGACTGATCATTCAAAGCAGCGATGCATGATGCTAGCTTTGCTTGCCGCCCAGGAAAATTCTCAAAGAAGTAGTAAATGGCTCTGAGGAACTGCACTAGCTTCCAGTCAGATACGTCGAAACCTGTTTTGAATGCTCCATGTAGCACGTGCAGTCCACACGACCCCAAGTCTAGTGGAATGGGTGGCTCCGGGGAAAATTCCGTCAGTCTGGACAGCAGCTCCCTCAGGAATTTAAGGTTTACGTTTGGCCCGTCCATGAAGACTTGCAACAGCTTCTTTAGCAAAGTATCACCCAAAGAACTTTCAAACGCCACGAGGAGATCTAAGGCAGTCCCATGATCAAGTAAAACTGATGTCAAGTATCTTGTAGTAACTTCATTGTTCTCCTTACTCCGATATCGGACCAGTAAATCCATCTTAATTCTTTGGACAACCTTGTTCAGACTTTCGTCAAAGCCTATGGTCACGTAGTCAGCGGAATCCTCCAGGTATTTTCGGAGCTCGTGGAAAAAATATGGTCCTAAACCATGGCTGACAAAATATCCCATCTTCGTCCATTGAAGTTCCATTTTGGAAGCTATAATATTTCGCTATCCGGAAACATGAGTGGAAACAGTGGGACGGAGTTCAATGTGCTGCGCTGTGATTCATGGCTGCACACAGCATTCAATGTACAAATAATCTCTGCTTCGGTGACCTGGTCCCTGATTAACATTTTCTCCAATGCCAACTCCACGTCGTTCGCTCGCTTGGAGGAAACTGATGCATTCATGAGTGAGGACTTGAAGTCTTGAACAGGAACAGGAAGGCTCACGGTGTTGCAGATATCGTGGTCGCCGGCACACTGAAAAGAACAGGATTCAGTCGTATGTTTTGACAGACTGCCTTAGGCCTACTTAATTGAGATTTTTTTTGGTATCGCTTGTTTTTGAAACGCGAGTCAGGTCGTGCATACACTACTCAACTACTTAACGATACTGGCCGAAGTCGAGCTCGTAAATACGTTGTTGCTTTGTTGAATCATGTGCCTCTCGATGGGGTTACTCCTGGCGGCAATGTACACTTCTTCGAGACGCTTGTGTTTGCTGCCCGCGGCGTGGCTCACCAACGCCTTCACCCCCATTGTGCTTAAATTGAACGTCTTGAGCTGGCCGCCGGAAGAGCAAAGAAGGCACGATGCCATGGTGTCATTTTTGGGCACCACTCGCACCCAATGTGAGAATCGTTCATCCGCCACCCTAGCGATATTAAAGTGACACTGACAAAACTATTAATAATTTCAGTCTTTTCAATACAATGTTGTTGATAATCTATTTATCCAACTGGGTACATGTTTCGTACAGTCGTCTGTACTTCTTCAGCCCAAATACATATTTAGACATAAACTCTCGTTCCACCCTTCACTCATAGCAATGCCTAACTGACAGGTTTCTGTGTGATAATGTAACACACAGCCAGGAGAACTTGACTCGGTGGAAATTCAAGTCAATCATAAAAAAAAAGTACATCGTGTAAATACCGTATTTACTCGAATACGACCCACCCCCGAATAAGACCCGCACCCTGATTTTGAAGAACAAAATTTAAAAAAAATAAAATTTTTACTCAAAATTATTTACAATCTTAACTAAATAAACAGAATAGCATTTATCCAAAATAGTTTCCAACAGTTTTGAAGTCGTCGTAAAATAACACACATCAAACGATTAAAAATACAAATAAAAGTACACAAACACTTCATTCATCGTCATCAGAAGTACCAACTTTGGAACTTTTATCACTATCACTTTCCCACTAAATGTCATCATCACTGACATCCATAGCATTCGAAATACTACATTTCTTGAAGCTCTTCCGTGTGAGATCTCCAGAGATACGATTCCATGCCGTCAAAATCCACGAACACAGCAGCTGAACTTTCGGGCGCTGAATACGACCAGTTGGAGTCGGTGTGTGCTTACCGGCCGCCATCCGCTCCGTATACAGCTGTTTCAAGGCTGCTTTGAACGGGCGGTTCACGCAGACATCCCGTGGTTGTAGCATAGACGTCATCCCGCTCAATCACGAATACATGACTCGTCAATATCATATTTCCTACCGGGCACGATTTCCAATAACTTCAGCTTCCCTCACAACTTTCAATTTCTCACTCACAGTAAATGACCGCAAACGTTTCGTAGCATTCATGTTTACACTCGGAGAACGTGCGCGTGACTGTATGACGCCGCGTGCTTACGGTAAAACAAAGTTATAGCCGGAAGAAGGCTAGCACCATCTAGCGGATACTCGCAACACCCGATATCGCGCGTGGCGGGCAATTTAGATCTTTCAAATTTGGATGACTCAAATAAGACCCCCGCACCCCAATTTTTCACGTCCGAATTTGTTTAAAAATGTGCGGGTGGTATTCGAGTATATACGGTAACCTTCGGTATGAGTGATTGTCTCACTGAATGAATATCCGAATGAAATGAATGGAGTAACTGGAAAGTGCGTATGTGAGAGAGCAAGTGAGCAGGATAAAATTGACTATTTTATTAATATTCTAGACTATATTTATATTTTATTAATATTCTAGATCTCCTTATCCAACCACCTGCGGGCTGTTCTCTGATTGTCCATCCTCTTCAGGTATCCAAACCATCGTAGCCTGGCATTGGTTACAGACTTACAGAGTGATTGGTTGATGCCTGCTTGATGTCGAATCTCTTCATTTCTAATCTAGTTTCTCTTAAGTTTTCTGAACCATTGTCCCTAAGAACTTCATTTTCTAAATATGTAAATACTGTAAATATCCTTGTAAAACATGTGAATATTGTAAAAACAAAATGTAGATATAAACTGTGCCAATGAAGCATAAAATATGTACGTGGGGCTTGCCCTTTTTCACCAGATCTTCCATACTTCTTGTATGATCTATGGTAAATAAATAATAACTATGAGATTTTTAGAAAGATTTTGAATAAATACTGATTTCCTGAATAAATATCCATTAGATTAGGATAGTAATGAGAACTTCCAGAAAGGTCTTCACATCACAAAAGGTCTTAAAGTTGATAACGATGCAGCAGAATGGGGATTGAGCTGACAATGAAACAAGAAGAACAGTTCATCTGGAAAATTGTTTTCAAATATCAGCATCAATATCCAGATGTTAAGAATTCAATGGCTTTCTCAATCAATATTGTACTAATTGTAAATATAGTTTAAACTTACAATTTTAAGTAAATGTCTAAAACTTCAGTTCAAATATGCCAGGCCTTCTTATTATGCAGTCCCTCACAGATATTCAGGATTTTTTTTTTCAGCAAGTGTTCAACACACGCTAGTTCTAGAGGGTGTCCAAATATTTCAAAAAAATTCTATGTACATGGTTAAGGGTCACATTATTTTATATCCAAATATGGCTAGGGGTTTATGAGCTGTCACAGAAAATAAAACAGAAGTTTAGAGGTTTTTGGTGTACTGAGACAAATTTGAGGATTACCATTATTTTTCACCATGCCCCTCAGTTAAACACCACAAAACACATAAAGAGAATAATTTTTACACCACATTGAAATTACCAGTCAAAAGGCAATACGAGAAAAATAAGCTTACCGACAACTCCTGTACTCCATAACCACACATGATGTTCACCAAGCCACTCTGCAAACAACAACAAAAAAGTGGATCAGTTTGATAATAATGAGCAAATTTTCCACCTCAAAAACAATATTATGATATCCTAAACGCCAAACAATGGAATTCCAGACATGATGATGATATGATAATGATGTCTTTATTCAACACTTCCACCTACCTTAACCAAATTTTTGACCAGAAATTCTTTAGGATCTATCGGATATAACTGACTTAAGGGGAGATGTATGTAAAAATACAGCTACTCAATTCATTTACAATAACTTGCACAGTAGTCATCATATCACCATGAAAGTTTGTAATGCTATACAACACACTGCAGGGAATATGCCCTAAATATCTCATTATTTTCTGACACTATAAAGATTTTTGAGCTAGCAATTTTCAAAAAATTAGGTAGCCTTTAGGGGCTTGAGGAACATTTTCAAAAATAATAGCTTATGGAACATTTTGAAATTTTGCACAGAGGTCCTTCTATATGTAATAAATAGTTATGTGTAACAGATTTTTGATAACTTACTTAGGACATGTGTCACAGGTTTTTACATTTACTTTCCCCCAAAAAATGTTTTTCTCTTATAATGCAACTTAAGGTTGATAACCTTCGAGAGTCAGATATGGAAAAGTCTTTAAGTAGTAAAGGAATTCCACCGTCCAACCACTTAAGGATGGAAGGGACTACATCGGACTCGGTGGTAGTCACCTAAAAGACAAGAATGAATTTAAGCATTCAAATGCATACAACCAAACACAGAAACAAAGAATCAAACGTAAGCATAGTAACTACATTGCGACGCACAACATTAACTCTTTACTGACAACCGGAAAGCTCAAGAACTTCACAGATGAGTTAGATGGGCAAAATATTCTTCTGGTAGGACTCCAAGAAATGAGAAATTTAACAGAAGATCCATTTGAATCTCAGGGTTATAGAGTGTACAATGGGAAGCCAGGACAAAGAGTCATGAAACATTGCCCCCAATTTGGTACAGGATTTATAGTAAGTCTGAAAATAATAGATTCCATAATTGATTTTAAAGCCATCTCACCAAGAATTGCAATTCTAACTTTAAAAGCCACAAACAAAATTTACACCATCATTAATGCTCATGCCCCTACAAATGAAAAAAATTTCCTAACCAAAACTCTGCAAGAAGTCGATAATTTCTGGGATCTCCTGGATCAGACTAT
Organism: Meconema thalassinum; assembly: GCA_946902985.2. NCBI lineage: Eukaryota > Metazoa > Arthropoda > Insecta > Orthoptera > Tettigoniidae > Meconema > Meconema thalassinum. Next base: position 302,346,997 of record OX336393.1, read on the forward strand.
GAATAAAATAAATATGTATAACATCAACGCTCAACTGGGTAAAGAAAAGAAGTATCGAGATGTAATAGGAAAGTGGGCTCCTCACAAATATACTAATAGAAATGGCCAAAGACTCGTAGAAATTCTCAGAACCCATGGACTAATCTCCAAATCTACTTATTTTAAAAGAAAACCACACCAACTCAAAACTTGGAAACCGACACTGGCTCAGATCATTACTTAATTAAAATCAAGATCAAATTTACTCCGTTAAGAAGAAAAAGACAAAATACAGTTGGAGGGAAAAGGACATACGACCCTCATCAGTTAATCCAGAATGACCAGTACCGGCAAAGAACAGGAACTACAAGACTAACAGACAATTTAGATGAACTAATACCAATACTTAAACAGAACACAGAAGATCTAGCTCCATTAAATCCAAAGAAAAGACATGCCTGGTGGAACTCTGATTGTGATAGAATACATGAAGAAAGACATCAAGCTTGGTTGAAATTTCAAGCCCACAGAACAGAAGAGAACGCCACTAACCTCAAGAATGTCAGAAAAGAATTCACCCAAACTATTAGAAGAATAAAGAGAAAATATCAAAAAGATTTAATAAACTCTCTTGAGGAAAATAATTACAAAACCAATTCTAGAGATTATTACAAAGCCTTTGATAAACAATTGCAAAAATACAGCTCCCCCACATTATTGTTGAAAAATAAAGATGGAAAAATAGCGCAGAAATCATGGCGGAAGCATTTAACAAGCTCTTGAATAATGATGAACCTGAAAAGATTTTATTCATTGATACAATAAAAACTAAACCAGGAAACATAAACCCACCTACAGCGAAAGAAGTTGAAACAGCGTTTAAGGAAATGAAGAACTACAAAGCGTGTGGTGAAGACCAGGTTTTTGCAGAGATGTGGAAATATGCCGGCAGTTCGACTCAGACGTCCCTCCATATAGTATTACAAAAGATTTGGATATCAGAAAAATTCCCAGAACAATGAACCACAGCTATAATTAACCCAATTCATAAGAAAGGTGACAGAAGTAATCCAGACAACTATAGAGGTATTTCCATTCTGGATATCACTTATAAGATTTTTTTCTAAGATACTATATAATCGGATTAAAGATCAACTAGATCAAGAGTTAGGTGAATACCAGGGAGGCTTCAGACCATGGAGAAGCTGCCCTGAACAAATAATAACTTTGAAGCTAATCATGGCATATTACAGAAAACGAAACAAGCCCCTTTCAATAACATTTATAGATTTCAAGAAAGCTTATGACTCCATCCACAGACCATCATTATTAAAAATTTTAAGACATTTCGGACTTCACCCAAAGCTGATCAAATTGATAGAACTTACTCTAACGAATACAATTTCTAAAATTAAGTTCAGAGGAGAACTTTCTGAACCAATTTTTGGTAACAACTGGTTTGAGACAGGGTGATGGATTATCACCTCTTCTTTTTAATTGTGCGCTGGAGTACGTTATGAGGGAATGGTGCAAGAACAACTCGAAAAATATAAAAATTGGAACCCAGAAAGACAACATACATCTGAACTGTCTAGGATTTGATGATGATCTAGCTCTTCTGGCCAATGATATTCAGGAAACAAAACTGCAAATAAAATCTATACAGGAAATAGCTCAAAATATTGGTTTGAAAATTTCATTTGAAAAAACAGAAGTTATGCTAACTCAACCTCTGCTTGCAAACAAAATTAAGCTGGGAGACCAAGAAATAAAAATTGTAGAAAAATTTAAATACTTAGGTGAAGTAATCACATACAACCTGAACGAGAAACCAGCATGGCAAAATAGAATAGATAAACTGGTTAGAGCACAGCATGTTACCCCAAGAATACATATAATAAAAAATGTCTCTCGATAGCAACCAAATTGAAGCACTACAAAACAGTCACCCAGCCACAAATTACATATGCATGTGAAACATTATTCAAGACAACAAACACAGTTGCAAGTTAGAAAGGAGAATAGTGAGAACCTGTTTAAATAAAAGTTATCAAGTAAATGGAGTCTGGAGACTAGCTTCCAACGAAACAGTTTATAAAGAAATAGAACCAGTGACAAGCACAATGAAAAAGAAACGAATATCATTCTTAGGGCATCTAATACGGTCACCAGAAAATAGAATCAGTAGAAAAATAATAAAAATTATGGACGAGTAAGAGTAAGAACAATATTAGATGGATCACAGAACTTAAAGAAGACATGAGAGAGTTACATATTACAATAGAAGATTTAAAATACAAGACAGACACACTCAAGATTCTGAAAGACAAACACACTAGACTACAGACAAGCAGAAAGAAAATTACGTTCAGAAAGGATGAAGAAATATTGGGCTGACAAAAAGAAGAAAAACCTCCATAAACCTGACTAATGTAGTCCTATGTTGGCTAAAAAATTAAAATAAAATAAATAAATAAATAAATAAATAATGCAGCCCATAACTTATATTTATTTTACAAAAATGTTGTTCCATGGAAAGGTGCATTTTAATGTTATAAACATTTCTACGAAGTTTCACTATTGTAACTCTTATAGTGCCTGAGAAAATGTTCCTTATATACTCAAAAACTAAAGTTGTGGTAAAATGGAAAAGAAAATTAAAAATCCTTTGAACATTTTTTGCCTACAGTTAGCAGTCAATGTTCCCCATAGCCATATTCAGCTGCTTCTTCTTCCTCTGCCACCTGCTTTCACTTGGTTTGAGCCTTCTGTCTTGCTTCTTTACACCTTGAAGTCACAGAAATGTCAGCTGCCTCAATGCGTCTGTTGTCAATATCCCTCAGTATTGACAGGCTGAATTCACCAGGATAAAACCCAACTTCTTCAAAATTCTTATTCTTCCAACATTTACATTGTTGAAGACAAGGCAAGCATCAAAATCAGCAATTTTCACAACAGTGGAGGAAGCAAAGCCTGTTTTGGGGCACCTTTTCCAGATTAACTGGTTGAAACTTTCATTAGGATTTTGTGTTTTCCCATGAGAACATTTCTTCAGAAGGTCTGGGTGAGATAAAAATCTGAAAGTTGGCTTGTTGGCATTGAGAACTGGTACAGGCAAGTTGTGCTGGTGGGTGTATGTCTTTCCTTCTGCTTGTCCCTTCTTATAATTACACCATGAGATGTCACTAAGGTGGTGTGTGGGATTGTCATCAGAGGACAATTTATGAAAATAATAATAATATATTTGGGGTATTTCTAGGCCACGTAGAACCTTCAAACTTGGGAATTATATTCTGTATATACTGAACTAATGAAGTGACATGTGATTATATCACAAAAATTTGAATAAATTGTATTGATGAGGCGGAACTAAAGAAATCTTTTGATTATTCTGAACTAATGATTCTACAAATAAATAAAAAATCGCCATTTTGTGCTATTTTTACATACATCTCCCCTTAATGCCATTGGGATACACCACCCATTTCCTTGGATTCTACACATGGGACAGTAACACACAGAATCAGGAGGAAGTGACTACGGGGTCTGCTATTCCTCCATCAGGATGGCTGTAGATTTGCAAGATATCTAGTCATGCTACAACTTCGGACATCATAGCTGTAAGCCCTGTGCACTTATTGCATGTGGGATACGACCATGATAAAATTGTCAAGGGTGTGAGGGCATATTAATAGGCTGTTGGAAACTTATTTGGTGCTGAAAGAGCCATATGAGAGAACAAAATACTCTTTCATGACACATGCTTATAGTGCAACATTTCGCTTTGAACAGACTTCCCTGTGACCTCTTTTATCATTGTAGCAATTGTATTGGTTAATTCCCTTAATGATTCTCTGTGTTTTTAATTTTTTATTGTCACCTTCGTTTTTTATGAGTCATTTTAGTATGAACATTGTCACCGAGTAGATAGATAAATAATAAATAAATATCATTCATCACTTAGTGTTATCAGACCAGGAAACTTCAGGAGACTTTGAGAGTTCATATTCAATCGACCGGGCGAAGCCAGATACTATTCCTAGTAACACCATAAAGGAATTTAATCTTTTGCACCCCTTGTTGTTACCACTGGTATTTTGTTTTTTAATTTACCAAAAATCCAGAGTCCGACCCAATTCAATTCTGTATTATCCGACATTTTTGGTGATCCGATGTACTACAGGTACAGTTTAGGTTGGATACTCGAGACTCTACTGTATCAATAAGGTACTGTAACACTGAAGAACAGCTTCAAAGCTATCTATATTTTATCTAGAGTTAAGTGCTTTTCTGTCGGTCAACACGAACTCTTGTTTACTAAGGCAACACTGAAAAATGGCTTCAAACCCCACACTAGATATTTTATCATACGATGCATTAGGGCGATATTTATGAATTTAAATTTGTCACCTTAGTTAGTTATTGTCGTTTTAAGGGGCGGAACTACGAGGTCACCTTCTTCTAAGTTTTATTTCTTCATACAAAGTGAGATAAACGCATATTATGTTTCGTCTTTGTGACAAATAATGTTCTTTAAGAAATGATCTACAACTACGAACTATCTTATCAACTAAAAATCAGAGAAATTTTGAACATCTCAATCAAAACAACTTAATTGTGCATAAAAAATAAATGAGGAAAACAGTTAAAGCTGGTAGAAGACCTATTAACATATCCTAATTAGAAACATCATAGGATAACTCACCCTCCCCTCCCTCCAATCATGAGCACGGTATATCAAACTTGTCGAAACTCCTATACAAATAGGAGAAGCTTGTGTAATTTAAAAACCAATATCTTTCAATTAAACACCAAGTATCCTGAAATCTCTTTTAAAAAAATAATGAATCATAAAAGAAGGAAGAACTACTTATAAAATAATTGTATGAAACCAATTAAAATATTTAAAATAAAATCAACCATGAAATGCTTGAATCTAAGAAAACAAAATCTGTATTGATGTTAGATGTTTTTCATGTAGTTTTGAGAAGATTTATACAACAAATTTGGGATATCCAATTTTAAAGAAAGTCTACATACTGTATGCTTTGAAATACATTTAAAAAATGTATTATTTCTGTTTAAAGTACTTTAACCCTAGAACACCAACATTATTCAATTGATGCTTAATACTAATAATATGTTTAATTTACGTACATTACGAACTTTGTGCTAAGACACCAATTAGTTAAATGGTTGAAATTAATATATATTTTGTATGTAACACTATTTATATACAATGAATCCTCTGTGGTCTTTGAAGTATAATACGCTAAGTTCCATCTCCAATACAACAAATACAGAAGCCGACGTAAATAGCAGTACGTAATCTCTCCAGCCTCTTATACTGTCTCTGGTTTTTAAGAGGTTCTTATAATCCCTCTGAAGTGATGTGAATTATCTACTTCAAATTCTCCATCTCTTTGTTATTGACATGGATAAACCAATATGTTGTTAAATTCTAGGATAGTATCCAGGTAATTCTTTGCCCCATGATTATGCCTCTAGAACTGATTGGCATTAATAACAAAAGCACTGACATCACCACCATAGACCAGTATAAGCATTGTTGGAAGATGGTAGGTTGGTGACAGATATAGAGGGAATTCTAAGCAGTTAAATTATTCATACACGTAAATTTTATGTATGTTAGTATTGTAGGGTTAATATTTTAATTTGACATTTCATAGATGAAATTGCCTTACATTTTCTAAATCTTCTGTTTCTTCTTAGATTTGAGCTTTTCATGGTTTTTATTTCAAATATGGTCCATCAGATCGAATTACTGTTTGGGCTGCATATGTAGCCCATACAAATAACGCTGAATCTACTACTAGCACGAGGGTTAACGGAATGTGTTAAATCTATTATTCTAGTTTATTCACGAAATAGTCACTATAAATGCCATTACCTTTGAACTCCTATAAGTAAGTGCCCACATAACGAACTTGTTTCATTTGCTATTATAATATTGATAACTCCTTTCAACAAAAATAAACAATGATATGCAGCCATCTAAACAAACAGAAATGTACATCATAGATGAATCTGCAATCAGCAGACACACTTAGCAGTTGCAAATACTACCCTATTTAATGGACTGTAATTGCCAATGGATTGCAACAATTTCAACACTGCAGTGTTGTGGTATACTCACTGAAATGTCAGTAGCATTCATACAGCATGAGAAGGGCACACCACATTTCTCTACACTTGGAGAACTACAGTTGAAGTACTCATTCTTTGACCAATCCATGTAGCCTTCCGAACTAAGACCACAGCAACGGAACTGAAAGGAAATGACCAAATCTTGATAAGCCTTCTTGTGGGCCCAAACAAGGAGTTAAGATTGTATGCACAAAAAAATGGACAGTAAGATTTCTCACAGGAGGCAAGTTTTTGATAAGTATAAAATGAAGGCAATCGTTTAGAAGTACAGTACATTTTAATAAATTGCCCTAGAATAATGCTTTACAAAATGCAGGACTCTTTTCAAAAACCTGACAACTTCAATGGATACCAAAAGCAAATATATTACAAAGAAATCCATTACACAAGTCAATTAAATCAATGTTTTGTCCTTGCTGCAGGTTCAGGTTGCAGTTGCTAATAAAATGTTTGGTGCCAAATTGGAAGAGGAAGTTCTGTTACCTCTTTTGTTGCCAGTGTTTTGCACTACAATCACAAAAGTTGTGAATTGTAACCTACCTCCTGCTGGGCGAAATCTATAAGATTCTGGAGATCAGCATCTTCCCTGTATGTGTGGATAATTTTATCAGTAAACGACTCTTCCAAAAGGGACTGCATCGTGTGAGGAAACACGAATCCCACAATTGCTATGGCCATCTCCAGAAGAAAGAATATCAGAAGGCAGAGTGAGTACTGAAAATAAATAAATATGTTCAATGACAACAATAATAACACATTTTTTGGTAAGCTGCACAAATAGTTCCACTCTAATGTGATATATTTTGGTTATAACAATGCATGTGGGTTGAATGTTCCTTTTAATTGCTGTGACTATAAAATCAATGATACCTCCACTTTTCAGTTGTTTCCTGTTTAATCTAATTAGGCACAAATACAGATTGACGAACTGAAAAGTTATCCGTGATCGTTAATAGTCAACACTGAAAACTACAGTATCTTCAGAGCTTTCTATAGGGTACCAGAATTTTGGGCAAGAAGCTGATTTTAATGTGCAATTAAATCTACTGACATGGATCTCTCACATTATTCGATTCTGCAAAATTGAGTGAAGGAAGCGAGCCCTAAAACACTTGCACTATGCAGTCAGCCTTTTTGATGGATGACATTGCTACCACTATACTTCAGGCTCTTCTATCCCTCTTCTGACAAGGGTCATGCATCTCTATCAATGACAAAAAGAATACAAAAGAGTGACCTCTACCTGGGGCAGCACTTCGCCAGGTGACTGTCGGGGGTGGGGGAAATTTGAAAGAAGAAAGGGTTATACGAGAGGTGTGGAGTGTGGATGGAGCCCAGAGTCAGTTCTAAAATTAAGAATAAACTGGTGTGCAATCTTGGGAATTATTGAGCAGCAAAAGAGGCTGAGAGGAAAGGTCTGTTGAAACTGTGAAACACTCATCAATGGCAGTGTTATGGGATCAAGCATGAATGGGAACAGAGAGTTAGTTGTTGTGCTATTTGCAAGTAGCCTACTTCTGTCATTGCTCAAACAGGTGGCCAGGATGGTGGCTGTGAGGCCATCAGAGGCGGGTTTAGAACAAGGGCACACGGTCACTTGCCCCACCATTAAACCTTCTCCTTGGGTCGTAGTCATCTCGATAGTCCTTCCGTGGTAATGGCACTTATGTTGTGACCAAGCAGTTCTATCGCCTCGCTGTTCACTTGCCCAACCATAGGAGTTTGTCGCAACGAAGTGCTGGGCACATGTGAGATGTGGGCAACACAGTGTTACCACATGCTTCCTCTTCCTGGCTCTGTAACCTCATCCCTTGCTTTTCAGCATGGCGAGGTGACAGTGGGGCTATGGGAATCTCCTCGACTTGGGGCACAAGAATGCTGTGACGAGGCGGTGAAATGGCCGTGAAGTAGCTAGGTGGGGGAGGGGTGTCAAAGTGTACCGGTAGAGGGCAGATAAGTTCATAGATAGCATATTTACCAACCCTCAGCAATTTTCCACCAAAATAATGTACGGTACATCCCTCTGAACATAGCACTCGTAATTAATACCGTATGTAAGAAAAATCAACATGTATAATATGCATTGAGACAGGAACGTAACATTATGAACTTGGACTATGTTCCGTAAGTGAATTTGTATTGTGTTATAACGTCAAGTTTGAGAATTCTCATTATCTAGGGGAATACACAACTGTGTGACGTCAGTCCTGCCTCAACACTTGGCTTCGAAAGTTTTGGCGCCTGCGATATCGAGTTATAATTGTTTATGATTGCGGAGGTCTTTTGCAGTGTTCAGTAATATTAATCTTACATGATAGTTGTTAAAGGAAGCGTGATTTGGAGGTGCAAATAACGCGTACCAGTGTTAAACATAATAAAAATATAAACTGAGCGAGTATTTCGTCGTACGAGGTAAGCGGTTAATTCCTACTTGTGGTTTATCTATTATGTGTCATTCTGTTTTTAGACCATAACTGAATGCTTTGACAAATTACTTAATCATTTTCACTGCATTTTCACGCATTGGAGGTGTTCATGTCGTTAACGAAACCGTGAAATGAACGAGGTAAAGAAACTTACAAAACAAGACCTTAACTTATGAGGACAGACTATTAGCAAATGAATTAGGCCCTCCGAAACCAGATTTGTGCATTAATCAAGTCTCTAAAGATAAAAACAGAACATATAACAGGACTTCAATAAATCTGTAGCCTACATAAAAAATGGGATTGGATATCTGGGTGTCTGGTAGTAAATTCATTTTTTTGTTTCCCGTGCCTGTTATTTGGTGGCGATGACACATGGACCATGACTGGCATTAATGATTTAAAACATTTGCCTGAAAAGGTAAGAAACATTGTTTGACAAAATGCCATATGAACAATAAAATGATCTTAGCAGTGTTAGGGAATATACAAGTATATGGCAGCAACTGGATGATGGCTACAGGATGTTCGTAAACCCAACGAACTTGTGGACAAGAATATATATATATTATAAGGCCTTAATTGGCCTATTTGCCATCTCTTGATGAATGCAGTACATTTGCATTTGTCTGTTGGCACAGGCTAGAGTAAAATGTGGCTTTTCACCGATGTCTCAGTCTCACTCATGGCTGTGATTATATGGAAGCTACTGAGGTATGGGTGGGGCTTAGTAATGACATCCAGGGCACAGTCAGTGCGTGTGGATGCTGTGAAAGGTTCTACTCATAGGGTTAGTACTGCAGTTCTGACTCAGTGAGGAAAGGAATGGCAAACTACCTCACTCCTCATCTTGCCTAGTACGCCTCAATATAGTACTGCCTCAGGTTTTTGTGGGTATCTACCCACATAAACTAACGGTGGTGATTTTTGAGGATCCAACCAGCCTTTGGGCTGACTACCTAACAGACAGAAGGCCTTAATAATATTCATTAGATTTTTAGGAATTTGAAGTGTTCATGTTTATGTCTAATGAATCCCTGAAATGATTGAGTTTAAGTAATCTACTTTAGGAATATCAGAAGGAGTAGTAAGGGTGCTTGTACTATTACGTGACCATTAACTTCTCGATCATAAACCACGGGACCTCCTTTTCACGTGGAATCCGAGCCACCAGACGTGACATTTCACCTCGGAATTCCCATAAGCATTAACCGGGAATCGCACCAGACCAGCCTTTGTGCGAGGCAAGCAGCTTGACCGGTGCACCATCACAGCCCGATAAAACCGCAGAGAAACGATTACTAAATGGCCGCCATAATTAAACCAATTGAGCGACATCGGTTTTCTTGTCCAATCATGGTACAGGCAACATGTACCATTACGGCCGTATGTTCTCTCAAAAATGTGCTGTGCCCTACCCTTGTTTTAGAGTACAAACCGCCACTGGAGGCCATTATAGAAAACAGAGCAGTTCTTGCATTCTAACTTAGATAACATTCTTTTAGGAGCAGTTACTGCACCTTGGATGGTACGAGATGGAAGTTGTCCTGGGGTTAGGTTAATACAACACTCTCATGATGGATATCATAGGTTTAGCATTTCAGTCATTCACACTGGAACGAGTCATGAGGGAGTGGAGAGGTGGCAGGATTGATTAACAGTTGGACAGCTGGTGAAAAGGACCCTGGTAATGAGGGAAGAGGAGAGGATATAGAAGCCTGGTGGAGCAGGTGACCTTGTTCAGGTTGACTTTGGGTGGTATGGTGGATGGTAGATGGTCTGGGCATGAGTGGCAGGGGAAATTCAGCATAGGACAAGTTTGGTGGGGTAGCCTCTAGAGGTGATGGCCGTGAAAAGCAATTCATGGTAAGAGACAAGACCTAGGGGGGGCTTGGAGCATATTCAGTTGCCCCAACAGGCAAGGCTATAGGGAAGGGAACATTAATAGTGGCAAGGGAGGAAGCTATCAAAATGAAAATATGGTTGGTAGTTGATACTTTTAATGTGAATGGAGATGTTAATGTCAGAGTTGTTTTAGAGGGAGATGTCAACATCCAGAAAGGTTATAACTTATTGGTGCTAAATATATATTCCAGGTGGAGCTGTTGATAAGGAGGTCCAAGAACTATTTAAGACTTTTCAGCTTATGTGCCCAATAGGGGAATGTCAACTATGAACCTCCACCAGCACAAGTGGCTGGAAGAGTTCACTAGCTAGGAAATCCTCCTAGTTTTCTCATAAAGAGGTTGGTATAGGAGGTGGTCATGCCTAGGACTGTAACAGAAAACAAAGATGATGATGATGATTATTGTTGTTTTAAGAGGTGGAGCATCGAGGTTATCTCCCCAAGTGAAAATGTTGTTGGCAAGGATGATGTGGGTCAGGTGGAGGAGAAAGCCAATGTTGGGAAGGGTGCCAAGGGGTTGGCTGGGGAAGTGTTCCATTGCTGTAGGTTCAGGGTATGGGGTATATTGGTTAATGGATGATGCATCAATAGACACCTAGATGCACTTCACATGACAAGAGGTTTGGGAAGGGTGATGAGTCCACAGTTCATGGGTATCCCTTATGAAGTGAGGTAGTGTTCGAACCACGTGTTGAAGGTGGAGGTGAATTAGGACAGAGATGGAATCAGTAACTGAACCTTGACTGGCAATTATGGGACAACCAGGAATTTCTGGTTTGTAGATTTTGGAAAGGTTGTAAGACGAGAAGGAGGTACAGAGTGTTCAGGCACCAGAAGGATAATAATAATGATGATAATTGTTGTTTCAAGGGGCCTAACATCTAGGTTATCGGCCTGGACCAGAATAGTGGGAATGTCTTTCAGTAGCAATAAATCTATTGTATGATACCAATGGTCTTTTAAGTGGAGCAGAGTACGTAAGTGACAGAGGGCTTCAGCGCCTTAGTCACGGCCGTCCACAGCATAAGTTTTGGAGCCCTCGTCGGAGAAAAGGGTGATAATATCAGGGTTGGTCTTGAGAAACTAGATCAGCTCACTAAATGGTTCAGGTTGGGAGTGGTACTAAGGGAGTTGAGAAAATTATGCCAGTAAGGTTGAGCAGGAAGTTATAAAAGATCTTTAATATGAAGGGGCTTGGTGCTGGAGCATTTGATTTTCCAAAGAGTAGCATCAATGGTTTTGAAGAGTACACAGAAGCTGCCATAGAGCAGGTGCCACTGCAGGGAGTGGATAAAGGAGTTGGAGAGGAGCTTGAAGGGTCGGGTTTGTTGGCAAGGCACGAGCTAAGCTAACGAGCTAAGGAAAGGACTGAGACAAAACTGTTAGAGAAGGTATATGAGGAAATATTATGGACTGACTGATGGCATTGGGTCGGAGTGTCAGCAGCAGCGGTGGGTTGAGTGTAGGATTGGGGTGGTGACTGATGATGCTTGGTAGAAGGTTTGTAGTGTATTAAACAGGAGGTCTATCATCACAGCTAAATGTTAACTTCTCAGGCTAGATCTATGTACGCTTACTGTTTGTAACCGCTCTGATGGAATGCCGTACAAATGCACTTCGTGCAGTACTACATGAGAACTACACTTGTACTATGTCGAGCTCTTATGAAAACTGCTTATACTAATGAATTTGATAAGTCTTGACCTTGCTAACCACAAAATTTCACAACAAATACTTTAGTTCATAATTTTCCGTTTCATGCAACATTGAAATCTGAATCATTCTCCTTGCGCTATCTGCTGAGGCAAAATAGAAATGGATGACTCATAGACATTCACCTTGATCTTGACTGCTATCCGTGACTGTATGAATTTTAACCTCTTGTAATTGATACACATAGATGGGGAATATTGCCCTAGGGAAGTCCCTAACAATTCCATGAGAAATGGCAGGGCCCTCCCGTCGTCTTACAGGGTCTGGAATAGAAAATGCTCTAATAGGTGAGGAAGACAGTAGTGTAAGTAGTTTTGCTAGTGATTCAAGTAGTGCAGTGTAATATATGTACTGTTTGTGTATACTCCTTGTATGTGATATTATTCATATGTATAAGTTGGAACTTGTGAATAAATGCTATGGGCCCGTGACGTAATCCCCCCGTCCCCTTCCCCTGGCTGACGAGGTGTGCAGCCGACCTTTCGAGAAGTGTTTTGGCTGTGACTTGTCTTCCTCCACTGTCTCGCCTGGCCTAGCGTGCGGGCTGTAGGGTACATAATATGGTCTACTTATTTATTCCCCTTGTGGAAAAGACGTCTCGGACGTCACAGTGGCGACGAGGAAATTGGCTTTTGGTTTGGTTTTGTGAGTGTGTCGTACTAGGTGGACATGTGGCTTGCTAGCGCCGTCTACCACGTGTATTTGCGTCCACCATTACGCTGTTAATGTCGTTTTTGGAGGCTTGAAGGAGTGTTTGACAGACTAAAACAGTATGGTTTTACAGTTAGGCAGAATAAGTGTCAGTTTTTTGTACCTAAGTTAGAATTTTTGGGTTTCACTATAGACAAGAATGGTCTTCACACTTCGGAAGCTAAGGTAAAAGCCATTGTAGATGCGCCTGTTCCTAAGAATGTGACTGAAACTGAATCTTTTTTGGGATTAGTAAATTATTATGGCAGGTTTGTGCCTAATCTGTCTACGGTGTTAACACCTTTGTATAACCAGTTAAAAAAAAGATTCTGACTTTGTATTTGATCACACATGTATGCAGGCATTTAAGGAGATTAAGAAGCGTCCAGCCCCAATACTAGCACATTACGACCCAGATGCTCCCATAGTGTTAACTGTTGATGCGTCTAGTTATGGGTTAGGCTGTGTTCTAAGCATACTTACTGAAGAAGGTATAGAAAGACCAGTAAGCTATGCCTCACGAACACTTAACTCAGCAGAATCTCATTATTCTCAAATTGATAAGGAAGCAACAGCGATTGTTTATGGTGTGAGAAAGTTTCACCAATATCTGTATGGCAGACACTTTACCTTGAAATGTGATCACAAGCCATTATTGAGTATTTTTGGGCCCAAAAAGGGGTTGCCTGTGTTTGCAACAAGCAGATTGCAGAGATATGCATTATTTTTGTCTGGTTATGATTTTGATATCAAGTATGTAAATTCCAATGATAATGTAGCTGATGCACTATCTAGATTGCCTTTGCAAGTTCCTGATGTGGAACCTACTTCCGATCTGTCACCCCTAGGTACATATTTAAATTTTATTCATGAGAGTTAAGTACCTATTTCTTGTGAACAAGTCCGAATGGAAACTCAGAACGATCCACTTTTGAAACGAGTTTATGGCTACGTAATGTATGGATGGCCAACTTATTTGTCTCCTTCTGACCATGATTTATCACAGTTTTTCCAAAGGAGAGAGGAAATAGCTGTTGAACAAGGTATTTTAATGTGGAGTTACAAGGTAATAATTCCTGGTAGTTTACGCAACTTTGTTTTGAGAGATCTCCATGATAGTCATTTAGGCATGGTTAAAATGAAATCTGTAGCGAGAGCTTATTTTTGGTGGCCTAATATTGATCAGGAAATAGAAAACCTTGCCAACAGCTGTTCTTCCTGCCTATTGGAGAGATGTAATCCACCCAAAAGTGAACTACATCATTGGCATTATCCTGATAAACCGTGGGAAAGACTACATCTTGATTATTTGGGGCCATTTAAAGGAAAAATGTACCTAATAATTGTAGATGCTCATTCTAAGTGGTTAGAAGTATTTGAGACTAGTTCCACTTCTGCACACTTAGCTATTGTTAATTTATGCCATCTTTTTGCCCGTTTAGGTTTACCTGTGTCAGTCCATAGTGTTAATGGACCTCCATTTAATTCGGCAGAGTTTAACGAATTTTTGGTTAAGAATGGTATTAAACATACTTTTTCACCTCCATACCACCCTCAGAGCAATGGTCAGGCTGAAAACTCAGTCAAGTATGCTAAAATTAAACTGAAATGTGCTTTTAGAGATAATGTTAGAGATGTTTCAGTAGCTTTGGATAGAATATTGTTCGATTATCGCAATTCTGTACATTCCACTACTAATGAGACCCCAGTCAAACTAATGTTCAATAGATCACTAAGAACTAGATTTGATCTTTTACGACCAAGCGTCAGGAGGTTAGTGGAGGCCAAGCAGGATAAGCAGAAAGCTTATGCCAAGGGTAGTAAAACACTTGTCTTTCATGTTAATCAATCCGTACTAATTAGAGATTATAGATCACAAGGTAAATGGATTGAGGGTACTGTGACTAAACAACTAAGTACTACCATGTATCTAGTCGGAATAGGATCTGGTATTATTTGGAAGAGGCATATTGATCAACTTATTGCTACTGATGCTCAGGTGAGCGAGCCGGCTAAGGAGTGCTCAGGTCAATCAGCTGAAAGTTTATCATCTCAGTCAGCTGAGCAGGTTGATGTACGTTCAGAATTGACAGCTTCACCATCAGCTGTTTGTACTAGACAGTCTATTGCTAGACAGCCAACTCCTACATCGAGTCCGGTTAGCCAACCTATTATTAGTTCTCCTGCAGGGAGTTCTCAAAGACGTTACCCTGTACGCAAGAGGAAACCTGTTGAACGTCTTGATTTGTGATTTGATTTGTGATTGTTTATTTGTAAAAAAAAAAAATCTTAGTTGTAAGTTGATTATTTATTGATTGATTCTTCTTTTGTTTATGTTTGTTATTTAAGAGGGAGGAGTGTAATATATGTACTGTTTGTGTATACTCCTTGTAGGCTATATGATATTATTCATATGTATAAGTTGGTACTTGTTAATAAATGCTATGGGCCCGTGACGCAATCCCCCCTTCCCCTGGCTGACGAGGTGTGCAGCCGACCTTTCGAGAAGCCACTTGACTATGTGTCTTGGCTGTGACTTGTCTTCCTCCACTGTCTCGCCTGACCTAGCGTGCGGGCTGTAGGGTACATAATATGGTCTACTTATTTATTCCCCTTGTGGAAAAGAAGTCTCGGACGTCACATGCAGAAAGAGACATAGATTATGCTCTAGAAGAACTTTTACCTCTTGAAGCGGAAGACAAAGAAGTAGCACATGTCAGTGCGTCATCAGCTGATAGTGACATTCAGTGAGTGCCGGGAGTTGCTACCTGTAGCAGAAAATTCCTTTTACTGGACAACTGGGCCCACAGAAGAATTTTGGTAGCTTTTCAGACGAATGTTTACTATATTTCAATGATGAGCTAATCAACATCATAGTAGAGGAGACAGAAAATTAAATTGAATGCATAATGAGAATGTCTGGGAGTCAAGGTCAAAGTTTCAATCACCAATACCTGAACTATGAAACAAAATGGCTTAAAATGCATCCACCTTTTACAGCCAACATTGTTCAAGACACTATTGATAAATAATTCTAAAGATATTGTATTAGCTTGTAGGTAGTTTCTGAAATATGCAACATTATTTGAAGTACTACAAAATCTCTCTCCAAGGCAAATGAATACCGTCTGGAGTGCAGACGCTAGAACATTTAAATGCCCGCCTAAGAGGTTAATTAGCAATTGAAGAAGTGTGAAGGGGCAGCAAAGACTCTAAAAATGATAGTGTAGGATTTTATTTTATTTTGCACATAGAGACTATAATAATAATAAGAAGAATGTTATTGACTACTGTACTGCGGCTTTCAGAGACTTCGGGGTGCCGGAATTTTGCCCCAAAGGGCATGTTTACATGTCAGTAAATCTACTGACGCAGTTGCCTCGCATTTGTGCATCCTCAAATGCCAACTGACTGCACCACGATTCGACCTTGCAACCTTGGGCACAGCAGGCGAGAACATTTCGGTGCCATGCAGCCAGCCAACACACAAAGAGCAAAGTGCAACGATTATGCAAAATGCTCCATGATTTCAAGTTTCAATTGACAATATACAGGCCCAACAGCAAATATATAATACCCACAGCAATAAAATTTTCAACTCCATCCCTGTGGTAAAATAGCACCTGCACCCATAAATGTTCTCCTAAGTGTCTCTCTACAGTTCAGTTTTTCGCCGGTGAGCTCCGATTACACAGTCGTACAGAGGACAAGTGGTGCACCTCAGGCGTGTGTAACTGATACACACGAGTTGCTTTCTGAGCAACTGAAAACTCATGTATCAATTGCACATGCGTGAGGCTCGTAGACTGTCCTCTGTACGACTGAGAAACCCGGACTGACCAGCCAAAAACCGTGGCATGAACTGTACCTGTTGAAAGATTTTTATATTGACAAACTATTTTTATTATTTCACTTCTGTAGTGGCTTTCAATATACCGGTAATTGTCTTCAGCCCGATGTACTTGGATGTGTGTGGAAGCCATCTGATCTATTACCGGTATTAACTTACAGTAAGTTAATTGGAGGCTACAATTGGGAAGGAGGTAGCAGCGGCCTTGAACCGAGGACCCACCATTGTCCGGAGTACAGTACGCCTAGCCTAGAAAGGGGAAACAATGATAAACCCCTTCTAGGAAGGCTAAGAGTGAGATTCATGGTATATCTCTAGGCCTACTCATCATCAATAGGCTCAGCACCACATTCCATCTCTCAAACCAGAACAAAGGATCGAAGTCAACACAGATGGATGAGGAGCAAGGGTGGCAATCATGTGTAAAGTGTTTGAATGTATTTCAGAGCATATGCAAAATGTGCATTTAAATTAATAATTAAAAGTACCGGTACCATACTCACAAATTTGAGAAGACAAGTATTTTCACGGAGGGCTCCAACACATCCTGCAAAGCTGACAATGAAGATGACACCTCCAGATATAACCATCACAAGTGAAATATTGAGGACTACATCGTAGATGGTCTCAACCTTAACCAAACCTGTTGCTTGCCATTTATCTACGAAAGCATACAGGCCGACACCTATCAAAAGCCCACCAAATAACTGAAAGAGAAAGTAAACAGCTTGAACTGCATCCAAAAAGTAAACAACAAACTCTAACATTCAACGATTTCAAATACACAAGCAAAGGTTGATGGAAGTCATCAATACATTAAATAGGGAACTGGTTCTTACCCAAAATATGAAATTTAAGAGAAATATCAGATATTTTACACAAGAACTAACGTATGTATAATTATTGGGAGTCCGCCGACGATGCATTTTCTTGTTATTTACGTCACTGCCACTCCCTATCCTGTGTCAACTACAATAGAACTACAGAAAGTGAGTCATCTTTAAACAATTCCTATCGTAATGCACAAATTTACTTTCCAATATGGGTTATCGATATTTACAAAATGTATTTGTCAACACCAGCATCAACATTATACTTCCAATCACAATACGAAAATAATGACAAACGAAATCGAACGTCACGCTCACTGTGGCAGAGCCAGGAAGTTACGTTATAAGCCGTGAGCGGCCGTGAGTAAGTGAAATGATAGGAAACTGAGGTATCAAGAAAAGAAAAGAATTCGGTACGAAATGAAGGTGCGAAAAAGTTACGTCTGTTTGTTCAATTGATGCGTTGGCTAAAGGAGTTCAAGGTCGTCGGGCCCCCCAATGAACACCTATCGTATGGTAACAGGCCCATGGTATTGTCCAACGACTGAGTTTATGGACTAATACACGTTGCGTCTGCCGTAGGCTCCTTGGCCGTAGGTTCGAGTCTGATCTCGGGCATATTTGTTACATACCGGTGCCGTACATAATTTATTTGCAAATGTGGACGCTGTCCATGATGGCAAATTACAAAAACTAAACAAATAATAATGTCATTCATACAACCACAAAAATACATTTTAGAAAATAAGGATTAATCGCTGGAAGAAAATATTCATAGTAATTATTATAAATTTATAATAATAATAGAAATAAATATAAAATAATTTTAGTTTACACTTCCCTTTTGCCCCAGTTAGTATTCCACTGACTTAATTTTAATTTACAAGAATGACTATATCTGCCCATATATGACCCTTCCTTTCCCAATCCCTCATGAATGTCCTCCTATGCAATTTCCCCTTTGTAAGCTAACAAGCTAAGTCTCTGAACCGGGAAATCACGGAACCTGCTGGGACTTAGCAGGTACGTTGCGTAAGCCCAACTAGGCAGAACCGTGAAGAAATATCTTTTGGAAATTAACTCCTACCCACCGTAGACGGCAGTATGTACAACAATTTTGAACTGTGCGCGCTGGTCAAGCGGGAGTGGGCCTCACGCCTGATTGGTGGCTGAAAAGATCAAGTTCCAAACAACTGCCCTCCCGTACTCGTGCTCACAAGCTGTAAACATAGTTTCTTTCACCCTTTTACCAAACACTCCTTTTGGTTCTTTCAAAGTTATGAAGAGAGGTCCAAGCAGCTTGCTGGCTGCTGTTACTGTTGGCATTATTATATAACTATGCGTTGTGGCCCCCTCTGATTGCACTTTGGAGGAAACCGTTTTCAACCTTTTTATAGCCAGTGTCCTACTCAAACACATCTCCAAATAGAACCCACTCACAATGTTCCACCCAGGTCTGGGGACACAGGCCCTCTTCCATTCGGCTATCAGTCCCAGGTCATCATCTTCTGCTTGTGCCCGCGTGAAAGATTCGCGGCTCCAGCTCCCTTGAAGTTCCACGGTAGTCCTTCGGCACTGTATCCCGGTGTTCTCCTCCCTTCGGGCACAGAAAGTGCAGTCTTCGCGACACGGTCTTCGAGACAGGGCGTCGGCGTTAGAATGCAGTTGGCCTTTCCTGTGCTGAATCTCAAAGTTGTACTGTTGAAGCCTCTCTAACCACCGCGCGAGTTGACCCTCGGGCTGCTTGAAGTTCAGGAGCCACCGGATGCATGGTCGGTCCTGATGAGAAATTCTTGCCCGTACAGGTACTTGTGGAAGTGTTCAATGGTCTTCACAATGGCGAGCAGCTCCTTCCTGGTGACGCAGTAGTTCCTTCCTGGCTTTGACAAGGCCTTGCTGAAGTAGGCCACTACTCTCTCCTCGCCGTCCACTACTTGCGACAGGATCCCCCCTATGCCAAAGTCGCTGGCATTGGTATCGACGATGAACCTTGTTCCAGCTCTGGGGTAGGCCAGAATAGGCGCGGTGCACAGAGCCTGCTTGAGTTGTTCGAAGGCACTGTGGCATTCTGCTGTCCACGTGAAGAGTTGGTCCTTCTCAGTCAAGATTAATTGGAGGATTATCCATTTCGCAAGGTCCGTATTGACGTGTACAATGACAATTTTAATGGGTTAAGGGGTCTCCGCCCAATCAATACAGTCGATGTAAAGGTTTGGCGATGTCGGCGAAACCTCTCACGAAGCAACGGTAATAAGTGCTGAGTCCCAGGAAGCTTCGTAATTGGGACTTGTTCTTCGGAACTGGCCACTCCCTCACAGCTGCGGTCTTCTCTGGGTCGGTGCGCACCCCTTCCTCGGAGACGATATGCCCAAGGTACTGGACCTACTTCTGGAAGAGCTGACACTTCTTGGGGCTCAACTTCAGCTGGGCAGCCCGTAGCTTCATCAAGATCTCCTTCAGGTTGTTGTAGTGCTCCTCGAAGCTTCTTCCCAGAACGATGACGTCGTCTAGGTAGACCAGGCAGGTCTTCCAGTGTAGTCCCCTCAGAATGGACTCCATTAACCTTTCGAAGGTCGCAGGGGCGTTGCACAGACCGAATGGCATGACGGTGAACTGCCAGAGCCCGCTGCCCACAGAGAACGCCGTTTTCTCGCGGTTCTTAGAGTGGACCTCCACCTGCCAGTAGCCACTCTTCAAATCCAAGGTGGAGAACCATCTTGATCCTGATATGGTGTCCAGCGTGTCGTCGATCCGGGGTAGAGGGTAGCTGTCCTTCTTCGTGACGTCGTTTACCCGCCTGTAGTCCACGCAGAACCTGGTGGAACCGTCCTTCTTCTTCACAAGCACGACCGGAGAACTCCAAGGACTATGTGATGCTCGATCACTCCTTGCTCCTTCATCTCTTCTACCATCCAGTCGACTTCGGCTTGCTTGGCGAGCGGGACACGCCGGAACGGGGCCCTAATCGGTACGCTGTCCCCAACGTCGATTCTGTGCTGGACCAAGCTTGTCCTGCCGAAGTCTTTGCTCCCCACGGAGAAGACATCCTGGAATTCGTGTAGCAGGTCCCGAAGTTGGCGTGATTGTTCCTTGTCTAAATGGTCCTGGGATCCTTGGTACAGCTTCTGTAGTTCTTCTGGCAGGGCGCGTCTTCTTCGGTTGTCCGTCTGCAGGTGACCGTCCGTCGTGTCTGTGATGCGGGCAATCCAGGTAACGGGCTCGCAGACTCCTAGGTCGGTGTCCTGGTGAACCGTAATATCGTAGTCGTTCAGGTTGGACAGGCGGACGTACGGCCGAGACGTCGTGTTGATGAGAGTCTTGGCAACTAGCAATCCTTTTGTCTGGATGTCCTCATATTTTGGCTCGATGACAGCCGCCACTCCCTCAGCTGTTCAGTAGACAATTATGGCAGCGCTGACTTCCGCCCTGGCGGGAACGATGACGTCCTCTCTCAGCCTTACTCGTCGTGCGGCGACGGCCTCGTGAGCTGGTTGCAAAGCAAGTTCCTCCCTTCCGAAGTGCAGAGTGTTGGTACTCAGATCCAAGATGATGTTGTTCTGGTCCAGGAAGTCCAGTCCGATGATCACTCCATTTGATACGTCAGCCACAAGCACTGGATGCTTTATCGCCCGTCGACCAATGACGAACTCCAGTGATGCTTCTCCATGTACCGGTGCGGTCTCTCCGGTCGCGGTTATTAGCTGGAGGTTCCTTTGTGTGGGTTGCACTCTCCACTTCGGGATCACGGTGGGGCTGACGATGGTCCTCGATGCTCCCGTGTCGATTAGCATGGGCCAGCTCACTCCGTTGATGACTCCATCGACCATCAGGCTGCTATTGTCCCTCCATGACTTCGTCACACGGACTTGGACTGCCGGGGCTTGACGACTGTCACAAGCCAACCTTTGCCCCCTAAGGCTGGCTGATACTTGCTTTCCTGGGCCGCGCGGTTTCCCTACAACTGACTGTCCCGACGGAAACCCTTGGCGGCGGCGATCACCGCAGTCCTTGCTCAGGTGGCCTCTCTTACGGCAGGTCCAGCAGGTCGGTAGTCCTCTTCCGGGCCGCCTCTCCGGATGTCCTTCAGCTACGTTTTTGTTGGTGGTACTGCGACTCTTGAAGAACCGGCCTAGCGCCTCCATCAGTTCATCGGCCAGGGGCTTGGTCTTGTCGGCTTTGGCTGGTTCGTCGACGTCCACCTGACGTACCCGCGCGTGCATTCTAGATGCCTGTTTTGCCGTCTCGAACTCAAGTGCGTGGCTCAGAGCATCTGCCAGGGTCTTATTGCGCGCGAGTCGCAGCGCCTGTTGAGTGTCCGAGTCCTGTAGCCCGTCGGTGAAGGTCTGCGTCGCAATCTGTTCCAGAAAGTCGGCCGGCGCTGTTGGATAGGCGAGCCTTACGAGGCGTGCGATGTCCATCTCGAACTCCTGCAGGGTTTCCGCGTTCTTCTGTACCCGGGTCCGGAGCTGCATCTGGTAGGCCTGCTGAAGATGGCTATCTCCATATCGGGACTCCATATGGGCGATCAGTGAAGCGTAGTCCTGGGATCCAGTCGGGATGGCCTGAAAGACGTTAAGGGCGTCACCTCTCAGCGCTACAATGAGAGCTGTAGCCTTTTCTGTGTTGTTCCAGTTATTTATGGAACAGGCCGCCTCGAACCGACGTAAGTAGGTGCTCCACGGGACCTTTCCATCGAAGGTTGGGGGCGTCACTCTGCTATGTCCCGTTCCTGATATTCCCGGTGTAACGGTGGGCGGGCGTTGGCGCAGCTCGGCAACTTCCTCTTGTAGAGCGTTGAATCTCGCTTCCATCCCCGTCGGTGGGCGTTGGCTCAGCTCAGCAATTTCCTTTTGTAAAGCGTTGAATTTCTCTTCCACCCCCGTCAGTGGGCGTTGGCGCAGCTCAGCAACTTCCTTTTGTAAGGCGTTGAATTTCTCCTCCACCCCCATCAGCGGGCGTTGGCGCAGCTCGGAAACTTCCACTTGTAAGGCGTCGAACTTCTTTTCCACTGCTGTGACTTCCTCACGCAGACCCAGTTCTAATTTCTTCAGGTCCTGTGTCAACTTATTCTGACCGTCTTCCATCTTCTTCTGGCCGTCCTCTATCCTCTTCAGGTCCTCCGCTAGCTTATTTTGACCGTCTTCCATCTTCTTCTGGCCGTCATCAAGTTTGGCAGTTAGGTCCTCGGCTAACTTCTTCTGGCCGTCATCAAGTTTGGCAGTTAGGTCCTCGGCTAACTTCTTCTGGCCGTCCTCCATCTTTTTCTGGCCGTCCTCCATCTTCTTCAGGTCCTCCACTAACTTATTTTGACCGTCTTCCATCTTCTTCTGGCCGTCTTCTAATTTCTTCTGGCCGTCTTCCATCTTGGTTTCCATGCCACTTAACTTTTCTAGCAATGCTGCCAATTGCGCCTCCATTTTAGTTGTTTGTCTTGTTAAGGGCATGCACTCACAGGAAAATTAGAGAAAAATGACCTGCTCGGGTTTTGAAACCAGGACCGTCAGGTGTTGTGCTTGTGCTTGAGTTCGTAGTCCGGCTTCTGACACCAGTTGTTACGTGCCACCCCCTAGTGGCACTTTTGTTAACTGGATTACGGTGGGTAGAAAGCACAACACCAATTACTGCTTTAAAGAGAAGTTAGCTTTATTGCTTGCAGGAAGATACACTACTCATCAGCAAATACAAGCAATTGGAACCTTACTCCAGTTTCCTCAAGTCTCTTGCTTATGGAGAGCCCTTGCCCTCTTTCACTTGTCAACAGATAATCTTCTCGCTAATGAGTCTGGCGGCCTTGACAGAACTACATGCAACTCTCCCCTATGTACACAAATTACAGTTACTTACGAAAACACAGGCAGTCCCCTGTATGCTTCTCACTTCCTCGCTGTCAAGAGAAACGGCTTCACTAGGGGTTTGGCAAGTCACCACACTTCTGTCGCTCACGATAAACGCTCGCACTAGCTCGTAAAACACAACACACCACTGCTTGACAGGTCGCTCTTATATAGCAGGCCGGTGACTCAATAAATGCTTCTAGACCCATCCAGAGTTCACGGCTTCTCGAGGTTTCTTCACTGGCTGAGTCACGAATATTCTGGACCATCCCTTTGTCCTAGTAGTCCTGTTGCATAAGGCGCACGCAATACACTGAGGCGGGGCACAGCCCAGCCCTGGGGCAGTTGTGACTCATGCGGCGAGCGATGACACAAACTCACAGCCGTAACAATACGTTTCCAGGGTCGAGAGAATTTAGAACCGATGTAGCCTCTACGAATATATCTGCTGACATAATATCCATTTCTCGATGGGCATTCTTTGATGTCATCACAGTTGTTATTTTTTGCGAAATGATATTATACTAACCGTTAAAGTGCTGCACCCAGGAATGGCTGGCTTTAAGCCCCGTACATTTTACGCCCTGTGCATCTAGCATAGCCCATTGCTGAATTGCCATGTCATGTATTACGTCATTATTCTGTTGGGCAATGTCAATTGGGCTTTTACGGCACATGTTATTCTCCTCAATTTGTTGCGGCGGGTGCCGCCCCTTTTCACTTGCTCTGCCCACAAATATAAATCTTTCTTACTTTTTAAACAGTAGAACTTACTTTTTACTGACGAAAAGGAAAGCGGACGCCTCATTCACGCTTTTCCAATACTCAACAGCATTTTGTTTGTATTTCATATCTACAGCTTCGTATGTCATGTTCCTGGGTGAGCTATCGGTGGCAGGCCAAATATTATCGTCATCAGAGTTGTTTATAAACCGCACTCGTTGTTGGTGTTACTGTCATCCGGTAGATCATGTGTGGTGACAGTAAGAGTAGAATAGGTGTCCACGTTCATAGTACTGTTTTCTATACAACCAGTTATGATACCTGTAAATATCAATTAGCACGACAAATAAACACACTTGTTACAACAGACGAACGCCAGAAAGCCAGATAGGCACAAAACCATCAACATACCATCCAAACTGTCCAACAGGTCCTGTTCTTGAATGCTTAGGGGCCTTTCCATACATTTTTCATATCTTTCCTCCAGACAACATATAACTTTTCCCATGTTAACATTGATATTGCAATGCACGGGACACTCTCCGTATACGGATAGAAGCGTATGCCGGGTCTGTCGACCCTCATTCGGCTTAGGCCGGGAAGCACATTACGGTTGGGAAGCAACCTCTGACGCAGACAATGAAGCTCACACTGCTGGCACGCCAATTTTAACGCATAAATCTTAATTTTTCATCTAGTACAAGGGAAAGATAAATTCCGAATGATTTTTCTTCACGTTTCTGTCTAGTTAGGCTCACGCAACATATCTGCAAAGTTCCAGCAGGATCCGCGATTCCCCGGTTCAGAGACTTCCCTTGTAAGAACATACCCCCTAGTCTTGCTCTTGAACATCTGCCAGCCAAACTTTCCCATCCCAAATCCTGAATCATTCCACTCACACTACTCGTCATTCATTACATACCTGGCGGCCTTCCTTTGTACTCCTTCCAATTCCTTTATTAGGTACATTTGGTACGGATCCCACACTCCCCCAGCATATCCAGCAGTGGACAAACTAGGGACATGTATGCCCTTTCCCTATTCTCTCTGCCAGCCCCTTTTAACACTTGCATAACCATATGTAGCGACTTGTATGCTTTCTTCACTATTTCTCCTATGTGCTTACCCCAGTGACGATTCCCACCCCCCACAGTTACTCCTAAATACCTACATTCGTCACCAAATATAACTATATTTTCACCTACTGAATACAGTATTCAAAAAATTGATTCATTTTTGACAAATCTCATAGCCTGACATTTCTTTGAATTTATCAT
Organism: Meconema thalassinum; assembly: GCA_946902985.2. Taxonomy (NCBI): domain Eukaryota; kingdom Metazoa; phylum Arthropoda; class Insecta; order Orthoptera; family Tettigoniidae; genus Meconema; species Meconema thalassinum. The sequence continues at coordinate 302,372,393 of OX336393.1, forward strand.
CATATCACTTATATCCGCTCAGCTTTGTATCAATTAATATCACCGTCTTTGTATCACCGTCAAGTCCTTCTGTAATATGCCGCAGTCATCCAGGTGATTTATCCTCCTGTGTACTACTGTATCATCAGCAAATAATCTTATCTGGGATGATATTTCAACTCCTATGTCGTTAAGGTAAATGAGAAATAGTAAAGGTCCCAATAGACTGTTTTGACACTGACCCCCCAACCCTTACCCTTACTTCTTCCCTCCAAAAAAGATCTCACCCATCGTAATACTCTCCTGTCCAATCCTACAGCCTCTATTTTCCTTAATAGAATACCATGATTGAACCTATCGAAAGCCTTTGATAGGTCAACTGCAATGCAGTCAACTTGACCTCTGTTATCCAAAGCCTCACTGATATCCTGCTAAAAGCTTGCTAGCTGAGATTCACAGAGAAATCCCTCTCTGAAACCATGCTGTTTATTTGCCAACCACCTACTATTCCCTATTCGCTTATGTAATCATTCATAATTTCTTCAAAAATGTTGCATATAATACATGTTAGGCTGACAGGTCTGTAGCTATCACTATCCCCTCTCCCTTTATATACCGGAACTACGCCTGTCTCCAGTCCTCAGGCGCTACCCCATTCATCATCGTCATCATCATCTAGAACCGGCTCCAGTTTCCTGGGTGCGGTAAATGAGCGTTCTCCATTTATTTCTCTCCAAGAAAGTTTCCTCCTCTATAATTTGCAGTAAATCCAGGCCTCTCCCTGCAAGTTCATGTCTAACCTGATCGATCCATCTCTTCCTCGGTCGACCTCTTGGTCTCTTGCCTTTCAGTTCTTTCTCAAACCACACTCTGGCTGTTCTTTGTGTGTCCATTCTTTTGAGATGACCGAACCATTTCAGCCTGGCTTCAACACAGATCTCATTAAGAGATTGTTCTACTTGAAAAAGTTGGCATATCTTATCTTTTATTTTGTCCCTCCTTGTCTGTCCCCTTTTTTAAATAGAGGGACGATAACACCTTTAGTCCAGTCTGTTAGTATTTTTTCTTCTTTCCAAATAGTGTTTAGGACTCTAAACAACCACTGCAATCCTTGTACTCCAGCTGCCTTGATCATGTCAGCGCTTACATCATCAATGCCTGTTGCGCTAGCTTTTTTTTTCATGTTCTTTAGAGCATTTTCCACTTCCATCCATCTTAGAGGATACTCCATATCTGGGATATTGACTTCTTTTTAGTCTCCTGTTGTTTGGTATTTGTAGTTTGATCATTATATAATTTTTCGAAATACTGTTCCATCTCATCTCGAATCTCTTTCTCATTCCACGTGATGTTTCCATCATCCTTCTCCACAGCCTTTATTGGTCCATAGCTGTTTCTCTTGACCCTAATTCCCGTATTGCATTTTAGATATCCTTATTTACATAACTTAATTTCTACCCCATTATTTAGACAAAAATCGAACAGAAACCTTAAATAAGGCACAATGTTCCATCCCATAATCTTTAACAATTCCTCATTTATCCCATCTATCCCAGCTGCTTTTCTTGACCCTAATTCTCATATTGCATTTTAGACATCCTTATTTACATAAATTAATTCCTTCCTCCTCTCCGAGGCCTGTTCCTGCTTTGAAAGCAAATATGATATCCACTACTGGCTTGCTAGGCCTATCGTAGCTTCACCAGAGCCCCGTCAGCTGTCACTTTTCAGGGTTCCCATAGAGCCTTCACAGCTACCGCAGCGGTCCCGGGGCACACGAAGTTCCCACTGTACTTCACCCCTACAGGCAATCCCCTACTTCATGCCGTTGCCCGTCTCCCACCACGTGGAGGAGGGGTTGGACTTGTGGGAGAAAATTGAGAGAGGAGCAGTATGGATTCAGACCTGGGAGATCAACAGTGGATCTCATATTTTCAGTGAGACAGCTCCAGGAACACCACTACGAATTTGGAGAGGATCTGTTGATGGCCTTCCTGGACATCGAAAAGGCCTATGATAGTGTGTGTAGGGAGAAGGTTTGGAAACCAATGGAAAACATGGGAGTGGAAAAAGGGACTGTAGGCTGAGTGAAGGAGATGTATTGTGGAAGTGTGAGTTGTGTGAAAGTTGGAGGGGAAAGTACAGACTGGTTCAGACAAATGAGTGGCCTGAAACAGGGTAGTGCGCTGTCACCCCTTCTCTTTATTGTGGTTATGGACGAGGTAATGACACGGATAGCAGGAAAGATAGGAGAAGATAAGATGAAACAATGGTGTTTGCAGATGATCTCATGGTCTGGGGAAACAAGGAGGAGGAAATTCAGGAGCAACTGAAGGCTTGGGAAGAAACAGTGGGAGAGTACGGATGGAAGTTCAACATCAGTAAATGTGAGATCCTGTTAACGACCAGGAAAAAGAACAGACCAATGAGTGGGATAACACTTGGAGGTGGACAGCTGAAGAAGGTGGAAAGTCTCAAGTACTTGGGAAGTATAGTGGAGGAAAATGGGAGAAATGACAAAGAGATTACGGAACGTGGCAGACAGGCAGAAGCATTTCTGAGAAGCATTAGGAGCTTAGTGTGGAATAAAGATGTCCCACAAAAAAGCAAGGAAGTGTTATACAGAAGCTACTATATCCCGATACTGACCTATGCTTCAGAAACGTGGACAATGAAGAAAAGAGACAAAAGCAGAATACAGGCAGGTGAAATGAAGTTCCTGCTAAGTAGGATCGGAGTAACAAGAAGAGACAGGTTGAGGAATGAAAAGGTCAGGGAAATAGTGAAAGAGGAGCCCTTGCAAGGTAGGATTGAGACATCAAGACTGAGGTGGTATGGACACTTAAAGAGAATGGATGAGAAGAGGATTCCCAAGAGGATACATGAGATGCAGATGCAGAAGAAACGACCAAGGGGAAGACCAAGAGATAGATGGCTGAAAGGAGTGGAGGAATGTGTCAAGAAGAGAGGCGAGGACTGGACCAGAGTGACAGCGGAGAGGTGGTGGGAAGAAAGGACTAAGTGGCGAGGCTTATGTTCCAAACAGACCCAGCCTGGGGCTGGAAACTGTACAAGATGATGATGATGATGATGATGAATTCCTTCCTCCTCAATACTCTGCTCTACTTCCTAATCTACATTTCCCTCCTCTGTAATTCCTACCACCCTACCATACACCTTATCAAATGCCTCAGCCTTATCCCCATCTTCCACCAGCAGCGTTCCATATTCTCCCTCGATATCAGGTATGCGGCCTTGAACTCCTCTTACTCCCCTTAAATAGACATACCGTACATATTTCTCCACCGTTCCTCCACCAACCAGCCTACCCATAAACTGTTTCTTAGCTACTATCTTAGCCATGTCCAGTTCCCTCCTTAACCTATTTAATTATATTCGGTGGCCTATCCCCTTCCTAACCGTCTTGCTTTCTAATCTACATTTCGTCTTTAATCTCCTTACCTCCTTATTGTAATAAGGTGGATCAGTAGTTGCCCCTACATTTTTAAATGGCACATGTAATATTTTACAAACTACAATTATTGTTTTCAAACCAGCCCGCAGTCTATCTACATTTAGTCCCCTCTTTATCCACTGATTGAAATTTTCAGCCAAGTAGTTACCAATCTTCCCTTTACAGTATTAGCTTTGTAGTCCTATTTTACCAATCTTGTCTCCCTCTTGACTTTTCTCTCAATACTCACCTTGACATCTATTACAACAGCCTTGTGGCCACATATCCCTTCAATGATCCAATGACCCAAATATCCTCAGGCTTTATCAAAAACACGTCTAATAAGCTGTTCCCCCTAGTGCATCCCTTGATAACTTGAACAAAGGCATCCTCCCATATAATTTCATTGGCCAGCAATTGATAATGTTCTTGAGAATCTTCCCAGTCCACTCCTGGTATATTAATATCACCCCCTGCAATTATATTTCTTCCTGCCCTGTCAGCCTCCATAGCACAATTTACTTAAGTTGTTCCTAAATTTACATCCCTTTCCCCCCTCCTGTTCTATATACACCCAAAATATCTACCATACCTTTAAAACCAACCCTAACCCCCAAAATCACATTTTCCTCATCTGTAAAAACTAGACGACTCCTAAATATTTCCTTAACTAGTATAAAAAAAACACCTTCCATGGTTCCCCTGCTTACCCTACAGTAATGATCCGTCTTTTTAATTACATATCTCGTTAATCCAAGAGGAGGAAGGGCATCTGGTCATGGGTGCCCGAATGGGAGACAAGAATATTGTTCACATGCACCCTCTCCCTCCAATTTTTATCAGGGACATTTTTAAACAGACGAATGTAGTACCGTAAGTGCAAGGAATGTATTTTATATCACGATGGCCTTTGTTATTTTATCTATTAGCCTAAAGGGGTATGTTTCTGCTATCTTAACAAAAGTGTCAGATGCATAATGACAGTACACTACTAGTAGGCTATTGTAATGACTCGGACCAGAATGTATAGCCTCTATTTTTCCTTGTATTGGCTACAAAACCCATCGTGGACGGGTACTTAAGAGTAAAGAAAATGACTACTTCTAGGTCATATCCCCCTTCACCAAAGAAAAACGGAGGACAGTCTCTCCCTCTAAAATGGCTAATGGTGGAGTAAATTACACTAACCCAATGTTCCATGAAGAAATACTTACTAAAATTGGAATCTATAGCAATAAATCAATATTAGCATATCGTTTATCGAGATAAAAACCTTTGGATTTAGGGTGACTTAAATAAACATACAGTACTCACAGCTGTAAAAACCTATTATCCTTCCTTCTGGCCATAGACGGTTTTAAAAAGTATATTCATCGTTGTTATGTGATCAAAGAACCTAACTCTCCTCTTCCTGATCATATCAAGACATTTTATCAGTTTCATTCTTGTAAAGGACAGCATTCCTCCTTTGTCTTACAGCCCATCTTCAGTTTTTAATGCCCCCCAAATTTTTCTTTCCTTTTTATAGCTTTACTATTTCACTTCTCCATGTCCCTTTTAACTCCCTCATATTTGTGTACCTTCAAATGACAACTGAATGCACCAGGATTCCATTCTGCAACCTTGAGATTGAGCGAGCCTCTCATCCCAGGCGCCGGAGCACGAGGAAAGATTCTGAGGAAACTCCGGTGGCCACCGCATTCCTGCCGTAAGTGAAGAAGGTGACGGACAGGATAGGCAAATTACTGAAGACCTATGGGGTGAAGATGGTTTATAAACCCACCGCCAAAATCCGGGACTTGCTGCGATCCGCTAAAGACAAGCGCCACCCACACTCCACTGCAGGTGTCTAGAGAATCCCGTGTTCCTGTGGGAAGGTGTACATAGGAACGACGAAGAGGAGCGTGACCACCAGACTCAAGGAACATAACAGACACAGCCGCCTGGGTCAAACTGGGAAATCGTCAGTCGCTGAGCATTCACTCTTGCCCGGTCACGATGTAAAGTACGGGGACACGGAGATACTCTCCACGACCACACACTACCACGCCAGGCTGCAACGGGAAGCCATAGAAATCTTCAAACACCCCGACAATTTCAATCGGAAGGAAGAAATTGAACGTGTGCGTAATACATGGATCCCGGCTCTTAGGAACACCAAGGCCAAGAAATCACTCACACGTCAACCTGAAGAACCTTCCCGCTACAGCCCGGCAGTCGCGCAGGGAACACACGACCTTCACAAGCTCGGTCGCCGAAGCCGGAGCACGCACCGCACCCCGCAACATGTACGTGAGATCAGACGATCCAGCCGGAATGCGAAGTGAACGCTCGGCTCACCATGCTAATTTGAAGATCCAAACTACCATCCAGGCGTTAGTTCATCGCCAAGATCCAACCAACAGTCATATTCAAACAACAATACTCCACTACTAGCCGTTACCCATTATTTCAAGCCTCTTCCTCATTCCACTGCAGACCAAGGAAAGGAGCGGAACCCTTGATAATGCCGGACGCAGTTTCCGGTGAAACGTCGGGAGATATCCTGTCTGGACCACGGCCTACAAGCCCGAAAACCTTGTATTTAGATTAAGTAGTGTGCATATGGACTCACTACCAAAGTTAATGCTGTAGAATGTGTATCACCCTATGGCATATCACTTCTTAAATGCATGATTGACACACATGCATGTCAGCATAATTTGCTTCTAGTCTTATTGCGGAAGCAGCGAGTGAATTGCAGCCGCTTGGAACGCATTCCACAAAATCGTGATTGAGCCTACAGCTGCAAGTCAAGAGGTGGATATGAATTGTGCAATTGCCTTACTGGTAAAATTTGAGGCTTCCTCTTAACCCCTTACCCCTTTGCATTACATAAATAATTTGTAGCTTAGTTTTAATTTATTTTCATGCCTTTTGCTCCAGTAGTTTTTACGCCAACCCATAACATACAGACAAAAATTAAACTGAGGGTATATTTGGTCATTATACAACTCATCCAGGATAAATTTAAAGTTTAAACCGATAATTTAAAATGTTCAGAGAGTAAGCTTACTTTATTCATAAAGATGATCTTAATGACAGTATTGCTCCACAAAAGACTGTACTTTTTGCCAACGATACAAGTATTTTAATTAAAGAACAAAACATCACAGAGACTATAACAAACAAATATTGACAAGTTGAATAATCTTAACTAATACTTCAAATAAATAAGTGTACATATTGTAAATACTTGCACCCATACTCTCAGACAGATTTTATAGCCTAAGTGTAATGGCTCTGATGATGATCGCTTGACGATTGAAACAGGTCATCCAAGTGTATTTATTAATCTCATGTAATCTTTTTCAGGATTAGGGAATAACCCATCACAATTGGGTACAATCGTGTTGACCGACTGAAAAACATTAAACTTTGTTTACTAAGGCAACACTGAAAATGGCTTCAAACACAATAATGGACTCGATGAAGTTACGTTACAAGACTCAGCCAATACAGTAATAATGCAACAGCTCTATTCTTGGTTTGAGTCCAACAATTTAATTATTCTCCAGCAAACCTTTTAGGTTTTACTCGTGTCTGTGTGTAATTAATGGCCGTGAAAGCCATTTAATTGTTAGTATGAAGAAGACAGTATGGTTGAATTTCCACATGACTCAAAATATGCACTCTAGGGATTTACATATTACTGTATTTCAGGACAGTATTAAATTTATTAATACACAAAATTTCTAGTTTAGATAATCAGAGTAAATGTAGTTTTGAAGACATCTTTCAGTGTTACCTATTGACAATTTATATTGGAACTTTCAGACTGAAAGTTACAATATTAATATTCAGAGTGATCTAAATTGAGACTCACAAAATTGACTGCAAATCTAAATTAAAGCATGCTATGCGTTACGGGTACGAAAAGAAAAAAAAAAGACTACGAATGAAAATACTCTCTTAAATGCATATTTTCACTCCATTTTGAAATATGGATTTTTTTGGGGGTAGCTCAATTTCTAGTATAACAGCCTCTAGAATGCAGAAAAAGGCTGGTTGAATAAAGAAAGGAGTGTATCAAATTGAATCTTATAAACCTGTTTATATTTCTTGATTCTACCTCTACCATGCATTTAAAAATATGCCTTACATATCAGTAGCAGTAGGACAACAACTAATCGGAAAGGAACTTTCCAAATGATTCCCGGTCAATGCATGTGAGATTTTCGAAGTGAAATATCACGTCCTGTGGTTTGGATTCTATGTAAAAATAGAGGTCCTATGGCTCATGATCTCAAGATCAACAGTCACGTAAAACTACAAACTTTCTTTTCACCTCCCAGGAATGGAGGGATTTGGGTTTGAGTTCCGACAGCATCTCTTATCAACTCTTATGCTTCAAAGTGTGTGAAGCTATACTCTCAACTTATTATTATGGATTTAAGATTTCCGTTTGGTTAAGATAATAGCTATCAGAGTCTGCAATCATCACCACGCACAGCAATAAATTTTGTTGTTGTTAATTCATTTAGGGGCTTTGTGACATTGTGGTCATTTAGCCCCGTGTAGTTGGGTGTGTGTGGAATTTTTCTGGTAACCTTCACAGCAATAGAACTTTGGTCAGTGACCACATGGCAGTCCACAGTTTCAGCTATTACAACAGGGGTTGATAATAGTACATTATGCAATGAGCCTATAATGGCAATAATTAAGACATGAGTATGTTTATAAAACGAGCGAAACGAGTTTTATAATTTCCATACAAGTGTCTTAATTACCATTATAGGCGAGTTGCATATGACTGTTTATGTTTGACGATATTAGAACTATTTTATGTTCGAACATAAATATTCATAAATATCTGCCGAGATTTCGCCAGTTTTATGTACTGAACAGAGCGCATGGGACACAGAGAAGAATACCTTGCATTTGACCATGGCCTCCTCGAATACCCCACTATGGCACTAGCCACGCAGTGGAATTTAAAATAGGAGGCCGTGGAAGTCAGTGCAGGTGCGATGCTATCCTTACCTAATTGGTCACACAACTGTTTCTTGAGCTCTCATTGGTGGGAGAAACTGTTTCATAATGAAAAATAGTGTTATAATGACCCTCATTATGATACAGTTTTCTGACATATAATATTTACATTTCAACATCGTCGAACATAAATGAACCTTTAAGTGTGAACTGATTGTGGTGTAACTAGTGTGTGCACTTGCCCAGAATGCAAGGGATTCAAGTTCAAGTTCCAATGGCAGTCTTGTTTAGAACTTTTACTGTTCAAAATAAAAATACAATTGTTGTTAATGCCCCCATGTACTTCGGTGTGTATTGTGTTGGTCTGATAATCTGTGATGACTGTAAAAGTGTAACAGTAATTATTAGGGCTGCGGTAGGTGCGTTAGGACTTGAAAAGTTACCATCCCTACATTTTCCACGAGCAGGAGAGAAAAGATAAACAGCAAAAAAGGACATACAAATGGAGTGGTCAGGACACAGTACTAGAAGTAGCAAAGGCTTCTTGGGACAATGATGTGTAAAGGCAGGAAAAAGTGCACATCCTGGAGGAATGACATAGTGGAGTCGACATGTAAAAGTAAAAACGAAGGCTTAGCGGTACCAAAAATGACTCCAAACATGGAATACAGCAGACAAAGAGCTTTATGCAGTGGAAAGGAACAGAACAAATAATAGTAGAGTTCAAAAGGAAATCATGCAAGGAATTTGGAGATAAATTGGAAATGTTAGGTCAGGTGGTAGGAAAGCCTTTTTGGAATGTTAAAAAGAATCTTAGAAATGGAGGAATGAGCAGTGTTTTGGATAATTCTTGGAAACTCATTGTATATGCCAAGAAAGCACTGCGAAGATGGCAGGAATGCTTTGAATATTGCTAAATGTAAATGGAAACTTTTCTGGCAAATTGGCATACTTTGAGATTATACAGAAGAGTGAGGGGAGGAACAGAATCATGGTTGAGATATTAGAGAGGGTGGTAAATAAACTACAATGTCACAAAGTGGCAGAGGTAGATGAAATTTGGAGAGAAATGGTTAAGTATGTTGAGAAGGAAGGGATGAAATGGTTGCATAAAATAATCAAATTGGCATGAGATTTAGGAAAGCTACCCTCGGACTAGACAAAAGCAGTAATTGACCCAATTTATAAGCACGATAACAGGAAAGATTGTTGCAATAATTATAAGACGTATTTCTTTGATAAATGCCCCTGGCAAAATTTATTTAGGCATTGTAGAAAGGAGAGTACAAAACTCAGAAGCAAGATACAAACCATGAAAATGAGATACCTGCAGAAAATTGAAGGCAAGACGTGAAGGGAACGAATCAGGAATAAAACCATAAGATCCGGAGTGAGCCGCTACAGCAGAGAATAGAGGCGAGTCAGCTAAGGTGGTTTGGACGTGTCCCCTGGATGCCAGTATCAAGGATTGGTGGATCTGTTTATGGAGCATGAATGCAAGCCACCAATCAGAGGGGGAAACCAAGGAAAAAATTGGAGGAAGACATCAGTGGAGCAGTAGAAATGAGAAGAAAATATTGGAATCAGGCCAAACAGCTTAAACAAGACAGGAAGGCCTGGCACTCCTTTTGGAAAGCCTTGACACTGGAAGGTCACAAGAGGACAAGTGAAGTGAGAAATGAGAGATCATTGACCGAGAATAAGATGGATGAAAACTAGTGTGGCTTTAGGCCACAATGGGGAAGGCAAGGATCAAGTTTCAGTATGCACCAGTAGTATTTATGTTTTGTAGATTTAGAGAAGGTGTATGGTAAAACTACTAAGGGAAAAGATGCTGAGCATTCTGAGGGATTATGGTATCGAGGGAAGGATGCTACTGGTAATCAAAATTATTCATGTTGATAATCAGCCTGCAGTAAGAGTTGATGGTAGGATGAGTTCTTGGTTCAAAGTTGTTACAGGAGTCAGACAAGGCTGTAATCTTTCTGTCATTTGTAGCTCTTCAGTCGGTCAACACGAATTTGCCCAATGAATAGGTGGGGTACAAAGTATAAATGTGTGAATACACTCCCGTAAAAAATTACATGTACAGTAGAGCGTCTATAATCCACATTCAATTCCGGTGAAAAAAATACATACAGTACATGTATATTTGTTATTTGCAGCTCTTCTGTTGGTCAACACGACTATGCCCAATGAATGGGTGGGGTACAAGATATAAATATGTAAATTCACTCTTGTAGTGTTGACTTGTCGCTCGGCCTGTAGTGACTGTCACTATCTTTCGTTAAAATACTTTATAAGTTCATATTAATTCATCATCATCATCTTGTACAGTTTCCAGCCCCAGGCTGGGTCTGTTTGGAACATAAGCCTCGCCACTTATTTCTTTCTTCCCACCACCTCTCCGCTGTCACTCTGGTCCAGTCCTCGCCTCTCTTCTTGACACATTCCTCCACTCCTTTCAGCCATCGATCTCTTGGTCTTCCCCTTGGTCGTTTCTTCTGCATCTCATGTATCCTCTTGGGAATCTTCTTCTCATCCATTCTCTTTAAGTGTCCATACCACCTCAGTCTTGATGTCTCAATCCTACCTTGCAAGGGCTCCTCTTTCACCATTTCCCTGACCTTTTCATTCCTCACCCTGTCTCTTCTTGTTACTCCGATCCTACTTCGCAGGAACTTCATTTCACCTGCCTGTATTCTGCTTATGTCTCTTTTCTTCATTGTCCACGTTTCTGAAGCATAGGTCAGTATCGGGAGATAGTAGCTTCTGTATAACACTTCCTTGCTTTTTTGTGGGACATCTTTATTCCACACTAAGCTCCTAATGCTTCTCAGAAATGCTTCTGCCTGTCTGCCACGTTCCGTAATCTCTTTGTCATTTCTCCCATTTTCCTCCACTATACTTCCCAAGTACTTAATTAATGGTTTTATTTGTCTGCTCCAATAATTTAACCACTAAAGTGAATTATTAACGGGTTTAGCAAGTTTTCTTTTTGTTATGAACTCAAACAACCTTTTCTTTTATAGTTCTTTTCGAAAATCCGGACATTTTGATAATCCGGACAGGGTCCGGTCACAATTAATCCGGATTATCGATGCTCTATCGTGTTAGTTAATTCAAACTATGAAATGTGGCAATTTAGGATCTATCACCATTGCTGTTTATTTTGTACATGAACCATTTGTTAAAGGCCATAAACTGGCTGGGTGGGATTCAGTTAGGTGGAAACCAAGTAAGCAGTCTGGCATATGCTGATAACCTTGTTGAAATGACTGACTGTCAAAATCATACAAGCCAACAAGTTAGAATTTGAACTGAAATGTAGGGAATATGGTATGAAAATTAGCGTTTCAAAAGCAAAGGTAATATGTGCACATCATCATCATCATCATCGTTTCTCCACTCCAGCAGGCCGGGTGTGGGAATGAACAAGTCCCTTCCATAGCTGTCTGTCCTGCCACCATTCTTCTTCCATCACTGTCCTCCATTCTACGCTCCTCTTAGTCAACGCTCTGTGGACCTGCTTCATCCACCCATCTCGAGGTCTACCTCTTGGTCTCTTGCCAATCATCTCCCTTTCAAAATAGGCTTTAGGTGTTCTACAAGAGGGCATCCTCATCAGATGACCGAACCATTTCAATCTCGACTCCTCAAGAATGTCAAGCACACTTCTTTTCAGCCCTAGCTTTAGGCGGACCGACTCATTTCTAATTTTGTCTCGTCTGGTCTTCTGAATACTTGATCTTAGAAATTTCATCTCGATTGCTTGTATCCGGCCGTTGTCCCAGGGAGTCATTGTAGCAGCTTCTAGACTATAGGTCAATATGGGAAGCAAGTAGGATTTGTACAGTGATTTTTTAGCTTCCTGAGGAAAGTTTTTGTCCCATAGAAGCTGTGAAACAGAGTTGTAAAACTACTGCGGCTTTTAGAGGTGCCGGGGTGCCAGAAATTTTTCCCCAAAGGGGATCTTAAACGTGCGAGTAAATCTACCGACACGGCTCCTTCGCATTTGCGCACCCTCACGTGCCAGCTGGTTGCGCCAGGATGCGATCCTGCAACCTTTGGGACAGCAAGCGAGATCGTTACCGCTGAGCCACTCAGTCAGTCAACCACATGTTAGAACTTAAACAGAAATGTAGGGAAATATGGTATAAAAATTAGCATGTCAATAACAAAGGTGATGGTGGTAGGGAAGAAAATAGAATGGATCTAAATTGATGCAAGTGGACCATTTTAAACACTTAGGTTCTGTATTCTCCCACGACGGCAGTATGGTAAAATAAATGCGAGTCGAGGTGCAAAAAAGCACATGCAGTGAATTCTCATTTGTGATCTACAGTATTCTGCAAGAAAGGAGTAAATATAGTGCGAAACTCTCCCTACATAGCTCAGTATTTATACCGACCTTGCTGTATGGAAGTGAGAGAGCTGAGTAGACTCAGGATATCTCATACATAAGCTAGAGGTAACAGATATGAAGGTAACACGAATGATTGTTGGTACAAATAGATGGAAGCAATGGAAGGAGGGTACTTGTAATGAAGAGATAAAGGAAATGAATTTGCTACATGAAGCTGTTTATGAGCCAACTCACATGGTTGGGTCATGTGATGAGGATGTGTGAGGAGAGATTACCTAAGAGGTTAATGAGCTCAGCTGTAGAGGGTATCAGAAGCAGAGGTAGACTTAAGAGGCGATGGTTAGATTCAGTGTTGAACGATTTCAAAGTATTATTTATTTGAGTCAGAAGCAATTACATATTATACAGTACACTAATTAAAAAATTAAAAAATGTCTCTGGTTAGAAGATCTTCACCCAGAAATGGGCCACTCCCATAGCGCTATCACAACCTTCCATTAACTCTTGTGTTGTGCAAGAGTATGGGCACAGCTCACAGGAAGACAGGTGTAATATTGTCTGCCTCTCACCACAATCGCAGAATTCTGATCCCTGTAGATATCCCCATTTATGTAGATTACTCTGCATCTCCCAACATCACTCCGAAGTCTATTGAGTGATCGCCTAGTTTCCCAGTTGGTGTCGTGGCCTGCTTCAAGGCTCTCTTTAGCCTTCATCCACTCTTGTGGTGTAGTGGATTGCCATAGCTGGGTCCTAACTACTTCAGGTTTAGCAGTGAGCATTGTTGTTGGTTTCCAGGAAGCTTTACCTTGATTTGAGCCATCTTCTTGAAGGGTGAGCACGATCCTCTCGTGACTGTTTTTTGTTCAGTTTGCGCTATTACCTTCCGGCATACTTTAGGAGGGGCTATGCCTGCCAGGTAGCCGGCCCCGTGGTGTTGGGGTAGCACGCCTGCCTCTCACCCAGAGGCCCCGGGTTTGATTCCCGGCTCCGTCAGGGGTTTTAGAAACTGACTTGAGGGCTGGAACGGGATGCACTCAGCCTCGTGAGGACAATTGAGTAGCTGTCTGACAGTGAGGCAGCGCCCCGATCACGAAAACAAAGATTAACGGCAGAGGGGACCCGATGCGCTGATCACGCGTCACCCCAATATCTGCAGGCCATATGGCTGGGCAGCAGTCTCTTGGTAGGCCTAGGCCCTTCATGGGCTGTAGTGCCAGGGGTTATTATTATTATGCCTGCCAGGTAATGTAGTTTGTAGACGGCAGTTCTGTTAAAACACCTGCCATATTGTCAACACTCAGCAAGGCTCGAAGATGACTCATCCTATAAATGAAGGAGACTCGTGAAGAGTGAGGGTACAAAATTAATGTAATGCGAGGTTCCTGTACAGTGTAATTTACATACATTGTAAAAAGACTTGTAGGAAGACCTAGAACCCGATGGATGGACATGATCAAGATTGATCTAGTGACCAGAGGATGGACAGTGGATGATGTTCTCCATGACAAGTTGTATATGGACAGGTTGAAGTGGAAGAGGCTCATAAACAGTACCGGGAAACTAGAAATGTACAATGATGATGATGTACAGGGTGGTTATAATTAAACTTACACTACTTGTGCGGGCTCCCTGGACAAACGAGTGATCGTAGGACAATGAAACGGTGTGGATACCTTTGGCAGGATATGCGTAAGAGACATAATGAATAAACCATTGAAAGGAACACATTTTAATTTCCACATGAGCAGGTAACAGGTGTTAATTACATACTATTATTGACAGTCCAGGTTACAAACGATGCTCAATGTGATGACCGTCTGCATCCAGGATAGCCTGGAACCACACTAGCGAGTGTTCGACCACTGCCCGCAACATCTCAAGTGGGATGTTGGCTACCTCCCTCGCGATGCTCACCTTCAAACGTCAACATGTGTCAGTGTCTCCCTGATACACCCTGTCCTTAAGGTAACCCTACAGCCAGAAATCACATGGGTTCAAATCTGGGGATCTTGGTGGGCACATAGTGGGGAACGATTGGCCGATGATGCGATTCCAGGCTGTCGTGGATGCAGATAGTCGTCACATTGAGCATTATTTGTAACCTGGACTATCAACATGATACGCCATTAACACCTGTTACCCGTTCATGTGGAAATTAAAATGTTTTCCTTTCATTGGTTCATTCGTTATCTCTCTTATGTCCTGCCAAAGGTTTCCACCCTGTTTCATTGTCCTACGGTCAGTCGTCCTCGCAAGTAGCGCTAATTTAATTATAACCACCCTGTATTTCAGTACAGATGGTCCCTTGCTAAGGCTGAACCAGACTGTAATTTAAAATGAAACCGTATATTTGCCGTGATGATGACAAAAAATAATGATAATAATAATAATAATTATTATTATTATTATAAATGATCCTACCTTTCTAGGCCTGGATATCTAAAACCTGGGGAGGAAGGGTTAATTTATTGATAATAAACAGTGTACATACATATCTGAAAATAAATTAACATATTATACTGTACATGAAAAATGTTATGGTAATAATGATGATAACAACAACACCACAGACATAGAAAAGTAATATTTTAATTATCTTTTTACTTTCTTTTTTTTGTTTAAGTTGGTATGTACTGTACTGTACCTACAATTGTTCTTGTTGTTGCTTCATTCAAGGGACTTGGTCATCTAGGTATTATAACAGAGTTTGGAATTAGTAAGTAGACTTTTGTCTTCAACCTTTAACGATGGATTACCAATCCCGGAGAAGGTATGTACATACTTTTAAGCATATTTGCATGATTTTAGAACTTTTGAACCGTGCAGTAGAATATTTTAAAAAATATTTCTATAATTCAGACTTTCTATAATTTGGACTAGACCTCGCCCCCATTAGTCCGAATTAGTGAGAGTTTACTGAGCTGCTGCTGCAACCACCACTGCCAACACCACAATAGTTTCTCAGTATTGAATCTGTACTCGTATCCGCTTATATACATTGAACTGCAGAAGACAAAAAAAAAAAAAAAATGAAGCTTCTAGTTTTACACGACTGTTAATCTCACAATCATGAGCCACAGCACCTCCAATTTTACATGGAATCCAAACCACAGGACGTGATATTTCACATCAAAAATCTCACATGTATTAACCAGGAATCGAACCCAGTCTGCCTTGGTGAGAGGCAATCAGCTTGACCACTGCAACAACACCCCCCTATCAAACATGTGCTAAGTCATGAGGAAGTTGCTTGGAGAAAACACTCCAGTCCATCACTCAGGAAGACTCAACATTGATTCAAATACCAATTTAGCCCATTCAAGAAATGAAGAGCACGAGCATGAAATGAATGTTATGTAAGGTTTTTGTAATTAAAATACAGTGTATTTCAGTAGAGATCGTTCCTTGCTAAAGCCGATCCAGACTAACAAAAACTGTAACCGGGCTAAGCCATGATAATGAAAACAATATTAAAAATACTGTAATAATAATAATATCCTTATCGTTCCCTCAGTCCTGAGGATGTGATCTCTGGCCATTTCAGCCCTTCATGGCCTAGTGCAAGATCTGCTGCTTGTGACAGGGAGGTCATAGTCACCTGGTTTTTAAGACTTTCGCAGACATTAAGAAATTGAAAGCTTTGGGGATGTTATACCATGTCATATTAATGAGCTGGCTGACGTTTTGCACTACTACTGTGGTAGGTTTTTGTTAAGGCTGAGAATCAGCTTAGGTCAGCCAAACACTCCACCATGATGCAAACTGGTTCAAGGCTAGGCTGGAAATGATGGTGTGTGGTGTCTCAAGAATTGACCGACTATTGTTCACTTCCGACCCTTATGGTAAGCAATTATAGAATGAAGTTGGGCTGGAACACAACAAAACAGTGATCTGTCAATACAAATTCCTGTATTATCTCGGAAATGCATAATAGAACATCATTTTCAGTTACTCTATGTTTTAGCAGCAGCTGCAATAGCTTGCAACTAGATCAATCGGGTACCCTCACATACAGTGGTTTAGTGTGTACGTTAATCCTATACTGGCATTCTTGAATTATTCACTCCTTAATATGATCTGGCGAATTTCTGGTATCAAGGATGTCGAAACAATGCAGAATCCACAAGTATTCATGATGCAACAATTTGCATGAAATATTTGTTTAAATTATATTCACAAGTAGTTACTAGTGCAAATAATATTAATGCCAGGAATCAAATCTGGTCCCCTCGCATAGTGTGGTTTCGTGTAATAGTTTATCCTATCCTTGACATTCACTCCTATAATAATAATAATAATAAATACAGCCTTTCAAATCCCCTAAGGGCAATGCACTCCTTCCTAGGCAGGGATTTCGCTCAATTATATTCATTAGGAGTCCTAAAGAGTTGCTGGCAAACTTCTGGTGTCAAGGCTATCAAAATAATGCAGTATCCACAAGTACTCGATGATTCCAAGGAAAGTTACACTTTACCATTCTAGCACTGTAGTTATATTACCCTCCTAGCCTATGTTCATATCAGATGGGTTCTACTAAATACTGGTAAGCTTACATGGATATTAAATCATAATTCACAGAACCAGGAAATATTTTCCAGCATGAACTATTTTCTGGCAGATAAAGGTTCCAATGAGGGTATGTTTCAATGTAACAACTTGCTAATCTAGTTTGCAGCTATTTTTGACATAATGATGATTGTTGTTTTAAGGGGTGGAACTGCAAAGTAATCTGCCCTTCCTAACACAGGAATGGTTTTGACATGGTTTCTAGAAATTATGATGTCATTCCACATCACCGCTGCACCATGCAGCCGGTCTGTTTTGCTTTGTTTTTTATTATTTTGGGCCGATATTCTGGTATCAGGCACCGTCTTGTGTTCGAGGCCAGGCGAATGGAACGTGACATTTCTCTGCCAGCACCGTGGTGATATTGCTATGTGTCTTTCGCTTGTCTGTATACACAATTTGAGAAGTGTCCTGTGACCCCTCCTTGCCAGGTTGATCATTCTAAGTGTAAGTGTAAGAGAGTCGACTGCATATTACGGCATTTTCAGATAATGCCAGTTACTCGCGCCGAATCCGCTGAGCTAGGTAGGGTGTTTTTTTTTTTACAGATAATGTATTACAAAAGCGGACTCGATTGGAGCTCACGCTGGTCATGTTTTGTTTATTTTTGTTTTGACACTGCTTAAAGGTAGCTCAATGTAAACAATGTATTACTGTTTTCGTTGTAGTTGTGATAGACTAGATTTATAAAGGATTTGTGCACTATTATACTTTTCTATAGGAGGGCCGGGAGCCTGGGCTTGCCACGCCCAGCGGCATAGCTTGGTGTAGGGACGCTCACTCGCCCCATGTACTTGTGTTGTCCCATCAGTGGCGATTCCTCCATGTAGGACGTGAGGATCATCCTACAGTCAGCTCTCAGCTGAAACTGTTTAAAAAAATTAAATTGATTGTTTTGTAAAATAGTCTTTGGGGCTACCTAGCACGCCCTCTCGATAAGTTCTGTCTCACTGTCATTGTCAGTACTTGTAACGAGTTCTACATTTCACCCCTAGATGGGTGAAGTGTGACCTTCACTGCCCAGAGTAGAAAGCTGAGGAAGGAAGCCTTGCATCCACAAAGCAAGTGATCATAGCTTTAGAAATGTATGGGAGCCCTTGAGGGGGGAGGGGCAGGTTTGGTCTGTTTAACGGCGCTCTGAGGACGTCGACCGAGATCCTCAAGTCTTGGTATAGGTTGAATTAAACCAACACTACGGGCTTATTGGTTATGATTTAGCGCGATCAGAATGGATAGTCTGTCTTCAGCGTGTGCACATCTTTGGAGTGGTATTTGGTTGTATTCTATTGAGTGATGTGTTCGTAATAGTGCTGTGAGACTGAATAATTAATATTAGACCGAGTCTAATATTTCAACCATGTCACGAAAACCAAGATTAACAGCAGAGGGGACCCGACGCGCTGACCACGCGTCATCCCAATATCTGCAGGCCAAATGGCTGGGCAGCGGTCGCTTGGTAGACCTAGGCCCTCGTGGGCTGTAGTGCCAGGGGTTATTATTATTATTAATATCTCAATTTAGCCCAGCTATAATAATTATCTTGATAATAGTGGTAACTACTGCAAGAAACTGGCGACGCCGATTCTGCGTGCGATCTAGGGGTTCACGCAGACGACTACGTCCTCGATTTAAATCAGCTGGCAGGTTTATATGCTGTACATGTTAGAAGTGTAGCTTTTGGGCTATGTATGGGTGTTTTAATTACAAAATACAAAGTGATCCCCAGTCATTTTACAGAAAACGCTGTGAGTATACCTACTAATGTTTACATACCTGTATTTTTTTTTCTATTAATCTGAGCATACCATACTTTCTTTAAAATATTGTGATTAAACTATCCATTTAATCCATTTCCAGGTGTGCTCAGTGAGTTGTGAAGAGCAGATAACTCCAAAATGCTGTTTCCAAATGCATTTGGGGCAAAGGTGTTGGCCAAAATGTCAGGGACATTTTGAAAATAGTTTTTGTATTTTATTTTGTCTGAAAGCACCCATGGGATTAGAAGCAGATTAACTGGTTCTTTTCTATCAATTAATCATTTTATTAATGCAACCAATGGCCATGTACTTTTATTTTCAGGACGGGTCAGGGAAGGGAATCAATTAATGACTCTAATGAAGGTATCTGTAACAGCTTTACGAAATTACTGACTGACCAGTACCGTATTTCAAAGTCCTTAAGGCATATGTGTTTAATTTTAATTGTTATTGGTTTTACGTCCCTGTTAAGTACTGTGGCTTTTAGAGACGCCGGGGTGCCGGAATTTTGCCAGTAAGTCTACCGACACTTGACACGGTTCCCTCGCATTTGCGCACACTCAAATGCCAACTGGCTGCACACCAGGATTCGATCCTGCAACCATGGGATCAGCTGGCGAGAACGTTACCGCTGAACCACGCAGCCAACCCTAAGGCATATGCGAATAGATCGAATGATTAGTCAGTGAGAAATCTTCCCACTAGAAATATCTAGCTCAATAAGATATTTCAAATGTAATTTGCTTTTGGAAGTATCTGTAGGCTAGTGAATCTGCTGTCATAAAATGAAGATCAAATGTTTTAATCTCAATATACATGTATTACATTCTTACTACTGCTCCTTTCGGATCAACATCCATCTCCCTTCCTTATATTATGCTAGAATAAGTACGCAAAGGCCTTAAAATCTGTAATTCTTTCAGTTTTCGAAGTTGAATTGTGTTATAACCCTCCTTGCACTACAGCCCATGAAGGGCCTAGGCCTACAAAGCGACCGCTGCCCTGCCATTTGGCCTGCAGATATTGGGTTGGCACGTGATCAGCGCATCGGCTCCCCTTGGCCGTTAATCTTGGTTTTCGTGATCGGGGCACTGCCTCACTGTCAGACAGCTACTCAATTGTCCTCACGAGGCTGAGTGCACCCAGTTCCAGCCCTCATATCAGTTTCTAAAATCCCTGACGGAGCCGGTGCGAATCGTGTTATAAGTTACTTCAATAGTTCATTCCAGTAGTTGTCTATTCGAGCCGTTAGATGGTAGCACTATGCGCTGTCACCGCTTCTCTGCGTGTTAAGTGGCAAGAGATTCCACTATTATCATAAAAGCTTTTTGGTTAGGCCTATCATACTACGTCCTGCTCATTATAAAAATCAGCAGTCGTCACTCTCTCATCGCCCATTCTCGCACAATTATTGACCCAATCCACAATTTTCATGTTGAATCTGGAGCTGGATCAATAAAGTGGTACTTTCCATTGGCTGTAAGCTTCTCGCACAGTCCGACAAATTAGCAGATATCCAGCATATAATTTAAATATTGACCAACTATCAATAGACTTTAACCTTGTTGTGATAAGCAAAAAAGGAAGGGGTCAACCTCTGAATGAGAGATAATAAGCTGTAAACTCGTATACACCTTCACTGTGGTGTTATAAAAGTTTGTCTCAAAAGTCTCATAAAATGTTGTGTCTGCGCCGTAAGTTATTCAAGGTCAAAGGTCACAAAAATCAGTTTTTTGCAATTATCTGTTTCTAAAGCTCCAATGATGTTAACATTATAAAATTTGTAGAGTATAAAATTTTCAACAAAATTTGTATTAAAACATTTTTCATACGCTCAACCGTTTTAGAGATAGAGGGCAGAGAGCCCGCAGCGCTCAGCCATACTCACTGCAATGCAAGGTCAACCATGAATCTCAGTGAGTAATACCTTGTATAAAGTTGTTAAATGATTGAAATATCATTAACAATAAATAATTTGTATTATTTATTAGTCAATACATTATATTTAATAACATTTTGCAAATATCTAATACACTGACTGGCAAAAAAAGTGGAACACTTTAATTTTTTATGTAATTTCTTAATTTATTCCACTAAAATGTATCGGATTTCCAATATTTGCGTTATTCATGTAAATTTTAGATGGTTGCTACAGAAAATACCGAAACATGTTTTACAACACGCTTTAACTCACAAATTTCGTTACATTTTGCAAATCTTACAATTTTCTATTTTTTAGTAATGTTCTTTTGGGCTGGTTTTTATCAAGCGTATTGCCAAACAAAATAGTATTAATGTTTGCACTGCACTGCACGAGAACACTGGTCACTAAAAACGAGTGTTTCCACCCTTAACGTCTATGACAGCTTGTAAACACTCAGGCATACTGTTCACCTCGTCGAATGGCATCTGCCGGGATGCGATCCCATTCCTCCAGCAGCGATGTTCTCAGTTGTGCCAAGGTGGTGTGGTCACGCTGTCTGACGTTCCTTCCAAGCATATCCCATACATGATCGATGGGGTTCATGTCAGGACTACGAGTTGGCCAGTCCAGGGTTTGAATCCCCACTTCCTGCAGATATTGTACAACACAGCGAGCAGTATGAGGGCGGGCATTATCCTGCATCAGCATGAAATTCTAACCTATGAAAGGCGCAAAGGGATCTCTTCGATGTACCTTTGGGAATTGAGCGTCGCGTGATCGATGCACACCAACTCAGTGCTGGCCATAACGTTGATGCCACCCCACACCATAACCGAGCCACCTCCAAATGGAGTCCTGGAGGAGAAAGCAACATGGCTGTACCTCACCCCGCGCCATCTCCACACTCTTTCTCTTCCATCAGGAGATCTAAGGTTAAAGCGACTCTCGTCAGTGGAGAGAACAGAGGCCCACTGCTCGTGGGTCCATCCCAGATGCTGCCTTGCGAAGCGAAGACGCGCGCCTCTGTGATGTCGTTCGAGTGCGGGTCCACGTGCAGGTCTCCTGGACGAAAGATGAGCTTCATCAAGCCTTCTTCTTACTGTTCGCTCACTCACTCTCTCATTTCTGATATTTTCCAGTTGATTTCGTGCCTGGACTGCTGTGGTATGGCGATCACGCAGAACTTGCAGGGTGAGAAATCTGTCATCCCTAGCACTTGTGCAT
Organism: Meconema thalassinum; assembly: GCA_946902985.2. NCBI lineage: Eukaryota > Metazoa > Arthropoda > Insecta > Orthoptera > Tettigoniidae > Meconema > Meconema thalassinum. The sequence continues at coordinate 302,394,637 of OX336393.1, forward strand.
CGTCTACGGCCTGACCCTCGTCTCCTGTCGTAAGTTTGGAGTTCTCTGTAACGTTGCACTGCACTGTGAATGCTACCGAGAGATAATCCAATGACCTCAGCAACATAACGGAAGCTGCAGCTATCCTCCACCAATGCAACTGCGTGTGCAGCTCCTTCACGGCTAAGAGGCACGTTTTAGTGTGAACTGCACATGGATAACTTGCTAAAATGTATGACAATGGTTCACACGTGTTCAACAAATGCCAGTTGTTATCCCTAGAACAATAAGCGAGCGGCAACACTCAAAAACCGTAAACGCTTACAGTGCGCTTCCCGCCATAAAACCATTAAGATAGGCTCATCGAAGATCGGGGGTAATTGGTGGTAATAAACCACCCTAAGAAATGTCATATTATCAATTTCAATTCACGGATGTTTCAGATGCATGTTCTAAAGCGTGACAAGCTTTTAAAATGTGATTAAATCTTTTTCATGGCTAATTTTATACTATTTATATTACTTTTTTTAACTGTTCCACTTTTTTTGCCAGTCAGTGTATATTCATTTAATAATACTTACCTACTTTGGGTAATTAAAAACTAATTAGATGAAATACTTATTGTATATCCTAATTTTATATTCATTTATTTATTTAAAGTAGAAATAAAACGAGTAAATATATTGTAATCTTACCATTATTCAGTAGCTATATATTTCTTACAATTTGAATTGAAATGGAGTGAAAATATATAAATCTTTAATTATTTGAAGAACAAAAGTATTTTCTTCTTCTTCTTCTCCTCCATTATCATCTTCCGGGCATGTGAAAATGTCACTTTCATTGTCATCATCTTCGATGTCCTGAATCATCGTTTCCAGGCCTTCCAGAATGTCCGGGTCAAATGCACTCTCTTCCTCAGAGTCACTTTGTGATGAAACAGCATTGAGGCAAGCTTGCCCATTACACTTGCCACAAGCTCAAGTGCATTGCAACCCCGATTTTCTGCACCCACAGCGTACACCACATTCATTCTTACAATTACAAAATAGTGTCTTAAGTAATTCCTCAGGAGCTGGTGGTAATATTGTTGTTTTTGGCTCCAGGAGTTCATTTTGCCCCATTCCTGGGGATCTAAATCATGCCCTAACAATTTTTGAACCTGTCGGTGGAAGATTGGACAACTGGACAGGTTTATGAAGCTTTGTAGACTTCATAAACTGAGTATATCGAAGATGATGATATTGCCCTCAGATTTAGGAGCATTATATATCGCTAGTAAGATGCGTAATCCATTTTCGTATAATTGCTGTACAGGGCAGTTTTCTTGTAGAAAAACTTTAGCCAGTCAGTTGAAATGGGCAAGTTTTTGTAGAGATTTGATGAAAGTTTTTCTCCCCTTTTTTAAATAGCGCAGAAGATGTGTCACAGCCAATGAATGCATGTAAAAATAATATATGTTTTTTTGAAAGGGGATATTTGTCAAAACATTTTGACGAATAGATTTGTGCTTAGACATTGCCTTTTCCAACCTTTTTAAAGAAACTATCAAATCTATGTCTTCTCCAATGATGACGGGAGTCCTCTCATGTTTGGATTCTTCGATAGCTGTTTCTATGATAAGTACATCTGCATCATCTCTTGCTTGCTTGTTTTGTTCTAATATTTATTTACACTCTCTAACTTCTCAATGAGCATATCAATAAGTTTCTTTTTATTACAATGATTTGACAAAAAATTATCTTATTTTCAGTTTTTTTTTATGACAAATTTAAGATTATGATTTAAGCTAATCTCATTGAAATTATGTCATTAAGCATAATCAGGATGTCTACCAAAACCAACCAACAGATTTCCCTGATTTTTCCAGGATAAATCAGAAAATTCCCTGAGTAACAGTAGCGGCCGTAATAAACATATATAAAACAGAGTTTGTACTTAAAGAGCATTTCAAAAAGTGCCTGAACAATAAAGGGTAGCATGACAAAGTTGAAAAGACAAAAACAGAAAAATATACGAGGTTCGAGTCCTAAGTCATGGCAACTATTTTTTTTTCTCTCGCGAACAGGGGACAACACGGAAAATCTACGATATGCATTTGGAAATATAGGGCATGTACGTATGCATAGTGCCTGAAGATAAATTCTGACGTCAGGAAATGCTCGTAGGTAAGTGGCAGAACACAGGCCATTGGTAAACATTGTTTTATTATGGTATAGACAGCAAATGCACAAGACTAGGTACAAAGGACAGGTCTCCACTGGTTGCAGACCTTCAAAATAATCACCCAAGGTATCTAATGTGTGATGCCAGCGGTGGGGCAGGCTCTGAATACCATTCGCTGCATGTGTATCGCTAACACCTCCCTCCGAAATGCTGTTACGATGTCTTCTTTGTTAGCAAACCGTCGTCCACTTAGGCCCGTATTCACCAACGCCAGTAATTTGATTATCTTGGTTTATTGCTGCAAGAATCTCAGATAATAGCTATATTGTTATTCACCAACACAATCATCTCGGTTAATAGGGATTATCCTGGTTAATCACTTTACTGGAGAAAGGTTGACCGGTAAAATGCCAAAAACTAAGATATTCAACAGAACAAGATGGCGTGCAGACGAATGGAATACCTAATAAATGCTAGAGAAAACGATAGTGACGAAGAATATCAGCAAGAATATACAGGGAAACGGCCTATGTGGATAAAAGAACGTGCCTCATATTTTGAGGATTACGATGATGTTGATTTTATCACACGTTTTCGGTTATCTAAATCTACGTTGTCAGTATTGTCCCTCATAGAACCTAACCTTGAGTTTGCAACGGACAGGTAAGGTGAATACTGTAACTCCAATAGTGAGTACGGTATATAGAAAGCATTCACTGTAACTTTAACAACTGAATAGTTATATTTGTGGTCTTTCAGGAACCATTCTGTGTCGCCAATAAATCAATTGCTCCTTGCATTAATGTTTTATGCTACTGGTAGTAATCAGCTGAGCATAGCGGATTTTGCAGGGGTGAGTCAACCAACAGCTTGCCGAATCGTACATCGTGTGAGTGCTGCCATAGCCGCTTTACGACCTCGCTACATCAGTCTTCCGCAAACACCTGAGGCTATAAAGCAAACACAGATGGGTTTTTATAACATTGCCAGATTTCCAAAAGCAGTAGGGGCAATGGACTGTACCCATATTCGAATATGTTCTCCTGGTGGTAATCATGCCGAATTATTCCGAAACAGAAAGGGTTATTTTTTGCTGAATATGCAAGCAATATGTAATTGTAATATGGAATTTACTAACCTCGTGGCTAGATGGCCTGGAAGTAGTCATGATAGTACGATTTTCAACAACTGTGTACAACGAGCCAGGTTCGAACAAGGTGTGTACGGGGATTCAGTATTATTAGTAGATGCTGGCTACCCTTGTAGATCGTACCTAATGCCACCTCTGGATGCGGTTCGCACACCTGAAGAGAATCTTTATAACGAGTCACAAATAAGAACAAGAAATGTGATAGAGCGAGTGTTTGGCATATGGAAGCGAAGATTCCCGGTTCTTGCTTTAGGTATGAATTTAGCGTTAGAGCACACGTTTCCAGTGATAACTGCTACAGCCGTTCTACATAACATTGTGCGTCAAGCAGGAGAAGAGCTACCTCAGGACGATCCACAGCTAGAACTACCAGTACCATGGGCTGAACTTTTTAATGTGGCTCGTCGGGACAATTTCGTGAGAAGAACACTAATTGATACGTACTACAGAAGTATTTTATTGGGAATGTAACACTTGTATAATGAGAAGGAAACTATTGAATTACATTGATTTTAATTGTTTTTCCATTATTTGAGTTAATTGGTCTTGCTTAAGAAGCTCCTTCTCTCTTTCAAGCCTTATTTCATCTGCTGCCAGCTTTATTTTCTCCTGCTCCATTTGAAGGAAGTGAAGCTCCTTTTTCCATAAATGTTCCTGTGTTGCTTCTTCAGTGCTCTTTTTTATTGCCTCAGCCTTTAACCTATGAATTTTTGCCAAAGGCTCTCCTGACTTGCTTACCATTGGTCTTCGGCGCGCAGCCCAACCTGAAGAGGTCAGGTTTGAAGCTAATGGAGCTCTAACTGAATCTGAGGAGTGATCAGGCTTTTCAACTTCATTGACGTACTCGTCTTGGGCGCTGGTAACACTATTGCTGTTTTTATTGGGTTGCAGAGTTGGATGTATAGGAGACTTGAGCATATTTGATGTGTACTTGCTCCAAGTCACCTCAAAATTGGTAGTTGTAGGCCCAGATCCCTCCGCTAATACTACAGCATCATCACTGTCAATAACTGGCTTCTCTAATAGTTGTGATAATTCACTGTTGTCGTCGTAAGGGTTTCTCAGTCCTTCTGCTGAAGGTTCAATAAGTTCAATAGCTCTTTATAGAATAGGATCATTTTTGATGTTACTAGAGCCTCCACCTGTCTTCAGCACTTCCATCTTGCCTCCGAGGATGCTTTCCTGGCAGCTTTCTTGATGTTATCCCAAACTGTTCTTAAATTTACTGCATCTCGAGTAGGCCCATGCCCTTGTGTATTGAATTCTGTAGCCATTTCTTCCCATCACTCGTTTTTAATTAATGTTGTAACACCGTCTGTTTTCTTATTCTCTATGATGCTGATATTCTCAGCCACTAAATCTATCAGTAGTTGCTTCTCCTGAGGTGTCATATTAGGCCTCTTCCTACGTTTCAATTCAAAACTTGACATTATTTACGAATATATACTGCACTATGTCTCACACCTAACCTATAAAGCTACAGAACAGAACTTAGTTTTGACAATAAACATATGATTTGCGTGGCGCTATTCAGCTGTTTCCAGTGCTTCTATATGTCAGCGATGCAGTACACATTGAAACGAAAACCGAGATAATAAAGGCAATGGTGAATACCGATGTTTGTTATCTGAGATAATAGTATTAACCGAGTTTTCGAAATCTTAGATAATGGAAGAGTTTACCGGCGATGGTGAATATGGCCCTTAGTGGCTTCTCAACTTTGGGGATTAGATCATAGTCACATGGGCTCAGATCAGGCGCTGTATACCATTCGCTGCATGTGTATCGCTAACGTGTAAAACCTCCCTCCGAAATGCTGTTACGATGTCTTCTTTGTTAGCAAACTGTCGTCCACTTAGTGGCTTCTCAACTTTGGGGATTAGATCATAGTCACACGGGCTCAGATCAGGCGCTGAATAATATTCGCTGCATGTGTATCGCTAACGTGTAACACCTCCCTCCGAAATGCTGTTACGATGTCTTCTTGTTAGCAAACCGTCGTCCACTTAGTGGCTTCTCGACTTTGGGGATTAGATCATAGTCACATGGGCTCAGATCAGGCGAATAAGGCGGATTTTGGAAGAACCTCCCATCCCCACCATTGTAAGCGATGCTGAACGATGGCTGCTGTGTGAGCTGTCACGTAATCGTGTAGGATTATGGCGTCGTCCAAACGATCAGGATGTTTGGTTGGCATGGCACGACGCAATTGGTACAACAAAAAGGAATTGTAATACACTGCATTAACAGTGTGCCCTTCACGCACTGGATGACACACAAGAACACCTTGAACATCATATGCCAGGATGACCATAACCTTATTGGGCGACGGATTTTGTCGAACCTTGCGTCTCCGTGGTGACCCCTGACGGCGTCATTCACTTGACTGTCTCTTCAGTTCAGGTTCATAAGCACGTGACCATGTTTCATCGATTGCAATAATGCGATTCAACATGGCTTGTCCTTCCTGCCAAAACCTCTCCGGATTGATGCGACATGTTTCGTAACGAGTCCACTTCTGTACCTCCGTTAAGTGATGTGGCACCCACTTTGCACAAATTTTACGCATCTGTAGGTCCTTGTGTAAAATGCGTCGTATTGTTGCCGCTGGTATTGCTGTATGTTCTTGCAATTCCACGATAGTCCAGCGCCTGTCCTTCTGTAAACACTGATCGATCACCATTATCCGTACATCTTTGTCCATGGACACTGGACGGCCTGAATCGGCTGTTGATACTCTTGCCCGTTTGAGCATCTCCACCCACCTCGCCACTGTTTTATAGGGCATGGCATGCACACCTAATGCTTTCCGCAGCTCTGCTTGGCATTTCTTCCGCGGAGAACTGAGATTTTAATATACGATCGTTGCTCCAGCTTGTTGACTTCCATTGTGTGGCGCTCTCACTCACACACTGAACTTGGGGGCATGCTCAGACCCACACTGTTATTTACACACACCATCTTGTGGCATCCTACGCAAGTACATACCGTACGTTTCCAAATGCATATCGTAGATTTTCCGTGTTGTCTCCTGTGTCGCGAGGAAAAAAATAGTTGCCATGACTTATGACTTGACCTCCATATTTTTCTATATTTTGCCAATTTCTAAATTTTTCATCCAGAAAAACTATTGTACTTGCGAGTATTGAAAGTAGCTCGTCATGTAATTTTGTTCTCTTCCCAGCAAGAAATGAGAGCTTTCTTATTTAACGCCAGTACGAACATACATCTACAACAATCATCACCAGAATATACTTTTCCCCCATCAAAATTTTAATTCTTAATTTCCAATTATTCAAGGTTGGACCTTGTAAACCTAAAATTCACTGAGTGTCATTGAAATTCCCTGATATATCCAGGATTTAAAAATTCCCTGAGTATTCACTGTTTTTCAGGTTTTCCCGAGTAGTAGACACCCAGATAATTAACACTCCGAACAGGAAAGGGTTGAAATTCTGGCTGTATAACATTCATTTTAAACATATCACATGACACACAAAGCCTAGTGGAATGACTTTTTCCTCAAATGTCTAAATTATGTTGCCTTAGTAATTTATGCTGTATCTAATTAAACATATTATTGTTATGCCAGGAGAATCGGATAACAAACGTGCGAATGTGGAAAAAGTCTTGTAGAGGCGGATAACAGTTGTGCGGATGCGGGGCGGATAACAGTCGTGTGGATGCGGGGCAGTTGCGGATAACGTTTTGTTTATCCGTGCAGGGCTCTACTTATGGTTCCTTATAGCAGAACCTTTGTGATAAGTGACACAACATCAACTGATGAGGATGTCGTATGTTTGGATTTTAATTTCCTTTAATTATTGCATGTAGTCAGTCAAATTCTTTACTTGGTGAGGCGTTTGTCCTATGTGTGGTTGTAAGAGTTTGGCAAGTTATTTTGCTAGACTACGACAGGGTTTGCCAATGGTGTGGACTATGGGCCTAACGTATTTATGGTAGTCCGTAAAGTCTAGCTGGAATGATTTAGGTTTTATGAGCTATGTAAAGGCCACTGAAGAAAATTGACCCGTTTCTATGGAGTAATAACGCAACCTCATGACCCCACAAATGAATATGTTTTCTTCCATTTGCACAACAGAAAAACATTTTCAGATTCCCACATAAAAAATTAAAAAAAATAAAGAAAGGAACAATAGAATGGTCCGTAATACCAGGCATTTTAATAGTATCTGGCAGAGGTGCACATACTTGGTTTTTATGGCATATTACTAATGTTGTCCCATTCAACTAAGAACAATTAAAACTGCTTATTTCATGGTGCAAATCATCCAGACAAATTTTAATGAGATTTAAAGAGCTGTCGTAAAAGGCTTACATAATTAGATTTTTTAAATATGAACTTGCATGTATTTTTTAAATATAATTGATGGTAATAGTTGCAATGAAAGTTAGATGACATTAACTTTAAGAGCTGTTTGTTTAACAATATTAATAACTACAATATGCTGAGGAAGGACTAAATTATTTCCAAAAGATGTACATTAAATTTTAATACAAGTTCAACTACAAGTATTGACCAGGTGGACCAAACAGTGTCCAAAAAGGAAGAAAAGCTATTACATACTGTACTACAAATTCCTTCAGTCTTATATGCTGTAGCTTATTCTACTAGGATACAGTTCACAGTGCAATTAAAATATTTTGTATTATGTACAATTTGGCCTCGTGGCAACTTGTTTTATGAAGAAAATATTATCTTATTAATGTGGCAAATATTTGGCATGATCGATGGGTCTCACGCAACCTACTGGCTGAGAATTAAATGGTGTTGACCGAGCAATGTGTTGCATACTGCTGGTTGTCTCAGCTGTCTTAAAGGAGCCAGGCAAATATTTCTGATGAGTAGTTCAGTCTGAAGGAGGAATTTATTGGTGTAGGTTGTGCTGCAAGTAACATTATGTTATTTTTATTTTTCTTAGCTAGGTATAGCCAGGAACGCTTACATCCTGTAACTCTTTGTTAAGTTATAATTAGAATGGGTTTTGAGAGATTTACTTTGAAACAACATGTTTACCTGCACAATTGTTTTATAAAAAAAAAATCCCGTAAATTCGCAGGTATTCCACACAAATCCACAATTAAGAAGTTGGTAAAGAAAGTAAAGAAAATAAATAAACTGCAGTAAGCTCTTACACAGGAGAAGGTGGATAAAATCCTTACTAGCTTTGAATGTTCTCCTCGGAAATCAATCCAGTGCGTTGCTCAGAAGACTGGAGTAAGTCTGTTCGAACTGCCACATCCGTCAAGCGAATCGCGGACAGTTTTGTTCACAGATTCCGAAGACACATTCATAGCTCAGGCAGCTAGTGCTCAATACCCAACCAGCAGGCTGCATGAGACCTTACAATCATGCCAAAAATCACCCTGCATAAAAAATTATTAATAAGCAGTCTATTTAAAAAAAATCCCTTGGGTAGGCATACATCATAATGGTGTTCTGATATGACTAAAGAGAAGGTTTCCAGATTAATTTGTGTATGGCATACAATGATTGGGCTGAGCAAAAACCTTTATGATATAATAATTTATATTAGTAAATATATGTACTACTTGGGATTACATGTGATTTGGAACAGCTTAGATCACAATTTGTTATAGATAAAATATGTATGTCTTTAAGTGACAATGGATGGTTAGTTCGTTATTGTTGTTTTAAGGGGTGGAACTACGAGGTCATCTGCCCCTAAAGACAATGGATGGTAACAATGATTACAATAAGTAGCAGTTCCACTATGCACAGGCAAAGTAATTTTTTTTTCTTTCTTCCTTCAGAAAAATGAAATATTACTTACACCATTCTGTTTTTTGCCCACTGACTGTACGAAATCATTTTTGTCATCTGATAAAAAAAAGTATACTATAAATGAGTTCCACTATATTCCAGCAGCCCTTCTATATTTAGGTAAGTAAGGAATGACTTCAAATATAATAAAGAAAAATGCACACCTAGAAATAAACATCTGTATTCTGTGTTATTCGATTCAAATAAGACAAAATATAATTGAGAGCTAGAAATCACATGAATCCTAGCTTTAAGTACACAAATGCTGAAATTTAAAATAAACCAGTTTTACAATGTAGACAACCTACAAAAGAAATGAAACTGATAGCACAAGGCAATATTTTCTCACAAGAAGAATAAATATAAACACCATACAGTGAAACCTTCATCTATTGTTGCTGGAAGTATGATTTTCTCAGATTTATCGTCCAAATTTTGCAGTCCTAAGAATCTTCATATTCAACACGGGTTAACAAAACCTGCATCTTGTTCCGTAAGTGTTGTTTTCCTAAAGTCTGCAGTGTGAAAATCTTGGTCCCCACAAAACTTAATTCTCTACGAATTTTCAAGGAAAAGTTTATAAAAAATTAACACAATAGCAATTTGTGCATGACTTGCGATATTTGCAGAGTATCCCTTACTAAAGATGAGAATGTTCCTTCTGGCTTATTCTTGTCTGAAAGTATCTCTCTGTGTGCATGGAGGAAAGGGGATCAAAGCGTAGCTTTTCATTTTATTTAAATTAGGTATCATACCTAAACTGATTTCGTAGACAACTGCACATGGAGTAACAGTAGTTTCTGAAAAATGTGTGTTAATGCATGTATTTGTGGATTGAATAAAACGCTGCTACGTTCACCATTTGCTAAAAACCTTTATTATGTGCTGGGCGGCTCCTCTCCCGGTACGTCGGCGCACACGATTCCGGCGATCACTGCGGGCAAGACAGAAGCGCGATTCATCACTGAATACGACCCTTTTCTAGTAAGTTTTTAACAATTCAAGACAATTGATTCAAAGCTCCCGCGAGTGCCGGTCGCAGGAAACCTAACCGATCGATATGTAATCGATTCTTTCCATTAGATATCGAAAGCCATTTCATGGTATGATCAGCTCCAATATAAATGTGTTGAATGTTGATGTGCATGCTGGTAGTGCAGTGAACTACTTAAGCGAAAACAACACCTTCTTAGATACAACTTGTCCCCTCGCGTCTCTGTTATATTGAATTTCCGAGTCGTACTGCACAAGTTAGCCTGTTCGAATCCAGTTGATTGTTTTAAACGATGCACAGTCAATTGTCGATTAGACAAAATATGAGCACTCAACAATCAACCAGATTAATTCTTGTGATTAGGTTAACTTTGTAGTACGATCCTAATTCTTACTTGGCAAAATCATGATTCTTCTCAACATGGCTTTTGTTTCCTGTTGACCCTAGGGTTACCTTTGGGTGTGGCGAACCCATCGTACAAATAGCCTAAATATGATAGTGTGCGAGTTGACGCCTCGGATGGAGGTCCTTGATTCACGCCCCGACCCAGATCACTGGAACCGGGAAATGAAGAAGAAACGGTTGGGAATTGGAGGTTCTCTTGCAATAGGTGATCGATAATAATTTTATGTTGCTCAATTAAAGGATTAAATTGCATCAAAAATATGCCATTTGATATTACACTGAAGAAAATGGAAATTGCAACACCCAGAAGGAGTGGTGCTACATTGCTGCAATTGAACATGCAGGACGAGTGTTCGGTTGTCATTCGATGATTACACTTTCAGGTCCCTCTGACCGCAAGTTTGGACAACAATCAATACAGGATATGCCCACCACGAGCTGCAATACATTGATGAATTCGGCGAAGCATGGAGTCAATAAGGCCCTGGATCGCTTCCTGAGGAATTGTGGCCCATGCTTGCTGCACTGCACGGGTGAGTTGCTCCAGAGTTTTGGGTGGCTGAGGACGGTTGGCCAGTTGTCAACCCATCATGTCCCACACATGCTCAATAGGACTGAGGTCCGTGGATCTGGCGGGCCATTCTAAGGTTCTGATGTCGTGGAGGGCTTCCCTGGAGATGCGTGCAGTGTGAACCCGGGCATTGTCCTGCTGAAACATCCCATTAGCAATGTTCGCCATCATAGAACAACCACTGGATTGAGTACCCTATCAACGTACAGTGGAGCAGTCATAGTGCCCTCAACAAGCACCAATTGTGATTTCACATTAAAGCCAATAGCTCCCCAGACCATAAATCTTGGTGTTGGCCCTGTTTGCCTCTCGACAATAAGGACTGGGCGGCTCCTCTCCCGGTACGTCGGCGCACACGATTCCGGCGATCACTGCGGGCTAGACAGAAGCGCGATTCATCACTGAATACGACCCTATGCCATTCGTCGACCCACGTCGATCGTTCTCGACACCAAGCCAGCCTTACACGTCGCTGTTGTGGGGTCAATGGAACACCTTCTGCAGGGACACGGGATCATAAGCCAGCTGCACGCAGGTGATTACCAACTGTTTGTTGTGTAACGTGGGGTGCCGCAGCAGCTCGAATTTGCGGGCTGTTGCATGGGGTTCCATCCGTGCCATCCGAATGATGCGCGATCCTCTCTCACAGTTGTCTGTCGCGTTGGGCCTGTGCCAGGTCTACGAGTGTGGGTACCTTCATTTAACCACTGCTGCTATATACGTTGCACCGTAGATGCCTGTCGGTCAACACGTGCAGCGACAGTCCTTAGCGATAATCCAGCCTCACACAGCCCAATTATCCGAGCCCTCTCAAACGGCGACAGTTGTTGATAGCGTGCTCTCCTCTGTCGTCGAGGCATGTTTGACAGGGAAAACTTCACAGCACAGACTGCAAGTCAACTACGCTACACCAGAGTCCGTATACTGGAGTTGATTCCTCTGCGACCAATCACGTGGGGAGACCTGTAGCAACAATCCAATGGGTCTGAAACTTTGATCGTTTACATACCTACATGGCATCGTTCCATATCTTGACACTCAACACAAACGACCAATGCCGTCAGGGTGTTGCAATTTCCATTTTCTTCAGTGTGTATTAGATTGGTGACATTTCATAAAAGCCAAATGTTAGCATGTAGCATAAACAACCTTGCATATTTTGGCTGGGCTTGAATACTATCCCCTCCTAAAAGGGACAATTCATTAGAATTGGGATTATTAAGCAATTTGAACACAATCCTCCATTTATCATTGCCCCACATCCATAATTTTTTCTTAAGGTCCTGCCAAGAACAATAATTGAGGTTTCACTGTAATTACTTTAACTGTCAGATAACCTTGATGATGATTGACGTTTTAAAGAGTGGAACATCAAAGTTATCTGCCTCAATCTAGATATTCCACCCCTTAAAATAACCACCACCATAATCAGTAACTTGAAAGGTTCTCTACAGTTTTAATCCAAAATTACAAACTACTGTCTTGGAAGTTACTATCTTATTGCACAATTTTATCACAAGAGTATCTGTACATTACTACGTTTGTAATTGCACAGCATTCGAAGAAAATACACTTATTAATTCCTAATAAGAACTGTTGAAGAGATGATCTATGATAACATGCAACGTCTTAGAAAATACAACACATATCTACAATATCCAAAGTAGAATGTTATGTTGCTGCACAAAGTTGATATGAGAAAGGTTCTGCTATCACATCTAGTGCCAGGCTACTATAAAATGCACATTTACCTCCTGAAATAATATGTTTCCCCAATGACTGTAGGATAAAAGTTTATTTCATACAATTTCTTTTTCATAAAAAATGAAATCACATATTTTAGCTAAATTGTATGGTGCCTAGCATTACAATGCAGAAACTACTTTTCAAGAAGACATTTACCTCATACATACTGAATTGATTCACATCTGATCTTCAATACTCTTCGTGGATTAGTTTTCCTGTTGCACACGCGTAACATAACGTTATAGAAATTAGAGTGGTCATATCTGTTGAGCAACTCAAAAATATGGCCACAGTTATATCTTCTGTTCCTAGCCAATTGTATTGAGTTCAGCCTGTGAATTTTATGTCATTGCATGGTGGGAGTATGACTTAAGTTTGTAAAATAGCAGGGAGAAAATATCCAACTTTTAAATGGACTGGAAACTTATGAATGTTAAATCGACATCGATGTTACAGTGGCCGTAAAATTTGAGCCTTAAATAGAGGTTAAACATAAAATAATTACACTGAAGTCAAATTACATCGTCTTTCAGCATAATAGCTTAGGACACAAGAAACGAATGTTCATTGTGGGCAAATGTTATTTCTAGAAACATTATATCTGGAATTCACTGTATTACAACAAATCATCATTAAACTTGGATGGACACTGTTTGTTACTTCCACCCAGCATGTAGGCTGAATTTAGCATCAGGACCATAAGAATTTAGAAAAAGTTTGAGTTTTACATCAGAAATGTAAGGATGCAACTGCATTACTATGATATAGATTGGCACTGATTAGTCAAACGCACAATTTTTCCACACAGGTGTTGGTCCCAGAACATTGTAGAGAAATAAGCTTTGTGTGATAAATGTCGTGGACAATAATCACAATTCTGAGAAATCTGCCATATTTACAAACGTAACTCTCACCTGCTTTTTGGAATAAAAAATTAAAATATACTAGTTTATCATGTGATTCCTTTACCAACTGGCTTAATGCATCACCTTAATTGGTAGACATGTGTTTGTTTCTCTTATTGTAACAGTGCATTCAGGTAGCTCTTCCACAATAGTAGTAGCCTACATTCATCCGGTCCAAATTATTGTATCTTACTAGACCAAGTGTATTACCATAAACTGACACAAAAACTGAAACTATAATTGGCTTAAAAAAAAGGCTACTGGTAAAGTAATGCAAACTATAATAAAATATTTTACTGTTCTCTTAGGAAGAAAAAGACTTTATATAGGCCTAATATGTTTAAAATATTTCTACAGGGTTGTTTGAGTCTTCAGTCTTTTGACTGGTTTGATGCAGCCCTGTCCTGAGCTAATCGTTGCATCTCTACATAGCTACCACACCCTACATCGAACACAATCTGTTTAACATACTGTATTCTAACCTTGGTCTATCCCTACAGTTCTTATCCTCGACCCTTCCTTCCATAACTAAGTTTGCTATTCCTGGGTGACTTATTATGTGTCCTACCAACCTATCTCCCCCACAAACATCTCTCCTCTCTCAATCATCTTAATACCATTTCATTTGTAACCCTATCTACCCATCTGATCTTCATCATTCTCCTGTAACACCACATTTCAAATGCTTCAATTCTCCTCTTTTCTGCTGCTCCACCGGTCCAAGTTTCACTTCCATAGAGTGTCACGTTCCAGACAAAGGCTTTCAAAAATGACTTCCTAATACCTAAATCTATATTCGATGTCAACAGATACCTTTTGTGCAGAATTGCTTTCCTTGCCTATTCTAACCTACTTTTTATATCCACAGGGATACAATATAAAAACATGGGAAATTTTTGAAATGAATTCTTAGGAGCAATTCTATAGGTCTAAATAAAACTAGGTGTGCTATTTCCCACTTGTAAGATGTGATTAGTACAGGCATAGTGACAACAAATTAAACTGTTTTTGTTGTTGTTTCCTATGGCTAGCCCGGATTCCAATCCATCAGCTTTCTTGAGTTCCAAACTATTGAACTACAAAACAGATCCCAACAAAACTCAAGGTATTAACCATCTCTCTAGTGCAATATAATGATAATAATAATCCTCTTCTTTTTCTTCGGTGTTTGTCCCGCCTAGTGGCAGGGTCAGCTATGTGGGATCGTAGTCTCCATTTCTTTCGGTCTTGGGCCATGTCCAACCACATCTAGTGTGCAAGCTGCTTTTACTATCGTGTTGCCCTCTGCACGCAGCACATGTCCAAACCATCGCAGACAGTTTTCCTGCATTTTTTTCCCCTCGATTGGTGCAACACCAAAGAGATTTCTGATGTCATCATTTGAAATATGATCCAGTCTAGTGAAACCTGCTGACCATCTAAGCATCTTCGTCTCCATGACACATAGGCAACATTCTGCTTCCTTAGTAGCTGGCTAGCACTCTGTGCCGTAGAGAGCGACAGGACGAATGACAGTCCGGTAGATCTTAGATTTCAGATGGCCATTCATCCTATGGTCACAGGTAACGTCAGTTGTCATTCACCACTTCGTACAGGCTGCGTGTATCCTTGAGTTGACCTCCTCAGTAAGTCGCCCATCATCAGAGATAGTGGAGCCAAGATACTTAAATTTCGCTACACAGGGTAGTTCTTCTCTGTCAACGGTAATGGTCCCAACTTCTTGTATATCGGACATCATGTATTCCGTCTCCTTTTTGTTGAGGCGCAGACCACATTGTGCAAGTCGATTGTACCACTCTTGTGTTTGACGTTTGAGAACAGGTTTCCTCTCAGCAGCCAACATGACGTCATCTGCATAGAGAAGTGTCCATGGTAGCCGCTGATGCAGGTCTGACATTACAGTGTCCATCACAAGAATGAACAGCTGTGGTGATGAGGCGGAGCCTTTGTGGACATCTATGGTGATGCGGAAGTCATTGGACGCTCCCGCGGCAGCTAGGACATAGCTACTTGGTTCTGCGTAAAGCAGCTGCACCCACTTAAGAAGGTGTTCTGAGATGCCGTGTTCACGGAGCGCTAACCAGATTGGATCATGTGGTACCCGATCAAAAGCCTTCTCAAGGTCGAGGAAAGCAAGATGCAAAGGCTTATTTTCTTCAGAGTATTTCAGAACCAGTAGTCTTAGAGCGAAGATTGCATCTGTTGTGCCGAGTTTTTCACAAAGCCTCCTTGGTTCCTTGTGATTTGGGCAATCGCACGAATTCTTTTGTCAAGGATACTCACTGCCTCTCTGATCAGACAGCCACTCAATTATCCCCACGAGGCTGTGCACCCGATTCCATCTCTCATGTCAGTTTCTAAAATCCCTGACAGAGCAGGGAATAATAATAATATGAATAAAAACTAATATGACGAATATAATTAACATTTTATTAATAATAAAAAACACATCATTGGGATCATATAAAATTTCAACTCTTTTACTGCAGTAACATCACACTCACACAACAAAATGACTTAATTCACACAATAACTGTGTGCAAACGAACTTTGTGTAGCAACAGCCCTCATACATTCACAACTTGAATGAAGATATAAAGACCACAGCCAAAGAGTCACGTTCATCAATTCTATGCAGCACAATATTCTACATTTTCTACAAATACTTAACCATACTTCAACAATACATAAAAACAGTCAAGATACTTTAATAAATATAAGTCTGCCACTATGTTAACGAATGGTTTGGGACATATGCAAAGGAGTCAGCATTAACTCGAATGCAGCATCTTTCAGATTAGCTCCTCGCAGATTGGCCTCGTGTAAATCACTGCCGGAGAGGTCACAGTTCTGGAAATAGAATGCAAAGATATTTGCCATATTCTAAGTATTTATGATATCCGTATTGATAGATAAGAGTTCTCAAAAATTGCTATATATATGCCAATCATTTTATAACTTGGATATATGAATAGATTTGAATCTAGAATTTAACAATTGAGAACTCTGAAAATAGAGCAAGTCAGTTTGTTATAGCTGACAATGACAACAGCAATAACTTGATTGAGACTTTTACAACCCAGAATACTACAGTAGATATAATTGTGACTTATTTTATTAGGCATAATACCTGGTATAAAGTTAATTTTCAATCCAAGACATGTTGTCACCTTTTGGGTTTATGCCGAGTTAATTGCTTAAAAAAATATAAAAAAAAATTCTTTAACTTGTGTATAGATCCATGATATCCATTAGTATACATGGGCAGGTCATGCGTGGCTGGTCGAAAGTGCGTGAGAATTCTTCTTAAAGCCCGAGTTGAATACTGAGACCCTTGCATCCTAAGTTTTGATTTCTCTCCCAAACCTACTTCCGTTTCTTACGTCATCTTCCCTACGGCAGTGATTGGGCTTTGCCCTATTGCTCCACTGCCTAAAAACAGGCTAGACTGAACTTGCCCCACAGGTTTTTGAATACACAACACTTTTAAAAAACCTGCATTGTAGTGTTATTCCAATGGCCTTTGAGGTGGCACAATGTCTGCGCAGTCCGATGGAGAATTTGCAAGTGAAAGAAATTGTCTGAAGCAAGAATTATATTCCCTACCCCCCTACCAATGGTATTAATATAGGCATGCTTTCGACCAGAAGAACTTAATATGAAACCTAACTGTTTTAGCTTAGATTAGGAATACTTAGGGATGCAGAAGAACCATGGTCAGTCCCACACCATGTATAAGAATTCAAAAGGAGATTAAATTAATTCGATTAAATCAAGCCTTGTTTGTTGAACGTCATCATCATCATCATCAATGTCCCACTCCAGTCGCCCGGGTGTGGTTAACAAGCCTCCTCCACTCGTTTCTGTCCTTCCACTTTTCCTGCTCCATTACTTCCTCCACATCCAATCCAGCTTCTCCGATGTCCTTCCGAATCTGATCCATCCATCTTCTTCTTGGTCTTCCAACTGATCGCTTACCCTTAACTTCTCTTTCCAACTCCCTTCTTGCCGCTCGTTCCTTTCCCATTCTCTTCACATGTCCGAACCATCTCAGTCTTGCTTTCCGTATCTTCTGTACTAACGGTTCCACATTTAGCTCCTCTCTGATTTTAACATTTTGAATTCTATCTCTTCTTGTCTTTTTTACAGATGTTCTTAAAAATTTCATTTCTGCTGCTTGGATCTTACTATCTTGTCTCTTGTTAGTTACCAGCGTTTCCAGTCCGTATGTTACAATTGGTATGAAGTACTGTTTATATAGTGTTAATTTCGTTCTCCTGGGCACTTTGTCATCCCATAAAAGCTCTCTGACTTGATGATAGAATGTTGTGCTTTTACTTAGTCTGTTGTTAATTTCAGGGTTGATTTCATTACCTCCGTTAACAATGCTACCCAGATATGGGAACTGTTCCACATTCTCCAACCATTCTCCATCTATGTTCACTTGGCTTCTCTTTTCCTCTTTTCCACAGTGCAGGACTACAGTTTTCTTTTTACTAATTACCATTCCAAACTCCTTCAGCTTTTCATTCCAAATGTCCAATCTCCTTTGTACTTCCTTTTCTCCCTCTCCCCAAATCACCACATCATCTGCAAATACCAAGGCCTTCACTTCATCACTACTGATACTCTGTTTTACACGTTTTATGATTTCATCCATCAATATAACAAATAATAATGGTGACAGTGCACTTCCTTGCTTGAGGCCTTTTTTTGTATAGAATGTTTCAGAATCACCACTACCCACTTGTACACTGCTCTTACTCTCATAATACAACATTTTTATCTTGTTAATTAGTGATTTTGGTACATTCCTTTTCAGTAGGCATTCCCATACATATTTTCTTTTAACTGTATCATAGGCTTTTTCCACATCCAAAAATATAAAGATGATTTCCTTGTTCATTTCTAGATGCTTTTCCATTATCATTCGCACTGCAAATATCAAGTCTATTGTTGATCTATTCGGTCTAAAGCCATACTGTTCTTCCTCTAACTGAGGTTCTATTATATCCCTCAGTCTCTTGCCTATGACTTTCTCCATTATTTTTAGCCCATGTGATAACAATGTTATACCTCTATAATTTTCACATTTCTTCCTATTTCCTTTCTTGAACAGTGGTACAATGCTTCCTTGTTGCCAATCTTCAGGTATCCTTTCATCCTTCCATATGGCATTGAGGGTTCGGTATAGCCACTGTAGTCCAATGCTTCCTGCTGCCTTAATCATATCAGCATTGAATTCGTCTTTACCACTTGCTTTACCTTTGCTCATTGCTTTCACTGTCCTTTCAAGTTCCAACCATGTTATTGGGTTCTCTTCTTTTTCTCCATCTATTTCCATTTTCTTATCTCGTTCTTCCTCTGGGAAGTCATCCCCATTATAAAGCTTTTCAAAATACTTAGACATCACCTTCTGAAGACCTTTTTCATCATGTACTATGGAACCATCTTCTCTCTCTAATGCCTTGATTTTTTCTTGGTCTGCTCTTTTCGATTTTATTACTCTATACAGTAGTTTCTGATTTCCTCTACTATCTTGCTCAATTTTGTTGGTGAACTCTCCCCAGCACTTCTCTTTTTCTTTCCTGATACTCCTTTTTACTTGTAGTTTTAATCTTTTGTATTCCACATGTAACCTTTCTATCCTATCCTCATCTTTCTGATACGTTTTTTGCTTTTCCTTATCCATTTCTTTCTTCACCTTGTTCCTTTCTTTTATTTCTTGCTTTATTTTGTCTGTCCACCACCGGGTCTCCTTTTCCTTAACCTTTGCTTTTGTTTTCCCACATACCCCAAACGTATGAGACAACAACTGAGCACATATAAGAAAGAAGTTGGGTGCAGTAGCCTATAGAAATTACTCTCCAGAGACGTTAAATAAGGCCGTTAAGGGGACTTCTTCGATTTATTATTCATTAATGCCTTTGGTGTACAAAATTTCAATTTTTAGTTGGCGCTAAAACCTTAACACTTGTATGTGATGTGCAATGCCATAGTGGAATATATATACGCTATACGCTATATATTAGCAATTCCTACGCTAAGCTTCTAACTCTCGAAGACCTAACATTACTGCAAACTCCTACTGGCCATGGGTATGTATTGCAATGCGCAAGTGTACTTGCACGACCGTAGGTAGGTAGGTAATATCTTTGAGGTTTGAGCCAAAGGTACTCCAGAAGCCTGTGGTAACTGGATGGGGAGGGCCCACGTTAAATAAACGGTGGTTGGTACGCGTGGATGTTGACGGGGTGGAAGGAGTACCTTTGGTTGTCGGGCTGTTTTGTCGTATGTTATGTTAAAAAAAACAAGGCACCACTGTGTAATTTGAAAAAAAAAAAAAGCATGCATTATTCTAATAATTTGCACACGTCTGTAGTAAAACAATCTCAAATCTTTGATTCAAGTTTTCCGTGACTTACATGTAATCTACTTTTTGATTGGTTGGTTTTTTCCCCGTACTTTTTAACCCAAAAACAATGTTGTCACAAATTCACCCCACGGTGTGGGGTGAATTTGTGACAGCGTATTCCCTTTATATAGTCGTTCATATTAAAGATACAGATTTGTTGAAGACATAATCTTGTAAAGGAAGGTTGTAGCTATCTTATGACGTCATCCATTACAGTTTATGTTAAAAATTGATCAGTGCACGAGTGAAAACGTGCAAAACTTGTCACAAAGTCACCCCATTTTACAGTATTCTAACGGATAGTTTACTGGAGTTATAACTTGCTCTGCATATTCTCTACCAATAAATCATCAATCTGCTCTCTTGGTTGCTTCCTTCCCACAACCAATTTTCTTTTAATTTGCATTTCCTCTCATTAGAGATTTAGCCTCCTTTGAGCACAATAATAATAATAATAATAATAATAATAATGAGAAATTCCTAAGCGTAAGCTTCTTTTTAGTGCCTAGGCTAGTATTTGTTATTCCCACCTTGGTGTTCTAAGTTTTGAGCAGTTCTGAATCTCATTTTTAACGCTGCTGCTGGCAGTACCTGTTATTGTTCCTATTCACTTCATTTATATTACTGTAATTACTTTATGAATAAATGTGATTTTTGGGTTCTTCCCTTGCACCCTAAGTTTTGATTTCTCTCCTGAACCTACTTCCCTTTCTTACGTCATCTTCCCTACGGCAGTGATTGGGCTTTGCCCTATTGCTCCACTGCCTAAAAACAGGCTAGACTGAACTTGCCCCACAGGTTTTTGAATACACAACACTTTTAAAAAACTTGCATTGTAGTATTATTCCAATGGCCTTTGAGGTGGCACAATGTCTGCACAGTCCGATGGAGAATTTGCAAGTGAAAGAAATTGTCTGAAGAAAGAATTATATTCCCTACCCCCCTACCAATGGTATTAATATAGGCATGCTTTCGACCAGAAGAACTTAATATGAAACCTAACTGTTTTAGCTTAGATTAGGAATACTTAGGGATGCGGAAGAACCATGGTCAGTCCCACACCATGTATAAGAATTCAAAAGGAGAGGGCTGAAATTTCATTTCTGTTAGATTGTGCTGCAACGTGTTAGATTTTGTTTGTTAATTGTTAATTGTAATCTGTTTTGCAGGTTTTCGAAAATGAAGTGTATAGGAAATATTTTTGGACCATTCTTTGACCCCGCATCTCAAAGCTTGAAAAAAAGATCAAATAAAGACATACACTCACTATCACAGCAAGCACCAATACTCAACATCATTAACTACAGAAGACTTCAATGGACTGGTCATTTACTAAGGATGGGAGATGATAGGATGGTTTTACAAATCTTTAAAGAAGAACCAAGGGGAAAAAGGCCAGTAGGAAGACCACGAAGTTCCTGGAAAAATGACATCTCCAAATTTTGTAGACATCTGAAAGTGGACAACTGGTAAGAACTCACTCAAAACAGAGTTCAGTGGAGGCATTTAGTGAGATCGGCGCAGGATCTTCGTATCCCATAGAAGCCTTCTGAGTGAGTAATCTGTTTTGAAGTAAATGTAGTGGGTCAATCTTAGGTAATTATATAGGATAGGGAGGACTTGAGTTTGTATTGGCATGCTGTTGGAATCGTTTTGTTTGCCTTATGTGATCTGGTTAATGTAATTGTAATTGGGGGCGACGAGTATTGTTATTACTGCCATTGTTTACTGGAGGCAGATGAATTGGATTTCGGACCCGGGATTGCACTCTACCGTGTTTTAAACCACGTTGTAGTTATGGGATGCATGGGGCCCAGTCAGTCATGGAACCTTTAGGGTTAGTTTAGGTTAAGTTAGATAATGACGTCGGCTTGAAGGTGTAGCTGTTGGGCTTACAGGACCTGTACCGAGGGTTACGTTTCAGAAAGACAGATAACTATCATCCCAGCTGCCAACTTACAAGTTAAATTATATGTGACAGATTCAGTGTCTGCAAACATGGTGACTTTGAAACATGAGAGACAATAGTGAATACAACACTGATTCAACCTAAAAGCAAGAAATTAACACTATAAACCACCACGTTTGTAATGATGAGCAAAAAATATTAGGTTACATTGTTAGTAAATAGGTGAAGCAGACTATGTAAATCTTTGCCAAAAAAGGAAGTAACTCGCCTCCAAATCTGATCCCGCCAGCACTGCAGCACGCAGATCACAGTTCTGCAGGTTAGCATTCTTCAGTGTGGCAACACGAAGATTTACTCCTGCCATGTTGCTGCCTTCCAGATCAGCTCCTTTCAAATTGACTCCTGATACGGAAGATACAAATGAGCATCAATAATCATCCACATTCATAGATATAATTTTAGAATATAGCTTCATACTTTCAAGCATAAGAGATAAAAATGAGACCCAACGTTGATCTCATTTTCAACTTGTATACTTAAAAATAAAATAAAAACATTTCAATTCAATTGTTTATGAACGATAGCAGCAGTTTATTAGACTTAGGACTATGGACCCTAAAAAGTAGTGAATAAAATCACAAGAGACACAAATATATTTGGTCAAAGCGACTTCAAATCAATATTTTTTTATTTTTTCCCATAGCAGTACTGTAAATTTAAAAGTTTTTTTTTTTACAAAGAACAAATTACATGTCATATGTCTTCATAATTTCTGCTCCAGCAAGCCAAGTAACTTTCAGTTTTAAAATAAGACTTCCAATGTATCCAACATGAGGCTCTTCTACCTAGTATGTCTTATACAGCCATAGCTGTTGCTCCAATTTTGTGGCCAATCTTATTTTCTTTTGGCCAAGAATCTCCATAACCTCCTAGTAGGCATTTGCCTAGTAAAATCCAAAGGAAATTCTTGAGGTCTTTATGAGAGTTATTTACTTGAAAAGTCCATAGCACTTACGAGGGGAAGGCACCGGACAGGGCTCACCAATTTGGCTCAAGGTGTGTGAGTTGAAGCAGGTGGATGCCCCGTTCAAGTTTCCAAAATATCTCACTGGAGTAGGCCATAAGAAAAGGTGAAACACTCTCTGAAGATTTTAGAGTAGAGTTCGAGGGTTTTATTTTCAATAAGTACAAGTCAGTGGAGTAACGCAGTGGTCAAGCGCACTGCCTGGCAACTCGCCGGCTCGGGTTCGATTCTCGCTGCTACCGTTATTTCTTTTTTCATTTTGTTTTATTCCTCGCAATGTTAAAATATTAGTGGAGAGCGGGCAGTCAAGAGGGTAGCAACAGCTACGACCAACATCTCCGCAAAGATAAGTAACCATTGTGCCAGTCGTTTCGACTGACACAATGTTTTGTCCCTACTCCTCCCCCTTCCCCTGACTACTTGCCACGGAAGGCGGGCTCTCGAACTGATAAACTGTTATTTCAAACATTTCAAACTCCCGCTTGTTTTCCCCTGCCCTGTCGCTGCGGGAATCACGAGAAGCTGCGAGCTTTCTCTGGTAATCTCTGGAATATTCTCGAACTCTTATCTTCCTGCCGAGCACCAAAATGCTGCGCTGTGATTGGCCGATGTGACCGCGCATGCGCGGAGGCCAATGTGTGCTAGTGTGTCTTGGAGACACGCTCTCTTCTAGTCTACCCTTTGAACTGAACAGTTGTGTTTTTGTGTAATGCATACAGAAAGCTTGGGCTGGACTCGGATCCCAACCCACGCTACTTCGTGGCGAATAAGCCACAAATGAAAAGGTACTGTATTTAATACTTTTGAAAACGCTTGAGATATTTTTCCTTATTTTCACTCCCGTCGGAGTTTTCTTTTATTAAATGTTTTGTTGCTTCTAGTGCGGGTCAGAAGCCTTGCGTCTGTGAACTTTTGGACATGAATATTGTGGGACCCCGTAATCATATAAATTCTTCTTTCACGTTTATGTTGAACTATATCCCTGCTGATATTTTGCTCTTATTATACTGAGCTTGGTGCGGTATTGTACGCCCAGAAATGCTCCGCATAATTGCAAACACATGGTTGATCGTGTAATCGTAACGGGCGCGGTAAAGACGCCAACATAACTATTTGAAATAACTTATCTACCTTTAGAATTCATGTGGACAATGAACCATTTGTTTGAAGTGTTATATTGAAAAAGAAAATCTAATATGTTGTGATATTTGGATGGGGAATATTTCATGTAATTTGCGACGACATAACCCTTGCTATTGTCGCCGGTTGGTCATGCCATTGTCTAAGTGCCTCGTAGCACCAGGTCTTCTTAGGCCTAGAGCCTTCTGCTTCCTCATTGCTTGCTTGCAATGCCTGATTTTATTCTGAGAACATCTGTTGTTCAGTAAGCCCTCCTGCCACTAGTTTGGAAACACGTGATCGTGAAAGTTAACGTAGATTCAGTGGTTTCTCATACCACGTTTCTCCTCCCCATCGCTGCCACGGTTGGCAGGTTGTTGATTCTTGTTCCCGCTCTCCCAAGCCTTGATTTTATTCTTTTCTAAAATTGTTTTCTTTCGGGTTTGCCATGCCCGCGGTTACGACCAGCTTTAAGGGGAACCTCCAACATCTTCTTTCATGCCCAAGTGTTTATTTTGTTTACGCCCCAATCCCTTATGTATCCCCATTTGGATCAAAATACATTTTATTTGTTATACCTTGTTAAACATGACTGATTATTACTGGGAGGGCATCTAGCAGTAAAACCCCACCCTCTGGATTTTTGTCCAGACTCCACTTAACGGTCATTCTGACCGCTGCAGCGTGCCCCAATGGAGGGATGCGCACAATAATACAGTGCGTTCGCTTACGGGTGAGGCCGGGGTGGCAGCTAAGCACACTGACCACTACACCACGGAGGGGACCACGTACATAGTACTCCACCTAATTCACAAACCCATATAAATAAAACTAACTAACCTGACATAACGAGATTCAAACTGCTAATCAAAATATTAACACCAATTGTACATGCTACAAGATATATGTACAGAAGTTATCTAACACCTTCTATGTATAAAAATGAATGTTACGTGATAGTTTGTGTGTCTGTATGTATGTTCTTTATGCGTTCATATACCATTCGTCCGATTGTGATGAAAATTAGGTGAGTTGTTGTGCACACTCCCGTGAAGGTTTCTGACTTAGTAAATCCATTTCACAGTTTGTAGCGCACGAGTTGATTCACCAAACGAGTTTCCCCAAATCAACAAATCATCTACAAACACCAATGCTTTCATCTTTCCTTCTCCAATTACTTGTGCCACTCTGGTCATTATGTCATCCATCACCACAATGAAAAGTAACGGTGACAGTGCACTTCCTTGTTTCAGGCCGTTTCTCTGTTCCAACCTCTCCGATCTCTCTCCTCCCACTTTCACACAGCTCAAATTCCCTTGTACATCTTCTTTATCCTCCTT
The DNA here is from genome assembly GCA_946902985.2 of Meconema thalassinum. NCBI lineage: Eukaryota > Metazoa > Arthropoda > Insecta > Orthoptera > Tettigoniidae > Meconema > Meconema thalassinum. The sequence continues at coordinate 302,420,166 of OX336393.1, forward strand.
ATAGTCCATTTTTCCACTCCTCTATCCTTCAGGGACTTGCATACTTTGTTTCTGTATACACTGTCATATGCTTTCTCAATGTCCAGGAAGGCCATCAGTAGATCTGTTCCATACTCATAGTGCTGTTCTTGTAACTGCCTTACAGCAAAAATCAAATCCACTGTGGACCTTCCTGCTCTGAAGCCATGTTGTTCTTCCCTCATCCCTCCTTCTATCCTTGCCCTAATTCTCCTTTCCAAAACTTTCTCAAACATCTTTGCACAATGACTCATCAGTGTTATTCCCCGATAGTTTCTGCATTCTGTTCTACTACCTTTCTTGAAATAGGGACAATTATTCCCTTCTTCCAGTCCTCTGGGGTCTTTCTTTCCTTCCATGCTGTCTTCATCACTCAGTGCAACCATTGTATCCCCATCTCTCCTGCTGCTCTCACCATCTCCACACTTAACTCATCCACATCCGGTGCCTTCCCTCCTTTCATCTTCCTTACTGCATCTTCCACTTCTTTCCATGTTAAGTCCTTTTCTGTTTGCAGTCCATCGTCCTCTTCCCCGATTTCTTCCTCCCCGCCGTGGTTTCCATTTGAGTTCAGAAGTTCTTCAAAATATTCTTTCCATATTTTCTTCAGTTCTTCCCTATTTTCTATCTCTTGTCCCCTTTTGTTCACCATTCTAACATAATCCGTAGGATCCTTCCGCCTCTCTATTTTTTACCATCCCATACAGGACCTTTTTTTACCTTCACTATCCTCCATCATCTTTGTCCACTCTTCCATCCACTTTCTTCTCTCCTCAGCCACTACTCTCTTTGCCTCCTTTCTTTCCTGGTACTCTTCCCTTGTCTCTATCATCCTATTTTGATACCACCTCCTAAAGGCTCTATTCTTTTCCCTTACTATTTCTTTTGTCTTCTCATTCCACCATGGTGTTTCCTTCCACCTCTTCTTACTACTTGTCCTCTCACATACTGCTTCTGCTGCACCTACTAGTGTCTTCTTAAATCTAACCCATTCCTCTTCCACCCCTCTATCTTCATCTGTTGGAATTCCTTCCTTTACCATTTTGAGGTACTCGACCCTTCTATCTCCTTTCAGTTTCCATATCCTTATACGTCTTTCCTGGTTCTCAGTCCCTTTGTTCTCCTTAGTCCCTCTCAGGTTCATTACCAGCAATCGATGGTCGCTATCCAAGTTCTCCGATGGTATAACCTTGATGTCCGTGATGTTCTTCTTTAATTCTTTCTCATACAGTATATAGTCGACCACCGACTTCCTGGTCAAATCATCACTGTACTATGTGATTGTGTGGCTCTCTTTTTTCTTGAACCAGGCGTTCCCAACTAGCAGGCTGTTCCTTAGGCAGAAGTCCAACAGTCTCTTTCCTTCTGCCCCAACCCTCTGGTTCAAGCACACTCTCATACCCTTGTCTTTCTCTTCCTACATGGGCATTCAGATCCCCCATAACAATCATATTCCTTCCTCCCAGCTGCTTCTGCAATTCCTCTTCAAACTCCTCCTTCTCTTCAGAGGCACAGCCTACTTGTGGAGCATACACTTGCACTGTTTCTACGCTCTCCCCTCAGTGTTCCTTTCACTTTCATCATCCTATCACTTATTCTCTTCACTTCTTCCTTTAAACCATCTCGTACTACTACTCCCACTCCATTCCTCTTTCCCTCTTCATTCCCACTCCAGTACAGTCTATAGCCTTTTCTCAGTTCTCTCCTTCCTTCCCCTTTCCACTTTGCTTCTGCCAATTCCAATAAATCCAACTTCCTTCTTTCCATCATATCCACTATCTCCTCCACCTTCCCCATCAGCATTTTTATGTTTAAAGTTCCAAATCTTAGTCCACGAACACAGCTAGGTCGTCGTCCATTGTATCCGTCCTGTCCGAGGCCTGTTCCCTTCTTGAAAGCAAAAGTCTTATCCACTACTGGCTTGCTGGGCCTATCGTAGCTTCACCAGAGCCCCGTTAGCCGTCACTTTACAGGGTTCCTGGCTATTGGTAACTACATTATTTCAGTGTCCTTAAGCGAATCAGGGTCGCTCACTTGCCATGGCGCGGTAACGAACAACTGGGACTTTATACGTTTTCACTGAGCTTCGGATATTGGAACTTACGTTATTTATGGTTCTGTTCAAATACTATGGGTTGCTGATGCAAGTCACGCCCGAAGGACGATTCTATACAAGACTATACATCTGAGCCTAAGAAGCTATATTTTGTGGTCTACATGTTGGAGAGTGGTGGGGAGCGACTTTGTGGATCGAGAAAACTGAGACTGTGTAACGTGTGGATATTTTCTGTACAAACTGTACAAGTGTTTAAATTAGGAGGCTGATATGCCTGGGGTCACTAGTTCACCAGATGTGTTTGTGGGCTCTGTGTGAGCGTAGAATCTGTGAATACAAGGTACTGCACAAAAACATTATTACAAGTGCATTTTAAAGGGTCGATAACATGTGTGTAAATAGTGTATATACAGTATGTACAACCAGTACAGTCAGAATATATGGTGTTTTTCGGAGTTTATTCCTGTCTTGCATGATCCTGGTAGCATCAGCCAACGCATGTATAATGCCCCACACCTGGGATAAGGAGTCTCAATGTCGGGAAACAGTTATTTCATTTTATCAGGAAAGATACATATGATCAACCCTGGCATCCAATTAAAGTCTGGATAGTAATGTTAAATTCACCTGTGGCCTGTACGTGAACGACAGTAACTTCAGTAGGTTTGTTTTCAGGGGGAATTAAAGTTAAATCAACTCCAGCGAGGAGATGTGAGGGTTTCAGTTCTTTGCCTGCTTGCACTACTTGTTATTTGTTTACGCTACTTTGTGCTGAAGAAGGGTTCCACATGAACTTGAAACAATTGTTCACTATTTTGTAATAAATCTTAAAATCCTCCAAGCTTGCCACCTCAGGATAGTGGGGCAATATACTTGCTAAAATGAATCCACAAAGACAGTTACACCAACTTCACAAAATATACACATTTACTACTAAAAGCAAGCTTCCAATACCTGGATCCCTTCTACAATATCAGCAACATCTATCATTCTTCTCCATTTACAAGTTCTTCTTTTCTGGTCATACTCTAGCAAGAATGAACTTTCAATACTTCTCTGTCATCATCATCAACTGGTCTGCTTGGAGCACAAGCTTCTCCATCGTTTTCTGTCCATCCACCACTTCTCTTCTGTCACTGTTGTCCAATTAACTCCTATTCTCTCGACACTTTTCTTCACCCCCTTTATCCACCTATCTCTTGGTCTTCCTCTAGGTCTCTTTTTCTTCCACTCCATTCCCAATATTTTCCATGGTATTCTCTCTTCTCCCATTCTTTTCACGTGTCAATACCACTGTAGCCTTGATTTTTCAATCTTATCCTGTAGGGGTTCTTCCTTTAGTATTTCTCTGACTATCATTTCTGACTGTCCATTCTTGATACACCTATACGACTCCTCTGAAACTTCATTTCCACTGCTTGTATTCTGCTTTTATCTCCCTCCCTCATAGCCCAAGTTTCTGATCCATACGTTAGGATCGGCACATAGTAAGTCGTGTACATGATCCCTTTACATTTCTGTGGCACATCCTTGCTTCATATCAGGCTTCTAACACTCTTGAAGAATCCATCAGCACACCTTCCTCTTTCATCTAATTCCAAGGCATTTCCCCCATTTTCTTCAATGACACTTCCCAGATACTTGAAGCTCTGCACTCTCTTCAACTGCTCTCCGCCTAACTTTATCCCAGAGTATACTCTGTCCTTCTCATGTGTTTTATCATCACTTCACTCTTTTGCATCGAAAACTTCATTCCATAGGATGACACTACTTCCTCCCATGCATTGAGTTGCTCCTGTACATCTCTCTCCTTGTTTCCTCAGATCATCAAGTCATCTGCAAACACCATTGCCTTCATCTCTTCCTCCCCAATATGCTGTGCTACCTTTTGCATCATTTCATCCATCACCATAACAAAGAGCAAGGGCGAGAGAGCACTTCCCAGCTTTAGACCATTTGTCAACTCAAACCATTCTGTTCTTTCCATACCGACTTTCACACACCTTCTGCTTCCTTCATACATATCTTTCACCCTCATCACTATTTCTTCCATTATTGCTTTGGCTCTCATCGCTTCCCATACTCTGTTTCTTACGACACTGTCGTATGCCTTCTCAATGTCCACAAAGGCCCAAATCTTCCCCATACTCGTAGTGACGCTCCTGTAACTGTCTCACTGCAAATATGAGATCAGTAGTGGACCTCCCCTGCCTGAATGCATATTGCTCCTCCCTAAGTTGTTGTTCCCTTACCTTACTTATTCGTTTCTCCAATACCTTTTCATAAATCTTAGCACAGTATACTTGGACAATCCTAATCACAGTACTCATCATTCCTCCATCATCACTCTCTCTCTCTCTCACTTTTCACAGACAACCTCTTTATTTCTTCATCATCAACTATCAATACCTAAAACCCTTTCTTCATCATAAACTATCAATACCTAAACCCTTTCTTCATCATAAACTATCAATTTCCAGACCAGAGAGCATTACTTTTTCATCAAAGCCAGCCTCCATTCTGCCTGGCATCCTAAACTATCAATAATCACCATAGAAACTTTTCCAAGTCAAAGCACATCTTGCCATTAGCCAAAGCCACCTACCAGCAATAGCCAGACCACCACCAAGAATCTCTATGGCACTGAACACATAAGATTCTCTGTGGTGGTCTACCAATAAGTGGCCATGGCTGGCAACCAGATAAAAATAATAAATAAATACAAACAGAAAGAAACTAAACGCACGCTCTGTAACCTACTCTAAAGTTCGGTTACAATTTCATGAGTTTTTCATTCTTGTGAAACAAGTGTTGACTAGATGGAAAATACCGTATTTACTCGAATACGACCCGCCCCCGAATAAGACCCGCACCCTGATTTTGAAGAACAAAATAAAAAAAAACAAAAAATATTTTTTACTCAAAATTATTTACAATCTTAACTAAATAAAGAGAATAGCATTTATCCAAAATAGTTTCCAACAGTTTTGAAGTCGTCATAAAATAACACACATCAAACGATTAAAAATACAAATAAAAGTACACAAACACTTCATTCATCGTCATCAGAAGTACCAACTTCGGAACTTTTATCACCATCACTTTCCCACTAAATGTCGTCATCACTGACATCCATAGCATTCGAAATACTACATTTCTTGAAGCTCTTCCGTATAAGATCTCCAGAGATACGATTCCATGCCGTCAAAATCCACGAAGACAGCAGCCGAACTTCCGGGCGCTGAATACGACCAGTTGGAGTCAGTGTGTGCTTATCGGCTGCCATCCGCTCCGTATACAGCTGTTTCAAGGCTGCTTTGAACGGGCGGTTCACGCAGACATCCCGTGGTTGTAGCATAGACGTCATCCCGCTCAATCACGAATACATGACTCGTCAATATATTTCCTACCGGGCACGATTTCCAATAACTTCAGCTTCCCTCACAACTTTCAATTTCACTCACAGTAAATGACCGCAAACTTTTCGTAGCATTCATGTTTACACTCTGAGAACGTGCGCGTGACTGTATGACGCCGCGTGCTTACGGTAAAACAAAGTTATAGCCGGAAGAAGGCTAGCACCATCTAGTGGATACTCGCAACACCCGATATCGCGCGTGGCGGGCAATTTAGATCTTTCAAATTTGGATGACTCAAATAAGACCCGCACCCCAATTTTTCACGTCCGAATTTGTTTAAAAATGTGCGGGTGGTATTCGAGTATATACGGTATATTAATTTGAATTGATGACCTGAGTAGTGACCGACTTTAAGCTTATTATTTGGTCATAGCAGTAAATAAATTTACAGAAGTTATTTGATCTCCTTTCCAATGAGTAATCTTAAAAAGGAGGTTCAAGAGGAAAATATATGAGATATGATAGAGAATTGTGAACCAAGTTCAATTGGGATGAATCTTACTAGTTACATTTGCTGTCATTATTTTAAGTACCGTATTTCCTCGCATTATCGTCGCACTTTTTTAGACTAAAATTCGTGGAAGAAAGCAGGGTGCGACGATTATGTGAAGAATATTTAAGTTCAAAGAATATACTGTATCATTATTTGCTGCATGGGCCAGTCATTCGCGTAGCCTGAGTCATAGCTTGCAGTCAGAGATAGGCTTCTTTCTTATAACAAGTTAAAGCTCGCGGAATGTGCTGACGAAGCTGGCCGCTCGCGTCACAGTTCATAGCCCGCAGGCATGAAGACGAAATTACTTCTAGCTGACAAGATCATGCCAGATTAGGCCTATAAGCTCGCGGAATGTGCGCTGGCCGTCCGCGTCACAGTTCATAGCCTGCAGGCATAAAGACGAGATTACTTTCTGCTGACAAGATCATGTCAGATTAGGCCTATAAGCTAGCGGAATGTGCGCTGGCCGTTGGCGTCGTGGTTCATAGCCCGCAGGCATAAAGACAAGATTACTTTCTCCAGACAAGATCACGCCAGATTAGGCCTATAATCTCGTGGAATGTGCTAAGTGATGAGGCTGGCCGCTCGCGTCACAGTTCATAGCCCGCAGGCATAAAGACTAGATTATTTTCTGCTGACAAGATCACGCCAGATTAGGCCTATATGCTCGCGGAATGTGTGCTGGCCGCTCGAGTCACAGTTCATAGCCCGCAGACATAAAGACGAGATATTTTTCTTTCTCCTGACAAGATCACGTCAGATTATACGCTCGCGGAATGTGCTAAGTGACGAAGCTTGCCGCTCGTGTCACAGTTCATAGCTCGCAAGCATAAGGACGAGATATTTTTCTTCTGACAAAGTCGTGCCAGGTTATAAAGTCACAGCATGTGCAACTGACTGGCGCACAAATACGAATATGCTATGCGACGATTATGCGATGAAATTTTATAAACCTATTCTAGTGATTGAAAAGTGGGGTGCGACGATTACGTGGTGGCGACGAGTATGCGAGGAAATATGGTACTTTTACTGAATACAACCTGACTTGTAAACATGCATTTCCTTACGTGCTAAGTACTTTGATTTATTTCTTGCGTTCCAATGGTCTATGCCTTATTCTCATGCTACCGCTTATTTCCTTATTGGTCCTGTGTGACCATTCTTGATTGGCCTGTTTAATATTTGTATAACACCACTTGGTGCTGTGACCACCTTTTCTCTGTCTACTTATCTTTCGGCCATGATGTTGTAACCTAACATTTGTAGGTTACAGAGACTCCTAGTTTCTTTTAGTTATTTTTATTTTATCTTGTTGCCAGCCATGGCCACCACGGAGAATCTTATTAGATATGCCTGGAGATTCTTTGCTGGTGGTAGCAGTGGGTGGACCAGGTGGCTTTGGACATATTGGAAAGGTTCCTTGACATGGTGAGGTCAAGATTCCTTGACATGACATGGTTGCCATGGAAATCAGCTGTTGATTGGTAGGAGAGCAGGCAAGATGGATGCTGCCAGGCTGGATGGAAGCTAGTTGTTTTCAATAAGATGTGAATGAATTATTGATAGTGTTGAGGCGATGAGATATGGAGTTGGTCTGATAAAGTTTGTTGGAATGAAGGGAAAAGATCAATGTTGTGATGTGAACATGCATTTAGCTAGAGGAAAATAAAGTCAGGGATGATATATGAATTGCAGGAGTGTGAAGTGTTTTGATTTAATTTGTCCATGCAGACAGACCAGTATTAAGGGTTGTTTTACCCACAAAAGGTGGAATAATAATAAAGAAAGGAACAGAAGAATATTAAGCTGTGTGAGATATGCAGGTAATGAAGATTGCTTATATGTAGACAGAGAAGGTATTAAAAAGCATTGCATTTCTGATTTAGTTATGTGCAAAACATCATCTTGATCCCAGAGATTATTATGAGAATGAAGATAAGCTTATAATTTTGAAAGAAGTAGAAGAAATATGATTCAGAACTGTTTCATAGGCGCCCAACGTTAAGGCACGAATAAGGAAATAAGAAATATGGGGGAAAATAAGTTAAGTTTTGAAGCTGAAATGATAGCCATAATGAAGATCTTAGAGGTGCAGGATAGGATGATCAACCGGCAGAAGGCTGTGAAGAGAGTGGAGAAGCTTGACAAGGCCAAAGAGCAGGTGGCTAGCATATGCATCGTAGAAGAGAAAGTTGAGATGGTAGAACCTGTGAGTGTGGTTGTGGAGGAGAAGAATGAGAAGGAGCAGGAGGAAGAAAAAGGGAAGTTGGAAGAACAGAGTGTGGAGGTCATATGCATTGTGGAAGAGAAAGTTGAGATAGTAAAATCTTAGAGTGTGTCTGCAAAGGAAAGGGAAGATGTACGCGATGCTAGGTGGCGTATGAAAAATAATCAAGAAGTGGAAAAGATAAGGAGAGGTTGTAGAGGAATATTGGAGAGACAATAGCAGACGAAGAAGAGAGAGCAGTTGCGGGGGTTGACACAGAGGTCGCCGCCGACGTAACAGAAGAGGACGTCAAATGGAGGAGGAGAAGATAAGAAGAAAGGAATTGCTGAGCAAAATAAGGCAGATGAGGAAGTGAAGGAAAGTGAAGCAGGAAGGGAGAGTGGAAAAAAAGACAAGGGGAAGGAGAGGAAGGAAAGACTGAAGGCTGAAGGCAAGTGGCTGACGGACAAGCAGAAGACAGACCGTGCTGAGGCCATCCTGCAGGCTCGCATGGCCCATGGCATGGAGCTGCCTGTGGTAGACGACCGCAAGTTTCCTCGGCCCGGCACCAGGATACGGCCCAACAAGACCAAGCTACTGCCGACCAAGAAGAACGGAAGGTGGAGGTGGAGATTGTGGATCAGGTCCACCTGCTGTCAGAGGGCAGCACGGAACACAAGAAGGATGAGGAAGAGAAGGATGTGAAGGACACCGTAGAAATGGTAGAGGAAGTGTGGGAGGCAGACGATATTGACGGAGAGGAAGTGGAAGGAAGTACTACGAAATCTGCGGCGCAGAAGAAGAGAGAGAAGGAGGACAGTGAGAAGCAGAAGAAACTGGAACAGAAGAAGAAGGAAGCAACCAAGATTGAAGCAGGAGAAGCACCTACAGAAGGAGATGGGCTCCGGAGAGGTCGGAAGGGTGACAAGGATGATTATGATAACCGTACAGACAGGTCTGATGATGATTCAGCTGTTCCTTCTGAAGATAAAGCTTGTAGTGACACACAAATGTCAACAATTCCATTCATATGTCTGGCAGTGGAGGATTTCATAACCACGTCTGTTGATGATGACGAAGATGATATATATTTGTTTCTCTGTGTTTATTTTGTTTTAATCTATGTATGTTTTTTTGTATTCCTTTTTAATTTGTTTTTGTTTGAGGGTTGAGAGTGAATTTCTAACCTTCAGTTAGAGAGTCTCTCTCAAGGGGGTGTTTCTGTAACCTAACATTTATGGGTTACAGAGACTCCTTGTTTCTTTCTGTTAATTTATTTATTTTTTGTTTTTTTCTGGTTGCCAGCCGTGGCCACAATGGTAGACAGCTGCAGAGTGTCGTATGTATTTTGGGCCATAGAGATTCTCGGTGGTGGTCTGGCTATTGCTGGTAGGTGGCTTTGTAATTGGACCAGGTGGCCTTGGACATATAGGAAAGGTTCTTTGACATGGTGAGGTAACCATGGTGAGGGTGTTGATTTTTGGGGTATGATCCCAGGCAAGGATAATGGAGGCCTGCTCACATGTGCATAATAATTATTATTAATAAATGTGTATATTTAAAAGAAGTTGGTGTCCTGTGTCTTCGTGTGGATGTCATTTAAGCAAGTATATTGCCCCACTACCTGAGGTGATAAGTATTATAAGAGGATAATGGTAGCCCAACAAGGGGTAAGTTTTATAATTAATTACAATGTAAAGTGGTTACGTATTACGAGGGCCTCCTGCAGGGCTAGATTTAGATTTTATGCGCTTCTAGGCCTCTGGGCTTTGCCGCCCCCTCAAAAAGATCTTTGTGAAGGTAATTTACATTTTATTCTAATGTATCGTGAAGTAAAATAAAACAAAATAATGAGAGAATCAACTGTTTCTAAATTTGTATATAATAATAGTAATAATAATATGGCCTCGGGTGCCTGGTGCAAGCTTTGTAATTTGACACCCAGAGGGTAGCTTACGTGTTGAATTTCGTTGTTCCTTGACTATGAAAGTCAAGGAGGTTAGATAATAGATATCTAAGTTCCTTGAACATTATAGCGCTTTCTAGTAGAGAAATGAGAAACTTTGTGTTGGCGGAAACTCCCGAGATTAATTTTGCCATTATGAACTCGGCCTACTGAATTCAAATGGGTTCTTTGACATGCCAACATCGTATGACATGCGTATCGTATTTTTTACGCCTTTCAAAAATCACTTACCACGGCCAGGGGCGAAACTGCAATCTTGGGGTTAGTAGGCCGACACGCTATCCACTCACCCACCATATATAAATAGGCCAACGAGATATTAAAATAAGTTTAAACCCTTTAAGAATCATTATATACTTGCAGATATTCAGATATACATATACACTACATCATACAACCGATATTAATATTCAAGACATAAATTGTCTCCTAATAAATCATAAAACATTCCTGTTCTAAAGCTGAAGTCGAAAAAGCTGCTGTTGCAAAACATTTTGTTGGAAAATGATGGCCACAATATAAATTGGAAAAGTGTCAAAATTTTGGCAAGTTTAATTTAAATCATATAATTATATGAAATTGGTTTAAAAAAATCATAAGTAAAGTTAGTAAAAGTCTGTTTAGTCTATTATTTAACTGTAAAAAGAACTTTTTGAAGCGCAACAAGATTAAAAAGGAGTGTATAACAAAAATATTTACGGAAAACCACTTGATAAAAAAAGTAGGAGAGCCACACTGACAGCCCGTCCAGCATCACCTATACGAGGCAGGCGAACGGGACTTTGATTCGTGGAGAGCATGAAGATGTAGACGTGTAGTCTATAACATTTTATGGAAATTATCTAACAAAAGAATTTGCGGATTAATTTTGTGCCCCTCAGCATGGTGCGCCCCTAGGCCGGGGCCTATGGGGCCTATTGGTAAATCCAGTCCTGGCCTCCTCCCTAGTGGAGAAAATGCTCTGCCATTGTCAAACAAAGCAATATCATACAACAGGACTTACCTTCCATGTTGGCCCTACTGCCGGCAGGATCCTCAAAGTTACAACCTCGGAGGTTGGCACCCTCGGCATTCGCACATAGCATTTTAACCCCAAGGAGTTGAGCACCCTCAAGTTGTGCATGTGAAAGATCAGCTCTCTCTAGGCTGCACCAGCTCAGGTTGGTACCGACCATGCGGCAACCATGCAAGCAAGCAAACTGCAACAAACCATCATTAGTACCAGCAATCATCTACTAGCAAAGATTTAAAAAATGTTGTCTAATGGCAGATTCTTGGATTTATTCCATTGATCTTCTGGCTCCCCAATACAGCCTTGGTAGGTTGTATATCTCTTGGGAGTAACGATCCAATTTTGGGCACACTAGAAGGTGCTCTGTATTCATTATTGCAGTCTGCAGTTTGTATATTGTACAGTAATTGAAACTGAAGATTTTGAGATGTGCAGCAAGGCAGTCTTGAGCAAGCAGTATTGAGTCAGAAAATTATTACTTTGTGTTTCCATGGTTTATTTTTTTAGTTATTTTCCAAGTTGATTTTGTTTTGGAATCGCCTGTTGATGGAGAAGATAGTGACACCTTGGGAGAACTTCCCTAGTAATATAATACACAAATACCTCTATAATACAAGATTTTCATTCTCATTCTCATCAAAAATCTCTCCTGCTAAACTGCTGGTCCTGTCAATTTAACACAATTGACACTTTCCCAATGGCACAGAAAATATTCAGTTCTACTGAGCATAGATCCATGTACGTTTACATAAAACCCACTGTATTTACATGTGAATAGGCCATGTGCATGTATAAGCTGCAACCAACTTTACAGACAACTTTGGAACAAGTAATTCTGTGACAAACTAAAGAGCCTACTTTTCTTAAAATTTAAAATTGGTTGGTTCTTAAGTTAAGGGGCTGCGACAACGCGGTCATGTAGCCCCGTGTACTTTGGGTGTGTATAGAATCTGTCTGATAACCGGTGTTAATTGTGATGACTGTATTAGTGTGTGTATCTGTTTTAATTCAAGTAAGGAATGCAGACGATCAATTTTTAAGTAGTTCCTACTTTTGCCACCAAACGCCGTCAACGACTACTAGTTCAGAACTTAGCTACCAGACGTCACCGAAGTCGGCTCTTGGCAACAAACTTAGGAATCTAAGAGCGTTGTTTACATTCTTAACCTATACAATTTAGTTTCACACAAGTGTAATTAGTGGAAGGTTCTTTAACATGCCATAAATTTATGACATGGGACCGCCGGATTTGAACCCGCGATCTTGGGCATAGAAGCTCAGCATGCTACCGACTACGCCACCGAAGCCACCAATTTAAAATTCATGCCAATGATTAATCTATAGAGACCCATCTAGAATAATAACGAAATTGAGTTGGTAATACTGACATTTCTAATTATTATTGTTGCTTAGAACCGTATACCAGTAAAAGAGTTTCAAGATCACATCTGTTTCCAATGTGATGGATGGAACCAAAGATGATGCAGAATCGGGTGGTGACAGTTGGTCAGCTCAGCGGTAACATTCTCGCCTGTTGTTCCCAAGGTCGCAGGATCGAATCCTGGCGCAGTCATCTGACATTTGAGGGTGCGCAAATGCTAGGGAGCCATGTCAGTAGATTTACTAGTACATTAAAGATCCCCTTCGGGGCAAAATTCCGGCACCCCGGCATCTCTTTCTCTCCGCGTACGAAAATCATTAAATATTAAATTATATTGATGATCCCAAGCAACAGAGCTTAAATTTTTGAAGCCGACTGTCTAAATACCGTCATGCTACGATCAGCCGTTTGGGATATAACATCTGCTCTTGAACTGAAGGGATAATTAGAGAGATAATGATGTAGGTGTTGAAATATTTAGGTTTGCCAGTGTAGGAAACGCAGAGTAACAGTAGTCGAGCTTTAAGAAGTGCTGTGAGCTGAAGTTTTGAACTCATAACTGTGTCCCTTAGCAAGCCGAGTGGCAGTCTAACAGTTTTACACAGCCAGGCAAGAAATATAATTTCCAGTCTGTATGGCTCTTTAAAGAAGCTTTCGAATACAGAAGTATGTGAACACAAATTTCTCTGACAACCTGTGTTACTGTTGTCTGCAATTGTGTGCATATTTGCCTTTGAGGCGAGGAAACCCTACTCTTTTCAGTTTTAACTCATGAGGCATAGTGTACCCCGTTCTAACCCTGAGACAGGAACTTAATTTCTTGACTAAGTTGTGAAATGAATCCGGATCTTATGGGTGACAGCTAAGTATGCTAGCTACTACACCACAAGGTTGTCCCCGACAAACGAACACTGATCCTATTGAATTATTTTCTGTGATTCTTTTACTTATATTGAATCCACAAGCAATATTACTCAAAATGACATGCGGTGTATATTTGGTCATATAAAAGAAGGTAATGTTGTTGTTTCATTTGAGGGGCTGGACATACCTGGGTATGTAAAGGAAAAAAGAAAGCTTGTAGTTTTACGCGACCGTTAATCATGCGATCATGAGCCAAGGGACATCCTTTTTACGTGGAATCCGAACCACAGGACATGGCATTGATCAGAAATCACTTGTGCGTAGGCTTATGTATATAAATGTGTATATATGTCGTAGTCAGATAGTGAAATCCATCATTTCATGAAAATCCTAGGCACTTCATGAAGAGCCGGCATATGATGTAAAAAGGTACAGTTGCACTCTCTGACGCATGGTTTCATGAAATGACTAAATTTCGCCGTCACATAGTGTAATTCATTTTGTACATCATCTGACGGGAAATCCGGCCGTCACTTCATGAAATAGCAGCAGCGGTGATCACGTGAGAGGGAAGTGTGATTTCCAAGAATTAATCGGATAAAAAAGTGGACACTAAAGGACTGTTATTTCCTCAGAAAGTGAACACTGGGACATATGGTACAAATGTCTAATGGTCTGGACCTAATTTATCCCCTAATTCCCTCCCCAGCATCTTGGCCTTGTGTCTAGGAGGAATACAGTTGTAGGCTATGTTGTATGCTGCCGTACTGTGAACGGAAGAAGAAGTCGTTTAGATCCATTTTGTGAGAGATAGATAACCGATAGTATAATATGACTTGGTCGCTGTGCCACCCTTTAAAACAACACGAACTATAACACAATAAGTATTACGGACGCGCAATAAAGAGATCTTGTACATATCTTAGCAGCCAATCGTTTGCGTTGTGGTCTTGGGGTATGGTGTTAGCTCTCGGATCGCTACGTGGTGAGTTCGATCCCCACTGGGGGAGAATATTCTTTCCAGATAACTACTTCAGTATTCTTTTGTTCAATCTGCACGTTTTAATATAGTTCAGTTGTTGCCTTGTTTTATATTTGTTTTCTTGTATATTTATTTTATGGGCTAGGGATATCTTGGTCATCAGCCCAGTGTATTTGGGTGGATGTTTGCTGATAACCTGTGTTTGCTTGATGACTGAAGTCGTGTGTGTACCTGTAATGGGTAATGAATTTGGGAAGGTATCCAGAGACTTGAAATAAAGTACCATCTCGGCATTTGCGAGAGGGTGTGTGGAAAGTCCTGGGGGAAAACGTCACAGTCAGTGACGGGATTCGAACCAGCATATACAATACTCGTTAAGTAGACCTATAAAATCAACTTTGTTTACCAGGGATAGGAACTTAATTATTATGGTCTGAGGGTTGGATCGGGGTACACTCACTATTGGAGGCAAAACTGATAATAGTCGGGTTCCATTCCTACCTTAGCCATCCTCGAAGTGGTTTACCGTGGTTTCCCCCTTCTCCTCCGGGCAAATGCCGGGTTGGTTCCTAACTTAAGTCACGGCCGCCTCCTTCCCAATCATAACCTGAACTACAAATACACACACTACTACAAATACCACAGATAATCAGACAGTTTCTACACACTCCCAAGTACACCGGGCTGAATGACCACGATGTCGAAATACCTCAAATGAAACAACAGCGTCATACTTCGTCCTTTGTTTCTTAGCGCGACTCTTTCGCAAGAAGTAAGAGGGGCATACACAAAAGCTTTACATTTGGTTGATTTAGTGGAGGGTTTACCTTCGAGAAAATCTTGAATTTCAGCCTATTTATTACAGATAAAAATATTTGAAAGAATGATTCTGCTTTCTTCGTTGTGTGTATCTTACCTGTCATCGTTCCAGTTTTGTTGATAATTCATTTGGGGGACTTGGGACACCTCAATCATCAGCCCCGTGTGATGAACATGAACATACGTTTATGTGATGACTAGAGGAGGGTGGAACTGTATTAGGGACAGGGATGGGGTAGGCACCCTGGGACTTGAATTAAGGTACTATCCCGGCATTAGGGTGAAGGGAGTGTGGAAAAGCCACTGCGAGAAACCACAATCTAGATAGCCGCTGTCATCGCCGGGTTTGGCACCTACAATCTCCCGACTTGCTACAGCTGCCTTCGTGGCCAGGGTGCAAGATTTGTACGAGCAAGGCTACGTCGCGGGACTCATTCCAGTTTCAATGGGCTTGGGAATGTTGTTCAATCAATTGCTGTGTGGCAGGTGGTTTCAAGGCCAAATGCCCTTCCTGATGCCAAACTAATGAAAAGTTAATGAGAGATTGATTGAAACTGGACCAAGAGATGGAAGGAAGTGGTCTGTGGCCTATTAGAAGATACCGTTCCAGCATTTGCATTAGAGTTCAAAATGGGAAACATCATTTTATTGACCGCTGTAAGTGGGGTTTGAACCACTCGACAAGTCCATATATAGCATTGTTTCATAGACTAGAGCGGCGTTCTCAACCATTTTGAGACTGTGACCACCACCATCATGCCATACCAAGTACCCGAGCACCATTAAATTTAAAAAAATAATACTATAATAATAATAATAATGCAACAAGCAGCGCTTTTCTTTCCTTTTCCCATCTCTCCCTCCCTTTGAAGTGCTGAAATATCTAGTGATTCACTGCTCACCAGGCATGCTGCAACTGCTTGCGTGACTCATGCAGACAAGATCATTTACGTATGTACAGTCAAGTCGAATCAGCATCTTTCGCGTTACTCATAGAGCAGGGATGTCCAATTATGGTTGCTGATGATTAAAAAATACTATTTTACAAGATAAAATTTTTCACTGTCAAACCATCTAGTGAAAACCCTATTATTCTCGTGCATGCAACAGAATTTAAATTAAAGAATGAATCCCAGGGGAGGTTGTGCTTGCGAGCACTTTTTTGTTCATATGATGGGACACCAAATATCATTTAAAGAGCATTGTGGAGCTCCTGAGCACCAGGTTTAGAACTCCCGCCTAGAGCTTCACGTTAGTGAATGCAGCTACTGCTCTTTGTGACGAATGATGACCAACACACATAATTACTATTACTGTATTACCATAACATGCAAATTCTCCTTAACTTGTCTCCACAATAAATATTAGCCGATATGAATACAACCTTTAGGCCACAACAATTTCCCCTTTAGTAGATTGAGATTCCAGAGCTAATTCAATCGTTATAATCCAAAGAACTTACTATTTATTTAATTTGGGGAAGTTCTAAATAACACAGTGCAGCCTCAAGCCACGTCACTCTGCAGGTTGTTCAACTTTTCTTGCGTGACAGCGTATACTAGCTTGCTAACGCCACCCAGTCCCCCACCCTTATTATATGAAGCTGTTGCCATTTTTAACCCAGCAGAAATCCCTCGACAAATATTTTACAGTACACTATGCAATCAAAGTATTCTAATGTATGTGTGTATTCATTTATATATTTATTTAACAATATTAAGGTACAAGACATAAGCCCAATTATGTTTCTTCTTGACATACCAAGTTCAAAAATACAAATTGCAACAATGAAGGAAGGAGAGAAAAAAGAATATACAATTGAAAAACAAAAAGAAAAACTACAAATGAAATTATGAAAGTATGCATTACAGAATAGAAAAAAGTACCGTACAATTAAAAATGTAATAATAAAAATACAAAAAAAGAGTGAGATAAAGAGTCAAGAGTACCCGGTATTCCACGATTAGATTTAGGTTGCGATGTGAAAATTAACTTCAAAAACCATAATAAACAAGCAATAATTTATTTCTTGGAATAGAACAATAAATTAAAAGAATTAATGTACGACTCCATTGCGTCAGTCATTTCATGAGGTGCCGAATCAACAAACACCGGATCTTCATGAAGTGCCTCGGCTGATAATGTAAAATCATGTCTTACATCATCTGCCTCAATTGGTCCGTCACTTCATGAAGAAATGCGTCAGATGGTGTAACTATCCCTTTTTACAGCATATGCCGGATCTTCATGAAATGACGGATTTCACTATCTGACTACGACATATATATAGGCTAATACAGCCTATATATAATTGGTCTGATAATCCGTGTTACTGTGGTGTCTGCATTCGAGTGTGTGTATTTGTATTTCAGGGGAGGATTGGGAAGGAGGTAGCTGTGGCCTTAAATAAGGAATCATCCCTGCATTTACCTGGAGTAGAAATTGGAAAGTACTTCCAGGATAGCTAAGATGGGAATCAAACTCTCACCTCTTCTTAGTTTTGCCTCATGAGTCTGAGTGTACCCCGATCCAACCCTCAGCCCAGAATTACATTTCTTGACAGAGTTGGGAATCGAATCTGGACCTCAGGGGCGACAGCTAAGAATGCTAGTCGCTAACCAAGGAGGTGGACACGTGCATGATAACTTTTGTGTGGCATCTTATAAGTAGCCTACTACTGTCCAAAAGTTAAGCATAATCACTAAACGAGGCCATACCGCCTGATAGGAATGTCAGACGGATTGCTGAACAAACGGAAGCTGAATCACACACCATATGTCACATAACTTGTCCAAAAAAACAGTGTCAGAAAGGTTCTGATAGCTAAGGTACACCTTAGACAACAACTAACAAAACTTGGCAATATCTTCCACAACAAAGTATGCTGTTAATAGTGTGTATGGTTACTCCTAACAGCCACACATGCTTCACAGCGACGTGGCATGCTCTCTAACAGATGGTCCAAGAGCTCTTTTGGCAGTCAATCCCATTACTCCGAAAGGGCAATGCGAAGGTCTTGGAGGGTCCTTGGTGGAGGCCGACGGGATGCAATTCGCCTCCCCAATGCATCTCAGGCATGTTCTATGGGATTCAGATCCGCAGACCTCGCTGGCCTGTCCATGTGATGAATATCTTCCCCAGCGAAATTCATCCACCAGAGCAGCGCGGGGGGGTCAGGTACTATCCAGAGGAAGTCTGGACCAACCGCACCTCTGAAGAGTCGAACATGTGATCTCAGTACCTCATCCCTATATCTTCGAGCATTCACAGTGTTCCTCGGAGTTCTCTCCGATACGGGAGGTCTTACATTGACCGATCCTCACCAGTCTGAACAGGCTGATGAAGATTACAACCAATTTCAGTAACAATATTAGGATGAACTTTGGAATGGATTAATGTTGAGTGAATATAAGGCAGTCAAATGGGATGAACATGGTTTCCAACTTCCAGGATCATTGGCAATATAGGTGACGCAAGCACTACGAACAAAACTCTTGCAGCGGTGTAAAGCCAACCTTAAGAATAACTTGTCCAGACTGAATAAAGTTAAGGCAATTAACACCTATCCCATCCCATTACTAACTTGTAGTTTCGGGATAGTTAAATGTACTACAAGGGAGCTAGAGAATATCAATCATGAAATTCGAGTCATGTTCACCAGATTCCGTGCCCATTATTCCAAAAGTGACCAGCATGGATTTCATAGTCCAAGAACTTTGGGAGAAAGAGGTGTAGCAGATGTCGGGGAGTTGTGTATTGTGGATAACTGCCTACAGACATATTTCCACAGAAGAGCAGTGGACAGTGAAGTGCATCAAGGTGTAGTAGCATTAGACAAAATCATCTCTCCCCTAATGCTGAGTGCTGCAAGGGCTCAAACTGCTGATGCTTGGCCAACCCAGCAAAAAAGGTTCACAGGAAATATCCTGCCTGTATTAAAGAGAGAGCTATGTTGACCATGATGCTTCGTGTAGTTGGCTAACATATGGGCATCTCTTTATAGAACAGAAGGGTTTCTGGTGGTAACACAAGACCAGGTGATCCCAACTAGAAATTATAGAAAGTACATCTTGAATGACAGCACAGTTGTAAATGACAAATATAAGATGTGCAACAGTCACATGGGACTGTAGATCATCTAATAAGTAGCTGCCAAGCCCTTGTACCAAGGCAGTATATGGCACCATGATTACATTGATTACTGGATAGCGACCATCGATTGCTGGTAATGAACCTGAGAGGGAGTAAGGAGAAGAAAGGGACTGAGAACCACGAAAGACGTATAAGGATATGGAAACTGAAAGAAGGAGATAGAAGGGTCGAGTACCTCAAAATGGTAAAGGAAGGAATTCCAACAGATGAAGAAAGAGGGGTGGAAGAGGAATGGGCTAGATTTAAGAAGACACTAGTAGGTGCAGCAGAAGCAGTATGTGGGAGGACAAGTACAGTAAAACCCCGTTTTAACGAATTCCCGCTTTTAACGAAGATTTTCGTAAGTCCCAGCCAAATCGTCATAAGCACAGTGTTATTTAAACCCCCTTCTTACGAACCCCGATATAAGGAAAAGTCCGCTTCTAAGGAATATATTTCACATAAATTACGATCGTGCATCCTGTTGTAACGAATATGTCGATAAGATACTTTTTTCTAAACTTGTTTTGAATGTAAATTAACTTCCGTTTTGTCGTAATCTCAGTCCGAAGTTGACGAGCTAAACGAAATCGCTCCTTTAGCGATGTATAGAACCGTGATAAATTGGCGCGGCCGCTGGAAATCACTGTTACCGGCAAGCAGCAGTCACTATCACGCTAGACGCTGTTGGTTAGTTATGTCCATTGAACTGTAGGTAGTACTGGAATGACGGCTGTATGGGAACGAAGTGCGGTTTACCTTGAGACTAGCTATACAGCCTAGAGGCATGACTGACGTAGGGCCTACGCGTAAATGCCACGAGACTCGGGTAACTTCACGAAATATAAATATTTAGGCCAAAGGTCTCTTGCAAACTACACGTGATTAAGGTGAAAGATTAAAAGCAATAAGAAACTGAAAATGTTTATGGATATTCTACAAAATGAAAAAAATTCTAGAAAAAATTACGGAATAAGTAGAAAGTCGTGCCTACCATGGCTTATGCTGCCTGAACCGTCATTGATAGACCCCGAGTATATGCGTATGAAATGTAGAGCTGTTCAAGCTCTACAAAAAAGTCTGCAAACGCATATACTTATCTCCAACCGTTAGGGAGTTAGGACAGTTTTAGTCGGGTAATGTCTACAGTGACGTCAGCTGCCTTAACCTATAGCCGCAGCGCTCTTACACCGGCTAGGCACTTCTGTCCCGCTGCTCCACGCGATGGGTGCGGACTGAAGGCTCATTCTCTGTTTTTGTTCCTGTGTTGTTGGAAGTTGTGCTACGAGTTTTTTGTGTCTGTGATAAGAGTTGTACTGTGAGTTACGGCGGACAACATTCATTATGGCTGCAAAACGTAAGAAGCTGCCTCTTCAGAAAAAGATAGACATCATCAGGGATGTTGAAAGGGATAGCCAAGTACCTTTGTCACAGATGGCAAAAAAATATGACTTGGCACCCTCTACGCTGTTTGGCATCATGAAACAGAAGGAAGCTAATCTGACCGCGGAAGTTGAGTGCGGTTCTGAGGCAAAAATACGGAAGAATATTCGTTCTTCGCCGTACGAGGAACTTGAAAACATTTTAATGAAATGGTTCGAGGGAAAAAGGAGTGAGAACGCTCCAATTGACGGGAACATACTTAAACAAAAAGCTCAAGAAATCGCACTTAAGCTGGGTTTGGTCGATTTCCATGCTTCTAATGGCTGGTTTGATCGCTTCAAAAAACGGCACAATCTTTCGTTCCAAAACATGTGCGGCGAGAGTGCGGAAGTTAAAGACGATACAGTTGTATACTGGAAAGAGAAAACGTTGCCTCGACTTCTTGAAGGATATGATGCTAAGGATATTTTTAATGCCGATGAAACGGGAATGTTTTACAGCTTGCTCCCGTCCAAAACATACGCTGTTCGCGGAGAAAAATGCCACGGAGGCAAAAAAGTAAAGAAAGACTGACAGCGTTGTTATGTGTTAACAGCAACGGGAGTGAAAAATTACCCCCACTAATAATTGGAAAATTTAAGAATCCAAGATGTTTCAAGAACACCCGTACACTCCCATGTAAATATGATTTTAACAAAAGTGCATGGATGACATTGGAGATATTTCGAAAATTTTTACAAAGCTTGGATGCCAAGATGGGATCGGCAGGAAGGAAAATAGGGCTGGTGATAGACAGATGTCCAACTCATCCTTCAGATACGTCTTTCCTGCGGAATATCAAAGTGGTTTTCTTTCCTCCTAACTGCACCAGTCACCTGCAGCCTTTGGACCTTGGCATTATTCATTCTGTGAAAGTGAAGTACAGGAAGGCCCTGGTTCAAAGAGCTGTTTCTTTCCTCGAAAGAAATGAGGTAATGAAATTGAACATACTCCAAGCCATGCATATGTTTGTAACAGCATGGCAACTAGTCACAACGACCACTATTCAAAACTGCTTTGGCCATGCAGGTTTTGGTGCTATTTCAGAAGTTTTTAATGAAGAAGACGCTACTGATGACATTGGGGAAGATTGGGGGGTTATATCAAAGGATTCTACTGTCATAACATTTGAAGAATTTGTTACTTGTGATGATGATATCCTAACCTCACCACCACAGATGGATGTTGGAGACCTTTGTGATGATGCAAAAAGGCAAAGTACTGAAGAGGAAGACGAAGAAGAAGAAGATCCAGCATAACCAACTTTTGGGGCAGCAGTGGAAGGACTGGATATTGTCCGCCGGTACTTCTCCTCCTTCAGTGTGGATGAAGAGCTCATCAACACTCTCAGCCAAATTGAGAGAAAACTTCTTTCCGTGAGACATCTGGGCAAGAGGAAGCAAACTACTTTACTGGACTACTTCAGAAAGTATGCTTATTCTCATAGTTCTCATGGTCTGCCTTCACAAATATCCTTAATATATGTTAGGCCTCTGTTCCTTCAAGTTACAATTACAAGTCAGTAATACCTATTTCTCCTTTCCTTGCTGCAGCTTGTGCTCCCAATGGACCACTAAGGAATCCGTTACCTGTGTTGTTTCGTAAATATTTTCTGTTATTCTTGTGTTAATTTGACTTTTTAGTATTTCTTAACATGTTCATTTATTATATCTTGACATTACATTAGTTGAAGACATAAATGTACCGGTATCATTATTTCTTGTGATATATAGCCTATTTTCTTCGAACTCCCTTTTAAGGAAAACCCCCTTCTAAGGAAGTAATATCAAATTCCCCTGAGATTCGTTAAAAAGGGGTTCTACTGTAGTAAGAAGAGGTGGAAGGAAACACCATGGTGGAATGAGAAGACAAAAGATTTAGTAAGGGAAAAGAATAGAGCCTTTAGGATGTGGTATCAAAATAGGATGGTAGAGACAAGGGAAGAGTACCAGGAAAGAAAGAAGGAGGCGAAGAGAGGAGTGGCTGAGGAGAGAAGAACGTGGATGGAAGAGTGGACAAAGATGATGAAGGAGGATAGTGAAGGTACAAAAAAGGTCCCGTATGGGATGGTAAAAAATAAGAGGCGGAAGGATCCTACGGATTATGTTAGAATGGTGAACAAAAGGGGACAAGAGATAGAAAATAGGGAAGAAAAAAAAAAAGGAAGGAAGCTTGTAGTTTAACGTGACCGTTATTAATCTCGAGATCATGAGCCACGGGACCTCCTTTTTACGTGGAATCCGAACCACAGGACATGGCATTTCACTTCGAAAATCTCACATGCAATGACCGGGAATCGAACCCGGACCGCCTTGGTGAGAGGCATACAGCTAGACCGCTGAGCCACCACGCCCCAAAATAGGGAAGAACTGAAGAAAATGTGGAAAGAATATTTTGAAGAACTTCTGAACCCAAATGGAAAAGATGGTGAGGAGGAAGAAATCGGGGAAGAGGAAGATGAACTGCAGACAGAAAAGGACATAACATGGAAAGAAGTGGAAGATGCAGTGAACAACATGAAAGGAGGGAAGTCACCGGGTGTGGATGAGTTGAGTGTGGAGATGGTGAGAGCAGCAGGAGAGGTGGGGATACAGTGGTTGTACCGAGTGATGAGGATAGCACGGAAGGAAAGGAAGACCCCCAGAGGACTGGAAAAAAGGAATAATTGTCCCGATCTTCAAGAAAGGTAGTAGAACAGATTGCAGAAACTATCGGGGAATAACACTGATGAGTCATTGTGCAAAGATCTTCGAGAAAGTTTTGGAAAAGAGAATTAGGACAAGGATAGAAGGAGGGATGAGGGATGAACAACATGGCTTCAGAGCAGGAAGGTCCACCGTGGATTTGATTTTTGCTGTAAGGCAGTTACAAGAACAGCACTATGAGTATGGAACAGATCTACTGATGGCCTTCCTGGACATTGAGAAAGCATATGACAGTGTATGCAGAAACAAAGTATGGAAGTCCCTGGAGGATAGAGGAGTAGAGTAATGGACTATAAAGAGGATAAAGGAGATGTACAGGGGAAGCGTGAGCTGTGTGAAAGTGGGAGGAGAGAGATCAGACTGGTTGGAACAGAGAAACGGCCTGAAACAAGGAAGTGCACTGTCACCGTTACTTTTCA
Source organism: Meconema thalassinum (assembly GCA_946902985.2). NCBI lineage: Eukaryota > Metazoa > Arthropoda > Insecta > Orthoptera > Tettigoniidae > Meconema > Meconema thalassinum. Next base: position 302,444,062 of record OX336393.1, read on the forward strand.
TTGTGGTGATGGATGACATAATGACCCGAGTGGCACAAGTAACTGGGGAAGGAAAGATGAAAGCAATGGTGTTTGCAGATGATTTGATGATTTGGGGAAACAAGGAGGAGGAGATACAGGAACAGTTGGACGTGTGGGAAGGAATAATACAAGGATATGGGATGAAATTTAGCATAAATAAGAGTGAGATGGTGATCACAACAAGGAAGAAGGAAAGAACCACAACGGGAATAACAATTGGTGGGGAACAGCTGAAGAAAGTGGAGAGTTTCAAGTATCTGGGAAGCCTGATACAAGATAATGGAAGAAACGATAGAGAAATAAATGAGCGGGGGAGGCAGGCAGAAGCATTTCGGAGGAGTGTGAGAAGCATGTTATGGAGCAAGGATGTCCCTCAGAACAGCAAAAAGATCATATATCGGACGAACTATGTCCCTATCCTGATGTATGCCTCGGAAACCTGGGTTATGAAAGGAAGGGAAAAGAGCAAAATACAGGCCAGTGAGATGAGGTTCTTGAGAAGCAGTATTGGAGCTACAAAGATGGACAGAATAAGAAATGAGAGGACCAGAGAATTAATGAAGGAGGAACCATTACAGGATGGTATAGAGAGATCTAGACTTAGATGGTATGGACATGTAAAACGAATGGAGGAGAAGAGGATACCCAGGAGAGTACACGAGACGAAGTGGGAAGGAAAGAGACCGAGAGACAGGTGGCTGAAGGGGGTGGAAGAAAGCGTGAAGAAGAGAGGAGAAAGACTGGACAAGGGTGGAGGCGGAGAGATGGTGGGAAGACAGAAGACGTTGGAGAGGCTTGTGTTCCAAACAGACCCGGCCAGTGGCTGGAAACTGTGCAAGATGATGATGATTACGTTGTCAAAATCATCCATCAAGAACTCTAGTTTATGGTTTGCCGGTGATAAAATGCCTTAATACTAGTATGACCCTCAGGCAGTATATGACATCAACACTGTAAAGTTCTACTGGAACATGACAGTAGCCACTGATCATCCTGTAGGAAGGAACAGACCAGACACCTTGGTGATGAAAGAGGAAAAAATAACCTTCCTCACTGATGTTACAATTCCTACATCCCATAATTAAGAAAAGATACAAAGAGAGAAGAACAAGAAACATCCACCACTAACTAAGGATTCAAAACACTATAGAGGCAGGAAAAGGCCGTTATAGGTGTCTTTTACGAACATATTCCGTGTTGATATAGCAATCAATATAGGGCAAGATGTGTCCACTCTTCAACACAATTTACTTTGTTTTGAGGCAACTTACCTCTTCAGGGACATGTTTCAGCTCTTCTTTCGAGCCATCTTCAGCCGGTTCAGCAAAATCTTGGTGTATGCACATTCAGAAATGCCAGTGTACGTCGTTAAATTAATAAAATTATTAAAAATTCAGGCGTATACCAACTAAAATGTAAGGAATGTGGTTGTTGCTACATTGGACAAACCGGTAGATCTTTTAAAATCAGACATAGTGAACATACCAACGCCATTAAATATTTAAAAAATTCAGCCATGGCAAACCACATGGACAAAGAAAAACATAGTTTCGGCACTATAGAAGAGGACCTCAGAATTCTCCACACACAAAAGAAAGACAAGGCTCTCAGTATACTAGAAAACATGGAAATTCATATCAACAAAAAATTGGATCCCGTAAAAAATGTAAACGAAATTACGTACAATGTACGTACTACTTGGCATCAGTAGTAGGCCAAGATCGAAGAGTTGTCATACGACACACATTAAAAAATCGAGGCCAAACTCAGATGACGCGGCCAGTAGTGAGGCAAGCTGCCAGTGAGTCAATCGCCCACATGATCGGCCAGACTACAAAGACTAACCCGTGTGCGTAAAATACGGCAAAGATGCGATTTGAAGTTTTTACAGCTTTAGAATTTATTTCTACGATCTCCAAGCTCAGTGTCATAATCATCTTCCATCAGCATGCAAATCATGAAAGGTTTTCACTTTCGTAATTTTTGAAATAATTTTTAATAATTTTATTAATTTAACGACGTACACTGGCATGTGTGAACGTACATACACCAAGATTTTGCTGAACCGGCTGAAGATGGCTCGATAGAAGAGCTGAAACATGTCCCTGAAGAGGTAAGTTGCCTCAAAACAAAGTAAATTGTGTTGAAGAGTGGACACATCTTGCCCTATATAGAAGGCCGTTATAGAACCGGTAGTAATTTAGTACAAGAGAGATTCCATGGAAGATCCATAACTCTCATGCTTGGCTTGCCAAAGAGGCTGTACCTACAACTACAGAAGACGACGATTTTAAGAACATGCGGAAAGCTGTCGTGCAGTGAATGGACCAGAGTACAGTGTGTCCGCAAATTCTCTCCTCAGCCGTGAGCTACGTAGGACTCACCTTGCGGGACATGTTACATGTCACTGTACATGAATGTACTGCCAACCCAACAAGTCCTGCAAGGCGAGACCCGCATAGTTCACCGCTGCGGAGAGAATTTACGGACACACTGGACTATAAAACACACAGCCAGTTGAAATTAAAGCTTGTGTACCTTGCTATTTTGTAGCTGGTCATTTGCATATTACTAGGGAAAACCTGTGAGAAATAAACAACAACAACAACAATAGTAATAATCTGCCATTCCGTAAAACATTTGGTGAACTCCTTATATGACTTTGGGAGACTGCTGCACTACATCACTTCCAAAGAATTTCATCGACAACTTTTGTTGTAATGGATGAAGCTCAATTTGCTGCATTCTTCATCGACCCATGAGCCGAGTGATCCACAGTTCAGGGTTGTACTTTTATTCATTTATCAAAATTCTTTTTCCAGAGGGCGACCTGCCTCGCGACAGGGCCTCGGAAAAGAATTAAGAGCATCAATGGGTTCTCGTCACAAAAGCGAGGTACATATTGTAACATTCAGTGAGCTACGTCAGAAGCTCTATAGGGCATCCAGCGTTGAGAAAAGACTGCGGAGCCTTATGGCGACAGTGTTGCTAACTCTAGGCAGAGGTAGCGCTGACGTCATACGTTATGTTCAGCCGCTTCGAGTACTGTCTTTTCATAAGTTAGCGAGACAACACAACCCCAGCAGCTTCCTGAAATAAAACACGCCCAGTAGGAGCAGTTTTGCAGGTGTTAACTGATTGGGCCAGTATTAAGGATACCGTACGCGAAGAGAACCAATAACGACAATCATTTAGTTGTGATATGTCGCATTACTGATTGACAGATGTCGAGAGCACAACCCTTCCTTTTCGGATGTACTGTATGCTGACGATGTTAACAATTTTTACGTTAGCAATTCTATTGATCATCCATCACCTTTTTTGATATTAGTTAGGCTATAATTAAGTTTCTTTAAATTTTATTCTAGTTGTTTTGTTTAGATTAATATTTGTAATATTGTAGTGAGTTAGGCATGCGGTTAGGGGCGCGCAGCTGTGAGCTTGCATTCGGGAGATAGTGGGTTCAAACCCCTCTGTCGGCAGTCCTGATCCGATCGAACAGAAAATAAAACAGACACACAACAGTAACACCAATGACAGATAGTGCTTCAGAACTTATGTTGCCAGCGGAACTGAGCACGTTTTCTACTCCGGGCGTGCATGCAGCTCAGGACGAGGCTCTTCTTTCCAGCGTGCTAACCTCGAACATTTTTAAATTACTAAGACATAATATAAACGATACTTGTATGCTATAACAAAGGTAAACAATTGGCAGATAATTGTAGGAAGCTACTATGACGAAAAATATATATGTTCAGAGATTCTTCATGATAAAAGGTGAGGTAGGGGGGGTTTCCGTTAAAAGTAAAAGCCCGTAAGACCCATAGTCTTTTCTCAACGCTGGATGCTCTATACCTACAGCTATGCAAGCACCTGGCAGCTATTGCGAGAACTAGACGTCTAAGTCCTAGAATCTTAGAAATGATTTTAGAGTATAGCCCCAAGGGGGACATTCTTTGTCATGTGAAAATGAAAATCCACAGCCTGCTTCCAGTCTCCGACCGGGTCAGGAATGGAATGAATGAAGCCCCCCTGAAATGATAGTGGAGAGTGTTGCTGGAATGAAATTGTGACAGGGAAAACCGGAGTACCCGGAGAAAAACCTGTCTGCCTCCGTTTTGTCCAGCACAGATCTCACATGGAGTCACAATCCCGGTCACTCCATGTGAGATCTGTGCTGGACAAAACGGAGGCAGACAGGTTTTTCTCCGGGTACTCCGGTTTTCCCTGTCACAATTTCATTCCAGCAACACTCTCCACTATCATTTCATTTCATCTGTCATTCATTTAATCATTGCCCCAGAGGAGTGCGACAGGCTTCGGCAGCCGGCACACTTCATATCCTCGCCGCTAGATGGGGGGCTTCATTCATTCCATTCCTGACCCGGTCGGAGACTGGAAGCAGGCTGTGGATTTTCTTTGTCATGTATGAGTTCCAAATAACACCACGATCAGAGCTTGAAACTGAATCCAATGGATCCTGGGCAGGTGTGCTAATTCACTACACCATAGATTTAATTGACAACTTTTGTTGTAGTAGTTGAAGTAATGAGTGGCACAGAACTACACTAGAGTGAAAATCATAATTATTAACTTACCTTAAAGTTAATATACCGTAGATCCAAACGCGACAAGTCTGAACCAGCCAGATTGACGCCTTGGAATCTCAATTCGGCAGTGTATGGTGTGAGGATGAGAGCTTTGACTACATCACGTCTTGTAAGGGGTACATTGTCGCATGGGCGCTGATTCGACTGTATGAGAGATTCCAGTTGGGGTACTAAGGACTCGATACCAAAATATGTTGCCTCTTCCAGCACACCTGATAAAAGGACACAAACAATAAATAGGCCTAGAAGAACACTTGTTTGCATGTAAATGAAAAGAGGCCAGTTGTCTGGCACTGAGTAAACATCATGTCTGGGTTATATACACCACTATTTAAATGTTAATGCTTCATTTGAGGGACTTCGATATCGTGGTTATTTAGTACTGTGTACTAGGATGTGTGTTGAATATTTGTCTTGTAACCTGTGTTATTGTTATGGCTGTATTAGTGTGCATAGATGTAATTCAGGAGAGGATTGGGAAGGAAGTTAGGAACCATCCCAGCACTTGAACCGACCTCTTCTCAGGTTTGCCTCAAGAGACAGAGTGTACCACGTTCCATCCCTAAATTTCTTAGCGCAACTGAGAATCAAACCCGGACTTCTGGGGTGGCAGTCAAGCATGCTACACGATGAGGTGGTCCTGCATTTAAATAGCTATAGTTCTTTTTTTAAATTATTATTTAAGGTTGATTAATATCTGGAAAAATGAACTTTCAACCTAGATCCTAGAATTTTACAAATCATCTTCATCATCATCATCATCATCATCTTGCACAGTTTCCAGCCACTAGCCGGGTCTGTTTGGAACACAAGCCTCTCCAAAGTCTTCTGTCTTCCCACCATCTCTCAGCAGCCTCCACCCTTGTCCAGTCTTCTCCTCTCTTCTTCATGCTTTCTTCCCCCCCCAGCTTCAGCCACCTATCTCTCGGTCTCTTTCCTTCCCACTTCGTCTCGTGTATCCTCCTGGGTATCCTCTTCTCCTCCATTCGTTTTATACGTCCATACCATCTAAGTCGAGATTTCTTTATACCATCCTGTAATGGTTCCTCCTTCATTAATTCTCTGGTCCTCTCATTTCTTATTCTGTCCATCTTCGTAGCTCGAATACTGCTTCTCAAGAACCTCATCTCACTGGCCTGTATTTTGCTCTTCTCCCTTCCTTTCATAACCCAGGTCTCCGAGGCATACAACGTCCGATATATGACCTTCTTGCTGTTCTGAGGGACATCCTTGCTCCATAGGCTATCATGCTTCTCACACTCCTCCGGAATGCTTCTGCTAGTCTCCCCCGCTCATTTATTTCTCTATCGTTTCTTCCATTATCTTGTATCAGGCTTCCCAGATACTTGAAACACTTTCTTCAGCTGTTCCCCACCAATTGTTATTTCCGTTATGGTTCCTTCCTTCTACCTTGTTGCGATCACTATCTCATTCTTATTTATGACAAATTTCATCCCATTAACCATTGCTGATTTGACTGACCAATTGCAACAGGCGTGGAATTCCATCCCACGTATGGCACCTCTATGAAGTAATTTTACAAATATGCTATAATAATAATAATATCGTATGGCGTCGGGTGCCGGGTGCAAGCTTTGTTATTTGACACCCAGAGGGTAGCTTGCATGTCGAATTTCATTGTTGCTTGACTATGAAAGTCAAGGAGGTTAGATGTTAGATATCTAACCTCCTTGAACACTATAGTGCTTTCTAGTAGAGAAATTAGGAACTTTGTGTTGGCGGAAACTCCCGAGATTAATTTTGCCACTATGAACTCGGCCTACTGAATTCAAATGGGTTCTTTGACATGCCAACATCGTATGACATGCGTATCGTATTTTTGCCGCCTTTCAAAAATCACTTACCACGGTCAGGAGCGAACCTGCAATCTTGGGGTTAGTAGACCGACACTATATCCACTCACCCACCGTGGCAAGCACAAATATGCTATAAAAACTAACTTGAATACTCAAAATGGCGGATATGTAAAAGGTTTATATTCAAAACGTAAGCAAAATTAAGAAATTACGCAGGTTTACCGAGGATTATGCGAGTGACTAAAGTGTTAAATATTGTGTGAACAGTGTAGATAAAATACGTAAGAGAAATACAATACATAACTTGTTAAAAGAGAAGTCATATAACATTTAATATCATGACGGTCAACTGTGCTCCATGCGGCAAAAAGATCAAGAACAATCAGCAGGCTGTAGGATGTGATGGTGAGTGTGGATGCTGGTTTCATGTAACATGCATGAAAATGAGTCAAGACACGTACCAACAATTCCGGAAGATGATACTTTCAAATGGTCATGCAATCGTGAAGACTGCCTCCCGCAACCTAACCTCAAAGAGGTTATGGCATCTTTCTCCCAGAAACTTGAGGAATCCCTTTCGGCGATGAGAGAAGAAAACCACGAGGTAAGAAAACTAGCAACTTTCTTATCAGAAAAGTATGATGAACTCCACCTGGAAATTGAAACTCTGAAGAAAGAGAGAAAAACCGTCAAGGACGCAGAAATGGCAGCATCTAGAGCTATCAACGAATTGGAGAAACTAAAACAGTACCAGAGCAAGAACAACTTGAAAGTGTATGGAATACCCACTGAAAGAGAGGAGGATGTATTTCACAAAATCTCGGACATTGGCAAGACGTTAGGAGTTGAAATCACCAGGGCAAACATAGACGCAGCTCACCGCCTCCCGTCAACAAAGCCTGGGCCTCAACCGATAATTGTGAAATTAAATAATAGGTGGAAGAAGGAAGAGATTCTCAGTAGCAGAAGACAAAAGAAGACCCTGAAGACGAGTGAAATTGGTTACAGTGATGGTGGTAATATATATATCAATGAACACCTGACCCCAAGAAATGAAACCATCGCCAAAAAGTGCCGTGAATTGAGACAACAGGGAAAAATCTTTGCAACTTGGGTCAGAGACTGCAAAATATACATTCGGAAAAATCAAAATGGACCCTCAAAGCTTATATCAAGTGCTGAAATACTGGATGAACTCGCCCTCTCAAACTAAAATCTATGTAATAGTAAGATATCTACTAAGTATTATCCCATATGGAACTAGAATTACAGAAATTAAATTTTTTAGGTAATGCAAATAATAATACACTAGAATTAACCGAGTGTAACTGTAATACACTTGGCGATTATTATAAAATTAAGGACAGTAAACAGATAATAACCGATACCAGTACACTAAAATGCGTACACATAAATGCACATAGCATAAAAAACAAGTTCGATGATATCCATATAATGTTAGACAGAATCAAAGGTATAGATGTCCTAGCAATCTCAGAAAATTGGTTAACAGAACAAACAAAAATGTTTTTCAATATTAAGAAATATGTTGCATATCACATAGTTAGAAAGCAAACTGGAGGGGGAGTATCTTTGTATATTTCAAACATATGTAGCAGTACCCTTGTAAAGGAAATAAATTCCACCCACAGCATACTGCACATTACTGTGAGAAAAGGCCATCAAGAATACAATATAACCACTGCTTATAACCCTCATAAAAGCAACATTCCACACTTTCTAACTGATCTCGAAGTAATTATTAGTTCTTACTCAACGAATCCTGTTATAATACTAGGTGATATGAATATCGATCTATTATTTGGGGACAGATATACTAGTAGTTATATTAACCTAGTCAAATCATACGGTCTAGTCTTATGTAATACAAAATATCCAACTCGTGTAACACAAACTAGCTCTACTCTAATTGATCATGTATTGGTGAACGACTGTGACAAAATATGTAATGTCTATAATATTGATAATGATTTGAGTGATCACCATTTACTCATCTGTGAAATGAGAAACAAAAAGATAAACAGGAACTCAATATGTGATGATAGGCCAATAGAAAAGGATAAAATCAACTACAAAAAACTTAATAAATATTTAATAACTCAAGAATTTGTATGCAATGAAACTAACATCAATGACTACTACAATAAATTCTGTGATTTTATTAATAAAGGAATAGAAGCCTGTACTATGAAATATACGAATAAGGAGCCAAGTGCCCCACCAATAAAACCCTGGATCACACAAGATCTTTTAGCACTAATACACAGGAAAGATAAGATATATACAAAAACCAAAGTTAAAAATCCATCTGCAGAAATTTTAGAAGAATATAAAATTATTAGCAACCAAGTTACAAAACTTAAGAGAAACCTACAAAGAAACTACTTTGACCAAAAAATTCAAAATGCAAATAATCAGAGGGAAGTGTGGAGTGTTGTTAATGAGATGTTAAATAGGCCAAAGAAGGGGAAAAATGAAATTGTCAAACTTATAGTCGACGGCACAAATGTTGAAAAAAAGGAAAATATATGTGATGAAATTAATAAATATTATGTCAATATTGCTAACAGTACATGGGAAAATCAAGGAAACGGTTCTACCTCGGACATTACAAACTATAAAAATACTACTAGCACTAAGACAATCTTTATGTTACCTACTGATGCTAATGAAATACAATCAATTATAAACTCCCTAAAACACAAAAACAATATAAGTGAGGACAACACTACTAATGTCATGCTACAATTGTGTCTTGAGGGCCTTACACCATATCTTGTCAAAATAATAAATCTTTCACTGATGACTGGTATATTCCCCGATGCCTGTACAGTCTCTAGGGTGGTCCCGATCTACAGAAAAGGAGACAAAACCCACCCATCAAATTACAGACCCATTAATATTATATCTGCCATCAGCAAGGTACTAGAAAGCGTTGTTAAACGAAGACTTATGAATTTCTTCATGAAAAATGATTACTTTGCAAACTGCCAATATGGGTTTATTCCAAATAGAGGAGCTGATAGTGCTATATTTGAAGTAGTAACTGATGTAGAAAAGGCATTAGATGAAAACAAACTAGCTGCTGGTGTACTAATTGACCTTCAAAAAGCCTTCGATCTGGTTAACCATAAGATTCTCCTTAATAAACTAGAATTTGCAGGCATCAGAGGAGTGGCACATGATTGGTTCAAGAACTACCTCACTAACAGAAAACAATATGTTGCAATCGATAATGTAAAAGGATCTCAAATGAGAATTGACACAGGAGTACCTCAAGGTTCTGTCTTAGGACCAATTCTTTTCTTGGCCTATATTAATGATATAGTATTATTAGAATTGAAAGGCAAGCTTAAACTATTTGCAGATGATATTTTTATACTCTATCTGGGAACATCTGAACAGGAAATTATGCTAAATATTAATTATGATCTCAATAAGCTGGTGGATTGGTTGAGAGCACACAAAATGGTTATCAATATCACTAAAACAAAATATTTATTCTTCCATAAACCATCACACAAGATTGAGACCACAAACATAGTCAACATAGCCAACAAAGAAATAGAAAGGGTTAAATCGGCAACATACTTAGGTATCACACTAGGTAGTACACTAACCTGGGAAAATCATGTAGAAAATGTAAAACATAAAATCAGCCCTTTAATTGGTATTATTTTCAGATTAAGATATAGCTGTCTTACTAGCCAACAATTGAAAAATATATACTTTGCTCTGATACATTCACATCTAATGTACATGAATTTCATATGGGGATATTGTAAGAAGGAGCTGATAAAAGAACTTGAGATACTCCAGAAACGTGCTATAAACATCTATCTTTGGATTTCCTTGGCTCACACCCTCAAATGAATTATACTCAAGAACTAAAATTATGCCACTGCAAAAACAAATAGCTATGTCAGCAACAGTATTTGTATACAAATTAGAAAACAAATTGATACACACACACATCCATTTTACCCATGCAAATGACATTCATCATTATGCAACAAGAGGAGTAAATCAAATATTCACCAGCCATTCCCAATCCATTAAATTTGGAACTAAAGGAATTATGTCCTCTATAATAAAAGAATACAACTCGCTACCATTAGGCATAAGGGAAAGTTTCTCTATAAAAACATTTAAGAGGAAAACAAAAGACTTCCTATTAAGGAATGAATAGCCCATGTCAATAGCCTTAAGCAATGCAATGTATCATACCAAATTATCTCTGTAAAGTTAGTCACTAGCAATCTAATATAAGTTAGGCTACTATTAAACTAAACAATAATGTTACCAAAATTATATATATGCCATGCTGTAACTATGTTACTTGATTGTCCCTAACACGAGCTCAGGCTCATTGGGGCCTATGTAAATAAATAAATAAATAAATAAATAAATAAATAAATAAATAAATAAATTTTGTATGCTGGTGCTTAATATTCAGTCTGCATTTAGTTTTAAGTCAGATGAATGCAAATATGCATGATAAAGGAGTTGTGCTAGATAAACAACATTCGGGAGGCATGTTTACACATCTAAAAGATGATGGCTGTTCAAATTTACATGCTAGTGGTACTAATAATGCCATAATGACCTTCAAAGCATTTTTGCTTTAATTACCCTCTGTACACCTCTTGAGTGTTAGTCATCATCCGATGTTGATGCTAGGAGGTAGGTGTGAATAAAACATGCCTTTAAGGAGACGATTAAGGCAGTATCAGTAGCTTACCGAGTTTGAAAGGGGCCATGTAATAGGGCTTCAAGAAGGTGAATGATCTTTCCGTGATATTGCAGAAAGATGTAGCATCAGTATTGGCAACAATAGTCACGGTAAGGCACTGTCGGGGTCTGGTCGCACGCGGTCTGCTACAGAGAGGGAAGACCGTGGTGGCTGTGGTGTAATACTGTATCTGCAGCAGCAATTAGAGCTTCAGTTGCCACCACAGCGACACAGCGTACTGTAACAAATGGATTACTCGAGGCACAGCTCTGAGCCCAATGTCCTGTAGCGTTCATGCCACTACTTTAATTCCAAATCACTGCCATCAGCGACTTCAGTAGTGTCAAGATAGAGCTCCATGAAGAGCGGAGTGGAGCTCTGTTGTATTCCACATTGTGACCCGTTTTAGTCTTGGTGCCAGTGATGGCCGCATGTTAGTAAGGAGGCCAGGTGAGCTCTTGAAACCAAACTATCTGCAGCATCGACACACTGGCCCTATACCAGGAGTAGCACTCTCGTCGTTATTCCTAGAAAGTTGTCAGCACATTTGCTTGTCCGACTAGTGATTGAACTGGTTGTGCTGTCTCCCATTCAAGGAGGTAATTTCCAAAAGGATAATGTTTGTCCTAATGCCCCTGCTGTTGAATGTCAAACTGCTCTACAGAGTGTGAACCAGTTGCCTTGGCCTTCGAGATCACCAGACCTTTCGCCCTTTGGGTTGTATGGGACAACATTAACCATTGCTGATTTGACTGACCAAGTGCAGCAGGCGTGGAACTCCATCCCACAAAATGATGGATGCCTTTAGTTTTACGTGACCGTTAATGATGCGATCATGAGCCACGGGACCTCCTTTTTACGTGGAATCCAAACCACAGGACATGGCATTTCACTTCGAAAATTTCACATGCATTGACCGGGAATCGAACCCTGCCAACAGCTTGACCGCTGCACCACCTCGCCCTCCCCACAAAATGACATATGGCACCTCTATGAAGTACAGTAATGCATGCATATTTACATGCTTGCAATCAAAATCATGGTGACTACAGGGGTTCTTAATGTAGCACCCATCATGCTACTTCTTGTGCATACTTGAACCTGTGACCCGGAAACTTTTAATCAAATAAATATGCTGCTTAGCCTAAATTGCTGGATTAATGCTAAACTAATGTCTCCTTGGTGTTGGTGTTTTCTGTCAGTGCAGATGCAAAGTAGGAAACTATTTTATTTGGATTAACGAAAAGCAGATACAGTATTCTTAAATTCAATGTCTGTTGAAGTGTTATGGCAAAGTTAAGTACTTTGAATAAAGACTGGATAGTAGTTTCTTCGAGAGCCATGTCGGCGAAGATAATGGCAGTTTTATTTAACTATTCTAAAGGTTCATGAAGAGCCCACAGTTGGCAGCACGCAGAATGAGCGTTGTCCAGCAATGGCCTACAGGGATTGTTGCCTATAATAAAGTTACGTTTCTATCTGGTCCCAAACAGTTTCTATAAATAACATAGCTATTGGCATAAAGCTGACCTTTAGGAATCTCCCACAACACATCACCAATGATATTCGAATTGAAACAGCCAATGCACTCTGAAAAGCTCAGAAACCCAACCTACTTGTACCAGAAATAACGAACTTAAAAAGAAAAACTTCATTGAGCTTAACTGAAATCTGATAATTATCAAACCAAACTGGGAGAGTTGTTTAACCCTACTATCAGATTTTGTCTAGAAATCCAATCAATAAGACTGATCAACACAAAACTGGCCTTGAATGACGCCAAACTGGATCCACCTGCAAAGAAGGATTATTGTCCACAGGCTCTGAAAAATTATCTGTGATAATTGTAAACACCACATACCAACTCGCAAAATCACCACAAACAGACTACATACATTAGTAGGCCATATCGAGTCGTCGTGTGTAATGCTATGGTTCTTGAAGAGATCAATATCATTCAGCAATGGTACGGAACATACATGAAAGAATAAACCAACTTGTGTACTTGAAATCTGCAATATTAAAACTTCATGACTGACTATGACCATTGGAGGTTTAAGAGGAATAATCATAACAACACATGCGATGATGATTATGATGATGATAATAGCATTAATCAAACACTATTACAATAATCACTACTGTTGGACCATGTTTGTCGAGTTCATTATCTGCCATGTCCAGCAACACTAAAAGATAAATCACGCATGTTTGCAGCGAAAAAGACATCGCACAATCTGTGATGTTATTTATATGTACTTTCTACAATGATAGACTGCCTAAGGCTGAGAAACTACATCTTCTTCTTCTTTTACGGCCTCATTGGACCACTTCAGTCAATCATTTCTTGGTCCTCTTCTTCAGTAAGTTTCCTTTCCGAGTCGCCCAGTAGCTCTTCATTCGCTCTGATCTTCTCAGGCGTTCCTCGACTGTAAATACCCTTTTTACTGTATTACGTTTGTCTATTTTAGCCTGAAATCTTATTTTTATATCTCTCAGTTTTTTTTAAATTCTGTTGTTTTGTTTTGTTTTGCAAGTCATCCAAGGTTATTTCCAATTCTTTCATATCTTCTCTAATTTCCTTAATCCATCCTACTTGTTGTTTCATATTCCAAAGTTTCACTACAATTTTTCTAGATAACCTGGTTTCTGGTGTCCCCATGATGTGACCAAAGAAAGAAAGCCGTTTCTTCCGAATAGTATCAGTGATGGGCTCCAGTTCTCTGTATACCACTTTATTTGGTACTATCCGCCACTGTCCATCGTTCTGATATTTTTTATTTATGCATGTTCTAGCTATTCTTCTTTCTACTTTTTAAATTTTGTCGATTCTGAGAAACTACATCATAACATAACATTCAAGCCACATGAAACATGATGATGATGATGATGATGATAATTGTTGTTTTAAGGGGCCTACATCTAGGTTATCGACCCCTAATGGTTTGGGTGATCGTGAAGAGGATAATGAAATGTAAACTATAACTAAAACTAACTACTAACTTATATACTAGAAGAAGAAATGGAAAACAAAAGGAGAATAAGGCAAATAAAGGACAGGAGGAAAAGAAATGCCCTCAACCCTCGAAGAAGGCGGATTGAGGGACTTGGAAGGAAGGAGAGCCATAAAAGGCAGATAGGAAAGGGAAAGAGGAGAGGGTCCACCCCCACAGGTAATGGATAAAAGGGGGAAAACCGGACCCAGCTCAGGAATCCCTCGGGATCGCCAACTCCCGAACTCACCAGCCGTGAGCCCCTGAGGGTGTAGCAATATCTAGGGTGCACCAGAAGTGGTGGGGCTACATACACCCTGCCTCCTTAAGGGCCTTGAGCACAAGGCAGGAGGTAAAAGGAAATGAAAAAGAAGGCTGATCCCTCGCAGAAGGAGGGTATCAGAAAAGATGAGACAAGGGCCAATTAAGGCGGGAAAGGAAGAGACTCCTAGGCCTCGGATGCCCTAATACCGTCGGGGTCGGAAGAGAACAAGAGTTGACCAAGTGAGGTCGAAAGGAAAGAAGACGGAGAGGAGCCCGGCACAAGTAAGTGGAAGCAATGCCGGACTCAGCTGGGGCCCCGTGGTCGTCAACCCACGTCTCACTAGATGTGAGCCCCTGGGGGCACATGAAACACATAGGCTAATGTAGCTGTATAACATCATTACACTTCACTCACTTCTCTGTTAACAGAAGATAGTCGCTAGGAAGCTCTATTCCACAACTTGTGAACGTGAATTACTACTTTCCCCTACCAGTTTTCTGCTGTCACATGCCGAACAACTGTTAGAATACGTCTTGTCTCAACTTCTGTTACAGTACATGCTTCATTTCCCACAACATACGGTATTTCTTAAATTTAGCCTGTACAGTAATAACACAACTTCACAACCATCTCATCAGCAAATGTAGCTAGAACAGTGAACTCTGTGAAGGCTACCAAGTAACAGACTTGTTGGCAAAAGGCATGTGGTCGGTTAGCATCATTAATTTTGACTACAATGTAAGGTTTCCACAGCAACAAGCTTGCATGCGATCTAGTCATCAACTGTTCTTGCTATACATGCAAATCAACCAACTTTGGATTTCTCCTAAAAAAATAAAAAAAAAACTGCTCTATGTATTTATGTTGTGAGAACAAAATTTTCCAACTACTTCAAGGCACTCCAAATGGGTTACATTTATCACCTATGGTGATGGAGTATTCAGAGCATAAGACCGTTCTGTTAAAACTGGAAAATTGGTGCCATGCAGTTAATTTGGTCTGATGGATGTGAGACTCTGAATACTTTTCTCAAGCACATACATTCAGTTCATCCTAACATATAGTTTACAATGGAAAAGAATAAAGATGGACAGCTTTCCTTCCCAGATGTCCCATTGATAGACTCAATGGACGGCAGTTTGGTAGCCTACATACGGTGTATTTCCATGGCCCACACACACTAATTAATACCTGAATAACTACTCACATCATCCTTCACTTAACAACTGCATAGTGTTCTGCCACAGTAAGAGTTGTTAGTTATTGTTGTTTTAAGGAGCAGGACTACGAGGTCATCTGCCCCTAACACTAAGAGTTGTCTAGTGATATATGTGCCATAACTAGGGGCCGTATTTTTTGGTAATAGCGATACGCGCGAAATTTTTTCATACCTCCTTTCTTGCCTATATATGACCTTGTAGGTACTTAAAATAGCGTATTTTAGCAAAATGAACTCGCAAAATATCACAAAATCTGATTTATTGCACGAATTGCACAAATAATCACGAAATATAACCCACTTGGTACGAAAATGCTAAATATTATCGAAAAAGCTCTCCAATACACGTTTAAATGCTCTGAGGCATTGACCGTCGTGGTTTCCATCTAATTTGATTGATAGTGCTGCATATTCTCTACACAAATGCCCACAACGCCGGAAGTATGTGTATTCAGTTCCGCGATCTCCATGGCTATCGATGAAAATCGATATCCGCTATCGATTACATCTGATGGCGTTGTGGTTGTAGATACATCAGAGCGAGTTTGCGACTGATAAAACTATCGGCAAACATCCATCATTTAAGTATAAAAATGCCGAAAACTAAAGTCACAACAGTTTTCCCGAGGGCCGAGGAATACAACAGTGAGGGGTTCTATGTATTTGACGCTGCAGGAAGGATTCTGATGTGTAAATACTGCAATGTTCATATTCAGTGGGAGCGAAAAGACACGTGCGATAAACACTGCAGAGATTCAGCAACGCATAAAAAGAGGAAGAAGGGAGGACATGAACATAATAAGCGGCAAATAACATTCGGCGATACTCTACACATCGCAAAGAAGCTTAAAAAACCCCTTATCACATAATCTGTTAGATTTATCCCATACTATAATGAAGATTTCAGAAGAAACATCGATCATTATGACAATTTATTTCGCAAAATACCCACCGAAATAGCGTCAGTTTTAACACCGAAATCAACGGTTTTATTTCACAAAAAAATAAGGCCCTTAGCCATAACCGTTTGTTCTACTGATATTGTACAGTAACCAGGATATAATCTTCTTCCACCACAAATCAAAAACCAGAGAAACATCTGCTGAAAACATACCTTCAGGATTAACATTACTGTCAAATATAAGTTGCCCATTCCGAAGGTAGTTCAAGACTGGTTCAAAGTAGGTTGGACTTCGATCGATGAGATAAGCTCCATTCTTGTCAACATTACTTGGAGTCATAATAAAACCATTCTCACCTTCTGCAAACATCCTATAAATAAACAAATAAATCGAAATAAGTTTCTAGTTTAGCATCTGGGCTGAGAACTATTCAAACTTCAGCCACCTAGGTGAGAAATTAACAATGAGAGCTCTCACATCACTGTACCAACAAAACAGGATTAGCCTGTAAAAATAAATCCAATGAAAATATACTTGTGTAAGTTCCAAGTATTTAAGCATGAAATTATTTGCAACTTTACATAAATTTATAGATGGGGAATCTTGTTGTTGGCTTGTTATAAACTTAATTGCTGATTTTAGCAACCTTCAACATTGAACATGATGCCGACTATGAAGTTTAATCATTTACTCATTTTTTTGCTTGCTGAAAGCATTAAACCTGGTGGCATTCGAAGAATAATTGAAATGTATGGAGAAGGTATTATGAATTAATCTAGAGTTAGGAAGTGGTGCAAACAGTTCAGAAATGGGAGAACAAATATTCATGATGCTGAGAGAATGTTCTGCCTTTGTCATAACTGTTGAATTGAAAAGAAAAAAGAAAAAAAAAGGTTGGTTGCATCATCCCAACGAATAAACACTTAATGATTAACGTGGTGGATACACAATGTCTGAACAACTCTTGCACAGTTAAATCAAAATTGTCTCCATGAGCATTTCCATATCAGGAAAAACTGTTCAAGGTGGGTATCATGGATGCTGAGAGATGAGCATGTAATGGATTTCTTGTAGCATCAACACTATGGTAACGAGTTCCATCGCCTAATTTGTCATAGGGAACACTTTGCATATGACTCCCAAACGAAAGTTACAGTTACTTGACTGGCACTGTCCAACCTCACCACAATATTCCCAAGCGAAGTCAAACAAACTGTGTCTTGGCAAAAACTCAAGGCAACGGTTTTCTGGGACCATGAAGATATTATACAGACTCATTGAATTCATGCCCAGAAGCATCATCATCAATGCTGATATCAACGGTGCTACTCAAGATATCTTTTGTTGTGCGACAACGCGGTCATGTAGCCCCATGTACTTTGGGTGTGTGTAGAATCTATCTGATGACTACTGTTAATTGTGATGGCTGTATTAGTGTGTGATATCTGTATTTCAGGTAAAGACTGCAGACGATCGATTTCAAGTAGTTCCTACTTTTGCTACCAAATGCTACCATCGACACCTAGCCACGAACTAGGCTACTAGATGCCAAAGCAACCAGCACCTGGTGACGAATGATGGAACTTAATAGAGCATTAATCAAATCTAATCTACAAATTTAGCTTCACACAATTGTAGTTAGTGGAAGGTTCTTGTACATGCCATAAATCTATGACATGGACCCGCCAACTCTACTTCCCCTCCGAAGGAAGACATACGGAGGGATTGTTAACGCTTTTAAAAATTCGTCGATTTTGGCCTGGTTTGAACCCGCGACCTTGGGCATAGAAACTCAGCATGCTACCAACTACGCCACCGAAGCCACTTCAGGATATCTTTGTTTGGATTATTCAGAACCTCCATAGAGGCATACTGTCTCATGGAATATTGTTCTTTTCCAGGATCAAGGTGGGAGAGCAACTTCTTCTTATGCTTCCTGGCGTTCTTCCCAATTATTTTTTGGGGTCCGCCACTCTACACCTCTCTCTCCATTTGTTGCGGTTTGCTGCATCTATAGGACGAAGACCTACGATGGGCATAAGGTCATGTAGGGTATCTATCCAATGCCTTTTTGGTCGTCCTGGAGGTCTATGTCCATCAGGCTCGAGAGCAAGTAACTTCCTTACAATGGACTCTGTATTTGCTCGGGCTACATGCCCGTACCAACGCAACCGAATCTCCCTCATTTTGGCTGGAATAGGGGCAATTCCAAGAGTGTTGCGGACGTCTTCATTCTAAATATGATCCAGCCGTGTAATTCTCAAAGACCATCGTAGCAACCGCATCTCCATTGAGTGTAAGGCTTGTTCATGTTTCTTTGTATTAGGCCAGCATTCGGCTCCATACAAAGCAACAGGGCGTACGACTGTTTGATAGAACTTAGTTTTGAGGCGCAAAGGGCTCTTGCGGTCACAAAGAACGCCTGTGACCTGGCGCCACTTCATCCACGCAGCATTCACTCTTGCACGGGCATCCAAGACTGTGTCACCATCAGGTCTCACAACGGAGCCAAGATATCGGAGATGTGAAGCCTTTGGTAAGGGGGTGCCATCTACTATGATGGTCCCATCTGTTGGAGAGCAACGGCGTTACCTTATTAAATAAGTAACTGTCACGCCGTTATTTTTAAGAATAACAAAAATGCTCGTTACTTTTTCAAGATGGAGCAATCAGTTATCAATAGAATGTGGGAATGGATGCTGGTGTATTTCTCGAAATACACGGTAAGGCAGAGGAAATTCTTTGCTGCTCTTTATTATTTTATATTAATTCATTTATTTAGATTTCCTTCCCGCAGACACCAACATTGAACTATTACATCCTGTTTACCCCGTACACTTGTTTATTTTTTGTGTGAGTTTGTTCCAGAAGCGCATATTCTTCGGAACCAGCCTGGCAGTGTCTCACTGCTGCCCTCTGAACTTCAATTGCCTCAAGTCATGAAGACTTCTTCATCAATCCGCCAGGCGTCGTATTCATCGTCAGCCAACAACTCCGTGAAGACACCGCTCCAAGAAGAATTTTATTTCCTGCATAAGAATTTTTCTATGTTGTATATTCTGTATAAACTCTGTTGTTTCATTCCCCTACCCGCTCGCTCCCCCTTCCCCTCGCCCGGTGTCTCTCGCCCCTCCGCGCGTTGCTCCGCTCGTTCACTCAACTTCTTGTTGCCGTGCCGTCAAGGCTACCAGCTCTCACTTTGTGTTAGACGTCAAACCATACAGTTGGGGCTCCTCCCTCGAGCTCGTCTCCTCGAGAGACATTTTTTAAATCAGACGCCATGTCTGAATTTTAAACCCAACCGTCACCAGGAACATCGCCTGCTTCATGAAACAGAGCTAAGTACAAACTTCAATGGTCTTCACCATATTTTAACGGGTTTTAAATAGCTAAATGCTTTTTATTCAATTTTATAGACAGTGTGTGGAATCTCTAAATGTTCAGCAATAACTGCCTTCAAAAGATCTTCCTGATCAAGTTATGGCTACCTCAGCTAACTCTCTAAAATGAAACAGTACTTCTTGTACAGATTTTCTGAGATACTATCTCACACCGAGGGATATTTTCAAAATACCCACTGTCTATAAAACCTAGCTTTCCGCCGAGGGACTTTTCTTGCTCAATTCAACAGTCTTCATTGCCTTGAAATTTTCCATGCCAAGCAATCTTTCTGCAAGTAAAACCTTCAAGTATTTTTCACTTAAATATGGGAATACTTTTCCTAGCCGAGGATTTTTCTTAATATCATCTGCTAATCAAAACATAATTTGTCTTCCTTCGTGGGAAATTTTCCGCTGCATTCAACTACAACTTATAAAAGCTACAATGCAATAAACTCTCTCAAGCTTAAGTTCAACTAGTGATCTACATAACTGCGATAACTTTTATCTCAATAAACTTTCTGTGCTGCAATAGTGAACTTTCTAAAGACTTTAATAGACCATAGCGCAAAACAGTGCCCGTTTAAATTTCAACCGCGTCGCGCTTCGTGAGAGCAATAAGTATGGCCAAGAACTTTCTCCTGAAGTACCCATTTCCTCTTTCCCAAACACCCTTACTAACAAATTAGGTTAAATTTATAAATGTAGGTCTTTTTCAACGAGGTGTCACTTGCTAGCAAGTGCCCTCCCAAAATTGTTCCATTTCTCATAAATAAATTCTGTATAATTCGTGTCTTGCACACATTTAAAACCATATTGTTTTTCCTTTCTAACTAGGGAATTCAGTTCTTTCTACTCACAAGTGAGTTATCTAACTTTGATCTCCAGGTTTCACGAAAGGGTAACTTGCCCTATTTTTTCTCGTGATCCCTGTTTATATATAAGAAGTTATAGAAACTTCTTCTTAATTTTTCTCTCTTTTTTGTTGTTATAATCTCAAATTTAATATTTGTTCATACTTTTAAGATTTCCATATAGGAATTCTTAAAGTACCCACATTGTACCTGATTTCTTGTTAAAGCTTTAATTGCTTTTTGACTTTTAAAGTCGCACATTTTTCCGTATTGACAGAATGTAATAATAAACAAAGTTTTTTATGGTTCCTCCTAGTCAATACTTGTTTTATTAAAGATTTTATCGTGACATAATCACTTGTCTTTACGTATGTTGGTAAAGACAAATGATTATGTCACGATAAAATCTTTAATAAAACAAGTATTGACTAGCCGGAACCATAAAAAAACTTTGTTTATTAAAGCTTTAATTGCGTTATAATTGTCATTAAATTTCAAATTTGTTAATCTTAAGCACAACTTTTAAAATCTTATGCAGATTTTAGTGCTTATAAGAGGTTCCAAACCTTAAAATTGTTAATTGCCAAGTGCAAATTTCACCTTTCTAGAGGTCTGAGACATCAAAAATTAAAATTAGATTGTATATTTATATTTGTTAAAATCATTATATCTCTATGCATTGTTAAATAAACCAGATTATGTCTTTTCGCTTTATCCTTTTCTATAGATTAACGATTAGGCAGGACCCTATTTTCCCTGACTTAGGCTTATGCCCTCTTTAAGAAAATTAAGTACCCAATTAATAAGGTTTTCACTATTTGTTGCATTTGAACAAAAACTCTCCGTAACAATATTGTCAAAGTTTCTCCTAGCTTTCATAGCTAATTCTAATGAGCCAGTAAGGCAAGTACAGCTAGCTCCACAAGCTTGTTGAGGTTTTCTCTCTAACTTATGGTTTGTTTTCAAAATTTTAAGTTTTTCTTCTGGTCTAAACTTTTAGTCGGCACTTTGCTGGGTAAAAGCTTAGCTTTGCTTAAATTCAACCATTGGTGTTCTTACCAAAATTTTCAAAGAAAACAACTAAATCATTCCCAAAGGCATTATAACTGCTTCATCACTACCCTTCTTGGTGGTACTCGGTCTTTCGCTGGAGATCCAACAGTTCCACGAACCAAACTATCACGTTGAATTCAAACTATTTCAGTTTTACCAAACATTTGGTTAAATCTAACCCCCTTGAAAGGAGAAACTTTAAATCTGTGTTCCTTAACACACTTTGTTCTGCCAGACTACTACCCTTCCCCATAATAAGGAAATACAGGCTCGGAAGGGAAAATGCGATTGCCGAGCGCTTGCAGGCAACCTCAATTCACGCTACGCTCTCCGCTTGCCTGAGCCGGGCCCCCCGCTGGAGTTAGGTTCCTCTTAGGATTTGTACAGTGGATTTTTCGTTCCACTTTACTAATTGTAATTTTATGGTGGATTCTCTTCCTATCTACCCATTCTTGCTCTCCACACCGAAACCCACTTCCTTGTTTCTTAATTTTCATTATCCCTGGGGTAGTGTTAATCCGAAGCTAAAACCTACCCAGATGCAACAACTTTCCATTATAAACTAGCCCAGCTCTAAACTCAATACAAACAGCTGTTGCTGTTGTTTCATTTGAAGGGCTTGGACACCGTGGTCATTTAGCCCTGAGTACTTTGGTGTGTGTGTGTCGAATTTGTCTGATAACCTGTGTCAGTGCGATGTCTGTAGTAGCGAGTGTATTTGCAAGTTAGATGAGGATTGGGAAGGAGACGGCTGTGGCTTTAAGTAAGGAACCATCCGGCATTTGCCTGGAGTAGAAGTGGGGAGAACACAGAAAACCACTTCCAGGATGGCTCAGGTAGGAGTCTAACCCACCTCATGTTTTGACTCATGAGGCTGAGTGTACCCTGTTCCAGACCTCAGACCAGAATTAAATTTCTCGGCAGAGCCGAGAATCAAACCCAGACCCTCAGGGGTGACAGCCAAGAATGCTAGCCGCTACACCAGGAGGTGGACTCAATACAAACAATAACCATAAACCAACTGTGAATTTATGATGGTTTTGAAAGGTTCAGGTACTGCTCTAGTCCAAGCTCTGTGAACTTGCGGGGTGAGGTGAAGTGGCAGGCAGAAGAGAAGGGCCCGCTGTGTTATCTGGAATTCCTGTCTATTCCAATACTGCTAACATTGGGCCATTGCTCAAACCACTGTGGTGTTGCGAATGAGTGAGTGATTCACTGACCAATGTATTTGGTTCTGTTACTACGAATGGACCGGGAACCCTCATCACTCGTCACCTTCACTCCTCATAGTCCGCGATCCACATTCCTCTCAAGTTCACGGGGCTTGGACCCGAGCAGTATCTACGCCTATCTGTTTCCCACATTGGTGCCATTAACGTCCCAAATGCTCTTCGAGTCAGCATAATTCTGACATGTCTCTGTGTAGACCAATTACTTGGGAGGCCTGAGAAAAGAATAGAAAACTTCCTACAATCCTATGTGATGCACACCCGGCTTATATAAAGGTCAGCAAGATATTTAATTTTTTTTAGAATATCTGCAAAACTATCCTAGAACCTTCGGGAAACTGTAATTCCAATATAGATAGCCTTGCTGAACTAATTTTTGAATAAAAGGAGCATAGCTCTCATAGTACATTGGCACTGCTTGTGGCATCATGTAGCCTTGCAGTAGCTTTCACAGTATGTACTAGGCAAGCGTCTTGGTGGGGTGTACCTTACCAACTAACAAGCCCAATGGTACAGCAGGGCAAAACCCTGTCAATACTGAATTGAGCTAACCGGATGAATTTCCAAAATACAGTCGAATCTTGATATTTCAAACCCAAAATGCTTGAATTTTCAGTAACTTGTAGTAATTATTATTTCCCGAACAAACTTCCAATAATTTACATGTAACTTTTCATCAATTTGAATTTCTATAACTCTGATATTTTTGATGTCTCAAAGCTTAAATTATAACCCTGGCACTTGAACATGCTCTTTATCTCAAACATTCATGTATTTTAGAGATACGAAGCCATTCTTTTTCATTGTTGCCCATACAAATGACAATTCATGCATTTTTGCAGTGCAACTCGTTTCATGCATCACTGAATGTGGTTGAGAACTTGGTGGCAGAAGCTCATGCACAGAAAATCAAGCAAGAGAAGATGGATTTCTTCAAGCCATATTGGTCCACCACTGTCTGTCCAGTCACATGTAGCTTAGAGTATGCAGGGTATGCTCGGAACTCCTTGCATAATTGCTGCTTATATCCAGTTCGTTCAGTTTGTAACGGAATTTATTCACTTACAGTAGCTCACCCTCGGGTTTTCTGCCTTGTGCAGTTAGTTTGGGGTATTTTATTCGTATCTTATTATATTGGGTTAACGTGGGGTTGCAGAGGTGATTTTTACTGTGCATGTGTGTTTTTGTGGACGGATTCATCTTTGGATGGTCCGGACCAACTAGGATCACTGTTTATTAATTATCGGTTTTTGGATATTTGATATTATAACATACGGGGTTTTGCGATTTATTACGTTTTGGGAATAAGGTTATATAAGACTGTATTAAGTAGAAGCATTATTTCATTTTGGTTTGGGGTTAATGGCTTTATTTTGACCTAGTAATGTTAAATGTTAGATTCGAGGCTGTACTATGAAGGTACAATGAATTGGTGTTTTCGAGTGCTGGATGTGTTACATACCCGGAAAAGACAGGCAGTAATTCGAAGTTCTGGGAATACCTAAGCTATTAATAGCATGAACTCGGTTGAACTGGCGCGTGGAAAACTACTGTGTGACGTCAGTGTGAATTTCGACTGTCTGATGTTCATGTGTTGACGCGGATGTTTCGCTAGGAGTGGGCCACGCACGAATTAGTTCCGGCAGAAACATTGGGGTTATGTAACCCTACGCCAGTGCATATAATGGTATGTCTGGCGTTCAGAAGTCGTCTTCTTGCTTTTACAGCGAGTCCGTTGTCTACTTGCAAATTAGTGTCGCTATTACTTGATCATGGTATCGTAATACGAACGAGCAGTGACTAATCTTTAGCTATCCACTGAGCTCTTACGGGCTATTGGAGGCTACGTGCATTTCATGGGTCCATCCATACCATGGGCTGTCGGTAATAACTTACCACGCCTAAAAGGATAATCAGTCGTAAACATTTCATCGAAAAGTCATGCGAGAATGGAGACGTGAACGAGCAGTTCGAGAAGAAAGAAAGTGGAGTGAACCAGTCTAACGTGTGTAGATATTTTGTGTACGGATGGTACAGTGTGTATATACGTAGGTGGCTGTTATGCCTGGGTCTGATATGGCCGTAAGTGTTTGCTGCTCTCAGAGCCTAAATTCAGTGGCAAGGTACTGTATAAATCACGAGTGTATGAAGGGTTATTTTGTGTTGTATATTATGTATATATGTGTATAGTACAGCCAATAGATTATCTCTTTAAAATTCATGTGTGTTTAAATTCCTGTCTTGTATGAACCTGGTAGCATCAGCGAACGCATGCCAAATGCCCTACGCCTGGGATAAGGATTTTCATAGTCGGGGCAACAGTTATGTACCGTATTTTATCCTATTTTATTCAGGAAGACCCATATGGTCAACCTTGGCGCCCATTCAAAGTCGGGAGTAATGTTAAAATCACTTGTGGCCTGTATTTAAAGGCAGTAAATTATTAGGTTTGTGTTAATGAGGGTAGTTAAAGTTAAATCAACTCCAGCAAGGAGGGGAGAGTGTTTCAAGTTCCAATGCAAGTCCTCATGGTATATTCTGTGAATATACGTTAATTGTAAATTTGCACCCATATTGGGTCTTCTTTAATTTTTTCCGCTTTTCTTATCTTTTTTATTTCTTGAAAACCACCAACAGAGATTTCTTTTCAATCTTGCTCTCTTGTTGTGCATTTGCTTATGTTTTCCCTCAGTATGTTGCAGAAAACGAGATGTCTTCCCCCCCTCTGTTTAACAGCAGCGTCAAGCTTCGCCTGGCAACGCTATCATACAGGAACTCAATGGTTCCTGGCGGCCAACTCCAGTCCTCGCTGTTAACAGCCAACGTGAATTGCGTAATGGTTTGACTCACCTGCTAAACAGTGACATTTATCACACAGAAACTATTCACAAAAACTTGTGTGTCATGCCTGAAAACAGTTTGGTTCACAAAAACCGGTTATTGTGTTGCGAGAAAATACATGCATGGACAGACAGTGAAAAAGAAAACCTATTCTTTCCCTCCCCCATGTCACCCAACTAACCATCAATTACGGAATTTAAGTAACCTATGTTCTATTTCTTTTGGTAAATTTGAGGCTACACCCAAGAGGTGTCCTCTTGAGTGTATAACTGTCGTATTTCTGTAAAAAATCGGTGGCATTGCCCACAACCTCTCTGTCCAACTGACATAAGTTGGAACTCTCAAGAAGCTAAGCGCTTCAAAATTGTCGTAACGTTTGTAAAGCATACACGCTCTTTGTTATTCTCTTACCCTAATGGCCCCTTTTTCATGGGTTTTCCAATTTTTAATGGCAGTTCAAATTTTGACAGCAAATACTGCTGTGACCAGGTTGCCAGGAAGAACTTAATTTGTCCTATCTTAACTCTAATTGAGCCATTGGGTGTCGAATGAGGCACCTTAATTTGTCCTATGCTTGCTTATTTAATTGAATCTACGCAAGAAGTTGTAAATGTTTTAACAAATTAATTATTCGAGTTAATCTTTGGTCTGATACCAACCATTTATGCTAGCAATGCTGTGCACGAGTCTAAAGACTCCTTCTCTCGTAATTGCACTTACTTATTGTATTCTCAAAATTGCTTGTTTGTATCTTAACCTCACAGCATTTGAATTGCTTATCTCACTATAATGCGTGGCACAGTTTTAAATTTTTAGCCATGGCCACCCTGTTTGAATCTTGTAACATTTGTAATCGCTCAAGTTTAAAAATATACTACCAATTATCGTTGAAACTAATCAATATTATCTCTTTTCCCTTGATCTCACTCTTGGCAGAAATTTGAGATGTGCCATGTGAACTTGGATAACTATTTGTTGTGCTATTATCAAAGTTTTTTCGATCTATTAGTTCAGTTTTCACATATCTCTCTAAGACTGTTCATCGCAGGTTTAGTTCGCTCAGCTAACGTCCTACCTAGGGTCGTTCTCAGTTTATGCATCTTGATTACTACCTTTTCGTAATCAAGACTGTGTCTAACTTATCTAAATCTCTTATTAGTACCATACTCTTCTTGTGGGAGATTTAGTTTTATCTTGGAGCACAACAATCCTATTTGTTCACAATCTCCAAGCACCATATTTATAAATAACGTCAAATGGACCACGGGCCACCCCTTCCCACACACTACGCTGCATTGGGAAGTTACACATCCTTTAGATTCAGCCTGTTTCTTCTCTACATATTATATTTGTCAGTTATCCTATTTTTTATAAATAAATTGTTATTGTTGTTTGGGTTCATCCCGTGTAACCTTTCTTTTTCTTTCACTCCCAAACATTTTCCTCATTTTGCTTTCTTTGGTCTGGGGGAGTTGGGAGGCTTCCACTGGCTTGACACTTGCTTGGTTTCCGGATCGTACGCGTAACACCAACTCTCATCACCTGCTTAATGACTTTGGTCAAAAAGTTTGGATCACTTTCAATCTCGTATTTCAAGTCCTGGTTCAACTGCAACCGGGTGTGTTTTCTTGTTCTGTGAGAAGGCGAGGAACAAATTTAGAGGCAACATGTATCATTTGCAAATCCTCAGTCAAAAACCGCTGGCACGAGCTCCAACTCACTCCTGTCTCTTCTGAAATTTCGTTGATCGTGAAATGACAATTCTCGTTGATATTTTGGAGGATTTTCTCAAAGTTTCGAGATGTTGAAGGGCGCCCAAAACGAGCATGGTCTTCAACACCCATCTCACCACATTTTAAGCACCAAATTCGCTCAAAAACTAGAGTGCGGCACATGGTATCCTCTTTGAAAGCCTGTTGAAGCATTTCCTAAGCTTTTGTTGCTGATTTTTCAAGCAGGAAACAACATTTTAAACACACTCTTTGTTCTTTTAAATCTGCCATAACGACTTCGCAGGCGGAACACGAGAACAGTAAGAGAAAACATGGTGTCCACAGAATTTTCAATGTCAATTTTCCTGACTTTTCCTGACCATTTTTTAACAAAATTCCTGACTTGCGAAGTCATCGTAACATCGGAAAATTGGTTTATTTAGCAAATATTATATATATATCATATTTGCAGCCTCCACCATCCCCATAGCTGCCCAACTCTCGCCTCTTTATTAATTCAAAATAAAGTAAATTATAATGCAATAATACATAAATCAAAGTACTTAATAACCTAAAATATAGTGATGGGGTCGCCACATCCCTACGCTAACGCCAAAAGAGCGTAAAAAAATAGGTAAAAGAGGTTTTTACTATGATATACTGTAAAAATGGAAACTTACCATAATGTCCAGTGAGTTACGGTATTGCTTTTTATCTTCAGAGATTAGTTAAACTAGTAACATCAAAATATGGCTGTAAAACACAAAATACTGTATGGTTAATATAAAATTCCTGACTTTCTAATACTTTTCGCCATTTTTTCCTGACTCACGCCATTTTTCCACAACTTTTTCCTGAAATTTCCTGACCAAAAACAAAATTCCTGACTTTTCCTGACTATTCCTGCCTGTGGACACCATGGTAAAAACAACAGTACGATCAAACGGTCACATACCAACCGATGCCGTCTGGGCAGTTGTTTCTTGAAGGTCTATATTCCCCATATAGTGGGAGAACTCACCACTACGTCCATAAATGGCAGCGCACTCTCAGTCTGTTTTTTGTTTGTTTTTGGGTCCACCCTCGTTAAGTAGGGCAGGAAACCATCATCTGATTGCGACAGTGGTGATGATATCAGACAATTCGTCATATCACTTTAAGTGTCTCATCAGATGTTACCCAGGTGAAAGGCAATATTTTATTGAAGTATTGACTGGCTCGAGAACCTTGACTGCAATCTGTAAGGGCTGCTGGAACAGTGTCCATCATGAACTTTTCTTTGCCTATTTTTAAATGTTTGTGTGTTGTTTTTGTAGCTAATGTGTAATGTCATACGCTACATAAGCTAATTATTGTTATTATTATAATAACTGCGCAGATAATAAGAATCAAACAATACAACCTTCAAAGAAAAAGTGTACATGGAAGACTCAAGTGGTCCAATGTGGCCAATAAAGTTAATAATAATCAAGTCTTCAATTCTTCTGCCAACTGATTGTACTTACTGATTTTTTGACTGTACACTTGTTGCATGTTGTGTGTATTTGGCACAGCAACGTGGATCAAATGCGTATGTTTTTGGATTTATCCACAAGAATGAGGTCTGGTCCATTAGCTGGAATATTTTCATCTGTGATGACAGATCTGTCCCAATAGATTTTGTGGATATAACTTTCAAGAACTGTGCTTGGCATATAGGCTATTTATGGTATGGTGTCTTAGAATGGAGCTATTAATTTATGTTTATGAGCAAGTTTGCAGTGAATGATTTTGGCAACCTTATTATACCTTTGGGTGTAATCTGTGTTGATTGAGACTTGACAGACAAGGGGATCTTTAACATACCAGAGAGACAACAGTATGGTGCAGGGTTGAGTTGACTGGCTTTTCACCAAAATCTGGAAATGATGTAGTGATAGATGTTTATTCCTCTGCTGTCTACAACCCATCCACGATCCCCTTTTTAGGTCACAATTTATATACATATATACAAAAAATTCCAGCTGAGTCTGCTATTATACATGTGAATTATGGACAAATAAAGTATTGCCTACCCCACGCATACGGCACTAACAAATCACCCTCAAGCCACCAGAGTACACCAGCTTTTTAAAATAACATCTGATCTGTATTCTCCTATCTGCTAAGATTGAAATTAGCCAAAAAAACATCAATAATCTTTATCCAGACCAATAATTGCTAGGTAGCATGACCCTTATACACCCCTCTATACTTGATGCCAACAGATCTCTTTTTATATCCCTTTTTCATCATCTAACACTGTTTAATTTGCCTTCCAAGAAGCAGAATTATCACACTTCCTTGAGCCTTTCGTGAACGCATATCCCTACTTAGTATAAAACAAAGTCCCCAATTCTTGGATGTCACGGATAATCTCGAGAACCACTGAATGGATTTTGATGAGGTTTTCACCATTCTGTAAAAGATATCTCGAGAAAGGTTTCTGTAGAAAGTTATTTATTTATGATCAAAGGAAGCCGAGCAGTAACGATTTCAGTGAAAACGTCGAAAAACAAACCTGGCGTCCATACACTTTTTAAGCTTACGCAGGGCAAACCGTTAAAAATATCAATATACTATGAGTGTAAGAATTGTTCAGCATGAAAAGTTCTACAAAAAGGTCTGTGAGAGCATATCTCTATTTTCAATGTGTCGCCCACTCACCACGGCGGTCTATGTATGTGAGATTTTCAAAGTGAAATGTCCTGTAAAAAGGAGGTCCCGTGGCTTATGATCTCGAGATTAACGGTCACGTAAAACTAAAATCTTCCTTCCACTATAAGTGCTTTTACGTTTTCATTTCTTCCAACAATCTCCATTCAATTACTGCGGCGACAGTTTACGAGCTAGCTAGGGGCGAGCCTATCACCTCAGTTACAGCCTAGCAAGAGGGCGAGCCTATTACCCCAGATACAGCCAGCAGCAAACTGTTGAGTCGTGTTAAGACTTAAGGGAAGAGTGGTTGTGTTCGGAGTTTTCCTGGAAGTGCAACTCCGCTTTTCTTAATTTCGCCTGTGAACTGTTCGTTCCGCAAAATACACAGTCAAGTTAAGATTGAACGGAAGGGGGATTTATGCTTCATGCACCTCACCATTCTTAAATTACGTCTGACAAGAATTCGTTGCACAAGCATCTCCATGATAATATAATCAATAGTCCAGTCAGTGATTTTTAACCCATCATGCCGAGACGTAAAACGGATATAGATCGTAGTTCATTGACATCGAAAAAAATCGCTTATCACGTAATGCATTCACAACTGATCCCGGGCGAAGCCGGGGCGGGTTACTAGTAAAACATAGATATTGATTGCCTAGAATGAAAACATTAGGCTACATCTCACATTGACTAGTAAGGCAGAAATGTTCCCTTAGCAAGAGTCGATCGCAGAATAATTCCACATAACAGACCAATGCAAGATTCTAAGCCATCAATATAATGATTAAGCACTAAAATTTGAAACACGTCTATTATTATCATTATTGCACACCTGCCCAGCCATTATTGAACTCAGTCCACCTATGCCAAACCACACAACGCAGCATTGTAGCCTACACTTCAACAAGTAGCCAATGAATTTCCACATGATGTGCCCTTCAGGCACAAAAACCAGAGCACACTGTGCACTGTATTTGCAGCCATATGCATCATCGAACAGTTGGTAACAAAGCTAACGTTTCGTGTTTGGCCCAGGCAGAATATTAGAACTTAAGAGGTACCGTAATATGTAACCCATGAGGTCTCTTTGTTTTCTCTTGTAGTTAATAATTATGTTGATGGACTAATGAGCACCTAAACATAAGATTGGGTAGAAAGAATATGGCTTCTAAACTAGCATTCAAGAGTAGAGCATTTTAAACTTCTTTGAAGATGCAATATAAGGAAGTGTGGTGTTATACAGTGATATTACTCAGTAGTTAGTTGTCACAATGTGATGCAACATAAGGAACTGCGGTGTTATACAGTGATATTACTCAGTAGTGCGGTGTAGGTCAGGTGAGATTCTGCTACCATATGCGACAGTAGACGGTACTACCTGCGACTTTCTGGCCGAGGGTTGGG
Organism: Meconema thalassinum; assembly: GCA_946902985.2. NCBI lineage: Eukaryota > Metazoa > Arthropoda > Insecta > Orthoptera > Tettigoniidae > Meconema > Meconema thalassinum. Next base: position 302,475,794 of record OX336393.1, read on the forward strand.
CGGCAAATACCATACCCGAGAAACTAGGGGAGAACCAACAGCTACGGGTGGAGGAGTTTTCCCTTAGAAGGTTTGATGAGACCTTTGTGTACGAAATGGCACATAAATTCATCATCTGCTGCCTTGAAGTGAGGCAAGGGACTGCCAAAGGCAAAGGGAGACAACCCCTGACAGAAAATCCTCAATTACGTTAGGCTTAGCAAGCCAGTAAAAGAGTTTATTTGTAGTTATTTTCAAAACATACAAGATCCTCGGAACGCTATCAACTCGATTAAGACAACAGCATGAGCAGACTTCTGTCAGGGATGATGGTTTATGGCCTGATGATAGACAGGGGCTTGTAAAAATGCAAAAATCCCAGGGGCTTGTAAAAATACAAAAATCCCGGAGGAGACTAACATGGATTGCAACCACCAATTTACTCAGTCTCACAGGAAGATGTGAAGAACTAGTGGATCTCATGGAAAAGAGGAAATTAATGATTCTGGGGCTTTTTATTTATCGTATGGCTTTTAGTGCCGGGAGTGTCTGAGAACATGTTCGGCTCGCCTGAGTCTGTAGCTGCTTCCAGCGGACACCCTAAAGGGTGAGCTACAAGTTCCGTTCAATTTCAAGTAGTTCCAACTTTCGCCACCAGATATCAATGATACATAGTGGTGAACGTTGGAACTTTGATAGAGCGTTCTGACGAAATCTAACCTAACAATTTTGCTTTACACAAGTTTAGTCTGTGAAAGGATACATGCCATAAATCTATGACATGGGACCGCCGGCTTTACTTCCCCTCCGAAGGAAGGCATACTGAAGGATTTTTAACGCTCTTAAAAATCCGACGACTTCGGCCGGGTTTGAACCCGCTATCTTGGGCATAGCAGTTCAGCATGCTACCGACTACGCCACCGAAGCCGCTATTCTGGGGCTGAGTGAAACCAAATGGAAAGGCAAAGGAATCAAGGAAACAGTATACACTGTATTGGCATGGAAATGACAAAGAGATGAAGAATGGAGTTGGTTTCATCATGAGTAAAGAACTAGAAGGAGTTGCTGACATTCAGTATGTTAGTGAGAGAATAATAAAGGTGACTGTGCATTTAGGGAAAGAAAAACTAACCTTGGTACAGGTTTATGCTCCTCACACTGGATGTTGTCAAAAGCATAAGAACCAATTTCTTGATGATTTGGAAACAGTCATCAGGAAAGAGAGAGTAATCATTATAGGAGACCTGAATGCATAGATCGGGATAGATAGAACAGGATCTGAGAACGTAATGGGACCTCATGGCATATCCATATGTGGAAGAAATGTAGAAGGTGAACATCTCCTTGACGTCTGTATGAGGAATGGGTTGGTGGTGAAAAACAGCTGGTTCAAGAAAAGAGAGAGCCATAAGATTACAAGATACAGTTGGGATAGACTACAAAAGAGTGCAATTGATTATGCCATCACAGATGAGGAAAGGAGTAGAATGGTAACAGATGTTAGAGTAATACCCAGTGAAAGCCTTCACAGTGACCACCGTCTATTAGTAGCGGACTTGAAAACTTCCATGTGCCAAAGGTACAGAACAGGAAAATGCCAAAAATCAAAGTATGGGAACTCCAGAAAACGGAGAAGAGAACTGAGCATCAGAACCGAACAAAAACCCTGTTACCAAGAGATGAAAGGAAAAGTGGAGAGGCAGAATGGACAAGACTAAGGGACTCATTGGTAAAGGAAACAACCAAAGTTTGTGGAGAGACAAGGATGAAAACAAGGGAGAAGGAAACACCTTGGTGGAACGAAAGAGTGAGGGCAGCAATCGGGAAAAGAATTCTTATGCGGAAAGAAAGGGATCAGGAGAAAAATAAACCAGAACTTACTACAGACGAGACAAAGATCAGAAACCTCGAACAAATGTAGCCTACTGAAACAAGAAACTGGACATTAAAAGAACAGTTGCAGAAGAAAAGACCAAGACATGGAAGATATTCGCTCAGAAACTGGAGGAGGACAGCAGAGGCAATAGGAAACTACTGTATAGTGTTATCAGAGGTAAAAGAAAACCAATGAATACCATAAAGGACCTTGAAGATGAAAATGGAAATCTGGTTAGGAGAGATAGTGACATGCGAGAAGTCCTGAAGAACCATTTTGATCACCTACTGAATAAACCAGTTCAAGAACAAAATATAGAACTGGAAATCCATGCCTACAATGAGGAACCTCCCATCACTTGGACAGAAACTGAGGCAGCCTTAAAATCTATACCTGAAGGAAAATCTTCAGGTGCAGATGAAGTGAATGCAGACATGATAAAGGCAGCAAGCAACCAGGGCATACAATGGCTGCACAGAGTACTCAATACCATATGGACAGACAACCAAATACCTGCAGATTGGAGCAAGGGAGTTATAATTCCCCTGTTTAAGAAAGGCAGCAGAAGGAAACCCACAACTATAGAGGAATAACCCTGCTGTCTCATGGGCTGAAAATTCTCGAGAAGATCGTAGAAAGAAGATTAAGAACCATCATAGAACCACAGTCGGAGGAGGAGCAAAATGGTTTCAGAAGTAACAGATCGACAATGGATCTAATTTTTACCACCCGCATACTGATGGAAAAATATTGGGAGAAAGGCAAGAACCTGGTTATTGTATTCCTGGATATAGAGAAGGCCTATGATAGTGTTATAAGAGATAAGATCTGGGAGTGCCTGAGGGACTAGTAAGGAAAGTTTATATGCTATACAAAGACTGTATTAGCTGTGTACAAATTGGGGAAGGACGATCATCATGGTTTGAGACCAAGAGTGGAGTTCAGCAAGGCAGTGCACTGTCCCCACTACTGTTCATCACTATTATGGATAATATAATGAAGAACATCAAGGAAAAGTTAGGTGAATTGCATGCAGTGGCTTTTGCTGATGACATCATCATTTGGGGTGAAACAGAAGAAGAAGAAGAAGAAGTACAGACGAGACTCAATGTATAGAAATCCCAGTTACAGGAATATAACCTCAACATCAGCGAGACCAAGACAGTGGTGATGTCAGTCAACAGAGATGGGCGTCTAGCAAGTGTTAAACTAGGAGACCACCAGCCGGAGTGTGTGGACAGTTTTCCTTACCTTGGAAGTGTAATCTCCAGTGATAATTTGGTCAGTAAAGAAATTACCAACAGAGTGCAAAAGGGAACAGAATTCTACCAACAAGTAAGGACACTTCTATGGGATGACATGATTCCAAAACCAGTTAAACTGGCAATGTTTTACAGCTACTTTATACCAATATTGACGTATGGTATTGAATAGTTTTTAATAAGAATTATATAACCGCCTTAATGAATACATAAATGAAAAGAATTATTATTAATGTTGTTCTTGGTACACGTTTCAGGGATTAATCAACAACATTTTGTATCCCCTTCATCAGCCAATTGTAAAGCATAATGAAAATTATGATGTAGAGTAGCACTTAAATACAAATGGTTATTTAACCTAATATGGTACACCATATATGTAGGTTGTAGAAAAAGATTTTAAAGTATAGAACAAAATGAAATAGTTTGTGATAGTGATAGTATTCAGCCTGCAAATATTACGTACATCAATACAGGTCGTGGGAGGGGAGACATTTTTGGAGAGAACTAAATGGAGAGCGCTCATTCACCGCACCCGGGAAACTGGAGCCGGTTCATGATAATGATGAATACGGAACCATCATGAGTAATTTAAATAATAGAATCTATGGTATTGAAACATGCACCCTTACTGAGAGAGATTCATCAAGACTGCAAGCATCAGAGACTAAATTTCTTAGACCAAGAAGGACAAGTTAAAGAATGAGGAGGTGAGGAAACAAGCTGGAATGAAGACATCCCTATTAGACCGAGTCAGCACATCTAGACTATGGTGGTACGGGCATGTGATAAGGATGGAGCCTACAAGACTAGCCAGAATACATTTGGAAAGACAGGTGGATGGAAAAAGACTTGTAGGAAGACCTAGAACCCGATGGATGGACATGATCAAGATTGATCTAGCGACCAGAGGATGGACAGTGGATGATGTTCTCCATGACAAGTTGTACATGGACAAGTTGAGTAGATGAGGCTCATAAACAGTACCCGGGAAACTGAGACTGTACAATGATCATGATCATGATGATGATGAAGATAAATACTTCCTTACCTAGCAAGCATGCTCATGGGTTCTTTTGTGGTTAAGGTGCTTCTCGATGTGGTGAAGTACTTTCCTCCTACGTTTAACGTAACCCATTCCGAATTAAGTTTACTGCAATTCTGCACAGTACTGACAGTACTAACCCCACTTGCTACTGGAGTGGATTGCTGAGAGATAACTGGGGTAGTTGTTGTAGAATGAAGTGGTATGAAGTCCTCTCCTTCTGACACATACAGGATATCATCATCTCTACCAAACAAAAAGAATAAGCAGTTAAAAAATTGACAATGTATTTGATTATGCAAAATCATTTCGTAATGAAATATGATTTACTGATTTTTTTTGTCAATACAAATTAAAATATTACATTAAACTTCATATTAGCCTATGCTGTATTCATTGACTACACAAGTCTTTTGACACCCTTAACAGACAAATAATCATCGACAAACTTGAGAAATTGGTAGGAGAGTTTAGCTACTTAGCTAGATTCATTAGGAATCTGCTGAGTAGTAACCTAATAGAAATCACTGACGGCATCATCACTTCTGAACCAATCGAGCAATCCTTCAAGGCGATCCTCTCAGTCCGATATTGTTTACAATAGCAACAGCTTAGAGCATTGTTCTCCATTTTAGGTCCGTATTGAATATATTCACTAACAAAACGGAAATTATTAATAGTTTTATTAGTGAATAGCAACAGCTGACGTCTCTACAATAGTTCAACCCAATGTCAAAATTTATATATACGCAGACGATATGGTAATGACCTCTACAAGTGCAGAAGACCTACAAATCGCCGTGAACAATGTAGCTGTATGGGCCGAAGATAACAAAATGAGTTTGAACGAGACGAAGACAGTCACTATGTCCTTCAGAAGGGGAGGAAAGTTTGCGACGTTTCATTACAAAGGCATCCCCCTGACTACAGTCTCCCATTTCCGGTACCTGGGGTGACTATGCAGACATCTGGGAACGTCTTAACGATGCACGTGAGAGAGAGGCTGGACGCTGCACTGACGGCTATGAGCGACATCGAGCATCTACGCAGCCTATCCCTAAAAACGGCAATAAGACTTTTTTGGTTAAAAATAGCACCAGTCGCCATTGGAAATTATTTGGAAACATCTTAGGCACAGACATCTGGAAAGGATCAAGGCAATGTACCTAAAAAGAGCTGTATGCCTATCCAAGTTCATGCCCTCGCGGCTTGTGTATGTCATGACAGGGGAACTACCCTTTATGGAAGAAGTCAGATTACAGATGCTCCTGCCGCACACACCGGGATATGGTGAGTATTATTAAGTCTCATGACAGCAAAGATATGATGATGATTGTTGTTTTATGGGGCCTAACATCTAGGTTATCGGCCCCTGACAGCAGAGAGAAATGACATTTGGCATGAATGTTATACGACGGACGCTATGACTACACAGGACAGGATGCAAGGATCCTATCAGCTGAGACATATCGCCGTGCCAGTGCAAGACCACGATAAGTGCAAATTTTTCAATTTTTATTTTTTTACGGCAATTAGTGTATTTTAATGTGATCTTCAATGTAAAAGTGCAAAAATTGCAAAATTTATATAATTGGGCCCTTGAAGTAAAATGAATTGGTTTTGCATTGGAGTATTTTTTATAAGATGTTCCGTGTAAAACAGCGTCATCTGCAGATGCATCGATTTTACACTGGAAATTGAAAGAGAATTCATTTACCTTCAGTGCAAGACCACGATATCTGCAATGACTATATTCCTGATACCAGTAGTTCAGAAGAGGAAGATAACTATGATGATAACAAAACAGACAAGATGAGTATACAAGACAAAGAACTACCATCAAATAGCAAAAAACTCAAAAGCTCTAAAACTTCAGCATTTCCTTTGAAGGAAAGTTTCGTTAACGAAACATCAGACATCTGTGTTCCTTCGTAAATTGCCAACTTAGAGAGCAACTGTGAAGGATCAGGCTCAACAACAACAGCAGCAGCATCACCACCTCAGAAAGACAGACGCCCGAAGAAGCGTCGTCGTCAAGAACATAAATGGGCTCGAATCATAAGAAAACTTAAAGTAAATGCAGGACAATTAGTAAACAACAAAAATGGTACCTGTAGGAAGGATAAAACATTAAAGAAAGGATGCCAAGGAAACTGCAATTTTAAATGTCCACTTTCAGAGGAGGACAGGATTTCAATCATTAAGAGCTTCTGGGATCTAGGAGACCTGAACAGGCAGAGACAATTTATTAGTCATAACATGACGCAAGTAAAGCCGAAATATCTAAGAATCGTTCCTGGATGTGGAAGGTCTTGCAACATGAATTAGGTACAATTTAACCATAAGAGGAGATAGAATAAAGGTTTGCAAGAAGATGTTCATGGGTACCCTTGGCGTGTAAAACACCATGATTTCTACAGTAATTTCCAAGAACAAGGATGTTTTTTTGAAGAAGAAAGAAGGGGGAAAGTGTGGAAAGCAAAAGAAGCTACCCCCAATGATAAGGGAAGGAGTGAGGCAACACATCAATTCAATTCCAAGAATGGAGTCCCATTACATTCGAGCTGATACAACACGAGAGTATTTTGAAGGTTCGTTGGATATCTCCACATTAATGTAAGTTAGAAAATTAACCGATTGCAAAGAAGTAAGTACACGAAACAATATTTAATACGGAATTCAACATCGGGTTTCATAGACCTAAGAAGGATCTGTGAAGAATATAAGAATTCTACTCAAGAAGAAAAGCGAAAACTTAAAGACCAATATGAAAGACATCATGCAGAGAAAGAAACAATGAGACGGGAAAAAGAAAATGATATTCATCAGGCCACTGAGGAAAACCGTGGAGTGGTGGCTGTGTTTGATTTTCAAGCTGTTACAACTTGCCAAGTGGTGAAATATCAAGCTTTTATTATAAAAGAAAACTTAATTTATTTAAATTCACTATTTACGAAGCAGTCTCTAAAATTGGAAGATGCTGCATGTGGCACGAAGGTCAAGCTGGAAGAGGGGCAAATGAAGTTGGTAGCTGCATAATATAGTCTCTCAAAGAATACCTAAATTAAGAAGTGAAGAACAAATTCGTGTTATCTGCATACTTTAACGCTGTTCTAAAGTTAGAAATTCCGTCTATTCAACATAAGTTTTTGGTAATAGGACATACACAAAATGAGGGAGACGCTATGAACTCTCGCATAGTATATGAGAAGAAAAGAGCTCTGAAATCCGGTCCTATTTACGTTCCCCCTCAGGTTGCTACTATCGCAAGTCTTGCAAAAAGGACTGAGAAACCTTACCTTGTAAGACAAATGGAAACAACTGACTTCATAGATTGCAAGTCATTATGCAATGACCTCGGCAACAATTTTTCCATCAATGAGGATGGGGATAAGGTAGCGTGGAATGCTGTCACTGAGATAATGGCGAAGAAGAATTCCCCTGGGTGTTCTTTTATAAAACTTCCTTCCACGAAAAGCGATATAAACTAGTGCATATTAACAGAAAGACAAAGAGGAGCAGTCCACATCAACATCCCGAAACTCTCAAACTCAAACCAGCTTATAGAAAGTCTCCAAAAATATCAGCTAGCAAGAAGAAAGACCTTATTTCACTCTGTGCAAAAAATCTAATACCGAAGACGCATCACCCATTCTTCGTTACTTTGGAAGCGGAAAAGGACTGAGGTTCTGACTATTGAAGCAAATGACGTGCTCATGCTGAACTTGTGAACTATTTTCCAACATTCATTCCATCTTTGGCCTCAGTGTGCCTATTTTCAATAACAAGTGATTTTTTTTCAAATTATTATTGTATATAGAATTGTGTATAGAATGTTCAAATATAGCATTAAACTAGGGGAAAATGAAACTGAAGTGTTGGTATTGATTCATTGTCTAACAATTTTCACATAACAGTCAGTGCGAGACCACGACATCTGCATTTTAGCCCTTTTTGTGGGCCTTAATTACAAAATTTATAATTTTAATTAAAAGGACATGGTACACTATGCAATCAACCGAAACATATCCAAAATTCAAAATTCTCTATAGATTTTTACACTGTCGAAAGGCTAATACAAAGTTATAGAAAACTTCAAACCCGTTTTTCTCAATAAAATGATTTTTGCAGATATCGTAGTCTTGCACTGGCACGGCGATATCTTGACGCGCTTTGTGGTCCATGGTTTCCACCCCGGATCTGCATGAGAGACGTCTATCGCCAACCAGACGAACTATGCGTGTGCAAGCTTTGTAAGGGTCCTTGCGACAGATACCACGTGAGGACGTGCAAGTGCAGAGAGATGTCGCTGACGAAATTTTGTGAAAATTAGAAAATATATGGACACCCCTCAGAAAGAGGCATTTACACACTATAAAGAAGGCGAAAGCATCCTTTTTAAAAAGAAGGCCTTGCCTGTCCAAATATTCTCCATCCCGCCTTGTTTACGATCTGTCTAGAGAATTGATTTTCGTGGAGGAGTTGCGTTTGAAGCTTCTGCTTCCAGCCATTCAAGCATATAACGAACTCCTACAAGAGCTTCATTAGAAGAAGATTAGCATATGGGAGGATTTCTGCCTGTGTGATGCGATGACTAACCGTGCATGGACGCATGGTGGTTATCAGTTGAGGCACGTTATGATTCGAATATCGGTGCATGGTTTTCACCACCGTATATGTCAGACGAAGAAAATTCGCGAACCACGTCCTGAGTATAGGTGCATAAGATGTGACAGCCCATGTGAACGATATCACGTACTCACAAAATTTTGTACTAATGATGGATCGTAAGAACCACGCTCATGCACATTGTGCGCAATAAAGTATTTATTATTATATAGCCTATTTCGAGCCATATTGGTCAATTCTTCATCCATTTATTCCAAAAATATGTCCTAGGTCAAAATTCGTCATTAATAACGTTTCTGAATGTGCAGCCATCTAACAATTGCTATTGCAAGGGTCGTACAACATATGCACCATCAAACGGTTGCGTAAGGGACAGATGACCTCGCAGTTTCCCCCTTAAAACAACAATAACTAACAGTTGCATGATAATGCTATTGTCTCCTGCTTTTGATTCTGGTAGAATATTTGAACTGATATTGATAAAATGAACAGACATGTTCAAATCTAGACTATTACAGCAGTTCCGCATGTCCTATGTAATCAACTATGTAATCAACTATGTCGTTTCTATGCTACACATATTTTTTAATTGAACAACATATTATAAACAACAAGGATTTACTGAATACACTTAAATGCAATCAATAAAGGTTATTTCATAAAAACTACAATTTAAATGCGAAACAAACCACCACTGGCTTTCAAGGCCGTTGCCCCGAAGGTGAAACATTTTACAGATGGAAACACAAGCATTCAAGATCAGCCGCATAGTGGGTGCCCTCGAACTGCCTCCACCGTGTGCAACATGACATACGTTGACATCATTAACCCGGCAGTGGTCGGGAGGGAGGGATTATCTCACTTCCGAAATGTCTTGCGTGTAACTATGCACCACGCATGCGTATTCACCTACCCTCCTAGGTATTCCTAGAGGGGGGCATAATATCTCCCGCAACAATAGCAAGTTAACAATTGAAACGTTCACACTGTTGTTATTATTGAGTGCGCTTGCAGTGAAGTGAGACTTTCCCTCACCCACGATCATAAACATAACTATTTTGGTGTTACTTTTCGTTACTTTTAGTTCGTTCTCAAGTGGATTTTAAAGATGGATAATAAACTGGAGGAATAGGTTTTGGTATGGCTGGACGAAGTAGAGCAAGAATTAAGAAGAAATGGTGTGGCAAATGATGATTTGCTGGAAGTCGGCGTGTGACAGTGCTAGTGAAGGCGAAGAGGATAATATTGAATTTAGTGATCATGACAGTGCTTCAGATATTTCTGGTGATGAACTAGATGATAATGAACTGGAAAATGCTGGTGCGCAGTACTTGGGGAAAGATGAGACACACAACCTGGAATATCCCTTGCCCACAATACGTTGCAAAAAACCAGACACAGGAACATTGTTCGACACCTTCCTGGAGTAAAAGGTGAGGCAAAAAATGTGACCTCCCGCAGTGAGGTGTGGAGGTTGTTTTTTCCTCAGGAAACTATTCAAGAAATTGTGGACTGTACTAACATTCAAATGCCAAAATTGCGTGAAAATTACGGACGAGAAAGGGATGCTCGAAACACCGACTGTGAAGAAATAACTGCGCTGTTTGGCCTATTCTATCTCTCTGGCATTTTGAAGGGTTCTCATGTGAATGCAGAAGACTCGTGGGTTGACGATGGTACAGCTCTAGAGCCTTTTCAGGCTCGTAATGTCACTGAGACGTTTTCGGCTCCTTATTCGAGCCCTTCGGTTTGATGACATCACAACCAGGAATGAAAGAAAGGCAAAAGATAAAATGACTCACATTAGAAAGGTGTTTGAAGAATTTGTAACGAGGTGCCTGGTACGCCCAAACGAGTAGGTGTATGTTACAACTGACGAAATGTTGGGAGTCCTTCAGAGGAAGGTGCCCATTTCGTCAGTACATGCCCAGCAAGCCAGCTAAATATGGCATCAAAATATAATCTCTGGCAGACGCTCGCATTTATTATACATACAGAATGGAAGTTTATGTGGGAAAGCAACCCAATGGTCCTTACTCAGTTGTGAACAAGCCTGCAGAGGTTGTCAAACTACTAGTTCATCCCATTGAGAATACTGGAAAAGTGTTCAGAGTGTAGATATTTAGAAACAATTAACTAACATATGCCCACATTGTTGATTTGTATTCTCGTTACCAAGATGTTAGGCCCCTTAAAACAATTATTATCATCATTTTTATTCTCGTTACCCATCTAATGTAAGTTTTTCATTTTTATGCTGTAATGTTGAATAATGTTTATAATTGAAGATACTAGCCATTAACGACAGGAGTGAGGGAATCTATCACAGAAGAAAAGACTGAATTTTATAGATTGAGTATTCTGATTTTAAATGGACAATTATTCAATTCGTCTGGGAAAATAAAAGTATCTAAGTTATTTCTGTAAATACCTATTTGATACTTCATAAAAGAAAATAAACGTATTACTGTCCCTTTCAAAACAAGCATTTGTGTACAAAGCTAGATGAAGGTGAGCGAAAATCTAACCCACGACCACTTATGTCGAAATTACCCCGCGACCACTGCCGTGTTAAAGAAGACAGATGTGCCATTGTCAGTGAAATTGTAGCAATATTTGCATTAAGATCCAGTGCAGTGCAGGAAATGATTTGTGAGTTAAGCTATCGAAAAGTGTGTTCCCGCTGGGTCCCACGGTTACTCACCAAAGAGCATAAGTTCAAAGACAAACCATCACTCAGAACCTACTTCAGAAGCATGAAAATGAAGGAGATGATTTTTTGATGAGTATTGTTACAAGTAGGCCTGTTTGCCATCTCTTGATGAATACAGTACATTTGCATTTGTCAGTTGGCACAGGCTAGAGTAAAACTTTTCACCGATGTCTCAGTCTCACTTATGGCTGTGATTATATGGAAGCTACTGAGGTATGGGTGGTGCTTAGTAATGGCATTCAGGCCACAGTCAGTGCCTGTGGATGCTGTGAAAGGTTCTACTCATAGGGTTAGGACTACTGTTCTGACTCTGTGAGGAAAGCAATGGCAAACTACCTCACTCCTCTTCTTGCCTAGAATGCCTCAATATAGCGCTGCCTTGGGCTTTTGTGGGTATCTACTCACATAACGTAACGACGGTGCTTTTTGAGGATCCAACCAGCCTTCGGGCTGACTACCTAACAGACAGACATTGTTACAAGGGACGAGAGCTGGGTTGTGAACCAGAAATGAAACGACAAAGCATGGAATGCCACCATTTGGATTTGCCAATAAAAAAAGCGAAGACAGTGTAGTCTGCTGGGAAAGCAATGGGCACAGTCTTCTGGGATGCAGAGGATGTCATTCTGGCTGAATTCCTTGAACCTAGGCAAACCATAAATGCTGCCCGTTGCGTTGAAACATTTCACAAACTTCGTTGTGCATTGCGTGATCAACGTCCTGGAACGAACATTCTCCAACAACACGATAACACACGCTCCCACAGCGAGAACATTCAAAAGAGTGGCACAAGTAATTGGGGAAGGAAAGATGAAAGCAATGGTGTTTGCAGATGATTTGGGGAAACAAGGAGGAGGAAGTACAGGAGCAGTTGGACGTGTGGGAAGGAATAATACAAGGATATGGGATGAAATTTAGCATAAATAAGAGTGAGATGAAGAAGGAAGAAGGAAAGAACCACAACGGGAATAACAATTGGTGGGAAACAGCTGAAGAAAGTGGAGAGTTTCAAGTATCTGGGAAGCCTGATACAAGATAATGGAAGAAACGATAGAGAAATAAATGAGCGGGGGAGACAAGCAGAAGCATTCCGGAGGGGTGTGAGAAGCATGAGAGCCTATGGAGCAAGGATGTCCCTCAGAACAGCAAGAAGGTCATATATCGGACATACTATGTCCTTATCCTGACGTATGCCTCGGAGACCTGGGTTGTGAAAGGAAGGGAGGAGCAAAATACAGGCCAGTGAGATGAGGTTCTTGAGAAGCAGTATTGGAGCTACAAAGATGGACAGAATAAGAAATGAGAGGATCGGAGAATTAATGAAGGAGGAACCATTACGGGATGGTATAGAGAAATCTAGACTTAGATGGTATGGACATGTAAAATGAATGGAGGAGAAGAGGATACCCAGGATGATACATGAGACGAAGTGGAAAGGAAAGAGACCGAGAGACAGGTGGCTGAAGGGGGTGGAAGAAAGCATGAAGAAGAGAGGAGAAGACTGGACAAGGGTGGAGGCTGACAGATGGTGGGAAGACAGAAGACGTTGGAGAGGCTTGTGTACCAAACAGACCCGGCCAGTGGCTGGAAACTGTGCAAGATGATGAAGATGATGATGATGATGATGAATCAGATTATCACAAATAATGGGGATTATGCATTTCGACCCTCAAGTGGCCATCATCAGATCCTGATCACTGTGTAGCGGTTAAAGTTTACACTAAATAATTAATTAATTAATTAATTTAGCCTAAGTTTATTTAAGTTGCTACTACAGTATTGTAGTAGTTCGTCTTGGTTCAGTTCAGACTTGGCATCTGACTGCCATCCTTTTGGTTTTGTGAAAGAGCAGATGAGAGACCAGCGCTGAGACAAACGATGACGTGAAGAGAGCAGTGCCGGATCCAACTTCTACCGTAAAGGGATTTTCAAACAGTGGGAAAAATATGTCCAAAGGAATGGTGACTATGTTGAAAAATAAACATAAGTGTACAGTTTGAAATGATGTATTCAATGTACCGCAATTAGTAAACATATTTCTGTAAAAAATATGTTGCTCATGACTTGCAGTATGGCCCTCATAGAATAATGTGTCAACTTGATGTTTATATTACGATTCGCAGTTTGAATCTAGTTATATAAAGTTAGTTTGTTTTTAAGGGTTTTTGAATGTGTGAGTATTATGCACGTTTATACAGTTAAAACAATATAAGTTTAATAAGATAAAATTAGAACATGCAGTTGAATTCTGTTATTTGGTCAGGATCTGATGATGACCGCTTGAAGGTCAAAACGGTAAACCTAAATTACCCCATCATTAATAGTGATCATAATTAATACAAGTAATATTCTTCAGGAGTTTATTTGCTTGTAAATTTATATTATATATATTGTACCCCGCCCAGTCATTGGGCAAATTCGTGTTGACAGTTAAGAGCTGTTTCATAAGAAAATGTTCCCTGTAGGCTACTGTTATGAATGACATATCTGTCTCTGTGACAATTTCTTAGGGACACTAACATGCCCCAACATGGCTTGTCAGCTTCCCAGGGTTAAGTCCATCCTAGGCTGGACACTCCATGAATACGAAAAACAGCATATATCGCCTCTATTCCAACTTTCTTGCAAAAAAAAAAAATCACAAAAACCACTTACAGACATAGGCTACTCATTAAGTTACATCATGAAAATCTCAAGTATCTGTTTGTAAATTAAAATTCTGTTTATCAGCTACGGTATTATTATAGTTATACCAAACAATTCACTGTAACCGACAGATGTCCTGTTCCAGGGTCAAAAGGGACAGAGGGTTAAACATGAATTATGAATTAATGGAGCTAGCCATTAATGCAGCTGAAATCAGTTTAGGCCTTTGTGCCTGTCCTGAACTTTACATAGGCCCCTGAGGATCTTGGAAAAAGATGAGCAATCCAGATATCACTCACCGTATAAGTTTCAAGTCATCAATCTCTCCCCCTTGCTTCGTAAAGAGCCGTTTCGCAACTAAGGAAAATTTTGCACCAGCAGAAGTTAGCAATTCTTCAAGGGAATGCGTGACTAGTACCACCTGAAATAAAACACAGCTTTACGTAAACATAAACCAAGCTATAATAATGTCAACAGCACTGGAGGACATCAGTAGGCTAGGTTTCAAAAGAAGAAGCATTTTCAACACACCTTTCCGTTTACCTCTGTACCATTTTTGAATAATATCACTCTCTTCATGCTTTAATACACACACAAACGGAACTGTCACGGCCAAGAACACTGGATATGAAGATTAATAACAAACCACCAAGACCAAAATCTCTCTCGGAATCCACCTTTCACTTGTCCATATCACAGTCACAGGTGCTGATTTCTCTCCTTTTTTTTGTCGATATTTTGGGCACTTTAGAGAACTTGACCCATTCACAAACACTTTTATACCTTGATTCCTCTTCCTCTTTTATTAGATTTTTTTTAGGCCTGAGAGAACACTTCACCCAGTCGTCAGTTGAGGGAATGAATATATTTTGAGAAAGAAAACCGCGCGATGTGGTTGGAAGTGAATTGAAAGTAAACTCACGTATGATACAGAAACTTGGGAATGTAATATTAGTGAAAAACCGTAAAAAAGGAAAAGGGACAATAAATAAATAATAATAATAATAATAATTGGAGATATAGGTGAAAAGGGAGGAATATAACACAAGGTGCAATATCTTCACGCCTAAAGTGACCCACCAAGGCGACTACAACTGGGTAACACCGGGTGATAGATAGATAGATTTTTATTAATTCCATTTGATCAAATACATGCATTCAATACATTTTTGATATAGGACACGTCAGAATTTACATGCATAAAATAAAAGAACTAACAGGTATATATTACTAAGATTATAACTATTTATAACTTATTATAATAGCAAATCTTAATAGATACAATCTTATTGCACAACTATTTACACCTCACTCTATTATCATAATATGAAAACTTAATTCTATAAATACAACAACATACAGCTAGGTATTAAAATTAAATTAAAAAAGTAAAATATAGTTATAGATTCCATCACTCCTATACGCTAAAATATTCAACTACTGAGTAAAAACAATGGCACTGCAGATAAGCTTTCAACATTCTATCAAAGGTTTTTATTTTTGGGGCCAGTTTTATATACTGGGGTAGTTTATTGTATAATTTAACTCCAGTGTGAAAAGTTCCTTTTTGATATATGCTTGTGTGTGTGTGTGAAATATGAATGTTTTGATTTTGTCTTGTGTTATGCCTATGAACATCATTGTTTGTTTTAAGAAAAACATCTTTATTCATTAAATTCTTTTTAAAAAACATAATACTTTCAAAGATATATATGCAGGGCAGTGGGAGAATGTTTAAATCTTTAAACAGAGGTCTACATGATTCTCTAGAGTTTACATTTGCCATAATTCTAATCGCTCTCTTTTGTATCCGAAACGTGCTTAGTACATCTGGCGACATACCCCAAAATATGATCCCATATCTTAAGTATGAATGGAAATAAGCAAAATAAGTATTTCTTAATGTGTGCATGCTAGCGCAGGTTTTCAAAATACGTAACGCAAAGCACATCGAGTTCAGTTTAGTATTCAGATATTGTATATGTTTATTCCATTTCAAGTCTTGTTGTATCCATAGTCCTAAAAACTTTATTTCTGATTTATTTTCTATTTGATGACCATTTAATGTTATATTGGGCATCGCAGGATTCCTATTCTGTATAGTGTGGAAATTTAGACATACTGTCTTTTTATAGTTTATTATGAGGCGATTATCTTGTGACCATTTGGTTAACTCTCCTGTAACGGAGTCAGCAGACTGCTGTATGACCTGTTTAGTTTCACCTTTTATTACGAGTGTTGTATCGTCCGCAAACAAAATTTCCTTATGTGAATGAACGTTCTGTGTTATATCATTTATATATAGAAGAAAGAGTAGTGGGCCCAAAACCGATCCCTGGGGTACTCCAAATTCAATAATTCCCTCATTGGACAATGTTTCATTAAGTAATTTGGTTCCATCATCCTTGTGTCTCAAGCTTACTATTTGTTTACGCCTTGTTAAGTAAGACTCTATCCATTTATTAGCTAGACCTCTAACACCGTATTGATTTAGTTTGGTAAGGAGGATTTTATGGTCAACTACATCAAATGCTTTCGATAAATCCAAGAATAGGCCAGTTACATGTTCCTTATTGTCAATTAATTTCAGTATACTATTACTACATTCGTAAATTGCTGTCTGTGTAGATTTTTCCGTTCTAAATCCATGTTGTGAGTTTGATAATATTTTATTTTTTTCTATGAAACTTATCAGTCTCTTATACATAATTTTTTCCACAATTTTTGCAATACCAGTTGGTAAGGTAATAGGACGATAGTTATCTAATTCATCTTTTGAACCGTTTTTGTGCACTGGAATTACTTTTGATAACTTCAAAATATCCGGGTAAGTTCCTGAGAGAATTGAACTGTTTATTAAGTGCGTAAGTGGATTTATTATATTTTCTGCACATTTCTTTAAAATTGCATCAGGGATTCCATCAATGCCAGCACAGAATTTATTTTTTAGCTCTTTTATAACTATTCTTACCTCTTCACTTGTGACATGATTTATAAATAAAGAATCACTGCATATATTTATTTTATTATTAGAATTTAGTGTATTTACCTGTGATTTATTTAATAATTTTTGCGGAATTTCCAGAAAATAGTCATTAAAAGTGTTTGCTATTTCCTCTGGATTATTAATCACTTTATTATTTCTGGTCAGTGTAATGTTCCTTTGTATTTTAGCAGATTTTCCAGTTTCTTTCTTTATTACGGACCACATCGCCCTGTTTTTATTAGATGATTGGGAAATAAAATTATCATTATGCATTTTCTTTGCTAGTCTTATTACCTTATTTAATATGCTAGTGTATTTTTTGTAGTATAAATTGAATTCAGGTGTTGTGTGGTATTGTTTATATAATTTGTGTAGAAATTTCTTTCTTTGACATGAATTTATAATCCCTGTTGTTATCCAATTGCTAGTTTTGTTATTTTGAACAGTTCTTCGTTTAAAGGGGAATGCTATTTCAAAATAGTGTTTTAGGGTACTGTTAAATGCATTAAATTTATCATTTACATTTTCTAGTTCATAAATTTCTGACCATGTTTCCTTATTTAATAAGTCATTGAAATATGTAACATTTGATTCAGTGAATGACCTGCACTTTGATTTTACTCCATTTTCATTATTATTGATTACTTCGGATACTTCAAAACTCAGTATTTGTCCATGGTGGTCACTAAAACCCGGACAATAGACTTCTATTGAATGGTGATATTTATCTGTATTTATAAAAATTTGATCAGGAGTGGTTTTACTAAATTTTGTTATTCTTGTTGGTGTATTTACTGTAGGTTTCAGTCCATAGGAAATTAGTAACTGGTTTAATAATTCACAATTTCTATCAAGTTTTAAGAAATCCACATTTACATCCCCACAAATTATTATATCGAAATTTACTTTGCTCATGTTATTGAGTAACAATTCTAGTTTATCTATAAATAGAGGAAACTTTCCTGACGGAGAACGGTATACGCATACAATTATTAACTTAAACTGCTGAATTTTTACGGCAGAGAATTCAAAATCCTGTTCCATAATTAGATAATCATAAGCTGTTATCTGTTCATGATCTAAATTATTTCTTAAGAAGATGCAAGTACCACCATGGCTAATATTAGATCTAGAGTATTTACTAGCTTGTATAAACCCTGGGAATTGAATTAATTCGAGTTGTTCCTCTTTCAGCCAATGTTCTGAAATACATAGTGCTGAGATGTCTTTAAGTTCATTTTTAAGCATTAGATTTATGTAATCAATTTTATTATAAAGAGACTGGACATTCTGGTGGTAAATTTTAAATTTGTTACTTTTGCAAGCTTGTGTTGGTGATTTATTTACATTATTATTATCATAATTGTTATTATTATTGTTGCTAGACAAATCCGAAATACCATTGTTGCACTCCGTTAAATTTGACTTTAAAAGATGTGAATGCCAAACCTCACGTTTGGCTTCTTCTACCAGTTTCCCTGCTTCCACTCTAATGATATTACTGTTGAATTATTCTTACCATTTGAATTTACAATTTTGCAGATTTCATCACTAAGATACTCTTTTCCTAATCTATTTAAGTGTAGGCCATGCCGAGTGTGGAACTTCCTGTCTAATTTACTTACATCTACAATTTGGACATTTGGAAAACTCTTACAAATTTTATGAATTTTTCCATTTGTAGCCTCTATTTCTACATTTACACATGACTTGGGAATTAAATCGTGTCTCTGCGGAATGTTTACAATAATGACATTTGTTTTTTGCATGGATGGCAATGTACCCTTTAAATCTTTGATTACCTTTTTACTCTCATTTCTATAGACGTCGTTTGCTCCAGCGATGATCACTGCGTAGTCCTTTGCAGTAAGGGACGCACACTCTCCTATCATCCCGTTCGTGACTTCTGCAATCTGAGCTCCCGGCTTCACTGTCGAAGTGACCTCCATTTCTCGGTTTCTCTCCAAAACGCTTGCTGCTACATCTCGCCCGTGGCTATCCGCAAATATCCGCATCTTCCTGGATTTTCTCTTTATCACTCTCTTCTTTTCTTCTTGAGGAAAGTCATCATTTTCTTCGACAAGCACTCCAAATGAATTTGAGACGGGAATTTCAGTTACATGTACTCCATTTATAGGCCTAGGCTTATTCAATCTTACCTTACCAGCAATCACTGTCGACCAAGTTTCCTTGCTTTCCTCTCTGTTTCCTTTTAATGTATTCAACTCTTCCATTAACTTAGCAATATCTTCCTTTAGCAGCTTTATAATTTCGTCTTTTGAGGACAGTTCGTTTCTCAGGTTATGACATTCGCATGACGGTAGCGGTAGGCCTACATTACGACAATCGGTTTCACTTTTCTCCTCATTCAATTTTACCTGAGATCTTGTGATGATTTTATTTGCATTTTTTACTTTTATTTTGCACGACGAGCATAAATCCGTTACTGTTACACAACCTGACGAGATACTAACACTGTTTACTGTCGTCATACTAGAGATCTAAGTGAGCCTAGATGTTTACACCAAATTACACTAAATTTAATTTAATTATTACTACCTAATAGAATTAATCTAATAACCTACCAATAAAGAAGAATGTGAAATACGTATATCTTCCAATCGGGTGAAGTCTCGTAAAAGCACCACTGCTCTACTTGGTTCAAACAGTGATTGAAGAAGTCACCGAATCTTTGGATACACGTTCCCACAACTTAGTTTAAGTTTATTAAATTATTAACAAGAATTTCTAAATACTATCAATATTCCGTATTACACTTGATCTAAGGAAAGTAACTTTATAGATTTTAAGCCTCTGTTATAATATTTTACCACTTTTATCAAATATTTACACTAGCTGCTATTTCACTACACTTTCACTGTGACGCCATCTTGCCGCAACTTTACTTTACTTTACGAACTTTTACGAGGTATATTATTGAAAATATAGGTTTTATGATTTACATACCTTTTACGGAGTTCTTGGGAGTCGTTTCACAATCTCAACATCAAGTGCCGCACCTCAATAATAATTGTTTCACGAAAATAAAGAATTCTTATCGTGTTCGTTTCACTACGGACGCCATCTTAACATTACCCATCTTTCTCCGGCACAACAGATAGGTTGGTTGATTCTTAAGTTTAGGGGCTGCGACAACGCGGTCATGTAGCCCCGTGTATTTTGGGTGTGTGTAGAATATGTCTGATGACCGGTGTTAATTGTGATGACTGTATTAGTGTGTGTTATCTGTTTTTTTAATTTATATACATACTGCAACTTCGAATTTTTCAAATAGTTCCTACCATTGCCGCCAAGCGCCACCGTCTACGACTACTAGGCCAAGTTCTTAACCTAGCTACTAGACGCCACCACAGTCAGCTCTTGGCAACAAACGTAGAAACCTAAGAGCGTTGTTTACATTCTTAACCTATCCAATTTAGCTCCACACAGGTGCAATTAGTGGAAGGTTAGCTTGCCACGATGTTGGCATGTCAAAGAACCCATTTGAATTCAGTAGGCCGAGTTCATAATGGCAAAATTAATCTCGGGTATTCCGCCAACACAAAGTTCTTCATTTCTGTACTAGAAAGCGCTATTGTGTTCAAGGAGCTTAGATATCTAACATCTAACCTCCTTGACTTTCATAGTCAAGGAACAACGAAATTCGACATGCAAGCTACCCTCTGGGTGTCAAATAACAAAGCTTGCACCCGGGGCCATACGATATTATTATTATTATAGTGGAAGGTTAATTTAACATGCCATAAATCTATGACATGGGACCGCCGGCTTACTTCCCCTCCGAAGGAGGGCATACCGAGGGATTTTAACGCTCTTAAAAATCCGATGGCTTCGGGCACTATCTTGGGCATAGAAGCTCAGCATGCTACCGAAACGCCACCGAAGCCGCCGGTCAACAGATAAGGGAACCATTTACAACGTTATAAGTGAAGGTGGCAGGCGTCTAAAAAAGAGACGATCGCACGGCCAATGGGAATTGTCGGAGTGTGGAGCAAACATGTAATATTCAAGGGCTGTACAAATCCAAGGTGGAGCAATTCACGAAGGAAGTTTAAGCGAGGACGTTCGAAGAGAATACATTGGAATAAAAGATGTTGGATGGTACCGATAGCTTGCCCACAGTCACATCGGTCGGTGGCGCGAAGTTTAAATTTAAACAACCTATCCAGGATGAGGTAGTGATTAAATCGGAGACGGGTTGTGGTAGTTATATGACGACGTGTGTAAGTACAGGAGGAAAACCAAGGTGTGGTCGGGATATGGGGCTGAAGTCTGTAATAAAAGTTACCCTTGAACCGAGAGGATGTATCCCAAATGGTTTGCCATGATTGTTGGAAGTGTTGTTTGGATTTGAAAAGCAAGTCACTCGATGGCACAGAAATATTATAACACGTGCCTTGGCTGAGGGTCGAGGATTTGGCGAGAGTATCAGCTGTGTCATTACCAGGGAGCGAAGCGTGGCCAGGAATCCATCATACAAGGAGGATGTCAAAATTGGTTTGGGATAATTCGTAAGATAATCTTTGAATGGAATGAATATACCAGTTTTGGGATAAATAGGGAGAAAGAGGGCGGACAAGACACTGTGAGCATCAGATAAGATTATAGCTTGTTTGGTGGATAATTGTTTAATAACCTGTAAGGCATGGCGAGCAGCAAAGGCTTCTGCGGTGAAAATCGAAATATCGCACGGTAAGGAGAATGTTAAAGTTAAATGGGCGTAGACAGATGCGCCTGTAAAGGGGGCTTGAGATCGTTTAGAACCGTCAGTATAAAAGGGAATATGACTAGGGAAGTGATGAAGAAAAGCTTGGAGCTGCTTGTGACAGAGATGAGGGAGATTACGAACAGGAGGTGGTAAGGATTGAAAAACATTACATACATACATACATATATTTATTTGCAGATGTGGACGCTGTCCATGGTGGCAAATTACAACAACAAAAACACTAAGCAAAATAAATTATTCATACAACTAAAAGATTACATTTTAGATACAAGGAATAATTGGTATAAGAAAATAATAATAATAGAAACAAATATAAATTACGAATAAGGATAATTTACACTATTCTTCATTCATTTCATGTCACTGGCTCCTGATCTGGTGCTTTCTCACCAACTCCTTAAATTTTCCAACATTAGAAGGCAAAGGGCTGAAAATGTCCTCTGGCAAACTGTTCCATTCAACTTCCCCCCTCCCAATGAAAGAATATTTGCCCCAGTTACTATTCCACTGACTTAATTTTAATTTACACGAATGACTGTATCTGCCCATATAAGTACTTCCCTTTCCCAATCCCTCATTAATGTCTTCCCAAGCAATTTCCCCCTTGTAAGCTAAGAAAATACCCCCTAGTATTGCTCTTGAACGTCTACTAGCCAGACTTTCCCATCCCAAATTCTGAATCATCCTACTTACACTACTCGTCGATCTGTGGTCCTCCATTACATACCTGGCGGCCTTCCTTTGTACTCCTTCCAATTCCTTTATTAAATACATTTGGTATGGATCCCACACTCCCCCAGCATATTCCAGCAGAGGACGGACTAGGGACATGTATGCCCTTTCCCTAATCTCTCTGCCAGCCCCTTTAAACACACGCATAACCATATGTAGTGACTTGTATGCTTTCTTCACTATTTCCCCTATGTGCTTACCCCAGTGAAAATTCCCACTCCCCAGAGTTACACCTAAATACCTACATTCGTCCCCAAATACAACTTTATTTTCCCCTACTGAATATTCAAAAACAATATGATTCCTTTTATTAACAAATCGCACTGCCTGACATTTCTTTGAATTTATCAACATATCACTTTCATCTGCCCAGCTTTGTGTGACAGTCAGGTCCCTCTGCAAAATTCCGCAGTCGTCCAGATGATTTATCCTCCTGTATACTACTATATCATCAGCAAATAATCTTATCTGGGATGATATTTCAACTCCTATGTCATTTACATACATGAGAATTAGCAAAGGTCCCAATTTACTTCCCTGAGGTACCCCCCTTCCCACCCTTAACTGTTCTGACACTGACCCTCCAACCCTTACCCTTTGACTTCTCCCCTTTAAAAAGGATCTCACCCATCGTACTACTCTCCTGTCCAATCCCACAACCTCCATTTTCCTTAATAGGATATCATGATTGACCCTATCGAAAGCCTTTGAAAGATCAATTGCAATACAGTCAACTTGACCTCTATTATCCAAGGCCTCACTGATATCTTGCTGAAAGCCTGATAGTTGTGATTCACAAGAAAATCCCTCTCTGAAACCATGCTGTTCATTTGCCAACCACCTACTATTCCCTAAGCATTCCCTTATGTAAACATTTATAATTCCTTCAAAAATTTTGCATATAATACATGTTAGGCTGACAGGTCTGTAGCTATCACTATCCCCCCTTTCCCCTCTCCCTTTATATACCGGAACTACCAGAGCTTGTTTCCAGTCATCAGGCACTACCCCATTATTTATACAAAAATCAAACAGAAACCTTAAATAAGGTACAATGTTCCATCCCATAATCTTTAACAATTCCCCATTTATCTCATCTACCCCAGCTGCTTTTCTTGACCCCAGTCCCCGTATTGCATTATAGATATCCTTATTTACATATCTAAATTTCTTCCCGTCCTCAATACCCTGTTCTACTTTCTGATCTACATTTCCCTCCCCAACAATCCCCACCACCTTACCATATACCTTATTAAATGCTTCAGCCTTCTCCCCATCTTCCACCAGCAACGTTCCATCTTCCCCCTCGATATCAGGTATTCGGCCTTGAACTCCTCTCACTCCCCTTAAATAGACATACATATTTCTCCACCGTTCCTTGAAAGGCATCCCCCCGCCAACCAGCCTACCCATAAAATGTTTCTTAGCTACTATCTTAGCCCTTTCCAGTTCCCTCCTTAACCTATTTAATTCTATTCGGTGGCCTATCCCCTTCCTGAGCCTATTGCTTACTAATCTACATTTCTTCTTTAATCTTCTTACCTCATTATTGTAATAAGGTGGATCAGTAGTCGCCCCTACATTTTTAAATGGCACATGTAATATTTCACAATCTAGAATTATGGTTTTCAAACCAGCCCACAGTTTATCTACATTTTGTCCCCCCTCTATCCACTGATTGAAATTTTCAGCTAGGTAACTCCCAATCTTTTCTTTATAAGCTTTGTAATACTGCTTTACCAATCTTGTCTCCCTCTTAACCTGCCTCTCAATACCCAACTTAACCTCTACTACAACAGCCTTGGGGTCACATATCCCTTCAATGATCTCTGATTTGACCCAAATATCCTCAGGCTTGATCAAAAACACGTCTAATAAGCTGTTCCCCCTAGTGCTTCCCTCGATAACTTGAACAAAGCCCCCCTCCCATATTATTTTGTTAGGCAGCAATTGATAATGTTCCTGAGAATCTGCCCTACCTTCCCAGTCCACTCTTGGCATATTAAAATCACCCCCTACAATTAAATTTCTTCCTGCCCGGTCAGCCTCCATAGCATAATTTACTAACGTTGTTCCTAGATTTACATCCCGTTCACCCCTCCCTGTTCTATATACACCCAAAATGTCTACCATATCTTTAGAACCAACCCTAACCCCCAGAATCTCATTTACTTCATCTGTAAACACTAGATGACTCCTAAATATATCCTTAACTAGTATAAATACCCCACCTCCCGTGCTTCCCCTGTCCCTCCTGTATACCCTATAACCCATAGGAAATACCTCCTCTTCCACAACATTTTCAACTAGCCATGACTCAGTCCCGATAATAACATCTGGATCATATAGTTCTACCATGGTTCCAAATGTTATGCCCTTTCTAACTACACTACGACAGTTTACCAGAAGACACTTGAAGCCCTGATAATGCCCTTTGTACCCAAGACTAGCAACTATCTTGCTCCGTTTACTATCCCCTTTACTGGTTTGGGATGAATCATCTCTTAAACACTTGGTGGGTTTTTTGACAAACTTTTAATGACCCTTCCATAGAGTTGTCCCAGTTTGGCCGAACCTCGCCTATTTAAGTGGAGACCATCCCACCCCAAATCATAGTCTTCTATCCACAGTCCAGAGTTAATATATAGAACTTCCTCTTCACCACAAATCCAGTCCAGTACACCATTTACTGCATCCACATACCTGCAATCTATATAATCCCACTCACTGCTATAGAAGCATTTCTATACTTCTCCCTGCATGCTCTTATCAGGTTTTTAATGTCATTTCCTATATTGTCTGGAGTAGGAGAGCTCCTTAGGTCATTTGTCCCAACGAGTACTAGAACTGACTTAACTTCTCCACCCCCTCCCATTAACATCACTTTTCTTCTCAATTGTTCAGTCCTTATACCAGGAAAACATTTCACTTCAGTATTTGTTTCCTGAAGCCCTATTCCCAAGCGCCTAGTTATTGAGTCCCCAATAACCAAGGACCGGCACACTTCCTCTTCTCTTCTTCCGTTGACCGACATTTCCCTTATTTCATCACATACCTGCTCCACTCGATCGCCCTCGACGGTGTCCAGCTCCAGTCTTTCCTCCGCCAACCGTCCGTCAGTCATATCTGAGCGCTTGGATCTCCTTGACTTCCGGTCATTGTTGATCCCGCCATCTGCTGCCATCTGCCCGCCAATCCCCGAACTTAAAATACCAACCTCCAAGTTTGACAAATTTTCCTCCATGGTCTTGTTTGCCTCCTAGGCCCTCTCCAAATCTTTAATTACAGCTTCTAGCTCTAGCCGGAGCAATCTAATTATCTCGTCTTTGCTGCTCACCTCCTCAACTAAGACCAAACATTTCTGGCACTTCATAACCTCTAGGCCTACACTGTTGCACTCCACGAGGCCCGCTTTAATGGCCTTTGTAGATAGTCGTGTCGTCATCCTTCCCGTATTCTTCACTTTTAACTCACAACCACCACAAATCACACCTTTAGGGTAGTTTACTTTACACTTTCGACACAGTAAACTCCTAATACATTCGCTTTTCGCCTCGCACCGCTTACTTGCACTGTCAACTGACGCCATGTGAAAAATTGAACGGGATAGTTGCCGCTGTGTAAAAAATGAGTGCGGGTTTCTAAGATATTCGGTTTAAGGGGAAGAAGAAATTGATAAGCAAGGAGCAACGAATGGGAGCGGACAGAGTAAAACCGGGTTTGGTTGCGGTATTCACTCATAAGTTGAAGTTTGGGAAGTAAAGGATGGTTATATAAGGATAAATTTTTAAAAAGATATTTGCTAGAGAGAAAAGTTCTACGCACATGAAGTGGGTATTCGCCTGTCTCGACCAATAAGGCGTTGGTGGGGGAAGAAGATAAAGCTCCAGTAATTATGCGTAAAGCTTGGAATTGTAGAGTATCAAGTTTTTACAACGACCGGGTAGGGGCTAAGTCAAATAAATGGCTCCCATATTCTAAGACAGAGCGAATGATATTTTGATAAACACGGAGGAGGACAATAGGGTCAGCGCCCCAATGACGGCGAGTAAGCGAGCGAAGGATGTTGATTCGCGGATGAAGCAGTGTTTGTAAAGCGGAGAAGTTGGCATTCCAGTTTAATTTAGTACTGTATCAATGTGAAGGCCTAGATATTTAAAGGAAGTGCGAAAAGGTATGGCATGAGGACCAATATATACTTGTGGAGGGGGTGGGCGGCGGATAGAGGTAAAGAGCATAGCGGCATTTTTCCGTGAAGAGGTTTGAAAGTCATGTTGTGAAAACCAGTTATGCAGGAGTAATAAGTCATCCTGAATAGATAGAATACATTCGTCTACTGTATTAGCAGTTTTATAGAGAAGAATGTAATCATCAAATTGAATAAGAGGAGAAATTAAAAGTTCAAGATCGGCGGTGTAAATACGGTATAGAAACCCGCTCATGATATCTCCCTGTGGCAATCCTTGAGAAGTATGTCGAATCGAAGAGGTTGGATCGTGGTATTTCAACATGATTTGACGGTTCGTGAGTAATTGGAGCAGAATGGAACGAATACATCTGGGGAAGTTGAAAGAATGTAATTTAGAGAAGAGTTGTGGAAGATGAACATTGTCATAAGCACCTTGGATGTCTAAAAACACTGCGATCGTAGATTGTTTTCGACTGCGAGCGAGAACGAGATCAGTTATAAATAGGTTAAGAGCATCCACCGTACTTTTTCCCCGCCGAAAAGCAAAATGATATTTAGGAAGTTGGAAATAGTATTCCATACACCATGTTAAACGATTTAGTAAGAATTTTTGGAATATTTTTTTAAAACATGAACATAAAATTATTCCTCTGTAACTTAACGGATCAGATGGGATTTTCCCAGGTTTTAGGATGTTCTGGTTTTGATATTTTAGTAAACAGATTCAGTCTGCTTTCTCTAATTTATAATATTTTAGGTTTCACTACACTCAATGATTCACACACCATTTTCACTTGCAAGGCAGAGCAGTGTACTCTTTTATTTTTCTTGAAAACAAAATAACATAACTTACATAATAAGTAACTACATAACAGAAAAATATTTGGTTATAACCCTTGCCAACCTAACATGTTTTAACACACTCCCTCGAGGGTGTAATCAAATGTTTTTTTTGTCTTTTTTTGTTTTTTTTTGTTTTCCACTTACATAATGGAAATGACACTGATATAATAAACTCTAAAAAATCACACTTTAAACATAACATGGTTTTTGAGATTTGCAAATTTACCGGGAAGAAGAGGTTTAGTTAAAACGTCTGCAACATTTTGATCACTAGAACAATACAGGATCTTGAACCATCCTTTCTTGTATTCATCTTTAACCAGATGATATTTAACATCAATATAGATACACTTTCTGGTCAACTGGTTTGCTTGAATCATTTTTATGCAACTGGTATTGTCCACATGCAAGTTTACGTCGATAGTTTCTTCCAGTAGCTCCTCAAGTACAGATTACACATATTTCATTTCCTTGCAGCATTGGGCGGCTGAAATGTACTCAGCTTCAGTTGATGATTGAGCTACAATAGACTGTTTACGAGAGCACCAAGCAATTGGACCATTGGCGTAGTACATTATGTAACCTGATGTACTCTTGCATCCCTTTCTGTCCCCTGCATGATCAGAGTCGCAGAATACTTCTAGAGTATCAAAGTTCCAACGTTCACCACTAGGTATCATTGATATCTGGTGGCGAAAGTTGGAACTACTTGAAATTGAACGGAACTTGTAGCTCACCCTTTAGGGTGTCCGCTGGAAGCAGCTACAGACTCAGGCGAGCCGAACATGTCCTCGGACACCCCGGCACTAAAAGCCATACGATAGATAAATAATAATCTAGAGTATGTACATTCTTGACATTGTTTGAGTAGTGAATACCTTGTTCAATGGATCCTTTTAGGTATCTTAGTGTCCTTTTGATGTTGACAACGTCTTGCTTCGTAGGACTTCTTGTGTATCAACTGGCATAGATGACAGCATAGCTGATATCTGGTCTTGTCTTGCAGGATAGGTACAGCAGGCTTCCCACTGCTTCTTGATATGGAAAGCTGGTTTGGGAAGTTTTGGCATCATCATGAGAATTATCTTGATGTGAGATTGGAGTACTTGTTGGTTTTGATGTTTCCATGTTGTATTTTTCAATGACATGTTGAGCATATCTTTCTTGACTGATGAAAACTACATCTTTGTTTTGAGAAATTTTGCATTCCTAGGTAGGTCTTGGGTTCGAGATTTATGGAAGTGTTGAATTGCTTCTTCATGTTCGTCATTAGTTCTATAATTTGTTGCTCATCTTCTCCTATCACCATCCCATCATCCACATGGATAACAACAAATAATTTCTTTCCTGAAGTGGACTAGAACACACATTGGTCTGTTTGAGTTTGTTTCAAACCTTCGCTTTTGAGATAGTCTGTCAGACGTTTGAACCATTTGAGACCATATAGTGCTTTTCTTAGTTTACATATTTTTCCTGAGACATTAAAATCTTCTGGAAGGCGCATGTATATCTCAGTTTGTAAGTCACCGTAAAAGAAAGCAGATTTGATGTCAAAGGTTGATGTCTTAAAACCTTCTGAAGCTGCAATAGCCAATAACATTCTCAGAGTGTTTGATTGTACTACTGAGCTGAAAATGTCCTCATAGTTTAAGCCCTTTTTCTGTTGGAAGCCTCTAGCAACCAATCTTGCCCTATAGCGACCGTCTTCTTTAATCATGAACAACCAGCGACTAGTGACGATTTCTTTACCTTTGGCACATTCTTCATTGACAAAATCCCAAGTTTCATTTTTCTTGAGGCAGTCCTTTTCCTCTTGTATGGCCTTCTTCCTTTTTTCTCTATCTTGACTCTGCATGCAGTCTTCATATGTAAGAGGTGAGTCATCTGTAAGCAATGCATAATCTTCATATTTCTTTGGCATTTTTATGTCTCTTTTTGGTCTTTGGTTTGGTTGTGGATTTATTGGTACATCATCTTCATCACTTGAGGGTTCATAATCCGATTCAGTATCTTCATTTTTAGCTTCCTCACTATCTGTTTCATCTTGACTTTCATGGTTTATTTCATTTTCCTGGTTGTCTTCATCTTCAAGTAAATTTTCAATGGTGATACTTTGGTTTTGTAATGCAGGCTTCTTGTCATTTTCTGTGTCAAAGAACTTCACATCTCTGCACACATAGATCACCCGATCTTCCTTGTCCCAGATTCTGTATCCATTATTGGAGTAGCCGACAAAATAACCTTTCTTACCTCTAGGATCTAGTTTCTTCAGATGCCCGAGACTCTTGGTGTAGACCACAGAACCATACTGTTGAAGGCGAGAGAGATCTGGTTTTCTGTGGTACCATTTTTCGGCAGGAGTGGTGTCAACTGTTACCGTTGGACTCTTGTTTTGAAGATAGGCGGCAGTTTCTACTGCAGTACCCCACATTTCATTGGGAAAATTTGCATCATACAGTAGCGCTCTCATTTTGTTTCCTAGAGTCAGATTCATCCTTTCAGCAGTGCCGTTCAAGTGAGGTGTATGAGGTATGGTATAGTCTAATTTGATGCCTTTACCCTTACACCAGTTCTTGAAGTCATTAGACCAATATTCTCCACCATTATCAACTCTTATTTTAGACACTTTTAGGTTATGATGGTTTTCTGCTTCAGCAATATAGTCCTTTAAAAAGCTGTTGAAATTTAATTATGTTTACAACTGACTATAATCTCTACTGTAGATCTAAGTTGGCAACAATGTGATCAAAAATGTATTTTACTTTTATAAGTTGGCAATTGTTTTAAACCAGAAGATGTACAGCTAATGGCGGAATGTATGTGTAAGATATTGTCTGTGAAATCTGAAGCCATCAGCCATCAAAATTGTATCTATATTGAATGTAGGGAAGTTTTTGATAACTCATAAACATATGTTATGCTGTAGAGTCAAAAGGCGCCTTTTGATGATGCTTGCTGTTTAATTTTTGATAAATAAAAGGACGTCATACATATTGACAATGACTTGTTCATTCATCCCTGCTCGGAGCATAAGAATTACAACAGGTTATCGGCCCATATACCGCTCATACGGCAGACACGCCGAGCATTACGGGATACAATTTGGACGTCGAGAAAAAGTCTGCCGAGTCAGTCGTCGTCGTCCAAGTCATAAGTCGTCAGGTCAGTCAGGTCAGCCGAGAAAGTCCACGTCAGTCATCGCAGACAAAGTCAGCCCTGTCGAAGAGGACGTCAACCACATCGTCAGCCCAAGAAACGTCAGCTAAGTCAATCTAACCTCAAAATGTCAGTCAAGTAGCCTATACATGAGTCAGAGTAAATTGATAAAACTATTTGAAAATAGATTGTAAAATCTTGTGAAATCAAAAGTTTGTAAATTTGTCATTTTTTTGAAACTTAATTTTGCTTTTTAAGTCAAGTCATGGATACAGTAAAGGTTCATTTAGAAACTTTGAAAGAAGATTTGCATGGAAATGTCAATTATGATTCTTGGCGTTTCAAAATTAATTTAGCTATGAGAACAAAATAATGTTTTGATATTGCAACTGGTTTGACTGTCAAACCATCAGGTACAAACTCCGATCCTGTACGTAATTGGATAAAGAAAGATGTAGAAGCTCAAGCGCTTATAGGTTTAAATGTCAGTAGTAATATAGCGAAAAAGCTAGTCAAATGCCAAACTGCAAAACAAATGTTAGATAAGCTAGAAAATGTTTATGGTAAAAAGTCTGATATTACTGTTGAGGGTTTGCAAAGGAAATTTTTTGGTTATGTTTTTGACAGCCAAAATCAGCTGTTGAGAATTGCATAGAGATTCAACAGATAGCCGAAGACCTGTCATCAGATGACGACAGGGTGAAAGACAGTTGGATCATGACACGAATGCTGAGTATGCTACCACCTAAGCTGCACCATTTCAGAACAGCCTGGGACAATGTGACAGGAGCCGACAAAACTATTGAAACACTCATCGAAAGATTGAGGCTGGAAGAGGATCGACTCAATGAAGGTAAAAAGGAAAGTGGAGCAACTGCAGTCAACGCACTCATCGCAAAGGAGAAGAAAACTGGAAATCAGTCTACTCACAACAATAGCAACAGACATGGTGGAAGCGCGCCAGTCAGCTGCTTTAAGTGTGGACAGAAAGGACATGTGAAGAAACACTGCAGAAACAAACCCTGTGCCAAATATCTTGCCTATTGTAAAGAAAACTACCCTTGCCATGTGTGTGGACAGAAAGGTCACTTCGCAAGAGACTGTACTAAGAAGGATGACAACAAAAATGGAAATGAAAGGTCAGAACGGAGTGAACAGAAGAGCACGAATCGCCCATACTGCGCACTATCGTCAGTGGGACTGTCAACTGCAGAGCTGAACAGTCTAAATTCGAAATGTAACACACGAAATCACTGGTACCAGGACTGTGGAGCTACACGACATATGACATCACACAGGAACTGGTTCGTCAAATTGATTGAATTGGAAACTCCATCTCCTATTGCCATCGGAGATGCGACTGTACTAGAGGGTATTGGCATCGGCAACGTTCAACTTGAGGCGTTCAACGGAACAGAATGGTACAAGGTCATCATGGAGGATGTGCTTTATGTGCCTAAGCTCAACTACAATTTGATATGTCAGTCAGATACTCGACAGAGGTTATGTCCAAACTGCAAACAAAGATAAGTCAATATTTGTAACGTCTTGTTACGAGCCACCCCCTAGTGGCACTTTTGTTAACTGGATTACGATGGGGGTACAAAGCACAACACCAATTACTGCTTAAAGAAATAATTAACTTTATTTCTGGCCAGAAAATTACACTAATCAGCAAATACAAGCAATTAGGAGCCTTCTCCAGTTTCCTCAAGTCTCTTCCTTATGCGCTCTTGGCCCCTTTCACTTGCAACAGACCACAGGAGTTAATCCGTCCTAATGAGTCCGGTGGCCTTGGCAGAAGCTACCTGCCCCTCTTCCTCAGGTACAACAAATACAGTTACTTACGAGCACTTGATGTACGCTGTTCACAGGCTGGGAGAAACAATGTCACAGGATTTCGTAACTCGCACAGCACTTCATCACCACACTTCTGTCGCACAAGATAATCGCTCGCACTAGCTCGTAAAACACAACAACAACCACTGCTTGACGGGTCACTCTTATATAGCCGGCCGGTGACTCAAAAAATGCTTCTAGATCCATCCAGAGTCCACGGCTTCTCGAGGTTTCCAGCGCTGGTCCAGTCACGAATGTTCTGGACTATCCCTTTGTCCTAGTAGCCCTGTTGCATAAGGCGCGCGCAATACAGGAGGCAGGGCACAGCCCAGCCCTGGGGCAGTTGTGACTCACGCGGCGACTGATGACACAAACTCACAGCCGTAACACCACCCCCTTCCTAAAAAGGCTGATCGTCCCGATCAATCATTGGTCCTTCTGTGTCCCTCCGTAGGCTGCCAGGCGATCTCGATGCACGATCTTCATCTTCGCCCTCGGGCTCCGCTGGATCCTGTAGACGACATCGTTGATCCGTTTCACGACTCGGTACGGGCCCTCCCAGGACTTCTGCAGTTTGGATGACAGGCCTTTCTTCCGTAATGGGTTGAAGAGCCAGACCAGGTCGTCCTCGTGGAATCCGCCGGCATCCGTCTGCTGGTCGTATCGGGTCTTCATTCGGTCGGTCTCGATCAGCAGTTTCCTCCTCGCGAACGCGTGTACGTCCTCCAGTTGGTCGACCAGTTCTTGACAATACTGGCTTACCGGGATCGGATCATTCCCAGGTCGGCCGAAGGCAAGATCGACAGGTAGACGGAGCTCCCTCCCAAACATGGCCCGGGCTGGTGTGCACCCGGTGGCTTCATGCACGGCGGCGCGGTAGGCCAGGGGAAATAGTGGAAGATGCTTGTCCCAATCCCTCTGGTGCTCGCTGACGACTATTCGGAGATGGTTCTCGACGGTGCGATTTAATCGCTCTACCATCCCGTCGGACTGAGGGTGTAGCGGCGTTGTCCTTGTCTTCCGGATCCCCAGCAGCTGGCATAGGTTCTGGAACATCTGCGACTCGAAGTTCCTCCCTTGGTCGGAGTGCAGCTCCAGGGGTACACCGTACCGGCTGACGAATTCCTTCACCAGGGTCTCTGCGATCGTCGCGGCTTCTTGGTTAGGGTGCGCATACGCCTCCGGCCATTTGGTAAAGTAGTCGCTGACGACTAATATGTAGCGGTTCCCTGCCTCGCTTAACGGGAATGGCCCAGCAACATCGATGGCCTCTCTCTCCATGGGGCCGCCCACGTTGTAGGTCTTCAGTGGACCCCGTCGTCTTCGTCCTGGGCCCTTGCTGGTTGCGCAATCGTGGCACCTCGCGCAGTGGTTCTCCACGTCTGTTCGGCATCCGATCCAGTAGAACCGCTCTCTCAGCTTCTCCAGGGTCTTCTTTATCCCTAGGTGTCCACCAGATGATCCTCCATGAACTTCCTTCAGGACTTCCTCCTTCATAGCCTTTGGAACGACGACTTGTTCCCGAGATGTGTTCCCGTCGGTGCTCTCCCAGGTACGGCAGATGAGGCCATCCCTTATAATCAGCGAGTCCCACTGTGCCCAGTAGGACTTATTTGGGCTGCAGTCACTCACAATGTTCCACCCGGGTCTGGGGACACAGGCCCTCTTCCATTCGGCTATCAGTCCCAGGTCATCATCTTCCGCTTGCGCCCGCGTGAAAGATTCGCGGCTCCAGCTCCCTTGAAGTTCCACGGTAGTCCTTCGGCACTGTATCCCGGTGTTTTCCTCCCTTCGGGCACAGAAGGTGCAGTCTTCGGGGCACGGTCTTCGTGACAGGGCGTCGGCGTTAGAATGCAGTTGGCCTTTCCTGTGCTGAATCTCAAAGTTATACTGTTGAAGCCTCTCTAACCACCGCGCGAGTTGACCCTCGGGCTGCTTGAAGTTCAGGAGCCACCGCAGGGATGCATGGTCGGTCCTGATGAGAAATTCTTGCCCGTACAGGTACTTGTGGAAGTGTTCAGTGGTCTTCACGATGGCGAGCAGCTCCTTCCTGGTGACGCAGTAGTTCCTTTCTAGCTTTGACAAGGCCTTGCTGATGTAGGCCACTACTCTCTCCTCGCCGTCCACTACCTGCGACAGGATTCCCCCTATGCCAAAGTCGCTGGCATCGGTATCGACGATGAACCTTGTTCCAGGTCTGGGGTAGGCCAGAATAGGCGTGGTGCACAGAGCCTGCTTGAGTTGTTCGAAGGCACTGTGGCATTCTGCTGTCCACGTGAAGAGTTGGTCCTTCTCAGTCAAACGATGTAAAGATTTGGCGATGTCGGCGAATCCCCTCACGAAGCGACGGTAATAAGTGCAGAGTCCCCGGAAGCTTCGTAGTTGGGACTTGTCCTTCGGAACTGGCCACCCCCTCACAGCTGCGGTCTTCTCTGGGTCGGTGCGCACCCCTTCCCCGGAGACGATATGCCCAAGGTACTGGACCCGCTTCTGGAAGAGCTGACACTTCTTGGGGCTCAACTTCAGCTGGGCAGCCCGTATCTTCAACAAGATCTCCTTCAGGTTGCTGTAGTGCTCCTCGAAGCTTCTCCCCAGAACGATGACGTCGTCTAGGTAGACCAGGCAGGTCTTCCAGTGTAGTCCCCTCAGAATGGACTCCATTAGCCTTTCGAAGGTCGCAGGGGCGTTGCACAGACCGAATGGCATGACGGTGAACTGCCAGAGCCCGCTGCCCACAGAGAACGCCGTTTTCTCGCGGTCCTTAGGGTGGACCTCCACCTGCCAGTAGCCACTCTTCAAATCCAAGGTGGAGAACCATCTTGACCCTGATATGGTGTCCAGCGTGTCGTCGATCCGGGGTAGAGGGTAGCTGTCCTTCTTCGTGACGTCGTTCACCCGCCTGTAGTCCACGCAGAACCTGGTGGAACCGTCCTTCTTCTTCACAAGCACGACCGGAGAACTCCAAGGACTATGTGATGGCTCGATCACCCCTTGCTCCTTCATCTCTTCTACCATCCGGTCGACTTCGGCTTGCTTGGCGAGCGGGACACGTCGGAATGGGGCCCTAATCGATGCGCTGTCCCCAACGTCGATTCTGTGCTGGACCAAGCTTGTCCTGCCAAAGTCTTTGCTCCCCATGGAGAAGACATCCTGGAATTCGCGTAGCAGGTCCTAAAGTTGGCGTGATTGTTCCTCGTCTAAATGGTCCTGGGATCCTTGGTACAGCTTCTGTAGTTCTTCTGGCAGTGTGCGTCTTCTTCGGTTGTCCGTCTGCAGGTGTCCGTCCGTCGTGTCGGTGATGCGGGCAATCCAGGTAACGGGCTCGCAGACTCCTAGGTTGGTGTCCCGGTGAACCGTAATATCGTAGTCGTTCAGGTTGGACAGGCGGACGTACGGCCGAGACGTCGTGTTGATGAGGGTCTTGGCAACTAGCAATCCTTTTGTCTGGATGCCCTCATATTTTGGCTCGATGACAGCCGCCACTCCCTCAGCAGTTCCGTCGACAATTACGGCGGCGCTGACCTCCGTCCTGGCAGGAACGATGAGTCCTCTCTCAGCCTTACTCGTCGTGCGGTGACGGCCTCGTGTGCTGGTTGCAAAGCAAGTTCCTCACCTCCGAAGTGCAGAGTGTTGGTACTCAGGTCCAAGATGATGTTGTTCTGGTCCAGGAAGTCCAGTCCGATGATCACTTCGTTTGATACGTCAGCCACAAGCACTGGATGCTTTATCACCCGTCGACCAATGACGAACTCCAGTGATGCTTCGCCATGTACCGGTGCGGTCTCTCCGGTCGGGGTTATTAGCTGGAGGTTCCTTTGTGTGGGTTGCACTCTCCACTTCGGGATCACAGTGGGATTGACGATGGTCCTCGATGCTCCCGTGTCGATCAGCATGGGCCAGCTCACTCCGTTGATGACTCCGTCGACCATCAGGCTGCTATTGTCCCTCCGTAACTTCGTCACACGCACTTGGACTGCCGGGGCTTGACGACTGTCACAAGCCAACCTTTGCCCCCCAAGGCTGGCTAATACTCGTTTCCCTGGGCCGTGCGGTTTTCAGACGACTGATTTCCCGTCGGATACCCTCGGCGGCGGCGATCACCGCAGTCCTTGCTCAGGTGGCCTTTCTTACCGCAGGCCCAGCAGGTCGGTAGTCCTCTTCCAGGCCGCCTCTCCGGTTGTCTTCCGGCTGTGTCTTTGCTGGTGGTGCCGCGACTATCGAAGAAACGGCTTAGCGCCTCCATCAATTCGTCGGCCAGGGGCTTGGTCTCGTTGGTTTTTGCTGGTTCATCGACGTCCACTTGACGCACCCGCGCGTGCATTCTGGATGCCTGTTTTGCCGTCTCGAATTCAAGTGCGTGGCTCAGCGCATCTGCCAGGGTCTTATTGCGCGCGAGTCGCAGCGCCTGTTGAGTGTCCGAGTCCCGTAGCCCGTCGGTGAAGGTCTGCGTCGCTATCTGCTCCAGAAAGTCGGCCGGCGCTGTTGGGTAGGCAAGCCTTACGAGGCGTGCGATGTCCATCTCGAACTCCTGCAGGGTTTCCGCGTTCTTCTGTACCCGGGTCCGGAGCTGCATCTGGTAGGCCTGCTGAAGATGGCTATCTCCATATCGGGACTCCATATGGGCGATCAGTGAAGCGTAGTCCTGGGATCCAGTCGGGATGGCCTGAAGGATGTTAAGGGCGTCACCTCTCAGCGCTACAATGAGAGCTGTAGCCTTTTCTGTGTTGTTCCAGTTATTTATGGAACAGGCCGCCTCGAACTGACGTAAGTAGGTGCTCCACGGGACCTTTCCGTCGAAGGTTGGGGGCGTCACTCTGTTATGTCCCGTTCCTGATATTCCCGGTGTAACGGTGGGCGGGCGTTGGCGCAGCTCGGCAACTTCCTCTTGTAGGGCTTTGACTCTCTCATCCACCCCGGTCGGCGGGCATCGGCGCAGCTCGGCGACTTCCTCTTGTAGGGCTTTGAATCTATCTTTCATCCCTGTCGGCGGGAGTCGGCGCAGCTCAGCAAATTCCTTTTGTAGAGCGTTGAATCTCTCTTCCACCCCCATCAGCGGTCGTTGGCACAGCTCGGCAACTTCCACTTGCAAGGCGTTGAATTTCTCCTCCACCCCCATCAGTGGGCGTTGGCGCAGCTCGGCAACTTCCACTTGCAAGGTGTTGAACTTCTCCTCCACTGCCGCGACTTCCTCACGTAGGCCCTGTTCTAATTTCCTTTGGCTCTCCTCTAATTTCGTCAGCAGACACTCTTCCAGATTTTTCTGGCCATCCAGAAATTTGGCGGTTAGGTCCTCTGCTAACTTATTCTGGCTGTCTTCCATCTGCTTCAGGTCCTCCGCTAACTTATCTTGGCCTTCTTCTAATTTGGAAGTTAGGTCCTCTGCTAACTTATTTTGGCTGTCCTTCAGGTCCTCTGCTAACTTCTTCTGGCCATCCTCCATCTTCTTCTGGCCGTCTTCCATTTTGGCAGTTAGGTCCTTGGTTAAATTCTTCTGGCCGTCCTCCATCTTGGTTTCCATGCCATTTAACTTTTCTAGCAGTGCTGCCAATTTCTCCTCCATTTTAGTTGTTTGTCTTGTAAAGGGCATGCACTCACAGGAAAATTAGAGAAAATGACCTGCTCGGGTTTTGAAACCAGGACCGTCAGGTGTTGTGCTTGAGTTCGTAATCCGGCTTCTGACACCAGTTGTTACGAGCCACCCCCTAGTGGCACTTTTGTTAACTGGATTACGGTGGGGGTACAAAGCACAACACCAATTACTGCATAAAGAAATAATTAACTTTATTTCTGGCCAGAAAATTACACTAATCAGCAAATACAAGCAATTAGGAGCCTTCTCCAGTTTCCTCAAGTCTCTTCCTTATGCGCTCTTGGCCCCTTTCACTTGCAACAGACCACAGGAGTTAATCCGTCCTAATGAGTCCGGTGGCCTTGGCAGAAGCTACCTGCCCCTCTTCCTCAGGTACAACAAATACAGTTACTTACGAGCACTTGATGTACGCTGTTCACAGGCTGGGAGAAACAATGTCACAGGATTTCGTAACTCGCACAGCACTTCGTCACCACACTTCTGTCGCACAAGATAATCGCTCGCACTAGCTCGTAAAACACAACAACAACCACTGCTTGACGGGTCACTCTTATATAGCCGGCCGGTGACTCAATAAATGCTTCTAGATCCATCCAGAGTCCACGGCTTCTCGAGGTTTCCAGCGCTGGTCCAGTCACGAATGTTCTGGACTATCCCTTTGTCCTAGTAGCCCTGTTGCATAAGGCGCGCGCAATACAGGAGGCAGGGCACAGCCCAGCCCTGGGGCAGTTGTGACTCACGCGGCGACTGATGACACAAACTCACAGCCGTAACAGTCTGATCATCGTGAAATTGTGGCCATGGCAGTCAGAGAAGGTGACCTGTACAGAATGATGCTACTCCAGGAGAAGTCGGAAGCCTGTATGGTAGCCACCTCGATCGTAACCTGGCACGAGAGGCTCGCACACCAAAACCTGAAGTATGTGAAGGATACTTTGGACAGGAATGGCATTCCATATGTTGATGATTGGAACGAGAGAGTCTGCGAAGGATGCACCTACGGTAAACAACATCGGGTATCTCACCCACTGAACGAGAAGGTTGCTACCCAACCATTGGATCTAGTCCATGTAGATATTGGAGAGATGGCGACACCATCGCTAGGAGGAGCAAAATATTTCTTGCTTTTCAAGGATGATTTTTCACATTTCCGAACAGTATACTTCTTGAAGACGAAGGACGAAGCCGCAGCCAAACTGGATGTTTTCATGAAGCTGGTGGAGAACCAATTCGGAAGAAAGGTGAAAATTCTAAGATCAGATAATGGAACCGAGATCAAGAATGCCAACACACGTAAGCTGCTGGAGGAGCTAGGTGTCTTTCACACGTTTTCAACAGCTTACACCCCAGAATAGAACGGAAGAGTGGAACGTGAAATGAGAACAAATGTAGAGTCAGCAAGGACAGCAATTCATGCACGAAACCTGAAGGGCAATTTGTGGGCAGCTGCAGTGAACTATTCTGTGTTCACGATCAACCAGACTGGCACAAGTTCAGTGAAAGGAAAGAGTCCAGCCAACCTATGGTTTGGACGACAGGTCAACATGAACAAACTGAAAACCTTCGGATGCGACTGCTACGTTTTGACTCCCAACCACAAGAGAAGCACGCTTGACAAGAAGTCCAGGAAAGGTATATTTGTTGAATACGACATTGACTCTCCATCCTACAGAGTCTATCTGCCTGAAGAACGTGATGTTGTAAGTTCAGACAACGTCGGGTTTAATGAAGGAGAAAAAGATGAGCGAAACCTGACAGATGTTGAAATGGCCATGAACGAGAACGAGTTGATTGAAGAAGATGAGTATGAAGACAGCATAGACCTGAGACAAGACAGAAACGAAGAAAGAGATGAAGCCAGAGAAGAAGAAGAACAACCAAGAAGACCAGGACTACGCAATCGTCAAAATATTCAGCTACCCGCCAAACTATCAGACTATGTCATGGGCTACCTCCGGGGAGGAAAGAGTGCCAACTTAGCCATGATAGGAGAAATCCAGGATATCTCTATTTCCAAAGCGTTGAAAGATGCCAAGTGGCTGAAAGCCATGAGAGAAGAATTTGAATCCTTACAGAAGATGGAAACTTGGAAATTCGTGAAATGTCCGGAAGCAGTTCGACCCCTGATCTGCCGCTGGGTGTTACGAGAGAAGCCTGATGGGAGAATGAAAGCACGACTGGTGGCACGTTGCTTTGAGCAGGAAGAAGGAGTTGACTATTCAGAAACAGTTAGTCCAGTAGCAAACCATGCTTCAATTAGACTGATTCTCAGTCATGCCACTACTGAGAAGATGAAACTTGTTCCCTTTGATGTGAAGACAGCCTTCTTGCACGTAGACTTGGAGGAGAACTTGTACATGTATCAACCTGAAGGATTTGAAGATGGTATTGGCAGAGTCTGCAAACTAATGAAAAGCATATATGGACTAAAGCAAGCACCAAGAAAGTGGAATGAGAAAATATCAGATTTTCCTGAGAAGAAACTTCAACTAGTGAACACCGACGATGACCCCTGCATTTACTATAACGAGAAGAGAACTTTGAGGATGGCTCTTTTCGTCGACGACGGGCTCATCCCTGGATATAATGAAAAAGAAATCTTTGAAGTCTTGGATGTCATAAATCGGGAATTTGAAATCACTTACCAACGATCAGTTCAGAAACAATTCACGTACCTAGGCATGGAAGTCAGAATAGAGAATGAAGGAATTTTTGTGAACCAGCCTGGATACACCAGAAAGATCATCAATCGTTTTCGGTTCGACACTTGCAACCCAAGTTCAACACCCATGGAGAAAGGAACGGTGGCAAACGAAGAAGATCGAATCAACGACAGACCAGCGCCACCTACAACTCCATATCGAGAAGCAGTGGGAAGTCTACTCTACCTGGCTACAATATCCCGACCGGATATCTGCTACGCAGTGAACTACTTGAGCCGCTTCAACGGCAAAGCCATGCAGAGCAACTGGAAAATGGCGAAGAAGGTATTTCAGTACAGTATTTGAAGGGAACTCCAGACTATGGAATTTTCTTCAATGGAGACGACAAACTTGTGGCATATACAGATTCAGACTACGGCGAGGACACCGTAACAGGGCGCTCAACAAGTGGTGTTCTACTGTTGAGAGGAGGACCAATCATTTGGTACACACAGAAGCAGCGACTCGTTGCTACGTCAACAGCAGAAGCAGAATACCGAGCAGCTGTCTCATCAATAGATGACATCAGCTGGATCAAGAGAATTGGACTGGAACTCGAAATTTTGAAGTCAGACAAACCAGTCACGCTGTTTGTTGACAACATGCTGCACAATGCACACGAGGGGAAGACTACAAAAGGAAAGAAACATATAGAGATTCCACTCAAATTCATCCAGGAACACGTGGGCAAAACTGTTGCTCTCAAACATGTCGAGAGCTCCAAACAACTTGCTGATATCCTGACCAAACCCCTCGATAGAAAATTGTTTGAATCGCTTCGTTGTAAAATAATTAAGGAGGAGTGTTGAAATTTAATTATGTTTACAACCTCTGCTGTAAATCTAAGTTGGCAACAATGTGATCAAAAATGGATTTTACTTTTATAAGTTGGCAATTGATTTAAACCAGAAGAAGATGTACAGCTAATGGCGGAATGTATGTGTAAGATATTGTCTGTGAAATCTGAAGCCATCAGCCATCAAAATTGTATCTATATTGAATATAGGGAAGTTTTTGATAACTCATAAACATGTGTTACGCTGTAGTGTCAAAAGGCGCCTTTTGATGATACTTGCTGTTTAATTTTTGATAAATAAAAGGACGTCATACATATTGACAATGACTTGATCATTCATCCCTGCTCGGAGCATAAGAATTACAACAAAAACCTTCAGTTTCGTCTTTGGTTTCTAGCAAATACACTTGTACAAAATGGGTGAAATCATCTATACATAACATAAAATAGTTCTTGTAGTCAAAAGTTGGTGGTTCAATTTTACCACACAAGTCTGTATGTATAATTTCCAAAGGTCTCTCAGCTCTTTGTCGCACTGTGTTAAAAGGATTTCTGTTGAGTTTTGCTATAGCACATATTTCACATCTAGGGTTAACTCTGGATTTACTTAGAGAAATTGGCACTCCCTGACATAGGTTAGGAAGTTTCTGTAGATTTCCAAAGCTAATATGGCCTAATTTCTTGTGCCATACCATGTGTTCTTCTTCAGTTTGGGTTAGAAGTGTTTTTTCTTGATGTTGAGCGATTAAGTCTACAACAAACAATCCACCTGGAGTTTTCTTTCCTGTAAGCACAACTTTATCATCCTTCAAAAACCAAACTTCTTTATTTTTGAATCTTACCTCTCCATTGTTTTCAGTGATGGCATTGACAGAGAGTAAGTTTCTGGTAAGTTGTGGCACATAAGACACATCTTTAAACAA
The DNA here is from genome assembly GCA_946902985.2 of Meconema thalassinum. NCBI lineage: Eukaryota > Metazoa > Arthropoda > Insecta > Orthoptera > Tettigoniidae > Meconema > Meconema thalassinum. The sequence goes on from OX336393.1 coordinate 302,518,450, forward strand.
CACGTTGTCAGTTTCAATGTCTCCTGACAACACAGCGTTCATTGTTTCACCTCTCTTTGCACTGTATATTTTAGCTTCTGATGATTCAGTATTTGATAAAATGTCATGCTTATTTGTCAGATGTGATGTAGAACCACTGTCTACCACAAACATATTTTCATTTAGTTTTTCACAGAATAACACTTCACCATACTGTTCAGATTCTTCAAAGAAGGATACTTTGTCTTTCTTCGTTTCATGTTCTTCTTTGAACTAGCAGTTGTCAGACACATGATTAGATTTCTTACAGTAAATGCATTTCTTACTGCCAAGCACATTGTTTCTTTTCTTGAAGCATTCTTCTTCATTGTGAGTGTCACGTTTACAGATCTTGCAATATTTCTTCTTTGGACATCTTGTTTTAATATGCCCTTCTCCCCCACATTTATAACACTTCACGTGAGACCCTTTTGACACCTTGTATTTATTTTGTGCACCAAAAACAACACTTGTCTCTTCTGACTTTGGCCTAACTTACTTGACAACTTGTAGTCTTCTTCAACACAAAGTCTAGCCACAAGATTTTCAATGGATCTATCTGAAGTAGGTGTAGATTCCCATGCACTTGAGAAATAGTGATATTGCTCAGGCAATGAAAAAAGGATTTTTGCCATAACCATCTCTTCAGATATTTCTTGTTGGAATTGTTGTAGTTTGAAGACAATATTTCTTAGATGGCTGATGTTCATCATCATTCCTTTAGTTTTATCAAACTTAAAACCATGAAAGTCCATTAGCAGCTGTTGTTTTTGTTGACTGGTATCTCTTCTGAATACACCTCTGAGTGCTTCATACATTTCTTTGGAAGTAGTACATGTCAGAATATGATTTTTCACCACCTTGTCAATTGTTCTCAGAATATAATACTGAGCTTTAGCATCTTTGGCCAACCATGCCTTTCTCCTTTGAGCTGCATCTTGTGGTATTTCAGTGAGAGGTTCTTGTCCATTAACAACATCCCATACTTGCTTGGCTTTAAATAGAATTTGAATTTCAAAATCCCACAGTTGAAATGTGTCAGGGCTGCTGATTTTTTGTATGCTGTGTAGTTCACTATCTTCTGATGCCATTGTCTTAGTCTTTTGTTTTTCTTCAACACGCTGCACAGTTCTTGATTATTTATCTTGTTTCACAGTTAACCCATTGCATTTGGCGCATCTGGGCCCATGACCTGTTCTGGTTTTGATATTTTAGTAAACTGATTCAGTCTGCTTTCTCTAATGTATAATATTTTAGGTTTCACTACACTCAATGATTCACACACCATTTTCACTTGCAAGGCAGAGCAGTGTACTACTCTTTTATTTTTTTGAAAACAAAATAACATACATAATAAGTACCAACATAACAGAAAAATATTTGGTTATAACCCTTGCCAACCTAACATGTTTTAACATAGGATTGGGATTAAGTGAAAGATATTCCAGGACGTAGGTACGGGAGAGCCGCATAAAATAGAATTGAAGAATGCAAGTAACACCCTTTGAGCAGGGGGGGCAACAAGCGGAGCATCTGGTACGTTATTGCATCGGGACCAGGAGAGGAGGATTTTTTGGGAAGGAGTGCGCGGTCGATCTCAGAAAGTTGTAATGGTGAAATGAGGGTGGACAGGGGCGATAGGAATTGGAATGTCTGGCCGAATGGAACGGGAGAGAGCGTTGATAAGAACTGAAGGTAAACAGCGGGAGAAGTAGGAGGGGGAGCTTGTCGAGATCGAGTACGGTTGATAGAATTAATTGACTGCCAAATGAACGAGGAGGAACTTTGACGAGAGAGGTTTTCCGTATTTATTTTTCCAGGCTGCACGGTTTCAAATTGAATCCACGTTGGATCCTGGCTAGTAAGTTTTTATATTTGACGTACGCTTCATAAGAATTGTTGCGACAAAGGTCTCTTAAACAGCATTTCCGGCGTTTCACCCAGGCTGTACATTCATTATCCCACCATTTAATCTGATAATGACGTGGTCCACTGTTTGAAAAGTGCTCAGTGATAGGGTGCTAAGTATCTAGATATGTGGTGATAAGATGAATCAACCGTTGGTAATCAACGGAAGGGGAAGAATGGGTATCCAGAGAATGATCAGTAAGCCATGTTTGAAAAAATGCAGCATCAAAATTACTAAGTTCGCTGGACTGAGAGGGAGGAGAACGAATGGGGTGGGGAAGAATGCCGCGAGTAACGTCGATTATAATAGGAAAATGATCACTCATGTGAGTATCAGATAGAGTATACCAAGTAGAGGACGGGCGTAAGTCAGCCGTGACACTCTAAAGGTCTACAGCACTTTTATTGCGATTGGGAATGGAAATTCTCGTCTGGGAGCCATCATTTAAAATAGAAAAGTGAAACATAGCGGTGACATGAAGAAAGTGGCGGCCCTTGTCGTTAATTGTGTCACTACCCCAAGAGAGGTGATGGGCGTTAAAATCACCCCCAAGAAGGAAGCGAGAAAGAGGAGAAAACTGTTGAAAGAAAGTTTGCCATTGGGATCGAGTGCCATGTACGCTAGGAGGGCAGTAGAAATTGAGGATTGTAAGAGCATCGAGACGAATAGCAATAAGAAATGTAGAAGGAAGGGGATTGAATAAGAGAAGACGGGTGTTGGGGATGGTATTGCGGATAAGGATAAGATTGTCTCCGAAACCATCGCCATCTGATCGTTCGGTGTTATATCCCGGAATGCTGAAGTTATAATGTGGTTTTAACCACGTTTCTTGAAGTAAAAGTAGATCAGGTTGGAAAGAATTTGAGAGAGATAGTACCTCATGCCGTTTGTTATTCACACTCCGACAATTCCATTGTAATAACCGCATTTAACAAGGCGGGTCAGCGGAAGGACGATGAACTAAGGGAAGGACCTTGTCACGCAATCGTTGAAGTAAATAAACCCATTGAGTATTGGGGCCTAATAACTCCAACAATTGGGCGAAATCGTGGGTAATTTCCGCAGAAGGGTTGTGCGCACTGGTAAAACCAGGTCTGGGGGCGGAGGAAGTACCACGCACCGAGGTGTCGTGGGAGGTGGATGGCTGAGGCTGAGAAGAAAAGGGAAGGGTTGTAGAAGTAAAAAGTGAAGAGGAAGGAAATGGGGTCGGACGCAGGATATTGAGTTACGCAGCACGGCCGTACCCTAATTGTGGTGTAGGTTTGGGGGTGCTAGGGATCACTTGAGTCAATTTTCTTTTACGGACGGGTTCAATCGGGGGAGATTGAGAGGGGGTAAAGTGGGAAATTCTTGGGGCACCAATAATGGGTTGAAGACAGGGGGCACATTCGACGCATTTGAAATCTCAAAATAGGACTTATTTTGCAAACACATCTGCTTCTTAATTTCTAGTTGTTGTTGATGTACAGAGCAGCGAGGAGAACCGGCAGCGTGGTTTTCACCACAATTATCGCACTTACGCATGATCTGTGTACAGTCAACCGTGTTATGGTTTAAGGAACAGGTACCACAGCGGGGTTCGCGAGAACGACAATTCTCGTTTCCGTGGCCATATCGCTGACAGCGACGACATATAATAGGGGAGAGAATGAAGGCTTGGACCTCCAAATAAACACTGAAAAGGGATACATTAGTAGGGAGAGTTTGTGAATCAAAAGTAATTTTCACTGAGCCGGTAGGAATATATTCCGGAACCCCATCAACATATTTTTCCTATTCATTCGTTGCGCTGCAACCACAGGAACAGGTGACTGAATGAATTCTAGGATTTCGTCCTGAGTGAGTGTGGTGTCGACGCCACGAATGACGCCCACACGATGAACGTTTGAGGATGGTACAAATGCACGGAGGGAACGCTCCGTGAGTAGTGGGTGCTTGAGCATGGAATTTGCTGCATTGCGTGTTCGAAACTGGATTTCAACGCGATTCCGGCCCTTGCGTTTTATGGCGACAATGTCCGGGACCTTATGTTGATAGAACAGACGTCCTAATACCATTGGGTGAGCATTACCGATTTGTTTCGGGTTAGTTGATTCGATAAATACGTTGTATGGGCCAGAGTGGCGTTCACCGTATGTGTGTTGAGGAACCAATTTCGGAGTAGTAAGAGATGGCGTTGGCTGTGAAACCGCCTGAGTGGTTGTCGGACCAGCAATGGTCGGGGGGATATCATTATCATTTAAGATGAGTGTAGTTTCCATAGGAAAAGTTTCTAACAGGATTGGTTCTATTTGACTGACAGCATCACGAGGGGCAAACTCCGGAGGTTTGTCCTTGACCCCATCCCCGGGACGGGACATGGGGCTCAAAAGATTGTATCAGTTACGAAAACACTTACCCAAAAGGATAATATAACACAAAAGAAAAAACTATGATTAGATCACTCACGAATAGTACCCACGTGGGTGAACACAAAAACTTCCAACCACACAGAGTCGCACGAGACAGCACTCACGACCGCTCGCTACGGGAACCGAGCAGTGAATATACCTTGCTTCTATACTACATAAAATAGTGTTGGGAGTCATATAAAACAGCATGCCATCGCTAGATTCCGCCAAATTTTGAATTCCAAGTATTAAAGCAGAAATTTTCAGTAGTTTGTTTCCTCCAGTTTCGAAGTATCTCAGTTATTCTTTCTTCAGAATTCAACCTGCTAATGTATAATCTTAATTTTATACAAATACTGAGAAGATGTGTAGGCAAAACCTACTCTTGGTGTGGGAAAACAATATTTTAAAATATTTATGCACAGGTATTGCATAAATAGGCTACGGTACTTCTTTGTTCGTCCAGAGTCATTTGGTCCAATCGGAATCCCTTCTATGTCTATCACAATAATTCTATGACTTTATTATTATTGCCATCCATGCATAACACAAATGTCATTATTGTAAACATTCCGCAGAGATATGACTTAATTCCCAAATCATGTGTAAATGTAGAAATAGAGGCTACAAATGGAAAAAATCATAAAATTTGTAAGAGTTTTCCAAATGTCCAAATTATAGATGTAAGTAAATTAGTCAGGAAGTTCCACACTCGGCATGGTCTACACTTAAATAGGTTAGGAAAATAGTATCTTAGTGATGAAATATGCAAAATTGTAAATTCAAATGGTAAGAATAGTTCAACAGTAATATCTTTAGAGTGGAAGCAGGGAAACTAGTAAAAGAAGCCAAACGTGAGGTTTGGCATTCAGATCTTTTGATGTCAAATTTAACTGAGTGCAACAATGGTATTTCGGATTTGTCTAGCAACAATATATATATATATATATATATATATATATATATATATATATATATATATATATTACGAGGGACTGTGGAAAATCTTCAAAAGACACTTGTGAAGGGTCCGCACTCCACAGTAGTGTGGGATTCTTACCCACTAAAAACCACATCCCTTTTCCCACGATGCGTTCATCACCCCGGAACCACTCTCGCATTACTTCAGGGTGATGTCGTGCTTACTTAGCCTTTCAGACTTCTTCTTTCTTCATTTCTTCTTAAGGACGTTCGTACGCTTCCAGATCCCGCTTTTTCTGGCGAAGGACATCCTCCACATACACTGCTACCTGATCCCATGATTGCCGGTTCCGTAACATCACAGAAATAATATTATCTGGTGTCAGTTCTCCCAATTCAGTTTCCACATATTCTCTCTTTATGATCCAATGGCCGCACCCGAAGAAGGTGTGATGTACATCATCGATGTCGTCACAATATATGCATGTTGCACCACTCACTCCGCCTACTCTATGCAGGAATTTCCGGAAATATCCGTGTCCTGTTAGAAGTTGTGTGAGGTAATAATTGACTTCACCATGGACTCTTCCGACCCAGGTATCCAGGCGTGGTATCAGTCGCTTGGTTCATTTACCACGAGGATCACTTTACCATCTGAGTTAGCAACAATAATAATAATAATATTTATGATAATAATAGTGTAAATAAATCACCAACACAAGCTTGCAAAAGTATCAAATTTAAAATTACCACCAGAATGTTCAGTCTCTCTATAATAAAATTGATTACATAAATCTAATGCTTAAAAATGAACTTAAAGACATCTCAGCACTATGTATATCAGAACTTTGGTTGGAAGAGGAACAACTCGAATTAATTCTATTCCCAGGGTTTATACTAGCTACATAACGAATAGAATATAAAGTGTGATCTCTTCTCCCTCAATAGCATGTAATGAATACGGATCGGGTTGGCACTCGCCGCTACGCAGCGCTACAGTCGATTTGAGATTGTTGATTTCCACTAATGTTTGTGTGTTTATGTGCGATTTATTAAGTATTTAATTGGTCGGAGTGTTTTGGTGGTGTTCTGTGCAAACGTTTATTGATATACAAGTGCTTACACTATTACTTCATAGTATTAATACCTGAAATGCTATTGTAGGAAGCATTGACCGAAATGGAATTTAATTTCTTGTCGTGTGTTGACGTTATCTTCGTGTGTTAATTTTATTGTTATTTAATGTAAGTAAACAGCAGTTTAGCCCTTACATTTTCATGAGTGCTTAATGTGATTAGTGAAGATGCCTTGCTCTTTTGTACCAGGATGCAGATCTAGCTATGGGGACTGTAAAGAGGTCAGACGGTTTTTCAAACCTCCTAAAGATTAGGAACGTTTTATAAAGTGCAAAGGGGCCATATCAGGGAAGGATAGGGAACATACTGAAAAGTCCTACATCTGTGTTACTCACTTTTCAGAAGATTTAATTGTTAAATTTGACAAATTTGTGATAGAAGGGAAGGAAGTATTACTTCTCCCAAGAACCAACTGGCGATTGAAAGACTATTCTGTTCCACATATAATCCTAATTTGCCTAAGTATCTGTCCAGTATGGTGTAAATAAAAATGCTCTTGATGCCATTAAAGACTACTTCTGTGAAGAAAGGGATGAGAATAAAAAGACAATGAGTTAAAAAACATGTATGTACCGTAATGCTGAAGGAGGCGTGATCAGTTTTAGGCAATAGCCTACTCTATGAAGGGGTCATGACTATGCCTTCTATGTCTGTTTAATGTTAAGTTCTTCTGAAATGATGGTAGTTTACTGATTTTGGTGTTTGTGGACTGAAATTAATGGTTATTATTGAATTTTATAGTAATCTACGGTAAAGTTGAAAGTTGCGTTCGTACGGCTTTTTTTTTGTCTGTGTTGCAAGTCTGTTGAGGGAATGTAAAATGTGTAACAATGTGAAGAAATCCTTTCTGATAGCGAGGTCAATTGTTCCGTTCTTTTTTAAAATTTACCGATAGCTGGCAAAACTAATTGCATTTTGAACTTGCTCTTTGTCTTTGCTTATTGTCGAAACTGAACTGTTACAAGAGACGACTTACTAAATTATTATTGGGCACAGTAAAGTAAGAGGAGATGTCAAACTTATTAGCGCCTATGAGGATATTTTGCGGTGTTTTAACATGTAAAACAGGTCGCAAGGTTTTAAGTCTCGTAAGCGCCAATGCTAACTTACATCACAGATCGGAGCCAGCGCTGCGCTGCGGCGGACCAGGCGTACTAGAGTAAATACTCTAGCAGCCCGATTCTGTAACTTCACTTCATAACAACCCGCCAACATGGTTACGACGGAATCGCAACCATAGACATAACAACCCATGGCTAGCAAGGCTCAAATTGGTATTCTGTAAGGTACCTTGTTATGACGCTGATTAAGAGTTCAAGATCACGATCAATCACGATCTCATAGCCATACGAGCGGCTAGGTACAGAGCTGATCCACTGTTTGATTGGCTAGGGGCTGCTGGGTTCTTATTGGTTGTTGGTGGAACATATCTATATTCCTTGGATTTTAAGCTGCTTCTTGCATTTTGTTCCGAAGCGGTGCAGCGCTCGACGGCGCTTCATGCAGCCGGTAACCAGTAAGAAAGGCGCCTTGGATTATTGGTCAAAATGCCGTCGCTTCGCTTGCTTTGAAGCTGCGGGCGTGCCGTTTAAAAACCTAGGAAGGCCGATTTTGAGTTTGTGGGTGTGGTTATATGTGTACATGTGATTTTATATTGATTGATAAAGTGATTACCTTTAGCCAGAACATTACATCTAGGAGATTTGTGTGAGAATGTTTTGAGGAGTTTTGATGAGGTTATGGCATTACGTGGGTAGATTTTTACTTGACATTTTTAACTTCTTTCGGTTGGATATAATATGTAACACGCGGAAGTTGCCTTCATTTACAGAAGTAGTTGCTACCTTGTGTTATTGCATATTAAAATGCATAGTTCGTAATATCATTGGGTATATGGAAATGTGCTACCGTACCTCGAGCGGCCTACGGTACTGCATCCTTTAGATACCGTAATTATCATGTGAAATTCCGCAGTAGAAAACTTCAAAAGCGTTCGTTGGTTTCTGTAGAAAATCATTCTTACTGGTCTAGGGCTCTCTCCTATAATATTAAAACACGTGGTATATCACAATTACTACGTTTACATGACGAACTCAAATCGATTTCAATACGATCCTGTTTTCAGTACGCTGCCCGTTTACATGAGCAGTTTCAGTTCGTATTGAAATCTATTTCAATACGGTATATAATTTGTGGTGGCCAACCTGCAGTTATGTTGGCTAACTCGTATTAAACAGCAAAATAAAAGACCCGTACCGTAATTATCATATTACTAGTGCATGAGACAGGACCCTGACTTTCACAGTTTCACTGGACGTGTTAGGCTGTAACCATTGATCTGGACGCGTAGGCTGTAACCATTAGATTGGATAAAACGAAGGTTAGAATTGTCGAGTGTAGGTGCAGCCTGTGGCCGCAGGAAGTTAGCGGGGCGCTCACAGTTTCACTGGACGCGTTAGGCTGTAACCATTGGATTGGACAAAACGAAGGTCAGAATGGTCGGGTGTAGGTGCGTCCTATGGCCACCGGAAGCTAGCGGGGCACTCACAGTTTCACTGGAAGTGTTAGGCTGTAACCATTGTCAAAAAACATTGGATTGGTCAAAACTAAGATTAGAATGGTGGAGGTAGGTGTGGGGAGCTAGCAGGGCATGATTGACAAAAATAACATTGATCTGGTACTGGACGAAAGACCACATATACAATTAGTACCGTATGCGTGGGGTTGGCAATACTGTACTGTTGTAACGCCGATAATGGCAGACACAGCTAAGTCGTGTTATAATTTGGGATGGCGGGTGGGTTATAGACAGCTGAGGAGTGAACTACATCATTCCCAGATCAATTTTGAATCATTTGAAAAGATATTTATTGCAAATTTAAGAAGTTTTTTCCCCCTGGGTTCGTGTCTCCTGCACTGTTACCATTGTCATCCGACGTTTCTTTGACGGGTTGTTTGTAAACATGAAAAATGGATACGCCGAAGATTTTGATGTTGTTTGTTCTTACAAAGTTTATGGGTAACAGTCGTCCCTTTTAATTACTGAAGCTTTTAGAGACGCCGGGCTGCCAGAATGTTGCCCCGAATGGCATCTGTAACATGCCAGTAAATCTACTGACACGGCTCCCTCGCATTTAGGCCTAAGCACCCTGACTGCGCCAGGATTCGATCCTGCTACCTTGGTAAAAGCAGGAGAGAAAGTTACCGCTGTGCCACTCGGCCAGTCTGTGTTGAATTTATTCAAATGGAAAAAGGAACGGATTAATCGGCAAAGAAAGACGGTGTATTTTCACTGTTTCTGTTGAGCACATTTTACCTACGGATACACCAGACATTAAAAGTAAAACAGACAAAAATACATTAACGCTAAAAACGCGTGCAAACAAACTACGCTTATCAACCACGAAAAGAACACAGACAGTAACGAAGAATATGGGCAGGAAGTAAAACATATCGATTCGAGTCAGGCGACAGACGAAAGTAGACCTAAATTAGTTTATCATTGTAACTAAAGAGCGTGCAGAATCGCTTTCAGTACGATCCGCGTATACATGTTCCTGAATACGTGTTTGGATACGATCCGATCCCACAATTTTACCGTATCGAGCTTGAAAATCAATACGAACTGAGTCCCGTTTACATGACCGTGTTCAATACGGTAAGTGTACTCAAATCGATTTGAGTTCGCTATGTAAACTCGGTAAATATCTTGGTGTATACAATAATATAAAATATTCACAGTGTTACAAGCAGCCTACAGGTAAATCTGAACAAAATGTGTTGTAGGTTAGGTAGAGTATTTCGCCGAGGGTGGGGGTTGAGGGAAATGCATTACTCAAAACGTTCGAGCAATACATCATGTTAGCAAGGCATATTACGCTTACCGTAAGCTATAGTGAAATCCAGAAAGTTTGCCTACAAATTTGTTAATGTATGAGGAAAATTGCCATAACCTTCTTGATTAATGCAGTTATCAAAATTCTTTTAGGAGGGCTATGGGTACTACCTAGACGTGATGTTCTGCTATATAATTGAGTACTGTAATCAAGTTCCATACTCATAATGCTCCTTGAGAATAAGGTTCATTGTAACTAAAATCTTTCCCCATGTCAAGACACAGAATCAAACTCTGTAGAGGGTTTGTTTGAGTTTAAGTGGTTTGAAATGGGGCAAATACCAATCAAGGTGATTCTTGTTCATATTGTTGGATATTAGAGTTTTGAAATTGAACAGCTCATGGTAAATAAATGGAATCACATGTCACTATTAATACAGTGCTGCAACAATTGTGTATATATATATATATATATATAATATATGATTTACAATGATTAAAAAAGGATGCCCCAATAAAGAAGAATTATGTTCCTAACATTGTCCAGATATCCTTCTGTTCCCTATTTCCCGTTTTAGGCCGGTATAAATTACATTCACAATGGAATATCCATCTCACTTGCGTACAATCGTGTTGAAAGACTGAAAAGCATCAAACTATTGCATTAAGAAACTGCTGTACTCGGGGGGGGGATTGGTATTGAAATTCTGACTTTATTCTCTATTACGGTACATCAAATAACTACAGTCGAACCTCCCTTCTGCGGACACCGTCGGTTCAGAGTAAAAATGTCCATTATGAGAGTTGTCCGCTGAAACAAGTTTGTAAAAATAATCGAACATTTTAACGGCAAAGTACATCCACCTAAACATACACATCTTTATTTTGATTATTTGTTTATTTGAGTTTTCCCGCATTTGAATTTTTCAGCAAGCTTTCTCACTGAAAGTCCCTTCTCACTTTCTACAATCACATTTCTTCTTCTTTTGAGGTTTAAACACGTTCGTCCCTTGTTACTCGTGTTTACTCGACGACTGAAATGCTACGATATTTCTGTCTCACTAATTAGCTCATGTACTGCAAGTCTTTTCCTTCTCACGTTGACTACCTGAGCTCGACCTTATCGGTGGCAATCTGAGTTATGAATCGAATGATGCAAGCAGGAAAGAAAATCTCCAGGTAACTCTTGAGTAAACAGTCACTGGCAGCAATCCTGGACAATTAGAATTCTCGGAATGTACACCAGTAGGTAGAACACCATAACAAAAGGTTTGGAAAGAGGAATGTATAGAAGAATTAACTTGACCGCTACTACAGCGTTGCCATGTAGCCTGCATTTCACTCTCTCTCTCTTCTTTGACTCGAAATAGGTGTAGTACAGATATTCAAGAGGGATTTCCGTATGTCTGCAGAATGGTTTTAAAAGAATGGTCCGGTGTAAAAAATGTCCTGTAGCGTCTGAAGTGTCCGCTTAAGTCAAGTAGATGGGACAGATGGCGATGTCCGGACTTCAAGGTGTCCTCTGAAATTAGGCTAATTTAACACTTGTCTTATGTAAAATAAAATCGGTTCCAAGGAAAAATGTCCGTATAGGCAGGTGTCCGCTGAATAAGGGTGTCCGTTAGGGCTGGTTCAACTGTACTAACATTTGCTGTCCTAAAAGGGAAAAACAAAAAAAATACTTTTGCAATAAACCACTCATATTAAAGCACCACTTTGCTGTGGGAACTAGAGCTCCCTAGGTTTTATCTAAAAACCAAATAAATTGTAAATACAATTTTAAAACATACATACATTTTCATTTGAGACTGTTTCAAAACATGTACCTGTCATCATCATCTTGTACAGTTTCCAGCCCCAGGCTGGGTCTGTTTGCAACATAAGCCTCGCCACTTAGTTCTTTCTTCCCACCACCTCTCCGCTGTCACTCTGGTCCAGTCCTTGCCTCTCTTCTTGACACATTCCTCCACTCCTTTCAGCCATCTATCTCTTGGTCTTCCCCTTGGTCGTTTCTTCTGCATCTGCATCTCATGTATCCTCTTGGGAATCTTCTTCTCATCCATTCTCTTTAAGTGTCCATACCACCTCAGTCTTGATGTCTCAATCCTACCTTGCAAGAGCTCCTCTTTCACTATTTCATTCCTCACCCTGTCTCTTCTTGTTACTCCGATCCTACTTCGCAGGAACTTCATTTCACTTGCCTGTATTCTGCTTATGTCTCTTTTCTTCATTGTCCACGTTTCTGATGCATAGGTCAGTATCGGGATATAGTAGCTTCTGTATAACACTTCCTTGCTTTTTTGTGGGACATCTTTATTCCACACTAAGCTCCTAATGCCTCTCAGAAATGCTTCTGCCTGTGTGCCACGTTCCGTAATCTCTTTGTCATTTCTCCCATTTTCCTCCACTATACTTCCCAAGTACTTGAGACTTTCCACCTTCTTCAGCTGTCCACCTCCAAGTGTTATCCCACTCATTGGTCTGTCCTTTTTCCTGGTCGTTAACAGGATCTCACATTTACTGATGTTGAACTTCCATCCGTACTCTCCCACTGTTTCTTCCCAAGCCTTCAGTTGCTCCTGAATTTCCTCCTCCTTGTTTCCCCAGACCATGAGATCATCTGCAAACACCATTGCTTTCATCTTATCTTCTCCTATCTTTCCTGCTACCCGTGTCATTACCTCGTCCATAACCACAATAAAGAGAAGGGGTGACAGTGCACTACCCTGTTTCAGGCCACTCATTAGTCTGAACCAGTCTGTTCTTTCCCCTCCAACTTTCACACAATTCACACTTCCACAATACATCTCCTTCACTCTGCCTACAGTCTCTTTTTCCACTCCCATGTTTTCCATTGCTTTCCAACCCTTCTCCCTACACACACTATCATAGGCCTTTTCGATGTCCAGGAAGGCCATCAACAGATCCTCTCCAAATTCGTAGTGGTGTTCCTGGAGCTGTCTCACTGAAAATATGAGATCCACTGTTGATCTCCCAGGTCTGAATCCATACTGCTCCTCTCTCAATTTTCTCTCCACTTTGGCTCGTATTCTACTTTCTAATATCTTTTCATATATCTTGGCACAGTGAGGTACGAGTGTGACTCCCCTGTAATTTCTGCACTCCTTTTTGCTTCCTTTCTTAAATATTGGGACATTTAATCCTTTCTTCCAATCTTCTGGGGTCTTTTTCTCCTTCCATATCACCCTCATCACACGGTACAGCCACTGTTTCCCAACCTCCCCTGCTGCCTTCACCATTTCAACACTCACTTCATCCACACCTGGTGCCCTTCCTCCTTTCATCTTGTCTATAGCCATTTCCAGTTCTCTCCAAGTCTGGTCCTTTTCGATTCCTGTGTTGTCTTCTCCATCTTCCAATACATTGTCTTCCTCCCTATGACCATTTGGATTCAGCAAATCCTCAAAGTACTCTTTCCACACTGCCTTGAGTGTCTCTTTGTTGTGTACCTCATTTCCGTTTTTGTGCATCATTACCACATCCTCTCGCAGACCTCTTCTCTTACTTTTGACCATCCCATAAAGTACTTTCTTATTTCCTCTGCTGTCTTCCTCCATCATCTCTGTCCACTTTACCATCCACTTCTTCCTCTCCTCTGCGACAAACTTGTTTGCTTGTTTCTTCTTTATCTTATAATCTTCCCTTGCCAGATCAGTTCTTTCCTGGAACCACACTCTGAAAGCCTTGTTCTTCCTTCCCACAGCTTCTTTTACTCTCTCATTCCACCATGGTGTCTCTTTACACCGCTTTCTGTTGCTTGTTCTTCCACATACTGCCACTGCAGCTTCCACCATTGTGTTTTTGAATTGCTTCCATTCCTCTTCCCCTGTTTTAGGATTGTCTGTTGGCATCCTTTCCCTTATTATCTTCTGGAATTCTTCCTTGACTTCCTTTTCCTTGAGTTTCCATGCTTTGATTCTCCTTTCCTGATACTCTGTCCTCTTGCTATCCTTAACAACTCCCAGGTTCATTACAAGTATTCTGTGGTCGCTATCTAAGGCCTCTGATGGTATTACCTTTATATCTCTGACACTTCTCTTCATTTCCCAGTCGTACAGCATGTAATCTACCAAAGATTTCTTTGTTAAATCACTGCTGTACCACGTTACCTTGTGGCTTTCTTTCTTCCGGAACCAGGAGTTGCCTACCACTAAACCATTTCTCTTGCAAAAATCCAGCAACTTTCTCCCTTCTTCATTCCTGCTACCCCATCCTTCTGCTCCCAATACATTTTCATATCCTTGCCTTTCACATGTACCTGTAATGTAATAAAACATGAAACGAAAGGTTTTGACTAGGCAGACTGTTAATTTAAATCCTCATGTTTAATGAATAAGGACCATGGTGGTCGAGAGCGCTAACGCCCTACCTTGTGCCTCGCTGGCATCGGGAGAGCGTAGGTTCAAATCCCACCTCAGCCGTCCTGAAAATAGTTTTTGTGGTTTCCCATTTTCACCACCAGGCAAATGCCGGGATGGTTCCTTTCGATAGGTCCACGGCCAATTTCCTTCCAATATCCCTTCCCTGACCCGTCCTGAAAAGAAAAGTTCATGGCCATTGGCTGCGTTAATAAAGAAATAATAAGGAAAGATAATGACTTGTAGACTTAGAAAAGATTTTTGATAGTGTTGATTGGAGTAAATTGTACGACATTTTGAAAAGCATTGGAATAAAGTACAGGGATAGGAGGGTGATCTACAATCCATACAGAAACCAGACAGCAGCTATGCAAGTTGAAGGGCATGATAGAGTCAGTAATGTCAACTCAAGTGAATGAATTATTGTTAACGGTCATCACTGTTGAAAGCTGGCTAAACCTTTTACTAAATTCTGCGACTAGCATTTCAAGGCTGTATTCAGAAAGATGTAAGGTAAGGCTGCAACTTATCACCCATACTTTTCAATGAAGGAATTGAGAGAAAAATTTTAAGTAGGAGTAAAGATTCGAGGAGAAAATTTCAACTTTGAGATTTGCTGATGGCATTGTCATATTAGCCGATTCAGCAGAGGATTTGAATGAGATTTTAAATGCAATGCACTCCATCTTGAGGAAAGAATTCATGATGAAAATCAACAAATGTGATATATGATACAAGAATAGCAGCCAATGGCCATAAGCTGGGCATGTTTGATTGAACGCCCGAGAGCTCCCAACAAGTTCAATTTCAAGTAGTTCCAACTTTCGCTACCAGATGCTACTGTCACTAACACTAGCGGCGAACGTTGGAACTTGATAGACCGTTTCCTAACAAGCTAAATATAGCCTACAAATTTTGCTACAGACCACTAATTGCAGTGATAGGTTCTTTCAAATGGCATGGGCCCGCCGGCTTTACTTCCCCTCCGAAGAAAGGCATAGTTCTAAAAGAACAATTTGTGTGTTCCTGGATTTAAGAAAGGCTTTTGACACCGTAGACCTCAATATACTCATTAGAAAACTTGAAAAGGAAGGTATTCGTGGTACTCCTCAAGAACTAATAAAAAGCTTCCTTTTGAACAGAATACAAAAGGTGCGAATCAAAGTTACTCTAAGTAGAAGTGCTGAAGTAAAAATTGGAATACACCAAGGAACAGTTTTAGGTCCTATTCTTTTTCTGTTATATATTAACGATTTGTGTGAGCTGAACTGTAATGTGATGATGTAACGTGTTTTTCGAGGGGTTTTATGCAACTGGCATAAGTCAGTAGGAAGCCATTCTATATTTATTTACGCGGCAAATTGTTCAGCCAAGAGAATTTTTCATGGTAATTTATTATTATTATTAATTTATTATAATTATTATTAAGGTATTTTCGGAGCATTTTATAAAAATTATTAGCATTCAGATAGGTTTTCTATGTCTTAGAAAACGCTATCAAGCAAATTATTACGAACGACAATATTATAGATAATTATGTGATTACGGAATTTTACGGAGTTTTCGTCAGTTAGGGTATATCGAGAGACGTGACTCACTGGGAATTCGAATACAAGCTGATTCCTGTCGAGAAGTATTACGCAAGGCTGGGTCGCAAGGTCTAGAAAAGGCGAATTGTTGGGACGGAAAAGGACTTCTCCCTCTCGCGCGCCGAGTGTAATGAGGCAGAGGAGGGGAACTGGCGGCGTGCTCAGCCAATCAGGGGAGACAACGTAAGCTAGAAGACGGTACCGTGGTGGGGGAGCCAACAGGTGCATATATCGTTCGACGCGCCGTGAAACGAGGACTATCTGTGAAATACTTGCGGAGTATGGTTATACGCGGGGGACGCTCCGATGTTCCGTGGAACGGACTATCTGTGTAGAACTTGCGGAGTACGGTTGGAAGTGCGTGTCGCTCCGATGTTCAGTGGAGTTGAAGACTAACTTTTGCAAAACTTAACCAGTGCGGTTGTACGAGTGTTTGGGTCCGAGGTACGGACCATAGAATTATCTAATCTACCAGAATATCATCAAATTCCGACGGAGATGACGACGTCCAGGAGACTGTGGGAAGCTCACAGCATCAGCAAGTACGAGGGAAATGCCTTGGCAATTTCCAATGGTAAGCGCAAATGACGCAGAAATACGCAATCTCTCATTTTTCTTTGTTTTACATTTCATATTTCAGTAACTTCATAGCTTGGAAATAAGAGTAAAATCAATTTATCAGACTCCGTTTTCACGTAATTTTCTATCGGTAATATTCAAATCACAACGCTCCAATTTAAATTTTGTACTTATTATTATTATTAATTTTGCTATACTTGTTTTATATAATAAATTCATTTCTTTTACAATGCAATCTTTGCTTTCAGTAGGTAGCATTAGATATAGACCAATTCCTTCTCCTGATACAATTGTTTGTTGGGTTAATGATCAAATCATACCACGATCTGAGTGAATAGTGTCTTGAAGGTGTTCTGCCAGAGCTAGACGTTGTTAAATACAAATTTAGATTTCAACATTGCATTGAGGTCTTGGCGCCCATTAAAACAACATAGCTTAGGCAAAGGGAAACAGTTACATTTATCTCCCAACAGTGTGGGCTAGCGAAACTGCTACATTTGTCACCCAACAGTAGGGGCAGCCAAAACGTTTCAATGATTACCTCATATGCTGATGACACTGCCGTCACAGGAACAACTTGGGAGGACACTTTTAATAGAACTCAAGAAACCCTTGCTACAGACCAAAAATCACCTCCTTACCTTAAATGAAACCAAAACACAATACCTATGCTTCTCACACAACAAAACATTACAACCCACAGACAATTTAACACTCAAGATCCACACACCAATTTGTAACAATGGTGAAAGATGCAACTGCTATACCCTACAGAAGTCAATGAATGCTACATATTTAGGGATTATTATACATACCGTAGTCATTTAAAATGGAACATGCATGCATCAAAATTGGCCAATAAACTTCAAAAGTTAATTTACATATTTTACTGAATCAGAAATATCCTTTCAGCAAAAGTCTTGAGAACTGTATATTTTGCCTTAGTCCAGTCATAACTACAATATTGAATAAATGGTTGGGATGGAATACTTGATTCACATTTGGCTCAGAATCTCATTCTAAAAGTTATGTATAAAAAGCCATCAACTTTTCCAACATGTGAACTGTATCAACAAAGCATGGTGCTTAACATACAACAGTTATTTGTTCAGTCATCAATCATATCTATACTTAAAAATATGAAGCTCTTCTCAAATGGACAGGAATTTAAAATGTGCACTAGACTTCAAGACAGAACTGGAATAAATAACCCTCATCAAAACACACTACCTGTCCAAAGGAATTGAAGTTGTCTTAGCACTAGGATATACAATATATTGTCAGTAAATGTGACAAATAACACCCTTAATATACTGAAGAAAAGGCTTTTTACATGGCTCCTTAATAACTTTGATAAAGTAAATGAACTTATAAATTTTCACCAACATATTTAAACCAACTCGGTCACAAATAAGTAATGTATCATCTTCTTTTATTTTTAGTGTCCTCATAATAAACTTTTCTTACTATTATCAGTCAAATACTATGTTGCAAATAAATTAAGAAACTGTATTCATGAAGCCTACGCTCAAGTTTATCTTATGTGGGATTCACGCTGTATTTTGATGCATCTGTATATGTACATGTTTTCTGTCAGTGAATAAAAAAGTTTTCTCATAAAAAAAAAAGTTCTTAATGCCCTTAAATAATCGGACGACTGTAGGCCGGGTTTGAACCCGCCATCTTGGGCATAGCAGTTCAGCATGCTGCCGACTGTGCCACCAAAGGCACAAGATGTAAAACAAAAGGAATGGAATGCAGCCGTAAGAAATCAGAAACACCTATTGACATCAAATAAAGACAGATGGAAAAGCTAAAGGAAGTAGGGAGCAAAATAATCAGCGATGGACGAAGCAACGAGTGTATAGAAAGTAGGCTGGCACAGGTAAGGGAAGAATTTCTGCAGAAAAGCAATGTGTTGTCATCAAATATAGATTTAGATATTTGAAATACATTTTTAAAGCCTTTTTCTGGAGTGTGGTGCTGTGTGGACTGTTGATGCAGGAGAACAGAAGCATTTCAAATGCGGTAGTGCAGGAAAATGATTAAACTCAAATGAGTAGATGGAGTAAGAAGACGAGCGGAAGAGCGCTAATGAAGATAAGAGATCGGTTGATAGGGCACATACAGTACAGTACTAAGACAATCAGGATTGGCAATTTTTTTATGGAAGGAAGGGTAGAGGACAAGAATTGTAGAGGTAGACCAAGGTTACAATACAAGTCATAGTATTGCATCACATGTGGTATGGTAGCTATGTGGAGATGAAACGATTAGCTGCATCAAACCGGTCTAAGGACTGAAGACTCAAACAGTAACATGGAAATACTCACAGTATTAGCCTTTCAAGATGGGAGTGCTGCTGCGCCAGCATTTGTTGGTCATAGCAGCAGGAGCCTTGCGGGATGAGGAGAGTGAAAGAGGGATGATGGAGTACAGTCTCCACATAAGTCAAGTAGCATTACATGTGCTGCTTGTGTTACTCAGAACTTATAATGTGATTTGTGAACAAAAAGCAAAGCCAACTCCGTACAGGCCATGGAGGCCCTGGGAGCAGTGGAAGGTAGAGGCCTCCACTCTTTGGGACATCGGCACTAGATGGGATGGGGTTGTCAGCTCCATGCCCGGCCGTCTTTGCTCCCAGGAATTACCCTGGTACTCATTTCTGGTGTAGGCTCGCTTTGACAGCCAACAATAGATTTATTTAAATATTCATACAGTTACACCCCAATTACCAGCTTTTGAGGACCCCTACAGTAGTACAACACTAAAATACTTCCGACATGATTGGTTCTAGGGCCTTAAAAGTGGTTTTCAGTCCCCTTAGTCTGTTATTTATACAAATTAACACCGTTTCACCAAACTGACGAAAGTGTACATCCTGAGTTTTGTTTCTTGATTTATGAGGCTCAAAATGACCCTAGGTTGGTCCTTCTATGACAATTCAATATTTAGGGAATGGAGAGGGCTGTCCAAATTTCAAGTAGATACGGGTCCAAAAGGTAAGTACATAAAATTTTATTTAGGTCATTGAAACGATGTGGACTTGTTCCAGAGGGGCTAAATCTAGGAAATGGAGGGAGATGTCCAAATTTCATGTTGACAGTGTTACCGGCAGAGTTCCAAAAGGTAAGTATGTAAAATTTGGTTCAGTTCGGTGAAGTTTAGACTTGTACCAAAGAGCCTAAGCACAATGTGTACAGGTAGATATACAGTTTACAATACACACACTCAAGTATATGTGGTTGAAATGACCATGATCTTCAAGCCCTTAATTGAAAGAACCACAATGTAGGATTTTTGCAGCCATGGGAGAAAGCGAACTTCAGTATGAACGGATTGCTGCCATGGAAAATCCATCAGAAAATGAAAGGCTGGAGGACAAGAACTGTACAGATCGGTCAAGGTTTGATATGTTTAACAGCCTTTGATGTGGAATGTGGAGATAATACAAAACAAAAGTTTGGTGCTTTTCAGTCGGGCAACACGATTGTACCCAAAAAGAGCTGGGTTATGCCCTAATCCTGAAATAAATTTCATGAGATTAATAAATGCACTAGGATGACCAGTTTCGATCGCCAAGCGATCATCGTCAGATCCAGTTGCATTAGCATACACTGACAGTTGCATTATCATTACTGCAACTAAATAATTGTTCATATTGTAAATATTTTTCAACTGTATTCTCAAACATAGATGTTATAGCCTAAGTGTAATGGCTCTGATGATGATCGCTTGACGATCGAAACTGGTCATCCTCGTGTATTTATTAATCTCATGTAATTTATATCAGGGTTAGGGCATAACCCAGCTCTTTTTGGTTACATTCGTGTTCACCAACTGAAAAGCACCAAACTTTTGTTTACTTAGGCAACACTAAAAAATGGCTTCAAACCCCACAATGGAGATAATACTATAATATAACATGCTTGTGGTGGAAAAATATTCTCCACAATCAAAAACTCCTTAATAATTTTGCCTATGTCCAGCTGCTCCAATAAAATATTTTCCACTCTTTGATTCCCAAAAATTAACAATAAACAAGAAGTTCCGTGACGAACTAAAGAGCCTACTTTCCTTAAAATTAAGTTTCATGCCAATGCATAATCTACAGTATATGAACCTATCCAGAATAATGACGAAATTAAGTTGGTAATATCGAAATGTCTAATTAGTTTGAAATATACCTGGTATAATGTAGACTAATAGAGAACTACAGTTGGCAGCCCTGGTGACTGAATATATTCTTAGTTGCATCTCTTAAGGTACAGAATACAAAATTTGGTTGAAGTCCAATTGACGTGAATTGCAGTTAGACATTGAATCTATCAGCACGCGTAAAAGCATGTTGGCAGCAATGTCATGCGTGTGCTGGTCAGAAATAATCTGAAATATTATTATATCTTGTTGTGCCAATTTTGGATGAAATCCATTTGTTAGTAAAGAAATTACATGTATTTTAAAATTGGGCCTATCAGCAGGCATAGAATCATGTTGGCAGCACTGACTTATAGTAATTACTCCAAATTAATCTAGAATGTCAGGTGATATGCGTGTGCAAAGTATAGAGCTGTTGGCTTGCATACTTTCTGATATATTGATATTAGGGTAAAAAATACAGACAGCATTTATTAACAGTTGGCACCCTGATTGCTCTTAACAATACTTATAGTCATATCTGTTAAGTTATACATAGCACATACGAAATTTGGTTGAAATCCAACTGATAGTGTAGAAGTTACATGTATTTAAAAATTGGTACTATCAGCAAACTTATAATCATGTTGGTAGAACTGACGTATATAAGTTGCTCCAAATTAATCTAAAATGTCAGGTACTATACGTGTGCATAGTTTAAAAGCTGTCGGCTTGCATACTTTCTGATATATTGGTATTTGGATTTAAAAAAATAGAGGGAGCAATTATTAACAGTTGGCAGCCCTGTTGGCTCTTAAGAATACGCTCAGTCATATTTGTTTATGTGAACATATTACACACAAAATTTGGTTGAAATCCAATTGATAGTGTAGAAGTTATATGCATTTAAAAATTGGACCTATCAGAAGGCTTAAAATTATTTTGGCAACACTGTCATGTATGGCATCCTGGAAATTAAACTGAAATAGTATTATCTACATGTGTGCGAATTTTGGAATTGATCCCATGCATACCTTCCAAGATATACAACATGGAGCTCAAATTTCTAGTGTGTTTTTTCAGCAGTTGGTAGCACTGACATCATTTTCAAATATGGATGTGAGATATTTCGGTATACATCTTTACTCATACTAAATTTGGTTTGGATTGCTGCAGCCGTTTAGGAGTTGATAGGGGGGGACACACACACAGTCAGACAGAAGGACAGACAGACACACATTTTTTCCGGATCGATCTCATAAGTCTACTTTTTCCTCATTTTTGCAAAATGTGAAAAGTAGGCTAAAAATTCCATCCCGGAGGTAAACTAGATCACCGGGTGGGGACTACTCGACAGGGTAGTGACAAAGAGGGAATCTAACATTCTATGGATGGGAATGTGGAAAGTTCTAAGCCTGATGGACAATGGAAGGTTTCAAAGGGAAATAGAGAGACTGAGCTTGGAATAGGGAAATGCGCTGGCAAGAAGAACAGGACTTTTGGTCAGGAGACTATAGGATCATTAGCACTAAATCAAACAATGGTTATGCAGGGGTAGGTCTCATACTGACTAGGAAACTTGGTCAGTGGGTGGAATAATATGAGCAATGCAGTGAATTGTAGCTAAAATCGATACATCTACTTGCCCCACAGTAGTGCAAGTCTATATGCCTACCAGTGAAGCAGATGATGAAAAAGTTGAAAAGTTTTATGAAAAATCAGATGGAATTCTGAGGTATGTCAAGGTTGATGAAAATGTAATAATAATAGGAGATTGTAAGCCTCCATGGCTTAGGCGGCAGCACGCCAGCCTCTCATCGCTGGGTCCGTGGTTCAAATCCCGGTTACTCCATGTGAGATTTGTGCTGGACAAAGCGGAGGCAGACAGGTTTTTCTCCGGGTGCTCCGGTTTTCCCTGTCACAAATTTCATTCCAGCAACACTCTCCACTATCATTTAATTCATCTGTCATTCATTTAATCATTGCCCCAGGGGAGTGCGACAGGCTTCGGCAGCCGGCACAGTTCATATCCTCACCGCTAGATGGGGGCTTCATTCCATTCCCTGACCCGGTCGACTGGAAGCAGGCTGTGGATTTTCATTTTCAATGGGAGATTGTAATGCTATGGTAAAATAAAAATAAAATAAAAAGTTGAGAAGGGAAGATAGAAGGAGAATTCGGATTGGGTGAAAAGAATGATTGAGGGAGCAGGCTGATAGAATTCTGCAGTGAGCACAAGCTAGTTATAGCTATCACATTATTCAACAACCACAACTGGAGAATATACACATGGATGAGGGGAAATTAGGAGATATAAGACATTTCCAAATCGACTTTATGAAAAGTAAAAAACCATAAAGGTGGGCAGTAGACAAACAAAAAGAGGACGTGAACAAAAGACTCAGAGGGATTATTCAGGAAGGACTAATATGAAGAACCCTGAACAAACATCTAATGTAGAGGAATGGACACTTCAAATCAAATTAACTTCATTTGCAATGAGGTGTCAAATGAGGTACATCATTTACAAACACTAGCCTACTCAATATTAAAAGAATACAGTAACTTAATGTACTATTCACACATTGATTGAACTCCCCTCATACAACTGCTGTAGGAATTTCATAGCACGTTTAATGTTTCTAGGAATACAGCACTAAGTTATACCACTTCTTTCTTTTACCTGATTTTGTCTACTCTGCTCTTGAATATCTGGACTGATTTTGGAAAGGGATCAAACACCGCCCTTGGTAAACTGTTCCATTCCTTCACACCCTTCCCAATGAATGAAAATTTACCCCAATCGCTTCTTCTAAAGTGCCATCCAATTTTGAATTTGTGGTCTGACCTGCCAATATAATTTCTTTCCAATTGTAGCCTCTCACGGATTTCCCCCCATGCTTCCTCTCCTGTATACGCTCTATATAATCCTACAAGTCTGTTTCTCTCCCATCTCTTACTTAATGTTTCCCACCCAAGCTTCTTTAACATATCTGATATGCTGCTTCTTCTCCTAAAATCCCCTATCACAAATCTTGCTGCTTTCCTTTGCACACACTCAATTTCTTTTATTAGGTATTCCTGGTGCGGATCCCATACACTGCTTGCATATTCCAATATTGGACGAACCAAACTTAGGTAACTTTTCTCTCTTATTTCTTTGTTGCATCCTCTAAGTAGTCACATAATGACATGCAACGATCTGTATGCTTTCCCAACAATGTCTCCAACATGACCCTTCCAGTGCAATTTACATTCAAATCTCACACTTAAGTATTTGCACTTGTCATCTTTTGGTACGATTACCCCATCCAATGTATATTGAAATTCAGTTTTTAATCTCTTGTTTGTGAATATTGTGACAGTTGATTTACCTCTGTTAACCTTCATGTGGTTCTCTTCAACCCAATGTTGGATACTATTGAGGTCCCTTTGTAATATTTTACAATCCTCTATGTTATTTATTTCCCTATAGACGATAATGTCATCTGCATACAATCTTATTTTTGATGCTATATTGTTCCCTAAATCACTTGCGTATATTAAGAAAAGCAATGGACCAATTTTACTACCCTGTGGAATTCCCTTCTTAACTTTCTCTTCCTGTGATATGTAATTCCCTACTCTGACTCTCTGAACCCTTGAATTTAGGAATGTTCCTATCCAACGTACAACCCTTGAGTCCAATCCCATTCTCTCCCGTTTCTTTAATAATACTCCATGTTCCACTCTGTCAAAAGCTTTGGAAAGGTCTATAGCTATGCAGTCCAATTGTCCCCCTAGATCCAACCGATCTGATATGTCCTGCTGAAATCCCACCAGTTGTGCCTCACAAGAAAATTTCTTTCTAAATCCATACTGGCTCCTCAGGAACCAATATATATATTTTACTATTAAACTCTCCAAGATTTTACAAACTACACTGGTTAGACTTGCTGGTCTGTAGTTCTCAGGTTTACTTCTATCTCCCTTTCCTTTATAAATTGGTATTATTATAGATTCCTTCCATTCCTTTGGTATTCTACTATTGTTCATGATGTAGTCGTAAATAAACTTGAAATAAGGCACTATGTACCACCCCATTGCCTTTATTAATTCCCCAGTAATTTGATCACACCCTGCTGCTTTTCCTTCCTGAAGCAGTTTGATTTCTCTAAAAATATCCTCATTTGTAAAGGTGAAAATACTTGTGTCTTTATGTGTTTCACCCCCTCCAGCCTCATTAACGGTTTCCAACTCCTGACAATCTTCCACTGAATCTATGAATTCCCTACTAAATAGGTTTGCTTTCTCATTATCTGCAAATAAATGCTCACCCCCTTCTCCCTCCATTGTGGGAATGTGGATTCCGTTTCCCTTTTGATTTTTAATATATGAATACAGCTTTTTCCATTTCCCTATGTGGTCTTTACCCTCATGAAGTATGCCATTCATGTAATTTTCCTTTGCTTCCTTTTTCAACCTATTGAACTCCTTTATTAGCTGCTTTCTGGTTTCTCTGTTTCCCCTGCCCTCTTTGATTTGTCTGTTTACCATTCAACATTTCCTTTTTAATTTTCGTACCGTATGTCCTTTGTATAGTAAACAGGGTCTGAGGTTGTTTTTCCCTTCTTAACAGGTACAAATCTCTTCTCACCCTCCCAAATGATTTCCTTAAAATTTGCCCAGAGTGTATCCACATTACTCCCTTCACTTATCCAAGAATTAAATTTTGATTTCAGGTAAGCTCCAAATTCATCGAATTTAGTTTTTCTGTATAATTTCTTGTCCTGTGTGACCCTCCTATTAAGCCTTTTTGGTACCAGACTAGCATCCATTATTGCAGCTTTATGGTCACCTATTCCTTTAATTACGTGTTTTTTTTCAACAAGTTCCCCTGGTTTTATCAGGAATACATCCAGCAAGTTGCTGAGCCTAGTTGGCGCTTGCACTACTTGTGTAAATCCTCTCTCCCAAAGTAATTTATTTGCAAGTTTCTGTTCATGGGCTTCTGTTGCAGCTCCATTCCAATCAACTTCTGGCAAGTTTAAATCCCTCCCAATTATTACCATGTCATTATTGTTTTTATGAGTGTAATCTATTACTTTCTCAAATATTTCCATATATTCCTATAATTCCCACTTTGAAGAAAGAAATAATGAAATCCACCATAGAAAGCATTGAAAGAAAGGAAAGAATAGGTAGAGAACCTTGAATCACTCAGGATATACAGTACTGTACCAGAATTAATGGATGAAATATGGAAGCACAAGAATGCAAGAGATGGAAGTGGGAAAGCAGAATACGGATGTCTGAAAAATGAAGTAAACTAGAGGTGCAAGGAAGTGAAAGAATAGTGGTTGAATGCTGCAACAGACTCATGCGGGTAAGATACATTTACATGTGGAATCAGCATCTTTCATATTACTCACAAAATAGGCATATCCTATTATTTATGTTATTTATATTTTACAAAACGACTGTGAAAACACTATTATTCTGGTTCGTCCAACAGAATTTGAATTGTAGAATGGATCTCAGGAGAGCTTATGCTCAAGAGCGCTTGCTGACTCATATGACGAGAACACCAGGTTGAGAAAGCCTGCTCTAACAGATACAGAAGAAAAGGTTGAGAGATGGAAAGCTTACATAGAGCGTTCGTATAGGTGTAAGGACATTGAGAAGCATGTTGTGGAGAGGGAAGAGGAAATTGATGAGGATCAGAAAGGAGATTTAATATTGAGATCAGAATTTGATAGAGGAGACATAGTAGGAAGAAAGCACCAGGCATAAAATGATTTACCAACTGAGTTGTAGCGTTGCATCGGGGGATGAAGGTCTGATCAGGTTATTTCACTTAGTGTTCAGGATTTATGAAACATGTGAGGTGCCCTCTGTTTCTAAGAAGAATTTTAGCAACCGTATATACTTATTTTATTTTTAACAAAAAATAATTGGTTTAGAGGAAAACCCCCCTGTTTGCCCACTATATGGCACCCTGCTCTCAATGATTCAAGATTTTTGAAGAAGCCAAAGTGGACCAGAGGTAGGTCATAGTAGGCTCCTTTTCTATGCAGTAGCATTTTCCAACAGTACCAAGACTTAATAACCGTTGTACTGTTGTACAGTTTGTTTCTTACCATACGCAATGTTTGATTGAAAACAACAAATCTGCCATTATGAAATATATGTGATGTACATTTCATTAGTTTTGTCTACCTGCTTTTCCTATTCCTTAATTCTGCCACACCCCAGTGGTGCTAAAAGGTTATTGGTGTATGTAACATGTAATCAATATTGACTTTTTTCCATAGCACGTACAGGGTTAGAACGAATGATTTAAGCGATTTCATGCACATGTATTATCGAAATTGGAATATGGCTTACAGCATTGACGCATATACCAATTAAAAGTGAAACTCGTCAAGTTTCTTGAGTCTGCTTGCTACAAATTCTCGATGTGCCCTCCTCGCGTCACACGGAAATTATCGATACGGTAGTTCAACTCCGACTACACACGCTGACCCCCAGGGGCTCACATCTAGTGGGAAGTGGGTTGGCGACCACGGGGCCCCAGCTGAGTCCGGCATTGCTTCCACTTACTTGCGACGGGCTCCTCTCTGTCTTCTTTCCTGTCGACCTCACTTGGTCAACTCTTGTTCTCTTCTGACCCCGACGGTATTAGGGTATCCTAGGCCTAGGGAGTCTTTCACTTTCCCGCCTTAGTTGGCCCTTGTCTCATCTTTTCTTTCTTTGGTGTAAATGTGTGTGTGCGTGACAGGAGGTGGAATCCTCCCCTAATCACAAGCTGAGTGGTCGTGGCGAGGTGATGAATGGCTACTGGGTGAGTAGTCACAAGCGACCCACCTCCAGATACCTGGCGACCTCTGGAGAACCTTAGCCTTACCCCGGGCAAGCGGGGCTCTGCCGGGGGTTGACTTTTAGTTCCCTAGCTACTCGTGGGACCAAACATAGCGTCCATTATTTCACAGGGTGGCTCCCTTACAAAGCCGTCTTTAAAATTTAAGAAGAGGAAGTTTATGCCTCTAGTTTCGCCGCTTGATGAAAAGGATTCAACGTTTTTCCCTCGGTACCTTATGGTAACAAGGACCGATGGGCAAAATTTTACAAACGTTGATCCTTTTGATTTACATGATGCAATTGAGGGGAAATGGGGCGATGTAGACACAGTAAAAAAGCTGCGAAACGGCGCACTCTTGATAAAAACTCAAGGAAAGAGACAGACAGATGGTCTTCTTGGGACGACAAGTTTCGGTGGTATTCCAGTCGAGGTAGTGAAGCACCAGTCCCTAAACCTGAAGAAAGTTTTAGTATTTCATAGGGACCTGGTGAACACTACCGACGAGCGTATCCTGGAAAGAACTGGAAAGCATGGCGTTGTCGAGGTGAGACGAATCAAACGTAAGATGAATGGTGTACTAGTTGACACCGGGGCGTTCATCTTATCGTTTGAGTCGGATAGCCTGCCCAAGAGGATCAAAGTGTCAATGTACACTCTCGATGTGCGACCGTATATTCCATCTCCATTGCGGTGTTTTCAGTGTCAGCAATTTGGACATACCTCATCTCGTTGCTCGGGAAAGCCTATCTGTCTTTCCTGTGGCAAGGCCACTCATGAGGGAGCGGAATGTACACCACCTCCCGCATGTCCAAATTGCAAGGGAGAGCACTCTCCTCGCTGGAAGGAATGTCCTGCCTTCCTAGAGGAGAAGAAAATTCAAGAAATAAAGACCTTAGACGAGCTCTCCTACACTGAAGCACGCAGAAAATATCGCTCCATGGCCTCTCCTATTTTCTCAGTATCATATGCTCAAAAGGTATCAAACGAATCTAGTAATCAAGAGGCAAACTTGACATCGGCAAGTTCTAAAAGAGTTACCACTGTTAAAGGGGCTACAAATAGCCCTATTATTACCCCTGTTAGCCAGAAGAAGGTTACGGAATCTTCTTCTGGCATCCAACAAAAAGCGCAGGTGCCTCCAACTAAACCGGCGCCATCGGAGAAGGCAACTCCTCCGATAAGGCCAGTGAAGAAGCAATCTCCGACTCGTTCGAGGAGGAAGTCTTCGCCGGCCACGGCTGGACCCACATCCAGCCAAACAAAACAGGGAACAGGAACGGCGGGTAAGAAAGAGACTGTTCATCGCCGTCTCTCTTGCCCTCCTGCTGAAAAGGCAGCTCCAATACCTGCTGGCAATTCTGCTTCCACGACCACCGGAGGAGCAGTCCTAGCAAGTGCTGCATTGTTTGGCAGGACGGAGACGTCAGGGGGGAAGGGACCAACTACTTCCCCAAATAGACGTCAACGCCGGTTCAAGAAGAAAAATAGTCGGGACATGCCGGGGACGGACTCCCAGTCATCGGACCGGGAGAAGGTCCCTCGTCACCGCTCTCGCTCTTCACCAAGGACGAGACCCGGAAAGTCCGGCGATAACCGTTCGCCAACCAAGAGAGCATTCGCTCCGTTTTCTTCGTCCTCCGAAGGAGATGTGGAGATTGAGGAATGCTCTCCTACCCTATCACCCACTCCTAAGGATAGGGATGGTTGGCAAACGGTTAAGCATAAGTAGACGACTATCTTCTACTTAAGTCCACACTATGGCACTATTACAATGGAACTGTAATAGCTATTTTCGACATCTCGCTGAAGTACGCCAATTGATTTCTCAGTTTACGGCAAACATTGTCTGTCTTCAGGAATCCAGGTTTCGTCCTGAACATGAGACAACAATGCGACACTTCAAACTCTTCTCTAAAGACTGGGTGGACGGAGCTGTGGCCGCCGGTGGCGTCTGCACTCTCGTCCATTCTAGTCTCTTTAGTGAAGAGGTGCCGTTGCGTACTCAGCTAGAAGCAGTTGCAGTTCGTACTTCGTTGCCAGTAATGGCAACAGTATGTAACGTGTACATCCCGCCTGATTCTCAACCGGATTACGGACAGCTGGAGGATCTAGTCTCTCAGCTCCCCCCTCCTTTTCTCCTTCTGGGAGATGTTAATGCCCACAACACCATCTGGGGCTCCGCTACCACTAGCGGTAAAGGGAGAGATTTTGAGAGACTGATCAGGCGGCTGGACCTGTGTTTGTTGAACACAGGGGAACCTACGCACTTCTCTATTGCACACGGCACTTATTCAAGTGTCGATATTACCTTGTGCAGTCGTGCGCTGGTTCCCCTGCTACAGTGGGGTGTACACGACGACCTTTGTAATAGTGACCATTTTCCAATTATCGTTACTCTTCCGAACCAGAGAGCCATCGAGTTACCAAGTCGATGGCTTCTCCGTCGGGCTGATTGGCCAACTTTCACGGCACGTGCGGTGTTTGCCGAAGATACCTTTGAGAGTGTCGACGATCATACCATTCACATAACGAATGGTATTTTGGCTGCTGCTGAGGAAACAATACCTTCCTCATCCGGAAACTCACGCCGGAAGCTTGTCCCTTGGTGGACAGCCGAGATTGCAGCAGCCATTAAAGATCGTCGACGTGCTTTCAAATGCTATCGGAGGCAAAACACCATGGCCAACCTTATCACCTTCAGAAGGATGCGTGCCAGAGCCCGATATCTGATTCGGGAGAGTAAGAAAACGACGTGGGAAAAGTATGTGTCGTCCATGACGGCGCATACTCCATCATCTCCGGACTCCCGACATTACTGTCGATACCCGGAGTGTCCATCAATGGAGACATCATCACGGACCATCTCGCCATTGCCAACAGCATTGGCTCGCACTTCTCCGATGTATCCTGCTCCGGAAGTTACGATCCTACATTTCTGACTCTGAAGCGGGAGGCAGAGACTCACCCCTTGTCCTTTGCCACTGCTGCTTCGGAGTCCTATAATGTACCATTCTCTGAATGGGAACTGCGCAGTGCGCTAGCACTGTGCAGGGATACGGCTCCTGGACCGGATAACATACATAATCAAATGTTAAAACATCTGTGCGAATCCAGTATAAAACAACTGTTGATCCTCTTTAATCGTATATGGATTGAAGGGGAGTTTCCATCTCAATGGCGAGAGGGGATCGTGATACCGATTCCTAAGGCTGGAAAGGATCCCAAGTTTGTAAGCAGCTATAGGCCCATTTGTTTGACAAATGGCCTATGTAAGCTGCTCGAAAAGATGGTGAACCGTCGACTGGTGTGGTTCTTGGAGGATAAAGGTCTCCTGTCTGAGTACCAATGTGGATTTCGCTCTCATAGGTCCACCACTGACCATCTGGTGCGACTTGAGAGCGCCATACAGGAGGCTTTTTTCCGAAAGCAGCACCTAGTCACGGTTTTCTTTGACCTCGAGAAAGCCTACGACACCACATGGCGTTACGGGATCCTTTCCACCCTTCACAAGTGGGGACTCCGTGGTAACTTACCGACTTTCATTGCGAATTTCATGTCCGTCCGACTCTTCCGTGTAAGGGTCGGTAGGACATTATCGCAATACTATACCCAAGAAAATGGAGTTCCTCAGGGTTCAGTGCTGAGTGTCACCTTGTTCGCGATTGCCATTAATGGCATTGTTGCCGCAGCCGGGTCCGCGGTAGTTCCATCACTGTATGTAGACGATTTAGCTCTGCATTACAGCTCTAGAAGTATGGCAGTCGTGGAACGGCAATTGCAGCTAGCTATCAACCGGGTCGACACGTGGGCTCACGACTGGGGTTTTCGTTTTTCAGCAGCGAAAACCTCCGTCGTCCATTTTTGTCGGCTCCGGAGGCTACATTTACACCCTGAACTACATCTCAGGGATGCTGCGTTGCCGTTGGTTGACACTTATCGCTTCCTGGGGCTCCATTTTGACAGTAAGTTAACGTGGCAGCACCATATACGGCAATTGAAAATGACATGTCTCAGGAAACTGAACATGCTCAGGTTTCTTAGTGGCACTACGTGGGGGGCTGACCGTGCGGTGCTGCTACGGTTCTACCAAGCCCTCGTCCTGTCCCGGCTAGACTATGGTTCTGCGGCATACGGTTCAGCAAGGCCGGCAACCTTGAAAATGCTGGACAGTATCCACCATAGTGGCGTTAGGCTGGCTACCAGTGCCTTCCGGACCAGCCCGATACCCAGCCTACTCGCCGAATCGGGTGTTCCACCTTTAAATTATAGACGCCAACATATGCTTTTAGCATATGCTGCCAATGTGCGTCAAATGCCGCATCACCCGACCTATCAAGCTCTCTTCGGTACCCAAAACCACCAGGGTTACGCCAATCGGCCTCGTGCCACTCGGCCGGTTGGTATTAGACTTGATAGCTCGTGTACTGAAATAGGAGTGGCTGTAGGTCCCTGTATGATCCGGACATCTAGCGAGGTGCCTCCGTGGCAAGTCCCGCGTCCGGAAATTCGGTTAGATCTGCACCGAGGTCCTAAGGTGAACACGGATGCCTCCGTTTACCGGAGGCAGTTCCACAGCATAGTTCACCAATTTCCGGACGCTGGCATTCTATACACGGATGGTTCGAAGGTGGACGAGAAAGTGGGTTGTGCTTACGCTATTGATGGTGCAAATACCAAGATCTCTTTGCCTGAGGCCTGTAGTGTGTTTACTGCGGAGCTCGTTGCCATCTATGAAGCTCTGCAGTTTGCACTACAGGATGCACGAATCCACTTTCTCGTGTGTACCGACTCTTTGAGTTCGTTGCAGTCAATTGCTACATGTTTCCCGCAACACCCCCTAGTGCAGCGAATCCACGACCTACTAGCCGGGCTGTGCCACGCTGACACTCGAATCACCTTTCTGTGGCTTCCAAGCCACATGGGAATTGTGGGAAATGAGTTAGCAGATCAAGCTGCAAAAGAGGCGGTATCACTACCACCTCGACCAATGGAGGTACCCGCTAGAGATATTCGCTCTCAGTTACGCCTACAAGTTCTGGCTTTTTGGGAGAGTCAGTGGCTAGCTGACCCACTGCCCAGTAAACTGAGAGCGATCAAGGGAACAACTCGCGTGTGGCGGAGCTCCTTCCGGGCCCGGAGAGAGTCCGTCATTTTGTGTAGGCTAAGGATAGGTCATACAAGATCCACCCACTCGTACCTAATGAGAAGGGAAGACCCCCCACTTTGTACCTGTGGAGCCGTATTCACCGTGGCCCACATTTTTACCGAGTGTGTGGATCTTGCTGACTTACGAAGAAACCTTGGTTTGCAGACGACACTCAAACTTATATTAGCCGATGACGCGGTGGCTGCTGATCGCGTTATCCGCTTTATAAGTGAGAGTGGGTTAGGGCCAGCAATCTAAATTTTCCAGTGAACATTGACTCAACGACTTGTTCGTTTTTGAATGATAATGTTTTGTTTTTTCCGTAATTTTTGTTTATTTTTATAATTTTTATTTTTTATTTAATTGTTTGTTTTTGTTTTATTAATTTTTGGTCTTTTTAAATTTAGATGTCCACCTCAAAATTTTAAATTCAATTCAAAATTTGTATTCTTTAATCTGTGTTAAGAGGGGCAGATGACCTCGTAGTTCCGCCCCTTAAAACAACAATAACTAACTAACTAACACACGCTGGAGCATGTCCTGGTCAATTTTAGCTACAGCCGCATGGATCTGTTTCCTCAGTTCAACATGATTAACTGGCATGGGTGATACATAAACTTCATCTTTGATAAACCCCCATAAGAAGAAATCACACGGGATCAGATCAGGCGACCGGGAAGGCCAGTTTATAAGACACCAATCTGCATCTGTCACAAGATGACAATAATCAACGCTATCAGTTTTGCCTGAAATTGACCAGGGCATGCTCCAATGTGTGTAGTCGGAGTTGGACTACCGTATCAATACTTGCCGTCTGGAACAAGGAGGGCACATTGAGAATTTGTAGCGAGCAGACTCAAAAAACTTGATGAGTTTCTCTTTAAATTGGTAGAGGCCTATGTGACAATGCTGTAAGCTATATACTTTCAATAATGAATGTGCTTGACATTACTTAAATATTTTGTGCTAACCCTGTATAATTTAATACAGATCAATTATGAATGTGATTACTCCTGGAGAATAGCACATATAACTTGTATTAGATATACAGACTCTTTTTTCATGTCATCTTAATGTTCACTCACTGTTCGAGTCATGAAGCACCTACTTGGTTGACAGGTACAGTCATGCGAGTAGGATATGACTCAGCAACCTCATACATCGTTTTACTCTCCGTGGTGACATGAGCTCCTGTTACACTTAGCTGTGCTGTTGCAAAATAATTACAAACCAACCTTTTTTAAATTTTTATTTTCTGAGCTTTTAACTGAAAGGGAGTGGGTTCGATCCCCATCCAGGTAGTGGATTTTAGAAACTTAACTACCACTTTCGGAAACGCAAATAGCCCTGGAGTTCACTCAGCCTACGCCAGAAATGAGTACCAGGGTAATTCCTGGGAGCAAAGACGGCCGGGCATGGAGCTGACAACCCCATCCCATCTAGTGCCGATGTCCCAAAGAGTGGAGGCCTCTACCTTCCACTGCTCCCAGGGCCTCCATGGCCTGTACGGAGTTGGCTTTGCTTTTTGTTCACAAATCACATTATAAGTTCTGAGTAACATAAGCAGCACATGTAATGCTACTTGACTTATGTGGAGACTGTACTCCATCATCCCTCTTTCACTCTCCTCATCCCGCAAGGCTCCTGCTGCTATGACCAACAAATGCTGGCGCAGCAGCACTCCCATCTTGAAAGGCTAATACTGTGAGTATTTCCATGTTACTGTTTGAGTCTTCAGTCCTTAGACTGGTTTGATGCAGCTAATCGTTTCATCTCCACATAGCTACCATACCACATGTGATGCAATACTATGACTTGTATTGTAACCTTGGTCTACCTCTACAATTCTTGTCCTCTACCCTTCCTTCCATAAAAAAATTGCCAATCCTGGTTGTCTTAGTACTGTACTGTATATGCCCTATCAACCGATCTCTTATCTTCATTAGCGCTCTTCCGCTCGTCTTCTTACTCCATCTACTCATTTGAGTTTAATCATTTTCCTGCACTACCGCATTTGAAATGCTTCTGTTCTCCTGCATCAACAGTCCACACAGCACCACACTCCAGAAAAAGGCTTTAAAAATGTATTTCAAATATCTAAATCTATATTTGATGACAACACATTGCTTTTCTGCAGAAATTCTTCCCTTACCTGTGCCAGCCTACTTTCTATACACTCGTTGCTTCGTCCATCGCTGATTATTTTGCTCCCTACTTCCTTTAGCTTTTCCATCTGTCTTTATTTGATGTCAATAGGTGTTTCTGATTTCTTACGGCTGCATTCCATTCCTTTTGTTTTACATTTTGTGCCTTTGGTGGCACAGTCGGTAGCATGCTGAACTGCTATGCCCAAGATGGCGGGTTCAAACCCGGCCTACAGTCGTCCGATTATTTAAGGGCATTAAGAACTTTTTTTTTTATGAGAAAACTTTTTTATTCACTGACAGAAAACATGTTGATGTACATATACAGATGCATCAAAATACAGCGTGAATCCCACATAAGATAAACTTGAGCGTAGGCTTCATGAATAGTTTCTTAATTTATTTGCAACATAGTATTTGACTGATAATAGTAAGAAAAGTTTATTATGAGGACACTAAAAATAAAAGATGATGATACATTACTTATTTGTGACTGAGTTGGTTTAAATATGTTGGTGAAAATTTAAAAGTTCATTTACTTTATCAAAGTTATTAAGGAGCCATGTAAAAAGCCTTTTCTTCGGTATATTAAGGGTGTTTATTTATTCCAGTTCTGTCTTGAAGTCTAGTGCACATTTTAAGTTCCTGTCCATTTGGGACGAGCTTCATATTTTTAAGTATAGATATGATTGATGACTGAACAAATAACTGTCGTATGTTAAGCACCATGCTTTGTTGATACAGTTCACATGTTGGAAAAGTTGATGGCTAGTTGTACATAACTTTTAGAATGAGATTCTGAGCCAAATGTGAATCAAGTATTCCATCCCAACCATTTATTCAATATTGTAGTTATGACTGGACTAAGACAAAATATACAGTTCTCAAGACTTTTGCTGAAAGGATATTTCTGATTCAGTAAAATATGTAAATTAACTTTTGAAGTTTATTGGCCAATTTTGATGCATGCATGTTCCATTTTAAATGACTACGGTATGTATAATAATCCCTAAATATGTAGCATTCATTGACTTCGGTAAGGTATAGCAGTTGCATCTTTCACCATTGTTACAAATTGGTGAGTGGATCTTGAGTGTTAAATTGTCTGTGGGTTGTAATGTTTTGTTGTGTGAGAAGCATAGGTATTGTGTTTTGGTTTCATTTAAGGTAAGGAGGTGATTTTTGGTCTATAGCAAGGGTTTCTTGAGTTCTATTAAAAGTGTCCTCCCAAGTTGTTCCTGTGACGGCAGTGTCATCAGCATATGAGGTAATCATCACATTACAGTTCAGCTCACACAAATCGTTAACATATAACAGAAAAAGAATAGGACCTAAAACTGTTCCTTGGTGTATTCCAATTTTTACTTCAGCACTTCTACTTAGAGTAACTTTGATTCGCACCTTTTGTATTCTGTTCAAAAGGAAGCTTTTTATTAGTTCTTGAGGAGTACCACGAATACCTTCCTTTTCAAGTTTTCTAATGAGTATATTGTGGTCTACGGTGTCAAAAGCCTTTCTTAAATCCAGGAACACACAAATTGTTCTTTTAGAACTATGCCTTTCTTCGGAGGGGAAGTAAAGCCGGTGGGCCCATGCCATTTGAAAGAACCTATCACTGCAATTAGTGGTCTATAGCAAAATTTGTAGGCTATATTTGGCTGGTTAGGACACGGTCTATCAAGTTCCAACGTTCGCCGCTAGTGTTAGTGACAGTAGCATCTGGTAGCGAAAGTTGGAACTACTTGAAATTGAACTTGTTGGGAGCTCTCGGGCGTTCAATCAAACATGCCCAGCTTATGGCCATTGGCTGCTATTCTTGTATCACATATCACATTTGTTGATTTTCATCATGAATTCTTTCCTCAAGATGGAGTGCATTGCATTTAAAATCCCATTCAAATCCTCTGCTGAATCGGCTAATATGACAATGCCATCAGCAAATCTCAAAGTTGAAATTTTCTCCTCGAATCTTTACTCCTACTTAAAAATTTTCTCTCAATTCCTTCATTGAAAAGTATGGGTGATAAGTTGCAGCCTTACTTCTTTCTGAATACAGCCTTGAAATGCTAGTCGCAGAATTTAGTAAAAGGTTTAGCCAACAGTGATGACCGTTAACAATAATTCATTCGCTTGAGTTGACATTACTGACTCTATCATGCCCTTCAACTTGCATAGCTGCCGTCTGGTTTCTGTATGGATTGTAGATCACCCTCCTATCCCTGTACTTTATTCCAATGCTTTTCAAAATGTCGTACAATTAACTCCAATCAACACTATCAAAACTCTTTTCTAAGTCTACAAGTCATTATCTTTCCTTATTATTTCTTTATTAACGCAGCCAATGGCCATGAACTTTTCTTTACAGGACGGGTCAGGGAAGGGATATTGGAAGGAAATTGGCAGTGGATCTATTGAAAGGAACCGTCCCGGCATTTGCCAGGTGGTGAAAATGGGAAACCATGAAAACTATTTTCAGGACGGCTGAGGTGGGATTTGAACCTACGCTCTCCCAATGCCAGCGAGGCACAAGATAGGGCGTTAGCGCTCTCGACCACCATGGTCCTTATTCATTTATCATGAGGGTTTTAACTTAAGTCTGCCTAGTCAAAACCTTCCGTTTCATGTTTTTATTACATTACAGGTACACGTTTCGAAACAGTCTCAAATAAAAATGTATGTTTGTTTTAAAATTGTATTTACAATTTATTTGGTTTTTAGATAAAACCTAGGGAGCTCTAGTTCCCACAGCAAAGTGGTGCTTTAATATGAGTGGTTTAGTGCAAAAGTGGAAAGTCCAAAAATATTTTTTTTAATTTTTCCCTTATAGGATAACAAATGTTAGCAGTAATAATAATAATAATATCGTATGGCCTCGGATGCCGAGTGTAAGCTTTGTAATTTCACACCCAGAGGGTAGCTTGCATGTCGAATTTCGTTGTTCCTTGAATCACTATGAAAGTCAAGGAGCTTAGATACCTAAGGTCCTTGAACACCATAGCGCTTTCTAGTAGAGAAATTAGGAACTTCGTGTTGGCAGAAACTTCCGAGAATAATTTTGCCATTATGAACACGGCATACTGAATTCAAATGGGTTCTTCGACATGAGTGTCGTATTTTTGCCGCCTTTCAAAAATCACTTACCATGGCCAGGAGCGAACCTGCAACCTTGGGGTTAGTAGACCGACACACTATCCACTCACCCACCGTGGCAAGCTGTGTTAGTAGTTATTTGATGTAATAGAGAATAAAGTCAGAATTTCAATACCAATCCCCCCCGAGTACAGCAGTTTCTTAATGCAATAGTTCGATGCTTTTCAGTCTGTCAACACGATTGTACCCAAATGAGATGGTTATTCCATTGTGAACATAATTTATGCCGGCCTAAAACGGGAAATAGGGAACAGAAGGATATCTGGACAATGTTAGGAACATAATTCTTCTTTATTGGGGCATCCTTTTTTAATCATTGTAAATCATATATTATATATATATATATACACAATTGTTGCAGGACTGTATTAATAGTGACATGTGATTCCATTTATTTACCATGAGCTGTTCAATTTCAAAACTCTATCCAACAATATGAACAAGAATCACCTTGATTGGTATTTGCCCCATTTCAAACCACTTAAACTCAAACAAACCCTCTACAGAGTTTGATTCTGTGTCTTGACATGGGGAAAGATTTTGGTTACAATGAACCTTATTCTCAAGGAGCATTATGAGTATGGAACTTGATTACGGTACTCAATTATATAGCAGAACATCTCGTCTAGGTAATACCCATAGCCCTCCTAAAAGAATTTTGATAACTGCATTAATCAGGAAGGTTATAGCAATTTTCCTCATACATTAACAAATTTGTAGGCAAACTTTCTGGATTTCACTATAGCTTACGGTAAGCGTAATATGCCTTGCTAACATGATGTATTGCTCGAACGTTTTGAGTAATGCATTTCCCTAACCCCCACCATCGGCGAAATACTCTACCTAACCTACAACCCATTTTGTTCAGATTTACCGGTAGGCTACTTGTAACGCTGAGGATGTTTTATATTATTGTATACACCACGATATTTACCGAGTTTACATAGCGAACTCAAACCGATTTGAGTACACTTTCCATATTGAATACGGTCATGTAAACGGGACACAGTTCGTATTGATTTTCAAGCTCGATACGGTAAAATTGTGGGATCGGATCGTATCCAAACAGTTATTCAGGAACATGTAAACGTGGACCGTACTGAGAAAGCGATTCTGCACGGTCTTGAGTTACAATGATAAACTAATTTAGGCCTACTTTCGTCTGTCGCCTGACTCGAATCGCTTGTTTTACTTACTGCCCATATTCTTCGTTACTGTCTGTGTTCTTTTCGTGGTTGATAAGCGTAGTTTGTTTGCACGAGTTTTTAGCGTTAATGTATTTTTGTCTGTTTTACTTTTAATGTCTGGTGTATCCGTAGGTAAAATGTGCTCAACAGAAACAGTGAAAATACACCGTCTTTCTTTGCCGATTAATCCGTTCCTTTTTCCATTTGAATAAATTCAACACAGACTGGCCGAGTGGCACAGCGGTAACTTTCTCTCCTGCTTTTACCAAGGTAGCAGGATCGAATCCTGGCGCAGTCAGGGTGCTTAGGCCTAAATGCGAGGGAGCCGTGTCAGTAGATTTACTGGCACGTTACAGATGCCATTCGGGGCAACATTCTGGCAGCCCGGCGTCTCTAAAAGCTTCAGTAATTAAAAGGGACGACTGTTACCCATAAACTTCGTAAGAACAAACAACATCAAAATCTTCGGCGCATCCATTTTTCATGTTTACAAACAACCCGTCAAAGAAACAACGGATGACAATGGTAACAGTGCAGGAGACACGAACCCAGGGGGAAAAAAACTTCTTAAATTTGCAATAAATATCTTTTCAA
The DNA here is from genome assembly GCA_946902985.2 of Meconema thalassinum. NCBI lineage: Eukaryota > Metazoa > Arthropoda > Insecta > Orthoptera > Tettigoniidae > Meconema > Meconema thalassinum. Next base: position 302,558,405 of record OX336393.1, read on the forward strand.
ATGATTCAAAATTGATCTGGGAATGATGTAGTTCACTCCTCAGCTGTCTATAACCCACCCGCCATCCCAAATTATAACATGACTTAGCTGTGTCTGCCATTATCGGCGTTACAACAGTACAGTATTGCCAATATTTATACAATTTTCCACAAGACACTGACTAACTTTGTAGCGAAGGCGTGTGGTGAATTTCTTTATTCAAGTTAGTAACGTAGTCACATGATCGACTTTCGGGTGTCACATGACTGTCAAAGATGGCGTCCGTAAGTGAAGAAAAATTGCATTCTTTCCGTGAAATAACAATTATTGCGGTGCAGCAGTGGCTATTGAGTATGAAGAGATTGTGAAACGACTCCCAACAACTCCTCGAAATGTATGCATATCATAAATTATATATTTCCAATAAGCTAAGGTGTTAAAAGTGACGAAAAGGGAGGAAGGTCTAAAGTGAACAATAAATTCGTCCAGTACTAGATCAATGTTCTTTTTGTCAATCAAGCCCTGCTAGCTCCCCACACCTACCCCCACCATTCTAACCTTCGTTTTGACCAATCCAATGTTTTTTTGACAATGGTTACAGCCTAACACGTCCAGTGAAACTGTGAGTGCCCCGCTAGCTTCCGGCGGCCATACAACGCACCTACACCCGACCATTCTGACCTTCGTTTTGTCCAATCCAATGGTTTTTGACCATGGTTACAGCCCAACGTGTCCAGAAGAATGGTTTTGACAATGGTTGCAGCCTAACGCGTCCAGTGAAACTGTGAGCGCCCCGCTAGCTTCCTGCGGCCACAGGCTGCACCTACACTCGACAATTCTAACCTTCGTTTTGTCCAATCCAATGGTTACAGCCTAACGCGTCCAGATCAATGGTTACAGCCTAACACGTCCTGTGAAAGTCAGGGTCCTGTCTCATGCACTAGTAATATGATAATTACGGTACGGGTCTTTTATTTTGCTGTTTAATACGAGTTAGCCAACATAACTGCAGGTTGGCCACCATAAATTATATGCGGTATTGAAATAGATTTCAATACGAACTGAAACTGCTCATGTAAACGGGCAAGGTACTGAAAACAGGATCGTATTCAAATCGATTTGAGTTCGTCATGTAAACGTAGTAATTGTGATATACCACGTGTTTTAATATTATAGGAGAGAGCCCTAGACCAGTAAGAATGATTTTCTACAGAAACCAACGAACGTTTTTGAAGTTTTCTACTGCGGAATTTCACATGATAATTACGGTATCTAAAGCATGCAGTACCGTAGGCCGCTAGAGGTACGGTAGCACATTTCCATATACACAATGATATTACGAACTATGCATTTTGATATGCAATAACACAAGGTAGCAACTACTTCTGTAAATGAAGGCAACATCCGCGTGTTATTACATATTATATCCAACCGAAAAAAGTTAAAAATGTCAAGTAAAAATCTACCCACGTAATGCCATAACCTCATCAAAACTCCCCAAAACATTCTCACACACAAATCTCCTAGATGTAATGTTCTGGCTAAAGGTAATCACTTTATCAATCAATCAATATAAAATCACATGTACACATATAACTACAACCACAAACTCAAAATCTGCCTTCCTATGATTTTAAACGGCACGCCCGCAGCAGCCCGCAGCTTCAAAGCAAGCGAATGCGACGCCATTTTGACCAATAATCCAAGGCGCCTTTCTTTCTGGTTGCTGGCTGCATAAATCGCCGTCGAGCGCTGCACCGCTTCGGAACAAAAAAGCAAGGAGCAGCTTAAAATCCAAGGAATATAGATATGTTCCACCAACAACCAATAAGAACCCAGCAGCCCCTAGCCAATCAAACAGTGGATCAGCTCTGTACCTAGCCGCTCGTATAGCCATCCACATAGTACGAAAGCCTACCACCAGGTGACGGGTAAATCGATTGGCGCATTATTTCAACTTATTTCACAACATTCTGTATCAAAATTAGTTCGTAGATTTTTTTTAACTCTTTCCTGTGTTCCATATTGCCTGAACTCATACTTCCTCGTATTATGGCGTTTTATTAATCCTATTCATTGACCTTTCCTGCGGATCACTTCATCCTGATACACCTACCCCACTTGCGAAAACATTTACGCTGTCAATGCACATGAATATCCACTTCAGTTGAGTTTTTTGCTATTGCTTTAATTGATACTTTATCTTATTTTGGTGTATTGTATTCATAGAATTCAGCGAATATTCCAGCAGATCACATCAACCTCATACACCTAACCTCTTTCGAAAAAAATGAAGCTGCATGCCCACATTAATATTCATTTTAGTTCATTTTTGTAGGAATGAAATAAAGAGTTCTCCGATTCATTACGAAATGACCTGTATCAGAACTTAAATTAAGATACATCTGCAAGGCTAAACCATTAGGCAACTTACCCGTAATGCATTGGTTTGTTTGGTATTAGTTTCTATATTTGATAGATAGATAGATTTTTATTAATTCCATTTGATCAAATACATCCATTCAATACATTTTTGATATAGGACACGTCAGAATTTACATCTATAAAATAAAAGAACTAACAGGTATATATCACTAATATTATAACTATTTAACTTATTATAATAGCAAATCTTAATAGATACAATCTTATTGCACAACTATTTACACCTCACTCTATTATCATAATATGAAAACTTAATTCTATAAATACAACATACAGCTAGGTATTACAATTAAATTAACAAAGTAAAATATAATTATAGATTTCATCGCTCCTTTACGCTAAGATATTCAACTACTGAGTAGAAACAATGGCACTGCAGATAAGCTTTCAACATTCTATCAAAGGTTTTTATTTTTGGGGCCAGTTTTATATACTGGGGTAGTTTATTGTATAATTTAACTCCAGTGTGAAAAGTTCCTTTTTGATATATGCTTGTGTGTGTGTGTGAAATATGGATGTTTTGATTTTGTCTTGTGTTATGCCTATGAACATCATTGTTTGTTTTAAGAAAAACATCTTTATTCATTAAATTCTTTTTAAAAAACATAATACTTTCATATATATATATATATATATATATATATATATATATATATATATATGCAGGGCAGTGGGAGAATGTTTAAATCTTTAAACAGAGGTCTACATGATTCTCTAGAGTTTACATTTGCCATAATTCTAATCGCCCTCTTTTGTATCCTAAACGTGCTTAGTACATCTGGCGACATAACCCAAAAATATGATCCCATATCTTAAGTATGAATGCAAATAAGCAAAATAAGTATTTCTTAATGTGTGCATGCTAGTGCAGGTTTTCAAAATACGTAACGCAAAGCACATCGAGTTCAGTTTAGTATTCAGATATTGTATATGTTTATTCCATTTCAAGTCTTGTTGTATCCATAGTCCTAAAAACTTTGTTTCTGATTTATTTTCTATTTGATGACCATTTAATGTTATATTGGGTTTCACAGGATTCCTATTCTGTATAGTGTAGAAATTTAGACATACTGTTTTTTTATAGTTTATTATGAGGCGATATCTTGTGACCATTTGGTTAACTCTCCTGTAACGGAGTCAGCCGACTGCTGTATGACCTGATTAGTTTCACCTTTTATTACGAGTGTTGTATCGTCCGCAAACAAAATTTCCTTATGTGAATGAACGTTCTGTGTTATATCAATGATATATAGAAGAAAGAGTAGTGGGCCCAAAATCGATCTCTGGGGTACTCCAAATTCAATAATTCCCTCACTGGACAATGTTTCATTAAGTAATTTGATTCCATCATCCTTGTGTCTCAAGCTTACTATTTGTTTACGCCTTGTTAAGTAAGACTCTAACCATTTATTAGCTAGACCTCTAATACCATATTGATTTAGTTTGGTAAGGAGGATTTTATGGTCAACAACATCAAATGCTTTCGATAAATCCAAGAATAGGCCAGTTACATGTTCCTTATTGTCAATTAATTTCAGTATACAATTACTACATTCGTAAATTGCTGTCTGTGTAGATTTTTCCGTTCTGAATCCATGTTGTGAGTTTGATAATATTTTATTTTTTTCTATGAAACTTATCAGTCTCTTATACATAATTTTTTCCACAATTTTTGCAATACCAGATGGTAAGGTAATAGGACGATAGTTATCTAATTCATATTTTGAACCGTTTTTGTGCACTGGAATTACTTTTGATAACTTCAAAATATCCGGGTAAGTTCCTGAGAGAATTGAACTGTTTAAGTGCGTAAGTGGATTTATTATATTTTCTGCACATTTCTCTAAATTCCATCAGGGATGCCATCAATGCCAGCACAGAATTTATTTTTTATCTCTTTTATAACTATTCTTACCTCTTCACTTGTGACATGATTTATAAATAAAGAATCACTGCATATATTTATTTTATTATTATAATTTAGTGTATTTACCTGTGATTTATTTAATAATTTTTGTGGAATTTCCAGAAAATAGTCATTAAGAATATTGGCTATTTCCTCTGGATTATTAATCACTTTATTATTTTTGGTCAGTGTAATGTTCCTTTGTATTTTAGCAGATTTTCCAGTTGCTTTCTTTATCACGGACCACATAGCCCTGTTTTTATTAGATGATTGGGAAATAAAATTATCATTATGCATTTTCTTTGCTAGTCTTATTACCTTATTTAATATGCTAGTGTATTTATGTAGTATAAATTGAATTCAGGTGTTGTGTGGTATTGTTTATATATTTTGTGTAGAAATTTCTTTCTTTGACATGAATTTATAATCCCTGTTGTTATCCAATTGCTAGTTTTGTTATTTTGAACAGTTCTTCGTTTAAAGGGGAATGCTATTTCAAAATAGTGTTTTTGGGTACTGTTAAATGCATTAAATTTATCATTTACATTTTCTAGTTCATAAATTTCTGACCATGTTTCCTTATTTAATAAGTCATTGAAATATGTAACATTTGATTCAGTGAATGACCTGCACTTTGATTTTACTCCATTATCATTATTATTGATTGTTTCGGATACTTCAAAACTCAGTATTTGTCCATGGTGGTCACTAAAACCCGGACAATAGACTTCTATTGAATGGTGATATTTATCTGTATTTATAAAAATTTGATCAGGAGTGGTTTTACTAAATTTTGTTATTCTTGTTGGGGTATTTACTGTAGGTTTCAGTCCATAGGAAATTAGTAACTGTGTTAATAATTCACAATTTCTATCAAATTTTAAGAAATCCACATTTACTTCCCCACAAATTATTACGAGGCACGTCCAGAAAGTAAGCTCCGTTTGGTAATTAAATTAAATTGTGTACAGATACAGAAAAAATATTTATTGCACAACATTCTACACCTCTTAAACTACCTTTTCACATAACTGCCGAACTTTTGCAGGCATTTGTCATAGCGTGGCACAAGTTTTTGGATACCTCTTCATAGAAGTTTGCCGCCGACCCGTAAACGAGAGTGAAGACTCCCCTTAAGATATCCTACTGTTTGGTCACTACTGTTAGGCAAATTGCGTGCTTACCAGGAGAACTGCGTATGTTTAGGAGTTCTCCTGACCACATACGCAATTTGCCTAACAGTGATGGCCAAACAGTAGGATATCTTAAGGGGAGTCTTCACTCTCGTTTACGGGTCGGCGGCAAACTTCTATGAAGAAGGTATCCAAAAACTTGTGCCACGCTATGACAAATGCCTGCAAAAGTTCGGCAGTTATGTGAAAAGGTAGTTTAAGAGGTGTAGAATGTTGTGCAATAAATATTTTTTCTGTATCTGTACACAATTTAATTTAATTACCAAACGGAGCTTACTTTCTGGACGTGCCTCGTATATCGAAATTTACTTTGCTCATGTTATTGAGTAACAATTTTAATTTATCTATAAATAAAGGAAACTTTCCTGACGGAGAACGGTATACGGATACAATTATTAACTTAAACTGCTGTATTTTTACGGCAGAGAATTCAGAATCCTGTTCCATAATTAGATAATCATAAGCTGTTATCTGTTCATGATCTAAATTATTTCTTAAGAAGATGCAAATACCACCATGGCTAATATTAGTTCTAGAGTATTTACTAGCTTGTATAAACCCTGGGAATTGAATTAATTCGAGTTGTTCCTCTTTCAGCCAATGTTCTGAAATACATAGTGCTGAGATGTCTTTAAGTTCATTTTTAAGCATTGGATTTATGTAATCAATTTTATTATAAAGAGACTGGACATTCTGGTGGTAAATTTTAAATTTGTTACTTTTGCAAGCTTGTGTTGGTGATTTATTTACATTATTATTATCATAATTGTTATTATTGTTGTTGCTAGACAAATCCGAAATACCATTGTTACACTCCGTTAAATTTGACTTCAAAAGATCTGATTTAAACGTTTAAATTATACGCCAAATCAATACATAAACATATATATATTTTATATACTAGTACATGTTTCGACCAACAGTGGGGTCATCCTAAGCCTAAAAAGAAAATCAATTAAGAATTGAAAAACTAAAATGGCATATGCGCCTTAAATCTAAATTAAAATGAAAAATTAATGATAATAATTGTAATAAATAAAATATAGTAATAAAAATGGATATCCTTACAAAGGAGTATTAATTAAATAAATATAAGATTGGTCTTTTAACAATAATTTTAAAAAAGTAGTTAGAAATAAGAACTATTAACGGTGAGTGTAGGAATGTTAAGCATTATTTTTTAAAATCAAAATATACACAAAATAATTTAGAAAATCAATAAAATAATTCAGCTCGGCGCTTAAGTTAAATAAGTTGAATCCTCTTCAATACGGAGACTATTAACGATTTTTAAAAGGTGCCAACCAGTATTATGATGACATGAAATAACCTCGTTGTATGGGATGGAGAAATTCGGAAATTCGTACAAGAATTTGAGTTGAAATGCCCAATATGGATATGTGGCAATTCTAATAAATGTCCAAAACGTTTAGAAGAGAATCCTGGATTCTTGAAATGGAATTACGCTATCAGAAGTTCCACTTTAAATTTGCCAAACAGTGTTAGGTTATGTATATGCTGATTTAATGCAACAGTCGAGTTGAAAATTTTCCCGTAGTACCGTATGTACTGCATACATTAAGTATTTATCAAATCAATGAAGTATAGGTGGCATGTCATTATTCTGATTACCAAACCTCACGTTTGGCTTCTTCTACCGGTTTCCCTGCTACCACTCTAATGATATTACTGTTGAATTATTCTTACCATTTCAATTTACAATTTTGCAGATTTCATCACTAAGATACTCTTTTCCTAACCTATTTAAGTGCAGGCCATGCCGAGTGTGGAACTTCCTGTCTAATTTACTTACATCTACAATTTGGACATTTGGAAAACTCTTACAAATTTTATGAATTTTTCCATTTGTAGCCTCTATTTCTACATTTTCACATGATTTGGGAATTAAATCGTATCTCTGCAGAATGTTTACAATAATGACATTTGTTTTTTGCATGGATGGCAATGTACCTTTTAAATCTTTGATTACCTTTTTACTCTCATTTCTATAGACGTCGTTTGCTCCAGTGATGATCACTGCGTAGTCCTTTGCAGTAAGGGACGCACACTCTCCTATCATTCCGTTCGTGACCTCTGCAATTTGAGCTCCTGCCTTTACTGTCGAAGTGACCTCCATTTCTCTGCTTCTCTCCAATACGCTTGCTGCTACATCTCGCCCGTGGCTATCCGCAAATATCCGCATCTTCCTGGATTTTCTCTTCATCACTTTCTTCTTTTCTTCTTGAGGAAAGTCATCATTTTCTTCAACAAGCACTCCAAATGAATTTGAGACGGGAATTTCAGTTGCATGTACTCCATTTATAGGCCTAGGCTTATTCAATCTTACCTTACCAGCAATCACTGTCGACCAAGTTTCCTTGCTTTCCTCTCTGTTTCCTTTTAATTTATTCATCTCTTCCATTAACTTAGAAATATCTTCCTTTAGCAGCTTTATAATTTCGTCTTTTGAGGGCAGTTCGTTTCTCAGGTTATGACATTCGCATGACGGTAGCGGTAGGCCTACATTACGACAATCGGTTTCACTTTTCTCCTCACTCAATTTTACCTGAGATCTTGTGATGATTTTATTTGCATTTTTTACTTTTATTTTGCACGACGAGCATAAATCCGTTACGGTTACACTACCTGACGAGACAATAACACTGTTTACTCTCGTCATACTAGAGATCTAAGTTAGCCTAGATGTTTACACCAAATTACACTAAATTTATTTTAATTATTACTACCTAATAGAATTAATCTAATTTCCTACCAATAAAGAAGAATGTGAAATACGTATATCTTCCAATCGGGTGAAGTCTCGTAAAAGCACCACTGCTCTACTTGGTTCAAACAGTGATTGAAGAAGTCACCGAATATTTGGATACACGTTCCCACAACTTAGTTTAAGTTTATTAAATTATCAATAAGAATTTCTAAATACTATCAATATTCCGTATTACACTTGATCTAAGGAAAGTAACTTTATAGATTTTAAACTTTTTTATAATATTTTACCACTTTTATCAAATATTTACACTAGCTGCTATTGCACTACACTTTCACTGTGAAGACTATCGCTGACCCATTGGGTGTGACAGTTGTTGAGTCCGATATTGACGCCTGCCATCGGCTACCACCATGGTACTGTGAGGAGGTAAACACACATGAACAATTTAGCTGTTAGGAAAATAGGTGTAATAAAGACAGGAAAAATCTCTAAGGATGGGATGAGTATCTACTCTTTGGCCAGTAACATAGCAGAAGTTTTGGGGGGCATGGATCCAATCTAGTTTGCCAGATTTACTGTAGTGTTATTAATCTGAAGGCAGCTAGGGTCCTAGCCAGAACAAACACATTGTTCCTGTGTCTGCAGCTGAGAAAGTCAAAGAGTGGCGCTTTAATGATCCAACGCAATGCCATCCATCTATAAGAAACCAGAGCAAGTGCCCATAAGGTCATTATTACTTTTAACATAAAAAATAAGCAGAAAGAAGTGGGATTTGGGTGCATTATGTTGATCTGTTGCACCTGGAATGATGAGCTCATGCCACTGGAACTACCCACAGAATCCCTTACGCCCGTCAATTTATAAGTCTAGGAGTGTTGCGTACGATAGGTCTACACGTTAAGTTACAAGTTTGCAATTTAGTAGAAAGAAAGTGCTTGATGTGCTTCTAAGTCCTTATCTTAGAATAAAACTGCATTCTACATTTTAGCAATATTTACCACTTAATGGAATTTATTCCAGTTTTCTTCAGATGAAGTTATTTATTGCCTACTTTTAAATTCAATATATTCTACCTAGCCTAATCTCTTCGTCTCTATATGGCCCTAGGGCATAGCAATCACAATAAGTCAATGCTCCTCCGAGATTCTACACAGAAGGGAGGAGGCACTCAACTACGAGTATGACATTTGATCCTCACACTCAATGTATTATTACATGAAGGAAGAGGGAGAAAGAAAACAGCACCATGCAGATTAAAAAATCTCTGGGGAGTAGGGGACAGGGGTTGATTCATCCCTTGCATGTCCCCACAGGCAACTCCTTGTCTCTAAATACTACTACTAATGGGAATGAGATAAGACTAACTACATTGAAATATTATGTGGATAACATAACTCTCACCTGAATTCTTGACATTCTTATCACATACAGTAGTATGAAAAAGTCTACTTTCTAATTGCAGAACCTTCATAAGGACATAAAGGAGGAAAACACAAACCTCGTGAATTAGGAGGAATGCCTAGTGGTTCTGGTGGGAACAGTTGGTGTTGGATTGCAGCAGTTCAGGAAGCAAGGCTCAAATCATACACAATGTTTTCTTTAATAAATTATTATTCAAATAGAACACTTAATTTATAACATAAAATTAAACATTTGAAAATAGGCTACAACAGTTTGCAGAGCATTGGTAATGCACCTATGGAATGTGTCCCATTGTAGAGATAATCAAAATCAGTTTCGTTCTTCGTCTTCTCATTCAGACCAGGGCACTGGAAGGTGTTTCACAGATTTTTTGGCAGAGAATCCTGGAAAATGGAAAATCAATCCCTGATATTTTTTAAAATAATAATGCATATTATCAATCCATTAACGAGTCAAGGAATCATATACAAAGGAATTATACAGTTTTATCTTGTTGGCGACAAATTACAATACAATGTTTAGTTTACAAAGTTTTCAGTATGAAAATATATACAACATTTTGTAGTTTTCATAAGTTTTTGTACACAATGTGTTCTTCTTTTGTCTTCTCAGATTATGACATTTCTTCAAACTGAAATTTTATAAACTGTTTTAGCCTCCTTTTAAAGATTGGTAGGCTAGGTGCAATTTTTATATTTTCTGGTAGTCTATTGAATTTTACAAAGGCACTGTACTTAATGCTATTACTGCCATATTGTTTGGAATTGATATGGAAAAGTGTTATGTCATCTGCATGTCTAGTTTTGTAAGCGTGTAAATCAGATTGTTTAGTGAAGTTTAAATTTGTGTGGATTCTGTTGTGTAGGATTTGGTACATTAGGACATTTGATTTTATTTCTGCATTTAGGGCTACTGGTTGAATTTTACTCGTAATATAAAGGTGTTTGGTTGGTGTTAAAAAGGGTAGTTATAAATATTTCTTATGGCTCTATTCTGAATTACCTCAATTTCCTTTTTTAGGTAATTTGAGCATTTTATCCAAATTGTATTCAAATATTATAAGTGGCTATGGATTAAGGAAAAATACACTTTCCTGAGTAGATATTTGGGGATATAGTAGCTCAATTTTTTTATCATCCCAGCGGCAGGTGATATTTTAAAAAATAATGCATCAATGTGCTTTTGCCAGGAGAGATATTCATCTATTATTAAGCCTAGGTATTTGACAGATGTTAAATCATTGCCCCAGAGGAGTGCGTCAGGCCTCGGCAGCCAGCACAGTTCATATCCTCGCCGCTAGATGGGGGCTTCATTCATTCCTTTCCTGACCCGGTCGGAGACTGGAAGCAGGCTGTGGATTTTCATTTTCATTTGACAGATGAAACCCTTTTAACTGCTTTTCCATTCAGCATTATATTCTGAGTGATGTCTAACTTTGTTCTATGCTTGGATATTATTAAATAATTTGTTTTATCTCCATTTATTTTTAATTTATTTGACTGGGTCCAGCCAAGTATGGTATTCATGTCCTCCTGCATGTGTGTAATCAGCGTGTTGGTGGTGTACGCATTGTAAAAGATACTTAAGTCATCTGCAAACAACGTTATATTACCATGAAAACGGAGTGTTGCTATGTCATTAATATATACTAAGAGGAGGGAAGGACCCAGTATTGATCCTTGGGGCACACCGTGGGTAATATTAACTTCCTCACTTCTGTAGCCATTTATTTCAATATACTGCTTACGATTAGATAGGTAATTTTAAACCATGTCCAAGCTACTCCTCGGATACCTGCTTTATCAAGTTTCCCTAAAAGAATTTCATGGTCAACAGTATCAAACGCCTTTCTCAGGTCTATGAAAAGGCCACTCGCTGTCATCTTATTGTCTAAGACATCCTGCAAGTTATATATAATATCAATTGTGGCTATTTCTGTGCTTGAGTTTTCTCGGAATCCATATTGCCCTTTGTAGAAGTAATCATTTTTATTTAAGAAATTAACATATCTGTTTTTACTACTGTTTCGAGTACCTTGGATATGGGTGGGTGGATGGAAATGGGCCTGTAATTGTCCGGATTGGTTTTGTCACCTCCTTTATAGACTGGTATGACTCGTGCTATTTTTAGATCATCAGGCACCAGACCAGTCTCTAATGATAAATTAATTAAAGTAGTTAGTGGGCTACTTAACATGTCAATGGAGTTTTTTAACAATTTCACTGACATACCATCTTTGTCTTGGCTCTTTTTCATTTTAAAGCTTAATATAATATTGCGAATTTCCATCTCATTAGTCGGGGTCATAAATATGGAATCTGTGTTGACATTAATTTCATTAACTTTCTTCCCTGGGGGGATGTTTATGGCTAATTTGTGTGCTATGTTTATAAAGTGAGTGTTTAGAGCATTGCAAATATTTTATTTTCCTGTGAAAGATTTACCGTCAATTATTATCTCACTGGGACCATCTTTGTTTTCAGTTGTGCAGTTGTAGATCATTTCATTGATTACTTTCCAAGTATCTTTTATGCTATTGGCATTCAATGTTATTTATGTTCATAGTATGAGGATTTCAGTTTCCGTTTTAAAGCTGTCACTTTGTTCCTACATATTATGTGCTTTTCCTTTAAGGGGTTATTGTTTCTGTAAATGCTAGTTTTAAGTTTAGCATGTAGTAGGTCCCTTTGTTTTATTAGTTGAATTAATTTTGTTGTTATCCATGGGGTTTTGTGGTTCTGGTGTATTTCCTTCAAAGGTGAGACAGTGTTTTCTTTGTTGGGTGTCTGGGTCAAGATTTTGTGTTTCATGGCGATGTAAGTTTCGTTTAGATCATCTAAGCAGTCTATTTGATTAAGATCATTAGAGAATTTGTTTTTGTTCATGTACCGGTAATTTTTATTCACGTTTTTTTAAATTAGACCTTTGCTTGTTGGGGGGCGCATTTAAATGTCATGTTCGAGATTGGGATTTTGCCTGGATAGTAGTTTGACCAGAAAATCTCAGTTACAAGAATATTATGATCACTAATATCACTAATTATATTGCTTATTCTATAGGCGTATTTACAGTTATTAGTGGCCACCTGATCAAGGAGTGTACTTGTTGATTCACTTATTCATGTTGGATAGCGAGTATTGCCTTGTGTGAAACCATAGCTTGATAGTAGATTGAGGTATGATTTGGTTACATTATTTTTGTTTAATAAGTTAATATTTGTATCACCAATGCATACGGAAAGATTGGCATTGTTTTTCGAGGGAATGTGCTCTAGAGATTGCATGAATTTTGTTGCGTTATTTATGTTAGGATTATATACTGCAATTATATTAATAGTATGCAGGTTATTGAAACGAACAGTATCATTTCTTATAAGCTCTAACTGGATCAAGCTATGGTTACTCTCAACTAGGTTAAGAACTTTTGTATTCCATTTTTTGTGGACATAAACTCCCACACCTCCACCATCCTGATTGTCTCTGTGTACAAATGCAACAGAATAGTTGTTTAGGTTGAAGTATTTAGCTTCATTACTTTTTACCCAAGTCTCGGTTACCACTATGACATCTAGATTTTCCACAATATGTATTAGTATCTCGATATCTTCTAGTTTATTTTTTAGCTTCTGCTATTTAGGTAAAGACACTTGATTTGGCTAACCTCATTTTTAGTGTCTGCTATGTAGTCGTGGATACAGTCATATTTACGCTCATCAATTGATGTGTGTAAGACAACATCAACTAGTAGGTCCATGTCTTGATTCATTATTTATTACTGTGAATAGGATGGCTGAGCCTTGTTGATGGAAGAGTCTTTTACTAGCGTTTCAATGTCTTCTGGTGAGGTGATCCTGCTAGCCTTGTCACTATCTGATTTACGGACGAAAATTTTACAGTCCCGGGTCCAGACGTATTTAAAACCTAAATTACGGATGTCTCTTGCTTGTTTGTGAAGTACTTTATTTGCTGGCGTCAAATGCTCGTTAATGTAGATAGGCCTAGCCCTTCCATTGATTCCTGCATCACTTGAGTTCAGGTTGGGTTTGGATCTTTTGCCTTTTAGAATTGCGTCTTTTTTTAGCCGGCTGCAGAATTTTACTAGTAAAGGAGGTGGAAGACCTTCTCTGCTGTGTGGTAACCGATGGCAGGCGTCAATATCGGACTCAACAACTGTGACACCCAATTGGTCAGCGATAGTCTTGACAATTTGAACGGGGTTTTCGTTTGAAGTGTGCGGCACGCCATGAAGCTCTAAGTTGTTTCGCCGAACGTACTGTTGAAGCTCGAAATTCTCTTGCTTTAACAATTTGACTTCACTACAGGTGATATTCTTATCCTTCTCTAACTCACAAAATCTTTGGCTGAGCTTTGTTATTTCTGACATGGCTTGCTTCAGAGTTTGTGCGGCAGTTGAAATGTCACTTTTCATACCATCAAAACAAACAGAAAAGTATGTCACGGACTTAAGCATGTCATTCTGAGTCTTTTCAATGTTTTCGAGTTCTGTCAGTCGGAGGTTGATTTCACAAACAAGATCGTGTAAATCTGGTTTATTTACATTCTCGTCTGGCGAGGCGATTTTAGAAACCTCATCCGTAGTTGACTTATTACTCATTGCACTGCACACGACACAATAACATTGCTTGGCCTTGTCGGACAAAAGCCGGTTAAAACCTTTTTTCTTTATGTTTACACAGGTTCTGTGGTATGATTTACCACATTCCCCATCACAAATTATGTAATCTTCATTATCAGTTACACATTTTTCACACTGGCCGCACTTGGTTGATTTGTTACTTGTCACCATCTTGTAATTATATATATTGTTACCAGTACTGTGACAAAAAAAACTATAAACACATTTCTAGATTTATTTTTGTATCTTGACCTGGAGATGTCTCGTGTAGCCTATACACTACATTCTTAAACTCAAGTTAGCCATTATAGTGTAACAAAACAATTTAATCCGGCTACATCCCTATGCGGAAACAAGGATAATTATTTTAAATAATAATAATAATAATAATAATGTTTTTTTCTTCTTTTATTTTTTTGAGGAGCAGTCTTGTGCAGTATTTTGCTAAATATCCGTGCTGGAAATTGTCTGGAAATACTCTCAAGAAATGAGAAAACTGCCCTTCCTATACTACCAATAAATGCAATCACTTATCAGACTCAATCGTCACAAATGGACAACACACTAAGGAAAGCCTAACCTCATGTCATGCAAATTATGAACCATCTTCAGTTTATAGATTAATAATCCAATGGTTTTTGACAATGGTTACAGCATAACACGTCCCGATGAATGTTTTTATCAACTGATTTAAAATCCCACATGCTGGCAACAATGTGTGCACCTTGGTGTGTGCCGCTAGAGTGCGCCTCGTTGACAGTTGAACAAGATGCAAGAACATGTCAGCCATTTTAAAAGAGCAATAATTAAAAACACATATTATACGCATTTTACGTACTTGAGCACATATATGAGGTGCAGTAGTGACCAGGGTTCCTAATTTCAATACGTAAAATCGCCCAGAAGATGAAACAAGTACACAAGGTACCAGTATGTGAAAATCACATTCATGTCTGATGCAAGCAATATGTAGTAGCACCAAATGCTGAAAAGATGAAGGAAAGCCGTCTCCGCTGGTATGCCATGTCTTACGGGCTGCTGAAACAACAGTTGCACACACTGAATTAACATTGCGGATAGATGGGAAGAGACCAATAGGACGACCGAGACAGCGTTGGCTTGCCACTCTACATGACTATTTAAAAATTGCCCGACTTCATCCTGACATGACACATAATCGCGTAATATGTCGACAGAGAACCAAAAAAGCAGACCCTGCTAATTTGTGGGACAAATGCTACACTAGAAGATGTCTGATGCAAGTGTATAAGCCGTGTTCTACTTTCATTCAGAATGTATCATTGAACTTGGCACTCCTTTTTTACAGTACCACCTAGATTTAGATTTTATTTTTATTTTTATTAAATCCATTTGATCAATTACATGTATACAATACATTTTTGATATAGGACACGTCAGAATTTACATCTATAAAATAAAAGAACTAACAGGTATATATTACTAATATTATAACTATTTATAACTTATTATAGTAACAGATCTTAAGAGATACAATCTTATTGGACAACTATTTACACCTTACCATATTATAATAATATGAAAACTTAATTCTATAAATATAACAACTTACAGCTAGGTATTACAATTAAAATAGAAAAGTAAAATATAATTATAGATTTCATCGCTCCTATACGCTAAGATATTCAACTACAGAGTAAAAACATAGATAGATAGACAGATAGATAGATTGATAGATAGATAGTTTTATTATTTCCATTTGATCAAATACATATATACAATACATTTTTGATATTGGACACGTCAGAATTTGCATCTATAAAATAAAAGTACTAATAGGAATATACAGTAATACTAATACTATAACTATTTATAACTTATTATAATAACAGATCTTAAGAGATACAATCTTATTGGACAAATATTTACACCTTATTCTATTATCATAATATGAAAACTTAATTCTATAAATACAACAACATACAGCCAGGTATTACAATTAAAATAGAAAAGTAAAATATAATTATAGATTTCGTCGTTTCTATACACTAAGGTATTCAAATACAGAGTAAAACAATGGCACTGCAGATAAGCTTTCAACTTTCTATCAAAGGTTTTTTTATTTTTGGGGCATGTTTTATATACTGGGGTAGTTTATTGTATAATTTAACTCCTGTGTGATGATAAGTTCCATTTTTATACATGCTTGTGTGTGTGTGTGTGAAATATGAATGTTTTGGTTTTGTCTTGTGTTATGCCTATGGACATAATTGTTTGTTTTAAGAAGAACATCCTTATTCATTAAATTCTTTTTACAAAACATAATACTTTCAAAGATATATATGCAGGGCAGAGGGAGAATGTTTAAATCTTTAAATAGAGGTCTACATGATTATCTAGTGTTTACATTTGCCATAATTCTAATCGCCCTCTTTTGTATCCTAAACGTGCTTAGTACATCTGGCGACATAACCGAAAATATGACCCCATATCTTAAGTATGAATGGAAATAAGCAAAATAAGTATTTCTTAATGTGTGCATGCTAGTGCAGGTTTTCAAAATACGTAACGCAAAGCACATAGAGTTCAGTTTAGTATTCAGATATTGTATATGTTTATTCCATTTCAAGTCATGTTGTATCCATGGTCCTAAAAACTTTGTTTCTGATTTATTTTCTATTTGATGACCATTTAATGTTATATTGGGCTTCGCAGGATTCCTATTCTGTATAGTGTGGAAATTTAGACATACTGTTTTTATAGTTGATTATGAGGCGATTATCTTGTGACCATTTGGTTAACTCTCCTGTAACGGAGACAGCAGACTGCTGTATGACCTGTTTAGTTTCACCTTTTATTACGAGTGTTGTATCGTCCGCAAACAAAATTTCCTTATGTGAATCAAATGTTACATATTTCAATGACTTATTAAATAAGGAAACATGGACAGAAATTTATGAACTAGAAAATGTAAATGGTAAATTTAATGCATTTAACAGTACCCTAAAACACTATTTTGAAATAGCATTCCCCTTTAAACGAAGAACCGTTCAAAATAACAAAACTAGCAATTGGATAACAACAGGGATTATAAAATCATGTCAAAGAAAACATTTCTACACAAATTATATAAACATTACCACACAACACCTGAATTCAATTTATACTACAAAAATACACTAGCATATTAAATAGGGTAATAAGACTATCAAAGAAAATGCATAATGATAATTCTATTTCCCAATCATCTAATAAAAGTAGGGCTATGTGGTCCGTGATAAAGAAAGAAACTGGAAAATCTGCTAAAATACAAAGGAACATTACACTGACCAGAAATAATAAAGTGATTAATAATCCAGAGGAAATAGCAAACACTTTAAATGACTATTTTCTGGAAATTCCACAAAAATTATTAAATAAATCTCAGGTAAATACACTAAATTCTAATAATAAAATAAATATATGCAGTGATTCTTTATTTATAAATCATGTCACAAGTGAAGAGGTAAGAATAGTTATAAAAGAGCTAAAAATAAATTCTGTGCTGGCATTGATGGCATCCCTGATGCAATTTTAAAGAAATGTGCAGAAAATATAATAAATCCACTTACGCACTTAATAAACAGTTCAATTCTCTCAGGAACTTACCCGGATATTTTGAAGTTATCAAAAGCAATTCCAGTGCACAAAAACGGTTCAAAAGATGAATTAGATAACTATCGTCCTATTACCTTACCAACTGGTATTGCAAAAATTGTGGGAAAAATTATGTATAAGAGACTGATAAGTTTCATAGAAAAAAATAAAATATTATCAAACTCACAACATGGATTCAGAACGGAAAAATCTACACAGACAGCAATTTACGAATGTAGTAATTGTATACTGAAGTTAATTGACAATAAGGAACATGTAACTGGCCTATTCTTGGATTTATCGAAAGCATTTGATGTTGTTGACCATAAAATCCTCCTTACCAAACTAAATCAATATGGTATTAGAGGTCTAGCTAATAAATGGTTAGAGTCTTACTTAACAAGGCGTAAACAAATAGTAAGCTTGAGACACAAGGATGATGGAATCAAATTACTTAATGAAACATTGTCCAGTGAGGGAATTATTGAATTTGGAGTACCCCAGGGATCGGTTTTGGACCCACTACTCTTTTTTCTATGTATCAATGATATAACACAGAATGTTCATTAACATAAGGAAATTTTGTTTGCGGACGATACAACACTCGTAATAAAAGGTGAAACTAATCAGGTCATACAGCAGTCTGCTGACTCCGTTACAGGAGAGTTAACCAAATGTTCACAAGATAATCGCCTCATTATAAACTATAAAACAACAGTATGTCTAAATTTCCACATTATACAGAATATGAATCCTACGAAACCCAATATAACATTAAATGGTCATCAAATAGAAAATAAATCAGAAACAAAGTTTTTAGGACTATGGATACAACGAGACATGAAATGGAATAAACATATACAATATCTGAATACTAAACTGAACTCGATGTGCTTTGCGTTACGTATTTTGAAAACATGCACTAGCATGCACACATTAAGAAATACTTATTTTGCTTATTTCCATTCATACTTAAGATATGGGATCATATTTTGGGGTATGTCGCCAGATGTACTAAGCACGTTTAGGATACAAAAGAGGGCGATTAGAATTATGGCAAATGTAAACTCTAGAGAATCATGTAGACCTCTGTTTAAAGATTTAAACATTCTCCCACTGCCCTGCATATATATATATATGAAAGTATTATGTTTTTTAAAAAGAATTTAATGAATAAAGATGTTTTTCTTAAAACAAACAATGATGTTCATAGGCATAACACAAGACAAAATCAAAACATTCATATTACACACACACACACACAAGCATATATCAAAAAGGAACTTTTCACACTGGAGTTAAATTATACAATAAACTACCCCAGTATATAAAACTGGCCCCAAAAATAAAAACCTTTGATAGAATGTTGAAAGCTTATCTGCAGTGCCATTGTTTTTACTCAGTAGTTGAATATCTTAGCGTATAGGAGCGATGAAATCTATAATTATATTTTACTTTTTTAATTTAATTGTAATACCTAGCTGTATGTTGTTGTATTTATAGAATTAAGTTTTCATATTATGATAATAGAGTGAGGTGTAAATAGTTGTGCAATAAGATTGTATCTATTAAGATTTGCTATTATAATAAGTTAAATAGTTATAATAATAGTAATATATACCTGTTAGTTCTTTTATTTTATAGATGTAAATTCTGACGTGTCCTATATCAAAAATGTATTGAATGGATGTATTTGATCAAATGGAATTAATAAAATCTATCTATCTATCTATCTATCTATCTATCTATCTATCTATCTATCTATCATTGATATATAGAAGAAAGAGTAGTGGGCCCAAAACCAATCCCTGGGGTACTCCAAATTTAATAATTCCGTCATTGGACAATGTTTCATTAATTAATTTGGTTCCATCATCCTTGTGTCTCAAGCTTACTATTTGTTTACGCCTGGTTAAAGTAAGACTCTATCCATTTATTAGATAGACCTCTAATACCATATTGATTTAGTTTTGTAAGGAGGATTTTATGGTCAGCAACATCAAATGCTTTCGATAAATCCAAGAATAGGACAGTTACAAGTTCGTTATTGTCAATTAATTTCAGTATACTATTAATACATTCATAAATTGCTGTCTGTGTAGATTTTTCCGTTCTGAATCCATGTTGTGAGTTTGATAATATTTTATTTTTTTCTATTGAACTTATCAGTCTCTTATACATGATTTTTTCCACAATTTTTGCAATGCCAGTTGGTAAGGTAATAGGATGATAGTTATCTAATTCATCTTTTGAACCGTTTTTGTGCACTGGAATTACTTTTGATAACTTCAAAATATCCGGGTAAGTTCCTGAGAGAACTGAACTGTTTATTAAGTGTGTAAGGCCCGTTCTTACAATCTCCGGTTAAATCTTTACTGGTACTTTTACGGCAAGTTTACTGGAACTTGATTCTTACAATACCCGGTTAGCGACAAACTGACAGTAAAATAAGCCTTAACCGGCAGTGAAATTTACCGGAGGTTTCTCCTCCCGTAAACTGTTTTACTGCCAGATATTCTATTATAATTTCAACGCCAGCTGATTACATTCATCGTCAATATGCCTAGAATTATCCGTGATTTCATGGGATTCGTAAATGTTGATTCTGTTTAAAGAAGGAGACGAAAAGCATATAAGAATTGAAGTGATTATTACGAGGAGTTAGATGATGAAGGCTTTTTTAGACGATTCCTTTTGACGAAGCACTTCCTATTGAGGCCTTTATTTGTCTCATTGTCCTTCCATATCTAATATTTCTCTTTATAATCGTAACGTAACAAACAGATTGCGCGAAGAACACAGATCAAGATCAACGAATATAAAATATATATTTATTATGTACACCCTGACGCAGATCCACTCATGCCAACTATTGAGAGGTATCAAGAAATCCGCAAATCGAACCAGAAATATGTACCAACTGTTGAAAATTATGCACAGATCTGCTAACCTACCGTAAACATTAACCGGAACATGGTAAGAAGGATCGAATGTTTACCGGGACTTTACTCCGACCGTAAAGCCAACTGTCAGTTAAAGTTTACTCTCACTTTACTGGAGATTGTAAGAACGGGCCTAAGTGGATTTATTATATTTTCTGCACATTTCTTTAAAATTGCATCAGGAATGCCATCAATGCAAGCACAAAATTTATTTTTTAGCTCTTTTATTACTATTCTTACCTCTTCACTTGTGACATGATTTATAAATAAAGAATCACTACATATATTTATTTTATTATTAGAATTTAGTGTATTTACCTGTGATTTATTTAATAATTTTTGTGGAATTTCCAGAAAATAGTCATTAAAAATGTTTGCTATTTCCTCTGGATTATTAATCACTTTATTATTTCTGGTCAGTGTAATGTTCCTTTGTATTTTAACAGATTTTTCCAGTTTCTTTCTTTATCACGGACCACATAGCCCTGTTTTTATTAGATGATTGGGAAATAAAATTATCATTATGCATTTTCTTTGCTAGTCTTATTACCTTATTTAATTTGCTAGTGTAATTTTTGTAGTATAAATTGAATTCAGGTGTTGTGTGGTATTGTTTATATAATTTGTGTAGACATTTCTTTCTTTGACATGAATTTATAATCCCTGTTGTTATCCAATTGCTAGTTTTGTTATTTTGAACAGTTCTTCGTTTAAAGGGGAATGCTATTTCAAAATAGTTTTTTTTGGGTACTGTTAAATGCATTAAATTTATCATTTACATTTTCTAGTTCATACATTTCTGACCATGTTTCCTTATTTAATAAGTCATTGAAATATGTAACATTTGATTCAGTGAATGACCTGCACTTTGATTTTACTCCATTATCATTATTAATGATTGTTTCGGGTACTTCAAAATTCTGTATTTGTCCATGGTGGTCACTAAAACCCGGAAAATATGCTTCTATTGAATGGTGATATTTATCTGTATTTATAAAAATTTGATCAGGAGTGGTTTTACTAAATTTTGTTTTTCTTGTTGGGGTATTTACTGTAGGTTACAGTCCATAGGAAATTAGTAACTGTGTTAATAATTCACAATTTCTATCAAATGTTAAGAAATCCACATTTATATCCCCACAAATTAGCATATCGAAATTTACTTTGATCATGTTATTGAGTAACAATTCTAATTTATCTATAAATAAAGGAAAGTTTCCTGACGGAGAACGGTATACGCATACAATTATTAACTTAAACTGCTGTATATTTACGGCAGAGAATGCAAAATCCTGTTCCATAATTAGATAATCATAACCTGTTAACTATTCATGATCTAAATTATTTCTTAGGTAGATACAAGTACCACCATGGCTAATATTAGTTCTAGAGTATTTACTAGCTTGTATAAACCCTGGGAATTGAATTAATTCGAGTTGTTCCTCTTTCAGCCAATGTTCTGAAATACATAGTGCTGAGATGTCATTAAGTTCATTATTAAGCATTAGATTTATGTAATCAATTTTATTATAGAAAGACTGAACATTCTGGTGGTAAATTTTAAATTTGTTACTTTTGCAAGCTTGTATTGGTGATTTATTTACATTTATTATTATTATTATTATTATTATTATTATGATAATTGTTATTATTATTGTTGCTAGACAAATCCGAAATACCATTGTTCCACTCAGTTAAATTTGACATCGAAAGATCTGAATGCCAAAACCTCACGTTTGGCTTCTTGTACAAGTTTCCCCGCTTCCACTCTAAAGATATTACTGTTGAACTATTCTTACCATTAGAATTTGCAATTTTGCAGATTTCATCACTAAGATACTCTTTTCATAACCTATTTCAATGTAGGCCATGTCGAGTGTTGAACTTCCTGTCTAATTTACTTACATCTATAATTTGAACATTTGGAAAACTCTTACAAATTTTACGAATTTTTCCATTTGTAGCCTCTATTTCTACATTTACACATGATTTGGGAATCAAATAGTATCTCTGCGGAATGTTTACAATAATGACATTTGTGTTAAGCATAGATGGCAATGTACCCTTTAAATCTTTGATTACCTTTTACTCTAGTTTCTATAGATGTCGTTTGCTCCAGCGATGATTACTGCATAGTCCTTTGAAGTGAGGGTTGCACACTCTCCTAACATCCCGTTCGTGAACGTTGCAATGGGTGCTCCTGGCTTTACTGTCAAAGTGACCTCCATTTCTCCGCTTCTCTCAAATACGCTTGCTGCAACATCTCGCCCGTGGCTATCTGCAAATA
This sequence comes from Meconema thalassinum, assembly GCA_946902985.2. Lineage (NCBI taxonomy): Eukaryota > Metazoa > Arthropoda > Insecta > Orthoptera > Tettigoniidae > Meconema > Meconema thalassinum. The sequence continues at coordinate 302,581,560 of OX336393.1, forward strand.
TCCGCATCTTCCTGGATCTTCTCTTTATGACTTTCTTCTTTTCTTCTTGTAGAAAGTCATCATTTTCTTCGACGAGCGCTCCAAATGAATTTGAGACGGGAATTTCAGTTACATGTACCGGTATTCCATTTATAGGCCTAGGCATATTCAATCTTACCTTACCAGCAACCACTTTGGACCAAGTTTCCTTGCTTTCTTTCTGTTTCCTTTTAATGTATTCAACTCTTCCATTAACTTAGTAATATCTTCCTTAAGCAGCTTTATAATTTCATCTTTTGAGGACAGTTTGTTTCTAAGGTTATGACATTCACATGACGGTACCGGTAGGCCTACATTACGACAATCGGTTTCACTTTTCTCCTCACTCAATTTTACCTGAGATCTTGTGATGATTTTATTTGCATTTTTTACTTTCATTTTGCACGACGAGCATAAATCCGTAACGGTTACATTACCTGACGAGACACTAACACTGTTTACTGCCGACATACTAGAGATCTAAGTTACCGTAGCCTTGATGTTTACACCAAATTACACTAAATTTAAGTTAATTATTACTACCAAAATGAATTAATCTAATTACCTACCAATAAAGAATATTATATACGTATATCTTCCAATCGGGTGAGAAAACTGGTAAAAGCACCACTGCTCTACTTGGTTCAAACAGTGATTGAAGAAGTCACCGAATCTTTGGATACACGTTCCCACAACTTAGTTTAAGTTTATTAAATTATCAATAAGAATTTCTAAATACTATCAATATTCCATATTTCACTTGACCTAAGGAAAGTAACTTTATAGATTTTAAACCTCTGTTATAATATTTTACCACTTTTATCAAATATTTACACTAGTTGCTATTGCACTACACTCTCACTGTGACGTCATATTGCCGCAGACTATGAACAACGGCACTGCAGATCAGCATTCAACATTCTATCAAAGGTTTTTATTTTTGGGGCTAGTTTTATATACTGGGGTAGTTTAGTGTGTAATTTAACTCCTGTGTGAAAAGTTCTTTTTTGTTATATGCTTGTGTGTGTGTGTGTTTGTGTGAAATATGAATGTTTTGATTTTGTCTTGTGTTATGCATATGAACATCATTGTTTATTTTAAGAAAAACATCTTTATTCATTAAATTCTTAAAAAAAAACATAATACTTTCAAAGATATATATGCAGGGCAGTGGGAGAATGTTTAAATCTTTAAACAGAGGTCTACATGATTCTCTAATGTTTACATTTGTCATAATTCTAATCGCCCTCTTTTGTATCCTAAACGTGCTTAGTACATCTGGTGACATAACCCAAAAATATGACCCCATATCTTAAGTATGAATGGAAATAAGCAAAATAAGTATTTCTTAATGTGTGCATGCTAGTGCAGGTTTTCAAAATACGTAACGCAAAGCACATCGAGTTCAGTTTAGTATTCAGATATTGTATATGTTTATTCCATTTCAAGTCATGTTGTATCCATAGTCCTGAAAACTTTGTTTTTTTATTTTCTATTTGATAACCATTTAATATTATATTGGGCTTCGCAGGATTCCTATTCTGTATAAGGTGGAATTTAGACATACTGTTTTTTTATAGTTTATTATGAGGAGATTATCTTGTGACCATTTGGTTAACTCTTCTGTAATGGAGTCAGCAGACTGCTGTAAGATCTGTTTAGTTTCACCTTTCATTACGAGTGTTGTATCGTCCGTTGACAAAATTTCCTTATGTGAATGAACGTTCGGTGTTATATCATTGATATATATAGAAGAAAGAGTAGTGGGCCAAAAACCGTTCCCTGGAGTACTCCAAATTTAATAATTCCCTCATTGGACAATGTTTCATTAAGTAATTTGGTTCCATCATCCTTGTGTCTCAAGCTTACTATTTGTTTACGCCTTGTTAAGTAAGACACTATCCATTTATTAGCTAGACCTCTAATAACATATTGAATCAGTTTTCTAAGGATGATTTTATGGTCAACAACATCAAATGCTTTCGCTAAATCCAAGAATAGGCCAGTTACATGTTCCTTATTGTCAATTAATTTCAGTAAACTATTACTACATTCATAAATTGCTGTCTGAGTAGATCTTTCCGTTCTGAATCCATGTTGTGAGTTTGATAGTATTTCATTTTTTCTATAAAACTTATCAGCCTCTTATACATGACTTTTCCACAATTTTTGCAATACCAGTTGGTAAGGTAATAGGACGATAGTTATCTAATTCATATTTTGAACCATTTTTGTGCACTGGAATTACTTTTGATTACTTCCTGAGAGAATTGAAATGTTTATTAAGTGCGTAGGTGGATTTATTATATTTTCTGCACATTTCTTTAAATTGCATCAGGGATGCCATCAATGCCAGCACAGAATTTATTTTTAGCTCTTTTATAACTATTCTTACGTCTTCACTTGTGACTTGATTTATAAATAAGGAATACTGCATTTATTTATTCATTTATTTTATTATTAGAATTTAGTGTATTTACCTGTGATTTATTTAATAATTTTTGTGGAATTTCCAGAAAATAGTCTTTAGAAGTGCTTGCTATTTCCTCTGGATTATTAATCACTTTACTATTTCTGGTCAGTGTAATATTCCTTTGTATTTTAGCAGATTTTCCAGTTACTTTCTTTATCACAGACCACATAGCCCTGTTTTTATTAGACGATTGGGAAATAAAATTATCATTATGCATTTTCTTTGCTAGTCTTACTACCTTATTTAATATGCTAGTATATTTTATGTAGTATAAACTGAATTCAGCTGTTGTGTGGTATTGTTTATATAATTTGTGTAGAAATTTCTTTCTTTGACATGAATTTATAATCCCTGTTGTTCTCCAATTGCTAGTTTTGTTATTTTGAATAGTTCTTTGTTTAAAGGAGAATGCTGTTTCAAAATAATAATTATGGGTACTGTTAAATGCATTATATTTATCATTTACATTTTCTAGTTTATAAATTTCTGACTGTGTTTCCTTATTTAATAAGTCGTTGAAATATGTAACATTTGTTTCAGTGAATGACCTGCACTTTGATTGTATTGCATTATCATTATTATTGATTGTTTCAGGTACTTCAAAACTCAGTATTTGTCCATGGTGGTCACTAAAACCCGGACAATAGACTTCTATTGAATGGTGATATTTATCTGTATTCATAAAAAATTGATCAGGAGAGCTTCTACTAAATTTTGTTATTCTTGTTGGGGTATTTATTGTAGGTTTCAGTCCATAGGAAATTAAGTAACTGTGTTAATAATTCATGATTTCTATCACATTTTAAGAAATCCACATTTATATCCCCACCAATTATTTTATCAAAATGTTATTTGGTCATGCTATTGAGTAACAATTCTAATTTATCTATAAATGAATGAAACTTTCCTGACGGAAAACGGTATACGCATACAATTATTAACTTAAACTGCTGTATTTTTATGGCAGAGAATTCAAAATCCTGTTCCATAATTAAAAATCATAAGCTGTTAACTGTTCATGATCTAAATTCTTTCTTAAGAAGATGCAAGTACCACCATGGCTAATATTAGTTCTAGAGTATTTCCTAGCCAGTATAAACCCTGGGATTTGGATTAATTCGAGTTGTTCCTCTTTCAGCCAATGTTCTGAAATACATAGTGCTGAGATGTCTTTAAGTTCATTTTTAAGCATTAGATTTATGTAATCAATTTTATTATAGAGAGACTGAACATTCTGGTGGTAAATTTTAAATTTGTTACTTTTGCAAGCTTGTGTTGGTGATTTATTTACATTATTATTATTATTATTATTATTATTATTATTATTATCATAATTGTTATTATTATTGTTGTTAGACAAATCCAAAATACCATTGTTGCACTCAGTTTAATGTGACATCAAAGGATCTGAATGCCAAACCTCACTTTTGGCTTCTTTTACAAGTTTTCCTGCTTCCACTCTAAATATATTACAGTTGAACTATTCTTACCATTTGAATTTACAATTTTGCAGATTTCATCAGCAAGATACTCTTTTCCTAACCTATTTAAGTGTAGGCCATGTCGAGTGTGGAACTTCCTGTCTAATTTACTTACATCTATAATTTGAACATTTGGAAAATTCATACAAATTTTACGATTTTTTCTATTTGTACATTTACACATGATTTGGGAATTAAATCGTATCTCTGCGGAATGTTTGCAATAATGATATTTGTGTTATGCATGGATGGCAATGTACCCTTTAAATCTTTGATTACCTTTTTACTCTAATTTCTATAGACGTCGTTTGCTCCAGCGATGATTACTGCATAGTCCTTTGAAGTGAGGGCCGCACACTCTCCTACCATCCCGTTCGTGACCGCTGCAATTGGAGCTCCTGGTTTTACTGTCGAAGTGACCTACATTTCTCCGCTTCTCTCCAATACGCTTGCTGCTACATCTCGCCCGTGACTATCCGCAAATATCCGTATCTTCCTGGATTTTCTCTTTATCACTTTCTTCTTTTCTTCTTGAAGAAAGTCATCATTTTCTTCGACGAGCACTTCAAATGAATTTGAGACGGGAATTTCAGTTACATGTACTGGCCTAAGCTTATTCAATCTTAAATATCAGCAACCACTGTCGACCAAGTTTCCCTGCTTTCCTCTCTGTTTCCTTTTAATTTATTCAACTCTTCCATTAACTTAGCAATATCTTCCTTTAGCAGCTTTATAATTTCATCTTTTAAGGACAGTTCGTTCCTCAGGTTATGACATTCGCATGACGGTACCGGTAAGCCTACATTACGACAATCGGTTTCACTTTTCTCCTCACTAAATTTTACCTGAGATCTTGTGATTATTCTATTTGCATTTTTACTTTTATTTTTCACGACGAGCATAAATCCGTAATGGTTACACTACCTGACGAGACACTAACACTGTTAACTGACGACATACTAGAGATCTAAGTTAGCCTAGATGTTTATAAATTACACTAAATTTAAGTTAATTATTACTACCAAAATGAATTAATCTAATTACCTACCAATAAAGAATGTTATATACGTATATCTTCCAATCGAGTGAGAAAACTGGTAAAAGCACCACTGCTCTACTTGGTTCAAACAGTGATTGAAGAAGTCACCGGATCTTTGGATACACGTTTCCATCTTGCCGCCTATACACACAGTAGCCTAGTACTATATTCATGGGGTTGGCATTACAGTATTTGACAATAAATCTCGCGTATAATGGTGGACACAGATGGAATTTTACTATATAAGTGATGACCTAAAAAGAGGAAGGCAGGAATGTTATGGACAGTGGAGGAATAAACATTTATCACCACATTATTTCCTGATTTATTTTTCATCATTAGAAAAGGTATTTTAGCTCATTTCAATAATTTAGGAAATATTATCGTACGGTGAGCTCTCGTTCAGCGTTACTAGGCTAGCACTGAATGAAGGTAGAAGGCGCGATAAAATTCTCTACAATGCATGAATTAGCCAAAATACCTTATGAAACGATGAGAAATAAATCAGGGAGCGATGTTTTAATAGATAATTCCTCTTTCGCTCCTCTCTTCGTTATCCCCACTGGTCCGCTGGTCTGTGATCAAAACAATACTGCCAATCTCGTCCTTACGGTACCCATCCCCGCTAGCTGGGCGCGGCCCCTACACCTGACCTTCTAACCTTCGTTTTGTCCAATCCATTGATTTTTGACAATGGTTACAGCCTAACGCGCCCAGATCAATGGTTTTGTGTTAACCGTGCCCCGCCAGCTGCGCGCAGCAAAGGCCGCACCTACACTCGACCTTCTAACCTTCGTTTTGTCCAATCCAATGGTTTTTGACCATGGTTACAGCCTAACACGATCAGATCAGTGAGTTTTGGCCGTGGCCTACGTTATATACAAGGCCTGGAAATGAGGCGCCAGACAACATTGCGAGCGATGGTTCGAACTTGTTCCGCATTTTTCCGCTATGTTCGCTGTCTGGCGCCCTTAATCGTACCGTTTGCATTACGTACAATGTGATTAGTGTGTATGTATTTGGCGGTAATTAAGGTGTCCTAATGAGTGAGAAAGCTAAGGTGAGTTTAAAATTGACTGGCGAAGCGTGTCGTATTATAGTTGTGCTTTCGTTAAGAGCAGTAGACTGCTGTTTGACTGATATTGAGTGGTCTTTATGAACAAGACGTAGTGAAAAGCAAGTTTTAATCCAGTGTACTAGCGTAAATGTGACATTTATGTGTGATAAATACTTTAGATATAAATCACAGAATGACTTTAATAGAGTAACTTATGTGTAAATATTAGTGTTATTATTGTGTTCGTCAAAAATGGTGTACTGTAGCGTGCCGTATTGTAAATCTCGTCACGTTAAAGGCAATGGACTTTTGTTTCATAAATTGCCATTGAACAATGACATACTGAAACAATGGGTTCTAGCTGTTTCACGCGAGGGGGTAAAGCCAGGGTCTTTGTGGACAGCAAAACGGTCTTCTACAATTTGTAGCGAGCATTTCAAGGATTCTGATTTTAGTATAAGTACTACAAAGAGAACGCTTTTACCGAACGCATTTCCGACGGTTTTTGAGGACTACCCCGAACATAAACAAGCACAAATAAATAGAAATACGCGCAAAAGAGCACGTGTCGATAGAGACATACATATCAACAATAAAAGGAAATGTTCAGGTAATTTACATTTTACGGAAGACTATTGTGATGAACTAATTGAAGAAAACCATGATCAACCACGTGTTAGTGTAGGAACGCAATGTTCTACAATCAAGCAAACTCATTGCAAGTCAACAAAATTAAAATTAAGGAGGGCACTAAGAAAATATACAGTATACAGAACTACAATTAAGTCATTGAATCAGAAGATAATTTCATTGAAACAAAAATTGCATTCAGTGCAACGTCAGGACAAACTCTATGTTCAAATATCGAAGCTCAAGAGTGAAGCGGATCGTGGGGACTTGAAGGCTAATTTCTTACTTGAACAAATTCGAGCTTTCACGAAACGAAAGTTTAAATACAATGAAACAACAATAAAAATATGTGTATTGCTCTCTAATAAATCACCGTCGGCTTACCGCTTTCTGAGAGATATACATATTTTACAACTTCCTCATACACGAACACTGAAAACGTACATTGGGTATACGAACGGAGAGACAGGTGTCACGTCACTTGCAAAAGCTAGCTTGACAGCTGAAGAAAAGTCACTGACTCACGTTAATGAGAAGGTTGGTTCATTAATCATTGATGAAATGGCCATAAAGTCCAGACTATTGTATGACAAGAATTTAGACATGTTTCTCGGCATTAGTGATATTGAGAAAGATGCAATTGGAATCGAACATAAATTAGCTAATAAATTATTATGCATACTGTTCAAGGGCCTGTCATCCTTCTACAGGATACCTGTTTCGTTCTACTTTACATGCGGACTCACATGATAACACTGGGCGCACTGACTGCGGTTGAGGAATGCCGCTTCAAGGTCATCAGAATAGTGACGGACAACTGTCAGGTGAATGTGTCAAAGTTTGAGGTGCTGTGTGGCGGATGTGTCACTCATGAAATTTGTCACCCGAAAGACGAGCAGAGGCCACTTTTTCTTAGTTTCGATCCGAGTCACATCATTAAGAATGTACGATCACAATATCTGAGTAGGAACTTCTATGTAGATGACAATTTAATAACTAGTGATCATCTCAAGAATCTGTACTACTTACAAAAAAGGCTAGTAGTAAAGCCAGTTAAAAAATTAAGCAGGAAGGTTGTATATTCAAGCAATTTAGGAAAAATGAATGTGGCAAGAGCCAAATTGGTGTTTACTTCAGAGACAATAGCTGGGCTTAAGAGCATGGAAGTCGTGTGCCCAGAGAAAGTTGAAGATAAGGACAGCCTACACGAAACAACAAAATTCTTGGAATTTTTTAGAAAATGGTTTGATATACATGATATTTGCAATACCACACACGGACTTCATTCCAGAAACACGGACAAGCTTATTTTCAGTGAAGTTAATGATGAGAGACGTTCATGGCTGACCAATGAATTTCTTCCCTACCTGTCACAGATTCAAAGTTATCCCGATAAAAAGATGAGACTTACAAAGGAAACTTATCAAGCTTTGGTGCTAACAACTTCATCAACCGTATCCTGTATACGATTTCTAATCAGCATCGGCTTCCATTATGTGCTTACGCGGAATCTCTCAAGTGACGATGTAGAACTGCTCTTCAGTCACCTGAGGAATAAGGGAGGTAACAATGACATGATGGACGTGAGATCATGCCTGCATGCCATCGAGTCAACACTTAGCACAGGAATTATCGCTTCTTCTAGAAGTGGGAATGTGGAAGATGCAGTCGTAACAGGCGCCTTGACCAATTTTTTGAGGCCTAAAAAATCGCGGAAGGTGCAAAACCCAGCCAATGCTAAAAAAAACACCCCAGCATCCGGCACATGTCTTGGAGATTCTTGAAAGCCCTGTTCAAGGTAAGAATATGGGGCATATAACCTATACTAAGTTCATTGAAATAAAACATTATGGTTGACATTTTAGCATTAAAATCTCTATTTTTGTATTCAGATAAGCCAGCGTCTCTATCTTCCATTTCAATTTCAATGGTAGCGGGATTTCTTGTAAGAGTGGCAGAAGAGAGAACAGACTGTGAAGGTTGCTTAGAGAAAATATCAGTTCCAGTAAATTCAAGCCTGCCATTTAGATTAATACATTTTCAAGACAGAGGGGGATTAAGATATCCCAAAGCTTCTTTTATTTATCTGTTGGAAACAATTTCTCACATTGTCACGACAGCCGTAAATTTCATGTCTCGAAAATATTTAGTGTCAAATTTCACAAATATTTTAACTGACACGTTTTCCGAGCACACAAAATGCTAAGTGTGTATTGACAATTCACTCTCCGTAGTTCTTCTGCAAAAAATCTTAAGGCCGCTTTTAAAGAATATTGGTGTGAACCACACGGGCAGTAGTGCAACGTTTCTGAATTTAAGGAGTAGACCTCTTGACAGAAAAATTCTTAAAGTGAAGTGAAATACAGTCAAGAGTGAGCCGTATTCATCATTTGGGGGAAACTGGAGGAAAACAGGTAAGAAGTGCTAAAAAACATGTAATAAATGTACTTGAGTTGCAAGTAACGCATAGTCAAAAGCAGACAACTAGGGCGCCGAGCTGCGATCCTAGTGGCGTAAAATCGAACTACCAGTTTGGCGTACCAAGTCTCTGCTCTATTTCCAGGCCTTGAGTATAACGTAGGCCACGGTTTCGGCAATGGCTACAACCTAACGCGTCCCGATGAATATATATTTTTGATCAACAGTGATTTTGTATCTCACTCCTTTTTATCAACGGTGATTTTGTATCTCACATGTTGGCAACAATGTGTGCGCCTAGGTGTATGCCGCTGCCCTTGTTGGCAGTTGAACGAGATATCAGCGCTGTCGAAACATGGCTGTCGTATTCAAAATAGCAATAAATAAAAACACATATTTACGAACTTTAGCACATACTGTATATGAGGTTCAGTAGTGATCAGGGTTCGTAATTTCAATACTTAATATCGCCCAGAAGATGAAACAAGGACACAAGGTATGTAAAATCCGCATTCATGTTTGCTGCAAGTATATAATCTGCGTTCCACTTACATTCATAATAGGGGCACATGACCTCGTAGTTCTGCCCCTTAAAACAACAATAAATAACTACATTAATAATAAATCATAGGGGGCAGATGACCTCGTAGTTCCGCCCCCTTAAAACAACAATAACTATCAATGCTGCACAATAAAAATACTGTCAAATATCACTAATATACTATCAAATTTCACTAATATTGTTTAAATGAAGGTTTTTATTTGTAACTTGTTCAACGACGACAGATGTTTGTGGCCGACAAATTGACGTCTTATTACGTTGCCAAGATGTCCGATACAAAATACACCACATGACACGTTTGTAATTATGTGAAAAAAGAAAAAATCGGTAAAACCATTGGCCTGGATAAAGATTACTGATGCGTGACTACCCCCACTGCGCGAGACAAAAACCAGGGGTGTTTATGTTAGCTAACGCTACCTAACAATAATTGGTCTAGGCGAGAACCATTGGTCTGCCGGATGCGATATAGTATCGAATGCGTATGGTTGGCAATACTGTACATGGTGCTAAAAATGGCAGAGTCAGCTGGAATTTCATCTATATAAGCCGTGATCCTATTTGGGATGGCTGGGTGGATTACAGACAGCGGAGGAGTAAACATCTATCTATATCATCTCCAGATACCATTACAGCAAGTATTTTGACTAATTTCAGTAGTTAAAGGATTTTTTACTTCGGTTCAGGTAAACTCCACTCTTGGAAAGCTTTACACCTTGTTGCATGTAGGTTAGTTCTCAAATGATAACACAATGAAATGAAGAAAATTAACGTACCTTGATGTTAGACATATACTCCCAAAGCACCATGTTGTGATTTTTCTTTCCCATCTGATCCATTTAGATGACCGAGCTGTGTCATACCAGGTTATTAAAACTGTGAGAACTATTTGGAACATTTGTCAATCAAAGCACAGTGATGTTTATTCCTCGCAAGAACAATCTAGCAGGATTTAAATCTGGAATAAATAACCAAGACTCAACCAAGTGGCCAGAATCACCTATAACAGCAATATGATTAATCACATTTGAATTGCCTACTGGTAATACACCATATGAGTGTCTACAGAAACAAGTCACATGAGTAATTTAGAGACACTAGAAAAAACATAGTCCTTGTATTGCAATTCTCAGCAGATGCTACTTCAGGCCAAATGGAATACAGATCCTAGTACCACATACTGGGCTCGGGTGACATATGTAGAGAACTACGTGTAGCCATTGCTAAGGTTTTAGTTCCAGCAGAAGCATGCAATGTAATCTTTTACATGAAAGTCCTCCCTTCGCAATGGCAACTTGCCAAGCAGACTGACCACAAACTTTAGTTCACTTAGGGTCTGATATTATTTCTTATTTCTCCCCTGCATTGTTAATCGACTGATACATTACATGTAACATTATCTTCCCTCATTAGTTCAATACGAAAGCATCGTACAATAGAGCTTACACTTTCTTTCGTTCTTTCACTTGCCATAGGACGCGCCACCGGCGTATGGTTAAGCATTACCAGCTTCCGGTTTAGTAGTCAGGTAATGGAAGCAATGGGAACTGTGTACTTCAATTTTCCTTGCAAGTAACTAAGCAAATTATTGTTGTTAGGAGAAATAAAAGTTGTAAAATGCACCAAGAGCGATATGATCTTCCGCTGTGTGCAATGAAAAAGCTCTGTATGTGTTTATTTCTTATGTATTAATGATGCGAAATGTCGGCTAACATTGTGCCGCTTACAATACTCGCAGTCTCTAAATGTTGCACATTTCCCCGTCAATTTACAACAGATTATGTTTGAATTTTTTTAAAAGATTGTGACGAAGAAAGTGTTTCTCCAATTTAATGATTGTGTTTAACTGTTTGCACGTCGTATACTCTTGGCAAGGTTGTTTTTCTCACAGAGCAATTGTAGTAGGCACGCAGCTCTTTGTATTTAGTTTTCAGGCAACTTGTTTTAAATTATTGACTAAAATATTTGTAAAGACAGACAATCCATGCCTCCATTAGAAGGTTTCGGGTTCAATAATCCATGCAAAATGAAGTTCGTTTTTGAAATTTACCTTTTCAATGATTGCCGTATGGTAGCGTACCGTACTTTACGTAGACATTTCTTTAAAAAGTTTGTCGTCTGTTGTTTGGTCTATTAACTTAGGGTAATATTTTTCATACTGAAAACTAGGCACGGTTGGATTTTAAGGTGAAACCAAATGTGCTATCAAATATCGCTTTCTTGCAATAGGCCTAAGTAGCCTACGTAGAATATGTACTGGTATGTAATTATGTGTTAATAGATACCTAGGCTATTATAATTATAATGATTAATTAAATGTTAAAGAAGAAACAACGAGTTGTTAGTAAATATTAGGCCTACCGGTATGGCGAATAGCCTATAACTCGTTTCGTCACGTTTTAACATTTAAACGGGTCAAGTTAATGCATAATATACCAATATAACAACCGGTTAGCAAATGGTTATAATATTCTTCCATATAACATTTAATTGGCACCAATTTAATACAATTGTAGTCTAAGATATGATACTCCACTGCCGTTTGTTATGTGCAGATCGCACCAAGCTGTTTGTTATGCTCGTTTCTGTTGCAAATTTTTACTAATTACTCTTTTAGGAGACACTTGTCTTTGGAATATTCAAGAAAGACCAACCCTCTAGTGTTTATTTCATAAGTTGAGCGCCCAAAACAAAACCGCAATTCGAAATAATGATGAAAATAATCACGGACGATTCATTGGCAATGAAAATCAAATGGAGATTCACGGACCGGAAGTTCGCTATGCCTAAGCTCCGGTGCCATTTTAACTCGTGGAAGCTCTATACTGGTACTCTTTATGTTCCAGCCTGCCTACTAAGGCTATTTGCCAAGGTTTTAAATGATAGCCTATTGCTTAAATACATACTGGATCAGGATTGAAAGCTTTGACATTACCAGTTCTGACGATGGGGATAACATTTCCTCTCATTCTCCTAGGTAAATGAGTTAATTTCAGTTTGTGAAAGTCCATTATGATAATCATGTTGTCATGTCTCTTCACCACAATTAAGTGAATTATAATTTACCAATGTCACAGGCCAAGGCCGTGAAGAAATGTGAACATTTGCAGCCTTAATTTCAATAATTAAAATCACAATTGCCGCCCATTAGGTAGGTATTCGTCTTCAAACTTCTGACAGCAATTATTTTCATAACCTAGAAACAAGTTTGGAGGACTATTGACTACAAGCTTCCGCAAATATGATTCGAATTCTACAATTCAAATGAAAGCTAATTATTTCCAAAGTAGTAAAATAGCACTGAAGTTTCTTCCCCATCAAATAATCGTTTTAGATCGCTTACTGCACATGAAAACAAAAATAAAAGTGTAAGTTAATAACATTACACGGGACGACATTATTCATATTAAGTATGCTATTTACCATAATCTTCAAAGGAAGATATTTGCACAACTTGAAGTATCAAAAATATATTGTTTTGTACTTACCTTAGCCCCCGAGCCACCGTGGCTTAGGCGGCAGCACGCCGGCCTCTCACCGCTGGATCCGTGGTTCAAATCCTGGTCACTCCATGTGAGATTTGTGCTTGACAAAACGGAGGCAGACAGGTTTTTCTCCGGTTACTCCGGTTTTCCCTGTCACAACTTTCCTTCCAGCAACACTCTCCACTGTCATTTCATTTCATCAGTCATTCCTTTAATCATTGCCCCAGGAGAGTGTGACAGGCTTCGGCAGCCGGCACAGTTCATATCCTCGCCGCTAGATGGGGGCTTCATTCATTCCATTCCCTGACCCAGTCGGTTGACTGGAAGCAGGCTGTGGATTTTCACTTACCTTAGCCCATCTTCAATGAATAACTTAATATTCAAGCCATTAAGTGATAACATACATATCTGCTGTTCGCTTCCATCTTTTATTTTACGTTACAGATAAGCTAACCATGGGCTACAACATGGCTAACAAGCTCTCGGAACATGCCTTTACGGTGGATGGTTCAGCGGTAAGACCTACGTCACCACATGGAAGCGATTTGGCGCTACAGAATACCAATTCGACTGCTAACCAGTCTTTGCGGGTCCTAGAGACTTGTTATAGCTGAACCATTTCTTAAAGAACCGGGTTGTAGATCTAATATTAGCCATGGTGGTACTTGTATCTTCTTAAGAAATAATTTAGATCATGAACAATTAACAGCTTATGATTATCTAATTATGGAACAGGATTTTGAATTCTCTGCCATAAAAATACAGCAGTTTACGTAAATAATAGTATGCGTATACGGTTCTCTGTCAGGAAAATTTCGTTCATTTATAGACAAATAAGAATTGTTACTCAATAACATGGGCAAAGTAAATTACGATATAATAATTTGTGGGGCTGTAAATGTGGATTTCTTAAAATGTGATAGAAATTGTGAATTATTAACACAGTTACTAATTTTCTATGGACTGAAACCTACAGTAAACACCCCAACGAGAATAACAAAATTTAGTAAAAGCACTCCTGATCAAATTTTTATAAATTCAGATAAATATCACCATTCAATAGAAGTCTATTGTCCGGGCTTTAGTGACCACCATGGACAAATACTGAGTTTTGAAGTACCTGAAACAATCAATAATAATGATAATGGAATAAAATCAAAGTGCAGGTCATTCACTGAAACAAATGTTACATATTTCAATGACTTATTAAATAAGGAAACATGGTCAGAAATTTATAAACTAGAAAATGTATTTTTTTACGAGCAATCATTTTTATTCACTGACAGAAAACCTGTACATATACAGATGTTGTATCAAAAATACAGGGTGAATCCCACATAAGATAAACTTGTGTGTGGGCTTCATGAACACAATTTCTTAATTTATTTGCAACATGGTATTTGACTGATAATAATAAGAAAAGTTTATAGCAAAAACATTAATTATAAGGATACTGAAAATAAAAGATGATACATTACTTGTTTCTGACCGAGTTGGTTTAAATATGTTGGTGAAAATTTATAAGTTCATTTACTCTATCAAAGTTACTAAGGAGCCATATAAAAAGCCTTTTCTTCAATATATTCAGGGTATTATTTGTCACATTTACTGGCAATATATTGTATATCCTAGTGCTAAGACAACTTAAATTCCTTTGGCCAAGTAGTGTGTTTCGACGAGGGATATTTATTCCAGTTCTGTCTTGAAGTCTAGTGCACATTTCAAGTTTTTGTCCATTAGAGAAGAGCTTCATATTTTTATGTATAAATATGATTGATGACTGAACAAATAACTGTCGTATGTTAAGCAACATGCTTTGTTGATACAGTTCACATGTTGGAAAAGTTGGTGGCCTTTTGTACATAACTTTTAGAATGAAATTCTGGCATGTATTTACCTGAGCCAAATGTGAATCAAGTATTCCACCCCAACCATTTATTCCATATTGTAGTTGTGACTGGACTAAGGCAAAATATACAGTTCTCAAGACTTTTGCTGAAAGGATATTTCTGATTCTGTAAAATATATAAATTAACTTTTGAAGTTTATTGGCCAACGTTGATGCATGCATATTCCATTTTAAATGACTATCTATAATAACCCCTAAATATGTAGCATTCATTGACTTCTGTAGGGTATAGCAGTTGCATCTTTCGCCATTGTTACAAATTGGTGTGTGGATCTTCAGTGTTAAATTGTCTGTGGGTTGTAATGTTTTGTTGTGTGAGAAGCATAGGTATTATGTTTTGGTTTCATTTAAGGTAAGGAGGTGGTTTCTTAGCCATTTTTGGACTGTAGCAAGGGTTTCTTGAGTTCTATTAAAAGTGTCCTCCCAAGTTGTTCCTGTGACTGTGACGACAGTGTCATCAGCATATGAGGTAATCATCGCATTACAGTTCAGCTTACACAAATCGTTAATATATAACAGAAAAAGAATAGGACCTAAAACTGTTCCTTGGGGAATTCCAATTTTTACTTCAGCACTTCTACTTAGAGTACCTTTGATTCGTACCTTTTGTATTCTGTTAAAAAGAAAGCTTTTTATTAGTTCTTGAGGAGTACCACGAATACCTTCCTTTTCAAGTTTTCTAATGAGTATATTGTGGTCTACGGTGTCAAAAGCCTTTCTTAAATCCAGGAACACAGAAATTGTTCTTTTAGAACTATCAATGGCTTTATACAAATAATCAGTAAGGGAGAATATTGCATCTTGAGTACTAGTGTTTGGTCTAAAACAAAACTGATTTGGTGACAATATGTTGAACTTATTCAGATCTGGTTTTGATGCATTTCTCTAGTAGCTTAGAGAGGTGGGTTGTGAGGGAAATTGGTCTATAGTTATTTAACTCTCTTTTATCATCTGATTTATGGACTGGGATTATGATGGCAATTTTGAATGAGTCTGGAAATTGTCCTTTCGTTAGTGATAAATTAAAAATATGGTGCAGTGGTTGTAGAATTTCTGAACTAATTATCTTAATTGTTTTACTAGAGATATTATCATAGCCATTTGCTGAGTTATCTTCTAGAGCAACTATGTGGTTTGTTATTTCTGATTTTGTTATGGGTATAAAAAAGATAGACTGAGGTTGAGATTTTGCAGTGCTATCACGTGCATTTGTGTTGTCAGGTTCCTTTCTTGTATTACTTATTTTTTCAGAAAGTTCTAAACCTATGTTACTAAAATAGTCGACAAATTTGTTTGCAATGGCAGCTGGTTGGGATGTTTCTTGTGAGTCTCTGATAAATATGCTGTCAACAGCTGAAGATTTATTTCCCTTCCTACATGTTAAATCATTAATATTTTTCCAAAGGACTTTAGAATTATTGGAGTTTGACATAATTTGTTTGGAATAGTACCTTTCTTTTGCTATTTTAACAAGCCTGTTTATCCAGTTTCTGTACAATTTATGTTTCTTAACAGTTTCTGGGACCTTATCACTGTTTGTAGACCTCTCCCTTTGTTTAACAATTTTCTGATGTAATTTATCTCTTATTCTAATAGAAGTTAAAATTCCGGTTGTGATCCATGGAGTAATTTTTTTAAATTTTGATCTTACGTTATTTATGGTAGTAGAGTGTTCAGAGATGTATTGAGTCAGTAACTTAATGAAACTATCAGCTGCTTTGTTAGCATCATGTTCAGTTATGATAGATTCCCAAGTTTCCTTAGTTACTGATTTTTTTAGAGTTTTATAATTTATTCTTACATTGTTCAAAGTATTTTCTCCTGTTTGTGGAGTGTATTTTTGAGATTTATTTTGTATGAGAAATGTAGGACTGTGATCTGTGATACTGGTATGCAGAACAAAAGGTCAAAGTTGCTGTTTCTGTGGGACTTAACATGTATGTGATCGATACATGTTCTGGATTTTGGGGTTATTCTAGTTGGTGAGTTTATGTACGAAATGAATCCATTTGCATGTAATACATTTAAATACTCATTTTTAATATTTTGGGCATATTGCCTTGTAGGATTTAAAATATCAATATTTATATCTCCTATTAATATACTGTGTGTAGCTGTAGGCAAGTGCTGGAGAGTATTTCCTAGTTCTTCTATGAATTTCTTTGGGCTTGTGGAGGGTGATCTGTATATAGCAAGTACCAAGTAACTTTCTTTATTATATCTGAAGTTGAGTAGGCTAGCATTTGCAGCTTTTAGTGTTTTTACAGTAGATATTGTAATATTTTGTATGAGGTTTTCATGCACATATATCTTTATGCTGTCATGGGTAGAATTTTGAGTTGGTATGAAGTATTCATTATATCCTAAAATAGCAAATGGTATATCCTCAATGAGCTGAGTTTCAGACAGTATAATGACATCTGGTTTATGATCAAGTTGATCGAGCATAACTAGCATACTTTCAAAATTTGTTATCATGCCACATATATTTAGGTGCATGATTTTAATTCCTGCGGTAAAGCTAATTAATTTGTTCAAGTCTTGAGTACTGTTTACAATCTTTGAAGTAATATCTTGAAAATTAAGGTCTACTTCATTATCTGATTTCTTACCGTAGTTGTTTTATTTGAGGGTACTTCCATAATTACTTTACACTCACTTAGAAACAAAATTTCCTAAAATATTGATTGATCACTTGGCTCAGGCAAACATACCTTCAGTTTCCTTGATTCCCATGAACTGTTGGTAGGTCAGCTGCAGTCTTGATTTGTAGAATCGGGCTGTTTTCATTTTTCCTCATGAAGATCTTCCCGTTCCTGGTCCATGCGAATTTATAATTAATTTCCCGTTTAGAATTCCTGGCAAGCCAATATAAGTTTTGGTTGTCTTTCGTTAAATGTTCATTTACGTACACTGTCGAGTCTCCCTTGATCTTGACATCTGTGCAAAGAAGTTTCCCATGTTTCCGTTTTTTGCTCATGATCATGTCTTTAGTTTGGCGGGAATAAAATTTTGCTACTATGAGGGGCGTTTTCTTCTTGCCATCCTTATCCGTAAAGGCTGGAAGTCGGTGGCAATATTCAATGTCCCTATCAGTTTCGATTTCAACACCAACTGCACCTGCCACTTGAGCCACAATATTATACACATTCTCCTGTTCGGAGACTGGTATCCCGGCGATTTCAAGGTTGTAATTCTTAGAGTATTGCTCCAAGTCATTAACTTGCCTTTTAAGTTGCCCATTTTGTTCGTTAAGCAAGCCATTCTCCACTTTAGTGTTGTTTACCTCTAGAGTGATTTGGTCAATGCAAGATTTTAGTGCGGTATTTTGCTCCAATTTAATGCATTTAACAGTACCCTAAAGCACTATTTTGAAACAGCATTCCCCATTAAACAAAGAACTATTCAAAATAACAAAACTAGCAATTGGATAACAACAGGGATTAGAAACTCATGTCAAAGCAAGAAATTTCTACACAAATTATATAAACAAAACCACACAACACCTGATTCAATTTATACTACAAAAATACACTAGCGTACTAAATAAGGTAATAAGACTAGCAAAGAAAATGCATAATGATGATTTTATTTCCCAATCATCTAATAAAAATAGGGCTATGTGGTCCGTGATAAAGAAAGAAACTGGAAAATCTGCTAATATACAATGGAACATTACACTGACCAGCAATAGTAAAGTGATTAATAATCCAGAGGAAATAGCAAACACTTTTAATGACGATTTTCTAGAAATTCCACAAAAAATTATAAATTAATCACAGGTAAATACACTAAATTCTAATAATAAAATAAATATATGCAGTGATTCTTTATTTTAAATCATGTCACAAGTGAGGAGGTAAGAATAGTTATAAAAGAGCTAAAATAAATTCTGTGCTGGCATTTATGGCACCCCTGATGCAGTTTTAAAGACATGTGCAGAAAATATTGTAGGGGACCTGAGAGGGTGCCCTCTACAATGTAATAGCTGGGGGGATGAAATATAAGTAGCTGGTGGTTGCTTGGAGCTCGTGTGTAAGAAGTGTCGATTATGGACTGGTTCGAGGGCGTGTAAGCACTCGAAAGGAGAACTCCCGCAGGTACTGTTTGTTCGGGTAGTTCGGAGATGCGATATCGGGAATAGGGGCGGTTTGGTGCTGGAGGCTCTGAACAGCTGGGTCGCTGTCTGGTATACTGCTAACGCGGGCAACGGACGGCTCGCGCTAAAAAGCGAGGTAAGCAGTCCGACGTATGCGGATAGCTGGTTGCGGGCGTCACGAAACAATTAAATAAGTGTTAGCCTGGATCCTACCGGGACGAGGGATGAAGGGTAGGATCTTAACAATTAAGCAAATAAACTAAATGACCAGATGCTTATCACAATCGAAGCACTAAGGGATGAGAGTGTGAATATCTGTGTGAGGAAGTGTAGATCGCATTAGACACTTACCCTTTGGCGTTCGTTGGAGCGGCGCTCTGCAGCGGTTTGGCATACAGTGACACTGAGGACGACTGACTGGCTGGCTGACTGACGGACTGACCTCGAGTTACCTCACCTCCCTAGTTTTATAGTCCTTTGAGTGCCGAGTGTGCGGAATTGCACATTTCACAGGATGTGAGGAGTTGGCCCGGGTTATTGGAGGTTGTTTCTATGTATTAGGTTTAGAATTTTGATAATGTATTCCAAAGGCGTTTGTATGGCGATAGATGTATGTGTCGTAGATAGAAGGAGATGGGGGTGCATCCGCCGGATGCAACAACTCCTTCGACGGAGCTAGTCATCGTCCTCGATGATGGGACGAAGACTAGGCCGTAGGGGTAGTTTGTCTTGTGTGTGTGGATGGTCATCTTCTTCTCTCTTGTAATATTTTGTCTCTTCTTTTCTTCTCTTGGGTTCTTCTGTTCTTGTATTAGATCCCTTCGGAAAGAGGGTGGTGACGTCGGTGGGGGTGTGTGGTTATCCCCGTGTGGGTTGAGGTGCAGAAGTGTAAAGCTGGTGGATGGAAAGGTGGGTAGTATCGTAAACGGAAGTGTGGGGTGAGTCAGTGTATAGTGCCTCGTAGAAGAAGACTGCCTCGGGTCCGTGTCTAGCGATCATGTGTAGGTGTTTTGGTGTGTGTGTGTGTGTGTGGGGGGGGGGACAATATTTCTGGGTCCAATTATATCATTTTTACAACATGGGTGCCCTGGGCACATAACAATGTATAACATGGAACATTGAATTCGTCATATAAGAGTACAATTCAAATAAAACATTCGTAAATAACATCGTACAATAAATCACAATCAAATCAAGAAATCAACACAAGGGGTGGCTACCCTGAGGGGAAAACATCTAAAAGGGTGGGAGCTACCCTCCGTCCGTGTTATGAAGGACGGGATGAAAAACTGCCCTCAGGTAAACAATGTACATACAAAACTAACAATGTGCAATAGGGGATAGAATAGAGATAGTAAAATAAATGCCTCGGTGTGTAAAGTTAGGGGAATATATATATATATATAAATGAGTTTATTGTGTGGGGGTAGAAAGGAGGCATTTTTTCAAGTTATATTTTAGAAGAAAGGAAAGGAAAGGGAAAATAACGTGTAATGGTAACAAATGTGGTGCATGTAACATGTGAACAGTGTGTATACATAAATCATTTGAACGGTGTTGGCCTTGCCATATCGGCCGTAATTGCATATAAATCCTTTGTGCCTGAGCACTAACATACACCTTTATAATTATCGCATGAACACTATTATCCCGCGGGAATATCTTTACAACGAGGAACCTGTGTCCTGCAGCTTAAACACTCTATGAGCTAAAAGTAACTTAGGCAATAATTAACCTATGGCCACTACATATAAACTAAACCTCTATGGATCGCCCCTGTGGGTGGACGCTCCATCTCAGTAGGGAAGATTGTCCCTTAAAATCAATGGGCATGATCCTCGCTACTGTATAACACCTCTCATTATAGGTGCCTTTTTGGGATCCGTCCAGCGGGAGTGGATATCCCACAGTAATCCCTAACCATGGGACGGATATCAGTTGAATGCTGGTAGAAAGCTGTTGGGAAGAAAGTGTCAGAGCCGGGGGTGTGTGGGCTCTGTGTGTGTGGAAGATGGTGCGACGGGCGCGTGTGTAGGGCGTGGGCAAATTTATACAAGGGACTATATACAAAACGCCACCTGTGGGAAAAGAAAGAAAATGGAAACCATGGTGTATAATGTCCTCTTCGCATGCCGCTGTGTTCTAATCTGTGGGGGTGTAAAAATACAAGTACAACATATAAGCATGGAGAAAAAATGTAAACAAACACAAGTGAACATCTGTGAATTATCATATGCGCAGGGCGCGTCTGCACGCCACATGTAGTGAAAGCACCTCTAGGTACTATATGGCTTCCACTGGTGTCCCACGCTTGAGCTGACCTGTAAAAAGGAATCATGTGGAAACATTATCGAACTGGTGTGGCTGACATGCGGTTAAAAAGGTGGACGCCGATCGATGATCAGTCGATCGCTCCAGTGTATGTGTCTCTTTCGTGTAATCGCATATCGCTGATTATCGCACATCATAGATCGCATATCGTACATCTCATCTCTCAATTTGTATCTCGCATCTCGTCAATCGCATCGTGTAAATCGCATATCGCATTTCGTCAATCGCATATCGTCGCGTATCTCGTTAATGGCATATCGTATCTCGTCAATCGTATATCGTCGCGTATCTCGCATCTTACAACGGTAAAGTATCCTATTGACGGTAAAGTATCTCGAGTTGTCTGGCTTACACGGCTGCGTAACATCGCAGTCTGAGGCCAATCGATGCTCGATCTCGCCATTGTAAGTGTCTCTTATATCTACTTATATACTAGTGTAGTGTATAGAAAAAAAATTGCTCGAAACGTTGACGTAACCTAGTGCCGAAAGACCCCTGGTAAGCTACTGTCTTGCAACAGCGGCTTACTTAATTTCCTTAACTAAGTTGCCTGCCAAATGCAACTGTCTTATTTACTAGATTTTTGATCGAGGGTCCTAGGGCATATGCATACTCTACTGGGGCCGGCCCCCAATAGAATACGCCAGACTGAGTCCTTGCATCCCTCGCCTCCTTAACCTAGATGTCGACTTCCCCCCCTTAAGAACTATTATGTTTGTATGTGTGGAGGCCTGTGTAATTGCTGCAGTATCATTTCGCAAATCGCATATTTCAAATTATATATCGCAAGGTAATACAAAGGTGTCCCCCCCCCTGGGGTAGGATCAAAGAGACCATCGGTGACCGTTACCTTGGCCAGGGGGGTGAATCGTGATTATTTCGTCAAGATTTTATTTGCGTGACGTGTGTAATGGTTGCCCAAGCCCTCATGACCCGAAATGTAGACAAGAAAAAACTCGAGGTCCACTGATCAACATGTAAGTGGGCAGCGTCGAATGCACTGCCCTACATTCCTTATTTAATTCAAGTTCAGTGGGCGTGGGATTCAACATGGGTGTGAGCGTCACGCAGTGTGTGGGTGTCCTCTTCACCGCACGTCCGGGTGCGGGCTGTGTTTTTTCACTTCCTTCGAACGGAAAACTTGTCTCCCGCCGTAGAGACACTACTTAACATATAAATTAACTAAAAGTCTAGTAAAGTTAGTCGTCCCTGGGTGGATGTTCTATCCCGTCCGACGCTGAGTGGGCTATTTCTCCCATCGAACCATTAAGAGTTCACCCGCAGGTCGGGCTTTGCTGACAGTAGTGCATAATGGGTGTAGCTCCCCGTCGCGTCGAGGGACAGGCTAGGTACACCCGTCAGCTTCGGCGCTTGTCCGCACTACGTCATCGCCGCGTCGACCTTCCGTCGTTCGTCAGAGTCCACGTCATGGGCTGTAATGGCCCTAAGTCAAGTCAACATTTACCAAGCGTCCATTTTCCAGTGGAAAATAGCGTCACATCATCCATAGTGCAAGTCTGTGCACAAACCATATAGTGAAAAGTGTCAAGCGAGTTGTATGTTTGTGTGGGGGTGGTATCCATTTCGGGGAGGGGGGGGGGAACTGTTTTGGCACAGTGCGCCTGGCTTTCAGATAGCTAGCTAATGTCAGCTGCGTTTATTCTTTCACATGTTAGTCGGAAAGCTTAGGATGTAGGATGGTGTTCTCCTGTTAGTGGGAGAATGTATACATGTTAAAGTTTTTAGTAGTCGGGGGATGGGATGGTTAATTAGGACTAGGGAATTGTGGTCCTAAGTGGATGTGGGACAAGCGTTAAAGGTAAAGAACGCTCTACTGGCAAGGGTAGGATTGTAATAGGCCAGGAACTGGGTGTACAGTACGGTTGTTATAGTCCGTACTGAAGTAGGTATGGGTAAGTATGATCTATAGCTGACATCCTGTCGCATGCAACGTTTAAGATCCCTATCAGGGTAAAAAAGGCATGCGGGATAAAAAATACAATATCTGATATAATCATGTCAGCGGATAATTATTTTACGCTAGGCTGTTAGCTTTATAGTCCAGAAATGTTAAATAACATATAGCCAAGAGCAAAAAAGCATGTTGTGCACCTCGGCAGTTGCATGACCGCCAAGTGCTTCGCATCAGTATGGGACGGGGGAATAATGTGTAAGGTGTAGAGTATAAATGCTGTGTTATGAGAGGGGAAATGTTGCTAAGCTTGGATCAACGTGCTGTGATTTATGGCATCTGCGGCCATATAACGTAGCACACTGCTGCCTGCAATGTACAATACATAATCTGCACTTATATACTAGATACCTTATATACTAACACTGGTCAGGTAAAGAGAAAGATCCTGGTATTATAGTAGCACTCTACTATACCTTTCTGGAATGGTCACAGGGATATGTCAGGATACCCTGTGATTGAAATCCCTCCTGTGGCATATCGTTTCGAGTGTGCTCTCAAAATAATCAATTGGTAGGGATGAGCTTGCTATATAAGTGGTGAATCCCGATGCAAAAGTATAACGGGCGCTGTCTGAAAATTCGCGTCCGCGAATGGTCTATCGGTATCGGCAGTGCCGACTGTCGCTGTGTGGGGAATATATCTGTACCTTAGATATTAGGTTGTACCTCTGTGCACCATCGTGCTCTGAACAAATCGTATCATCTATGAATATGTGTAGTGTCAGATAGCGGTTATCGCTGGGCGTAATACGCTGTGCTAATTGGCTATGGCGCTCTTTGGGAGTATCGTCTACTGGCGCGCTATGCTGATTGGCCGGGAGCTATATGAGCTATTAAAAGAAAATGGCGGTGTGTTTACATTGCGCGAGCTTACTGTCAAACGCTCGTGTCGTCTGATGACACGACTATGTGACGGCTTTGCAAAGTTGGCATGCGAGATAGCATGTGTATGACAGAGAGTGGCTGTTACTGCAGTGTGTCATTGTATATGCAATAGGAAAGCGAAGTATCGCTCTCCCAGGTGGGGAACGTTGGTGGGCATTCGCTATCATAAATGCGTGATACAAATGGGGCAAAAGATAGGAAGACAAAAAACTGGGGCCTCTATGTCTGCTGTATATAAAGTAGTGGTAATGTATTTATGCCTGTTGCGACCCTGTTCACGTGTAAGGCCCTGTGTGTCTGGTCGTAGAAAAATTCTGTCCGTGGTCTAGTCCCACTTACTCCAGGAAAATGCAGAAATGCTATGGGGCTCAGTAATAGTTCCCTCGGGGTGTATAAACTAGGCATATTTATGTGTAGGCAGTATGACTTGCACTGTATTTCGCAAATGCCTGACTGTCCGTGTGGTATCGTAATGGGCTCTGTCTACCGGACAACCTGCTGTATGGAAGTGACAGCTGTATGTTGTAGCACTGTAATGCAATGTGTTAGCAGGGGGAATACGTTCCATTAACGTGTATAAAATGTTTGTGTACACAAGTGCATACTTAGTGTTATTAAGGAAGCAAATCATTGGGCCTTCGTACATCATTTTCTACAAAACTTGGCATTCCTATGCCCATGGCTGATATTTACCATATATTAATTTTGGGAAGGGACTCTTTGATGCGGCTAACCGCAATACTCTTCTACTGAACGTAGGGTATTTATGGACCATGGACGTAGGGGCTGCCTGTATATATATATATATATATATATATATATATATATATATATATATATACACACTAATGGCTGGATATTTATCCTATATTGTTTTTGGGAAGGGACGCTTTGATGCGGCTAACAGCAATACTCTTCCACTGATCGTAGGATAGTTATGAGCCATAGCGTTAATGCTAAGCGTACATACATATGGTGATATGTATATTGATTTAAGTCGGCGCCTAATTGAAAATACCGATGTTTGGTTTGGCCAACGAATGATTGTGGTTACAAGTGTGTAAGTAATGTTTATCTAGCTATAATGGGATCGAAATGAGGACTTTTGGGTCCTATGGTAGCCTTGTGGCTCTTGTGAAGGTATATCGTTAATTTATTATTTAATGTTATGTCGGCATATGGCATACTATGACGAACAGTTCATAACTGGGCGTAGGGATGATAGAATGGTGCCCTGGTTGGACCGTTAGAGGAATCGCTCCAAGCACACGGCTTAACCATGAGTCCGATCCTTCGGAGGCTAAAAAAATGGATGAAATAATTAAAATTTGAGTGCATGACCCTAATCGTCGGCTAAGGATGATGACGCCTCGTTGGAGAACTGTTTGTTAAGCATGCCCTTATGACGTTATTGTGTGATCAATGCCACCGTTGAATAAAAAGAAAAATGAAAGATCCCATGTTAGGAAAAAAATATATAAAGGGGGCTGCGTGGAGAGTGACAGCGCCATATGTGGCCTGTATGTGTTGGCTGCCCTGCTATGTACAGGCCGAGATGCTGTTGTAGCAATACTGTTTCCGGTGTCGTGGATGGATCGCGCGTCACTGCTTAGAATGAGTGCGCTTTCCCCCGTGTGGGACTGAGTGAACTGCATGAGAGAATGTAACATGGATTTACAGTGTGTGAGAATATGTGACCTCTGTAAGTATGTCCTTACCCAATTTTCCCACAAGTGTGTGGTCCTGATGACCTGTTGTGTCCTATTGTAGGGTTATCTGGCCTGTGCGGAAGGCCGCTAAACTGTGTTATTGTGATAGCTTGTAATGATCATTGTGGATGCACCGAACTCGTGTTGGTTTGGTAAGGAGTCTGTGCCTATATTGATGCCTCACCAGTTGTCTGGCTGGGACTCATATGCGGGGGTGGGTAATAATACACATCTGTCCTGTTGGGGAGCATACCTTCCTGATCCCCGCGGAGGATGGTCGGGCAGTGGATAGTCCTCAAGTCCTCGTTCGCGTTGGACAGGGGCGTATTGAGGGTACGCTGGGGGAGGTCTTTCATAATGAGGACCGTTCCTCGCATAGTGCGGGGAGCGATCCGACCTGTGTTATTGTAATGGGGATCTGGACCTGTACCGAAGGCCTCTAACCTGTGTTATTGTAATAGGGAATGTCGGCCTGTGTGGAAGGCCGCTAGCCTGTGTTATTGTGTTGTCCATAAGGTTAACCGTAATCTACGTTTGTAATCGTATGTTGACACGTTATATGGAAGAAATCCTGCTAAGGTATTATCTGCCTCGGCGATAATTAAGCGGAAGGAGGTTGTAACCTCGCCTCAATGTGAGGTCGCTTCTGTAACCCGTGCACCTCGTGCTTGTGTGGGAAGTATTGCTACGCGTATCATCATCTTTCCGCGGTAATTCTAGTATGGCTGTTGCCATGTTATGTGGAGCAACTAATTGTTATGCTATGGTATTTTCATCTTCTGTTGGTCGATACCTACTGTGTATACGATTATGCCGTATATGTATCGTTATTAGTAGATAATGTTTATACAGGTATTCTGTGAATGCAGGGAAGTCCTACGGAGCCTGTTTTAAAGGTAAGTGAATCTTCCGTCGGTCAACTAATGGACATATGCCTGAGTGTGGTTCTTAGTGTGAAGATGTGACGCGGATATGTGTCCTGTCATACTAATGCGTGAGCTCTACTGTATGTGAAGGAGTCTACTACAGGTGAACCTTGCTGCGATTTTACGCTGGTACTCCAGGTGAATGGACTGTAGTACGCATGGCTGTGTATGCGTGTGTCCGGACACGTGCCTAGCAGTGCACGGCTGTGGCTATACGAGCGTGAAAGTTGCTGAGGCAATGTGATGCGTCGGCTGATAGCATCCGGTTGGGTGGGAATGACCTATGCTGGTTGCTTGTTTGGAAACAGGTGTTTCTCAGAACATATAATCCTTACTCTGGCCATTGCTATTTGCCCCAAGCGTAATATAAATGTACAATGGAAATAATACAATATAAATATATAGCAATACACTGTTAATTATTTAAGCATGCAACTTATAAGTAGGTAATATCTGGGCAATAAGTGGGACTGGTACCGACACGTAGTCGCGAATATGGCCTACCAGATGCCATTGCGCGCCTGGCGTCCGTGCTCTGCGTATGGTCCTGGGTTCGATATGTCCCTGGGAACTGATGGGGATGATGCGACATGTGTAGCTGCTACCGGTGCAATGTACATTTACGTGTCTTGCCCTCTATTTTCCTCTATATGAAAAGGGTGAGGTGGACCTGTGTCCTCTGTGTGGCAGTGAGTGTGATAGCTTATCGCTTGCGTTTCTTTGGTACTGGGTTGTATAGGGCAGTTTCTGTGCGGGGGCTGATTATCCCGTCGGGTGTTTCCTGATGTCTGATGGATGGGGATTCCGGTATGGGGTTTATAACCGTGTTTAGGGACTTTCGGGGGTGGGTTTTCCGATTGAGCGGGTTTTGTCCCTCCCCGCCCTAGTAGTTTTTTGGCCGCGTATAACCTCGGTTTTCCAGATATCGAGGTTGTCCCCTGGGCGCATTGCCTCGCCAGTTGTCTGGCTGGGACTCATATGCGGGGGTGGGTAATAATACCCATCTGTCTTGTTGGGGAGCATACCTTCCTGATCCCCGCGGAGGATGGTCGGGCAGTGGATAGTACTCAGGTCCTCGTTCGCGTTGGACAGGGGCGTATTGAGGGTACGCTGGGGGAGGCCTTTCTTAATGAGGACCGTTCCTCGCATAGTGCGGGGGATTGTCTGGCCTACGGTTTGGAGGGGTATATGTTGGGCGTGCATATTCCGGATATTGCTCGCGATGCCATAGTGGATCGTCCCTATATTGTGGATGACGGTTTGTTGGGTGATCAGGGGGGCGGATGTCCGCGTGGGCGTGTGTCTTCCCTATACTGTGCTGGGGGCTGTGTCTGCCTGAAGGGAGGTGAGTTGTTATGCCGGGGCACATCCTCCCGGTACTGCGAATAGTAATTCGCTTGCCTCACCGGGGGTGAATTACGCCAACCGGGGTGGGTGGTTCTATAATGATCCTGGTCATCCCCCTGTGGCGATCGCCATCTATCTTGTGGATCATTCCAACGTGGTCGGGCCTTAGTGCTAGCGTGGATAGCAGTTATTTTCATTTCCTGCATCTGTTGCGTTAAATCGTGTATTTGTTGATGCAGGTCACTGTTGTTCGCGCGGATGTGCTGATCCACCGATTTCTGCGTAATTTTGTTACCCTCCTCGATAAATTTGATATTCTCCTGGAGGTCTAGCACAGTATCGCTGTGTAGTGTGCAGAGTTTATCTACCAGAGACGGCCTCATTCCCTGCATATGGAGACGGACCTTCCGTCTGTCCGGCATTGCCCTATTGTATTTGTCACACATTAATAGTTTGGCATTAATATACGCCTGTGTGTTTTCTGTGGGACCCTGGGTGCGCGCCCTGATTTGATCGTACAACTCGTCCTCATCAGGGGTGAGTTGAAATGCGCGGATAAGGGATGCAGAAAATTGTTCCCAACTGGCGTCGGCTAAAACGGTTTCATTGAGCTCGTACCACGTTAGGGCGGATTTGGTAAAATAGGCCGGGAGGAGGCGTTTCTTGTCCTCAGCTGACCAGCTGTTGATTTTAGCCGTTCTATTGAACGCTTTAAGGTATTCATCGGGATCCTGCTTGTCTCCTGAATGCTTAGCAGGCTGTATCATGGGATACTTGGCTGGAATAGGCATATTGCCTCCGCAGGATATTTCGGGGTTGTTCAGGGGGGTGCGATCGATTGGGCTCTCTAGGGCGCCGTTAAGCAATGAAGCGTTAGAGCGTTCTTGGGTTTGGGGTTGATTGTTAACTTCGACCAGTGTGAGGTAGATGTTCTCAGCTCGAGAAGTACCCGGTTGGTGAGGGGTAGACTGTGGCACGTCCTGTGGGTTAAATTGTTCAGTACCCTGAATGTTATCCAGCGATAAATTATGGTCAATTTGGACCGTTTGTATCGTGGAAAGCGCTTTGTTGATATTTTCGCCTAGTGTCAATGCGATGGCTTGGATGTCCGCGATTAGCCCTCCGTTCGATGCACTCTGTTCAGTTTCGCCTAATTGCTGTAAAAGGACTTGTAAACCGTTGTAAGTTAGTTGTGTGTCACTGATCTGCTGTAATATACTGTAGGGTAATGTAGGGGTTAGTTCCTCGCTAGAGCAGCTATCTGAGGATGATCGTTGAGCGTTCTGTGCCTGCGCCCGTGTGAGGGGAGGGATATGTGGTAGTACGCTAGGGTACCTGACCCTGATGTCTAGAGCTGCGTCTTCAAGCTCGGCAAGTAATTTGCCTGCGGTTGTGTTCGAATATTAAGTTGGCGTTCCTAACTATGATTTTAGGGCGTAGTAGCTTGGTGGTAACGGCGAGGGTGTGGGCTGTGTCCCTAATTGCACGTCTGACTTTACTGAACTTCAGGTACCATAGCATGGATTACTATCTCTGCTATTTCTCCTATGGAACTAGGGATCTGGGGTGGTAAATTGCTTGTTTCTATATAGGGGTGGCTTCGGAAATGTTATATCTGATGGGGCGGGCTTGGGTGGGTACTAAATACTATCTGATCCGTCCTCAGAAAATTTTTCTCAATTTTGAGTGGCGTAGGCTTGGCTAGTAAGAGGTTAATTTTGGGATTTTTACCGTAGAGCTACATTGTTTGTTTGTTCTAAAACAACGTCACGGTACCTAGCGCTTCCACCAATTGTAGGGGACCTGAGAGGGTGCCCTCTACAATGTAATAGCTGGGGGGGGGGTGAAATATAAGTAGCTGGGGGTTGCTTGGAGCTCGAGTGTAAGAGGTGTCGGTTATGGACTGGTTCGAGGGCGTGTAAGCACTCGAAAGGAGAACTCCCGCAGGTACTGTTTGTTCGGGTAGTTCAGAGATGTGATATCGGGAATAGGGGTGGTTTGGTGCTGGAGGCTCTGAACAGCTGGGTCGCTGTCTGGGATACTGCAAACGCGGGCAACGGACGGCTCACGCTAAAAAGCGAGGTAAGCAGTCCGACGTATGCGGATAGCTGGTTGCGGGCGTCACGAAACAATTAACTAAGTGTTTGCCTGGATCCTACCGGGACGAGGGATGAAGGGTAGGATCTTAACAATTAAGCAAATAAACTAAATGACCAGATACTTATGAGATGTATGACTTTAATGAGTACTTCAGAATTGAAGTACTCCTGGAACTTGCAGAACAGTTATTAAACCAGATGCTTATCACAATCCAAGCACTAAGGGATGAGAGTGTGAATGTCTGTGTGTGGAAGTGTAGATTGCTTAGACAATTACCCTTTGGCGTTCGCCGGAGTGGCGCTCTGCAGCGGTTTGGCACACAGTGACACTGAGGACGACTGACTGGCTGGCTGACTGACGGACTGACCTCGAGTAACCTCACCTCCCTAGTTCTATAGTCCTTTGGGTGCCGAGTGTGCGGAATTGCACATTTCACAGGATGTGAGGAGATGGCCGGGGTTATTGGAGGTTGTTGCTATGTATTAGGTTTAGAATTTTGATAATGTATTCCGAAGGCGTTTGTATGGAGATAGAAGTATGTGTCGTAGATAGAAGGGGATGGGGTGCATCCCCCGGATGCAACAATATAATAAATCCTCTTACTCACTAAATAAACAGTTCAATTCTCTCAGGAACTTACCCGGATATTTTGAAGTTATCAAAAGTAATTCCAGTGCACAAAAACGGTCCAAATATGAATTAGATAACTATCGTCCTATTACCTTAGCAACTGGTATTGCAAAAATTTTGGAAAAAGTAATGCATAAGAGACTGACAAGTTTTATAGAAAAAATGAAATACTATCAAACTCACAACATGGATTCAAAACGGAAAGATCTACACAGACAGCAATTTATGAATGTAGTAATAGTATACTGAAATTAATTGACAATAAGTAACATGCAAGTGGTGTATTCTTGGATTTAGCGAAAGCATTTGATGTTGTTGACCATAAAATCCTCCTTACAAAACTAAATCAATATGTTATTAGAGGTCTAGCTAATAAATGGATAGAGTCTTACTTAACAGGGCATAAAAATACTAGGCCCTAAGCTTGAGACACAAGGATAATGAAACCAGATGACTTAATGAAACATTGTCCAATGAGGCTTGGTTGTTTGCGTGGTGGCTTGGTCGGTTGCGCGGTGACCTGTTTGGTTGCGTGGTGGATTGGTCGGTTGCGCGGTGACTTGGTCGGTTGCGCGGTGACTTGGTCAGTTGCACGGTGACTTGTTCGTTTGCACGGTGACCTGGTCGGTTGCGCGGTGACCTCGACGTGGCCTGGTCAAGTTGAGTCTCGTGCGGAGATGAGGATACCTTTGCTCTGTTGCTGTCATCGTTCTACTGGCGTAAGCGATTGGACGTCCTTGCCCGTTGCTGAGCCAGTGTGACAGTTCTGCGCCCAGGTCGGTCTTGCTGGCGTCCGTGGCCAACAGGAGTGGTAACTCTGGGTCATACTGCATGTGTACCTGGGGTGAGGTTAGGGCGTTCTTGATGCCTTTGTTTGACCTGTCGCCTTCTGGTGTCCAGATGAGAGGGTCCTTGAGCGGCATGTCCCTAAGTGGTCGGTCTCTGGTGGACAAATCAGGGTTGAACGAGCTGTAGTAGGTTGCTTTACCAAGAAACAGTTGGAGTTCTTCTGGTGTAGTCGGTTTCGGTGCTTCACGTACAGCTCGGATATATGCATCAGACTTGTGGATGCCTAACGCATCGATTTTGTGCCCAAGGGCTCACAGGGATGTATGAGCGAAAACGCATTTCGCTCGGTAGAGATTGAGGTTGTGGTGCAGAAACGGTTCCAAAGTGGTGCTGAGGGCCTGCATCTGATTTTCAAAGCTATCAGCAAAAACTATACTGTCATCGAAGAAACTTACGACGTTTGGGAGACCTTGCAGGACTGTGTCCATTCGCCGCTGCCAGATAGCGGGGATGTTAGCTGCTCCATTTACTGCTCGCGTTGGGCGGATCGGACCGTGAGTTGGTGTATTAAGCGTGAGAGCATGGCTGAACTCATCGTCGACCTCGAGATAAGTGTACGCGTCGGTGATATCCAGGTGGCAGAAGAGAGTGGTGCCTCGCATTCGGTTGAACAGATGTTCCACCTTGGGAATCGGATGTTCATCGATGATGATCAGTGGGTTGAGAGTAGGCTTGTAGTTGCCTGTGATCCTCAGTTTGCCATTCTTCTTGGCGACGACGTGCACTGTCGATGCCCACTCAGAGTAGTCCACTCTTTTGTAGAAGCCAGATGCAATTTTCTTGTCGCTTTCCTTGGCGTAGGCATCGCGGAGGGCAACTGGCACGTCTCGAGCTCGGGCGAAAACAGGTGTGGCTCCAGCCTTCACGTGCATCTTCGCTGGGGGACCTGAGACCTTCCCCGGGGTGTCGCTGAACACATCCTGGTAGCGGAATAGAATGTTGTCGAGCAGCTTCTGTTGTTCCAAAGTCAGAGCCTGCTTGTCTGAGAGCTTGTGGATTGGGTAGGATTTTCTGAAGAGGTGACCAAAGTCGATCTCCCGTAAAAACTCCGAAATCCACTCTCGGCCATAGAGCGATTCGACTTCATCGTCAACCCCGTAGAGATTCAGGTTCCTGGTTGTGGTTCCGATAGTGGTGCACACTGACGTTTTGCCAATGCATTTAATCGGATGGCCAGTGTAACTGGCAAAGTTACGATCGTTTCTCTGCAACACAAAACCTGGTTTTATCATACTTAGCTTTGATTTGCTCTTGCTTGAGCAGGGGGCGCCGGTGTCGAGTTCCATTTTGACGGTGGTTCCCTCTATGCTGACATCAACCAGTGGCTTAGGTGCTGCGTTTACCGATCCGATGACCTCGATTTTGCTGAAGTACTCCACGACGTCGAGGTTCTCTGCTGGAAACTCTTCTTCGGTCACGTGATTTGTTGTTCGATGTTTCCTCGATTTCGATCGGCAAACTTTTCTGATGTGACCTTTCTTGCCACACTTCAGGCACTCAGTGTTGAGGAACCTGCACTGACTGCTAGGGCGAGCTTCACCGCTCCCTGCACATGTTATTGGCTGTCCTGGGATGGACTTCAGTTTGGCTGGTGTGTCCCTTGGTACTGCCTGGTTAGGTTGTAAGACCCTTGACTTCGATGAGCTGACTTGCTGCGTGGCGGTCGCTGGTTGCTGTTCTTCCTGGACAGAGGCTTCTCGTATCCAGTCCGATTGGTTGATTCAGACTTAGCGGAAGCAGTTTTGACCTCGTCGGTGGTGATGCGAGTAGCTTCGAGTGCGTGCACGATTTCAGATGCCGCGGTGAAGTTCTCTGGTTGTTTTGCTATAATCTCTTCGCACATTTCTCGTGATTCCAACCCTGCGAGCATTTGTTGAATTGACATGCGGTCAAGGAATGTGACATACTCACAAAACGTTGCAGCCTGCCGCAATCTTAAGGTGAAGCTAGCGATGGTTTCTCCTTGCTTCTGCATTATACTCCGAAATTTGATGCTCTCGGCAAACTTGTTGCGTGTGGCGTCGACGCCCGACATAACATTAAATGGTCATCGAATAGAAAATAAATCAGAAACGAAGTTTTTAGGATTATGGATAAAACATGACTTGAAATGGAATATACATATACAATATCTGAATACTAAACTGAACTCGATGTGCTTTGCGTTACGTATTTTGAAAATTTGCACAAGCATGCACACATTATGAAATACTTATTTTGCTTATTTCCATTCATACTTAAGATATGGGGTAATATTTTGAGGTATGTTACCAGATGTACTAAGCACGTTTAAGATACAAAAGAGGGCGATTAGAATTATGGCAAATGTAAACACTAGAGAATCATGTAGACCTCTGTTTAAAGATTTAAACATTCTCCCACTGCCCTGCACTCATATCTTTGAAAGTATTATGTTTTTTTAAGAATTTAACGAATAAAGGTGTTTTTTTCTTAAAACAAACAACGATGTTCATCGGAATAAAACAAGACAAAATCAAAACATTCATATTTCACTCACACACACAAACATATATCAAAAATGAACTTTTCACACAGGAGTTAAATTATGCAATAAACTACCCCAGTATATAAAATTTGCACCAAAAATAAAAACCTTTGAAAGAATGTTGAAAGCTTATCTGCATTGCCACTGTTTTTACTCTGTAGTTGAATACCTTAGCGTATAGTAGCGATGAAATCTATAATCATATTTTACTTTTCTATTATAATTGTAATACCCAGCTGTAAGTTATTGTATTTATAGAATTAATTTTTCATATTGTGATAATGGAGTAGGGTAAATAGTTGTCTAATAAGATTGTATCTCTTAAGATCTGTTATTATAATAAGTTATAAATTGTTATTGTATTAGTAATAAATACTTGTAATAATAATAATAATAATAATAATGCATTTTATTTATCCCTTAACGAGTCAAGGACTCATATACAAAGGAATTGTACAGTTTTATCTTATTGGCGACAAATTACAATACAATGTTTAGTTTACAAAGTTTTCAGTATGAAAATATATACAACATATTGCAGCTTTCATAAGTTTTTGTTCACAATGTGATCTTCTTTTGTCTTCTCAGATTATGAAATTTCTTCAAACTGACATTTTATAATCATTCCACATAAACTGTTTTAGCCTCCTTTTAAAGATTGGTAGGCTAGGTGCAATTTTTATATTTTCTGGTAGTCTATTGAACTTTACAAAGGCACTATACTTAATGCTATCACTGCCATATTGTTTGGAATTGATATGGAAAAGTGTTATGTCGTCTGCATGTCTAGTTTTGTAAGCGTGTAAATCAGATTGTTTAGTGAAGTTTAAATTTGTGTGGATTCTGTTGTGTAGGATTTGGTACATCAGGACATTTGATTTGATTTCAGCATTTAGGGCTACTGGTTGAATTTTACTCGTAATATAAAGGTGTTTGGTTGGTGTTAAAAAGGGTAGTTATATATATTTCTTATGGCTCTATTCTGAATTACCTCAATTTCCTTTTTTTTAGGTAATTTGAGCATTTTATCCAAATTGTATTCAAATATTGTAAGTGGCTATGGATTAAGGAAAAATACACTTTCCTGAGTAGATATTTGGGGATATAGTAGCTCTATTTTTTAATTTTATCATCCCAGTGGCAGGTGATATTTTTTTTACTAATGCATCAATGTGCTTTTGCCAGGAGAGATTTTCATCTATTATTAAGCCTAGGTATTTGACAGATGAGACCCTTTTACGTGCCTTTCCATTCAGCAATATATTCTGAGTGATGTCTAACTTTGTGCTACGCTTAGATATTATTAAATAATTTGTTTTATCTTCATTTATTGTTAATTTATTGGACTGGGTCCAGCCAAGTATGGTATTCATGTCCTCCTGCATGTGTGTAATCAGCGTGTTGGTGGTGTACGCATTGTAAAAGATGCTTAAGTCATCTGCAAACAACGTTATATTACCATGAAAACGGAGTGTTGTTATGTCATTAATATATATTGAGAAGAGAGAAGGACCCAGTATTGATCCCTGGGGCACACCGTGGGTAATATTAACTTCCTCACTTCTGTAGCCATTTATTTCAATATACTGCTTAAGATTAGATAGGTAATTTTTAAACCATGTCCAAGCTACTCCTCGGATACCTGCTTTATCGAGTTTCCCTTAAAGAATTTCATAGTTAAAAGTATCAAACGCATTTCTCAGGTCTATGAAAAGGCCACTCGCTGTCATCTTATTGTCTAAGACATCCTGCAAGTTAGATATAATATCAATTGTGGCTATTTCTGTGCTTTTCTCGGAATCCATATTTCCCTTTGTAGAAGTAATCATTATTATTTAAGAAATTAACAATTCTGTTTTTACTACTGTTTCGAGTACATTGGATATGGGTGGGTGGATGGAAATGGGTCTGTAATTGTCCGGATTGCTTTTGTCACCTCCTTTATAGACTGGTATGACCCGTGCTATTTTTAGATCATCAGGCACCAGACCAGTCTCTAACGATAAATTAATTAAAGTAGTTAGTGGGCTACTTAGCATGTCAATGGAGTTATTTAACAATTTTACTGACATACCATCTTTGTCTTGGCTACTTTTAATTTTAAGGCTTAATATAATGTTGAGAATTTCCATCTCATTAGTCGGGGTCATAAATATGGAATCTGTATTGACATTAATTTTATTAACTTTCTTCCCTGTGAGGATGTTTTTGGCTAACTTGTGTGCTATGTTTATAAAGTGAGTGTTTAGAGCATTGCATATATCTTCTTTTCCTGTGAAAGATTTACCGTAAATTATTATCTCACTGGGACCATCTTTGTTTTCAGTTGTGCAGTTGTAGATCATTTCATTGATTACTTTCCAAGTATATTTTATGCTATTGGCGTTCAATGTTAATTTATGTTCATAGTATGAGGATTTCAGTTTCCGTTTTAAAGCTGTCACTTTGTTCCTACATATTATGTGCTCATCCTTTAAGAGGTTGTTGTTTCTGTGAATGATAGTTTTAAGTTTAGCATGTAGTAGGTCCCTTAGTTTTATTACCTGAATTAATTCTGTTATCCATGGGTTATTGTGGTTCTGGTGTATTTCCTTCAAAGGTGAGTCAGTGTTTTCTTTGTAGGGTGACTGTGTCAAGATTTTGTGATTCATGGAGATGTAAGTTTCGTTTAGATCATCTAAGCAGTCTATTTGATTGAGATCATTGAGGTACGATTTGGTTACATTATATTTGTTTAGTAAGTTAATATTTGTATCACCAATGCATAAGGAAAGATTGGCATTGTTTTTCGAGAGAATGTGCTCTAGAGATTGCATGAATTTTGTTGCGTTATTTATGTTACGATTATATACTGCAATTGAATCGGTTATTGGAAAAAGGAAAAATGTCCAAGCTACCATGTTTTGAGAAAACTAGAAAAAACTTAACAGCATTCAAAATATTGCTCCTGGAGTTTTGTGATACATTGCAAAGTTGTAAAGCTGCACAGGAGGAACATTATGGCAGTCAGATAGAGGTTGTTTTCACCACTGATAAAAAGTAATTTGAGGTAAAAAGCCTTGGACATTCTTCCTTTTTCCAACAATTCAATTTGTCTAAGGTACTAAAAACTATTGATTAAGTCGCAGTAACCAATTAGTTTATTGCATATAAATTCACAACTGATAAAACATAATATTTTTAGCTTACATACCACACATTACAGCAATTCCTTACATCAAATCATTTATTTTGCTTTCATTGTCCTAATCAATTTCTACATCAGACTGATCATCACTTCTTGTCGACCAATGAACAATGTTATTATAAAATCCCTGATACTCTGAAGGAATGTACTTGATGATTTTCTGAACATCTTCGATTTTCTTACGGTTGAGAGGAACTACTTCTTTGAGTGCTTTGTCTGCAGGACCTGTCGGTATCTCTAGTCCCTTAAGAAGCCTGGAGGAGGTGAAATTTAATTCATCAATAAACACCGATGCACATATGTAGCCTGGTAGCTGTGCTTTTATTTTAAATGTCTATAGCTTGCAAGTGAGAACTTCACTTTCATTTGGCTGTCCAAGGCAGTACAACTTTTCTTGAAATATGGAGGCCACCACTGCTTAAAATCAAGTACATCTTCATATTCCATGATTTCGGCTTGAAATGCATGAGGCTTCTTTCTACAGTTCACTATAATTTCAACATACTGTTCAACTGAATACACCCTGTCTCGTCATCCTAACACTCTTTTGATCACAGAAAAATCCCTGTCACAAGGTAAGAAAGTGTGGCCTCGTATGGGAAATTATTGGTGAATTGTTTGAAACTTTCCAATCATGCTGAGATACGTCAAAAAACGAACAACAGTGTTGTTCCTGTTTTTTCCAGGGCAGGAATCACTAAAGATGTGAAGCTCTTTGACCTTGCCAGGAAGTCGACGTAAATAATCATACAAGAAGCACACCTCGTTTGGACCACGATTAGCTTGACCTTCATGGTAGCAATAAAACTGAGCTGTGTTATTCTTCAGGTTTTGAATTCCAAATACAAAAAGCCAGAGTTTTCTTTAATAAAACATTTCCTGTACAGGCAAACAAGGCAAAGGGACATTCTGCATGTAGTCAAAAACTATCCCTACTACATCATCTCTTACTGCACACAGTTTAATGATTTCTTCTTGCTTTTTATAAATCTTTGAAGCCCTACGCTTATGAATAAGCAACTCCGCAACTGCAACTCTTTTTGCCGTTTCGTTTAGAAAAGGAGATTTGATCTTGGCTCCGGGTTCTTCGCAGGTGGAACACACGTCAACTTGTGGCCGTCCAAATCTATACTGGAAGTTTTCTTTAAAGTATTTCAAATAAAATTCATATTTAATATTCAGATTAGGGTTCTGTTCACAAAAAAGTGCATGCATTTTTGTCACATTTAGGTCTGCATCCAAGTAACGAACAATTTTCTCACTGTAATCTGACTGATGAGTAGGAAAACATCAAATATATTCATCTATCTTGGCAATAACTTCTGGTTTTAGAATATTTCCTCTATTGAGGTGTCGTCCCCAATTATCATTTGGAGATTGACCATTAACGAGTAGTGTTGTTAAGCGAACAATGGCCTTATCAATTATAGCATGTAAACTTGAATAAGCTTTGCGGCACACGGGAAACTTCTCAGATCCTTTCATAACATAAAATTTAAATGTACCCTTTTTCACACATATTGGTTCCTCTTTTCTACTTCTTCTCCTTGCTACTTGCGTATACTCTATCAGTCCCATAAGATACAAATCTGTCTCTTTCTTAGTTTTGCCATCATACACAGTAGAGATAGTAATCATTTGCTCCTTCTCCGTAATTCTATCAAAACACTTCTTTCGGCAACTGCAAGAAACATACAAGAGAAATAAATTAGGAAAATATAGGCCAAAGTAAAGGTTATGCACATTTAAACTATATCCAAGTGATTGTTGTAACATTATGTTACGCGGGGGTGGTGTCAGCTCAATGCCGTTTTGGACCTACTGGCTTTGTAAGTTAGTGCCAGTACCGGGAATCGAATCCAATTCGCCAGAACAAGGAGCTAGAATGCTACCCCGGGACGGTCCTCATTCATAACACTCTATGAAATATAGGCCTAGTCACATACATATTACTAAAGAACATTATCACACATTAGGGTAACCAACTCTTCCAAAATAACTGAGTTTTTAACACCACTAAGTCATAGATGCTGAAGTAACGAAACTACACGGTACCGGTAGTTACCAACATTGAGGTCCAGTAGATTTTGGCGGTACAACAACACCTTGCGAAGTAATGTATTGCTGGCCCAATTATATGGCTCTCT
The DNA here is from genome assembly GCA_946902985.2 of Meconema thalassinum. Taxonomy (NCBI): domain Eukaryota; kingdom Metazoa; phylum Arthropoda; class Insecta; order Orthoptera; family Tettigoniidae; genus Meconema; species Meconema thalassinum. The sequence continues at coordinate 302,621,322 of OX336393.1, forward strand.
TGCGTTTCTCTTTGCTATAATCAGCAGTATTTCTAATGCCTTTTCTTCTTGGTCGCATTTCATTGTCACTTACGCTCATTGTAATGCTATTCGTCACTATAATCTTTTCAAACTCACTGTTTATTACCAGCAATCGCAAATGGCAGTGAATAACTAATCCAACAGAAGAACACTAGCTCCTCGAACGACGGCGCTGTTCACGGCAGTTAGTGGAACAAAGACGAAAGTCCGGACAATCTTCCCTTTTCCAATCACCCGAAATTACGATGGCCTGTTGTTCCCAGGGTTTTACTTCGAGCATACAATAGGATAGAGAGGGCGCCGGTTATGCTTCTATCGGCCGACCGTGGGGCCAAAATAAGATCAGCTGATGTTGGGCAAAACAAAGATGTCTCCCATAAGAATAGCATTATGAAGTGACTTAAAATCCCGATTCAAGCGTATTCCTTGTGATTAACAGACAATTTCTGTTGAAGGTGGCGATAACTACAATTCCTTCTGAAAATTGCTGTTCTTTTTTGTATGAAAAGTGTGAAGTATAATCGTTATATGCGATATTTTGGTAGTGTTGGAATGCATAGGTGACGTGACATGGTTAGGAAATTATAAAATGGTGAATAAAATATGTTTACGTATAATTTTTATCCGTAATAATTGTCTGACTTGGTTACATTTGTAATATTTTTACATATCTAAAATAATAAACTCTACAAAGCATACTAGCATACTTTTTAGTGACATGTAGGCCCTATGCTTCTATTATGCTGGCTTTGCTTTATAAATCAAGAAAGTTGGCCGATAATCACCCGATCGGATCCATTAACCTGATTATACTGTAACTATCATCAATGAAAATTTGTAATTTACTCAAGTGTTCCGGAAATTCAAAACTAGTTGGAACTGATCCTTTCAGAAGAAATGGATGACCAAACCTCTCTTTATCAAAGCAGCTAGGTTCAAAATACTTTGAACAAAGTTTACTATATTTTGATGGCTGAAATCCCTCTCTCTTCATATTTATGGTCCATAGCTTAAGCAATTCAGGGTCTGAAGGGAAGCTGAAATAAGCGAATACATTTAATTATTCGTACGAAGTGATAACCAGCACTGCATCTTAAAAGAAAACCAATGATATCCCCACTCCCAATATTTATCACCTACAGCAATAAATCTTACAAATATCCTAATGTTATCCCCTTCCCCTCCATATTTAGTCAATTCATTTTTGGTGGCTAGGGACTTCCGGGTCATCAGCCCTGTGTACTTGAGTATGTGTTGAACTTGTCTGATTACTTAAATTTCTGTGATGACTGCAGTAGTGTGTATAGCTGCATTGGTGGTTGTTAATTCATTTAACCGGCTTGTGACATCATGGTCATCAGCACCGTGTAGTTGGGTGTGGGTTAAACTTGCCTGATAACCTGTATTGATTTTTTTAGGGACAGGGATGAGGTAGGTGAACTAAGGTGCTATCGCAGCATTTGCCTGGAGGAAGTGTGGAAAAACCTGGAGGATAAACCACAATCGGGATAGTCGCAGTCAGCGCCGGGATTCGACCAGCGATATCCGAGCGTGCTGCATGATTTAACGAGCACGGCTACGCCGCTGGGTGCCAGCTGTATTGGGGAAATGTATGTAATCAAGTCTGTGTATTTTAGGTCATATATTTTAATTCTTACCCGTGAAAAGATAGCCTGTTCCCTTTTTCAAACCTCTGACTGCAATTGTAAGCAGGGCTATATAACTTCACATGCAGCCTCTTACATAAAGGAAAATGCGTATTTTATATATTTGTAATATATTATACTGCAAAAATGGGCTCGTATATCGATAATTATTAAGTATAATCTTTACGCTTACGCTGACAACTTGGGCATGGACGCCATTTTATACCAAGATCAGCTGATCTTATTCTGGCCCCATCTTCCGCTGGCAGAGGCCTCTCTATCCTATTGTATGCTCGAAGGGGTTTTACATGGACATTCATCCTTCTTCTACCAATCGACGCGTCGATGTATCGCGAGCAAATTGTAGTATATCTCAGGTCAATTTTGAAAAAATTGGACATTCTTCCTTTTTCCAATCACCGATTCAATTATATTAATAGTATGCAGATTATTGAAACGAACAGTATCATTTCTTATAAGCTCTAACTGGATCAAGCTATGGTTACTCTCAACTAGGTTAAGAACATTTATATTCAATTTTTTATGGACATAAACTCCCACGCTTCCACCATCCTGATTGTCTCTGTGTACAAATGCAACAGAATAGTTGTTTAGGTTGAAGTATTTAGCTTCATTACTTTTCACCCAAGTCTCGGTTACCACTATGACATCTAGATTTTCCACAATATGTATTTGTATCTCGATATCTTCTAGTTTATTTTTTAGGCTTCTGCTATTTAGGTAAAGACACTTGATTTGGCTAACCTCATTTTTAGTGTCTGCTATGTAGTCGTAGATACAGTCATATTTAAGCTCATCAATTGATGTGTGTAGGTCAACATCAACTAGTAGGTCCATGCCTTGAATCATTATTATTACCGTGAATGGGATGGCTGAGCCTTGTTGATGAAAGAGTCTTTTACTAGCGTTTCAATGTCTTCTGGTGAGGTGATCCTGCTAGCCTTGTCACTATCTGATTTACGGACGAAAATTTTACAGTCCCGGGTCCAGACGTATTTAAAACCTAAATTGCGGAGGTCTCTTGCCTGTTTGTGAAGTACTTTATTGGCTGGCGTCAAATGCTCGTTAATGTAGATAGGCCTAGCCCTTCCATTGATTCCTGCATCACTTGAGTTCAGGTTGGGTTGGGATCTTTTGCCTGTTAGAATTGCGTCTTTTTTTTTAGCCGGCTGCCGAATTTTACTAGTAAAGGATGTGGAAGACCTTCTCTGCGTTGGGGTAGCCGATGGCAGGCTTCAATATCGGACTCAACAACTGTGACACCCAATTGGTCAGCGATAGTCTTGACAATTTGAACGGGGTTTTCGTTTGAAGTGTGCGGCACGCCATGAAGCTTTAAGTTGTTTCGCCGAACATACTGTTGAAGCTCGAGATTCTCTTGCTTTAACAATTTGACCTCACTGCAAGCGATATTCTTATCCTTCTCTAACTCACAAACCCTTTGGCTGAGCGTTGTTATTTCTGACAAGGCTTGCTTCCGAGTTTGTGCGGCAGTTGAAAAGTCACTTTTCATACCATCGAAACAATCAGAAAAGTTTGTCACGGACATAAGCATGTCATTCCGAGTCTTTTCATTATTTTCGAGTTTTGCCAGTCGGAGGTTGATTTCACAAACAAGATCGTGTAAATCTGGCTTATATACATTCCTGGCAAGATGGCGTCACAGTGAAAGTGTAGTGAAATAGCAGCTAGTGTAAATACTTGATAAAAGTGGTAAAATATTATAACAGAGGTTTAAAATCTATAAAGTTACTTTCCTTAGATCAATTGTAACACGGAATATTGATAGTATTTAGAAATTCTTATTGATAATTTAATAAACTTTAACTAAGTTGTATCCAAAGATTCGGTGACTTCTTCAATCACTGTTTGAACCAAGTAGAGCAGTGGTGCTTTCACGAGACTTCACCCGATTTGAAGATCACATTCTTCTTTATTGGTAGGTAATTAGATTAATTCTATTAGGTAGTAATAATTAAAATAAATTTAGTGTAATTTGGTGTAAACATCTAGGCTAACTTAGATCTCTAGTATGACGACAGTAAACAGTGTTAGCGTCTCGTCAGGTAGTGTAACCGTAACGGATTTATGCTTGCCGTGCAAAATAAAAGTAAAAAATGCAAATAAAATCATCACAAGATCTCAGGTAAAATTGAGTGAGGAGAAAAGTGAAACCGATTGTCGTAATGTAGGCCTACCGGTACCGTCATGCGAATGTCATAACCTGAGAAACGAACTGTCCTCAAAAGACGAAATTATAAAGCTGCTAAAGGAAGATATTGCTAAGTTAATGGAAGAGATGAATAAATTAAAAGGAAACAGAGAGGAAAGCAAGGAAACTTGGTCGACAGTGATTGCTGGTAAGGCAAGATTGAATAAGCCTAGGCCTATAAATGGAGTACATGTAACTGAAATTCCCGTCTCAAATTCATTTGGAGTGCTTGTCGAAGGAAATGATGACTTTCCTCAAGAAGAAAAGAAGAAAGTGATAAAGAGAAAATCCAGGAAGATGCGGATATTTGCGGATAGCCACGGGCGAGATGTAGCAGCAAGCGTATTGGAGAGAAGCAGAGAAACGGAGGTCACTTCGACAGTAAAGCCAGGAGCTCAAATTGCAGAGGTCACGAACGAGATGATAGGAGAGTGAGCGTCCCTTACTGCAAAGGATTACGCAGTGATCATCGCTGGAGCAAACGACGTCTATAGAAATGAGAGTAAAAAGGTAATCAAAGATTTAAAGGGTACATTGCCATCCAGGCAAAAAGTCATTATTGTAAACATTCCGCAGAGATACGATTTAATTCCCAAATCATGTGTAAATGTAGAAATAGAGGCTACAAATGGAAAAATTCATAAAATTTGTAAGAGTTTTCCAAATGTCCAAATTGTAGATGAAAGTAAATTAGACAGGAAGTTCCACACTCGGCATGGCCTATACTTAAATAGATTAGGAAAAGAGTATCTTAGTGATGAAATCTGCAAAATTGTAAATTCAAATGGTAAGAATAATTCAACAGTAATATCATTAGAGTGGAAGCAGGGAAACTGGTAGAAGACGCCAAACGTGAGGTTTGGCATTCATATCTTTTGAAGTCAATTTTAATGGAGTGCAACAATGGTATTTCGGATTTGTCTAGCAACAATAATAATAACAATTATGATAATAATAATGTAAATAAATCACCAACACAAGCTTGCAAAAGTAACAAATTTAAAATTTACCACCAGAATGTCCAGTCTATTTATAATAAAATTGATTACATAAATCCAATGCTTAAAAATGAACCTAAAGACATCTCAGCACTATGTATTTCAGAACATTGGCTGAAAGAGGAACAACTCGAATTAATTCAATTCCCCGGGTTTATACAAGCTAGTAAATACTCTAGATCTTATATTAGCCATGGTGGTACTTGCATCTTCTTAAGAAATAATTTAGATCATGAACAGATAACAGCTTATGATTATCTAATTATGGAACAGGATTCTGAATTCTCTGCCGTAAAAATACAGCAGTTTAAGTTAATAATTGTATGCGTATACCGTTCTCCGTCAGGAAAGTTTCCTTTATTTATAGATAAATTAGAATTGTTACTCAATAACATGAGCAAAGTAAATTTCGATATAATAATTTGTGGGTAAGTAAATGTGGATTTCTTAAAATTTGATAGAAATTGTGAATTATTAACACAGTTACTAATTTCCTATGGACTGAAACCTACAGTAAATACCCTAACAAGAATTACAAAATTTAGTAAAACCACTCCTGATCAAATTTTTATAAATACAGATAAATATCACCATTCAATAGAAGTCTATTGACCGGGTTTTAGTGACCACCATGGACAAACACTGAGTTTTGAAGTATCCGAAACAATCAATAATAATGATAATGGAGTAAAATCAAAGTGCAGGTCATTCACTGAATCAAATGTTACATATTTCAATGACTTATTAGGTAGATTTTATTAGAAAGCTAACTATTGCAATGGGTCCCATGTTTCGACTTCCGGAAAAATTTCGTCATATCTTCGCGTTTCACATCCCCCAGACCCCAAAACCACCGTCAGTTCAAAAGTTTATATATAATTTATGTATGTATATGTATATGTGTATATATATATATATATATATATGTATATCAGTTTCTTGTGTACACGATAACTGCCGTAATTTTGCACCAATCACTTTGAATTTTTTACCGAATATGTATACCTATAAAATCTCGGTCGACTTCGTTACTGGGCTAAATCGGTCGAAGAGGGTGAAGATGGGGGGCTTTTTTCGAAAAAGTGAAATATTGTTATAACTCTCTTAATATGTGACATATCAAATCCGTTCAACGTTCATACTTTGTGTCGGATAAGGCCCAAAAATTTATGTTTGAAGAGTTTTTTTTATAGCACCAACCATTGACCAACGGGGTGGGAGAAAGTGGGTTTTTCGGGAAACATTAATCATGTCTCTCTTAATAGGCACAATATCAAAACCGTACAAAATGGACAATATTCCCCTAACAATTACCTAAAACTTCTGTCTGAAAGAATTTTTGATATGACCCACCATTACGCCAAGGGATGAGAAAAATGATTTCGGAATTATAAGAAAATGCCAAGAGCTATCAGAGATTGCCATGGCAACACTACTAAATTGATGAGGGATGAGCCATCATTGTTGCCATGACAAAACACTTGCACGAGATCAGATTCAGTATTTCCATCTGACTAAGTGGGAAGCGGCTTCGGTGACGTAACTGGTAGCATGCTGAATGTCTATGCCCAAGGTCGCGGTTTCAAAGCCGGCCGAAGTCGTCGGATTTTCTAAAAGCGCTAAAATCCCTCAGTATGCTTTCCTTTGGAGGGGAAGTTCCAACGATCGGTGCGAGTTGCTGGTTGGGGTGGTATCTAGTAGCCAAGTTCACAGCTAGGTGTCGTTGACGGTAGTACCTGGTAGCAACATTAGGAAATACTGCTTGAAATTGACCGTCTGCAGTCCTTACCTGAATTAAGACAAATGCAGCCATTACAATTCACACCGTTTATCAGACAGATTCTACACTCACCCAAAGTACACGGGGTTAGATGACCGCGTTGTCGCAGCCCCTAAACTGAGGAACCAACCAGAGGTAGATTTCATTAGAAAGCTAACTATTGCAATGGGTACCATGTTTCGACTTCCGGAAAATTTCGACATATCTTCGCGTTTCAGATCCCCCAGACCCCAAATCCACCGTCAGTTCAAAAGTTTATATATAATTTATATATATATATCAGTATCTTGTGGACACGATAACTGCCGTAATTTTGCTCCAATCACTTTGAATTCTTTGCCGAATATGTATACCTATAAAATCTCGGTCGAGCTCGTTACTGGACTAAATCGGTCGAAGGGGGTGAAAATGGGGGGCTTTTTTTTTTCGAAAAAGTGAAATATTGCTATAACTCTCTTAATATGTGAAATATCGAATCCGTTCGTTCATACTATGTATCGGATAAAGCCCAAAAATTTATGTTTGAAGAGTTTTTTATAGCACCAACCATTGACCAAAGGGGTGGGAAAAAGTGGGTTTTTCGGGAAACATTAATCATATCTCTCTTAATAGGCACAATATCAAAACCATACAAAATGGACAATATTACCCTAATGATTACCTAAAACTTTTGTCTGAAAGAATTTTTGATATGACCCACCATTATTGCAAGGGATGAGAAAAATGATTTCGGAATTATAAGAAAATGCCAAGAGCTATCAGTGGTTGCCATGGCAACACTACTAAATTGATGTGGGATGAGCCATCTGACGTTGCCAAGATAACGCACTTGCACGAGATCAGATTCAGATTTTCATCTGACTAAGTGTGAAGCGGCTTCGGTGACGTAACTGGTAGCATGCTGAATGTCTATGCCCAAGGTCGCGAGTTCAAAGCCGGCCGAAGTCGTCGGATTTTCTAAGAGCGCTAAAAATCCCTCAGTATGCTTTCCTTTGGAGGGGAAGTTCCAACGTTCGTTGCGAGTTGCTGGTTGTGGTGGAATCTAGTAGCCAAGTTCACAGCTAGGTGTCGTTGACGGTAGTACCTGGTACCAACATTAGGAACTACTGCTTGAAATAGACCGTCTGCAGTCCTTACCTGAATTACAGACTAATACAGCCATCCCTAAGTACACGGGGTTACATGACCGCGTTGTCGCAGCCCCTAAACTGAGCAACCAACCAAAATCTCTGCGGGAGATATAATTTTGCGTGAAGAAGTAACAGACCGTTACATAGTCACACATCAGTGGCGAAACCTTGCATAAGGACAGTGTGACCACAAGTATAAAAATGGACCCCAAATGACAAGAAGGTTACCGTTCCCATAAGACAATAAAATGTTTCAAATAAGCATAAAATGACGAAAAACAAAGTTAATTAGCTCCAATTATAAAATATCTTCTCGCAATAAATGAGGTCTGATCCTTCTACGAAAACCTGCATATTCTGCCTATTTTCGCCTATCCTCAAGTTTGTCCGGTGAAATCTACCTCCGCCTTCCGACGTGCCGAGAGGACTTTTTAAATAAGGAAACATGGTCAGAAATTTATGAACTAGAAAATGTAAATGATAAATTTAATGCATTTAACAGTACCCAAAAACACTATTTTGAAATAGCATTCCCCTTTAAACGAAGAACTGTTCAAAATAACAAAACTAGCAATTGGATAACAACAGGGATTATAAATTCATGTCAAAGAAAGAAATGTCTACACAAATTATATAAACAATACCACACAACACCTGAATTCAATTTATACTACAAAAATAATTTAAAAAAAGTCAACCCCTGGCACTATCCAGCCCATGACGGGCTAAGGCCGACCAAGCGACCGCTGCCCAGCCATTTGGCCTGCAGATATTGGGGTGACGCGTGATCAGCACGTCGGGTCCCCTCGGCCGTTAATCTTGGTATTCGTGATCGGGGCGCTGTCTCACTGTCAGACAGCTACTCAATTGTCCTCACGAGGCTGAGTGCACCCCGTTCCAACCCTCACGTCAGTTTTAAAATTCCTGACGGAGCCGGGGATCGAACCCGGGGCCTCCATGCGAGAGGCAGGCACGCTATCCCAACACCACGGGGCCGGCACTACAAAAATACACTAGCATATTAAATAAGGTAATAAGACTAGCAATTAAATGCATAATGATAATTTTATTTCCCAATCATCTAATAAAAACAGGGCTATGTGGTACGTGATAAAGAAAGAAACTGGAAAATCTGCTAAAATACAAAGGAACATTACACTGACCAGAAATAATAAAGTGATTAATAATCCAGAGGAAATAGCAAACACTTTTAATGACTATTTTCTGGAAATTCCACAAAAAATATTAAATAAATCACAGGTAAATACACTAAATTATAATAATAAAATAAATATATGCAGTGATTCTTTATTTATAAATCATGTCACAAGTGAAGAGGTAAGAATAGTTATAAAAGAGCTAAAAAATAAATTCTTTGCTGGCATTGATGGCATCCCTGATGCAATTTTAAAGAAATGTGCAGAAAATATAATAAATCCACTTACGCACTTAATAAACAGTTCAATTCTCTCAGGAACTTACCCGGATATTTTGAAGTTATCAAAAGTAATTCCAGTGCACAAAAACGGTTCAAAGGATGAATTAGATAACTATCGTCCTATTACCCTACCAACTGGTATTGCAAAAATTGTGGAAAAAATTATGTATAAGAGACTGATAAGTTTAATAGAAAAAAATTAAATATTATCAAACTCGCAACATGGATTCAGAACGGAAAAATCTACACAGACAGCAATTTACGAATGTAGTAATTGTATACTGAACTTAATTGACAATAAGGAACATGTAACTGGCCTATTCTTGGATTTATCGGAAGCATTTGATGTTGTTGATCATAAAATCCTCCTTACCAAATTAATCAATATGGTATTAGGGGTCTAGCTAATAAATGGGTAGTGTCTTACTTAACAAGGCGTAAACAAGTAGTAAGCTTGAGACACAAGGATGATGGAACCAAATTACTTAATGAAACATTGTCCAATGAGGGAATTATTGAAGTTGGAGTACCCCAGGGATCGGTTTTGGGCCCACTACTCTTTCTTCTATATATCAATGACTAGCAGTAGTACCCGGCTTCGCCCGGTGGAATGATGATAATGTTTTAAGGTCTCCTTAGAAATATAATGGACTTAAAATCTAAGTCATTTGCCCCCAAAGACAATGAGGGAGTAATATCTAGGTCATTTGCCCTTTTGATAAGGATGATAATAAAAACTACTGTTGAATTGACACGTCAAACTTACAAACTACCGTAATAGAAATACATATTTCAAAATTCACAGGCGAGGAAGACTTATTGTGTGTGGTGATTAATGGTGTAATGGGCGTAACATCTACTGTAGGTCATTTGCTCTTATGATGAGGATGATAAGGGAATCTACTACCGGTATTGAATTGACACTTCAACGTATAATGTACACAATGTACTGTAATAAAAATAACTATATGGCGGCTACGGTGGCGTATTTGGTAGCATGCTGAGCTTCTATGCCCAAGATAGCGGGTTCAAACCCGGCCGAAGACGTCGGATATTTTAAGAGCGTTAAAAATCCGTCAGTATGCCTTTCTTCGGAGGGGAAGTAAAGCCGGCGGTCCCATGTCAGATTTATGGCATGTTAAAGAACCTTGCACTAATTACACCTGTGTGAAGCTAAATTGGATAGGTAAACAACGCTCATAGATGTCTACATACGTTGCCAAGAGCCGACTGCAGTGGCGTCTAGTAGCTAAGTTCCGAACTTGGCCTAGTAGTCGTTGACGGTGGCGCTTGGCGGCAAAAGTACGAACTATTTGAAGAATTCTAAGTTGCAGTTTGTACTTAAATTAAAAAACAGATAACACACACTAATACAGTCATCACAATTAACACCGGTTATCAGACAGATTCTACACACACCCAAAGTACACGGGGCTACATGACCGCGTTGTCGCAGCCCCTAAACTTAAGAACCAACCAACCAAAAATAAATATTTTAAAAATCACAGCCGAGAAAGACTTTATGCGGTGGTGTTTATTGGTATGATGCGCGTAACATCTTGGTCATTTGCACTTATGATGATAATAATAAGGTAATGAAAAAATGACTACTAAACGAACATGGTGTTATTTTAAAACTGATATAGGTAATTCAGGTGCCTAGCTTCGATGTCTTCCAAAGTCTCAACCTTATTTTCTGGCTTAGGCCTGTACTGGATGCGTCTAGTGAAAGAGCGTACTGCTCGGCAAAGACAAAGAATAGTCTATAGGTCCAAGCTGCACGAACCTGAGATGATCGCAGATTATGACGAAAAATGATGACACACGTTCGGGGTTCCCCGTCCTATACAGATTGACCGGGAATCACTCACTGTTTCGCAACGGCCCTGTGCTGGCATCAGCATAGACAGCAGGAGATAACACGGCGGCCTTTGGAAAGTACTCTCAAGTCACCTCGCGATGAATCAGCAAGCTATTCTCACAACTGACCCCCCCCCCAGGGTCTCACAACTTGTGGGACGTGGGTTGGCGACCACGGAACCCCAGCTGGGTCTGGCATCGCTTCTAGTTCCTGGTGCCGGGCTCATTTCAGTTCTCTTTCCTGTCGGCCTCCCTTGGTCAACTCTTGTTCCCTTCCGACCCAGACTGTATTAGGGTATCCGAGGGCTAGGGAGTCTTTCAATTTCCCGCCTTAATTGGCTTTGTCTCATCTTTCCTGATACCCTCATTCTTCGAGAGGTCTGCCTTCTTTTCCTTTTCATAATATCTCCTGTCTTCTGCTCAAGGCCCTCAAAGAGGCAGGGTGTGTGTAGACCCACCACTTCTGGTACACCCTCAAGGGCTCATGACTGGTGAGTTAGGAAGCTGGCAACCCCGAGGAATTCCTGAGCTATATGTAGGGAATGGAGTGGTATGTCAGAAATTTCAAGTGGACAGTGTTACGCATCGAGTTCCAAAGGGTAAGTATACACACTTTGTTTTCGATCGGTGAACGATGTAGATTTGTACCAAAGGGCCTTAATGCGGGAAATGGAGTGGTCTGTCCGAAATTTCGAGTGGACAGTGTTACTCGTCGAGTTCCAAACGGTAATTATGTAAAATCTGGTTGAGATCGGTGAATCGGTGTATTTTTGTGCCAAGGGCCAAAATGCAGGGAATGGAGTGGCCTGTCCAAATTTTAAAGTGGACAGTGTTACTCATCGGGTTCCAAAGGGTAAGTATACACATTTTGTTTTCGATCGGTGAACGATGTAGATTTGTGCCAAAGGGCCTAAATGCGTGGAATGGAGTGGTCTGTCCGAAATTTCGAGTGGACAGTGTTACTCGTCGAGTTCCAAAGGGTAATTATGTAAAATCTGGTTGAGATCGGTGAAACGGTGTAGTTTTCTGCCAAAGGGCCAAAAAGCAGGGAATAGTGTGGTCTGTCCGAAATTTAAATTGAACAGAGTTACTTGTCGGGTTCTACGGGTAAGTATATAAAATTGGGGTCAGATCAGTGAAACGGTGTAGATTTGTGCCAATCAGCCTAAATGCAAGGGATGGAGTGGCCTCGCCGCAATTTCAAGCAGACAGTGTTAGTCGCAGTGTTCCAAAGGGTAAATATACAAATTTTCGTTGAGATCGGTGAAACGGTGAGGATTTGGGACAAAGGGCCTAAATGCAGGGAATGGAGTGGTCTGTCCGCAATTTCAAGCAGACAGTGTTACTCGCTGGGTAACAAAGGGTAATTTTCCGAATATTGGTTCTGATCGGTGAAACGGTGTCGATTTGTGCCAAAGTGCCTAAATGCAGGGGATGGAGTAGCCTCTCCGCAATTTCAAGCAGACAGTGTTAGTCGCAGTGTTCCAAAGGGTAAATATACAAATTTTGGTTGAGATCGGTGAAACGGTGTAGATTTGGGCCAAAGGGCCTAAATGCAGGGAATGGAGTGATCTCTCCGCAATTTTAAGTGGACAGTGTTACTCGCAGGGTTCCAAAGGGTAAGTATACAAAGTTTGGTTCAGATCGGTGAAACGGTGTAGATTTGTGCCAAAGGGCCTAAATGCAGGGGATGGAGTAGCCTCTCGCCAATTTCAAGCAGACAGTGTTAGTCGCAGTGTTCCAAAGGGTAAATATACAAATTTTGGTTGAGATCGGTGAAACGGTGTAGATTTGGGCCAAAGGGCCTAAATGCAGGGAATGGAGTGGTCTGTCCGCAATTTCAAGCAGACAGTGTTACTCGCAGGGCACCAAAGGGTAAGAATACGAATTTTGGTTCTGATTGGTGAAACGGTGTAGATTTGGACCAAAGGGCCTAAATGCAGGGAATGGGGTGGTCTGTCCGAAATTTTAAATGGTCAGTGTCACTCACAGGGTTCCAAAGGGTAAATATACAAATTTTGGTTGAGATCGGTGAAACGGTGTGGATTTGGACCAAAGGGCTTAAATGCAGGGAATGGGGTGGTCTGTCCGAAATTTCAACTGGACAGTGTTACTCGCAGGGTTCCAAAGGTTAAATATACAACTTTTGGTTCAGATCGGTGAAACGGTGTAGATTTGTGCAAAAGGGCCTAAATGCAGGGCATGGGGTGGTCTGTCCGAAATTTAATGTTGACAGGGTTACCCGCAGGGTTCCAAAGGGTAAGTATACAAATTTTGGTTCAGATCGGTGAAACGGTGTAGATTTGTATACATAACAGACAGACAGACAGACAGACAGACAGACAGACAGACAAACTTTGTGCTTTATATATATAGATAGATAGATAGATAGATATAACACAGAACGTTCATTCACATAAGGAAATTTTGTTTGCGGACGATACAACACTCGTAATAAAAGGTGAAACTAAACAGGTCATTCAGCAGTCTGCTGACTCCGTTACAGGAGAGTTAACCAAATGGTCACAAGATAATCGCCTCATAATAAACTATAAGAAAACAGTATGTCTAAATTTCCACACTATACAGAATAGGAATCCTGCGAAACCCAATATAACATTAAATGGTCATCAAATAGAAAATAAATCAGAAACAAAGCTTTTAGGACTATGGATACAACAAGGCTTAAAATGGAATAAACATATACAATATCTGAATACTAAACTGAACTCGATGTGCTTTGCGTTACGTATTTTGAAAACCTGCACTAGCATGCACACATTACGAAATACTTATTTTGCTTATTTCCATTCATACTTAAGATATGGGATCATATTTTGGGGTATGTCGCCAGATGTACTAAGCACGTTTAGGATACAAAAGAGGGCGATTAGAATTATGGCAAATGTAAACTCTAGAGAATCATGTAGACCTCTGTTTAAAGATTTAAACATTCTCCCACTGCCCTGCATATATATATATATATATGAAAGTATTATGTTTTTTAAAAAGAATTTAATGAATAAAGATGTTTTTCTTAAAACAAACAATGATGTTCATAGGCATAACACAAGACAAAATCCTATTATTAAGTGTGTAAGTGGATTTATTATATTTTCTGCACATTTCTTTAAACTTGCATCTGGGATGACATCAATGCCAGCACAAAATTTATTTTTTAGCTCTTTGATAACTATTCTTACCTCTTCATTTGTGACATGATTTATAAATAAAGTATCACTACATATATCTATTTTATTATTATTAGAATTTAGTGTATTTACCTGTGATTTATTTAATAATTTTTGTGGAATTTCCAGAAAAAAATCATTGAAAGTGTTTTCTAATTCCTCTGGATTATTTATCACTTTATTATTTCTGGTCAGTGTATTGTTCCTTTGTATTTGAGCAGATTTTCCAGTTTCTTTCTTTATCACGGACCACATAGCCCTGTTTTTATTAGATGATTGAGAAATAAAATTATCATTATGCATTTTCTTTGCTAGTCTTATTACCTTATTTAATATGCTAGTGTATTTTTTGTAGTATAAATTGAATTCAGGTGTTGTGTGGTATTGTTTATATAATTTGTGTAGAAATTTCTTTCTTTGACATGAATTTATAATCCCTGTTGTTATCCAATTGCTAGTTTTGTTATTTTGAACAGTTCATTGTCTAAAGAGGAATGCTGTTTCAAAATAGTGTTTTAGGGTACTGTTAAATGCATTAAATTTATCATTGACATTTTCTGACCATGTTTCCTTATTTAATAAGTCATTGAAATATGTAACATTTGTTTCAGTGAATGACCTGCACTTTGATTTTACTCCATTATCATTATTATTATTGATTGTTTCGGGTACTTCAAAACTCAGTATTTGTCCATGGTGGTCACTAAAACCCGGACAATAGGCTCTTATTGAATGATGATATTTATCTGTATTTTAAAAATTTTTATCAGGAGTGGTTTTACTAAATTTTGTTATTCTTGTTGGGGTATTTATTGTAGGTTTCAGTCCATAGGAAATTAGTAACTGTGTTAATAATACACAATTTCTATCAAATTTTAAGAAATCCACATTTACATCCCCACAAATTATTATATCGAAATTTACTTTGCCAATGTTATTGAGTAACAATTCTAATTTATCTATAAATGAAGAAAAACTTTCCTGACGGAGAACGGTATACGCATACAATTATTAACTTAAACTGATGTACTTTTACGGCAGAGAATTCAAAATCCTGTTCCATAATTAGATAATCATAAGCTGTTAACTGTTCATGATCTAAATTATTTCTTAGGTAGATACAAGTACCACCATGGCTAATATTATTTCTAGAGTATTTACTAGCTTTTATAAACCCTGGGAATTGAATTAATTCGAGTTGTTCCTCTTTCAGCCAATGTTCTGAAATACATAGTGCTGAGATGTCTTTAAGTTCATTATTAAGCACTAGATTTATGTAATCAATTTTATTATAGAGAGACTGAATATTCTGGTGGTAAAGTTTAAATTTGTTACTTTTGCAAGCTTGTGTTGGTGATTTATTTACAATATTATTATTATTTATTTATTTATTCGTTAATTCCCCATAAGGAGAGCGTTACAACACAATCAATTTTCATGTTTCATTCTGGACCTTTCTTCTTTTTTCCCAAAATCCTCTCATATACACACTATGCTTTCTCTTTCTCTCTTCTGTCCACCTCTTTGCTGGTTGTCTCTCTTTGGGAGTTTGCTCAAACTTCTGTAGTCTAAGTTTTTCTCTGTATTTGCTCCTGTCTGCGATTTCTTCTGTAGAGATGTTTAGTTTCTTAAGGTCTTCCACGGTTTCCTTTACCCAATTGGTTTTTAGTGTGCTATTCGTAACTATATTAAAATTTTCTTGGTCAGTCTGGCTTCGGTCATCCTATGTATATGTCCATAAAATTTTGCCCTTCTTTTCCTTATGTTGTTTGTAATCGTCTCTGTCTGTTTGTACAGTTCTATTGTCGGTCTCTTCATCCATATTCCCTCTTTCTGAACTGGCCCGTAGATCATTCTCAGAATTTTTCTCTCTTGTTTTTCTAATTCCTTGATTTTTGTTCGCCCCTTGATTGCTGTCGTTTCTGAAGCGTATAAGGCCTCTGGTAAGACTACTGTACGGTAGTGTCGTAATTTGGCATTGATGGAAATACTTTTTTTTATTGTAGTGGTTCTATGTAAGTCGGTATGCTTTCTGCAATTTAGCGATCCTGTCTTCATTGGATGCCAAGTTCAGTCCTGTTTTCTGTATAATCTCTCCTAGATATTTGAAACTTTCCACTTGTGTTATTTTTCCATACTTGGTTTCCAGTGGGTGCTTGTCTGTAGATTTTGTGTCCATGAACTGTGTTTTTTCGTATGAGATTTGTAACCCTGTTTTGGCAGAGATTTCATGTAGCGTCTGTAGAGCTTCTTTGGCTTCTTTTCTGTTATTTGTTATAATCGCTACGTCATCGGCAAAGGCCAGACACTTAATGTTGACTGTCCTTTTCTGGTGTTTTGCCATTTTTATGCCTTTGACTCCTTTTTCCCATGTCTTGATTATTTTATCCAAAACTGAGTTGAATAGAATGGGTGATAAACCATCACCTTGTCGCACTCCTGTATTAATTTTGAAGGGTTCCGAGATCTCTCCCATGAATTTAACTTTGAATATTGTATTTGTTAATGTTTCTTGGATTAGTTTTCTGGACTTATTGTCGACCTTCATTTCTTCTAATGTTTTAAAAAGTGTTTCTCTATCTATGGAGTCGTACGCTTTTTTTTGTAGTCGACGAATGTGATTGTTGTGTTCCTGGTTTTTCTCGTTGCTAGTATTGTTCTCAGGCACCAAATCTGCTCACTGCACGATCTTCCCTTCCTGAACCCTCCTTGGTATTCTCCTATCTGTGGATCTATCTGAGGCTCTATCCGTTTTAACAGGGCTTTGGAGAAAATTTTGTATGCGACGGGTAATAGTGAAATCCCTCTATAATTATTAGGGTTCGTTTTGTCTCCCTTCTTGTGGAGGGGGTGTATTAGAGCTGGCTTCCATTCTTCTGGTACCTTCCCTGTTTCGCAGATGTTTTCGATGATTTTGTGTATTTTTGGTGTAACATTTTCGTGGTCTAATTTCCAGATTTCCGAAATCAATCCGTCTTCTCCAGGCGCTCTATTGTTCTTTAGTGATTTTATTATTTCCACGATTTCTTCAAGTGTTGGAGGTTTGGAATCAATGTTAGGTTCTGGCTTTTCGAACTGTAATCTGTGTGTTGGTTTATCACAGTTAAGCAGTGAGTCAATATATTGTGCCAGTATCGTACAGTTCTTTTTCGGGTTTGTCTCCAGTGTTCCGTCTTGTCTTTTGAAGCATAAGCTCGGTGGTCGATATCCTGTCATATTCTCTCTGAATGTTCTATAGAAGTTTCGTGTGTTATTTTTGGTAAACTCCTCTTCTATCTTCTTGAGTCTGTTGTTATCGTAGTTTCTTTTTCCTCTGCGGATTATTCTCGAGGAGTCTTTTTGTATCTTGTTGAATTCTTCCCATTTTTCGGGTGTTCTATGGCTGTTAATTTTTTTCCAGGCTTGTATTCTATCCTCTATGGCTCGGTCACATGTCACATTCCACCATCTGTGCTTTCTTTTCCTCGGGGGCTGCCCCATTTTTATCAGTTCTTTCATGTTTTCGGACATGTCCGTCCAGTTGTTACTCTCAATTTTCTTAAGTCCTTGTGTTATTTCTTCCTTGTTTAATTGTAAATACTCTGGGTCTGTTCTGAAAATTCTGGTTGTTCTCTTAGTTTGTCTGTTTGGTATAAACTTAGCCTTTATTTGTAGTAGATGATGATCAGATTCGAAAAAACCTTTTCTCGTTCGTATACTCATAACTTCTCTGGTGTTTTTTTTTGTAGATATCGCAACGTGGTCTATCTGAAATTCTCCGAGGGCGCTGTTTAGAGATTTCCAAGTCCATAGTTTCTTGTAGGGTTACTGGAATTGTGTTGACATGATTTTGAGGTCAAAATTCCTACAGAAGTTTATCAAATTCTCTCCATTCTTGTTTGTCCTCTGGTGCGCTGTATGTTTTCCTGTTGTGTCTCTGAATTTTCTTTCGCGGCCTAATTGTGCATTCAAATCACCAAGCAATAATTTTACAAGCTTGGTGGGGATTTTGTTGGTGATTTCTTCTAAGTCTTCCCAGAATTCTTCTATCATCTGTGGATTTTTGTTATTGTAGTTATTTGTGGGGGCATGAGCATTGATTATTGTATACGCTTTGTTACCAGAACGTATCGTAAGTGTGGATTTTTTTTCAGATTTTGAGGTGAAATCTATTACAGAGTCCAATATTGAGTTGTGGACTACAAAACCTGTTCCGAAGAGTTTGAGATTTTTTCCTGGAATAGTTATTGCTGGTTTCCCCTTGTATATTCTGTAACTTCCCGAATCGAAGTGATTCTCATCTGAGAATCTCGTTTCCTGTATAGCCAGTATTCTGATATTGAATGTGTCCATGATGTTTGTTAGTTGTTTCACTTTACCTAGTTTCAGGAGTGTGTTTACGTTGAGTGTTCCCATGTAAAATATTCTCTTAGTTTTGAGGGTTTTTGAGAAGCAATTCTCCTCTTCATGACATACCTGATCCCCTGGAATCCAATGATCAGGTACAATACCCAGTTTTATTGACTGGGGCCCAGGGTAGTGTGTTCGTTCAGGTCGTTCTGTCATGATTATTGATTTATGTTCAAGTTGTGGTGGTGAAACCCCAAGGGATCTCACAGAATTACGACTGGAGTTTTGAATTCCAGAAGATTGGATAATAATTGACATTTGTGTTAAGCATGGATGGCCATGTAACCTTTAAATCTTTGATTACCTTTTTACTCTCATTTCTATAGATGTCGTTTGCTCCAGCGATGATTACTGCATAGTCCTTTGAAGTGAGGGTTACACACTCTCCTATCACCTCGTTCGTGACCGCTGCAATGGGTGCTCCTGGCTTTACTGTCGAAGTGACCTCCATTTCTCCGCTTCTCTCCAATACGCTTGCTGCAACATCTCGCCCGTGACTGTCCGCAAATATCCGCATCTTCCTGGATTTTCTCTTTATCACTTTCTTCTTTTCTTCTTGAAGAAAGTCATCATTTTCTTCGACGAGCGCTCCAAATGAATTTGAGACGGGAATTTCAGTTACATGTACCGGTACTCCATTTATAGGCCTGGGTATATTCAATCTTACCTTACCAGCAACCACTTTGGACCAAGTTTCCTAGCTTTCCTCTCTGTTTCCTTTTAATGTATTCAACTCTTCCATTAACTTAGTAATATCTTCCTTTAGCAGCTTTATAATTTCATATTTTGAGGACAGTTCGTTTCTAAGGTTATGACATTCGCATGACGGTACCGGTAGGCCTACATTACGACAATCGGTTTCACTTTTCTCCTCACTCAATTTTACCTGAGATCTTGTGATGATTTTATTTGCATTTTTTACTTTTATTTTGCACGACGAGCATAAATCCGTAACGGTTACATTACCTGACGAGACACTAACACTGTTTACTGCCGACATACTAGAGATCTAAGTTACCGTAGCCTTGATGTTCACACCAAATTACACTAAATTTAAGTTAATTATTACTACCTAAATGAATTAATCTTATTACCTACCAATAAAGAAGAATGTGAAATACGTATATCTTCCAATCGGGTGAAAACTCGTAAAAGCACCACTGCTCTACTTGGTTCAAACAGTGATTGAAGAAGTCACCGAATCTTTGGATACACGTTCCCACAACTAAGTTTAAGTTTATTAAATTATCAATAAGAATTTCTAAATACTATCAATATTCCATATTTCACTTGACTTAAGGAAAGTAACTTTATAGATTTTAAACCTCTTTTATAATATTTTACCTCTTTTATCAAATAATTTACACTAGCTGCTATTTCACCACACTCTCACTGTGACGTCATCTTGCCGCAGGGCCTGAAGATCCTGATCCGGAAACTCTGTCATACAATGAGGGTCAATCTTAAGCTGAAAGGCCACTTCGACGCCACACGCAACAAGTTTGCTGAGAGCATCAAATTTCGGAGCATAATGCAGAAGCAAGGAGAAACCATCGCTTGCTTCACCTTAAGACTGCGGCAGGCTGCAACGTTTTGTGAGTATGGCACATTCCTTGACCGCATGTTAATTGAACAAATGCTTGCAGGTTTGGAATCACGAGAGATGTGCGACGAGATTAATGCAAAACAACTAGAGAACTTCACCGGGGCATAAGAAATCGCGCACACACTCGAAGCTACTCGCACCACCGCCGACGAGGTCAAAACAGCTGCGCTATGTATTAATCAACCAATCGGATTGGATACGAGAATCCTCTGTCCAGGAAGAACAGCAACCAGCCGCCGCCACGCAGCAAGTCAGCTCATTGAAGTCAAGGGTCTTACAACCTAACCAGACAGCACCAAGGGCCACATCAGGCAAACCGAAGTGCATCCCTTCTTCTTCTTCTTCTTCTTCTTCTTCTTATTATTATTATTTTCTTCTTCTTCTTCTTCTTATTCTTCTTTTGCTGCTTCTTCTTCTTCTCGTTACGGTAGTGGGCACAGTAAACTCTTTACCCAATTGCTACTGTGCAGTGTTAAGTATCATGAGGTAAACATCGACTACCGATAAAAGGCGTAAGACCAGTGAGGAGCGTGTTATTCCAAACAAAGATTATGATGTAACGAAGAGACATACATATGAGGAAAACATATGAAAGTGGACTGGGACACAAATGGTATTTGACTCTTCACACCGAAGTGACCCACCTTGGTGACTTACTGCACATAGACAGACATGACCGGGTCACAATTATGGATCAGGTGAAAGGAATACTCATTCAAAGCCTTAAATCAATGTTATCGAAAAATGATACTATGCTACTAACCAGCGGAATTGTAGGATTATGAACTAATGTGGCAACATTTAAAGGCAGTACATACCCTAATGAAAATAAATTACGCAACATTATGGCACGTTGAGTGTCATATTGTGGACATTGAAAGAGAATATGATTTAAAGAACCCTCCATCTGCAAACACGAACACAAGGCATCATCACGTCGTTTTATACGGAATAAATACACCGGCGTTAATGCATGATTAAAGCGGAGACGAATGATTGTAATGATATGTCGGCGTGTGTATTTACCACCCTGGAACCATGGTTGGCGTAAAATAGTCTGTTGTATCCCAAAATAATGGTTGGCCTTAAGTTTCTCATAGTTAGTCCACGTGACTTGCCAGTCATGCTGTATCGTCGAACGAATTAGAGAACGCAAATCAGAAATGGGTATAGCTATATTGTAAGCCTTGCCGTTACCATTAGCAGCATCTTCGGCTAGTTTATCAGCGATTTCGTTACCCTCAATATGTGAATGGCTGGGTACCCACGTGATAATGACGTCGAAACCCTCAGTTTGTAAAGTGTACAATTGATGCACTAACTGACATTAAAACCAATTATCGGCCTCAAGAACATTTTGTTGTGCTTGCACGACAGTCATTGAGTCGGTACAAATTAGAGAATGACGAATAGCATGTTGTTTAATATAAAAACATGTCTGTCGGATGGCAAAAATTTCGGCTGTAAATATCGTGTCGTCTGAGGGTAAAGTATACTGACATGAGATATGTAAATCCGGAGAGAAGAATGCTGCTCCCACATGGGTTGGGTTAACCATTTTAGGACCATCGGTATAAAAATAATGCAAGATTCAAATGACTCGTTATCTCGTGAAAAATACGAGGAATGATTACTGGGTTATGTTGAAAATACTGATATACTCGGGGTAAGGAATGCTTGAGAATATTCGGTTGAAAATGAGCTGCGGAATACGGAATATTATATATAGGTAACCGCATGACTTTTAATATTTTATGGCGGTACGGATTAAGGATAGAATATGCGGCCAGCAACGCCGGAACAGAAGCTGTGGGCAATAATCGACGAGTATAATATTCCTCCAATAATTGTAATTTATGGACGATAGGTGGTACTTCTATCATCATTTTACGCATCAGGTACATACACGCAAGATATCTACGCCGATAATGTAACGACATTTCTCCAGTTTCAACTAAAAGGGCTCCTGTGGGGGGTTGATATAAGCGCACCTATTATGATACGCAAGGTAGTAAACTGCATTCGATCTAAATGTAGGAGCCTAATACTGGGCATTAAATAATAATAATAAAAAAAAGGAATTGTAATCCAGCACAGAACGAATTATGTCAAATCCGTATTGATGAAACCAGTCATGAGCATTAGATAAGGCGTTGTATATATCCCTACGACATGTGGAAAAATCTGCTCTTGTGCAATATATTAAAATACCATCCGCATATTGAAGGATGCGAGCGTGTGGTAATATGACTGTTTCTAGAGTGCGAGTATAAAGTAAATATACAATCCCACTTAGAACGTCTCCCTGCGGGACACCATAAGAAGTATGTCGGGAATCAAATACACCGGATGGGGATTTTAAAATTATTTTACGATGACATAGCATGTTATGTATTAAACACCGGAAGGGAAGTGGAAATTGCATATCCCGAAGTATCTGAATGAGAAGAAATGGATCTACAGAGTCATACGCATTTTTTAAGTCAAGGAAGACCGCTATGGTATTCATTTCCTTTCGTTTTCCTAGGAGTAGATCAGTAAAAAATATATTTAATGGGTCAGATGTACCGAGATTTTTCCTTAATGCAAATTGCGTTTTCGGAAACAGGGTATAATATTCGAGGCACCGTTGAAGCCGTCGTAGAAGAATATTTTGAAAAATATTGCGGAAGCAAGACCCAAGTTGGATACCGCGGTAACTACCCGCTAATCGTGGATCTTTCGTGGGTTTCAGAATAGGGACAGTTTGAAAAACATTCCAATCTTCCGGGAAGGTCCCAGTGCATTAGATTGAATTATATAGTTGAAGGATGATATCCTGAGCGTTTGCTGGAAATCGAGCGGTCATGTTATAAGTCACTCCATCAATCCCTGGGCTTGATGATTTTTGTGTCGGAAAGTTTGGCTAAATTCGCTACGCGTAATAGGCTGCATTAAACTGGAAAAACGGTCGAGAGAACCAGAGGCACAGTATGTAGGCAGACGAATAACAATTTCCGGTGTCCAATTATGATACAAGTCATGGTATCCTTGCGCCGAAAGTTGAGAAGGTGAGTGAATAGGATGAGTATTAGAGAAATGTTTAATCGCTGACCAAATACTATTTAGAGGGGGCTGCGTGGCGCAGTCGGTAGAGGCGCTGGGCTTCTAACTGAAAGGGAGTGGGTTCGATCCCCACCCAGGTAGTGGATTTTAGAAACAAAACTACCACTTTCGGTAACGCAAATAGCCCTGGGGTTCACTCAGCCTACACCAGAAATGAGTACCAGGGTGATTCCTGGGAGCAAAGACGGCGGGGCGTGGAGCTGACAACTCCATCCCATCTAGAGCCGATGTCACAAAAAGTGGAAGCCTCTACCTTCCACTATTCCCAGGGCCTTCATGGCCTGTATGGAGTTGGCTAAATACTATTTAGTGACCTAGAACTACTTAATTGGTAATGTATAATTTCCACGTTGTATTTGAGAGGTGAGACTCTTGTGTCTTAAATAGGAGGCTGAAGCATCATAGTGCCGAAAAGCTTTTAAACTCGCCTTGCGACGTCGTTCCAGGTGTCTGCATTCTTGATCCCACCATGAGGGTAAGGCAAAACGATTAGCCGGAGGACATGTTTTTGTAATAAAAGGGTGATATATATTAAAATAATCACGGATAGTATCTAATAAAAAATATAACTGTTACCAGACAGGGGGCATGGTGGCTCAGCGGTCTAGCTGTATGCCTCTCACCAAGGCGGTCCGGGTTCGATTCCCGGTCAATGCATGTGAGATTTTCGAAGTGAAATGCCATGTCCTGTGGTTCGGATTCCACGTAAAAAGGAGGTCCCGTGGCTCATGATCTCAAGATTAACGGTCACGTTAAACTACAAGCTTACAGACATCTGTAATTGCTGAGAAAGCCTATCCTCTAAAAAGCGAGAAAACAAATCATAATCAAAATGCTGAAAATTTCTCTTAACCTGAAATACTTTCTGCGAGATATGTCGGGTACTCGAGACATCGCACTCTATTATAATAGGATAATGATCACTTTGATAAGTGTCCTTCACAGTCCGCCATGACAACTTATGAGATATATATACAGTAGTGAATCCACCGCTCTTTGTGGACTATTCGGCGGGGTAATGCGCGTGGGTGACCCATCATTTAATAAATGTAAGTGTAATTCCTGTATAGCTGCAGCAATGTGACATCCTTTCGGATTAATCCTGCCACTGCCCCACAAGGCGTGATGTGCATTAAAATCCCCCAATGTAAGATGTTTAGAAAATTGCTGTATAAACTGAAAATGTACATACCATTGTCGAAGGGAACCATGTATAACAGGAGGACAGAAAATATGACATATAGAGATCGTGCACAAGGAACGTTTGATGATGAGTGTGAGGAATGTAGAAATTAGTAGAAAGGGGGGGGGGGGGGGGTGTACCGTAAATTATTTTTAAATAACGTCATGATACCTCGATATCCTGGTCCATCCTGACGTTCAACCTGATAATTGGCAATCTGAAAGTTATACAAGGAATGGAGCCATGTTTCTTGTAGGAACATGATGTCCGGATCATACTCCTGAATTAAATGCTGTAATTCATGCTTTTTATTTTAAATACTTCTACAATTCCACTGGAGTAGTAACATAGAAGATGTCAAAGGAAATTAATCGAACGGAGGACTAGTACGAACCGGGGTGTTATATTTTGATGAAGGAGTAGTGGGAAGTAATGGTACAATCTTATCTAATAATTTTTGCACATAGAAGCTCCATTGAGCGTTGTGACCCAATAATTCCTTTAATTTCTGAAAATCTGCCATAATGGCTTGCGACGGATCCCGCGAAGTTACAGGTAATTGAGGAGACTGTTTCTTCAACACTTCAGCTCCCGTGGTTACAAGGCTCGAAGACACCCCTTCACCACTGCCAGACGGCGGATTTAAGATATCTAAGTGGGCCCGTCGATCATGACCCAATGGATTCACCACTTAGGCGCTTGAGGCACAATTTCTGTATACTTCCGTTTACGCGGCGGATCAGTATGACGCGTAATATATGACTGCTCTATGGTCGGAAATTGCTGAGGGAGGGTAAGGGGGTTGAATGGTACACCTGAGTTAGCCTGAAGGACTTCATGGTATGATTTGTTGTCGATACACATTTGTCGTGGATTTGATGGATTTTTGTTTTTCCAGTTCAGCGCATCGGGCGGCGCCTGCCGGATGGTTTTCAGAACAATTAGCACATTTAAACGTAATCTCCTTACACGTATCAGTTAAATGGCCCTGTGCGCATTTACCACAAACTGGGGCGCGCGCCCGACAGTGCAGTATAACATGCCCATATCTTTGGCAGTGTTGGCATCGAATGGGAGAAAATATGAACAACGTTACTTCTAGTATTACATTAAAAATAGATACATACTCAGGTAGACGCTGAGTTTCAAAGAAAATTTTACCGTTCCCGTAGGAATGGTTTCCAACTTATCATCGATCATCTTTTTTCAAAAAAAAAAAAAAAACGTTGAACTCTAACGATCGGTACAGGCGAATCAATATATTGTAGAATCTACTCATGGGATAATGAAGTATCTACGCCCCTAATTAGACCAACACGTTGGGCATTAGAGGACGGGATAAAGGCAACCAAGTGTTTTGCGGGTAGTAAAGGATGTTGTAAGAATGAATTGGCTTCTGTCGCCTTATGAAATTGCACTTGAACACGATTCCGTCCTTTGCGTTGGATATTCTTGATACCCGCTACCTTATTTTCAAAAAATAGCTTGCCTAAGGGCATTGGATGTAAATTCCCAATATTTTTAGCTCCCTCCCCTTGTACAAACACCGTGTACGGCCCAGTGTGTTGGTCATAATACCTATTGGTACTTGATAATGGCTGGCGCTTTTCACTAACTGTAGATGGTCCGGCAACTGTGGACGCTTGAGTAGTTTCTAGCTCAGATTCCGACACTACAATCATGCTTTCAACTGACGCTTCACCCTCATATTCCACATTTTCTATTTCATCTGGTGGTCGCCCCATCTGACCACCATCACTTTCTGCCGACATGATGAAGAGTTATCCCCTAAAGAAAAGGGTACTAACCTGGGAAATCACTAACTAGACCCGAACACACAAAGAAAATAACAGACCAACAAACCCTACTTCCTCACAACACACAATTATCACGTTCCCTAAACCCGATACCGCTCACTGCACAGTTGCACACCATATGGAGGTTGGGGTACGGATGAAGTGCATCCCTACAAACCTATCAACATGTGCAGGGTGGTATATTCCATGGTATATACGTTTCCTTTGAGTTAGCAGTCACTGCTCTTTGCTTTTCTTCCTTTTAATTGTTCGAATTGTTCGAAAACCCTTGTGAGGGTCCATATTATCTTTGTTGTAGGTCTAAGACCTTCGAATTGTACAAACTGTATCAAAATACTTCTTAATTGAACAAACTGTTTCAAAATACTTCTTAATTGCACACACTGTTCCAAACTTATTATTGTTGAAGGAATTAAAACTGCAATAATTTCTTGGAGTTACATTATCTTGCTCTAAGAGCGGTTAGGCATGACCTTTCCTTCCCTATTTTTGTTTCGAATTACTTTCACATTCAAAGAAATAATCACAAATATTGAATGCTAAGTTTACTACAAACTCAATCGTTTGTTGCGTTTAGAGCAAAACTTCTGCTACATTGCTCATAAAGCTTACCTTAGCTATTTCTTGCAAATCATTAAAGGCAAATATAGCACGCTCAGCCAGCTTTGAAGTGATTTTTCGCTTTGTCCTATGATTTCTTACTTTGAATTGTGGTTTTGTCTAAGTTAGGTCTGGGTTTCCTACCCCGTTCAAAACTTCTAGTCGGCACTCTGCTGGATAAAAGTTTAGCCTACTTTAAACGCAACAATCGTTTACGCCTAGTAATATTTACAAATAATAATAATCCTACTAAAAGCTCTGAAAGCGCTTTATCTCTGTCCACTCAAGGGGCATTTGGTCTCTCTCAAAGGGATCCGACCGTGGTGGGGAATAAAATTATTCCTGTCCATTTCAATATCTTCAGTGTGTTCGAATATTCCCTAAAACATTTCCTTTCAGAGGGGAAATACATAATTCCAATTTCTCTTATTTGTGTTTCCTCGCAAGCGAGCAGTGTACTTACATCCTACATAGTACCCGATTTCCTGTTCGGGAGGGACGGGGCACTCAGCGCCTGCCTGCCGGCAACCTCAGCTAGCGTTGCTCGTACTATCACACCCGCTTAGGAAATCGTTTTCTCGCCTTGCGTCCACAAGCATTGATCAAAATACAACTATTTTTAATTATCTAGCTATATTATTTCTTTCGTCTTGGATTCTTTCCTTTCTGACTAAAGATCGTTTCCTTTTCCAAACCGTTTCCTTTTTTTTTTCAAATCATAACAAACCACGTGACCGAAGAAGAGCTTCTAGCAGAGAATCTCGATGTCGTGGAGTACCTCAGCAAAATCGAGGTCATCGGATCGGTCAACGCAGCACCTAAGCCACTGGTTGATGTCAGCATAGAGGGAACCACCGTCAAAATGAAACTCGACACCGGCGTCCCCTGCTCAACCATGAGTAAAGTATGATCAAACCAGGTTTTGTGTTACAGAGAAACGATCGTAACTTCGTGGCCATCCGATCAAATGCATTGGCAAAAAGGTCAGTGTGCATCACCATCGGAACGACAACCAGGAACCTGAATCTCTACGTGGTTGACGATGAAGTCGAATCGCTCTTTGGCCGAAAGTGGATTTCGGAGTTTGTACGGGAGATCGGCTTTGTCACCTCTTCAGAAAATCCGACCCAATCCTCAAGCTCTCAGACAAGCAGGCTCTGACTTTGGAACAACAGAAGCAGCTCGACAACATTCTATTTCGCTACCAGTATGTGTTCAGCGACACCCCCGGGAAGGTCTCAGGTCCCCCAGCGAAGATGCACGTGAAGGCTGGAGCAACACCTGTTTTCGCCCGAGCTCGAGACGTGGCAGTTGCCCTCCGCGATGCCTACGCCAAGGAAATCGACAAGAAAATCTCATCTGGCTTCTACAAAAGAGTGGACTACTCTGAGTGGGCATAGACAACGCACGTCGTCGCCAAGAAGAACGGCAAACTGAGGATCACAGGCAACTACAAGCCTACTCTCAACCCACTGATCATCATCGATGAACATCCGATTCCCAAGGTGGAACAAGTGTTCAACCGAATGCGACGCCACTCTCTTCTGCCACCTGGATATCACCTACGCGTACACACATCTCGAGGTCGACGATGAGTTCAGCCACGCTCTTACGCTTAACACGCCAACTCACGGTCTGATCCACCCAACGCGACCAGTATATGGAGTAGCTAACATCCCTGCTATCTGGCAGCGGCGAATGGACACAGTCCTGCAAGGTCTCCCAAACGTCGTAAGTTTTTTCGATGACAGTATGATTTTTGCTGATAGCTTTGAAAATCTGATGCAGGCCTTCAAAACCACTCTGGAACGGTTTCGGCAACACAACATCAAGCTCTACCGAGCCAAATGTGTTTTTGCTCAAATATCCCTGGAAGCCCTTGGCCACAAAATCGATGCGTCAGGCATCCACAAGTCTGACGCACACATCGGAGCTGTACGTGATGCACCGAAACCGACTTCACCAGAAGAACTCCAACTGTTCCTTGGTAAAGCAACCTACTACAGTTCGTTCATCCCCGATTTGTCCACCAGAGACAGACCACTCAGAGACATGCTGCTCAAGGACCCCTCATCTGGACACCAGAAGCCGACAGGGCATACAAAGACATCAAGAACGCCCTAACCTCGCCTCAGGTACTCATGCAGTATGACCCAGCGTTACCACTCCTGTTGGCCACGGACGCCAGCAAGACCGAAGTATTGTCACACCGGCTCAGCAACGGGCAAGAACGTCCAATCGCTTACGCCAGTCGAAAGACGACAGCAACGGAGCAAAGGTATCCTCAGATCGATAAGGATAAGCGCTGGCCATTGCGTGGGCTGTACAGAAGTTTCTTAATTATCTGTATGCTCGTCACTTTACTCTCATCACCGATCACACGACTCTCACACAGATCCTGCACCCCGAGAAGCCTTTACCGGTCCTGTGCATCAGTCGCATGGCCAATCATGCCGACTACCTAGCACACTTCGACTACGAAGTCATCCTCAAGACATCCAAAGCCAACGCCAACGCTGACTACCACTCCCGAGCTCACCTGCCAACAACAGTTAACCTCATCAGAAACTCTCTTTCTCCACAGGAGGAAGAGATAGATAGTGTTGATGATTTTGACTTTATTGCAGTCCATCAGATGCACCAGCTACCAGTAAGGACAGAAGAAATCGCACGCGAGACCAGGAAATATCCACATCTGGGAAAAATTATCCAGATCTCCGAAGTAGGGCAAGACCACACCCGCCAGCATTACAAGGCACCAGAAGCGAAGTACACCCTCGCCGCAAAGTGCCTGATGTTCGAGCATCGAGTTGTCGTCCCTCCTTCACTGCGAGACGCTATCCTCAACGAGCTGCACGCAGCTCACCTGGGGAAAGTCAAGATGAAAGGCATGGCACGTTCCTTTGTGTTCTGGCCTGGAATCGACAACGACATCGAGTCTCTCACCAAGGCTTGTGCCGTGTGTGCAGCTCATGCGCATGCGCCACCCAAGTTCCGAGATCACCACTGGGAATACCCGAAGCCACCATGGGAACGGATCCACATAGACTACGCGGGCCCAGTGGCTGACACCATGCTGCTGATTTTTGTCGACGCATACAGCAAGTGGCTCGAGGTCAAACCCATAACATCAACAACATCAGCCGCAACCATTTCCATCATGGATGACCTGTTCACGGCCTATGGCGTGCCAGTCACTGTCGTCTCGGACAATGGTCGAAAATTCGTCTCAGACGAGTTCAAGACCTTCCTAAGAAACATTGGTGTGAAATATCACAAGTTGTCAACGCCATACCATTCCTCAACCAATGGCCAAGCTGAACGCTATGTTAAAACGGTGAATGACGCCCTCTATGCGATGAAGACAACTAAGGGAACGCTCCGCGCCAATCTGAACGAGTTCCTCCGTCAATTCCGCAAAGCTCCACACTCCACCACTGGCCAATCTCCAGCTAGCTTTTCTTGGGATGAGATCTCCGAACGAGTCTTAACTTGACCAGACCTGATGACGTCCACACGAAGGTTACAGAAAAGCAACGAGCTTAAATGAGCTCAACATTCCACTCTCTGGGACCTGGACAGGAAGTCTTCTTCCTGTCTGGCAATATCAAGCTGGACAAGTGGTTCCCTGGAACAATTGTGACACGCACTGATGACCTTCACTACGAGAACGAGTTCAACTACCAGGAAAAGCGATTCAAGCACCACATTGATCAGATCAGATCGTTTGATGGCACCAACAAAGGCAAAACCAACTTGGACAACGATCAAGAATCAACCAACGATCAACAACCAACCAATGAGCAACCGAGCTTCACCGAGACACCAGAAACAGTCCAAACACCACCAGCCACACCAGCTACACCTGTAAACAGGGCACCACCTATTTCCCAGACCCCTTTTATTCCCCGCAGAAGTACTCGCCAGCGCCGACCACCATTGAGATTCTCTCCTGATTAAGTTTCTTAAATCATCCATTTAAAAGAGGGGGAAAATGTTGTGTATTAACTTGATATAACGCGAACATTCTAGTTGTTATGCCCAGAACATTCCAATCTGGAACATTCAATCCCCTCACTTCATACATGGACTACTATGTATATATGCACGCGCAGACTGTAGACGCCAGTTCCGCGCTAGTTCCCCTCTGGACCGCTGAAGTTACGTCTACCTTGTTTATCAACTATTGTTAATTAACCCGCTGATTTACATTAACAAGTGTTTGTTATTTATCTTGTATCTCCCACGATATAACACTAATCTAATCTAATCTATTCATGCAATCGCTAATCAGTCTAATCACTCCAGTACACCTAAATTAACGGGGTTCAATTCAATGGTGCACAGGGCTTTAAACATACCCATGTCTATAGACAATTATAATAAGAAAATAAGAACCAGTAAGCAAATAGCAAAGGAAAACAATTTCCCGCCAAGCAAAATAGACCAAATTGTAGCCAAACATAGAAATAAAGATAAAACGATACCAAAACCGGACATAAATGAGAAAAAATTCGCGCGCTTCAACTATGTAAATGCGAACACATATAAAATCACTAATCTATTAATAAAGTAATGCATAAAAATAGCATTCACAACGAACAACACAACCGGTAGGCACCTGCAAAATAGTCAGCTAAATAAACAAGACCCGTATTCAAAGTCAGGGGTATATTCTATTACGTACCAAGATACTGGTTGTCAAGCTAATTACATCAGACAGAATGCAAGACGAGTCGAGTAATACACGTTACACTGAACATAGGAATGCGATAAAATACGGAACACATTCAGCCGTATGCGAACACATGTGTGACGTGGGGCACATTTTCACTTACATTGAAATGGACCTGAATATAATTCATCACGAATCGAAAGACAGAGCTCTTGACATAAAGGAAGCAATCGAGATACACCTAGCCAAAAGAAACAACCCCAAACAATCTAAATGAACACACTTTCATGGAGAGCTCACCCCTCTTCACTCTACCAAGAAACACACCTTGTCGGAAACAAGACACAACTTACCGATACAGCCAAGCTAGATAAAAGGGGGGGGGGGTATGGGGATTTTAATAGGTAAATGTTATATGGATCAGGAGTACGATGTACCTTTTTCTCCAATAAACTTAGGCCGGCATTCGCGGCAGTGTTAAAGGTGCCGGGACGTCCTCAAAGACCGGCAGCGCTTGTATAGGGCTTCTAGCTTAGGCGTGGCGAGGACTGATCCACGGTCTTCAATAGTTGAAGTCCTTCCTGCATTCAATAATATACATCTTATCTAAACTTGGCAACACGCCACAAGTGCACATGCACTGACTACAGACAGCACATAGGAATACGGGGCGGCGGGAGGAAAAACCAGTTCAGAGGGATAACATTCCAAATCAGTCGAAAGTCATTGGTTAAAGAGTGAAGTTGACACTGCTAGCAGATACAGCGCGGAAGGCACCCAACTAGATAAGTAGTAGCCGGAACAGTACAACCATAGTTGACTTCTTACAACCATATAGTCACTCCAAACAGACAAATTACGGTTTTCTATCACCATTTTAGCATTTCACCTAACATCATATATACTACAACTAGTATACACAGACAAGTTGCATTACCAATACTGCAACTAAATAATTGTACATATTGTAAATATTTTCACCTGTATTTTCAAACGTAGATTTTATAGCCGAAGTGTAATGAATCTGATGATGGTCATCCTAGTGTATTTATTAATCTCATGATTTTTTTTCAGGATAAGGGTATAACCCAACTCTTTTGTGTACATTCGTGTTGACCGACTGAAAAGCACAAAACATTTGTTTACTAAGGCAACATCATCTATACTACAACTAGCATACACCGACAAGTTGCAGTATTGGTACTCCAACTGTCGGTGTATGGTAAATGCAGTATACGTTATATAATGTTAGGTGAAATGCTAAATGGTGATAGATGTACGGAGTTTGTAATTTAGAGTGATTATATGGTTGTAAAATCAACTATGGTTAAACTGTAATGTTACAGGCTAATAGGAATCTCTGTTTCGCGGGCTTATAGGTCGTGTTCCAAGGACATTTTGTCGTCCTGACGTTTCGCTGAATACTGCGTTCAGCATGTTCACAGGCTACATAAAGCGAGGTAAAACAAGTAAACAGAAGATATATAAATAGTCAACAACCCACACATAGAGGCTACCATAGCAACGGCGTACCACATAAAAGTAATGCATCAAGGACAGGGCTGCTCGTCTGTTGCATCTTCTCGTCTACGACGGTCAATAAGGGCAGGCTTGAGGGGATTAAGGACTGGAAGCCAAGCTCTGTTCACACGTTCTGCTTCCTCCTTAAGATTGAAGCTGTTAGTATGCTTCAGGATTTCAATTGCCTCCCTTTGTAGCCTGGCATGATAAGACACCGTGGTGGACAGAACTTCGGTGTCTCCATATCTTATATCGTGACCTGCAAGTAGCGAGTGTGCTGCTACAGTGGATTTATCTGTTTGTCCCAGCCGGCTGTGTCGTTCGTGCTCCTTGAGGCGAGTGGCAATACTTCTTTTCGTTGAGTTTCCACATTACAAGCAATATGTCCAACAACATCAGGACGAGATGTCAACTCAGGACTTGCGGATCTAAGATGGCGAGACCACTCTGTAGTTCAGAGATATGAAGCAGAAGACCGTTTGTAGCCAATCGAACCAAGAAACGCAGTTCCCAGGTCGCTGACCGTGAAGATGGAAGATTCACCTTTAGCAGCTCCAGCCGAGACGCAGAGAAGGTAACTGCAGCCCTACTGAGATGGGGTCGCTCACAGCTGATTTGCACGTACTTGGCAGTAACTGGTGTCTCGAGGAAGCGAGCGATTGTAGCTACGACGGAATATCAAGAACAGCTGATAGAGGTATTTCTTGGTTGTAGAAGACATCTCAAGGTAGAACAACCGTTTGCTCTAATATCTGTAGTTTTGTTGTAACAGTAGAAATCCATTTTTGGAGTGACCAACTTCATTTGTAGAAATTCTTATCTTTAGTCTTTGTTTTTATAGCTAAAATTTTAGAGTTTCATGGTAATTTTTGATACGTCTTCGTGTGTCGTTTAAGACGTTATTTCTTGTATTTGCAACTTAGATTTGCGTTTCTCGTATTTTTATTTTGAAGGAAACGTTGTATGATACTCACTTTCGAACGATACTCGTTTTATAAAAGGAATGCTTCGATTATTTGACTATATGGTGTCTCAAAGAGATTATTCGATTATTCGATAATATTGTATCTTGGAGAGAAGGCTTCGATTACATTGTATTTTGGAGAAAAGAGCGTAAATAATGACATGTTTGTAAGAACATTTAAACTTTATAATTGTTATTAACAATTACTATGCGTAAGAGCGAAAGTATACATTTATATGTCTATATTGTATTGTTATCAAGTAAAGCATTATTGTGAGATGCTGTAATATTATTTAACAGACATTACGATGTTAATACACATCTGAAATATTTATTTATAACAATTTGAAAGTTATAAAATTCCAATAGCGGAATACAACTAATTAGACAACTAAATAGTCTTGGACTATTTATATTTCGAATATACACTATAAAATAGGATCATGGTAGTGACAATTGAGGTCAAATGATGTCTATATTTATCAACAATTAAAGAAGAAACATTGTTTAACTGAGATGAATAGACCAGGAGATATGTTAGTCTAACTGCGGCCTAGTATGTTAAAAACAACTTAAATATGAATTGTTCCTATATTTAAATGTACACCAGAAGCGTGAGGATATGTATTTATTTTTATTAACAACTAAAAGACGAGCGAACTACAAAATAACATTGTTAACGTTTGGTAAAGTGGAAGAACAAGTTTGTTATGGATCAAAGAGAACGAATAGCGCTAATGAAAGGAATAAGAAGTACTTTGTGAAATGTATTATTGTGAACGAACATGTAATTGTTGTAATTGATGCACGAGGTTTAATAATTTAGAGTAGAGTTGAGAGTTAGGAGTGCATTCTGAACGGTAATATACTCTAGCGTAGTTACCTAGTAAAATCACTAATTCTTCTACAAGTCTGTAGCAAGATGGGGTTTTCATGGAAGTAATGTTGTGAGGAGTTTTGAAGATTGTTTATAGTAAGGAAAGGAAGGAAGTATGACATGATTGGAGCGTAGTAAACGCCATTGATATGTATTGTTCACTGTATTGCGGAAGGAAGGAATATATTGCTATGTGGAGCAACGAATTGTTACAGGTTGAATAAGAAGCGCTAACACGAAGGGTAATGTTTGAATTGTTTATGTCAGAGAGTATTTGTATATGATCCACGAAATGTATAGAGTCTTTAAGTAGTTTCGCATCGCTCTTTATCCTATTGTTTATTTATTCACACGACATTCTAAGCTGTATTTAACTTAAGTGTTTGATATTTAAAGCTTATTTACTATGACTTTCCACTAGAAGTACCTGAGAATTTGATTGTTGGTTGAAACATTGTTCAAAGTACTGTTAATGTAACAGAGACACTATGAAGCTGTCAGATCGCGACTGATAGTGCTAATAGTATATTTTAAACCGTGTGAAGCACGAGAACTGTAGATAATGTAAATATTTGAAACCTTATATAATTTATAACAGTATTATTAGAGTAGATAGTTACATTTTACGCACGCCCGTGTATAATGCAGGGTTTTTGTAATGTTAACTTCATTTTTATGTGCGAACAGCTGATTTTAATCAGACTATTTCAATGACATAGCCACAGGGTAGCTATCAATTACGTAAATATTTTATGAAACTTAATATAACTACATTGTTGTAACGAGAATGTTCAGAAACATTTATTCTACAGATAGTAGAACTATCTGACGAGTGTAACAGTTAATTTTAACTTGTTTGTTAATTTTAATAGTAATAGGGATTATTTTTCTTATTTGTAATTTGTTTGGAAATAAAATCCAGGCACTAGTTTTTGTTTGCCTGTTCGTTTTTTATAAATCTGATCATCATTTCATTCTTGCAATCGACATGCGATAATACTGCGAATTTGAATTCATGTTAGTCTCAATTTTCACCGTTCACACCCGAGATCCGAGATTCTCGTCCTACCATTTTGTGTTTAGGATAGTTTATTTTCTTTTTAAATCTGTGTAAATGTGTAACTAATCGGTAGTGTTGTTGCATGGCCGGTATGCATCGAGGGTTCCCTAGTCATTATCCTAGTAGGGTAGTGTTGGTTAACCTGGCTGGGCATCGACCTCCCTACAATCCTTTTCTATCTTCGCGGATATAGGCTATGACTACGCGGGATTCCGGTGCAGTATGTTTAAAGCCCTGTGCACCATTGAATTGAACCCCGCTAATTTGTGCGTACTGGGGTGATTGGACTGATTATCGATTGCATGCGAGGTTTTTGTGGCTTTCCGGAATATGGAATATGAAAGCTCGTTGTCTTTCGTTCAATAGTTATGTCGAGATAATTTAATTTTCGGTCTGTTTCGGATTCCATAGTGAATTTGATTGAGAGCTACATGCTATTAATGGATTGGAGAACTGTTTCTTCGATTGTTAGTTCAGTATCGTAGATGCAAATTACATCATCTACGTATATTTTCCATATTAATATTCCCTTTGTTGAAGTCTTTTCTAAGAACGTATTTTCTAGTGTATTAATGAAGATATCAGCGATTAACCCGCTTCGTGGCGATCCCATTGCTAGGCCTTCTGTTTGTGTGTACATTTTATTGTCGAATTGAAATACGTTTTGGCTAAGAACGATCCTCAGTAATCTCACAATCTCTTCAGTTTCTTTTGCCGAATTGTTGGATTTTAAGCTGTGAACACGAAAACTGCGCGCAGCTCCAGCTAGGAAGACAACCAGATAAGTATTAGCCTGTAACATTACAGTTTCACCATAGTTGATTTTTACAACCATATAATCACTCTAGGCCAACGGCCTAGCCGTGTTGAAACACCGGATCCCATGAGAACTTCGCAGTTAAGCAACATTGGGCGCAGTCGGAACTTGGATGGTATGCCGGTTCTAGGCACTGCGCGCTGTTGGCCAACATATGGAAAGGCCCTGGCCACCCTACCGCACGCAAACTCCGGCTGGGGGTAGCCTCTTCGGAGGCTAGGACCTGCCTTCGGGCAGAATACCAATTAATTTTAATAATCTCTCTAAATTACAAACTCCGTATATCTATCACCATTTAGCATTTCACCTAACATTATATAACTTATACTGCATTTATCATGCACCGACAGTTGCAGTACCAATACTGCAACTAAATAATTGTACATATTGTAAATATTTTCACCTGTATTTTTAAACACAGATTTTATAGCCTAAGTGTAATGGATCAGATGATGATCGCTTGACGATCGAAACTGGTCATCCTAGTGTATTTATTAATCTCATGTAATTTATTTCAGGATTAGGACATAACCTAGCTATTTTGGATACATTCGTGTTGACCGACTGAAAAGCACTAAACTCTTGTTTACTAAGGCAACACTGAAAAAATAGCTTCAAACCCCACAATGTAACTAGTAAATTATGGAACGAGCCTATAATGGTAATAGTTAAGACACGAGTATGTTTTATAATTTTCATACAAGTGTCTTAATTACCATTATAGGCGAGTTGTATACGACTGTTTATGTTCGACGATTATTATAACAGAGTATCCTAGTCACAATCATGGCCAACTCCATTTGTTTTAAAATTGGGTTTATGGCTGACTCTTATAGTAAAGAATAAGGGGAATTTAATTATGAGATCCGTTAGTATCAAAATCGGTCATAACAGTATTAATTTAGCATTAGAAAATCAACCTAAGTTACAGAAACGTCCAACTCCTTAAGGCATTGGTAACAAAATCGACCAATTCCACATCGACCAATCACAAGCTTCGATTTAATCACGTGACTGGCACAGGCATTTGTGGGAACCGTTAGTAAAAAGTGGCCGTTGTTGTTGATATTGTATTATATGAACGGTTGTTATACTAGAATTTTGTAACAATTTTAATAATTTTATTGTGGCGTAAAAGGAATTAATCATTTATAGAAAGGTTGCTTTGTGATATGGAGAAAAATATAGAAGATACTCCACCCGATAAAAGCCTCCATAGTTCTTTTAGTTCTCGCAGTAAAGAGGCACAGGTGTGCTTCATAAAGAGGAAGATAGCGCGCAGTTCGCTACTCCTGTGGGTGTCTGGGCGGGGACACTAAGAGCCCGCTGATG
Source organism: Meconema thalassinum (assembly GCA_946902985.2). NCBI lineage: Eukaryota > Metazoa > Arthropoda > Insecta > Orthoptera > Tettigoniidae > Meconema > Meconema thalassinum. The sequence continues at coordinate 302,659,565 of OX336393.1, forward strand.
AGCCAGCTTGGTGTCCTAGGCGAAACCCCATACAAGACACGGCACAAACCTAGAAAAATTGCTGAGTTTCAATTCACTGGCCATGAAAGCCAATATATCATCTTTTTAGAAACCTTCATATGGAGGTTATGGCTGCTTGAGTTTTTAGTTCTCGCAGTAAAGAGGCGCAGGTGCGCATCATAAAACATAAAAACAACAAAACTACAGATATTAGAGCAAACGGTTGTTCTACCTTGAGATGTCTTCTACAACCAAGAAATACCTCTATCAGCTGTTCTTGATATTCCGTCGTAGCTGCAATCGCTCTCTTCCTCGAGACACCAGTTACTGCCAAGTACGTGCAAATCAGTTGTGAGCGACCCCATCTCAGTAGGGCTGCAGTTACCTTCTCTGCGTCTCGACTGGAGCTGCTAACGGTGAATCTTCCATCTTCACGGTCAGTGACCTGGGAAATGCGTTTCTTGGTTCGATTGGCTACAAACGTTCTTCTGCTTCTTATCTCTGAACAGCAGAGTGGTCTCGCCATCGTAGATCCGCAAGTCCTGAGTTGACATCTCGTCCTGATGTTGTTGGACATCTTGCTTGTAATGTGGAAACTCATATTGGAATACTGCAAGTTGTTGCGCAGTTGTAGCTGTGTCGATCCTTGATTTTCCCAGTCACTCTGAATTCCCAATCCATGGTATAAATTAACCTCCTTTCATTTATTTAGTTCTCCATAATATTCTCTTCAGTATACGTAGAATAAGCTTTTCCTCCCCGACTTAAATTCACCGTCATCATGTAGACTATAATGTAGACTGTGATGGAATAATGTTGAATATATATCGTGGATTTCGTTGTAGCAATATTGTAGCTTGCAATAGTTAGTTATTGCTTCTCTGTAAAGTGCTGTTTTATAAGCGAAGTCTTGTTCTGACGATGTTATACTTTCATAAACGCTGGTCTCTCCAATACTAATGTAATTTCATTTTGCCGGCTCCTCTTCTAAATTTCCTCGGCGTTCCTCGGTCATTCGACAGTACAACAGAGCTTGTCGACCGGGCTTATGTTGCGTGCAATAAGTGCTTCTCTTCTGTGCGCGTGCGTCAAACGCGTCCGCTCGTGTCATGTAGCTGCGAGAGAGTCACGCCACGCTTCTCTGCTAGGCGGCGCGTGTCACCGCTAGCCTTCCTCAGCTAGCCTCACACTCATGCATTTTAATATAAATATACTCATAGTTGCTCTATTATTCAATAATTTATTATTTCCTTTCAACCAAATAAATTTCATATTGCATTCTACACTTGTAGATGTGCTTATTTCGATTTATATCTGCCAAATTTATATAAAAGCGATTCCCACAAAAATTATGTGCTTTTATTTGATTGGCTACTGAAATATCCTGATAAAGGCTCCTGGATCTAGCCTCTTATCCATGGGTCGTGTGCATCGCTTTGTTATGGTCGCCTTGCTAACCGAAACTAGTTTTCTGGTGCTAAACATGAATCTTTGTACAATTTCCAGCTTCGAATGATCGAACTCTTCCTTAGTTAAAATCTCATTCACCAGAATATTTCCAAATAATAAATTCCTCAAACTGCTTCAAAATTCTCCAAAATACTTTCATTATGCATCATTTGCATCCCATAATACGTATATAATTATTAAATTATTTTAATTTCAAATTTCCAATTTTTCCTTCCAATTGTGCACAAGTCATTCGAAACTCGGCTCAGTCAAAGGTCCTAAGCAGGGCTGAATTCGAGTTCAATACCCATGTCAAAAGACAACTATAATAAGGAAATAAGAACTATTAAGCAAATAGCAAAGGAAAACAATTTCCCGCCAAGCAAAATAAACCAAATTATAGCCAAACATAAAAATAAGATAACACGATTCCCAATCCGGACAGTAATGAGAAAAAATGTGTGCGTTTCAACTATGTAAATTCGAATACATAAAAATCATTAATCTATTCAAAAAGCAAGGCATAAAAATAGCTTTCACAACGAAAAACACAACCGGCCGGCACCTACAAAATAGTAATCTAAATAAACATGACCCGTATTCAAAGTCAGGGGTATATTCTATAACGAGCCAAGACACCGGTTGTCAAGCTAATTACATCGGACAGAGTGGAAGACGAGTAGACACACGTTATAATGAACATAGGAATGCGATAAGATACGGAACACATTCAGCCGTATGCGAACATATGTGTGATGCGGGGCACAGCTTTACCAACATCTAGACGGACCTAAAAAAAATTCATAACGAATCGAAACGCAGAGCTCTTGACACAAAGGAAGCAATCGAGATACACCTAGCCAAACGAAACAATCCCAACAATCTAAATGAACACACGTTCATGGAGAGCTCACCCCTCTTCACGCTACTAAAAAACGTACCCAGTCGGAAACAAGACACAACTTAGCGATACAGCCAAGCTAGATAAAAAGTGGGGGGGGGGTAAATAGAGGTGGTTAATAGGTAAATGTTATCTGGATCAGGTGTACTATGTACTTTTTTCTGCAATAAACCAAGGCCGTTATTCGCGGCAGTATTAAAGGTGCCGGGACATCTTCAAAAGACCGGGCAGCGCTTAGTACGAATGGCTATTTAGTCCACGCGTGGCAAAAACAGTTCCACGGTCTTTAATAGTTGTAGACCTTCCTGTTTTCAATAACATGCATCTTATCTAGGATGCCAATACTCCACATAAACACATCACTGACTCCGCAGAGCACATATGAACAGGGGGGAGATAAGGGAAAAACCTGTATCGTTGAGATAACAGGCCATCTCAGTCGACCACACCTGGAGTAACTGTGAACACGAAAACTGCGCGCAGCTCCAGCTAGGAAGACAACCAGATAAGTATTAGCCTGTAACATTACAGTTTCACCATAGTTGATTTTTACAACCATATAATCACTCTAGGCCAACGGCCTAGCCGTGTTGAAACACCGGATCCCATGAGAACTTCGCAGTTAAGCAACATTGGGCGCAGTCGGAACTTGGATGGTATGCCGGTTCTAGGCACTGCGCGCTGTTGGCCAACATATGGAAAGGCCCTGGTCACCCTACCGCACGCAAACTCCGGCTGGGGGTAGCCTCTTCGGAGGCTAGGACCTGCCTTCGGGCAGAATACCAATTAATTTTAATAATCTCTCTAAATTACAAACTCCGTATATCTATCACCATTTAGCATTTCACCTAACATTATATAACTTATACTGCATTTATCATGCACCGACAGTTGCAGTACCAATACTGCAACTAAATAATTGTACATATTGTAAATATTTTCACCTGTATTTTTAAACACAGATTTTATAGCCTAAGTGTAATGGATCAGATGATGATCGCTTGACGATCGAAACTGGTCATCCTAGTGTATTTATTAATCTCATGTAATTTATTTCAGGATTAGGGCATAACCTAGCTATTTTGGATACATTCGTGTTGACCGACTGAAAAGCACTAAACTCTTGTTTACTAAGGCAACACTGAAAAAATGGCTTCAAACCCCACAATGTAACTAGTACATTATGGAACGAGCCTATAATGGTAATAGTTAAGACACGAGTATGTTTTATAATTTTCATACAAGTGTCTTAATTACCATTATAGGCGAGTTGTATACGACTGTTTATGTTCGACGATTATTATAACAGAGTATCCTAGTCACAATCATGGCCAACTCATTTTTTTTTCAAAATCGGGTTTATGGCTGTCTCTTATAGTAAAGAATAAGGGGAATTTAATTATGAGATCCGTTAGTATCAAAATCGGTCATAACAGTATTAATTTAGCATTAGAAAATCAACCTAAGTTACAGAAACGTCCAACTCCTTAAGGCATTGGTAACAAAATCGACCAATTCCACATCGACCAATCACAAGCTTCGATTTAATCACGTGACTGGCACAGACACTTGTGAGAACCGTTAGTAAAAAGTGGCCGTTGTTGTTGATATTGTATTATATGAACGGTTGTTATACTAGAATTTTGTAACAATTTTAATAATTTTATTGTGGCGTAAAAGGAATTAATCATTTATAGAAAGGTTGCTTTGTGATATGGAGAAAAATATAGAAGATACTCCACCCGATAAAAGCCTCCATAGTTCTTTTAGTTCTCGCAGTAAAGAGGCACAGGTGTGCTTCATAAAGAGGAAGGTAGCGCGCAGTTCGCTACTCCTGTGGGTGTCTGGGCGGGGACACTAAGAGCCCGCTGATGAGCCAGCTTGGTGTCCTAGGCGAAACCCCATACAAGACACGGCACAAACCTAGAAAAATTGCTGAGTTTCAATTCACTGGCCATGAAAGCCAATATATCATCTTTTTAGAAGCCTTCATATGGAGGTTATGGCTGCTTGAGTTTTTAGTTCTCGCAGTAAAGAGGCGCAGGTGCGCATCATTAAAAGGGTGGTAGTGCGCAGTTCGCTACTCCGGGCGGGGACACCAAGAGCCCGCTGATGAGCCAGTTTGTTGTCCTAGGCGAATCCTAACACAAGACACGGCACAAACCTAGAAAAAAGCCGAGTTTTAAAAGGCTTGTGCTTACAAGAAAGTCAAATTTTAGTCACTGTCAGTGGGGAACTCAACTATAATCTTGAGATTGCGCAATCTTTGCCAGTTACGAACAAAGGTAAACGACCGAATGATGTAAATCCTACTGAACTAATTCCTGGCATCAGAGTAAATCAAGATGTGAGAAATTTGCTCCAAAGACACTATCGAGAGGAGTGGAACAAAAATGAGAAACTGAAATTGTTCAAAAAGATTATTGCTGAAAATAACACCCGAGGAGAGGTACCTTCGTACGCTGATTGTTGTGAATGTCTCATTGAGAATACTGAGGGACATTTTGAAGTTTTTGAAGTAGTTTCAAAAGCTAAAAACTATCGTATGATGTATGAAAGTTCCACTTTCTTATATTTTTCTCATTAATAAAATTATCACGTTTTCATAATTAAAACTGACAGTTTTAAATTTTTACTGATCGTACCTGACATTAATTTTAGCATTACTGACCAATTTACTATGTGCATTATCCTGGAGTTAAGTTACAAAAGTGGCCAACTCCATTGTTTACTTACAAACATGGCCAACTCCATATTTCAACAGTGATTTTTGCTTTAAATATGGAATATCATAATTATGAAAATAATGATGTAAATATGATTCTTCGTAGCGTAGCGGTCAGCATGGTGAGCTGCCGCCCCGGAGGTCCTGGGTTCGATTCCCGGCTCTGCCACGAAATTTGAAAAGTGGTATGAGGACTGGAACGGGGTCTACTCAGCCTCGGGTGGCCCAAATGAGTAGAGGGGGTTCGATTCCCACCTCATTCATCCTCGAAGTGGTTTTCCGTGGTTTCCCACTTCGTCTTCGGGCAAATGCCGGGATGGTTCATACTGTAAGGCCACGGCCGCCTCCTTCCCACTTCCTTGCCTAACCGTCCCAATCTTCCCATCCCTTCATCAGGCCCCCTGTTCGCTTTGCAGGTGAGGCCGCCTGGACGTAGTGCTGCTCACACACCCCAGTTGTATCCCTGACTCAGAGTCTCAAGCTCCAGGACACTGCCCTCAGTGGCGGTAGAGGTGGTATCCCTCGCTTAGTCCGTGGGAAAAGCCATCCTTGGAGGGCAAAACGATAGCGAAAGAAAAAAAAGATTCTGATTATGCTGAGAATCTGCATTCATAATAATAACTTAGAAGGCAAGTAGGAAATGTATTAAACAGTTTTTCGCCTCTCCTAAAAAATTAAAAAAAAACGGAGGTGGCCATGTTTGTAACTGGGCTACTCCCTATTTTATGTTTGTACAAAAATATTCATAAATATCTGTCGAGATTTCGCCAGTTTTGATGTACTATAATAATAATAATAATAATAATATCGTATGGCCTCGGGTGCCAGGTGCAAGCTTTGTTATTTGACACCCAAAGGGTAACTTGCATGTCGAATTTTGTTGTTCCTTGAAGCACTATGAAAGTCAAAGAGGTTAGATATCTAAGCTCCTTGAACACTATAGCGCTTTCTACTAGAGACATGAGGAACTTTGAGTTGGCGGAAACTCCCTAGATTAATTTTGCCATTATGAACACGGCCTACTGAATTCAAATGGGTTCTTTGACATGCCAACATCGTATGACATGGTGTCGTAATTTTTGCCGCCTTTAAAAAAAATCACTTATCACGGCCAGGAGCGAACCTGCAGGCTTGGGGCTAGTAGACCGCCACGTTGACCACTCATCCACCGTTTTGATGTACTGAACAGAGCGCATGGGATGCTGAGAATACCACGGCCTCCTCAAATACCCCACTATGATACTGTTAGCCACGCAGTGAAATTTAAAATCGGAAGCCGTGGAAGTGAGCACAGGTGTGATGCTATCCTTACCTAAATGGTCACATAACTGTTTCTTGAGCTCTGATTGGTGGGAAAAACTGTATCATAATGAAAACTTGTACTGTAATGAGCCTCATTATAGTACAGTTTTCTGACATATAATATTTACATTTCGCCATGGTCGAACATAAAAGAGCTAAAAAAGAAATTATGTGCTGGCATTGATGGCAACCCTGATGTAATTTTAAAGAAATGTGCAGAAAATATAATAAATCCCCTTACGCACTTAATAAATAGTTCATTGCTCTCAAAACTTACCCGGATATTTTGAAGTTATCAAAAGTAATTCCAGTGCACAAAAAATGTTCAAAAGATGAATTGGATAACTATCGTTCTATTACCTTACCAACTAGTAGGGCCTATTGCAAAAAAAAAAAAAAAAAAAAAAAAAAAAAAAAAAAAGTGGAAAAAATCATGTATAAGAGACTGATAAGTTTTATAGTAAGAAATAAAATACTATCAAACTCACAACATGGATTCAGAACGGAAAAATCTACACAGACAGAAATTTATGAATGTATTAAAAGTATACTGAGATTAATTGACAATAAGGAACATGTAGCTGGCCTATTCTTGGATTTATCGAAAGCGTTTGATGTTGTTGACCATAGAATCCTCTCTACAAAACTAAATCAATATGGTATTAACCCCCACCACCCTTTATATTAAAAATTCAACAAAATACAATTCCAAAACTATTAAAATAAATATTGCATGACTAAAATATTTTAGGCCAACAGGTGTCTTTAATTAATTCTGCATGTGGTCGAAACCAAAGCGTTACCAATGAACATTTAAACAACGCTGTTTCTAAAACACACCATGTGGTTGCCCACGAGGCAATACAATATATTTACGTTTTGAAGTCAACATAAACAGAAAATGCAACGACGGAAAATGAAACATTACACAGAATGCAAGGAATAAAAATGTACACAAATCGACAACTTCAAAAATAAACCCGCGTTGCTACAAGAATTTAAGTGACAGAACAAAGCAATATGACCACGCGCACCAGTTGAATTTAATATAAACACATTCAACTAAATAAAATGAACAAGATAAAATAACTTTTGGTTCGTGGTTTTGGGCCCACTACTCTTTCTTCTATATATCAATGATATAACACAGAACGTTGATTCTCATAAGGAAATTTTGTTAGCAGACAATACAACACTCGTAATAAAAGGTGAAACTAAACAGGTCTTACAGCAGTCTGCTGACTCTGTTACAGAAGAGTTAATCAAATGGTCACAAGATAATCGCCTCATCATAAACTATAAAAAACCAGTATGTCTAAATTTCCACACTAGCCTATACAGAATAGGAATCCTGCGACGCCCAATATAATAATAAATGGTCATCAAATAGAAAATAAATCAGAAACGAAGCATTGTGCACAAAAAGAGAGCACATTGGTACAATCAGCAGTCAAAAGAGACTGAGCTCATTTACGACATCGTGGTGATTTCGCCCGACAGTTGAGGCCAGCATGTCTATAGCTTTGACAACGTTGGCATAGAATGGGGAGAAAGACAAATATTTCCACTTCTAAATAGACGTTAAAAGGAGTGACAGATCGGGGTGAGTTTTCGGAAGCAAATGTAATTTTGACGGTCCCCGTAGAAACGTATTCAGGATGACCATCTTTAAAGACTTTCCTATTCATTCGCTGAAGTTTAGCAATGGGAACCGGAGTGACAATGTATTTCATAATGTCATCGAGGGATAAGTCTAATACAACACCTCTGACAACCCCCACTCGTTGAATGTTGGAGGAGGGTATAAAAGCTTTAAGATTACGTTCTTTGAGAATGGGATGCAACATAAGATCGTTGGCAGATGTAGCGGAACTAAATTGAATTTGCACACGATTACGACCTTTGCGTTGGATAGAGGCAATACTGTCAAGTTTTCGATCATAGAAAAGACGGCCGAGACTCGTGGGGTGCAGATTTCCCAACCGATTTGGTCAATGGACTCAACATGTGGAATATATGGTCCCATATGATTAGGAGAGTAAGTGGAAGGAAGGTCATTACTAATGAATATATCGGGTCTAGGACGAGCCGATGGAGACATTGAAGAAGGAGCAGAATGTTCACTAACAAGTTGTGGTTGTAAAGGTGCCGTTAAAGGTACAATGTCTGTAGTAAAATGTTGAAGTACAGGATCAGGAGGTCGAGTATGCAAGATACCATCACTGGAGGACTCCATTACAGGACAAAAAGCATGCACAAACTCACCTAGTAGGAAACACGAAAAGGTTACACTAAATACAGTATACACACAATGAGAAAAGGTATAATAAGGTTACACTCCGAACACGCTGGGTAAGGAACACCGGGAGTACCGACACACTACGTCCACACGCACGGAGATCGCCGACTCGAATGATGTCTGCTTCATTTTTTGCCCAAACCAGTCTGTCACCACAAATTTACATAAACATAAAAAGCGACCATAAGTCGTAGCACGTTTATAATCATGCCAGGTTGGTATCTTGGCAATACAACAAATGCCCTGGGAACACTAGCGATGAAATTATTGCTGAAGTAGTAGTTCTCATGTAATTTTCCATTCTAGGTTAGCCAGAACACGTGCGATCTCGAGAGGGGATTAACATCACAGGAGTGACAAAGAGGAAATCTGACATGCTACGGATCGGAGCGTGGAATGTTAGAAGTCTGCTAGGAATTGGAAGGTTAGAAAACTTAGAAAGGGAAATGGATAGGTTGAGGTTGGGTTTGGTTGGGATTAGTGAAATGCGCTGGCAACAAGAGCAGGACATTTGGGTCAGGAGACTATAGGATCATTAGCAATAAATCAAACAACGGCTATGCGGGGGTAGGTCTCATATTAAGTAGGAAACTTGGACAGCGGGTGAAGTATTATGAGCAATATAGTGAACGGATTATTGTAGCTACAATCAATACAAAACATATGTGCACCACAGTGGTACAAGTCCATATGCCAACCAGTCAAGCTGATGATGAAGATGTTGAAATGGTCTATGAAGAAATAGATGAAATTCTGATGTGTGCAAAGGGTAATGCAAATCTTATAGTAATGGGAGATTGGAATGCTGTGGTAGGAAAAGGAAGAGAAGGAAAGATAGTAGGAGATTTCGGTTTAGGAGAAAGGAATAATCGAAGGAGCAGGCTGACGGAATTCTGCGCCAAGCATTCGTTGGTCATAGCTAACACGTTGTTCAATAACTACAATAGAAGAATATACAAATGGGTGAGACCAGGAGATACAGGGCGTTATCAAATCGACTTCATTATGGTCAAGCAGAGATTTCGAAACCAGATTTTGGATTGTAAAACATATCCCGGTGCAGACATAAGCTCTGACCACAATCTGGTTGTTATGAAATGCAGATTAAAGTTGAAGAAACTGAAGAAAAGTCAAAAGACAAAAAGGTGGGCAATAGACAGACTGAAAGAGAATGATGTAAACGAAAGATTCAAGAAGAGTATAAAGGAAGGACTAATGAGAAACCCTAAACAAACTTCAATTGCAGACGAATGGGCTCCTTTGAAGAATAAAATAACAAAATCCGCAGAAGAAAAGATTGGTAGGAAAGAAAGAATAGGCAGAAAACCGTAGAACACTCAGGATATACTAGAATTAATAGATGAAAGGCGTAAACACAAGAATGGAGGATATGAAAAGGGGAAAGCAGAATACAGACGTCTGAGAAATGAGGTTAATAAGAAGTGCAAGGAAACGAAAGAAGAATGGTTGAAAGGGAAATCTGCAGGTATAGAAAATTGTCTGAAATTAGGAAAAGTAGACACAGCTTATAGAAGGATTAAGAATACATTTGGGGAAAAGAAGACTAAGTGGTGTAATATTAAGGTCACAGATGGAAAACCTCTAACAGATAGGGAAGAAAAGGTTGATAAAAGAAAGCTTACATAGAGTATTTGTATAAGGGAAAGGAGATTGAGAATCATGTAATGGAAATGGAAGAGGAAAATGATGGGGAAGTGAAAGGAGATTTAATATTGGGATCATAATTTGACAGAGCATTGGAAGGCTTAAGCAGGAACAAAGCACCAGGCATTGATGATATACCGATTGAGTTGCTACACTGCATAGGTGATGATGGTCTGATCAGGTTATTTCACTTGGTGTGTAGTATTTATGAGGTGAGGTACTGAACTCGAATTCAGTCCAACTTAAGACTTTGTCTGAGCCGAGGTTCGAACCGACTTGTGAACCATGGGAGAGGAAAATTGGAAATATGGAATTAAAACAATTTAATATTTATATATGCATTTTGGGAAGTGAATGATGCATAATGAAACTGTTTTGGAAAATTTTGGAGTATTTTATGGAATTATTATTTGGAAATATTCTGGTGAATGAGATTTTAATTAAGGAAGTGTTAGATCATTCGAGGCTGGACATTGTACAAGGCTTCATGCTAGCAAGCAGAAAACCAGTTTTGGTTAGTCAAGGCGACAATAACAAATTATACACACGACCCGTTGATAAGAGGCTAAATCCAGGAGCTTCTATCACGATATTTCAACAGCCAATCAGATTGAGGCTCATAAATTTTGTGGGAATCGCTTTTATATAAATTTGGCTTATATAAAGCGACATGAACACTTCTACAGGTGTAGAATACAATATAGAATTTATTTGGTTAATTAGAAATATAAATTATTGGCTAGGAGATAAACTATGAGTATATTTCTATTAAAATGCATCCGCGCGAGGCTAGCGGTCCAGTCTAGTTTTGGCACGCGCGCCATCGAGGAGAGGGAAGCGAGGACTCTTACTCAGCTTCTTGAATCAATCGGACGTAGTCAGTCACGCGTCCAGCAAAGCACATTTCCACAATAAAATAAGTACGGACGACAGACGAGGTAGTACCGTCTAGAGATCGACCATTCGCCGAGGAAGAGATACGAGGAGCCGGTGAAAAGCAAATGCACTAGATATTGAAGGGAACAGCATTTATTCTGTACCACAATTGTCAGTAGAAGTCTTCGCTAAAATAGCGTTATTCTAAAGCGAAGCAATAACCAACAGCATTGCTTACTAAAGCTACATTATTGCTACTTTAATAATCTACGTTACAACATCATAGTCAAGATGACCGTAATGAATCTGAGTCGGGGAGGACAAACTTTTTCAACGATTACTGAGAAGATTATTATGAGCAACTAAACTAATGGAAGGAGGTTAGTCTATGCAATGGATTCAGAGTGACTTAGAAGATCGGGAATCGATAAATCTACAGCTGCTTAACAACATGCAGTATTCGGAGATGACTTCCAATACTACAAGCGAGATGTCCATTACCATCAGGAGGAGATGTCAACCCAGGACATTCAGATCTACATTGATGATGCCACTCTGTTACACGGAGAAAAGAAGAAGACGAACGCTAGCAGTCGATTGGACCGAGAGATGCAGTTTCCAGGTCGCTGACCGTGAAACAAGAAGACTTGCCGTTAGCTGTCACAGTCGAGCAGGAGTGCAGGTGTCCGTAACCCGATGCAGTTGAGGGAACGCTCAGCTGTCTCGCACGCGACCGGGAGAAACTGGTTTCCAAGTCAGACGACGCGCTCAAGCAGTTCCAGCGGAACATCGAATACATCTTATGAATGTATTCACGACACCAGAAGCCACCACAAAGGTAGAAAAACTGAATGCTCTAAGATCTGTAGTTTTGCAGTAGTATTTGAAATTATTGAGGGTTGACCAACTTCATTGTTGATATTCTTATATTTATCCTATGTTTATTGTAGCTAAATTTTAGAGATTCATTGTGATGATTTGATACGTCTACGTGTGTCGTTTCAGACGTAATTTCATTAATTTTTGACTTTAGATATTTCGTTTCATTTATATTTTGAGGGAATCGATTTAACATGCTCACTTTCGAACGAAACTCGTTTTATAAGGGAATGCTTCGATAACAACATATTTCGAAGGAAATGCTTCGATAGTAACATATTTCATTGAAAATACTTTCCAATTGTAAGAACATTTTGAACGTTAAGATTGTTATTGATAGTTACGAATGCGTAACAGCGACAGAATACATTTGTATTATTATAAAGGAGAGCATTATTGGAAAATGCAGTAACATTGTTTAACATACATTATTATGTCAGTATACAACTGAAACACTTATTTATAACAATATGGAAGTTATAAAATTCCAATTGCTGAATACAATTTATTTGACAATGATATAGTCATAGACTATTGTTATTATGAAAGTATACTATAAAATAATATCATGTTAGTGACAATTGAGTTCAAATGATGCCTATAGTTATTAAGAATTTCATTGGAAACATTGTTAAACTGAAATGATAGACCAGGAGATTTGTTAGTCTACCTGAAGTCTAGTATGTTTTAAAACAAGCTTAAATATGAATAATTCGTTTATTTCAATGTACACCAGATGCGTGAGGATATGTATTTATATTTATTAACTACTAAAGACGAGCGAACTACGAGTTAGTATTGTTAATATTTGGTATCGTGGAAAAACAATCTATTATGGAACTAAGTGAACGAAAAGCGCTAATGAAAGGAATGCTTTGTGAATTGTAGTGAACGAACATGTAACTGTTGTTAAAGATGCACGAGGTTAAATAATTTAGAGGAAAGATGGAGTTAGGAGTGCACTCCGAACGGTAGCATACAATTGCGTATTTACCTAGTAAAGTCACTGATTTTTCTACAAGTCTGTAGCAAGATGTTTTTTTTATTGAAGTAATGCCGTGCGGAGTATTGATGATTGTTGGTAGTAATGAAAAGATGGAAGTATGTTATGTTTGGAGCGTAGCAGACGCTATTTATGAATATTGTTCATCGTGTTTCGAGAGAAGGAAATGTGTTGCCATCTGGAGCAACGAATTTTTACAGTATGTGTAAAAAGCGCTGACATAAGGTTAAATATTTGTATTGTTCATGTCAAAGAGTATCAGTATATAATCCACGAAGTGTTTAGAGGTTTTTAAGTAGTTTCGCATCGCTCTTTATCTTATTGTATTTTATTCGTTGACACGACATATTCTAAGCTATATTTAACTTCAGTGTTCGATATACAAGCTTTACTAATTATGACAATTTACCAGAGATGCCTGAGAATTCATTGATATGTGAAACATTGTTCATAACACTGTTTTTAAAACAGAGACACTCAAAGACTGTCAGATCGCGACTGATAGTGCGAATAGTATTTTAATACCGTGTTAAACATGGAAAATTGTATATAATGTATATATTTTACTTATATTTAATTACTATTAGTATTATTATTTTATATATTCACGTTTTACACACATATGTGTATAATTTAGGGTTTTATATTGTTAACTTAATTTTTGATGCTTGAACAGCTGATGCTGATCAGACTCTTTCAGTGACAGAGACACAGGGTGATTATTAAATGCGTAAACATTTATAATTTCTTAAATAATTACATTTCTGTAAGTAGATGTTTTTGGGGGGTTCTAACGCCACCTCCACCTCCCCACCTCCAAGATGGCGGCCGTAGCTTAACTTAACCTAGCTCGTGAACCAATAATGCTAGAGACTTGAACGAGGTATCAAATTAATCGGTCGGACACTCCCTTTCCTCTAGATAACTTACTTTAACCCTAAAATAAAACCTACCCCTACTAGGGGTTGAAAGAGTAATTCTTTTAGTAAATGTAGCTTTCCTAGTGCGACATTTGGGAAGTTGAATGTTAATATGAAATTAAACGTTGTTCCAGATGACAAACATGGCTTAACCTAGCCTATCCTAGTTAAGCTATTCTAGTCTTATCAAGATGGCGGCGGTGCTCAACCACGTACATGGCGCGCTTTAAAAAAATCGTGAGCATGGCTTAACCTAGCCTATCCTAGTTAAGCTATTCTAGTCTAATCTGCCTAGTCAACACCTAATTGAGGACATGCCAAAGGTCCTAAGGGTGAATGTGTTTTAGAGTAATGGCTAATGCATACACCCAAGTACATGGGATACATGCAAATATCCCATGCAGTTGTTTTTATGGAGGATGAGACAAGTCTGCGATGTAAGATTTAAATCAAGCCAACTCTTGCAGTATATGACGTCACGTGAAACAGGTGACCTCTGACCTTGCTTGATAAGAATACACCATACCTTGCAGTGTTCCGTTACATTTCCTGCAACCTTTGACAATGCTTACTATGTGTGAACGCGTAACACTCATACAAAAAAGTAGAGTAAAAGTATCTTTAGTTGGTCAATTAAATGCCAGTAGTGGTTAACGGGAGGGTGGGGGACCGGTGAGGGTAGTATTATTTATGTATTTATTATTTCATTTATTTATTTATTTCACAGGTGACTGAGCAGGGAGTATTTTTAATTGGTGAGCAAAAATGGTTAGAAAAGGGTGGTAGAGAGTAGCAAAGCAGATTATCTTGCGCAAAATGACCACTACGCACAACAAGCTTAGAATTATAAAACACTTGTAATTTAACTATAAATGATATACATAAACTCGTATTGCAGGTGTATTAACAAGCTTTGCAAACCTGAATGATAAATACACCTTAAAGGGTACCATACATTATAGTTAAGTTTAAAAAAGGTAAAAAGTGTTTCTGCTCTCTCAAAATGCTATACGTAAACAAACCCTATGGGCATACAGGTAGCGAGTTTGCTATATCATTTAAAACAATAACATTCATATTGCATGTTGTTATAGGTAGTTGAGTAGTGTGAAAGAATCAACAAAACAATTGCAGACTATGAGTAGTGGTAGTGACGAGTAATGAGGTATCTTGACCCGTGCGTAGTAACAAAAGCAAATACATTCGTCGGTGACTCACTCACTCATTTCCCAACGCCACACTGGTTTCAGAAAATACCCTATGTTAGCAGTATTGGAATAGACGAGAATGGCAGGTAACACAGCGGGCTGTCGACAGGTTTTATCAATTCTCGCCTGCTCCTACCCTGCCTCTGCCCTTCATTCCACAAGTCTACAGAGCTTAGACCTGAGCAGTACTTAAGATAACATATCGCTCTGCTAGGGGTCAGAGTGTAATTCACTTATTTCTAAAACTTAGGAAATGCATAGCCTACACTCATCATAATTGAATTATCAATTTGAATTTTGCTGAAACTTGTATGAGAAAACTATATTTCCGGAATGAACTGCACAGGTTTCTGAGAAAACTTATATTAGCAAAATGATGACGTATTCTTAAACACATGTAACTTTCATATCTTTATACTTCTCACGTCACTTGATTCTAGGTGAAAAGCTGAGACCTTAGCATTAAAAAAGTTATGTTTTTTTACATCCGTCTGACATTGCACAGCTATGATAGCTTATTTCCTACCAATCATCTAAATTAATTTTGCTGAGACTTGTATGAGAAGACTATATTTCCGGAATGAACTGCACAGGTTTCTGAGAAAACTTATATTAGCTAAATGATGACGTATTCTTAAACACATGTAACTTTCATATCTTTATACTTCCCACGTCACTTGATTCTAGGTGAAAAGCTGAGACCGTAACAATAAAAAAGTTATGTTCCCAACAGTCATCTAAATGAATTTTGCTGAGACTTGTATGAGAAGACTATATTTCCGGAATGAATCTACGCAGGTTTCTGGGAAAATTATATTAGCAAAATAATTATGTCTTTTCAAACGCATGCATTTGTTACAATATGCTAACTTGGTTTTGTTTATGCGTTAAATATCGCTTGTGTAAAGCTGAAATCTAATGATTATTATTCATATTTTGTTACAATTGCATAATGTAGCATTAAAAGGAGTATAAATATTCTGTTCACGTTTGATTTCAGAACAGTTTATACAGTATCTCAACATGAATACATTTAGTTTGACGACAGTTCGTAAAACAATAAAACATGTTGAACGTTTAATTGTTTTAAGTCAATTAGCGCATGATGCCATGCGTTATGGCTTTCTTTGCACTTTAAATGGTTTTAACGAAGAGTTAACGAATTTTTTCAATACTATGGAAGACAACTGCCATCAACTTTTTCATCAAGTTATATTTACTATGAGTTCTATAAACAATCACAGAACATTATCATCATGGCTGATATTTGGGTTGCCACCAGCAATATTATCCCAAATATTAGCTCTTTTAGTGGATTATAGTCACTGTGGTGATTCAGTGAGAGTCAATGATTGTTATCAGTATTCTTCATTTTTACATTCATCTGCAGGACTATTCTGTCAAGAGCGTGAAACTTCGCCTATACATAGCCACTATGATGGTGGTGATGATGTTTTACAATCATCTACAAGACTATTCCAGCAAGAGCATGAAACTTCGTCTAAACATAGCCACTCTGATGGTGGTGATGATGTTTTACAATCACCTACAAGACTATTCCAGCAAGAGCATGAAACGTCGCCTATACATAGCCACTATGATGGTGGTGGTGATGTTTTACAATCATCTACAAGACTATTCCAGCAAGAGCATGAAACTTCGTCTATACATAGCCACTATGACGATGGTGATCTTTTACATTCATCTGCAGGTCAACAACTGGAACCTTTGCAATAGCGTGTGGAAGTGCGTAAGTTGTTTAAACATATTTAAAGATAATGAATAGCTTGTGTGTTATTATCCATGTTTTAGACTTATATTTTATGCAATTTTGATGAGCAATGTAATGTAAACTGATAAGTTTTACTTTTTTCAACATAATAATACAATTTGTTTAAATTTCAGTTGACATAACAGTTCAAAACTATCGGTTGTCCTCTCTTGATTAGTTCTAGTTTTCTATCAACAAAGGATGACAGTTATTTATCTAGATATATTGTTGTTGTAAACATATGTTTCACGAACTATAAAATGGAAATAACCCATTGGTTTACCAAATTACACTAGCCTACTTTAAAGATAATGAATAGCTTGTGTGTTAGTATCCATGCTTTAGACTTATATTTTATGCAATTTTGATGAGCAATGTAATTTAAACTGATAAGTTTTACTTTTTTCAACATAATAATACCATTTGTTTAAATTTCTGTTGATATAACAGTTCATAAATATCGGTTGTCTTCTCTTGATTAGTTCTAGTTCTCTATCAAGAAAGGATGACAGTTATTTATCTAGATATATTGTTCATGTAAACATATGTTTCACGAACTATAAAATGGAAATAACCCATTGGTTTACCAAATTACACTAGCCTACTTTAAAGATAATGCATAGCTTGTGTGTTAGTATCCATGTTTTAAACTTATATTTTATGCAATTTGAGCAATGTAATGTAAACTGATAAGTTTTACTTTTTTCAACATAATAATAATAATAATAATAATAATAATAATAATAATAATAATAATAATAATACCATTTGTTTAAATTTCAGTTGATATAACAGTTCATAATTATCGGTTGTCTTCCCTTGATCAGTTTTAGTTTTGTTTCAACGAAGAATGACAGTTATTTATCTAGATATATTGTTGTTGTAAACATATGTTTCACGAACTATAAAATGGAAATAACCCATTGATTTACCAAATGACACTAGCCTACTTTAAAGGAAATGAATAGCTTCTATGTTAGTATCCATGTTTTAAACTTATATTTTATGCAATTTGATGAGCAATGTAATGTAAACTGATAAGTTTTACTTTATTCAACATAACAATACCATTTGTTTAAATTTCAGTTGATATAACAGTTCATAAATAAATATTGGTTGTCCTCCCTTGATCAGTATTAGTTTTCTTCACACGAAGGATGACAGTTATTTAACTAGATATATTGTTGTTGTAAACATATGTTTCACGAACTATAAAATGGAAATAACACATTGGTTTACCAAATGACACTAGCCTACTTTAAAGATAATGAATAGCTTGTGTGTTAGTATCCATGCTTTAGACTTATATTTTATGCAATTTGATGAGCAATGTAATGTAAACTGATAAGTTTTACTTTATTCAACATAACAATACCATTTGTTTAAATTTCAGTTGATATAACAGTTCATAAATAAATATTGGTTGTCCTCCCTTGATCAGTATTAGTTTTCTTCACACGAAGGATGACAGTTATTTAACTAGATATATTGTTGTTGTAAACATATGTTTCACGAACTATAAAATGGAAATAACACATTGGTTTACCAAATGACACTAGCCTACTTTAAAGATAATGAATAGCTTGTGTGTTAGTATCCATGTTTTAAACTTATATTTTATGCAATTTGAGGAGCAATGTAACGTAAACTGATAAGTTTTACTTTTTTTCAACATAATAATACCATTTGTTTAAATTTCAGTTGATATAACAATTCATAAATATCGGTTGTCCTCCCTTGATCAGTTTTAGTTTTCTATCAACGAAGAATGACAGTTAATTATCTAGATATATTGTTGATGTAAACATACGTTTCATGAAGTATAAAAATGGAAATAACCCATTGATTTACCAAATGACACTAGCCTACTTTAAAGATAATGAATAGCTTGTGTGTTAGTATCCATGTTTTAAACTTATATTTTATGCAATTTGATGAGCAATGTAACGTAAACTCATAAGTTTTACTTTTTCAACATAATAATACCATTTGTTTAAATTTCAGTTGATATAACAGTTCATAAATATCGGTTGTCCTCCCTTGATCAGTTTTAGTTCTCTATCAACGAAGGATGACAGTTATTTATCTAGATATATTGTTGATGTAAACATATGTTTCACGAACTATAAAAATGGAAATAACCCATTGGTTTACTAAATGACACTAGCCTACTTTAAAGATAATGAATAGCTTGTGTGTTAGTATCCATGTTTTAAACTTATATTTTACGTAATTTGATGAGCAATGTAATGTAAATTGATACGTTTTACTTTTTTCAACATAATAATACAATTTGTTTAAATTTCAGTTGATATAACAGTTCATAAATAAATATCGGTTGTCCTCCCTTGATCAGTTTTAGTTTTCTTTCAAGGAAGAATGACAGTTATTTATCTAGATATATTGTTGTTGTAAACATATGTTTCACGAACTATAAAATGGAAATAACCCCTTGGTTTACCAAATGACACTAGCCTACTTTAAAGATAATGAATAGCTCGTGTGTTAGTATCCATGTTTTAAACTTATATTTTATGCAATTTGATGAGCAATGTAACGTAAACTGATAAGTTTTACTTTTTTTCAACATAATAATACCATTTGTTTAAATTTCAGTTGATATAACAGTTCATAAATATCGGTTGTCCTCCCTAGATTAGTTTTAGCTTTCTTTCAACGAAGGATGACAGTTATTTATCTAGATATATTGTTGATGTAAACATATGTTTCATGAAGTATAAAAATGGAAATAACCCATTGGTTTACCAAACGACACTAGCCTACATTAAAGATAATGAATAGCTTGTGTGTTAGTATCCATGCTTTAGACTTATATTTTATGCAATTTTGATGAGCAATGTAATGTAAACTGATAAGTTTTACTTTTTTCAACATAATAATACCATTTGTTTAAATTTCTGTTGATATAACAGTTCATAAATATCGGTTGTCTTCTCTTGATTAGTTCTAGTTCTCTATCAACAAAGGATGACAGTTATTTATCTAGATATATTGTTCATGTAAACATATGTTTCACGAACTATAAAATGGAAATAACCCATTGGTTTACCAAATTACACTAGCCTACTTTAAAGATAATGCATAGCTTGTGTGTTAGTATCCATGTTTTAAACTTATATTTTATGCAATTTGAGCAATGTAATGTAAACTGATAAGTTTTACTTTTTTCAACATAATAATAATAATAATAATAATAATAATAATAATAATAATAATAATAATAATACCATTTGTTTAAATTTCAGTTGATATAACAGTTCATAATTATCGGTTGTCTTCCCTTGATCAGTTTTAGTTTTGTTTCAACGAAGAATGACAGTTATTTATCTAGATATATTGTTGTTGTAAACATATGTTTCACGAACTATAAAATGGAAATAACCCATTGATTTACCAAATGACACTAGCCTACTTTAAAGGTAATGAATAGCTTCTATGTTAGTATCCATGTTTTAAACTTATATTTTATGCAATTTGATGAGCAATGTAATGTAAACTGATAAGTTTTACTTCATTCAACATAACAATACCATTTGTTTAAATTTCAGTTGATATAACAGTTCATAAATAAATATTGGTTGTCCTCCCTTGATCATTATTAGTTTTCTTCACACGAAGGATGACAGTTATTTAACTAGATATATTGTTGTTGTAAACATATGTTTCACGAACTATAAAATGGAAATAACACATTGGTTTACCAAATGACACTAGCCTACTTTAAAGATAATGAATAGCTTGTGTGTTAGTATCCATGTTTTAAACTTATATTTTATGCAATTTGAGGAGCAATGTAACGTAAACTGATAAGTTTTACTTTTTTTCAACATAATAATACCATTTGTTTAAATTTCAGTTGATATAACAATTCATAAATATCGGTTGTCCTCCCTTGATCAGTTTTAGTTTTCTTTCAACGAAGAATGACAGTTATTTATCTAGATATATTGTTGTTGTAAACATACGTTTCATGAAGTATAAAAATGGAAATAACCCATTGATTTACCAAATGACACTAGCCTACTTTAAAGATAATCAATAGCTTGTGTGTTAGTATCCATGTTTTAAACTTATATTTTATGCAATTTGATGAGCAATGTAACGTAAACTGATAAGTTTTACTTTTTCAACATAATAATACAATTTGTTTAAATTTCAGTTGATATAACAGTTCATAAATATCGGTTGTCCTCCCTTGATCAGTTTTAGCTTCCTTTCAACGAAGGATGACAGTTATTTATCTAGATATATTGTTGATGTAAACATATGTTTCATGAAGTATAAAAATGGAAATAACCCATTGGTTTACCGAACGACACTAGCCTACTTTAAAGATAATGAATAGCTTGTGTGTTAGTATCCATGTTTTAAACTTATATTTTATGCAATTTGATGAGCAATGTAATGTAAACTGAGATTTCACGAACTATAAAATGGAAATTACCCATTGGTTTACCAAATGACAATAGCCTACTTTAAAGATAATGAATAGATTATGTGTCAGTGTCCATGTTTTAAACTTATATCTTATGTAATTTAATGAGCAATGTAATGTAAACTGATAAGTTTTACTTTTTTCAACATAATAATAATACCATTTGTTAAATTTCAGTTGATATATCAGTTCATAAATATCGGTTGTCCTCTCTTGATTAGTTCTAGTTCTCTATCAACAAAGGATGAGAGTTATTTATCTATATATTGTTGTTGTAAACGTATGTTTCACGAAAAATAAAATGGAAATAGCCCATTGGTTTACCAAATTACACTAGCCTACTTTAAAGATAATGAATAGCTAGTGGGAGTATCTTTGTTTAAACTTAGTGCGATTGTTAGTAGCTTTAAGGTAAGTTTTGTATTAATTTATACCGTTTTGTTGTAAAAAACTAATAAAAAAGTATAAGATAAGTGTACCTAACTTATTTATATAAAATAAGTATGTCTACTTACTTGTTTATAAGGTTCTATACATATTACGCTGTGTGTCAATGGGCTTGATAACATGTACATGTTACCTCTATATATTAATAAAATTGTAAAGCACTGAAATAAACGTGATTACATAATTCATATGTTCCTTTCTCAGTCAACAAAGTAATTACACTAACATTTTTCACAGACGAAAGACCACAGAGTGTTTATCAGCTGTAATTCAGTACTTGCATGTCAGCATTTACTTTAGATAACATGTTGCTCTGTCAGGGACTATAGTGTGTTTCACTTTGTATGTCAACATGTAGACTACTGCTCGGGACTAAGCTGCGTGGACCTGAGAGGAATGTGCATTGCAGACTATGAGTAGTGGTAGTGACGAGTAATGAGGTATCTTGACCCGTGCGTAGTAACAAAAGCAAATACATTCGTCGGTGACTCACTCACTCATTTCTCAACGCCACACTGGTTTCAGAAAATACCCTAAGTTAGCAGTATTGGAATAGACGAGAATGGCAGGTAACACAGCGGGCTGTCGACAGGTTTTATCAATTCTCGCCTGCTCCTACCCTGCCTCTGTCCTTCATTCCACAAGTCTACAGAGCTTAGACCTGAGCAGTACTTAAGATAACATATCGCTCTGCTAGGGGTCAGAGTGTAATTCACTTATTTCTAAAACTTAGGAAATGCATACACTCATCATAATTGAATTATCAATAAACTAACCTTCACGTCCCAGTTTTACCTTATAAGGTTGACAGTTAGTCCCTGCTTGAGCTAATTTAAGCTATATTTAAGATAATCTGTTTAGCTTATTCAAACCTTGACCTATCCTACAGTACTTAGCCTCAACCTCTTTCCCATAACTATGTTTCCTATTTACACAAGAGATTTAAATCCCTAAGAGTGAAACCCAAATCCCCTAAGTTTAAACTCTACCATGCAAAACCAATTAGCCATGGGTTACAAACCTAAGAGCGTTAGTCAAATCTAACCTATAATTTAGCTTTACACACCAAGTGTAGTGAAAGTTTCTTTATTATACCATAAATCTATAACATGTGCCTGTCGGCTTTACTTTCCCTCTAAAGTAGGGCATACTGAGGGATTTTTAACGCTCTTACCCTTTATTCCGCATCTCTACAGAGCTTAGACCTGAGCAGTACTTAAGATAACATATCGCTCTGCTAGGGGCCAGAGTGTAATTCACTTATTTCTAAAACTTAGGAAATGCATACACTCATCATAACTGAATTATCAATAAACTAACCTTCACGCCCCAGTTTTACCTTATGAGGTTGACAGTTAGTCCCTGCTCGAGCTAATTTAAGCTATATTTAAGATAATCTGTTTAGCTTATTCAAACCTTGACCTATCCTACAGTACTTAGCCTTAACCTTTTTTTTCTATTTTTTGGAAAAATTTAAAGAATATAATATTTTTTGACTGAGATTGGGATAGACGTAGGTGTTGGAGTTAGCATATGATTTTATATGATTTTTAGTTTAAACATATAGCCTACTTTCCCAATTTACCTTTTTTGAAAAATTTGAAATGTATAATGTTTTTGACAAGGCGTGGAATGGAGTTGAGAGACAATCATTAACCTTAGAGTAGTTCGGATTCTTGGAATTTTAGGGTGTTGTTGTTGCTTACAAACATGGCGGTAAGCATTATGCTATCATAAAAAGGGCTGAGATACTTTCCAAGAACATGAGAAATATCCTCTAAATACATTGACAAAAGTAACTTGTGAAATAAGCCATTACAAATAGGGTACCACAAAATAAATTGTCAAATAAGCCATTACAAATAGGGTAACACTTTTACACCCCTCTTTTGCACCCACTTTTGCACCCACTTTTGCATCCACTTTGCACCCACTTTGCACCCACTTTTGTACCCACTTTGCACCCTCTTTTACACCCGCTTTGCACTCACTTTGCAGCCGAACATTACATTATTTGACACAATAAAAATAGGCATGGTTGTTGTCGAGACCGAGATAAGAGCGGGGGTGATGAATTTATAGTGATTGTTGTAAAAGTTATGTTTAATTCATCTTCCACGTCTCAGGAGCCATCAACATCACAGACTATGCAAGAAGTAGTGTTGTTGTTTTAAGGGTGGAACTATAAGGTTATCTGCCCTCGATATGCAGATAGTTTAACCAAAGAAGAATTATTAGTACTCTCCAAGTTGTTCATTTATTATGTGACAGTCAATACCGTGAAAGAAATCTGACAACATGTACCAAAATCATGGACGCAAGACCCTATTGTTACGGCTGTGAGTTTGTGTCATCACTCGCCGCATGAGTCACAACTGCCCCTGGGCTGGGCTGTGTCCTGCCTCCTGTATTGCGCGCGCCTTATGCAACAGGGCTACTAAGACAAAGGGATAGTCCAGAATATTCGTGACTGGACCAGCGATGGAAATCTCGAGAAGCCGTGAACCCTGGATGGATCTAGAAGCATTTATTGAGTCACCGGCCTGCTATATAAGTGCGACCTGTCTAGCAGTTGTTGTTGTTGTGTTTTACGAGCTAGTGCGAGCGATTATCTTGTGCGACAGAAGTGTGGTGACGAAGTGCTGTGCGAGTTACGAAATCCAGTGACATTGTTTCTCCAGCTTGTGGACAGCGAAATAGCCTGCAGCAAGTGATCGTAAGTAATTGTGGTCGGTGAACATAAAGGAGAGGAGCAGGTAGTTTCTGTCAAGGCCACCGTACTCATTAGGACGGATTAACTTCTGTGATCTGTTGACAAGTGGAAGGGCCAAGAGCGCTCAAGGAAGAGACTTGAGGAAACTGGAGTAAGGCTCCTAATTGCTTGTATTTGCTGATTAGTGTAATTTTCTGGCCACAATAAAGTTAATTATTTATTTAAGCAGTAATTGGTATTGTGCTTTGTACCCCCACCGTAATCCAGTTAACAAAGGTGCCACTAGGGGGTGGCACGTAACAACTGGTGTCAGAAGCCGGATTACGAACTCAAGCACAACACCTGACGGTCCTGGTTTCAAAACCCGAGCAGGTCATTTTCTCTAATTTTTCTGTGGGTGCATGCCCTTTACAAGACAAATAACTAAAATGGAGGAGAAATTGGCAGCATTGCTAGAAAAGTTAAATGGCATGGAAACCAAGATAGAAGACGGCCAGAAGAAGCTAGAAGACTGCCAGAAGAAGATGGAAGACGGTCAAAATAAGTTAGCGGAGGACCTGAAGAAGATGGAGGACGGCCAGAAGAAGATGGAGGACGGCCAGAAGAAGATGGAGGACGGCCAGAAGAAGTTAGCCGAGGACCTAACTGCCAAACTAGAAGACGGCCAGAAGAAGTTAGCCGAGGACCTAACTGCCAAACTAGAAGACGGCCAGAAGAATTTAGCCGAGGACCTAACTTCTAAATTAGAAGACGGTCAGAATAAGTTAGCAGAGGACCTAACCGCCAAATTTCTGGATGGCCAGAAAAATCTGGAAGAGTGTCTGCTGACGAAATTAGAAGAAAGCCAAAGGAAATTAGAACAGGGTCTGCGTGAGGAAGTCACGGCAGTGGAAAAGAAGTTCGACGCCTTACAAGTGGAAGTTGCCAAGCTGCGCCAACGCCCGCTGATGGGGGTGGAGGAGAAATTCAACGCGTTACAAAAGGAAGTTGCCGAGCTGCGCCAACGCCCACTGACGGGGGTGGAAGAGAAATTCAACGCTTTACAAGAGGAAGTTGCCGAGCTGCGCCAACGCCCGCCACCGCTACACCGGGAATATCAGGAACGGGACATAGCAGAGTGACGCCCCCAACCTTTGACGGAAAGGTCCCGTGGAGCACCTACTTACGTCAGTTCGAGGCGGCCTGTTCCATAAATAACTGGAACAACACAGAAAAGGCTACAGCTCTCATTGTAGCGCTGAGAGGTGACGCCCTTAACGTCCTTCAGGCCATCCAGACTGGATCCCAGGACTACGCTTCACTGATCGCCCATATGGAGTCCCGATATGGAGATAGCCATCTTCAGCAGGCCTACCAGATGCAGCTCCGGACCCGGGTACAGAAGAACGCGGAAACCCTGCAGGAGTTCGAGATGGACATCGCACGCCTCGTAAGGCTTGCCTACCCAACAGCGCCGGCCGACTTTCTGGAGCAGATAGCGACGCAGACCTTCACCGACGGGCTACGGGACTCGGACACTCAACAGGCGCTGCGACTCGCGCGCAATAAGACCCTGGCAGATGCGCTGAGCCACGCACTTGAATTCGAGACGGCAAAACTGGCATCTAGAATGCACGCGCGGGTGCGTCAAGTGGACGTCGACGAACCAGCAAAAACCAACGAGACCAAGCCCCTGACTGACGAATTGATGGAGGCGCTAAGCCGTTTCTTCGATAGCCGCGGCACCACCAGCAACGACACAGCCGGAAGACAACCGGAGAGGCGGCCCGGAAGAGGACTACCAACCTGCTGGGCCTGCGGTAAGAAAGGCCACCTGAGCAAGGACTGCGGTGATCGCCGCCGCCGAGGGTATCCGACGGGAAATCAGTCGTCTGAAAACCGCGCGACCCAGGGAAACGAGTATTAGCCAGCCTTGGGGGGCAAAGGATGGCTTGTGACAGTCGTCAAGCCCCGGCAGTCCAAGTGGGTGTGACGAAGGTACGGAGGGACAATAGCAGCCTGATGGTCGACGGAGTCGTCAACGGAGTGAGCTGGCCCATGCTAATCGACACGGGAGCATCGAGGACCATCGTCAGCCCCACCGTGATCCCGAAGTGGAGAGTGCAACCCACACAAAGGAACCTCCAGCTAATAACCGCGACCGGAGAGACCGCACCGGTATATGGCGAAGCATCACTGGAGTTCGTCATTGGTCGACGGGCGATAAAGCATCCAGTGCTTGTGGCTGACGTATCAAATGAAGTGATCATCGGACTGGACTTCCTGGACCAGAACAACATCATCTTGGATCTGAGTACCAACACTTTGCACTTCGGAAGTGAGGAACTCGCTTTGCAACCAGCACACGAGGCCGTCGCCGCACGACGAGTAAGGCTGAGAGAGGACGTCATCGTTCGCGCCAGGACGGAAGTCAGCGCTGCCGTAATTGTCGACGGAACAGCTGAGGGAGTGGCGGCTGTCATCGAGCCAAAATATGAGGACATCCAAACAAAAGGATTGCTAGTTGCCAAGACTCTCATCAACACGACGTCTCGGCCGTACGTCCGCCTGTCCAACCTGAACGACTACGATATTACGGTTCACCGGGACACCAACCTAGGAGTCTGCGAGCCCGTTACCTGGATTGCCCGCATCACAGACACGACGGACGGACACCTGCAGACGCACAACCGAAGAAGACGTGCCCTGCCAGAAGAACTACAGAAGCTGTACCAAGGATCCCAGGACCATTTAGACGAGGAGCAATCACGCCAACTTCAGGACCTGCTACGCGAATTCCAGGATGTCTTCTCCGTGGGGAGCAAAGACTTCGGTAGGACAAGCTTGGTCCAGCACAGAATCGACGTTGGGGACAGCAACCGATTAGGGCCCCATTCCGACGTGTCCCGCTCGCCAAGCAAGCCGAAGTCGACCGGATGGTAGAAGAGATGAAGGAGCAAGGGGTGATCGAGCCATCACATAGTCCTTGGAGTTCTGCGGTCGTGCTAGTGAAGAAGAAGGACGGTTCCACCAGGTTCTGCGTGGACTACAGGCGGGTGAACGACGTCACGAAGAAGGACAGCTACCCTCTACCCCGGATCGACGACACGCTGGACACCATATCAGGATCAAGATGGTTCTCCACCTTGGATTTGAAGAGTGGCTACTGGCAGGTGGAGGTCCACCCTAAGGACCGCGAGAAAACGGCGTTCTCTGTGGGCAGCGGGCTCTGGCAGTTCACCGTCATGCCATTCGGTCTGTGCAACGCCCCTGCAACCTTCGAAAGGCTAATGGAGTCCATTCTGAGTGGACTACACTGGAAGACCTGCCTGGTATACCTAGACGACGTCATCGTTCTGGGGAGGAGCTTCGAGGAGCACTACAGCAACCTGAAGGAGATCTTGTTGAAGCTACGGGCTGCCCAGCTGAAGTTGAACCCCAAGAAGTGTCAGCTCTTCCAGAAGCGGGTCCAGTACCTTGGGCATATCGTCTCCGAGGAAGGGGTGCGCACCGACCCAGAGAAGACCGCAGCTGTGAGGGAGTGGCCAGTTCCGAAGGACAAGTCCCAACTACGAAGCTTCCTGGGACTCTGCACTTATTACCGTCGCTTCGTGAGAGGATTCGCCGACATCGCCAAACCTTTACATCGACTGACTGAGAAGGACCAACTCTTCACGTGGACAGCAGAATGCCACAGTGCCTTCGAACAACTCAAGCAGGCTCTGTGCACCACACCTATTCTGGCCTACCCCAGACCTGGAACAAGGTTCATCGTCGATACCGATGCCAGCGACTTTGGCATAGGGGGAATCCTGTCGCAAGTAGTGGACGGCGAGGAGAGAGTAGTGACCTACTTCAGCAAGGCCCAGTCAAAACCAGAAAGGAACTACTGCGTCACCAGGAAGGAGCTGCTCGCCATCGTGAAGACCATTGAACACTTCCACAAGTACCTGTACGGGCAAGAATTTCTCATCAGGACCGACCATGCATCCCTGCGGTGGCTCCTGAACTTCAAGCAGCCCGAGGGTCAACTCGCGCGGTGGTTAGAGAGGCTTCAACAGTACAACTTTGAGATTCAGCACAGGAAAGGCCAACTGCATTCTAACGCCGACGCCCTGTCACGAAGACCGTGCCCCGAAGACTGCACCTTCTGTACTAGGAGGGAGGAGAACACCGGGATACAGTGCCGAAGGACTACCGTGGAAATTCAAGGGAGCTGGAGCCGCGAATCTTTCACGCGGGCACAAGCAGAAGATGATGACCTGGGACTGATAGCCGAATGGAAGAGGGCCTGTGTCCCCAGACCCGGGTGGAACATTGTGAGTGACTGCAGCCCAAAGTTTAAGTCCTACTGGGCACAGTGGGACTCGCTGATTGTAAGGGATGGCCTCATCTGCCGCGCCTGGGAGAGCACTGACGGGAAGACATCTCGGGAACAAGTCGTCGTTCCAAAGGCTATGACGGAGGAAGTCCTGAAGGAAGTTCATGGAGGATCATCTCGTGGACACCTAGGGATAAAGAAGACCCTGGAGAAGCTGAGAGAGCGGTTCTACTGGATCGGATGCCGAACATACGTGGAGAACCACTGCGCGAGGTGCCACGATTGCGCAGCCAGCAAGGGCCCAGGACGAAGACGACGGGGTCCACTGAAGACCTACAACGTGGGCGGCCCCATGGAGAGAGTGGTCATCGATGTGGCTGGGCCATTCCCGTTAAGCGAGGCAGGGAACCGCTACATATTAGTCGTCAGCGACTACTTTACCAAATGGCCGGAGGCGTATGCGCTCCCTAACCAAGAAGCCGCGACGATTGCAGAGACCCTGGTGAAGGAATTCGTCAGCCGGTACGGAGTACCCCTGGAGCTGCACTCCGACCAAGGGAGGAACTTCGAGTCGCAGGTGTTCCAGAACCTATGCCAGCTGCTGGGAATCCGGAAGACAAGAACAACGCCGCTACACCCTCAGTCCGACGGGATGGTAGAGCGATCAATCGCACCATCGAGAACCATCTCCGAATAGTCGTCAGCGAGCACCAGAGGGATTGGGACAAACATCTTCCACTATTTCTCCTGGCCTACCGCGCCGCCGTGCATGAAGCCACCGGGTGCACACCAGCCCGGGCCATGTTTGGGAGGGAGCTCCGTCTACCTGTCGATCTTGCCTTCGGCCGACCTGGGAATGATCCGATCCCGGTAAGCCAGTATTGTCAAGAACTGGTCGACCAACTGGAGGACGTACACGCGTTCACGAGGAGGAAACTACGGATCGAGACCGACCGAATTAAGACCCGATACGACCAGCAGACGGATGCCGGCGGATTCCACGAGGACGACCTGGTCTGGCTCTTCAACCCATTACGGAAGAAAGGCCTGTCTCCCAAACTGCAGAGGTCCTGGGAGGGCCCGTGAAACGGATCAACGATGTCGTCTACAGGATCCAGCGGAGCCCGAGGGCGAAGATGAAGATCGTGCATCGAGATCGCCTGGCAGCCTACGTAGGGGCACAGATGGACCAATGATTGATCGGGACGATCAGCCTTTTTAGGAAGGGGGTGGTGTTACGGCTGTGAGTTTGTGTCATCACTCGCCGCATGAGTCACAACTGCCCCAGGGCTGGGCTGTGTCCTGCCTCCTGTATTGCGCGCGCCTTATGCAACAGGGCTACTAAGACAAAGGGATAGTTCAGAATATTCGAGACTGGACCAGCGATGGAAATCTCGAGAAGCCGTGAACTCTGGATGGATCTAGAAGCATTTATTGAGTCACCGGCCTGCTATATAAGTGCGACCTGTCTAGCAGTTGTTGTTGTTGTGTTTTACGAGCTAGTGCGAGCGATTATCTTGTGCGACAGAAGTGTGGTGACGAAGTGCTGTGTGAGTTACGAAATCCAGTGACATTGTTTCTCCAGCTTGTGGACAGCGAAATAGCCTGCAGCAAGTGATCGTAAGTAATTGTGGTCGGTGAACATAAAGGAGAGGAGCAGGTAGTTTCTGTCAAGGCCACCGTACTCATTAGGACGGATTAACTTCTGTGATCTGTTGACAAGTGGAAGGGCCAAGAGCGCTCAAGGAAGAGACTTGAGGAAACTGGAGTAAGGCTCCTAATTGCTTGTATTTGCTGATTAGTGTAATTTTCTGGCCACAATAAAGTTAATTATTTATTTAAGCAGTAATTGGTGTTGTGCTTTTTACCCCCACCGTAATCCAGTTAACAAAGGTGCCACTAGGGGGTGGCACGTAACACTATGTTAAGTGAATATCTATTAATTCTTTGGATCAAGCATGTAAAGAACACGACCTTTCTTAACGTCATATTCATTCTACTTTAAGACGTGTGGTGGATAAAGTATTGTTGAAAAAAGCTAAACAACGTTTGACATCCTATAATGCCTCAGTGGAAAAGAGATTGGCTATAAAAGGAAAGTTAATGATGAGTGCACATTGTGACTGTTCCGGTCACAATGTTCCCAAACCCGTATTTGGTTGACTGCAAGAGAAGTCAGGTTAGGGTAATTTGTTCATACCATTTCTTTTCTTGTTCATCATCATCATTTAGGTTGTAGGATTTCATTTTATTTAGTGTATATATATCTTGTATATCTCGGGGACTCAGTCAGGAATATTTCATTTAATTTGTATGGGAGATGTCAGTATACAAGACAGCGGATTGTGTAGGCAAGCTACAAGATGTTGCAATAGCAGGAAACTCTAGGCCAAATTTAGATTGGGCCGAGAATAACTTCCCTTGTCTTGAAGAAAGCTTTGTGTAAATTGTGTAAGGTCCTGACGTCAGAGAAGAGTTTCGCGCCATGAGTTGTAAGAAATATACATGGGTTCGAGATTATTGGTGTATTTTGTATGGGTTGGAGGGTATCATGACCCTGGCGGAGAAAGACGAAAACATGTGTTTACAAGATGAGAGGTGGTTTTTTTTTCGTGTGGAGCGAGGCTTCACTTCTATTTTAGCGTCTGGTTGGAAAGGTCGCGTTCTCGTAATTTGGCGTAGGCCTATTTGGAGAAACAGTTTTGTTGAAAGCATGGCTTTCGAAAGTACTCGAAACGGCTACAAATCACAACGATGTTATCTCTGTTAGCACAATTCAAGTTGGGTACGGAAGCACATTCATTTCTCTCGCAGAGATGTGGCTATGTAAACCAGTAAACATCTCTAACCTCAAACCACGTGTGGAAAATCTTAGAAATGCTGGGGAGAACTGATCTATCGAGCATGTCTCGTAGAGTATCTGCTAGATCGTCGATGAGTGAGTAACAAACATCTTTAGATTCCAACATTCATTTTGGGTCACATGTTTTCGTCATTGCCGAGGAGAATTGAAGATAGGAAACCATAGTCTGTTCGACGAGAGTCCCCGCCATATGTTTAACGTTGATATTAATACATATATTTTGAAGGTTATAATTAGTTTTCTTTATAGGGAATTACACCTAATAGTTGAACGCCCAAATGATACCAGTTAGGTTGACCAAATGTGTGTCCAACACTCCACGACCCTGCCATTTCAATTGTGTGGTATATGATGAAGTACTTCCGATCAAAAATAGGAGGATGATTTTGGGAAGTTTTAAATCAGTCGCCCAAGGAGGGCTAGTAAAGAGTAACAACATAGCACCTCAACGTGGGGAAAGAGTAGGGAAACCTAGCAGGTATCATTAGGGCACATATGCACACAGCCGATAGACACCTTAGGAGTATTAGGGTTCACAGTAATTTGTTTTGTTTTAAGGGGTATGTCCACATCAGACAATTTAGAATTAAGGTCAAGGGTTGTGTGTAAATCAAACAGTAAAATGTCAGGTAATCAGGAAACTGGGGGAAGTGGCAGTGAGGAAGATGTGGAAAAGACAGTGGGAACATATGTTACCATTGTTACCACTGAGTCGCAGCTGATCGCTGAAGGTAGTAACTTAAATGAAAAATGGGGGGATTATGAACGATAGTTTGATCCAAATGCTACTGAGTGAAATAAAAGGAGAGATTAAGAAGCAAGGAGAGTCTATGAGTAAGGAAATTAAGGAGCAGGTAGGCTCTGTAAATGAGAAGGTAGAGTCAGTGACCAAACAGATAGTAGAAGTGAAGGAATTTGTAAGTAAGGAAATTCAGGAGAGCAACAGGGCCACGAACCTTAGCAAAGAAATACAGGACCATAAGTCTGTTCTTAATAGTAGAATGGAGAGTATGAACCTGGAATTAAGTGGGAAAATTAGCAAGCAGGGAGAGGAAATCAGGGCAGAAATGCAGGGGAATCAGGCTGGGATCACAAGTAGGCTAGAAGGAATGGAAGGCCATCAGAACCAGCAAGATGTGGAAATAACGAAAATTAAGTCAGAGATAGCTAGTTCAAGGGCAGAAGTACAGAATGTAACGGGAAAGTGTGATGAGATATGCAACACTGTAAGTGGGAATAAGCGGGAATATTTAGATAGAGTAGGTGCCGTTGAAAATAAGTTGGGAGAGATTGAGGGTCTGAGAGGGAAGCAGGTGGCATTAACCGAGAAAAACGAAAAGCTGCAGGAAGAGCTGATAAAGGTCAGGAGAGAGTTGAAAGAGCGACCGATGAGTCAAAGGGTTGTGATGCCATCTAGTTTGCTACTCAGGGACCCTGGTCTGCCACAATTTAACTCAAGGCAGTTCAATCCTATGGAGTTTTTAAAAAACCATTGAGAAGAAATTCAGCAAGGATCTAGACGACGGGGTTGTCGAATGGGAAACAGTGTTGGAGATCTTGTCTAACTCATTTCAAGGGGATGTGAAAGCATGGTTCCAAATATACAGGCCTAACATGAATAGTTTAAGGGAATTCAGGGATAAATTCAAAGCTAAGTTCTGGGGGGAGGGGGTACAGTCCAGGGAAAGGGAAAAATTAACTTTTGGGAAATATAAGGAGAGAGAAGGGGTATCCCTGACAGAATATTTTTTGGCACATGTACTTATTTGGAAGAATTTGGATGGGCTGACCTCTGACAGTGATGTGGTTAGGGTCATGTTGAAGCACTTCCCACCTAGAATTCAGGAGGCAGCTTGTATGCAAAAGGTTAGGACGGTAGAAGAGTTGGAAGAGCTTCTTACGAGCTTTGACGTTTTAGGCAAGCAGCACATGGAGAGGCCAGAGGTCAAACAGGAATTTAGGGGCAATAGGGGGAATAATCAGGAGTTTAATAGGGGTAGATTTAATCAGGAGCAAAGAGATTATCAGCAGAGGCAGGAAAACTATCATAGAGGTGGGGGGCGTCAGGATAATTCACAGCGACAGGAAGGTAACTATCAGAGAGGTGGGGGCGTCAGGAAGGTGGTAACGAAAGAGTACAGGTGAACCAGAGGAGACAAGAACAAGGTGGTCAAGGAGCTTTAAACTCCGAACGGGCTGTGCAGGGAGGTCAGTCAGGCAGTCCGTAAGAAATGAAGTCAAGCAATGTGTTATTGTGGGTGAGGAGGATTTTATGCCTATGAGTCGGGAGGATCTGCTAGCTGACCAGCAGGAGTTCTCATGTATCGGGGAGAAGGAGGCTTTTATGTCAACTGTTGAGTTGAGCATACTAGGTAAGAGAGTGCAGGCATTGGTGGATTCGGGGAGTGAGAGAAGTGTCATCAGTAAGGGATTTTATGATACTTTAATCAAGGACGGTGGTAAGTTGGAAGAAATTCCAGTTAAGTCGACATATGTGGTAACTGCTGTTGGTAATAAATCCCAAAGAGTGGGAAAGCAGGTATTGTTGCCCATGTGGATTGGTAATGAAGTTGACCACAAGACTTGCTTGGTAATTCCTAACCTAATTTATGAAATGATTTTGGGGATAGACTGGCTTAACGAGCATAGTGCTGTTATTGATTTTGACCGGGGTGTCATCAACTTTGTGAGGGGGAATATAAGCCAGGAGATGAGAATGAAATGCAAGAGTGTAGATAAGACAGTAAAGGCATGTGTTACTGAGGTCACTGTAGGGGATATGGCAGAAGGTAAGGCTGACGATGAGGAGGAAGTTGTGGATTTATGTCACATTGCTGTGGAGGGTGATAAGTGTGATCAACTCCAGCAGGCTGTGGATAAGAGTGGTTTAAGTGTTGAGGAGAGGGATAAGTTGTTAAAGGTTTTAGAGCTAAACCAAGAAGTTTTCAGTGACAAGCCAGGGCTAACACATGTCTATACGCATCAGTTTGAAATTGTAGATCATTCTCCATTTTCAGGACCCAAGTACCCGATACCTCACAAATTTGCTACTGCCGTGGAGAAAGAAATAGGCATTATGCTGTATCAGGGTATTATTGAGCCTTCAACTAGTGCATATCTGAATCCCTTAGTTGTGGTGGGGAAGAGTGATGGCTCGGTCAGGTTGTGTATTGATGCCAGGCAGCTCAATTGTAGGATATCTGGGGACCAACAGAGGCCAGAATGCGTTGAGGAACTGGTTCAGAAATTCAATGGTAAGCAATGGTTTTCCACTATGGATCTGAGTGCATCATTTTGGCAGGTGCCGTTGAGAGAACAGGACAGGAAGTTGACTGCGTTTAGTTTTAAGAGTGGTTTGTACCAATTCAGGGTCGTTCCTTTCGGAACAAAGACCAGCAGTTCAGCGTTGATTAGGGCCTTAAATCTAGTGTTAGGGAGGGACACACACGAGTTTGTGACAATGTACATAGATGATTTAATTGTTGCATCTTACACATTAAAGGAACACCTGGATCACTTAGACATTGTTTTGGGGAAATTAAGGGACGGGGGATTCACAATTAAACTTAAGAAGTCTCTGTTTTGCACAACATCAATCACATTTTTAGGGCATACCATCACAACACAAGGGGTGTCTCCCGAACAGTCACGATTAGACAAGATTCACAACACTGCTACACCACGTAACGCCAAACAATTGAGGTCAATATTAGGGGTTTTCAATTATTTTCGTAGATTCGTAGTTAAATATTCCTGTCTCGTAGAACCGTTTAGGGAATTGCTGAAGCAGGGTACTAAGTGGGTATGGACCCAGGTGCACGATGAGGCTTTTAAGGAGTTGAAGAGAGGCTTTGTAGAGACTGTCATGCTTAGGTATCCTCGTCTGGATTGTCCCTACATTTTGATGACTGATGCGAGCATGCAAGGCATCTCAGGCATTTTGAGTCAGGAGGATAGTGAGGGCAATCTAGGCATTGTCTCATTAGCAAGCAGAGGGCTAAGCATGGCGGAGAAGAGATATACAATTACTGAAATAGAGATGTTAGCAATCGTATACTCTCTAGGGAAGTTTAGGAGTTATGTGTTGGGCAGTAAGTTGCAGATACTGACTGACCATCATGCATTACTTTTTATTGGATCCTGCAAGCTCACTTCGAACAGGATGTCAAGGTGGATATTGGCTATAAGCGAATATAACTTTGAGGTAAGGCATATTAAGGGTACTGAGAACATTGTGGCTGACTTCATGAGTAGAAACATTGGGGGTGATGAGGGTCATCAGGTACTGGAGGTACAGGAAGGTGTTGTAATCTGCGTAACCAAGGTAAGCGAGTGTGATGATGAGATACGCTGCTTAAGGAATCTGCTTGTAGAGCAGGAGAAGGATGAGGTCTTAGGTGATATCTTGACTCAGTTGAGAGGTATGGATGTGGATAGTAGAATTAAGGTTGGAAAGTATTGGTACAAGTTGGAGTGTGGTTTCTTGGCTAGGCTGTGCCATGAAGGTGCCTGGAGAGTGTGTGTGCCAAGCTCATTGCAGGTAACGATGATTTGGTATCATCACAAGGCTTTAGGGCATTTTGGATCAAGCAAGGTTCTTTTTGCTGTTCAGCAGCATTTCATTTGGAAGAACATGGGAAGGCAGATTAGGAAAGTTCTGGCAAGTTGTGACTCGTGTCAACGGTGTAAATGCCCAACTAGGTTTCTTGAGGGACCTCGGCAAATGGTGATCACAGAAAAACCAAGGGATTTACTCTGTGTCGATCTGTATGGTCCATTGGTTAAAGCTCAGTTTGGATATCAGTATATCTTCGTGGTTGTTGACGCATTCAGTAAACTCGTCAAACTGTATCCCCTGAGAAAAGCGACCGGGAAGGGTTGTGTCCTACAGATCACTGATAAGTATGTACCTGAGTTTGGGGTGCCTCTCAGGATACTATCAGACCACGGTAGTCAATTCACCTCAAAGATCTGGAAAACCAAGTTGAGTGAATTGGGTATCAAGCACATATTCTCATCTATTCGATATCCTCAAGGGAATTTGTCCGAACGAGTTATGAGAGAATTAGGGAGAGTATTTCGCACCTATGTGAGCAATCGCCACAATGCGTGGTTCTCCAAGTTAGGAGATATTGAACGATGGTTCAATAGTACGTTCCATGAGAGTGTGAAATGCACTCCCTATGAAATTCAGTATGGTAGGAAGCCTACCAATGAGCTTGCTAGAATGCTAGGTTTGGTCACGGGAGAGGAGATTGGGAAGGATGTGTGTATCCAGCTGGCTAGGGACAACTTAATCAAGGCAGGGAATAAGCGTAGGCGCCAGCAGAAGCGGGTAAAGTTTGATTCTTTTGAAGTAGGCGATCAGGTGCTTCTGAGGGTTCCATATCCGTCTTCAGCTGTAGATAAGGAGATAGGGAAGTTTTTTCATCTATTTCAGGGGCCTTTTAAGGTGGTTAAACGTATTGGTGAGTGTGCCTATAGTTTAACGGACCAGGATGGTAAGTCTGTCAGTACACATAATATTAGGAATCTCCGTAGATATCACTCTGTAAAATAATATGGCATGGACTCTTAGAGAATTAGTCAACATAACGTGATGGCATGACAAAACTCAAGAAATGTGACGAAGAATGCTAACCAGCAAAGTGGCATCGAGTGTTAGATGGATATATGGTATGATAAGGCCTGTGCAGGCAAATACCATGGCTTGTGAAGCGATAGGGTCCCATGACGAGACGAAGAAAATGAAGTGATAGACCTAAGACACTTGAGAGAAATCAGCGAGGCTAGGAAATGGACACAATAAGACATTCGAGAGAGTGAGAATGTGTGAAAATTTGACAAGTGTGTGTGTGTATATATGTCTTCCAGGGTTTATTTATGTAATAGTGAATTCTTTGTGTTTTCAGTGCGTTGTTTGGTTGAGTGTTTGTGATCCACACTTGTTTCACCCGTGTGAATCACATGGGGGCGTAAACAACGTTTGACATCCTATAATGCCTCAGTGGAAAAGAGATTGGCTATAAAAGGAAAGTTAATGATGAGTGCACACGAACAATGAAAAGGATTGAGGAATTGGTATTTCTTTGTATTCTATTTTGTAAAGCCCTATTTGTTGTGAAATAAAAACAAGGTTTACCAGATCACAATGTCTTTTATTTAAAAAAAAATGGTGATAGCCATTTCTTAATTTTTCTTTTTTTGCACCCATGGATATTTACTATTTCCACTTTACATTTTTTACATTCCCCTTGTTTAGTTCACACATTCTGTACATTTTTGTAATGAAATAAAAATCAAGTTTACCAGATCACTATGTCTTTTAATTTTAAAATTGGTGATAGCCATTTCATTTTTTTCACACATGGATATTAACAATTTACACTTTACATCTTTTACATTCCCCTTGTTTAGTTCACACATTTTGTACATTTTTGAAAATCTTTTCCGTAATATTAAAAGCAAACATTTTACCCTGAAATGTATTACTTATGTTCTTTTTTACTAAACTACAATAGCCTAACATTATACCTTATACTTATAGATTTAGGAATATATCACAATATAAACATACCACAAATATTACAATATAGTGAACATCAGACTTAAGTAAAGTAATAGTCGTCAATTCGACTGTTTCCCCAAGCGAGGGTATCAAATGAGCTGGGTATAATGAATCGTTTGTTGTCTTCATTACTTAAAGCAACTTTGTTCAACAAATTAGTATACAGCTGATGATTTTTACTTCTAAATACACACATTTTCTTATATAATATAGCTGGGTTACTGACTATACAGTTCTTATAATCACTTATATCTAACTCTTTACTAACAACATTCTTCTTTACTCCTTTTAATTTTTTAATTACTACATCATCAATTGTCATATAGCTGTATGATTTAGATTTTGTGCATACAAATGGGTCTATAACAACACCAGCACATTCATCCTTAATTTTTTCAAGAACCTTTTTGTTTACAAGAGGTAAATGGTAAATATTATCCTTGGGATAGTCACTTGTATCAAACCTATTTAGCTCAGTTCTGATATCCTCATAAGAATCATCAGTTTTAAACGCATAAATAAAAGAATCTGTGTCTGTATAGAGTAATTTTGCATTATCATGATAGTGTTTCTTAACATAATCATAGTGAAATTCATACATAAGTGTTTTTGGCAATTCCAGAATGGCGTAACCCACATACATGGGTTTGTTGTAAGTTACTTTAAGACGATTCATTTGCATTACAACCAAATCCTCATGAATAATTGAACAGCTATGAAAGTTAGGCTTGCTTATTAAGTTGCTCGCACCATACCTTTTACCATCATTCTCCCACTTTGTTATCAGCTTTACATCAACTCGCTTATCAACATTCTCCATAGTCTTTCCAAAAACACTATTATTCATGAGTTTATAAAAATCTTTTTCAAAAAGGTTTGTTGACTGTGTTCTTAAATTATTGTTTAGATCAATATATGGTTTGAGCCATGCTGACTGATGAAATTGTAATACGCGATGAATTTTAGTTAGTTTCAATCCATGCTGTAGACACTGTTTCAAGTTTTGATAATGTATTACATATTTGCATTTATCATTCACATTAGCAATTAACATTTTCGTTCGAGATGTGATGTACGGAGATTTCATAGTCTCAGGACAGAATGGTAAATCATTATGATCATCATGTATCTCTTTAGGGTACTCAAGATTTACCTCTAAAATATATCCTTTATCATCGTTATCATTTAGAGTGTTAACATGTAAGACATCAATTTCAGATTGTGTCAGCCATCGAAAATCTTTCAGTGGTAGATATTGACTCATAGCCCAACCATATTGGTTATTTGCATCGAGGTAGACAATATACTTTGACTCTTCGCAAGGGTTGTAGCTAGGCAACTATTTATTATTTGCTTTAGAATACCGTCCACTACATTGGCTTAATCCACCTCGAATTGATGATTTTATAAAATTAATCATTTCTATATCAGTCATCAACTCTAAATTTACTTTTGTCTTTTTCAACATTGAACTGAAACTTAACCCAGGAGCAGTGAATATTGACAAGGATCAAGGTCATAAGTTTTCATACAAACAATCCTAAAATTTTCAAAAACATCTGCTAATAATAACACATCTGTCTTCAAATATATGTCTGAAAATTCACCTAAAGTTCGAATGTCAAACTGTGTCCATATACGTTGTGCATGTATATATTCCTGATCATTGATATGACTTGGTGTTTAAAGAACTGTAAAATTCATCTTTTGGTGGTAAAGAACATTCCTCAAGACGATCTAGACAGTTAATATATTCATAAGGGAATATACCCTTTTGACGAATCAAATTAAAATCATCTTTTTTTAGGAAAGACACGTTGAATTTCACGAAACTGATCTGATTTTAAATTACTAGCAAGTTTACCAAGACTACTTGGCATAAAGCGGAATGAATCTAAAAATCTCAGTGTTATAGTTTTTTCAGTGTCAGTTTTGATATATTTTGTGAACGAAATGTATTGCTCCTTATTATTTGCAATCACATCAATTTTCACATCTGAAGCTCCAAATTCCTTTACAATAAAGTGGTTATAGTATTTGCTACCGTTATGTAGAATGACTGGAATGAATTTACTTACTCTATACTTTAAATTACATTCTTGGTGAGCAGCACCTCGATATTTTCCTGTTAAATGGTCATGATCGCGAACCCTGTCCGTATATAAACATTCACAACATATAAAACAATTAGTTTCAGTTTCAAAAATCATTTGCTGTGTTGATGTTGGTGGCTCCATTGGAATGATAGTATTTAAAATAGAGGATATACGGATTGCATATTTTTCAAGTCTTTCCATAAAAACTTTAGGTGCATCAGGTCCTCTATAGAGCTCAAACTTATTTAACGAGTCATCATAACTACATTTAATATAATATGCAAAGCTAAAAGGTTCATGAATGTGAGTGGTGTTGGTAAAAGGTTTGGTTGGATTCAATGAACATGTATTAAAAGATTTTAGCAAAGCCTCAAAGTCAGCGTATATAACAAATGGTACTCGAAGTTGCTTCTCAAAGTCCTTAAATTTCAGAATGTTATTTCTAGGAGTAGGTAATACCGTACAAACATGATTACTACCCCATTTTTGATGTTGAGTTAGTTGATCCTCTTTTCTGAAATATAGCAAACAACCATCACACAACCACTTCTTAGATTTATGTTTTGATGCTTGACTACCAACAAGTCTACTTAAATGTTTTATCCAACAATAGTGGGCATTTTCACCTTCAGTTATGTATAGTAAATTTACATGAGTATCCTTTTTTCCTGAGTATAATATAGAGGACCTACTATACTCTTGTTTTCAATTCTATACACATTAATACTTACATTGTTCAGCACTTTATATTTATTCATGTTGGTTTCTAAATAAAGTATTTCAACCAACGCCCAGCCTGACTCCCTTTCCTGGAACTCTTCACTTTTCGCGATGATAGCACTAGACATATCTTGGTACATATCACTGATATTAGTTGATTCACTAACAATTACGTTTTTTTTATTAAAGGATTTGATATCAGTAATTTCACTTTCACTCCCTGTTTTACGTAGAGCCCGAAGAGTTCAAAATTCATTTTAAATGTTTTATGTTCCACCAAAACATTATCTACCAAGCCAAACACACTAGGTTGAACAGTATTTAAAAATGTTTCAATACTTCGAGTTTTTTCTTTACTCTGAAGTCTGTAACTAGCAATTCGACTTTTAAACGCACTACCAATTTGTTGAATATTCGCAGAATTTGTTTCATGACAAGCGTTGTTTTTATGATGAATACTACGTAAATGCTCATGCATGAATGAAACAGGTATATCGATATTACATACATCACAATGTGTTATCGAAGGTTCACTATTCTTTATTCTTTTTGTTGTACAACTATTTTCACAATCTTGAGAATGTTTACGCTTTTGAGCATCGCATTCTTTTAAAGGTTCCGTGCTAGTTGATGGTTTTGCAGTTCTTAATTCATGTTGTTCTCCATGTACTTCAACCATGTGGGATTGATATCGCTTTACACCAGAAAAACCAAGTTCACAAACTGAACATGAGAAAGGTGTCGAACTGACATGCTTTAAATTTACATGTCGTGTAATATTATCCTGTCCGTTAAATGTCGTAGAACAATAACTGCACACAAATATTTTAAGATTATGTTTTGTACTTGCATGACGTTGAAGGCTGTCAGGTCTTGAAAACTGCTTTTTACAATCACTACACTTGAACATAATGATTATCAATCACTTTCCAAATCACCTATAAAAGAAAGAAATCACAAATATTAATAAAATATAGTTTA
This sequence comes from Meconema thalassinum, assembly GCA_946902985.2. Taxonomy (NCBI): domain Eukaryota; kingdom Metazoa; phylum Arthropoda; class Insecta; order Orthoptera; family Tettigoniidae; genus Meconema; species Meconema thalassinum. The sequence goes on from OX336393.1 coordinate 302,701,707, forward strand.
AATATCATATATAAATTACGGCCAATGGTCACAGTAGATTATTTTAATTGAACGTTTGTGGACTCTCGTAAACATACTTACCAAAGTAGTAAGGAATTTTCAAGTCCTCTTCCAACACACAGGTAAGCTGTAGAGATAACACGATATCAACTGATGTTCACGAGTTTCAAGTACAAATTGAGAAAGGTCTTCCCCCTCCCTAGCCTTTTATACCACAAACACACCTATGTCATGCGTGCACCTGTGTCGCCTCAAATATCTGTAAATATAACATTTCTCATGGTCAATAATAAACACCTACATCACGTGATATCATACGTCTGAAAGAATCATGTTTCACAAACACCTGCATCCTGTAACACAACACCTTACATCCGGTGGCAAGTTCATGTTTTACTAACATCCTACGTCAGCAAGAATCACGTTTCACAAACTTGCTATTTTGTAACACTAAACCTTGCATCCGGTGGTGAGTTCTTTTTTTCACTGACATTCTACGTCAGCTCTGACCTTGCATCCGGTTGTAACACCTGCTTCACGTGACGTCATACACTGCAGGAGTTGGCTTGTTTTAAATCTTACATCGCAGGCTTGTCTCATCCTCCATAAAAACAACTGCATGGGATAGTTGCATGTATCCCATGTACTTGGGTGTATGCATTAGCCATTACTCTAAAACACATTCACCCACCGAGTTTTGCCCTTAGGCCCTTTGGCATGTCCTCAATTAGGTTTTTACTAGGCAGATTAGACTAGAATAGCTTAACAAGGATAGGCTAGGTTAAGCCATGCTCACGATTTTTATTTTTTTAAGCGCGCCATGTACGTGGTTGCGCACCGCCGCCATCTTGATAAGACTAGAATAGCTTAACTAGGATAGGCTAGGTTAAGCCATGTTCGTCATGTGGAACAACGTTTAATTTCATATTAACATTCAACTTCCCAAATGTCGCACTAGGAAAGCTACATTAGTAGTGGAGTGGTGGTGCTTCTGCCCCACTTCAGAACATACATGTCGTTACTACTAAGCCTCAGCCATGTAATATTTGTTGATATCTCGCGAACCCATGGTCGGATGTTGACATATGAGGTGTCGTTGAACTCGAACTGACGTCCTCTTTGCTGTGAACTACTCGTTATATTTTTGAAATTTTTTTTGAAAATTTTTGTTTTCAAAAGTTAGTGATAGTTTGAAAACCAAACAGGATAGAACGTTGTGCCATGGCTCAAACGAATGGTCTTTATGCCCTTTATGTTTTGTAATAAAACTTTTTTATTTTTTATATTTTTTTGAAAACACTCGAATTTTGAAAATCCTATATTTTGGAAACTAGGAACTCTACAAAAACGTTTATTTGACATAAATGAAAGGTCCCTATGCCCTCTACCCCCAAAATAAATTTCAAGTCTCTAGAATGAAAACCTGTAGTAGTGGGATGGTGGGGGAGCTGCTTCCAAAAGCAAGTGGTGAGCCCCTGCGACCTTGGAATGGAAGGAGCCATGCTAGGAGGGCGTGCTTGGATTCGTTTTTTTCGTCTCGTCGTGCTCTTTACGGGAATGTCGGTGTCGAAAATGTGAAAATCTGGAAACACAGTCTTTTTGGGGTAAAAACGTGATTTTAGACTTTTTGCTATATCTCACGAACCAATAACGCTAGAGGCGTGTTCGACAGGTCCAAGGACTCGGGGTAACGTCCTCTCTCCTATGGACCACTCGTTATAATTTTTAATAAAATTGGAAACTCGATTTTGGGGTAAACACATGTTTTTTGTGATTTTGCCGATATCTCACGAAGCAATAACGCTAGAGGCATGTACGATGGGTCCAAGGATTCGGGAAGACGTCCTCTTTGCTATGGACCACTCGTTGTAATTTTAAAAAAATTGGGAAACGCGATTTTGGGGTAAACACGTGTTTTTTTATAATTTTTGCCGATATCTCACGAACCAATAACGCTAGAGACGTGTACGAGGTGTCCTAGCACTCGGGCTAACGCCCCCTTTCAAATGTGGTAGATATTTTTTTCGAAAAAATAATTCACAAAGGGCCTAACGCCATACATGTTGAAAAAAAAATCATTACCGTTACCTGTTTATAATGTTTATAAAGCGTGGTGGTTGAGAGAGACGATACGGCTGGGTGTGTGTGTGTTTCAACGAACCTGTCGCTGACCACGGTGGCTGTGTTCAATAGATCAATCGCTATTTCGACGGGTCGGTGTATGACAGAGCGAGGGTACGTTTTTTTCACACTTTTTACCTTTAACGTGTAAACGGTGATGAGAACTTGGTTCTATGTTGGTCGAAGTGAGTACAGAAAACACACTTGCCGAGGAGCAGGAGGTGAATGTCATTTGAGCTTATGGGAAGGCGTTGATCTGACTTGACAACAGGTGACGCTTGAAGGTGAAATAATCTGACCATTGTGCTGGCAGGGAAGTGCGAAAGGCGTGCACACATGTGTGAAACCACAGGCACGCTAAACCAGTGACATCCTGTCTCGCTTCGTACGTGACAAAATGCAAGTCCATGTGAAATTTGATCTACCGCAGGTGTTCACCTGGGACGTTATCTGTCCACGTGCGCGATAACTGTTAACAAGTTACATCCTGTTTTGCTTCGTACGTGACAAAATGCAAGTTCATGTGAAATTTGATCCGGCACAGGTGTTCGCCTGAGACGTTAGCTGCCCACGTGCACGATAAGAGAATGTTCAAAGCGTGGGAAAAAAAAGATTATACATGCAATGTGATATATAAAGACACGTCGCTGACATTTCCACTCGCACTTATGTGACTACTTTTGAACACGCTACAGCGTTGTGTGAAACACTTGGCCTTGTTTAACAGTTTTGGTGTTGGTGGAAAATACTTATTCTTGTTGTGAGGTAGGTATATATTTATTCATTTATACATTTATTGATTTATATATAAATACATGCAATTATTTATTGATTAGGTAATTAATGATTTTATTTATTTATTTGTTTGCAGATAACCGGCATACCTTACATGTCAGAGGGAGAAGAAACTATTGCACTTTTGAGCCCACTAGAAGGGAAGAGTAACAAGTCACTGCAAGTAAAGGTGAGATGATTTTTTTTAAACTAACTTGTTTCATTTTTTTTGTTTTATGTTTTATTTTATGAAATGTATGTATTAACCTGAATTTAGGTATTTATAGCGGTTTATTTTATTTATTTTTAGAAACTTGGAAAGAATAGCCTTACCGCCGTAGCAGTCGCTGAAAAAAACCAGAAACGCACTAAAGCGAAACCACTGCCAAAGAGTGAACTGTTTAAAACTCAGGTAAGTCCAACTTAAAAATGCTATTCCATTTTACCACTACTGAAAACTCGTAGACAAAAAAAAATTCATTACCTGTACATGACTGGGACAATGATTGCTTTCTTGATTAATGGCTATGTTGTTGTTGTTGACTGGGAAAAGTACAAGGCCATGTTGGATTTTCTAAAAATAAAATAATAAATTTAATTTATGGGTGGTTCCCTATGGACTCAACGAATATCCACAGGTTTGAACATGATAATGTGAACAAAATGACATGACATTCATTTTTGTTTATATATTGGTTAAAGGGAGGGTGGGGGAATGTAAATGACTGTAGCTTTATAAAAAAGAAAATAAGTACATGGGTTACTGTTTGTGCCAACATACAGTTTATTTTTAATGGTGTTTTGATATATTAATGCCAATTAACGTTAACGTTTTATTTACAAGTATTGATTGATTGATTGATTGATTGATTGATTGAGTGATGGGTTATTTTGTTTGCTTTTAGGTGTCGTCATGTGCCATTAACGTAATGAACAGACAGTGAACAAGCATGCATTATGCTTTAAAGTACTCTGTGCAATGTTAATAACTTACAATAAGAAAACGTTTTATTATAACACATGGCGTTAGTACCAAATACAACAAGTGAGCAAGTTGGTTTACAACGTGGGTTAAATTTAAAATCAGAACATGATCGATGGTTAACATTTGAATCCTGGCCTGTAGGCTTTTTGTCGACGCATGAACTTGCAAAAGCCGTTTTTTTTACTTGAACCGAGGAGATGTGGTGAGCTGTGTGTTTTGTCGTATTGAACTTTCACACTGGGAAGAAGGGGATGATCCCTTTAGAGACCATTTGCGATGGTCTCCTCACTGTCCTTACATGCTTGGAAAGCAAGTGGGTAACCTACCCGTGCATTCATTTTACCGAACCACAAGGCCTATGGCCGCTACTTACGTTGCTGAATCACAAATAAATAATAATAATGATGTATTACCAGCCAACGGTAGTGTCGATATATGTGGTCCATATGCCATAGACAGTGTTGAATTGGCGTGTGCTTTTGAAAAATTGGGAGTTTGCAAGACTAAAGCACTAGCACACCCAGAGTACAGCTCTGTTGAAAAACGTTTCGAATCTTATAAAAATGTTTGGCCATTAATATTAAAACACCTTACCAAACAGCTAAGTGAAGCTGGATTTTTTTATACTGGTGAGGGGGATAAAACAATATGTTTTTATTGTGGATTTGCTTTAAAGGATTGGCAAATGACTGATGACCCTTTTGTGCAACACGCTCGTTGGTTACCAAACTGTAAATACATGGTGTTGCTTAAAGGTCAGGAATTTGTGAACACTATTCGTAAAGAAAAAGTGATTGCAGCTCAAGACATAAAAGTGCCTTTAGAGTTAGAGCACGTGGAGCAAATACATAAGGCTGAAAGAAAAGACTTGTCTCACGAACAGATACAAAAGTGTGACCAACAATTATGTAAAATTTGTTATCAAGATGAACTAGGTGTTGTATTTTTACCCTGTGGACACATGATAGCCTGTGTCAAGTGTGCATTAGAACTTAACACTTGTGCTATATGCAGAAAAGTAGTATCTGCAACAGTTAGGGCATTTCTTGCATAACTAGTATAATTTATTCGCCATGGATAGTGCAAAATCCCTAATTGCACAATATTATTAAAGCTGTTTTAGAGTGTAATAGATATGCTTTTGTTTTGTTTATAGACTACTACAATGAATGTTTTGAATGCTGTGGGACAATCATGTGGCTTAGAGACAAAGAAGCTCAGCGAATTGCCAATGCATATTCCATTCCGCATTATCAAGATTCGGAAATTGAAAACAGCATATGGTGATCGTGTACTTTGTGTATGTGAAAACTTTGAGACATTTCTGCCTATACGGTTTAATGATATGTCGGAGAGTGTTTTTGATGAAGTCAATAATGCTGTGCAACCTGTACACTTAATTTATGAAGGTTTTAAAAACAATAGGTGCATGGTTCGTTTTAATTAAATAAATAAATAATGTGAAATAATAATGGAAATTATAAGTAATGACAATATACTGAAAAAGAAAGAAAATATGTGCATAGAATAGTAATGTTTTAGTGTTTAGTGTTGTCTTTAAAAATATTATGATGAAACCAAAAAAAATGTATATAAAGTTTGTAAATAAATGCAAAATGATGTTACAATGCTGTTTTATTTTATACAAAGTTAGTATATTTAACATTGCAGAGTATACATGATTATGACAATAAATGCATACTGAATACAAGCCTTTCTCACATTACAATAGTCTGTTATAGTTTTAAACACAAGGCTTGTTGTAGATCATTTTATAGCAATGTCCCTTTAATGTTGTTTTCGAAAAGTGGGGAAGCCACAATGGTTGTATTGACATAAAAACCTTATGGTTATTACTATTTAGTCACTTTGATCCCCTTGCAGATCAACAGCAGATGACCTAGTTGTTCCACTCTTTAAAACGACAACAACAACACTACCTCTTGCATAGTTTGTGATGTTGATGGCTCTTGCGACGTGGAAGATGGATTAAAAATAACTTTGAGAACAGGGGTTAAACGTTGATCATTAAACAATGCACTATTTTGAGTAGCAATATGGTTTTCTTGATTTTTTGTCGACGGCAACTGTGTTTCATGCGGTACACTACATTGATGATCACTGACACTTAAAACCTCACTATTTTTACTTTTTAGGTCACCACGACAATGTTTGGAACGTTGCTTTGAACAACGCCAAATAACAGTTCCATTTTTATTGGTTCGTTTCACAATATATGAATATCCTTTATAGTATGCGTAAGGCTTACCATACCTAGTCACTGATACTTCCATATCAACTGTCGAGCATAGACTAAGCTCTAGTAAAGTCAACTTGGTAATAAGAATACTAGTTTAATGTGAGAGCAAATATGGATCCAAAGAGTTCAGGTAAAAGTGAAAGCAAATAAGCAAATATTAGAAACAAGAGTTGGGGTGAAAGTGGTCGCAAAGTGGTAGACCCATTACACAATAATTTCAGCACGACGAAGCTCTTGTTCAATTTCTTTGATTTCCCAATCGTGACCAGTATGGCCAGATTGACGTGAGGCATGCAACAACTGTAGCCGCTGGACGAGCTTATTGGGATTGTGCCAGTATACAAATTTAACAAATGGATTTTTAGGTGTAAACAAAGCATTACCATTATCATGATCATTATCATCATCGTCATTATCATCATCATGATCACCATTATCATCATGACCATCATCACTGTTACTATATAGTCCTTTTTGATCCTCTTGCAATACCACTTTATTTATAGTCTGAGTTGATTTTGACAGTGTTGAAGGTTTCTTGGACGTTGACAACTGTCCTAACATGACGTTTTGAGGACATGATAAGTCCTTTTGAACAAACACTGTACTATCTTTAGCCGCAATATCGTTTTCTTGAACTTGCTTTTTAGCATTTTGATAATTGTTTGTAAACAGTAAGCGTGGTTCGTTTCGAGCACTACATTGATGAACACTCACACTTAAAACCTTTCCATTTTTACTTTTCAGATTGCCTCGACATTTTGTTGACCTCTCTTTTGAGCATCGCCAGAATATTATTCCATTCACATTCTGGCGATTATAGTTATAGGAGTAGCCTTGATAGAGTGCACGTAGCCTACCTTTGTTGGTTGTAATAAGTTCCATAGTAGTAACTGACCTGTCAGTACGATGTTCACACTACAAAGGTTACAACTGTTTTGCTGATGGAGTGACCTACTATAAGCTTATATATTGGCTTATGTGTTGGCTTTTTGTGTTGGCTTTTCGTGTTGGCTTTTGTGTTGGCTTATGTGTTGGCTTTTTGTGTTGGCTTTTTGTGTTGGCTTTTCATGTTGGCTTTTCGTGTTGGCTTATGTGTTGGCTTTTTGTGTTGGCTTTTTGTGTTGGCTTTTCGTGTTGGCTTTTGTGTTGGCTTATGTGTTGGCTTTTTGTGTTGGCTTTTTGTGTTGGCTTTTCATGTTGGCTTTTCGTGTTGGCTTATGTGTTGGCTTTTTGTGTTGGCTTTTTGTGTTGGCTTTTCGTGTTGGCTTTTGTGTTGGCTTATGTGTTGGCTTTTTGTGTTGGCTTTTTGTGTTGGCTTTTCATGTTGGCTTTTCGTGTTGGCTTTTCGTGTTGGCTTTTTGTGTTGGCTTTTCGTGTTGGCATTTCGTGTTGGCTTTTGTGTTGGCTTTTCGTGTTGGCTTTTTGTGTTGGCTTTTCGTGTTGGCATTTCGTGTTGGCTTTTCGTGTTGGCTTTTTTTGTATTGGCCTTTCGTGTTGGCTTTTTGTATTGGCTTTTCGTGTTGGCTTTTTGTGTTGGCTTTAGTATTGGCTTTTGTATTGGCTTATTTGACAAGTTATTTGTGTCAATGTATTTAGTGGATTTTTTCTTGGTGTTGGAAAGTAGTTGAAAGAGAGGGAATATTTAAAGACTTAACCTCAGCTCACTAACCTAACCTAACCTTTCAACTCTCAGATGTTAATTAAATTCTGTGCATTGTCGAGTTGGAGCCCAAGACCTCAGGGGTAAAAAAAACAATTATTTTTGACGACTTATTTTGGTAACTTATTTTAATGGCTAACCTAACTTTACCTAACCTAACCTAACCTAACCTAACCTCAGCTCACTTTGGATATTACTAGTAAGTGTTCATATCCTCTGCTAGGTAGCATGCTAGTAGTACAGGTAGTGCTCATATTTACCGCTAGATAGCGGAAACATACTTTGCATGTTGCATGTGACACTTGTGAAGTTTAACCACATGCAAGACGTGCTTGTATAAGTTCTCTATTTAAACTCAATATACAATTAACCACTAAATGTTCAGAACTAACATGTATAGCCATGTTTAGGGTATATAGGAGACCCTTAGCAAGAAAGGCTGTCTAACCCACGAGTGTACAGCCTTGTCATACGCAGTAAGCCCCTGTTGGCAGAAAACAACAACAACAACAATTTGAGAAAGCCAACAGGGGCTTACTGCGTATGACAAGGCTGTACACTCGTGGGTTAGACAGCCTTTCTTGCTAAGGGTCTCCTATATACCCTAAACATGGCTATACATGTTAGTTCTGAACATTTAGTGGTTAATTGTATATTGAGTTTAAATAGAGAACTTATACAAGCACGTCTTGCATGTGGTTAAACTTCACAAGTGTCACATGCAACATGCAAAGTATGTTTCCGCTATCTAGCGGTAAATATGAGCACTACCTGTACTACTAGCATGCTACCTAGCAGAGGATATGAACACTTACTAGTAATATCCAAAGTGAGCTGAGGTTAGGTTAGGTTAGGTTAGGTTAGGTAAAGTTAGGTTAGCCATTAAAATAAGTTACCAAAATAAGTCGTCAAAAATAATTGTTTTTTTTACCCCTGAGGTCTTGGGCTCCAACTCGACAATGCACAGAATTTAATTAACATCTGAGAGTTGAAAGGTTAGGTTAGGTTAGTGAGCTGAGGTTAAGTCTTTAAATATTCCCTCTCTTTCAACTACTTTCCAACACCAAGAAAAAATCCACTAAATACATTGACACAAATAACTTGTCAAATAAGCCAATACAAAAGCCAATACTAAAGCCAACACAAAAAGCCAACACGAAAAGCCAATACAAAAAGCCAACACGAAAGGCCAATACAAAAAAAGCCAACACGAAAAGCCAACACGAAATGCCAACACGAAAAGCCAACACAAAAAGCCAACACGAAAAGCCAACACAAAAGCCAACACGAAATGCCAACACGAAAAGCCAACACAAAAAGCCAACACGAAAAGCCAACACGAAAAGCCAACATGAAAAGCCAACACAAAAAGCCAACACAAAAAGCCAACACATAAGCCAACACAAAAGCCAACACGAAAAGCCAACACAAAAAGCCAACACAAAAAGCCAACACATAAGCCAACACGAAAAGCCAACATGAAAAGCCAACACAAAAAGCCAACACAAAAAGCCAACACATAAGCCAACACAAAAGCCAACACGAAAAGCCAACACAAAAAGCCAACACAAAAAGCCAACACATAAGCCAACACGAAAAGCCAACATGAAAAGCCAACACAAAAAGCCAACACAAAAAGCCAACACATAAGCCAACACAAAAGCCAACACGAAAAGCCAACACAAAAAGCCAACACATAAGCCAATATATAAGCTTATAGTAGGTCACTCCATCAGCAAAACAGTTGTAACCTTTGTAGTGTGAACATCGTACTGACAGGTCAGTTACTACTATGGAACTTATTACAACCAACAAAGGTAGGCTACGTGCACTCTATCAAGGCTACTCCTATAACTATAATCGCCAGAATGTGAATGGAATAATATTCTGGCGATGCTCAAAAGAGAGGTCAACAAAATGTCGAGGCAATCTGAAAAGTAAAAATGGAAAGGTTTTAAGTGTGAGTGTTCATCAATGTAGTGCTCGAAACGAACCACGCTTACTGTTTACAAACAATTATCAAAATGCTAAAAAGCAAGTTCAAGAAAACGATATTGCGGCTAAAGATAGTACAGTGTTTGTTCAAAAGGACTTATCATGTCCTCAAAACGTCATGTTAGGACAGTTGTCAACGTCCAAGAACCCTTCAACACTGTCAAAATCAACTCAGACTATAAATAAAGTGGTATTGCAAGAGGATCAAAAAGGACTATATAGTAACAGTGATGATGGTCATGATGATAATGGTGATCATGATGATGATAATGACGATGATGATAATGATCATGATAATGGTAATGCTTTGTTTACACCTAAAAATCCATTTGTTAAATTTGTATACTGGCACAATCCCAATAAGCTCGTCCAGCGGCTACAGTTGTTGCATGCCTCACGTCAATCTGGCCATACTGGTCACGATTGGGAAATCAAAGAAATTGAACAAGAGCTTCGTCGTGCTGAAATTATTGTGTAATGGGTCTACCACTTTGCGACCACTTTCACCCCAACTCTTGTTTCTAATATTTGCTTATTTGCTTTCACTTTTACCTGAACTCTTTGGATCCATATTTGCTCTCACATTAAACTAGTATTCTTATTACCAAGTTGACTTTACTAGAGCTTAGTCTATGCTCGACAGTTGATATGGAAGTATCAGTGACTAGGTATGGTAAGCCTTACGCATACTATAAAGGATATTCATATATTGTGAAACGAACCAATAAAAATGGAACTGTTATTTGGCGTTGTTCAAAGCAACGTTCCAAACATTGTCGTGGTGACCTAAAAAGTAAAAATAGTGAGGTTTTAAGTGTCAGTGATCATCAATGTAGTGTACCGCATGAAACACAGTTGCCGTCGACAAAAAATCAAGAAAACCATATTGCTACTCAAAATAGTGCATTGTTTAATGATCAACGTTTAACCCCTGTTCTCAAAGTTATTTTTAATCCATCTTCCACGTCGCAAGAGCCATCAACATCACAAACTATGCAAGAGGTAGTGTTGTTGTTGTCGTTTTAAAGAGTGGAACAACTAGGTCATCTGCTGTTGATCTGCAAGGGGATCAAAGTGACTAAATAGTAATAACCATAAGGTTTTTATGTCAATACAACCATTGTGGCTTCCCCACTTTTCGAAAACAACATTAAAGGGACATTGCTATAAAATGATCTACAACAAGCCTTGTGTTTAAAACTATAACAGACTATTGTAATGTGAGAAAGGCTTGTATTCAGTATGCATTTATTGTCATAATCATGTATACTCTGCAATGTTAAATATACTAACTTTGTATAAAATAAAACAGCATTGTAACATCATTTTGCATTTATTTACAAACTTTATATACATTTTTTTTGTTTCATCATAATATTTTTAAAGACAACACTAAACACTAAAACATTACTATTCTATGCACATATTTTCTTTCTTTTTCAGTATATTGTCATTACTTATAATTTCCATTATTATTTCACATTATTTATTTATTTAATTAAAACGAACCATGCACCTATTGTTTTTAAAACCTTCATAAATTAAGTGTACAGGTTGCACAGCATTATTGACTTCATCAAAAACACTCTCCGACATATCATTAAACCGTATAGGCAGAAATGTCTCAAAGTTTTCACATACACAAAGTACACGATCACCATATGCTGTTTTCAATTTCCGAATCTTGATAATGCGGAATGGAATATGCATTGGCAATTCGCTGAGCTTCTTTGTCTCTAAGCCACATGATTGTCCCACAGCATTCAAAACATTCATTGTAGTAGTCTATAAACAAAACAAAAGCATATCTATTACACTCTAAAACAGCTTTAATAATATTGTGCAATTAGGGATTTTGCACTATCCATGGCGAATAAATTATACTAGTTATGCAAGAAATGCCCTAACTGTTGCAGATACTACTTTTCTGCATATAGCACAAGTGTTAAGTTCTAATGCACACTTGACACAGGCTATCATGTGTCCACAGGGTAAAAATACAACACCTAGTTCATCTTGATAACAAATTTTACATAATTGTTGGTCACACTTTTGTATCTGTTCGTGAGACAAGTCTTTTCTTTCAGCCTTATGTATTTGCTCCACGTGCTCTAACTCTAAAGGCACTTTTATGTCTTGTGCTGCAATCACTTTTTCTTTACGAATAGTGTTCACAAATTCCTGACCTTTAAGCAACACCATGTATTTACAGTTTGGTAACCAACGAGCGTGTTGCACAAAAGGGTCATCAGTCATTTGCCAATCCTTTAAAGCAAATCCACAATAAAAACATATTGTTTTATCCCCCTCACCAGTATAAAAAAATCCAGCTTCACTTAGCTGTTTGGTAAGGTGTTTTAATATTAATGGCCAAACATTTTTATAAGATTCGAAACGTTTTTCAACAGAGCTGTACTCTGGGTGTGCTAGTGCTTTAGTCTTGCAAACTCCCAATTTTTCAAAAGCACACGCCAATTCAACACTGTCTATGGCATATGGACCACATATATCGACACTACCGTTGGCTGGTAATACATCATTATTATTATTTATTTGTGATTCAGCAACGTAAGTAGCGGCCATAGGCCTTGTGGTTCGGTAAAATGAATGCACGGGTAGGTTACCCACTTGCTTTCCAAGCATGTAAGGACAGTGAGGAGACCATCGCAAATGGTCTCTAAAGGGATCATCCCCTTCTTCCCAGTGTGAAAGTTCAATACGACAAAACACACAGCGCACCACATCTCCTCGGTTCAAGTAAAAAAAAAAAACGGCTTTTGCAAGTTCATGCGTCGACAAAAAGCCTACAGGCCAGGATTCAAATGTTAACCATCGATCATGTTCTGATTTTAAATTTAACCCACGTGGTAAACCAACTTGCTCACTTGTTGTATTTGGTACTAACGCCATGTGTTATAATAAAACGTTTTCTTATTGTAAGTTATTAACATTGCACAGAGTACTTTAAAGCATAATGCATGCTTGTTCACTGTCTGTTCATTACGTTAATGGCACATGACGACACCTAAAAGCAAACAAAATAACCCATCACTCAATCAATCAATCAATCAATCAATCAATACTTGTAAATAAAACGTTAACGTTAATTGGCATTAATATATCAAAACACCATTAAAAATAAACTGTATGTTGGCACAAACAGTAACCCATGTACTTATTTTCTTTTTTATAAAGCTACAGTCATTTACATTCCCCCACCCTCCCTTTAACCAATATATAAACAAAAATGAATGTCATGTCATTTTGTTCACATTATCATGTTCAAACCTGTGGATATTCGTTGAGTCCATAGGGAACCACCCATAAATTAAATTTATTATTTTATTTTTAGAAAATCCAACATGGCCTTGTACTTTTTCCAGTCAACAACAACAACATAGCCATTAATCAAGAAAGCAATCATTGTCCCAGTCATGTACAGGTAATGAATTTTTTTTTGTCTACGAGTTTTCAGTAGTGGTAAAATGGAATAGCATTTTTAAGTTGGACTTACCTGAGTTTTAAACAGTTCACTCTTTGGCAGTGGTTTCGCTTTAGTGCGTTTCTGGTTTTTTTCAGCGACTGCTACGGCGGTAAGGCTATTCTTTCCAAGTTTCTAAAAATAAATAAAATAAACCGCTATAAATACCTAAATTCAGGTTAATACATACATTTCATAAAATAAAACATAAAACAAAAAAAATGAAACAAGTTAGTTTAAAAAGAATCATCTCACCTTTACTTGCAGTGACTTGTTACTCTTCCCTTCTAGTGGGCTCAAAAGTGCAATAGTTTCTTCTCCCTCTGACATGTAAGGTATGCCGGTTATCTGCAAACAAATAAATAAATAAAATCATTAATTACCTAATCAATAAATAATTGCATGTATTTATATATAAATCAATAAATGTATAAATGAATAAATATATACCTACCTCACAACAAGAATAAGTATTTTCCACCAACACCAAAACTGTTAAACAAGGCCAAGTGTTTCACACAACGCTGTAGCGTGTTCAAAAGTAGTCACATAAGTGCGAGTGGAAATGTCAGCGACGTGTCTTTATATATCACATTGCATGTATAATCTTTTTTTTTCCCACGCTTTGAACATTCTCTTATCGTGCACGTGGGCAGCTAACGTCTCAGGCGAACACCTGTGCCGGATCAAATTTCACATGAACTTGCATTTTGTCACGTACGAAGCAAAACAGGATGTAACTTGTTAACAGTTATCGCGCACGTGGACAGATAACGTCCCAGGTGAACACCTGCGGTAGATCAAATTTCACATGGACTTGCATTTTGTCACGTACGAAGCGAGACAGGATGTCACTGGTTTAGCGTGCCTGTGGTTTCACACATGTGTGCACGCCTTTCGCACTTCCCTGCCAGCACAATGGTCAGATTATTTCACCTTCAAGCGTCACCTGTTGTCAAGTCAGATCAACGCCTTCCCATAAGCTCAAATGACATTCACCTCCTGCTCCTCGGCAAGTGTGTTTTCTGTACTCACTTCGACCAACATAGAACCAAGTTCTCATCACCGTTTACACGTTAAAGGTAAAAAGTGTGAAAAAACGTACCCTCGCTCTGTCATACACCGACCCGTCGAAATAGCGATTGATCTATTGAACACAGCCACCGTGGTCAGCGACAGGTTCGTTGAAACACACACACACCCAGCCGTATCGTCTCTCTCAACCACCACGCTTTATAAACATTATAAACAGGTAACGGTAATGATTTTTTTTTCAACATGTATGGCGTTAGGCCCTTTGTGAAATATTTTTTCGAAAAAAATATCTACCACATTTGAAAGGGGGCGTTAGCCCGAGTGCTAGGACACCTCGTACACGTCTCTAGCGTTATTGGTTCGTGAGATATCGGCAAAAATTATAAAAAAACACGTGTTTACCCCAAAATCGCGTTTCCCAATTTTTTTAAAATTACAACGAGTGGTCCATAGCAAAGAGGACGTCTTCCCGAATCCTTGGACCCATCGTACATGCCTCTAGCGTTATTGCTTCGTGAGATATCGGCAAAATCACAAAAAACATGTGTTTACCCCAAAATCGAGTTTCCAATTTTATTAAAAATTATAACGAGTGGTCCATAGGAGAGAGGACGTTACCCCGAGTCCTTGGACCTGTCGAACACGCCTCTAGCGTTATTGGTTCGTGAGATATAGCAAAAAGTCTAAAATCACGTTTTTACCCCAAAAAGACTGTGTTTCCAGATTTTCACATTTTCGACACCGACATTCCCGTAAAGAGCACGACGAGACGAAAAAAACGAATCCAAGCACGCCCTCCTAGCATGGCTCCTTCCATTCCAAGGTCGCAGGGGCTCACCACTTGCTTTTGGAAGCAGCTCCCCCACCATCCCACTACTACAGGTTTTCATTCTAGAGACTTGAAATTTATTTTGGGGGTAGAGGGCATAGGGACCTTTCATTTATGTCAAATAAACGTTTTTGTAGAGTTCCTAGTTTCCAAAATATAGGATTTTCAAAATTCGAGTGTTTTCAAAAAAATATAAAAAATAAAAAAGTTTTATTACAAAACATAAAGGGCATAAAGACCATTCGTTTGAGCCATGGCACAACGTTCTATCCTGTTTGGTTTTCAAACTATCACTAACTTTTGAAAACAAAAATTTTCAAAAAAATTTTCAAAAATATAACGAGTAGTTCACAGCAAAGAGGACGTCAGCTCGAGTTCAACGACACCTCATATGTCAACATCCGACCATGGGTTCGCGAGATATCAACAAATATTACATGGCTGAGGCTTAGTAGTAACGACATGTATGTTCTGAAGTGGGGCAGAAGCACCACCACTCCACTACTTACATTTACTAAAAGAATTACTCTTTCACCCCCTAGTAGGGGTAGGTTTTATTTTAGGGTTAAAATAAGTTGTCTAGAGGAAAGGGAGTGTCCGTCCGATTAATTTGACACCTGGTTCAAGTCTCTAGCATTATTGGTTCACAAGCTAGGTTAAGTTAAGCTACGGCCGCCATCTTGGAGGTGGGGAGGTGGAGGTGGCGTTAGAACCCCAAAAAAAACATCTACTTCTGTAATTACATTGTTTATGAACATTTATACCGCAGATAGAATGACTATCTGACGTGTGATTGATTTTATTTTAACTTGCTTTTATTTTTATTGGTGATAGGGAGTTTATTGTTCTGTAAATTTTTAGTAATAAATCCAAGGCACTAATTTTTGTTTGCCTGTTCATTTTTATAAATCTGATCACCTTTTCATTTTGCAATCGACATGCGATAATACTGCGAAGTAGTTACTAGAATTCACGTAGTCTCAACTTTCACCATTCACGCCCGAGATCCGAGATTCTCGTCTTACCATCATGTTATGGGTATTTTATTTCTAGTAAATGTGTAACTAATCAGTAGTGTTGTTGCATGGCCGGTATGTATCGAGAGTTTCCTAGTCATTATCCTAGTAGGGTATTGTTGGTTTATCTGGCTGGGTATCGACTTCCCTGCAATCCTTTTCCATCTCAGCGGATATAGGCAATGACTATGCGGAATTCGGGTGCAGTACCCTTTGATTTCAAGTAGAATGTTATCATCCCTATACCAAAGAAAATAGGAGCTGACAGATGTGAAGATTACCGTACAATCAGCTTGATTACTCATGCTTCAAATATCCTGTCTAGAATAATTTACAAGAGGATGGAAAGCCAGATAGAAGCGGAGTTGAGTGAAGATCAGTTTGGTTTCAGGAGAAATGTACGAACAAGGGAAGCTGCATCAAGAGTTTGGCTGAATTTGTAAGGTAGAATAAGGAAAGATAAGAGAACGTTCATGGCATTTGTAGACTTAGAAAAGGCTTTTGATAACGTTGATTGGGCTATTTTTTTGACATTTTGAAAATGATTGGAATAAAGTACAGGGATAGGAGTGTGATCTACAATCCATACAAAAACCAGACAGCAATCATTCGAGCTGAAGGACATGAGAGAGAAGCTGGTATTCAGAAAAGTGTAAGGCAAGGCTTCAACTTATCACCCATACTTTTCAATCTTTACATTGAACAAGCAATGAAAGAAATTAGAGAAAGATTTAAAGTGGGAGTAAAGATTCAAGGAGAAATAATTCAAACTCTGAGATTTGCTGATTAAATCGTCATCTTGACCGACACTCCTGAGTATATTAATGCGTTTATGAATGATATGGAATCCGTCTTGAGGAAAGAATTCATGATGAAAATTAATGAAAGTAAAACAAAAATATTGGAATGCTGCCGAAATAAATCAGAAACCTCTATGGACATCCAATTGGCAGGTGAAAAACTAAGGAAGTAGGAGACTTCTGTTACTTAGGAAGCAAAATAAGCAGTGATGGATGAAGCAAAAATGATATAAAAAGTAGGTTGGCTAAGGCAAGGTAAGCATTTCTACAGAAAAGGAATCTGTTGACATCGAATATAGATCTAGGTATTAGGAAGACATTTTTGAAAGCCTTTGTCTGGAGCGTGGCACTCTATGGAAGTGAAACTTGGACTATTGGTACAGCAAAAAAAGAATAGAAGCTTTTGAAATGTGGTGTTACAGGAGAATGATGAAGATCATATGAGTAGATAGGTCTACAAACGAAGAGGTATTAAGACGATTGGGAGAGAAGAGATGTTTCTGGCGACTGCTAATGAAGAGAAGAGATAGGTTGGTAGGACACATACTAAGACACCCAGGAATCGCAAGCTTAGTTGTGGAAGGAAGGGTCGAGGACAAGAACTGTAGGGGTAGACCAAGGTTAGAATATGTTAAAGAGATTGCCTCGGATGTAGTGTGTGGTAGCTATTGTAACCTAACATTTGTAGGTTACAGAGACTCCTTCTAGTTTCTTTCTGTTTGTTATTATGTTTTCTTATTTTTATCTGGTTGCCAGTCTTGGCCAGAATTGATAGACCACCACAGAGTGTCTATGTGTTCTGGGCTATAGAGATTCTCGGTGGTGGTCTGGCTGTTGCTGGTAGATGGCTTTGCAATATAACTAGGTGGCTTTGACTATTTGGCAAAGGTTCTTTGATCTTAGGGCAAGGTTGCCATGGAATGTTGTTGAGAATTGCCATGCAGAATGGGTGCTAGTTGGTTTTATGCAGACTGGGAAGCATATTTTTTTCTCAGCCCGAGCCTAGCCACAGTATGTAATTCCGAGCCTCTTATTGGCTGTTATGTCAAGCCATTCTCCTGGTTCCGAATCGAGACGGTAGGTAGTAGCAGGGGTCACATCCGATCAAACATGGAGGAAGGTTATCGAGTGAGATGAGGATAATATTCGATGTTGAATTGCATTATTAGCGTGAAACAGGCATGAAACGTGCTTTTGATCAAGTTTAAAACAACCCACGCAGCAAATGAATGCGTTCCAATCAACATTTAAGGTCTAAGTGAAATCATTCGACATTTAACCACATTTATTAAGACATATGATAATATACTTCCCTTGCGAGCGCACACGGCATAAGTGGTATCGTGCGAGCTTGGTAACTTTGTGTCTCGGGTTCAAGACTGCTCGAGGGCAGAAATTTTTACTACTTTTGAATTATTTTATTATATCCTCCCTCCTTTTTACAGCAAGTTTTATGCCTTGCTTTATTGAAATAATCTGCAAGGGTGATTGAAATAATAAACATTGTTAGACGGAAGGATCGAGAACTGTACGGGTAGACCAAGGTTAGAATATGTTAAACAGATTGCCTCGGATGTAGGGTGTGGTAGCTATGTAGAGATGAAAAGATTAACTCAGGACAGGGAGACATGGACAGCTGCATCAAACCTGTCAAAAGACTGAGGTCTCAAACACACAATCTCGCGATCATTGGACACGGAACCTCCAATTTAGTTAGAAACCAAAACTCAGAACGTGATTATTCCCTTCGTAAATCTCACGTGAATTGACCGGGAATCGAACCCTGTCCACCTTGGGGAGAGGCAAGCAGAAGTTGACGCTGATGTTGCTCTTGTTAATTTGATCAAATATGACATGGTGGTCATTGAGCTCTCCTACTTGTAAATAAATAAATGCATTGTGGTGTCTGCAGTATGGTGAGTATTTGATATTCAGGTGAGGCTTCGCAAGGAGGCAGTCGTGACATTGTTATGAACAATTTCGTTATTTGTCTGGAGTAGAAGTGGAAATCTATGGAAAATTACTTCCAAGATCGCTGAGGTGGGAATCGAACCATCCTATACTCAATTTTGGCTCACGAGGCTGATTGTACCTCGTTGCAGTCCTCACACCAGAATTGAAATTTATCGGCAGAGCTGGGAATCGAACCCGGTCCACCTTGGTGAGGCAAGCAGCTTGACCACTGCAGAAGTTGACGCTGATGTTGCTCTTGTTCATTTGATCAAATTGGACATTGTGGTCATTGAGCCCAACTACTTGTAAATAAATAAATAAATAAATAAATACATCGGCAGAGCTGGGAATCGAACCCGGACCTCTGGGGAGACAGCCAAGAACGCTAGCCGCGTTGAACAGTAAGCAGAGGAATATAAATTCAAGTGAGAACAGGGAAGAATTCACATCTCACTCGATAACCTTCCTCCATGTTTGATCGGATGTGACCCCTGCTACTACCTACCGTCTCGATTCGGAACCAGGAGAATGGCAGGGCATGACAGCCAATAAGAGGCCCAGAATTACATACTGTGGCTAGGCTCGGGCTGAAAAAAAAATTATGCGAATGGGAATGGGTATTGATAGTTGACGTCATGGGGAATGGTGTTGATAATATACACTCTGGTCTAGGATTTTTAGTTGTGGATAAATAGATGTTATGTGCTGTCGTATGTTTGTGAGGATTTAAAAAAATAGATGTTACATCTAGTATGAAGAAGGTTATAGTTGTTGCTGGTGTGATTATGTTCTGTGGTATGAATGTGATGGATTGGAATAAAAATAAGTGATATCTTGAAAAATGCTGAGGTAGGAAAATATGTTTTAAGAAAATGCAAGAAGAAAAGAAGGATCAGAAGAATAGTAAGAGTTGTGAGGCATATTTTGTCCCCTTATGAAGGTGGTTGTGGATAATGAACAAGAGATGCAGGTAATGAAAGCTTGCTTATATGTAGACAGACAAGGTATTAAAGGCATTGTATTTCTAATTCCGTAATGTGCACATCATCAACTCGTCCCCGCAGAAGATTATTATTAGAAGCTAGAAAAGATAGTTACATTGATTGCCCAACGGTGTGGTAAGTTGCTGTTGGTAGACCCCTAACCAAAAAAGATATTTAGAGAGATGTATTTCATTGGTAGCCCGACGAGGGGTAAGTATAAGGTTTATTTCATTGGCGCCCAACGTAAGGCACGAATAACGAAATAAGAAACATGGAAGCTGAGATGATGGCCATGTTGAGGAAGCTCATGCTTCGTAGCGACAATTCTGTAGGGATGGAGGAGAGGATCACCTCCCAGGTGACCTGCCAGATGACTAGTTTTAACACGTACCCCGCTGATGCCTTAAATGCTGCTCCTCCCCCGTGTGCTGTCTGATTTCCAGAATTTATGGCTATGTTCAGAATGGCACAAACTGAGTGTGGTTTGAGTTACAAATAAATTGAAAAGTTCGTTCGATTTCCGAACCCTTACACTACAAATTTAATAAAAATCCGACACGATTGAAAAAAACTATAATGTAAAAAAATGCCGTAAACAGCTGTTGCGCGCGCTCTCGTCCTGGAACGAGTGGGCGCGCTGGCAGAAGTAGAAGGGAGAACTGTCTCTTTGGTTGCGTCAGATTGAGAATCTGCAATGCGAATTATATCCCCAAATATATATACTAGTCTTAGAATAAACTCAACGTTTTTGCGAGAGTAAAATCTGTCCACAAAGAATAAAAACAAAGGAAAGGAAAACAGATTTGGCCCACTTAAACAGATCGATATTCTTCCGCTGAACAGTTACGTGGTGCTATCTAGCGATAGTATGTACAACTTCATGCTTACTGGCACCCACATGCGAGTGCTAGAACTGTAATATAACGTTCGTCCCCAACACAAAGTGCGAGAAATTGATCAACGTAATATTACGCTCGCCGCAGTTTTAAAAAGTTACTTTCGAACGTAATATTACGGCGCCCGCGCTCTAAGTGTTAAAGAGAAGTTGACGGAGAAGCTTGATGAGGTCAAAGCGCACGTGGCTAGCTTATGCATTGTAGAAGCAAAAGTTGAGACAGTCAAATCTGTGAGTATGTCTGTGAAGGAGGAGAAGAAATGTTAAGTACGAGATGCTAGGGGGCGTAAAGAAGTGGAAAAGATAAGGTCAAGGAAGCTTGGTGAGGTCCTTGATGAGGTCAGTGAGCATATGTCTGAGAAGCTTGACAAGGTCAAAGAGCAGGTGGCTAGCATATGCATTGTAGAAGAGAAAGTTGAGCTAGTCGAGTCTGAGAGCGTGTGTGTGAAGGAGGAGAAATGTGAAGTACGTGATGCTAGGGGGCGAAAGAAAAATAATCAAGAAGTGGAAAAGTTAAGGCGAGCTTTTAGAGGTATATGTTGGAGAGACCATAGCAGGTGAAGAAGAGAGAGCAATTGCGGAGGTAGACACAGAGGTCACTGCCGACGTAACAGAAGAAGACGTCAAATGGAGGAGGAGTATAAAACTGAAGACAAGGAGGAAAAGGAGATAAAAGATAACGTGAAGAAGCGTTGGAGGAGGAGGATAGTCAGGAGAACAAGTTGGAGGAAGAAATGGACCAGATGGAAGGCAAAGAGAAGGAGTAAGAAGAGGAAGAAAAGTCAGGCAGATCGAGATAAGAGAGTGAAGGATCAGATGAAGAAAAAGGAGGCGAAGATAAAAGGGATAAAGGGAAAGGGAAAAGAAAAGATCAGAAAAATGAATTGCTGAGCAAGATAAGGCAGATGAAGAAAAAGAATGGAAAGGAGAGGAAGGAGAGAATGAAGGCGGAAGGCAAGTGGCTGACGCCCAAGCACCAAGCAGACCCTGCGCGTGCTCAGGCCCTACTGAAAGCTCGCATGGCCCAAGGCATGAAGCTGCCTGCGACGGGCGACCGCAAGCGTCCTCGACCCGGCACCAGGATACGGCCCAACAAGACCAAGCAGCAGCAAGCCACCGCCGACCAAGAAAAACAGAAGGTGGAGGTTGTGGACCAGTTTCCCCTGCCATCAGAGGGCAGCACGGAACACAAGAGGGATGAGGAAGAGGAGGATGTGAAGGACACCTGGGATACCGTAGAAATGGTAGAGAAAGGGCGGGAGGCGGAAGATAGTGGTAGGAAGTACTATGAAATCTGCGGCGCAGAAGAAGAGAGAGAAGGAGGACAGGGAAAAGCAGAAGAAACTGGAACAGAAGAAGAAGAAGAAGAAGGATGGAGCCAAGATTGAAGCAGGAGAAGCACCTACAGAAGGAGACGATGCGGAGGGAGATGACAAGAAGAAAAAGAAGACGAACAGGAAGAGCAAAGAGGAAGGCTTTGGTGAAGGTAGTAATTACGGATCAGAAGAGAACCTGCTGCAGGAATTTGTATAATATATCCAGAAAAGCCTGCTGCCCGTGTTCCCATTAAGGGCCGTGAGAATGATGGAGCTAGGCCCAGAAGAGCAGTTGGAGCTTGCCACGTTAGAGCACGTGCGAGACATACAGCCCAACACTATAATGAATCTGATAATGCAGATGCTGATGATGATGATGATGACATTGGGCCCAAAGGTATTGACATTTCTGATGAAGTTGGTGCCAAGAAAAGAGCTAAGTTGGAAGCTAAAGCTGAGAAGAAGGCCCATAGGGAGGATGAATTACGAGAACGAGAAGAAAAGAAGAAGAAAAGAAGATGAAAAATAAAGGAAAATATTATGATACTGAATCAGAGGAGACAGACCAAAAGAAGAAAAATAAAGGAAAATATAATGATACTGAATCAGAGGAGACAGACCAAAAGAAGAAAAGAAAAAGGAAAAGACTTAATGATGATGAAGACAAAGATGATTATGAAAACGGCAAAGACAAGTCTGATGATGAATCTACCGTTCCTTCTGACTACGACATTGTTGTCGGATTTTTCCGATGGAGCAGGAATGTCTGATAGACTCGATGAGATAGCTTCGGCTACTCTATCAGAAGAAAATATTTATGCTGGTGTTTCTGGTGAACCTAGAATAATTGTTTCTGCGATGATAGTGCCAATGGTTTTTGCGACTAAGATGTATAGATTGTTTCTGTTTGTGATTTTTGTTTTTGTTAGTGTGTGTTTCATGTATTTTATTTGTCTATTTTGTGTGTTGATCGAGAAAGAATCTGTAACTTTGAGTTACATATTATTTTTCGAGGGGGCGTTTCTGAAACCTAACATTTGTAGGTTACAGAGACTCCTTCTAGTTTCTTTCTGTTTGTTATTAATTTTTATTATTTTTATGTGTTTGCCAGCCGTGGCTACAATTGGTAGACCACCACAGAGTGTCATATGTGTTCTGGGCTATAGGGATTCTCGGTGGTGGTCTGGCTATTGCTGGTAGGTGGCTTTGCAATATAACTAGGTGGCTTTGACTATTTGGCAAAGGTTCCTTGATCTTAGGGCAAGGTTGCCATGGAATGTTGTTGAGAATTGCCATGCAGAATGGGTTCTAGTTGATTTTATGCAGAATGGGAATGGATATTGATAAACGATGTCATGGGGAATGGTGTAGATGATATGCTCTCTGGTCTAGGATTTTTAGTTGTGAATAAAGAGGTGTTATGTGCTGTGGTAGGTTAGTGAGAATTTAAAAAAATAGATGTTACATCTAGTATGAAGAAGGTTATAGTTGTTGATGGTGTGATTATGTTCTGTGGTATGAATGTGAGTAAATATAAGTGATATCTTGAAGAATGCTGATGTAGAAAAATATGTTTTAAGAAAATGCAAGAAGAAAATAAGGATCAGAAGAATAGTAAGCGAGCCGATTGAATAATCGACTCAATATTAAAACCCAGCTGTCGGCCCTTTCCGCGCCTCGTCGGGAGCCCTCGCGCCTCGTCGGGAGCCCTCGTATCTCGTCGGGAATCTTCGCAATTCGTCGATCTGGACTCGGATCAAATATTCTTGGTTACCGTAAAACGAGGTGAATAGGATCAGTGGGGTGAAAGGGATCAAAACTTTGTTGGTAAACATAAATGTATATTACATGTACCACATAAACCGGAAGGCAGTTGTTAGCGGTTGGTGTTACTTGTGTAGGTACAACGCTATGTTAAAACATGTTTTCCAATTTTTAAGTCGGCAGCACTTAACAGTATACACATTCAACCAGAAGCTACAAGTTTTTCGAAATTAGTTTAGTGAAATAACTTTGTGTGGAACATGTGCTTGCACTATCATTTTGCAAAATTTGTGTTTTATATTTGGATAAGGTATGTTTAGTGAAGTCATTTCAAGTATCATCTTCAGTTTGCATATTATCTGTTGTGATAAAATCTTATTTGTTTTGTGTCCTGCCTTTTTTTCTGACTGGCAGGTGAATAGGATCAGATACTTTGATGTTAAGTTTGAGTATGCCGTGGCACTGCAAACCAGATCCACACAGAAGGTACACCGCAAAGCTGACCTTAACTCTATAAAAAGAGCTTGGTTAGCTATAAGGAATAAGGACCAAGTATAGATAGGCGGCAAATAAATTCTCAATTCCATGAAGTGCTGAAGGAGACTGCGTCCTAGTAAGTTTTCCTCCAGATACCAGGAAACAAGGCACAATCAAGCTGCTTTATTTTGTAGGCCAAATTTCGCGGTCTGTAAACAGTTAAGATGAGAAGAAATTCAAAGGGATGTTTGTTTGATGCAAATCCACAAGAGACTTCCAAGGACACATCTATGTGTTTCCATCTGTGGAGGACATTACTTGTTTCTCTTATGAGCAAATAGTTGAGACTGAAGAGCCCAGAATATATCCGTAGGGCACAACTTAAGTTTGCATTCAATTATAACCCCCTATGGTTGTGTTTATCACCAATTTTTTAATTTACGTAGTGAATGCGTTGTCATTCAACTAAATATGTATATTTTTAAAGCAATAAATTGTTTTACATGTCTTTTCACCATCGGCAGTTTAATTTAAATATGATCTGATATTTCTAGGAGAAGTCCAGAGTCCTAAATTATGATCCCTTTCACCCTACAGTTCATCTGAATAGTATTAGTCATAGAAATAAAAGAGTGATCCTATTCACGCCACCTGGTGTGGTGAATGGGATCACGCACTTAATTAGGTATATGCACTTAATTTTTTCGGGATAGTGGCATATTTACCAACAATATATACTGCTCAAAAAAAATTAAAGCACCACTTTTTTCAAAGGCCACCAAATTTTGAAAAGTTGACCTACAAGCTCGAAATCTCACTATGACGTTTGTCCTGACGCCTACCAAGCATATGCTTCAGCACAACACCCCAACTTGAGTAGTTTCGGGGTAGCACCCCGAAAACCAGCCCATTTTCGAAAACCGCAAATTGAAGTTTGCGGAAAACGCTGCAGGACTTGTCGCAGGTTGCCAAAGCAGTCGAAAATGAATGAGTCTTGCTCTTAAAGGTTCCACAAACACGTAGAAATCATTACATTTGACGTTTGGGCATTTTCAACCCCCTTCATCATCCCCTAAACATGGACTACCATTGGGGGCGTCTGAGAAGGTACCGGGTGTGTTTAACCATCTGAAAACCTGCACACCGTCCTCAGTTGCTGATTGCAGTAAGTTCTTAAGGCCTCCGGCAATGTCCACACCCCCTAACACCCTCAACTGGCATGGGACCAAACAACCCCCTCTCGATTCACCCCTAAGGAAGGTTTTAATCGAGATGTTGATCAGTGCTGTGAATGCGGGGGTCTTCCCCTACCGTTTCAAAAAAGGAGCTGTGCCTTTGTCACCACCCCTTCCCCTGCAACCCCCGTTTGTATGATTTTTCGAATCAGGCCCTTTTTAAGGGCTGAAACGAGGTCTTAATCGCTGAAAGGGCTGTAAAGGTCCTTAGAAGTAGTGGTGACACGAAATCAACCCCTTCCGATCGATGATTGACATTCCGTCCCCAAAAATTCGAAATTGTTGCACCCCCAACCCTCCCTGTCTGGACGCGTAACGCGTCATGGCAGAGTTTTCAGAGTTGGATGGAAATGAAGCTTATGGCCTGACATGGAGCCCAAAACAGCAGGTTGGATGGAAATTCATCGGTAGGGTGGGAAACAGGACCAAAAAGTTTTCAAAAAAGTTAACAGCCTCTAGTAAGTACACCAATGCATAGGCAACCCACATCACGTCATTTTTCTCTCATTGCCAAACTTTGTAACCTATTGCCGATCATAGGCAACCCACACGCACGGACGTGATGTGGGTTGCCTATGCATGGGCGTACTTACTGTAGGCTGTACACTTTTTTGAAAAATTTTGGTCCCGTTTCCCAACCTACCGATGAATTTCTATCCAACCTGCTGTTTTTGGCTCCATTGCAGGCCATAAGCTTCATTTCCATCCAACTCTGAAAACTCTGCCATGACGCGTTACGCGTCCAGACAGGGAGGGTTGAGGGTGCAAAAATTTCGAATTTGGGGGACGGAATGTCAATCATCGATCGGAAGGGGTTGATTTCGTGTCACCACTACTTCTAAGGACCTTTACAGCCCTTTCAGCGATTAAGACGTCGTTTCAGCCCTTACAAAGGGCCTGATTCTAAAAATCATACAAACGGGGGTTGCAGGGGAAGGGGTGGTGACAAAGGCACAGCTCCTTTTTTTGAAACGGCAGGGGAAGACCCCCGCATTCACAGCACTGATAAACATCTCGATTAAAACCTTCCTTAGGGGTGAATCGAGAGGGGGTGGTTTGGTCCCATGCCAGTTGAGGGTGTTAGGGGGTGTGGACATTGCCGGAGGCCTTAAGAACTTACTGCAACCAGCAACTGAGGACGGTGTGCAGGTTTTCAGATGGTTAAACACACCCGGTACCTTCTCAGACGCCCCCAATGGTAGTCCATGTTTAGGGGATGATGAAGGGGGTTGAAAATGCCCAAACGTCAAATGTAACGATTTCTACGTGTTTGTGGAACCTTTAAGAGCAAGACTCATTCATTTTCGACTGCTTTGGCAACCTGCGACAAGTCCTGCAGCGTTTTCCGCAAACTTCAATTTGCGGTTTTCGAAAATGGGCTGGTTTTCGGGGTGCTACCCCGAAACTACTCAAGTTGGGGAGTTGTGCTGAAGCATATGCTTGGTAGGCGTCAGGACAAACG
Source organism: Meconema thalassinum (assembly GCA_946902985.2). NCBI lineage: Eukaryota > Metazoa > Arthropoda > Insecta > Orthoptera > Tettigoniidae > Meconema > Meconema thalassinum. The sequence continues at coordinate 302,728,751 of OX336393.1, forward strand.
TCATAGTGAGATTTCGAGCTTGTAGGTCAACTTTTCAAAATTTGGTGGCCTTTGAAAAAAGTGGTGCTTTAATTTTTTTGAGCAGTATAAAATCTATGCTTCAATTAAAAGAACACGAAATAAAGTTCAGTTGTTCAAGAGTTACAGACAGTCAAAGTTCAAAAGTGATCCCATTCACCTCGTTTTACGGTACTTCAAGATTTTATTTCATAGTTACCAAAATATAGGCAGAAAAATAAAGAAATGATTAGCTTCCCCTTTAAAAAGTAAACTTAATTATATGCCGATAATCAAAACTTAGGAAGAGCAAAATTGAAATTATTGTATTTTATTGCGAAGTGTACTGTACCTCGTATGTAGCATGTTATTTGTGAAGAGAGCTGTAACGTATGTGTGGAGACTTAGGCTATTGTAAAGGTAGGTTTTAACCAATGGCATCGAAATCCGTTTTAAGCAAATTCATCACCAACATAAACGTAGTGGGAACTATTCGTTCTCCGTATTAATATGTCTTCTGGCTGGATAGCTGTTTTGGTGTACATGGGAAGACGGGTGTTTGTCTTCACTTGTTTTCATTTCATTATAACGAATAGAATAAAAAGTGTGATATCTTCTCCCTCAATAGCATGTAATGAATACGGATCGGGTTGGCACTCGCCACTACGCAGCGCTACAGTCGACTTGAGATTGTTGATTTCCACATATGTTTATGTGTTTATGTGCGATATATTAAGTATTTAATCGGTTGGAGTGTTTTGGTGGTTTTCTGTGCAAACGTTTATTGATATACAAGTGCTTACACTATTACTTCATAGTATTAATACATGAAATGCTATTGTAGGAAGCATTAACTGAAATAGAATATAATTTCTTGTCGTGTGTTGACGTTACCTTCGTGTGTTAATTTTATTGTTATTTAATTTAAGTAAACAGCAGTTTAGCCATTACATATTCATGAGCGCTTAATGTGAGTACCGGTAGTGAATATGCCTTGCTGTATTGTACCAGTATGCAGATCTGGCTATGGGGACTGTAAAGAGGTCAGACGGTTTTTCAAACCTCCTAAAGATAAGGAACGTTTTATCAAGTGCAAAGGGGCCCATACCAGGGAAGGATAGGGAACTTACTGAAAAGTCCTACATCTGTGACGCTCACTTTTCAGAAGATTTAATTGTTAAATTTGACAAATTTGTGATAGGAAGTAGTACTTCTCCCAAGAACCAACTGGCGATTGAAAGACTATTCTGTTCCACATATATTTCCTAATTTGCCTAACTATTTGTCCAGTATGGAGTAAATAAGAATGCTCTTGATGCCATTAAAGACTACCGGTACTTCTGTAAAGAAAGGGATGAGAATAAACCGACAATGAGTTTAAAAATATATATCTACCGTAATGCTGAAGGAGGCGTGATTAGTTTTAGGCAATAGCCTACTCTAAGAAAGGGTCATGACTGGGCCTTCTATGTCGGATAAATGTTAAGTGCTTCTGAAATGATGGTAGTTTATTGAGTTTGGTGTTTGTGGAGTGAAATTCATGGGTATAATTGATTTTTGTAATATTCTAAGGTAAAGTTGAAGGAGCCGTGATCGGGTTTAGGCAATAGCCTACTCTATGAAGGGGTCATGACTATGCCTTCTATGTCTGTTTAATGTTAAGTTCTTCTGAAATGATGGTAGTTTACTGATTTTGGTGTTTGTGGAGTGAAATTTATGGTTATTATTGAATTTTATATTAATCTGCGGTAAAGTTGAAAGTTGCGTTCGTACGGTTTTTTTTTCTGTATTGCAAGTCTGTAAAGGGAATGTAAAATGTGTAACAATGTGAAGTAATCCTTTCTGATAGCGAGGTTAATTTTCCGTTCTTTTTTTAAATTTACCGATAGCTGGCAAAACTAATTGCATTTTGAACTTGCTCTCTGTCTTCGCTTATTGTCGAGACTGGACTATTACAGGAGACGACTTATTAAATTATAATTGGGCACAGTAAAGTAAGTGGAGATGCCGAACTTATTAGCGCCTATGAGGATATCTTGCGGTGTTTTAACATGTAAAACAGGTCGCAAGGTTTTAAAAGTCTCGTAAGCGCCAATGCTAACTTACATCACAGATCGGAGCCAGCGCTGCGCTGCGGCGGACCAGACGTACTAGGCCAGTGATATCACTTCTTATTCTATTTGTTATGCAATAGCTATGTTAGTTACTCATATTACGCTACAGATGGCAGCAGAGGTACTCAAGTTTCCTATTGCCTCAAAGAGATGACACTGAATATTTCAGCAAGAGTATCCTAAGCCACCAAGTTTCACAAGATGGCGTCGCCTGATTGTAGCAGTGGAAATACATCAGTTCGGAAAAGGCTTAATTTTTCATGAACATCTAGCGATTCGGAAGCTGTTCTTTCAGATTCTGAAGAGGAATATATTATTCGCACATCTGAAGAATAATCTTCTGAGAAAGAGTCATCTGGGGTACGTATTAAATTTTCTTTGATATTATGGCATAGCACTGTATTGCTGAAAATTTTGCCCAGTTAATGTTACATTGTATGCTATAAACAAAATAATTAATCTGATCTTTCTGGTACGTGTAGGTAACATATTTAGTATGTTATGCAGTGCATTTTGTATATTAAGCTTAGACAGCATGCCAGATTAAACATATAGCTAAAACTCTTGAATAAGTAGCATAGTATTCTGCAGTGGGCATAGCACTATACTGCCGAAATTTTGTCCAATGTAATTGTATTTATATTTTCTCAAAGTCAAGGTTTAATTGCTATGCAACAATAATAACTACAAGCAGATTCTTGACATTCCGTTTTACTTAATACGTAAAATGACACACTATCTTCATGAGATATAATAAAATTTAAAACTGCTATTCTGAACCATTTAACCTATATTTTGTGGCCTTTTTATCGAAATTATCTAAGTGGTGATGTTCAGTTTCAGAAAAAGGATGAAACTACCATTAGACCAACCATCACGACACCTATGAAGATGAAGAACGCTCTTTGGAGAAATAGAAATCAAAATAGTACCCAAAAAATGAAGAGGCGAGTAAGAAGAAACAAAGGTTCTCCCTATGTCAGTGACAGTACAAAAAAGAGTTACGCGGCCAAGGAGCTGGGACCTAACTGTAAATACAAAAAACAGTGCTGGGTATTAACAGAAAATCAAGGATGGCCAGCAGATGTCCAGCTCACTCAGAAGTAAGGGGAACCAATTCCAGTTGACTCAAGGAAGTTCAAGGATTTGCACTATCTACTCCAGTTCATCCCGCCAGTGCACCATTAGTTTTATAATAGCCTAGTATTAAGTGCAAAGAGATGGGAGGTGTAGAAAGTGATGATGATTATGACTGCCCTCTTAATGTTGACTGAACAATCTGCGATTATCATAATGAAAGAATATTTTCATTTGCTCGACATTTGTTTCATATAAAACATTAAAACACACTTTTAATAAATATTGGCAAATATTTAGTACGTAATAGATGAATAATAAATAGCATTTATTACTGTCATATTGTGGCAAATTCTGAGGCAAGAAACTGCTAAGCCACTAATATCCATGCATGCCTTCATTTAATTGCAATTTACGGAATGTACTTAAGATATACATGCTATTTTACAAACTGAAAACGTGTAATAACAGACATAAACCAACTTAAGTAAATTTACTTGAAAGAAAATACGAAAATATGAATTTTTCAAACTTTAAGATGCATTTTTCTCAGAAAGACAAAAGTGTGGCATAGCACTATCTTGCTCCGAGCCTTTCAATTATGCGTTGAGATTAGATGCAACCTTGAAGGATGTTTCCTAAATCTAAATCATTTCAACCTAAAGTTCGGATTTTTCGATAGCTTGAGGTTTGGCTAAAACATGTTTGGTTTTGCGTGGAAGATGCCACGCCCATTTTCATTGTTCGCCCGCCATGGGTGATTTTATTTTGTGTCAACTACCACCTGCCTATTGGCGTCTGTATTTTGAGAATCCTTGTGAATATACTTATATATTTTATTTGTTTATGAAAACATATTTTCATTTATCGAAGCAGCATATAATTCAGTACTCTGGTCAAAAGATAGGTTATCCATAACGAGATGCAGTATCAAAACAGTACGAGGCTTAGTTAGGTTGCAGGCCACTTTTGCCCATGGGTACCAATCCCACCATTCCACACAACGGAGTAATTCCGCAAGAGTCCTTAATTTATACGGGACAGATTTTAGTAGCAGATCAATAGTTGCGATTTTCTGGAGCCAGCAGAGCCTGTACTGTTTCAGTACACTGTACCGTAACATAATTTTACGCGGCGTTTAAACGTGGCAAAGTAGTAAAATGTAAAATAAAACTTAAAAGCTTGAGTTAGGTAGGGGCTTAGAAGGTGTTCTTACTAACGGATGTGTTCTTTGCTTTCATGCATATGTACGGGGTCGGAGCGTTGCTGGCATTCTCCAGTACGTTGTACGTGCTCGAGACGAGTCATGATCAGCTGTTAAGCTGACACTCAAGACATGTGACTTTTCAAGTGATGGTGTTGACTTGGCTGGTTGATTTCCTTTCCTTGTCGCTGCTGTGCGCTGCTGGAGACCTCGAGTTAAGCTCAGATAGTGCAGTGTAATTTTCTGTAACTACTTATGTTACCTCTGCACAGTTGGTGATCATAGAGCTAATAGCTTCTTTGGTTGTTTAAAGTTCACGTCATTGTGATTGGAAAAGTTAGCTACTTATGAACGTGCTGTGATTTTCTAATGGTTGCTGAATAATTCTGTCAGTATTGCCAAAGTGAAGTCGTAAATAAATAGTTCAGGCTGTTTTGCCAAGTTACAAATATAACGTCATCTGGAGAAGTTTAATGAATTTATTTGGTTCCATTTAATGCTTCTGTAAGAAAACGTCTGTGCTCTGGTAGACAATAGTGAATTGTCATCTGATAATTGTAATGCAACGGTCGTATGACTCGTGAATATGAATCTTTCGGTGAACGTGATATGGTAAGTGAACCGGTTTTCCTATATTGTATCGAGAATTGCGATACCATTACCAGTTGTTTGGAGGTTAAGTTTTGCGTCAGCTGTGGAGTTAGTTGTATACCGTTCGGCTGATCAGCTGTTTAGTGCGATGTGATGTCGAGTTTATGGTGTCAGCAGCGAGCTGGTGTTGAGAATAGATGATCGTGGCAATCTATTGTGTAATAGTGGAGATATTTTGATCTTCAGTTGGTGAATAGAAAATGAAAATTTTATTTTAGGTTAACTTTGAAATTTGGTTAGAAGGATGAAGAAGAACGTGCCAGGATATGTGTGAATGTGGTTGACGTTAGGTTGATTGTTGTTATTTACTGTGATTGGTTAGGGCGTAGTCGTGTGTCTAGGAGGAGTTGACGCTCATTGAGGTTTTAAAGTTCTTGTGTTGATGTCAGGCATTCTGAGCTATTTCTGACCCTCAATGTTCTTTGAGCAGGAGTGTTCTATTCATTAAATTTTATTTTTATTTTCCGGATAATCTTAGTTGAGTATGTTAGTGCCTAGTAGTGTGTTGGGTACTCCGTGCTCCTTGGGGAATATTCGGTTTTCTACGGTTTATTGTTTTTCTTGTTCTCTTGTACTAACGTCCGTTGGTACACGTTAGTGTTATTAGGGTTGAGTAGTGGTGTCTTTTCAGTTATTTAGTGTTTAAGTTTTCTTTTGGGGGTGTTAAGTTGTCTAACCTAGCGGGAGTTATCGGTATTTGTTTGTGTAGAATATCGGTGCTTTTGATGATGGTTAGTTACTTTTTATTCTTTATCTGTTGTGGTTTAGTCGTGTTAATTTATTGTTGTGATAAGTACTCTTGTGAGTATTTGAGTGTCGTTAGTTTATTATTATGATTTGTACTTCATGGTGCTACTGTGGTTGGTACTGGTTTGGTGTTATTAAGTGATTACTTGTTGGTTGGTACTGTACCCGTAAATCCGGAAAGTAGGCTGTTGGAATATCCATAGCCCCAGCTGGATTGCCTATTTCTAACAGCACCGGCAAATTACTTCATTAGAAATCGCTCCAACATGGTCTTTAGGGATTTACACACAGCAGTTACACGAATATTGTGGAAAACAACAAACTACACGGGGCACACTTACCTTTGCTTACGTGTCTCGGGGAATGGGGACTCAGCTTCGCCTAAAATAGCCTACATCCACAATACTCTAATCCTTATATTTAAAATGAACCACACGTCAACGACGAAAGATGACGAACTGTGTAAATGTATTAAACAAGTGTAAACTAATCTAATATTAATAATAAATATCAATAAACTATTCTAAATAACAAAAAAAATCATACCATCATACACACATCTCTTCCACTACACATCTTACTGCAATTACTGTGTATAAATTACAAACAAACAAACTTTGTCATAACTAGGCCTACAATACGTGAAGAAAACGTTTAACAAAGGCTCCTGCATTCATAACATTCCAAACAACTGGTTACCTCTTCTGACACGCGTCTAGAAATGCACCTGCATTGGCCTGATTCATTGACACACGCTAGCAAAGTGCTGCGCTCTAAAACTGTTCCATTTACAAGGCAGTGGCTGACCATCTGGCTTCACATTATATAATATTATGAACTCGACAGCTAACGGTTCATCTTTCTGTCCACATTTGCTTGGATCAAAGCTGTCTGTCTCGCGTCTAAAAGCCTCGAATAAAAGTTATATTTTGCCATTACAAAAACTCTCCTAACTTAAACAATTCTTTATCAATCATACTTAAATTTTAATACACACTTTCATTCATACTCCGCAGTCATTCTAGACCAACTAGGTTGAACAGTCACTCTTAACAGGTGGCAATCATCCATTCAAAAACATTCCCTCACAAAAATACTCTATTCCAAAAACATTTTGTTAATTAATCCTAATAAAAATTATTTAAATTATTAAATCATTACGGAAAATATTAACAAGTAATTTGTTCATAATGATAGACAATATTTAACGTTGCTAACACGTTATCTTCGCGATTCTGGATTCTCCGTTACTATACAACTTGCAATTATTTATTTACAATGTTTCTCCACATAAACCTTTGCTAATACTCTTTAGCTTTCATATATTGCTCACGCATCGTCTTATATAGGTTTCATTACAATGTCGATCTAATACAGTCGACTGATAAAGTTTAACTGTACGTATTTATACAATTCCGGGTTTAATAAAGTTTAATAATAGTATCAATGACATGAGTAGGCAATCGTTCTCTAATTGCTTTCCGCTTAAACCCTTCCGTCAACACAGCTAAAACGTTACTTCACATGAACTGGACTTCTTGTATACAACGACTCCTATCATGATCCATGCCTTTTCTTTTCAAAGAACAATAATTTCATGACTTCCCTTAAAATGCGGAACTTCTTTCGCACGCTCTCCATAGCTCTACAAATCCTCATATAACAGTATATATGGCATAAACAATTATCATCCACTATGTTAAACAATAACCAAAAACGGATTAATTGTTATTAACATTTCTTCTGTCGGAACTTCTCTCAAATAACAACATGACCCTCAGTGTCGTTACACATGACTACTGATACTATTGTTGTTGTTGTTTGAGTCTTCAGTATTTTGACTGGTTTGATGCAGCCCTCCATGCCTCCCTGTCCTGAGCTAATCGTTTCATCTCTACATAGCTCCGACACCCTACATCGTAGGCAATCTGTTTAACATATTCTAACCTTGGTCTACCCCTACATTTTTTGTCCTCGACCCTTCCTTCCATAACTAAGCTTGCTATTCCTGGGTGTCTTAGTATGTGTCCTACCAACCTATCTCTTCTCTTCATTAGCAGTCGCCAGAAACATCTCTCCTCTCCCACTCGTCTTAATACATCTTTGTTTGTAACCCTATCTACCCATCTGATCTTCATCATTCTCCTGTAACACCACATTTCAAATGCTTCAATTCTCCTCTTTTCTGCTGCACCAATAGTCCAAGTTTCACTTCCATAGAGCGCCACGCTCCAGACAAAGGCTTTCAAAAATGACTTCCTAATACCTAAATCTATATTCGATGTCAGCAGATTCCTTTTTTGTAGAAATGCTTTCTTTGCCTGAGCCAACCTACTTTTAATATCCACTTTGCTTCGTCCATCACTGGTTATTCTGCTTCCTAAGTAACAGAAGTCTCCTACTTCCTTCAGCTTTTCACCCGCCAATTTGATCTCCATAGAGGTTTCTGATATATTTCGGCTGCATTCCAGTATTTTTGTTTTACATTTATTTATTTTCATCATGAATTCTTTCCGTAAGACGGAGTCCATACCATTCAAAAACTCATTCAAATCCTCAGGCTTGTCGGCCAAGATGACGATGTCATCAGCAAATCTCAGAGTTGAAATTATTTCTCCTTGAATCTTCACTCCCACTTTAAATTTTTCTCTAATTTCCTTCATTGCTTGTTCAATGTAAAGATTGAAAAGTATGGGTGATAAGTTGCAGCCTTGCCTTACACCTTTCTGAATACCAGCTTCTCTCTCATGTCCTTCAACTCGAATGACTGCTGTCTGGTTTCTGTACAGATTGTATATCACCCTCCTATCCCTGTACTTTATTCCAATTGATTTCAAAATGTCAAACAATTTAGTCCAATCAACGTTATCAATAGCCTTTTCTAAGTCTACAAAAGCCATGAACGTTCTCTTATCTTTCCTTATTCTACCTTCTAAAATCAGCCTAAGACTTAGTACAGCTTCCCTTGTTCCTACATTTCTCCTGAAACCAAACTGGTCTTCACCCAACTCCGTTTCTATCTGGCTTTCAATCCTCTTGTAAATTATTCTAGACAGGATCTTTGAAGCATGAGTAATCAAGCTGATTGTACGGTAATCTTCACATCTGTCAGCTCCCACTTTCTTTGGTATAGGGATGATTACATTCTTCTTGAAATCAGGGGGTACCTCACCTGTCTCATAAATCCTACACACCAAGTGAAATAACCTGATCAGACCTTCTTCTCCTATGCAGCGTAGCAACTCAATCGGTATATCATCTATGCCTGGTGCTTTGTTCCTGCTTAAGTCTTCCAAAGCTCTATCAAATTCTGATATCAATATTAAATCTCCTTTCGCATCCTCATCAATTTCCTCCTCCCTTTCCATTACATGATTCTCAATCTCCTTTCCCTTATACAAACTCTCTATGTAAGTTTTCCATCTGTCAACCTTTTCTTCCCTATCTGTTAGAGGCTTTCCATTTGTGTCCTTAATATTACAGCATTTAGTCTTCTTTTCCCCAAAAGTATTCTTAATCCTTCGATAAGCTGTGTCTACTTTTCCTAATTTCAGACAATTTTCTATACCTGCACATTTCTCTTTCAACCATTCTTCTTTCGCTTCCTTGCACTTCTTGTTAACCTCATTTCTCAGACGTCTGTATTCTGCTTTCCCCTTTTCATCTCTTAGATTCTTGTGTTTCCGCCTTTCATCCATCAATTCTAGTATATCCTGAGTGATCCACGGTTTTCTACCTATTCTTTCTTTCCTACCAATGTTTTCTTCTGCGGATTTTGTTATTTCATTCTTCAAAAGTGCCCATTCGTCTGCAATTGAAGTTTGTTTAGGGTTTTTCATTAGTCCGTCCTTTATACTCTTCTTGAATCTTTCGTTTACATCCTTCTCTTTCAGTCTGTCTATTGCCCACCTTTTTGGCTTTTGACTTTTCTTCAGTTTCTTCAACTTTAATCTGCATTTCATTACAACCAGATTGTGATCAGAGTTTATGTCAGCACCAGGATATGTTTTACAATCCAAAATCTGGTTTCGAAACCTCTGCTTGACCATAATGAAGTCGATTTGGTAACGCCCTGTATCTCCTGGTCTCATCCATGTGTATATTCTTCTATTGTGGTTATTGAATAAGGTGTTAGCTATGACCAATTCATGCTCGGTGCAGAATTCTACCAGCCTGCTTCCTCGATCATTCCTTTCACCTAATCCGAAATCTCCTACTATCTTCCCTTCTCTCCCTTTTCCTACCACAGCATTCCAATCTCCCATTACTATAACATTTTCATCACCCTTGATATACCTCAGAATTTCGTCTATTTCTTCGTAGACCTTTTCAACATCCTCATCATCAGCTTGACTGGTAGGCGTATAGACTTGTACCACTGTAGTGCAGGTAGGTTTTGTATTGATTTTTGCTACAATAATCCGTTCACTATATTGCTCATAATATTCCACCCGCTGTCCAAGTTTCCTACTCAATATGGGGCCAACCCCAGCTTGGCCATTGTTTGATTTAGTGCTAATGACCCTATAGTCTCCTGACCAAAAGTCCTGTTCTTCCTGCCAGCGCATTTCACTAATCCCAACCAAATCCAACCTCAACCTATCCATTTCCCTTTCTAAGTTTTCTAACCTTCCACTTCCTAGCAGACTTCTAACATTCCACGCTCCGATCCGCAGAATGTCAGATTTCCTCTTTGTCACTTCTGTGATGTTAACCCCCTCTCGAGTAGTCCCCACCCGGAGATCCGAACGGGGGACTAGTTTACCTCCGGATTGAAATTTTACAAGGGAGGAGGCCATCATCACATGTAATTATGCATAGAGAGGTGCATATCCTCGGGAATAGCATACGGCTGTAGTTTCCCGTTGCTTTCAGCCGTGCAGCAGGACGCAGTGTAGCCATTATTGGCTTATATTATCAATATCTTAACCGTCTATAAGACTAGTAAAGAATTGATTTATTCTGAAAGGCTGCTACTCCCTTTCAGAATAAGTAAAGAGCAATTCTACTAACAAAAATACTAACCTTCTACCGTACTAACAATTAAATATCAAAACTCTACTAACAAAAAACTTAAGTTCCACCAACAACAAATACTACCACTAAAACAGTCTGTCAACAGACACACTCACATGCACCCTCACACATCACAGTCTACTGAAACAATGAACTATATCTAATAAACAATGCAACTGCTACCAGACACACTCACACACCACAGTCTAATAGAACAATGACATATTACTAATAGACAAACTAACTACCTACTTACAACTAAAACTAACTACATACTTACTGTACTTTTATTTGAATTGACAATATTTACAAAATGCAATTTAGATAGAAAATACTTACAAAATGTAATTTAGATTCAAAATTGTCACAAAATGCAATTTAAGGGGGACGTATGCAAAATTGCACTAAGTGAGAAATGGTTTCATTTCGGCTGTAGTATATATGAAAATATGCTGTATAGTTCTTCACGGAACTACTTGTTACTGTTGTGGTCATGCTTTCTCACACTTCAAAACAATAGCCAGGTTGGTTGACATTTTGTCAGATTTGACATTAGAAACAAAATTAGTTGAACAACTTCTTTCTTTCTTTCTTTCTTTCTTTCTTTCTTTCTTTCTTAGCAAGGTTTTGATGAAATTACCGCACAAGTTAACTACACATCCCTCCGATATTTATGCAATCTATTTAACAGCGCATATACCAGGGTTTTTCATTATACTATTTTACGGTTACAAGCCCTACTCAGATACCAAGGTTCTCTATCTCTCCTAGCATTTATCTCACAATGCAAGGTCCACTGCTTTGCTACATCTCCTCCATTTCAGTCTGTCGTTGGCACCAACATTACATTATACATTTGGATTATATAATTAAACAGGTTTTGGGATTATTAGAGTAATCCAGTGATATGTGGATGGAGCATTTAAAAGATTTGCGTGATAGTATTTGAGTTGAGTTGAGGACATTTAAAGTGTTTTGAGAAGGAGCTAGGCTCTGATGTAACTAGCAGATGCTAACGTTGGCTGGACAGGTGAGTCCATTTGACGATGTAGGCATGCGACATGATGTAGGGTGGATCGCAGCAGGCCAGACAACTGGTTGTTAGAGGCCAAGGTCGCCTACATAGCAGCCTTGCGGTTATAAATAAAAGTGTGATGTCTATTAAAAGGAAAACAATTGCTATATGTCTCGTCCCAACTCCCTTATCCATTCCAAGTGTATTATGATTATTACGTTCTTATAAGCTAGTGAGAGCTAAGATTTTGTATGTAATGTTTACAAGTCCTACAGGAGGACATGATTATGTTGACAATGGCTTCTGATTGCCACGTTTATTTTGTTGAATTTTTGTTAAGATCATTCCCTTTATGTGAAATAAATTATTGTACAGTTTAAAGTTTCTTGTTTCCGTTTTTGGTTCATTTTAAATATCATGGTGGAGGTTATTGTGAGGGCATACTTTAAGTGATCCAGTTGGCAACCCATACCCGAGATTAATTTGAATAGGCTAGAACAAAGTGAGTCTATAAACAAATTATCCGAGCAGAGTGAATCACTGAAAACTAAACTAGCTGAACAAAGTGAATCATTGCGGACACAATTAAATAACAGTAGGATGGAACAAAATGAATATCAGGCGGAACAAGCTAGGTTATTAAAAAGTGAAATTAATGACACTATCAATTCACAGTTAGAGACACTAACCGCAGAGATGAAAGATCATACTAATCAACAGATGGTATTACTGGCCCTAGATGTGAGTAAAAATAATGAAAAGCAATTAGATCAGATTAAGAAAATGGAAAGTATTTTTGATAAAAAACTTAGCATTCTGGATGAAACGGTGTTAGCTAAATTAGAGCAAATTTAAATAGCATGCACTATGAATACAAGCGAGGTCAAGATAGCTCAGGATAAGTTGGAAGGACGATTTAAGGAGATGGAGAAAAGCGGCAGGGTCATTCAACAACAATTATCAGCAGTAGATGAAAACATATCCGGAATAATTCAGGATATGGACCGTCTCGAAATAAAATCAGCGGAACAATGGAAAAGCCTAGAAGCGGATTGGCAAATTATCATTTATTTAATCTATTGCTTTTTGAATGTATGCATTAAAAAGAATTGGTGAGAGCGAACAACCTTGCCGAACTCCTTGCTTAATGTTGGCCTCTGTTGTGGAATCTCCACATCGTATAACAGCTATCTCGTCTTCATACAATTTCCAAATTGCCCTCCTGTCCTTGTACTTGACACCCAGTTCTTTCAACACCATGAATAGTTTATTCCATTCAACCTTATCAAATGCCTTCTCCAGGATACTATTATACATCCTTAAGTTCTTCAAATGAAACTTCAAATAATAATGAACGATATTAGATTGTCGTGATTGACCTCCTAAAGTTTACTACACAAAATGATAATTAACTGTTAACTCGTCTGTCACGAATACATGTAATAAAAATAATAACTTCTGTCTCACCTCACTTATCAAGCTTTAAATTGCATATCGTTGCAATATCAGGTCTACATAATGACGTGATATTACTCAACTGGTGTAAAATAACACACATGTTATTTATAGTGTCAAATGGGATTCAATCTTGACTGGGATAAACTAGCTTTGAATTCCCAGCCAAAGATTTGAATAGTGTTCTATCAAAAGATATTTCCTCTAACATATTAAATGAACAAAGCTCTCAGCTTCACAAATAATGAAAATGTTTGTCAATGTCGAAATGTTTTTCTCCTCTACACAAAGAATGTCTATAAGGATTAAGACTTCGGTCTTATCAAACGACTAGTATTTCCTAGATGGCCGAAAGTTTATGTACAATAATGATATAACAATATCATACGATGTTTCTTCTGCTCTTGAAGTTAAAGTTGTTACATTAAAGTGCTCAAATTAAATTTAAAAGAATTTAATTTGCAGCTATGGCACTATGTCTGAATTCTTGGTTCAAATAAAATTATTAAAATTCAATAGTCGAAACGACTAGTCTTCTATGAGGCAATATGATTCCTCAAACAAAAGTTTTAGTGTCAGTTCAACAACTGATCCGTAGAATAAAATTGAAAAATAGATGAAAGGCAATCATCTCTAATAATCTTGAAGCATAAAAATCTTAACACATATCTGAAGTGTAAAATACATGAGAACACTGAAATACATAAAATGTGAAATATGGAGTAAGGACGTCGGTTCAGAATGTCACTAATCAAGCTCTATACTATAAGTAAAAGACACAGCTACCTTAATTTGGACGATATCTTGAAGATCTGGGTAAGTATTTACACAATAATTTAGGTGTTTCCTCAGTTCAAGATACTCAGATGGATCTCCATTCGAACCTCGGACCTGCAACCTTAGTGATAGGAAATCGTTCCTTCTCCAGTATTCACTAACTTCCGTCTGGGCTCGAACGACAGACATCCTTCTGGCAAATTCTTCTGTTGTTGCTGGGATACCCTAGCATATTGACAATCATCTTCTGTAGAATCTTCATTCTCCGACGCAAATATATCAGCTTCGTCGTTGAATAATAATGTATATAAATATTCATGTAGATGGTGAATGAATTATTTATATTGCTAATTGATGTTACATTAGTGTTCGTAGACTGATGAAAATGTACAAGGTGGAACGTACACTACGTCTGTATTCTGCAATACGTTGTCTATCGAAGCTCCATTGTTGAATCTTAACTCTGTATTAAATATGTCTCTGGTGCATGACTATTTAGTTCATCATTTCAAAATTATTAATTATGTCGAATGAAACTAATCGAAGAATAATGATAGTCATTATGATAATGTTCGTTTGCTTCGCCAATGTTTAAAGTTCTCCGCTACTGTTCACTTGAACTTCGTTCGCCAACTTCACGTTACAACTAAAAATGATATTCAGCTTATATTTCCAACACTTTTGAAAAACTGTTTTAACAGGCTTATTTCGTCGAAATGGTGTGACTTAGAACTCTCGACTTTCAACAGAATGTAGTATTCGACCTGTACTTTCTATATATATTCACTTGGCTGAAGTCTAGTCTCAAATATATATGAAATATTCTACTTTCAATATTCCTCTCAACTTCGCTTAGAATGTTAGTGCGGTAATCTTCAATGTTCTACCTTGCTAACCTAGCGTCTGCACGAGTCGACAATCGCCGCACTCGGACAAAGCTTTGGGATTTCCGTTAACCCAATAACAACATTTCCTCACTCTTCAAAGAATGCTGGAATAAGAACCTCGATACTTGGATCTCCCTCTCCGAGTCGAAATATTGGCGGCCATATCAATCTCCCACCATAATTTTAGCGTGTAGATTACTAATGCTTATTACTGCGTAGATTAACCGATCTGTGGGTTTTAAAGTATCAGACATAATTTCTTTTAATGTTCTCTTCATTACCAATTAAGAAAATCTTCTTCTAAGGGTCTAAATGCATAATTTCACCAATTATGTAGTTGAAGTTAATCCCGTCTTCAATAAGACCTCTTGTCATTGGCTCTGGGCTGGGATCCAATAGCATAATTTACAACAATATTTATTATATTTATTAGCTATCTCACTGTTGCAATGCCGATTTCAGTGTTCTAGAAGCGTCTATTGTGCAATATATCACGTGATCGGGCTCTCCCACTGCCTCGAGCTTGTAACACGACTCTCTTGTGTCACACTTCCAGGATTTATATTTGCTGGTTAAATTTTATCATGGGGACGAAAAATACTCTCATTTTGTCCCTAAATAATTTAATTTTCGGGGGCAGTACTTCTTGTGGTACTTGCGAGTGATCGTTTTGTGTATTGTTATTGAGTGTATGGGCACCTTGTGTGGATATCTGCGTGCGGTTGAGGAAGATTGAGTTCGAAAGAGTGGAATTTCAGGATGGTTAATTCCCTGAGGTTCAAATTATTCCAGGATGTTCATTCCCTGAAGATTTGATTGGTAATAAGGTACCTAATGAATTGGTTTCAAGTCGTATATTATATGCAGATGGATACTTTAACGTCGTGAAGTGTATGCAGGTTGATACTTGAACGTCGTGGAGTGTAGGAAGGTGGATGCTTTAACGTCGTGGAGTATATGCAGGTGGATACTTCAAGTCGTAAAGTATATGCAGGTGGATACTTTAACGTCGTGAAGTGTATGCAGGTGGATACTTTAACGTCATAGAATGTATGCAGGTGGATACTTGAACGTCGTGAAGTGTATGCAGGTGGATACTTTAACGTCGTGAAGTGTATGCAGGTGGATACTTTAACGTCGTGGAGTGTTTGCAGGTGGATACTTTAACGTCGTGAAGTGTATGCAGGCGGATACTTTAACGTCGTGAAGT
Source organism: Meconema thalassinum (assembly GCA_946902985.2). NCBI lineage: Eukaryota > Metazoa > Arthropoda > Insecta > Orthoptera > Tettigoniidae > Meconema > Meconema thalassinum. The sequence continues at coordinate 302,744,901 of OX336393.1, forward strand.
GTATGCAGGTGGATACTTTAACGTCGTGGAGTGTATGCAGGTGCTTTAACGTCGTGAAGTATATGCAGGTGGATACTTCAAGTCGTAAATTATATGCAGGTGGATACTTTAACGTCGTGAAGTGTATGCAGGTGGATACTTTAACGTCATGGAATGTATGCAGATGGATACTTTAACGTCGTGAAGTGTATGCAGGTGGATACTTTAACGTCGTGAAGTATATGCAGGTGGATATTTTCACGTCGTGGAGTATATGCAGGTGGATACTTTAACGTCGTGGAGTATATGCAGGTGGATACTTTCCTTTCGCTGAGGCACGTGGCAGGTGTTTCCGGCTAGGTTCTGAAGACGACTGGATACTGAACTTGTTTCGGAAATTGTACGGTCGAAATGTCTATGCGACTTAGTAAGCTTTCTGTGGTGAAAGGTCAAATATTCAGGATGTCCGGAGTTAAAAAGGAAGTTAGGAGTTCTGCGGAAAGTTTAGTTTTTGGTGGCTAGTAAGATTGGAAGGTTAATTGGGGGGAAAATAATTTAATTGTCTGTTTTTAAGGACAAACGAGTAGGTCCTTCGGAGGGAGAGTTCTACTGTTGTGGGGAAGAATGAGTTGGTTACATTGAGTGACCCAAGATGAATTGGTTGCATTGAATGATTTTAGTATGTTCGTATTGGTTGCCTTGGGTGACTTCGGTGAGTAAGCAGAATTTGATGATCGAATATTGAGTGAGGTTAAGAGTTGTGAGTGGTCATGAGGGATGTTGGTTGTGCTGTGAAGGTTGGTCATGGTGCTGTTATGGGGCGGCCTTATGATGTTAAGTAGATGGTTGAGTGGGTTTGATAGGGTGAATGATGTACATGCAGTGTGTTGTTGTTGAGAAGGTATGGTTAAAATCTTGTGTGCTCGTTAAGTTAAACGATGGTTGAGCTGGTTAGTCAGGTGATGGCTGTGAATTGTGTTCCTGCCGTGGGACAGGTGTTTTTGTGGTGTGTGAGTTGTCCTGGTAGTTTCTATATCAGTTTGGTTGTGCGTCTGCTGCGCGATATCAGGTGAAGCTAAAAGTCCTGCCTAAGACCTGTGTATTTGAGCTGTTGATCAATTTAGTAATGCCTGTACTATCTGGGAGTGCCCAGTAGGTATTGTGGTACCTTGTACCTTTATTCTTTAACTTGAGAGCCAAGTCACCAAGTTTTTTAGGAGTTGCGTGATTTAAGTAATGTTTCGAACCCCATTAATGAATTCATTATGAATAGAATGTGAACGCAGGATTTTGGTGGGAAACTTGATTTTCTTTTGCCTGAACATCGCAATGTGATGTTCGTTTGATATGCCCCCTTCTATTGTTAAACTTCACTAATAAACTTAAAGCTATTTGACCGAGAGTTCTTGGTTAATGGAATTAATTACCTGCTCCAGTACCAATTGGAAGAAATAACATGAAATCTGACAAGCCGGCGAAGTGTCATGGTGGCAACGCTATGGCATGAACTTCGGTTCGATTACTACGTGATTCAGTGAGTTTCGCCGAAGCAACGTGCAACGACATGGTGACTGGGTTGTAAGAAGATCAGTCCATGGCGCAATGTTTGGTAGTGCTCCCTTCTGCTGTGTTTTGACTGTGTTCCAGCTATTAATCATCTTCGGTGGCAGTGGCCTAGAGCACAGGCTGCTGTCCAAATGCGTGGAAACAACTGGCAGAGGTGTCTTCCAAGCTGCTGGGCGGAGTGGCGATGCCTACTGCCAAAACGTGAAGCTGGTGTATCTGGGACAGGCATGATACCTGTCTGTTGGTGAGCCTTGCCCGTGTTTTGCATGCGTCCTCCGGGACCACCTGCTGAACCCCTGGTTGAGCTTTCGCAGAGGGAGAACTGGTCCGATTGAATAATCGACTCAATGTTAAAACCCAGCTATCGGCCCTTTCCGCGCCTCGTCGGGAGCCCTCGTGTCTCTTCGGGAATCTTCGTGATTCGTCGATCTGGAATCGGATCAAATATTCTTGGATACTTCAAGATTTTATTACATAGTTCCTAAAATATGGGCAGAAGAAATAGAGAAATGATTAGCTTCCCCTTTAAAAAGTAAACTTAATTGCATGCCAATATACTGTATATTGCCACTGCATGCCGATAATCAATACTTAAGAAGAACAAAATTGAAATTATTGTATTTTATTGTGAAGTGTACTGTACCTTGTATGTTGCATGTTATTTGTGAAGAGAGCTGTACCGTATGAGTGGAGACTTAGGCTATTGTCAAAGGTAGGTTTTAACCAATGGAATCGAAATCCGTATTAAGTAAATTCATCGCCAACATAAACGTAGTGGGAACTATTCGTTCTCCGTATTAATATGGATTGTCTTCTGTCTGGATAGCTGTTTTGGTAACATGTGAAGACGGGTGTTTGTCTTCACTTGTTTTCAATTCGTCTTGTCGCCGCTGTATGCTGAGAGGAGGTTTCTGGATGATGTGCGCATGCGCGCCCAGGAACTCAGTGTTGTGAGTCGAACAAAAGCAATACCATTGGCATTCAATGATGGGAGTTTAATACGAACAGAAGTGCTGAGCATTGGCTCGTAGAGCCTGGGCTAACAGAACCAAAGGTAACGAAGATTAATACTACAAACTGTATTTAATGTATCGACGAGTTGTTTTGAAAATAATTTCAAATCTCAACATTTTAATTTAATATTTTTCGTTGAGTTTTGAGTGCCGGTTGGAAACTCTGCAATAAATAACTTCGACGTTGTTTATCAAGCTCTAGTCAGTTAGAGGAATTTTAACGTGATCTTAATTTGATCTAATATATATTTAATATGTGCACATGATTTAATATTGGTTTTGAATAACTTATATTACGCCAACCACATAAGTAAGTTTCAGCTTGGAGTTGGAATGTACAAAATGTACGACGGATGATCGTTCGTTGTTTTGTTCGCGATGATTTATAAATAACGAAGAAGTTAATAATTAATTATGCGTTGAGATTAGACGCAACCTTGAAGGATGTTTCCTAAATCTAAATCATTTCAACCTAAAGTTAGGATTTTTCGATAGCCTGAGGTTTAGCTAAAACATGTTTGGTTTTGCGTGGAAAATGCCACGCCCATTTTCATTGTTCGCCCGCCATGGATGATTTTATTTGTGTCAACTACCACCTGCCTATTGGCGTCTGTATTTTGAGAGTCCTTGTGAATATACTTATATATTTTATTTGTTTATGAAAACATTATTTCATTTATCGACGCAGCATATAATTCAGTACTCTGGTCAAAAGATAGATTATCCGTAATGAGATGCAGTATCAAATCAGTACAAGGCTTAGTTAGGTTGCAGGCCACTTTGGCCTATGGGTACCAATCCCACCATTCCACACAACGTAGGAATTCCGCAAGAGGCCTTAATTTATACGGGACAGATTTTAGTAGCAGTGCAATAGTTGCGATTTTCTGGAGCCAGCAGAGCCTGTACTGTTTCAGTACACTGTACCGTAACATAATTTTACGCGGCGTTTAAACGTGGCAAAGTAGTAAAATGTAAAATAAAACTTAAAAGCTTGAGTTAGGTAGGGACTTAGAAGGTGTTCTTACTAATGGATGTGTTCTTTGCTTTCATGCATATGTACGGGGTCGGATCGTTGCTGGCATTCTCCAGTACGTTGTACGTGCTTGAGACGAGTCATGATCAGCTGTTAAGCTGACACTCAAGGCATGTGACTTCTCAAGTGATGGTGTTGACTTGGCTGGTTGATTTCCTTTCCTTGTCGCTGCTGTGCGCTGCTGGAGACCTCGAGTTAAGCTCAGATAGTGCAGTGTAATTTTCTGTAATTACAAATGTTACCACTGCACAGTTAATTTATACGGGACAGTAAGAGTTGTGAGGCATATTTCCCCCTTATGAATGTGGTTGTGGATAGGGAACAAGAGATGCATGTAATGAAAGCTTGCTTATATGTAGACAGACAAGGTTTTAAAAGCATTGTATTACTGATTTCGTTATGTGCACAACTTCAACTCGACCCCGCAGAAGGTTATTATTAGAAGCTAGAAAATATAGTTACATTGATTTCCCAACGGTGTGGCATGTTGCTGTTGGTAGACCCCTAACCAAAAAAAGATATTTAGAAATATTTATTTCATTGGTAGCCCAACGAGGGGTAAGTATAAAATTTATTTCACAATTTAGAGATGAAACGATTAGCTCAGGACAGGGAAGAATGGAAAGCTGCTTCAAACCAGTCAAAAGACTGAAGACTCAAACAACCACAGGCTACCACAAAAGTTGGTTATCAAATTGTATTGCACAATATTGCATAATTGTAAAATTTCACATTTTAGTTTCAAATAGTTCATTTTGGGCAATGGGAAGTTTCATATTTATTTTCAGTGTTACCAGGGCAATAATGCCCTGAAAATACCGTGTTAGGTTGTACCACCATACAATTTTATCCCTCCATATCCACAGCGTGCGATGGCAGGCGAAGTCCAGGGGTCACGCGCTAGATGACTAATGAATATTTCCAGGTTATATAAGACAGGTCGGTGTAAGGCAAGGCATTCCCAGCGCCTTCCAGGAGGTCACCACGAACTCTCCTTCCAGATTTTGAATCACCAAACTTTGAACAGCTGACTGTAGCCATCATTCGCTCGTCCCCAATCTCCATGTCTCCTTTCCTCTCTAACATTTAATACACACCTAGCAACGAGATCGCAAGTAAATGTGCACTCCGTCACCACAGGGTATCCTCACGACGACTGAACAAGCAAGTTTAAGTTTTGTTTTGGCATATAGGATTTTCACTTTCATTAGCACGAATTCATGAACAGCAGTTGCTTACTTTAGAGTCCAAAAGTTAAGTTTCGTACTACACGATAAAGTGGTCGGACCTTTACACACCACACCTGTCAACTTTAAATTAAAACAAACTTGTTCTTTACTATATTAAAAATATCTATCATGAAGAAGACACCATTACAATTCAAAATTTGAAATCCTACCGAACGTACTCACAATACTAAAATTACAAACTTATGTATTTTTCTTTCAACAATTTAAATTAACCAAATACAAAATTACACTTGAAAATGAATAGATCATTCCTCATCTACTTCAATATCACCAGCACTTTTACAATAAGTAAGATGAGTTCTAAAAATTCTCTTTTTTACTGAGTCAGTTAATATAACAGTTACGGTACTGGCGTTAGGAATGACAAAATCTTATATGGCCCCATGTTACGAGTCATGAGGTTTCCCGAGATTTTCTGTCCAGGAACTTGAGGAATGAAATTATTAATATACTCCAATTGTCCTACCTTCAACTTGCAAGGAGCACGTCCCTGATTGTATTATTTAGCAACCATATCATGAGAAATCTTAATAACTTCATATGCCTCCTTCTATATCTGTTTAACCTCTTCAGGACTAGGCTGATCCGGGAGCAATTCATGGATAGACAAGGGAGAGTTTGGCAGGAAAGCGTGCAACAAGGAAAATTGAGTCTTGCCATTAGACCCGTGAACAGCTGTGATGAAAGCGAGCCAATGAAGAGACGAATCCCATTTAGCATGGTTTTCATGGTGTATGCTATTAGAGCAGCTCTCTAATAGCGATTGACATACACAGTGAGACTCGTTGTAATATGAGTAATTGAGTAATCAAAGCAGAAACGTCGAAATACATTAGAAGTGAATGCCTTGGCATTATCAGACACCAAGAACTGACGTGGTCCAAAGGAAGTTAAGAGAGAATTAAAATATTTAATGACAGTGGAAGTAGTAGACGATCTGGACGAGCAAAATTTCCTTGAGGGAGATGGAAATTCCCTTGACCGGGAGTGAAGTTTTCCTGACGAGGAGTGAAATTCCCTTGTGGAGGGTTGTTGTTGTTCTTGTTGTTTGAGTCTTCAGTTTTTTGACTGGTTTGATGCAGCAATCCATGCCTCCCTGTCCTGAGCTAATTGTTTCATCTCTACATAGCTACCACACACTGCATCCTGGGCAATCTGTTTAACATATTCTAACCTTGGTCCACCCCTACAGTTCTTGTCCTCGACCCTTCCTTCCATAACTAAGCTTGCTATATTCGTATTTGTCATGGTTCCGTATTGATTGAACAATTATGCACAAAGAGGGGGATAGGTTCCGCCTGATCAATACAACGTAATTCACAACCCTTTAAATCTGAATTACGTTGTATTGATCAGGCGGAACCTATCCCCCTCTTAGTGCATAAGCTTGCTATTCCTGGATGTCTTGTATGTGTTCTACCAACCTATCTCTTCTCTTCATTAGCATTCACTAGAAACATCTCTCCTCTCCCACTCGTCTTAATACCTCTTCGTTTGTAACCCTATCTACCCATCTGATCTTCATCATTCTCCTCTAACACCACATTTCAAACGCTTCAATTCTCCTCTTTTCTGCTGCACCAATAGTCCAAGTTTCACTTCCATAGAATGCGACGCTCCAGACAAAGGTTTTCAAAAATGTCTTCCTAATACCTAAATCTACATTCGATGTCAACAGATTCCTTTTCTGTAGAAATGCTTTCCTTGCCTGAGCCAACCTACTTTTTATATCCTTTTTGCTTCGTCCATCACTGGCTATTCTGCTTCCCAAGTAACAGAAGTCTCCTACTTCCTTTAGTTTCTCCCCTGCCAATTTGATATCCATAGAGGTTTCTGATGTATTGTGGCTGCATTCCAATATTTTTGTTTTTCATTATTTTATTAATCTTCATCATTAATTCTTTCCTCAAGACGGAGTCCATACCATTCAAAAACTCATTCAAATCCTGAGGCGTGTCGGCCAAGATGACGATGTCATCAGCAAATCTCGGAGTTGAAATTATTTCTCCTTGAATCTTCACTCCCACTTGAAATTTCTCTCTAATTTCCGTCATTGCTTGTTCAATATAGAGATTGAAAAGTATGGGTTATAAGTTGCAGCCTTGCCTCACACCTTTCTGAATACCAGCTTCTCTCTCATGTGCATCAGCTCGAATGACTGCTGTCTGGTTTCTGTACAGATTGTAGATCACCCTCCTATCCCTGTACTTTATTCCAATCATTTTCATAATATCTAACAATTTAGTCCAATCAACGTTATCAAAAGCCTTTTCTAAGCCTACAAATGCCATGAACGTTCTCTTATCTTTTCTTATTCTACCTTCCAAAATCTGCCTAAGACTTAGTACAGCTTCCCTTGTTCCTACATTTCTCCTGAAACCAAACTGGTCTTCACCCAACTCCGCTTCTATCTTCCACCCTCTTGTAAATTATTCTAGACAGGATCTTTGAAGTATGAGTAATCAAGCTGATTGTGCGGTAATCCTCACATCTGTCAGCTCCTACTTTCTTTGGTATAGGGATGATAACATTCTTCTTGAAATCAGAGGGTACCTCACCTGTCTCATAATTCCTACACACCAAGTGAAATAACCTGATCAGACCTTCATCTCCTATGCAGCGTAGCAACTCAATCGGTATATCATCTATACCAGTTGCTTTGTTCCTGCTTAAGTCTTCCAATGGTCTGTCAAATTCTGATCTCAATATTAAATCTCCTTTTGCATTCTCATCAATTTCCTCCTCCCTTTTCATTGCATGATTTTCAATCTCTTTTCCCCTATACAAACACTCTATGTAAGCTTTCCATCTCTCAACCTTTTCTTTCCTATCTGATAGAGGCTTTACATTAGTGTCCTTAATATTACAGCACTCAGTCTTCTTTTCCCCAAATGTATTCTTAATCCTTCGATAAGCTGTGTCTACTTTTCCTAATTTTCAGACAATTTTTTATACCTTCACATTTCTCTTTCAATCATTCTTCTTTCGCTACTTTGAGGAGGGTAGATGGTAGCATTAGGTAAGGAATTAAACTACTTGTCTATATGGGCGTCAGCCTGGCTGACAGATTCTGCTAGGATCGCAGCATCGCACAGAACCTTGATTGACTTTGGGCGAACTCCCAAACTAAGGTAAGATCGGTATTCGGAGGTGATTCCTCTCACAATATTTGACACAATTTGCCCCTCTGGGAGGGATAATACAAAAACCTTTGCGAATTTCAGAATGTCCTGTACATATGCCTTCAATGACTCTGTAGGGTTATGAACCCGGTACAAATGCTGTTGAATGACAGAACCCATTAATCTTGCTGGAATGAAAATGTGAAGCACTTCTTTCGAAAACAACCCAATCGTAAATCCTCTAGATATAGCCTGGACTACTTTACTGCCCATGACACCTGCAGTAAATGGAAACATTAATTGGAAGATCTGCCCGTCTGACACTCCAAATACACCAGCATACTCGTGAATTTCCACTAACTCAAGTAAGAAATTGATGACACCATCGATAGTATCGGTATTGAAATCGTTTAGTTTTGTCACACAATTTGTCAATGGATGGTTCAAGTTACCAAAAGAGGTAGTAGAAAACACTGAACGATTCGAACCTGGGACAACCGGTTCATTACTCACGCAGCCAGCATTTGACGAAGGATGTTTAGGAACATTCCAAGCACTGGGGCGTGAAGAAAACTTAAAGTTTTGTTCCTGAGTAAGCATTCGATTACCATCCATCGAGCGACAGGAATTACAAGAGTTTAAGCAAAAATTTGAAACATGCGTTTCGACTACAGGAGCAGAGTGTCTCTGAGTCGTTGGCATACCAATACTGCTGATTGGTTCAGTGAACATATTGCGACTATTCACATTTGAAACTGACGTACAGCACACTGGACGAGTATTGCCATTCGAGTAAGAATAAGTGACAAAAGGTTTAACGCTACTCGCAGAGTAAATAATTGGCATAGAAGAAGTTACAATAGATGTGGGCATACACACTGATACCCTTGTATTCAGAATAGTAGAGACATCCACCAAGCTTTCGGTTGGCCTAATAGCATTTTCATGTGAAACCCGGCAGTACTCAGTCGCTTGAGCACGATTAACAGAGGGACACGAATAATTTGCTAAGTTGACATCCACCAAGCTTTCGGTTGGCCTAATAGCATTTACATGTGAAACCCGGCAGTACTCAGTCGCTTGAGCACGATTAACAGAGGGACAAGAAGAAGTTGCAAAGTTGACACGCATGCTACCACTACCGCATGCAGTTGGCACATTATTAGTCGTAGCAGAAGTAGCGTTACACGTAGAGAGAGGACTACTATAAATCACAGAAGGAATAGACACAGGGCACCTAGCCATCAAAGAAATAGATCCGGAAAGTAAACGATCAAGATCAGACAACCTAATTGGTTTCTCAATATGTGTATTTAGAAGACATCACCGTTTCTCCTTGAATAACTACATTTTCTTGAACGACATCTGATTCTAGCAAACAGTTACTTGATAATGTATCACCAGGAGACACAGCTAACGTTACTACCTGAAAAATTAACAACAAGTTGATGCTGAAGATGACCTACAGATTCATTCCAGGGGGAGGATCCCAGGGTTTAAGCTTGTGGTAACAAATAATCATCCAAAACATGGTCTCGCAACTTATACCTAAAAAACAACATTATCAATTTTGATGTCCTGCCTGCAACCTCTGATCAATGTGTTTACAACTACAATCAAGCTGGGCGACTTAAAGATAATTAATATATACAAACCACCAGGATGCATCTGGCCTTCTCCACCATTGCCAACATTACAACATAGTAGATTCATAGGTGTACTAAAAGGAGCAGCAAAACGATGCATACCAAAAGGATACCGTAAAGTATATATCCCTGGCTGGAATGAAGAAAATGAAAACTTTTCAAAGAATCTGAAGACAATGGTGACCAGCAATCGCCTCTGATCTTCTACAATCAATAAATAAAAAGACACAGTCAGTCTGAGATACTAGACTTTACATCATTTCAAGTGATGCATGCTACAAATGCTATGTTAGAAAGGCTCAGGAGGGCTTCTCAACAGACTCCATTACAGCACGAGATTTAGCTTTAGTAGATATAATAGCACTATTACTGTTGTAGCCGATTTATTATAGTACATCCTAAGAAGCAACAATACAAAGACACAGAATCATAAAAGAATATATATATACAGACAGAGCATATCGCTCTCTGGTGAGTCCTCCCAAGTACCAATCAGTACCACCAGAAAGCGGCACCTCAATACTTCCCCGTCAGAGTTCGACTACATTTCTCAGTAAACAGAACCCGTCGTCCACAACGAGTAATAAGGGGGGAAGGTAAGTTAGTCGTCTGTGGTGTAGGATCGGCTGAGTCCTGTTGTGGAATAACTGGAGTTGTCGAAGACCTAGGCGGAATGGAGTCATCTGGCGTTGCGATGGAGGCAGGCTTCAGTCGATCAATTGACACTGTTGATCGTTTCCCATTGTTATCAATGTCGTAGGTCTTGGTGGCACGAAGCAACACTTTAAAAGGGCCATCGTACGGGGGCTGTAATGGCCTACGCACTGCGTCGTGCCGTACGAACACATGTGAACAGGTTTTAGGTCACGAAAGATGAAAGTCTGTTAAGCACCGTGTATCTTTGGAGTGACTGGACGCAGCTGCCTGAATCTGGTACGCAGGGATCTGACAAAGTTGGACGCATCATGATATCACTGCTGGTGTTCGTGAAGAACTCGCCTGGAATATGCAATGTTTGACCATAAACTAACTCAGCAGCTGTTGCACCAATATCCACCTTAACCGCAGTGCGGATGCCCAGTAGAACAATAGGTAAATTGTCAGTCCTAGAATCGGTAGCATGACAACGAATAGCAGTTTTAAGTTGACGGTGAAAGCGCTCAACCATTCCATTGGCTGCCAGATGAAAGGCTGTTGTTCGGATACGAGATGTTCCTGTCAGCACACTGAGGGCTTTGAAAAGATGTGACTCAAATTGCCGTCCTTGATCCGATGTGACTGTTTGTGGAACACCGAAGCGAGCAATCCAACTATTGAAAAATGCACGCGCGACAGTCTCTGCAGTGATGTCCGCTATGGGATGTGCTTCTGGCCAGCGTGAGAACCGATCAATAGCTGTTAGGCAGTGGGTGAATCTGTTGGATGGAGGAAGCGGTCCGACAATATCGATGTGGACATGCTTAAAACGATGGTTAGGTGGAGCAAATGAACCAACAGGGACCATGACATGCCGTGTAACCGTGTTGCGCTGGCAGGAAATGCAGTTACGAACGAACTCTTTGCAATCGCGATCAATATTGGGCCAAACAAAGGATTTCTTCACCAATCGGGTTGTAGCTTTCACTCCAGGATGTGACAAACTGTGTAAAGATGCGATAGCCTGTTGACGAAAATCTTTCGTAACGAATGGGCGAGCTGATGATGTTGCGGTGTCACAATATAACTGATTGCCAGAATTGGGAATGTAAATGTTTTTCAGAACCTAGCTTGTGTTCTTACCAATGAATGTCTGTAGTTCATTATCAGTTTGTTGTGCTTCGGCAAGATCTCTGAAGTTCACTTCCCTTTCAATGGATGAGATGCGGGAGAGAGTATCGGCTGGAATATTGTTAGCACCTTCGATGTGGCGTATATCTGTCGTAAATTGTGCGATGTAGTCCAGATGACGTGACTGGCGAGGTGATGCTTTCTCTGGTTTCTGATTCAAAGCGAAGGTAAGAGGCTTGTGATGAGTGAACAGAGTGAATTGTCTTCCTTCAAGCATGTGTTTGAACTTCTTAACCGAAGCATACGCTGCGTAGAGTGCTCGCTTTTGCGAATGTTTTTTGTAGGCTATGTTTCCCGTACGGTTTGAAACACACGTTCAATTATTCTGCCCCATTATTTTATTTCGTTATAATTGCAGTATGAACGCGGTGTTCTGTTTATTTATTATTTTATTTAACTTATGTTTCATTTGAATTGTTGTTCTTTATTATTCTTGTCAACTCACCTTTTTTCTGAAGTGTCTTTCTAGACGCACCATACTGTCACACTTTCTCATGAAGTACTGTGTTCACCTCAGCGGCAACCCTCGCAATGTGCATGGGGCTGTGCGTTGATTGGCTGTTTGACACCCCTCCTTGCTTCTGAAACGTTCGGCGCGCTGTCGTCATTTCCACTGTATATTCTCCGCATCGCCGTACTGCCGTGTCTGTCTTCACCTGCCCACGGCTGTCTGACCACTTCAGTGCAGCCTGCTCGAAGCACTGTTTACCAACACTGTTTGACCTGAAACTATCTACGTGGCATTCCTCACTGTTTGGGCTTTGTCGGGCTGAGCAGTCCGGGGTCAACAACCTTCATCTAGTTAAAAGCTTCGTCACTTAAACTCTCTACAACTCGGCACGATGGAATCGTAACTGCTCGCACCTGCTAACCAGGTCATTCCCAAGAGGCCTGGCACTACTGGTTAAGTTTCGCTGGAGGAATTATCATCCATCTCCTTCGGAAACCACATCACGGCTTCTTGGAGAATAACTTCACTGGACTTCACGACCCGCTCTACGCGGGCCAGCCAATTCATGGTCTACTCTTGGACCTTGGATTCTTGATGAACTAACTCGCCCTGCCCGGCAAATCATCATCGCTTCCTGCTATTGTCAGCGGGGTCTCCGCAGGATTATTTATGGAAGATACTTCCTGTGTCAAGTATCGAACTGGTGGTAACCAATCACTTATTTTACATAATACAAGGCCAAGCCTTTAAATTTTTTTACTTGGTTGTCATGGATTTTTCTCTATGAATTTTTTTATCGAGTTGCCTGTTATTAGTCTTTCTTCATGTAATCAATTTTGGCAATTCATATTCTTTTTCCTAGTCAATGCTACTTGCAAGTTGTTTTTGAGTTTCCTGGAGAAACAGGCATTTTGAATTGCCTCTTTTAAATAATCCTATTAATGCAAATAATTGTTACTATTTACCTAAATATTTATAATTATCAAATAAATGTATCAACACGTGTCAAGTAACTTTTGGTCTCTTCCATATAGTCCTATTACAGTCCACTGTGTACCCTAAACCTAATCCAATGCTATTTCCCAGTTGGGGTGATATCTTAACAAAAAAAAACTTTCCATGGTACCTCAACTCCGGGATCGAATCCAGAACTTTAATTCTGAGACAACATATTATATTTCAAAAAAACTTGTGCAATCTAACATTTGTCTTACGCATTTCAGTATACCGTGGCTAGCGCAGGAGATCTTCGGGAAGGCGGAAACAATCCCAGCATATTGTACAACTGTTCTCTTTCCGGAAAGCGGGTCTCAGTCTGGTGCTGCAAGCAGCTTTGGTGAGTGAGTTATTCCAACTTTCCAGCCATGCCAGTAATAATAGATGACAAACTGTTAAATTCTCGGGCGACCTACAAGGGCCAACTCACCCGTTTTCAAAAATATTTAGCTACTCTACCTAAAGATGAACAAAACCTTGATATTATATCTCAGCGTTTAAAAGCTTGTGAACAGGCGTACGAGAAATATGATCTCGTGCAACTTGAAATTGAAATCAAAAGTCCGGAACATCAGTCAGATAGGGAAGAAGTAGAGAGTAATTAGTTTGACACACACGCTCAGGCTGTGGCATTAGTTAGAACTTTGACCCTGGCGTTGAAGGTAGAAGAAACTCAAGGAAGAATTAGCGACAATGGGAATAGTGTCAAACCATTGCTACCTAAAATCGAAATTCCGCATTTTTCAGGAAAGGAGGAGATGTGGCAATCATTCTTTGAATTGTTCAGTTCATTAGTACATGATAATGCCACACTTCCAGAAATTCCATTACTTAAAATCCACTTTGCAAGGCCCACCCCTCCAACTTATAAGAGAACTCCCCTTAACAGGAGAAAACTATAACATTGCTATAGAGCTTCTTAAAGGCCGCTATGGCAACGAAAGATTATGTATACAAAGGCATATTCAAGCCTTATTCAACCTGCCCGCCTTGCTTGCTGACAATTTGTCAACCCTGCGAGCCTTAAGTGACACGGTCCAACTACACGTCAGAGCATTGGCACGGTTGAATCAACCGGTCGAGCATTTGGGATCTATTCTTAGTTCACTTGGTTACTTCTAAATTTGACCCAGCAACCTTAAAGGCATGGGAGAGGGAAATAACAAATGACACTTCATATACCTATGATTCACTGCTTACGTTTATAAATAATAGATGTCAGGTTTTGTCAGCCGTAGCCTGTCATACGTCAGCAAGTGCAGATAACAAATCTAATGTTGTCAAGCCAGTCGGTACTAAAATAAACAAATCTGCTGTCTTTACTGTTCAACATAATTCAACAGATTGTATTCTCTGTGAAGCGCCTCACAGGTTATATTCCTGCGTTGCCTTTAAAGCTCTTTCTACCGACGAAAAACGCAAAATAATAGCTCAAAAAAGTTGTTGCTACAACTGTCTGTCAGCTAGGCATATGGTGCCTGATTGCTTATCTAAAAATACTTGTACCCATTGCAAGGCTCAACATCACACCTTGCTTCATAGGTTTGAAAAGCCACGTCAGGCTCCTTCCCCTGGAAGTTCCAAAGATACATCCCCAGGAGCCAATGCGCAATCTTATACTCAGAGCTCTAGCTCTATTCGTACTTCCCAGGTGCTACTATCAACCGTGTTATTAAAAGTTCAAGATTTCTCTGGTAGATGGCTTGAAGCACGTGACTTATTGGATAATGCCGCCACCCATGACTTCATAAGTGAGCGTCTCATTAAGAAACTTGGTTTTCCTAAGCAACCTACATTAATTCAGGTTACCGGTATTAACAATAGCCATGTTAAATCTTTGCATTTTGTTCGTATTCATATCAAAGATGCTGTTAATTGTAACACAACATTTCAGTTGAATTGTCTTGCCATTGATACTATTGGCAGTAATACCCCTAGTACTTCTTTTGAAATTAGGAATTGGCAATTTCCTCACAACATTCAGTTGGCAGATCCAACATTTAATACGAGCGCTCCAGTAGACATACTTCTCAGTGCCCAAGTATTTTGGCAATGTCTCCTTAGCTCTAAGGTCAAAATATCACCAGGAGTGTTTGTTCATCATACCAAGCTAGGTTGGTTAGTAACGGGTCAAGTCCCTCGTAAGTCATTTCAAAATTTCTCACAATGTCATTTTGTCAATGCAAGTCTCGATTATGCTGAGCTTCTATGCCCAAGATAGCGGGTTCAAACCCGGCCGAAGCCGTCGGATTTTTTAAGAGCGTTAAAAATCCCTCAGTATGCCTTCCTTCGGAGGGGAAGTAAAGCCGGCGGTCCCATGTCATAGATTTATGGCATGTTAAAGATCTTTCCACTAATTACACCTGTGTGAAACTAAATTGGATAGGTTAAGAATGTAAACAACGCTCTTAGGTTGCTACGTTCGTTGCCAAGAGCCGACTGCGGTGGCGTCTAGTAGCTAGTTCTGAACTAGGCCTAGTAGTCGTTGACGGTGGCGTTTGGCGGCAAAAGTAGGAACTATTTGAAAATTCAAAGTTGCAGTCCCTACTTGAATTAAAAAAACAGATACACACACTAATACAGTCATCACAATTAACACCGGTTATCAGACAGATTCTACACACATCCAAAGTACACGGGGCTACATGACCGCGTTGTCGCAGCCCCTAAACTAAGGAACCAACCAACCAACCAAGTCTCGATTATAACTTAGAAAGATTTTGGAAAATTGAAACTATAGATTCAGTTTCACCTTCCTCAGTTGAAAATGAAATTTGTAAAAAACTGTTTCACGAAACAACCAAACGCACTCCAGAGGGTAGATTTGTCGTAACAATGCCCTGCGTGGATAATCCACCTCTTTTATTTGAAACACACCCTAGGGCTCTTAGAGCACTCTATGCTGTGGAAAGCAAATTTAAACGTGACCCTGTTGTTAAAACTCAATATTCCACATTTATGGAGGAATATGAGGCGCTCGATCACATGGAGGTTGTTACCAAGAAAGATGATGCTTCCTATACCCCATCTGAGGTCATTTACCTCAATCACCATCCTGTTTGGAAGAATGAAATTTTAAAGGAAAACATATGAGTGGTCTTAAATGGTTCTGCATTGGATGACAACGGAACTTCTCTGAATGACACATTATTATCAGGCCCTCCAATTCAATATAACATCTCTTCTGCTTTAACAAATTTTCCTCTTCCGGGGTTAACAGACTTGCCGGATGCTGGGAAGATTACAGGATCCTCTCTAATCGTTTCCGACTCTCCCCATCTCTTACAGCGATATCATTCCTCTTTTGATAATTTGATAGTAATGTAAATAATCACCAACGCAAGCTTGCAAAAGTAACAAATTTAAAATTTACCACCAGAATGTCCAGTCTCTTTATAATAAAATTGATTATATTAATCTAATGCTTAAAATTGAACTTAAAGACATCTCAGCACTATGTATTTCAGAACATTGGCTGAAAGAGGAACAACTCGAATTAATTCAATTCCCAGGGTTTATACAAGCTAGTAAATACTCTAGATCTAATATTAGCCATGGTGGGACTTGCATCTTCTTAAGAAATAATTTAGATCATGAACAGATAACAGCTTATGATTATCAAATTATGGAACAGGATTTTGAATTCTCTGCCGTAAAAATACAGCAGTTTAAGTTAATAATTGTATGCGTATACCGTTCTCCGTCAGGAAAGTTTCCTTTATTTATAGATAAATTAGAATTGTTACTCAATAACATGAGCAAAGTAAATTTCGATATAATAATTTGTGGGGATGTAAATGTGGATTTCTTAAAATTTTGATAGAAATTGTGAATTGTTAACACAGTTACTAATTTCCTATGGACTGAAACCTACAGTAAATACCCCAACAAGAATAACAAAATTTAGTAAAACCACTCCTGATCAAATTTTTATAAATACAGATAAATATCACCATTCAATAGAAGTCTATTGTCCGGGTTTTAGTGACCACCATGGACAAATACTGAGTTTTGAAGTATCCGAAACAATCAATAATAATGCTAATGGGGTAAAATAAAAGTGCAGGTCATTCACTGAATCAAATGTTACATATTTCAATGACTTATTAAATAAGGAAACATGGTCAGAAATTTAGGAACTAGAAAATGTAAATGATAAATTTAATGTATTTAACAGTACCCTAAAACACTATTTTGAAATAGCATTTCCCTTTAAACGAAGAACTGTTCAAAATAACAAAACTAGCAATTGGATAACAACAGGGATTATAAATTCATGTCAAAGAAAGAAATGTCTACTCAAATTATATAAACAATACCACACAACACCTGAATTCAATTTATACTACAAAAAATACATTAGCATATTAAATAAGGTAATAAGACTAGCAAAGAAAATGCATAATGGTAATTTTATTTCCCAATCATCTAAAAAACAGGGCTATGTGGTCCGTGATAAAGAAAGAAACTGGAAAATCTGCTAAAATACAAAGGAACATTACACTGACCAGAAATAATAAAGTGATTATTAATCCAGAGGAAATAGCAAACACTTTTAATGACTATTTTCTGGAAATTCCACAAAAGTTATTAAATAAATCACAGGTAAATACAATAAATTCTTATAATAAAATAAATATATGCAGTGATTCTTTATTTATTAATCATGTCACAAGTGAAGAGGTAAGAATAGTTATAAAAGAGCTAAAAAAAATTCTGTGCTGGCATTGATGGCATCCCTGAAGCAATTTTAAAGAAATGTGCAGAAAATATAATAAATCCACTTACGCACTTAATAAACAGTTCAATTCTCTCAGAAACTTACCCGGATATTATGAAGTTATCAAAAGTAATACCAGTGCACAAAAACGGTTCAAAAGATGAATTAGATAACTATCGTCCTATTACCTTACCAACTGGTATTGCAAAAATTGTGGAAAAATTATGTATAAGAGATTGATAAGTTTCATAGAAAAAAATAAAATATTATCAAACTCACAACATGGATTCAGAACGAAAAAATCTACACAGACAGCAATTTACGAATGTAGTAATTGTATACTGAAATTAATTGACAATAAGGAACATGTAACTGGCCTATTCTTGGATTTATCGAAAGCATTTGATGTTGTTGACCATAAAATCCTCCTTACCAAACTAAATCAATATGGTATTAGAGGTCTAGCTAATAAATGTATAGTCTTACTTAACAAGGCGTAAACAAATAGTAAGCTTGAGACACAAGGATGATGGAACCAAATTACTTAATGAAACATTGTTCAATGAGGGAATTATTGAATTTGGAGTACCCCAGGGATCGGTTTGGTGCCCACTACTCTTTCTTCTATATATCAATGATATAACACCGAACGTTCATTCACATAAGGAAATTTTGTTTGCGGACGATACAACACTCGTAATAAAAGGTGAAACTAAACAGGTCATACAGCAGTCTGCTGACTCCGTTACAGGAGAATTAACCAAAAGGTCACAAGATAAACGCCTCATAATAAACTATAAAAAACAGTATGTCTAAATTTCCACACTATACAGAATAGGAATCCTGCGAAGCCCAATATAACATAAAATGGTCATCAAATAGAAAATAAATCAGAAACAAAGTTTTTAGGACTATGGATACAACAATACTTGAAATGGAATAACCATACACAATATCTGAATACTAAACTGAACTCGATGTGCTTTGCGTTACGTATTTTGAAAACCTGCACTAGCATGCACACATTAAGAAATACTTATTTTGCTTATTTCCATTCATACTTAAGATATGGGGTCATATTTTGGGGTATGTCGCCAGATGTACTAAGCACGTTTAGGATACAAAAGAGGGCGATTAGAATTATGGCAAATGTAAGCTCTAGAGAATCATGTAGACCTCTGTTTAAAGATTTAAACATTGTCCCACTGCCCTGCATATATATCTTTGAAAGTATTATGTTTTTTAAAAAGAATTTAATGAATAAAGATGTTTTTCTTAAATCAAACAATGATGTTCATAAGCATAACACAAGACAAAATCAAAACATTCATATTTCACACACACACACAAGCATATATCAAAAAGGAACTTTTCACACTGGAGTTAAATTATACAATAAACTACCCCAGTATATAAAACTGGCCCCAAAAATAAACTCCTTTGATAGAATGTTGAAAGCTCATCTGCAGTGCCATTGCTTTTACTGAGTAGTTAAATATCTTAGCGTATAGGAGCGATGAAATCTATAATTATATTTTACTTTTTAATTTAATTGTAATACCTAGCTGTATGTTGTTGTATTTATAGAATTAAGTTTTCATATTATGATAATAGAGTGGCGTGTAAATAGTTGTGCAATAAGATTGTATCTATTAAGATTTGATATTATAATAAGTTATAAATAGTTATAATATTATTAATATATACCTGTTAATTCTTTTATTTTATAGATGTAAATTCTGACGTGTCCTATATTAAAAATGTATTGAATGCATGTATTTGATCAAATGGAATTAATAAAAATCTTTCTATCTATCTATCTATCATAAATTGGTAATGTTTATGGCTTATCTCCTTCTATGGAAATATTTTGTTGTGGAACAACCCCTTATTCCTAAGCCAAATTTAACCCTTTCTGAATTAGGTTTAGCCACTACAAAACCCTTATGGCTTACTCAACGAAAAATATTCTCTGAAGAATGTCAGGTGTTGTCCCAAGGTCAATCACTTAAGAAATCGAGTAGGATTTCCTCACTCGCCCCTTTTTTGGATGCTGATGGTATACTAAGAGTAGGAGGACGTTTACGGTATCTTTGGCTGTTCTTTCTGAGGATAAAAAACATCCAATTATTCTTCCCTCAAAGCATCATGTCACTTCCTTAATCATTCGTCAGTATCATTACCAGCATCTTCATGCTGGAACTCGTACATTACTTTCTGTCATTCGTGAAAGGTATTGGCCCATAAACGGAGTGCATGAAGTTACCTCTGTTATCCGGAAGTGCATTCCATGTTTTAAATCCAACCCTAAAATTACCGCTCAGCTCATGGGCGATCTTCCCAACTTAAGATCTGCGCCTGCTAGACCCTTTGCCTTTACTGGGGTGGATTATTCCGGGCCTTTTGTTTACAGAAGAAATTCTCCTGAGGCTAAAATATGTATTTCTGGAAAACTCTATATTTCGCTGTTTGTATGTATGGTCACCGAAGCAGTTCACTTAGAACTAGTTACCAACGCCTCTACTGCTTACTTTTTGGCAGCTTTTGCCGGATTTTCTGCTCGCCGAGGTCTTCCTTCAGAAGTGTTCTCAGATAATGCTAAAAATGTTATCGAAGCTTCAGAACAAATTAAGAGAGCTCTTACTCACAATTCAGCGCTGGAAAGGATTACTGATTATGCTCACCAGAGAAATTTCAAGTGGCACTTTATCCCCCCTTATGCAAGTCATCAAGGTGGGCGTTGGGAGCCTTGTGAGAAACTCACCAAGAAGCACCTTAGACGTGTTTGTGGCCACACGTATTCTCATGAAGAATTTAATTCCTTAATTATTTTTATTGAGGGCATAATTAATTCTCGTCCTTTATCACCCTTATCTAATGATCCTTCAGATCTTCTGCCATTAACGCCAGGCCATTTTCTTATCGGTGGTCCGTTGACAGCTGGTGTATTCTTAGAATACACGTTACGGGAGAATATAATTTTTAATGCTCTTTGCATGTTCATTCCTTCCTCTTTGTCAAACACCAACAGTGATCTTCTATTTTCTCTTTGATGGTCATGTCTCTTATGTCATTGTGAGTCTGTTCTAGATATATATCTTCCATGACCCACCTAGCGTCATCTAGCAGCGAATCTCTGAAGCTCCTCAGTTCTTCCTGGTGTAAGAGGACTTCCTTTTCTATTTGGCCATTAGATCTCGTTACCATCGCCAGCTATTATCTCTATGAGCAAGATATCTTCGTCTACTTTTTCACTCACCATGCTGTGCTAGTATCGCCTGCTATAAACTCTTTGAAGACCATTCATCAAGAAGAACATTTATTTTTGATAAGTTGTCTATTCTGATATGTATTCCTTTTGTTTCCTATCCCCACTCTTTTCCCTTCCTTGGACCCTCCGCGCTTCGCTGAGTGGATCTCACTTGTAAGTCGGCAGTTGACTCGGTCAGTCAAGGCTCAACCAGAGCCAGTCTCCTCAAACCAAGAGGCACTCTCTACGTTCTACGCCATGTTGGCACCTGAAGTATTCGTCAAAGGGAACTTCACCTTCGACATGCAACCAATATAAGTACAGCTTTAAGGTTTTAACCTCATCTTCATCTGTTTTATTCTCTACATGCTTTTATTGATTATTTTATAGACAGCGTGAGATTACTTATTTGGGGCGGTAATCATTCATCGCGGGATTTGCCATGTTGAGCTTTTGTCTGTCTAAGCCAACCTTAATAGAAAGTAGCTTTTCTTAAGCTATTTAAATGCGAAATCTTCTCACCACGTGGGATATTATCTAATACCCGCTGTCTATAAATCACCAAGCTAATTCCTCCGCTGGATTAACTTTGGCCCTATTCTTCTGTTAAGATCGTTCTGGAACCTTCCAGATCTTGTACTTTATCTACAAGTCCTGCCGTCATGTATTTTTCACTCACTTGTGAGAATACTATTTAAAATTGAAGAATCTTACTTCTAAATTAAAGCTCAATAGCGAATTTTCTTCCACCGTTGGAATGTTCTATGGCGCATTTAATTGTAATCCTCTACTTTCTCAAGCAATAGACTTTCGCCTATCTAGTGCAACCAGTCCTTTTTCATCATTGCAATAACTTTCTTTGCCATAAACTTTCGTGTTACTACAGTGAATTTTTCATCTATTCAAATGACTATAGTGATAACTAGTGCTTGTTCAACTTTTCTACCGCGTCGCGATCGTCCGTTTACATTAAATAAGGCCATGAACATTGATCCTAAATCCCAATTGATCTTTCCTAAACCTTCTACTAACAAACCATATTAATACAATTGTAACTTTAGATCATTTTCTATGAGGTGTCACTCTTCGAAAGTGCCCTTCCATTTTGCTTGTTTATCATTAATTAATTTCTGCATAACTACGTGTTTTATACACGGTTCAAGATTACATTGTTTCTACCCTATAATCAGGGAAAACAATTCTTTCAACTCATGAGTGAGTTATTTCTAGGTCTCACGAAAGGGAAACTGCCCCATTTGGCTCGTGATTCCTACATAAACATAGGAGGTCGAGAACCTTCCTTTTGACTTTCTCATCAGGTTTCACAGTAAGTAACCTGCCCTTATTTGTATAGTAACCAACAATAATTCTGTATAAATATAAGAAGTTATAGGAACTTCTCCCTTATTCTACCCGCTTTCTTTTTTGTTATTTTCGAAGTTGTAACTTTTTCTAAAATAGTTACCTGGAAATTTCTTAAAGTACACTCCTTGTACTCAATTTAATGTTTAAACTTTAATCACTTCATTTGTCTTTTTTAAATCTTACAAAGATTTTAGTATATATATAAGGTTTGAAACCTAAAGAATTGTTAATTGCCTGGAGCAAACGTCAAATGTTTTCTGAGGTCTGTGACCCCAAAATTGTTAACCAAATGGAAAAAATATATTTGTTAAAGTTATCAACTTCTTTTGAATTGTTAAATAAATTAAGCGTTTCTTTTCGCTTTTTCATTTTTCTAGTACAACGGTTAGGCAAGATCCTGTCTTCCTTGGCTCTCCCTACTCAATGCCATTAAATCTATTAATAGGGCTTTCACCACTCGTTGCATTTGAGCATGAACTCTTAGTGGTAATCTCGTTAAAGTTTCTCTTAGCTTTAATAGCTAATTCTAACTGGCCAGTAAGGCAAGTAAAGCTCGCTACGCCAGCTACCTGCTTGTGGAGATCCTCTCCGAAAACTTATGGTTGGTTTTCCAAAAGATAAGTGTTTCTCTTTGTTTAAACTTTTAGCCGGCTCCTTGCTGAGTAAAAGCTTAGCCATTTCCAGATGCAACCATTGGTTCACTTACCAAAACTACTACCCAAGATATAATTTTTTATCGCTATCCTTCTTGAAAGCACTTGGTCGCTTTTTCAGGAACTCTATAACTTTGAAAACTGGAAATACCAAACCTGATTCAAATTATTGGCATTCTTCGAATTACTTTGCAAAAACGAATTTCTTTGAACAGACATACAATAAATCTTTTACTCTCAGTCTTGCCAGACCATCACCCTTCCCCATAGTAGGCATATGCATGCTTGAGAGGGAATACGCTAAAGCCTTTCTCTGGCAAACCGCCCAAGTCCTAGCTGCGGTTCCCGTCAGCTTCGACCAGGTCCTTACCCTCTTTAGATATCAGAGAGCGGATTTGCGGTGGCAACCGCCTCTAAGTGCATTTAATGTTAAATTCATAACTTTTGTGGGACTCTCCTCCTATTTTTCTATCCTTTTTCTCCAGTCCGAAACCTACGTCCTTTATTTAATCATCTTCCCTTGGTGGTTAGGTTATTCCTCAGCCAATAATCTACCCAAAATTTGATACCAGAAACCCGGGAGAGTCCATTTGTCATTTTTTCTGTTTAAAAGATTATTTGACAATACCTTGCAAATTATTAATATCTGCTTTGAATCTTTCAGCTATAACTACAGTACATAATGCAAAGCCTGTGAAGGGGAAAGAGGCCGCTTCTGTCTCCCGTGGTGTGTCCCTTTCTTTCAACTTATTTGCCGCTGCCAGCTTGACAGCATTTCCAAGGTTCCACAGTTTCGTGAGTTACATTTCAATTTATTTTCTTTGACATGGCTCCTACTGAAAAGGATAAGGATGAAAAACTTACTTCTAAACGAGCATCCTATAAAGGGCAAATTACCCGATTCAGAAAGTACATAAAAAGTTAGATCCATCAGAAGCTCAATTAGACTTGTTGAAACATCGTGTAAGGGATTTTGAACGTTCTTATGAAAATTATTGCAACATCCAAACTGAAATAGAAACTTGTATGCTCAATCAACCGAAGATCGAGTCGAAGTAGAAAACCGATATTACGAAGGCATAGGTTCTGCTTTCAAAATAATACGCCAACTCGAAGAGGAGCAGAAAAAGGACGCTTCTGTTCTTGGTTCCCTTCACGAACCACAAATTTCTTTCCGTGATGGTACTTACAAGCCCAAACCAATTTTACCTAAAATTGATTTACCCCATTTCTCTGGAGATGAATCTACTTGGGATTCTTTCTATGAATTATTTTGCTCCCTTGTTCATGACAATGAAGACATTCAAGTCATTTACAAGTTTCATTACTTGAGATCCATCCTCCGAGGTCAAGCTCTGCAGTTAGTTGAAGCACTTCCTTTAAGCGCCGAAAATTACCCCATTGCCTTTAACTTATTAAAAGAAAGATATGGAAATTTACGGTTACGTATTCAACACCATATGAAGGCTCTATTCAACCTACCTGCGTCACAGCACAATGACGTCACTAGTTTGCGTACTCTAGTTGACACTACACAACTTCACGTTAAGGCTCTGTCCCAATTAGATCAACCTACTGAACACTGGGATACTTTCCTATTACATTTAGTGGTTTCTAAAGTTGATGCTGCTACCCTCAAAGCTTGGGAAATTGAACTTTCTAAAGAAGACGACTACTCTTACGAGCATTTAGTCACTTGATGCCAACTCTTAACCGCTCTAGCTAATCAAAGTGAACCCTCTTCCCCGAGTTCCAAATTTGAATTAATGTCCATTAAACCTAAAAGCGAACGCTTAGCGTCTAATACCCAAAAACCCGGGTCCAGCTCATCTAAATTTAAATCAAACACTACTGGTTACCCAACTAGGTCTAGTGAACGTCGTGTTGCTAGCTCTATTGTTTTAAACACTCAAAGCGAACCTCGCATGAGTTTAAACGAACCTTTAAAGTGCATACTTTGTAAAGATCCCCATGCCCTATACTTCTGTAAATCCTTTAAAGAAATGTCAGTCGACGACAGAAGAAAATTAGTTTCCCAGAACAAACATTGCTTCAATTGCCTAGCGCCTACTCATTCCGCTTCTAATTGCAAGTCCACAAGACTTTGCTACCATTGTGAAAAGCTCATCACACTTTGCTACATCGTCATGATCAGGCAAGGTCATCGACAGCATCTACTTCTCCTAAAAATGATAGTGCTAACAGTTCTAATGCTTCATCGTATATTCAAAATGCCAAGTCAATTCGCAGTGCTCAAGTATTGTTGTCTACTGTCCAAATCGAAGTTCAGGATAACTTTGGCAACTGGGTCCGTGCATGCGGTCTTCTAGATTCAGCGGCAACTCATGATTTTCAGTCTAATTCCTTGATTAGAAAACTAGGCCTACCTGTAAACCCCACTTCTATTAACGTGTCGGGCATCAACAGCTCAAAATCGCAAGCTTTACAATTCTCAAAGCTAACCATAAGAGACATTTGTCATAGAAACAACTTTCTTAAACTTAATTGTCTAATTCTCAATAGCATTGGAGAAGATACTCCAAGTCACTCTGTGGATATTTCAGGGTTAAACATTCCCTCGCATTTAAGGCTAGCCGATCCTTTGTTCAACATACAAAACCCTATTGACATACTCTTTAGTGCCAATGTTTTCTGGAATTGCCTTCGTAAACAGGTTCGCAAGTTATCCTCAAACGTGGTCGCTAGAGATACTAATTTTGGATGGATCGTCACAGGTCAACTTCCCCATTATTCTCCCCAACCCGCATCGCGATGTTACTTCTCCAATACTGACCTGGAACAGTTCTGGAGGCTTGAAAGCGTTGATCCTCCTAATGTAACCTCTTCAGAAAATGAATTCTGTGAGCAACTTTTTTTGAACACCACCACTCGTTCTTCTGATGGCCGGTTCGTTGTTCAAATGCCAAGATTACATAATCCTCCAAAACTTATTAACTCTCAGCCCAAAGCTCGCAAAGCTCTCTTTGCTATCGAGAGCAAATTCAAGAAAGAACCTCTTGTTAAACAGCAGTACACTGATTTCATGGATGAGTATGAAAGCTTAGATCATATGGAAGTTGTTAACAAATCTGATGATGAGTTGCACCCCCCAATTGAAACGGTTTATTTAAATCATCATCCCGTGTGGAAAAACCCTCTTGTAAAAGATAAAATCCGAGTTGTTTTCAATGGTTCATCACCCGACGTTAATGGCAACAGCCTTAACGACACCCTTTACTCTGGTCCTGCTATTCAATCAGATCTATCTGCTATACTCTTAAACTTTCGATTATTTCCCATAGCTGTCATAGCTGATATAAAACAGATGTACCGCCAAGTTTTAATTCAACCGGAACAACGAGATCTCCAAAGGATCTTGTGGCGTGATGAAATCAGTAAGCCCATTAAGGTATTTCGCTTGAAAACGGTTACTTATGGCTTAAAACCCTCTGCTTTCCTTGCTATCCGATCCCTACACTTGCTAGCCTCTCAAGATGGTCATTTATTTAATTCCAAAGCCTCTGAAGCACTAACTACGCCATTCTATATTGACGATTATTTGCAGTCCTTCCCCACTTTGGAGGAAGCTTCTTTTGTGTCTTTAGAACTTCAGGCATTGCTAAGGAATGGAGGTTTCCCACTTCATAAGTGGAATTCCAACTCCCCTGAGTTTCTCGCCCAGTTTCCCATCGAAGACGTAGATCCTTCTTCTGTCAAAATTTGTGGAAACTCCGAATCTATAAAAACTCTAGGAGTTCATTGGTGCACTAGCACTGACACTCTCATCTATAAAGTTTCGCTCGAAGAAGAGCTTCCTAACACAAAAAGACAAATTCTCTCTGAAATTGCAAAATTTTTTGATCCACTTCAATTCCTTGCCCCAGTTATCGTTATAGCCAAACTCTTCATGCAAGAGCTGTGGTCGCTCAAATGTGAATGGGATGACACTGTGCTCTTTCTTTTCTTAATCGTTGGCTCTCGTTTCGCAGCAATTTGCTGGATCTTTCCCTTATTGAAATTCCTAGGACTTTAATTAACGCTCATTCTAATGCATCCTTTTTCCTTCATGTGTTCGCGGACAGTTCCGAAAAAGCTTACGGTTGCTGCGCATATTTAGTTTATCAGGGTTCATTATATGGATCTTCAGTTTCCAACCTTGTTTGTGCCAAATCGAAGGTCGCTCCTCTTAAAACTATCACTTTGCCTAGGCTTGAATTGTGCGCTGCACTCATGGCTGCAGAACTTGTTAAGAAATTACGGGAAGTATTAAAAGTCGAATTATCGCAAATCTATCTCTGGAGCGATTCCATGATCACCCTTTCTTGGATCGCCAAGAACCCCTCTCACTGGCAAACTTTTGTTGCAAACAGGGTTTCCAAAATTCAAACTCTTTCTTCTGGATGTCAATGGAGGCATGTGCCCAGTGCTGATAACCCAGCCGATATTATCTCTCGTGGTTGTTTACCTTCTCAATTGGCAGCTTCCCAGTTGTACTGGCATGGGCCCTCGTGGTTAATCAAAGACTCTTCTTCATGGCCTTCTAAACCTCCAGCCACAAACTCCAACTTGCCTGACGCTAAAGTACCTCTATCTATTGCTTCGTGTCTTGTTTCCAACGCTTCTCATCCCTTGTTGTCCCGCTATTCTTCTTTTCATAAATTAATACGAATTGTCGCCTATCTCCTTAGATGGAAATATTTTGTGGTTGACCAACCTCTTCTCCCCAAACCACACCTTACCAATCATGAATTGAATATCGCTACCATTAAGGTTTTACAACTGACACAGCAAGAAGCCTTTTCTTCTGAATTGTCTTTACTTTCTTCTAAAAGGGATCTTCCCAAATCCAGTCGTCTTCGTGCTTTAGCCCCGTTCCTTGGTGACCATGGGTTACTCAGGGTAGGTGGAAGGCTCTCGCAATCTTTGCTCTCTGAGGACAAAAAGCATCCCGTTATTTTGCCTTCTAAACATCACGTAACTTCTTTAATTATACGTGACTTTCATTATCGTAATCTGCATGTTGGCACACGCACTCTGCTTTGCCTCTTAAGGGAAAAGTACTGGATTATAAATGGAATTCATGAAGTTTCTTCTGTAATTCACAAGTGCATTCCTTGCTTCAAAGCGAAACCTAAAATCAATACTCAATTAATGAGCGATCTGCCCTCTTTTCGCTCTTTTCCTATACGCCCATTTGCTTTAACTGGCGTGGACTATATGGGTCCGTTCCAATATCAACGAAATTCCCCAGAAGCTAAACGCAAATTGTTTGGTAAGCTTTATGTTTCTCTCTTTGTTTGCATGGTTACTGGCGCAATCCATTTGGAACTAGTAACGAATGCTTCTACTTCTTACTTTTTTATCAGCTGTCTCTCGCTTCACTGCTAGGCGTGGTGTTCCTTCAGAGATGTTCTCTGATAACGCTTCCACTTTTCAGGGAGCAGCTTCCCTGTGGAAGAAAGCTCTCACTTCCACTCCTGCCATGGAACAAATTTCTAATTTTTCCTACTCAAAGGGTTTTAAATGGCGCTTTATACCTCCCTACGCTCCTCATCACGGTGGTAGGTGGGAATCGTGCGTAAAGCTCACTAAACGTCATTTAAGAAAAGTCTTAGGTAATCGCATTTTGAATTACGAGGAATTCAATTCACTGTCCGTTCTGATTGAAGGTGTTGTTAACTCTCGCCCTTTAACTCCGCTTTCCAATGACCCCGATGACTTGCTTCCACTCACACCTGGTCACTTCCTTATCGGCACTTCTCTTTCTGCCCCTCCTCCTCTTCCCAATTCTTACAGGGATTCTAATCTACCTATCGTTTGGCGTAAACTTGAAGCCCTCCGCAATTCTTTTTGGAAGATGTGGAACTTGGAATATTTAACTTCCTTGCAACGGAGACAGAAGTGGTTTCTTTCCAGTCCCGACATTAAAGTGGGGGACTTGGTCTTGGTTAGGGATGTCTCTCCCCCCGTGGTTTGGACTTCTGGTAGAGTGACCGAGTGTTATCCTCGAAGGGATGGGAGAGTCAGGGTGGCCAAAATCTTGACCACTAATGGTCCGATCACAAGGCCACTGTCTTTGATCGCTCCATTACCTTTAAATGTTTAACTGCTTATTTGTTCTCTGTTGGTGTTTTCCCCTCCCAGTATGGTGTATTCTTGGAATACACGTTACGAGAGAATATAATTTTTAATGCTCTTTGCATGTTCATTCCTTCCTCCTTGTCAAACACCAACAGTGATCTATTTTCTCTTTGATAGTCATGTCTCTTATGTCATTGTGAGTCTGTTCTAGATATATATCTTCCATGACCCACCTAGCGTCATCTAGCAGCGAATCTCTGAAACTCCTCAATTCTTCCTGGTGTAAGAGGACTTCCTTTTCTATTTGGCCATTAGATCTCGTTACCATCGCCAGCTATTATCTCTATGAGCAAGAGATCTTCGTCTACTTTTTCACTCACCATGCTGCACTAGTATCGCCTGCTATCAACTCTTTGAAGACCATTCATCAAGAAGAACATTTATTTTTGATAAGTTGTCTATTCTGATATGTATTCCTTTTGTTTCCTACCCCCACTCTTTTCCCTTCCTTGGACCCTCCGCGCTTCGCTGAGTGGATCTCACTTATAAGTCGGCAGTTGACTCGGTCAGTCAAGGCTCAACCAGAGCCAGTCTCCTCAAACCAAGAGGCACTCTCTACGTTCTACGCCATGTTGGCACCTTAAGTATTCGTCAAAGGGAACTTCACCTTCGACATGCAACCAAGATAAGTACAGCTTTAAGGTTTTAACCTCATCTTCATCAGTTTTATTCTCTACATGCTTTTATTGATTATTTTATAGACAGCGTGAGATTACTTATTTGGGGCGGTAATCATTCATCGCGGGATTTGCCATGTTGAGCTTTTGTCTGTCTAAGCCAACCTTAATAGAAAGTAGCTTTTCTTAAGCTATTTAAAAGAGAAATCTTCTCACCACGTGGGATATTATCTAATACCCGCTGTCTATAAATCACCAAGCTAATTCCTCCGCTGGATTAACTTTGGCCCCATTCTTCTATTAAGATCGTTCTGGAACCTTCCAGATCTTGTACTTTATCTACAAGTCCTGCCGTCATGTATTTTTCACTCACTTGTGAGAATACTATTTAAAATTGAAGAATCTTACTTCTAAATTAAAGCTCAATAGCGAATTTTCTTCCCCGTTGGAATGTTCTATGGCGCATTTAATTGTAATCCTCTACTTTCTCAAGCAATAGACTTTCGCCTATCTAGTGCAACCAGTCCTTTTTCATCATTGCAATAACTTTCTTTGCCATAAACTTTCGTGTTACTACAGTGAATTTTTCATCTATTCAAATGAATATAGTGATAACTAGTGCTTGTTCAACTTTTCTACCGCTTCGCGATCGTCCGTTTACATTAAATAAGGCCATGGACATTGATCCTAAATCCCAATTGATCTTTCCTAAACCTTCTACTAACAAACCATATTAATAAAATTGCAACTTTAGATCATTTTCTATGAGGTGTCACTCTTCGAAAGTGCCCTTCCATTTTGCTTGTTTATCATTAATTAATTTCTGCATAACTACGTGTTTTATACACGGTTCAAGATTACATTGTTTCTACCCTATAATCAGGGAAAACAATTCTTTCAACTCACGAGTGAGTTATTTCTAGGTCTCACGAAAGGGAAACTGCCCCATTTGGCTCGTGATTCCTACTTAAACATAGGAGGTCGAGAACCTTCCTTTTGACTTTCTCATCAGGTTTCACAGTAAGTGACCTGCCCTTATTTGTATAATAACCAACAGTAATTCTGTATAAATATAAGAAGTTATAGGAACTTCTCCTTTATTCTACCCGCTTTCTTTTTTGTTATTTTCGAAGTTGTAACTTTTTCTAAAATAGTTACCTGGAAATTTCTTAAAGTACACTCCTTGTACTCAATTTAATGTTTAAACTTTAATCACTTCATTTGTCTTTTTTAAATCTTACAAAGATTTTAGTATATATATAAGGTTTGAAACCTAAAGAATTGTTAATTGCCTGGAGCAAACGTCAAATGTTTTCTGAGGTCTGTGACCCCAAAATTGTTAACCAAATTGAAAATATATATTTGTTAAAGTTATCAACTTCTTTTGAATTGTTAAATAAATTAAGCGTTTCTTTTCGCTTTTTCATTTTTCTAGTACAACGGTTAGGCAAGATCCTGTCTTCCTTGGCTCTCCCTACTCAATACCATTAAATCTATTAATAGGGCTTTCACCACTCGTTGCATTTGAGCAAGAACTCTTAGTGGTAATCTCGTTAACGTTTCTCTTAGCTTTAATAGCTAATTCTAACTGGCCAGTAAGGCAAGTAAAGCTCGCTACGCCAGCTACCTGCTTGTGGAGATCCTCTCCGAAAACTTATGGTTGGTTTTCCAAAAGATAAGTGTTTCTCTTTGTCTAAACTTTTAGCCGGCTCCTTGCTGAGTAAAAGCTTAGCCATTTCCAGATGCAACCATTGGTTCACTTACCAAAACTACTACCCAAGATATAATTTTTTATCGCTATCCTTCTTGAAAGCACTTGGTCGCTTTTTCAGGAACTCTATAACTTCGAAAACTGGAAATACCAAACCTGATTCAAATTATTGGCATTCTTCGAATTACTTTGCAAAAACGAATTTCTTTGAACAGACATACAATAAATCTTTTACTCTCAGCCTTGCCAGACCATCACCCTTCCCCATAGTAGGCATATGCATGCTTGAGAGGGAATACGCTAAAGCCTTTCTCTGGCAAACCGCCCAAGTCCTAGCTGCGGTTCCCGTCAGCTTCGACCAGGTCCTTACCCACTTTAGGTATCAGAGAGCGGATTTGCGGTGGCAACCGCCTCTAAGTGCATTTGATGTTAAATTCATAACTTTTGTGGGACTCTCCTCCTATTTTTCTATCCTTTTTCTCCAGTCCGAAACCTACCTCCTTTTTTTAATCATCTTCCCTTGGTGGTTAGGTTATTCCTCAGCCAATAATCAACCCAACTGCCTCTCCACCTTTGTTATATTGTAATTCTGAATCATCTTTAGCCATTTCTTGGCGCAAAATTGAAAGTTTGCGCAATAATTTCTGGCGCCGCTGGAAGTTGGAATACCTCGGTTTGCTTCAGCAGCGTGGTAAATGGCGTGTTATCTGCTCTAACCTTCAGGTAGGGGACTTGGTCCTTTTGAAAGACCCTAGTCCCCCTCTTGTCTGGAATTTGGGTAGCGTTGTTGAGTGCTTTCCTGGCAGAGATGGTAGGGTTCGCGTGGTAAAACTGCAGACTTATGCTGGTCATTTTCTCAGGCCAATCACTATGATTGCTCCTTTGCCACGCGAGGCCTAACTTCTGCGCTTTCTTACTGCAATTTTTTTCGCCCCTCCCAGCATGTTCGTTTTTGCGTATGTTTATTGTTGGCTATGTTTCCCGTACGGTTTGAAACACACGTTCAATTATTCTGCCACATTATTTTATTTCGTACTTAATTACTTACTTTCCGTGTCCGGGTGACACACTAAATTCTTCCTTTCTAGAACTCTGCAGCTCTTATCCCTCGGTCTGTGGCCAACATAAGGTCTTCCTGGCTGCAGGTTTCATTAAGATCTTTGCACGTTAGCAGGTGATGTGGAGTCTGGATTTCTCCACAGGCACATCGTGGATCTTCTGCATAACCCCACTTCACAAGGTTGCTACGACACTTAGGCACTCTTGTTCTCATCCGGTTTAAGGACCTCCAGGTGGTATAAGGCAAATGACTACCACTGCTCAGTTCTTCCTTAGGGGTAAACCCCTCTGGTACTCTTTGTTTCCAGAGTGACACACGCCGGACGTCTGGCTTGGTATGGAGGGGTACTGTTCTCTTAATAAAACTCTTCCTGGATCTTAGGCGAGGAGTGGTCACCTTGTGGTTGAATATAGAATGTCTGGGATCTGTTTCAAGCTTTTGTCTCTCTTTCTCTGCTGCGACCCTGCGTCGAATAACTGGAGGTGCAATGCCAGCGAGAGGGTAGATCTTCTGCACTGGAGTAGGTCTCAGACATCCAGTGACAATACGTGTGGACTCGTTAAGAGCTATGTCAACTTGCTTGGTATGGGCAGATGCTCCCCACACTGATGATCCGTACTCTCCTGCTGCGAAGCAAAGTCCCAATGCTGTTGAACGTAGAACCTGAGGGTTCGCTCCCCATGTTGAACCTATCAACTTCCACATTATGCTATTTCTTGAGCTGATCTTGCACTTCAATTCTCTACAATGTTTCCTGAAGCTGAGGGTACGATCAAGTTTGATTCCCAAATATCGAGGCGTTTCACAGCTTTCGTGTGTCACTCCTTTCCAGACAACATTCAACTTTCTCCGGGCCTCTTTGTTGCGAAGATGAAATGCGCATACTTGCGTCTTTCCAGGGTTAGGTTTCAGGTGATTCTGGGTGTAATAATTGTCTAATCTCTCAAGAGCATTGGACAGTTTTCCCTCCACCTCCTCAAAGCTCCTTCCCTGTACAGCAATAGCGGTGTCATCCGCATAAATAAATCGCCTGGCCTCTAAATATTCTGGCTGGTCATTTGTATAAATGTTGAATAGTAATGGGGATAACACACTGCCTTGAGGTAACCCGTTTTTCTGGTTCCTCCATCGACTTTTATTCCCTTGAAGTGTAACATAGAACCTTCTGTTCTGGAGCATCCCACGTATGACATTTGTTAGATTCATGTCCTTAGTGATGTTGTACAGCTTGGCTATGAGCTTCTTATGGTTCACTGTATCATATGCAGCACTGAGATCTATAAAGGCGACACCAGTGATACGTTTATTCTCATAGCCATCCTCGATATGCTGTGTCAGGTTCAGAATTTGGCTGGAACATGATTTCCCTGGTCTAAATCCAGCTTGATCTTGAATTAGCCGGTTATCAATGAATGTTGCAATTCTTTCAAGGATCAACTTTTCAAATGCCTTGTATAGGTGGCAAAGAAGAGAGACAGGACGGAAGTTCTTTGCATCCGTTGGTTCCTTGCCTGGTTTTAGCAGTGCGACAACATGAGCTTTCCTCCACAGCTTTGGTAAGTGCAGGGTCTCGATACATCTATTCATCATATTCACCAGCCACTGGATTGTTCCTGGTCCAAAGTTCTTGATTTGTTCTGTCCTGATGTCATCCGGGCCCGCAGCTTTGTTGACTTTCATCAGCTTGATGGCATGTTCTAATTCTGCTGATGTGAAAGGACGACCGAGAAAATTATTCTCATCTTCAATAGGCTTCAGCTTCACAGGCTGAGTCTTCGTGATGGTTTTCCCGTTACGGAGCAGCTGATGAGCTATTTGATTTGGTGTAACCTTGGTGAGATCCACTGGTGGACTCTTAGGGTCGTTGCTCAAGTTTTTGACCAGCTTCCATGCTCTTCTACTGTTCTGGGCCATGTCAAGGTTTGCTAGTAAGTTCATCCATCTTTCCTTTCTTCCGTCAGCGATGCTCCTCATGAGTTCTTCACCCGTCTGAATGGTGTCATCTGCAAAAGTGTCTGTCTCGTATTTCTCCTGGTAATCTTTTAACAGATCCTTAGAATCAGCATTGAGGCCAGAAATGAACTGGGTACGGCAGCCTCGGGGAATATGTCTACGAGAGATCTTCTTCACAAGGTCAAAAAAGTCTTCATAATGACTTGGCTCTGGTTGTAAATTGGACAGTTCCTCATCCAGCTCAATGGAAAACCCCTCCCAGTTTGCCTTTTTAAAATAGAAACGTCATTTAAAACCTCCTCAGGGCTGGCCACTCCTCGAACTGAACATGTGATTGGGCTATGTTGTGTCCTAGGGATGGGTTCCTCCACCGCTTTAACTACATGTTTTATCACTTGCTCACTTATAAAAATGTTGTCAGGGTTGTAACCTCTATGCCATCTACCGCTGTTGAAAGATGGTCTCAGTTTGGGGTTGTGAATCAATCTCAATCCTTCCCTCTCTGCCCATTACTCGAGTTCCTCCCCATTCTTGTCTGTGATATTATATCCCAACTGATGCTCTTACAATTAAAATCCCCCAGGACAACTTTGATATTCTGCTTGTCAAAGTTACTTGGCCTTTCAAAGAAGAAGAGTTCATTGGGTGGTTTGTAAATGGATGTTACAGAGCAGGATTCCAATTCTACAGTCAAGATTTCTATATTGTTTCTGAACGTCATTTGATTTGACTTGACATTAATCTCTGGTCTGACAAAAACAGCACTGCCGTATTGTTCATGGGGTCGTTCGACAACCAGTCGCATTCCTTCTATTTTGGGTCTCTTGTTGTCGATCCATCTGTGAGTTTCTTGCATCACTAGGATGTCGATCTTTAGTCGGTTGCACATGTCAGCGAGTAAGATTGCTTTATCTCTGGATAAGCCTTCGATGTTTATTGAAGTTATTGAAAGTCTTGAAAAAGACTGGTCGAAAATGTAATATCTCCCGGTGGTTGAAGGATCAGCCGCTGGCCTATGGCCACCGTTGCCCAGGGTACGCCCGATTGTAGTATTCATAATTTTCGCTTATCTAGCAAATATTAACAATCTTCGGGGAGTCTCCTTCAGTGTACCCCATAATTGCAGTATGAACGCGGTGTTCTGTTTATTTAATTATTTAACTTATGTTTCATTTGAATTGTTGTTCTTTATTATTCTTGACAACTCACCTTTTTTCTGAAGTGTCTTTCTAGACGCACCATACTGTCACACTTTCTCATAAAGTACTGTGCTCACCTCAGCGGCAACCCTCGCCATGCGCATGGGGCTGTGCGTTGATTGGCTGCCTGACACCCCGCCTTCCTTCTGGAACGTTCGGCGCGCCGTCGTCATTACCACTATATATTCTCCGCATCGCCGTACTGCCGTGTCTGTCTTCACCTGCCCACGGCTGTCTGACCACTTCAGTTCAGCCTGCTCGGCGCACTGTTTACCAACACTGCTTGACCTGAAACTATTTAAGTGGCATTCCTCACTGTTTGGGCTTTGTCGGGCTGAGCAGTCCGGGGTCAACAACCTGCATCTAGTTAACAGCTTCGTCACTTCAACTCTCTACAACTCGGCACCATGGGATCCTGACTGCTCGCATCTGCTAACCAGGTCATTCCCAAGGAGGCCTGGCACTACTTGTTAAGTTTCGCTGGAGGAATTATCAGCCATCTCCTTTGGAAGCCACATCACCGCTTATTGGAGAATAACTTCACTGGACTTCACGACCCGTTCTACGCGGGCCAGCCAATTCATGGTCTACTCTCGGACCTTGGATTCTTGATGAACTAACTTGTCCTGCCCGGCAAATCATCATCGCTTCCTGCTATTTTCAGCGGGTTCTCCGCAGGATTATTTATGGAAGATACTCCCTGTGTCAAGTATCGAACTGGTGGTAACCAATCACTTATTTTACATAATACAAGGCCAAGCCTTTAAATTTTTTTACTTGGTTGTCATGGATTTTTCTCTATGAATTTTTTATCGAGTTGCCTGTTATTAGTCTTTCTTCATGTAATCAATTTTAGCAATTCATATTCTTTTTCCTAGTCAATGCTACTTGCAAGTTGTTTTTGAGTTTCCTGGAGAAACAGGCATTTTGAATTGCCTCTTTTAAATAACCCTATTAATGCAAATAATTGTTACTATTTACCTAAATATTTATAATTATCAAATAAATGTATCAACACGTGTCAAGTAACTTTTGGTCTCTTCCATATAGTCCTATTACAGTCCACTGTGTGCCCTAAACCTAATCCAATGCTATTTCCCAGTTGGGGTGATATCTTAACAAAAAAAATCCATGGTACCTCAACTCCGGGATCGAATCCAGAACTTTAATTCTGAGATCACATATTCTATTTCAAAAAAACTTGTGCAATCTAACATTTGTTTTACACATTTCAGTATACCGTGGCTAGCGCAGGAGATCTGCGGGAAGGCGGAAACAATCCCGGCATATTGTACAACTTTTCTCTTTCCGGAAAGCGGGTCTCAGTCTGGTGCTGCAAGCAGCTTTGGTGAGTGAGTTATTCCAACTTTCCAGCCATGCCAGTAATAATAGATGACAAACTGTTAAATTCTCGGGCGGCCTACAAGGGCCAACTCACCAGTTTTCAAAAATATTTAGCTACTGTACCTAAAGATGAACAAAACCTTGATATTATATCTCAACCTTTAAAAAGTTTTGAACGGGCGTACGAGAAATATGATCTCGTGCAACTTGAAATTGAAATCAAAAGTCCGGAACATCAGTCGGATAGGGAAGAAGTAGAGAGTAATTACTTTGACACACACGCTCAGGCTGTGGCATAAGTTAGAACTTTGACCCTGGCGTTGAAGGTAGAAGAAACTCAAGGAAGAATTAGCGACAATGGGAATAGTGTCAAACCATTGCTACCTGAAATTGAAATTCCGCATTTTTCAGGAAAGGAGGAGATGTGGCAATCATTCTTTGAATTGTTCAGTTCATTAGTACATGATAATGCCACACTTCCAGAAATTCCATTACTTAAAATCCACTTTGCAAGGCCCACCCCTCCAACTTATAAGAGAACTCCCCTTAACAGAAGAAAACTATAACATTGCTATAGAGCTTCTTAAAGGCCGCTATGGCAACGAAAGATTATGTATACAAATGCATATTCAAGCCTTATTCAACCTGCCCGCCTTGCTTGCTGACAATTTGTCAACACTGCGAGCCTTAAGTGACACGGTCCAACTACACGTCAGAGCATTGGCACGGTTGAATCAACCGATCGAACATTGGGATCTATTCTTAGTTCACTTGGTTACTTCTAAATTTGACCCAGCAACCTTAAAGGCATGGGAGAGGGAAATAACAAATGACACTTCATATACCTATGATTCACTGCTTACGTTTATAAATAATAGATGTCAGGTTTTGTCAGCCGTAGCCTGTCATACGTCAGGAAGTGCAGATAACAAATCTAAAGTTGTCACGCCAGTCGGTACTAAAATAAACAAATCTGCTGTCTTTACTCTTCAACATAATTCAACAGATTGTACTCTCTCTAAAGCGCCTCACAGGTTATATTCCTGCGTTGCCTTTAAAGCTCTTTCTACCGACGAAGGACGCAAAATAATAGCTCAAAAAAGATATTGCTACAACTGTCTGTCAGCTAGGCGTATGGTGCCTGATTGCTTATCTAAAAATACTTGTTCCCATTGCAAGGCTCAACATCACACCTTGCTTCATAGGATTGAAAAGCCACGTCAGGCTCCTTCCCCTGGAAGTTCCATAGATACATCCCCAGGAGGTAATGCGCATTCTTATACTCAGAGCTCTAGCTCTATTCGTAGTTCCCAGGTGCTACTATCAACCGTGTTATTAAAAGTTCAAGAATCCTCTGGTAGATGGCTTGATGCACGTGACTCATTGGATAATGCCGCCACCCATGACTTCATAAGTGAGCGTCTCATTAAGAAACTTGGTCTTCCGAAGCAACCTACATTAATTCAGGTTACCGGTATTAACAATAGCAATGTTAAATCTTTGCATTTTGTTCGTATTCATATCAAAGATGCTGTTAATTGTAACACAACATTTCAGTTGAATTGTCTTGCCATTGATACTATTGGCAGTAATAACCCTAGTACTTCATTTGAAATTAGGAATTGGCAATTTCATCATAACATTCAGTTGGCAGATCCAACATTTAATACGAGCGCTCCAGTAGACATACTTCTCAGTGCCCAAGTATTTTGGCAATGTCTCCTTAGCTCTAAGGTCAAAGTATCACCAGGAGTGTTTGTTCATTCAAGTTCCTCGTAAGTCATTTCAGAATTTCTCACAATGTCATTTTGTCAATGCAAGTCTCGATTCAACTTAGAAAGATTTTGGAAAATCAAAACTATAGATTCAGTTTCACCTTCCTCAGTTGAAAAAAAATGTGTAAAACACTGTTTCACGAAACAACCAAACGCACTCCAGAGGGTAGATTTGTCGTAACAATGCTCCGCGTGGATATTCCACCTCTTTTATTTGAAACACACCCTAGGGCTCTTAGAGCACTCTATGCTGTGGAAAGCAAATTTAAACGTGACCCTGTTGTTAAAACTCAATATTCCACATTTATGGAGGAATATGAAACGCTCGATCACATGGAGGTTGTTACCAAGAAGGATGATGCTTCCTATACCCTATCTGAGGTCATTTACCTCAATCACCATCCTGTTTGGAAGAATGAAATTCTAAAGGTAAACATAAGAGAGGTCTTTAATGGCTAGGCATTAGATGCCAGCGGAACTTCTCTGAATGACACTTTATTATCAGGCCCTCCAATTCACTCTAATATCTCTTCTGCTTTAACAAATTTTCCTCTTCCGGAGTTATCAGACATGCTGGATGCTGGGAAGATTACAGGATCCTCTCTAATCGTTTCCGACTCTCCCCTTCTCTTACAGCGATATCATTCCTCTTTCCATAAATTGGTAATATTTATGGCTTATCTCCTTCTATGGAAATATTTTGTTGTAGAGCAACCCCTTATTCCTAAGCCAAATTTAACCCTTTCTGAATTAGGTTAAGCCACTACAAAAATCTTACGGCTTACTCAAAGAAAAATATTCTCTGAAGAATTTAAGGTGTTGTCCCAAGGTCAATCACTTAAGAAATCGAGTAGGATTTCCTCACTCGCCCCTTTTTTG
Source organism: Meconema thalassinum (assembly GCA_946902985.2). Taxonomy (NCBI): domain Eukaryota; kingdom Metazoa; phylum Arthropoda; class Insecta; order Orthoptera; family Tettigoniidae; genus Meconema; species Meconema thalassinum. The sequence goes on from OX336393.1 coordinate 302,784,454, forward strand.
GATGCTGATGGTATACTAAGAGAAGGAGGACTTTTACGGTATCTTTGGCTGATCTTTCTGAGAATAAAAACCATCCAATTATTCTTCCCACAAAGCATCATGTCACTTCCTTAATCATTCGTCAGTATCATTACCAGCATCTTCATGCTGGAACTCGTACATTACTTTCTGTCATTCGTGAAAGGTATTGGCCCATAAACGGAGTGCATGAAGTTACCTCTGTTATCCGGAAGTGCATTCCATGTTTTAAATCCAACCCTAAAATTACCACTCACCTCATGGGTGATCTTCCCAACTTTCGAACTGCGCCTGCTAGACCCTTTACCTTTACGGGGGTGGATTATTCCGGGCCTTTTGTTTACAGAAGAAATTCTCCTGAGGCTAAAATATGTATTTCTGGAAAACTCTATATTTCGCTGTTTGTATGTATGGTCACCGAAGCAGTTCAGTTAGAACTAGTTACCAACGCCTCTACTACTTACTTTTTGGCAGCTTTTGCCAGATTTTCTGCTCGCCGAGGTCTTCCTTCAGAAGTGTTCTCAGATAATGCTAAAATGTTATCGGAGCTTCTGAACAAATTAAGAGAGCTCATACTCACAATTCAGCGCTGGAAAGGATTACTGATTATGCTCACCAGAGAAATGTCAAGTGGCACTTTATCCCCCCTTATGCACCTCATCAAAGTGGGCGTTGGGAGTCTTGTGTGAAACTCACCAAGAAGCACCTTAGACGTGTTTGTGGCCACGCCCCCTTTCTTATGAAGAATTTAATTCCTTAATTATTTTTATTGAGGGCATAATTAATTCTCGTCCTTTATCACCCTTATCTAAAGATCCTTCAGATCTTCTGCAATTAACGCCAGGCCATTTTCTTATCGGTGGTCCATTGATTGCCTCTCCCCCTTTGTTATATTCTAATTCTGAATCTTCTTTAGACATTTCTTGGCGCAAAATTGAAAGTTTGCGCAATAATTTTTGGCGCCGCTGGAGGTTGGAATACCACGGTTTGCTTCAGCAGCGTGGTAAATGGCGTGTTTCCTGCTCTAACCTTCAGGTAGGGGACTTGGTCCTTTTGAAAGACCCTAGTCCCCCGCTTGTCTTGAATTTGGGTAGGGTTGTTGAGTGCTTTCTTGGCAGAGATGGTAGGGTTCGCGTGGTAAAACTACAGACTTCTGCAGGTCATTTTCTCAGGCCAATCACTATGATTGCTCCTTTGCATCGCGAGGCCTAACTTATGCGCTTTCTTACTGCAATTTTTTCTCGCCCCTCCCAGCATGTTCGCTTTTGCGAATGTTTATTGTAGGCTATGTTTCCCGTGCGGTTTGAAACACACGTTCAATTATTCTGCCACATTATTTTATTTCGTTATAATTGCAGTATGAACGCGGTGTTCTGTTTATTTATTTATTTATTTATTTAACTTATGTTTCATTTGAATTGTTGTTCTTTATTATTCTTGTCAACTCACCTTTTTTCTGAAGTGTCTTTCTAGACGCACCATACTGCCACACTTTCTCATGAAGTACTGTGCTCACCTCAGCGGCAACCCTCGCCATGCGCATGGGGCTGTGCGTTGATTGGCTGCTTGACACCCCTCCTTCCTTCTGGAACTTTCGGCGCGCTGTCGTCATTACCACTATATATTCTCCGCATTGCCGTACTGCCATGTCTGTCTTCACCTGCCCACGGCTGTCTGACCACTTCAGTTCAGCCTGCTCGGCGCACTGTTTACGAACACTGCTTGACCTGAAACTATCTACGTGGCATGCCTCACTGCTTGAGCTTTTTCTGGCTGAGCAGTCCGGGGTCAACAACCTTCATCTAGTTAACAGCTTCGTCACTTAAACTCTCTACAACTCGGCACGATGGAATCGTAACTGCTCGCACCTGCTAACCAGGTTATTCCCAAGAGGCCTGGCACTACTGGTTAAGTTTCGCTGGAGGAATTATCATCCATCTCCTTTGGAAGCCACATCACGGCTTCTTGGAGAATAACTTCACTGGACTTCACGACCCGTTCTACGCGGGCCAGCCAATTCATGGTCTACTCTCGGACCTTGCATTCTTGATGAACTAACTTGTCCTGCCCGGCAAATCATCATCGCTTCCTGCTATTTTCAGCGGGTTCTCCGCAGGATTATTTATGGAAGATACTCCCTGTGTCAAGTATCGAACTGGTGGTAACCAATCACTTATTTTACATAATACAAGGCCAAGCCTTAACAATTTTTTACTTGGTTGTCATGGATTTTTCTGTGTGATTTTTTTTATCGAGTTGCCTGTTATTAGTCTTTCTTCATGTAATCAATTTTGCCAATTCATTTTCTTTTTCCTAGTCAATGCTATTGCAAGTTGTTTTTGAGTTTCCTGGAGAAACAGGCATCTTGAATTGCCTCTTTTAAATAATCCTTTTAATGCAAATAATTGTTACTATTTATCTAAATATTTATAATTATCAAATAAATGTATCAACACGTGTCAAGTAACTTTTGGTCTCTTCCATATAGTCCTATTACAGTCCACTGTATGCCCTAAACCTAATCCAATGCTATTTCCCAGTTGGGGTGATATCTTAACAACAAAAAACTTTCCATGGTACCTCAACTCCGGGATCGAATCCAGAACTTTAATTCTGAGACCACATATTCTATTTCAAAAAAACTTGTGCAATCTAACATTTGTCTTACACATTTCAGTATACCGTGGCTAGCGCAGGAGATCTGCGGGAAGGCGGAAACAATCCCAGCATATTGTACAACTGTTCTCTTTCCGGAAAGCGGGTCTCAGTCTGGTGCTGCAAGCAGCTTTGGTGAGTGAGTTATTCCAACTTTCCAGCCATGCCAGTAATAATAGATGACAAACGGTTAAATTCTCGGGCGGCCTACAAGGGCCAACTCACCCGTTTTCAAAAATATTTAGCTACTCTACCTAAAGATGAACAAAACCTTGATATTATATCTCAGCGTTTAAAAGCTTTTGAACAGGCGTACGAGAAATATGATCTCGTGCAACTTGAAATTGAAATCAAAAGTCCGGAACATCAGTCGGATAGGGAAGAAGTAGAGAGTAATTACTTTGACACACACGCTCAGGCTGTGCCATTAGTTAGAACTTTGACCCTGGCATTGAAGGTAGAAGAAACTCAAGGAAGAATTAGCGACAATGGGAATAGTGTCAAACCATTGCTACCTAAAATCGAAATTCCGCATTTTTCAGGAAAGGAGGAGATGTGGCAATCATTCTTTGAACTGTTCAGTTCATTAGTACATGATAATGCCACACTTCCAGAAATTCAGAAATTCCATTACTTAAAATCCACTTTGCAAGGCCCACCCCTCCAACTTATTAGACAACTCCCCTTAACAGGACAAAACTATAACATTGCTATAGAGCTTCTTAAAGGCCGCTATGGCAACGAAAGATTATGTATACAAAGGCATATTCAAGCCTTATTCAACCTCCTTGCGTGCTGACAATTTGTCAACACTGCGAGCCTTAAGTGACACGGTCCAACTACACGTCAGAGCATTGGCACGGTTGAATCAACCGGTCGAGCATTGGGATCTATTCTTAGTTCACTTGGTTACTTCTAAATTTGACCCAGCAACCTTAAAGGCATGGGAGAGGGAAATAACAAGTGACACTTCATATACCTATGATTCACTGCTTGCGTTTATAAATAATAGATGTCAGGTTTTGTCAGCCGTAGCCTGTCATACGTCAGCAAGTGCAGATAACAAATCTAATGTTGTCAAGACAGTCGGTACTAAAATAAACAAATCTGCTGACTTTACTCTTCAACATAATTCAACAGATTGTATTCTCTGTAAAGCGCCTCACAGGTTATATTCCTGCGTTGCCTTTAAAGCTCTTTCTACCGACGAAAGACGCAAATTAATAGCTCAAAAAAAATATTGCTACAGCTGTCTGTCAGCTAGGCATATGGTGCCTGATTGCTTATCTAAAAATTACTTGTTCCCATTGCAAGGCTCAACATCACACCTTGCTTCATAGGTTTGAAAAGCCACGTCAGGCTCCTTCCCCTGGAAGTTCCAAAGATACATCCCCAGGAGCCAATGCGCAATCTTATACTCAGAGCTCTAGCTCTATTCGTAGTTCCCAGGTGCTACTATCAACCGTGTTATTAAAAGTTCAAGATTCCTCTGATAGATGGCTTGAAGCACGAGACTTATTGGATAATGCCGCCACCCATGACTTCATAAGTGAGCGTCTCATTAAGAAACTTGGTCTTCCTAAGCAACCTACATTAATTCAGGTTACCGGTGTTTTTTGAGACATTTCGGCCATCAATGGACCACTATGTTCTTCATTCATATGATCACTGTAATGCTTGTTTTTTTTGTCTGCCAGTAGATCTTCATTCTTGACGAATGTTCTGCTCTCCTTTCTTCCGTCCTCTTGCAGTGAGGGCGAGGCATCACAGATGTTAAAGAGTGTGGATTACTGGTTGATTTAACCGCCTTTCTGAAAAGGTTCCTATCCCAAACCAGAGCTTGATTGATTCTAGCTTCTGTTAGGTCCTTTTTAACTTGCATCGACCATTTACAATAGGATTTTTTTAGATATTGATGAGTGGATTCGATATGAAAGTCGATGATGCTCCATCCGCTCCAAATGTCCAAAGAAAGACATTCTCCTTTTTCTCATCCCACTCACCAAATCTTCTATATGTTCAAATAATTCATTGTTATTTCTTCTTCTGTAAGTACCATTATTATTAACAGGTCCTAATATTCTCCTTAGAATTTTCCGATCCTTAAGTTCTAATTTTCTCAATGGGCCTTTGTCATCTGTAAGCATACTGCGGCATACAGTGCTGACGGCCTAATTACTGTGTTATAATGACAAACGTTTGACATTCCGGGACAAGCTTTTACTTTTGTAAATGTTTTTGCAGGTTTGAAAGGCGCCTTCCAATTTGTTACATCTGCTCTCAATGGCTGCTATTTCTGAATTATTAGGGGTAATCCATTCCCCTAGGTATTTACATTTTCGGACTTTTTGATTTTTTGCAGACCAATCGTGATGAATTTTGAGGCATCTTTGACATTTGTGATAAAATTAGTTTCATGGAAGGCCACTTTAAGTCCAGTTTTAGCAGCTATGGTTTGCAGTTTATTAAGTTGGTCAGTGGCCTCTTCCATTGTATTAGCGAACAAAGCAATGTCATCTGCAAAAGCGAGACAGTTTATATTCAGGTCTTCTTTTTTATAACCAATTCGAATACCATATCTATTTGGTAAGATTGTTAACCATTATCTTATAATTTTTTCCAAGACATAGTTGAACAGCATCGGTGATCCCAGATCACCTTGTCTACAGCCAGTCTTGATTGCAAAGGCTTCAGACAATTCACCACGAAATTTGACCTTAGAAATGGTGTTTTCTAAGCTTGCTTTGAACAAATTAATTGATTTATTGTCTAGGCCAAACTCACGTAAGGTGTTAATTATTGTGTCTCTATGAATGCAATCATAAGCCTTTTGAAAGTCCACAAAAATCACAACATAAGGTTTTGATCGTACCGTACAGTAGGAAATTATGGTCTTAATGTTATGAATTTGGTCAGGACAGGATCTTGATTTCAGGAAACCAGCTTGATATTCCCCTAACTGACGGTCTAATATCGGTTCTGCTCTGTTCAGAAGAGCCCTTGCAAATACTTTGTACGTTACTGATACCAGTGAAATACCTCTATAATTATTTGGGTGGATTTATCCCCTTTCTTATGTATAGGATGAATGATGGCAGAAGTCCAATCCTCCGGCAATTTTTCACTATGCCATATTTCTTCAATGGTTTTCTGGAGACAAATGATGGAGTCATTATCTGCATATTTCCATAATTCAGCCACAATACTATCCTCCCCAGAGGCCTTAATATTTTTTAGCCCCTTGATGATTTGTGTTATTTCTTCGACAGAGGGTGGTGAGCTGTCGTGGTAAGCAACGCTAGGATAGAAAGCAAGTTGTTCAGTAGGTATGTCCGTGTTCAAAAGTGTTTCGAAATATTCTCCAAAGGCTTTAGCACAGTCTTTATTATTGAGATTAAGTTTACCATCAGATCCTCGGATGTGAAGAGTAGGGGCGACGTATTTGGACAGTTGGTGCTTAAAAGTTTGAGAGAAATCCCTTGTTTTGTGTCTTTGAAAATCATCTTCAATTTGAATAATTTGTGATTTGTGGAAATTTCTTTTTGCCAATTTTAAAATTTTACAAGTTCCTTTCCTGATGCAGAGAAAGTTCTAAAGGTTCACATCGTCTTTCTTGTTATTCCACTTGATTCAAGCTTTTCTTCTTTCCTCTATTGCGTGATCACATTGATCGTTCCACCAAGGGTGCTTGCGCGTTCTATCAAGAGGAATGGATTCCGAAGCCGCAGTAACAATGGCGTTCCTTAAAGTAGACCATGTTCCATCTTTTGGTTTGTTGTGGATATTTCCGCAGAAGTGTTATTTGACTTCAGACCACCGATGTTATACTTTTGCGTTTTCATTCCCTTTTCAACATTCACCTATTGTTACTAAATGGAATAACTTTCATTTTAATAAGGGACAGATAATGGTCTGAATCTATATTCGCATTACGCAGGACCTTCATATTTTGGATTTCACGATCTGATTTTGTTGATATTGCAACATGATCCAGTTGAAATTCACCCATAAGTGAATTTGGATGTCTCCATGTCTTTGCTTTCCGAGGAAGATGTTTAAACGCAGTAGATTTCAGAACTAGGTTGTTACTTTTGCAGGTGCCAATCAGCAGTATTAACAATAGCAATGTTAAATCTTTGCATTTTGTTCGTATTCATATCAAAGATGCTGTTAATTGTAACACAACATTTCAGTTGAATTGTCTTGCCATTGATACTATTGGCAGTAATACCCCTAGTACTTCTTTTGAAATTAGGAATTGGCAATTTCCTCATAATATTCAGTTGGCAGATCCAACATTTAATACGAGCGCTCCAGTAGACATACTTCTCAGTGCCCAAGTATTTTGGCAATGTCTCCTTAGCTCTAAGGTCAAAATATCACCAGGAGTGTTTGTTCATTCAAGTCCCTCGTAAGTCATTTCAGAATTTCTCACAATGTCATTTTGTCAATGCAAGTCTCGATTACAACTTAGAAAGATTTTGGAAAATCGAAACTATAGATTCAGTTTCACCTTCCTCAGTTGAAAATGAAATGTGTAAAAAACTGTTTCACGAAACAACCAAACGCACTCCAGAGGGTAGATTTGTCGTAACAATGCCCCGCGTGGATAATCCACCTCTTTTATTTGAAACACACCCTAGGGCTCTTAGAGCACTCTATGCTGTGGAAAGCAAATTTAAACGTGACCCTGTTGTTAAAATTCAATATTCCACATTTATGGAGGAATATGAAACGCTCGATCACATGGAGGTTGTTACCAAGAAAGATGATGCTTCCTATACCCCATCTGAGGTCATCTACCTCAATCACCATCCTGTTTGGAAGAATGAAATTTTAAAGGAAAACATAAGAGTGGTCTTTAATGGCTCTGAAATTGGATGCCAACGGAACTTCTCTGAATGACACTTTATTATCAGGCCCTCCAATTCAATCTAACATCTCTTCTGCTTTAACAAATTTTCCTCTTCCGGAGTTATCAGACTTGCCGGATCCTGGGAAGATTACAGGATCCCCTCTAATCGTTTCCGACTCTCCCCTTCTCTTACAGCGATATCATTCCTCTTTCCATAAATTGGTAATGTTTATGGCTTATCTCCTTCTATGGAAATATTTTGTTGTAGAACAACCCCTTATTCCTAAGCCAAATTTAACCCTTTCTGAATTAAGTTTAGCCACTACAAAAATCTTATGGCTTACTCAACGAAAAATATTCACTGAAGAAAGTCAGGTGTTGTCCCAAGGTCAATCACTTAAGAAATCGAGTAGAATTTCCTCACTCGCCCCTTTTTTGGATGCTGATGGTATACTAAGAGTAGGAGGACGTTTACGGTACATTTGGCTGATCTTTCTGAGGATAAAAAACATCCAATTATTCTTCCCTCAAAGCATCATGTCACTTTCTTAATCATTCGTCAGTATCATTACCAGCATCTTCATGCTGGAACTCGTACATTACTTTCTGTCATTCGTGAAAGGTATTGGCCCATAAACGGAGTGCATGAAGTTACTTCTGTTATCCGGAAGTGCATCCCATGTTTTAAATCCAACCCTAAAATTACCGCTCAGCTCATGGGTGATCTTCCCAACATTACATCTGCGCCTGCTAGACCCTTTACCTTTACGGGGGTGAATTATTCCGGGTCTTTTGTTTACAGAAGAAATTCTCCTGGGGCTAAAATATGTATTTCTGGAAAACTCTATATTTCGCTGTTTGTATGTATGGTCACTAGTTCACCTAGAACTAGTAACCAACTAGTAGAGGCTACTGCTTACTTTTCGGCAGCTTTTGCCAGATTTTCTGCTCGCCGAGGTCTTCCTTCAGAAGTGTTCTCAGATAATGCTAAAAATGTTATCGGAGCTTCTGAACAAATTAAGAGAGCTCTTACTCACAATTCAGCGCTGTAAAGGATAACGGATTATGCTCACCAGAGAAATTTCAAGTGGCACTTTATCCCCCTTATGCACCTCATCAAGGTGGGCGTTGGGAGTCTTGTGTGAAACACGCCAAGGAGCCCCTTAGACGTGTTTGTGGCCACACCCCTCTTTCTCATGAAGAATTTAATTCCTTGATTATTTTTATTGAGGGCATAATTAATTCTCGTCCTTTATCACCCTCATCTAATGATCCTTCAGATCTTCTGCCATTAACGCCAGGCCATTTTCTTATCGGTGGTCCGTTGACTGCCTCTCCCCCTTTGCTATATTCTAATTCTGAATCTTCTCTAACCATTTCTTGGCGCAAAATTGAAAGTTTGCGCAATAATTTTTGGCGCTGCTGGAGGTTGGAATACCTCGGTTTGCTTCAGCAGCGTGGTAAATGGCGTGTTTCCTGCCCTAACATTCATGTAGGGGACTTGGTCCTATCGAAAGACACTAGTCCCCCTCTTGTCTGGAATTTGGGTAGGGTTGTTGAGTGCTTTCCTGGCAGAGATGGTAGGGTTCGCGTGGTAAAACTGCAGACTTCTGCTGGTCATTTTCTCAGGCCAATCACTATGATTTCTCCTTTGCCACGCGAGGCCTAACTTCTGCGCTTTCTTACTGTAATTTTTTCTCGCCCCTCCAAGCATGTTGGCTTTTGCGAATGTTTATTGTAGGCTATGCTTCACCTGCGGTTTGAAACACACGTTCAATTATTCTGCCACATCATTTTATTTCGTTATAATTGCAGTATGAACGCGGTGTTCTGTTTATTTATTTATTTATTTATTTATTTAACTTATGTTTCATTTGAATTGTTGTTCTTTATTATTCTTGACAACTCACCTTTTTTCTGAAGTGTCTTTCTAGACGCACCATACTGTCACACTTTCTCATGAAGTACTGTGCTCACCTCAGCGGCAACCCTCGCCATGCGCATGGGGCTGTGCGTTGATTGGCTTCTTGACACCCCTTCTTCCTTCTGGAACGTTCGGCGCGCTGTCATCATTACCACTATATATTCTCCGCATCGCCGTACTGCCGTGTCTGTCTTCACCTGCCCACGGCTGTCTGACCACTTCAGTTCAGCCTGCTCGGCGCACTGTTTACCAACACTGCTTGACCTGAGACTATTTACGTGGCATTCCTCACTGTTTGGGCTTTGTCGGGCTGAGCAGTCCGGGGTCAACAACCTGCATCTAGTTAACAGCTTCGTCACTTAAACTCTCTACAACTCGGCATGATGGGATCCTGACTGCTCGCATCTGCTAACCAGGTCATTCCCACGGAGGCCTGGCACTACTTGCTAAGTTTCGCTGGAGGAATTATCATCCATCTCCTTTGGAAGCCACATCACGGCTACTTGGAGAATAACTTCACTGGACTTCACGACCGGCTCTACGCGGGCCAGCCAATTCATGGTCTACTCTCGGACCTTGGATTCTTGATGAACTAACTTGCCCTGCCCGGCAAATCATCATCGCTTCCTGCTATTGTCAGCGGGGTCTCCGCAGGATTATTTATGGAAGATACACCCTGTGTCAAGTATCGAACTGGTGGTAACCAATCACTTATTTTACATAATACAAGGCCAAGCCTTTAAATTTTTTTACTTGGTTGTCATGGATTTTTCTCTATGAATTTTTTATCGAGTTGCCTGTTAATAGTCTTTCTTCATGTAATCAATTTTGGCAATTCATTTTCTTTTTCCTAGTCAATGCTACTTGCAAGTTGTTTTTGAGTTTCCTGGAGAAACAGGCATTTTGAATTGCCTCTTTTAAATAATCATTTCAGTGCAAATAATTGTTACTATTTATATAAATATTTATAATTATCAAATAAATGTATCAACACGTGTCAAGTAACTTTTGGTCTCTTCCATATAGTCCTATTACAGTCCACTGTGTGCCCTAAACCTAATCCAATGATATTTTCCCAGTTGGGGTGATATCTTAACAACAAAAAACTTTCCATGGTACCTCAACTCCGGGATCGAATCCATAACTTTAATTCTGAGACCACATATTCTATTTCAAAAAAAATTGTGCAATCTAACATTTGTCTTACACATTTCAGTATACCGTGGCTAGCACAGGAGATCTGAGGGAAGGCGAAAACAATCCCAGCATATTGTACAACTGTTCTCTTTCCGGAAAGCGGGTCTCAGTCTGGTGCTGCAAGCAGCTTTGGTGAGTGAGTTATTCCAACTTTCCAGCCATGCCAGTTATAATAGATGACAAACTGTTAAATTCTCGGCCGGCCTACAAGGGCCAACCCACCAGTTTTCAAAAATATTTAGCTACTCTACCTAAAGATGAACAAAACCTTGATATTATATCTCAGCGTTTAAAAGCTTTTGAACAGGCGTACGAGAAATATGATCTCGTGCAACTTGAAATTGAAATCTAAAGTCCGGAACATCAGTCGGATAGGGAAGAAGTAGAGAGTAATTACTTTGACACACACGCTCAGGCTGTGGCATTAGTTAGAACTTTGACCCTGGCGTGGAAGGTAGAAGAAACTCAAGGAAGAATTGGCGACAATGGGAATAGTGTCAAACCATTGCTACCTAAAATCGAAATTCAGCATTTTTCAGGAAAGGAGGAGATGTGGCAATCATTCTTTGAATTGTTCAGTTCATTAGTACATGATAATGCCACACTTCCAGAAATTCAGAAATTCCATTACTTAAAATCCACTTTGCAAGGCCCACCCCTCCAACTTATATGAAAACTCCCCTTCACAGGAGAAAACTATAACATTGCTATAGAGCTTCTTAAAGGCCGCTATGGCAACGAAAGATTATGTATACAAAGGCATATTCAAGCCTTATTCAACCTCCTTGCGTGCTGACAATTTGTCAACACTGCGAGCCTTAAGTGACACGGTCCAACTACACGTCAGAGCATTGGCACGGTTGAATCAACCGGTCGAGCATTGGGATCTATTCTTAGTTCACTTGATTACTTCTAAATTTGACCCAGCAACCTTAAAGGCATGGGAGAGGGAAATAACAAATGACATTTCATATACATATGATTCACTGTTTACGTTTATAAATAATAGATGACAGGTTTTGTTAGCCGTAGCCTGTCATACGTCAGCAAGTGCAGATAACAATTCTAATGTTGTCAAGACAGTCGGTACTAAAATAAACAAATCTGCTGTTTTTACTGTTCAACATAATTCAACAGATTGTATTCTCTCTAAAGCGCCTCACAGGTTATATTCCTGCGTGCATTTAAAGCTCGTTCTTCCGACGAAAGACGCAAATTAATAGCTCAAAAAAGATATTGCTACAACTGTCTGTCAGCTAGGCATATGGGGACTGATGGCTTATCTAAATATACTTGTTCCCATTGCAAGGCTCAACATCACACCATGCTTCATAGGTTTGAAAAGTCAGGTCAGGCTCCTTCCCCTGGAAGTTCCAAAGATACATCCCCAGGAGCCAATGCGCAATCTTATACTCAGAGCTCCAGCTCTATTCGTAGTTCCCAGGTGCTACTATCAACCGTGTTATTAAAAGTTCAAGATTCCTCTGGTAGATGGCTTGGAGCACGTGACTTATTGGATAATGCCGCCACCCATGACTTCATAAGTGAGCGTCTCATTAAGAAACTTGGTTTTCCTAAGCAACCTACATTAATTCAGGTTACCGGTATTAACAATAGCAATGTTAAATCTTTGCACTTTGTTCGTATTCATATCAAAGATGCTGTTAATTGCAACACAACATTTCAGTTGAATTGTCTTGCCATTGATACTATTGGCAGTAATACCCCTAGTTCTTCTTTTGAAATTAGGAATTGGCAATTTCCTCATAACATTCAGTTGGCAGATCCAACATTTAATACGAGCGCTCCAGTAGACATACTTCTCAATGCCCAAGTATTTTGGCAATGTGTCCTTAGCTCTAAGGTCAAAATATCACCAGGAGTGGTTGTTCATTCAAGTCCCTCGTAAGTCATTTCAAAATTTCTCACAATGTCATTTTGTCAATGCAAGTCTCGATTACAACTTAGAAAGATTTTGGAAAATTGAAACTATAGATTCAGTTTCACCTTCCTCAGTTGAAAATGAAATGTGTAAAAAACTGTTTCACGAAACAACCAAACGCACTCCAGAGGGTAGATTTGTCGTAACAATGCCCCGCGTGGATAATCCACCTCTGTTATTTGAAACAAACCCTAGGGCTCTTAGAGCACTCTGTGCTGTGGAAAGCAAATTTAAACGTGACCCTGTTGTTAAAACTCAATATTCCACATTTATGGAGGAATATGAAACGCTCGATCACATGGAGGTTGTTACCAAGAAAGATGATGCTTCCTATACCCCATCTGAGGTCATTTACCTCAATCACCATCCTGTTTGGAAGAATGAAATTTTAAAGGAAAACATAAGAGTGGTCTTTAATGGCTCTGCATTGGATGCCAACGGAACTTCTCTGAATGACACTTTATTATCAGGCCCTCCAATTCAATCTAACATCTCTTCTGCTATAACAAATTTTCCTCTTCCGGAGTTATCAGACTTGCCGGATGCTGGGAAGATTACAGGAGCCTCTCTAATCGTTTCCGACTCTCCCCATCTCCTACAGCGATATCATTCCTCTTTGCATAAATTGGTAATATTTATGGCTTATCTCCTTCTATGGAAATATTTTGTTGTAGAACAACCCCTTATTCCTAAGCCAAATTTAACCCTTTCTGAATTAGGTTTAGCCACTTCAAAAATCTTATGGCTTACTCAACGAAAAATATTCTCTGAAGAATGTCAGGTGTTGTCCCAAGGTCAATCACTTAAGAAATCGAGTAGGATTTCCTCACTCGCCCCTTTTTTTGGATGCTGATGGTTTACTAAGAGTAGGAGGACGTTTATCTTTGGCTGATCTTTCTGAGGATAAAAACATCCAATTATTCTTCCCTCAAAGCATCATTTCACTTCCTTAATCATTCGTCAGTATCATTACCAGCATCTTCATGCTGGAACTCGAACATTACTTTCTGTCATTCGTGAAAGGTATTGGTCCATAAACGGAGTGGATGAAGTTACCTCTGTTATCCGGAAGTGCATTCCATGTTTTAAATCCAACCCTAAAATTACCACTCAGCTCATGGGTGATCTTCCCAACTTTCGATCTGCGCATGCTAGACCCTTTACCTTTACGGGGGTGGATTATTCCGGGCCTTTTGTTTACAGAAGAAATTCTCCTGAGTCTAAAAATGTATTTCTGGAAAACTCTATATTTCGCTGTTTGTATGTATGGTCACTAGTTCACCTAGAACTAGTAACCAACGCCTCTACTGCTTACTTTTCGGCAGCTTTTGCCAGATTTTCTGCTCGCCGAGGCCTTCCTTCAGAAGTGTTCTCAGATAATGCTAAAAATGTTATCGGAGCTTCTGAACAAATTAAGAGAGCTCTTACTCACAATTCAGCGCTGTAAAGGATAACGGATTATGCTCACCAGAGAAATGCCAAGTAGCACTTTATCCCCCCTTATGCTCCTCATCAAGGTGGGCGTTGGGAGTCTGGTGTGAAACTCACCAAGAAGCACCTGAGACGTGTTTGTGGCCACACCCCCCTTTCTCATGAAGAAATTAATTCCTTCATTATTTTTATTGAGGGCATAATTAATTCTCGTCCTTAATCACCCTCATCTAATGATCCTTCAGATCTTCTGCCATTAACGCCAGGCCATTTTCTTATCGGTGGTCCGTTGACTGCCTCTCCCCCTTTGTTATATTCTAATTCTGAATCTTCTTTAGCCATTTCTTGGCGCAAAATTGAAAGTTTGCGCAATAATTTTTGGCGCCGCTGGAGGTTGGAATACCTCGGTTTGCTTCAGCAGCGTGGTAAATGGCGTGTTTCCTGCTCTAACCTTCAGGTATGGGACTTGTTCCTTTGGAAAGACCCTAGTCCCCCTCTTGTCTGGAATTTGGGTAGGGTTGTTGAGTGCTTTCCTGGCAGAGATGGTAGGGTTCGCGTGGTAAAACTGCAGACTTCTGCTGGTCATTTTCTCAGGCCAATCACTATGATTGCTCCTTTGCCACGCGAAGCCTAACTTCTGCGCTTTCTTACTGCAATTTTTTCTCGCCCCTCCCAGCATGTTCGCTTTTGCGAATGTTTATTGTTGGCTATGTTTCCCGTACGGTTTGAAACACACGTTCAATTATTCTGCCCCATTGTTTTATTTCGTTATAATTGCAGCGTGAACGCGGTGTTCTGTTTATTTATTTATTTAATTTATGTTTCTTTTGAATTGTTGTTCTTTATTATTCTTGTCAACTCACCTTTTTTCTGAAGTGTCTTTCTAGACGCACCATACTGTCACACTTTCTCATGAAGTACTGTGCTCACCTCAGCGGCAACCCTCGCAATGTGCATGGGGCTGTGCGTTGATTGGCTGTTTGACACCCCTCCTTCCTTCTGGAACGTTCGGCGCGCTGTCGTTATTACCACTATATATTCTCCGCATCGCCGTACTGCCGTGTCTGTCTTCACCTGCCCACGGCTGTCTGACCACTTCAGTTCAGCCTGCTCGGCGCATTGTTTACCAACACTGCTTGACCTGAAACTATCTACGTGGTATGCCTCACTGCTTGGGCTTTGTCGGGCTGAGCAGACCGGGGTCAACAACCTTCATCTAGTTAACAGCTTCGTCACTTAAATTCTCTACATCGCGGCACGATGGAATCGTAACTGCTCGCACCTTCTAACCAGGTCATTCCCAAGGAGGCCTGGCACTACTTGTTAAGTTTCGCTGGAGGAATTATCATCCATATCCTTTGGAAGCCACATCACGGCTCCTTGGAGTATACCTTCACTGGACTTCACGACCCGCTCTACGCGGGCCAGCCAATTCATGGTCTACTCTCAGACCTTGGATTCTTGATGAACTAACTTGCCCTGCACGGCATATCATCATCGCTTCCTGCTATTGTCAGCGGGGTCTCCACAGGATTATTTATGGAAGATACTCCCTGTGTCAAGTATCGAACTGGTGGTAACCAATCACTTATTTTACATAATACAAGGCCAAGCCTTTAAATTTTTTACTTGGTTGTCATGGATTTTTCTCTATGATTTTTTATCGAGTTGCCTGTTATTAGTCTTTCTTTATGTAATAAATTTTGGCAATTCATTTTCTTTTTCCTAGTCAATGCTACTTGCAAGTTGTTTTTGAGTTTCCTGGAGAAACAGGCATTTTGAATTGCCTCTTTTAAATAATCCTTTTAATGCAAATAATTGTTACTATTTATCTAAATATTTATAATTATCAAATAAATGTATCAACACGTGTCAAGTAACTTTTGGTCTCTTCCATATAGTCCTATTACAGTCCACTGTGTGCCCTAAACCTAATCCAATGCCATTTCCCAGTTGAGGTGATATCATGACAAAAAAAACCACCTTTCCATAGAGTTCACGATCATATGCTGACCATTGTTGTTGTGAAGGGGATAATTTGTGGCTGAAAAATGCTAATGGCTGCCAATTACCTCGTGTAGGTTGCTGAACAGATGCTCCTATTGCTGTCAAGGATGCATCTACCATTAGTGATAGCGGTGCCATTGGTGAAGGGTGCACGAGGAGGGTGGCGTTGGCAACTGCATCCTTCAGTTGCTTAAATGCTTGTTTGGTATCAGAGGTCCAAGGTAGTTTGTCTTTAGGTTTCGGGTTACCTTGCAAGAATCTGTTCATTGGGGCAGTGATGGCTGCTGCATTACGAATGAATCGCCGATAGAAATTAACTAATCCCATAAACCTACGGAAATCTTATACATTGATTGGTTTTGGAAAGTTTGTGATTGCTTCAACTCTACATGGAGGTGGACATATTCCATTTGAGTTCACCAAATAACCAAGGAACTGCACCTCGTCTGAGCCAAACACACATTTTACTGGATTAATCACTACTCCAAAGTCACGAAGTCTAGTGAATACCTGATGTAAGTGCTCGAGATGCTCGGTTTCGTTACGAGATGCAACCAATATGTCATCAATATCAACATAGCAGAAATCGAGATTACGAGTAACTTCATTCATGAAGCGTTGAAATGTCTGGGCAGCGTTACATAGGCCAAATGGCATGAATTTAAATTTATATAATCCAAACGGAGTGGTCACAGCAGTTTTGTGAATGTCTTCCTCTGCAATGGGAATATGGTGAAAAGCACGAACAAGGTCAATGGTGGAGAATACATGACGTCCATGAAGGTTGATGGCGAAGTCTTCAATATGTGGGACTGGGTAGGGATCAGGAATTGTGCGAGAGTTCAGCTGACGATAGTCACCACAAGGTCTCCACTGATTGTTCTTCTTTTGGACCATGTGCAGTGGGGATGACCAACAACTTGTAGATGGTCGACATATTCCTTGGGCTAGTATGAATTCAAACTCTCGTTTGGCAGTGTTATGTTTTTCAGGTGCCAACCGGCGTGGCCTTGATCGAATTGGTTGACCTGGAGTGGTAACAATATGATGAACAGTAGAATGTTGGGTTGTTGTAAAAGTTGAAGATGGGCGAGTAATTTCATTGAATTTACTAAGCAACAAGTGGTAGGGAGAATCGCCGACTACAGTTCTAATTGATGGGCAAGCGATGCAGCGGATATGACCATTACTGGTCAAGTTGGTCGTTGAATCAATGAGACGTCTATGACGAAGATCAGGGAGAATTCCGAAGTATGCGAGAAAGTAGGCTCCGCTGATGGGATGAGTAACATCGGCAACAATGAAACGCCACGTGGAATCACGGCGGAGGGAAAAATCAAGTTTCAGAACTATATGTCCGTAAGTCTTGATAGCTGTACCGTTTGCGGCAAAAAGTTGGTATTCTTCGAGGCTACGACGAGGAAGGCGAGCTGCAGGATAAACAGAAACGTCAGCTCCAGTGTCTATCAGGAAGGCAAATTTTGCTGATCGTTCGGTCATGAACAGACGACGATTCGAAGGTGTGGGGTCAGTTTCCGTCGCTACTGACTCTGGGAACTTGTTTCCCTGATTACATGCAGGGCGACATTGACGAGCATTAGAGCCAAACGTACGGTGAAACCAACAAGTGTCCCTGTTAACTGAATGTGATCGTGGAGAGCGATAACGGTATGGAGAACTACGTCTCGAAGCTGATCGGCTGAATCGAGTGTTTCTGGTTGACACCTCGGTAACTAGTTTCGCCAGTTCGTTCATTTGGAATTGCAATGACGCAATGATAGTAGGTTCGGAAGTAGATGTCATTATAGAGGTACTGGGTGTTGTCGGATATAGTTCAAGTAATCTATCGGCGATTTTTGCAAGCCCATCAAGATTTCCTCCTGAAACTGTGAGGATCTTCTCTACATCAGAAGGCAGGCGAGACATCCAAATGCTCTTAAGCATATCATCAGCCATGGTGGTACCGGCTGATGTTTTCAGACGGCGAAGGAGTTGAGATTGATTACGGTCTCCGAGTTCCTCGGTTCGCAGTAGCTTCTCTATTCGTTTTGCATCAGATTGTGACATGCGGTCGATTAACGCCTGCTTTATTGTGGCATACTTATTAGTAACTGGCGGCGACGATAACACGTCCTGAACTTCGATAGCTAATTTTTCACTCAAGCTAGCTACTACGTGGCTATATTTTGTAGCGTCTGCAGTTACGTTAGCTAAAATGAACTGACCTTCAAGTTGGGCAAACCAAAGTGCTGGATTTTCAGACCAAAACGGGGGTACCTTGACGGAAACGTGATGCACCGCTGGTTGATCGTTGAGTGCCATGACGTTAGGTGAATGATACTTATAAAGGACGGAATTATAACTAACACTGTAAATGATGTTCTCCAATATTTACTTCATATCACGTCGGGGTCACCAAATTGTAGCCGATTTATTATAGTATATCCTAAGAAGCAACAATACAATGACACAGAATCATAAAAGAAAATATATATACAGACAGAGCATATCGCTCTCTGGTGAGTCCTCCCAAGTACCAATCAATACCACCAAGAAGCGGCACCTCACTGTCAACAGACTCCATTATTAACACACTTAATGTAAACTGGAAGTAAGCGAGTTTAACGAATGATCCACAGACTCCATTATTAACACACACTACTACCCTGCACAAATTGTAAGTAAGCAAGCTTAACGAACGAACCCGCAAGTACAGAGATAGCAAGAATCACGTGAACGCTTCATGATCAACAAGTTGCAAGTCTTTCAGTATCACGCAGCTAGCGGGTAGGCTTCCCGCGTGGGGAACGGGGAGCGGGAGGTCCCCTCTGCTGCATGACGTCACGCACTCGCCGTCTCAGACTCTGTGCATATGCACTGAACAACATGATGACGTCATACACGCCGTAACCGTAACGTATAACGTTATACCCAAGCATAACGACGAAGTCGACAAGATCATTTGAAATGATAAAATAGACGAGATAACTGGCTAAAACAGTAGAATCCTTGGATCATACTCACTCCTGCAGAACTACTTGCGCTTTATTTCGAAAACTGGACTCAGCAAAAAATACCACGAGACAAAAATTATATGGCCAAAACCCATGTTCTCTACCGCCAAATCAACTATGGATAAACATAACAGAACGGAAGTAAGATATCTACTTAATGCAAGGAAACGTTTCGAACCACAGACATCTGAATTATATTCCCCATTCCAACTAAAAGAGATTATAGAAGCCATGAAGAGCATGAAATCAGGGAAACCATCAGGTATCGATGGGGGTCTACCCAGAATTCATGTTACACTATGGTCCTGCTACTATCAGATGGCTGACTAGTTTCTTCTCCGATATCTTAGAAACATTTAAATAATGTAATCTTAGAAACAGGTAATTTACCACCTATTTTTAAGAAAACCAAGATCATCGCTATACTTAAACCTAACAAAGAACATTCATAAGTTGAAAACTATCGTCCCATTGCATTCCTTAGTGTCACACTGAAGCACCTGGAAAGGTTAATTCATAACAGGATATCATCAGCTATTAACAAGGTTGTCCCTATAGAGCAAGCTGGTTTTAGACCAGGAAGGGGATGCGAGGAACAAGTGCTAGCAGTAACAACTCATATTGAAAATGGTTTTGAGAAGAAGATGATAAGTATGGGTGTCTTTCTAGATCTAACTGCTGCTTTATGATACTGTTTGGCGAGAAAAATTGCAACTAAAATTTATTAATGTCATACCTTGTAGAAAATTAACCATGCCAATAGGCAACATGCTGAATCATAGGTACTTCCAAGTGTTTTCTGAGATCTCTAAAAGTAGGATAGATAAAATAAATGATGGGAACCCCCAAGGTTCTGTGTTGGCCCCACTTCTTTTTAATATATACACCTATGATCTACCAGAAACCAAATCCATAAAATGTATATATGCTGATGATATTGCCTAGTTAACCCAGGGTGTAAGCTTCCCTGAAGTTGAAGCAACATTAACATCTGATCTGAAGAGCTGACAGAGTTCTTCAAACTTAATTCCCTGCGACTAAATCCTCAAAAGACTGTTGTATCAACATTCCATCTTCGGAACAAGTATGCAAATTACAAACCTACAGCTCACTTTGAAGCCCAAATTCTTTAATATTGCAGCAATCCTAAATACTGTGGTGTGACTAGATAGATCATTGACGTACAGAACCCATCTCAAGAACACGGCAGCTAAAATCAAATCCCGGAACAACATACTTCAGAAGTTAACTGGGACCCCTTGGGGTGCCAATGCAACATTACTCAGATCCACAGGTCTGGGGCTTTCTCGTACTCGGTCGCGGAATACAGTTGTTCTACCGGGCTTAACAGTGCTCACACCAAAACAGTTGACGCACAGCTCAATCAAACAATGCGCCTCATTACAGGATGCATTCGTTCTACTAATACTTGTAACTTATACAAATCTTGTGAGCTAGCCACCTCTGGTAGAGGGGCAATATGCTTGCTTAAAATGACATCCACACAAAGACCAGGACACCAACTACACAAAATTCACACTCTATTTATTTATCAAAATCAAGCTTCCATTACCTGCATCGGTTGTGCAGCATTAACAACAATTATTATTATTCTCCTCCACACTTTTTACAAACAACCACTTTATTTCTTCATAAAAGTATCAATTTACGGAACAGAGAGCATCACTTTTCACATAAAACCAGCTTCCATTTTTCCTGACAGCAACTACACAAAATCAACACTTCATGTGCCGATTGCATCTGCACACTTTCCTTGCCTGAACTTTTGCCAATCCTATTTCGTGAAAATAACTCTGGACACAGTTCTGAACCCAGGGGTCACTATAAACTGCATGGTCTTTAAAATCATGTTAACGACAATGGGAATATCATTAAAGACATTATTGTCGTCTGTGGCAAAAATTATGAACATTGATGTCCGGAATTCGCGGTCATACGAATTCAAACTTGTGAAGTGACCGTGTGACCAATGAACGCTAGGAATCTTCCCGCTCCTTAAATGCCAACCTAAAATTGGAACTGAAGTGTTTTCGGGCATTTGATATGCAAAGTACATTGGAAATTATGTTGTCCACCCTGACGAAACATTCGATAATTTCAATTGTTTATATAGTTCTAAATCTGCCACTGCATAACCTTGGCAGCACGACGTGTGTAGCGCGCATGCGCGGGGGCCGCTCTGGCGGGCTAGCGGATGGAGTGCATAGGTGACGCAGCACTCTCAAGATGACTTAAGTTGAAAGCAGACGTTGGGGCTCTGGGCTCCGGCCCATGGCCGGACTAGAAGGTAGGAGAAGATAGCAAACAACTGATTATTCCGAGACTTGATGCAAACATTTGGAAAATTATTTAATTTGAATTATTTCTCATATATTTAGATTTAATGATCATCGTGTCGTTGGTGATCTGTTGGACCACATAGGGAAACAAAGACTTTAGTTATGTTTTAAATAGCAAGCTTCCTTAAATTCAATGATTTAAATTTTAATTCTAACGGGCCAAACATTTGCGCAAATGATGGTTCCAACTTGTTAATATATTTTCTTATTAGCTTGCTACCAACTTATTAGTGTGGTCAACATCAGTTAGGTATAGTTTAAGGATTTTACTTATTTCTGTTTTCAAATTTAGCTCGAAGAACTTGTTTCTTTTGGTGGGAAAATGTTTTAATTACTGGTGACTGTCATTTGTTTCGTCACTAGTTTGTTTCCATTATTATTTGACTTCCTTAAGAAGTGGTTGGCATCATGGCCATACGTTTCGACGTATTCGTTAATCGCTCCGTCTAAAAGTTGATATTTTGCGGTTTTTTGAGACCTGAATGATTTAATTCTGGAAGAAGTCGTGCATTTATGTATTAACGTGTTGTGGAATAAGTAATTTTTTGGTGGAAGCCTATTTTCGAGAGATTTTCGCTGTTTTGTGTTCATGCTTGAAGCATGGTGATAGCGTCTGTTGTGACGCCATCTTGGCAAAGTTTGCATTTTATAATTTCAAATTAGCTTAACTAATTATATTGTTACCTTGTGCAAGTTTTCCATTTGCCAAAAGAGTGCCCGTGTGTGATTTGGGTGAAATTAAATTTCATTTGAGGTTCGGTAGAATCTTTTTAGTTTTGTATTTGGCAAATATGCAAATGGACCGCGTGGTCACAAGCCACAGAGGGTACTTATGTACGCTGCCTCGTAAGTTGGTTGACTTAGTCTGGTTTTGTTTCGGTTCAATTAATTTTATTTTGTTTTCCTATTCTTTGGTTCTCTTTCTTATCGTGGTATCCCGCGCGTACTTGGCCTAGCCATATTTTATTAGTAAGGGGTTCGTCCAACAATTTTCGTAGGAGGGTGTTCATTTGATTTGTTCAACTGTTAAACCTGTACTTGTTTTGTTTGTCAATATATTTTCATATTTTTAAAATCTTGTTTGGGCTACGTTATTCTTCGAGCGACCACCCAGCCACGGCTCTGGAAGGTTGGTCTTCCCTCCACTCAACGAGCATTGTCTCGCAAACCCTTTCGGGGGTGTCTCGCCTGAATAATTTATTTATATGGGACACTTCACACTGCACCCGTTAATCCGAGGTATACGACGACCCATCTGCCATTACATCGCATACCTGGCATCCCAGGCCAGAGTGGAGTTAAATGAACATGAAATAAAATAAGGAATGTGTCGGAAATTCAGTTGAAATATCACAAAAGCAGAGGGTAATACGAGATAAAGTATCTCTAGTGTCGTTGCGGGCTTAAATTTAGTCACAATAGCAAATAGAAATGGGCGCCATCAACTGAATCCCTAACAAACCACATCCTTTCTGGTTAAGCCTTAATCGTGGCAAAGGAAAGGATTGGGAAAACAACATCATCATCAGATCACAACTAAGATAAAAACATAATTTATTTGAACTTGAACGGTCAGACAGAAACAAACATAAACATGCCTAAGAGTATGGTCGAATATAACAGTTATGATGTTATAGTCCTCACAAATCGAACCATCTCCGCACTAAATAAAATATTTTCGTCCACATGAAAAACAAAAATAACTAGAGTTCGCTTGAGTTCTCAGGGCCACCGTAGCACTATGTCTTTTCGTCACTGACGTTTCGTGATCCCTGAGACCTAACTTTTGTTAATGTAACATCAGGAATGTGGATGTAATGAAATGTCAATCTGTCTAGCACACAAAATATCATAATAACACTAATATTCAAATATTCAATCATTTATGGCTCAAATGGCATTGATCAATATGTTGGAAATCCCAACAATCACTCCTAAAAATTAATAACAAATGTATACACAATATTTACATCACCTCTAACCACTACTCGGTTGTGAATCGAAAAATCTTCACTAATCATCTGTTATCATCGTCATTATCATGTCAAAATAATTAAATGCTTCTCACATCCGCTATCATTCAGTTATTTGTTATACTCAAATCAGAATTATTAATTCATTATCATCAGATCATTTAAATAATTATTATATTCGTCAACTCATTAAATCATTTGTAAATCACGCACACACTCTTATTTCATCATCTCATTTAAATCAAATTATCTCAATCCATCCATTTAAATTATTTAATTCATCAATTTAAGTTGAATTCATCAGTTTATTTAAATCATATAACTTATTTAAATTAATTTAAATTTATTTAAATGTATTTTATCAGCTCCTTTAATTAATTATCATTATTTAACCCATCTATTTATCAGCTGTTTAATCAGCTATTTATTTATTTATTTAATTTATCGGGTCAGATCATTAATATGTATAAACTTCAGATAATAATTCTATACATTATTATTATCATTATTAGAAAATCTTGGATTATCAAAAAAAAGATATTTATTTATTTAATTTCCTCAAAATGTTTAATATTGGTTATAGAACGTTGTCTTAAAAATCTACCAGTTCCAAGCTATACCTCATACTTAATTATCATGCCAAAATAATACGTTGCCTCTACAAAATCACGTTGGATCTCACCATCCAAAACTTCACTATTTAAATTCACTTTGTCAAATATCACATTTGAACACCATTATTATTTCACATAACACCACAATTATTCAGCAAACAGCATGAATTTCAAAAATACGCTAGACTGGGTTCGACGACCTCATGTCTGCTTCAAAACTTTCATTGGCAATATTATAAACCTTCTCCTGGCAACCTCACAAACTCCGATCAAAAATACTTCAACTCATCATGTAGCATGATCCATAAAAAATATAACTGGCTTCAGAGGTTAACGAATATAACCTACAAGAACTGTAATTAATATTGTCATGTCCAGACAACTTCTTAAACAATAGGAAAATTACCATAGTAATCGTAATCCAATTCAAGATTTGGTTTAATTCAGAGTATAAAATCTCTGTTAAGATCCTCAAAATTTACTTCAAAAAGAACACCAATGTGTTATATTAACTCACATCAAAAATATCTGATCATTATCTGCCTGTAAATAAATTCTGATAATAAATAACTCGTCTTACAAGACTCAATTACTTGAAATCCTTCTCAAAGTTAAGAAATCACTCACAAAGAGTATCAGAAATATTAACTGTTAAATGAATATACTCTCAAAAGAGTACTGCAACAAACTATTGGATTGGCAAGACAAGAATTATAAAGTGTAACCCTGCTGACATTTATTTTTAAATTATTTAACAAAGATCAACTAATATGCGACTGGTAGTTTATTGTTTAATCCTCTTACGATCATAATTACCCTCGGATGATAATATGTGACCCTAAAGCGGCGGGTAAGGTGCATACCACCACACAGCTACGCTAGGTAACAGGCCCCACCTCCATAGATTCAGATGAAAAATCCCTAACACGACAGGTAAGGTGTGTACCACCACTCAGCTACGCAAGGTAACAGGCCCCGTCTCCGTAGACTGATGAATGAGTGTATATGATTGGAATCAACAATATTCTACTTGTCACATAAAAGCAATATATATACTCGCTTGAGCGAATAAGATTTAACATCACCAAACAATCCAATAAAAGAAAAAAATCCCTGCTGATGAACTCCACATACTCGCTAGTATGCAATGAACTGACGAAAATCCAAACTATCCAATTGCAGATCACGAGTTTCGAAACACTCGCTAAAACTATCCATAATCAAAAGTACTATCATCACAGAAAAATATAAAGATCAAAATCCTGCTTAATAAAGTCAATCAATAGTGAAAACGTTGGATAAATGTGCCTGCCATGTCATATGGTAACACCATATTTTAGCAAACGAAGTAGTAAAACATTCAAGCCGTGTCGAAAAATAACACTCCTATACAAAATACAAGTGTGCCCAGTGTTCATGTAAAAATCATATCAGTAATGCCATAGCTCTCACAATACCTTCATATTCAAGATGTTAATAAAATATTCAAAGATCGTCGGTAATCCAAGTGTTCGTAACAGATTTCTCTTAAGGTAGACGAAAACGCTGTATTAATCACTGAACTAACACCTGACTCCATCCAAGTGAACATGATGTTGTAGTAATCCTCTCCGTTTGGAACCGAATCCATCGCTCTGAGCTGCCATCACGCCTAGCACGACATGATGAAATGAAGGACATCCATCACGGATATTGTCCAATATTTTCCACAAAAGTTCGAATGAACTGAGTACCCCATTCTCTCTTCTGATGTGTTACGCCACTGTTCAATAAAATGTTCGATCGACATCCATTAATAATGTTCGTCTTCACTATGATCGAATTACACTGGTAGAAAATTGTAACTTCAAAAAGTGTACTTATTTATCAGCGTTCGTTGTTAATAAATTTCATAAATGTTCATGATGTATAACTGTTATAATGCACATGCCAGTATTCATAAAGTGCATAAGATCACACGTCCTAATTGGCAAAATGCAGCAATGTTTGAACGGCCCCATGGTCGCTTTAAACATGCCCTGTTCAAACACATTATAAAGTATGCTGTAACATCGTTGAAATAATTTTAAGTCCATCTGACTATCCGTAGAAAAGTGTGTAATTGTAACTGTACTGAACGACTGGACTGCTGAAATCCAAGTCCAACCATCTCAAACTTGAAAAATGTCAGAGTATAATGTTCAACTCGTTGACTACCAAACTGTAACAAAATGTCGCCCAAAGCACGACAAGTTTTGCTTCACTGTCTATGTGTAACATGAAGTTAAACACTGGCCTCATTTTACTGCTTCAATACGCGGTTATTCATAGTGAATGTAGTCGAGATAATGTTCCTCATTCCCAGTGGATTACTGCGCGTTACTACGGTATGTTATAAGCTTGTAAAAGCGTTGTTGTTTAACATATAAGTGAATGGATTTCCAATGTTGAAACTAGCACGTTTCCTACTGCCGGCTCCCTGCCTAAAGCTCACGGCCACCTCGATTCGACCTTCGGTCAGCCTTTGCTACAATACCGAGCTCA
This sequence comes from Meconema thalassinum, assembly GCA_946902985.2. NCBI lineage: Eukaryota > Metazoa > Arthropoda > Insecta > Orthoptera > Tettigoniidae > Meconema > Meconema thalassinum. Next base: position 302,810,967 of record OX336393.1, read on the forward strand.
TAAAATCACACTGCTGGCTTCGCTTAGCGATTCTTCCCTGCATGTGTAAGTCACCGTACTGCACTGCGTTATGAATTGTCGCGTTCCCGACTTGTTGCTTGCACATAATGCAACAGAACAACTGATGAACTGATTCCTTGTCACTGCGTGCGGCCACACCACCTTGACCTAGCACGTGACTTCTCATCCCTTCCGCTGTCTTCCTCTGACGGCACAGATCTAACCTCGGCCCCTATCTTCTGTTATAAAGCCATTATATTAACTTAAGGAGTTATCCACCTTTTTTACAAGTTATTATTAATAATATTCCTTGTTATTTCTTTCTCTTCTGAGGTTAGATAAGACTTTATTTCCAATTAATCTTCACAAACATCCATTATTTCTCCCATGATTCCTTGCGTTTGAGTGGCTCCTTCTCCCTCAGTCTCATACGTCATTTCCTTCAATTCCTCCTACTCGATCTGAGCGCTATCTTTTCTTCTTGACCACAAATCTCAACTACGGCTCTACAACAACTGGCGTAGCCGATAGCCTCAACTAGGTATCGGGTACAACACTAAGAGTAATTCAATCCATCTTCAAACAAACTAGGTCTCATACAAAATTTCTTTTATCTCCAACTAGCCTCCATCTTGCCTGAATTCTCCACTCACAACAGCTGATTTCCATGACAACCTCACCATGCCAAGGAACCTTTTGTCAATCTGCCAAGGCCACCTGGTTATTTTGCACAGCCACCTACCAGCAATAGCCAGACCACCGCCGAGAATCACTATGGCCGAAACACATAAGACATTCTGCGGTGGTCTACCATTGTGGCCACGGCTGGCAACCCGATAAAAGCAAAATATTGTGAGGTTTGAAACCATTTTTCAGTATTGCCTAAGTAAACAAAAGTTTGGTGCTTTTCAGTCGGTCAACACGAATATACCCAAATAGAGCTGGGTTATGCCCTAATCCTGAAATAAATTACATGAGATTAATAAATGCACTAGGATGACCAGTTTCGATCGTCAAGCGATCATCATCAGATCCATTACACTTAGGCTATAACATCTATGTTTGAGAATACAAGTGAAAAATATATACAATATGTACAATTATTTAGTTGCAGTGTTGGTAATGCAACTGTCGGTGTATGCTAAATGTAGTATATCTAATTTTAGGTGAACATCTAAAATGGTGATAAAAATCCGGAATTTTTCTGTTTGGGGTGACTATATGCTTATACAAAATCAACTATAGTTATACTGTAATAATACAGGCTGATACTTATCCGGTTGTCTCCCTAATTTGACCTTTAATTGGTTTCGTGTTCACTCTGGCACCAGTTATGGTCGACTAACCCGGGTGTTAACTGGGCGGAAATGTTTTTTCCCTTTCTCCCCCTTTTGTCCCTACATTCTTTCTGAGGTCAGTGCCATGTTTATTTGTGTGATGTTGCCAAATCTAGATAAGAATGTATGTTATTGAACACAGAAAGATCTACAACTATTAAAGACCGTGGAACTATCTTCGCCACGCGTGAACCTAAAGTCATTCAACTAAGTGGTACACGGTCTATTGAAGACGTACTGGCACCTTTAATACTGCCGCACATACCGGCCTAGGTTTATTGCAGAAAAAGTACATAGTACACCTGATCCAAATAACATTTACCTATAACCACCGCTATTTTTCCCCCTTTTTATCTAGCTTGGCTGTATCGATAAATTGTGTCTTGTTTTCGACAGGGTGTGTTTTTAGTAGAGTGAAAAGGGGTGAACTCTCCATAAAAGTGTGTTCATTTATATTGTTGGGATTGTTTTGTTTGGCTAGGTGAATATGGATTGCTTCCTTTATGTCGAGAGGTCTGCGTTTCGATTCGTGATGAATTATTTTTAGGTCAGTCTCGATTTTAGTAAAGCTGTGCCCCGTGTCACACATATGTTCGCACACCGCTGAATGTGTTCCGTATCTTATCGCATTCCTATGTTTATTATAACGTGTATCTACTCGTCTTCCGCTCTGTCCAATGTAATTAGCTTGGCAACCAGTGTCTTGGCATGTAATAGAATACACCCCTGACTTTGAATACGGGTCTTGGTTATTTAGATTACTATTTTGCAGGTGCTCCCGGCCGTATTATTCGTTGTGAATGCTATTTTTATGCCTGGCTTTTAGAATAGATTAGTGATTTTATATGTGTTCGCTTTCACATAGTTGGAGAGTGCAAATTTTTTCTCATTAATGTCCGGTTTTGGAATCATTTTATCTTTATTTTTATGTTTTGCTACAATTTGGTCTATTTTGCTTGGCGGGAAATTGTTTTCCTTTGCTATTTGTTTAATGGTTCTTATTTCCTTATTATAAATGTCTTTTGACATGGGTATGTTTAAAACCCTGTGCACCATTGAATTGAACCCCGCTAATGTATGCGTACTGGGGTGATTAGACTGGTTGTCGATTGCATGCGCGGTTTGTGTGGCTTTTCGGAATATGGTATATGAAAGCTCGTTGTCTTTAAGTTCAATAGTTATGTTGAGATAATTTATTTTTCGATCTGTTTCGGATTCCTTAGTGAATTTGATTGAGTGATGTAGGCTATTAATAGATTGGAGAATTGTTTCTTAGCTTCTTAATTCAGTATCGTAGATGCAAATTACATCATCTACGTATCTTTTCCATATTACTATTCCCTTTGTTGAAGTCTTTTCTAAGAATTTATTTTCTAGTGCATTAATGAAGTTGTCAGCGATTAGTCCGCTTAGTGGTGATACCATCGCTAAGCCTTCTGTTTGTGTGTACATTTTATTGTCGAATTGAAACACGTTTTGGCTGAGGACGACCCTCAGTAATCTCATAATCTCTTCCGTTTCTTTTGCCGAATTGTTGGATTTTAAGTTATTTTCAATAGTGTTGATTGCATCATTAATAGGAATATTGGTGTACATGTTAGTTACATCGAAAGATACAATCCTCATGCTAGGTTTCATTTGTAGGGTGTTCAGTGCTGTTACTAATTCCGTTGTGTTCTTTACAGAGTTGCTTTTGTCGATGGAGAGGTGGAGTTTTAAAATGTTTAGTAACTCTTTGCTGATTTTGTAATTAGGCGCATTCCTACAATTGACTATTGGTCTCATTGGGCACTCTTTTTTGTGTATTTTTGGATGTCCCCTCAATGACGGTATTTTCGGGTTCTTGTTTATTAGTTTTGATTTTTCAGCTTTGTTCAATATGTATTCTGTTTCTTTTTTGGAATTTGTTTGTGGGGTATTTTGCTAATTCCTGTACCGCGTACCGTGTACCGCTTAGTTGAATGACTTTAGGTTCACGAGTGGCGAAGATAGTTCCACGGTCTTTAATAGTTGTAGATCTTTCTGTATTCAATAACATACATTCTTATCTAGATTTGGCAACGTCACACAAATAAACATGGCAATGATCTCAGAAAGAACGTAGGAACAAAACGGGGAGAAAGGGAAAAACCAGTTCCGCCTAGTTAACACCCGGGTTAGTCGACCATAACTGGTGCCAGAGTGAACACGAAACTGATTGAAGGTCCAGTTAGGGAGACAACCGGATAAGTATCAGCCTGTATTATTACAGTATAACCATAGTTGATTTTGTATAACCATATAATCACTCCAAACAGACAAATTTCAGATTTTTATCACCATTTTAGAAGTTCACCTAACATTAGATATCCTACATTTAGCATACACCGACAGTTGCATTACCAACACTGCAACTAAATAATTGTACATATTGTATATATTTTTCACCTGTATTCTCAAACATAGATGTTATAGCCTAAATGTAATAGATCTGATGATGATCGCTTGACGATCGAAATTGGTCATCCTAGTGCATTTATTAATCTCATGTAATTTAATTCAGGATTAGGGCATAACTCAGCTCTATTTGGGTACATTCGTGTTGACCGACTGAAAAGCACCAAACTTTTGTAAAAAAAACTAAATAAATTAACAGAAAAAAACAAGAAGCAGTCTCTGTAACCCACAAATGTTAGGTTACAACCAGGTGAGTTAGCCGTGGTCGTTACGGCATGACTGCTGGCAGTCGCTCACATGCGGGAGGCGAGGAGGTTCGAATCCCCCCACCGGCAACCTTGAAGATGGTCTTCTGTGGTTTCCCATCTTCCTTCCAGGCAAATGCCGGGGTTGGTCCCTAACTATAGGCCACAGCCGCTACCTTCCAACTTCTCGTCCTTCCATTCCAACTTTCCTCCCCAACGGTACTTGTAGCTTACCCACTGGGTGTCCGTCTTGAAGCAGCTACAAAACTGGCGAGCTGAACATGTCCTCGGACACTCCCGGCACTAAAAGCCATACGCTAAAAATAAAAAATAAGCCTTTTTTTTCATAAAATGAAAATAGGCTAATAAATTATGGTGGGCCAGATTGTTGGTGCTCGAGGGCCGGTGTTGGCCCGCGGGTCGTAGTTTGGAGACCCCTGAACTAGAGGGAGGCACTGCGGAAGACGGCAGCAAGATAATTAGCCATACGCTAAAAAATAAAAATAAAATAAAAATAAAAAAGTTAGGTTACAGAAACGCCCCCTTGAGAGAGACATTCTAACTGAAGGATAGAAATTTACTATCAACCCTCAGACAAAAACATAAATTAAAAAGGAATACAAAAAAGCAAATACTAAAACAAAATTCACAAACTGAACAAATATGCATGATAGTCAGAAGAACCATTGGCACTATCATCACAGAAACAATTATTCTAGGTTCACCAGAGACACCAGTATGAATATTTTCTTCTGATAGAGTAGCCGAAGCTATATGATCGAGTCTATCAGACATTCCTGCAACATCGGAAAAATCCGACAACAATATCATGGTCAGAAGAAATAGCAGAATCGTCATCAGACCTGTCTGTGCCGTCATCATAATCATCTTTGTCTTCATCATCATCGAGTCTTTTCCTTCTTCTTCTATCTCTTCTTTTGGTCTGTCTCCTTCCGCATCGTCTCCTTCTGCAGGTGCTTCTCTTGCTTCAATCTTGGCTGCCTCTTTCTTCTGTTCCAGTTTCTTCTGCTTCTTCCTTTCCTTCTTGTGTTCCATGCTGCCCTCTGATGGCAGGGGAACTTGGTCCACAATCTCCACCTCCACCTTCTGTTCTTCTTGGTCGGCAGTGGCTTGCTGCTGCTTGGTCTTGCTGGGCCGTATCCTGATGCCGGGTCGAGAAAGCTTGCGGTCGTCCGACGCAGGCAGCTCCATGCCTAGGGCCAAGCGAGCCTGCAGCAGGGCCAGAGCACGCGCACGGTCTGTCTTCTGCGTGTGCGTCATCCACTTGTCTTCAGCCTTCAGTCCTTCCGTCCTCTTCTTTTTCTCCACTCTCCCTTCCTGCTTCTCTTTCCTTATCTTCCTCATCTGCCTTATCTTGCTCAGCAAATCTTTTCTTCTCATCTTTTCTATTCTCTTTGCCTTTATCCCTTTCATCTTCTCCTTTTTCTTTTTCTGATCTTTCACTCTCTTATCTCGATCTGCTTGACATCTCTTCCTCTTCTTACTCCTTCTCTTTGCCTTCCATCTGGTCCATTTCTTCCTCCAACTTGTTCTCCTGTGTATCCTCATCTTTCTCCTCCTACGCTTCTTCACGTTATGTCCTATCTCATCTTTTTCCTTGTCTTCAGTTTTATTCTTCTCCTCCATTTGACGTCCTCTTTTGTAACGTCGGCGGCGACCTCTGTGTCTACCTCCGCAACTGCTCTCTCTGCTTCGCCTGCTAGGGTCTCTCCGATATATACCTCTACAACCTCGCCTTATCTTTTCCACTTCTTGATTATTTTTTTCACGCCCCCTAGCATCACGTACATCACTAATCTCCCCCTCTTCCTCTACAGACACGCTCTCAGATTCGACTATTTCAACTTTCTCTTGTACAATGCATATGCTAGCCCCTTGCGCTTTGACCTTGTCAAGCTTCTCAGACATATGCTCACTGACCTCATCAAGGACCTCACCAAGCTTCCTTGACCTTATCTTTTCCACTTCTTCACGCCCCCTAGCATCACGTACTTCACATTTCTTCTCCTTTTTCTCCTCCTTCACAGACACACTCACAAATTCCACCATTTCAACTTTCTCTTCAACATCACATATGATCTCCACTCTCTGTTCTTCTAACTTCCCTTTCTCTTCCTCCTTCATAGCTACACGCTCAGATTCTAGCATCTCAACTTTCTCTTCTGCGATGCATGGTCTAGCCACGTGATTTTTGACCTCATCAAGCTTCTCCATCAACTTCTCTTTAAAACCAGCCATCCGGGAGGCAATCCTCTCCTCCATCCCTTCGTACTTTTCATAGGGGAGCAGAAGCGTCTTCAGCATGGACATCATTGAAACTTCCTTATTTCTACCGCCTTCGGCCATCCCCACTCCTGTCTTTGTGTGATTCATTTTATTCTTGCTTTAACGTTGGGCGTCATTGTAACTTATATAAATCTTGTGAGCTAGCCACTTCAGGAAGTGGGGCAATATGCTTGCTTAAATTGACATACACACAAAGACCAGGACACCAACTACATAACATTCACACTCTATTTATTTATCAAAAACAAGCTTCCATTACCTGCATCTGTTGTGCAGCATTAACAACAAATATTATTCTTCTCCTCCACACTTTTTACAAACAACCTCTTTATTTCTTCATAAAAGTATCAATTTCCGGACCAGAGAGCATCACTTTTTACATAAAACCATCCTCCATTTTTCCTGACAGCAACTACACAAAATCAACACTTCTCACTAAGAGTAATTCAATCCATCATCAAAAAAACTAGATTTCATACACAATTTACTTTTATCTCAAACTAGCCTCCATCTTGCCTGAATTCCTCACTCACAACAGCTGATTTCCATGACAACCTCACTATGCCAAGGAACCTTTAGCCAATCTGCCAAGGCCAACTGGTTATTTTGCACAGCCACCTACCAGCAATAGCTAGACAACCGCCGAGAATATCTATGGCCAAAACACATAAGATATTCTGCGGTGGTCTACCATTGTGGCCACGGCTGGCAACCCGATAAAAACAAAATAACTAAATAAATTAATAGAAAAAACAAGAAGGAGTCTCTGTAACCCACAAATTTTAGGTTGCATACTCAATGTTTACCGGTTCTAAGTAACATTTGCCTACAACATTAAAAAATATGTCAGTCGTCGCTGAACACCCACAAAAGAATCAACTCAAATACACTATTACCAATACACGCAGAACTTCCTGTCCAGACACCCGTCGTTGTGAACAGCAGATAGCTTGCTGACATACAACTTCAATATCAAAATTGCCTGGATTAATCAATGGCGGAAACAAACTTCACTGGTACACCATGGATTAATTATTAATCCCTGGGAAATATCTTCAGGGTTTCACCTATCTAGGCGTCACTGGTGCTTGTTGAACCGGATTAGAACTGGCCAAGGCAGGTGTGGAGGTGTACTACATCAATGGGGTTGGAAGTCCTCTCCAAATTGCGATTGTGGAGAAAAGAAGCAGACTATAGATCACATAATGCTTGATTGTCCCCTCAGAGCCTTCAGTGGTACACTGGACGATCTACACAGGCTACCTCAAGAGGCTGTTGACTGGCTTCTCCATTTGGATCTGCAGCTGTAAATTAATCAATTCAGACTACGAACTTGAGATTATGTATTACTGTATATATTGTAACGTGTCGCCGCGGGCCAGACAGGCAGCTCTCGAGGAGAGGGGCAGTGCGGAGAATCTACCAACCGGCGAGACAGTTCCCAGGCACGCACCCCTCTCGGCCCCCTCCCAAGGCTGCCACAATAACAAAGCCTCTGTGAGGCATCGCAAGCCGGCCAGAGAATACGCGAATCGACTGGATTAAGAACCAACGAGAACATATTCGATACTGCAAGATGGAGGCGTACCTAGAATCTTCCAGGCCAGGGGCCGAATGCATATAATTATACCAACGAGGTGCGGCAGGAGTCAGTCTGAGTCGGAGAGCAGTGAAGAGTGAATACTCTAAGGGGTGTCAGTCAGTGAGTGCAGAGCAGTGCAGCGACTTACTACCGGACGTCTGCTGTAAGAGAGTGGAAGCCTATCTGCCAGGGCGCAACATTGAGTCAGGACTGTGAATGCTTGGTGACGTCGCAGTGCATCGTGAAAGACGTGGTCGAGGATCCGAGTTCGACACGGGATGAGCAATAGCGCACAAGAAGCATCAAGAGGTCTCTGGTACGGTAATAAATGAAGTGGCAGATGCCAGGCTGAAGAGGATTTGTGTAGACTGTACGTGTAAGTGTAAGCTGTGACACTGTGACGACTCACAGACGGAGTGCAGATAAAACAATGTTAAGATAAATATAGAGTTCGTGGCAGTTGAGTCTGAGTTCAAGACAGATCTTAGTGAGGAGTCGAGTTGCAGATACAGCTGCGTGCAGCGTGGAGAGCGACAGTGTGGAAATAAATGTATATCGAATACAGTGGTTTGGAAATAAATGTGAAAATAAAAATTGACTGCAAGAGACACTTTCTTGCAGAGTAAAGTGTAAATCTGTAAATAAATTGTGACTAGTAGTTTGTATGAAGTGAGACTCAGTGTGTGTGTGTGCGAGTGAGTAGGCCTAATTTGTATTAATGTTAATTAGTGTAAGTTATATTAGTGTAAATAAAGAATTAGTGCACTATAAGTCTGACCAGTTATTTTACGAACCCTAAAAACATAACAATATTTGTAAATAACTATGTATCACTTCTGTAACCCCCCCAATACGACACCGACCAAGCAAGCAAATCAAGGTAGACAACCAGATGACAGTGTTGCCATGCCTGCAGGAATAAGAGGAAAACACAAGCATTTTCTACGGTCAGTTCCGCTGGGTGGTACTCTTCTCCTACCCCAATCCTACGAAGTTGACCCGAAGAAAACTAACCCACAGGACCGAGACTGGAAGAAGGATACTAGACAGAGTCAGAGAGTGGACGGGGACCCTAAACGAGGCCGTGTTGGGGAAAGGTGCCTAAAGATAGTTCGCTAAGAAATGAAAGGGAGTCTGTGAAACAACAATGTATTAAAGATAATTCAAATACAAAGAAACGAACAAAAGAAACCTTAAACTAATATGCCCAATTACATTTAAATGTAGATAAGGGGTTATATAATTTAGTACAGAAATATAGTTGCCAGGATACAATATTTAATCATACACGGAGACCCCCCAATATGCAAATATTTGGAGACATCAAAGCAAGGCACAAAAACTTAACCTACACTGAAAAACACAACAAAATTAACCCCCTACCCCCGGTTCCCAACATACATTCACAGAAAACCCTAGGATACCGTTCTCAAGTAAAGCAGAATTACGTCAATGAAAAAAAAAGCAACAAGAAAAGAAGGCAAACAAGAACTACAGGCAGATCCTAACCTGACCAAAACAAATTCCCCCTCCCTTAATTTATCAAAAAAAAAAGGAACAGGAAGCCAAAGTCACCCAAAACCCAGCAGAAAGAGGCAGAAAAAAGGCATGACAGGGGAAAGTAAGTCTCTCCCCGAGAGGGAACCAAACACGCAACAAAACACCCTTTCAAACAAGCTCCGTCAGAAATAAAAGACGAAAGTCCCTGACCACACCTCCCGAGAAAACGCACATAAATATACCCCCCACAAATTCCATCTTGACACAATAATCGCTCTCGGACAACAAGCAAACCAGAAAAAGATTTACCTTATTCAAAACCAATACCCGACACTCAAAATGCCAAGCCGAAGGAACGGCAATAACCTTTGAATCCCAAAATAAAATTTAAACCCGTCGAGGACCAGAATAATACCCCCTCTCCCCAAATAAAATAAAATAAAATAAAATAAAATACAACTGAAATGTAGAACTCTAGGTGGACCGAAGGTAAAGAACAAATGAGGAAAATAAAACTTGACACCTCATGGGATATGCACGCGGTCAAAAACCAAACATAACCTAAAACCTTCGCCACGAGACGATCAAAAACCCACGTTATAATTTATTAAAGTAAAAAAACTTTAAAATAACTTCAGTTCCAAATAAACATAACTAAACCGCGTGCATCCAACCCCTTTTGATTAAACTGTTTCTCACGTGACACATTTTCAAATTCCCGTCCAGTCGACATTGCCCACCTTATTTTCCTTTTATTTTAAGTTTCTATAAAAACTCTCTTCCAGTCTATTACCAGTCCAGACGTACCTTGACACCTTCTTGCATTTTGGAGAGGGATCCGACCAAGTCTCGCGGTTTGTCCCTCTCGAGACCAACTTTTCAACACAACTTCCTCCTAAAAGCGTTCACAAGACAATATCACAGCTTTTCGCGCGTCATTACTTACGCTGCGCCGTTACACAATCTTACCGCCACAGCATTTGTCGGTATATTTAAAAACATATGGGATTTTCCAGAGTCCCCCTTGAAGTTCAGTTGGAGTGGTTTTCCGCCACCACGATTATTTTTAATTAGCGCTGAATGACGAGTTATCACTGTCTCTTATTAAAGTTTTGTTTTTTCAAATGTGCCATTGTCAGCAGATGACAATTGTTGAATTTTGACATTAAAGTTTCTTTTTTTATTTGATTAATTTTCCGAAGGCATGAACGTCCAAATAAATACAGGTTTTTTAAAATTCTTTGTCGCCACTCCGCCATCAGTGGCGTACCACTTCTTCCGGTAGATGGTACAACTTCATCATACGATAAATAAATTAAATTTAAAATACTGACATCACCTTCAACGCAAACAATATTCACACAATCGACCAGATTAGCTAAGCATCAGAACGATGACTAGACACGGGTAGGACATTACGAGTATGGTTAAACAGATACACGATTTTTGCACGAAGCTTTTCATATTGCATTTCAATAGGATCATCACCACCAATAAAATTCACAACGTTTAGAATAGAATATACAGAAGTAACAATCATGGACTTAATCTCTTGAAACCCCTTGGCATCAAGTGAAGGTGGCAGAACGATGACATCAACAGCAGCTGCAGAAAGAAGAAGTTTACCCTGATCATCCACTCAGGAACACTCAAGATTCGGTCTACTCAACTCGTACAAAATTTCCTCAGATGATGAGTATTTCACATTCGGTACAGGTCAAGCTATTCCACATTAAATTGGAAAACAATTTAAGAATTTGAATACATACATACGTATACACATTCGTTACAATCTTTTTCACCCTTTTCAAGTACTGTCAACCAATGCTTCAAAACGTATAACCCCTGAAAATCTCATCAATGAACCTATGTTCAATTATTATTATTATTAATAATAATTCATTTTATTAATCCCTTAACGAGTCAAGGACTCATATACAAAGGAATCGTACGGTTTTATCTTGTTGGCGACAAATTACAATTCAATATTTAGTTTACAAAGTTATCAGTATGAAAATATATACAACATTTTGTAGTTTTTATAAGTTTTTGTACACAATTTAGTCTTCTTTTGTCTTCTCAGATTTTTGAATTTCTTCAAACTGATATTTTATAATCATTCCACATAAACTGTTTTAGCCTCCTTTTAAAGATTGGTAGGCTAGGTGCAATTTTTATATTTTCTGGTAGTCTATTGAACTTTCCAAAGCACTATACTTAATGCTATTTCTGCCATATTGTTTGGAATTGATATGGAAAAGTGAAATGTCATCTGCATGTCTAGTTTTGTAAGCGTGTAAATCAGATTGTTTAGTGAAGTTTAAATTTGTGTGGATACCTTTGTGTAGGATTTGGTACATCAGGACATTTGATTTGATTTCTGCATTTAGGGCTACTGGCTGAATTTTACTCGTAATATAAAGGTGTTTGGTTGGTGTTAAAAAAGGGTAGTTATAAATATTTCTTATGGCTCTATTCTGAATTACCTCAATTTCCTTTTTAGGTAATTTGAGCATTTTATCCAAATTGTATTCAAATATTGTAAAAGGCTATGGATTAAGGAAAAATACACTTTCCTGAGTAGATATTTTGGGATATAGTAGCTCAAATTTTTTATCATCCCAGCAGCAGGTGATATTTTTTTAACTAATGCATCAATGTGCTGTTGTCAGGAGAGGTTTTCGTCTATTATCAGGCCTAGGTATTTGACAGATGAGACCCTTTTAGCTGCCTTTCCATTCAGCATTATATTCTGAGTGATGTCTAACTTTGTTCTACGCTTAGATATTATTAAATAATTTGTTTTATCTTCATTTATTTTTAATTTATTTGACTGGGTCCAGCCAAGTATTGTATTCATGTCCTCCTGCATGAGTGTAATCAGCGTGTTGGTGGAGTATGCATTGTAAAATATGCTTAAGTCATCTGCAAACAACGTTATATTACCATGAAAACTGAGTGTTGCTATGTCATTAATATATACTAAGAAGAGGGAAGGACCCAGTATTGATCCTTGGGGCACACCATGGGTAATATTTACTTCCTCACTTCTGTAGCCATTTATTTCAACACACTGCTTACGATTAGACAGGTAATTTTTAAAACATGTCCAAGCTACTCCTTGGATACCTGCTTTATCAAGTTTCCCTAAAAGAATTTCATGGTCAACAGTGTCAAACGCCTTTATCAGATCTATGAAAAGACCACTCGCTGTCATCTTTTTGTCTATGACATCCTGCAAGTTAGATATTATATCAATTGTAGCTATTTCTGTTCTTGAGTTTTCTCGGAATCCATACTGCCCTTTGTAGAAGTAATCATTTTTATTTAAAAAATTAACAATTCTGTTTTTACTACTGTTTCGAGTACCTTGGATATGGGTGGGAGGATGGAAATGGGACTGTAATTGTCTGGATTGCTTTTGTCACCTCCTTTACAGACTGGTATGACTCGTGCTATTTTTAGATCATCAGACACCAGACCAGTCTCTAACGATAAATTAATTAAAGTAGTTAGTGGGCTACTTAGCATGTCAATGGAGTTATTTAACAATTTTACTGACATACCATCTTTGTCTTGGCTACTTTTAATTTTAAGGCTTAATATAATGTTGAGAATTTCCATCTCATTAGTCGGGGTCATAAATATGGAATCTGTATTGACATTAATTTTATTAACTTTCTTCCCTGTGAGGATGTTTTTGGCTAACTTGTGTGCTATGTTTATAAAGTGAGTGTTTAGAGCATTGCATATATCTTCTTTTCCTGTGAAAGATTTACCGTAAATTATTATCTCACTGGGACCATCTTTGTTTTCAGTTGTGCAGTTGTAGATCATTTCATTGATTACTTTCCAAGTATCTTTTATGCTATTGGCGTTCAATGTTAATTTATGTTCATAGTATGAGGACTTCAGTTTCCGTTTTAAAGCTGTCACTTTGTTCCTACATATTATGTGCTCATCCTTTAAGAGGTTGTTGTTTCTGTGAATGATAGTTTTAAGTTTAGCATGTAGTAGGTCCCTTAGTTTTATTACCTGAATTAATTCTGTTATCCATGGGTTATTGTGGTTCTAGTGTATTTCCTTCAAAGGTGTGTCAGTGTTTTCTTTGTTGGGTGTCTGTGTCAAGATTTTGTGATTCATGGCGATGTAAGTTTCATTTACATCATCCAAACAGTCTATTTGATTGAGATCATAGGAGAATATGTTTTTGTTCACGTACACTTCTTTTATTAAACAAACTAGAAAATATACAAAGTAACCACGTTACCGCTGCCATAACTGTACCCCCCCCCCCCCATTCCTATATATCCTCCACGGAATTTAAGAATATCGAGGCTAGCTCGTTGTTGGAAATCGGCCCTAATCTCAGGAGGCCGGAAGGAAGAAATTTCTGGGCATCCTCAACAAGAAAAGAGTATACCAAAATCAAAAGTATTAATCCAAAACTAACAAAAATACAAATTAAGTGAAAAAAGTCCTCTCGGCACGTCGGAAGGCGGAGGTAGATTTCACCGGACAAACTTGGGGATAGGCGAAAATAGGCAGAATATGCAGGTTTTCGTAGAAGGACCAGACCTCATTTTATGCGAGAAAGTATTTTATAATTGGAGATTAATTAACTTTGTTTTTCGTCATTTTATGCATATTTTAAACATTTTATTGTCTTATGGGAACGGTAACCTTCTTGTCATTTGGGGTCCACTTTTATACTTGTGGTCACACTGTCCTTATTCAAGGTTTCGACACTGATGTGTAAATATGTAACGGTCGGTTGCTTCTTCACGCAAAATTATATCTCCCGCAGAGATTTTGGTTGGTTCCTCAGTTTAGGGGCTGCGACAACGCGGACATGTAACCCCGTGTAGAATCTGTCTGATAAACGGTGTGAATTGTGATGGCTGTATTAGTCTGTAATTCAGGTAAGGACTGCAGACGGTCAATTTCAAGCAGTAGTTCCTAATGTTGCTACCAGATACTACCGTCAACGACACCTAGCTGTGAACTTGGCTAATAGATGCCACCACAACCAGCAACTCGCAACGAACGTTGGAACTTCCCCTCCAAAAGGGAAGCATACTGAGGGCTCTTAGAAAATCCGACGACTTTGGCCGGCTTTGAACCCGCGACCTTGGGCATAGAAGTTCAGCATGCTACCAGTTACGTCACCGAAGCCCCTTCACACTTAGATGGAAATCTGAATCTGATCTCGTGCAAGTGCGTTGTCATGGCAACGTCTGATGGCTCATCCCTCATCAATTTAGTAGTGTTGCCATCGCAATCAATGATAGCTCTTGGCATTTTCTTATAATTCCGAAATCATTTTTCTCATCCCTTGGCGAAATGGTGGGTCATATCAAAAATTCTTTCAGACAAAAGTTTAAGGTAATTATTAGGGGAATATTGTCCATTTTGTAAGGTTTTGATATTGTGCCTATTAAGAGAGATATGATTAATGTTTCCCGAAAAACCCACTTTTTTCCACCCCTTTGGTCAATGGTTGGTGCTATAAAAAAAACTCTTCAAACATACATTTTTGGGCTTTATACAACACATAGTATGAACTTTGAACGGATTCGATATTTCACATAATAAGAGAGTTATAGCAATATTTCACTTTTTCGAAACAAGCCCCCCATTGTCACCCCCTTCGACCGATTTAGCCCAATAACGAACTCGACCGAGATTTTATAGATATACATATTCGGTAAAAAATTCAAAGTGATTGGTGCAAAATTACGGCAGTTATCGTGTCCACAAGAAACTAATATACATATATTACATAAATTATATATAAACTTTTGAACTGACGGTGGTTTTGGGGTCTGGGGGATGTGAAACGCGAAGATATGTCGAAATTTTCCGGAAGTCGAAACATGGTACCCATTGCAATAGTTAGCTTTCTAATGAAATCTACCTAACAAGAAAACCTACGTGGCCTTGAAATATAAAATGAACAAACATTCAGTCGGTTCCATTAAATTCAATAGAAGGAAATTAAACTGCACTACAGTCAATGCAAAGGGGCACTGGGCTTAGCTTAAAAGAAAGTGGGAGCTGACAGATGTGAAGATTACCGTACAATCAGCTTGATTACTCATGCTTCAAAGATCCTGTCTAGAATAATTTACAAGAGGATTGAAAGCCAGATAGAAACGGAGTTGGGTGAAGACCAGTTTGGTTTCAGGAGAAATGTAGGAACAAGGGAAGCTGTACTAAGTCTTAGGCTGATTTTGGAAGGTAGAGTAAGGAAAGATAAGAGAACGTTCATGGCATTTGTAGACTTAGAAAAGGCTTTTGATAACGCTGATTGGACTAAATTGTTTGACATTTTGAAATCTATTGGAATAAAGTACAGGGATAGGAGGGTGATATACAATCTATACAGAAACCAGACAGCAGTCATTCGAGCTGAAGGATATGAGAGAGAAGCTGGTATTATGAAAGGTGTAAGGCAAGGCTGCAACTTATCACCCATACTTTTCAATCTTTACATTGAACAAGTAATGAAGGAAATCGGAGAAAAATTTAAAGTGGGAGTGAAGATTCAAGGAGAAATAATTTCAACTCTGAGATTTGCTGATGACATCGTCATCTTGGCCGACAAGCCTGAGGATTTGAATGAGTTTTTGAATGGTATGGATTCCGTCTTACGGAAGGACTTCATGATGAAAATTAATAAATGTAAAACAAAAATACTGGAATGCAGCCGAAATAAATCAGAAACCTCTATGAAGATCAAATTGGCAGGTGAAAAGCTGAAGGAAGTAGGAGACTTCTGTTACTTAGGAAGCAGAATAACCAGTGATGGACGAAGCAAAGAGGATATAAAAAGTAGGTTGGCTCAGGCAAGGAAAGCCTTTCTACAAAAAAGGAATCTGTTGACATCGAATATAGATTTAGGTATTAGGAAGTCATTTTTGAAAGCCTTTGTCTGGAGCGTGGCGCTCTATGGAAGTGAAACTTGGACTATTGGTGCAGCAGAAAAGAGGAGAATTGAGGCATTTGAAATGTGGTGTTACAGGAGAATGATGAAGATCAGATGGGTAGATAGGGTTACAAACGAAGAGGTATTAAGGCGAGTGGGAGACGAGAGATGTTTCTGGCGACTGCTAATGAAGAGAAGAGATAGGTTGGTAGGACATATACTAAGACACCCAGGAATAGCAAGCTTAGTTATGGAAGGAAGGGTCGAGGACAAGAACTATAGGGGTAGACCAAGGTTAGAATATGTTAAACAGATTGCCTCGGATGTAGGGTGTGGTAGCTATGTAGAGATGAAACGATTAGCTCAGGACAGGGAGGCATGGAGAGCTGCATCAAACCAGTCAAAAGACTGAAGACTCAAACAACAACAAACTATTAGTTATTTGTAGAATTAGTAATACAAACAATGAAGATCACAATGGAATACATATTATAATAACCCTGCCGGCAGTACATAATAAAACGAACATGACCTAACCTAATGGGTTAAAAGAAAAAAATAACCACCACTAAAACGAACCTAGTTCTGAACTGAAGACATCCCTCTTTCACAAATGAAGCAGAATAACATGAATTATAAATTAAACAGAAAAGGAATGGTCCTCACGAGGTACCAAGTTAAATCAAAGAACACGAGATTTACGTAACCTCAAAACAATTATTAAAATCGTAATCAAATCAACATGTTCACAAAGCTAAGTAATTAAATAAAGTAATTAAAGCTCTTTTTACGAGCACACATTTTTATTCACTGACTCTTACGTAACTCTTATGTACACTTGGAATGAAGCATTTTAACATGACTCGGAGTTCGGGGTCATGATCGGTTCTTGTGAATGTGTAATAGAGGTTTTAGTGCTTCCAAATAACTTCCAGGATTCGTAAGGTTAACTTAATTAAAGGATAACGTAAAACACAGGATTAACAAACAAAAATTTAATAACTTAATCAAATCAAGAAACAGTGACATAAAAACCTCCCTTAAATACTCACATGGGTTGTGAATATAAACAAAACTGACTGGACTAGAATGCCAGCATGAATCAGCATGACAGCTCATAATGTCAGTAATTGAGGTCCGTATTGACTAACTATACATTAGAAAGAAATAAAGGGATTCTGCCTTTTCAATACATATATTAAACCTACTCACAGGTACATGTTTAGAAGGTTGTTAACTCCCTCTTCCTCAGCCTGTACAATAACCATCAAAGATTAATTACCTTTATAAGTACATAAGTGACATAAATACAGTTCATTTCATCAACTGTATTCATTAATTACCTTTATAGGTACATAAGTGACATGAATACAGTTCATTTCATAAACTGTATTCATATCACTTATGTACTTATAAAGGTAATTAATCTTTGATATTTACAGTATTGTAGAGGCTGAGGAAGAGGGAGCTAACAACCTTCGAAACGGTGAGTAGGCGTAATATGTGTATTGAAAAGGCAGAATCCCTTCATTTCTTTCTAATATAAGCATGACAGCTGTCAAACAAATGGTGACTGAGACCATCACCTCTAAAAGGTAAACAACATGTTACCAAAATACAAATTGTATGAATAATTTCAAAAAAATAAAAACAATTACAATAAACAACATAAAATAATTTAAATGTGTGCGGCGCGCGTTACGACTGGCTATTAGTGATGAGTACATAAATTTCATTTATTTAATTTTGGACGGTCGGGTCGCGGAAAATGTGGGGAAAATTGTATAGATTTGTTTTGCTGTGTTTAAATGTAAATATAGGGTTTGTTTGTTTTTACTGACATGCGAATTTCTTCGTGGGCATTGCGTGACAATTTGTTGTTTAGATTAATTTGTGTAGTGTTTAAATTTTGTGTAATTTGTACGTAATCTCCATAGCGCACTGAGCGCATGGGATTAACGCACTGTGGCAAGTTATATTCATAGACGAGAAGCTAGGAACTGCGGTGACAAGTGGACCTTGGGTAATACCAGATTTGGGGGATTTAATAATTTGTTTGTGTGATTGTGATCATTCAGGCTAAATTTGCTTTTGATATGATTGCCTGGGCGCAATTTAATTGATACGGGAGGCACTTCGCCTGACCGTCAGTAAATATTAAATTCTTTGATAAATTGTTGTTCTGGTTTTGAGATTTTAGTAAACTGATTCAGTCTGCTTACTCTAATTTATAATATTTTAGGTTTCACTACACTCAATGATTCACACACCATTTTCACTTGTAAGGCAGAGCAGTGTACTAAAATAACAAAACCAGAACAGGTTATGGGCCCAGATGCGCCAAAAGCAATGGGTAAACTGTGAAACAAGATAAATAATCAAGAACAGTGCAGCGTGTTGAAGAAAAACAAAAGACTAAGTCAATGGCATCAGAAGATAGTGAACTACGCAGCATACAAAATCTCAGCAGCCCTGACACATTTCAACTGTGGGATTTTGAAATTCAAATTCTATTTAAAGCCAAGCAAGTATGGGATGTTGTTAATGGACAAGAACCTCTCACTGAAATACCACAAGATACAGCTCAAAGGAGAAAGGCATGGTTGGCCAAAGATGCTAAAGCTCAGTATTATATTCTGAGAACAATTGACATGTACTACTTCCAAAGAAATGTATGAAGCACTCAGAGGTGTATTCAGAAGAGATACCAGTCAACAAAAACAACAGCTGATCATGGACTTCCATGGTTTTAAGTTTGATAAAACTAAAGGAATGATGATGAACATCAGCCATCTAAGAAATATTGTCTTCAAACTACAACAATTCAAACAAGAAATATCTGAAGAGATGGTTATGGCAAAAATCCTTTCTTCATTGCCTGAGCAATATCACTATTTCTCAAGTGTATGGGAATCTACACCTACTACAGATAGATCCATTGAAAATCTTGTGGCTAGACTTTGTGTTGAAGAAGACTATAAGTTGTCAAGTAAGTTAGGCCTAAGTCAGAAGAGACAAGTGTTGTTTTTGGTGCACAAAATAAATACAAGGTGTCAAAAGGGTCTCACGTGAAGTGTTATAAATGTGGGGGAGAAGGGCATATTAAAACAAGATGTCCAAAGAAGAAATATTGCAAGATCTGTAAACGTGACACTCACAATGAAGAAGAATGCTTCAAGAAAAGAAACAATGTGCTTGACAGTAAGAAATGCATTTACTGTAAGAAATCTAATCATGTGTCTGACAACTGCTGGTTCAAAGAAGAACATGAAAAGAAGAAAGACAAAGTATCCTTCTTTGCAGAATCTGAACAGTATGGTGAAGTGTTATTCTGTGAAAAACTAAATGAAAATATGTTTGTGGTAGACAGTGGTTCTACATCACATCTGACAAATAAGCGTGACATTTTATCAAATACTGAATCATCAGAAGCTAAAATATACAGTGCAAAGAGGGGTGAAATAATGAACGCTGTGTTGTCAGGAGACATTGAAACTGACAACGTGTTGTTTAAAGATGTGTCTTATGTGCCACAACTTACCAGAAACTTACTCTCTGTCAATGCCATCACTGAAAACAATCGAGAGGTAAGATTCAAAAATAAAGAAGTTGTGTTTTTGAAGGATGATAAAGTTGTGCTTACAGGAAAGAAAACTCCAGGTGGATTGTTTGTTGTGGACTTAATCGCTCAACATCAAGAAGAAACACTCCTAATCCAAACTGAAGAAGAACACATGGTATGGCACAAGAAATTAGGCCAGATTAGCTTGGAAATCTACAGAAACTTCCTAACCTATGTCAGGGAGTGCCAATATCTCTAAGTAAATCTAAAGTTAACCCTAGATGTGAAATATGTGCTATAGCAAAACTCAACAGAAATCCTTTTAACACAGTGCGACAAAGAGCAGAGAGACCTTTGGAAATTATACATTCAGACTTGTGTGGTAAAATTGAACCACCAACTTTTGACAACAAGAACTATTTTATGTTATGTATAGATGATTTCACCCATTTTGTACAAGTGTATTTGCTAGAAACCAAAGACGAAGCTGAAGGTTTTTTAAAGGACTATATTGCTGAAGCAGAAAACCATCATAACCTAAAAGTGTCTAAAATAAGAATTGATAATGGTGGAGAATATCGGTCTAATGACTTCAAGAACTGGTGTAAGGGTAAAGGTATCAAATTAGACTATACCATACCTCATACACCTCACATGAACGGCACTGCTGAAAGGATGAATCTGACTCTAGGAAACAAAATGAGAGCGCTACTGTATGATGCAAATTTTCCCAATGAAATGTGGGGAACTGCAGTAGAAACTGCCGCCTATCTTCTAAACAAGAGTCCAACGGTAACAGTTGACACCACTCCTGCCGAAAAATGGTAATACAGAAAACCAGATCTCTCTCGCCTTCAACAGTATGGTTCTGTGGTATACACCAAGAGTCTCGGGCGTCTGAAGAAACTAGATCCTAGAGGTAAGAAAGGTTATTCTGTCGGCAACTCCAATAATGGATACAGAATCTGGGACAAGGAAGATCGGGTGATCTATGTATCCAGAGATGAAGTTCTTTGATACAGAAAATGACAAGAAGCCTGCATTACAAAACCAAAGTATCACCATTGAAAATTTACTTGAAGATGAAGACAACCAGGAAAATTAAATAAACCATGAAAGTCAAGATGAAACAGATAGTGAGGAAGCAAAAGATGAAGATACTGGATCGGATTATGAACCCTCAAGTGATGAAGATGATGCACCAATAAATCCACAACGAAACCAAAGACCAAAAAGAGACATAAAAATGCCAAAGAAATATGAAGATTATGCATTGCTTACAGATGACTCATCTCTTACAAATGAAGACTGCATGCAGAGTCAAGATAGAGAAAAATGGAAGAAGGCCATACAAGAGGAAAAGGACTGCCTCAAGAAAAATGAAACTTGGGATTTAGTCAACGAAGATGGAGTATTCATCAGTCAAGAAAGATATGTTCAACATGTCATTGAAAAATACTACATGGAAACATAAAAACCAACAAGTACTCCAAACTCACATCAAGATAATTCTCATGATGATGCCAAAACTTCCCAAACCAGATGTCCTTATCAAGAAGCAGTGGGAAGCCTGCTGTAACTATCCTGCAAGACAAGACCAGAACAATTGTCAACTTTACAATATTTTGACCTTTGATCTGAAGGTGTGCTAGGTTCGAACGCTGCGACGAGATCTACGATGTGTGTCACGTATTCTTTGGTGTGTCAATGTGAATGCGAGGAAAGGTCAGGCCTATTCCTGACGGCAGCACTTATTCCGGCAAATTAGTAACCTATGGGGTTAATGTTGACCAGGGAATATTGTTCTTGGAATCCTAAAGATGATGTTTGAGATATGATGTTGTATTGAATGTCATATGTACGCGTATCTAGGTTGCCTGTGCGGAGGCAAGGTCGTCGGTATTCTGGCTAATGAGCTGGAATCTATTATTAGCGTGACACACATATTACTGCGAGAGGGTGTATGTTTGAACCAGCCACTTAGCTCAGGTGGGGGGAGATAAGGTCTTTGCAGCTGTCTGGAGCTCAGTAAATGTTGCTACGTAATGTTTTGATTTCTAGCCTGGCTGATTATAATTTTTCTGGAATTAATTTGGGAGTTGCCACGCCGCTGGTTCTAATATCTCATGCCATGTTTACGGCTTATTTAATTCATGATCGTTGTACGCCAATCCCTGGGCGTAATATTTAGTATTTTGTGTTTGTTGTTGTTATGGCATATTTTTAGGCCATAGTTTCTTTACCGTAAATTTAATTGGCAATCGGTCGAGTGTTTTGAGTCACGTAATTGCACCATTATGTTTGCCGGCGTAAGATGGAGGTTCCGCTGCTTTTGTGTTAATAAAAATACACCCATGTATTTTGTTGAATTAATTTAAAGGGTTAGAGTATGTCAGTGTTGCATGTTTAGTTTTAGTCACTCGTGTCTGTTCCCATATTTCCGCTACTTAAATCCGACGCACGGGTTTCATGACATATCCAATTGATTGCTCGGAAATGAACGCTCGTCGATGTGCTCATTACTAGTAGTTACTCGTAACGCTAATTAAATGTTACGAAATTAAGAAATCAAGTTTTAGAAACACGAGCTTTACTAACAACCACGCGTCCGCTACTGAGCCATCCAACAGACTCACGTCGTCAAGCATGACGATCCACAAAAACACCATTTCACAACCAAATTAACCCCCCCCCCTTAATCTCAAAAAAAATCAACAAAGTACAATTCCAAAACTAACAAAGTAAATATTACATTATTAAAATATTTTAGGCCTACTGGTGTCTCTAGTTACTTCCGCACGTGGTCAAACCAAAGAGTTACCAATGAACATTTAAACAACACGAGGCAATGCAACACATTTACGTTAATACAACCATCATTAACACAAAATTCAACGACGAAAAAAAAACTAACAGAATGCAAGGAATAAAATGATACACAAATCGACAACTCCAAAAATAAATCCGCGTTGCTACAAAAATTTAAGTTACGGAGCAAAGCATTATGACCATGAGCACCATTTGAATGTAATATAAACACTTTCAATTCAACTGAAGGAAATGAACAAGATAAAATAACTTTTGGTTCGTGGTTGTATTATTCATCGTGGTCGATCCACTTATAGTAACTTATTTATCGAAGAACTTCGCCCGGGAGGACCCGAGCACGCCTCATGGCGGTCTCCCGATATTCAGCGTACGTCCATCTATCTACCTTGGCTGTTCAGATCGAAAGACACCGTTCACAGACCTTGACACACACAGCTGTCTGCTTCATTTTAAGCCCAAACAAGTCTGCTACCACAAATTTACATAAATATAAAAGACGACTGTTGAGAGCAGTTAAATTGGTCACTGTTTGCAGTCGAGTTCAAGCAGTGACCAAGTGAACTGCTCGCAACTCGACCGCGCAAGACTCATCCAGATAAGTTGCCTGTACAATACAATGTGAATTGACCATTTACAACAACCACATATTCACTCCAAACAGGCAAATACCGGAGGTCAATCGCCACTTCCAGTATCTCAACAAAATATCACATAGACTACAACTAACAAACAATGACGAGTTGCATTATCTCAACTAATACTGCAACGAAATAAGTGTACATATTGTAAATATTTTCACCCATACTTTCAGACATAGATTTTATACCCTAAATGTAAATAGATGTGTGATGATCGCTTAACAGTAGTGGAGTAGTGGGCGTTCTGCTGTGCCAACACCTCCTAGAGAGAAAGCCTTGCGATACGATTTATGACGTCATAGCCTTCCGGCCGTCAGCGAGCGCGCTACCCAGCGCTGCTGCTATGAACAACCTGTGAGGAAACGCGACTGAGTGTTTATGTATCAAATTACGTTCTACAGACGCGAATAAATAAATAACGTAACCATAAATTAAACATATGGTCAGAAGTTGATGCGATCGATACATTACTCTAGCTAATAAATCGAAGTTTTCGATCATAATCGATAAGTATGCATTTCGAACCTTGCGAGTGTGAACTTGACCGAAAATACTGATGTCTCAATAAATGCGATATATAGAAGAATTCAATAAAAAACTTGACAAATATTCACCCCATTTTAACGTGAGATGTAGACTACACAACGAGAAGAAAAGACACAACAACAAATAACCAATTAATCTGTAACAGTTAAAACAGAAATTAATATCTACAGTATAGTCAATCATATCAGTCCAAAGGTCTAGGTTTGATTTCCATCTCTGCCGAGAAATATAATTCTAGTTAGTTATTGTTGATTATTGTTGTTTTAAGGGGCGCAATTACGAGGTCATCTGCCCCTAAAAATACAATTCTGATTTGATTGTGAAACGAAATTCACTCAGCCTCATGAGTTAAAACTGAACTGAGAAGAAGTGGGTTCGATTTCTCCTTTCTCCTCCAGGTAAATGCTGGGATTGTTCCTAGCAGAAGACCATGGTCACCTCTTTTCCAAGGGCAGATGACCTCATAGTTCCTCCCCTTAAAACTACAATACCGTACCTAACCTTCCCAATTCTACCATCACAATACATACATACAAACAAATTCTACCCATATCCAAGTACACATGGTTGATGACAATGATGTCATAACCCACTTACAAAACAACAACAACAACAACAACTAGCCACATAAAGTTTTCATGCATGATATGAAAACAGGTAGTAATGGCATGCCTATGACAGAAAAGGTTACCTACTGAAATGGAACAGAGCAGCAATCATGAGACATGAGAACATTTACAAAAGAGGAAACTTTTTGTTGTTGATGATTCATATAGGGGCATAGCTCACCCGACAATACATAAAACATGCTAATTACCAGTGATCTTAGCACTTTGTTCTCAACAGAATACAGTGAGTCATCTGCAAAAACATGTTGTTCTCATATTTTCTATGTTACACAAACTGTGCTGTTTTGTAAAAAATAATAATAACTAAAAGATGACCATACCTATCCTTCACTAGTTAAATAAATATCCATATCCAAGTACACATGGCTGATGACAGTGATAGCCTAACCCACTCACAAAAAAACAAGTAGCCACAGAAAGTTTTCATCCGTGATAAGAAAACAGGCTAGCAATGGAATGCCTATGACAGAAAAGGTTACCTACTGAAATGGAACAAAGCAGCAGTCATGACACATGAGAACATTTACCAAAGAGGAAACTTGTTGTTGATTCATAAAAGGGCATGATAATGTAATAATTTACAAACAAACACTTGATATAGAGTAATCCTACAGTAACAGTTTTCATATGGCAATATTTACAATATCAGGCATGGCATAAGCTTATCCGACAATACATAAAACATGCTAATCACCAGTGATCTTAGCACTTTGTTCTCAACAGAATACAGTGAGTCATCTGCAAAAACATGTTGTTCTCATATTTTCTATGTTACACAAACTGTGCTGTTTTGTAAAAAATAAAAATAAAACTAAGAGATGACCATATCTATCCTTCACTAGTTAAATAAATATAGCCTTTTCAAAAGATCCTTTCCACTTTTCAATACAAAATTGTTGTATTCCCTATTATATTGGTAGCACTGAATGAAAGTAGAACGAGCAATAACATTCTCTATAGTACATGAATTAGCCAAAATACCTCATCAAACGATGAGAAATAAATCAGGGAATGATGTTTTAATAGATGTTTCCTCCTCCGCTGTCTGTGACTCACCCAGTCATCCCAAATAGGATCACGACTTATGTAGGCAGAATTCCAGCTGTGGCCACCATTGTCCACATCAATCATCATCAAACCGGTATTGCCAACCTCGCCCTTACGGTACTATGCTGCACCAACACCCTTCGATTTGTCCAATCCAATGGTTTTTGACGCGTCCAGATCAATGGTTTTGTCAACCGTGCCCCGCTGGCTGCGCTCGGCCATGCCGCTCCTACACCGACCATTCTAACCTTCGTTTTGTGGTATCCAATGGCTTTTGACAATGGTTACATCCTAACGTGTCCAGATCAATCGTTTTGTGTCAACCGTGCTCCGCCAGCTGCGCGCAGCCAAAGTCGCACCTGCACACGACCATTCTAACCTTCGTTTTGTCCAATCCAATGTTTTTTGGCAATGGTTACAGCCTAACGCGCCCAGATCAATGAGTTTTGACAATGGTTACAGCTTAATGCATTCCGATGATTTCTATGATCAACAGTTGATCACTTTCGTGATGTTTTTAATGTATGTTTATTTCTTATGCCGCATTTGTCGGTCAAATGCTTTGGGACCACCGAACTATTAATGTATTTAATCACATTTATGTTTATAATATATAATGTAATTTTCGAGTGATTACTCGTAACAAACAAAATTTCTAAGACACATACCTCAGCTTGTTCATAGATGTTGACTCTCCGAGCCACAAGTGCACTACTGTCAGGTGTTGCTCCTCGCTAGCCGCTACGTGAAGGATTGTCGTCACATCTCCGCTTTAGCCAATCAGTCGCCGCCAGCCAGTGCTGATTTCTCGATTGTTCTACGCCCTATTTAAGAAGCGGTTCTCCTCTTCAAGATTCAGATCCAGCACGACAGATCCAGCACGCCATCCAGCACGTCAGATCCAGCACGACAGTACCGCATCACTTCATGGAGTCTTCCAAAGCTTCGTTCCATGGGGCAAATACCTAACGGCATGCTTCCACATAAGACGGTGTACTCAGCACGTCACACCGCTACGCTGGAGATTACTACGCATCCAAGCCACACCTAGATGAGCTGTTGCCAGGCTCAGATCACAGTTCTCACCGCTACGCAAGATGAAAGCTTGCTTGTTACTTTCGCTCTTCAGTGAACTTTGGTTCTAAAGAAGAACCTTTTTTCAAGCCGATACTTTATTTCGAGATGCTGGACATCGAAATCACAAAGTATAGTGTTCGTAAACTATAAACTACAACAGCAAACCAGCAAGCTCTGGCCACGGCCGACCTGCAGCAATGAACCTCTCTAGTCAACATGAATAGCAACGGAAGATAAGTTACGTTCTTTTATTCTCTATTTTTATCAATGATCTTATGTTTTAATGGTTTTAATATTGCTTGCAAGTGCAATTGTTTTCAAAATAGTGTGTCTTTAAAATGAACTCTTGTAAATAGCACCAAGTTGTGCCAACCTACTAATTTTTAAACCCAAAGGGTTTCCAGTAATGTATAGAATTTATCACTTGTGTCAAAAAACAAATAAAGTTTATATTATGTTAATGCTTAAATGTTCAGTGTTAAATTTAAACTTAAAGTTGAGTATAAAGAACCAGGCCGCACTCCCCTAGCCCAAAATATTCAGTCTAATAGCTCCTTTCACAGTAGTTATTTTGTCCAGGCATTTGCCTGATGCTTTCTCCCGTTTATGAGAACGAACGTGGGCTGTTCTTCACATAATCATATGGAGCCGATAACCGGGAGTGCGTTTTGTAAACATTTGTTGAAGCAAGTCTGTAGATTGAACCTTTCTCAGAAATTAATATTTAAACTAATTAACAAAATTTTTCTCTCATACTGAACATTAAGTGTATAAATTGTTCAAAAATTGTGATTTCTAATTCTTTTGGAAAGTTTCAGCTCGGAGTTCATGTTTGGCACTGGAAGAGGAAACACAAAAACAAGTTCCACATTTAACCGTTGGAAAGGCTGCTTTCTCTCTCTTCTGGCAGGCTGTTGTACGAGTTCACAGGGAAGTCGTGAGTACTTTCACAACAAACTTTCACAATGCCAATGGACGAAAAACTCATTAATGCGAGGGCTTCGGTCAAGGGCAAACTCACGCGTTTTCGCACTTTTCTATATGAGCTTACGGAAAAAGAACGTAATAGTGACATAATTTCTCAAAGACTGAAAGGTTATGAACAGGCCTTTGAAAAGTATGACGAGATCCAAAGTAATATTGAGACACAATATCCCGACCAGCAAAGTGACCGCGCTGAGGTTGAAAATTTATATTATAAGGGGTTTGCAGACGCAAAGCAGCTTTTAAGAAGTTTAACATTGCGGGAAAAGCAGGAGAAAACTCCTTCAGAATCTTCTTCTTTTCCTTCCCGTATTATATTACCGAAAATAGAATTACCTAAATTTACTGGAGATGAAGCTACATGGGAACCATTTTTTGAATTATTCAATTCATTGATTCACGAAAACGATTCTCTTCCTTCAATACAGAAGTTTCATTATTTGCGTTTGTCCTTGCAAGGCAACGCACTCAAACTCATCCAAGAGCTTACGTTGACAAATGAAAATTATGAAGTAGCTTTGGCACTTCTCAGAGATCGGTTTGGGAACACTCGTTTAAAAACTCAACGTCATATACAAGGTTTATTCAATTTACCTATTGTTCAAACTGATAATCTTGCCTCGCTTCGTAATCTGATCGATGCTGCAGAACTTCATATTCGTGCGCTTGCAAATTTGGACCAACCAGTTGACCATTGGGATTTATTTTTGATTCATCTCATTTCTGTTAAATTGGACACTAAAACTTTAAAAGATTGGGAAGCAGATCTGTCGCAACATTCATTGTGTACCTATGAAGGTATTATTAAATTCTTAAAGGCGAAATGCCAAATTCTCTCTGCTGTAGCCAGCCAAAAGAGTAGCTCTACCTTCAAACCTCCCTCTAATAGTAAGGACATAAGCCCCACTCATAGAGTGCTAAGGTCACATGCCTTTTCTACAAATATTCAGTCTTCCAATCAAGTACAAGCTTGTGTTTTGTGTCAACAACCGCATAACTTGTACCAGTGCGCTCAATTTAAATCTTTATCTGTGGATGAAAGACGCAAATTAATTACCACCCACAAGCACTGCTTCAATTGCCTATCAGGGACACATATGATAAGCAATTGTCATTCTGAACGGTTATGTTTTCACTGTAAAGCAAAGCATCATACTCTCCTGCATAGACATGAAAGATCGCGGTCATCAGCAACCAATAGTTCATCCGCTAAATCTAATTCTGAGACTTTGCCGAATAACGCTCAGTCTTTTACTCAAAGCTCTGTTTCGTTCAGTAAAACTCAAGTTTTATTGTCCACTGTCCAAATTCTAGTGAAGAATGTTCACGGAAAATGGGTTTCTGTAAGGGGATTGTTAGATAATGCTGCAACTAACAATTTTATCAGTGAATCGCTAGTTCGCAAGTTAGGTCTACAAATATGCCCTACTTCTATAGAAGTTACAGGAATTAATGGTTCCAAATCGCAATCTCTGAGTTATGCTAAAGTGGATGTAAAAGATTCCAATAATCTCGGCATTCATTTAAATTTAGATTTTTTAATTATCAATTCCATAGGTAATGACACCCCCATTACTTCTTTTCAAGTCCAGGGTTGGAATATTCCGCAACATTTGCAACTTGCATATCCGAATTTCAACAGAGCTTCATCTGTAGAAATTCTTTTAAGTGCCAGCATTTTTTGGCAATGTTTACATCCAGAAAAGGTTAAAGTTGCCCGTGATGTTTTCTTTCGTAGAACTGATTTTGGTTGGATTGCCACTGGGCAAATATACCGCAACCCAGTGCAACAAAAATCTCATTGTTATTTTGTTGGTGCTGATTTAAATCAAGAATTAATTAAGTTCTGGGACATTGAGGATATTCAAGTTACCTCACCTCATTCTCGCAATAATGAGATCTGTGAAACACACTACGTAGAAACCACTGTTCGCACTACTGAAGGCAGATTCGTGGTTACTCTTCCTCGCATTTTTAACCCCCCTGTCATTACAGAATCACATTCCAGAGCTCTTAAAGCTTTATTCGCAATTGAAAATCGCTTTAAAAAGGATGCTCTCTTAAAAACTCAGTATACTTCCTTCATGGAAGAATACGAATCAGCGAATCACATGGAAGTAGTTCCAAAATCTGAAGAAATTAGTAATCCTCCTAAAGAAATAGTATATCTTAATCATCATCCGGTTTGGAAAAATTCTTCCACCCGAGAACAGATAAGAGTAGTTTTTAATGGGTCATCTCCAGATGCTAATGGTGTTTCTCTCAATGACACTCTGCATTCTGGACCCGCTATTCAGACAGATCTTACTTCAGTTTTACTTAACTTTCGTCTATTCCCCATTGCTGTTCTTGCTGACATCAAGCAAATGTATAGGCAAATTCTAGTAAATTCAGAACAACGTGATTTGCAAAGAATTTTGTGGCGAGATGACAATGCAAAACCTATAAAAATATTTCGTTTAAGAACAGTGACATACGGTCTTAAGCCGTCTGCGTTTCTCGCAATACGATCTCTTCACATGTTGGCCGAACAAGATGGTCATCTTTTTCATCCTCTAGCTTCTGAAGTTTTGAAAACTGCATTTTATGTAGATGATTTTCTGTATTCCTTTTCTAGTATTTCTGAAGCACTTCGTGTTTGTGAAGATTTAAACTCTCTTCTTTCCGGTGGTGGGTTTACTCTTCATAAGTGGAACTCGAACTCAACCGAATTTTTATCTAACTTTTCACAAGTAACTCCTGTTGATAAATGTGTTGCGCTTCCTACTGAGGAATCAGCTATTAAAACCTTGGGTGTTTTTTGGTCTCCTTCTTCAGATACCTTTTCCTATCAGGTACACTTATCTGAGTCTCACCCTCGAACGAAAAGGCAATTATTATCGGAAATAGCAAGAGTTTTTGATCCATTGCAGTACATTGCTCCGGTGGTTATTACTGCAAAAATTTTCTTGCAAAAACTTTGGTTATTGAAAATTGGTTGGGATGAACAGGTACCCTCCCCCCTTTTGGATGAGTGGTTGAAATACCGCAAGAGTTTGTTAGATCTTTCTCAAATTTCTATTCCTCGCACTTTAATTTCCGACATTTCATGTCAGCATTTCGATTTGCACATATTTGCAGATAGTTCTGAAAAGGCATATGGTTGCTGCGCCTACTTAGTAGGCCGCCCTTCCAATACTTTACCCGGATTTTCCAATTTAATTTGCGCAAAATCAAAGGTAGCCCCACTCAAATCCATATCTTTGCCTAGATTGGAATTATGTTCTGTTGTAATGGCTGTGGAATTAGCCAGTAAATTAAAAATCAGTTTAAATTTGAAATTTTCGAGCACATGGTTTTGGAGTGATTCTTCCATCGTGTTAGCTTGGCTTTCAAAACCTTCTTCACATTGGACCACTTTTGTGGCTAATCGCGTTTCTAAAATACAAGAGTTGTCTCATTTTGACCAATGGAATCATGTTCCGGGGAAGGAAAACCCCGCTGATATAATTTCACGTGGCTGCTTGCCCAAGAAATTAATTTCTTTTAAATTATACTGGAATAGTCCGGCGTGGCTCAGTCAGGATTTCTCTTGTTGGCCTCGTTCATCTAATCCGCTCGCAGAAGATGTTCCTGATGCTCGCATTGCTACCGCTTCCCTTTTTCTAACTTCTATTGCTACTAGTCTTTTTCAGCGTTACTCTTCATTTAATAAATTAATTCGTGTGGTAGCATATTTATTTCGATGGAAATTTCTTGTTCTTGATGAGCCTGTGAAGCCGCAACCCTTTCTCACTAAAATGGAATTGGAATTTGCTACTCGTAGAATCATGTTTCTTATGCAACAAGAAGTATTCTTTCTTGAGTATCAGACGCTTTTAAGCAAAAAAGCTTTACCAAAGTCTAGTAGGCTGTTACCTCTCACCCCTTTTTTGGACCAAGATGGATTAATAAGATTGGGGGGCAGGCTAGAATATTCTAGTTACTCAGATGAGAAAAAACATCCCATTATTCTCCCTTCTAGACATCCTATTACTACTCTCATCGTAAAGAAATTTCATTATCAGAATTTGCACGCTGGCACCCGCACTTTGCTTTGTTTAATTCGCGAGCAATATTGGCTCATTAACGGTGTTCATAAAGTTTCTTCTGTTATTCGGAAATGTATACCTTGTTTCAAATCCAAGCCCCCGCCAATCACGCAAATTATGGGAAACTTGCCATATTTTCGTTCCGAACCTAGTAAGCCTTTCGCCCTTACGGGTATCGATTATGCTGGGCCTTATGTCTATCAAGTTAATTCCCCTTTATCTAAGCGAAAGTTGTTAGGTAAACTTTATATTTCTTTATTTGTGTGCATGGTGACAGGAGCCATTCACCTTGAGTTGGTTACAAGTGCTTCTACTCCTTATTTTATAGCAGCCTTTTCTAGATTTGCCGCTAGAAGGGGTGTTCCCTCCGAGGTTTTCTCAGATAACGCAAAAATTTTTGTTAGTACTTTTGATCTTTGGAAAACTGCGCTTACCTCCCCTTCTGCTAAGGAACAGTTTTCTAATTTTTCTCATGCTAAGGGATTCAAATGGCATTTCACTCCCCCTTACGCCCCCCATCATGGTGGTCGTTGGGAATCTTGCATAAAGCTCACGAAGAGACAGCTGAAGAAAACCCTTGGTTCAGCCATCCTTTCCTATGAGGAATTCAATTCTTTGATTATTCAGGTTGAGGGTATCGTAAATTCTAGGCCGCTCACGCCTTTGTCTAACGATCCTAAGGATCTTCTTCCTTTAACACCTGGTCATTTTTTAATAGGCTGTTCTTTAGCTTCTACGCCTCCTTTGCTGAGTCGACGCTGTGATCTCGGGTTGCCTATTTTCTGGAGAAAGTTAGAATCTTTGCGAAACTCCTTTTGGCGCCGTTGGAAGCTGGAGTATCTCGGCTCACTTAACAGGAGAGAGAGGTGGCGGCTTTCCCGGCCTGATGTGCGAGTGGGAGATATGGTTCTTTTGCGAGATCCAAGTCCCCCCCTCGTATGGAATATTGGTAGGGTAACTCACTGCCATTTGGGTCGTGATAATCATGTGAGAGTTGTAGATGTTCTCACTAGTAAGGGAGTCTATACTAGACCAATTTCTATGGTTGCTATTTTGCCTGTTGAGGCTTAGTGTCATCCTCTTTCATTGTTGTTCATGTTTTTTCCAGATGATTCTTTGATTGTTTTCTTTCGGGGGTCTCGGAGCATGATCACTTTCGTGATGTTTTTAATGTGTGTTTATTTCTTATGCCGCATTTGTCGGTCAAATGCTTTGGGACCACCGAACTATTAATGTATTTAATCACATTTATGTTTATAATATATAATGTAATTTTCGAGTGATTACTCGTAACAAACAAAATTTCTAAGACACATACCTCAGCTTGTTCATAGATGTTGACTCTCCGAGCCACAAGTGCACTACTGTCAGGTGTTGCTCCTCGCTAGCCGCTACGTGAAGGACTGTCGTCACATCTCCGCTTTAGCCAATCAGTCGCCGCCAGCCAGTGCTGATTTCTCGATTGTTCTACGCCCTATTTAAGAAGCGGTTCTCCTCTTCAAGATTCAGATCCAGCACGACAGATCCAGCACGCCATCCAGCACGTCAGATCCAGCACGACAGTACCGCATCACTTCATGGAGTCTTCCAAAGCTTCGTTCCATGGGGCAAATACCTAACGGCATGCTTCCACATAAGACGGTGTACTCAGCACGTCACACCGCTACGCTGGAGATTACTACGCATCTAAGCCACACCTAGATGAGCTGTTGCCAGGCTCAGATCACAGTTCTCACCGCTACGCAAGATGAAAGCTTGCTTGTTACTTTCGCTCTTCAGTGAACTTTGGTTCTAAAGAAGAACCTTTTTTCAAGCCGATACTTTATTTCGAGATGCTGGACATCGAAATCACAAAGTATAGTGTTCGTAAACTATAAACTACAACAGCAAACCAGCAAGCTCTGGCCACGGCCGACCTGCAGCAATGAACCTCTCTAGTCAACATGAATAGCAACGGAAGATAAGTTACGTTCTTTTATTCTCTATTTTTATCAATGATCTTATGTTTTAATGGTTTTAATATTGCTTGCAAGTGCAATTGTTTTCAAAATAGTGTGTCTTTAAAATGAACTCTTGTAAATAGCACCAAGTTGTGCCAACCTACTAATTTTTAAACCCAAAGGGTTTCCAGTAATGTATAGAATTTATCACTTGTGTCAAAAAACAAATAAAGTTTATATTATGTTAATGCTTAAATGTTCAGTGTTAAATTTAAACTTAAAGTTGAGTATAAAGAACCAGGCCGCACTCCCCTAGCCCAAAATATTCAGTCTAATAGCTCCTTTCACAGTAGTTATTTTGTCCAGGCATTTGCCTGATGCTTTCTCCCGTTTATGAGAACGAACGTGGGCTGTTCTTCACATAACCAACAGTGATTTTGTATCTCACATGTTGGGAACAATGTGTGCACCCCGGTGCGTGCAGCTAGAGTGAGCCGTGATGACAGACAAACGAGATGCAAGCGCTGTAGAAACATGGCAGCCGTTTTTAAAATAGCAATAAATAAAAACAGATATTTATGAACTTTAGCACATATATGACGTTCAGTAGTGACAATTCAAATTGAAATCAACGGTAGCGATGAATGAAGATAGAACGTGCAATAAAATTCTGTACAATACATGAATTAGCCAAAATACCTTTTGAAACGATGAGAAATAAATCAAGGAGCGATGTTTTAATAGATATTTCCTCCTCCGCTGTCTGTGACCCACCCAGTCATCCCAAATAGGATCACGACTTATGTAGGCAGAATTCCAGCTGTGGCCACCATTGTCCACATCAATCATCATCAAACCGGTATTGCCAACCTCGCCCTTACGGTACAATGCTGCACCAACACCCTTCGATTTGTCCAATCCAATGGTTTTTGACGCGTCCAGATCAATGGTTTTGTGTCAACCGCGACCCGCTGGCTGCGCTCGGCCAAAGCCACTCCTACACCGACCATTCTAACCTTCGTTTTGTGGTATCCAATGGTTTTTGACAATGGTTACATCCTAACGTGTCCAGATCAATGGTTTTGTGTCAACCGTGCCCCGCTAGCTGCGTGCAGCCAAAGTCGCACCTGCACACGACCATTCTAACCTTCGATTTGTTCAATCCAATGTATTTTGGCAATGGTTACAGCCTAACGCGACCAGATCAATGAGTTTTGACAATGGTTACAGCTTAATGCATCCCGATGATTTCTTTGATCAACAGTGATTTTGTATCTCACATGTTGGGAACAATGTGTGCGTCCCGGTGCGTGCAGCTAGAGTGGGCCGTGATGACAGTTGAACGAGATGCAAGCGCTGTAGAAACATGGCAGCCGTTTTTAAAATAGCAATAAATAAAAACACATATTTACGAACTTTAGCACATATATGACGTTCAGTAGTGACAATTCAAATTGAAATCAACGGTAGCGATGAATGAAGATAGAACGCGCGATAAAATTCTGTACAATACATGAATTAGCCAAAATACCTTTTGAAACGATGAGAAATAAATCAAGGAGCGATGTTTTAATAGATATTTCCTCCTCCGCTGTCTGTGACCCACCCAGCCATCCCAAATAGGATCACGACTTATATAGCCAAAATTACAGCTGTCAGCGCTATTGTTCAAATCAATCGTCATCAAAACAGTACGATGACAGTTCAGCCGCTAGTGCGCACCACTTAGTTCATTACATCGTGTACCGAATTGAATCGTTTATTCACCATGGATTGTGGAAATTGCCTCATAACGATCTGTAATTTGAATCGGCGATTCTATGATCAACTGTAGTAATTTTTTTTTCGCACAACTGTGGTTTTGAAAATGTTTACAGCCTAACGCACCGAGCGTTTGTGTCAACCGTGTCCCACTAGCTGCGCGCGGCCAAGGTCGCACCTTCACCCGACCATTCTAACCTTCGTTTTGTCTAATCCAATGTTTTTTGACAATTGTTACTGCCTAACGCATCCAGATCAATGGTTTTTGACAATGGTTACAGCATAGCACGTCCCGATGAATGTTTTTTTTAATCAACAGTGTGTGCTGCTAGAGTATGCCTTGTTGACAGTTCAACGAGATGCAAGCTCTGTCAGAACATAGCAACCGTTAATAAAAAGAGCAATAAATATAAACACATATTTATGTACTTTAGCACATAACTTATATGAGGTGTAGTATTGACCAGGTTTCCTAATTTCAATGTTGATGCAAGTGTATAAGCCGCATTCTACTTTCATTTAGAATTAATATTATATTATTTACAGGGTGGATACATTTTTAGGCATTTGCACCTTCAACAGTCCTTATGCGAACAGTTCCTAAAAATACTCTCTAGCACATATGTTACATTAGATTAAAACTTTTAAAATAGGCCTACATTAACATTCATCCAATGAAACTAGATGTAAAGAAACTTGCAAGACTTCATTCAGTCCATTGTTAAAAATCTGAACAAATAAAAATTTGTTCCAGTGAAACATTCTTCAGATTGTGTTCCATTTTATCTGTGAAATTGAAACAAAAGCCCTCTTAGAAATTGTATGTTAAAATTGCATGAAATATCCCATTTAAAGCGTACAATTACCCTCTCCATTCTAACCTTCGCTTTACAACCAACATTCTCCAAAACACTCTGCTGGTTGTAGAGCTATTTACCACTTTCTGGACTGGACGTTTAATGTGACTGTACACAGAGGTTATTAGTTGCATTTTAAACTGACATCTCCACTATAGGACAACTTCTTGCAATCAGTTCAACGTTTGGTATGCTAACACTACATGCCTCAATAATTTCAAGAAATGGTCACCTATTGAAAATGCCAATTCATTGTTCATCCTATACTTCAGTGGCGGTCGGTAATAAGGTTGCAGTGATACGCAATGACCAGATTAATTCAATAAAAACAATTAATACCGTAATAATATTTTTAGTAATAAAAGCTGTACGTTTACTTTTATACGCATAGGAATTCATAATTCTGTTCTTTAATAATTCAGGAAATCTTATAGTAAGTTACTGTGAACTGTCTGAGAAAGCAAAGCGCGTCAACCGTTTAGGAGTGCTCGTTACCAGGCCCGAGCACCGACCAGATCTCAATAGTGAAGGGTATGGCAGAGATGCTAGACCGAGTAGGTCCTATCCCAATAGTTAACTCAGCTGATCGTTGCTTGCTGATTGCAACAAGGGAGCCGAGGAGCGGACGTAGACATCTGAGATGCTCCGTCAACTGCCGATACCATGTCTTGCAGGTTTTCATGTAGCCTAACTATTTAATCCGGTAATAATAATAATAATATCGTATGGCCTCGGGTGCCTGGTGCAAGCTTTGTAATTTGACACCCAGAGGGTAGCTTGCATGTCGAATTTCGAAGTTCCCTGAATCACTATGAAAGTCAAGGAGGTTAGATAATAGATATGTAATCTCCTTGAACACTATAGCGCTTCCTAGTAGAGAAATGATGAACTTTGTGTTGGCGGAAACTCCCGAGATTAATTTTGCCATTATGAACTCGGCCTACTGAGTTCAAATGGGTTCTTTGACATGCCAACATCGTATGACATGCGTATCGTATTTTTGCCGCCTTTCAAAAATCACTTACCATGGCCAGGGGCGAACCTGCAATCTTGGGGTTAGTAGACCGACACGCTATCCACTCACCCACCGTGGCAAGCTATTTAATCCGGTGATCCAGTGGCAATGTGATGTTCTCTGAACTGCGGCATTCGTGATGAATGAGGTACATCCGTTTTACCGCACAATTGAATACAGTTTTCTTTGATATCAAGCAGTCTTTCATCATCCCCCCCCCCCCTTAATGAAGAAGGACAACACCCATAACAATTATCCACCAGCCGCCACTGCTATACTTACAGATTAGTAATTAGCCATGTAAAGAAGTGGATCAAGTAACACAATATTAATTGAACCAGAGAGAGGGTCATTATCATGGTGCGCCCTGGAAATCGCGGCAAACTATGGCGTCATTTGGCTGGTCAGGTGCGGAGCGAGTGGACCTCGCAATACCCTGCTCCGCTGACTCATATCGTTAGATCACACGTGTCTTATCATTTATATGGATGTGTATCTGCAAAGCTTAGAAGTTAGTGTTGCACGTTTAGTGAGTATTGTGATTACTGTGATTGTTGGTCATGCCTAGACACCAATTGACACAGCGCGAACGTGTGTATATCCATAATTCGTATATGAAAAGCAGAAAGTCTTGTTCTTAAACAAGATTAAAATGTCGAATCAAGTTTCCAAGAAGACCTGTGCGTAATGCCAGTACAATTAGGAGGCTCGCCAAACTATTCAAGAAAACAGGCACGGTAAATAATAAACATTTTAACAGACAACGTTGTGTTCTTACAGAACGGGGACACCAAGAGCCAGCTGATGAGCCAGCTTGGTGTCCTAGGCGAAACCCCACAAAAGACACGGCACAAACCTATCAGAATTGCTGAGATTGTTGTCCATTCTTTCATCAGAAGATGTCAGGTGTGTGTTACAAGAGAGGGAGGGCATTTTCAGCATCGACTATGAGCACTGTACATATTATTGAACATGGTTGGTAAAAGTGTTCAAGTGTGCACCAACCACCGACTGAACATTGTACGCGTGCCCGCGATCAGCGCCAGTCAACGCCGGCTTAGCTTGCCGTGTTTACCGGGGCGCACAATGATAACGACACTGTACATACAATGAAATAATATTGTAAAATTCTTAATTTCTACTGAACGGCCATGAACAGTTATTGGACAAGCTTCCTCCTCTTATGCTGAGCCAAAGCTTTGGGTGAAAACCTGTCTTTAACATTGTGTACAAAATTATTAATCAAGATATTACTGGCAGTGCCCAGTACAGTCTTTTCAATTAATGCCCTGGCATGCTTTGGGCAGCTGTGCCCCATAATCAGTACAGTGGCTAGACATCTTTGTGTTACATTCACCAAAACACTCTGCTGGTTGCAGTGATGCAAAAATTCTGTCTTGTAGCTATTGAGTAGCTTACTCATAACAACAAAAGTAAATGCAGCACAGTTGACTACATCTGCATGGGGAATAGCATAGTCCTCCTCGGTTATTGGCATTTATTAGGCTGGCGTGATCACTCTGGCCTGCCTCATCGCAAAGAAAGACTTTGCAATAATTGCAATCATATCGCTTTAAAAAAACATATGAGCAATAACCACTGATATAGTGTAAGAGAGGCCAATACTCATCTTGTAGGACTTCTATATCACTATCATCAGCAACACAAGCATCAAAAGCACATATGTCACATGACTTGTCTTCTTCAAAATACTCGCTCACTGCAGCATTGAGGTCCAGGATGCTCTGAAGGCGCAATTTATTCTCCACCTCAAACACTTGCCTCAGGGAAATATTGTACTGGCTCCCTGCCAGTTGGCGATATTTTCCAAATCGAGCTTCTAAGTTATCTGTCTGTATTTTGCCTGGTAGGAAGAAGCTATGGCCTTTCTCAGAGAGACAAAATTGTGCCATTTCAATCATGCACTTGGTAGAAAGGGTAATTGCCGCATGTGTTTCCTTGCTCAGCTTTCCAGGCGAGTCGATTGTTTTCCACCTATCTAGCCATGACACGATTTCCTGGAGGCACTCGATATGAGAAGAGTTGGTCGTTATTGGTTCCTGAAGAGGATTCCTAAGGCGTTTTCCTTTCCATAGGGTCTTAACGTTCAT
The DNA here is from genome assembly GCA_946902985.2 of Meconema thalassinum. Taxonomy (NCBI): domain Eukaryota; kingdom Metazoa; phylum Arthropoda; class Insecta; order Orthoptera; family Tettigoniidae; genus Meconema; species Meconema thalassinum. The sequence continues at coordinate 302,850,368 of OX336393.1, forward strand.
GATGTCCCACCATCTGCAAATCAACTCAATAAACTGTGCAGTACTGTCCCAGGAGGGCAAGTTCTTCTTCGGCCCAATCTCCCTTATTGCCACAGCTAGAGGTTTATTAAAAATTTGCAGAGCTAGTGGAACATTCTGTAGTTCCAAATTGGTAGGGTACAGGGATTTCAGAGTCAAGGTAAATCCATATTTCAGAAGATTGTTCTTCTCTAACACATGCAACTCCTTCAGTGAACCAAATGATGCAATCTGTAGTCTGTCATGCTCTGTCAAATCTGGAAAATGCAACTCTTGGTGCTTTGCATTCAGCCAGTTATTTCTAATACATTTGAGAATGTGCACAGTGTCAATTGCAAAGAAAAGCTTTCTGTGTGCATTTTTGGGGTGACTATAAATGTAATTTAATTCGGGTGGATCGCTCAGGAGAGATACAGCTTTCCTATTAATAGCACTGTTGTCTGAAATCAGTGCTAGAACTTCAAATCCGACTTCTTCCAGTCCAAGAATGACTTTCTTCATCATATTGAATAATGCCTCACCTCGAATGTTCACAACGGGCATGATGTGAGCAACATCCTTGTATGAAGAAAGCAAGCTGTGGACCATAAACACATAAGCACTTGTTGCGCACTCATCGCTATTTACAGCACTACCTACAACCCTACCCTTTTTGTAGTCTAACTGGGGTTTAATGTGAACCTCATCCATCGAAAGGAGGACTAGTTGATCTTCTTCTGATAAGAGTGAAATTTTTTTTCTCATATACAAAAGAAAATTATCACTTTGCTCCTGTATAGGATTTGTCAAAAGCTTGGAACACACTAATTTCAAGGTACGGGGTGCAGGAAGAGTGACATTTCCTGAACCTCTTATAAATCTATAACAGTGAGGAGAAATAGAATGAACCAGCGATGAGAATACAAGCAATTCCCAGGAATAGTTTTTCACTTTACGCTTTGTTAGCAAGTGAACTTGCTCTTTCAAGAAGTCTAATGTATCCTTCTTCTCAGGGAACTTACTCTCCAAGTTCTTAAATAAACTGGCCATAACAGATACAGTATCCTCAACACTTTGATGTTCATATGCATCAGGATCAGCATACACGGAATGGGCATTCCTTATAAGTTCTTCAATTTCTAGCACTGTACCTAACTGTTTTGGTAAAGACATGTTATTACAACGTTTCACTTCTGTATTCGATACATACAAGGAGGCACTCAAACCTTCTGTTACAGGCCTGACGGGATTTCTTGGTTACTGACCTTGGCAGGCCGCGCATGAGAACGAGTCTAGCCCTCGAATAACATCAGGGGGGGGGGGGGGGGGTGCGCCGCCCTGCCTCTCACTGCCAGATTGGCACGTTGGATGGAATGGTGAGGAGAACTGCGCTAAAATGCGAGCATGTTTTGCTGAATAAGCGGCTGTCGTAATTCTGTGCATTTAATACATATCACTCTCCTAATCAAACAACGCTGCGTTCCGCGGAAACGTCAAGAAAGCACAGTAAAATACCCACTTCTCCAAATATGAAATCCCAAATAATTAACTTAGGCTATATCACTACTCCTACAGAATTATACAGGTTATGAAACACCAGTTTAGGGAGGTGAAGCTTAGTGAATTAGTACAATCAATATGTTTTCTTTTTCTTCCAGATACGATTTATTATATTTTTTCTTAAAATAGGCTATAAAACATTACAAGTTATTAAAACATGAAACTATGTAAAATACCGGTAATATTTAAATTTACTATATGTTGAGAATTATGCATCACATTACTTGCGCCCGCCTCGCTGCGTAGTAACTAGCATTCTTGGCTGTCACCGCGGAGGCCCGGGTTCGATTCCCGGCTCTGCCAAGAAATTTAATTCTAGTCTGAGGGCTGAAACGGGCTACACTCAGCCTCGTGAGGCAAAGGTGAGAAGAGGTGGGTTCGATTCCTACCTCAGCCTTCCTGGAAGTGGTTTTCTGTGGTTTCCCCACCTCTACTCCAGGCAAATGCAGGGATGGTACCTAACTTAAGGCCACGGCCGTCTCCTTCCCAATCCTCACCTCAATTCCAAATACACACGCCCAAGTACACGGGGCTGAATGACCACGTTGTCCAATCCTCTTCCGCTTCCAACCCAAATCCTACCTCGATTGTTAATACACATACTATTACAGACATCACAGTGACATAGGCTATCAGACAGCTTCTATACACACCCAAGTACACGGGGCTACATGACCATGATGTAGCGAAGTAATCAACAACATTACTGGCAAGCAATAAATTAACGTAATGAACAGGATGCTTACCTCGTCAGACATTCGAATGAAATCACTCCACACTGAGTGTCAGCAGCTGCAAAGAGGTAGGCCGATAAGCGATAGCTCTTCTTGTGTAATCAAAATTGCTAATCACTTATAACCTACAACGTTTAACAAAAATAAAAATAAAATACACAAAAGCACACAGTCACTGTTCCATCTAGTCTACGTGTTATTCAGACAGCGGTTCGATTCCAGACAGATCACCTTCAGATTCGGCATCAGTATCACTTTCACTAGTGGCATCGTCACTATCTTCTGACACACGTATTATAAATTCATCCAGAGCATCTTCTATGATTCCCTCCTTTTGGAAGTATTCTCTTTCAATTTTTTCGGCGTGATCGCAAACTTTCTCCCATTCTTTAACACCAATCGCACTTACTCTCTCTTCTAACAATCGTTTAACGTCATCTAACTGAAATGTAGTATTGTTCCCAGCTACCCACTGTTTAATGTCTCCCCAGATAAGTTCTATTGGATTTAAATCAGGATGGTATGGAGGAAGGCGCAATACAGTATGACCGTGTGTTGCCATGATATTGTCAATGAAAAAATTCCTTCGGTGTGGTTTATTAATTTTAATTAAATTATAAAGTTGGATTTTGAGCATTTCATCGCGGAAGGGAATGTTATTTCGCACCAGCCACTCTTTCATTACAGTCTTGGTGCTGTTGCTGGTTGGCACTTTATTCAACTGCACATTGTGATATGAGGCATTGTCTATCACCAGGACTGAATTGGGAGGCAGTTTGGAATGAGTCTGGTAGTTAGCCAGTTTTGGTAATTATTGGCGTTCATCTCTCCGTGGTAGTCTCCTGTTTTAAGTTGGGATTTGAACACTAGCAATGCTCCAGGAACAAAACCAATTCGACCTCCTGCATGAACTATAATTAGTCTCTGTCCCTTCAAAATCGGCGCTGTGTAACCTGCTGGAGAATCGTCAACCCAGTTCTTTGGTCTTGTATGAGTGCTGTGAATGTAAGTCTCATCTTCGTAAATTATAGGTCGTCCTTCCTCCCTGTATTTCTTAACTGCAAGCAAATACGCTACACGCGGTGATCTAATATTTCCCCTCTCTATTAAAGTGGCTCTGTTGTTTCGGGTTTTCTTCCATCTAAATCCCATATTCTTCAATATTAATTTAAGACTGGTGCTTCCCCCCTTGAAGTTAATACTTTCCCGAAGTTTCGGCAATAGTTTATGAATTGTAGGCACTGTCTTTTCCTTAATGTAAAAATCATACACAGTCCGCCGAATCACACACCTGTCAAAGTCATCTACGGCTGTCACTGTTTTAGGAACCTGGTGATGTTTACCAGGTGTACTAAATAAGGTACCTTCCTCCACGCACCGAGAACCTTCTTTGATGATTCTCCTAACAGTCGTTTTGGATATTCCTGTCGCTTTTGCTACTCGTTCTTGTACCTTTTTTAAAGGTATGGACACAGTACCAGCCACTGCCTCACTTTTCATGAAAGTGTTAATATTATACACCACTTCCCGCGTTTGGCTGTGCAGTGTTTTTGAAGAAAGCTTCGACAGAATAGGCGGCATTGCAGTTGCTCAATGTTTATACCGAGCTTTAGTCAATGCAATTAACTTTTAATTTGTAGCACTAGCGCTATGTAGCCAACTTTCATAAATTTCCCGGTAGAACAAGAACTACAAGCAATAGAGTTTTAAGTTATCACACCGAGAACAGCGAAGCTCATAAGGCGACAGACACATCTCTACTGGCTCTGGAACAGCTATGCGCGTGCGCTGCTTGCATAGGTTCGCGGAACAGCTATACTCTACCGCGCAGGTGACCGCCAGTGTCCAAAAACGAGCGTCCCAGCTGTATCTTAATGCAGCAACGCAAGTGTGGACTAGGATTTTCCTTCATTAAAATAAAATATATACAAGAATCCTCTCTAATAGAATTCCACTCAGGATGAAGACTCACACTGTTTAACTTCACCTTCAGTTCCTGAAAGTTTCTAAATGAAACTGCTTCCAGATTCTCCGCCAATGTCTGCATACTTTCAGCGAGAGCCTTCGATAAACTTTCATTATCAATCCTACGCCTCCTATCATCTGGATCTTCTCGGCAGACAGTTGCAGTGTCAGTTGAATACTCTGGGCAGTTGGGGAACTGAGACGGGACTGCTCCTAGGAATTTAATTCGAACATTAACTTACGATACAATCATTTTATCACCTTGCATTGCATTAATTACTGTATTTATTCTAAATTTATTCAATTTCCAACCTGATTCACACACACCTCTTCCCCCACCCCAATAAGAAATGTAGCCTAATGAATTAGATTACTGCAATAGAAAAAAAAAAGATTAATCAGGGCCTGCTACAGGTTATCGGTCTCTAACGTCATGCAGTTAGCTTGCAATTTAAACCCCAATATAAATGTGAATACTATCCATATTAACACCCACTTATACCTCCCACTTGTAAATGAATTTTCGTGAACAGAAGAGCTAGCCTATGCTAAAATTTAGGGGTAGGACTATTCGCTTACTAACCTTTAATCAGTCTCGGTTTATACAACGGAGCAGTAACTAGCTTTCCATTCTTTTCATCATACATACTAGTGGTCCATTGAATTTCATGTGGCTTGAAATGGATGCAACAGACCTACAAGAAAAGAGACTTGGTTACAAAGTTCCTTCCTCCCATTACACTAAACTTGTGAGAATTGGAGCATAAGTATTGATTTAACACGTACCATGGAATATTTCGTAGGAATAAAATCCTTACGGTGAATGGCTCGTATTCATTTCGACTTTTCACCTTCATCATTAGGAAAAGAGAAAACGTTTACTTTCGGTCCATTGGCGTAATTGCCTTTACAATTTGGAACGCTGCAATTATTAGGCATAACTTTACACTGCACTGATAACCATTAAGTATAACTGGGTAGGAAATCTGAGCAAATCAGTAACTGGGACTGTAAACACGACACACAACACGCGGAAAACACACCATAACCTGCAAACTAGAATGTTATGTCCAGGCCTAAGAAAGTCCATACTACTTTCTCCGTCCGTTAAATAATTATTCTTTTGTTTGGGCCCGAACTCGGTAACAGTTTTGTATCCAACCTTGTTTGCTTGTTTGTCACTAGATTTCAGGGACTTTCCGTTCATTTTGTTGGTCCTTGGAAAAATTATATTTCCATGGCAACGTGAACATGGACGGTGAATGGATGCATGTGATGAGGAGTTCGCAAATCAAGATAATTATTACGTCTCGACATTTGGTGATTTACAGAAAGGTGATGGTAGTTTCAGTCGATAAAATGGCAGTATATTGTTGGTTGATTGTGTGTGAATTAAGTTCTGTTTTAGGTCGTGCTAAGTTTATAATAATAGAGACATAATGAGATCCTGTATAGGTTAACTGATCTTAAGCTCTTCAATATTTGAGAAGTAATGATGGGTGTGATGTGTGTTGCTCGTAATCCAGCCATCGGCTAGAAGTTTAGAAAATCTGCCCGCGTATGAATGAGAAATTATTATAGGCTATATATTGAAAATGTGTTAACACATACAGTACAAGTAGACTTTTTCTATTGGGATTAATGGTGTACATTATATTTAGGGGAAGGATGAACATCCTCTTTATTCTCTACAAGTAGCCTACATTCTCATCATTTCTCAAACTTTTGTTTCACTTGTTCATGATGAATAGTCTTGTCCCTTTATTGCAGAATTACCATGCTGGGAAGAAGGTCGTGTAGTGCTCTGAATTGTGATGGCTACATCTAACCAGCATAGGCACCTGCGTGGATTTCCCTTGGATGACCGTATGGTAGTAGTTTTATACAAAACCTTGTATAAACCAGGTACAGTATTGTCCATTTTAGTCACCTTCATCTGTGATGTAGATTTGTGTCTGTTCATCCCTGTAGTTAGGCTATTATCAGTCAGGTAGTTGAGGTTTTAAGGGGCAGAACTACGAGGTCATCTGCCCCTATCAGTAGATAGCATAAGCTTCACCCAGATGTTCTCCATGAGGAAGTTTTGTTTCTGGTTTGACAATTCGTGATCATTATGTCGATGTTGATACCTTGACAGAATTATACATGTAATTGCAAGACGGTTAACATAGAGCCAAATATTAGGCTTGTGACTGTTTGGAGTGTGATAAGTTATCAGCAGGGCCCGGATAATCGTGTACTTAACTCCCTCCTCCCAAATGCCTTGCTGTTTGGTGGGTTGTGATATCTGGACGTGTAGCGATGAATTCATAGACTTGCTATTATTACGAAATGCATCTGGAGCTTTGTACCTTCAGAGGTAGAAAAGTCTTAATTGGAACAACTGTGAATGTGGATGCCATTGCTATTGTAAACCGGATACCAATTGCCTGATCAGGTAGCCTATTCTGTACTGCCACTTGTCGCACATCAACTATGCACAGTGACCATATACATAACTTCTTTTGTGCCTCATTGAGTAGTGGCTAGTACTCTTGGCTGTCACTGTGGAGGCCCGGGTTCGATTCCCAGCTCTGCCAAGAAGTTTAATTCTGGCCTGAGGGTTGTGCAAAAACTGAGAAGAGGCAAGTTCCAATCACACCTCAGCCATCCTGGAAGTGGCTTTCTGTGGTTTCCCCACTTCTATTCCAGGCGTATGCTTAATTAGACCACAGCCGCCTCCTTCTTAATCTTCATCTGAGTTACAACTGCACACACTAATACAGCCTTCACATTAACACCGGTATCAGACAAATTCCACACATACCTAAGTAGACGGGGCCACATGACCACAATGTCGCAAAGCCCCGAAATGAACCAACAACACAATATAATTTCTTTAGGTGGCTTCAACACTGCAGCCCCCTGTGGGTGGGGGTTTAGACTACACCCATGGTATCCTCTGGCTATCGTACAAGGCGACTAAAAGGAGCAACCTTGGCTATTCTTTGAGGCTTCCTACTTGTCTTATGAATTGCCCACCTCAAGGGTGGGAGGGATGGAATACACCCACAGGCAGAGTTGGATGGTTGGCACACGTGCTGTGAAAGTATTCTGGAAATATATATAATCTGGTGTAACAATATGTTAATGTTGTAGTAATTTCTAAACATTGCACTTTGTCAGTACATGTGTGTGTACTGTATATAGTTTAATGTAAAGTTTTTACATATTTGGTAGCTGCAATCATGTAAGTGCAGTGCTAGGCCATGGGGTCTATCTATCTGGTGACTGGTTTTGGATTTTTTCTGGTCAGGTTTACCATTTTCAACATCCCCCAATGGCCTGGACGGTACCACGCTTCATTCCAACTGCTTGGTCATATTCATTTATTTCATCCTTTTATCAGCTCCTTGTGATGTTTCCATCTATTACGACATCCGGCTGTACACATTGGCTAGGTGGAACCGCATCGACTTAAATTAATGCAATATTTCAATGGTGGTATTGTATTGGATGGCGGTTCACTGAAATCTTGTTTCAATTTTTATAGCAATTCATTGTATCTCATCTCCGATCCCTCTGAAAGAATAATAATTAGGTGTAGGTATGCCAGCAGCTAAAGCGCAGCATTCGGCCATGGGCCCAAGCTCTCTGCTGACTCGGTGGACGTTGGTTCAAACCCCACCGTCACCATCCTTGAAATGGTTTTCCGTGGTTTCCCATTTCCAACTCTAGGCAAATGCTGGGACGGTACCTCTGACAGGTCACGGCCGCTTCCTTCCACATCCGTGCCCAGTTTCATTAAATCATCTCTCATTCCGGTGCGCAGGTCGCCCACGGGCGTTGACTAGAAAGACCTGTACTCGGCCTCTCAGGAGGCCACACGACTAAAAAGATGACAGGGAGTAGATATACGTGCACATGTTTTGAACTTCACCAGTCCTCTTCAACAAATCAACATCGTCATTGCCTAACTTTAAAACAATAGATTTTAGCATTTAATGTGCACATTTCAAAACACACATGTTGTGAGATAATGGGTGAAGTTAAAGTCCAATGTAAATTTATATTTAAAGGGCATAGAGTATTTTCAAGAATATTGACAACTTTTCTGTAGGACACACTCTTTCCCGGCGGCTTCGGTGGCGTAGTTGGTAGCATGCTGAGCTTCTATGCCCAAGATAGCGGGTTCAAACCTGGCCGAAGCCATTGGATTTTTTAAGAGCGTTAAAAATCCCTCAGTATGCCTTCCTTCGGAGGGGAAGTAAAGCCGGCGGTCCCATGTCATAGATTTATGGCATGTTAAAGAACCTTCCACTAATTACACCTGTGTGAAGCTAAATTGGATAGGTTAAGAATGTAAACAATGCTCTTAGGTTTCTACGTTCGTTGCCAAGAGCCGACTCTGGTGGCGTCTAGTAGTTAAGTTCTGAACTAGGCCTAGTAGTCGTTGACCGTGGTGTTAGGCGGCAGAAGTAAGAACTATTTGAAAAATTCTAATTTGCAGTCTGTACTTAATTTAAAAAATAGATACACACACTAATACAGCCATCACAATCAACACCGGTTATCAGACAGATTCTACACACACCCAAAGTACACGGGGCTACATGATCGCGTTGCCGAAGCCCCTAAACTGAGGAACCAACCAACACTCTTTCCCCTCTCTCTTTTAATACAATGGGCACAATAATCCTGCCGATTTTTTTCTGTGTATTTAACAGTAATATGATGTGGCTTCCTACATTTGGCCTGCAGGGGTCCTTTTAACATGCCCGAAACAGGAGGTTTTAATTGCCATTAAACTGAGGTGGGGGGTATTAAATGTAATTGGTAATGTGTTGCACCATTACGTTCAACCACATCTTCCAAATTCCCCCTCCCTCTTATTTCTTGCAAGAAATGCTGCATTAACTGGAATTGTGTTGCTTTACAGGCTGAAAATTCATGTTCACCAAAAATAATCCTCTTTGAGTTTACAGCTTCTTCAGCCTGAGGATTGATCGAAGCTAGCCAAGAGGTTTTCCTGCGTTGGAGTGTACTTGGCTATGGGTGATCAGTTGTTTTCTACCGTCCTGCAGCATAGCCGATCATCTGAGTGCAGCCCGGCATGGTCTTCTTCAATCCTGTCTCCAGTCGACTAAGCCATTGGCGTTCACACATCAGAAGTTATGACTCACATGTGAAAGAATGTACAATGTGTACCGTGATTGAACATAAATTAATAAATCAATTGAAACTATCTGGAAAATCAGCTTTCTCATTTCCTTGAAGACAATCCTCAACCCTGCCTATATTTTTTCTGTAGATACATTTGAAAATCATTTAATCATTGAGGCCAAGTTAATTGTAATGAAATGACATTATTGGGCATATACAATTTATTTAGAGAAGGAGGTATAGCAGACAAGAAATCGGCCATAGTGGCGGACTGGGTACGGTAATTTTGAGGTTATGGTATCGTAATATTGCAAACTTGCATGAAACTTCATGATTTATTTATTTTTACCGTTGAAACTTCAAAAGACCATTCGCTTGTACTTCAACGTCTTAAAAGGGCGAAGCAACTGAAAAAAGTAGGAAATAAAACAACGACCGTCCTTTTTTTCTTCTCATCGTACCAACGTCATAGACCACAACGGACGTATGAAATTCAAGTTTACGATGTCCGTTGCCTCTTAATATTCAATCTAAGTAATATATTGGCGTTCAAAAATAAAACGTAGTTGCTTTAAAGCAACAATAACGAGGTGTATCCAGATAAAATCAAACTCGATTCGATTTCCTCTCATTTCGTAAGTTGGCAAACGTACTCGGTGAAAGCAACCTAGATCCTTCGGTCGCTTATTTTTCTAGCACAATATACGGCCAGTTATTGCATCTCAGTGGCGTTGGAATTCGCCACGTGGTGCGCACCATGCAACGCTTTTTAGTAGCTTTGCGCACCATGTGCTTTTGAGTTGGAGCCCAAACAATGACGCAATCGCTGAATTTAACGGAACGCAGAAATAGCAGAGAGTTCCTACTCTGTTATTATATGCTCCTTGGTTATGTCTCAATGTCCACGGCCGGTCTTCCGTGACGTCACTCGCTTGTCAACTTCATATCGCAAGGCTTTCTCTCTAGGTGGTGTTGGCTGTGCCCAACAACCAACATGGCCGCCGCGCGAAGTTGGAACATTTAAATAGACTTTTCCCTCGAACCCATGGTTGGAGTTTCACGAATGAGGTGTCGTAGGACTTGAGGTGACGCCCCCTTTGCTATGGACCACTCGTTATATCTTGGATTTTATTTTGAAAATTTTTGTTTTCGAAAGTAGGAGATAGTTCGAAAACCAAACATGATAGAATGTTGTGCAATGGCTCAAACGAACGGTCTCTATGTCCTTTATTTCTATAATAAAACTTTTTTATTTTTTTATGTTTTTTTTAACACTCGAATTTTGAAAATCCTATATTTTGGAAACTAGAAAGTTTACAAAAAAGTTTGTTTGACATAAATGAAAGGCCCCTATGCCCCCTACCCCCAAAATAAATTTCAAGTCTCCAGGATAAAAACCTGTAGTAGTGTGATGGGGAGAGGGCTGCGCCACTTAGGAAGTTGTGAGCCCCTGCGAACTTGGAATGGAAGGAGTCATGCTAGGAGGGCGTGCTTGGATTCGTTTTTTTTCGTCTCGTTGCGCTCTTTACGGGAATGTAGGTGTCGAAAGGTGAAAATCAGGAAACATGTTTTTTTTTTTGGGGGGGGGGGGGGGGTAAAACCGTGATTTTAAACTTTTTATTATATCTCGCGAACCAATCATGCCAGAGGCGTGTACGAGGGGTCCAAGGACTCGGGGTGACTTCCTCATTGCTATGGACCACTCGTTATAATTTAGAAAAAAATTGGAAACTCGATTTTGGGGTAAACATTTTTTTAATGATTTTTGCTGGTAACTCACGAACCAATAAGCCTAGAGACTTGTATGAGGTGTTATTTTTCCCTCGCGTTGTCCTCTTGCCGAGAATGTTTCGTGTTGAGCAGGAATGAAAAACCATGTTGAGGTAAAACCGTGATTTTAGACTTTTTGCTCTATCTCGCAAACCAATAACGCTAGAGTCGTGTACAAGGTGTTCTAGGACTCGGGCTAACGCCCCCTTTCGAATGTGGTAGATATTTTTCCCCAAAAAAATTCACAAAGGGCCTAACGCTATACATGTTGAAAAAACTTTTTTTTCTTTACCTGTTTAAAATGTTCATGAAGCGTGGTGGTTGAGAGAGACGATACTTCTGGGTGTGTGTTTCAACCAACCTGTCACTAACCACAATGACCATGCTTAATAGAACAATCGATATTTCGGTGGGTCGGTTTATGACAGAGCGAGGTTCGTTTTCCTGATAGTTTACCCCCGAAGGGGGATCTTTAACGTGTAAACGGTGATGATGAGAACTTGGTTCTATGTTGGTCGAAGCGAGTGCAGAAACAAACTTGCAGAGGAGCAGACGAGCAGGAAGTGAATGTCATTGGAGCTTATTGGAAGGCGTTAATCTGACTTGACAGCAGGTGCAATGGAAAATGACAAAGACACTTGAAGGTTAAATAATCTGACAATCGTGGTGGCAGGGAAGAGCGGAATACATGTGAACACTTGTGAGATGACATGTACGCTAAACAAGTTACATCCTGTCTTGCTTCGTACGTGACAAAATGTAAATTCATGTGAAATTTGACCTGGCACAGGTGTTCACCTTGGGCGTTAGCTGTCCACGTGACCAATAACTGTTAACAAGTCACATCCTGTTTTGATTCGTACGTGACAAAATGCAAGTTCATGTGAAATTTGACCTGGCACAGGTGTTCACCTTGGGCGTTAGCTGTCCACGTGCCTGATAACAGAATGTTCAAAGCGTGGGAATCGCTGAATCAGTAAAAAGTATGATGCAACTTGTGGAAATGATGTCACAACCAATAGATAGGCAAGAGCTGCGAACAGCAGTGGTGAGAGGTGCAGGGGAGAGAGGGGGAGGGGTAATGTAAGAGAGAACACAGGTGAAAAGAGAAAGAAATATGTGGAGCTGAGGACTGTACACACAAAGCTATAGGTGGTGTACAACATGTGTGAATAAATAAATAACAATGTGCACAGGTTCACACAATATGTAATTTATTGATCCAAGAATTAAACGTAGAGTTTAATCCTAACCATTTGACATATAGTTTATTTCCTTTTTGTTTCAACACTTTTTCCACAAGATAATGCTGAGGAAATGCAGTTTTCTGAAGTTCATGGAGATAAAATCTACCTTTTTTGGGTTGATGGTTGAGGTCTTGGAGTAAATAGGTGACCGGACTGTCCAAGTTGACTTGACGAATTCGAAATAGTTTAGTCCCCCACTGTGGCGTGTAGCCCTTATTGAAGGCAGACTTAAATTTGCTCACACAAACAAAATCCCCAATTTTCAGTCGGTGACGTTTAGGATCGGCTGTTTTTATGGGGTTAAACAGTTTATCCAATCGCTGAATAATTTTGGTCACGAGACGTGGCTTGGTCCCAATGGTTCTCTGTTTGGTGCCATTGTAACGTGACACTAGCTCAGGTAACATGTCCAACCAGCGATAACTGCCCTGAGCGGTAAACGCTTTCCACATATGGGTTTTCAATGTTCGGTTAAACCGCTCGACCACGCTGGCTTTGAGATTGCTGTACGTGGTGTAATGGTGAATATCCTTAGACTTGAGAAAACTGGAGAAATCCTTGTTGAAAAATTATTTCCCCTGGTCGGTATGTAGCAACTGAGGTTGACGTTTGGAGTGTTGAATAATATGTTGAAAGGCCTTGGTGACCAGTAGACCAGACTTACGACGCACAGGTACAACAAATTCCATTTTGGAATAGACATCAATGACGGTCAACATATAGCATACACCGTCGTTAACACCAGCATAGGGTATCATTTTAACCAAGTCAGCCTGCCAAAGTTCATCCACACCTCGTGAAATCTCCTTGAGTCGTGGATAGTGACGCCTAGCTGGGCGATGCAACTCGTGAGCAATACCCATTTTAATGGGTGAGGGCTTAAACAATAATTTTGGCATTTCGAAGTACTTGTTCAATTTCTTGAATTTCCCAATCGTGACCGGTATGAAAAGCTTGACGTGAAGCATGCAACAACTGTAGCCGCTGGACGAGCTTATTGGAATTGTGCCAGTAGGTAACATCCACAAGGGGTTTTAATGGTTTAAATGTGACTCCCGAAGCGGATGCTTTAAGACGAGTACTTTGACTGGTGGGAAACATTTTTGCAATGATGGTTTTATATTTTTGAGATATATTGGCATTCACTTGTTGAGCGGGATCATACTGTCTTTTGTGGGCATGGGTGTCCAATAAAATGGATTTATATTTGTCAAGATCCTCTGACGTATAATCATGGAAAGAGGGAGTCCGAGAGAAGAGCAGCTTTAACAGTCCTGGCGTTAATTTATAGTTGATGTTTTTAATGACAGCTTTAGTACGAGCAAATTTAATGGATGAATCGCCAATTTTAAAACTATCATTCTCATAGCGAACACCATACGTGGTATCTGTGTTTCCAATAAATAGATCAATGAGATAGGGTTCTAGTGTTGATCCATAATATTTTATTAAAATGGGTTTCAGTTGAGCTTTATGTTGAGGGGTGGCCAAGAGTTGTGAAAACGGAGACGCTCTGGAAGGGCAAGGTGTTTCGACCATGGCCAAGGATTTCTTTTTTCTCAAAAACTCTGCAAGTGGTGCGGCCTTTTTTTGAGGCGTAAACACTTGTTCCTTCTCGTCCTCAACCTCGCTAACACTAGTCAAATCTTCCTGTTCCTGTTCCTCTTCCTCTTCCTCAGGGTCCTCGTGCAGCGTCTGAGTGGCTTGTGAAACGGTGGGTAGCGTTTCAGATGGCTTGAAAGAGGGTTTCAACATGGCTTTTAGCGGAGGTGCTAAATGTTATTGAATAAACAAAGCATGATTTGCACGTGATCGTTTCAATTGATGAAACTTTTGTCGAATAGTATTTTTTGCTCTAATAATATGTTTTTTCAATTGACTCTCTGCTAACGCCATGGTGTTTTGACAAATGACTTGACGGGGAATGAGACAGGGCCTTAAATAGCAATAAAATGATCAAACCCTAAGCGATACCGTCCTTGGTTGAGTTCACTTTGTTTGTCAATCACTAAACAGGCATGACGTTGAGTGTTCCAGCACTTGGGACACAATTCTGTAAACATTTGAAAGGTCATATCCGGATTCACATCTTCATTATAAAAGTGACGACTGTTCCTCTCGTCCTGGCGAAATAAAACAATGACATTGGCATTGTCACGAATCAACTGTTTAGACATTTTAGAATACGTTTGTCCAAGATAGAAGCAATCGATATGTTTGTGACGACCCATGCTGAAATAGCTTTGAATGATGCCTTGACGTTCAGTGGATACATCATCGAAAATCATGAGTGAATCAGGCTTTACCTCATCCGGTGAAATCACATTTTCTTGCATGGAAAATGTGAAATAATCCATATTCTCTTTTTGTAAACCACACATGACTTGATTCAGAAACACGTATAGGGGTTGGTAGAGAGATTTTGCAAAAATATAAATATTTTGAAAACGCAGACCATTGGGCGCTGTGATGAGCGTTAGCAAAATATTGGTCTTTCCACAGCCGGAAGGCCCCACAATAATGCAGCGAATGGAAGATGGAAACAGTGAACCATGGCGTTGTTCACGTGATGTGGGACAGAGATGGGAAACCATGTCCCCCACGGGGAATGACTCTTGCTGCTTATTAATCTTCATATCAACTAAGGCTTAGCCAGGCTAGCAGGCTGTCTATATACGGGACACCGAGCCTTGTCATAGAAACAGTAGACTGGTACTACAGGTTGACGATGGATGTCTTTGGACGTGCGTTCATGGCCAAAGCTAGGTCTGTCCCCATACATGATCCTAAACAAGAAACAGATCCTGCTAATAAACACTATGTGGATAGGTCTGTAGTGCCACGTACAAAACAGGGAAATTATAACTTTAAGGGAAAGCGGTTAACCCATGTAAACATCCTCAAGTGTCTACAGACGTTACTACAAAAAAGTATATGGATAACAAGGTGTATGAATTTTATGATAAAGTGCCCCAGCTTACAGTGAATGGCTATAGCGCTAATCACCATCGGATTATTCACGTGGAAGACCCGCAAGACGAAGACGATGTCTGCACCAAGCGTTACGTGACCTATGAAATGAAAAGGCTTTATAAATTAATCCCATCCGTATTTTTAGTGTATCTGACAAATGAAAAACCTGTGAATGACAGAAACCATTTACCGCTAGTCCATGACCAGCACCTGACCTAGGTGCTTGCTTCGGGTTTAAGCCACTATCGATTACACTATGATGGAATCATTCACATCAAATACGCCATACCTGATGAGAACCATTTACAAATACAGGTAAATGGTCATAGGATGTTGGTCCATAACCATGAACTGGTCAATGCAGGTGACGAATTATCTTTTCATCTCATGTTGACATGGGATGAAAAGCAAGCGGGAAAAACCATAAACGATTTCCCACTTTATGCGGAATTGGAATATACAGCCATGAAATAACAATCTGACGTTAGTTGTGACTTAAAATTTCTTGTTAACGGTTGTTGGTCATTATCATCATGGTGAAACAAAGGTATGTGGTGAGAAAGACTAAAAATAAGACCCTGTCCTTGGCAAAGCCTGGGCTTAAGAAATTCGTGGACAAGCCCTTGCGAAGGAAAAAAAAAAAATTATGTATTGACCATAAGGAAAGCCCTTCGAACAGCACAGAGACATGCTATTCCAAAACGTCAGCGACAGGGTTCAAAACAAGGGCGAGTGATTCCCATCCCCAAACGAGCGGGATTTTTACCTGCTTTATTTGCCGGTCTGGCTGCTCTGGGTTCACTTTTGGGCGGTGCCAGTGCAGTGGTGAAAACCATTAAAGCCACGCAGAAGGGCAAGCAACAACTCAAAGAAAGTCAGCGACACAATGAAACGATGGAAGCGGTTGCAATGGGGGCTAGAAATGCCAATTTAAAGCCAGCCTTTTATCAACAAGGATTTGGGATTTCACCACTTCGAAATATTTAAAAAAAATAACCTCAGCCATAGCAAGACATGCCCTGACATATCAACAAGTGGAAAGCCATGCTAAACAACTGAAGCTTTCTCATTTTCGAGGTGTGTTTATGCGAAACCAATTACCCCCACGACCCTGGAAACAGGAATGTGCTGTTGTCAATTTGGATGATCACCGAGGACCAGGAACGCATTATGTAGCTTATGTCAAAGAGGGATCCATCGTATGGTACTTTGACAGTTTTGGGAATTTGCCACGGCCCATGGAACTAGTGACCCATTTTTGAAACAGGATCAAGATATATTATAATGTGAAACGTGAGCAAACGTTTAACCGCCAACAGTGTGGACGTTTGTGTTTATTTTTTTTAATATAAGACGCAGCATAAACAAAAACGCCAACAGTATGTCGGCAGAAAGTAAAACGTTTACAATGCATGGACGTGGACCTGAAGTCAGCCTAGACTTTTACCCGCCTATCGAATTGAGTGAAAAACCCCATGGTTTGAGACTCGTTTCTCTTGAAACGTACAATCGAATATACAACATACGTGAAAATGTGAACAACAAGTTTTACTATGATGATTCTGTGCTCACCCTGAACTCTGGTGGATACACGATCGATGACATTTATGAACACATTTATGTGGTGTTGATCAATGAATATGGTTTAAAGTCATTTCTCGATGGAACGCGCAAGTTTGAACTTGTAGGCAATACCAACACTCATCGCTGCAGTATTTTCTCTACATTCAACATTGACTTTAAAACACGCCCCGATTCCATTGGTCCGTTACTAGGATTTAAACCACGTGTGTTGGAGCCCAACAAAAAACATGAATCGGACCATGAAGTGAAATTCATTGAGGACCATCATGTGTCGGCAACGTGTAATATTATTAGCCAACTGTATACCAATCAAGAACCATCGCATTCGCTTTATGACTTTATTGTGACATCGCCCAATGGGTATATTATTCGTGAAAACCCTCCAGTGGTGCTTTTTCACTCTGTGGCTGTCGATAGTATTATTAATATAACACTAAGACTGATCAATAGAGATCAACAACTCATTGATCTAGATTCTACCACACCAGTGACTTACAAGTTGGTGCTAAAGCCACTATGAAGTTTGTATATAAAGCAACAACACCGTCTAGGAATGGTGTTAGTTGTTTGCCACGTGAATACACGTTAACATCTCAAGACAAGCAGATTTTACAGCATTTAGGTTACCAGTTCAACCCCCATGATGAATTCTATCCTAGAGGTAGCGAACCGCATCGAGAAGCAACCAGGGGTGGTAAGAATTGATCTCCATTCCTATCAAGCTCAAACACCTGGACTCAATAACAATGATGAAATTCAATTTGTTATCAACAACCAAGATATTTACACCCTACCGCATGAAAGTGTCATTCAGATTGAAGGTCGACTCACCAAAGCCGATGGCTCTACACCCACCACACCCAAGTTGGCCAACCATGCTTTGGCCTTTCTGTTTTCTGAAGTGCGTTACGTGATTAACGATATCGTGGTGGATAGCACACGAAATGTGGATATTTCCAGTGTCATGAAACTATACCCCTCTTATAGTGAAGAAGAAGGTAAAACACTTTGCATGGCAGGTTGGTGTCCTAACTCGACCAATGACTGGATGGTACACACCGATGGGACCTTTACTGGATATTTACCTCTTAAACTCATTTTAGGCTTTGCCGAAGACCACCAGCGCATTGTGGTCAACGCAAGGCAAGTGCTTTATCTGGTGAGAGACAGGAGTGATAATAATGCACTCAAGGGAGCTGACAATGCCCCCATAGATTCAAAAATTCAACTACAACGCTTGCTGTGGAAAGTGCCCCCAAGTGACCCTTGACGATAGCAAAAAACTGGACATACTCAAGATGGTAAAGAGAGATATGGAATTTAGAAGCTGGGCACTCCATGAGTACCCGCTATTACCCACCACCAACACACGCAGTTGGTCTGTAAAAACAGCCCGCTATACAGAGAGACCTCTCTACCTGATCGTGGGTTTTCAAACGAATCGCAAGTATCAACAAACCAAAGATGCCACGCAATTTGATCACCTGCAATTGAGAAATGCATGTCTTTTCCTCAACGGTTCCCTATGAAGGACTGGATTTGGATTTTTCAAAAAATAAGTTTGGCCCCCTGTACGACTTGTTTTCTAAATTTCGATGGTCGTATTATCAAAAAGAGAACGGCCCCATGCTGCTACCCCAAGCGTTTAAGGCAAGAGCACCACTGATTGTCTTTGACTGTTCTTACCTGGAAGAGTCTGTCAAGCCATCCAATATTGACATTCGACTAGATATTGAAACGCATGACAATGTACCAGCCAATACGACGGCCTACTGTTTGATTATTCATCACAAACAAGTCAACTATTATCCACTGTCCAACCAAGTGACGAGTGTATAAATAACAGGTCGACCCACGTCAAGCCGCTCAGTCATGTCTTGCTTTAAAGCCTCAAGAGAAGTCACATCCATGAATTTAAACTCTGAGGAACAACGTTTCAAGACTTTTGCAACATGGCCAGTGCCTTTCATAAACCCACAAGCCTTAGCGGCCGCTGGCTTCTACTATTTAAAAACAAGAGATGAAGTGAAATGTGCCTTTTGTCCCATCATCATAGACCAATGGCAAGAGAGCGATGAACCCATGCAGGAACATCAGCGCTGGTCACCTGCCTGCCCCTACCTGTGCAGAATGGAGGTGGGAAATATACCCTGTCATTCAAGCTATCCCTCACTCGTGCCTCTGAGTGATGAAAAATAAAACAAGTTACGATACGTGTGGACCGTATGGTGTCCATGGTGTTTCGGTGAGCAGCTTACCATCAAAAACGCCTAGTTTAGAGACATTGGGACATCATCGGTGTTATGGACGTTACAAACACAAGGGACTATATTGTTGTATCAGTTGGTATCGTCCCTATCCCAAAATGACAAAAGCCTGTAAGACGTGTTATGATAATAAAATGATGTAATTCTTAAATGCTTATTTTTTCATGTTCTCCTGTCCTACCCTAACCTCAATTTTTTTTGAAACTAGCATGGCAGGTAAGTCCATGTCATAGCCACACCTTAGTCATTGATTGTCAGTCAGTCGTCAGTTGAACTCGGTCCAGGCAAGCGTCAACATGTTGCGCACACTCATTGTGGACTGCCAAGGGTTTAAAAGTGGTGACAACAAATTTATATTTAAACAAGTGGCCATAATTGATTGTGCCACGTTTTGGATATCGCAAGCTACGCATTTGGTATTTAAACCGCCCAATGCTTTTGATTTGTTGTGAGAAAAAGACCGTAAACAAACTCAGTGGATTGAAAATCATAGGCAACTAGACTGGAATCAGGGAACCATTTCCTATAAATATTTGTACGTGGTCATGAAAGCACACTTGTCCTCGGCCAATGTGGTATTTGTGAAAGGTACTGAAAAACGTCAATGGTTGCAACCATTTTTGGCGTCTTATTGTCAATGTATCGACCTCATGGAGTTGGGCTGCCCCTCCCTGCAAACGCTCATGGATACTTGTGACTGTGGCAACATTATCCATACAGCCCTAGTCCATGTGTGGCATCTCTTTCATTGGTTAACCACCCATGCCTGTTGGGAGTTGTTGAACAAAATTATAACTCAAGATTTACCTGTGAATGACGCCAGTGAGATTTCTACAAGCGAAGTGTAAACATCTACAGCACGTGATACCATGGAGAAAGGCAATGCTACGGACAAAGCCATCGGCAAGTTCTTTGTGTGCAAAAAGAAACTAAACAGTTTTACCAAAGAGGAACTCTTGGCACTCCCCAAGTCGTTCATTTATTATGTGGCCGCCAACGCGGTGAAAGAAATCTGGCAACATGTACCAAAATCATGGACACAAGACCCTGTGTTGAGTGAATTGCAACCCTGTACGGATTACGATCACCATAAGCAAGTGGCCATGGCAAAAAATACCGTCTATGCGTCAGTGCGCGACTTGTCAGCTAGTGAAACTGTATCATGGTCATAAAAGTCCGTGTAAAGACTTTGTTGAATCATTCCACGGGGGTCATGGTGAGAAAAAGCAAAAACAAACACAAACATCGTCTACAGAAGAAGAGGAAGACCAAACCTTTTCACCAGCAATGGAAAAGGATATGCCAGACCTGTACTGGCAATGGCATCATTGACAAAGTGATTCAATACTTACCTTTCGAAATCCATCTTCCAGGTTATCGTTTTTGTGGCCCTGGAACTCGTCTCGAAATACGTTTGCAACGTGGTGATGTACTCTTTAAACTTTTGGATCAAGCATGCAAAGAACATGACCTTTCTTATCGCCATAGTCATCCTGGTTTAAGACATGTGGCAGATAAATTGTTATTGAAAAAGCTAAACAACGTTTCACATCCTGTGATGCCTCAGTGGGTGAAAGGATGGCAGCCCTGATTGTGATGAGTGCTATGAAAGGAAAGTTGATGATGCATGGACATAAACATTGAGGAATTGAGGAGTGAGGAATTGGGATGTGTTTGTATTCTATTTTCTTTTGTCAATTCACTATGACTATGAAATAAAAACAAAGGTTTACCAGAGCACGATGTTTTGTTTTTTATTTTTAAAAATCATGATGTTGATGGCTGATTGTTCATTTTCACATTTCACACATTGCCAGTTGCCATTTTCAATTTACAGTATTTTAAAAATATCTGTTTGAAGTTTTGTGTTTTTGATGATATGGATTTTCCATTTTGTTGATGACACTTTTTTTTTAATGTTCGTTTGAAGTTTTTGAATTTTCATATTTTACACATAGCCATTTCCAGTTCTTAAAATTGACCGTTTTAAGTTTTGCTTTTTTTGGTGACATGGAAACATGGATTTTCCATTTTGCTGTTTTCACATTTTTCCATTTGGTGTATGTCGAAAGTTGAGATTTGACAATGATGTTGATGCAAGTGCTTGACCATGGCGATGCTGAAATGTGTTTATGGGTGTTTGGAGAAACGTCGAGGTCTACGACTACTGCAGGTAAGACTGTTTTTACAAAAATAATGTCAATTGACTGCCACATTTCAAAGAAAACAAAACTATTGAAAACAAAATGAGTATATAAGTGACCATTTCCCCCTCCCCACCCACCCTACCTCACCGTGTTTGCTCTGGTCATACATACACACCAGCTTTCTCTCTCTACTCATACATTCACACCTGTCTTTGGGAACAAACACAACCACTTTATTTATTCCAAAAGCACATTCTCGACATGCACACTCATCCCAAAAAAACTTTTTAGGTTATCATTTACATTGCAGAAAATAATTAAATACTAGTCATTAAAGTTACGAAAAATATTACTTATTTCATATTAAAAAAAACTCAACTTTGTACTGCGTTAAAAGAATCACACTATTTACCAATCAAAAATTTTAAAAAAAGGTTGCATAGAGCTTTTTAAAGAGCAAAAGGTCCAAGTGGGTTGCCACTATTTACAAAATCTACTATTTACAATGACAAAAAGAAACAATATTTACAAAATACTAGATCTACGAGTACAAAACTCCATGTCCCTAAACGAACAAACAGTGAAATCATAACTCCTCCTCCTTGCGGCCATAACCCCAGGGCAGGCTAGTGAGCAGGTCATCAGCCCACACACGTTTGTTATCCATGGAGGCGAGGGTGCGTTTTCTCTGTTCTACAAGATACAAATGATGGTTGCTGGATTGTATCCTGCACTGTGTATGAAACATAGCTTTGCCAGTGCGTAAAACCGCTAGATAGTCATCTACACGTAGCGATTTTACCACTGCCCTACCTACACCTTTTGCTCTTTTGGCTTCCTTACAGTCTAGTGTGCGGTAAGCATACATTTTTGAGGCCAAACCTACGAATTCCGTTATAATGGAATCACCGCATTCTCTTTTAAAACGCACATTACCTTCTTGTTTTTTATGGGCAGCTGAAACATGTTGTCAGCGCTATAAGAAGAGGTTTCGAACCAGTCACTATGCTGCCTCATGACGTCATAGGGGTTGCAGTGGCGAATGTGGTAAATGAATGAGTCCGTATCCATATACAAAAGAGAGACGTCCTCAAAATGGCGTTTGGCAAACTCATAGTGGAATCGATACATGGCCGAATTGGAAAAGTCTAAAATGACTTGACCCAAGTAAATAGGCTTATCCACGGTCACGCTGGTCTTACTCAATTCAATAGTAGCCAAATCCTCATCGATAATGTTGATCGATTTAAAATTTGGCTTGGCAATGTACCGCCGGGCACCCCACCGCCCCTCCCAGACATTGACCAATTTAATGTCACGGTATTTGCGGACATTCTCCATGGACTTGCCATAGATGCAGTTGTTCATTAATTTAAAAAAAACAATTTCAAACTGCTGAGTTGCCATTTGTCGGTGCTGTGTGTTGAGTTGCATGTATGGCTTGAGCCATGCTTTTTGAGCAAAAGAAATACCCCTGTGGATTTTCTTCAACACCAAGCCTTGGGCGAGGCATTGCACCAACATTTGGATATGTAGCACATACCGATATTTGTTGTAAAGTGTGCCCATGAGTTTTTCAATTTTCACTTTACTGTCAGGGGGAACCATTTGCTCAAGGCAGAATGGGAAATCGGCATGTTCATCATACAAGGATGAGGGATATTCAATATCCACTTCTAGTACATATCCACGGCCTGTTTCTTGGCTAGCCTTGATCACATCAAATTGTGACACTTGTTTGTCTGTCAGCCAAGCAAACTTCCCATAGGGCAAAGGCTGACTCATGGCGTACCCATACAAATAATTCACGTCATAGTACATTAAGTACGATTCTGGTTTGTCTGGTGAATAATCAGGCATGTAGACATTGTTCGCTTCGGCATGGCGCTGGTTAAGCGACACAAAGCCGCCACGAATGCCTTTTTCAAACAATAGGACCATGTCTACATCAGTGAGTAAATCCAATTCCACTTGAGTGTATTTCAAAGCGGCATCAAACGAGAGCCCAGGACTCGTATAATAGTGAGCCGGGTCAAGACCGTAAATGTGTTGACACAACTCACGGAATTTTTCAAACACATCGGTGAGCATCAATACATCCAGTTTTAGGTAATGCAAAGCATATTCACTTTGCGTGTTCATGCCAAACACTCGCCAAACTTGACATGCATGTGCATAGTCTTCATCGGAAACGGTACTGCGTGTTAGTTTTGAGTAAAATTTCTCTTGTGGAGGGAGTTTTCTTTGCTTTAACACGTCCCAGCTGTTGCAGAAACCATACGGGAATATACCTTTCCGAAAGCACAATTGAAATTGCTCAGGATCATTAAAATGGATTCTAGTATTTTTTAATTCCTCCTCATTCAAGCCATTCAAAAGGCTGTCTAGCGAGGATGCCATAAACTTAAAGGAATCCAAAAATCGAATGCTAAAGTCGCCCAACCACCATTTCAGGGATGTAAAAAGCTCATGGTTTTGAGGAATAATGGTAAACGAGCCCTTGCTGGCATGACCCAATTCACGAATCAAAAACTGAATGTCATAATTCGCCAGATTGTGGAAAAAAGACACTGATGAAACGAGGAGCTGGAAAGTTCAAATTGCATTTACTATGCGCAGCTCTACGAAACTCCCCCGTAAAGTGCGAGTGGTCTCTGACTTTTTCCTCTCCACTTAAAATAGGCTTTTCGCAAATATGGCATGCCGTGGCATGCTCATACTGCTGCTGCTGTTCTGGAGATAGGCTCATGGGTACTGGGTGGTCCAGTAATTCCTGTACATCATGAGCTAACTTTACAAGTTCATCCAAAAACCATCTGGCACAATCTGGTCCCTCACGGTATTTGTAAATGGATTGTGTGGGGTCATAGGCACACACCACATTAAATCCAATGGCAAAAGGTTCATGTTTTTGAATGGGTGTGGTTGAGCTGATGGTGGGATCTGGTTCACATCCCGCCATGGGTGTGGTGAGTGCTTCGAAATCTGCATATACCACATAGGGAACAGTGTCTCACTTATGAATGTCCTTAAACTTTAACACAGCCTTGTCTCCTTGTGGCAGTATCAATCTCACCGCTTCCTGAGAAACGCAATCTAACCTATGACGTTCCAAAAGCGTAAGGGTTGTAAAATATTGCAGACAACGATCACAAATATGTTTCTTAGGATGATGTTTGGACATTTGACTGCTTAGCAATCTACTCAGACTTTTAATGAGGCAATAGTGATTCACCTCTCCCTCCGACAGATATAAAAGATGAATGTGGTGTCGTTTCGGTTCTTTTGTAGCATAAAGAGAACCCACAATCTCACCACCATCAAGGCCATACACCATGAACGAAAAGTCATGGTTGTCTTGTTCAAACCTATGGATCTCGGTTAAGTCCATAGGGAACGATAGTCGTGTTAAATTTAATTTTTGTTTTAATTCTTCAAACTTGGCCTTGTACTTTCCTGGTCGAGAACCATTACGGTCTTGTGCTGGCTGCAAATACGCAGCCACAGCCCACAGGAAGCAATCATTGTCACGATTCTTTATATTGACCACAGCCTTTTTCGAAGCTATTGCTTGTGGTGTTTTAATATAGCTTGACCCAGCATTCAACGGGTTGAATTGATAAATGTTGATTTGCAAATGATGAATTTTTTCTAAGGCTAGACCACTCGGTCCTTGTTGTAGTTTATCAAATTTTGATAGCAAGGCATTTACCACGTGGGTTTCATACCACTCGTTCAGATTATCGGCTATCAAAAGCTCTTGCATTTTACTGCCAATATAGAATGTCTCTTTATGCTCTACGTCCTTCTTTTTATATATGAAATCGCACACCAGTTCTGTATTCACCTTTAAAGCCGTATGCAACCTTTGCGCTGTACAAATTTCAATTTTAAAAATTTCAAAACAAGATTCTAAAAATTCTTTGGGAATCAAACTATTTCTAACATTGAACACGACCAGAGCAAACACGCGATTTGAAACAACTGTTTAAGGGTTCCCAAGTTAACATATCCGCAGCAGTAAAATACATTATTTTGAAAGAACACTCTCACCTGAGTTTTCAGCTGTAGACTGTTTGACAATGGTTCCACTCTAAAGCCACTTGGTTTTTAGCTGTTGTGGCTATAGCAGTAGAGTTTTTTTTTCTCCAAATATCTAAGAAGAAATAAAATAAACCATCATAAGTATATCAATTCCTTATAGTTTATGCATTTCATAAACAAAAACAAAATCAAACAGGTTATATAAAAAAACAAATCTCTCCTTGACGTGTAATGCTTTGCTTTATTCCCGTCTCATGGGCTAGTGTGGTAATGGTTTCCGTCTCTAGCTGTCCATTTTTCTCTTCCTTTTTCAATCTCTTTCCCACAGACACACAACAGGTAAGCTATACACGTTATCTGCAAACAAATAAATAAACACTTAAATATAACTTTAACAATCAATAAATAATTGCGTGTAAATATATATATATATATATATATATATATATATATATCAATAAATATATAAATGAATAAATAAATACCTACCTCACAACAAGGTTAAGTATTTTCCACCAACACCAAAACTGTTAAACAAGACCAAGTGTTTCATGCAACGCAGTGTGTTCAAAGGTAGTCACCTAAGTGAGAGTGGAAATGATAACGACATGTCTTGATATATGCTACGTTGCATGTATAATCATTTTTCCCACGCTTTGATCATTCTGTTATAGTGCACGTGGACAGATAACGTCCAAGGTGAACACCTGTGTCGGGTCAAATTTCACATGAACATGCATTTTTTCACGTACGAAGCAAAACAGGATGTAACTTGTTTAGCATACATCTCATCTCACACGTGTTCACATGCATTTCGCTCTTGCCTGCTACCACGATTGTCAGATTATTTCACCTTCAAGCGTCGTCTGCGTCTTTGTCATTTTCCATTGCACTTGTTGTCAAGTCAGATCAGCGCATTCCAATAAGCTCAAATAACATTCACCTCCTGCTCGTCTGCTCCTCTGCAAGTTTGTTTTCTGTACTCGTTTCGACCAACATAGAACCAAGTTCTCATCACCGTTTACACGTTCAAGATCCCTTTCGGGGATAAAATATCAGAAAAACGAACCCTCGCTCTGTCATAAACCGACCCGCCGAAATATCGATTGTTCTATTAACCGTGGTCATTGTGGTTAGCGACAGGTTCCTTGAAACACACACACCAAGCAGTATCGTCTCTCTCAACCACGACGCTTTATGAACATTATAAACAGGAATAGATTTTTTCAACAAACATGTCGTTAGGCCCTTTGTCCAAAGTTTCAAACATAGTTTCTAAAAGAGGGCGTTAGCCCGAGTCCTAGGACACCTCGTTCACGTCTCTAGCGTTATTGGTTTGGGAGATAGAGAAAAAGGTCTAAAATCACGGTTTTACCTCAACATGGTTTTTCATTCCTGCTCAACACGAACATTCTCGGCAAGAGGACAACGCGAGGAAAAAAATAACACCTCATACAAGTCTCTAGGCTTATTGGTTCGTGAGTTATCAGCAAAAATCATTAAAAAAACACTTGTTTACCCCAAAATCGAGTTTCCAATTTAAAAAAAAAATATAACGAGTAGTCCATAGCAATGAGGAAGTCACCCCGAGTCCTTGGACCCTTCGTACACGCCTCTGGCATGATTGGTTCGCGAGATATAATAAAAAGTTAAAAATCACGGTTTTACCCCCCCCCCCCCCCAAAAAACATGTTTCCAGATGTTCACCTTTTCGACACCTACATTGCCGTAAAGAGCGCAACGAGACGGAAATATGAATCCAAGCACGCCCTCCTAGCATGACTCCTTCCATTCCAAGGTCGCAGGGGCCCACAACTTCCTGAGTGGCGCAGCTCTCTCCCCATCACACTACTACAGATTTTTATCCTAGAGACTTGAAATTTATTTTGGGGGTAGGGGGCATAGGGACCTTTCATTTATGTCAAACAAACTTTTTTGTAAACTTTCTAGTTTCCAAAATATAGGATTTTCAAATTTCGAGTGTTTTCAAAAAAAAAAACATAAAAATAAAAAAGTTTTATTATAGAAATAAAGGACATAGAGACCGTTCGTTTGAGCCATTGAAAAACATTCTATCATGTTTGGTTTTCAAACTATCACCTACTTTCGAAAACAAAAATTTTCAAAAAAAAACCAAAATATAACGAGTGGTCCATAGCAAAGGGGGCGTCACCTCAAGTCCTACGACACCTCATTCGTGAAACTCCAACCATGGGTTCGAGGGAAAAGTATATTTAAATGTTTCAACTTCGCGCGGCGGCCATGCTGGTTTATTGGGCACACGGCATCAAGTGAAGCAGAACGCCCACTACTCCACTACTCTTAACGATTGAAACTGGTCATCCAAATGTATTTATTATTCCCATGTAATTTCTTTCAGGATTAGGGAATAACCCATCTCATTTGGGTACAATCGTGTTTACCGACTGAAAAGCACCAAACTTTTGTTTACTAAGGCAACACTGAAAAATGGCCTCAAACCCCATAATGTCGTACCAAGTTAATAAGCATGTCACGTTGGTATCTTGGCAATACAATAAATGCTCTTGGAAGACTAGCGCTGAAATTATTTCTGAAATAGTAGTTCTGATGTAATTTTCCATAATAGCCTAGCCAGAACACGTGCGATACAGGCTACCACAAAAGTTGGTTATCAAATTGTATTGCACAATATTGCATACTTGTAAAATTTCACATTTTAGTTTCAAATAATTCATTTTGGGCAATGGGAAGTTTCATATTTTATTTTCAGTGTTTCCAGGGCAAATAATGCCTTGAAGATGTCGTGTTTGGTTATACCACCGGTACACATTCTTCCATTGGATACTATGGGGGAAATACCGGGTCAACATCTAAGGGAGGATGAATGAGGAATTGTCGTCTAGAAAAGTATTTATCGCTCGTAAAATAGGAACTGTCGGAGTTTGAATTTTATTTTGTCGTGTGGCCTTCTCAGAGGCCGAGTGCAGGTCTTTCTCTTTGACGCCCGTGGGTGACCTGCGCGTCGTTATGAGAGATGGATTGGATGAAGATGAATGAAACTGGGCAAGGATGTGGAAGGAAGCGGCCGTGGCCTATCAGAAGGTACCGTTCCAGCATTTGCCTGGTGTTGAAAATGGGAAACCACGGAAAACCATTTCCAGGACGGCCGATGGTGGGGTTCGAACCCACGCTTCTACCGAGTCAGCAGAGAGCTTGGCTCCATGACCTAACGCTGCGCTTTAGCGATCGTATTCACAGCTGTCTGTTGGAGTTTGAATTAAACAAACGACATTGAGTAGGTGGGGTAGCTTAATGTACAGGGTTATCATAAATTCCCATTTCCCACTATGTATTTCATAGATGTTAATGAATTGTTGTTTCTTATTGGTGTAGGTGTTGATCTACATCTAAATCATGGCTGATGACACCACTTACACCATGGATGAACGGATCGAAATGATCACGTGGGCTCACGAACGGCCCCAGACAAAAATTAGAGATATTCAGCATGATTTCACTGAAAGGTTTCAGAAACCTTCCCCACCAAAATCAACAATTTTACGGTGGGAGAAATAGCTCTTTTGAACTGGTTGCATAAAAGATAAGTCCCGCTCAGGACGACCAACAACATGACTGGAAAAGAGTGTGGAGGCAGCGGCGTTTGTCGAACGTTGATCAAAAAAGTCCATTCGTAGGCGGTCACAGGAATTGAGAGTTCCATACTCGACATTGGGCGAATGCTCGATGTTTTACAACTCTTCCTTCAAAGGGGCAAGTGTTTTTCTCGGACGAGTTTGTGATATATCGCAGTGCAAAAGCAAAAAACATTTATTTCTGGAGTAAAGAAAATCCACACTTTTATGAAGAACTTCAACACAACCCACCATATTGTGCCCAACTCTAGGAATGGGTATTCCAAGTTTCAGACACCTAGATATCAAGGGAAAGGCTGTAGCAGCTTTTGAAAGTTCAGATATTTGAATATCGCGCTACATTGCTTCTCGAAGCCATTCGAAGGAAATTACCGATAGTTGGATGGTAAATGACGTAGCGAGTAACAGCAGAGGTGGAGACTATTTATTGATTAAATAGTTAACTATGGAGCAGAGACTTGAGACTGGGATCAGATTACTGGCACGGCCAAATAAAAGAGAATGCAATTAGTATCAAGTAAATCGGACCAGGGATTCAAGAGATATGAGGATTTTTAGATATCAGGCGATGACGCGTGACCCTGACCGTTTTTGTATAAAAGCAAGCTGGGGCAGGCTTAGTTAGCTCAATTCATCACAAGCACTTGGCGAACAAGTTGCGTCTACGCTGAGCCAAGGCACATGGTTGCCACGTCTACGAAGAAGTACTTTTCAAATCGTGATAGTCACGAGAAGTGCTGCGCAAACGAGTTGGAACTTAGTAAGTTTCTGGTGAGGAGAATCACTGAGGTGATTGTATTTCTACAGACATTGGTGGAAATATTTATATTTCCAAAAAGGACATATGCTAGACTTGGTCTAGAAAATAGTATTTGTCACAGTCCAATAGTAAATTAATACTTGGATGTTTAAATCCATTTAAAGTCAGTTTTCATATTTTGTAACTATTTAACCACTTCGATCGGTCAGTACATTGAAGAATAGTCTATAACGGTGGCGTTCATTAGTCTACGCAAGGGAAACTGCAAGTTGTCTAGCGCATGGCAGATGGTGATATACAAACCATGCCCAGGGAACGATCTTCAGAACAGCCGTTAACTGCTTAGACTGTCAACGTTTTTCTTGTACTGATGAGATTACAGTGAGTTAAGTTACAACTGACACATTTAAGAAGAGATCGCTTAGATCTGACCCTTTTCAAACAAACTGTTATGGCTTTGTTAGAAGCACATATTAAAATGGAACCACAGTCATTTAAAACGTCGAAAGATACTACCACTATGTCTGACTAGACGATT
The DNA here is from genome assembly GCA_946902985.2 of Meconema thalassinum. Classification (NCBI taxonomy): domain Eukaryota; kingdom Metazoa; phylum Arthropoda; class Insecta; order Orthoptera; family Tettigoniidae; genus Meconema; species Meconema thalassinum. The sequence continues at coordinate 302,880,731 of OX336393.1, forward strand.
TGTGGGTCTACAATGGCGGCCGATACAAGGATTATACGTGCTTGTCCGCTAGGGCATGTCTACGGATAAATCTGGTACAGACCAGGTTTACGACACTTCAAGAACATCAAGAAATGTAAGCCACATTTGAATTATATTATGCTTAGCTAATTGGAACAAACTATTTTTCTGCAGATGACCAACACATATTTTTTTCATCGTGTTTAAAGCTTGTAATGATTTACGCAAGACTAGTTAGATTTATTCTGAGCATTTTCAGCACTCAGAACTGTTTAGGATTGATGACCGAGCATTTTGAGCATTTATTTGAATTTTTCATATTTTTGGGAAATCACGGTAATCAGCCGATGTAACTGTAAAAGTTAAATTTATTTTTGTTGAGGAATGGATATTTTTTCCATATTCGAAGGTTCGAACATGTGGATTCTCACATAATGAGATGATAATTAAACATATTTGAAATAATAATAATAATAATAATCCACTAATAATAATAATAATAATTTTCATAATTTTTCTAAATAATTCTTGGATATTATATTTTATAATAATCATATGTATTGAGAAAGAGCCTATGAAGTAGTTGAAACATTTCTAGTTTGGAACAGGAGATTTTACGAAGGAGAGTGGTTAGCGCAAGCCCGCATTCAACCTACATTTCAGTTCTGGTTGAACAGTTGATATTTGCTATGAGCAAAGTATATGTTTCATATAACACGGAGAGGCATGAAACGGGAAGCAATTGATATTTGTATCAAATAGGATTTTTGTATTTATATAAAATCATGACGTAAATACACTCGAAAGTGAAATGAAGCTTTTCATAAGTATGGTAAATTCACGGGTTGAACTGAATGGTAGAATAAAATAAACTTGTAAGTTTATTAATCTTCCAGTGTTGATAACAAGCAGAGGCTTGATTTATTGTATAAATTTTGGGAAGATAATTTATGTGTGTGGAATAGTTGTAAATGCCATTCCCAGGTGCGCATGTTAAGTCGCAGGAATGAAGGTTTTTTCGAGCATCAATCAAATAGCAGGTTCGATGGCTCAGGTTTATAGTTGGAGTATTGGAGCCACACGTTTCGTCGTATGAATAACCCGAAGGTTATTTCTTTGAAACCATCAGTTCTTATTTCAACCTTGTTTACGAATTCCATTTAGAATTTGATTTTGCTAGAACCCGGATTTGTCATGATAGTAGTTTATTCTTCTTCAGAGGAAGACCTTTGCCGTTGTTGTTGTTGTTATAATATTGTGTTCTTACACAAATAGTAGAATGGGCCACTGCCAATTTAAAATAATTCTTTAACCACGAATAATTTGAAGGATATTTTCAATCCTAGTGCCATGAACCAAATGAATTCATTATAAGACTACAATTCTTATTTCCGCATTCTGTCGAAGAATTGCAAGTTGTGAAAGTTACTAGAAATGGCCATAAATATATTTTTTTTTTCATAATAATTCCAAGTGGGAAATCTAATAGTTGAATGGTTCAACCATTTATTGATCAAGTTGATGATTCAGAAATCATATGTTTTGTTTGGAACTTGAAGTTCATAATCGAGTCACTTCTCGAATATTTAATGTCAGAAGAACAATTAATTGTTGTTGTGCTTCGCACAGTTCTTCGATGCTATGCTCAATGGTCAAATACTTTTCAGATGTTGTTAATATGTGTTAATAATTTGTGTTGCTACGATGATAATAATAGTTTCAACGATATATTTTGGAAAACTGGAAAACAAATGAAAGTCTAAGAAATTCTATAAACATTTATTCTACGAGTGTTAATATCTTGTAAATAGTCAAACAGTGATCTACGTTATTTCCAGTATGGACAATTCATTTTGCACTGGAGTTAAAATGTTAATAATTTTGGAACACAGTCCACAGGACTAACAATCGGACTTGTGTTTTCAAAAAGATTGTCAAATGTGTTTGGAAGATTTCTGTATATTGTGTGTAAATAAGAGTGTGGATCGCCACACGTGGATGATGCTGCTTTGAGCATTATTCTTGCAGTCAGATTTTAACTTTAAATAAACTGAGATAATTTTACCAGATGTGTTTCACCCAATTAAATCTCCTTCTATCCTTATTGTTGCATTGAGCCAAAAATCAGGAAAGCATTTTTATAAATTTGATGTCGTTTTTGCGATTTGCTTTAACCCATCTGGCGCTCCGGGATATTTTGATTCTCGTGCTGACTGATTACTGGTAAAATGCATATGTGGTCGTGCGGACTCCGGTCTAAACGGGCACATAAAATAAGATAGAGAGAGAAATGGCTTCGAACGTGGGTCCCGATTTAGACATGGTCAATCGCATGCCGATTTGAAATTGTGATAATTTTTATAGAAATATTTTGGGAGTTGAGAGATGTCTGGTTTGGATGAATAAATTAGTAGGAAACCCAATTAGTGGGAAAATTAATAATTTAACTTGGTTAATAATTAGAATGGGTTTGATTATTTTGATAATGGCTTAACCATTAGGGCGTCAAGTAAATTCAGTAATAAACGTTCGATGACTGGAGATACACATTATTAGAATCCAGGTGGAGGATATTTGAGAACTAGCATATTTTTCTTGTGATATTATGGTAAATGTAATTCGTAAAAGTAGAGACTTTTGTTTTTCCATCACATCGATATTAGGACAAATCTCATTTTATTATAGTGTTCCAATTAGCTATTCATATTTCTTGTTCTAGTTATAAGCTTGTGTTTGCCACTGTTGTATACCCCTATGTTTTGAATAATTGAAATTATGGAAGAAATGATGAGGATGATGAGGAGTTTGGAGGAGAGTTCAAAACAGGCTGGACTTCGTGTAGCAGCCATTATGAAAGAGAATACTGAGGCTTTAGAAAAGAAACTTAAAGAAAATTCTGATAATTTGAAAGAAAGTTTAGATGATAAACTTAAAGAAAATTCTGATTCTTTAGAGAATAAACTTAAAGAAAATTTGAATGATAAACTTAAAGAAAATTCTGATTCTTTAGAAAATAAACTTAAAGAAAATTCTGATTCTTTAGAAAATAAACTTAAAGAAAATTCTGAGTCTTTAGAAAATAAACTTAAAGAAAGTTCTGATAAACTCAAAGAAAATTCCGACTTGTTAGAAAGCAGGTTAAAAGATAACTTAAAAGAAAATTTAAACAGTAAATTTAATTCAATGGAAAGTAAATTTAAAGAGAATTCTGAAATTTTGAAAATGACACTTGAAAGTAAAATGAATAAATTATGCGATAAAACACATGAGCTCGAAACTTCATTAGCTACTAACGCTAGTTTAATGGACGATAAATTTCGCGATGCCGATCTTCGATCCCAAAGCTTAGCTGATAGGATAGAACATGGTCTTAGGAAAGTTGGTGAAGACATGGTCAACCTGGAAGTCAGAGTGAAGAAGGAGAGTAACGAGATGGGAATTCTAGTTGTTCAGCGTTTAACGGAACAATTCAAGGAACTTGTCATGGGAGAAATAAGAGAAGGAGTGATTCATGAATTGCAAACTGAGATTAAAACCACAGTTGTCAATGAAATTAAAGACACACTCAAGCTGGAGAATCAAGAGGGAATCAAGGAGATTAGGGAATCTTTGTCATCCCACATTGAAGTAATTGCCAAGGATATTCAAGCAACTCAGAAGGACATATCAGATATGACAGGGTCATTGAAAAGTCATGAGGCTGTTATGAACCAGATATCCATTGATGTTAAAGACAATTGTAAGGAGACTGAAGCAATCAAGAAGATGGCAGAAGAAAACCAGAAGGAACTTGAGGCTATGAAAACTCAAATAAAGGAGGAGAAACAGTCTGATCATCTTTTGAAAATGCCGAATGTAAGGGGAAAGGAACCGATACAGATAAATCTAGGAGGAGCTAGAGAGACTGAAAGACAGGATGAGGTCAGGACAGTATTTCAATCCAACCCCATAACTGTATTTAAGAATATAGAAGACAAGCCTTCTAAATTTTCAGGGCGAGATTCTGTAACACCCGTGGAATTTCTGAGAGAAGCAGGTGATTATCTGAAAGATTCTAAGATCCCTAAAGAAAGACAGATCAGGGTAATAGGGAAGTTCTTGGAAGGTCCCGCACTTTTGTGGTTTAGAGCATTTAGATCCACTCTAAATACTTTTGAAGAGTTTTCTCGTGGGTTATTGAAGAAGTTTTGGTCCCCTGAAACCCAACAGCAAGTTAGAGCAGAGTTGTATTCGAAGAGATTCTCGACGTCACAACCTACTCGATACTCTACATACTTTTCTGGACAGCTGTCTAAACTCCAACATTTAGATCCGCCAATGCCAGATAACGAGTTGATTACTGCTTTGATACGACAATTTCCAGCAGACGTCCAGAGGACTTTGATCGCTGCTGACATCTACAATATGGAACAGTTTGATGAAGTATTGCAAAAGCTGGATCATACAAACGCTCAATTCTTCCATCAGAAGGGAGTAAAGAGTAATAACGCTGTGTATGCTGTTATGGCTGACAGTTATTCTCAGACACCTCGAGAGATTCGAGAGGAGCGAGAAGAGAAATCGCCGAGGGAAGATTCCAATACGAGAGGATGGAACCAATACCGTAACAGATACAGTTACAAACCATATGCAAGACCGGATGGTGGTAATCGATACAACACTCGATGGAGAAGACCACGAGATACTCAAGGAAGGTACCAGGAAAGAAGATCCTATGGTAATAACTATAATAACAGAGGGAATGTAGATACTCGTCAGTCCAATGAAGAGTTTAACAAGGAGACGAGGAAAAATTTGGAAGCAAGACACCAAGATAACTTACAATTTGTGGAGCAGAGGCCCAATGATCCAGGTCCATCGGGAACACAACAATCCCGGGGGAATGGTAAAATTAAAGAGTTTGAATATTGTGGAAGTAAACAATAATGGAAGCTATGAAGTAGCTAATACACGAACTGGTAACATCGTGGGAACTTATAATGCTTCGAATTTGAAGATCTATTATTCAAGAACCAGATAATTTAATGTGTAGATAGGAAAAATAAAAATTTTTCAATTTTTATTTTTTGCTAGGTGTGGGGTGGATGTGCCCAACTCTAGGAATGGGTATTCCAAGTTTCAGACACCTAGATATCAAGGGAAAGGCTGTAGCAGCTTTTGAAAGTTCAGATATTTGAATATCGCGCTACATTGCTTCTCGAAGCCATTCGAAGGAAATTACCGATAGTTGGATGGTAAATGACGTAGCGAGTAACAGCAGAGGTGGAGACTATTTATTGATTAAATAGTTAACTATGGAGCAGAGACTTGAGACTGGGATCAGATTACTGGCACGGCCAAATAAAAGAGAATGCAATTAGTATCAAGTAAATCGGACCAGGGATTCAAGAGATATGAGGATTTTTAGATATCAGGCGATGACGCGTGACCCTGACCGTTTTTGTATAAAAGCAAGCTGGGGCAGGCTTAGTTAGCTCAATTCATCACAAGCACTTGGCGAACAAGTTGCGTCTACGCTGAGCCAAGGCACATGGTTGCCACGTCTACGAAGAAGTACTTTTCAAATCGTGATAGTCACGAGAAGTGCTGCGCAAACGAGTTGGAACTTAGTAAGTTTCTGGTGAGGAGAATCACTGAGGTGATTGTATTTCTACAGACATTGGTGGAAATATTTATATTTCCAAAAAGGACATATGCTAGACTTGGTCTAGAAAATAGTATTTGTCACAGTCCAATAGTAAATTAATACTTGGATGTTTAAATCCATTTAAAGTCAGTTTTCATATTTTGTAACTATTTAACCACTTCGATCGGTCAGTACATTGAAGAATAGTCTATAACGGTGGCGTTCATTAGTCTACGCAAGGGAAACTGCAAGTTGTCTAGCGCATGGCAGATGGTGATATACAAACCATGCCCAGGGAACGATCTTCAGAACAGCCGTTAACTGCTTAGACTGTCAACGTTTTTCTTGTACTGATGAGATTACAGTGAGTTAAGTTACAACTGACACATTTAAGAAGAGATCGCTTAGATCTGACCCTTTTCAAACAAACTGTTATGGCTTTGTTAGAAGCACATATTAAAATGGAACCACAGTCATTTAAAACGTCGAAAGATACTACCACTATGTCTGACTAGACGATTTGTGGGTCTACAATGGCGGCCGATACAAGGATTATACGTGCTTGTCCGCTAGGGCATGTCTACGGATAAATCTGGTACAGACCAGGTTTACGACACTTCAAGAACATCAAGAAATGTAAGCCACATTTGAATTATATTATGCTTAGCTAATTGGAACAAACTATTTTTCTGCAGATGACCAACACATATTTTTTTCATCGTGTTTAAAGCTTGTAATGATTTACGCAAGACTAGTTAGATTTATTCTGAGCATTTTCAGCACTCAGAACTGTTTAGGATTGATGACCGAGCATTTTGAGCATTTATTTGAATTTTTCATATTTTTGGGAAATCACGGTAATCAGCCGATGTAACTGTAAAAGTTAAATTTATTTTTGTTGAGGAATGGATATTTTTTCCATATTCGAAGGTTCGAACATGTGGATTCTCACATAATGAGATGATAATTAAACATATTTGAAATAATAATAATAATAATAATAATCCACTAATAATAATAATAATAATTTTCATAATTTTTCTAAATAATTCTTGGATATTATATTTTATAATAATCATATGTATTGAGAAAGAGCCTATGAAGTAGTTGAAACATTTCTAGTTTGGAACAGGAGATTTTACGAAGGAGAGTGGTTAGCGCAAGCCCGCATTCAACCTACATTTCAGTTCTGGTTGAACAGTTGATATTTGCTATGAGCAAAGTATATGTTTCATATAACACGGAGAGGCATGAAACGGGAAGCAATTGATATTTGTATCAAATAGGATTTTTGTATTTATATAAAATCATGACGTAAATACACTCGAAAGTGAAATGAAGCTTTTCATAAGTATGGTAAATTCACGGGTTGAACTGAATGGTAGAATAAAATAAACTTGTAAGTTTATTAATCTTCCAGTGTTGATAACAAGCAGAGGCTTGATTTATTGTATAAATTTTGGGAAGATAATTTATGTGTGTGGAATAGTTGTAAATGCCATTCCCAGGTGCGCATGTTAAGTCGCAGGAATGAAGGTTTTGTCGAGCATCAATCAAATAGCAGGTTCGATGGCTCAGGTTTATAGTTGGAGTATTGGAGCCACACGTTTCGTCGTATGAATAACCCGAAGGTTATTTCTTTGAAACCATCAGTTCTTATTTCAACCTTGTTTACGAATTCCATTTAGAATTTGATTTTGCTAGAACCCGGATTTGTCATGATAGTAGTTTATTCTTCTTCAGAGGAAGACCTTTGCCGTTGTTGTTGTTGTTGTTATAATATTGTGTTCTTACACAAATAGTAGAATGGGCCACTGCCAATTTAAAATAATTCTTTAACCACGAATAATTTGAAGGATATTTTCAATCCTAGTGCCATGAACCAAATGAATTCATTATAAGACTACAATTCTTATTTCCGCATTCTGTCGAAGAATTGCAAGTTGTGAAAGTTACTAGAAATGGCCATAAATATAATTATTTTTTTCATAATAATTCCAAGTGGGAAATCTAATAGTTGAATGGTTCAACCATTTATTGATCAAGTTGATGATTCAGAAATCATATGTTTTGTTTGGAACTTGTAGTTCATAATCGAGTCACTTCTCGAATATTTAATGTCAGAAGAACAATTAATTGTTGTTGTGCTTCGCACAGTTCTTCGATGCTATGCTCAATGGTCAAATACTTTTCAGATGTTGTTAATATGTGTTAATAATTTGTGTTGCTACGATGATAATAATAGTTTCAACGATATATTTTGGAAAACTGGAAAACAAATGAAAGTCTAAGAAATTCTATAAACATTTATTCTACGAGTGTTAATATCTTGTAAATAGTCAAACAGTGATCTACGTTATTTCCAGTATGGACAATTCATTTTGCACTGGAGTTAAAATGTTAATAATTTTGGAACACAGTCCACAGGACTAACAATCGGACTTGTGTTTTCAAAAAGATTGTCAAATGTGTTTGGAAGATTTCTGTATATTGTGTGTAAATAAGAGTGTGGATCGCCACACGTGGATGATGCTGCTTTGAGCATTATTCTTGCAGTCAGATTTTAACTTTAAATAAACTGAGATAATTTTACCAGATGTGTTTCACCCAATTAAATCTCCTTCTATCCTTATTGTTGCATTGAGCCAAAAATCAGCAAAGCATTTTTATAAATTTGATGTCGTTTTTGCGATTTGCTTTAACCCATCTGGCGCTCCGGGATATTTTGATTCTCGTGCTGACTGATTACTGGTAAAATGCATATGTGGTCGTGCGGACTCCGGTCTAAACGGGCACAATATGTCATGTCTGCAAACCATTTGGTAGGCCCATACTTCTTTGGCGGTGCAGTGAATCAAATTGCGTATCTCATCATGTTACGTGATTGGCTTATTCCACATATGCAAGATCAGCAACTGCTTGGTCGTGTATGGTTCCAGCAGGAAGGAACACCAGCTCATTATGCCATTGCAGTTAGAGAATATCTCAACGAGGTATTTCCTGATAAACGGATTGGACGTGAGTTTGTCCATTTGCCTGCTCCTTAGGTGTGGCCACTTCAAAGTTCTGACGTCTTGATCTTTCATCGTGTGACAATGGGGGTTCATTAAACAGAAGTTTACTGCCTCACGTAATGTGACAGTTGCTGAACTTAAGGAAGTTGATCGACGTGCATTTACTGCCATCACATCAGCAATGTTGAGGAGAATCGCCCATCTTACATGGAGGAGAATCATACTCATGAACACGATGGTGTACAAACAGGCACTCTGGAATAAATAGAAAATAATATTCACACTACCTCAAAGTTGTCCTCTGCCATGGTCCCACATTAACAGCCTACAATGCGACATCAGGACTTTGGAGTGGCCACACGTAATGTGCAGGCAAATGGTCAGACCCACGTTCAATCCAATTAGCAGGAAATACCTCGTTGAGATATTCTCTAACGGCAATAGCATAATGAATACGTGGACACGGCTAGTGGGTAATGGGACATTGTGATCACCCTGTAAAGAGCGTCTGATAAAAATGAACATGCGATGTTTCCAATGAAGGACTTTGAAAAAGGATATTGGTGTATATTGCCTACTGCTGTGCGGCAGTCACACATATTCATGGGCGCCCACAGGATATTTTCCAGAGGGGGGCCAAATTATAATTTTCATTTCATTACACTCCCCCCTCCCCCAATTTTTGCTTAATTTCTTACTTGCTTCGTGAAATTCATTACTTGACTGCTCTGAATCCGTTGGCTACTTTATGGCAATATCGGGAGGAATGCTTTGTTTTTAGTTCACAGTTTATGCCCATGAATTTCGCGTTTCATCTTTTGTAATTCATTGTCATAATGTTCAGGTCTTAAAAACAGGTAAAAATAGTGGTATCACCATGTATCGACAGTAATATAAAAAACAAGCAGTTATTTAAATGCTAATGCATATCCAATTCGCCTATTTTATAAAAACGGTAACTGGAGGACATATTTCCAGATATTTCCAAATTACTGAGTTAAATTAAACTGTGGAAATATCCCTACATATGAATCTGGCTAATAATTCAAATAGTGCTGTTTCCAAATATCTAGTTTGTACTGGCAGTTACAGCGGATCCATCACGTTTTTCCTCTTATTCACAAACTATCAGGAATACTTCGCATTGCTCTTCTTCGATTAATGAATTTTGTGCGAAATTACACAATCGTATTGTACGTTACTCGTGCTTGTGACGCCCATGGTTTCAGCAAATTTTCGCTTTAGAAAGAAAATATTTCATTTGATTATTGCTGGCCGTTAATTAAAATATATAAATGTTATTGCATCATGTACTTCTTACTGATGGTCTGTTAACGCTGCGTTGGTGAACCCGGCCCTAAGTCGCTTTGATAAAGACAAACACCGCAGGATCATTTAACTATTACACATTCGTCCTTAAGAATGTCGCATACATCTTCCTTGAGTTAAGAGCCTACCAATGTCTGTTCTGTAAATTTCTTCTTTCAGAAGTACATAATTATCAAGCCCCCCTTGATCTTTGGCTTTAGCACCTAATTGATCTATATTGAATTGTAACTTTCAGTTGGTCAATACGACTACAAGGCCAATTAAATTAGGATTAAATTCGCTTCTCCACTCATATAAGTAGGCTACATGTTGCGCATCGAAAATTATCTTGCAAGAAGATTCCATTGGAATCATTTTTAGCCTACAACATTTCGAAGTCTATCAGTATAGAATCCACCATTTTGTCCCAACTGATCTACCGTCTACATTCGATTGAGAGTGCGAATCTCAGTCACTTTGATAACGGCAAAAAAAACACCGCAGAACTCTTTAACTATTAGCCTGTAAATTGCTTCGATCGTAGAAAATTTAACACTAAGTTTAAGAATCTACAACAATGATAGAGTGCTGTTCATTTGTAGCATTAATTGCTCTGTTCACAAGTAATGGACCACAGTACTATGGCACACCTTGAATAAAAATATACGGCGTTTCGCAGCACGAATAACGATTGCAGTAAGGCAGAACAGTGCAAAACTAGACGAGTGTACAACACAGTCAGGCCTGTATTTAGGGCTCCTGAAGCCCCTGGAGAAAAAAATAATTAAAAAGAAATCTTTGCTACCCCTGACTTAAAATATGTAGATTAATGAAATTTCCTTCTGTTTCTTCACTGAGCGTGTGTTTAACTATGAGTAACAAACACTATAAATATGTGTTTACTAAAATTACTTTGTACATTTTCTTTTGGTAAGCTAATTACAGTGTTAGGTCTAGTATCATTGTCAAAAATTAACTTAATCACGCAGCAAATGTGTATGTAAGGTCAAGTCCGACTACAATATCTCAGACCGTAACATCAAATCCAAGATGGCGGAAATCGTAGGGGAACAGCTGTAGCGACTGACGGGCATGGCGCCATCGAAATAGCGGCAAATTCGAAGACAAACATTCGCATAATTGATTAAATTTTACCAGAAATTACAGGTTTTTATGTAATAAGGCACAAATTCAATATGAAACCCTGACGTACTTCGCTACAAGCAACGCGAACAGACAGTAGCTAAGAATACAGACATAAATAAAGCAGAGGTAAGACATAATGTTAAAAAAAAATGCAAATACTTCTAAATGGAACTACATGAATAGTCAACCAACAACAAAGTCAACCCCTGACACTATACAGCCCATGAAGGGCCTAAGCAAATATAAAATGCAAATATAAATGGTTGTTGCTTATATTAGGGGCTACGACATCGTGGTCTTGTAGCCGCATGTATTTGTGTGTGGAATTTCTGTGATAACCTGTGTTATTGTTATGGCTGAACTAGTGTGTTTGTAAATTGGGGATTGTAATGGGAAGGAAGCGGCCATGGCCTTAAGTTAGGAACCATCCTGGCATTCGCCTGGATTAGAAGTGGGAAAAACGTGGAAAACCTCTTCCAGGATGACTGAGGTGAGAATTGAACCCTCCTCTACTAAGTTGCTTCAAGAGGCTGAGTGCACCCCGTCACAGCCCTCACTTGAGAATTAAATTTCTTGGCAGAGCTGGAGAATCAAACCCGGACTTCCGGGACGACAGCCAAGAACGCTAGGCACTACACAACGAGGTGGTCTAAAACAGAATGGTAGCACAGAATGAAAGTAGAACGAGCGATAATATTGTCTATAGTACATCAATTAGCCAAAATACCTTATCGAACAACGAGAAATAAATCAGGGAATGATTTTTTAATAGATGCTTCCTCCTCCTCTGTATGTAACCCACCCAGCCATCCCAAATAGCATTGCGACTCACAATTTGGCTTCAGGAGAGGAAGATGCACAATCCAGGCAATTCTAGGTCTTCAAACTGAGATTGCATCTACCCTGTCAGTACTGAAGGGAAAGTTACAATCCATATTCATTGACTTCTCTAAAGCTTTTGACTCGATTAGCAGGAAGAAAATATTGGAAAAACTAGACAGACTATTGAGAGGTAACTTAACAGCTACACGAAACGTCTTGTCAAAAGTATTTTAGGCTCTAACAGTATAGTCATTAACGATGGCATACAACATAAAGCCCAATAGAGCAGACTACAGGCGTGCTACAAGGAGACCCATAAAGCCCTCTGTTATTTATCACTGCTATGGCAGATAATATCACAGATATATTATCAGAGAGGGTAATCTCATTTATATATGCAGATGACATGGTGCTCGCTTCAAGTTCACAGGTCGAATTACAATCTGCTCTCGACGCTTTAGAATGATGGGCGTTACACAATGACCTTAGGTTAAACAGAAACAAGACTAAATCTATGACCTTTAGGAAAGGGGGAAAGCCAGACATTTTTCACATTGCAGGAAAACCGCTTGAGAGTGTATCACCATAACGAATAGAATAAGAAGTGATTTCACTGGCCTAGTACGCCTGGTCCGCCGCAGCGCAGCGCTGGCTCCGATCTGTGATGTAAGTTAGCATTGGCGCTTACGAGACTTAAAAGCTTGCGACCTGTTTTACATGTTAAAACACCGCAAGATATCCTCATAGGCGCTAATTAGTTTGACATCTCCACTTACTTTACTGTGCCCAATTATAATTTAGTAAGTCGTCTCCTGTAATAGTCCAGTTTCGACAATAAGCGAAGACAAGGAGCAAGTTCAAAATACAATTAGTTTTGCCAGCTATCGGTAAATTAAAAAAAAGAACGGAACAATTAACCTCGCTATCAGAAAGGATTTCTCCACATTGTTACACATTTTACATTCCCTTAACAGACTTGCAACACAGAAAAAAAAGCCGTACGAACGCAACTTTCAACTTTACCGTATATTACTATAAAATTCAATAATAACCATAACTTTCACTCCACAAACACCAAAATCAGTAAACTACCATCATTTCAGAAGAACTTAACATTAAACAGACATAGAAGGCATAGTCATGACCCCTTCATAGAGTAGGCTATTGTCTAAAACTGATCACGCCTCCTTCAGCATTACGGTACATATATGTTTTTAACTCATTGTCTTTTTATTCTCATCCCTTTCTTCACAGAAGTAGTCTTTAATGTCATCAAGAGCATTTTTATTTACACCATACTGGACAGATACTTGGGCAAATTAGGATTATATATGGAACAGAATAGTCTTTCAATCGCCAGTTGGTTCTTGGGAGAAGTAATACTTCCTTCTCTTCTATCACAAATGTGTCAAATTTAACAATTAAATCTTCTGAAATTGAGCATCACAGATGTAGGACTTTTCAGTAAGTTCCCTATCCTTCCCTGATATGGCCCCTTTGCACTTGATAAAACGTTCCTAATCTTTAGGAGGTTTGAAAAACCGTCTGACCTCTTTACAGTCCCCATAGCTAGATCTGCATCCTGGTACAAAAGAGCAAGGCATCTTCACTAATCACATTAATTACTCATGAAAATGTAAGGGCTAAACTGCTGTTTAATTACATTAAATAACAATAAAATTAACACACGAAGATAACGTCAACACACGACAAGAAATTAAATTCCATTTCAGTCAATGCTTCCTACAATAGCATTTCAGGTATTAATACTATGAAGTAATAGCGTAAGCACTTGCATATCAATAAACGTTTGCACAGAACACCACCAAAACACTCCGACTGATTAAATACTTAATATATGGCACATAAACACACAAACATATGTGGAAATCAACAATCTCAAATCGACTGAAGCGCTGCGTAGCGGCGAGTGCCAACCCGATCCGTATTCATTACATGCTATTGAGGGAGAAGAGATCACACTTTATATTCTATTCGTTATGGTATCACCTTACAAGTAGTCCTACTTAGGTCCTACATTACAGTCAACTGGCAATGTTTTCACACTGCACATCAAGGATAGACCCAGCGTCGCTACCAAAGTCATCAACGACATAAAACATTTTACTAAGCTATCTATAAAAACAGCCTTAAAACTTTTGCGGTTAAAAGTTACCCGTATTGTGACTTATGGACTGGAGAGCATTTGGACACATTTAAATATGAAGTATTTGAAACAATATGGAGCAACTGAAGGCAACTTACATAAAGAAGGCCTTGGGTGTATCAAAGTATACACCTTCTAGACCGGTGTAAGAGGTGACTTGCGAGGTTTTTAATGTAGAAGAACTCCGACTTCAAATGTTGCTACCTTCTACTCCAGGATATGTAAAACTCATGGACACACTAGGGTCAAAGGACATTTGGTAGGATTTTTGCGCCACGGACGCTATGATTTTTGACGATTGGAAGAGTGGGGGGTTCGGGCTGAGACCATTGAACTGTAGGTACTACTGGAACAACTCCTCCCATGGTAACCCTCGCTGAAACCTGCTTCCTGGTGCACTACCAGGCGTAACTAGTCGCACCAAAAACTGTCATACCATTTAACTCTAGGTTGCAAGTCAGCTGATATGTCGTGATTATTTTCATATATTTGATCGTACGTACCTCTGTGCAACGTTATATGTATGGTATTGTCCAATAATACGGTAGGTTTACGGTCTACTTTATTTTAGAAATGAGATTTGTAATGAAGTAGCATATTCTGCGTTTATGGATACGTCATACATCAAATTTTGACATAGGCCTAAATAGCACATGGCAAATACACGTAGGCCCTATTGTAGGTTATAAGTCATTAGTCACAGAATTATAACCTACGCTTATATTACAGATTTCCATGGAAACGCCCAGATGTAGGCCTATTAAAGAAATGGGTTATAGCTGTGAACACTTTTATAAACATGCTACTTGTTTCATTCAAATAGAAACAAACCACTGCTTAAAGATGATGCGATGCGGTACCTGCAATTTGCAATTTCCCACAGCATCGGCTTCAGCCACCCAAGAAAAGACCGAGAGTTATTGAACGACAAGTAGCCTAATATTTACTGTTACTTTCTTCATCAGCATAGGCATAAAATTTCACATTTTCCAGTATACTTTCATGATGTCAGTCTTGGAGACGATAAAAATAATTCGGCTTAAGGGATCTTCCCTGCAGGACCTGTTCGTTTGCTGTATGACTTATGTGAGGTCTAAGTTTCGACCTGCTTTGAAGAAAAAGAAGCTTGTAGTTTTACGTGACCGTTAATCTTGTGATCATGAGGCAAGGGACCTCCATTTTACATGGAATCCGAACCACAGGACATGGCATTTCACTTCAAAAATCTCACTTGAAATGACTGTGAATCAAGCCTGGTCCACCTTGGTGAGAGGCGAATAGCTTGACCACTGCGCCACCACGCCCCATTACTTTGATGAATACTGAACATGTGGGTGTTTTGTATAAATAAAGTAGGCTATGTATTTTTGTTCACTAAGAATCTATTTAATTGTTTAGTTGTAGGCTTATGCATATTCACACACATATGAATGCTGCCTTTGAGTTAATAAAAATGTTGAATACCAATTAACATTTTTTTCTTTATTCTTAGTCATTCCCAGCCTAACCTTATTTTAATTTTAATGTACGTGCGGCTTGTATTTTTTGCCAGTAGGCCTATAGTTATTGTGTATGCTGCCTTTGATCTAAGGATAAAATGATGAGCAATCAGGCTGCAATATAATATTTTATGTTGGCGTATATTCCTAGCCATTTTAAGTATCAAATTACTACATGATGTTTTGAAATATGTATTTCGGCGTTAAGTCCCGTTTAGTTTACCGTTCGCCTAAATGTTCAAAAGTACCTCTTTTACTTGTATCTCCTCGTACGTACATCATCCTTTCGTTCGTATACGTCAAATTCTCCTCCTTGACATGCACTACCAGGAGTAACTAGTCGCACCAACAAACCGCACTTTCCGCACATACAGTCGGCATTCCAGTTCAATGGCTGAGACATATTCTCACGCGCGTTGCCATACATGGTTTCCGTTATAAACTGTGTCGCACCAAAAAGTTCCATCATCCGTGTGACGAATGTTTGTGTGAGCGCTGTGGAGAACAATGTGGAAGATCCCACGCTATATTCTGCACAATAAGACATGAATCTTTGATATTCCTAGGGAATAACAATTAGTTTACTGTATGATTTTAGATTTTATTCATTATATGCATAGCCAATGGCTGCAATAATCCCTTATTATTATAGGCTATAGACGAATTTCCAGCTGTGGATGCCATTATTCACATCAACCATCATCAGAACAGTACTGCCAACCTCACCGTTTTGGTACTATGCCGCACCAACACCCGACCATTCTAACCTCCGTTTCGTCCAATCCAATGGTTACAGCCTAACACGTCCAGATCAATGGTTTTGTGTCAACCTGCCCCCAATAGCTGCAAGCGGTCAAAGCGGCAACTGCACCAGACCATTCTAACCATCGATTTGTCCAATCTAATTGTTTTTGACAATGGTTACAGCCTAACGCGTTCCGATGACTGCCTTTTTCTTTTAACAACAGTGATCTGCTAATAGATGTTGACTCCTCCGCTGTCTATAACCCACCCACCATCCCCATTTATAACACGATTTAGGCCTATATAGTGAAATTTCAGTTGTGTCGGCCATTGTAGGCGTGGCTTATTTGACAAATAAGATATTGCCAACCCTACGTATACCGTAAACACGGTCGTGTGTTGTTTGATTGAGCGGAGAGAGCTATTAGAGCGCACTCGCTTCTATCTGTATGTATAGGATAGGGGCAACCTGAACTCGCTCCAACAGATGGCACACAGGTACTATATTTTGTTCTTTATTTCAAATAGCATTTGCCAATAACACACAATTGACTGTTACAAACTCTTTAAAATGAAAATTTACTGTATTATCAACTTGTCATTCTTCAAATTCAATGTGTATAGAATTCCAACGGAAGGCAAATCAGTTGGATCTTGAAGGCTTTATATATAAAAACCTAACCTAGTAGCTGACATAAATCCTATCTTATTAGGTAATGTTTTACATACAAAAACAAACCTAACCTAACGCCCGAGACCCCCTTGCTTGTGGTACTAACAGTAATTTTTGGCCAGGCAGTAGGCCTACCTAACCTAGTAACGGATATAAATTCTATCTTATTAATGTGTTATATACAAAAACGAACCTAATCTGGGGTTAACGCCCCAGGTCCACTTGCTTGTGATACTAACAGTAATTCTATCTACATACCTGTCGCATTTTAAAATCACTGCTTCCATTAGACTGCAGTATCCAATTCAATTTGCCCACAAGCACACAAAGATTCTTGATTCACGATTCTTATAGAATACATTACACTTAAAGAACTTGGCATTTTAGAACACACTGACACTCATGGTATGTCATTAAAACTACCATAATCTACTTTAACAAACAGGAGTTGTGTGGTAGGACGGTTGATTTGTGAAAATTGGCGGAATGGCCAACACCACCTACTGGAATGGCATCAGGGGGTTAGGGAATTTTCCTGACCACAACATACAACTGTTTTAACTTCGAAAATTATCCCCGAGAATATTTCTTATCCATTTCTCTTTCTTTAGGAAATTTAAAAATTGAAGTATCTGCAGCAGTATTAAATTTACAGCCGGGTACACAGACAATAACAATGAACAGACAATAATTCTCACATTAGGTATCACCAGAATTTATAATTATTCACAGTGCACTACACTACTAAGGTACACTATTACAATAAACAACAGCACGAAATCACTTGAGATATGCGACATTTGAACGAAATTCTGGCAGCAGACAAACTGAAATGTTGATTCAACGAATGTAAACAATCCCCTACGATTTCCGCCATGTTCTACGGTATCGATAGTGGCATTGCGGTCTGATTTATTGTAGGTAAGGTAGGTATATTAAATTGTAGTAGACGCCAATAAATTTGTATTGTACAATTCCTATGTAAGAGCCTCTGGCTCGGGAATTAATTGTTCAATAAATGATTGATTGATTGAAAATAACGTAATACAAAGAATTTATATTTAAATTTTAAAATATATCATACACAACTAATGGCAAAAACACCAATTATTCAAATAACAAGGGGCTTCCTTCTTGCCTTGTCATTTGCAAACAAGATTAGGATTGCATTAGTCCAATTTCACTTTCAATTCAGATTCAAAAGCAAGAACACCAAGATGACTACACAATCCCGTTGTGTGTGTCCTTAAATAATAATCAACATTGCAAATGTGTGACAATGAATAATTCTCTTGTGTGTGTGGAGTGCGGGGGGTAAACTTTATTATCCTGGCGCTTAATGCCCAAGCGGTTTTGAACAGTTTTCCAGATTTTTTCCGCCCGTAAAACTTGCCACCCTGGGCAGTTGCCCTGTTTGTTCCCCTGTAATTACGGGCCTGAAGAAAGGAAATGACTCATATTGTAAGCACGACCTTAAGCAGTGTTTTACTAGTCAGCAAAGAAAACCTCGGTTTAGGGGCTGAAATCCGCTATCGGTGTTGCAATGTATAAACATATCTACAGAACCTGCTTTTATATCGTCACTGCCAAAGTGAGGTGGGGAAAGTAGTAGCCAGCCTAACCACTTTTGATAGTGTTGGGTAAACATACGGTATTAAACACTAGGCGTAACCATATTGAAAAATGGAGCTAAGTTTCCATTGGTGGTCTTTTACATGACAAAATTAGAACCATTTTTAAATATAAACACTTATTGCTGTACGTCAGCAACATTAAAGAAGTTTTCTATTGTAACATTTCTCAGCCGATTATCAGAAACTTCAATTTATGAAATAAACTGGTCACAATGACCAATCAAATATCAACATTCTCGGAATTCCAGGGGGGAGGGGGGGGGGGGGCGGCCACGGCCGAACCTTGCCACTCCCTGCGGGCGCCCATGCACATATTAGTATCGTGAAGTTTAAATTGGAATAAGCGAGCCGGTGTCGTAGAATGATTCAGGCGGAGACGAATGATTGTTGTTATATGGTGACTTCTGTAGTGCCCAAGGTTGCAGGATCGAATCCCGGCTCAGTCAGTTGGCATTTGAAGGTGCACAAATACGAGGGAGCCGTGTCAGTGGATTTTCTGGCACGTTCAAGATTCCCTTCGGTGCAAAATTTTGGTACCCCGGCGTCTCTAAAAGCCACAGTACTTAAAAGGGACGTGAAACCAATAACAGTATTAATATATCGTATTAACATACGCTATGGTAATAACTTGAACGCCTTATAAATTATTCGACCCCTTCGTATTATAGATGGCAGTAATGGGTCTCCATTGAGAAGAAAACAAAACGAAATTCCCTTGCTTGGAACAAGTTTCCCTCAGTACTATTTATGAAAAACTAAAAAAATGTCCAGATACGATTTGAGGAGTAATTTCTACCACAAGCGAAGATTGTAAACTTTTTAGATATTATACTTATTTCCTAAAGCGTAATATCAGTTATAAAGTATTTTTGAAATTATACATTAAACATGTACTCTGCAACATAGAACGTAGCATAATTAAAACTTTAAAGAATTTTTACTGAATTTCCTGTCAATATGGCTTAACCAGTATCTGAGTAATACTGTATGTAACGTAGTTCTCAAGATGCAATTTGCTTTTGATTATTTTATGAATGTTAAAAAAAAATGTAACGAACAGGTGAATTCAAGATGACGTTTTATACACGGAAGCCATGTTCTTGTTGTGATGTAGCACATATCAGCTGTTTACGTGATCGAGTGAAAGTAATTAATTTTTATCCAATGGTTAAACCACTGAACGTCGTATTTCCTTTGTAGTATTCATGAAAGTAGTTTTCTTTTGATCGTAAAACAAAGTTTCATCATGTGGAAAGTGCGAGACCTGTTGGATAAAGCGTATGTGTTTCTTAATATATTACTTTTATATTTTATTTCGTGTACTCTACATGCTTCAATTCCTAATAGTGTTTATATGATAACGTTCTTGTGTAAATATCATAGAATGTTTGTGATGGTTAAATATTTACATCGTAAGCACACTTATGGCATAGTGGTAGAGGACATACTGTACACATTTACACAAGATAACCTCACAACGTTCTAATTATGTTATTTATTTAATGTGTTTTTTATCGACAGTTAATGGAACCTGGAAACTTAGTACTGTATTGTCCTAAACTAACTTGATACAGTACTATAGGCACTATAGGTTGATCAATGAAGTTTGAAATGAAATTTACTTTGAGTGGTAAAATCCCATTAAAGATAGCTGTCCTTATTAAACTTTATTTGGTGTTGCAATTTCTTACCTATTGGTGCCAGTGGCATGCGGTAAGTTGCCGCCCAGGGTACTGTAATAATAAAACTTATTTGATTGTAAGCTACCAGTATCTAGAGTCTTTAGCCTACTAAACATGTTTGTTCCTATGCAATATAGGCCTATGCACATTTTTAAAAATATGCAAAGAGGCTTATTCGAAAGGATATTATCATAAGTTATATAGGCTAATATCAATTTAATTCTTTTAGTGTGTTTGAGTTTGATGCAGCTGTCCAAGCCCTGAGCTAAGTTTCATCTCTACATAGCTACCGCACCCTACATCCAAGGCACTCTTTCTAATGTATTCTAACCTTGGTCTTCACCTACAATTCTTGTCCTCGACTCTTCCTTCCATAACTAAGTTTGCTATTCCTGGGCGTCTTAGTATGTGTCCTACCAACCTATCACATCTCCATTAACAGTCGCCAGAAATATCTCTCCTCTCCCACTCGTCTTAATACCTCTTCATTTGTTACCACTCTATCTACCCATCTGATCTTCATCATTCTCCTGTTACACCACATTTCAAACGCTTCTATTCTCCTCTTTTCTACTGCTTCAATAGTCCAAGTATCATCGGCAACAAATGAGCGTCAACACAAATATGTCGTAGGTGACGTCATGGAGGTCACTAGCATCCCACTAAACCCCGGGACTCGCGATATATACCACAACCAAGGTATTAGTTAAGAATATACCAAGAAAATAGAAAAATATATACAATTGTACATCTAATTAAATACAAATTTATTACAAGATATGATCCAGCCTATACTTTCCCTACATGCTATAACTTACTCATCATTCATTCTGGGAGTGCCTTAAGTTTTCTTCGAATTCCAGAAAGCTGTAGGTTGTATTCACAGTCAGCCAATTTTTTAGTTACTTCCGTAGCTGCTGTACTGGCATTTCTCTCTGTTCTAGGCAGCTTGTTAAATAGCTTGAAAGCTGTGTAATTATGGTCGTTTTGGGTTTTCTTTAGCCTTACCTGGGGTGTCGATATAATGTTAATTTCTTGTGTTATGTTGATGTATCTCCCCCCTTACCGTGTAGTTACTCTGGTTTTCTTTAATGTCTATTAGACAGTGGTATATGAATATTGCAGAGAGTCATTATTTTCAGTTCTCTGAATACAGGCCTGCATGACTCATTGTCTAGAATTCCCTTTATACATCTAACAGCTTTCTTTTGCCACTTAAGAACTTCGGTGGCTCTCCAGAGTTGCCAAAATACCTGTAGTAATGGTATCTGGAGATGATATAGTAATAGATGTTTACTCGTCCGCTGCCTTAGACCCACCAACCCACCCTAATAGGAGCACGTCTTATATAGTTGAAATTGCTGCTTTGACAGCCATCTTTGTGAATGTTTGTGAAGAAGTCAACAATGGCAACCCCATGCATTTGATACTATAACGCACCTGGTTTTTGTCATGCACAGTGGGGGAAGTCACGCATCAATAATCTTTATCCAGGCCAATGGTTTTGAAATTTAATTTCATTATTCATGTTGGCAACGTGTCACGTGGCGTATTACATAGTGTCCGATGTCAATGTAAAATGGCCGACCTTGTTCAAATGAACACTACCATTAAGTTAATGCTTTATTTATGTTAAAAGTAATTATTTCCGGTGCAGCAGTGGCAATTGAAATTGTGAAACGACTCCCAACTACTCTGAGAATGGTATGTAAATCATAAATACTATATTTTCAATAATATCTACCTTGTTAAAAGTTACGAAAAGGGAGGTTCTCCTACTCTGGAGAATTAATAAAACTTCCTGGACCCCTTAAGAATTCCCCCAAGTATTATACCGTAAACCACATGCGAATGGAAAAAGGCATAATATGCATCTAACATTTTGCTCTTACTGACAAAAGTCCTAAGTTTGCGCAGTAAGAAAATTACTCAGGACAGTTAGGTTGGCTCCTCAGTTTAGGAGCTGCGACAATGTGGTCATGCAGCCCCTCTGGACAGTTTCTTACATAGTTGTTGCGTATGATTGCTCCAGTTCAATTTGGGATCTAAATAAATTCCTAGCAGCTTAACGGATGTTTTTTCCGTCTGGTTTCAATTTACTATAGTAAAAATATATTGTTTCTGTTTTATTACTATTTAAGACCAATTTATTGCTGTGCAACCATGTGGTGGAGTTTTCTACCATGTCTGTGTTTTTGTCCTGTAAAGTTTTCAGATTTTCATCCGATGTTATTAAGGTGATGTCGTCAGCATATAGAATAGATTTGCCTGGCAAGTTATGTGGGAGGTCATTAATATACACTAAAAATAGAAATGGGCCGATTACTGATTCTTGAATAATTCCGGTTTCAATTTTGAGCATGTGTAATGATTGGTTTTCAATTACGACCATTTGTCTTCTATTATCAAGGTACAATTTTATTAATGACGACTGTAGGCCATTAATTCCGTAGTATTTTAGCTTAGAAAATAACATTTCATGGGAAATAGTGTCGAAGGCCTTACCGAGGTCCAAGAGTGTAATGCAAGTAATTAATTAGGACTCAGCAATTCTTCTAGGTTTGTGCCATGTCTTGTGTGGGGTTTCGCCTAGGACACCAAGCTGGCTCATCGGCGGGCTCTTGGTGTCCCCGCCCGGACCCCCACAGGAGTGACGAACTGCGCGCCACCTCCCTTTATATTAGGTGCAACTGCACCACTCAACTGCGAGAACTAAAAGCTCAAGCAGCCTTAACCTCCCTATGAAGGCTTCCAAAAAGATGGTATATTGGCTTTCACGGCCGGTGAATTAAAACTCGGCAATTCTTCTAGGTTTGTGCCGTGTCTTGTGTGGGGTTTCGCCTAGGACACCAAGCTGGCTCATCGGCGGGCTCTTGGTGTCCCCGCCCGGACCCCCATAGGAGTGACGAACTGCGCGTCACCACCCTTTATATTAGGTGCAACTGCTCCACTCGACTGCGAGAACTAAAAGCTCAAGCAGCCTTAACCTCCCTATGATGGCTTCCAAAAAGATGGTATATTGGCTTTCACGGCCGGTGAATTAAAACTCAGCAATTCTTCTAGTGCCGTGTCTTGTGTGGGGTTTCGCCTAGGACACCAAACTGGCTCTTCTTGGCCTGCTAGGAATTTATTTAGATTCCAAATTGAACTGGAGCAATCATACGCAACAACTATGTAAGAAACTGTCCAGAGGGGCTACATGACCACGTTGTCTCAGCTCCTAAACTGAGGAGCCAACCAAACTGTCCAGAGAGCTGGCTCATCACCAAGACAGTAGGCCATTCGACATGGTTCTTGGTGTGGTTGAAGACTGTGGGGCACCCATTGGGCACACACTTTCCGCAAGTGCAGTCGTTCCTGCATGATGGTGTGCACACTTCCGACGCTCGATCCGACCAAGACGGCTATTGCGTTCACTGTCACTCGGCGATCCTGGGTAATGAGTGCATCAACCAGCTGGACGTTGTCATCGGTAATGCAGGGGGGTGCCCCTGACTGGGCATCATCAGCTAACGACACCCGTCCTTCCCTGAAGCGCTTGTGCCACGCCTTGACCCTTGCAAGGGACATGCAGTGTTCGCCGTACACTTGTGACATTCGGCTATGAATGTCCGTTCCCCCTACTCCTTTCGCAGTCAGAAACCGAACAACACCTCTTTGCTCTTCGTTTGACGCCTCCATGTCACTGTTTGCAATGCGACTGGCAGCGTTGGATGATTGATACATGCTGCTGCTCGCTTTGTATAGTCACGTGACATGCAGCGTGCCCTCTAGTGACGGGCTGTGACTTTCCACGCTCTGGTCGGAACCACACCTCGTTGCACACGCCACGATTAGCTGATGTCGTCACCGGTTTGCGCATTACAGCCTCCGGCTCGTTACTTTTTGAACGTACCTTATATTTGTACAGTGTTATTTCTGAATGTTTGAATTGAATACTTACTGTAATAAATAATGAAATAACTGGATACACCATTTATTATTTGAACTTAACTCCAACAGTCTAACTCTAACAAACATAATTTACAATCCATCTTTTGGTCTGCTACGTAGTGGTGGTGTGGGTTATAGTTACTATATCTCCCAACCATTAGGTGGTGCGCGAGAGATTCTAATCTCTTTAAAGTGGTACACACACAAAAATGTTTGGGAAACACTGGTTTAATCAATGTGTAAATAGTATATTGCTGTATTCTTTTAATATTGTGAACTTGCTTTAGTGTTTGTAAATTATGTACCTTATGTACTTTTGTATATCATTTGCCACAGAGGTCGACACCTCATTGCAAATAAAGTGATTTGATTTGAATTATAAAAATAAAATAAAACACAAGTTTCAGCCTAGTCAATAATATTTAATTAAGAAATTATTGTGTGTACACGTTTGAGGTCACTAAATAAATCTTCTGGGATAATTCTTCAGAAACGCTCAGCATGCCTTCAATATTGAGTGTTGTCCAGGCAAGGTGCCCCTTTGTATATCAAAGTGCTATGAGGGAAACATACTTTGGAACACTGGGTCTACGTTGATCTATGTCAAGTCCTTGGAGTACTGGTATCAATGTTTCCAAGGGTGGTTCTAGTTTTGATTGGAAAGTAGTTGGTGCATTGTCTGAACCTTCAGTTATGCAAATAGTATGTTGGCCTAAACATTAACTAAGCAATTAAAAGACCCGTCTACTATCTCCTCTATGTGGATTTGTAAAAAATCCAAACCAAACCCCATGGCGCTACAGCCCATGAAGAACCTTGGCCTACCAAGCAACCACTGCCCAGCCATTTGGCCTGCAGATTATGGGGTGACAAGTGGTTCCTTCGGCCGTTAATCTTGGTCTCCGTGACCGGGGTACTACCTCACTGTCAAACAGCTACTTAATTATCCTCATGAGGCTGGGTGCACCCCGTTCCAGCCCTCAAGTCAGTTTCTAAAATCCCTGACAGAGCCGGGAATCGAACCCAGGGCTTGCGGGTATGAGGAAGGCGCGCTACCCCCAACACCACCGGCTGGCTGTGGATTTAACATGCTGATGCAATACAGCATTTTCATATTTTTAATTGCTAGGATTGTCTTAGCTGTAACAAAAGTGCTGACTCTCCTTAGGAGTGTTTGAGAAATGTAAAATACATGGAATAATACGTATCTGCCTCCCTTCTTTAGTGCTGTGTGTTGCCATTGCTGCCAGGAGTTGAAAATGCTGTAGAAGGTGTGAAGGTGCTTGTGGTACTTCTTCTTCTACTTTTTTTTTGTTTGGCTTGCTATCATTGCTCTATTTCTGGAAGCTTTCAGTGGACTTTATTATATATTTTTTTGGGATGTATCTGTTTCAGGACCAATGTGGTCATGAACTACACTGATATTGAAGCAAAGGTGCGAGAAGCCACAAATGATGATGCATGGGGTCCTACAGGTAAATACTGCCCAAGAATCAAAAGCATGTTGCAAAAGTTATCAATTTTACTATCTTTATGCAGTCTGAGGGAGTTCAGGAGGAACTTGGACAGAGGAATGATACGGTACAGGATGTATTTTGTGTGTACATGTCACTAAGAATAACAATACTGTGATTGCATATGTACAGTAGCCTACTTTAGTTTGTAACAATGGAACAACATATAATTTGTGGAGAATGGCTTCTATTGGAGTGGGCATAAGACTTGAAAGTTGTTACCAAAGTTCTTTTATCATCTAAGACTTTGAAATGAGTCCTGGTTAAACATGGCTGCCTGGAATACTGGAGATATGGATTTGAATCCATACTGTGGTCTCATTTTCAAGTCTTACGTAAAAGTGACATAATTTGTAGTTCAGTGTAACTGCCACTAACAAAAATACATTATGTATTGTCCATTGTTGAAAACATATCAATCCCTTGTTTTTGTACATGTCACTTGCCCCATAGCAAATTAGAACATTTTATGTTTTATTGAATTAATAGTATCTAGCCCAAAAGAAAATTTGGTTTATTTCTAGCAAAGATTAGGAAGAAGAGCCCGATTTTCGGAGGTTGGCTTCCTATTTGAATGAGGTCTGAGGAATGTTGTCGCATCCTTATTATATTCAACAAATCATTTCATGGAGCACATGTGCACTGTCATAAATGGCACGACCAAACAAACAACTTCTGTAAGCTCCGTGCGTATACTGAAGTGCTGCTGGAAGCGGACGTTCCGAGAAGCTGTGACATGCCGCGATCAGCTGAGTATTGATGTACACCGAAAACGTGCAAGCCTTTATTCTATTCCTGATCCTTCTAATATGTGAAGCCCCTATGGACCTACTGACATGAAAAATTCCACCATTCTTCTTCAAAATAGGCATTTGAAGCACCTGTGGTAATTACTGTGGCATCACTGTGCTCCATAGCTGGTAAAATCCTTGCTAGAATTCTTTTGAATCGCCTCCAGAAATTCTTCAAAATGGTACTTCCTAAATCTCTGTGCGGGATTCATCCCTCCAGAGGCATTACTGATATTTCCTATGAGAGACAACTGCTCACTGTCTTTGACACAGTGCCCAGCAATGTTGATGGTTTTAAGATGGTTTGGTTGCCGTGAGCACTTTGTTGGACTGTTACACTCCATGATACGGTTTGACAGGTGCTGTACTAAAATGAAACATCAGAAGAATTCCCCATTATTAATGGGCTTAAACAAGGCTGTGTACTTGCACCAACACTCTTTTCCCTATAACTAGCAGCCATGCTGTACAAGATGTAGTCTGTGAACAACACTGGTGTGGTGGAACTTAAGTATAGATTTGATGGAGGACTATCAGACCAGACTCTGAAAGGCTTAGACTCACCCGTGTAACTGAGTTGCAACATGCGGATGACAATGGTTCTCTGCTCATACACCTGATGAGCTATGACTGTCAGACCACTGTTTCACTAGGCATATGAACGATTTGGCACGACCATCAACATTCAAAAAGAAAAGAAGGTATTCGCACAGCGAGCCCCTGGTACTGCCTTTTCAGATTTCAGTATTTCTATCTTCTGTATGTCTCGGGAACAAGTAGATCACTACCCCTTGGAGGATGTTGAGAACAAAATACTTTCTGCCCATGTAGCTTTTGGTCTTCCTGAATAAAGATCTCTCTTTGCCTCTCACCAAGGTGTACAGGGTTCGATACCCGGTCAATGCATGTGTGATCTTTTGAAGTGAAATGTCATGTCCTGTGGTTCGAATTCAACATAAAAAGGAGGTCCCGTGGCTCATGATCACGAGATTAACACTCGTGTAAAACTACAATCTTCCATGAATAAAGATCTGAGGATATATGCCGAATGCTCTATGGATGCTCTATGGATGTGAAACCTGAACTCGATATCGCTGTGATATGAAGAAATTAGTACGCTTCCAACAACAGAAACTCGGATACATTATGAACGTCAGATGGGATTACTACATTCCAAACACAACAGTTCGTGAGAGGGCAATGATGAACAGTATACAAGCCACTATTGTTGGTCACCAATTTGGATGGAAATTCCTCCACCTTGTATAATGTGCTACCAATGTAGTTGAATGTTTCATGCCAGGATTGGCTTGATAAGCCATCAAGGAAATCTATATGCATAAAGAAATGCTGAGATATGAATACTTCGACATGGGTATCAGTCAATGACCTCTTGGGCAGGGAAAGTTCTGTGGTAAGGCTATTGATAATGGGAGGTTTTAAGGAGAGTTGATAAGTGGTAATTTGCCTATCACCACTCAAGGACACATATTGAAAATAAAAGAAATCGAGTCAAAACACACCAAGATACTTCATAAATATTATGTGCCAAACCACATTGCTTTGATTCCATGTACACTCATTGAGCAACTTCCCTGGTTGACAATCCGTCTTGGTGATGTGATTATTAAGACCAAATCAGTATCTTGCTATCATGATATTTTGCTGCGATGCTCAGAACACAGTTCTATGGTTTCCTTACTTGTGCTAAAACTTCAACTGAAATGCTGCCCATTGTGTGAATGTGATATTCTGTCTGTAGGTAGGGTATGTTGATTGGGTATGTTGACAGCCAACTAAAGGGTTGGTTTTCCAGTCTGCACAGTAGCAACCAAGATAGCAAAATACTATTACTACTTTTTGGGGTGATACAAAACTTCTTATGATGAGTAGATTTAAAGTTCATTTTGGTGTCTGGTGGTATATTGCATGGTCTATTGTTACTTTTAGGAGTGCTGATGCAAGAAGTGGCCCAAGGGACTTTCACATATGAGCAGTTCCCAGAAGTAATGACAATGCTATGGAAAAGAATGTTGCAGGACAACAAGAAAAATTGGAGGAGGACTTACAAGGTAATTTTGCTGTGTGGTTCTGACAGTTTAGACAACTGCACATGGTGATATTGTATATGTACAGTATTTCTGCCATATTATAAAATCAATATTGAAAATCTTGTGGTACTAAGTTTATTGGCCCTCTTGAGCTTTGGCACCTGTGTTAGTGCCAATTTGTTTTGCTGAAGTGGCATAACCACAGAACATCAATTTTGTCTTTCTCTGAAAGATAAGAAGAGTGAGTCTTGGTAAATACTGCATTGGTTGACTATTCTAGGAACAAAATTGTGCTTCAATTGAAATGGTCTCTCAACAGAGATTCCTGGAATAGTTAATTTTTATTTTTTTTCTGATGACTTTTTCTGCAGTCCCTGCTTCTTCTGAATTACTTGGTTCGCAATGGCTCTGAAAGAGTGGTCACTTCTGCACGAGAACACATCTATGACCTTCGTAGCCTTGAGAATTACACATATGTGGATGAATTGGGAAAAGACCATGGAATCAATGTCAGGTAAGCATGAATGTTCTCAGTGTAGTGTGCTATTGATATATTTTAGCACAGTGCATATATATATAATAATATTTTCATAACAGGACACGAAAGAAAATTTGTACCTTTGTGGAGGCCCCTTTGTATTCTGAGTAACAGTGGATATGAATAGTAGGATGCCACTCTGTTAGTATCAGATAGAAAACATGTTCAGGATTTGACAAATTATTCCAGCTTTCTTTCTTCAGATAATAATCTAGTTTGTATTTTTTATTCTTCATATAAATCTGTTTGCAGACACAAAGTGAGAGAGTTGATAGAATTTATTCAAGATGATGACAAGCTTAGAGAAGAACGAAAAAAGGCAAAGAAGAACAAGGACAAATATGTGGGGATGTCGAGTGATGCTATGGGAATGAGATTTGGTGAGTTTATTTCTGAAGTTATATACATTAGTTTCCCTTTAGGGTTTGCTTATTTCTGAATCAAAGGACTGCTATGATTTGCTACCTCCTGTCCTTCTCCTTTAAGGGGGACCTACACCTTCAACAGCAGCAAAATAGTGAATTTCTATTTTGTATTTTTCTCTGCAATGTGAAATTCTTTGGAGTTGCCACTTAACTCAGTGTAAATACAATACAATTAGAACACAGAACAACTATTAAATGGTTATTAAATTGCATCATCATGGATATACAGTGGACCTCATTAGTACGTTTTTCAAGGGACTGAAAAATTTGAACGTTAAAAGCGGGAAAACTTACTACTGAAAAATGATAATTAAACCTCATTAATTGTTTCAGTAAGGGAAAAGTAAAAAACTCGTTAATCAGAAGTATGTACTATAGAATATACAATTTTAAACAACCTACAGAATTATTGTTTTGCAGAACTAGTTTGCACAGCACAGAGAAACGAGAGCAATGAAAACAAGAGAAAAATGTACTATACCGGTACCGTACTCTTAATTCAAATACTGTAGTACTAGTTGAAATATTTAGTTTTATATAATTGATTTTGGCTTAAATACAGTACATGTTTTTCTTGATATTCTGTGGAAAAGAAGTGCCATATTCTTTGGCGTGAACGATTGGATATAACCGAAGATTTTTTGAGGTTCGACATGCTCGCACGTGTACAGAAAATAAAATAAAGAACAACTTCCACTTGCTTAAGGGGAGGATTTCTGTCTACTTCTTTAAGAATTTTCTTTTTCTCATCACTAGTTAATGATGTAACTACTTTCTTAGGCCTATCCATTATTTCGATATGACGCAACATTATCATCACTAGGTTTCACAACTTCTTCGGTAGTGTAATGCGTATTTGCGTGAATGCAGTAGCCTACTCGGTCACATAAACATTCGGTACATTTAGCTCGAGACGTAATGCTAGTTCTTACTGCTCAGAACTGAATACACAAATCTACAGGCGCAATGGGTGGGTATTTACGATCTTGACAAGCGAAGTTGCACTGTCGTAGCCACTGAGAGCAAGCAGCGAGACTGGACAGAACTATGTGCAGATGTGCAACATTGGACACTGATACCTGTGGGAGACGCAAACTAGCCGCGCCAGGGCGGGACTGAAGAGTCCACGTGGAGTGATAGAGGAAGCATTCAACAACCGTCAGTTATTGGTCAGTAGCGAAGAATGCTTATTGTCGGCGCGTGCTACTGCCTTACGTTTGAGTCGCCTCTAGTTAACCAGGAAAGTGAGACAACTAGACCCGTTATGTCGCAACCCTCGCCTGCTTGTTGGCAAGGAATGTTATCTCAGAGCGGCCGGGCTCACAATCCACTAGGGGTGAACAAAGAATGCTTTCAGGGCTGACGAAAATGCGATCGTACTAAGCGATGCACGGCAAAATATGCAACGTGATAAATGAGGTACTTTTACATTATTTTCATCAGATAAAAATCGGGACTTGAAAATTATGACGTGATATGCGATGAAACGTACTAATGAGGTACATGTTAAGGAGGTTCTACTGCAGAATGCACACAAAATGGCGACCTGTATATTGTACACAAGAATGGGGTTTCCTTAATAAATCTTGTAAATATTGTTACATTTTAATTATTGTTGTTTAAATGTGGTCTTGCATGTCATCGCAACAACATTATACTAGAATAATTGAAATATATCAAGAAGAAATATTGTTTTGAGATTTTTTAATAATGGGTCTAAAAATCTCTAAAACTTGCATAGTAAATAATTTATTTTTAATGAACTATAATGGTTAGGGCAACCATTCTAGTACATTTTGTCGATAACTATTGTAGGAATGTGACTACAAAAGTTCACTTAAATATCTTTGTAAGTTCATGAGTTATTAGGGAAGCGGAATGAAAAAAAAAAAGAACTTCGGGAAATGAGCAATGAAAGTTTCACATGCTTGGGATTTTCTAAATTTCCCCTGCCACATAAACTGGTCCTTCCTCATTGGACTTCACACTGTTTTCCTCCATGTAGTCTCCTGCATTTTCTGACCTCCTTTGTAGATCCAAGGGCTCTAATTGTCGCCGAGTGAAGCCGAAGGTCATTGAGGTTTGCTGCTGCTTGGTGGCAGTACTTCCCAGGTGTAAGTCCCAGCCTTTTCAAGATTTCAGTACTTGCCTTCATGCCATCTTTGAATGTCATTACTGCATCATTCAAAGCAATCTTTGCATTTTTTGTGCTGGCAAATTGTCCAAATTTTTGCATTCAGTGATTCATTATTGTTCTGAGTACTGTATGTCCACCTAAATGTCTCTGCAGCAAATCAGTCTTCACTAATTTTTTTAAAACTTGATTTATTGCATCTATAATGGCAGGAGGAAGGTTGTTCTTGTGTTTGTGGTGGTTTACAGTGCCATCATGTACTGCTCGTAGATAAGAACACCAGGATTCAGGGCCCTTAGGGCAATCAAGTCCTTAGGTCAGTCATCTGATGATTTTTTGTAATGTCAGTCATATCGTATTTTTACTATACCTTCCATTCTATTAGAGATATTAAACCAATTCTTTCACTAAATGAAAGTGAAACTATTGTTCTATTAGAAGCTTGAAGCTTAAAGGTGTTGGTCCCCTCTTAAATCACATGAAACTTTGCATTCAAGATTTTTAATAGTACCAATTATGAAGTCTAATTGTGCTATCCTAATCTCTGTAGCCTCTCTTGAGCGACCTTAGACATCTGGAAGATAGAAACTGATTTTTGGGATGAATATCATATTAAAAGATGGTTTACATTGCTGTATTATAGTGTTTGTTAAGGAAATTGACCTGGGCGTAGGTATAAAAGGCTTGGCGTCAGCAAGGGCATGCGGCCGGAAACCTATGCCAAAACCAATATGACAGCGAATCTTAGTTTAACCTCGGAAAATGCTAGGGCGTATCCCAGAAGCGGCGTGCAGGGATTTCGCCCGCCCCCTGTGAGAAATGGGCTAGGGCTACTGAGTCATGAGCGAACCCGGATAAAGAGGCTAGCTCAAAAATATGGTGAGTTACGAAGAATAGGCACACTGAATGTAGGAACAATGACTGGGAAAGGAAGGGAGTTAGTGGATCTCATGGAAAGGGGAAAGGCGAAAATGTTGTGTGTGCAATAGACTAGATGGAAGGGAAATAGGGCTAGAGTGTTGGGTAGTGGCTATAAGCTACTATACAGTGGATCATACAAGGACGGGAGGAATGTAGTGGGAATAATCCTCTCCCAAGCCATAAAGGAGACCCTAGTTCAAGTTAAGAGGAGTGACAGGATAATGAGCATCAAACTGTGTCTTGATGGAGAATTGGCAAACAGTGTGTGTGTTTATGCTCCGCAAGTGGGTTGCGATGAGGAAAAGAAAATATCCTTCTGGGAAGATATGGACCGTGAGCTTGGAGATATACCAGCGAATGAAAGATTGATAATGGGTGGTGACTTAAATGGACATGTCGGAAGGAGTCGAGATACAATCGAAAGAGTACTTGGAGGCTGGGGGGTAGGAGTGAGGAATGATGAAGGGCATTGTGCGATGGCATATGATTTGGCGATTGTGAATACATGGTTCAAGAAAAACACAGGTCAATATATGACTTACACGAGTGGGACCAGAGAAAGCCACATTGACTTCTTAATGTGTAAAATCCAAAACTGTAAAGTTTTTAATGGTGAAGCAGTGGCAGCACAGCATAGGACGGTAGTCATGAACTGGAAAATGAGGATTGGGAAGAAAGGCAAGACCTGTGCGAGTCTTGACCAAAATTAAGTGGAGATCAAATGAAGAGGCATTGAAGGACCAGTTTAAAGAGAATGGAGTGGTTCTTTGCAATGATGTGCAGGAGTGGTGGGCGCACAACAGCAGTTTGATAAGGAGGGTAGGAACTGAAGTGCTAGGGAGAACTTCTGGCAAGAAACCACTAGCTGACAAAGAAACATGGTGGTGGAATGAGGAGGTACAGAAGATCGTGAAAGCCAAAAGTGATGCAAAGAAGTTATGGGATAAGTCAGGTAGACAAGAGGATAAAGAGAACTACACGAGATGTAATAAGGAAGCAAAGAAGGTAGGAGCACAGTCAAAGGCACAAATGATGGATCGGCTGTACGAAGAGTTGGAAACTACAGAAGATGAAAGAATTTTTTTCAGAATAGCGCAGGCGAGAGATAAAGACAAGGACTACACCCAAATAAAGCAGATCAAAGATGAAAATGGTCTAGAATTAACGGACCATTCCGACATCAAGTGCAGATGTGGAAACTACTATGGAAAACTTCTCAGTGAAGAAAATCCAAGGGTATATTTATGAGAAGGAGAACAACACCAGGGTCTGACAATGGATATTAGAAGAAAGTAACATTAGCACTTAGGAAAATGAAAAACAGGAAGGCAACAGGACCCGATGAAATACCAGTTGAAGTGTGGAAGTATCTGGAGAAAGATGGGATCGACATGTTGCTGGATTTAATGCAAAAAATTGTACTCTCAGGAAACAATACCTGATGAATGGAGAGAAAGTATTTTAGTGCCTATATATAAAGAGAAAGGGGATATTCAGGTTGTGCTAACAACAGGGGCATTAAATTAATGTCCCATACCATGAAAATCTGGGAAAGAGTCATAGACAAGAGGATCCGGGATGTGACTAGCATTGGCGAGGAACAATTTGGCTTCATGCCAGGAAAAGGGACCACAGAAGCAGTGTTTGCCCTTAGACAAGTAATGGAAAAGTATCGTGAAAGACAGAAGGGATTACACTTCGCATTCATGGACCTAGAGAAAGCATATGACCGGGTGCCCCGGGGAGAAGTCTGGAGATGTTTACGAGCGAAGGGAGTCCCAGAGAAGTACATGCAGTTGGTTCATGAAATGTACAAAGAAGCAAGAACACAGGTTAGAAGCAGCGTTGGACTTACAGATTGGATTCCAGTTCGGGTAGGTTTACACCAAGGTTCAGCTTTATAAGTCCATATCTGTTTGACCTAATTCTGGACGAAATATCTTGTGGATTAAGAGACCAAGCCCCCTGGTGCATGATGTTTGCGGACGACATTGTGTTGTGTAGTACCACCAAATATGTCATAGAGGAAAAACTGGAACAGTGAAGGACAGCCTTGGAAGGCAGAGGACTCAGGATTAGCAGGAAGAAGGAGTATATGAGGTTCAATACAGATCAAGACTGTGAGATCATAATGCAAGGGGAAACGTTAAATAGAGTTGGCAAGTTCAAATACCTGGGTTCGGTGGTGACTGGAGATGGAAATCTGGATGTCGAAGTGTCACACATGATTCAGGTAGGATGGATGAACTGGAGGAAAATGTCAGGAGTGCTCTGTGACTACAGGATCAAGCCTAAGGTCAAGGGGAAAATATATAAAACTGTCGTAAGACCTGCATTGCTGTATGGCTCTGAAACATGGCCTGCACGCAAAATGCACACACAAGCTTAACGTCACGGAAATGAAAATGCTCAGGTCGATGAGTGGAGTGACTAAGCGTGATAGTGGAAAATGTCAAAATAAGAGGAACTTTGAAGGTTGTGGAAGTATCTAAGAAGATACAAGAAAAGCGACTTCAATGGTACGGGCATGTGAGAAGAAGGGAGGAATCCTACGTGGGGAGGAAGATGCTAGACATGCAAATACAGGGAGTGAGAATGCGAGGCAGACCTAAACGAAGATGGATGGATTGTGTACAGGAGGACCTCAGAGAAAAACAGTTGTCAGAAGAGGATGTGCATGACTGGGTTAAATGGAGGAGAGCTGTCAGAAACATCGACCCCACATAGGAGTGGGAATGATGTAAAGATAAAGAAGAAGAAGAAGAGTTAAGGAAATTGACACTGCATAAGAATATGTACTTGGTCTAAACATTTGATTAGAAGAACTTGATTCTTGTAATCAAAGGACTCAATGGGCTACTATCACAAGGTGATTTGGCCAGCATGCTAACTTCACATATTGTCGTTTAAGAAATCAAACTTGTATGTTACATTTGTGAATTACTTGGTAGTGTTCCGTAACTGGCTCTCCCCAATGGAACATTTCCGTTTAGCTTATAAATGTGACATGCAAGGTTTGACTTCTCCGGTAACAATTCATACCCTTGTCAATGAGAATTAGTGCCTCCCCATTAGGTCAGAGGTAGAGCAACTGTGCATGAAGTAGGGAGGTCGCAAGTTCGAGTTCGACATAGTTTGCTCTCTATTACATCCGTACAGTTTGTACTATTTGTACAATACACAACCTATTTATAAACATTTGATGTTTTGGTGCTTTTCCGTGAATATAACAATTTTTTCTTTTTCTCAGAGTATATCGCCAATCTGTGCTTATTTTAAACTACATTACAAATTTTAATTAAAAAACCACTGCACAATAATATGACATTTTATACAAATTTCAACAATTTTTTGCATTTATTGCTGATATTTCTTGGGAATATAGAAAATCAAATATTGTAATTAATAAACATAATTTTGTAATCTTTTGCCAGTTGAGACAGTTTCAACATTATTTCCTAGTTTGACAGTTGAATGATCGTATTTTGACAGCTCTTGCCAGTACCCCATAAGGCATATCTCAGGGCTCCTAGCATCTTGTGCCGAATATCTTTTATATGGAGAATGGTAAAGATAAAGCATCATTCTAAGGAAGTGCAGCATTTTTTTTTTATAGTGTCATAGAGACTAATAGGTGATCCCAACCGACAAGTAGCTGCTTGTAGAACTTTCTTCAGGCAAGATATTACCAAGATCTAACTTCATTAAACCCTGATGTTCAAAAACTTTCAAGAATTTTTTCCGAATGCAGAATCAAGTCCTGGCATCGTCAGTAAAAATTGTTGGGTGTTTACATGTGAGAGATACTGCCGCATTGAAGAACCCAAATAGGGCAAAATTGTATAGTGTTGAGAATTAATATATTTTCACTGGACTACTGTACACTTCATAAAATTTGTACCTTCGTTCAGAAATATTATGGAAATATAAATTTGAAGGAAGAGAAACTTGTTTTTCAGCCGGTCAACATGGGTGTACCAATTAGATAGGGCAGGAAGTTATAATTTCCTACTGCCTGAAATAAATACAAGAATTATTTATACACATAATAAAACACTTTAATTGAATCACTAGTTTTGTTCGTTAAGCGAACATGATCACGAACGTAGCTAGTAGTTTTACCTGACTGTTTATCTCGTGATCATGTGCCACTGACTTCCCTTTTTACGTGGAATCTGAGCCACAGGACATGATATTTCACTTTGGAAATCCCTCGTGCGTTGACCGTCAATCGAACCTGGTCCGCCTTGGCGAGAGGCAAGCAGCTTAACCACTGCACCCTCACGCCCCCAAACATCATGAGATCCTGTTCGCTTAATTTATGTTCGGAATATGTGTATATGACACTTATGTATAACCGTTTTTACTGTACAATAAAAGCTACAAGAGTTTTTTAAGTCCAGAATCTTCTCTGGAACAAACAGATCCTTCATCCTCATAATAACATATGGTTTAGAAACCTGCGCAACAACTAAACAAGTGGTTAGCAAACTGCAAGCCGCAGAAATGGAGTTCCCGCCAACTATGGTTCAGAAAACGAGGAAGGACAGAGTAAGGAATGAAAGAATAAGGGAAGAAGCAGGTGTGTACCCATCCTTGAATGAAAGAGTGACACGGGCTCGTTTGAAATGGTTTGGCCATGCCAAACGAATGGACGATGATAGGACAGCAACAAATTGGCTTCAGACAGTGTGGTTGGAAAAAGACCGGTAGGAAGACCTAGGAACAGATGTCTGGATCAAGTGAACGAGGATTTATGAACGAGAGGAGTCAACTGGGATACAGTCCTAAGAGAAGTGTGGTACATGGACAGACAGAATTGGAGAGCGCTCGTATACCACATCCAAGCGACTGGAGTGGATAACCAATGATGATGATGGTGAAGTTTTTAATTAAATTTTTGAGATGTTTTAATAAATTATTTTTTATTCAGTTAGTTTATTATACCTCTGTAAATGTTGCATCTTTTGTTGTTGGTATTTTTTGTGTTTAAGGGGACCGTTTAATCATGGACCCATATTTTCTTCATTTTACGTGCTACGTTTACATTAATTTTTCTCTTTTTCTAATATGAAATGAAGAAAATATGAGTCAATGACTACACAGTCCCCTTACGTATGAAAACCCTTTGAATGGTTAACTTCTACCATAGTGAACTTTTGAAGTGTTTGCGCTCTATACTATTTTGTTACTGTTACTATTCAAATTTCCTATTTATGTAATGATCTTTTGTAACTGGTTAGTTAATAACTTGAAAAACACCACGCATGGGTCTTTGTAGCAATATTTCCACGGATGTAACTGATGCTAGACTGGTACTGAGTGTGGCTGCAGACTAGCATGTTGCTTTCATAGCAGATACTTCTTTCTGCTGACTAGGTCATGCCAGGTTGTAAGCTCACGGCAGCATGTGCGACCGATTGGCGCTCAAATATGAATGTGCGATGTGATGATTATGCCATGAAATTTAAAAAAACTAATTTTGGATATGATAGTTGGTCGTGACTATAATGCCATGGCTACAAATATGCCAGTAAATACTGTCTGC
This sequence comes from Meconema thalassinum, assembly GCA_946902985.2. NCBI lineage: Eukaryota > Metazoa > Arthropoda > Insecta > Orthoptera > Tettigoniidae > Meconema > Meconema thalassinum. Next base: position 302,918,901 of record OX336393.1, read on the forward strand.
TTCTGGTGCATTACTAAACTGCAAGGTTTTAAATACTTGAATTATGGAATTTCAAATCAAGTCGATAGGTATCCTGGACTAGATAATTATCATCATCATCAGTGTACAGTTCCAGTTTCCCGGGTATTGTTTATGAGCCTCTTCCACTTCAACCTGTCCATATTCAACTTGTCATGGAGAACACATCCACTGTCCATCCTCTGGTCGCTAGATCAACCTTGATCATGTCCATCTATCGGATTCTAGGTCTTCCTACAGGTCTTTTTCCATCCACCTGTCTTTCCAAATTTATTCTGGCTGATCTTGTGGGCTCCATCCTCATCACATGCCCGTACCACCGTAGTCTAGATGTGCTGATTCGGTCTAATAGGGATGTCTTTATTCCATCTTGTTTCCTCACCTCCTCGTTCTTTAACTTGTCCAAATTGGTCTTCTGGATGGTGGATCTAAGAAATTTCATCTCTGAAGCTTGCAGTCTTGATGCATCTCTCTTTGTAAGGGTGCATGCTTCAATACCATAGGTCAATATTTGTATGAAGTAGCTGTTAAACATCACCAGTTTAGCTGGTTTTGGAATCATGTCATCCCATACAAGTGTTTTTACTTGTTGGTAGAATTCTGATCCCTTTTGCACTCTGTTGGTAATTTCTTTACTGACCAAATTATCACTCGAGATTACACTTCCAAGGTAAGGAAAACTGTCCACACACTCCAGCTGGTGGTCTCCTAGATGCCCATCTCTGTTGACTGCCATCACCAGTCTTGGATTCGCTGATGTTGAGGTTGTATTCCTGGAACTGGGATTTCCATACATTGAGTCTGGTTTGTACTTCTTCTATTTCACCTCAAATCATGTCATCATCAAAGGCCACTGCATGCAATTCACCTATCTTTTCCTTGACGTTCTTCATTATATTATCCATAACAGTGATGAACAGTAGTGGGGACAGTGCACTGCCTTGCTGAACTCCACTCTTGATCTCAAACCATGATGATCGTCCTTCCCCAATTTGTACACAGGTAATACAGTCTTTGTACAGCATCTAAACTTTCCTTACTAGTCCCTCAGGCACATTCCTTTTCCTCAGGCACTCCCATATCTTCTCTCTTATAACACTACCATAGGCCTTCTCTATATCCAGGAATACAATGACCAGGTTCTTGCCTTTCTCCCAATTTTTTTCCCATCAGCATGCAGGTGGTAAAAATTATATCCATTGTCGATCTGTTACTTCTGAAACCATATTGATCCTCCTCCAACTGTGGTTCTATGATGTTTCTTAATCTTCTTTCTACGATCTTCTCTAGAATTATCAGCCCATGAGTCAGCAGGGTTATTCCCCTATAGTTCGTGGGTTCCCTTCTGATGCCTTTCTTAAACAGGGGAATTATAACACCCTTGCTCCATTCTGCGGGTATTTTGTTGTCTGTTCATATAGCATTGAGTACTCTGTGCAGCCATTGTATGCCCTGGATGCCTGCCGTCTTTATGTCTGCATTCACTTCATCTGCACCTGAAGATTTTCCTTTAGGCATGGCTTTTAAGGCTGCCTCAGTTTCTGTCCATGTGATGGGATGTTCCTCATTGTAGGCGTGGATTTCAGATTGTATATTTTGTTCTTGAACTGGTCTATTCAGTAGGTGGTCAAACTGGTTCTTCAGGACTTCTCTCATATCACTATCTGTCTTCAACAGATTTCCATTTTCATCTTCAAGGGCTTTATGGTATTCATTGGTTTCCCTTTACCTCTGATAACACTATACACTAGTTTCCTATTGCCTCTGCTGTCCTCCTCCAGTTTCTGAGTGAATATCTTCAATGCCTTGGTCTTTTCTTCTGCAACAGTTCTTTTAATGACCAGTTTCTTGTTTCGATATATTTGTTCGAGGTTTCTTATCTTTGTCTCGTCTCTAGTAAGTTCTGGCTTATTTTTCTTCTGATCCCTTCCTTTCCGTACGAGATTTCTTTCCCTGATTGCTGCTCTCACTCTTTCGTTCCACCAAGGTGTTTATTTCTCCCTAATTTTAATACTTGTCTTTCCATAAACTTTGGTTGTTTCCTTTACCAATGAGTCCCGTAGTCTGGTCCATTCTGCCTCTCCACTTTTCCTTTCATCTCTTGGCAACAAGGTTTTTATCTGGTTCTGATACTCAGTTCTCTTATCTGTTTTCTGGAGTTCCCATAGTTTGATTTTTGGCATTTACCTGTTTTGTACTTTTGGCACATGGCAGTTTTTCAGGTCCACTACTAATAGACGGTGGTCGCTGTCAAGGCTCTCGCTGGGTATTACTCTGACATCTGTTACCATTCTACTCCTTTCTTCATCTGTGATGACATAATCAATTACACTCTTGTAGTCCATTCCAACTAACGTGTTATCTTATGGCTCTCTCTTTTCTTGAACCAGCTGTTTTTCACCACCGACCCATTCCTCATACAGAAGTCAAGGAGATGTTCACCTTCTACATTTCTTCCACCATAACCATGAGGTCCCATTACTTTCTCATATCCTGTTCTAACTGTCCCAATCTGTGCATTCAGGTCTCCTATAATGATTACTCTCTCTTTACTAATGACTGTTTCCAAATCATCAAGAAAAGAAACATTCAGTTTTACACAACTTTGCTTTACTGACAAAGAAAAATAATTCATTGAATTTTGAGCCAAGTGAGGCACTGTAAATAGTTTAATGCAAAACATAGTTTGTAGAGAAAGAGAAAAGAATAGTGACATAGCCTATAAAGGGAACTAATGGCTGACAGGGGCTGAATCCTGCAGTACTCTATGAAAAAGAAATAAGAGACACTGGAAAGACAGTTACATAGAAAATACATAGCCTATAGAAGGGGCTAGTAACTGACTGGGGCCAAATCCTGCAGCACCTTATGAAAGAGAAAGACTTGGGGAGTTGCCAAGATGCAACAAAAATATTTCCAACGGAAATGCAATGGCAGACACAGGTAGGTGTGAGCTGCATGAAAGTTGACCATGAAATATATTTTAAGAAATTGAAATGGCAGAAGCAGGTAGGCAAGTAGGCCTATTACCTGAAAGTGAACCATGAAATGTTCCAAGAAGAAGTGCAATGGCAGACGCAGGTATGCACGAGAATTAATGAGAATAATCCCAAATGAAAAATGGCTAAAGCAAGCCGATATGTTATACCACCTAGAAGGAATGGGAAAAGCAACCCGATATATTAAAATTGAGAAAACTTCTGAAGTAGGCTTTTATAAATCTAACATGATAAAGTAGAAAGTACATTACACAGTACAGGTTATGTAACAGAATACTTAACTTTATAACGAAGAGAGGGTAGCAATCTACATGTTCGTAGCACACTTGCTTGAGCAGTAATGATGACATTAGTTATGTCACTTTGAAGAACTTTCACAAAAGTAGAGACTTATAATAAGTCATATGAAGACAAAGTCTTAAGAGATAATGTATTCACTTTGTAGATAAATTGCGTAGGAATAGTTATCCGTAGCACTTGAAGATGTACAGTTCACATCTTAATGTTACCTGGTACCTGGAGACCTAAAGAATGCCACTATCGTCACTATCTTTAAAAAGGGTGATCGCAGTGTTTGTGGCAACTACCGTGGTATATCACTGCTATCAATTGTGGGGAAGATTCTTGCAAGAATTCTACTTAACCGCCTCAAGGTTATCTCTGAGAGGATCCTCCCAGAGTCACAATGCGGATTTAGAACTTCCAGAAGCACAATTGACTTGATTTTCTGTGTGAGACAGCTACAAGAAAAATGTAGAGAACAACAGAATCCACTCTTCTTAGTCTTTTATGACTTGGAAAAGGCATTTGATTCGGTTCCAAGACCTGCCATGTGGGCAGTGCTGAAGCGGTTTGGTTGCCCTCAGCGTTTTGTAGATCTAATCAAAGCTCTCCATGATGGCATGACAGGTCAGGTTTGCCATCAGAATAAGATGTCCGATGAATTTCCCATTACCCATGGACTGAAACAAGGATGTGTACTGGCTCCAACGCTTTTTGCGCTGTACTTGGCTGCAATGCTTTATGATTCACCCACAAACATCCCAGGTGTGGAGATCAAGTATCGTTTTGATGGAGGGCTTTTCAACCTAACTCGTCTCCGCTCCTTGAGGAAAACTCAGGTTACTAAGGTTACTAACATGTTGTATGCAGATGATGCTGCGTCACCAACTCTCACACCAGAAGAGCTGCAAGAGTCAGTTAACTGTTACAAAAGTGCATGTGATCGCTTTGGTCTTACCATAAATGTCAATAAGACTAAAGTCTTGGCACAACCTTCACCAGGCACACCTCTTCCTCAGTTCAATATCTCCATTTCAAATTTGCCATTAGAACAGGTTGACCACTTCTCGTACCTGGGCAGTACCATTTCTGTGAGCTGTACCTGTGAGCAGGATGTGGATAAGAGAATTGGCGCAGCCCATGCAGCATATGGACGATTAGCGCACCGGGTCTTCATGAATAAAGATCTATCCATGAGTACAAAGCTTATGGTGTACAAAGCAGTAGTCATTTCTACATTGTTGTATGGCTGTGAAACGTGGACTCTTTACCGACGTGATCTTAGGAAGCTTGAGCGTTTCCACCTACAAAAACTTCGATCAATCTTGAGGATTAAATGGGAAGACCGCATTACCAATATTGCTGTTCTGGAAAAGGCTCAAATCAACAGCATAGAATCATCCATAATAGGTCACCAATTTAGATGGATTGGTCATGTCCATCGGATGGATGATGTGAGATTACCTCGTCAAATGCTATATGGTGAGTTATGGTATGGCACCAGACCTCATGGTGGTCCTAAGAGGCGCTACAAGGACCAATTTAAGCAGACCCTGAAATTGACAGGTCTTGATTCACAAACCTGGGACATGCTGGCTGAAAACCGCTCAACTTGGCGCCGTACCATCTCGGATACTGTAAAGACGTTTGAAAGGGATCGACGCATACATGAAGAGGCCAAGCGTCAAGCTAGGAAACTTCGAGCAGCCCAACCACGTCCTCCTCCAGCAATACTATGCGACTTGTGTGGTCGCTTGTTCCATGCCAGGATTGGACTCTTTAGTCACCGTAAACACATCCACAAACTGGACTGAAGGAAGAAGATTTATACTCGGATTCGAGTTAAAGCCGATGATGATAATAAGTCATATGAAGACAAAGTCTTAAGAGATAATGTATTCACTTTGTAGATAAATTGCGTAGGAATAGTTATCCGTAGCACTTGAAGATGTACAGTTCACATCTTAATGTTCATTGAATAGACATGTCGCAGGAACACGTAACATGTGATCTAGGTTTTGATCACTAAAAATGTCGAAAGACATTGCGAAGCGAAGTTTTACTAACACTTCTTGATGTGGAAATTAAGGTGAGACGTAGAAACAGTTGGAAGTTTTAAGTCCGGTATTCAAGACTGGTGAACCGCATGGTGACGGTCTAGGAAAGCATACAGAGGTCGGCCCAGCCGGCCATTTAAATAGCCAGACAGGCGATGTTCAAGAGACATCCATGGCGCTGGATTGGAGTAGCCAGGCTACGAGTGGAGAAGAAGGGCGGTGATTGGCTGACGCGTAGCAGCTGCGTGGTGGGTGGCCAATGAGCGCGCAGCTAATGGTGTCCAGTTGACCACGAGGTTCCTTGAGTGCATGACTACCGTAGTACTTTACTAGAACACTTAGAGAATTTTCTGAGAAGCGAACTAGGCTTATGCATTAACCAGTAAGTGAATAATTTTACAATATATTTGGGTTAACATGCAAGCGTTTTACAAAAGGAAATGTCACGTACAGGTGGTGACCAGATTAGGTTATAAAAAATGAAATTTGTATCTGACTTACACTTTCACAAAACTTGCAAAATTAACAAATTAATTATTTGCAAATGCGAACACAAGCCAATACAGTGTATACTGTTTCCTTAATTTCTTCATTCCATTGCCTTACATTTGGTTTCACTCAGCCCCTGAATCATTAATTTCCTCCTTTCCATGAGGTCCACTAGTTCTTCACATCTTCCTGTGAGACTGAGTAAGTTGATGGTTCCAATCTGTGTTAGTCTCCCCTGGGATTTTTGCATTTTTACAACACCCTGTTGTAATCTGTTTTTAAGGGGGGATTTTACGCCACTGACACAAGTCAGATGGTCGCCATATATGAGAAATCAACGCGGCAGATATTGGGCCAAGTTTGTAAATTGTTAACTTTATTATTATTATTATTATTGTTAATTTTTTAAAATTTTCGGAGCTTCAAATATTTTGGAATCAATGGATAGATTTTTTATATTATAGAAAATATGATCTATTTAATATTTTAAAATTACGCGACGTGAATATATGAGAATACGGAAGGCTAGGTTTTATATTCATTTAGGGTTTTGAGAGGTCTTGGTACATCTTGGATTCTACGGTCTAAATATTGACGAGCTACTCAATAACAAGTTGCGCAAGGGACTTTAGGGAACAGTTCTCACTGTAAAAACGTGAATTAGTGGAATGGAAATCTCGCCCGGGAAAACCAACTTGAAGAACAAAGAACGTGGACGGCTTGGCCAATGACTAGAAGAGGCGGGGCTCGTCGAATCGGAGAAGAACACGGAAGAGGAGCGCTGATTGGCGGACGCAGTCTCACGTTTTCATCTGAAAAAACGGAAGTTGTTGGAACAGTTGTCGCGGGATATAAGTACCCGGGCAAGCAACGAGAAAGGTGTTCATATTCTATCACGATGTGTTAAGTTCATATCGATATTACGGCGACGTGTAGGGAGCAGTCAGTTACGGGAATCTCTCCGTGAGATTTTCGAAGTGAAATGCCATGTCCTGTGGTTCGGATTCCACGTAAAAAGGAGGTCCCGTGGCTCATGATCTTGAGATTGACGGTCACGTTAAACTACAAGCTTCCTTCCTTCCTTTTTGTTCATTCGTCTTCGCCGCTAAACAAGAAGAAGATGTCTTGCCACGAGGTTCTTCAAAACTCTTTCATCATGGGGGACGAAGAACTCTGTATGTTCGCTGGTGAGCCAACTGTCGCCTCATATCAAGCTCTCAATTTTCTTGCTCTTAATAATTTAAATTCGGTAAATTCATAGGTTTGCATTTTAAGTAAATTTCATACTTCCAATTCTCATACGTTCATGTGGTATTTTAATTATTTTCTAAACCTCTCTTTCGTATTTCTCATGATTACCGCAATGCCAATTTTGGTTATTAAATTCTTTTATTCAGATGAAGCCTTTCTTTCCAGTAGCTAGAACTATATTTAAGCCAAGCCTTTCTTCCACACAAATGATCCTAGGGTTGAAGATGGAATCTTGCCACGGCCTGATTTTAGGAGTTCTCGAGTGTTTCTTAATAGCTAGTTATTTCATTATACATCTTTAGGGTACAGCTGTATGCTGTGTCCTAATGGCGCCTAACTAAATTATCTAATAAACTCTGTAAGCATCTTTGCAAAACATATAACGTGGTCATTCAGTGTAGGCCATATTTTATTTTATGTTACAAGAGAGTAACTTGTGTTGGTTCAAGCAAACTCCCAAAGGAGAACACGTTACACTTGTTCCCCAACAGTGAGGTCAATAGTGGAAAGCGTTACACTTGTCGCTACCAACGTGGGACGAAAACCGTAGATCATTTGTGGAAGGAGAAGGGTCATATATATTTCTGTGCCTGTATTTTGGGGGTCTTTTGTGTATAAGTGTATCAGCATGGGTGATGAAGCAGAAATGAAATTGCGTAGTGGTCATCTGTTGGGAAGTGAGGGAGAGCAGAATCAGTCTGGTATAGGCCTAGAAAATGCAAATAGTGTAGGGATGTCGGAGGTAAATCCCGGTAACGAAGTAGTGCAGGAAAACAATGACATAAGCCTAGAAAGCTTACTTCTACAGTTAATGCAACAGAGTAAGGAGAGTACTAATGCTTTAAATGAAAAATTGGAACAAACCAATGCAAAATTAGAACAAAACAGTAGGGAAAGTAAGGAGAGTACAGAAGGTTTAAACAAAAAAATAGAACAAAACAGTCAGGAAATGAGTGAAAAATTTGAACAATTTAGGGGTGAAATTAAAGGAGTGATGGATGTGAAGGCTAAAGAAATTATAGCGGATGTAGATAGGAAATTAGGAAAAGTGCAGGATGAGCTGAAGAATAGAATTAGTACTCAAGCAGAGAGTTTTAAGGAATTAGTTCAACTGGAAACTAAGCAGGTTAGAAAACAATTGGATGGAGAAATTGATAAAATTAAGTAGCAACTAGAGAAGTTAAAGAACAGTTGGGGGGGAAGGATTGAGAAAGTTCAAACAGAGATAATTTCAGAGGTAGAGGATTTAAGGCAACAGAACAAAGAGAGCATAAATAAGATTCAGGAAAAGCAGGACAAATTAAACGATAAAGTCGAGGCATCAGAAGGAAGTATTAGACTTACTGTGAATAGCATTGAAAGAAAAGCGGTAGAGAAAATTGCAGAATTGGAAAATAAATTAAAAGCTAGGATGAGGCAGGAAAGTAGCCAAAATAACGAGGTCTACGTTGGCAGTACACACCCTGAAATAGAATTAGGCAAATTCAGTAATCGGCAGGGTTGTCCAATGGAGTTTATGAATGCTATCGAGAATAGGTTTAAGGAAAGGTTAGAGGATGGGCAGATTGAATGGTGTCAGGTGATAGACATTCTAGAACAAGCATTTGTGGGGGAAACGAAAAGCTGGTTTGCGATATACAGGGACAATTTCGCAGACATTGCAGATTTTAGAGCTAAGTTTTGCGACAAATTCTGGAACGAAGTGATACAATCACAGCATCGTGAGGGGGTAGTTTGTGGGAAGTATAACCCTAGAGGCAATCACAGCATGACCGAGTACTTTTTAGGGCAGGTACTTACCTGTAAGTACTTGGATGGGTTAAAAGAGGAAAGTGATGTGGTGAGACTGTTATTAAGGCATTTCCCATATAGAATAAAGGAGGCAGCTTGTATCCAGAATGTAAAGACCATTTCTCAAGTGGAGAATTTGCTCAGTACATTCGATGCATTAGGAAGAGGTGGATATTAGGAAAATGTTGTTAAAAACCAGGGAAACCAGAATCATAGGCCTAACGATCAAAGGAGTCAGGAGTTACAAGGGAACAGTGGCGAGAGACAAAATTTCCAAAATAGGGGAAATACTAATAATACTAATAACCAAAATCAAAATAGAGGTAATGGTTATGGCCAACAGTATCAGGGTAGAAATAACTATCAACAGGCGAGGAACAACGACCAACGGGGTAGGAATTATGGTAATAATGGGAATTATAACCAGAACAGGGGTCAGGGAAGAGAATAGCATGGTGGTGGTAACAATCAGCATAATCCTGTGAACAATACACAGAACAACCAGACCAGCACAGTAGCGAGTATAACCCCTCAGAACCAGAGTAGTAATTTAAACGAGAACCAGACTGCGATGTGAGGTCAGTTTCTCAGTCTGTAAGATGCCCTGTGCTCGCCCTCATACAGGATACCTATGACCTAAATGTTAAAGATGAATTATTACGTGAACTGAATGATGAAGGAATTATTCAGGAAGTGGCTAGCAAAAACCCCATTATTAATATTAACGTGTCCGAGGAGCGAGCCGATGTTTTAATTGACAGTGGTTGCATGAAGAGTTGCATAAGTAGTGCTTTTTATGATAAAATGAGAGGAACTGGTGTAAATTTTGAAGAGATGCCAATTAAAAGTACGTTCATTATCACAGCTGTAGGGAAGAAATCTAAAGTCATTTCTAAGCAAGTTTTAGTAGACGTCAATATTAATAATCATAGAAAAGTAAATCTGTCTTGTTATACCAAATTTAGTGTTCAGTGTTATTCTAGGCTCGGATTGGTTAAGTAGAGTGTCTGGTAATATATCTTATGATGTAGGAAGTGTAAAATTTAATTGGAATAATTCTAATGTGGAAATAGCATTCAACGATCAAAGTCAGAGAAGTAGTATTTTGGGAGTAATTTGTTCTTAAAATGAGATATCGCCAGCCGTAGAGCGGGATTCTCTAAGTTTTGTTGGCAGCCTAATCACGAACGGATGTCCAGAGGACTCGTTGCGCGATGCTGCATTTCAGGGGAATATAGATGATGACCAGTGTGTTCTGTTGTATGATGTGTTGATGAATAATAGTAGAGTTTTTGAAGATCGTATAGGTATGGCAAATTGCTATACGCACTCTTTTTTTTTTTTTTTTTTTTTTAGCGTATGGCTTTTAGTGCCGGGAGTGTCCGAGGACATGTTCGGCTCGCCAGTTTTGTAGCTGCTTCGAGACGGACACCCAATGGGTGAGCTACAAGTACCGTTGGGGAGGGAAGGAGGGAAGTTGGAATGTAAGGACGAGGAGTTGGAAGGTAGCGGCTGTGGCCTATAGTTAGGGACCAACCCCGGCATTTGCCTGGAAGGAAGATGGGAAACCACAGAAGACCATCTTCAAGGTTGCCGGCGGGGGGATTCGAACCTCCTCGCCTCCCGGATGTGAGCGACTGCCAGCAGTCATGCCGTAACCACCACGGCTAACTCACCCGGTTACGCACTCATTGAATGTTATTGACAGATCAGTATTTACAGGCCACAGGTATCCTGTGCCTTTCGCTTATCAGAGTGCAGTTGAAGCACAAATTAACCAGATGCTTGAAGATGGCATTATAGAGCACTCAAACAGTCCATATGTTAATCCTTTAATTACAGTACCTAAGGCAGATGGTACAGTCCATATTTGTTTAGACGCACGCTTAGTTAACTCTAGAATTAGTTCAGATCAGCTGAAGTCTATGTCTATAGAGGAATTGATGCAAACATTTCAGGGTAAGAAGTATTCCACATGCATGGATCTAAGTTCCAGTTTCTGGCAAGTGCCCCTTATGTATGAAGATAGACCTTTCACAGCTTTTAGTCATAAATATAATCTCTACCAGTTTTGTAGGACACCTTATGGTTTAAAGAGTAGTTCAGCAGCTTTGATTAGAGCATTAAATATTGCATTAGATGACAGGGGGGGATTTTGTAACCATTTACATTGATGACATGGTAATAAGTTCAAGGAGTTTTGAAGAGCATTTACACCATTTAGATGTAGTATTCCAGAAATTAGATAAAGCAGGCTTTACGTTAAAACTGTCTAAGTCATCATTTTGTCAGTCTTGAGGTGACATTTTTAGGGCACAGAGTGTCTAGTAAGGGGGTAACGCCAGAGGAAAGTAGAGTGAATAAGATACTCAACGCAGAGGTACCACAGAATGCCAAGCAATTAAAGTCTTATCTTGGAATTTGCAACTTCTTTCGCAGTTTCGTTCTTAAATATTCTGGGTTAGTAGAACCATTCAGGGATTTGCTTAAAAATGGAAATCGATGGAGGTGGGAGCCTAAGCATGATGAGGCATTTCAAGTGCTTAAGAAAGGTTTTGAGAAGGCAGTAGTGTTAAAATATCTGGTGAAAGACAGAGAATATGTAGTAATGACAGATGCCTCACACATAGGTATCACAGGGGTATTGTGTCAGAAAGACGAGGAGGATAACCTACGTATTGTATTTTTAGCCTCACGAGGACTATCTGCAGCAGAGAAAAGGTACACCATTACCGAACTAGAGCTTCTTGGAATTGTTTTCAGCTTAGGAAAATTTAGGATGTATTTAGTAGGGGGGAAATTTGAAATTCGCACAGATCACCATGCGTTGTTGTACATGAGAACATGTAAACTCAGTTCTAACCATGTAAGTAGGTGGATCCTGGCACTGCAGGAATACGAATTCACTGTAAAGTATATCAAAGGTAAAGACAATATACTTGCAGATATGCTATCAAGGAACACTAATTTAAGTAGGAATAATCCGCTGTTGAAAGCAGAGGAAGGTATTTTATGGTGTGCGTGTGTGGACAGTGGTAATAGGGCATCCTTACAGACACTTAAGAATATGTTAGTTGAACAGAGAGATGACGTGACTTTTAGGGAGCCACTTGCGAAATTAGAAGCAGGTGACGCAGAATCTGTCAAAGTAGGCAGGTCCACATACAAAATTCAGGACGGCCTCCTTGCACGGAGATGTAGGAAGGATCACTGGGCAATATGTGTTCCTACTGCTTTACGTGAGGAACTAATTTGGTTCATACATAGGGGACTGGGACACTTTGGCTCGACCAAAGTTCTTCTATCTCGATGAGGACCCCTTTGTAGTTACTAAACGTATTGGAAAAACTGCATATGTGTTAGAGAATCTTGAGGGTAAGCGGTTGTACGGGACGTATAACATTCATAGTCTACGAAAGTATGTCATAAAGTGAGTGTGTTTAGCTGGCGAGCCAGCCTATCAAATAAGTAAGTGTGGTACGTGGTGCGTGGGAGATCTGGTCTTCCAGGAAGGTGTATCAGAGGTCAAAAAGGGGGTAGAATATAAGTAATTGAGAGTTTTAAGGTACAGGGAAATATGACGGGATTGTCGGATGCTGCTGAGCACTAAAATGTCTCGATACACCAAGACCAGAATTTGGTAGCGCTGGTGAATTCCCATTGTCTCCAAGAGATGGGTGAGCGCTTGTACAGGGTATGTTTACTTATGGCGTCCACGAGACCAAAGATGGGCCACCAGAAGGCGAGACAGTCCTTCATGAAACTCATACATAACAGCACACGTGACTTCTGTTTACGACCTAGCCATGCGAGATCAGGGAGTGTGGTGTTAAGCCACAGTGTGTACAAGGTAAGTGACCTTGATGTTCAAGATATATATGTGTTATTGGAGTGTGGTGTAATCTAGGTGAGGTTCGCGAGGGGGTGACTGGTCTGGATTGTGCACGGCTGACAGGGAGTGATTCTGGGAGGTATTTTAGCATATGTAAGGCACAGAAATGTATGGTGTTTTATATAGTGCTAGCTTCTTGCTTGTTTTATTTCAGAAACTTATGTAATTAAACCGCTCTAAAAGAGATTGGGTACGAGGGTCACGAGGTGTATCTGTCGTAGTCAGATAGTGAAATCCGTCATTTCATGAAAATCCTAGGCACTTCATGAAGAGCCGGCATATGATGTAAAAAGGTACAGTTGCACTATCTGATGTGTGGTTTCATGAAATGACTAAATTTCGCCGTCACATAGTGTAATTCATTTTGTACATCATCTGGCGGGAAATCCAGCCCGTCACTTCATGAAGTAGCGGCAGCGGTGAACACGTGTGAGGGAAGTGTGATTTCCAAGAATTAATCGGATAAAAATGTGGACACTAAAGGGCTGTTATTTCCTCAGAAAGTGAACACTGTGAAATAATACGGTACAGATGTATATTGGTCCGGACCTCATTTATCCTCTAAATTCCCTCCCCAGCATCTTGGCCTTGCGCCTAGAGGAATATTATGCTGCTGTACTGTGAACGGAAAAAGAAAGTCATTCAGATCCGTTTTGTTATTAAAACATGAGAGATAGATAACCGATAGCATAATATGACGTGGTTTCGCTGTTCCACTCTTTAAAATAACAAGAACTAATTCAATTACGGAGGCGCAATATCTTGTACAACTCTTAGCAGACTGTGCTTTGAGTGAGCTTGTGGTCTCGGGGTATGGTGTTAGCTTCCGATTCACTACGTTGTGAGTTCGAACCCCACTGGGGGAAGATAGTTTCGAAAAGTAACTATTTCAGTATGATTTTCTTCAGTATGCACATTTTAATATACCGTAGTTCAGTTGTTGCCTTGTGTATTTATTTTAAGGGCTAGGGACATCTTCGTCATCACCCTCAGAGCTTTTAGGGGATGTTTTTTGATAATCTGTGTTTGCTTGATGAGTGAAATAGTGTGTGGGTAAAGAATTTGGGAAGGTATCCCGAGACTTGAAATAAAGTACCATCCCGACATTTGTTAATTCATTTGGGGGGACTTGGGACACCTAAATCATCAGCACCGTGTGATTGGGTGTGAATAGAACTTATATTTATATGATGACTGTAGGGGTAGGTGGAGGAGGTGGTAGACTTCATGGAGAGGGAGAATGTTGGATTGATGGGGCTGAGTGAAGTGAAATGGAAAGGTAAAGGAAGGAAGAAATTGAGGAAAGGAAAGAGGCAAAAAATGGTGTGGGACTGATAACCTCGAAACAACTGGAGGAGTATGTTGAAGTGGTCGAGTGTGTGAGTGACAGAATAATGAAAATTAGAATGAAGATGAAAAATGACGTGATGGACTTCATACAAGTGTATGCACCACAGACTGGAAACCGAGAAGAAGATATTGAAGTATTCCTGGAGGATGTAGAAAGAGTAATTTCAGATGTAGAAGTGGTGATCATGGGAGATATGAAGGCACAAGTCGGAAACGAGAGACAAGGAAAGGAAGAAGTCATTGGACCATATGGATATGGGAAAAAGAACCGGGAAGGAGAGGAACTTGTAAATTTTTGTGAAAGGAATGGACTGATAGTGGGTAATTCATGGTTTCGGAAGAAAAACTGCAGGAAAATTACGAGATATGGTTGGGGCGATAGAAGAACAAAATCAGTAATTGACTACTTTCTGGTGGAAGGGAATAATCGCAGAAAGCTGATAGATGTGACAGCTTTACCAGGAGAAGCATTTGATGGGGACCATAGAGCTGTGGTGGCAAAATTTAGATGAGAAAAATTGGAAAACCTAAAGGAGATCAGAGAAAGTAAAATAAAAGTATGGAAATTGAAAGACAAAACTGTACAGGAAGATTTTCAGGAGAGATTGAAGCAACAAATCCCAGTTACTGAAGTGGAAAACATAGAAGAGGAATGGTCCCACTTTAAAAAGGCATTTGTTGGTGCAGCAGAGAGTGCTTGTGGTAGGACGTCAACAAGAGTGAAAGAGAAGGAGACACCGTGGTGGAATGAGGAAGTGAGGAAAGCAGTGAAAGAAAAGAAGTCTGCATGGAAAGAATGTAACCGAGATCAAACAGAAGAAAGCAAAAGGAAGTATCACGACAGCAAACGGAGGTGTAAGAAAGTGGTAGGAGAAGAAAAGAAGAAAAGTTGGGAAGAATTTACACGAAGAATGGAAACAGATGTAAGTGGCAGTAAAAGGATGCTGTATGGGCTTCTAAGAAGTAAGAGGAAAGAAAGAGTTACCACAAAGCTGGTGAAAAAGGAAGATGGAGAGTTGTTAACACACCCAGAAGTGATAAAGGGACGATGGAAGGAGTATTTCGATAAGCTATTGAATGTGAGCAATTGTACTGGTGAGATGGAAGTGACACAACCTGACGACTCTATAACAGAAGATGATATAACAATGCTGGAGGTGGAATTAGCAGTTCAGAAAATGAAGATGGGAAAAGCAACAGGGGTGGATGAAATCAGTGTAGAAATGATAAAGGCTGCTGGACCTGTTGGTATGCAATGGTTGTATCGACTGCTAAAGTGTGTGTGGAAACTGAAATGTGTACCAGAAGACTGGGAGAAAGGGCTAATAATAGCAGTGTTTAAGAAGGGGGACAAGAAGGTGTGTGATAACTATAGAGGGATCACCCTCTTATCACAGATAGTAAAAATACTGGAAAGGATATTAGAAAGAAGAATGAGAAGAAAGGTGGAAGGAGAGTTGCAAGAGGAACAGTATGGCTTCAGGAGTGGAAGATCCACAGTGGACCCAATCTTTAGCTTGAGGCAGGTGATGGAAAAGAACTGGGAATATGGAGAGGATTTGATCATGACTTTCATAGATCTAGAAAAGGCATATGATAGTGTCCCCAGAGAGAAGGTATGGGAAACCATGGTTAAGAAGAGACTGGGAAGAGAAATGTTGGAAATGGTGCAAGCAATGTACAACAACTGTGTTAGCATGGTACTGACCCCAGTTGGAAAGACAGCTTGGTTTAGGAACAAGACTGGACTAAGACAGGGGAGTGTGCTGTCACCTCTCTTGTTCATAATGGTGATGGATGAAATTGTAAAGGAAACAAAGGAAGCATATGGACATAAAGAAATGAAGTTACTGTTATTTGCAGATGATATTGTGGTCTGGGGAAGGAACACCGAAGAAGTGCAAAAACAACTAGATGCACTGAACGAAAATATTCAGAAGTATGGCCTGAAAATCAGTATAGAGAAAAGCAAGACCATGGTGATGACAAGAGGGGAAAGACAAGGAAAGGGCACTGTGAAAATTGGAAGTCAGAGTTTGGAAATTGTGGACACGTTCAAATACCTAGGAAGTGAATTGATGCAAACTGGTAGGTTGGACATGGAGATTGGCAGGAGGGTACAGCAGAGCAATGCATTCTATCAAAGTGTAAGAAAACTTGTTTGGGATAAGGAAGTACCAAGGAAAAGCAAGGAGGTAATGTATAAAGTGTACTATGTTCCCTTATTAACTTATGCAGCTGAGACTTGGACCCTGACAAGCAGGCAAGAGAGTAGAATCCAAGCCAGTGAAAAGAAATTCCTAAGAAGTATGATAGGAAAGGCAAGGAAAGACAGAGTGAGGAATGAAGATGTTAGGGAGGAAGTTGGGATGGGAAAACTAAATGAGAGAATTGAGAAGAATAAACTAAGGTGGTTTGGACATGTAAAGAGGATGGAGGAAAATAGAATACCAAGACAGATGCTGGAGGCCAAGTGCAAGTGTAAGAGAGCAAGGGGAAGACCTAGAACAAGGTGGATGGATTCAGTGAAGAACAGCGTAAGAAAAAGAAATCTGGACTGGGACAAGATCG
This sequence comes from Meconema thalassinum, assembly GCA_946902985.2. Lineage (NCBI taxonomy): Eukaryota > Metazoa > Arthropoda > Insecta > Orthoptera > Tettigoniidae > Meconema > Meconema thalassinum. The sequence continues at coordinate 302,935,601 of OX336393.1, forward strand.
TGGAAGAAGAATGGTGGAAGGAAAGAGGAAAGTGGAGAAGTGCCATAAATACCCCGACCCGGCAGGAGCTGGATAAGGGGAAATGATGATGATGATGATGTAGGGGTAGGTGGAACTGCATTAGGACAGGCATGGGGTAGGTGCCCCTGGACTTGAAGTAGGGTACTATCCTGGCATTTGTGTGAAGGGAGAGTGGATAAGCCACGGGGAGAAACCACACTCTGGATAGCCGATGTCATCGCCGGGTTTTGCACCTACGATCTCCCGACTTGCTGTAGCTAATCAATTTCTATGTGGCAGGTGGTTTCAAGGCCAAATTCCCATCCTGATGCCAAGCTAATGAAAAGTTAATGAGAGATTGATTGAAACTGGACCAAGTATTGGAAGGAAGCGGTCTGTGGCCTAGCATTTGCCTTAGAGTTTAAAATGGGAAACTTCATTTTATGGACCGTTGTAAGTGGGGGGTTTGAACCACTCGACAAGTCCGTATATAGCATGGTTTCATAGCCTAGAGTGGAGTTCTCAACCCTGCATGCGCCTCTCTTTCCTTTTCCTGTCTCTCTCTCCGTCTGAAGTGCTGAAATATCTAGTGATTCACCGCTCACCAGGCATGCTGCAACTGATTGCATGACTCATGCAGATAAGATCATTTACGTGTGTACAGTTGAGTCGAATCAGCATCTTTCGTGTTACTCATAAAGCAGGGATGTCCAATTATGATTACTGATGATTAAAAAATACTTTTTTACAAGTTAAAATTTTCCACTGTCAAACCTTCTAGTGAAAACCCTATTATTCTCATTCATGCAACAGAATTTGAATTAAAGAATGGATCTCAGGGGAGGTCGTGCACGCGAGCACTATTTTGTTCGTATGACGGGAGCACCAAATGCCATTTAAAGAGCACTGTGGAGCTCCCGAGCACCAGGTTGAGAACATCTGGCCTAGAGCTTCGCGTTAGTGGATGTAGCTACCGCTGTTGGTGATGAATGATGACAAACACACATAATTACTATTATTACCATAACATGCAAACTCTCCTTCACTTGTCACCCACAATAAATATTAGCAGATATGAATACAGCATTTAGGCCACAACTATTTCCTCTTTGGTTGATTGAGGTTCCAGAGCTAATTCAATCGTTATAATCCAAAGAACTTACTATTTATTTAATTTTGGGAAGTTCTAAATAATACAGTGCAGCCTCAAGTTACGTCACCCTGCAGGATGTTCAACTTACCTTGCGTGACAACGTACGTATACTAGGTTGCTAACGCCCCCCAGCCCCCCATCCTCCTTCAGCCAAAGAAATGAAGCTGTTGCCATTTTTAACCCAGCAGAAATCCCTCAACAAATATTATACAGTACACTATGCAATCAAAGTATTCTAATGTATGTATGCATTCATTTATTCAATTTAGGCTATTTATTTATTTATTTATTTAACAATAAGGTACACAGATAAGCCCAATTGTGTTTCCTCTTGACCTATCAAGTTCAAACATACAAATTGCATCAATGAAGGAAGGAGAGAAAGAAAAGAATACACAATTGAAGAACAAAAAGAAAAACTACAACAGAAATTATGAAAGTATGCATTACAGATTAGAGAAAGGTACTGTACAAATAAAAAATGTAAAAATAAAAATACAAACTTCCACAAAAAAGGAGAGATAGAGAGTAAAGAGTACCCGGTATTCCACGATTAGATTTAGGTTGTTATGTGAAAATTCATTTCGAAAACCATAATAAACAAACATTAATTTATTTCTTGGATTAGAACATTGAAAAGAATTAATGTACGGCTTCATTGCGTCAGTCATTTCATGAAGTGCCGAATCAAAAACACTGGATCTGATACAGTAGAACCTCGATGCATCGTTTTTCAAGGGGGAGGGGGAAAATGACGATGGATGCGGGAAACGATAAATGCGGGTAACATAAAAAAAAATTGAGTAAAAAAATAAAGAAAGTACGGGTACTGTATTTGGACATATTTCTTCATGTAAACTTTATAGAGACGTCAAAATATTGCAACCACGATGTACGCGATATGATTTCATATGCCATTTTATCACTTGCTCTTTGTCACGGACGATTACTCTTTACTCCATGACTTTTGTGTTTCTTGTTATTAAGAGCTTTGATACACAAGGCAGTGAAAATGTTGTAATGGCGGTTACTAGAATATAAAGTTTTCTTATGAGAAGTCTTGAGCGTTTCATTCAATTTGTTTTATTGGTTATACCTACACCGGGTAGGCGTAGGTCCCTAACAAATTATTGGCGACCTTGCCAGGATGGCGTATTAATTCAAACAACTTGAAGATTGTGTTGATTTAAAGACCGCGTGTTCCTGTTCGTTCGTGTTCCTGTTCTGTGTTCGTATTGGAAATGGAGAAGTTAATGAAAGCGCGGAAGCCGGTAAGAGCGACTTTTACGAAGACGTACAATGCACTTTTGCAAAACTTAAATCAAGAAATTCAAGACGGCGTGGACGACGACACCTTACAGTCCTTGCTAACCAAATTGGAGAGGTTAGGAACGGAGCTGGCGCCGTTGGACGAGAAAGTTTTAAGTATGTTGCTGGAAAAGGAAGGGGACGAGTATGACCGTGAGTACGAATATGTAGACAGTTTTCGAGACAGATTGGATGATGCAAGACAGAAGTATGCTCTACGGTTGCAGGCTAATTCCAATGTATTGGCAGTGGTGTCAGCAAGATCGGTCCTATCAGATGGGAATAAAACCAAAAGGCAGTTGAAACTACCTAAAATAGAACTCATGAAATTCGATGGGGAGATTAAAAATTGGTTGGAATTTTGGGGACAATTTCGGCGCATTCATGAGGACTCTGAAATTGAGGACGAAGACAAATTCCAATACTTGATCCAATCCACGAAAGTTGATAGTCGCGCTAGAGAATTAGTTGCCAGTTTCCCCCCTACTGCTGAAAATTACCCTAAAGCAGTGGAATCTCTTCAGGGCAGATTTGGAAGGGAGGATTTATTGACTGAGTTCTATGTAAGGGAACTCATAAGTCTTGTAGTGAAAAATGTTTCTCAAACAAGGAAGAAGACTCAACTTGCTAGTCTATATGACAAGTTGGAAGCACAACTGAGAGCTTTGGAGTCAATAGGTGTTACCCGAGATAAGTACGGGTCAATGCTCTTCCCTCTAGTAGAATCCTGCTTGCCTGAGGAAGTGTTACGTGTCTGGATGAGGAGTTCGTCAACGGCTATGAGGGATCAAGACAATGGACATGCCGACAAATTGACTGCATTACTTGGTTTTCTGAAGGGTGAAGTAGAAAGTGAAGAGAGGATTACATTTGCTCAAGCTGGTTTTGGAGTTTCTAGTGAATCAAGGAGTGCTAAAGTTAAAGAATGGAAAGAGAGTAGTTTAGCAACTGCTAGTGTTCTCTTTGCTGGTAAAGGCGAAGGAAACAGTTTAACGTGTGTCTTCTGTAAAAAAACACATAACAGTAAGGGGTGTTATCTTGCTCAAGAAATGAACTTGGGGGACAAACGTAAAAGGCTGTCTGAAAACAAAGCTTGTTTTTTGTGTCTGAAGGTTGGACATAGGGCTGCAAATTGTATTACGAAACTGAAGTGTCCTGTGTGCAGTAGTAAACATGAAGCTATTATGTGCCCAAAATTAGATGTAAATAGGGGGAATTATAAAGGTGAGGAGAAGCACCAGGAAAGGGGCTCAAAATTGCCTGGTGTCCCAACTACAACCCTTAATACACAAACTAGTGATGTTTCGGAAGTACTGCTGCAAACTCTTGTAGTTAGGTTGGTTCATCAAGGGAGAGAAAAAACTGTACGGGCGTTGTTAGATACAGGCTCGCAGGGATCCTATCTGTTAGAGAAGATTGCTGTGGAAATGGGGTATATTCCATCAAAGACTGAAAAAATTGAACACAGGCTTTTTGGGGGTGCTTCAATCAGTGCCAATGATCATAACCTATATGAGATAGATATAGACGACCTACATCATTCAATTTCTCGGAAAATAAAGGTGTTGGGACAAAAGGAAATTTGTGGTGTAATCCCACGGTTAAACCGGGGCCCTTGGATGGATGAGATCAGAGAAAAGAAAATCTGGCTCTCTGATTTTGGCCCAGAGCCATCGGAGATTGGACTACTAATCGGCGCAGACACTGTGGGTAGTTTATTGACTGGGGACACAATCAAGTTGAAGTCTGGATTGGTTGCTCTTAGGACTACATTTGGTTGGACAGTGATGGGTCAGCTTTGGAAGACAACTGAAAACGATAGCACAGTGTCAATGGTGAACTCTCTGTTTGTGAGAACTGCTTCTTTGGGTGAACTGTGGAACCTGGAAACCATTGGAATTGGTGATCCTGCTGAAACACTATCGAAGAAGGAAATTGAAATTGCAACATTGAAACATTTCCAAGAAAATGTTAAGATCAATGAGGAAGGAAGGTATGAAGTCGCACTTCCGTGGAAAGAAGATCAACAGTTATTGTCAGGCAACAAGGAAGTTGCGTTAAAAAGACTAGTTTCTGTAACACACCGTTTGATCAAGGAAGACAAATTTGAGAAGTACCAGCAGGTGCTTCAGGACTGGGAACAGGAAGGGATAATCGAAGAAGTTGGTCAGGAGGGCTCTCAGGATGTTGGGTATTATTTACCACACCGAGGAGTTTTTAAGGAAGGATCGAGTACAGCAGCGAGGCCGGTGTTTGATGCTTCATGTAAATCGAAAGGAGGACTTTCACTCAATGACTGTCTGGAAAAGGGTCCTAATTTGTTGGAAGTAATTCCTTCTATTTTGAACCGGTTCCGTTTAAACAGGATAGGTGTGATCGCAGACATTAAGAAGGCGTTTCTTCAAATTTCAGTCTCTGAGAATTATCGAAACTTTCTGAAATTCCTATGGTGGGAGAACTTCACTGAGGGGACTCTTAAAATATACCGCCACAAACGGGTCGTTTTCGGAGTGAACTGTAGTCCATTTCTACTTGGAGCCGTATTGGACAGTCATCTGAAAAACAGTACATGCTTCACTGAGACAGCAGATAAACTAAGAACCTCACTATATGTAGACAATTGCGTCACTTCCTTGAACACAGAGGAAGAACTCAAACAATTTGTGGATGAGTCTAGGGAGTTACTGTCGCAAGGAAAATTTGACCTCCGAGGGTGGGAGCACACCAGATTGAGTCTGGAGGATGAGGTTCCCGAAGTGACACCCGTTTTGGGTTTGTGGTGGGACCCAGTGGCTGATACTTTGGCTTGTAAAGTAGCAAAATTAAATGAATCTGATGTTCTCACAAGGAGGACAGTTTTGTCGGTAGCTCAAAGTATCTTTGATCCAATTGGATTTACTTGTCCGGTTTCCATTGTGCCAAAGGTTTTGCTTCAGGAAAGTTGGAGAGAGAAAATAAGTTGGGAAGTGAAGACGCCCAAAGCAAATTCAATAAATGGTTACATGAACTGCCCTCTATTGCTGAGATTAAAGTGCCTAGAAGATTTTCTAATTGTGAGGACAGATCCTCTTGGAGTTTGCATGTATTTTGTGATGCTAGTCAAGTAGCTTATGCGGTTGTTATTTTCTTGAGATCATTCAATGGGAAAGAATTTGAAGTGCAACTGGTCGCAGCAAAATCCAGGGTAGCACCACTCAAGAAGGTGACGATACCGAGACTGGAGCTATTAGCTTGCACTATAGGCTCACGTCTTGCCTTTACAGTGAAGGAAAGCTTGAATCTAACGGACGTCCCGGAGTACTACTGGAGTGACTCGTCTTCTGTTTTATGTTGGATACGAAGCGAGGAAGCTTGGGGAGTGTTCGTCACTAACCGTGTGAAAGAAATTAGAACATTAACTAACCCAAAGCGTTGGTTTCATCTACCAGGGACGGACAACCCAGCCGATCTACCTTCGAGAGGTTGCTCTAAGTTGCAGCTGATTTCTTCTCGTTGGTCAGAGGGATCCACTTGGTTAAAGTTGGAAGAAAACAGCTGGCCAACGAGCATTGTAAAAGTTGATGAAGAGGAGGTCGATGAAGAAAGAAGAAAAGGCCATGTTACCAATACTATGCTTGTCTCCCAGGAAAAACACTGGTATTTGAGGTATTTTTCCAAGTACTCACAAATCGTTAGAATGGTGGCCTGGATGTTACGGTTCGTCAACAATGCCAGGAAGGACGTAGTGAAAAATGTTGCTTCAGAATTAGATTGTCTCGAAATTTCAATGGCAGAGAAACGACTGCTGAAATTAGTTCAGGAAGAGAAGTTTACCGAAAGGGACAACCAGAAAACATTCTGCTTTTTTAAAGACCAGATGGGTCTCTTCAGGATTAAGACAAAAATTACCAACAGGAAGGATGAATATGATTTCCGTGCGCCAGTGTTATTGCCATCAAAGCACCCTTTGACTGAGATGATAATCAGAGATCATCATTTGAAAGCCTCTCATGCTGGTGTTCAGATTTTACTTGCTATACTCAGGGAGCACTACTGGATACCAAAGGGAAGAAGAACCATTCGCAAAGTCATCAGGAAGTGTACCCAGTGCAGAAGATTCGAAATGGAAAAGACAATTCCGGAAACGCCAGCCCTTCCAGAAGATCGTGTGAGAGATGCAGGTTTATTTGAGGTAGTGGGAGTGGACCTTGCTGGACCGCTATACTTAAAATGCAAGAACAAGGCTTGGATTGTGATTTTTACATGTGCCGTAGTGAGAGCGGTCCATTTTGAATTAGTCATGACTTTGTCCACTGCAGGGTTTCTGTTAGCTCTTAGGCGTTTCATAGCCCGACGAGGAAGGCCTCGTGTGATTTATAGTGACAACGGGACAAACTTTGTTGGCACCAACAATTTGTTTGGCTTCATTGACTGGAAAAAATTGTGTGCGGAAGTATCAGTTGATAGAATCGAGTGGAAATTTAGTCCTCCTTCAGCCCCTTGGTGGGGTGGATTCTGGGAACGCATTGTGCAAATGGTCAAGAAATTATTAAGGCGTGTTTTAGGCAAAGCTATCTTGACATATGAAGAACTATTGACTGTCATTGCTGATAGTGAATCGGTAATCAACTCGAGGCCCCTTACCTACATTTCAGAAGACTGTGATGAATTGGTACCTCTGACCCCATCAATGTTTCTTCAGGACATTCCCGTGGTTGGCACTCCTGATTTAGACATGCTAGATCAAGTTAATCTCACCAGAAGGTTTCAATATCTTCAACAGCTAAGGGGTGAGCTGAGGAGGAGATTCCGACTGGAGTATCTGGGTAGCCTTCTATGCAGTTCATCGGGCAAGAAGTCTGACCATCAGTGGAAGGTAGGAGATGTAGTCATCATTGGTAGTGATGACAAGAGAAGGATAGACTGGCCCCTAGGAAGAGTGACAGCTACACTTCCAGGTAAAGACAAAGTGACCCGAGTAGTTAGGGTAAAGACATCCTCAGGAGAACTCCTCCGACCTACGAGACACCTATATCCTTTGGAGGCTGGAGGTGGGAGTGAGGAGGTGCCCTTACTTAGTGGTGCAGTTCCGGAGGCAGTAAGTCTCAGAAGTCGCAACTTCACCAGGAGTGGAAGAAGAGTAAAAGCGCCTTCCCGTCTCTGTTTATGAACATTGTGTTTGATTTGCATCAAAGGTGGGAGGATGTCACGGACGATTACTCTTTACTCCATGACTTTTGTGTTTCTTGTTGTTAAGAGCTTTGATACACAAGGCAGTGAAAATGTTGTAATGGCGGTTACTAGAATATAAAGTTTTCTTATGAGAAGTCTTGAGCGTTTCATTCAATTTGTTTTATTGGTTATACCTACACCGGGTAGGCGTAGGTCCCTAACACTCTTTTTAGTAAAAAAGTCATTAATTGTTTTTTGTTTCGTCAAAGCTTTACGTTTCAGACGAAACAAAGCCTTCTCAACTTGCATAATGTTCTCTTCTTCACGATCACTGATGACATGCGAGTACATGAAGGATTTCATCTTCGCTAAGACGGCATGCGCTTCGGCGAAACTCGGGACGACTTGGGGCTCACGATCGTCTTCTCTTCATCACTCCTCTGCCCCGCGCCATCATCGCACAGCTCGCCAATCTCCGCGGGAGATACTTCCGGTGTTCCGAATGAAAGAATACAGCAGTTCCGAGTGTTCGCGGGTCTCTGACCGGGCAAGCTATTTCAAGGCTAAATGACGTCTCGCTATGACGACACCCGCTCAAGACCTTCTAAATGCTTTCATTGCTGTTCTGTGTGATCTAACTTGTTAGCCAAGCATTGCCAAACGCAGCGTAACATTATTGAGATTACGAGAATTGCGTCGTCAGTGAAGTAAAGTTTTCATTACGAACTACAGATAAAATTGTAATCGCCGCACACGACCAAGATACTACACGGAACCACTCAGAATGAAATGAAACAGCACAATGACGGCTTGGCGCTTCGAGCAGAATCGTTGGCGCCTGAAGGCTCGTAGGCGTGGTTATATAGTGTGGTTGCGCGTAAACAATCGGCGCACTGCAGTCCAGCCTACTTGAACTTGCTTCAGCCGAGAAACTTGCTCAAGCCTAGGAACTCCTAATCGTTCGTACCTCGTACATTCTCGCGTAACAGGTTGCCGCTATGCTGCTTCAAATTCAAAAGAACTTTAGCATATATTTTTCTCATAAACGATCAATGCGGGAAAATTGTGGCCAAGGACTAGTGATTTTTTGACGATCCATGCGAAAAAACGATAGTTCGAGGGACGATACATGCGGGGAAATTTAACATTAGTTTATATGGAAAATTTTCGGGACTAAATTAATTGAACGATGCATACGGGAAAACGACAGTTCCGGGAACGATGCATCGAGGTTCTACTGTAATGTAAAATCATTTCTTACACCATCTGCCTAAATCGGTCCGTCACTTCATAAAGAAACGCGTCAGATGGTGTAACTATCCCTTTTTACATCATATGCCGGCTCTTCATGAAGTGCCTAGGATCTTCATGAAATGACGGATTTCACTATCTGACTACGACATATCCACGATAGTGATCATGTGATATAGTGATAAAATGATAAATGCCAGACGGCAGTGACAACCACCTTAATTAAAATAGATCAGTGGATTACACATGATGCGTGTGAAATAAGTGTGTTATAAATCTACATAGGGAAATACACGTATGACTGTCTATCTTTCCCACACATAGCTTGTTGAAGGAGGCGGAAATATCCGCAGAAACATTACATAACACTGGACTAATTGCTAAGGGCAATTTAAGTGAAACGAACTTCAATGCATAACGCATGGAGAAAATGATGAGTGTATATATATGTGTAGTGTGATATAATGGTTATAATTTGTACTTTTGGATGGGGATTTTGTGAACGTGTCTGGGATAATCACGTAATTTATCGCAGTTACGATAAATTACATGATAATCCGAGGCGAAAGTAACCTGTTTTTAAGGGGGGCTTTTACGCCACTGACACAAATCAGATGGTCGCCATATATGTGAAATCAACGCGGCAGATATTGGACCAAGTTTGTAAATTGTTAATTTTATTATTATTGTTAATTTTTTAAAATTTTCGGAGCTTCATATATTTTGGAATCAATGGATAGATTTTCTATATTATAGAAAATACGATCTATTTAATATTTTAAAATTACGCGACGTGAATATATGAGAATACGGAAGGCTAGGTTTTATATTCATTTAGGGTTTTGAGAGGTCTTGGTACATCTTGGATTCTACGGTCTAAATAGACGCGCTACTCAATAACAAATTGCGCAAGGGACTTTAGGGAACAGTTCTCACTGTAAAAACGTGAATTAGTGGAACGGAAATCTCGCCCGGGAATACCAACTTGAAGAACGAAGAGGAGGGAGACGTGGACGGCTTGGCCAATGACGAGAAGAGGCGGGGCTCGTCGAATCGGAGAAGAACACGGAAGAGGAGCGCTGATTGGCGGACGCAGTCGCGTTTTCATCTGAAAAAAAAAAAACAAAAACGGAAGTTGTTGGAACAGTTGTCGCGGGATATAAGTACCCGGGCAAACAACGAGAAAGGTGTTCATATACTATCACGATGTGTTAAGTTCATATCGGTATTACGGCGACGTGTAGGGAGCAGTCAGTTACGGGAATCTCTCCGTGTGTTCATTCGTCTTCGGACATTATAATTTCGTTCCATGGTGAACATAAAGTTCTTTTCGCTGAGATATTCAATGGCAAATATTAGTCATGAATACGACGTGTTCTGTAGTGACGCTGCAGGCAACGTAAGCGCGGCTAACGGATTCTGATCCACCTCTCCAGCACATTTCGAACTTTCGCATTATTCGTCGCTTCGCCGCTAAACAAGAAGATGATGTCTTGCCACGAGGTTCTTCAAAACACATTCATCATGGGGGACGAAGACCTCTGTATGTTCGCTGGTGAGCCAACTGTCGCCTCATATCAAGCTCTCAATTTTCCTGCTCTTAATAATTTAAATTCGGTAAATTCATAGGTTTGCATTTTAAGTAAATTTCATACTTCCAATTCTCATACGTTCATGTGGTATTTTAATTATTTTCTAAACCTCTCTTTCGTATTTCTCATGATTACCGCAATGCCAATTTTGGTTATTAAATTCTTTCATTCAGATGAAGCCTTTCTTTCCAGTAGCTAGAAATATATTTAAGCCAAGCCTTTCTTGCACACAAATGATTCTAGGGTTGAAGATGGAATCTTGCCACGGCCTGATTTTAGGAGTTCTCGAGTGTTTCTTAATAGCTAGTTATTTCATTATACATTTTTAGGGTACAGCTTTATGTTGTGTCCTAATGGCGCCCAACTAAATTATCTAATAAACTCTGTAAGCATCTTTGCAAAACATATAACGTGGTCATTCAGTGTAGGCCATATTTCATTTTATGTTACAAGAGAGTAACTTGTGTTGGTTCAAGCAAACTCCCAAAGGAGAACACGTTACACTTGTCCCCCAACAGTGAGGTCAATAGTGGAAAGCTTTACAGTCTATCATCAGGCCATAAACCATCATCCCTGACAGAAGTTTGCTCATGCTGGCGTCTTAATCGAGTTGTTAGCGTTCCGAGGATCTTGTATGTTTTGAAAATAACTACAAATAAACTCATTTACTGGCTTGCTAGGCCTAACGTAATTGAGGATTTTCTGTCAGGGGTTGTCTCCCTTAGCCTTTGGCAGCCCCCTGCCTCACTGCAAGGCAGCAGCTGATGGATTTATGTGTCATTTCCTACACAAAGGTCTCATAGAACCTTCTAAGGGAAAACTCCTCCTCCCGTAGCTGTTGGTTCTCCCCTAGTTTGTCGGGTATGGTATTGGCCGCCCAACCCACGGCCAGAAAGTCCCAGGTAGTACCGTCTACTGTCGCATACGGCAGCAGGATCTCTCCTGACCTGACAAATACCAGTGTCACCAACTAAATTCTGTTTCTGTTGTAAACGTCCATGGTGATAAAATCTCTACTTGTAACATAAAATCTCGCGGACCATCGCCGACCTGTATTCTTCGATCGCCGACTCTTCGATATATGGCAGAAGAACAAGTCATTATGGTCATGTGTGCTTGTGTTTATTCACAGTTTTTGATACTGGTGAGCTTTATTGTTTCATTCCAGTGCAGTATTCTTAATTAAATATAATTTTTAGCTAGATTATGTATTAGAATAGTCTGGTGAAGTACTGTGAGAACCCAACTTAACCTATATGAATGGGACAGGCTTTGTTAATAGTTAATAGTTTCGGTTAGTGCTAAGAATAATAAATGTCAACGTTCGTGTATTAAAGCATGAAGAGAGTGGTATTATTTAAAAATGTAACCTGTTGCTGACAGTTGCGCGTGTGTAATGTGAAACTACTGAAATAGCCGCACGGTAATGATGAATAATAATTTTGGAAAAGGCGGTGACTAAATTTTAAGTTTTCGTCATTATAATGGCGGCTAGTATTATACCCGGATCGTTCACACGTCCGTGACATTGTTGACATCTTATTTTGGAAAGAGGAGTTGTTAGTTGAAGAGGTTGAAGGAATGGATGATTTGAATAACGTGCGGAGACTCAAGAATGCTGAGGGAAGCATACATCGCAGGGGCGAGTGACGCGAGATTATGACGGGGAGCCTGAATACGTCATGAGAAATAATTTTTTAGAATTACCCTAAGGAGAAGAGATGAACGCTAGGAAATTAGCACACTTTTCTGGCTATAAGAAGAGGAGGATTTTGAGCTGTCAAGCATTAAAATCGGTCCAGTAGAAGCCGAGATACGAGATGGAATGTTCTCGAACAATTTCTCGCTGAACTATAAAAGGCCACGTTGCTGAGCAGAGAGTCATCATATCTTCAGAGCATTTGCTCATGTTCGGATCTACGCTACGTGAAAGTGACAGTATACACGCCGAGATTCTGAAGGTCGGAGGACTTGGTCGCCGTACCAGTGGTCAGCACGACTTAGTTTTTGTTCAAGTGAACGAACTTAACTTTTGGCAGCGAATGGAATTAGAATATTCACTGACTTTCAGGTCACTTATTCTATAGTCAGGTGATGGTAGTGTCGAAACCATTCACAGAAGTTAGCCTACAGAACGATGTATTTCTTGTGGTGACTATACATCAGGCACTTCGAATTCATCAGGAGAAGTTTATTTCATTTTGTTCGTTTATGCAGATAATAGGTGTTCCTATCTTAGCGTGCAAACGAAACCACATTATTGGAACATGAGATTTATTCTCGAATCTACAGGAGTACTGTACCAGTCTATGACTGAGCAACTTTTTGTCATGTTACACGGTACTAGTGATGAAAAATGAAAATCCACAGCCTGCTTCCAGTCTCCGACCGGGTCTGGAATGAATGAAGCCCCCATCTAGCGGCGAGGATAGGAACTGTGCCGGCTGCCGAAGCCTGACGCACTCCTCTGGGGCAATGATTAAATGAATGACAGATGAAATGAAATGATAGTGGAGAGTGTTGCTGGAATGAAATTGTGACAGGGAAAACCGGAGTACCCGGAGAAAAACCTGTCTGCCTCCGTTTTGTCCAGCACAGATCTCACATGGAGTAACCGGGATTTGAACCACGGACCCAGCGGTGAGAGGCCGGCGTGCTGCCGCCTAAGCCACGGAGGCTTGCGGTACTAGTGATAACGGGAGTTATTTCGAACGGAAGACTGCAAACATCTACATGTGCTGCTAAAACTACTCGTAGGACTGGAAGGACATGGAGACGAACGAGGTATTTGGATACGGCAGATGGCCATGGGAAGACACTGTGGGAATAGTGTACACCGCAGGACACACCCGTCATCTACATCAAGAATGAAGTAAGACAACCATTTCATGTACTATCCACTAACCAGTAGTATTAGAGAATTCCATATTATTGAACAGTCACGATCAGAAGTCAACACACATTTTTCACCATAGCTAGATATTAGCTATATCTTCGATTGTATTTGTCTGGATGACAAATGGAACTGCTGTCTGACAATTTATTTTTCGATCTAAGATTTTTGTTAGGACAGGCATTAGTTCATGTTTCGACATGAAATATTTCGATTCTTCCAAGGGATATAAATATTTTTCGTTAATTCTGATTATGAGAACAGAAGTAATTGAGGCTTGGATTATTTAAATAATTTGATTTATTTAATAATAATAATAATAATAATAGAGTGTGAAGTGAATAAGTTAATAATAATAATATAATAATAATAATAATCAAGTGTGAAGTGAATAAGTTAATAATATTTATAAATAATAACAATGCTATTTAAAGCGAGTGATAATACCGAACATTAGGAATTAAATTAAATTTTGTTAATTGTTTATTGTGATTAAATAATTAATGCATTAAATAACAAGAAGTTCCGTGACGAACTAAAGAGCCTACTTTTCTTAAAATTTAAGATTCATGCCAATGATTAATCTAAATGGATCTATCTAGAATAATGACGAAATTAAGTTGGTAATATCGAAATTTCTAATTAGTTCGGAATACTGTATACCTGGCATAATGTAGCCTAATAGAGAACTACAGTTGGCAGCCCTGGTGACTGAGTATATTCTTAGTCCCATCTCTTAAGGTACAGAATACAAAATTTGGTTGAAGTCCAATGGATAGCATGGACGTTCCATTCAGTTAAACATTGCATCTAACAGCGTGCGTAAAATCATGTTGGCATCCATGACATACATGTATTGATCAGCAATAATCTGAAATAATATGATCTATTATTGTGTCAATTTAGAATGAAATCCATTAGTTAGTAGAGAAGTTACATGCATTTTAAAATTGGACCTATCAGCAGGCTTAGAATCATGTTGGCAGCACTGGCGTAGGCCTATATTAGTTACTCCAAATTAATCTAGAATGCCAGGTACTATACGTGCGCAAAGTTTAGAGCTATTGGCTTGCATACTTTCTGATATATTGATATTAGGGTAACAAAAATAAAGACAGTATTTATTAACAGTTGGCAGCCCTGGTTGCTTCTAAATATACGCATAGTCATATCTGTTATGGTACAAATAACACACACGAAATTTGGTTGAAATCCAAATGATAGTATAGAAGTTACGTGTATTTAAAGTTGGACCTCTCAGCAGGCTTAGAATCATGTTGGTAGCACTGACGTATATAAGTTACTCCAAATTAATATAAAATGTCAGGTACTATGCGTGTGCATAGTTTAAAGCTGTCTGCTTGCATACTTTCTGATATATTGATATTTGGATAAAAACAATAGGGAGTGCATTTATTAACAGTTGGCATCCCTGGTGGCTCTTAAGAATATGCTCATTCATATCTGTGTATGTACACATAGTACATTCAAAATTTGGTTGAATTCCAATTGATAGTGTAGAAGTTATATGCATTTAAAATTGGACCTATCAGCAAGCTTATAATCATTTTGGCAACACTGTGATGTATGGCCTCCTGGAAATTAAACTGCAATATCATTATCTATATGTGTGCCAATTTTGAAATAGCTCCCATTCATACCTTCCAAGATATCCAACATGGAGCTCAAATTTCAATTGCGATTTTTCAGCAGTTGGTAGCACTGACATCATTTTCAAATATGGCCGTGAGATATTCAGGTATAGATCTTTACTCCTACCAAATTTTGTTTCGATTGCTCCAGCCGTTTAGGAGTTGATAGGGGGACACACACACACAGCCAGACAGACAGACAGAAGGACAGACACACATTTGCCCGATCTCGTAAGTCTACTTTTTCCTCACTTTTGCAAAATGTGAAAAGTAGGCTAAAAATTAATAGGAGATGTTGATAATAATAATTCACAGATGAGACTTAAATATTTATTTATTTAAAAGAATAGGGCGATAATAATCATTTGACATTGATGATGCTTATATTTTTTTTTTTTGTGGTGATAATAATAATTTGTGGATGAATGTAATTAGTTGGAAGGAATTAAATTAAATAACTTTGTTTGGAAGTTTAAATAAATTTAAATGAGTTTATGGATGAAGAGAATGAAGTATTAGATTTTTGAGCTCAGAATTATTTTTTTCAAAAGCACTTAAAAAAAAGAAAGAAAAGAAAATGTTCAGATAAAAAGAAGGGAACGGCAGGTATTTAATGTATCAAATAGGGAGAATTTATGTAAATGGGAGGCAAGGAGATATGGACCAGAATTTATTTAATTGGTAAAATAATACTGAAGAACCACAGTCTAGTAATTGACAGAATATTACAAGAAAAAAATATAATATGTAAAAAAAAATATATAATAGTAATAATATGATGCTGTGTGCAGAATATTCTGGTGATTTTAGTGTGCGTTTGGCAACACTTACAGTTGTGGAGGTCTAGGGGGTCATCCAAAGTGGGTTTTATTCCCGTAGTTGTGGGCACAGAAGGATGTGCTGATGTCTGAAGGAGCCTGTGGGCTATTTGTAAAAGAAGGGTTAGGCGATGTGGACCGCCCCATATTCTTGTCAGATTTCACTATTCTGTTAATCCAATTATTTTTTTTTTTCTGGATCAACTCAAAATTCAAATGGAATGCCTAAATAAATAATTGAAGAACTTGAATTTAGATTTGTTGAACCTGACCGAGGAGAAAAAAAAATAATGAGATGAAAAGTGCAAATGAATTAAAATAAATAATTAATGAATTTTTATTTTTGAATAACAATAATAATAATAATATTGGAAATGAGCAAATAAAATATTAATCATGTGAGAGGTTGAGAAAACTTCTTATAAATAAAGTAAAGGGAAAGTTTGAAATTAATTAATTAATTAATAATATAATACATTTTTTTGATTAAAAAATTTTGTGAGATTATACGAAAAGTTTGGTGATAGAAAATTTTGTTAACATAAAAATTTTGTGAAGAGTTAGATGATTTAAGCCGCTGATGGTGGATAGAAATAACAACATTGTTTACAACAATTTTTGTGTAATGTTAATAACATATGAGAATAATTTAAAATTGTTTATGACATTTAAACAAATGAAAGTGATAAAATAAGAAAGTTAAATTTTCAAAATATTATGAAAGTTTTTGAACAAATTTTGTTTTTTTTTAATTTGAAAATCTTTATGAACAATTATTAACATTCGACTTTATGTCAGTTGAGTATTGATATTGTTATGAAACAACGAATCAGTGATATGATAATTTTCCAAATAAGTTTAATTTTGGAATAACACCGAATGAATCAAGTGACTATTTATTTTGAGAAATTTTTGCTACGAATATTTGATAAAATCAAATTGCAATCTTTGTAAAGTGAACTACGAACGTGTAAATAGTAGGGATCACTCAGAACTCTTTATTGAACAGTGATTACCGAGTGTAAATATTCTTTTTGATTTTTTTTTATGGATATCAGAATGGACTAATTAATTTTTTCTGATTATCACATCTATGACAATTCTAATAATATTATAGGGACCGTTGATTTCTTATGTGTGATGTGTTTTTATCTTTGTTGAGGGTTTTTACCAGTTGAATCATATTTTTTTATTTATAAATAAATTGAGAATTTTAAGGAATGTGCTAGTTCAAAAATAATTTCTCACCTTACCTTACTTGTGAATTACCGAGATCAGGGATGCCAGATTAGACCCAAGTATTCACCTAGATAGACCCTGAGATATATATTTTCTTGTGCTGATCTGATTTCGGTATTTTACAAAATGTGGTCGTTGGATCTCGGTCCAAACGGGCACATAAGGTAGGGTAGAGAAGTTTGGCGCCCGTACTAAGGGGCTATCGAATGGGTCTTTCGGACTTGTTTTCGAAGAGGCATTCGAGTAGACTTGTGAATTTTGCCACTTGTTTCGACAATTGACAAAAATCTAGATAATTTTGAATTAAAGGAGATTGTTGAGTCCATGTTTGAGGACATAGTCAAATTTGCATTTTGAAATAAGTATTTTGATTTTGTTTTGTTGTAACGACTTTGATTCGTAAGGGAGTACAGTAATACTTTAAAGGGAGTTTTTTTTTTTTTTTTTTTTAAATAGATGTTAGAAGTGGGAGTTTGTTTTGGTTAGGTAAAATAGCACATTCATAGTATCCAGATGAAGGATTTTGTTTTTTGAATTTTGAAATTTTGCTGTTGTTGTTTGAAAATCAATTTAAATGAGTAGATTTTTTCTTTTCCATTAGACATCGACGTAGGGTATCTCAATTTATTCGGAATTCTCTAATGCTATTGGTTAGTATATGTTTAGTATTAAGGCTTCGTTCTATCCATGGAATACCAGTCCTGTATTTCTATTGGAAAATTATGGATCAGGTTTTGGAGGTGTTGGCTCGGCTGGAGTCAAATAATAAACAGAGAATCGAGAGAGCTACTCGATTAGAGAATATGTTGTCAGAAAATTCCAAAAGGTTGGAAAAGCAGATACAAGAAAATTCGCAATATTTGGAAAGCTCTTTAGAAGTTTGCAAATTCTAAATCATTAGAATCTTAAAAAAATGAAAACTCTAAATCTTTAGAAGAGTCAGTAGAATCTAAATTAAACCAATCATTTGAATCTCAATTATCTGAAAAATTGTTAGAAAGTTCTAATTCACTTAGGTCAGATATTGACAGTAAACTATCCGAAAATTCTAAACTTTTTGAAGACAAATTAAGTGTTAGTGCAGAATCTTTGAGAGAAACTTTGGAAGAGAAGATTGCTGAACATTCTAAGGCTATTGATAGGTTGACTGAAAATTCCCGCATAATGGATTTAAAAATCATTGGAAATTCAGAAACGCTAAGGTTAGATTTGGCTGATAATTGTAAACAGTTTGAACATCGCTTATCAGAAAGTTTGGGGAACCAATTCGCAGTAAAGTCCAAAATTTTTGGGGGACAACTTAGGGAATTATTTGAAAAATCCAAGAACGTAGAAACTAGGTTAGAAGAAAACAAAGTTTCACTGGAGACAAAAATTAATGATAGTATGAAAAACTTGGAGGACAAAATCGAAAAATCGCATGATAAATTGAAAGACATGAAAAAGGATTTTGATAAACAATCTAGAAGAGTGGCTGAAGATTTGGTAAACTTGGAGATTAAAATTACGGAAGAGTGTAATGTTACTGCAAGGCAGGTGTTGCAGAAAGTGGCAACAGATTTCCAGGGGACTATTCTAGAACAGCTGAAAGAGGACAAGTTAATCCAGGAACTTAGTATCAATGTAAAGGAGATAGCTCCTACTGAGGTCAGAAGTTCAGTACTAGAGGAGGCTAAAGAAGACGTTCAGGAAGTAAGGAATTCTTTTTCTACGCATATCAAAGTAATATCGGAAGATGTAGGAAAAATTCAGAGAGATGTGTCTAAGGTGATTAATTTAGTGAAGACTCACAAAACTATAATTGAAAAACTAGTAAAAGATGTTCAGGACACGCATCAAGACTTGAGAAAGAAAGGAATCGATCCTGTAACTAAAGAATTTGTTGAGACAACCATAGAAAAGATCAGAGGAGAGATAGCAGAGAAGACAGATGATTCTGGATTAAAGAAGACATATGAAACATTGGAAGAGAAAATGACTTTTTATGAATCTCAAAGACAGCAAAGAAATGTAGAAGAAATACCGATTTTTGAGCAGAACAAAAAGAGAGAAATTTCGAAAGAGATGGAGGATCAGAAAATTATGGCAAATTCTATTCCTATCGCTATATATAAGGATAAGGATGATAAACCAGGAAAATTTTCAGGAACAAGAAGTATCCTACAGGCCAAATTTTTGAGAGAAGTCAGGGATTACATCCGGGATTCAAAAATTTCAAAGGAGAGAGAGATAAGAGTGGTGAGCAGATTTTTAGATGGACCTGCACTGGTTTGGTTCAGGGCTTTTAGATCCAGTTTCTACAATTTCGATGAATTTTCCAGGGGGCTGATGAGAAAATTTTGGTCGCCGGAAACTCGACAACAGATCAGGGCGGAATTGTATGCAAAGAGATATTCAACATCACATCCAACAAAGTACTCGGCTTATTTCTCGCAACAATTATCAAAATTGCAATTTCTCGAACCACCAATGCCAGATTTTGAAATGATATCTGCGCTCATACGTCAATTTCCAATCGAGGTGCAAAGAACATTGATTGCAGCGAACATCGGAAACATGGAGGAGTTCGATGAGGTGCTACAAAGATTAGATCATGCCAATGCACAATTTTTTCACTTAAGAGGAAACAATAAAACTGAAAACAATACGATAAACACTGTAGTGACTGATCGTCACAGCCAAACAAATCAACAGTGGAACAAACCTCAGAATCAGATTGAAAATAAGGGATGGAGCAACACGAGAGACACTCCATATCAGAATAGACCATATGTGAGGCCATATCAATACCAAAATAGATGGAATCAGTGGAGAAAACCAGGGTTTCAATCAAAACCATAAAATAGGCCACAGCAACAGTATGGAAATCAACAACAAAATAGAAGAGAAGAACAACGAGGGAAGGAGGAATTTAAGCCACAGGCTAGAGAAGATCTTGAAAGAAGGCATCAGGATAGCAGGTAATACCTAGATGAGCAACACAACAAACCTAGTACTTCCGGATTGCAGAAGTCTACAGGTGATGAAAAAAAAAAAACATCGAAAAATCAATAAGTAGTTACATTTCAAAGATTGTTAAGTGGCAAGCGGAAGATGAAGACTTGATAGATGTAAAGGAAGAGAGAATTGGACTTGAGAAAAGATCGAAATTACCAATTATAGAGTGTGAAGTCTATGATACGAAGATTCATACACTTATAGATACCGGAGCTATCCTGTGTGTAATTAGTGAGAAGCTCTGTGCTTAATGGAAGATCACAGAAAGTGTGGAGGAAATTCCTGTGTCATGCATTAAGATACAAGGAATTATACCTAACAAGGTGACTACATGCAAAGTACAGTTATATCTAAAGCTAAAGATGAGAGGATGCTATTTTGAGCACATTTTCATGGTGATGAAGGATATTAACCATGATATGATCCTTGGAAATTATTTTATGACTAAGTACAAAGCTATAATCGATATGAAGTCAGAGACCATACGTTTTCATCATACTGAAGATGATGATTTGGAAGGTGACGAAGAGAAATTCACCGAGGGAAACATCCGATGGTCACAGGTTATTCATAATATTGAAGGAGAAGAAGAAGAAGAAGTAGTAGTCAAAGTAGAGGAAACACCTGAATTGAAAAAGATGTTATGTGAATTTGAGGACATTTTTGATGCGAAACCAGGGGAGATCAAGGATTTTGAATATCACATCCAAGTGAGCGATGAAGCACCATATCATTGTAAACTTTACCCTATTGCAGAGAAGTATAGAGAGCAGGTGAAAGTCATGATTGAAGAGTTGGAAAAAAATGATATAATAGAAAAATATACCACAGTTTATGTGAATCCATTAGCAGCTGTGCCAAAACCAGATGGGAGTCTGCGAATTTGTTTAGACGCGAGATCTCTAAATTCCAAAATTTTGCCTGAATATGACCGACCTCCGGTTATTAAGGAATTGTTGAGGAAATTTAAAGGCAAGAGATGGTTTTCCACTATCGATCTTACATCATCTTACCATCATGTGAAGCTAAGCGAAGAGTCGAAGAAATTCACCGGATTCATGTTTAACCAGCAAACATATGTTTTCAAAAGATTACCATTTGGAATGAAAACATCCGGATCTGTTCTAATTAGGGCATTAGACAAGAATCTTAGTCCAGAAGTGAAGAGCTCGGTTATATGTTACATTGATGACATACTGGTAGTGTCTGAAGATGAAGAGCAAAGTCTGTTACACTTAAGGAATTTATTCGATGACTTAAGGAAGTCAAATTTCAAGGTGAATCTGAAGAAATGCCAGTTTTTCAAAGAAGAGATCAAATTCTTAGGGCATATCTTAGATGGACAGGGGTATCGTCCAAATGAGGCCAAGATACAAGCAATTGCCAACTTTCAAAGACCCACAAGGATAAAGCATGTCCGTAGTTTTCTGGGGACTTGCCAATTTTTTGCTGGACATTGTCATAACTACACCAACATTGTTGCGCCTTTGCAGAATCTTTTGAAGAAAGGGAACAAATGGAAATGGAGTGAAGAGCATGAGGAATCTTTCAGACTAGCCAAGGAGTTATTGATGAATTGTGTAAAACTGGAATATCCTGATTTTCAGAAGAATTTTATTATCGAATCAGATGCTTCAAATGTGGGTATAGGAGCTATCCTATTACAAGAAGACGAAGATCACACTAGGCATTATTTATCTTTTATAAGCAGAAAGTTAAGACCTTCAGAGCGAAATTATTACACGACTGAACTTGAAGCTTTAGCTATTGTTCACGCTCTAGAAACTTGGAAGAAGATGCTTATAGGACATTCTGTCATTGTGCGAACAGACCATCATACACTTGAGTTTATTTTGAAGACTAATTTTGCAAGTGAAAGGATTACACGTTGGGCTTTGTTTGTCCAACAATTCAACATTATGATAGAGCACAAACCTGGGAAAGCGAATGCAAGAGCCGACTTGTTGAGTCGTGCAGTTGAACCGACTTTTAAGGTGATGCCTATTACCTTGATACAAGAAGATGAAGAAACTTTAGAACGTTTGGAAAGGATATCTGTTACTCAGAAGAGGAACACAAGTTTGAGGAAAATATGCCGATTTCTGAAAGGAAACATGGATGTGAATGACATAGATTATCAGGAAACAGAGAAGATTTCGAGGAATTATGTGGTCATGAACAATATTGTGTATCGATTCATTGATGTAGACCATACAAGACTGAGAGTAGCGGTACCACCCATATTGCAGCAACGGATTGTTTGGTTAGCGCACAGGATTTCGGGACACGCTGGAGTAGATAAAACGGTACAACTTGTGCAAGAGAGATTTTCGTGAGAGAATATGAGGACTACAGTCAGAGAGACGATTAGGACATGTGACTTGTGTCAACGAAGCAAGCACAATTCTAAGTTATTAAGGGAAGCTCCTCGTCCTATTATTCCGCCTAAACCAAGAGAATTATACGCTATGGATATTTATGGACCTTTACCAAAGTCGAAGAGGGGAAATAGATACATTTTGATAACCATTGATGTTTTTTCTAAATTCACAATGTTACACCCCATACAGAAAGCTAATACACGCTACATCTTGAAGAGGATTAGAGAGAGTGTGATACCTGAAGCAGGGAAACCTGAATACCTCTTAACCGATCATGGATCGCAGTTCACATCTTACGAATTTAGAGACGCTATGGAAGTATTGGCTATTAAGCAGATCCTATGTTCAATACGCCATCCTGAAAGCAACCCTGCTGAAAGAATTATGTCTGAGATAGCGAGATTTTGTAGTTTGTTTTGTTACGCTGAACATTGGAAGTGGATGGATGTGTTACCCATTGCATCGCATTCCATCAACTCTACAGTACTTGAGAGTACAAGTCAGATACCGATGATATTGCATCATGGCAATAAACCCATAAGACCATGGGATAGGATCATTTCCATACCACCGGAAATGGAACTTAGTAGACAACTCAGAGAAGTTCGAGCACTGGAGAAAATTCGCAAGCAAGCTGACAAGAGAGAAAGGAGAGTCCGAGGGAAGAAATTCAGACGACCTCTGAATGTTGGAACTCTCGTACTTGTAAGGAAACCTGTTCCGTCTGACGTCATGAACAGAGTATATTCGAAGTTTGCTAGTTTATACTACGGCCCATTGAGAATTACTGAAAGTTTTGATAACTGAAGTTATACATAAGTTGAAGAAGAATCTGGTAACACCGTGGGAAAATTCAACGCGGCAAGTTTGAAGATTTATCATTCAATAGCCAGACAACAATGAGGGGGGGAAAAAAATATGTCACATATTTTTTATTGGCGTGAGGGGTGGATATACCCAGATCGTTCACACGTCCGTGACATTGTTGACATTCTTATTTTGGAAAGAGGAGTTGTTAGTTGAAGAGGTTGAAGGAATGGATGATTTGAATAACACGCGGAGGAGACTCGAGAGTGCTGAGGGAAGCATACATCGCAGGGGCGAGTGACGCGAGATTATGACGTGGAGCCTGAATACGTCATGAGAAATATTTTTTTAGAATTACCCTAAGGAGAAGAGATGGACGCTAGAAAATTAGCACACTTTTCTGGCTATAAGAAGAGGAGGATTTTGAGCTATCAAGCATTAAAATCGGTCCAGTAGAAGCCGAGATACGAGATGGAATGTTCTCGAACAATTTCTTGCTGAACTATAAAAGGCCACGTTGCTGAGCAGAGTCATCATATCTTCAGAGCATTTGCTCATGTTCGGATCTACGCTACGTGAAAGTGACAGTATAAACGCCGAGATTCTGACGGTCGGAGGACTTAGTCGCCGTACCAGTGGTCAGCACGACTTAGTTTTTGTTCAAGTGAACGAACTTAACTTTTGGCAGCGAATGGAATTAGAATATTCACTGACTTTCAGGTCACTTATTCTATAGTCAGGTGATGGTAGTGTCGAAACCATTCACAGAAGTTAGCCTACAGAACGATGTATTTCTTGTGGTGACTATACATCAGGCACTTCGAATTCATCAGGAGAAGTTAATTTCATTTTGTTCGTTTATGCAGCTAATAGGTGTTCCTATCTTAGCGTGCAAACAAAACCACATTATTGGAACATGAGATTTATTCTCGAATCTACAGGAGTACTGTACCAGTCTATGACTGAGCAACTTTTTGTCATGTTACATGGTACTAGTGATAACGGGAGTTATTTCGAACGGATGACTGCGAACATCATCATGCGCCGCTAAAACTACTCGTAGGACTGGAAGGACATGGAGACGAACGAGGTATTTGGATACGGCAGATGGCCATGGGAAGACACTGTGGGAATAGTGTACACCGCAGGACACGCCCGTCATCTACATCAAGAATGAAGTAAGACAACCATTTCATGTACTATCCACTAACCAGTAGTATTAGAGAATTCCATATTATTGAACAGTCACGATCAGAAATCAACACACATTTTTCACCATAGCTAGATATTAGCTAGATCTTCGATTGTATTTGTCTGGATGACAAATGAAACTGCTGACAATTTATTTTTCGATCTAAGATTTTTGTTAGGACAGGCATTAGTTCATGTTTCGACATGAAATATTTCGATTCTTCCAAGGGATATAAATATTTTTCGTTAATTCTGATTATGAGAACAGAAGTAATTGAGGCTTGGATTATTTAAATAATTTGATTTATTTAATAATAATAATAATAATAATAATAGAGTGTGAAGTGAATAAGTTAATAATAATATAATAATAATAATAATCAAGTGTGAAGTGAATAAGTTAACAATATTTATAAATAATAACAACGCTATTTAAAGGGAGTGATAAAACCGAACATTAGGAATTAAATTAAATTTTGTTAATTGTTTATTGTGATTAAATAATTAATGCATTAAATAAAAATTAATAGGAGATGTTGATAATAATAATTCACAGATGAGACTTAAATATTTATTTATTTAAAATAATAGGGTGATAATAATCATTTGACATTGATGATGCTTATATTTTTTTTTTGTGGTGATAATAATAATAATTTGTGGATGAATGTAATTAGTTGGAAGGAATTAAATTAAATAACTTTGTTTGGAAGTTTAAATAAGTTTAAATGAGTTTATGGATGAAGAGAATGAAGTATTAGATTTTTGAGCTCAATTTTTTTTTTTTCAAAAGCACTTAAAAAAAAAAAATGTTCAGATAAAAAGAAGGGAACGGCAGGTATTTAATGTATCAAATAGGGAGAATTTATGTAAATGGGAGGCAAGGAGATATGAACCAGAATTTATATAATTGGTAAAATAATACTGAAGAACCACAGTCTAGTAATTGACAGAATATTACAAGAAAAAAATATAATATGTAAAAAAAATATTTAATAGTAATAATATGATGCTGTGTGCAGAATATTCTGGTGATGATTTTAGTGTGCATTTGGCGACACTTAAAGTTGTGGAGGCCTAGGGGGTCATCCAAAAGTGGGTTTTATTCCCGTAGTTGTGGGCACGGAAGGATGTGCGGATGTTTGAAGGAGCCTGTGGGCTATATTTGTAAAAGAAGGGTTAGGCGATGTGGACCGCCCCATATTCTTGTCAGATTTCACTATTCTGTTAATCCAAATATTATTTTTTTTTTTTTTTTTTTCTGGATCAACTCAAAATTCAAATGGAATGCCTAAATAAATAATTGAAGAACTTGAATTTAGATTTGTTGAACCTGACCGAGGAGAAAAAAAATAATATGAAATGTGCAAATGAATTAAAATAAATAATTAATTAATTTTTATTTTTGAATAACAATAATAATATTGGAAATGAGCAAATAAAATATTCATCGTGTGAGAGGTTGAGAAAACTTGTTATAAATACGGTGAAGGGAAAGTTTGAAATTAATTAATTAATTAATAATAATAATAATAATAAAAAAAATGATATTTTTTTTTGTGAAATTATACGAAAAGTTTGGTGATAGAAAATTTTGTTAACATAACAATTTGGTGAAGAGTTAGATGATTTAATCCACTGATGGTGGATAGTAATAACAACATTGTTTACAACAATTTTTGTGTAATGTTAATAACATATGAGAATAATTTAAAATCGTTTATGACATTTAAACAAATGAAAGTGATAAAAGAAGAAAGTTAAATTTTCAAAATATTACGAAAGTTTTTGAACAAATTTTGTTTTTTTTAATTTGAAAATCTTTATGAACAATTATTAACATTCGACTTTATGTCAGTCGAGTATTGATATTGTTATGAAACAACGAATCAGTGATATGATAATTTTCCAAATAAGTTTAATTTTGGAATAACACCGAATGAATCAAGTGACTATTTATTTTGAGAAATTTTTGCTACGAATATTTGATAAAATCAAATTGCAATCTTTGTAAAGTGAACTACGAACGTGTAAATAGTAGGGATCACTCAGAACTCTTTATTGAACAGTGATTACCGAGTGTAAATATTCTTTTTGAATTTTTTTTATGGATATCAGAATGGACTAATTAATTTTTTCTGATTATCACATCTACGACAATTCTAATAATATTATAGGGACCGTTGATTTCTTATGTGTGATGTGTTTTTATCTTTGTTGAGGGTTTTTACCAGTTGAATCATTTTTTATTTATAAATAAATTGAGAATTTTAAGGAATGTGCTAGTTCAAAAATAATTTCTCACCTTACCTTACTTGTGAATTACAGAGATCAGGGATGCCAGATTAGACCCAAGTATTCACCTAGATAGACCCTGAGATATATTTTCTCGTGCTGATCTGATTTTGGTATTTTACAAAATGTGGTCGTTGGATCTCGGTCCAAATGGGCACAGTTTGAGTGCATGAAAGTGTAGCTCCAAGGAAAAAAAAAGAAGAAGAAATTTCAGTGTGATATAGGAAACTGACGTGGTAGTGCCGTTGTTGTGCAATGTGATACATTTTGTAATTTGTTCCAGTTGAGTAGTCATCAAGAGTATGGATGTCTCTCTGCATGCTTATTTGAGAACCTGATCGGTATGATGACTTTACATCCATTTTAGGCACTTGCAACCTTTTTCTGTCCTAACACTTGTATATTTTTATTTTTTGTAGGAGGAGGTGGTGGATGGGATGACACACCACGTTGGAAGAAAGATGAGTTTGCGGATTGGGATGGAGAAAAAGGGGGTGGTAGACGCTTCGAAGATAGTTCTAATAATAGGTTTGTATGCCACATTCTTGGAATGCATTGATTGGGTCTGCTCTTGATTATTCCTTATTTTTCTTAACAATGGTTGTGTACAATAGTGAGAATTGTTAAATATTTCCATTTTTGTAGCATCTTTCAATTTTTTTTTTTTTTACCTTGTGGTGGAGTTTGCCCCAAAAAAGCTCTCACTCGTGGGAGAACAGCTTCAAGCTTAAGACTGAATTATATCGTGAGTTGGGGCTTAAGGATTTCACACCTGAACATATACGAGATAACAGATATATAATTTATTAAAGAAGTAACATTAATTATAACCACTTTGCACTTTTTAAATTCTTGATTACAAGTTTGATAATATTTGATGAATAAAGTTCAACTTTACATTCACAATAAAATTTCAATTGCAATTTAAAAATGTTATTTTAAAACGTTTTTCTAAATATAAGTAATAAAACACTTAACTTTTGGCGTATGAATGTCACTTTGTGCGGAGAATTTGTTCCAATGTAATCATCCCTCAAGATGAAGGAACGTAGCGAAGACACAGTCAGCTGTTTTCACGGAGAAGCTTGTTTACTGCCTGAGACAGTTTTGTAGAGTAGATAGGAAGCCACATTAGGCAACCCGCTCAAACACCTCGAGCCGGTAAAGCTGCTTTTGAAGGGAACTTAGGCGGTTGATAGCGATTGTTTACAATCACTTGAAGCAACGACTGATTGCAGTGAGGCGTAACTGGTGATGCCATCTTCTGAGACATGCTGCTTTCACGATGTGAGGTCTCTTTCCAAAAAGTCTGTTCTAAGCAGCATTCATAATGCCATGGATAGAGAGCCCTGCGCGGATAAACAAAACGCTATCCGCATCCGCACGACTGTTATCCGCATCCGCCCCGCATGTTATCCGCCCCGCATCCGCATGACTTATATTCTCATCCGCCCCACATCCGCATGACTTTTATCCAAATCCGCTGATATTTCAATATTATGTTTAATTTATTAGATCTAGCATAACGTGTTATACCAACACATTTAGACATTTGAGGAGAAAGTCGTTCCTGACAATTTGCTTCATTGCAAGGAACTTCAAGTTGGCATTCCAAGGGACTTCAAGTTGGATGACATTTCTGGTTCCTTGACATCCGCTTTAGACAAAAAATTGGCTATACTTTTTTGGCTACTTTCGCACTTGTGCCTCAGTAAGTTTGATGTGCCCGATTTGTATCCCGAGTATGAATACACTTTTTTACAGGTAAAACATCACTATATTGTTCACCGTTTAGTTTCCATTAAAAACGTAACCAAATGTCTGCCATATCGTTGAATTGAGCTTTGTTTCACGCGCTATTGAATATTCACCTTGTTTTATTTTAATAGATAGAGTATCCATGTTGGTGTAATGATGTTCATACTCACGGTCGCGGTAACATTCACTACGTGAACTTCTCTTTACGCTTGCAGAAAGGGATTGACATTTGGCCGGAAATTACAAGTCAGTCATCATCCTTCTGCTTCTGGACCCATCCATGTTCGCATAGTTGATGTCATAGTTGATGTTGCAATATCACAGCCAACGTGCTTCAGTGACAAGTTGGAAATAAATCTACAGATAAACCTGGATCCCGATCTTCCAGGATAGCTTAGATGGCGAAGTAGCTGACATGAGGAATGTTAATGATGTCACCACGATGAACTAACAAGCTTATTGACAGCATTATATCTCGTACGTATAGTAATAATGGCAGTGAGAATTGATGATGATGATGATATGCCAAGACCATCTACTACAAACGTACGGTACTTAATAAAATGTAGTTGAAAGCATATGAGTAAAATGATCTTCTCGTGCATAAGTGCAATACGTGCCTGAATATTTCGTGCGCAATAGGCTATAGGAGTATTCCTCTTTTAAGCATGAAGCTGTAGATTGGCATATCAAATATGTAATATTAACGTAAGTTTGTATTCTAAAGATTATCCGCAAATTTACTCGAACATTATCCGTAGCGTATCCGCTATCCGCACAACAATGCAATGCATCCGCGGGTTTATCCGCATCCGCGCAGGGCTTTAGCCATGGACAGTGGTTCTGGCGAAGAGCTGCACACAAGTGCGGCGTCGTGAAGAGAAGAACCAGAGGGCAGTGACATCAACAGATGACAGCTGACGAGAAATTCAAGACGAGAATGTGCCGAAGAGAAGTGGTGAGCACCAGGAAGGAACCCGGAGCTATATAGTGCAAGCGACCCGTCAGGAAGTCAGGTGACAAGAAATGCAGCTGCTATTGGCAGACCAAGGAGTGTGACGTCACAAGCTCAGGTAGGCAAGCGGCAGACAGTAGGCAGAATCAGTGTCGTTGTGATGGTGGTGGAGTACACA
The DNA here is from genome assembly GCA_946902985.2 of Meconema thalassinum. Classification (NCBI taxonomy): domain Eukaryota; kingdom Metazoa; phylum Arthropoda; class Insecta; order Orthoptera; family Tettigoniidae; genus Meconema; species Meconema thalassinum. Next base: position 302,965,220 of record OX336393.1, read on the forward strand.
GTCTCTATAACACTCGGGTATGAATCTTAATATGTAATACTAATAAGTGGTTATTCCAATTAAAACATTTAAACAATTAATACATAAATTGAAATATTTTTCGTTCGATGGTCTCGGATAAATCAAAACAATTTGACCAACAAATGGGCCGGAAAACTAAACACATAGAAAATGTCATGAAAAGTGATCACCTTTTCTTACGATGTGGACTGCCTATTAATGTAAAGAGAAATCCTAGAAATAAGCATGCACATGGAAGGAAAGAGGAAGGAAGCTTGTAGTTTTACCTGACCATTAATCTCGCGATCATGAGCCACTGAATCTCCTTTATATATGGAATTGAAAACTTGAGACATTTTGCTTTGAAAATCTCGCTTGCATTGACCAGGAATCAAACTCGGTCCGCCTTGGTGAGAGTTTGTTGGTGGTGTTTTTGGGTCCTTTAATCAGCTTCCTCGTAATGCTGTTTCCGTTATTTCCACAAACTGCTGGGCCTAAGTCATAAATGATTTCAGATCTTCCTTCTGAGAACTGGGGTTATATATGAACTCCATCGTCTAGAATGTATTTTCGAAGAATTTAGTAACTTAGAATGGAATCCCATTTTGAATTAAAACGACACTCTGACACAATGACGAGTTAATAGTTACAATGATAGTCAATATTCTTGGATAATGACCATGATAAGGATGTAGTAGATTGTGAACTCCACAATAGTATTTGTTGTAAATGAAACAACAGTAAGACAAGCTGCAAAATAGATTCAAACTGCAAGACTAACTGAAATTAAACGATGGATTCCGGCAAAGAACTTGCTCGTAGTTTTACAGAGTTGGTCCAATAAGTATTGGGACTGAAATGTTTCCAGCCAATGGGCAGGATGGTGGGCGGTCTTGAGTGTGGGAATGGTGGCTCAATTTCTCCCAAGCCTGTGGAGTGTGTAGATGTACATGAAGTGACAGTGTATTGAGTGGTCGTGCCAAGTCAAAATTTTACGCATAAGTGCTCGAACATTAAGAGTCCCTCACTCAGGACATCGCCGATCCCTAAATGCTCTGTCACGACTAAGCCCCCACCCAGTCACACATCACTAATTGTGTGGAAGGCGCTGGCCAAACACAACATGGAAACTCTGCTTCAATCACCCTACAGTCCTGATTTGGCCCCTGCTGACTTCTCTTTGTTCCCTCGGATCATGAGGAGTTTGAAAGGACATCGTTGCGGGATGATTACTAAGATCCAAGCAACTTCAGCTTCAGCATTGCGGTTGTCGACTTTCATTGTGCGTATAAACGATGGACACTGCAGCGTTGTAGTGATGCAGGACCCTAGTCCCAATACTTATTGGACACACCCTGTATGTTGATATCCATCCCTTCTCTTCTTCAAAGTCTTCTATCAATCACAGGGGAGTAGAGCATGAAACCATCAACAGAAAACGGGATTCGTTGATGGTATATTGGCTTTCATGGCCAAAGAGTATGATTATGATTCGTTGATCTTACAAGTGGGTGTCGAAGTACTCCACATAATATCAGTCCAATTAATAGCCCTTCACGTCACTAGATCATGATGCGAATGAGAATCATGGCAGACTGAGAAACTGTTTCTCTTCTGAGTGATGAGTCGATGTTATCATCCCTCAAAATACGCTGCCACATGTTTTTGTTAACGACTTCCAGGAATACCTTTCACTTCTTGACGACATGTCCTCAAACTTAAAACATCACAAGTTCTGAAATAGGAGGCTCTTCATAAATCTAGTTCCCTACAATATTGCAATTACCTTCCAATTCCTATCAAATCATATTCGTATCTGCGTTTAATATTGAAAATCCATAGCCTGCTTCCAGTCGACCGACCGGGTCAGGAATGAAATGAATGAAGCCCCCATCTAGCGGCGAGGATATGAACTGTGCCGGCTACCAAAGCTTGTCTCACTCCCCTGGGCCAATGATTAAATGAATGACAGATGAATGAAATTGAGAGTGGAGAGTGTTGCTGGAATGAAATTTTGGACAGGGGAAACCTGGAGAAAAACCTGTCTGCCTCTGCTTTGTCCAGCACAAATCTCACATGGAGTGACCGGGATTTGAACAATGGACCCAGCAGTGAGAGGCGTGCTGCCGCCTAAGGGTTTAATATTATCTAATATGATTCTAATTCACTAAATCAGATTTTATTTTATATTTTATGGCCAACATTGGATCACTGCAATCAATTATACATAGCTTGGCCAATTTAGTTCTATTTTGCCAATAGGTTTTCATCCTCTCAGATGTTAACTTCTTGTCTGCAGCAGAGAACACCCTTCCTTTAGATATAAATTTAAACATCATTTGTATATACAGTTTCAGCTTCTTGACATGAAATGTAGGGCTGATCAAAATAAATACCTAATACAAAATCTGGGACCATAACCATGTCAGTATAAAAATCGCAGAAACATGACATCATAAAACATAGCATCAACTTGGCTAGATTGAGTCTCAAGTACCGTTGATTAGTTGGATGACTAGAGACAATAGCACCTGAACTGTGCCAAAATAAACTGACGATCATTTTCTCATTATCCCAACTTCCCTCTCGATACGGCAGACACCTTAAGTTGGACTGGAGGGTTAAAAGCCAAGAAGTCGAGGGCAAGGGGTCAACAACCACGTGAGGTGGTGGGTGAGAGACTAATAAATGAGGGTCATTTAATGCTGCTAAATGAGGTACTAAGGGGTAGGGGGAAAAAAAAACCTATTGTGGATACTCCAAGTCAGAATACTGCCAACTTTTGATTGCACATTCTGTAGTCGTTTGCTATATCTGCCGACGATTTTGTCCAATTTTCATGACGTTGCCCATCCTTCAGTTGGTAGTATGAAACAATTGCGCATCGCCTCGCGTCGTCGGAATTAGATGTCAACTTTTCCTCAAAGATAGTCCATAGAAACCTCTATGGACATCAAATTGGCAGGTGAAAAGCTGAAGGAAGTAGGAGACTTCTGTTACTTAGGAAGCAAAATAACCAGTGATGGACGAAACAAAGAGGATATAAAAAGTAGGTTGGCTCAGGCAAGGAAATCATTTCTACAAAAAAGAAATCTGTTGACATCAAATATAGATTTAGGCATTAGGAAGTCATTTTTGAAAGCCTCTGTCTGGAGCGTGGCGCTCTATGGAAGTGAAATTTGGACTATTGCTGCAGCAGAAAAGAGGAGAATTGAAGCGTTTGAAATGTGGTGTTACAGGAGAATGAAGAAGATCAGATGGGTAGATAGGGTTACAAACGAAGAGGTATTAAGACGAGTGGGAGAGAGGAGATGTTTCTGGCGACTGCTAATGAAGAGAAGAGATAGGTTGGTAGGACACTTACTAAGACACCCAGGAATAGCAAGCTTAGTTATGGAAGTAAGGGTTGAGGACAAGACCAAGGTTAGAATATGTTAAACAGATTGCCTCGGATGTAGGGTGTGGTAGCTATGTAGAGATGAAACGATTAGCTCAGGACAGGGAGGCATGGAGGGCTGCATCAAACTAGTCAAAAGACTGAAGACTCAAACAACAACAACATTCCATTCATAAGTTAGGTTATGTCGCTTTGGGCTCGCATCTTAAGTATTATGTCGATTGGTCCACAAGTCTTGATTCCTATTCTCTTCATTATGTGTTACATTTCGTCCTCCTTCGGCTACAGGAATTTTCTTGTCGGAAATAATAACAGTAGGAACAACACCTGGAATGTCAAGGCATGACATTCCAAGTGAGGTTAGAAGGTTTATGGTTAGATAGATGCATGACAGGAGAATTGGACAGGAATTCAAAAGGTGATGAGTGGCTTGGGAAGGCAGGATCACTTAATGGAAAATGCTTGTCATGTAATACCAAAGGTGTTACACTCATTACATAATCAACAATATCATGTATAACGTGGCAGCTTGAATGACCCTTAACTGCTGGCACTATTGGTGCTAGCTCCTCAAGCAGGATGGGGAGTACATAGAGTCTAGAGGAGAGTTGTATTAGTTCTCAATGTAAAAACTACTAATTGCTAGAATAAAGCTCTGTGGTCAGGCAGCTGGCAAAGTAGTTTGAAGACCTAGTGCCTTCTCTATGAAATTTTTCAAGGTTGGACATCTCTCTTTCTCTACTCCGCTATTGATATTTTCTGAAGAATAGGAGAACATTACACCATAAATTCTTTCCAAAACCCCCTCCCCCTTCAGCTGCATCATGGACTGATCATATGTGAACAGCAAATTATGAAGCACACTGTACCAGTGGGCTCATTCCTGGTTCCCACCAGCGGCCTGATACCCTGTTTCAGTGGCCTGAAGGTCACCTTCCACGCACGTCAACAATTGTTGAAGAAACCGAGAAATCCCCATGTGCGGTCAGCAATTTTGGCGGAGAGAAGAAGCCTACATTATGACATTAAAATTTGTAATTTCCAAAACCTGCTGTATTTGTGAACTAAAATCGTGAATATTTCTAAAATTAATTAAGTGTAGGGTTCAAGTGGGCAACCCGTGTTAAACAAAGTGTCAAGTTGGCTAATACAAGTAATAAAAGCTAATCGACAAACTTAAAGTTGGCAAGACTTTCTTGGTTTCCGCGCGGCGGATCTAATGTGAGACGCAAGCAAGATTAACTTGCCCTTAATTGATTGCTAGAGTACAGGCAACATCTAAAATCTCTCTGGGGACCTCGGACCTCAAAGATGAAGTGTTAAACTTTTAATAGATAATGTTTTGGACTGTAAATCAAAACAAAAAATAATAATTGTGAAAATGTCGAGAATGTGACTTGGGCCAATCCTCGCCCAAAGGCCAAATTGCATGCATTATTGTATCATTGGTTAATTAAAATGAAAACTAGGATTTGGTTTACTTGCCCTCAAACCCTGAAAAGTGACGGCTAACGGGTCTCTGGTGAAGCTACGATAGGCACAGCAAGCCAATAGTGGATGAAACCAAATGCTTTCAAGAATGGAACGAGCCTCGGACATGATGGATATAATAGACGACGACACGGCTGTACACACGGAGTAAGATTTGGAACTTTAAACATAAGAATGCTGACGGGGAAGGTGGAGGAGATAGTGGATATGATGGAAAGAATGAAATTGGATTTATTGGGATTGGCAGAAACAAAGTGGAAAGGGGAAGGAAGGAGAGAACTGAGAAAAGGCTATAGATTGTACTGGAGTGGGAATAAAGAGGGAAAGAGGAATGGAGTGGGAGTAGTAGTGCGTGATGGTTTAAAAGAAGAATTGAGGAGAATAAGTGATAGGATGATGAAAGTGAAAGTAGCACTGAGGGGAGAGACCGTAGAAATAGTGCAAGTGTATGCTCCACAAGTAGGCTGCGCCTCTGAAGAGAATCAGCTGGTAGGAAGAAATATGATTGTTATGGGGGATCTGAATGCCCATGTATGAAGAGAAAAACAAGGTTATGAGTGTGTTCTAGGACCAGAGGGTTGGGGCGGAAGAAATGAGGAAGGAAAGAGACTGTTGGACTTATGCCAGAGGAACAGCCTGCTAGTTGGGAACTCCTGGTTTAAGAAAAGAGAGAGCCACACAATCACATGGTACAGTGATGACTTGACCAGGAAGTCGGTGGTCGACTATATACTGTATGAGAAAGAACTAAATAAGAACATCACGGACATCAAGGTTATACCATCGGAGAACCTGGATAGCGACCATCGATTGCTGGTAATGAACCTGAGAGGGAGTAAGGAGAAGAAAGGGACTGAGAACCAGGAAAGACATATAAGGATATGGAAACTGAAAGAAGGGGATAGAAGGGTCGAGTACCTCAAAATGGTAAAGGAAGGAATTCCAACCGATGAAGAAAGAGGGGTGGAAGAGGAAAGGGCTGGATTTAAGAAGACACTAGTAGGTGCAAGTAGTAAGAAGAGGTGGAAGGAAACACCATGGTGGAATGAGAAGACAAAAGATATAGTAAGGGAAAAGAATAGAGCCTTTAGGAGGTGGTATCAAAATAGGACGGTAGAGACAAGGGAAGAGTACCAGGAAAGAAAGGAGGCGAAGAGAGTAGTGGCTGAGGAGAGAAGAAAGTGGATGGAAGATTGGGCAAAGAAGATGGAGGAGGATAGTGAAGGTACAAGAAAGGTCCTGTATGGGATGGTAAAAAATAAGAGGCGGAAGGATCCTACGGATTATGTTAAAATGGTGAACAAAAGGGGACAAGAGATAGAAAATAGTGAAGAACTGAAGAAAATGTGGAAAGAATATTTTGAAGAACTTCTGAAACCAAATGGAAACCACGGCGAGGAGGAAGAAATCGGGGAAGAGGAAGATGAACTGCAAACAGAAAAGGACTTAACATGGAAAGAAGTGGAAGATGCAGTGAGGAAGATGAAAGGAGGAAAGGCACCGGGTGTGGATGAGTTGAGTGTGGAGATGGTGAGAGCAGCAGGAGAGGTGGGGATACAATGGTTGTACCGAGTGATGAGGACAGCATGGAAGGAAAGGAAGACCCCAGAGGACTGGAAAAAGGGAATAATTGTCCCGATCTTCAAGAAAGGTAGTGGAACAGAATGCAGAAACTACCGGGGAATAACACTGATGAGTCATTGTGCAAAGATCTTTGAGAAAGTTTTGGAAAGGAGGATTAGGACAAGGATAGAAGGAGGGATGAGAGAAGAGCAACATGGCTTCAGAGCAGGAAGGTCCACAGTGGATTTGATTTTTGCTGTAAGACAGTTACAAGAACAGCACTATGAGTATGGAACAGATCTACTGATGGCCTTTCTGGACATTGAGAAAGCATACGACATTGTATGCAGAAACAAAGTATGGAAGTCCCTGGAGGATAGAGGAGTAGAGAAATGGACTAAAAAGAGGATAAAGGAGATGTGCAAGGGAAGCGTGTGCTGTGTGAAAGTGGGAGGAGGGAGATCGGACTGGTTGGAACAGAGAAACGGCCTGAAACAAGGAAGTGCACTGTCACGGTTACTTTTCATTGTGGTGATGGATGACATAATGACCCGAGTGGCACAAGTAATTGGGGAAGGAAAGATGAAAGCAATGGTGTTTGCAGATGATTTGATGATTTGGGGAAACAAGGAGGAGGAGGTACAGGAACAGTTGGACGTGTGGGAAGGAATAATACAAGGATATGGGATGAAATTTAGCATAAATAAGAGTGAGATGGTGATCACAACAAGGAAGAAGGAAAGAACCACAACGGGTATAACAATTGGTGGGGAACAGCTGAAGAAAGTGGAGAGTTTCAAGTATCTGGGAAGCCTGATACATGATAATGGAAGAATGAGCGGGGGAGACGGGCAGAAGCATTCCGGAGGAGTGTGAGAAGCATGTTATGGAGCAGGGATGTCCCTCAGAACAGCAAAAAGATCATATATCCGACGTACTATGTCCCTATCCTGACGTATGCCTCGGAGACCTGGGTTATGAAAGGAAGGGAGAAGAGCAAAATACAGGCCAGTGAGATGAGATTCCTGAGAAGCAGTATTGGAGCTACAAAGATGGACAGAATAAGAAATGAGAGGACCAGAGAATTAATGAAGGAGGAACCATTACAGGATGATGTAGAGAAATCTAGACTTAGATGGTATGGACATGTAAAACGAATGGAGGAGAAGAGGATACCCAGGAGGGTACACGAGACGAAGTGGGAAGGAAAGAGACCGAGAGGAAGACCGAGAGACGGGTGGCTGAAGGGGGTGGAAGAAAGCGTGAAGAAGAGAGGAGAAGACTGGACAAGGGTGGAGGCTGCGAGATGGTGGGAAGACAGATGAGGTTGGAGAGGCTTGTGTTCCAAACAGTTGCAAGATGATGATGGTTTACTTGCCACATGGCAAGGAGAATGAGGGCAATGCCATATTTTATTTTAATTTCTTTTGTGTTTAACAGTTTTAGGTTTTGTATTTTTGTGTGATGTAGATAATGCAAGCTTTTTTTTTCTTTTCGTTCTTTTGTGTGGTTATGAATTGTGCTCAACTTTTGAGCTGTACTAAATTTTCTATCGTCAGGGTAAAGTTCCGATTTACAACTTAGCATTTTATCGCATTCAAAACCACGAATACCTGAAAGTAGGGTATCTAGAATGTGATGAGTAATTAATTGATGAATTTTGGACAAATTTCTCATCTATCGTCAATACTTACTACTACTACTACAACAACAACAACAACAACAACAACAAACTGCGAGAAAATACCTGCAGGCCTCCTGTAGTGATAGTGCAATTCACATAAAAACGTGTACGGAACCAGTGGCTCGACAAAAAGGACCAGATAATGAATGAGGACATAAATGCAGGTACAGGCCCATGACAAATATTTCTCAACGAGAACCTCGCCCCCCTACTTTAAAGCGTTGCTCTGGAAAACAAAGCAGTCTTGTAGCGAGAGAGGTTTTAGATTCACATGGGTGAAGAATGGAAAAGTATTTGTCAGGAAGGATCAAAATGAACGGTTAATCAGAATAAAAGATTATGATGGCCTTAAGAAGATCAAATAAAGTTTAGTTGTCATTATGAAATTGAAATTCAGGTTAGTTTTCTATATTGACAGATTAGGTTCATATGTAAAGCGTACCACATTTTATTTGTATTATCTTAAAAATTTAGTTCTAAAACATGGATTTCATAGATTCTGTCGATAATTTGAACTCTCAAAGGGTACTGGACATTATGGATGACAGGACAGAATACATATTTAGAATTGACAAACCACAATGTAAATTGACAGTGTTACACTTAAACATCAGGTCAATCAGACTTTACTGGGAAATGTTTCTGGCAAGTGTTGCAAATAAGCATATAGATATCATTGCCTTGGCTGAAATTAACGTCCACGGTGATCTGACCGAGGTTTTTAAAATAGACAACTTTGTACAATATAATGTGACGAGGGAGGTCAGGAAAGGAAGTGGCATGATATTTGTACATAATGATCTAAGTTATACGCCACTAGCATTCCAAGCTGACAACTGTGAGCATATGTTTGGTGAAATTGAGATGAATACTGGTATTAAATATATCTTGCTTTGTGTATATAGACCAGGTACAGAATGTGTGAGTGGATTTTTAAATGATTTTGAAGGTGTACTAAATTTAGTGGGGAAGGAGGACAAGTCAGATGCCATGGTAAATAAGTATGAAGAATATTTAACTTCATATGGCTTAACAAGATGTATTAGCTCGATTACACATGAAGAAATTGTGCTTGGAGAAATGGTGTCTTGCAGGAAAATTAACCGGACTTCTGCTGTAGTAAAGGAAAAAATATCTGATCATTATATGGCGGGTGTAGGAATATCAATAGAACATGATAGCATGTCAGAACAAGGAAGGGATAGTAGCAAAATTATAACATTCATTAGTGACAAATTAGTTGAGAAATACATAAATGAAACAGATTTTAAGGCAGTCTTTGAGGCAAATGATATTAAAAAAAAGGGCTGTGATGGCTGCGCTAGAATTATGTTTCGGTACGCACACAGGTGACGATATTTGAATACATTATACGGCAATAATATCAAAAATTTCAAAGATCTTGTATACAGCTTGGACATTCTTAAAATTGTGACGAATGTGAATTTACGATCTGTTTTCATGTTATTAAATACCGGTACTAAAATGAATGTATAGAATGACTTGGAGACAAACTACTGTCACACTTGTTTCAACAAACATCACATATTTTATTATACTGTGAAGAGTGGGAATGAAACCATAGTCTCTAGCCTATCTATAGACTATGTTCAATACAATCAAATTTCTCAAATCGTGCTTGTGCAACATATTGTCATAAAAATCAGATAAATCGTAAATGCATGTAGATTCTGTTGAAATGACTCATAATGATATGATAAATATCATTTAAATCCATAATCTGGTAACAAAAATAATTACTCTGCCTAGGGTTCGAACCAGAGACCTGATGATTCACAGATCAAAATGCTATCACCACGGCTATTATAACCATGCAAATGTTGAGCACAATACAGCAACTTATTGTCACATACCGGTAATATTATGGAAGTAATATTTTAAGCTCCATTAATATTTTGCTCTTTCCGATAATGTTCCTGCATGGAATTGAGTTTTTAAATCGTTATGATTAGGCCTACTTCGCAGTAAAGGGAATGCGTACAGTAGTCCATGAAGAGCTAGACCAGTTCCCGTATAAACACAGATATATATTATGTTGATAACTGCATTACCGCAATGTGGGTTAATATCTGAATAGCCATTGTGCAGAAACATAATACCGGTATTGCCGACTAAATACAATGCTTCAAATTAAAGTATATCATCATCAAATATATGTATATCAACTACTGTTACGAAGACTGAGACTATGTGGTTTGTGTTTCAATCAGTTGACACCAGAGTTCGCATGAGCATTCATCAGCCAGAATTCAATTTTGACCAATCTCGTAACCTGTACTGAGCTGTTCGTTGATACTTCCATTGCGTAGTAACTCGCCGAGTAACTTTGCATTGAAAAACAAGTTTCAAATGCCGAAAGAATAAAAGTGATGGCCAAAGTTTCTCTAGGGGTGGATGACCAACACTTTTATCCAGAGATTGAAAAACATACCCTTTAAGCAATCAAACTGAGATTTTGTATGGTGATAAAAGACTACATTTATGTGACTTTCAAAATCCTAAGAGAAACAGACACAACATGACGGCAAAGTACTTTTCAAATATTTCAAATGATTTTTCTGGCAATCAAATCACCCAAGAGAAATGAATCTTAGCACAGTGAATCTTTATTCAGAGATTAATATATATATTTTTTTACCTTTAAAGTCGCACATTTTCCCCCGTATTGGCAGAATGTAATAAGAAACAAAGTTTATACGGTTCCGCCTAGTCAATAACTATTTTATTAAAATTTTCTATCGTGACATAATCACTTGTCTTTTTATGTGTAGGTACATGTTTCGGAGTCTAACGATATTGACACCTTCATCAGCCTAAGTTATGGTAGCACTCAAAGACACTCACTATTTGTCCATAAGAAGTTCACTTTAAAAATACAATATGCAGATCATTAAAATAACACTTTAAAGGTTTGTAAAAACACTGTTATAATAAAAGTTCACTAAAATCATTAGAAAAGGCTTGGTGCACTGTCTTGGTTTAGTATGTTCTGTTTCCAATGATAGCCCCAGAAATCCCAGCAAGAGGTAACCATTCACAACTGGAGAAGAAAATCCCTATATTAATATGAAAGGCATTAAAACCGAAGGTGTGGAAGGCAAATAAAGAATACATAAAAAGATGTGTGTTGGACTTACGATGTAAATTCTGGCAGCGAGCTTAATATAGACACATCTTATGTTCAATTGTTTGCAAAAATTGGCATCAGTTCGAAATTTTAAATTTCTCATATCCTATTCAAGAAAAGTCATATGATAAATAACCCCTGGCACTACAGCCCATGAAGGGCCTAGGCCTACCAAGCGACCGCTGCCCAGCCATTTGGCCTGCAGATATTGGGGTGACGTGTGATCAGCACATCGGATCCCCTCGGCCGTTAATCTTGGTTTTCGTGATCGGGGCACTGCCTTACTGTCAGACAGCTACTCAATTGTCTTCATGAGGCTGAGTGTACCCCGTTCCAGCCCTCACCTTAGTTTCTAAAATCCCTGACAGAGCCGGGAATCGAACCCAGGAAAATTCATATGATGGGCTATTATAATAATAATTATCTAATGGTATTAAATTCTGTAGCTTACTTTTCGTAAATCATAGAAGCCATGCATTTAACTTCCTAAAATAAACTCCCATGACTCTTTACAGAAAGATGCTATCTCATGGGAGGACTCTTAATCACTGATATTAAAGTTTATATATTCTAGTACATAATTTCTCAATGTAATGGTGTTGGTGGAGACAGGTCGTGTACCTAAAGCTATTTAGCACATCACGGAAAATCCTTTTAATAGGCGGGAGAGTTTTTAATAGAAAAGTCCAGTACCGTATTTCCTCGCATAAAAGTCACCACCGCGTAATCGTCGCACCCCACTTTTCAAACACTAAAATAGGTTTATAAAATTTCCTCGCATAATCGTCGCATAGCATATTTGTTATATTCAATAGCATATTTGTATTTGTGCGCCAGTCAGTTGCACATGCTGCCACGACTTTATAACCTGGCGCGACTTTGTCAGAAGAAAAATATCTCGTCTTGATGCTTGCGGGCTATGAACTGTGACGCGAGCGGCAACCTTCGTCACTTAGCACATTCCGCGAGCATATAATCTGGCGTGATCTTGTCAGGAGAAAGTAATCTCATCTTTATGCCTGCGGACTATGAACCGTGATGCGAGCGGCCAGCGCACATTCCGCGAGCTTATAGGCCTAATCTGGCGTCATCTTGTGAGGAGAAAGTAATCTCATCTTTATGCCTGCGGGCTATGAACCACGATGCGAACGGCCAGCGCACATTCCGCGAGCTTATAGGCCTAATCTGGCATAATCTTGTCAGCAAAAAGTAATCTCGTCTTTATGCCTGCGGGCTATGAACCGCGACTCGAACGGCCAGTGCACATTCCGCGAACTTGTCGCCCTAATCTGGCGTGATCTTGTCAGTAGAAAGTAATCTCGTCTTTATGCCTGCGGGCTATGAACTGTGATGCGAGTGGCCAGTGCGCATTCCGCGATCTTATAGGCCTAATCTGGCATGATCTTGTTAGGAGAAAGTAAATCTCTTCTTTATGCCTGCGGGATATGAACCGCGACGCGAACGGCCAGCTTTGTCAGCACCTTCCGCGAGCTTTAATCTGTCGTGACCTTGTTAGAAGAAAGAAGCCTGTCTCTGACTGCAGGCTATGACTTACGCTACGCGAATGACTGGCCCGTGCAGCAAATAATGATACAGTATATTCTATGAACTTAAATATTCTTCGCATAATCGTCGCCCACTGCTTTTTTCCACGAATTTTAGGCTCAAAAAGTGCGACGATTATGCGAGGAAATACGGTATGTTATATGAAAACAGGTTATTTAGTTCTTCACGGAACTATTTGTCAAATAAAAAAGGGGTTTCTGCCTTATAGACAGAAGCAGGTAATTTTTTATTTTAATTTGTTTTCTCAGAACCTAAGTTCTGTTATTCGAACAAGTATGAGATTTTAGGATATGGAGTATCAAATTAACCAGGATTTATTGCATAATCCTTTCGATAATTTTTGCATTTTCTGTAATGGTGAAGGTTATTTTCTCTGACCTCTTATTTTAAATCAGTTGATTCTCTTATTTTGAATCAGTTGATTATTAAATCATATTTTCTTATGTGTTGCAGTGATGATGGTGAACGATATGATTCAGATACAGACAATGGTACCAGTCAGCATCGTGCTAAAGGGCGTGAGTACAAGGACAAAGATAGCGATAGTTTAGATTCATCAACGGAGAGGAGAGAGAGAGTATCAAAACCTAGCACACCTTCGAGAGCAAAGCTGCCTGGTAATATCAAGAAGATCGATTTAGGTGCAGCGGCGAACTATGGCAAGGATTCAAACTCTGTTGTGAGTGTCTTGTAACTTGAAACTATTATGCTACAGTACCAGTATTATCAACAGTAAGATGAGGTCTCCCTCTAACTATAATGATGATGATGATGATGTGAATCCTTCGTAATCATAAGTATCTGTGAATGAATGATTTCAATGAATTGAAGATTTTCTTTGAGGGATTTCATGCACAACAGATTGTAATGTATAGGTAGAGGCACCGAAATTTTGTTTGCAAAATCATGAAATTATTTTTAAGGAATGCAGCTAGTTGTACTTATGTGCTTAGTACGGTTATGAATACCAATAACTATGTGTATACTTCATAAAAATGGCTAAATATTGAGCGTTTAAAAATAAAATGAGCGTAATTTTTAATATATTCTCAAAATACCAGTTAAATTTGGCACGGTATTTACAGAATATTTTTTGTCTCTGTGTGTATTGTCCATTGCTCAAATATCTGCAATATTTATTCATTGTACAGTAAGATCTCATTAATTCGAAGTGATTGGGACAGAAATTTTTTAATTAACCAAACCAACACCCAAAAGCCAAAAACCTTACAACCAATGAAAACGTGCAGATACGTCTTTTAGCATCTCTTGATGAATAATCTATCCAACAGCATCTGAATCATATTCAAATACAATGGTATACAAGGATAAATCATTGGATGACATGAAACATAACCTATAACTAGGGATAGGATTTTTTTGGTGATTTCAGAGTGAAGAAAGCAGTATTTTAAAGTGGCGGATTCGGTGGTTTCGAGTGAACTTTTCGGTACTTTCAAAATGATAAATTTTAGGTGGGATTTTTTTAATATCATGGATAACATGCATAACATAACACATTTCAGTCATCCTTCAAAGTGTACTTCAGTGAAGAGATCCAAATTCTCTTGTGACAAACGGTGATGCATATCACTTAACGTGCTAGTGTAAGCTGAAAAACAAAAGTTCACAGTTAGCGTTTGAACAGGGTATCAAAATGGTTTTCAACACAGATTCTGAGAACTTTGGAAATACAAATGTCATTCCTTGCAAAACTCCAACAATGTCTGTCTTGGTCCTGTCATGCGTCTGCTTCTTGTTTGAAGTTTGCAGTTCGTTGTATCCTGTTATCACCTCACTTTCTTCCAGTGTTCCACATAATGGCAACTTCTTAATTTTCTTTGCAAGGTCCTCATTGATGTTCATTGGCACTATTTCTAATTGATCAAACACACACATTTGTAAATCTTGTTCCCAGGGTCCATGGATCTCAAGCGGATTAATTTTGTAAGAGCATGGGACCCAGTGTTTACTAAAACTGAATGTATTTTCCCTCCTTTTAACACATTTCCACAACCCTCCAACAGCTCCTTAATGTCGGTACCATAATTTTCAGAAACAGCAAGTTTAAGGGTCTGCTGAATTCTCTGTAAATGTCCATCTAGGAGGTGAACTGTTGGATAAGACTGGCCTTCTAATAAATAAGTTCAATGATGTCTGTGCCAATCTTTGAATCTCAAGTATTTCGTCATGTGAAACATTGTTCAGAAAATCAACACCAGAGTTATCAGTCCCTACTACTTCATTCATAAATCGCCCAAGATCTTTCAAGTACTCTGACAGGTACACTAAAGAATGAAACCAAGAAGACCACCTGGTTAAGACTGGTTCGGGAAACAGTGGCACATTTTGATATGGATACTTGCCATCTAGATATTCATGTCTGAAAGGCGCACTATATGACGCCACGCATCGAGTAGTTACTAGGATGAAGGGACAGATGACCTCGCTGTCCTGGCCCTTAAAACCTCAGTAACTAAGGAACTTACCAGGATGACCATCCAGATTGATAAAGATCGCTGTATGCAGAAAGCGAGGCCCTCTATCTACTGTTAAGTTTCCGTGTTTGTTGGATGCTCTCCATGCAATCAAATCATGGGAGAAGATTACCGCTACTACACTCGCACATAAACAAGCGTTTGTCGGCTTCTGTGACAACGATATTTCAAATGTGTAAGGTGGTCTCACTACGATGACATTAGGGTAAAACCTTGATGAATATCAAGATGCAGAAGAAAGTGGCATTCAGTAGTTAGACTTTGATAAAGACAATCATGGTTTCAGACATGAAAGCGATGAGGATATTGTACGGAATTTGACTGTCGGTGAGGTAAACTGAGATCCAGTACATATCGAGTGAAGGAGTGATGCACCGGAAATCCCGAAAGTTCCCACAGTCAAGCTAGTGTGTCTATAGGCACACTTATCTCTTATAGCCTATAGAAAATCGAGATGAATTTTTGTTCTCATATATTGTTTTCTTCAGAATTGTACAATCTAAAATTACAAAAAATAAACCATACAAGAAACAAAAAGTGATGAAAGTCATTTTTCTTAGTTTTTAATATTGGTATAATCCACATAGTGTGTCTTACAGTACTATGTTATGAAGTATTATAATCTTTTTTTTTTTGGGTGTCCTTAAAATACATTTCAATATTTTAACCAATAGTTTTCTTTTTGCTAGACTTAAAAACATGACTGCGGATAAGGAAATTCGTGCATTAATTGCTGCGAATTATCGGAAGTGCACTGTAAAGAAAGAAAAAAAACGAAAAGAAGCTAAAATTCGCATTATCATGCGAAATGAGTTAAAAAAGCTTTATTTTTGTGCCATTTTTAGGGTTGTTAAAACACATTACCACCTGTGTATTACTTTTCATTTAATAATTCGTGAAATTCGCAATCGCAAATTTTTCCTATCCCTACCTATAACCAAGGCCGCACTAGATAGACAGTCCACAAGGTTCCGGCCGTGACGTCACAGAAGTGGCCCACGTTCAGCACGGCAGTGTACGGCCCGCTCTCACTGTGACCATGGTATTGTTCATTTATTGAACCTTATCGATGTATTTGAATAGGCCTTCAAATGTAGTTGTATTTAGGCTTGTGTACTACGCGAGTTTTATGCGGGGGTGGGAAGTGGCAGGGCAGTTTATGTACCAATATTACCTCCAATTGACATTTCCTTACGTAAATTTGAGCTGACAACTACTGCCATTTGTAACGGAACACAGTTTCATGTAAAACATTAAAACCCATAATACCTATAAAATTAGTTTTAATATTTCTAGGCAAATACATGATAGGAATTCACAATAATAGGCTGGAACCTTCTTTAAAAATTAGGGTTCTGCTTAAAACTTATCTAACAATCCCTAAGGCTTCAATTTATCAATTCTTATTTTCTTTGGCGATTTATGGGTGTCCTTACTTGAGGATTTCTTCTTCTTAGCCATGAGTTTGTCTTCGATGACTTTTCTATAGTTATTTATTAATATATTACAAAATATGCCTATACATTTGTCAACAAAATTTTTAAAACTACTTCCACAACCACTGCATGTTTCAAACACCACGTTTTCATTCTCCAGAACATTGTTGAC
This sequence comes from Meconema thalassinum, assembly GCA_946902985.2. NCBI lineage: Eukaryota > Metazoa > Arthropoda > Insecta > Orthoptera > Tettigoniidae > Meconema > Meconema thalassinum. The sequence goes on from OX336393.1 coordinate 302,982,175, forward strand.
AATCAAAATCAGAATGTTTCTTTGAGAGTCGCATTGTAAAAACATCGATTCATATTTATCACTTATAAGTATATTAAATATTTTAAATTGTGTGATCAAAATATTAACAATAAAATCTGATGGATACTTCAAAGCTCCCCTGTCTATTATATTGAAATAATAATTTTCTTCTGGCGTTAACACATCTGACGTTACATTATCATTATTTAACAATAAAACATCTTGACAACCTCTACATGTACAGTTTTTCATAATTATTTTACAAATATATCCTCCAATATAAACTAGACCTAACAAAATATTCTCAGATACAATAACATCATTAAACTCAACCTCCACACTTTCAAAATGTGAAATTTATGTAGTTTTGGAGCATTTGCAATCTGAACTCTTGCAATCCACATACCGTATATACTTGAATACCACCCGCACATTTTTAAACAAATTCGGACGTGAAAAATTGGGGTGCGGGTCTTATTTGAGTCATCTTGATTTTAAAGATTTAAATTGCCCGCCGCGCGCGATATCGGGTGTTGCGAGTATCCGCTAGATGGTGCCAGCCTTCTTCCGGCTATCACTTTGTTTTACCGTAAGCAGGCGGCTTCATACAGTCTCGCGCACGTTTTCCGATTGTAAACATGAGTTCTACGAAGCGTTTGCGGTCGTTTACTGTGAGTGAGAAGCTGAAAGTTGTGAGGGAAGCTGAAATTATTGGAAATCGTGACATACAACAGACGCTGTGAAGAAATTCGTCAAGGATGGGAAAACCGACCTAGCAATCATTCCGGGTGGGATGACGTCTATGCTACAGCCACTGGATGTCTGTGTGAACCGACCGTTCAAAGCAGCCTTGAAACAGCTGTATACGGAGTGGATGGCGGCCGATAAGCACACACTGACCCCAACTGGTCGTATTCAGCGCCCGGAAGTTCAGCTGCTCTGTTTGTGGATTTTGACGGCATGGAATCTTATCTCGGGAGATCTCATACGGAAGAGCATCAAGAAATGTAGTATTTCCAATGCTATGGATGGCAGTGATGACGACATTTTGTGGGAAAGTGATGGTGAAAAAAGTTCCGAAGTTGATACTTCTGATGACGATGAATGAAGTGTTTGAGTCTTTTATTTGTATTTTTAATTGTTTCTGTGTGTTATTTTAGGACGACTTCAGAACTGTTGGAAACTATTTTGTAGAAATGCTATTCTGTTTATTTAGTAAAGATTGTAAATAGTTTTGAGTAAAAATTATTTTTTAAAAATTTTGTTCTTCAAAATCAGGGTGCTGGTCTTATTCAGGGGCGGGTCGTATTCGAGTAAATACGGTACTTACTTAATGAAATATCACTAATAGGGATATCTGCGTGTTTAGCAGAGTATGCTTTTATTACCGTTAGGGCTTTTAATTTTCGTTCTGACTCAATGACTTGTTTCACTGAAATATGGTAGCAGGCACCACTCATTTGCTTATATTGCCCAAACCTTGCTTCTAATTCATCAGTCGGAAATTTTCCTAACAATACATACTTGAATCCTAAACTTGTTTTCAAGAAATGTACCAACTCCAAAATAATTTTTACAGTGTGAACTAAAGCTGTTTGAGTTTCATTAGTAAGTTTTCCATGACGAGTCTCTTTTTTTTGGTCTGATTTCCCCTTGAACATGCAGATTATCCCACCTAATTAACCAGGTTAAAAATTTGCGCAGAAATAAAACATAGTCATCATGAACTGAAAATATTGCGTTACAATGAGGGTCATTAAATCTATCGCCTTTGAAAGCATGCTTAACATTAACAATCATCCACCACTGAAGAATTATTTCTAAAAAATACAGCTGTGCTTTTAAAATCATTTGTATTTTTTATTTTGTCAAAGTGTTTTAAAGCAGCGACATTTTTCTCGTCGAACAGTTTAGAACAAAGGTTTACATTTTGTCGCTCTAAAGACGTTGGGTACAAAACGTTTTGGTTTAGGGCAGGAGCAAGCTTAACTACATTATTCTCTTCTCCTCTATGCAGCTGTTTAAGGTGACCAACACTAGCAAAACATTTTTTGTCTGACTCAGGGTTGTCAAACTCAGGAAACACAAAAGTTTGTAAGTTATCAGCTTGGTTAAGCCAGTTATCTCTTAAGCTTTTAAATAAATGAACAGAATCAAATATTACAAAAATCTTTTGCATTTCGTCAAATGGGTTTTGAAAAGTGGTTTGTAAATTGCCTTTGCATAGCTTTTCAAACATTTTCCTGTTAACACTGTTATATAAAGGGAACAGAATTCCGCCTGTTCCCTTTATATTTGACTTTTAATCAATACGGAACCATGAATGATTGTACGAATAACACTGTTATTATCCGAAATTATGCATACTGCCTTATAACCTATATCTGTTAATACTTTAAAGACTTGCAAAGTTAGTTCTTCTAAGAAATGTGACGTTAGGTTCTTACACGGAAACAATCCAACGTCGTCTTTATTTCTTTTAAGAATGGATGACAACATAAAAGTTTGTACAGTTGTAGCTAATGTAGTGTTATTTTCTCCACTTTTACTACTAAGAGCAACTCCCTCTACCTTTCCACCTTTATAGTTAAGCTCAGGTTTTACATAGACTTCATCCAGCAACAAGTTACAAAATCTTTCATGTTCACTTAACAATTTGTTTCTTTTTCAAGTAATTCCATTGCGAATCGTCTATACCCGAATTTCCCGTGCCTAGTTTCGCAGTAAAAGACTGTAAATACACAGGGTGAGGCATTGTAAGGAACGTTGACTGTCTTATCTTCTTATATGCCCCAGGGAATGCGAAAAATATTGAAGCAAACCATGTTATGAGTATACAGGAGTAAGACACTTACTTTGCAAAGGCTAAGTTTAACTGTTCCTTGCAAAATTCTATTTTATCACTAATTACACAGTCATCAACTTCACTTTTAATTTCGTCGATTATTTTGTTCACAGTTTCTACTTTGTCGTGGACAGTCACTTTTGAGTCACAAGCAGGACTAAACAGGAAGTTACAGATACTTCTCAAATTCGACCATTTTAAGATCTTGCCTCTGTCACCTAATGCACGTATAGGGTTACCCTTGATCAAAATATCATGCTTTACGGCTTTAAAATCAAGAGTCTCGTTTAATGTTAAAGAAGTACCAATTTTCGGAACATTTGCCTCAGTCATATAAATTTTGAAAATACAGAGTCTTTGGCTATCAAAATTGACAAAAACTTTGTCAAAATCTAATTTGCATTTAATACTGAAATTACCTTTAACGTCCTCGAAGTCCTTGATCCTATCATCATCTTCTTCAGCTTTTTTTCTTTCTTCTTCCCATTTTTCAATTTCTTTTTGTCTTTGAATAGTAGTTTTCCTCGGTGTTGGAAGATTTTTTGACAGATAGGCTGGCACATTTTCAAACTTAGTAGGAATAGCATCGTTTGCGAGTTTCAATTGGTCACGTTTTACAGTTAAAATGGACCCATCGGGTCTTTTAACAGAATCCTCTCTAATTATGAACCTTTCGTTGAAGTGTTTTATGCACACAACAGAGCTTGCCGAAGGGACAAATTCGGATCGATGGATGGCTAAGATCCACTTGTGTTTCCGAACCAAGTCAGTAGGGAATTTAAATACTGAAATATTAGGTTGGTTTGAACTGTAGTTGCTTCTACAACCAGGTACACAACACGACGTGGGCATAATTCACTATATTCACACACGTTTCAATCATTAAATACCATTAAATACGTCATTGCCGCGAGGTTCAGCTCAGCCTACAAGACACTGGCGAGAAGTCAAGCGTCCGGTCACATGTGTGGCATAATTCACTATGTTCACACACGTTTCAATCATTAAATACCATTAAATGCGTCATTGCTGCGAGGTTCATCTCAGCCTACAAGTCACTGGTGACATAGCGACCAAAGTGGAGGGGGAGCCTTGTGGCCTGTCTATTTAGTGCGGCCTTGCTATAACCCTCACATCGTTAAAATAACTTGTATCGTATTGAGAAATATTACCGAAGAGAAAGCAGTGGAGATCACTAAGTATAAAATATTATATCATTCATAAAATGAAAAATATTTTTCGAAACTTCTGTAATCGTGCTCAAGCACGTGAATAAATTAGTGGCCAACATGATATAAACTGATATAAACATAACCATTCTACATAACCACGTAGAACATTCCTTTTATTAGCACAGCCAAATGAAACTAGGAAATAATTTCCCCAAAACTATCGTTTTATCAGCCATAATCGTGGATGCAAGAACAACATGCAGCCATTTTTAAATCAAACATGTTCCATCTACATTACAGTCGTTAGATTATTCATTAGTATTAAAGTCGATATAATTTTGTTAGAAGAATTGTGTTGTTTTCAAAGGAGTTTTTTAAATATTTTGAATTAAAAGTTCGAATTTCATACATGAGATCGGCATTGCCCTTCGAATTACAATTTATTTGTATTTTGAATCAAACAGATTAAATGACATGATAAGAAGAGGTTTAGGGGCCCAACATTTCTTCGAATTAAACTTATTTCGAATAAACTGGTTTCTAATTATCGAGATTTTACTGTATAATATATATTCTTCTTCTTCAATTCCCGGTTCCAGTGATCTGGGTTGGGGCGTGAATCAAGGACCTTCATCCGAGGCCTCGATTCACACACTATCATATTTGGGCTATTTGTACGACGGGTTCGCCACACCCTAAGGTTATCTCTATATATAAAGCACAAAGTTTGTCTGTCTGTCTGTCTGTCTGTCTGTTATGTACACAAATCTACACCGTTTCACCGATCTGAACCAAAATTTGTATACTTACCCTTTGGAACCCTGCGGGTAACCCCGTCAACATTAAATTTCGGACAGACCACCCCATGCCCTGCATTTAGGCCCTTTTGCACAAATCTACACCGTTTCACCGATCTGCACCAAAAGTTGTATATTTAACCTTTAGAACCCTGCGAGGAACACTGTCCACTTGAAATTTCGGACAGACCACCCCATTCCCTGCATTTAGGCCCTTTGGTCCAAATCCACACCGTTTCACCGATCTCCACCAAAATTTGTATATTTACCCTTTGGAACCCTGCGAGTACCACTGACCATTTAAAATTTCGGACAGACCACCCCATTCCCTGCATTTAGGCCCTTTAGTCCAAATCTACACCGTTTCACCGATCAGAACCAAAATTCGTATTCTTACCCTTTGGTGCCCTGCGAGTAACACTGTCCGCTTGAAATTGCGGACAGACCACTCCATTCCCTGCATTTAGGCCCTTAGGCCCAAATCTATACCGTTTCACCGATCTCAACCAAAATTTGTATATTTACCCTATGGAACACTGCGACTAACACTGTCTGCTTGAAATTTCGGACAGACCACGCCATTCCCTGCATTTAGGCCCTTTTTGCACAAATCTACACCGTTTCACCGATCTGAACCAAAATGTGTATACTTACCCTTTGGAACCCTGCGAGTAACACTGTCTGCTTGAAATTGCGGACAGACCACTCCATTCCCTGCATTTAGGCCCTTTGGCCCAAATCTACACCGTTCCACTGATCTCAACCAAAATTTGTATATTTACCCTTTGGAACACTGCGACTAACACTGTCTGCTTGAAATTGCAGAGAGGCTACTCCATCCCATGCATTTAGGCCCTTTGGCCCAAATCTACACCGTTTCACTGATCTGAACCAAACTTTGTATACTTACCCTTTGGAACCCTGCGAGTAACACTGTCCACTTAAAATTTCGGACAGACCACCCCATTCCCTGCATTTAGGCACTTTGGCACAAATCTACACCGTTTCACCGATCAGAACCAATATTCGTAAACTTACCCTTTGGTACCCAGCGAGTAACACTGTCTGCTTGAAATTGCGGACAGACCACTCCATTCCCTGCATTTAGGCCCTTTGTCCCAAATCGACACCGTTTCACCAATCTCAACCAAAATTTGTATATTTACCCTTTGGAACACTGCGACTAACACTGTCTGCTTGAAATTGCGGCGAGGCCACTCCATCCCTTGCATTTAGGCTGTTTGGCACAAATCTACACGGTTTCACCGATCTGACCCCAATTTTATATACTTACCCGTAGAACCCGACAAGTAACACTGTTCACTTTAAATTTCGGACAGACCACACTATTCCCTGCTTTTTGGCCCTTTGGCAGAAAACTACACCGTTTCACCGATCTCAACCAGATTTTACATAATTACCCTTTGGAACTCGACGAGTAACACTGTCCTCTCGAAATTTCGGACAGACCACTCCATACCACGCATTTAGAACCTTTGGCACAAATCTACATCGTTCACCGATCGAAAACAAAATGTGTATACTTACCCTTTGGAACCCGATGAGTAACACTGTCCACTTTAAAATTTGGACAGGCCACTCCATTCCCTGCATTTTGGCCCTTGGCACAAAACTACACCGTTTCACCGATCTCAACCAGATTTTACATAATTACCGTTTGGAACTCGACGAGTAACACTGTCCACTCGAAATTTCGAACAGACCACTCCATTTCCCGCATTAAGGCCCTTTGGTACAAATCTACATCGTTCACCGATCGAAAACAAAGTGTGTATACTTACCCTTTGGAACCCGATTCGTAACACTGTCCATTTGAAATTTCTGACATACCACTCCATTCCCTGCATGTAGCTCAGGAATTCCTCGGGGTTGCCAGCTTCCTAACTCACCAGTCATGAGCCCTTGAGGGTGTACCAGAAGTGGTGGGTCTACACACACCCTGCCTCTTTGAGGGCCTTGAGCAGAAGACAGGAGATATTATGAAAAAGAAAAGAAGGCAGACCCCTCGAAGAATGAGGGTATCAGGAAAGATGAGACAAAGCCAATTAAGGCGGGAAATTGAAAGACTCCCTAGCCCTCGGATACCCTAATACAGTCTGGGTCGGAAGAGAACAAGAGTTGACCAAGGGAGGCCGACAGGAAAGAGAACTGAAATGAGCCCGGCACCAGGAAGTAGAAGCGATGCCAGACTCAGCTGGGGTTCCGTGGTCGCCAACCCACGTCCCACAAGTTGTGGGACCCTGGGGGGGGGGGGTCAGTTGTGAGAATAGCTTGCTGATTCATCGTGAGGTGACTTGAGAGTACTTTCCAGAGCCCGCCGTGTTATCTCCTGCTGTCTATGCTGATGCCAGCACAGGGCCGTTGCGAAACAGTGAGTGATTCCCGGTCAATCTGTATAGGACGGGGAACCCCGAACGTGTGTCATCATATTTCGTCATCATCCGCGATCATCTCAGGTTTGTGCAGCTTGGACCTATATTCTTTGCCTTTGCCGAGCAGTACGCTCTTTCACTAGACGCATCCAGTACAGGCCTAAGCCAGAAAATAAGGTTGAGACATTGGAAGACATCGAAGCTAGACACCTGAATTACCTAGGCTATATCAGTTTTAAAATAACACCATGTTCGTTTAGTAGTCATTTTTTCATTACCTTATTATTATCATCATAAGTGCAAATGACCTAGATGTTACGCGCATCATACCAATAATCACCGCCGCATAAAGTCTTTCTCGACTGTGATTTTTAAAATATTTATTTTTGGTTGGTTGGTTCTTAAGTTTAGGGGCTGCGACAACGCGGTCATGTAGCCCCGTGTACTTTGGGTGTGTGTAGAATCTGTCTGATAACCGGTGTTAATTGTGATGACTGTATTAGTGTGTGTTATCTGTTTTTTAATTTAAGTACAAACTGCAACTTAGAATTCTTCAAATAGTTCGTACTTTTGCCGCCAAGCGCCACCGTCAACGACTACTAGGCCAAGTTCGGAACTTAGCTACTAGACGCCACTGCAGTCGGCTCTTGGCAACGGTCGTAGACATCTATGAGCGTTGTTTACCTATCCAATTTAGCTTCACACAGGTGTAATTAGTGGAAGGTTCAATAACATGCCATAAATCTGACATGGGACCGCCGGCTTTACTTCCCCTCCGAAGAAAGGCATACTGACTGATTTTTAACGCTCTTAAAATATCCGACGGCTTCGGCCGGGTTTGAACCCTCTATCTTGGGCATAGAAGCTCAGCATGCTACCAAATACGCCACCGAAGCCGCCATATAGTTATTTTTATTACAGTACATTGTGTACATTATACGTTGAAGTGTCAATTCAATACCGGTAGTAGTTTCCCTTATCATCCTCATCATAAGAGCAAATGACCTACAGTAGATGTTACGCCCATTACACCATTAATCACCACACACAATAAGTTTTCCTCGCCTGTGAATTTTGAAATATGTATTTCTATTACGGTAGTTTGTAAGTTTGACGTGTCAATTCAACAGTAGTTTTTATTATCATCCTTATCCAAAGGGCAAATGACCTAGATATTACTCCCTCATTGTCTTTGGGGGCAAATGACTTAGATTTTAAGTCCATTATATTTCTAAGGAGACCTTAAAACATTATCATCATTCCACCGGGCGAAGCCGGGTACTACTGCTAGTATATATTATTATATAATTATTATATATATTAGAATGGAGTTTGCAGTCCTTTCTTAAATATTTCTGAATATTTTTGTCCTTCATTGAGATAATCTGTCTTGAAGTGAAAGGTGTAAAAACTGAACACAGGAAAGGAAGGTAAATTTAAGCTCATGCAGCGCACTCCTGCACAGCAAAAACGTGTTGATGCGAGAGAGAAAAATCTGCGAGTGTCAGGATAGGTAGCAATCATGCGTGACCTCGAATGACCTGCATGAGCGCTGGCGCTGAGTTATGCTAAACTTGCACCAACCTTCAAACTTAGAAGGTTGACAATCGCAAAGCCACTCACGAAGCAGTCTCCCTTCATAGAGATTTGGCTATTGCTGCTGAAATCCACTTAGTGTTAAGCTGACAAAAAAGAAATATAAACACTACGAGTGCGTTGAAAAGTTGATATGTTAAATTTATCTGAATGTGTTGTTATACCTGAAGTCACTCGGTTCAGTTGTGATTATTACTGTGAAATACTGGAGCCACAAAAAGGACAAGTGATGTAAAATAAAATGTGCAAATGTGGTTTTCAACCTCTCAACTTTTTAGATATTAAATAAATTCATTCATGTTTGACATTGTGGGCTTTGGTAGTGTTTTGCTGAGTTTTTTTTGTCCTGTATATTTAAACCTTTTATGGATCTGATGATGCTTGCTTGACAAGCGAAACATTCATCCTTTTAACCCCCTCCTTTTGTAATCGGTGCGAATTTGTAATCCCATGTACTATTTTTCAGAATCTATCATATTTCTCAATAACAAGTATTGTACTCATTCATGGTGACCGACTGAAAAGTTAAAATATCAATTATATTATCATTTGTCGATGTCCTGTAACGCCACATGAAGTTAAAATATCAATTATATTATCATTTGTCGATGTCCTGTAATGCCACATGAAGTTAAAATATCAATTATATTAACCTTTGTCGATGTCCTGTAATGCCACATGCTGGTGAAAGCAAATAACGTTCATAAGTTTGATAATCAAGAATGCCAGGCATTGCACATATTGTTTGAAGGGCCTCCAATATTCTCACATGTAGTGTTATTGCCTCATGTTTTGCAGTCATGTACACCAAGGACTTACCGAAGCCTCACATTGATGTCTTAATGGGTTCAAATCTGGTTCATTTCATTCTTGTTGAACCTTTCACTTGTAGCAATTAAATTAGGGTACATATGATTCAAAGGCAAGGAAAGCCTTTCTACAGAAAAGGAATCTGTTGATATCGAATATAGATTTAGGTATTAAGAAGTCTTTTTGAAAGCCTTTGTCTGGAGCATGGCACTATGGAAGTGAAACTTGGACTATTGGTGCAGCAGAAAGAGGAGAATTGAAGCGTTTGAAATGTGGTGTTACAGGAGAATGATGATCAGATGGGTAGATAGGGTTACAAACGAAGATGGTATTAAGAAAAGAGGGAGAGGAGAGATGTTTCTGGTGACTGCTAATGAAGAGAAGAGATAGGTTGGTAGGACACATACTAAGACACCCAGGAATAGCAAGCTTAGTTATGGAAGGAAGGGTCGAGGACAAGAGCTGTAGGGGTAGACCAAGGTTAGAATATGTTAAATAGATTGCCTCGGATGTAGGGTGCGGTAGCTATGTAGGGATGAAACGATTAGCTCAGCTATGTAGGGATGAAACGATTAGCTCAGGACTGGGAGTCATGGAGTGCTGCATTAAACCAGTCAAAAGACTGAAGACTCAAACAACAACATGATTCCAATATCTCCAAAAGTACTTATATCCTTTTCTTTTGCTACACCCTATTGAATAGGTGTGATAACCACTACACTGTGAGACTACCCTGTGGCGCTTGTAAGTGGCTTGACCACTCCGCTGTGCAAAATTTCAGAAATGCTTAATGTGCCCTGGTATCCGGTGTTGGAACTTGTTATAGGGTCAAGTATTGGAAATAACTGGTAGTGTTATATGTATCAAATGGAGAAATCCTCATAAATATTTATGCTATCAATTCAATGTTCTTGCAAAATAGTAACTTAAGAGTTGTTTCTTGTATATACAGTCAACATTGACCTGTTGTAAATCTTTCTGAAGGCTATGGAAAACCAAAAACGAATGGATTGCATTCTTTGAATGTAGGATACTTTTTTGCAACAAACACTATTATAAATTTCTTTATTTACAATCCTAGTCTTATCGTAATAGCTAATGTTGCATTAAATTATCTAGAGAGCAGGGAAGATAGCATGCTGTGGATAATGGGGTATACTACAAAGGATCTTTCACGGATGTACAAGAGTTACCAGATGATGAGTGCAGTGTTCTAGCCTGTCATCTAGTGTTATATTTTAATTGAAAAACCAGAAAGACAAATATGTATTACTATGGCAATAAAAAAATTATCAAAGAATACAGTAGTGTTGTATTACAATAAGTTTGAGGATGGTGATTACGTAAAGGAATTTTGTTCTTGCAGAATAGCACACCTACCAAGAATAGTCTCAATAAGTCTTCTATCCAGAACAATAATAAGAATTCAGAAGATTTGTTAAATGACATCCTGGCGGGAAGTGGGACGACCACCACCAGTGGAACCCTGGATGGTGGCGATGATGATTTTAACCCGAGGGCAAGTGATATGCCAGCTCCACCTTCTGGCGAGTTTGGAGATTTTTCCACTACATTTGCAAAGCAAGTCTCCATTAGTAAAAACAGGTAAGATAATGCTATTTTTTGGTTGGTATTGCAATTAATTTTTAGTTACCGTATTAAAAACTATCATTGGATAGGAAAAGCAGGATACATATGTACAAAGGACAAACACAAAAAGCACAGTGGTGGAGGGAGAAATAGAAGGGAGAAACCAGGACAAGCTCTGCAGCTAGACACACTGTTGTTTTCAAACGTGTGCATTCACCCCATCAATCCAATCAATTGCTCTTCAGTAATATAACCTTTGATGAGCTTGTTTAGACCCTCCTAGTCTCATGGGTAGGAAGTCAACAAACATAAGTCATAATGAGACGTTCTTCAGTGAGATCTTCAGTATTGAAGCAGATGATTTAAGATCAGTTTCTGCTTTATTCAAGTTATTTGCCATTAGCAAATTGTATGATTAATCTTAAAAGCACCTGCTTCAGTAGAGAGTGAGTGAGAACATTTCTTTTATGAGCGCAACTAAATGAAATAATTTTCCAAAATTCATTGTTTTATCGACCATAATCGTGGATGCAAGAACAACTTACAGCCATTTTTTAAAATCAACACAACTAATCGATTGTTCCGCAAGCAATACAATCATTCGACAAGTCACAAATATTGCTTATTCGTTAGTACAACGTTGATTTTTTCATTGCTTGAGAGCGACGCTGAGGACGCATATCAAAGCGCAGGTCGATTTTTTTTAAAATGAAGAATCTCTTTTTAAGAAAAAAATTATAAATATTTCGAAGTTCAAATTTTATACACTGGATTGGCATCACCCTTCGAACGACAATTAAGCCGTATTTTGAGTTAAACAGATGAAATAACATAAAAAGATGTACCTTGAGTTGCGGGGACAGAACATTTCTTCGAACTAGATGAATTATCGAAGTTGTACTTACTTTACTGTGCTGTGCATTTTCCCCACGAGTATGGCAAATGTCGCGCCTTTTTAATAAGTCCGGCTATTTCTTGTTTCGTTTTTTTTTTGATAGGATTTATTCGGGTTAGCATAGGTTATCAGCCCAAGCACCCTATCCTGCTAGCAGGCTGCCCCTTTCCGCTTCCAGGCTTGCGGAAGTTTTCTGTAGGAGTTGTCTCAGCCTTTGTAGATCCCTCTACTGACTGCAAGGCAGCAGTTGTCAGCTGGTGGTACTTCTGCCTTTTCCACTTTTGGGATGTTATATCGATGACCCTCATCCGCCTTCCAAGCCGTTCTCCACTCAGTCTCTTCACCAGAGCCCCGTTAGCCGTCGCTTTTCAGGGTTCCTTTAGGGCCTTCACAGCTACCGTAACGGTCCTGGGACACACAAGGTTCCCACTGTACGTCACCCCTACCGGCAATCCCTACTTTGTGCCGTTGCCCATCTCCCACGACGTGGGCGAGGGGTTGGTCTTATTGGAGACATCAAAGTCGTAAGGTTTCCAGATAATGATCTATGCAAAGCATCTCTGAATCTGTATCTTCCTATTTGACATGTCCTGTTGTTGTGGGAGTGAGGATTCAAGGAGAAATAATTTCAACTCTGAGATTTGCTGATGACATCGCCATCTTGTGCCGACACGCCAGCGGATTTGAACGATTTTTTGAATGGTATGGACTCTGTCTTGAACAATTTCATGATGAAAATCAATAAATATAAAACAAAAATATTGGAGTGCAGCCGAAAGAAATCAGAAACCTCTATGGACATCAAATTGGCAGATGAAAAGCTAAAGGAAGTAGGAGACTTCTGTTACTTAGGAAGCAAAATAACCAGTGAGGGACGAAGCAAAGAGGATATAAAAGATAGGTTGACTCAGGCAAGGAAGGCATTTCTACAGGAAAGGAATCTGTTGACATCGAATATAGATTTAGGTATTAGGAAGTCATTTTTGAAAGCCTTTTTATGGAGGGTGTCACTACAGTAAACTCCCGATTTAACGTTTCTCGAAATAACGTTTGCCCGCAATTAACGTACATTTCCCTAGGTCCCGGCTATTATCCCATAAGACGCAATGTATATCAGGCTTCATTTTAACGTTTGTCGATTTTACGTTTAACCTCCATTTTAGGCTCGAAATCTTGGACCTCTGGAATAAAATCTGCGTCGATTTAACGTTGGTATTTTCTCCCTTCCTTCGTGAAAAGTATGACATCACTCCCTCTACGATTACGAAAGATAAACAAATCACTAACTTAAGCAGTGCGACAATTTGTTGTGAATGGGAACACACTTAAAAAAAATGTCTAGTTATTGCTGAACAACGGCGAGACAGTAGATACCCACGCGTTTCCTGCTCGAAGTCTTAAATGCTGAGGAAATGTATGAATGTGTACGCGTGTTCCAGCTGTACTTCCAAACATCCGCGAGAAGATGCTCTGTTATTGGCAAGTCACGCAGCAACCTTGAGAAGCTGACCAATCACTGCAGGCGTACCACAGGCGGGTTCGGGCGCATTTATTATCGTGAGTCGAGTTAAAGGAACAAGGAAGGAATAGTTAATGAAAAATATATAAGTCCCTTTCGCTGGCTTTTAAAAACTTAATCGAACAATAAATCCCCCATATTTTTCCAATTCTGAGTTATCGGAACGAAATGACAAAGCGATTTTTTAATGGCAAGCCGGACGTACATTTGGCAGTGTATCCTCCCGTAGTTGCGGTTAGCCTACGCGTGGACCAGCTTGCTTGATACTCAGCGCCCGTCAGAACGGTGTAGGCCTACTTCCAAACATCCGCGATAAGACGCTCTGTTATTGGGGAGTCACATAGCAACCTTGAGAAGCTGACCAATCACTGCAGGCGTACCGCAAGCGGGCTCGGGCGCATTTATTATCGAAGGAACAAGGAAGGAATAGTTAATGAAAAATATATAAATCCCTTTCGCTGGCTTTTAAAAACTTAATCGAACAATAAATCCCCCATATTTTTCCAATTCCGAGTTATCGGAACGAAATGACAAAGCGAATTTTTAACGGCAAGCCGGACGTACATTTGACAGTGTATCGTCCCGCAGATGCGGCCAGCCTACGCGTGGACCAGCTTGCTTGATACTCAGCGCCAGTCAGTACGGTGTAGGCCTACTGCCAAACATCCGCGAGAAGATGCTCTGCTATTGGCCGTCACGCAGCAACCTTGAGAAGCTGACCAATCACTACAGGCGTACCGCAAGCGGGCTCGGTCGCATTTATTATCGCGATTCCAGTTGAGGAACAATTAGGGACTATTTCATGAAAATTAAATCGATCCCTTTCGATGGCTTTTAAAAACGTAATCGAATAGAATATTCACCACATTTTTTTCTAATTCGGAGTTATCGGAACGAAATAACAAAGTGATTTTTTGACGGCAAGCTATCTCGTACGTTTGGCCGTGTATCGTCCCGCCGATGTGGCTAGCCTGCTGTATGCACTTCTAAGTTCCTCGATTCTATTGTTTGGGAGATTTGTGCGTAGTAAGACTTGTATATCCATATCATTTTTTAGCTTCTTATTTAAATCATTGCTCGATTCCTTAAGTCCTATTTATACCCATTAATTTAATACAAAAAAGGAACCTATTTCCTGGAATTGTGACGCATATTTACACACAGAATTACAACTTTCTCTTTTTGTTTGGTTGGTGTAGTTATAAGAGCATCCAGCTTAATTTTTAGCTTATAATTTAAATATTTTTCCAAATTATCTTTGTGTGTACCGTATTCGTTGTGTGCTGTAATGGTTTTGACTAGTGGAGAATTTCGTAGAAATGGCAGCAAAAAGGATTAAGCTCACTATTAGTGAAAACAAGACATTACTCGGCAAGTGGAGGCAAGCCCTAATGTTACAAGAGTAGAAATGGCAAAACGTTTGGGGATGGTGCCGTCATCTTTGAGCACCATTATGTCGTCAAAGGAGAAGATTATGGCAACAGTGTGCTTCTCGAAGCCAAATAAAAGAAAAAGAAAGAATATAAAGGCCGGCAAGCATGAAGAATTGGAGAAAATCCTCATTAAATGGTTTCAACAGTTGAGGTCAAAAAATGTTCCGATAGATGGGCCGATTCTAAGGGAGAAGGCTGGTGTAATTGCTTTGAGGCTAGGCATTGATGACTTTGTTTGTTCTAATGGCTGGCTTCATCGCTTCAAACAAAGGCATGGCATTAGTTTCAAGACAATTAGTGGGGAAAGCAAAAGCGTTGATGAAGAAACAGTAGGGTTATGGAAAGAAGAAAATCTTCCAAAGCTTTTGGAAGGCTATGGCATGAAGAACATCTTCAATGCTGATGAGACAGCTCTATTTTATAATCTGTTGCCTGATCGAACCTTCCATGTGAAAGGCAATTCTTGTCATGGTGGTAAGAAGAGTAAGGAGAGGCTATCAGTGCTGCTTTGTGTCAATGCAGATGGAAGCGAGAAATTGAAGCCCCTCGTAATAGGAAAATTTGCCAAGCCACGCTGCTTTAAGGGCATTAATTCATTGCCATGCACCTATACCAGCAACACCAATGCCTGGATGACGTGTGCTATTTTCACTAACTTTCTCCAGCAGCTGGATGTAAAAATGAAATCAGCCAACAGGAAAATCCTTCTTTTTATTGACCGATGTCCCAGTCATCCTCCAGATACAAAATTTTTGGCAAACATTAAAGTTGTGTTCCTGCCAGTCAATTGCACCAGCAGGCCACAACCCCTGGATCTTGGGGTAATTTACTCCATGAAAAGGAAGTACAGGAAGTCTCTGGTCCACAAAGCGATTGCAGCAATCGATAGAAATGCCGAGTTGAAGATTAATGTTCTACAGGCCATTCACCTCCTCTGTGCTGCCTGGAATGCAGTTACTCCTCAAACTGTAGCCAACTGCTTCAGGAAAGCTGGATTTTCTCCAAAAACACAAACGCTTGAAGAAGAGAATGAAGATGAGGTATGTGGCGAGGAATGGAATCTACTTGTTCACGATGAGCCGATAGTGTTTAAAGATTTCATTCAATGCGATGAGGATGTAGCAACAGCAGGAACACAGTCTGTGGAGAATTTATGCGATGCTGCTGCAGAGAAGGAAGCAGAAGATGTTGGCGAAGAAGATGAGGAACTACCACCTCCCACACCATCTTTTGGTGAAGCTGTTGCTTCCTTTGAAGTTGTGAAGCAGTACATGTCATCATTCAACTTGGATGACACAAATCTGTTGAGACTGGGGCAAATGGAGAGAGATCTTCTTTTTCTAGAAAGAACATGCAAAAGCAAGCAGACTACAATAAAGGATTACTTCAAAACTTAACTGGTAAGGTTTTGAAAATAAAATTCTGTATTTTTATGGTGTTTTCAACTACAGTATTAGAATACAAGCATTATAGGCCTTAATGTCTAATTAAATCCTCCTTACATCCTTCCAGATTGGTGTGGTCCTTACTGCCAAGAGCTGAGGCAACAACATATGAAGACTGACTTCTCTTAGTGATTTAGCCTATGTTATGTTTCGTTTTTTTCTTCGCGTTAATGTACAATTTTATTTTTAATGGATTATAGTTTAATATTTAATGGCCTAGAAGTTGCATTATGAGGCAGTCTGATTTTTTGGTAAAAATATAATGTACAGTACCACAGTAGAAGATAGTGATTATGTTTTGAAAACTTTTTATTTAACAGTGATGTAACATACTTTGTATTAAGAGTAATTTGTATATATAATAGCCAATATAGTTGTCGAAAATGTTTAATTCATCATAAAAGGGCATTACATTGCTTTATTCACAAAACCCCCATTTAAAGTTAACCTCGGTTTAAGGCTCAAATCTGGAGGTCCCAGGGCGAATGTTAAATGGGGGTTTCACTGTATATGGAAGTGAAACTTGGACTATTGGTGCAACAGAAAAGAGGAGAATTGAAGCGTTTGCAATGTGGTGTTGCAGGAGAATGATGAATATCAGATGGGTAGGTAACAAATGAAGAGGTATTAAGACGAGTGGGAGAGGAGAGATGTTTCTGGCGACTGCTAATGAAGAGAAGAGATAGGTTGGTAGGAGACATATTAAGACACCCAGGAATAGCAAGCTTAGTTATGGAAGGAAGGGTCGAGGACAAGAACTGTAGGGGTAGACCAAGGTTAGAATATGTTAAACAGATTACCTCGGATATAGGGTGTGGTAGCTATGTAGAGATGAAACGATTAGCTCAGGACAGGGAGGCATGGATGGCTGCATCAAACTAGTCAAAAGACTGAAGACTCAAACATCTTCATCATCAGGGTGCTCAAATGTTTTGACATCCCTAAATCCACTTCCTTGAGCATCCGTGGAATCATGTATGCTGTTATCGTCTTCTTCAGAATCACTGCTATTAATTTCACCGTCTTGCACATCAATAAAATCTCTCATCTTCCAATAAACTACTTATTCTCTCAAGATTTCCTGCAATGTTTCCATTTTGGTCAGCCATATATGTTTACAATGACCACATGGCGCATGCATCCTCAACGAGTAAATACTACAGAAATACGTATCCTATTAGAGTACCAACTTAACTAAACGCATTCATGAAACTTCCTCGACGCCGTCTGCTTCTAAGAATTGCGAAAAGATGTCTCTATATGTCTGAAAACACGCTCGTAGTCAGTCGATTTTTTTCGGCTCTGGCAATACAAAGCAGACGGAAGAGTCGAAAAAAAATAGACTCTTGGCACTTGTAGGGTTAATGAGCAGCGACTCAATACATTCACGATTGTGGATGGGCAAATTCTTGAAACTTGTGTATCAGTAACCTACGATACAATAGTACAATTAACGGAACATTTAGAAAGGAGTACCATATACAAGACCTTGCTAGCATTACTTACAAAAATATCACACTAATTATAGCACACAGCAGTCATCTTGGAATCATGGAATGTTTAGTAATAAGTACAGTATTAAGTATAATTAGTATTAAAGTAGAACCGTAAATGGGCTTTATATGCCCAAAGCGTACTATTAAAATTTAAAAATCAATAACTGGAGATCCAATTGCGCAAATAGCAGGAAACTTTGTAAGAGAGGAGTATCATATAAGAAACCTTGGTATCATTAGTCATAACTAGGAACCTGAAAATTTAGCATCTATTTTCCTTTAAATTAGCATTTATTTTTTCCCTTTTTAGCATCTATTTTTGGAAAGTTAGCATCTATTTTTTTCTGGATTCTTACCGACTATATGACTTCATTGGTGACACATTTGTTTTGACTTAACATTTTAGGCCTACAGAAAATTGAAAGTATTGTAAATAAGTCTGACTTGCACTCTTTCAAGTTACATCTACTGTCTGCAAAGACTGTATGGTAGTGCAATAAAACACTCACTGTCTACATTGTTTCTTACATTAAACTAAGTACGGCACGTTGCAATAGCTGACTGTGGCGTGGATGCTACAAGCATGCTGAATGCTAGCACTGTGTGGCTGTGAGGGGAGTTACTAGGGCGGACAGAGTACTGTTGCAGAGTCGGAACAGTAAAAGCCATGATTGGCGTACTGCCGTGCTCTTTCATGAGCAGTTACAACAGTACGTCCCATTTCTAGAATAAAACTTTGACCCTTAAAGTGCTTGAAGGTTGCAAAAAAATAAGGTTACTATTCAAACGGCAAGCCGAAAAATTTTCCGTTTAGCGAAGTCCACGTGTTTGACAAACCACCAGTCGCCACGATGCACCAAGTACACAAACTAGTTTCGTTCGTCAGCTGTCTGAATAAGTTATAGATAGTTGAAAGTTCGTATCGATACAGAAATCAATTGTTATATCGACCAATATGCGTAGCACACTACGAGTCCGAGATGAGGTATCGCTAGCGAGCGATTAGGCCACCTACTAAACATTTTCTTTTGTTTAATAAACAAATTCGCAAATAAATTAGCAGATTTAAAGTAATTTCGCTATAAAATCGCACTTATTCGGCTTTTGGCATTTTGGGTCACAATTCGCATTTTGTCGCACTTTGATTTACGCTTTTTTTTTTTTTTTTTTCATATTAAAATTATCTTAGGCTTGGATTCTGTACGAAATTTAAAAATTCGCATTTATCGCAAATGCGATTTTTTCAGGTCCCTAGTCATAACACTATCAAACTGCATATAGCACGCAGCCTCCATGTTGAATATATGACATTAATATCGATAGTCCACTATTTATTACAGTTGCAATGACAAATGTAGCAAGTATGTAGTGCCACATGAGAGGCTTTCTCTGCAGAAGGTACAGGATCCACGATACCATATGTTCCAAGTTGGTGGATGGACGTACTATTCTAATCTGAGATCAATTCCTCTGGATGCAAGAGTGGAATTACAGCGAAACTTAGTAAATGAGGTGTCTTATACAGGCTACATCTCTTAACTCAATTACTGCTTGATAAGAACAAGAGTTATAACGATATCCACACAAGAGAAAGTAGGCTTTACGTTCTTTACTGAACACCTTGTTTTGTAGTAATACACACTGCAAATACATTTTCTGGTATTTGTATATTTTGTTATCATTGATTCATATCTGCCATGAAGCAGGCTTGGTTGCACCAGAGGGTGTTGTGAGGCATAAACTGTACAAACCATGTGAACTACTTTGTCTCCCTTACAACTATTGATGTTTGACGAGAAGAAATAATTCAAATGTTCCCTAAGTGAGAGCTGGTTACAGAATGTTTCCACAATTGATACATTCGAAATACTATGTTTCACTTAGTTATAGTTATTGTTGTTTTAAGGGGCGGAACTACGAGGTCATCTGCCCCTATGTTTCACTTATGGGGAGTTCCAATGGCCTATCTTCTTAATGTTAATTTATAACAACTTCATGTTCCTTTTTCATAGAAACTACTGGGTAGATTTAGATGAAATTTTATTTCCATACTTAGTGATCATTTCTTAGTACTTTAACACGGGCGTTCGATGTTTCTACTATTGTGACCATAATAATATTTTGTAAAATTTAATCTCGAATTTTTGGTTAAAAAAAAAAAGATAAATATATCAATTTTTTTTCGAAATGTATTTCAGCTAGAAAATAAATCCCGTGTTAAAATCTCTTGTACAAGCAGAGCTAAAGATGGTAAAAATTTGAGACTTCTGTGATAAGTGACAACTAAAGAAAATGAACATTTGTGTGCAAAACAACAAGATCTGAGAAAATGCCATTTAAAGTTTAGTACCAGGAGTAGTACCTCTTCTGGTATAGCTAGTGTATCCCTGGACCATATGTGGGGCTATCTGGATCCTTCTCTTCTTCAAACTATCTGGATCCTCTTAAATAGTTTGGGAGATATTGTGAAAAGGTAGAATATACTGTATGGACGCCATGTTGGTTTTCTGCTAACCATGTTCATGAAAGTCCCATAAGTAATCTTAAGCTTTAGCCTCTATCAACATACAACATTTCAGTATGATTGCTGTAATAGATTCGTAAATATTGAGAACCGTCTACACATTTTGGATGGTCGCTATGATGGATTGTTCTATATGTATGGCCGTAGAGTTATGCACCATTAGATGAAGATTATTGCGCAAGTTTCAAGCTTTCATTTCGATTGCATGATTATGACACATCTATCTTCAGTTTATAAATACAATTGAATTAAATTGGATGCCAGTAGATTGAATACTGTGTTTTATAAACATTTACCGTCCCAAGTTTCACTGCGCTGGGATTATAAAAGCGCGCGGAAATTCCATTTAAATATGTTAAATTCGTTTGGCCGCCATGTTGGTTTTGTACTTAACAGGTTTTATAAAACACATACGTGAACTTCTAGTAATACTCTTTATCACCGTACAAATTTTCAGGGTGATATCTGTTACTGTTGCGAAGATAAAGAATGCTAGCAAAATATTTTGAGCGGCCGCCATATTGGATTGGTGAAAAGTATTAAAATAATTAGAATCAATAGTATCCTATTACAATATAACCAACTCCAGAAAAAACAAAGCTCTCAGTACAAGATAATTTTCCTTTATATAAAACAAAATTCATAGAGAAGACTTGTATGTTCTAATTTTCAGTGTTTTCTAATGTGCACTGCATTGTTTAAATAAATATTACACATGTTTTGCAAATAACATATGTTAAGTATTATACATCATTTTAAACATCAAAGTGCCAGCTTTCACATCATATAAAAATCTGAAAATTGATATTTTTTCATATTTTATCCATTGGAACTCCCCTTAAAGGCCATTAATATAATAAGACTCTCAATACAACCTGATATAAAGCTAATTCATCATCATCATCTTCTTGAGCAGTTTCCGACCAAGGGACAGATGGACAAAAGGAGTTAAGAAGAGTGTGCGGGGAGGAGGAGTGTGCTGGGACACATTGAAAGACGAGAGATGGTGGATGGACAGGAAACGATGGAGTGGCTTATGTTCCAAGCAGACCCGATATAAAGCTAATTGCAGTCCCTAAATTTAAATAATACATGTGTGGTTTGTTAATGAGCTTACGTTTTCTGTTTACAGTGAAATCTCAGATGAGTTTGCCGATTTCAGTTCTGCTTTTGTTGAGGCTCCTCCAAGCAACAATCAGCAACTGTTCAATTCCATGCCTCCTGTGGTGTCTAATGATAAAATGATCACCAGCAATGGAAATATAGGAGGTAAGAGCTCTCTCTTTTGACACGAAACTGAGAAGAGGTGGGAAAACATAGTTACATGGAAAACTAGATTGGCACCAGATACAGCAATGTTTGAGCTACTTTTGAACATAATCACCACAAGTATTGAGACTCCTGTCATATTGTGGGATCAACTTTTGTATTCCTGTGTATTCATCCCTTTCGATTATCCGTATGAGTGGACCTTCCGGCTATAACCCATTCTGTTCTGGGGCCATATATGTCATAGCCTGTGGTAAAATATGTTTAAGCATGATATTGGTATATACTCTAATGTGTAGGGGGGGCATGACGGTTCGGTGGCCAAGCTGCTTGCTTCTCATCTAGGCTGATGAGGTTTCATTCCCGGCCAATGCATGTGAAATTTTCGAAGGGAAATGTCATGTCCTGTGGTTCAAATTCTACGTTAAAAGGAGGTCCCATGGATCATTATTGCGAGATTAACAGTCATGTAAAACTACAAGCTTCCTTCTTTACTCTGAAGGGTGCACATTCCAGAGCGATTCCCCAGTAAAAGTCTGGTGACTCCTTTGATTCTCTTCCTTTGTATAAAATCTTGACTATACTGTAGGTCGTTGTCGACATGACGCACTAGTATCAATAATACTCTGAGAATGAATGGCAGCCATTATGTAGGCTACCTAGATCATACATGGAGATCGTTGTGTTGCTTATGTAGCTACCCTATAAAATGAATATAATGTGCAATATTTGGATGCTCTTTGGGATCTAGATGAGATCAATGGTTCCCATGCTTTGCAGATCTCAAAGGGCAGCAACTAACAAGAGAGTGTGTCGAGCAATACGGGAAATATACGGGAATTTTAGTGACCGGGGGGAAAAATGCGGGAAATATACGGGAAATTTTCATTTGATAGGGGAAATCTCGTCTCATAATGCCAGACTTCTTAACCTCCGACCACTAAGTAGAGTCCTGCCGCTCGGCCTTATATTTCGCCTCCAGACCGCGTTGCCATCCTCATTTTGCGCAACCACTAGAGCGCTGCGCGGGATGATAACCCAGCCAACGTCGAATGCATGCATTGCCTGGCCAACCGCTACCTCTCCGCACGGGGCTGCACGAGCCGCGCGAGCCGCGCTCATTGCTGACAATGACGGACAGGGATCGGTCCACATTGTTGTTCACAGACGAGACCAGTTGTTTTTTGAACTGTGCACAGCAGTTCATCTCACAGTATACAGGTAATAATAATAATATTGTATGGCCTCGGGTGCCGTGTGCAAGCTTTGTTATTTGACACCCAGAGGGTAGCTTGCATGTCGAATTTCGTGGTCCCTTGAAGCATTATGAAAGTCAAGGAGGTTAGATGTTAGATATCTAAGTTCCTTGAACACTATAGCGCTTTCTAGTAGAGAAATGAGGAACTTTGTGTTGGCGGAAACTCCAGAGATTAATTTTGCCATTAGTATACAGGTGAGTCAATATTATCATAGATAGGATATCATAGCTCCGGTGTGTATTTTATTTATTCAACTAAGTACCATATTTCTCTGTTTGAATGTCCTCGGCGTTGACTCGGGATCCACTTTTAAAATATATTACGTATAATTGTACAGAAATAATGTCTGAAGTGTAGCGCTGTGTATTATACGAATCAGTTGATTTACAACAACTCTGAAAACTTGGCAACACAGCTCAGCTGTTCCAAGCTCCCGACATATCCATCGCGTTCTTTCCTTCGAAATACAGGGTGTAGGTGAGAAGCATGCTCAGAATTTTTGCTTTGTGGCAGTTAGACGTAGGGCCTTGTTATGTGGCGACCGTGGGTTGCATAGAGGAAAAGCGGGGTAAAGTGACAGGATGGCTGTCAGTACCAAATGCGCGGGGTTAGCAATACTGTATTTGTCCCATAATTTACGCATGTAATAGCGGACACACCTCCAATTTTACTATACAAGTCGTGGTCTAAAAAGGGATAGTGGGTGGGTAAAATCTATTACCACATGACCCCCAAAATTATTATTCATTATTACAAAGGGTATTTTGACTATTTTCAGTAGTGTAGAAATCATTGAAATCACAGGTTTTGTGTGTGTTTAAATCCTTTGCTCTTGACTGAATACTTGTGTAATATTGATATACCGCTGGTAGCAGGTAGGGACCCTCTTCGGAGGTAGCCCTACCCAGGGAGTGGCGCCCCTGCCTATGTGAGTCCCAGAGCGCACTGGCCCGGTGTGTATCATCTGGTAAGGGTCCCAGCTCAGGGTTACGAGTGAAGACCTCAACGGCAGTGAAGGCGGAGAAGATGAACTTCGGTACGGCGGAGCTGGCGGATGGGGCACATGTGTTTAGGCCCAACGGCAAAGCGGGCGGAAGAAGAATCCATTACTTTTATGGTTCCCAACGGTCGTGAAGGCGGAAGAGGCCATGCCAGACGAATTAACTGTGAAGGCGCACCTCAGTAATATTTTGAGTCTGCGGCAGTTTGTTGCAGTCTCTGTGTCTGGTCTTGCATGTCTCATTTCATATGTGCCGCAGGACACGACTCCGAGATCATAGTGAGTGGGTCACTTCCTGGCAAGTTGTGATCCACCCTAAACAAATACACGCCAGTGGCAATTCTTCCATCAGTCACTTATTTTCTAAAGTCCAACGGCGATGGGATATGGATGGTGGGGGCAGGTATGGGTGTAACTGGAAGACCCTAGTTCGGACCTGCACGTTGGCAGCAGATGTGTGATGGTCGTCTTCCTGGAACTCTGTGGCTACTCAGGAGTTCGGTCCTGCATCTGTGTTTGAGCAGGCCTGTTTAGGATTACCGCTGCTCACCCCACATGGGGAAGGCCCTAGAAAAGGTGGGCTAAACATCGGAAGTCACATCTACTGTCGGCTCTGCGGCCGCACCCAGCAGGTCACCCCTGTTGCGGTCGAAAAACAAAAACTACCAAGTCAATAAGGACACATAATTTTATCATTGGAACATGGAACGTCAGAACTTTGCTTGACTTAAAAGATAACGACAGGCCTGAAAGAAGAACGGCTCTTATTACTCATGAATTATCCAGACTCAACATTGACATCGCTGCTCTCAGTGAAACCAGGTTGTCCACTGAAGGAAAAATTCCTGAGTTTGGATCAGGTTATACCATCTTCTGGGAGGGAAAGGAGGAGGGAGAACATCGTATTCATGGTGTAGGATTCGCTGTAAAGACCAAGCTAGTTAATGATTTCCAAATTACTTCCACTGTAATCAGCGAAAGACTTATGACTCTCCGCATTCCACTCTCTGGAGGTTCATTCATGACTCTCATATCTGCCTGTGCTCCAACTTTGAAGGCCGATAATGAAGTTAAGGGCCAGTTCTATGACCAGCTTGGCACAATCATCTCCAAGGTACTATCTACAGATAAGCTCTTACTCCTTGGTGATTTCAATGCAAGAGTTGGGAAAGATAACCGGCTGTGGCAAAATGTGATTGGTAAACAAGGTCTTGGAACCTGTAATCCCAATGGACTTCTTCTTCTTGGTCTTTGTGCAGAACATGAACTCTTCATCACCAACACTCAATTCCGATTACCTGACCGCTTCAAGACCACGTGGATGCATCCACGTTCTAAGCATTGGCACATCCTTGATTACGTCATTACCCGACAGTGTGATAAGAAGGACATACTTATTACCAAAACAGCAAGGAATATTGACGATTGTTGGACTGATCACAAACTTCTCATCTGTAAACTCAGGATATCCATCTGCCCAAAACCACCAAGGCGTTTCCAAACCCCATCCAGAGGAAAGTTTAACACCTCCAAACTTCCACAAACTTTGAGAATATGATCAATGCCCAGCTATCAGATCATCCAGTTAAAACAAGTGACATTCGAGATGAATGGACCAATCTGAGGGAGATGATCACTAAGTCAGCTGAAGAAACCATTGGTTTGGTAAAGCAGAAAAGTCAAGACTGGTTTGATGACAACAACGAAGAAATTTTGCGTCTCATCAACATCAAAAGGGAAGCCTCAAATACGAAGAAAGCTCTGTATTTAGAACTCAAGAGTAAGTGTCAGACACAAATAAGAGAGATAAAGAATACTTAGTGGCAGCGGAAAGCTTAGGAACTTCAGAGGCTATCTGATACTCGTAATCTGAGGAACTTCTATGCAGGGATTAAAGAGATATATGGCCCACTTTGTTCTTCTTCAGGTACACTAAAAAGTGCTGACAACTCTGCCACTCTTACTGACAGCGATGATATCTTAGAGCGTTGGAAGGAACATTTCTCCATCCTTCTAAATCGTCCTTCAACAGCTGCTGAAGACTTCCTTCGTGATGTGCCGAAATATCCTGAACAACCATGGATGGCTGTACCTCCTTCTTACACGGAATTCAGTGTAGCTCTCAGTCAAATGAAACCAAGAAAGGCACCTGGCCCAGATAACATTCCACTGGAATTAATTCAAGCTGGAGGTCAGTCCCTCAAAACGTGGATTTTCACTCTTATTCTCAAAATTTGGGAATTAGGAGAAGTACCTGGTGACCTAAAGAACGCCACTATCATCACAATCTTCAAGAAAGGTGATCGTAGTGTTTGTGGCAACTATCGCGGTATATCGCTACTATCTACTGTGGGTAAAATTCTCGCCAGAATTTTACTTAACCGCCTTCAGGTTATCTCAGAAAAGATCCTCCCCGAGTCCCAGTGTGGATTTCGATCTTCCAGAAGCACAAACTGACTTGATTTTCTGCGTAAGACAACTACAAGAAAAATGTAGTGAGCAACAGAATCCACTCTTCTTAGTCTTTTATGATCTGGAAAAGGCCTTGGACTCAGTTCCAAGATCTGCTATGTGGGCGGTGCTACAACGCTTTGGCTGTTCTCGACGCTTTGTCGATCTAATCCAAGCTCTCCATGATGGCATGACCGGTCAGGTTTGTCAGCAAAATAAGATCTCTGACGAATTTCCTATCACTCATGGACTGAAACAAGGCTGCGTACTTGCTCCAACACTGTTTGCATTGTATTTGGCTGCAATGCTCTATAAATCGCCCACAAAAATCCCAGGTGTAGATGTCAGGTACCGATTTGATGGAGGGCTCTTCAACCTAGCTCGATTTCGCTCCAAGAAGCTAACTCAGGTTACGAAGATAAGCAATATGTTGTATGCAGATGATGCGGCATCGCCTACACTCACGCCGGTGGAGTTGCAACAGACTGAAAATTGCTACAAGAATGCATGTGAACGTTTTGGTCTCACCATTAATGTTCAGAAGACCAAGGTTCTGGCACAACCCTCACCAGGCACTTCCCTTCCGCACTTCAACATTTCTATCTCAGATACTCCATTGGAGCAGGTAGACCTCTTCTCGTATCTGGGCAGTCTGCTATCTGTACACGGCAATTGTGGGCAGGATGTTGAGAAGAGAATCGGTGCTGCCCATGCGGCATTTGGGCGACTATCGCACCGGGTCTTCTTGAATAAAGATCTGACCGTGAAGACGAAGCTCATGGTGTACCAAGCTGTTGTCATCTCAACATTGTTGTATGGCTGTGAAACCTGGACCCTATCGACATGACTTCCGAAAGCTTGAGCGCTTCCATCAACAGAAACTTCGATCCATCCTTAAGATAAAGTGGGAAGACCACATCACCAATCTTCATGTTCTTGAGAAAGCGCTTGCTAATAGTATAGAATCATTCACCATTGGTCATCAACTTAGATGGATTGGACATGTCCATCGGATGGATGATACGAGACTACCACGCCAGGTTCTGTATGGTGAATTCACCTCCAGCACCAGACCTCATGGAGGCCCTAAGAGACGTTACAAGGACCAATTTAAGCAGAATATGAAGTTGACAGGACTCAATCCACAAACCTGGGACCAGTTTGTTAAAGACCGTTCAACTTGGCGCCAGACCATCCCGGCTGCTGTCAAAATGTTTGAAGAAGAACGTCGTAGAATTGTTAAGGCCAAGCAACAAGCACGAAAGCTCCGTGCAGCACAGCCACGCCCTCCACCAACAGTTCCGTGTGATCTGTGTGGACGTTTGTTTCATGCACGCATTGGGCTGTTCAGTCACCGCAAACATGCCCACAGACCTCAACCTTAGATTATTTTAGACTGTTTTGGAAGAAGATGTATACTCTGAAACGAGTTAAAGACAACGACGATTAATATACCAGTAAACTTCTTGTTGTGTTCTAATCGTAGGCCATGGGTTTAAAAGACACTTGACGATCAACGGTCGCAATGCCTCCGGTGCTGTCAAAGTCAAAAACATAAACATTACACAGTTGGGCGAGAGAAATAATATCTAACTAGCGGACCCGTGCGAGAACTCTCACATAATGGGTTGTGTGCGCCCCATGTGTAGAGACTACTCGCCCAGCTCTAGTGCTATGCGGGCTTTACGTGACACAGTTCTGCCAGGGGCTATCGTCTTGTTTGTTTGTTTATTATTATTTATTATTCGAGTCAGAAGCACTCCAACATACACAAGAGGGATGATACACAATATTACAAAGGAATAATACAATAATATATACAACAATGTCTCGAATTAAATTTTCTTCGCCCAGAAACGGGCCACTGTCACACCCCTTTCATCACCTTCCATTAACTCCTGCGTTGTGCAAGAGCACGGGCACAGTTCACAGGAACACAGGTGTACCATGGTCTGTCTCTGCCCACACTCACAGAGTTCCGATTCCTGTAGGTATCCCCATTTGTGGAGATCAACTTTGCATCTCCCAACACGACTCTGAAGTCTGTTGAGTGACCGCCAAGTTTCCCAGTTGTTGTGGTCTGCTGGAAGCCTTTCCTTGGCCTTCATCCAATCTGGTGGTATGGTGGATTGCCATAGCTGTATCCTGGCTACCTCGGGTTTTGTAATAGGCATCGATGTTGTTTGTAGAAAACTTTTCCTTGATTTTAGCCGCCTTCTTGGAGCCTGGTGACCAAAGAGAGGGTGAGCATGGTCCTCTGCGGACTTTTCTCATTCCGTTTGTTCTATGACTTCACGGCGTACCTCAGGAGGGGCTATTCCTGCCAAGGAGTGTAGTTTGTGGCCAGGTGTAGGTTTCAGGCGACCAGTAATTATTCTGCAGGACTCATTGAGGGCAACATCAACCTGTTTTACATGAGCTGAATGATACCATACAGGGCTATCATACTGAGCAGCTGAATAACACAGAGCTAATGCAGACGTACGTAGTGTTTCGGCATGGGCGCCCCAGTCGGCCCCTATCAACTTACGAAGTATGTTATTTCGTGTAGACACTTTTTGTTCGACGTTCATACAATGTTTCTTGTAAGATAGGGTGCGATCCAAAGTTACCCCTAGGTATTTTGGGGTAAAACAATGTTCCAGGCGAGCTCCTCCCCAGCTAATATTGAGTTTCCTTGCTGCTTCCCTGTTTCTGAGGTGGAAAGCACATACCTGTATCTTGGATGGATTAGGTTTGAGTTGATTTCTCTTGTAGTAAAGTGAAAGGTCCTCCAGTGCATCAGAGAGTATCTGCTCCACTTCTTCAGACTTTTCACTTTGTGCTGTCAGACAGAGGTCATCTGCATAGATAAATCTCTTGGTATGCAGAGATATAGGCTGATCATTAGTGTACATATTAAACAGAAAAGGCGATAGAACACTGCCCTGTGATAGACCATTTCGTTGCGTTTTCCAGCGACTTCGGGTTCCTTGGAACTCAACAAAAAAAACTTCTGTTTTGTAGAAGACAAGCAACAATTTCTGTGAGTCCAAAATCTTTGGTAATCTGCTTTAGTTTACCAAGCAGGACGTGATGTTGAATAGTATCGTAGGCAGCCGTTAGATCCACCAAAACTGCACCAGTTAACTTCCTGTTCTCGAAACCATCTTCTAAGTGCTGTGTTAGGCTCAATATCTGTGAAGTACAGCACTTTCCTGGTCTGAAGCCTGCTTGTTCTAGGATCATAAGTGGATCAAGTTTTGGAGATAGTCTGTTAGGGAGTATTCTCTCAAACACTTTGTATGAATGGCACAACAGCGAGACTGGTCTGTAGTTCTTAGGATCAAATGGATCTTTGCCAGGTTTCAGGATGGCTATGACTTTTGCTTTCCGCCATATTTTTGGAATTTGTTTGTGGCAAACCATTTTGTTGAAAAGTTGTAGAAGCCACTCCTTTGTGTTTTGACCAAAATTTTGTATTTGCTCTATGCGGATGTCATCAAGACCAGCAGCTTTACCACTCTGTTTATTTGTTGAAAAGCACTTTATAAACAAATATATTTCCGTTGACTTTTCAAGAAATGCACGATTGTATCGCCTTGTTCCGGGCTCCTATACTGTTACGGTATAGCCCTACACAGCAGTCATTGCCGCGACGCAGTTACTCACTTTAGTTCCTTCACACCTCCTCTGGCACATGTCACACGTCCTGACTCCCCGAGTCCCGATGTAGCAACATGTTCATTCTCTGCTTGGACTTGGCCGTGATAACATAATGCTGCGCACTGTAGATAAGAGCTCCTCTCACTCGCCTCGTCTTCGTGCAACGACTTGACAGCATTACATTGGTTCCTGAACTTAGCAGCAGCTAATAACTAGGAATGTTTGCTCTACTTACCTTGGTTTATTCAGATGCTCTTTCTAGCCTAGTTGAAATCGCAGGTTTTGTGTGTGTTTAAATCCTTTGCTCTCGACTGAATATGTGTGTAATATTGATATACCAGTAAACTTCTTGTTGTGTTCTAATCGAAGGCCACGGGTTTGAAAGACACTGACGATCCGTCGCAATGCCTCCGGTGCTGTCCAAGTTAAAAACATAAACATTCCACAGTCAGGCGAGAGAAATAATATCTAACTAGCGGACCCGTGCGGGAACTCTCGCACAATGGGTTGTGTGCGCCCCTTGTGTACAGACTATCCGCCCAGCTCTAGTGCTATGCGGGCTTTACGTGACACAGTTCTGCCAGGGGCTATCGTCTTGTTTATTTGTTTAATAGCACTTTATAAACAAATATATTCCGTTGATTTTTCAAGAAATGAACTTTTTTTCCGTACTATTGAGATGATTTGGAAGATTTTGGTACAAACCACACCTTCTAACTCCCTCTGGTTTAGGAGCTTGAGTTTTGTGAAACATACACCTTAGCATATTATATAATAAGATGTGCACAATTTCATGAAACAAAAAGCAGAAAGGGGCATTGATATCCCTATAAATAAATTTGTTAAACGGGCAGCAGTGGCTGCTGGAGTTCCTGAGCGTACAATTAGGGCGATAGTAAGTGGAAGAAAGGTTTTAGAGTCGATGGAAGGCCTCTCTACATCTTTATCTACACCTAATAAAGCAAGACCGCGAGCAGCCACCAAATCTTCAGCGGATAATCTTAATCAAGAAGTAATACGACGATGTATATATGATTTTTGCTTTCCATGAAATGAAAATTGACATGCTTCGACTGTTACTTTCTAAGTTACAACGAGACATTAATTTTTCAGGCAGTAAAGAGATTTTACAACGTCTTTTGCGTAAAATGGGATTCAAGTGGAGGAAAATACTGAATAACAGAACAGTTTTGACTGAGAGGCAGGACATTTGCCTGCAAAGAACGAAAATCATTCAAATCATGCATTATAGAGCACAAAATAAATAAATTCCGGGTTTCCTATTCTTTGGGTTTGTCTATTTTCATGTACCGTACTTTTTCTTTATTATTTTATTTTATTTTATTTCGTGTGATGTCCTAACTGATTAGTTTTCTTTAAGGCTTGTTTCTGTTGTGACAAGACAGGTTTAAAAAACATGCACATTAAAAGTGTTTTGCTACTCCAATATTCGTATAAAACCACGCTTTGCAGAAGGTTGTACAGGTATTAATTGTTGAGTGAGTAATGATCGATGAGGAGTGTCCTCTTTCAAATAATTTTAAAATATTGTTGTTATTTGTTTTACGTCCTTTTGGCTTTTAGTGACGCAGCGGTGCCGGAATTTTGCCCCTAAGGGGATCTTGAACGTGACAGTAAATCTACTGATACGGCTCCCTCACATTTGCACACCCTCAAATGCCAGCTTACTACTGCACCAGGATTTGATCCTGCAACCTTGGGCAGAGCAAGCGAGAACGTTACCGCTGAGCCACGCAGCCAGCCAATTTTAAAATAACATATCCTAAATAGTAAAGTACTGGGCGTAGAATTGTGATTCATGTTTCTATATATTCAGGAAAATGCTGCCTTTCATCCTACTCATTGTATCTTTCTTTTTACCAGTGTCCTTCCAAACTTGACCCAGCGGTGCCCATGATATTTCGTTTCGCATTTAAAAGTGACGCGAGTGTCAGTTGAGCTAGAACAGCTTTGTGTTTGGTCTTTTTTGTTGTTTACCTCCTATTGCTTTGGAGAGTTTCTGGTCTTCGGACGAGCTAGATGAATCTGATGATGATCCAGATCTGCAAGAGGTTAAATGTTTCGTGGATTTCATCCCGGCCGTTTTCTCCTTTAACTCACGTAATTCCTCCGTCAGTGCTTCGTTTGCCTCTTACATCTTGCTCATTGCATCTTTCTTTTTACCAGTGTCCTCTTCTTCTTCTTCTTCTTCTTCATCTTCATCTTCCTCGTCTTCGTCTTTAGGCATCCATTAAGTTGTCACAGACGCGTTGCACAAGCACGACTTTCTATCCCGTATATTCAATGTTTAACACTCTGCAAATGGCAATCAGGTCAGACTCGGTGAATGTGCTTTCGATGAACTTCAGTTTCACCATGTGTTCTGGTGAGTCACATTCAAACTCGAATCCTGGGAATTCTCTTAAGCGCTGCCTGTTCTTTCGATCAGGTGGCAGGTTTTCGAAAATGATGTTATGTTACATCTTAATCAAGGCTGTGGGCACCGTCTTTAATGTTATCATTCACTTTTTCAAAATCTTGTAAACACTCCACTTTGCCCGCCATTTTTCTTTGTGTTTCGGCACTCGCGCTGAACACTTTTCTTTTCGTCGTCTTAGGCTTCAGGATCCTGGAACTCGTCTTTTGTAACATGCTCCAACCACCACGTCTTTGGGAGTTGAACAGCTACTCGTCTTCTATATTCCACGGACTCACGTAGTCGTTGTAAATCTTGCCAGCAAAATGTCGTCACTTCACGCCTTGTCGTCCTCCGTCTTGGTTTTATCGCTGTAGCCAAAATTGCCATTGCGCACTCGAAATCTTTCGCATCCCGGACGAGCCTCCAAATGTGGGGAGAGATTTTGGCAAGCGAAAAAACTCAACACATTTTGAAGTAATTTTAAGTATAAAAAGTCCTCTCGGCACGCCGGATTTCACCGGATAAACTTGGGGATAGGCGAAAATAGGCAGAATATGCAGGTTTTCGTAGGATCAGACCTCATTTATTGCGAGAAAGTATTTTATAATTGGAGCTTAATTAACTTTGTTTTTCGTCATTTTATGCATATTTTAAACATTTTATTTTCTTATGGGGACGGTAACCTTCTTGTCATTTGGGGTCCATTTTTATACTTGTGGTCACACTGTCCTTATGCAAGGTTTCGACACTGATGTGTAAATATGTAACGGTGTGTTGCTTCTTCACGCAAAATTATATCTCCCGCAGAGATTTTGGTTGGTTCCTCAGTTTAGGGAAGCCTCCGTGGCTTAGGCGGCCTCTCACCGCTGGATCAGTGGTTCAAATCCCGGTCACTCCATGTGAGATCTGTGCTGGACAAAACGGAGGCAGACAGGTTTTTCTCCGGGTACTCCGGTTTTTCCTGTCAAAATTTCATTCCAGCAACACTCTCCACTATCATTTCATTTCATCTGTCATTCACTTAATCATTGCCCCAGAGGAGTGCGTCAGGCCTCGGCAGCCGGCACATTTCATATCCTCGCCGCTAGATGGGGGCTTCATTCATTCCATTCCTGACCCGGTTGGAGACTGGAAGCAGGCTGTGGATTTTCTTTTTCCTCAGTTTAGGGGCTGCGACAACGTGGTCATGTAACCCCGTGTAGAATCTGTCTGATAAACGGTGTGAATTGTGATGGCTGTATTAGTCTGTAGTTCAGGTAAAGACTGCAGACGGTCAATTTCAAGCAGTAGTTCCTAATGTTGCTACCAGATGCTACCGTCAACGACACCTAGCTGTGAACTTGGCTACTAGATGCAACCAGCAACTCTCAACGAACATTGGAACTTCCCCTCCAAAGGAAAGCATACTGAGGAATTTTCAGCGCTCTTAGAAAATCCGACGACTTCGGCCGGCTTTGAACCCGCGACCTTGGGCATAGAAGTTCAGCATGCTACGAGTTAAGTCACCGAAGCCGCTTCACACTTAGTCAGATGGAAATCTGATCTCGTGCAAGTGCGTTGTCATGGCAAAGTCTGACGGCTCATCCCTCATCAATTTAGTAGTGTTGCCATGGCAACCTCTGGTAGCTCTTGGCATTTTCTTATAATTCCGAAATTATTTTTCTCATCCCTTGGTGTAATGGTGGGTCATATCAAAAATTCTTTCAGACAAAAGTTTTAGGTAATTATTAGGGAATATTGTCCATTTTGTACGGTTTTGATATTGTGCCTATTAAGAGATATATGATTAATGTTTCCCGCAAAACCCACGTTTTCCCACCCCCTTGGTCAATGGTTGGTGCTATAAAAAAACTCTTCAAACATAAATTTTTGGGCTCTATCCGACACATAGTATGAACTTTGAACGGATTCGATATTTCACATATTAAGCGAGTTATAGCAATATTTCACTTTTTCGGAAAAAGCCCCCCATTTTCACCCCTTTCGACCGATTTAGCCCAGTAACGAACTCGACCGAGATTTTATAGGTATACATATTCGGTAAAATAATCAAAGTGATCGCTGCAAAATTACGGCAGTTATCGTGTCCACAAGAAACTGATATACAGTATATACACATAAATTATATATAAACTTTTGAACTGACGGTGGTTTTGGGGTCTGGGGGATGTGAAACGCGAAAATATGTCGAAATTTTCCGGAAGTCGAAACATGGTACCCATTGCAATAGTTAGCTTTCTAGTGAAATCTACCTAAAAACTGTATTTTAACATAAGATTACTAAAGATGAGATTGAACAGAACTTGACGTGACATTATTCGACACAAAACTGTAACTGATCGTCGTCCTTTCTCGCGACTTCCCCTCAACTCCTCTACGCAGCTCCACCGGACGGTGCCAAGGCTGGCGGAAAACCCAAAAACTGTTCATCATCTTCAGATTCCTACACACACACACATATATATATTATAATATAATTAATATTAATTGTGTATAATAATGGTGTTGGTATTGTATAATACTGTAAATTCTGTATTGGTAGCAGAAATCTGTAAAATTATTTTTCTTCTCTTCCGCTTAGGGTTTGGACAGACCAACACTGATTTATTGTCAGATCTAGGTGGATTCAATTCATTGCCTCTCACCTCACCAAGCAGTAATATGAACCCAATGGACAATAATTTTAGCCTTGGAGGTAAGTGAAGAGAAGTAGTAATTGTTTAATGTTATGTTCATTGCTTTGGCTGGTTGTTAACCAAACTCTTTCCTCTTTCATTTTTCCCCAAGTTAACCCATAATTCTTACCTAACACTTGCAAGACCATCTCTGCATTGCTAACTGTCCACATAAATCTTGACAGCATATGGTTTGAGACATCTTAAATTGGTGAATAAAATTAAGCGAAAGCGATGAATACATGTGCTGAGTGTAGGTTACCTTACTTTTATAAGGAACTAGCAGTAGTACCCGGCTTCGCCCGGTGGAATGATGATAATGTTTTATGGTCTCCTTAGAAATATAATGGACTTAAAATCTAAGTCATTTGCCCCCAAAGACAATGAGGGAGTAATATCTAGGTCATTTGCCCTTTGGATAAGGATGATAATAAAAACTACTGTTGAATTGACACGTCAAACTTACAAACTACCGTAATAGAAATACATATTTCAAAATTCACAGGCGAGGAAGACTTATTGTGTGTGGTGATTAATGGTGTAATGGGCGTAACATCTACTGTAGGTCATTTGCTCTTATGATCAGGATGATAAGGGAAACTACTACCGGTATTGAATTGACACTTCAACGTATAATGTACAAAATGTACCGTAATAAAAATAACTATATGGTGGCTTCGGTGGCGTATTTGGTAGCATGCTGAGCTTCTATGCCCAAGATAGCGGGTTCAAACCCAGCCGAAGCCGTCGGATATTTTAAGAACGTTAAAAATCCGTCAGTATGCCTTTCTTCGGAGGGGAAGTAAAGCCAGCGGTCCCATGTCAGATTTATGGCATGTTAAAGAACCTTCCACTAATTACACCTGTGTGAAGCTAAATTGGATAGGTAAACAACACTCATAGATGTCTACGTCCGTTGCCAAGAGCCGACTGCAGTGGCGTCTAGTAGCTAAGTTCCGAACTTGGCCTAGTAGTCTTTGACGGTGGCGCTTGGCGGCAAAAGTACGAACTATTTGAAGAATTGTAAGTTGCAGTTTGTACTTAAATTATAAAACAGATAACACACACTAATACAGTCATCAAATTTAACACCGGTTATCAGACAGATTCTACACACACCCAAAGTACACGGGGCTACATGACCGCGTTGTCACAGCCCCTAAACTTAAGAACCAACCAACCAAAAATAAATATTTTAAAAATCACAGTCGAGAAAGACTTTATGCGGCGGTGATTATTGGTATGATGCGCGTAACATCTAGGTCATTTGCACTTATGATGATAATAATAAGGTAATGAAAAAATGACTACTAAACGAACACTGTGTTATTTTCAAACTGATACAGGTAATTCAGGTGTCTAGCTTCGATGTCTTCCAAAGTCTCAACCTTATTTTCTGGCTTAGGCCTGTACTGGATGCGTCTAGTGAAAGAGCGTACTGCTCGGCAAAGACAAAGAATATAGGTCCAAGCTGCACGAACCTGAGATGATCGCAGATGATGACGAAATATGATGACACACGTTCGGGGTTCCCCGTCCTATATAGATTGACCGGGAATCACTCACTGTTTCGCAACGGCCCTGTGCTGGCATCAGCATAGACAGCAGGAGATAACACGGCGGGCTCTGGAAAGTACTCATAAGTCACCTCGCGATGAATCAGCAAGCTATTCTCACAACTGACCCCCCCCCAGGGTCTCACATTTTGTGGGACGTGGGTTGGCGACCACGGAACCCCAGCTGAGTCTGGCATCGCTTCTACTTCCTGGTGCCGGGCTTATTTCATTTCTCATTCCTGTCGGCCTCCCTTGGTCAACTCTTGTTCTCTTCCGACCCAGCTGGCTAGGGAGTCTTTCAATTTCCCGCCTTAATTGGCTTTGTCTCATCTTTCCTGATACCCTCATTCTTCGGGGGGTCTGCCTTCTTTTCCTTTTCATAATATCTCCTGTCTTCTGCTCAAGGCCCTCAAAGAGGCAGGGTGTGTGTAGACCCACCACTTCTGGTACACCCTCAAGGGCTCATGACTGGTGAGTTAGGAAGCTGGCAACCCCGAGGAATCCCTGAGCGGTGAACGATGTAGATTTGTACCAAAGGGCCTTAATGCGGGAAATGGAGTGGTCTGTCCGAAATTTCGAGTGGACAGTGTTACTCGTCGAGTTCCAAACGGTAATTATGTAAAATCTGGTTGAGATCGGTGAAACGGTGTAGTTTTGTGCCAAGGGCCAAAATGCAGGGAATGGAGTGGCCTGTCCAAATTTTAAAGTGGACAGTGTTACTCATCGGGTTCCAAAGGGTAAGTAAACACATTTTGTTTACGATCTGTGAACTATGTAGATTTGTGCCAAAGGGCCTAAATGCGTGGAATGGAGTGGTCTGTCCGAAATTTCGAGTGGACAGTGTTACTCGTCGAGTTCCAAAGGGTAATTATGTAAAATCTGGTTGAGATCGGTGAAACGGTGTAGTTTTCTGCCAAAGGGCCAAAAAGCAGGGAATAGTGTGGTCTGTCCAAAATTTAAAGTGAACAGTGTTACTTGTCGGGTTCTACGGGTAAGTATATACAATTGGGGTCAGATCGGTGGAACGGTGTAGATTTGTGCCAAACAGCCTAAATGCAAGGGATGGATTGGCCTCGCCGCAATTTCAAACAGACAGTGTTAGTCGCAGTGTTCCAAAGGGTAAATATACAAATTTTGGTTGAGATCGGTGAAACGGTGTAGATTTGGGACAAAGGGCCTAAATGCAGGGAATGGAGTGGTCTGTCCGCAATTTCAAGCAGACAGTGTTACTCGCTGGGTACCAAAGGGTAAGTTTCCGAATATTGGTTCTGATCGGTGAAACGGTGTAGATTTGTGCCCAAGTGCCTAAATGCAGGGAATGGGGTGGTCTGTCCGAAATTTTAAGGGGACAGTGTTACTCGCAGGGTTCCAAAGGGTAATTATACAAAGTTTGGTTCAGATCGGTGAAACGGTGTAGATTTGTGCCAAAGGGCCTAAATGCAGGGGATGAAGTAGCCTCTCAGCAATTTCAAGCAGACAGTGTTAGTCGCAGTGTTTCAAAGGGTAAATATACAAATTTTGGTTGAGATCGGTGGAACGGTGTAGATTTGGGCCAAAGGGCCTAAATGCAGGGAATGGAGTGGTCTGTCCGCAATTTCAAGCAGACAGTGTTACTCGCAGGGTTCCAAAGGGTAAGTATACACATTTTGGTTCAGATCGGTGAAACGGTGTAGATTTGTGCCAAAGGGCCTAAATGCAGGGGATGGAGTAGCCTCTCAGCAATTTCAAGCAGACAGTGTTAGTCGCAGTGTTTCAAAGGGTAAATATACAAATTTTGGTTGAGATCGGTGGAACGGTGTAGATTTGGGCCAAAGGGCCTAAATGCAGGGAATGGAGTGGTCTGTCCGCAATTTCAAGCAGACAGTGTTACTCGCAGGGTTCCAAAGGGTAAGTATACACATTTTGGTTCAGATCGGTGAAACGGTGTAGATTTGTGCAAAAAGGGCCTAAATGCAGGGAATGGCGTGGTCTGTCCGAAATTTCAAGCAGACAGTGTTAGTCGCAGTGTTCCATAGGGTAAATATACAAATTTTGGTTGAGATCGGTGAAACGGTGTAGATTTGGGCCAAAGGGCCTAAATGCAGGGAATGGAGTGGTCTGTCCGCAATTTCAAGCAGACAGTGTTACTCGCAGGGCACCAAAGGGTAAGAATACGAATTTTGGTTCTGATCGGTGAAACGGTGTAGATTTGGAACAAAGGGCCTAAATGCAGGGAATGGGGTGGTCTGTCCGAAATTTTAAGTGGTCAGTGTTACTCGCAGGGTTCCAAAGGGTAAATATACAAATTTTGGTTGAGATCGGTGAAACAGTGTGGATTTGGACCAAAGGGCCTAAATGCAGGGAATGGGGTGGTCTGTCCGAAATTTCAAGTGGACAGTGTTACTAGCAGGGTTGCAAAGGTTAAATATACAACTTTTGGTTCAGATCGGTGAAACGGTGTAGATTTGTGCAAAAGGGCCTAAATGCAGGTCATGGGGTGGTCTGTCCGAAATTTAATGTTGATAGGGTTACCCGCAGGGTTCCAAAGGGTAAGTATACAAATTTTGGTTCAGATCGGTGAAACGGTGTAGATTTGTATACATAACAGACAGACAGACAGACAAACTTTGTGCTTTATATATATAGATAGCAATTGTAAGGGTCCACCTAATCAACAGATTTTTGTATTATTTTCTCTATTTTTTGAATGTTCCGAACCTTACCAGGTTCTTCAGTGAAAATTAAAATCAGAGTAAACAATAAACATGATAGTAATGAGTTATTGGAGTATTTAGAAATAAAATGTGCCAAGAATTTTTAATTTTCACTGAAGATAAACTTGATCAGGTTTGAAACATATGCCAAGAATTGTGCAAATAAAGCAAAATTGAATCGACTAGGCAGATCGCTAAAATTGCTAATCTGTAAAACAATGAGGCAGCCTAAGTATTGTACCCGTTAGGCTGGGATATCGTAAGAACTGGGGATCAAATCCAGCCCGCACGAGACTTCTCTCCAACAACACAAATAAATTAAGGGGATGGCCCCAATAACATATCCAAAAGGAAAAACAAATCTACAATTACCGTATTTACTCGGGTATAGGACCCCCTTTATTTTCTAAATTTTTAGTTCCGAAATTCATGGGGGGAGGAGGGGGGTACTATAGACATGAACTTCACAAAAATCCATTATTTTGGGATAAAGAGAGAGTAAAAATAAGCTCTTTTAGGCTCTCGTGTAGTATCCGTTGCCCGTTTCGAAAGTGTGTTACTTTACTTAGTAGTGCTCTGAAAATGGTTTGTAATTACTCTGCCACATTATTATAGCCATTTGCCATTAACAAACACCGCGTAAACACTTCCAAAATAAGGAAATTGTCAACATTAGCTTTCAAGTAATAAACTCATCAAAAAGCACGCCGCCATGCTTGCTGCCCTCTTACTGATTGTACTACTAGGCAATACCATTGGCCTGGATAAAGATTATTGATGCGTGACTACCCCCACTGTGCGTGACAAAAACCAGGGGTGTTTATGTTAGCCGAATGCGGCCCACGCTACCTAACCTTTATTGTCTAGGCGAAAACCATTGGTCTGGAAACAATAATGTTGGCACTCCGAAAAAATTCAGTAACACCTTCTAGCAATAAAATATTCAACTCCTGTATATTAGTAACATTGGCCATTTCTATAGAAAATTTTTCGGATTTCAATGGCGGCGGGCAACGTATACTACACGAGTTCCCTATTTTATTTTGATGCTACATAGTATGATATATTTAATCAAAAATATACAAACTTTACATCTTTAATCAGCCCATTATGAGACTGCCATAACCTCACTTATCCACTACTATTCCCTACCCCCGAATGACTTCCACTATTATCCCTGGCTAAGCAAAAATCTTATTATCAAAGAAATAGAATAGAATGGACAAAGTATCAGACATGGAAATGCAAACATTTTTTTTTGAACATGCATCAATTAGTGAACGAGTGATGATTCTGAACGATCACATCTCACTAACATTGGTAAACACAACTGAGAACGTATTATTCACATGTTTCACATTAATATACCAATAACGTGCCACACAAGCGCCGATAGTTCTTGCAATAAATGAAATGTGTTCAAACTGAGAAAAAGCTGCTGCGAACACCATTTCGAAGGGCAATACATCTTTGTATACAAAACAAAATAATGCAGGCAAGATATGAAACCATAACTTTCATTGGCCGGATTTTAAACTTGACGCATCTACTCGGCCAATAGTGTGGCATCTTCTATTGGATATTGGGTGAAGCCTATTGGCTACACAATTCGATATCCTGCCCAATCGTGTACGCAAAATGGCGGTCATATCGTCTGAATAACTAAATAATGTAACAAGAAAAATATTTTTGTCATAAAATAGGATGGAATTTTAGTTAGATTTTTTTTTTTTTTTTTTTTTTTTTTTTAAGAATTCGGCAATTTTCAAGAATTGACTCTCAATAATTAAGGAGAGGTACTATAAGCGATTTCCAAGAATTTTGTATTTTGGCTCTCTAAAATGAAGGCGGGGGGGGGGTACTATAGGCGAGGGGGTCCTATAGGCGAGTAAATACGGTATATGGTACTAGACTTAAGTAAATATTCTCTGCGTTTATTCTGAAATCAGATCCCCAGCCTAATTCTAAGAAGGGTTCTGGTGGCTATTCCACCGTAAGTTAATCAAAATTAAAATACAAAAAAATCGCTGACTAACTGTTCCCTAAAAAATCCCTTCTAGAAATCCTACCTACAAAATAAAATGTTAAATCAAGCTAAGAATCGTGACACGAAAATATATTCCCTACGCAAATACAATCCAATTACAGTAGAACGTCGTTTATCCGGACTAATTGGGATCGAAAGTGTTCCGGATAACGATTTTTCCGGATAATCAAACATGCATTTATTGGATAGGAAAAAAAACATACACAGTACATTATGGTGATAACCACAAGCTTCTCATTTAGCTGAAATGCTTTCTCACATAACAAAGGTCCAGAAATGAAACGCTTTCTCACATAACTAAGGTCCAGAAATGGGATCTCCCTTACTTCTTGTCTGAATAAACCATAAGTATGCCGCTTCTTCCATTTTTTCATCCGTAGCTGATCTCCCGGGTTTTCTCTTTTTTAGACCCTTCTTCACTGTCTAAATTCGATGCATAATTCAGAATTTCACCTTTTCGGTTCTTCAAATCTTAAATTGTGGACTTTCCAATACTGTAAGTTTCTCACCTTTATCCAGTTTATTAATGATCTCCACTTTCTTCTCAATCGATAAGACAATGAGATTTCGTTTTTTTCTTTTTGCCACTCGTAGAAGCCATTTCCACAACGTAATACAGTACAGTGCGCACACTCACATACTGTAACACGTTGAAACATTATAGAGTAAACAAACGGTAGGAGACAACAATTGAAAATAAGAACTGACTCACTACTGTAGGCAGCGCGCATATCCGCATAACAACAGTAAGAGCGCGCTGCTCCGTCTTTTGTTTTGCTTGTCCGGTTAATTGACGTTCCGGTTGTTTGACGTCCGGTTAAACGACGTTCTACTGTAATTAATAATAGTAATAATTACACCTGATCCTACGGCAAGTCAACATTCTCTCCTACAATAAATTCAGTTACATTTAGTTATAGCAAAAAGAAGTATACCGATTTTATGATGGTGTCACGCCTGACATGTATTTTTACTATAAATATTTCTAGCTAATCCTGTTAATTTTATGTTAAATAGACTATAAGCGTCGAATGAGAAAAGTCTAAATGAATACACAGATTACCCTATGCAAATCCAAAAATATATTTTAAAGAATAACGACATAAATAATTACGACAAAATACACTCCTAGTGTTAGCTCGCTTTGAGCACTAAATGCACAGGCATGCCACTATTTGTGGAACACAGTTACGTTGGTGACCGCATGAAATAACTTTCATGTCTGACGTCACACTATCACATACACCCGTGGTTCTGCACAAAGTCCACGGTGTGGCAATTGTCGCCTCTCGAATGGTTAATCCCTACATGAAGTATGACATAATTTTCTCGCCAAATCAATACTTTACTTACATAAAAATTCTACAGGTACTTGTTTCGGAAACCTATTTTGTTTCCTTCCTCAGCCCACTTTTTGGTGTAAAACATCATACATCGAATTCCTCACCAAATAACAAAAAACACAGTTCACACTTATTCTCTCGTTCTTCCTTTGTTAGGCCTGTGTCATTAGACACATTAATGTCACTCACGGAATAAACACTTATTAGTTAAAGTATTGAATATGGTACGAGGAACATTGACATATTTACTCCTTGTTAGTTTCAACGTGGGTTGTTGAATTGCTCACAAGTATCTGAAGAACAGAACAACGGAAAACGCCGGAATCGTACAACCTTGTCAAAAGCGGAGAGACATTAACTTGCACCAAGGTAGGGTGATTGGGTGTGGCGTCAGGAAATTTGATCGAGTCAGGATGTATGTTGGAATTTACCTATTGCGGCGGGGGTTGAGGAGGCGGTTTGCGTTTTTTATTATTTAATTTTTTTTTTTTTTTTTTTTTAGCGTATGGCTTTTAGTGCCGGGAGTGTCCGAGGACATGTTCGGCTCGCCAGTTTTGTAGCTGCTTCGAGACGGACACCCAATGGGTGAGCTACAAGTACCGTTGGGGAGGGAAGGAGGGAAGTTGGAATGTAAGGACGAGGAGTTGGAGGGTAGCGGCTGTGGCCTATAGTTAGGGACCAACCCCGGCATTTGCCTGGAAGGAAGA
This sequence comes from Meconema thalassinum, assembly GCA_946902985.2. Classification (NCBI taxonomy): domain Eukaryota; kingdom Metazoa; phylum Arthropoda; class Insecta; order Orthoptera; family Tettigoniidae; genus Meconema; species Meconema thalassinum. The sequence goes on from OX336393.1 coordinate 303,025,754, forward strand.
TGGGAAACCACAGAAGACCATCTTCAAGGTTGCCGGCGGGGGGATTCGAACCTCCTCGCCTCCCGGATGTGAGCGACTGCCATCAGTCATGCCGTTATTATTTAAATGATCTGCTAATATATCAAATAATTCGTTAGTTTCAAAATTAATCTCGTTTAGATTATTGCATTCCTTTGATCTCTGATAAGTATTGATATGAATATTTTCCAAAATATTCATATAGCTGCCCTTCGATCCGTAATGCAAAATTTTGACGTCATTATTTATGTCCGTGAACTTATGTTCTGTTTCTTCCATGTGTACCGCCATAGCTGAAAACTTCCTGTGTTTTATGGCTGAAACATGCTCAGCATAACGAGTACGTATGCTCCTACCTGTTTGTCCCGCGTAATTTGATTTGCAAAAATTACATCTGAGCTCATAAACTCCCGATTTTAAATGTTTATCAATACTGTTAACTTTATTGGAATTGAAAAATTTGTTAAAATTTGAATTATTGGTTTTAAAGGCGATGTTCATTTTGTATTTCTTTAGGATGTTGGTTACTGTGTATACGCTTCGATCCACGTAGGTGAAGGTGGCATAAGTTTTCTTTGTTGTGTCCTCTCTAACTAATTTTGTTGAGGGTCTGTTTTTTAACTTGTAAATTTATCTGCTGACATAATTGTGGTTGTAACCATTGAGTTTAGCTATTTGATATATGTCAATTTCCTGCTTCCGGTCATGATCAGAGGAGGGGATACTTAACGCTCTATTAATGAGGCTTGATTTGGCGAGAAAATTGTTATACTTCATGTAAACATGGTCAATACGGAACCTGGAATGAGTGCTGTTCCTAATGATTAATCCCTAGTCTAAACAAGCATAATGATGTGAGAAATCCACATCAATCCTCCTCCTGGTTCCTAAGAAATTATACGATTAGTCATTCAGCGTTTTAGTTTAAGTGTTGATTATTAACCCTTTAAGGAGTATTGACGTATTGATGTTCTGGAATGTTACAATTTCACAACTTTTAAGGAGTAAGAGTATTGACCAAATCAGGACCAAAATTAGTAAAAGATATATATTTTTTTAAAATTTATGACAGTTTTAATTAAACATTGTTTACATACCAAAAATATGTTTTAGGCTCAAAATACCCTAAAATACAACGTTTCAAAATTTCTTTTTTGTATGAAAGTTTTCAAAACATGGATACACACATAATCCCACATTGCATTCGCGGTACTAAAAGGTGGTATCTTTCCTTCTTTTTATATTGCGAGAAGAATGTGAGCACACATAGCATTCTCACCGTGCAGCTAACTCATCGCCCACGAATTTGGAGCGCTATACTGATCAGACCAATACACATACTGCGTTTAATCATGTGTCTTCACTAATTTGTTGTGGACATAACATATTAGAATCATGCTAGATATCCAAAAACGGGAGCTACGCAAATCTTGGTAAATGACGTTTCAGAACGGCACTACTCCTTTTCACGTAAACAGAAAAGACGTTCTGGAACGTCAATACTATTTAAGCGCAAAGATCTGTACTCGTCAAAGGGTTAAAATTCCATTAAAGCAAAAACAGATTCCATTTCATTTATTATTAGATCACATTTAGTTTCAATTTTTATCCCTGGTTTTCTTTCGTTAGCTGATTATTAGATCATCGAAGAACACATCACAGATAAGGAACATCGCAGCTTATAAAAATCTATCTTTACTTCCATAAGTACCAGAGTGTAGCCATTGCTCACACTGAACCATCTTACCCAAAAAGGTGGAATACTCTCAACTTCATTCGTTACGTATAGTCACTGCTCACAAAAAACATTTACTTCACCCAATAGAGATGGAAAATAATCATGCAAAAACCTGCCAAAGTAGTCTTATCATTAATTAGCATTTACACCGTGCTCCAGAATATGTCACTCAATAGACAATACAATCGCGCTACCCTATTTGACACAAAAATTCACACTAACTGGGATATTCAATCTTTCCTTAATCATGTTTGTAATAGAAACCTTCATCTCATTTGAAATTGCGCCACCGTGGGCAACAAAAGACACCCTCGAGAAGATTAATGCAAAGACGGTGAAAACTGCTCGATGTCAGGAGGGCATCATACAACGTGAAACTCACAACCCCATACCCCCTAACTTTCCCACCAGATGGACTTCTCCCCACGTGGACAGACGTGCTGAGTCACCGCTATCTTTTCTTCAGAGGTCCACGATGTGGAATTGCTGGAGTGCCAATCCTGAAAAAGATGTTATATCCCCAGGCAGGAATGCGGGGACCAGGAAGATACTCATAAAATCTGCAACTGGTATCCTCCATGTCCTGACTAATCTAGCCAAAGAATAGCAACACGGATGGATTTAAAGTAATAAAGATTTATTTTAACTGACCCTAACATTTGCTTTACATGAATAAGAATACAATCAAAACGAAAATGAATGAATCTAGGTCTGTACCTAATTTACCTATGATCTCGCTAGGCATACACCAGAGCTGATGGCAAAATCAAACTAACATGGACTAGTACACGAAACATATTATAAAAAAATAAACATAATCATGAACCAACCTGGTTCCAAAACCAAAATAAACAGGTGAAGTTAAAAAAGATAATAATAAAAACCACTACCTATGTGAGGACACCAATAACAATAGAAATAAAAAATACGTGACAAATGGATCACAAATCCATGAAACAATTTACGTTAGTTAGGACAAAGGTTGTCAGTACTGAAGAATGTTAGGTAAAGTAGGCCTATTACCGTACCTTCTTCTCGGAATGAAATGTAATTAATAATTTATCAACACAAATGTAAACATTTCCACCAAATGTTTATAAGAACACGGCATCCACAAAAATGAACGTTATCCTCTTCACTGACAACCATCGACACACCGACGACCTTCCAAACAATCAGATCAGAAAACAATTGAAGGCAGGAAAAACAAATGAAAGGCTATTTGGTGTCCGTCTACAAACAATATTGCTTCCAAAAAGAAACTATTTCTAACAACAATAAGTTCTACTTGTGTAGTTCTTCTCACAGGCTCTAAACTGTTTCAACGTGCATGTTGTGCACCCAAAAACCTTTCTACTAGTCAAATAACTCGGTAGTTAATATTCCACTGTTCGTTTCTATCATGTTTTATCGTACAGTACTTGATTTTTCTCTCACACAACTCAAATCACACCGTAATACTTCAGCAATATTCCCGACACGCTCTCAAGCGCTGTCGGAGAAAATAAACTCCCAGTCAAGGCTACGGCCTTCAATAACGACCCTACTCAAGCAAGCAACTGAGTAACCACTGGTGTGTACCAAAATGTCGGTCATCCCCAGACGTCTAATTGGACTCTTGGCTCAAATGATCTCCTTACTTGATGAATTTCATCATGTGATAAAACTCACCCACGGTGGAAAATAATCATACAAAAATGTCAAAACTGACAATTAAATTTTGAAACAGCTTGTAAATTTCCGGGATTCTTCAGAAATAAAAATGAAAAAATAAATGTTAATGCATTTCCTGCAGCCTTCAATAACGATGGATCTTCCGTTGTGACGTCACCAAAACAGTGGTGCGAGTTTCGGTTCGAGTCCAGGGCTCTCCAAAATCGATATCAATGCATAATTATTATTATTGATATGAGCAGATCGGTCTGATAGGGGTATGTAAGTCAATATGGACCCAACAAGAAAAAGACAGTTATAGTTTTCAGATCTTATTGTAAATGTGTTGACATCAGTAAAAACATAAAAATTTAACTTTCTGTTTGAAATTTTAAGGTGCATGTTACAATGACCAAATGCATAAATATCCTTTGGACTTAAATACACTATCATTAACAAGTACACCAATGAACTAAAATTTTATTTAATTTACGGAAGTCCCTGATTTTCTCGTGGCTTGATTTCTGAACTTTCATGATGGGAGTTGGTTTCATCATCATGACATTTTTACATACTGGTATCTAAACATGTGGCTAGCATGGTTGGCTGCCGCCCCAGATGTCTCTGGTTTGATTCCTGGCTCTGCAAAGAATTTAAAAGTCTTGGTATCGTCTGGTATAGGATCTTCCAGTCTTGTAATGCTTACTGGAAACCTGCTGGGTGTTGTGGCAGGAGGAGGAGTGGAAAGAAACTGACTCTTGACTTTGGCCGCCTGGTTAGTGAACCCTTGACACAGCCTGGGTCTAGAATCGGATCGCCTACATCCCTAGTGGTATGGCACTCTTTGAGCTTTTATATATAAGCATAATGAAAAATTACATTGCAAGTGTAGGCCACAAAGGCATAGCTTTTGAGTCGATGAATGAAGAGTTCCACCAACTGTGAGAGCTTTCGATAAAATCTTGATATTATACTGCCAGTACTACAGTAGGATCTTGTCATTTCTATGTTGTCATTTGTACGTTGCTCTATGGATGTGAGACCTGGACCCTATACCGCCAGACCATCAAAATACTGGAACGCTTTCACCTGCAGAAACTCCGTTCCATTATGCACATCAAATGGGATGACTATATAACGAATGCTGCGGTTCTTGAGAGAGCAGAGAGGCCATCATCATTAGTCACCGGCTTAGATGGATCGGTCATGTCCAACGCATGAATGACGACAAACTCCCACAGAAAATCCTGTACAGCGAGCTCAGCATGGGCAAGAGACCTCTAGGAGCACCTCGGAAGCGTTACAAAGACCAGCTTAAACAAACATAGAGGAGTGTAGCCATTGATCCTGATAATTGGCATACACTTGCGGAAGATCGCGCATGTTGGAATGCAGCCACCTCAGCTGCGGTTTCACGTTTTGAAGAAGAACACCGAAGGCAGGAAATGGAAACTCGTCAAGAGAAGAAAGCTGCACCAGATATTGCCACGTCCTCCACCTTCCATCATCTGCATTGTGTGCAGCCATATGTTCTATGCCAGAATTGGTCTGTTGAGTCACCAGTGTAATCACCATCGAGTGAATACTAATTAGTAATGCAGGAAAGAAACATACACTCGGATACGACGACTACAGTAAAACGTCGTTGATTCGAAATCGTTGGGACACAAAAATCAGACTTCGAATTACATGATTTCCAAATAACTGCCACGACTTGTAATTCAGAAATACTAGCCCTTACTGCATCTCAAAACATTTTAAAACCAATAAATGCTGTGAAAAAACTATATTTCTGAATGTATCCCACGGTATGCCTTTATTCACTTGCATAACTCGGAAAACAATGTTCTACACTGGCACACATAATCTCAGATCAGGGATGGGTGTACACATGGTTTAAAGGCAAGGAGAAATTGACATGGCGCGATATACGTAATTTTTTGCAAAGAGCACACTAGTGCTTGGAGGCTAATGAAGTTTCCCAAAAACACACGACCGTAACCAATCTTGTATCCCACTTCACGCACCGAAGCAGACCAGCGAAAGAACACTAATCTGAACTAAAATAACCGATCATGCATACCCACGACCCTCTTCACTTGTCAGCTTTTTTGTCCAGCTTAAGAGAGACCAGGGCATCTCATCGCAACTGACCAGCGAGCTAACCGAATGGGAACGGACCCAAAACTTCTCAATCTCAACCTATCAAAAAAGTTCCTCACATTCCTCACAGCGCAAAACAGACCAGCGGGTAGGTCGTAAACTCTTCATAGCAATAATGTGGACCGTTATTTTGTGAGTACAAAGCTAGTCAATTGAAAAGCACCTAGTAAGCACGAGCCTTTGCACAGGGGAGCCAACTATCCTAGTGGAAACACGTGGTACAACAAAAACAAGGAAAATAAATCAACAGTAACACATTAGTAACATAGAAGAAGATGAAGATGAACTCGGGAATGTGTGGAGAGCAAAACAAGTTCCAGAGGATTGGCAGAAAGGGATTATTATATCAATATTCAAGACAGGATACAAGAAGGTGTGTCGAAACTATTGAGGAATTACTATAATCTCTCATGCTGCAAAGATCATGGAAAAGGTACGAGAGGAACGAATCTGAAAAATGGTTGAAAACAAAATTCAAGAGGAACAGTTTGGGTTCAGAAGGGGAAGATCAACAGTGGAACCTATATATATTTTTTTTTTTTTCATTGGATCTGCAGTCTCAAATATATGAAAAAGACATGTTTTTGGACGAAATGTCACAATACTATTGTACTGGCTTCCAATAATACTTAGTTTGTACTTAAAAATGCCCTTTTAAATACTGTACTTGTCTTATAAACACTGCCTAACAGTTTCATTGTTTTGCGTTCCTATGAAGGTGTATTTTGTAGCATTCAAAATGCTCTTCTCGCTGCGTGAAGAGTGCATTGGATGGATTCAGGATATCTTAAACATAAGCTGGAGGTAACTGATATGAGTACAAATGATTACTGGAACAAATAGATGGGAGCAATAGCAGGAGGGTACTCCTAATGAAGAGATAAAGATAAAGTTCAATGAAGCTGTTTGCAAGAGCAGACTCACATGTTGGGGTCTTGTGATGAGAATAGGGGAGGAGAGATAACCTAAGAGGTTAATGAACTCTGCTATAGAGGGTAAGAAAAGCAGATTCAGATTCTTAGATTCAGTGTTTAACAATTTCAAGGGGAGAGGTGTTGAAGCAGAGGAGACCACAATGCTAACTGCTAATAGGGAATCATGGAGGCGACTCATTCGCAGACAGAGGGTTGCAGACTACAATGGATGTTGAAAAGCAAAGCAGTCTCAAATAGATGAATGAATGCATCATGAATATTAAATATTGTTAAAAGCAGATTCTTAAAAACCCAACACTTTCGGCAGTAAAACCAAGTTATTCCAAGGATGGCCAAATGGCTCTAGATGCAAGTATTAGTGTACACAAATAACTGTGCCATACACAAACGTTCACTCCTACCAACGGGCAAACTTGACAGACATCCCCAGTGAAGAAAGTCAGAGATGCAATATTTCATTCTCATTCTGGCTGGCTCACTGTCAACATGTCCTTGAAATGATTGGTGTTATTGATCTTCCACGAGAGTTTGTCTGGCACCCTTTCTGGACAGGGAAGGTACTGGTTACAAACATGAAACATCATTGCCAATTCTCTGCTCCCTATCCATACAATTCTAGTGTTCCAATAGTGGTAGGAATGTTTGTAGGAACCATAATAGAAGCGAGTGTACACTTCCCCTCATGTGCAGTGCATGGCACATTTATACTGCATATCACAGTCACCAAATAATGTCCCAGGGTGTTATTATGCGTTTTGGCTGTTGATGGTAAGTTTGAATTTTGTTACAGTCTGTTTAGAACACTAAGAATTTGTACGTTGTTATTACAACAATAATGGTGGATTCACATCATGATGCTGTTGAAAGGAGGACATTCTCTCTTCTTCAGATGAACAAAGGAAAAAAAAAAAGCTAACATATACTTGAAATTATGTCATTAACAAGGCAAAACTTACTAATATTGTAAAGACTGCTTGTAAGTTGGGTGTTTCGGAGTGTAATATACGATGTTGGCAAAGTGATTCACAGAAGTTCAAGAATGCTAGTTCATGTAGGAAAGCGTGCAGGAGGCCTAAGGTGAAAATATTTCATTCTGTTGATAGGTTTGTTTGGGAATATATTCATTCGAACCGAAATGAATATCCAAGTTATCTGGATGGAGGCACTGGAGATAACAAAATATTTTAAATCCCCTTAGATGGTTTCAAGACAATTGGGCTGGTGTAAGCAGATGTAATTGATGATCTTTAATCCTCCAGCCATCTTTACAGCTAACTGTTAAGTCTCGTTCCACTTTGAGTACAGTACTGCATAACTGCATGTCTGGCATTCAACAGAATGAATTAAAGATTTCCTGCAAGTCGAATGATATACTATACTACTCAGTGGCGGATTTAAGGCAAGATCATGGGAGGGGCGGACACACCGGAGGTCTCGAATACCCCCTAAGCCAATAGGGGGTGCAAAGAAACTCCCCCAGAAAATTTTGCAAAATTTAGGCCCAAATTAGTGATTCTTTTTGTGATATTTTTGGGTAAAAATAAATGTCAACAATTTAAAATAAAGAAACAATCAAAAACTGTTTTGTGAATTTGGAAATATTTGCATGATATTAGCCCTTTTAAGTGAAATATTTATTGTATTCTAAATTGTCTCAGTTTTGTAAGTCCTTCTATTTACTGCCATAGCTCTAATACGAATGGTTTAGAACTATTTTTAGAGAGATTATAAAATTTGTAGTATTCTTTCAAACACAATGTTTGCAATATTAGGCTATTGTAACCTTTACATTTTGGTATTATACAGTATTTAAGTGTGAAAGAAATTGTGTGAATCGAATGTTTTCCACAGGAGCTTAAGTATGTTTTAATGTATAACAGCAAGATGAATCAAATTATTTAAGAGAAAGCTTTGATGTTTTGAAATCTGAGGATTTACAACAACAAAAACACAAATTTTCCTGACATACATCATTTAATCAAAATCATTATACTTATATTTAGCATAAATACAGACTGCTCACTTATTGAAGTTCAGCTTGTGGATTCTTTTTTGCTCTCTTGTCCAAACCTATCAAGGATTTTATTGTGATCAATAGGAACATTAGGGCCAATCTGTTGAGTCTGGTTTCTGTAATCTTCGATCTCAAGTATGTTTTCAGGAGACGGAGAGTCGAAAATGACCATTCGGCACATGCGATGCTTACAGGATGTGACAATATTACTTTGAGCATCGTCTTCACCAATGGAAATAAAACTGGGTGGCAAGCCTCGAACGCACTAGCTACAGTTGATGGGATGATGCCCCCATTGTCCATTTCCATATTCCATTTTGTTGACCAATGGAGGTATTCAGCTTTTAGTTTCGTATAGAACACCCATTAGCTGGCCCTGTTGTGTTGGGATAGCGTGCCTGCCTCGCACACGGAAGCCCCGGGTTCGATTCCCGGCTCTGTCAGGGATTTTAGAAACTGACGTGAGGGCTGGAACGAGGTGCATTCAGCCTCGTGAAGACAATTGAGTAGCTGTCTGACAGTGAGGCAGCGCCCCGGTCATGAAAACCAAGATTAACGGCCGAGGGGACTCGATCAGCTGACCACATGACACCCCAATATTTGCAGGCCAAATGGCTGGGCAGCAGTAGCTTGGTAGGCCTAGGCCCTTGATGGGCTGTAGTACCAGGGGTTATTATTATTATACAACACTTACTCTTATATTTGATACAAAGTGGCATATTTCTCAGTCGCCGTCTTCAGGACTTCATTTTGGTCTGGAGTATCAAGATTAGTAATACAGTTTTTAACAACATTTTGGGGTAGAAACATATTTAACTTGTAGATGTCAAGGACCTCATCAGAAAATCTTGTCTTTAGATTGTTGATCATTCAGGGGGATATAGATATTCCTCCTAAAATTTTCTTCAGTAGTAGTGAATGGTGCATTTTGTCGGTTTCTTTGTCTCTACAATTCTTGGAAGCCTTATCTCTACAGCCAACACAGTTGCAATTATATTACACTTTTCATACTCGCTGCTGAAGTCTTCTTCTATATTATTCCTTTTCCTGGCAAAGATGGATATCACGCTGAATACTGCATCAGATGCTGACTTGACATATAGGTTTTCAGTTTGAAAAAGTACGCTCAAAAAATGACTTATGGCTAGGACTTCGTTAAGACAGCACAAAGATACAATAAATTCCTCATCAGTTATGCTGGACAACCAACATTGTGCCTTACGTGATGATGCATCCCCTTGAACGTCTGACCAACTGGAGACAATTTCGAGTGCATCACTGACTTTTCCAATGTTGGCTGACAATTTCAAAATAGCGTTGTGCCGTTCCACCCATCGTGTCTCACAATGGTCAATCAGTTGGCCATGAAGAATATTTTTCAGAACCATATTATTTTCGTTTTGAAGAAGCATTAAAGAATGGTATAATTTCTGTCAAAATACCGAATGTATTTCTTACAGACAGGACCTTCATTGTTTTGGATATAGCCAAGTTTAGTTGGTGGTTGTAGCAAGGACGTCTTACTGCATTAACAACAACTTTCTGAATCTCTTGTACTGCTCCAACCGTTTCGGAAATATTCATGGAAACTCCATCGGTTCCTGTGCCAACACAGTTATTAAGGTTCAAACCATGAACCCTTAACTCTCTAATCACTAATTCACAGAGTCTTAAACCTGTCACCGTCGGTTCAGTTTCATTGCTCGAATGGTTTTCATAATTCCCATCCTCAATCTCTGAGCCTGATGAATCTCTTTCAAGGTCCAAAACAGCTTTTCTAATGTCGAGAAATCCCACAAAATCTTCTGTAACCTTGACGTTGCCTGCTTCATTCCAAATGTATCTCGGAATAAGTGACATTTGAGAAATATGGGACACATCCACTGGTTCATCAAACATACAGCTCGCCCCCTCTGCCCCCCTCCCTTTAAAGCCGCCCCTGATACTACTCGGAGGTCTTTAATTGGCTGTTCAACAGCTTCTGCCCCTGTAGATACACTTTACTCCATTGGTTAATAGACTGAAGCAAGTCAGTGCTATCAGATATGGCATATAAGTGGTTTTTTTTTTTCCTGTTAATAACTTTGCAGTTTCTCTTGTTGGTGTGGAGCTTGGCTGTCTGAGAAATGTTGAAATCCAAACTACTTGGCATAAACTCAGCAAAAACTATAACTTTTGTACTCCTTAATTGTGTGATTTTTAGGAAGTAAAACATACAGTATTTTAATGCACTGTTCTCTCATACATTTGGAGGTCATGCTGCACATTGCTTTTATGTATTACAATCTTCAACATTTAGATCATTCCTGTAACTTCTTCTTGTGTTTCTTCCATTTTGAAAGTCTGATAGAATATTCTGTTTTTCTGAGTATGGAACATGGTAGAAACTGCTGATAGTGAAATATTGATCAGTGGCACCACAGCTTGGGTTTTATCACCTTGCAGCTGCTGTGAGACTACAGCGATCTGGAGAAGAGGCTACCATCAAGGATATTACATCCTCTGTACTTACTCTCAACATGGACGAGCATCCTCAAGGCCTACAAACACTGATTGCAGCTCTGGAGCAGCTCGTGGAGAAGTTACCCGGACCTCTTACACCACAGAAATTTGTTGGGATTGATTCAGAATTCTTAGAAGCCAGCACCTCTTTTCCAGAACTGCACTACAGTCTTGTTTTGGAGGCATTATTGAAAATGTACAGTCCTCGGTGGGAAGCATTTAACTTCAAGCATCTTATCACTAAGGTGTTTGTGGTACCAGGGGGAGGTACAGTTATGTTTCAGGAGTCCCTGGGTGTTCTCACTCGAGCCCTGAGGGATACACAGGGACCCAGTGTAAAGCTTGATTGGATTATTAATTTACTAGAGTCTTTAGTGAAGAGTGAAGCATTAACTTCTGCTATTTTAAACCAGTGCCAATTAGTACATGAAGGAACTTCATACAATAAGATGGTGGTTGAAAGTCAGGAGTATAAGTGGGGTGAAGTGGTTCAACTATTAGTGTCACTCCCAAATAGAATATCCAATATTTTGCAACACCAGACTACACCAGCTTTTGTTTCAAATTTCTACCCTAAAATCTTATGTTGCCACATTGCTCATTGCATTCATTTTCTGGCTGGTGCTGTAGCCAACAGTCAGTCATTCAACATCAAACCACTTGCAACCTTATTTAGTAAAACGTTCTCCTGGTTCAATGAAGGGAAGAAATCTACAAACTTGCTGCATTTAATATCAATATTTGAACAATGGAGCCTGAATGTTACATATGTAAAAGTGATACAGTCTCTCTTTCAAAATTTAAATCGACAATGTATTGAGACAGTTGCAGTCATGTTGCTTCAGTCTTGTGATGAACCAAGTACAGTTTGTAGATTATTGGGAGAGCAAATATCAAAAGACTGGAGATATGTTTTGTGCACAAAGGTACCACTGATGTCGTATTATGATTGGAATGACACTATACTCCTCCGTAATCTGGTAGGGTACTTATCAATCTCAGATTGCTATGAACTGGTGCTCAAGTTACTGGCTGTTTGGGGTGATAGAAGTGCAGTCAACCACACTCCCTTGGAGCAACACATTTATATCTCGCAAGCAATTTTGCTCTGTGTATTGAAACTCTCACACTCCGATGATGCTAAGTCAAGCATTCAGGGAAAGCTTCTCTCAGGGATTCCGGTTCATCTAGAATCTCCATTCGAAGCCATACGTGCTATTGGTATGGTGACCATCGAACTAGCTGTGCGTACTTTGTATATCGGAAAGCCAGAAAGTGACAAACCACTATTAGATTTCGACTATCGTGGGATGGGAAACGAGACGTTGGAAATAGTTGCAAATTTACGATTGCTGGTCACCCAACAGCAGAATGAGCTGGTGAGTGGAAGTGAGAATGAAGGGTTAGACAAGCTAGAAGATGAAGAGAGAACAGCCAAGAAGGTCAAGCTGTTGGATGAGAGTGAACTGTTGCAGAGACTAATGGAGGAATGTGGAATGTTTAAAAGTAACCAGTCTGCTAATGATAAGGCAGGCACACTTTCGGTTGTCAAAAAATCGAGAGAGCCCAGTGTGTCAATTGTGAAGATCATGGACCAGTTAACTAAGGCATCTGAATCATCAGATTCTGATGAAATGGACAGTGATGACGATGATGAGGGTTATGTTCGTTGTGATATGCCCAACGATACTTCCTCATCCTTTGCCAAACAACCTAAATATCTACGTGACTTGAGGGATGGTTTGTTGGAAACAAAAGATCCTGACATTTTCACAGAAAGTCTTAAAATATCCAAAACTTTGATCAAGTCGCAGTTAACAAATGATGACATAAAGTTGGCGATTGAATTGATTGATATTTTTGTTACCCTTGAAGAGAAGTTTTGTGTTAATGATTTTGAGAATCTGAGAATGTCTGCAATGGTTGCAGTTGTAACAGTATACCCTGCCCCTTGTGCTGAATATCTGTGTTTACAGTTTAACTCAGGGTTTGGGAAGTATTCAATTAGTCAGCGCTTGCTTATGTTGGATGTTTTAATGACTTCTGCAAGAGAGCTTGCAAATCCAGAAGTTGTAGCTAGTGGAGCTAAGGAGAGGATTGTCAAAGAGGAAGTGGAACTTGATATCGTTCAAAAACGTATTGAGTCTCATACTCGCAGATTTATTTCTGCACGAAAGGAACAGCCCATGGCAAAAGCCAATCAGTTTGCCGCAGTTGCTGGATCATTTTTCTTTCCCTTACTTCACAACTTTGGCCGTGCACGAGGAGGGCTCTGGTATGACCCAGGAGACTCTTACTTGGACAAAGACTATTTAGTTCTAGTGCACATCCTGCGTACTTTGGATGTTATCGTCATGTGTGCTGTGAACTGTCCTGTTGTAGCGAGGATGGGAACAGAACTTCTTGAAGTTGCTTGGAGCCTGCGATATCACATTGAGGCTAAAGTAAGACTGGCTGTGATATGCTGCATTGGAGCAGTTGTCCTCTCTGTTCCTAACTCAAGGTTACAGACTGATCTGCAGGGTCCACTCCATGAGAGCTTTCTCTGGCTTTTGGATTCAACAAGTGCCATGCCAGGAAGAGGTGATCCTGACTCAGATTGTCGAAAACTTGCTGCCCATGTTGCACTGTTGATTAGCAGTGTGTTCAATCAGAAATGATTTAGGACTATAGGTACAATGGAATCTTGATCTGGGATGATTGAAGGAAGTATGTGGATATATCTTCCTTCATTCATCTCCCGATTAGTAAGATTCAACCATGACGGATAGAAGACATATTTTAATCGCTCCTCGAGTTCAAGTGTGGTGCTAATGTAAACAAGTTTGATACTCTCAGCACTATTGTATTTTAACTAGCAAATATAATACTTCTTTCACTTGAATACTGAGTTTATTAAATATGTGGTTAACTGGCTAGTCAATAAGCCATTCTTAATAGTACCAGTATGTAGAATGAAATTTGTTACTTCTTGTCATTAAACAACCTAAACAAGGGGCAAATATATACAAACACCAAAAAATCTGGTATGTCCCATTGATCATATGTTTTGCATATTTGCGGAGAGAGATTTTTTTAAATGTCTCTCTCTCTTTAATTTACGTTAAACAACATCATCGTTGCCACAGCAATACCTCCTTTGTGTGAAGTCCACTTTTTTCAGGAAGTGGAAAAAGCTTCCTAAAACCTCTGAGTTTTGGCTTTATGAATCTATATTGTGCAGTAACTACTCTGTGACCATAGAAAAACTGTAACAGTATATATTTGTGCAGGATCCTTCCACATCCTTGCCCAGTTTCATTCATCATCCATTCCATCTTTCATCCTAGCGCGCAAGTCGACTAGAAATACAACCTGCACTCGTCGGCCTCTCAGGAAGCCACACGACAAAAAAAGAATTAACCAGTAATACGGTAATAATAAATTACATCACATAGGAGGTATTGTTGTGGCAACGACGATGTGTGTATTGAAGTATGAGTGATTTCATAATTTTTATTGCATACAAAGCTCTGTTTGCAGATATAAGATATGTCAGGCATAAAGTACTGATTCACCTGGAAGGTTCTAGGAGAGCTTGTTAATATACATAAGAAAAACAAGTGGTCTAATGGCTGAACTTTGAATCACATCAGTGGTTATGCTGAGTATATATGATCTTTGGTTTTCCAGTTTAGTATCTAAGCTTAGAGATTAGTATGCCATGCGTAGAGTTATTGTTGATTCATTTAGGGGCCTTGATTCATCATGGTCAAGTAGCCCATGCACTTGATTGTGTGAAGAATTTGTCTGATAACCCATGTCACTTTGAAAGCTGTATTAGTGTGTGTGCTTGTAATTGGGGTTAGAATTTGGAAGGAAGCGGCTGTGGCCCTATGTTAGGTACCATCCTGGCATTTGTCTAGAGTAGGGAAACCATGGAAAATCACTTCTAGGATGGCTGAGGTAGGAATCAAACCCACCTCTTATCAGTCCTGCTCCACGAGGCCACAGACTATAGTTAAATTTCTTGGCAAGCACCAATAGGATGGACTGCAACACGTTATTGATCATTCAGTTCATTATTCACATTCAATTTTGCAATCGTTCCTGCAAAATGTAGCATTACTTAAGCAAAGATTGACATTTTATTCACTTAGAAATAAATTTGAGCTTATGTTATTTTAGAACCATTGATTTCTAAGATCTCATAAACTTCCATTTCATGTTAAACAAAAGAAAGAATTGAATTCTGGAAAACCATCATTTAATATAATATTATGTACTTTTATCAAGGTTTTATTGCCTGAAACTTTATAATTATCATATGTATTATTTCAGTAGCTGTAGGAAATTACGCTCCATAATTGCTGTCCACTTCACATTTTGGCCGCTGTGACTCCTGTTCCATGTCATTTTAGCATTCTGAGGATTTTCCTTGATCATTTTTCATGGATTTCCGAAACAGTAAATCAAAGAAATGGGTACTCAAATCGTATAATTTCATAAATATCGAATAACCGGTCCAATTTTCAGTGATTGCCTTCTTATGTTAGGGAACGTAGAACTTGGAATTCTAACTGAAATGTAAATAGTGTTCTATAATCTTTTGGTTGAAATAAAAACATAACAACCTTTCTCCTTAAGTCTCTCATTATAAACCTATTGGGGAAAGTGTGGTTTATGAACATGCGAGATTTCTCACACGGGTCCGCTAGTAGTAATAATACTATCGTATGGCCTCGGGTGCTGGGTGCAAACGTCGTTATTTGACGCCCAGGAGGCAGCTTGACTTACTTGACTTATTTCCTGTTACTCCTGGTGGAGCGTAGGGCAGCAGTGAAGACTTTCCAGCTGGTTCTGTTGGCAGCCAATAGTTTCACCTCACTCCAGGTTTTACCAGCCTCCACAGCTTCTTCCTCCACCATTCTTTACAACCTCTTTTTAGTTTGCTGGTTTATTTCAAGGTTCTTACATTCTAGAAACCTATTTTCGCGGCCCTTTTCGTTCCAAAGGTCGTCAACATAGAATCTGTCCGGTTTTCTTTTTCTGCTGTTTCTTCAATCAAATATTGTCAGGAGTGCCAGTGATTAGCCCACAGCGCCTTAGTCAGGTGGTGGGGCTGCCACCTCAAAGCCTCCAGACTTGCTCCCTCCTTGCTTCAGAAGACTATGTCTAATTGTCTTCCTACTTTTGAGACAAGCATAGGCTCCATTCAAGTTACAGGGAGGCCCCTCCTCCTTTCTCAACCGGGCTTGGGATCGACTATGGCAGAGTTAGAGGGCAGCTTGCATGTACAATTTGTGTAGTTCCTTGGAGCACTATGTTAGTCAAGGAGGTTAGATATCTAAGCTCCTTGACATTATAGCGCTTTCAAGTAGAGAAAGCAAAATCTCGAGATTAATTTTGCCACTATAAACACGGCCTACTGAATTCAAATGGGTTCTTGAACATGCCAACAATGTAGGACATGTATGTCGAGATTTTTGTCGCTTTTCAAAGATCACTTACCATGGCCAGGAGTGAATCTGCATGCTTGGGGTTGGTAGTCAGACATCACCCACCGTGGCAAGCTATTATAATTATAATTGCGTAAGATTTAAGATGAATATGAACCTTTACTTCAGGTCAGAATAATTCAAGCCTGTTGGAATGTAATTTCAAAGCTCCTACAACCTTTTTCTTATCCAAATTCTAGGAATATTTTAGTGTACACAATTAGGTAGATTTCATTAGAAAGCTAACTATTGCAATGGGTCCCATGTTTCGACTTCCGGAAAATTTCGACATATCTTCACGTTTCACATCCCCCAGACCCCAAAACCATCGTCAGTTCAAAAGTTTATATATAATTTATGTATGTATATATGTATAGCTATCAGTTTCTTGTGGACACGATAACTGCCGTAATTTTGTACCAATCACTTTGAATTTTTTACATAATATGTATCCCCTTAAAATCTCGGTCGAGTTCGTTAATGGGCAAAATCGGTTAAAGGGGGTGAAAATGGGAGGCTTTTTTTTTTTTTTTTTTTTTTTTTTTCGAAAAATTGAAATATCGCTATAACTCGCTTAATATCTGAAATATTGAATCCATTCAAAGTTCATACTATGTAACGGATAAGGCCCTAAAAATTTTTTGATAGCACCAACCATTGACCAAAGGGGTGGGAAAAAGTGGATTTTCGGGAAACATTAATCATATCTCTGTTAATAGGCACAATATCAAAACCGTACAAAATGGACAATATTCCTCCAATAATTACCTAAAACTTTTGTCTGAAAGAATTTTTGATATGACCCACCAACAATAGTCTTTGCAGTGTCTTGTTTATCTTTATCAAGTAGTCCCACCTTCTAAGCTGTCTCACACACACAGCTTCATGTATGTTCTTTTTGCCTGTATTTCTTCATTTCTTT
The DNA here is from genome assembly GCA_946902985.2 of Meconema thalassinum. Classification (NCBI taxonomy): domain Eukaryota; kingdom Metazoa; phylum Arthropoda; class Insecta; order Orthoptera; family Tettigoniidae; genus Meconema; species Meconema thalassinum. Next base: position 303,043,176 of record OX336393.1, read on the forward strand.
AAGTCCACTAAATGACGATAAAGTAAAAGAGCTTGAAAATGTAGATTTTGCATCGGCCTTTAGATCTTGTAAGCAGGGGCTAATAAGCCACAACAATCTTGTAAGCAATAGTTAAGAGATTTGCAGGATTTATTTTGACTGATTATTTGATAAAACATGTTTTCTGTCGCATTATTGCTATTTTCATAACCTAAACCATAGTCCGAATAAGTTGTAAATACATGTCTCATATTGTAGCAGTGAACAAGTCTTTGTGTGTAACAAAGTGGTAATAAAGTTATATTTTTATCACTTTTAACTCAATAGAATCTCATTGATCCTCTCCCAAAATAAATTGAAAATTAAATCACAGAAATACATTATATTGTATTTTGATAATTGTTCATGTGTGCAAACTGTACTTTGGAAAACAGAATGGGTAAACTATAATATTTTGCCATTTTTTCATTTTGCTGGTGTGAGCAGAAACTGTTGATCATGGGCTTGAATTATCCCATATGAGAATGTACCAATCTTTGTTAAAATCTTCAAGATCAGAACTTACCTACTGGTCTCCAGAATCTAAAGAATCTAATCATCAGTTTCACGAATTACATAGCATCCTTGGGACATTTTGAATTAAATATATGAAACATAATATTTATTAAATATTAAGAATGGTTAACTCATTCACAACTTCAAAGATAAAACAATTATTTAAAAATTACAAATAATCACTCAAAACAAGCAAAAGTATGTTGACTTTACTATTCAGTTGAAGACAAAGTAGGCACCAGGGGTGTTTGACAAACAGGAGAAAGACTTGTGTAAGCTTACCATTCATTTATTTATTTTTTCCTTCGAGGGGAGATTCTCAGTAGATCATACCAAAAATATTTAATTGATTGGAAAGAGATTGAAAGTTTTAAACGAACAAGTTTCCCACCATTGGTACTGCTGCACTCCTACGAGATTCATAAAGACCGAGGAGGAGACTAAATTGGGTACCCTTCAATAACCCCAGCCCCAGCATTACTTTTCCTGATTTACTGTTTTGTTTTGTCTGTGAGAAAATATAATTTGTTGGCACTGTCTGCAGTTATAGCAGTGAGAACAGGGAACATCCGTAACCAACATTTAACGCTTGAGAGTCATGAACCATTATTAAATTGGACTTGCAGCTTTACCCTTAAACCTAGATGAGAAAGTCTTGCAATGCAGTTACAATGAGTTATTTTGTTTCAAAAGTACAGTATTGGCCTAGTATGGACTAACCAGGCTGTCATAATCCATTGTTATGTTACTAATAAGAGAAATAGGTCATTTAGTAATGAAGAAAAACAGTATTTTCTAAACACTGTTTTAATGTTTAAATATTCTATGGTACATATTGTAGAACTACTATCAAAAAAGCAAATATTACAGACATTGAGCAATAATAATGTTCGCTCATCAGTGTAAATACTGTCTAGGTATGTGTTTAGTTGTTTCTTTAGACTGATGACCTCAGGCACCAAATTCTTCAAAATGACCCCCTGAGTGATTCTAAATCCTATATCATCTGAGCCCCAAAGGATGCACTCCATAGATATCCATTTGAATCCAGAGAAGAAGTATATCTTGGTCATCATCATCATCATCTTGCACAGTTTCCAGCCACTGGCCGGGTCTGTTTGGAACACAAGCCTCTCCAACGTCTTCTGTCTTCCCACCATCTCTCAGCCTCCACCCTTGTCCAGTCTTCTCCTCTCTTCTTCATGCTTTCTTCCACCCCCTTCAGCCACCTGTCTCTCGGTCTCTTTCCTTCCCACTTCGTCTCGTGTACTCTCCTGGGTATCCTCTTCTCCTCCATTCGTTTTACATGTCCATACCATCTAAGTCTAGATTTCTCTATACCATCCTGTAATGGTTCCTCCTTCATTAATTCTCTGGTCCTCTCATTTCTTATTCTGTCCATCTTTGTAGCTCCAATACTGCTTCTCAAGAACCTCATCTCACTGGCCTGTATTTTGCTCTTCTCCCTTCCTTTCATAACCCAGGTCTCCGAGGCATACGTCAGGATAGGGACATAGTACGTCCGATATATGATCTTTTTGCTGTTCTGAGGAACATCCTTGCTCCATAACATGCTTCTCACACTCCTCCGAAATGCTTCTGCCTGCCTCCCCCGCTCATTTATTTCTCTATCGTTTCTTCCATTATCTTGTATCAGGCTTCCCAGATACTTGAAACTCTCCACTTTCTTCAGCTGTTCCCCACCAATTGTTATTCCCGTTATGGTTCTTTCCTTCTTCCTTGTTGTGATCACCATCTCACACTTATTTATGCTAAATTTCATCCCATATCCTTGTATTATTCCTTCCCACACGTCCAACTGTTCCTGTACCTCCTCCTCCTTGTTTCCCCAAGTCATCTGCAAACACCATTGCTTTCATCTTTCCTTCCCCAATTACTTGTGCCACTCGGGTCATTATGTCATCCATCACCACAATGAAAAGTAACGGTGACAGTGCACTTCCTTGTTTCAGGCCGTTTCTCTGTTCCAACCAGTTTGATCTCTCTCCTCCCACTTTCACACAGCTCACGCTCCCCTTGTACATCTCCTTTATCCTCTTTATAGTCCATTTCTCTACTCCTCTATCCTCCAGGGACTTCCATACTTTGTTTCTGCATACACTGTCATATGCTTTCTCAATGTCCAGGAAGGCCATCAGTAGATCTGTTCCATACTCATAGTGCTGTTCTTGTAACTGCCTTACAGCAAAAATCAAATCCACTGTGGACCTTCCTGCTCTGAAGCCATGTTGTTCTTCCCTCATCCCTCCTTCTATCCTTGTCCTAATTCTCTTTTCCAAAACTTTCTCGAAGATCTTTGCACAATGACTCACCAGTGTTATTCCCCGATAGTTTCTGCAATCTGTTCTACTACCTTTCTTGAAGATCGGGACAATTATTCCCTTTTTTCCAGTCCTCTGGAGTCTTCCTTTCCTTCCATGCTGTCCTCATCACTCGGTATAACCACTGTATCCCCACCTCTCCTGCTGCTCTCACCATCTCCACACTCAACTCATCCACCTTAAACCTAGATAATCTTGGTACAAAATATATTTATTCTCAAGGCATAACCAAGATAACTGAAGGAACCATATAGTGCAAAACATAACGTGGATTGTAGCACTTGTTAATTTTTATTGAATGGTCCATTGTGTTTTGGAGGGAGTCATTGATGTCTTTTTGTTCAGGATCTGTGCTCACTTCTCCCAGTGCGATGTCGGGTTTGACTCTGTTGCAACCTGCTAGCATTAACAGCTCACACACAACTTCCAAAATGTCTTCCAGCGAACTGGTAAGTAGACTGGATGATGTGCTGAAGTGAGAAGTGTAATCTTCATGATGTCAATGATGGCTGGAACTCTCCATCAGGTGGGGAGCACGTGGGTCAACTCTGGCAGTCTCAACATAAACATTGACAATCTGAGTCTCGGAGGATTCCGAGGATCGAACAACAAGGGCTCTGTTGCCCCTTCCATGAACCAGCTGGCTGTGAGTAGTCCGACGTCTCCAATACACCCAACACCACCGACAAGCCAGCAAGGTAAATATTCTCTAAACAGATTTGTCTGGAACTTTTATTTTATTAATATTGTTATGTAGAATAGTTGGAAAATGTTGTCTATTTTATTGATGAGGGTCATAGTTATATGGACTGAAAGCGGGATTTACTAAACATTTTTTCCCAAGTCCCCCACCGACATTGATGCACTTGTATCACCTCTTCACTAGTATGAAGAACCTCTGTTGGTAAAACTCTGTGCCCAGGATGCACACGAATATGCTGCTTTAAAGTACGGAAGTAATTGGTGTGGAAGCAGCCCCCTCCTCTTTAACCCTTTTGTGCCACTCAATTACTGAGTGGTAATTCTAAAATTACCAAGCAAAGTTTAGTGAAGGGGCAGATGATCTTGCTGTTCCGCCCCTTAAAACAGCAATAACTAACTAAAGTTTATTGAAATTACAAGTGTTAGATAAAAATTATCTCTCCTACCTATATTTTTTAATATAAAATATTAATATATTTTCTGGAGCATATAAACAGATTAACATATTAGAAGGAAAGAACCACAACGGGAATAACAATTGGTGGGGAACAGATGAAGAAAGTGGCGAGTTCCAAGTATCTGGGAAGCCTGATACAAGATAATGGAAGAAACGATAGAGAAATAAATGAGCAGGGGAGGCAGGCAAAAGCATTTCGGAGGAGTGTGAGAAGCATGTTATGGGGCAAGGATGTCCCTCAGAACAGCAAAAAGATCATATATCGGACGTACTATGTCCCTATCCTGACGTATGCCTCGGAGACCTGGGTTATGAAAGGAAGGGAGAAGAGCAAAATACAGGCCAGTGAGATGAGGTTCTTGAGAAGCAGTATTGGAGCTACAAAGATGGACAGAATAAGAAATGAGAGGACCAGAGAATTAATGAAGGAGGAACCATTACAGGATGGTATAGAGAAATCTAGACTTAGATGGTATGGACATGTAAAACAAATGGAGGAGAAGAGGATACCCAGGAGAGTACATGAGACGAAGTGGGAAGGAAAGAGACCGAGAGACAGGTGGCCGAAGGGGGTGGAAGAAAGCGTGAAGAAGAGAGGAGAAGACTGGACAAGGGTGGAGGCTGAGAGATGGTGGGAAGACAGAAGACGTTGGAGAGGCTTGTGTTCCAAACAGACCCGGCCAGTGGCTGGAAACTGTGCAAGATGATGATGATGATTTGTTTAACTACCTTGGTGCCACACGTCGATCAAATCGGCTCTTGCTCCTTGCGCTAAAAGTGCCAGAGCCAATTGAATCGGCGTGGTGATTATCTTGTAGTTCAAGATTTTTGCCAACATGTCTGTGATTATTTCATACTGTTGGAAAGCTGATGTTTCAAGCTTGCCTGTGCGGGGTTTAGTTACTTTCTTCCGAAGTCCATTACTCGATGGTTGGGGGTTCATTTTCTGTGTTCTTTGGACACTCACTCCACAGCCGATTGAATCGTAGTGCAGCTGTTTTCTTCCAATTAAAGACTTCTGCCAACAGATGTGTCCTAAGTACTGCTCGGGTCTAAGTTGCGTGAACCTGAGAGGAATGAGCATCGCGGACTATGAGAAGTGGTGGTGATGAGGTTTCTCGGTCCTTGCGTAGTAACAGAAGCAAATACAGTGGTCGGTGACTCACCCACTCATTCGTAACACCACACTGGTTTCAGAAAAGACCCTATGTTAGCAGTATTGAAATAGACGAGAATGTCAGGTAACACTGTAACGTGTTTTTCGAGGGGTTTTCATGCCACTGGCTTAAGTCAGTAGGAAGCCATTCTATATTTATTTACGCGGCAAATTGTTCAGCCAAGAGAATTTTTCATGTTAATTTATTATTATTATTAATTTATTATAATTAAGCCTCCGTGGCTTAGGCGGCAGCACGCCGGTCTCTCACCGCTGGGTCCGTGGTTCAAATCCCGGTCACTCCATGTGAGATCTGTGCTGGACAAAACGGAGGCAGACAGGTTTTTCTCCGGGTACTCCGGTTTTCCCTGTCAACATTTCATTCCAGCAACACTCTCCACTATCATTTCATCTGTCATGCATTTAATCATTGCCCCAGAGGAGTGCGACAGGCTTCGGCAGCCGGCACACTTCGTATGCTCGCCGCTAGATGGGGGCTTCATTCATTCCATTCCTGACCCGGTCGGAGACTGGAAGCAGGCAGTGGATTTTAATTTTCATTAATTTATTATAATTATTATTAAGGTATTTTTCGGAGCATTTTATAAAATTATAAGCATACAGATAGGTTTTCTATGATTATAGAAAACACTATCAAGCAAATTATTACGATCAACATTAGCGTAGAAAATTATATGATTACGGAATTTTATGGAGTTTCGTAAGTTAGGGTATATTGAGAGACATGACTCACTGGGAATTCAAATACAGGCTTATGCTTGTCAAGTAGTATGACGCAAGGCTGGGTCGCATCGTCAAGAAAAGGTGGATGTATGGAACGGCAAACGACTTCACCCTCCCGCCGAGTGTAATGAGCCAGAAGAGGGGAGTAGCGCGTGAGGGGTCAGCCAATCAGTGGAGGGCGAGCGTGAAGAAGTCGGCTGAAGAGTGGGGATGCGGCGGGTGCATATATGGTTGGCACGCCGTGGAAACAAGGACTATCGTTATAAAATTTAACCAGTATGGTTGCACGAGTGAGTGGCTCCGATGTTCAGTGGAGTTAGCGACTATATTTGTGAAACTTAACCGTTGTGGTTGTACGTGTTGGTTCCGATGTACGGACCATAAATCTTCATATCTACAAATATATCATCAACAACGAAGAAGATGACGACGTCCAGGAGGCTATGGGAAGCTCACTTCAACATCCAGTACGAGGGAAATGCTACGGCAATTTCCAGTGGTAAGCGCGAATGACACATAACTCTCTCGTCTTTCTTTGTTTCATATTCAGTAATTCAGTTAATTCATAGCTTGGGAATAAGAGTAAAATCAGTAATTTATCCGACTCCATTTTCACGTAATTTTCTAGCGGTAATATTTAAATCGCAACGCTCCAATTTAAATTCAAACTTATTATTATTATTATTATTATTAATTTTGCTATACTTGTTTTTTATACAATAAATTCATTTCTTATAACCATGCAATCTTTGTTTTCAGTAGGTAGCATTAGATATAGACCAATTCCTTCTCCAGATACAATTGTTTGTTGGGTTAATGATCCAATCATACCACGATCTGAGAGTAAAGATTCTTGAAGGTGTTCTACCAGAGCTAGGTGTTGTTAATTACAAATTTAGATTTCAACATAGCGTTGAGGTCTTGGCGCCCATTAAAACAACATATCTTAGTAGAAAACTGTATATTTGTCACGCAACAGTGAGGGCAATAGAAAACATTACAACACGGCGGGCTGTCGACAGGCTTCTCAATTCTCACCTGCTCCTTCCCTGCCTCTGCCCTTCATCCCGCAAGTTCACAGAGCTTAGACCCGAGCAGTACTTCATACTGCTGGAAATTTGATGTTTCAAGCTTGCCCTAGATGGTATTACTTTCTCTCAGGACGTCCTTAACACATAGAGAGGGTGTTTATATTCTGTGCTGTTTACACTTTCTGGGTTGATGCTATCAAACTTGGTGACCCGCAGTTGAGCTCTTTCTCTAGTCGGCATAGATGACGAAAAAATTGGCGTATTATTTAGAGTCAGATGATATTTTAGCGCCCTGTGCCATAGCCGTGCTCGTGAAATCATGTATCCGCCTCGTTGCATTGTGGCTAGCACTCTTGGCTGTGGCCTTGGAGGCCTGGGTTCAATTCTCGGCTCTGCCAAGAAATTTAATCCGGTCTGAGGGCTGGAATGGGGTACACTCAGCCTCGCAAGGTAAAACTGAGTAGAGGCAGGTTCGTTTCCCACTTCTACTCCAGGTGAATGCCAGGATGATTTCTAACTTAAGGCTACGGCCGCCTCCTTCCCAATCCCCATCTGAATTACAAATACACACACTGATTCTGCCATCACAATAACACAGGTTATCAGACAAATTCCACACACCCAAGTACAAGGGGGCTACATGACCACGATGTCGCAAAGCCCCTAAAAATGAATCAACAAAGTACTTCAAAGTACAACAAAGTATTTCAGGAAACAACTTAGTACCAAGAGGGTTAATAAAAAAATACTTTTATAAATACTTCTGTTTAAAAACATTTTAATTGGAAATTTTAATATAATTAGTTTGCAGCCTTCGCACACAATCTTTTGTGATATACATGTTAATACTCATTGTATAAATATTCCAAGTTTAGAGTAATTCTATCCAACAGTTTTGAATATGATCAATTTCTATTAAGATATGCATACCGGTATACAGTACTGTGGCATTAGGTGGATTGTAGTCAGCAAAATCTAAGACGTCAGCAGTCGAAAATTCACTCTCACACACTTCACACACTAGACATATTTACCACCACGTATCTTAGTTAGCTCCAATCAATATCATAAACATACACAACCTCAAAAGAAAACACATGCGGGAAGCCAGCTGAATGCAGCCTGTTCAAAGAATAGGCTACTTATTATAACTCCAGTTATTTACAGAACTTACATCGATATATTATGAGAGAGAATGATTCCTGTGTTGTCTTGGTTACAGCAGTGATAGCACTGTTTGGCTTGAAATAACACTAAAATATTTCGAAAAACTGGGCCAATAGATCGGGCGGTGGCATTTTTTGCAGAAGATCACTCGTCCCCGTGACCCCTCTATAAGGGTTAACAAAGGGAAAAAGTGGGTGCCACGTTAGGATTGCAGGGGGGAGTGCTGATGCAGTTGCCCATTGCTGCTGCTGAGTAGGGTCTTGCAAGATGAAGGCAAAAGCATGCTGGGCATGCATTATCCCATTGTCCTGTCTTACAGCACTGCATTTGCTCCGGGCACACACTGTACCATTGTCCTGTCTTTAAAACAGATCTTAGCTTGCACAATGAAGATTGTACATGTTGGCAGCTTATCAGTTCTATACTTCCACCAGAAATAAAATGGGGAACTTATATTTTATCTCTTCCATGTTTATGCTTTATGCTGGATGGGTGCACGAGTGGACATTCTGGGGTCTGTTACGTGTCCACACGGTTCTGGACATGATTTCTTTGCATTCCCGTACACACATTAAGAATACACATATACGAGCTTAGGAGTTGGGTTGACATCACTAAGACAACTGAAGACTACATGGTGGGCAAAATGCGGGCTTGATAGTCGTTGATCATTCACAAGAAGGCATTGTGATGTAACTAAAGTCAAATCCTTGTAAGCTTTTTTTTATTTCTATAAATTTTATTTTGTGATTCGGTCAATTTTAGGGTTATTAATGTCCAGACACGCGACAAAATATTAATAGATTTCACAATACTTTTCATGAACCATGAGGCAAACTTGAATTCAGTTCCTTGTAGATTGGGTTCACCAATCTCATCAAAATACAGCACAAATACAAGTTCCAGTTTTAGGTTAAGTTCGCCAAAGTAAATGTCCAGGTACAATTCAATATAATAAGTTTGTTTAAATTAAATTTCTGACTGATGACCACAAAATCACAAGATAATAATAGAAATATGATGATCGTCAAAGTAAAATTAAATCCTGGTCAATCACATAAAGTTCACACAGAAATAAACATTCGGGGATAGATAATAACCGAAGAGCAAAAGGGGGGGAAAAACAAAATTTGGAACACAACAAATGTCAACCAGAAAATGCAAATGATTAATGATTGAGTTAAGTTAAAATTACAAAAGTAATATTTTGATGTAAATCACGTGTCCTCGTTGGTAGAAAAACATCCCACACAAGTAGATTTCAATATCTTTTTCTTTTCTTCATGATTACAAGATTTCCCCTTCAAGGAAGCCTAAACGGCTCCCTTCCTAACCTAGGCTGGTCTTCTTCATCTCCTCAACCGTTGGGTTAGTGGGAAACATGTATGACATCCAAGCGTCTCCGTCCTTTGGCCACCAGCTTCAAATGGCAATAGGTGTGTTGGCCTCTATGCTGTTGATAAATTGTGTTCTTGGTCTTCCTTTGCTCCTCTTTCCTTCCAGTGGTGGACCAGTCAGAATGGTCGAAACAAGTGACTAACAACGCTGTTTCTTCGTTTGTTTAAAGATTCAACCAAGTTGCGAGGCTCATTTGCTTTTCTGAGAACATCCTCGTTTGTGACTTTATCAGTCCACAGTATCTTCAGGAGTTTTCTCCTACACCACATCTCAAATGCTCTGAGTTTCTTCACGTCTACTTTTCTTAGGGTCCAAGTTTCAGAGCCATAGCTTACGATACTCCATATAAAACTTTTCACAAAGTGTTTTCGTAAGTCCACATTGACGGTCTTCGACGTTAGTAAAGATTTCTTTTTTGAAAAAGCTTCTTTTGCCTGTGAAATTTGAGCGTTTACTTCTCTCGAGCATTTTCCATCAGCTGTGATCAGACTCCCCAGATATTTGAATTCCCGTACTTGGGCTGGGTGTTCTCCATCCAGTAGCACATTAACAACTCGATCACCATCCCTAGTGCATGTCATTATCTTGGTCTTCTTTTTATTTATCCTCATATCACACCTCACATCTAATAAGTCATTCATGTGATTTAGAGCCTCTTCCATGTCTTTTTCATTCTGTTATCAATGCTATGTCATCTGCAAAACGTATGGTGCTGTACAGCTTACACCATGATTGTCACTAGCTAAAAATTCTTTAATGGCTTCCTCAATCTCTTTTTTCTACTTCATTTCCTGATTCCAGTGATCTGGGTCGGGGCTTGAATCAAGGACCTCCATCCAAGGCCCCGACTCACTCACTATCATATTTAGGCTATTTGTACGATGGGTTTGCCACACCCAAAGGTAATGGCTTCCTCAATATAGATGTTAAATAAGACTGGTGATAATTCACATCCTTGTCTTACACCTTTCCCATCTTTGCTTCTATTCTTTTATTTCCAATTAATGCCGTCTGGTTTTCGTAAAGGTGATAAAGTATTCTTCTGTCCCTGTAGTCTATTTTCAAATTCCTTAGGATTTCAAACATCACATTCCAATTCACATTATCGAAAGCTTTCTCTATATCAATGAATGCGGCTTCGGTGGCATAGTCGGTAGCATGCTGAACTGCTATGCCCAAGATAGCGGGTTCAAACCCGGCCGAAGTCGTCGGATTTTTTGAGAGCGTTAAAAATCCTTCAGTATGCCTTCCTTCGGAGGGGAAGTAAAGCCGGCAGTCCCATGTCATAGATTTATGGCATGTAAAAGATCCTTTCACAGACTAAACTTGTGTAAAGCAAAATTGTTAGGTTAGATTTCGTCAGAACGCTCTATCAAAGTTCCAACGTTCACCACTAGGTATCATTGATATCTGGTGGCGAAAGTTGGAACTACTTGAAATTGAACGGAACTTGTAGCTCACCCTTTAGGGTGTCCGCTGGAAGCAGCTACAGACTCAGGCCAGCCGAACATGTCCTCGGACACTCCCGGCACTAAAAGCCATACGATGAATAAAATAAATAATAATAATGCCATTACCACCGATTTGCCAATTTCCCGTTTTTTTTCTATGATTACTCTTGCACGGAGGATAGCTTCTAGTGTGCCTCTTCTCTTCCTAAATCCAAATTGATCTTCTGGAATATTATCCTGTATTTTCCTCTCTATTCGGTGGTAGATAATTCGAGTTAAGATTGTAGAGGCATGGGTGAGAAGGCTCAATGTCCTATGGTCTTCACACAACTGTACTCTGGGATTTTTTTGGATTGGGAATTAGAATGGTTTGCTCAAAATCCTTTGGTATTTCTCCTGTGGTATACATTTCATTTATTAACCTGTATAGAGTCTCTTTAGCTTTTTCTCCTAGGGCCTATAAAATCTCAGCATGGATTTCATCTGGTCCTGAAGCCTTTCTTTGTTTTAATTCGTAGGGGAGATATAGGTCAGAATTTGCCTTTTTTTTTTTTTTTTTTTTTTCAATGCTAATTTAAATCAGCAAAGTTTAAATAACATCCTACAGAAATTTAATTTGCAAATTCTGCGGGGAAATATGTTTAAATGAATATTTATCAAATATTTGCACATGCCACGTCTATATATCTGTCATGCACTGAGCGAAGGAGATCTTATTTTAAACCTAATTTGTAGGTCGTAACAGGCTGGCAATAGCTTAGCGGGCTGTGGAAAGATGGCGACAATGCATTTCCGGTCCCATTGCTTACAATACAAATACATGTGGTTGCCAATCGATTGAGTAAATCTATAAATTAGATCAGTTTTATTTTAATTGTCAATATGGAAAGATCTAGTTCTACGGAGTTTAAAAACTTTCCTTATCACCGTTCCGTATGTGCTACAGCAAACAAGGATCCAAATACCTATTTTCTACAAGATTGAGATGAAAATCCAGCATGTGACTCACCAAGTGAGGTTACGAGTGACTTCAGAAATACAAGTGCCTTGGGATCTAAATTGAACAGTGGTTTTGGGTGTCTTGATACCTCTGCAAATAATGAGATTACCGGAGGATATAGGCTATTTGGTTTAGAGATTCTTTTAAATGTAATTAATATCTCATGTGCATGTGGTGTTTGTGGTGCCAAATCTCTATAACCCTTTGATGACAATTGGTGAAATGGCGTTGTATGCAATTTACCTGCGAAAACTGGGAACATACGGCCTAAGTATTGCAGTCAATGTGCAATAAGAACCATGCCAACGAGGAGTAAGAAAGCAGGTGGTTGGAGTAATACAAGGAACTGTGTAGTTATAATATTATGAAGGCTCAAGTGGTGGTATGGAACTCATCTTCCATCGATCAGAAAAACTTGGTGACGGGGACTTAAGTGCTTTTAAAAATATATCAGATAGTGAACCCTATGAAACTAATGTGAAGGCCTTAAACAAAAGGTATTTTATTTTCCGTGTCCAAATCAAATTAGATTTTGCCAGTAAGTAGCAACAGTTATAGCATTAGCATTTTCAGCCAAGAGATAGTCTTTTGAACATATGTCCTCCATCAAGGGGCAGATCAGCAGGTGTTCTGGGTCTTGTAAAATGCTGCAGTCACAGAACTTATCATTGTTGACGAGCATGATCCATTTCTTGAGATTGTTCTTGCAGCCTGTTCAATGATTTCCAAATTCCATATGGCAAGTTGTGACCAGGTGCCATTTTTTCTGATAGAGGAATAGTTGGGTGTGTGATCTCTGTCTTCCATATCTTCACACGGGCAGCTTCTTGTGAGCCTTCGATGGCTGTTACTCCCCTCAAAAAGCTGTTTCTGGACTTAAGTCTCTGTCGGGCTGGTTGTTGGCCGAAAAGTGGATGCCTTGAATCGGTTTCATGCCGTTTCTTCTCAAAAGCTAACACTTCGGGAGTGATGAACCAAGTGCAAAACTACTTAAATTAGCCGAATTACCTCGTGTAATGATGAATAATAATTGTGGAAACTATTTCGTAATAGATGTTTTCTCCATCGCTGTCTATAACCCACCCACCGTCCCCTTTTTATAACACGACTTATATAATGAAATTCCAGAAGCGTCGGCAATTGTGGGCGTGATTTACATGATAAATAAAATGTTGCCAACCCCACACATAGACCTATGGTACCGTGTGGTGTTTGTTTTATGCTGCGATCGCTCCATTCGTTCGCTTTGTTTGTTTCTATATGAAAAAGGCTTTACCTACAAAACCAAACCTAACGACACTCCCTTGCTTGTAGTACAAGCAGTCATTTTCGGCCAGTCAGAAGCCAATAGTATCTCACTCCGCTTCATAAGCCAATAGTTTCTCGCGAAGCTCGTTACGCACGATATGTGTCATGTAATTTGTGTACCATGCATTGGCAACAATGAAATGACGTCTCGGTAACAGATGCACACACCTAATGCGCCTCTTTCAGTAGCAGTTGAGAAACGACAACCCATGACAATTGCCATCGTTAAACACACAATTAATAACGACTAAGGTCACATATTTACGTAATTTAGCACACATTTCCTGTGCAGTAGTGATCATGGACAGTAATTTCAATTGGTAACTACTCCCGGAATATCAAGTAAGGTATGAAAATCATGAAAATGACATAATTTAGCTAAGTGCAATTGTAGGATCCTAGTTCATCACTCCTGAAGAATTACCATACGAAATAGGACTGGGGGGAGTATACTTCTGAAGTAAAAAAAATAGAAGTGAAGGACAAACCTTGACTTCAAAATTAACAGAAACTTCATTGCAGTTTTCTGGAAAAACACATTTTTGCACAATCAATGTACCTTTTCTCTGGAACTATTAAACCTACATCATTCAAACTAGGTAGTATGTTTCACAACACTGCAATGCAAAATCGTGTGGAACAGTTTTTTGATATTTTAGGTATCATAGCATTTACAACTAGGCATTTAAGTAAATTTGAGGTATTTTGAAATCAAATAATTTAAATTCATATATAAAAAAACGAAGAGCCTAATTAAAATTTTGTTCCAGAGAATTGATTATCATAAATATTTCATCAATATTGTAATGTCCGATGAAGAGAAAAAGTACATAAATTGTATGTAAGTGATAAAAAGAATAATTTTCATTGGAAGTCTTATTTCATATTGGAAATCAATGAAACTAACTACAGCTATGCATCATTATGTTATAAATATTGCTACAAAATTTCATTGTTGTATCTTTAAAACTTTAGAAGTTATAGGACTTTGTTTTAAGTCATGCGTTTAGCGCTAAGTCTCTTTTTATAAGTGCCTTATCAAATTCTTCTCCGAATATTGGTGGTCCTAATTCATCAGCCCCTACGTGGGCCTCAATTTCGAGGGCACCTGCATAATAGAGTTCCATTGTAGAGATCTTTATATTCCTTCCATCGTAACGCTACGTCATCTTCATTGGTTAATGCTTCGCCAGTCTTAATCCTTATGATCAGCATTTTCTTTCTTGTGACTCTTTGTTTCTCTGTTAATTTTGTTCCGAAGTCTTGAATAGTCTTCCTGGTTTCCCCTTAATTTGCACTTCCTTCGTTCATCCATTAAATCCAGTATCTCTGCAGTGATCCATGGTTTGTATAATACTTTTTCCTGTCTTCCAAAGCATGCATCAGCCGTTATAGTTATTTCCTTTTTTGTATTTTCCCATTTTTCCTGTACATCTACAGACATTTATGTGAAGTGAATTCTTACATCAGTTTCTTCTCTGAACTCGTCTAAAGTTTGCTTGTCAAATTTTACCTTACCAATTTTCCATCTCTTACAGGGCTGTTTTATAACCTTTCTTCTTAATCGCAGTTCTCTTCATTAACACCAGATTATGGTCTGAATCCACATCTGTGCCTGGATAGCTCCTACATGATTTAGCTTGGTTATATTAGCTAATCTAAATGCGTCTAATTGGCTTCAACCTTCGAATATTAGTCCATGTCAGTGAATAGTTTTATTGTAACTAATGACAATAAGGATTACTCCGCCACGATACAATTTATGTCGTTTGATGGTCAAATGTTGAGAGTAAATTCGAGCTCACTTCATAGTAGTTGAATGTCTGCACGTAAAGACTCACATGCTCACACCATCTATGAAAAGGGAGGCAGTTTCTAATGGAACCCTAGGTAGTTCATGTCGTCATAATATACCTCCTTGTACGAACTAGTTGAATGGTTACTGTTCATTTGACTTTAATCTGGTGTAATTAACAATTTTTGTGAATTATGAAGTTTGACACTACTACAGTTTCTAACATAACAATGACTACTTGATTTAAAACCCAATGTTACAATAGTAGTCTGCTATGCACCAACATAAGTATCTGATACAAACAGTTAGATGAAACTGGAAAGAACATAAATAGAAGGGATATTATTATTCATAGTTAGGGTCACTAGGGATCGCGAGATCTCAACTGTTTGCTTTCTTGTGGGGCCCACCAGGTTTTCATCCTTACGGAGTGTGCTTTCTACCATGCATCAGAAGGAACATGCTTTGGTCGGTGACTTCTTCTTGATGAGGCTTTTTAAGTTTTTGTTTGAGTGGTGTTCGGAGTTGAATATCTGTTGCTGAATTCCATACTTTAAAAGATCCTAATCAATCTCTATCAGCCAAGGAGGAATCATTTTGAGACTTCTGAAGTAGGAACTGGCAATCTGAAGAGGCAAGGCGAGCATAAAAGGTATAGTTTTCGGATTAAGTTTCATATTTTTTCGGGTGGATGTAGTAGTAGAAGTAAAACTGATCTTATATATCCTACAAATAATTTTGGACCAAAGTTGCAAATGGCAAGCCACGCTATATTTAACATTCATAGACTTTCAGGGAGTCTTTGATTCAACTGTAATGTGGAACACTCGGGTGAAATATGGAATACCTCGTAAAATCCTGAATCTCATACAGAATATGTACAAGGGTTACAGCTGTAAAGTGTCACATGTGGATGTCACAAGAGGAGTTTGGCAGGGGTGCATAGTCTCACTGGAAGTATTCTTGATTATGCTTGATAATGTTATATGAAAAATGCTGGGACGAAGAAGAAAATAATATAATGAGGAATGGCAGAGATTGAAAGATTTAGTTTGTGGATGACATTTGCCTTTTGTCTTCAAGAATTAATGATATGAAACACAAAGTTACAAGGATTACAAGAGGACGCAGAGGCTGCAGGACTCGGAATAAATGTTGCCAAGACCGGGAAGTGTAGCGACAAGTGGAGGAGGAGGAGCAGAGGAAAATGTGAAAGCTAGAATTAATAAAGCAAATGGAGCCTTCATGCAGTTGTATACAGTATGGAATAGTAAGAACATCTCAAGGAAGACGAAAATCAGAATTTCCAATATATATGTAAATCAGTTCTTCTGTATGCCTGCAGAACCTGGAAGATTACATGAAACATCACTAAACTCATGTAGAAATTTATAAATTTATTTTTCGAAACATATGAATTATGTTAACACCCTGCTGATCCTTACTTGTGTGCTGGCTGATTTACAGAATATTTGGCTACGTTCAGAACGGTACAAAATGAATGTTGTTTGAGTCACAAATGCATTAAGGAGTCTGTTTGATTTCTAAATTCTTACACTATAGGTTTTATAAGTTTTAGGTAGCCTAATGATGAAAGAGCTCTTATTGTAAAAAGAAAAAGTCACAAAATTACAAAAATGTTTCATGAAGAAAAAGATAAAAATTGAAAACTGCTTGCACTACTCTGTTGAAATAAGTCTAAATAATCATTTAATAAATCACACCACTTTAGACTTAAAACAAAAAAATCACTTCTCTAATGTACTATGTAACTACGGTAAGGTATATTTTGAAGTGAGGGGGTGACACAATGACCAACGAGTTCTCATGCCTTCAAACAGACAGATATTTTTTCGTTAAACAGTGATGCAGTGCCATCTAGTGACAGCTTGTACAACTCATGCTCACTGGCATCCACATAACAGTGATAGAGCTGTAATATTACATTTGTCTCCAACACAAAGCGTGAGAAATCGAACATAATTTTATGGCCACCACATTTTTAGAAAGTTACCTTGCAACATAACATTACAGCGCCCAGCACAGTGTACAGGTGGGTAACTTATGGCCCATTTCTACATTGAAGAAATCCCAGAACATGTTCTACCTTTTGCATCTTTCATTGGTGAAGATTTTCTGCTAATGCAGGACAATGTATACCCTCGTGTAGCAAGGTGTGTACTTAGTACCTCTACGTAGTAGTGATCCAATGGCCTGCACGCTGTCCAGATCTCAACCGACATGAGCATCTATGGGACATTATGGATAATAATAATATCGTAAAGCCTCGGGTCCCGGGTAAAAGCTTTGTTATTTGACACCCAGATGGTAGCTTGCATGTCGAATTTTGTTGTTCTGTGAAGCACTATGAAAGTCAAGAAGGTTAGATATCTAAGCTCCTTGAACACTATAGCGCTTTCTAGTAGAGAAATGAGGAACTTTGTGTTCGCGGAAACTCCCGAGATTAATTTTGCCATTATAAACCCGGCCTACTGAATTCAAATGGGTTCTTTGACATGCCAACATTGTATGACATGCGTATCGTAATTTTTGCCGCCTTTCAAAAATCACGTACCATGGCCAGGAGCGAACCTGTAAGCATGGCGTTAGTAGACCGACATGATAACCATTCACCCACCGTGGCAAGCCAGGACATTATGGAGAAATGTGTGTAGTCGTAATCCAGAGGCTATGCAGGAGCTGCGGGTGGTTCTTAAAGAAGAATGGGAGCTCATTCCTCAAAAGGACATTGCCCCATTCATTGAAAGTATGCCCTCAAAGACTTGACAGTGTGACTCTTGCCAGAAGTGGCAATGCACATTTCTGAAGGAGTGTGTCATTGTGCAGAAATGCAGTGCAACAAGAAGTGTCACATTTGTACAAGGGCAGATCGGAATGTAACGCACAATCATTTTTTGCTCCCCTGCTATTGCAACTGGAATGTTGAAATTTCATGACTATAGTTTGAAGTTTGTGCTACAGTGGCTATTTTTTCATGTGCAGCTCTACTAGCGAGAGAAGCCTGAAATATGAAAAAGCACGGCGCGCATGTTACTGTCGTCAACTTGTGAAGATCAACAAAGTGTAGTTCGATATTTGTGGGTCATAGGCCATAAACCGAGTGAAATTCACAGGGACATGTGTGGCGTGTATGGCGACGGGTGTATGGACTGTAGCAATGTCTCCAGGTGGTGTGCATTCTTCCAAGAAAGCCGTGTGAACCTTCGTGATTCGCCACGCTCCGGGCAGCTGGTAACAGCTGCAACCCTGCAGAATATCCGAGCCATTGAGGCAGCAATTTTGAAAGACCGGCGTGTGCACCTGCGAACCTTATTGAGCCACTCTTTCCCTAACCTTGGACATTCGCCAAGAGGTTCAGAGTTGAGCGGTGCCCTAATGGGATTTCAGGCTTAAACCTGTGGAGTGGATGGCTGGTTCGTAACCAGAGGTCCGGTTAGGAGTTGACTGCATGCATGGAAATAAAAGAATGAAGGGTAACATTGACAAAATATAATTAGTCTAAGCACCATACATAATGGGTACACAAGAAACAAGGACATATAAATAATTTCACATACAGGCATACCAAAATAAACCAAGCCTAGCCTGACTCGAAATAAAATAAATTTATACAATGAAAAACCCCAAAGGTATGTCAGAACCCAACGCAAATACGAGAGGTGAAAACAGCTTGCGGAACGAAATCCGTTTCTGAAGTACAAGCATGGATATGAATTCCCATGATGACACGCGATCAGGAATGCGTAAAGAAAACCAAAATTCACAAGAAATGTTAAGTAAATGCACAATAAATGTCCAGTAAATACAAAAGAAATGTTCCTCGGGAACAAGCAAGATAACTATTAAAAGATGCTGCAACAAGTTCAAAAGCCGAAGTGTTACATGTTAGAGGTTAAGAGCCACTTAGTGCGACTAAACTGTCCGGCTCGCCAGCCTAGAATCGAATCATCTAAGAGGGCGCTGACTTGCCTAACAAAGGTTATGACCACGAGATACCCCCCCCCCCCATCCCTACTTCAAGAACCAAAAAAAACTGTTTTCCCAGCCCAAAAATACATCAAGAATAGCATAACAACATACACACAAAATAGAATAGAAAGCTGTAATATTGTCTGCAGACAAAATATAAGTTAGTGTCTTAGCTTAAAAAAATATCACACGCGGTAAGTGACGCTATGTTCGAAAATAGTTTTTTCTCGAAAGTTTTCTTGACGAGACGCGAGAATCGCACACGCTGTTCTTTCATGATTTGTGCCCTTTCCAAAATGTTATCTTCAAAGCTTTACCTTATTTTCTTGGGACTCCGGGAAGAACACGAGGCGTCTCCCCGGAGCCCAACACAACATGACTCGACTGCCTACCAGTCCTTTCTGTAATGACACCGATCGAGCTCCTTTCTGCTTCAGTCCGGCACTTACACGCCAAACACGTTACTCGCGCACAGTTCAGCCAACCTAACACGGGGACGAAACGACTCGGGCTGCCGAGCACACAATGGAGTGCAATTTGTTCCAAGTTGGCATCATTGGTTACTGACCAACTGAGCGTTGCCAAGCGTAGTGGTTTACTGCGCATTGGCCCAATGCGATGTTGCCGGTTGGTTGACGACTCTGCAAGTTTTAGCGTGAGAATTGAAGCTTTTCACATTTCCCACAGGGCTGTCCACTGTTAGTAGGGGTACACAAAGTTCAGTTGATGGTCCAATTCCAGATTTGGAAATAAATGGTAGGGGGAACAAAGGTTTTCTAATTCCCTTATGGTTACACACTCTGCAGGGATGCACAAACACCAGTCCAGGGTTTTGCAAGGTTCAGGTCCAAGGTTGGAAGAATAAATCCTTCCAGGTTTGAATGTCAATTTGTTCCTTGTGACAATGCAATTGGCACATCCTCCGCCCCCGAAACTTCACCATGGGACAAGCGCTGAAGACATGGTGAACAGCTAGGCACCTTGGCAGTCGAAGGCCCCCTCCAAGAGCCGCCAGCAGATCCTGGAGTAGGACCCTGAGATAGAAAAGGCCAACATTCCTGGTATGGTACCTCCAACCCTAGGCCTAGGTTGGGAGTACTCCATCCATATAGAGGTAGTCCGGCTGAAACATACATGAGTACAGCAGCAAAAGTCCAGGTTGACATCCCGGGACAGGGACCAGCACGTTGCCTCTTACCACACCACCTTACTTCACATTAAGATTCCCTTATAGGGAACGGCTGCTCCGGGCTAGCAAGCTAGCATTGAGCAAAGTTATACCACCCTATTATTGGGTGAAAAAAAAAATTCACACGAGGATTTGGTTCTGTAGTGCACGAAGCTCACTGAAGCGTTTGTCGAAATAGGGATACTTCACAAGAAGTCAGTTTAGTTCAGGGCTTAATAATAGGTCTATTGAAAGAATTCACTGGAAAGGGCAACCACTTTACCGAAGCACATAAGTTAATAAAAAAAACTTTCAAAAAACAATGTCAATTACATAATATTTAAGTTATTTTACAGAAATGATTTTACAATGCCACGGGAACCCAAAGTTTACAGGGAACCTACCAAAAGGGAGTAGCTAGTTTCCCATCCAAAACAGTTAAACAATTTAAAATTTACAAAATCTACTAGATGGGCCTCACGCAATATGTGAACTCAGAACCACCAGAGAAAGCAAGACATAATTAAAATAGTTACACAACATACAAACCATTCAACCTTGGATCGTCCCAGTATATGAAACACACTACAATTACATAAGAAAGAAAGGCTCTGTCTCATATCGCAAGTTACTGCCCCTAACCGCCCACGGTGGACACACGAGGAACGCCGGAGACAGTAACCAACTTCCACGAGAACAAGAAACCATGGGGACCACGTTCAGATTACAACACTCGCCCACGACCAATGCTAATTCCACCAAAACTTTACCAAAAATCACAACAGTTACCAGGACACCTAGGTGACCACACCCAAACAGGGAATAACATCACATAGCCAAAAACAATACCCTAAATTTACAACCTAAAAAAAAAAAATCTTCCCAAACGACAACCTGTTCAAACTGCTACCGCAAGGCACGAAACCCAAGCAGACACTGAATTCAACAACAACCAACCTAGTACACAGGATGTACCTCATTACTACCAACAGGAATGTACAAATTCCAAACCAAAGCACATAGCTTGACAAAATTCCAAAATGAGCACAACATTAGCATAATATCATATCTACAAACTCACCCAAGTTAACATGGTCCACCATTAAAAAAAACACAATTACCAACAAATCCACACTCACACACTCCCCAAACGACTAACAGAATTCTACAGCACTACAATGAACACCTACAGGCGTCATATGATACACGTCAAAAGGCACGGGGCAGTTAATGTCCCCAAATTCACATATTTTCCAACCTAACAACTTCCCACAGCCTCAGCGTCTCGAAACTTTTCACAGAATTACAATCCACAGGAGTGATAAATGATATATTTCAAAAGGCACGGGGCAGTTAATATCCTCAAAGAATACACACCTAACACGGAACGAGAATAAGATCACAAACTTGAAATATCTCCCAAAAAAAAAAAAAAAAAAATGTATACATTCAATACTTCAGTCTGACCCAACTCTAATGCACAGAACAGCTGACTGACATCTCGGTAGAGTATCCAGCGCAACAGCTGAAGCTCTCCAAACCGAAATCACACCCAAAGTAACGGGGGTTCGCACAAAATTTATCTCCAACCTACAACTCTCGAAAATTGAGACAATATTAGTAAGTCAGCAGTCTAACAGAACATTTTTGTAGAATTCAAAGAACCCACTGACCAACCCACCTAAATACACCCTCAACTCACCAGAAATTGACGCTCAAAGGTAGTTCAGATTAATATACTTTCAAAACCAACACGCCAGAACAACGGAACAGCACATCAGACTCTGAATCACCCTGAGACCTTCCACAACATTTCCAAAATCACATACCAAATTAACAAAATTTGCATCAATATTACTTCTAAGAAAAATTTCCAAAATCATACAACCCTTAAACACGATGAGACAAGACACCACCAACAGGAGCAGACAACAGTTACTCATGAGGATTACAAAAGATAGCATAACAGATTGACTTCAGCGGAACAGCTGGGTCATCCCCCGTCCAACAGGACTCGACAACATCGCACTCACAGGAAATGAAACATTCCAAATTCACAGTTTATAACTTCTCAGTTTCTCGTTTGCCAGCAGGCTTACAGTATGATAAATGAGTCCTGAAAACTCGCTTCCTTACTCGATCTTCCAGCAACACGGTCACCTCAGAAGGGAAGGACATAAAAGAATTACACATTCTTGTGGGAAAAATCCATGAAAACCGGGAAAAACCATCCACACAGACAAAAGCAAAGCGGTTTCCCACCCTGGACCTTGGAAACGGGCCCAAGAAGTCGATATACAGCTTTTCCATGGGTCTGGATACAGTTTCGGAAGCTAACTTACCAATTTTACCACTAACAGCAGGCTTACTCACATTGCAACTATGACATCCCAGTACAAACCTCCTCACATCTTTATCGAGACCTTTCCAAACAAAAGACTGTCTGATCTTCCGTCTTGTTTTGAAAATCCCCTGATGACCTCCAGCAGGCGACTCGTGAAAATACTTCAGCATGCCATTTACAAGCTATTTTTATTTTATTTAATCGTATGGTGAATTACATAAAAACAAATCACAAATCCAAGTTCAAGTTTTGGAGCCATTCCACAGTACATTCTCGAAGATGAAACAGATCACTAGGGTTCCCGGAGTAGGCATGTAGAGGGCAGCGCTGGATGATATGGTCCATGGTCTGTTCCTCCTCATTGCATTGACACAATGGGGAATCTATTCAACCCCACTTATGGCATAGGTAATTGCAACGGCCGTGCCTGGTTCTCAGTCTATTGAGGTGACACCATAATTTTCTAGGAAGGTCAAATCCTTGTATTTTCACCGTTGGGTTGATCTCCTGGGCACTAGTTCCAGACGTTGAGTTTGACCATTCGTCCTGCCAGCATTGGTTTAGGTTGAATCGATTTGCCAGAAGTTGGTCGGCCAATAAACTGGTTGGTCTCCTCGAATGAAGTCGCTTCGGTGGTGGGTGGCAGAATTCCTGGTGTATTGGTAATGAGGGAGAAGCATAGATCTTCTTTGCTTCTCTGATCAGAGCTTCCTTCCTCCTCAGGTGAGGTGGTGGAATGTGGCTGAGTACTGGTAGACAGTGGCGAGGGGTTGATCTTATGGTGCCGGTTATGCAACGCATAGTGTCATTCAGCTTGGTATCCACTTTATGCACATGTGCACTTTCCAACCATACTGGAGCACAGTATTCCGCTGCAGAATATAGACTGATACCCGTTAATCTTAAGCAGTCCGCCGTGGCTCCCCATGAACTACCGCAAAGCTTGTGCAGGATGTTATCTGGTGGAAATTTTGTGAGAGAGCTTGGTGAGGTGTTCTTTTTAGCTCAGAGTTCGGTCCAGCGTGACACCTAGGTATTTCGGGAAAGGGTTGTATTTCAGTTTTTCACCACGAAATACAACATTTGGCTTGTAGTTTGCTAGTCGGTTGGCAAGATGGAAGCATGAAACCTCTGTCTTAGACATACTTGGGATCAGTCGCCAGGACTTGAAGAACGTTGACATTTTCTCCAGATCGGTTGTAAGAGTGCCTTCTGCATCTTCAAAAGTTCTGCTTTGAGCTACCAGTGCAATGTCATCTGCGTAAATAAACTTAGTAGCTGTTGTTGGTGGCAAGTCATGAATGTACAGATTGAATAGAACTGGGGCCAAAACTGATCCTTGGGGTAGACCATTATTTAGTTTCCTTTTGCGACTTTTACCATCATCTAGAAATACTACGAACTCTCTTTCACAAAGCATGTTAGAGATAAGATTTGCAATTTCCAAACAGGGGATAGCTTCCAGCACTTTGAGGATCAGTCCATGTCGCCAGACAGTATCATATGCGCTAGTCAGGTCGATAAAGACAGCTGTTGATTTTAGCTTCTTTTGAAACCCTGCTTCAATGTGAGTGGTGAGGGCCAAGACTTGATCAGTACAGCTTCGGTTTTTCCTGAATCCAGCTTGTTCTGGTGGGGTTACAGCTTCAATGAGTGGTGCTATCCTGGAAAGAAGGACTCGTTCTAAAAGTTTATAAATGCAGCTAAGAAGTGCTATTGGACGGTAGTTTTCAGGTCTCTGCTCCGACTTGCCAGGTTTAAGAAGGGCGATCACCTTTGACCGTTTAAACTGCTTTGGTAGGTTGTTAGTCTGAAGGATGAAAGTAAAAAGTGAAGTAAGCCAGCTGATGCTATGTGGACCCATGTTTCGCAGGAATTCAATATAGATGCCATCTGGACCAGCAGCTTTACCAGTTTTCAACATCTTGATAGTGGTTTCAATTTCCTGAACAGAAAATGGCCTAGACAGTTTCTCATTCTTCTGAGTTCTACGTTTGAGTTCGGTGAGCTTTTGTTTCACTGTTTTCGTGTGACATGTATCTCTTTTGGATCGTGTAATGTCCACCATTCTATTTGCAATGGCATCTGGGCTCAAGTTAGTATACTGCTTTTTGGAGACATGTTTTCCAGTAAGACGATTTAAGACTCTCCAAGCCTTTCTGCTCGATTTCGCGAAGTCCATGTTTTTCACTGTTTCTTCCCACTTTTGTTTCCTATTCTTCTCTAGTGATTGTAGCAGCTTCGAACCAACTTCATGATTGCCTGTTGTTAGATATTCTTCGTATAGTGCCTCGCTTTCAGGGTTCCAGCCTGGCACATAGTATTTTCTGAAACCTCTAGGGATGTTTAATTTAGCAGCTGAAATTACTAGGTTAACGAAGTCACCATAGTTATTGGCAATTGGCTCTAGTTTTGAATCAAATAGCTTCCGATCAAGATCTTCAGAGAATTTGTCCCAATTTGCACGGTTGAAATTCCACCTGGGTAGAGGTACTGAGTTCACCAGGGGTATCTTCGTGCCAGTTTCCAGAAGAACTGGTCGGTGTTGGCTGTTTGGGAAGTTAGACAGTATTTCACGTGCAGTGTTAAGAGGCTGATCAAGACAATCCTTGGACACAAATGTTAGGTCGGGATTGTAGTCTCTTCCCCAACGAGCAGAATGGAAGGAGCCTTTGTCTTTCGCGTCAAAAACTAGATGCAGATCGGATATTTCTGCCCATTGAGTTAGTACCTCGCCATCATCATCTACTGTGCCATACCGCCAGTTTGTGTGGTGGCTATTAAAATCCCCAGTATAGATGCAGGGATGGTTGAAGGTGGGCAAAACTTTCGAAGTCCATCTGATGCAAGGAGGCTTGTACACATTAACGACGATTAGGTCATTAATTTTTACTACTATAGAGAAGATAAGATCTTTGTCACTCGATTCAACAACTTGTACTCCAGTCAGGCCAGATTTGGCGTAAGTGGCAATTCCATACTGTTGGTGATGGATGGCTTCAACTAATGTATAGCCCGGTATTTGTCCTCTTCTAGCAAGGTCCTGTTCATCTTTTGTGTGTGTCTCCTGAATGTTGACTATATCAATGTTGAGGCTATTAAGCTGTTTGTGGAGGTAGTCACACTTGGCAGAACTTATGCCTTCAATATTTAGTTGGAGAATGCGGAAGGAAGGTCCAATGTCTATGGCTTGGTGGTTCTGAAAAGAAACGTTATAACGAAGAGTTTGAGACATTGTAATTTGTTCAGTTTCACCGTATGTCGTTGTTGCTCGCTTAGCACCACCCAGGGGACACGTGCAGGGCAATTTATAGGTAACTCCTGCGGACGTGAGCAACAGTCATCCCCCATTTACAAGCTGAGCAGGCAAGACAACCTTAGGCTTCTTATCACGCTTAGCTACACAGCATAACACCCCTGATTTTAAGATGTAAGGCTTAATCTCTTCACCAGAACTCAATTTGACAATTAATTCACTCAAAACAGGATCTTCTTTTTGGTGCACAGCAATTTCTCCGAACAACAATGATGAATTCACAAGCATGTGCTGAGCAGAATTTGCTCCGATTACAACTGACTCTTCAGACGAATGAGTTTCACACCTACCAGGAACTTCCTCGTACATGCGGCTAAGGGAGTCAGCAACGACATTTTCACAACCCTTAATGTGATGGACAGTAAACTGAAAGGATGAAATTCTGGTTGCCCACCTGGCAGTGCGTCCAGTGGTCCTGGGTTTAGCTAGCACCCAGCTCAGGGCCTGGTTATCAGTTTCCAGATCAAACGGAACATGCTCAACGTACATACGGAATTTCTCCAGTCCGAACATGACTGCAAGGCCTTCCAGTTCATACACAGAATAATTGGCTTCTGCGGGGGAAAGAGTTCGAGAAGCAAAACCAATAGGACGTCTACCTAGCTCACTGTCTTGTAGCAGAACGGCGGCTACAGCACCCAGAGAAGCATCAGTCTGAATGATGAACCGCTTACTGAAATCCGGGACAGCAAGAACAGGAGCACTACACAGTGCCTCCTTCAAATCCTCAAAAGCTGCTTGATGCGACGGACCCCATTCAAACTTCACACCAGACCTACGTAGACAGTTAAGTGGCACTGCACGTTGCGCAAAATTTGGAATAAATTTACGGAAAACCCCAATTATTCCCACGAAACGGGCCACAGCTTTTACATTCTTTGGAGGTTTGAAATCTCTGATTCCTTGGGTTCGGGAGTCATCGACCGAAACACCATCAGCGGAAATGACATGCCCAAGAAAAGCAATCTTAGGTTTAGCGAATGACACCTTAGACAATTTTACAGTTAGACCAGCAGATTTTAATCTCTCAAAAAACTTCGTGCAGATGGTGCACATGATCTTCAAACGTTTCACTATATATGACGACGTCGTCCAGGTAATGATATAGTCAAATTTAATGCCAGAAAAGACATGATCAAGAAGCCGACTGAGCACAGCGCCCCCTGTAGACAGACCAAAAGGTAACCTACAGTATTCAAAAAAGTTCCAGTCCGTGGTGAACGCAGTGAGGTGTTTAGACTCCTCAGACAAAGGAATTTGATAGTACGCCTGATTTAAATCTATGAGACTGTGGTATTTAGCGTTTTTAAACCAAGAAAAACAGCTGTGCAGGTCAGGAAGAGGGATGGATTCTAAGACAACCTTTTTGTTTAACCTCCGGTAGTCCAAGACTGGTCGAAAACCACCATTGGGCTTCAGGACAAGAAACATGGGTGACGAATAAGCTGACGTGGAGGGTCAGATCACTCCATCGGCTAACATTTGATCAATTATCTTCTTCAACTCCATCATCTTAGGTGGGCTTAGACGGTAAGGAGGATGTCTTACAGGGAGAGTATCGGTAACTTCTATTTTATATTCCAAAATACTAGTCATTCCCAATTCATCGGTAAACACTTCAGGATAACACCCACATAAATCACGAATTACCTTAGCCTGAGCATCAGACAAATTGCTTAGATCCAAAGATTCAACTCCG
Organism: Meconema thalassinum; assembly: GCA_946902985.2. Classification (NCBI taxonomy): domain Eukaryota; kingdom Metazoa; phylum Arthropoda; class Insecta; order Orthoptera; family Tettigoniidae; genus Meconema; species Meconema thalassinum. The sequence goes on from OX336393.1 coordinate 303,070,778, forward strand.
GCAGACAAGGTGGGCTCCGTGTCAACATTGACAATGTGAGCACCAACAGCAGAAACATCAGAAGAACAGAACCTTAAGTTTACCTCAGTACAAAACCTAAACCAAAACGACTTATGTTGCATGTCCAACAACAGACCGGTATGTCCAAGAATAAGGGGACAAGATAAATCTTTTACTACCCAAAATGAAAATTTCCAAGTGAAATTGTGAATACGCACCTTAAATTTTGCAGAACCAAGGACGTCCAATTTGGAACCGTTGGCTGACACTAACCCAACATTGACTTTAGACAAATTCCCCAATTGACAGATTTGTTTCATGGCCAAGTACCAATTCTCACTGACCAAAGATGCAGCACTTCCTGAGTCCAGCAAGGCGATTACACAGGCATCATTGATCGAAACTTCGACCATGGGGGAAGGCAAAATAACATTTTCAGAAATCCTCGAACAGACACCATTATCTCCGAAAGGTTTGGCATCGTCCTGCGCCATTTCGTTCTTCAAAGGACCCGATAAGTTCTTAGCAGGATGAATACCACGATGTCCGTTCCCAACCCGTCAATTACTTTTCTTCACCTGACAGTTACGCTGAATATGACCGGTGCGACCACACCCGTAGCATTTCACAGGACGGTTAGAATTATTGCTGACATTGTTTCGGTTAGAATTTTGGTTGAAATTACTTGACCCAGACGGGGGTCGAACAGGATTAACACCAGGAGGTGCAGCCCAAGCTGCATACCTCAAGAAATCCACAGAGCGCACGGACTCAGCCAAAATAGCAGCCTCGCAAAGCTCACCAACGGTACTTGTAGGAGTGCCAACACTCAGACAATTTCGAAATTCCGGAGTTGCACCAGTCTTAATCAGTTTCACAACTTCTGATTCTGGCATATCCAATCCAAACACTTTCACAAATTTAGATATGTCCATGATGTAATGATTTAAAGGTTCGCTCATACCCTGAGCATGGTACAGATGACGCCCTTTCACGGAATCCAAAGACCTCACCGGCACGAAGACTCTCAACACTTCGGCCATGAAATATTCAATGCTCCTACCATTACACATTGCACTAGTTACATATGTCCGAACAATATCAGAAGTGTGAGGAGATATCAGCTGAAAGACCATTTTATCACTCACACCGAACTGTACTGCAGATTCATGAATTTCGACCAGTATCCTGAGAAACTCCACAACCTCTTCAACAGTGTCCATTCTCCGACCATACAATTTACCAATAAAATTCATAATAGGATGATTTACGGGACCAAAACTAGCCTTAGAGTAAACAGAATTGGAATCGTGGTCACTACACCCATCTTGACCTGGCATCCCAAACGTTGTATTCCCTAGAACAGAATCGTAGTTCCTAGGCTTTACAGAAGAACCAAACTAGAATTGACACCATGACATCCTTGAAAACCAGAATTAATATTTACGGCACCCTCAAACTGGAATTTTGTTTCAATGTAGGGTGCTGATAACCCACACTACCCAATGACTGAAATGACGGAACAGGAAAAGCAGGCGACCGCCTATGCGAGTATTACTAGACACAGAATTACAATTCGAACAATTACTACCAGTCAATGGCACAGGACCAAGAGTAAAATTAAACCTAACAGCATTACCTGGCATCGAACCCAAGGTACCATCACTTTCAGGGACCACTTGTCCAACTCGTGACCTCGATTCAGCCTGAATTTCGTTCGGGTTTGGTTCACCATTATTTAACAAGGAATTGGGCATCACAGATGGTGAAGAAAATGCATCACCAGCATGTGGTACTGGATGTGTTTTAGGTCTCTCGACATTTGAAACATTAACAGAAGGATTAATGCTTAGAAAATCAACAATTTTACGTTCAGCAGCTCGAAAATCACCAGGAATACGTGAGCTTTGTCCAAAATCAATATTTCTAGCTGTTTAATGTGCTGGATCACCATCAGTCTGCATAACCGGGGGGCCAACTTGACGATGGCAAGACAAGGATTCTGCATTCTGACTTCCAACGTTACTCAAGACATAAATTTCATTATCTGACACAGGCACTGACTCCACAGCGGCAGAAATATTCAAGTCACGATCACCGACAGAGACCGAACTCATTAAATCCTCACATTGACGGACAGAATTAACGCTATCTAGCCTCTGGGCACATTCCACCAATCTAATTTGGGCAGCTTATGTTCTTCAACACGGATATGGAACTCTCATCAGAAGAATGTAGCAGGTCGGTACAACGGAGGTACAGATATTCAATACGGGCATTTAACTTCACAAAATAAGCAGGGGTACATTGAACCTCAGAGAAACAAAAATTTATTACGTTGAAAATATCCTTCACAGAATTACATACTTGGGACTCACCAAATTTGAACTGGGCATCAGACAGCTTGGGTACAGCAATATGAAAATCGGTGGCACATTCTAAGCTTTCTCTGGCCAGCTCTGTGTCCTCAGGCACTTGAAGGTTACGCAGCAGTAACTCATAGATCACCTCTTCATCTGTCAAATATTTGACAGTGATATTGCAGTTGGCCATCGTACAGATTTATTTTCATGAAACAAAACGAACAAAACATATATTACACACTGACCCACAATTATAGCCTACCTATAGGGTGAAAATTAAAGGAGGGCCCATATTTTACTATTAAGTTATCGCAATACATGCAGTCAGGCCATGGCAAACACATAACCATCGCATCTGCTACCACTGAGCCACTCTTTCCCTAACCTTGGACATTCGCCAAGAGGTTCAGAGTTGAGCGGTGCCCTAATGGGACTTCAGGCTTAAACCTGTGGAGTGGACGGCTGGTTCGTAACCAGAGGTCCGGTTAGGAGTTGACTGCATGCATGGAAATAAAAGAATGAAGGGTAACATTGACAAAATATAATTAGTCTAAGCACCATACATAATGGGTACACAAGAAACAAGGACATATAAATAATTTCACATACAGGCATACCAAAATAAACCAAGCCTAGCCTGACTCGAAATAAAATAAATTTATACAATGAAAAACCCCAAAGGTATGTCAGAACCCAACGCAAATACGAGAGGTGAAAACAGCTTGCGGAACGAAATCCGTTTCTGAAGTACAAGCATGGATATGAATTCCCATGATGACACGCGATCAGGAATGCGTAAAGAAAACCAAAATTCACAAGAAATGTTAAGTAAATGCACAATAAATGTCCAGTAAATACAAAAGAAATGTTCCTCGGGAACAAGCAAGATAACTATTAAAAGATGCTGCAACAAGTTCAAAAGCCGAAGTGTTACATGTTAGAGGTTAAGAGCCACTTAGTGCGACTAAACTGTCCGGCTCGCCAGCCTAGAATCGAATCATCTAAGAGGGCGCTGACTTGCCTAACAAAGGTTATGACCACGAGATACCCCCCCCCCATCCCTACTTCAAGAACCAAAAAAAACTGTTTTCCCAGCCCAAAAATACATCAAGAATAGCATAACAACATACACACAAAATAGAATAGAAAGCTGTAATATTGTCTGCAGACAAAATATAAGTTAGTGTCTTAGCTTAAAAAAATATCACACGCGGTAAGTGACGCTATGTTCGAAAATAGTTTTTTCTCGAAAGTTTTCTTGACGAGACGCGAGAATCGCACACGCTGTTCTTTCATGATTTGTGCCCTTTCCAAAATGTTATCTTCAAAGCTTTACCTTATTTTCTTGGGACTCCGGGAAGAACACGAGGCGTCTCCCCGGAGCCCAACACAACATGACTCGACTGCCTACCAGTCCTTTCTGTAATGACGCCGATCGAGCTCCTTTCTGCTTCAGTCCGGCACTTACGCGCAAAACGCGTTACTCGCGCACAGTTCAGCCAACCTAACGGGGACGAAACGACTCGGGCTGCCGAGCACGCAATGGAGTGCAATTTGTTCCAAGTTGGCATTATTGGTTACTGACCAACTGAGTGTTGCCAAGCGTAGTGGTTTACTGCGCATTGGCCCAATGCGATGTTGCCGGTTGGTTGACGACTCTGCAAGTTTTAGCGTGAGAATTGAAGCTTTTCACATTTCCCACAGGGCTGTCCACTGTTAGTAGGGGTACACAAAGTTCAGTTGATGGTCCAATTCCAGATTTGGAAATAAATGGTAGGTGGAACAAAGGTTTTCTAATTCCCTTAGGGTTACACAATCTGCAGGGATGCACAAACACCAGTCCAGGATTTTGCAAGGTTCAGGTCCAAGGTTGGAAGAATAAATCCTTCCAGGTTTGAATGTCAGTTTGTTCCTTGTGACAATGCAATTGGCACACTTATCACAGACGTTCAACATTTTCTATTGTGCGGTGTACGACATTGTTCATCACACTTTGAAATTCCATAAAATTAGTGTTTGCTGGGTGCCTAAGAACCTGACAGACAACCACAAGGGCCAGCGAATGATGACTAGCCAGGATCATGCATTACGCTGCAGAAGGGCATGACTTTCTGAAAGGACAAGAGTTTAGTGCTTTTCAGTCGGTCAACACGAATGTCCCAAAAGAGATGGGTTATGCCCTAATCCTGAAATAAATTACATGTGATTAATAAAACACTAGGATGACCAGTTTCGATCGTCAAGCGATCATCATCAGATCCATTACACTTAGGCTATAAAATCTATGTTTGAAATACAGGTGAAAATATTTACAATATGTACAATTATTTAGTTGCAGTATTGGTACTGCAACTGTCAGTGTATGCTAAATGCAGTATATATGATGTTAGGTGAAATGCTAAATGGTGATAGCTATCTGGAGTCGACCGCACAGTGAGTTCCAGTGAGCACGAAAACTGCGAGTAGCTGTAGTAAGGAAGACAATCAGATAAGTAGTTAGCCTACAATTTTATAGTTTAACCATAGTTTACAACCATATAATCTCTCTAAAGTACAAACTCCGGATAGCTATCACCATTTAGCATTTCACCTAACATCATATATACTGCATTTAGCATACACTGACAGTTGCAGTACCAATACTGCAACTAAATAATTGTACATATTGTAAATATTTTCACCTGTATTTCAAACATAGATTTTATAGCCTAAGTGTAATGGATCTGATGATGATCGCTTGACGATCGAAACTGGTCATCCTAGTGTTTTATTAATCTCATGTAATTTATTTCAGGATTAGGGCATAACCCATCTCTTTTGGGTACATTCGTGTTGACCGACTGAAAAGCACTAAACTCTTGTTTACTAAGGCAACACTGAAAATATGGCTTCAAACACCACAATGTTTCTGAAAGGAATCGTTATTGGTGATGAGTTGTGGGCATATCGCTACACGCCCGAAACCTAGCAGGCCTCTATGGAAAGGAAGCATGCTGGTTTCCCAGTATGAAAAAATTTCAAAGTTACTCAATCTGCTAGGAAAGTGCTTGTGACAGTGTTCTGAGACATGTGTGGTGTGTTATTGGTGGACTTTGCTGAACACGGGGTCACTGTGAATGCTGCAGCCTACATTAAAACTTTGGTTAAGTTGCGTCGTACCCTTCGTGACAAACTCCACAACATTAATGCTGACGGTGTCAAACGTCTTCATGACAATGCCCGCCCCCATGTTGCTGCTCCTGTTAATGAGAAAATCGCCCAATTTGGGTGGGAGGTGCTCCTTCATCCACCATACAGTCCGAACCTGGCACTGTCAGACTTTCATCCGTTTGGTCCCATAAAGAAATTCCTGGCCGGCCAACACTTTGCGACAGATGCAGAAGTGAAATCAGCAGTCCACAGATGGCTATTGACGTCCGAAACGGGGGAGGAGCTTACGGTCAGCTGTTTGCAATATGGCGGCGAGATAGTGACGTGAAGTAATTGGGTGTGCGTTTGTTATGGCTTCTAATTTATGATGGCAAAATACTACATATTTTCTTTCATTGATAGAAATATTTTTATAATCAATTTAAATGCAGTGCCTAATTACTACCAGTTAAAAATATTACCCACATGTAGATAGTTGATTTACTGTCTGCTGTTACATATATGAAGCCTGTACTTGGGACCCTAGCGGTATCGATGTTTTTATTAATTTCACAATATATATATATATATATCTCTCATAACACAAAGGACGACTCCCTGATAATAAATTGAATCAAGCAACCCTGAATTTGCATGAATGTTTTGGGTTCAAAAAAGCGTTACTTGGGATGCTCAAATCATACTTCAATATTGCACATATTGACCTACATACTTGCTGTTCAAAGGCAAGAATATTAATTTATTAATCTTTTGCCACAGGCAAGTTAAAATGGAGGCATCCTCTTTATCAATATATTTAATTAAATATTTAAAATACAGATATTTAACAAAGCTGGAGTCTCCATTTGAACTTGTCATAAGCAATCGGAACAGATCAAAAACTACACTTTAAGCCAAACCAAATTCACTCCTCAGCTCGACATAAACCATAATACCAATTAAAACCTATACAAAACATACTCTCCTTACTGTTGTACGACTTTCAAACCAACTATTCGCACTCAAAACTGAAAAACCCTGAAATGGGAACTAATTGAAGTTAGAATAGCCTAGGCCGATCCGGTCTCCTGCTACATTACCGCGTATGTATACTTAACATCACTATAACTTCAAAATTACGGCTTAGTGACCTATCTGCCTGAGTAGTATAGGTGTTACCGGCCTTCCTGGGATGATGGGTCACCAAACCGGTACTTAAAACTAAGATTTTACATTTTAATTAACTAAATTCAACAGTAAGGAGATCATAGCTAAAAACACAATTCAAGCCAAATCATACTTCGGTTGGTTGGTTGGTTCTTAAGTTTAAGGGCTGCGACAACGCGGTCATGTAGCCCCGTGTACTTTGGGTGTGTGTAGAATCTGTCTGATAACCGGTGTTAATTGTGATGACTGTATTAGTGTGTGTATCTGTGTTAATTCAAGTAAGGACTGCAGACGATCAATTTTCAAGTAGTTAGTACTTTTGCCGCCAAACGCCACCGCCAACGACTACTAGTTCAGAACTTAGCTACCAGACGTCACCGCAGTCGGCTCTTGGCAGCGAATGTAGGAACCTAGGAGCGTTGTTTACATTCTTAACCTATACAATTTAGCTTCACAAAGGTGTAATTACTGGAAGTTCTTTAACATGCCATAAATCTATGACATGGGACCGCCGGCTTTACTTCCCCTCCTGAAATGCCATGTCTTGTGGTTCGGATTCCACGTAAAAAGGAGGTCCTGTGACTCATGATCTCTTGATTAACGTTAAACTACAAGCTTCCTTCCTTTACTTCCCCTCCGAAGGAAGGCATACCGAGGGGTTTTTAACGCTCTTAAAAAATCCGACGACTTCGGCCGGATTTGAACCCGCGATCTTGGGCATAGAAGCTCAGCATGCTACCGACTACGCCACCGAAGCCGCCCAAATCATACTTCAATGACCTACAAACTTGCTGTTCAAAGGCAAGAATATAAATTATCTGGCAAATTAAGGCTAGGAACAGCATTTTTCTTAAGTTTTCTAACCATTCGCCTGTTGTCAATCGGAAGAACCCCTAAAATAAGTTTACGAAGAGCAGATTACATTCTATGTACGGCACAGAAGTAATAGGCTACAAGTTTATCAGTATTTTTGATGTAGCTAAATCCATGTGAATACAAATTAGAGACAATAACTATCAATAATCAACAGTACCGTTGGAAAGAAGTAGTCTTCACAAAAATGGAGACTGCACACTGTCATGTAACATGTAACACGTTTTCCAATTGACAGCGCCGAAGCCCATCATTCTCTCTGAACTTTTTGTACAGGAAAGTAGTGAAGATATTTCGTACCCGTTTTATACGATTTGCAACCGTATACAGAGCAGCACCTCCTCGAATTTGACAAATTTCTTTCTGTTTCCATCACAACGTCAATGCTTCACCATCTAAATAAACCTCACCAGTCACAATGTTACAGCTTCAACATTCTACCGCGTGGCTGCGCCATCCAACTTTTCTGACGTCAATACTCCAACCGAACGGACTTCAATGAACAGGGCATATTGAAACTGGTAACACGATGGCAGAAATGTGTTGAGAAAGTTGGTGACTAAGTAGAAAAGTAGGTCAAAGATATAAGGTCTTTTGTGATTTGTTTCGTTTTGTTACCTATAAAACTTTTTTGGGAAAAAATGATTGTGCATTACATTCCGATCTGCCCTCGTAGACAGCTTTGAAGCCATTTTTCAGTGTTGCCTTATTGACAATTGATATTGCAGCTTTTCAGTTGGTCAACTCAATATAATCCCAATTACTGGTACTGTCCCCGATAACTCGGATAGTAGGCTGTCAGATATCCGCCCCCTCAATCGGATTGCCAATAATCAAACGCACCGGCACAGCTACATCAATGAAAATGGCACTGACAGATACTACCGAGATTAGAGCACAGCAGTTAACAAGAAAATTATTGTGGAACACACCAAAATATACGGGGGTTCATACTTACCTTTACTTACCTCTTCAAATTAATCTCGGGTATGTGTTGCCAACTGGATCACTTAAAGTATGCCCACACAATAACCTCCACCATGATATTTAAAATGAACCAAGACGAAGACAAGAAACTTTAAACTGTACAATAATTTATTTCACATAAAGGGAATGACTTTAACAAAAACTCAACAAAATACACGTGGCAATCAGAAGCCATTGTCAATATAATCATGTCCTCCTGTAGGACTGGTAGACGTTACATACAAAATTTTATCTTTCACTTGCTTATAAAGAACGTAATAATAGTAATACACTTGGAATGGATGAGGGTATTGGAACGAGACATGTAGCAATTGTTTTCCTCTTTCATAAACATCACACTTTATTTATAACTGCAAGCCTGTTATGTGGTCGACCTTGGCCTCTAACATACAGTTGTCAGGCCAGCTGCGATCCACCCTACATCAAGTCGCATGCCTACGTCGTTAAATGGACCCACCTGTCCATTCAGCCTTAGCATATGCTCGTAACCTCCGAGCCTAGCTCCTTTTCAAACACTTTAAATGTCCTCAACTCAACTCAAATATTATCACGCAAATCTTTTAAATGCTTCAATCAAATATTACTGGATTACTCTAATAATCCCATAACTTGTTTAATTACATAATCCATATGTATAATTAGCGTTCTTTAGAGTATATTAACAAAACTCTTAATGTTTATAACAAATGCTCCTTAATTGTTTATAACAATTATAAATTGTTTATAATATTGTCAAACGACAATTCAAAAATCTATACACGCCTCTATTAATTCCTTTCATTACAAATTATTATTAAAGATAATTACATAATTATTTACAATATTTATATTATTTATTTTAGAAATACATTAAACCACACGTTTATCCGGTTGATAATTACTCAAATCAGGTTAATATAATCGACCAATGAAGGTTAGTTATATTTATGCTTATATTCAGGTTTAATAAGTTTTAATAATTATTTTTATTATTTGTGACGGTAATCTCCATTCAAAATCGTTATCTCAAATTATTTAAACACTCTTGTTAATTTTAACAGTAATTTCACATGATTAATTTTCAAAGGACCTGGACAATAAACTCAGCGGAAAAATACTTCGCTTCAAACGCACAAAATTGCATAAAATAGGCCCAGAATTCATCATATATTTCCATATATATGGCACAAAAATCTTCCACCATCCATACACAAAACCTCCACTTATAATCTCATCAACTTCATTAATATTACTGTGGGAATCTCCTTCACTTATTCAAGGGCATTATTCATCAGCGACTTTTACATGTCCACTGAACTAACGATTATACATCCATAGTTCCACTTTAAAAATTCTTATATTCATTAATTGTTTCAAAACTGTTATTTATTTAACCTTCGTGGGTTTCATTCATGAATCGATATGAAGTAAAAATTTGCCAATCACAAATAAATTTAATAGCAAATACGATTATACACGCCTCTCTGGTCTATCAAAATTGAGATTAATATCTCCTAAGTATCGTAGTATAAAAATACTATCTTCAAACAAAGTTCATCTAAACTGCATAAATAATCGAATAGAATACAATTAGACTGTGGAATGCAAACATTATTGTTCCAATCTAGTATTGAGAAAAATTCCTATCAAAAGTTCATTACTATAGTGTATTCAATAAATCGTAATCAAAGTTCATATTTCATAAAATTGTCTATAATGCAATGGTAATTTCAGAACTGACGATAAATGTCTATGTTGCAATCATGTTCATAAAACGACTAGTATTTCCAAGATCGTCGATACAGAAATAGATTTTAACGCTCTAAAATCTTTTAATTATTCTTCTTTCTTGAGGATGACAGAAAATTGGTCAAAGTAATTTACTGAATAGAATTACTTTAATAAAGTGACATGCTGTCTGAATTCAAATCTGCCATAGAAAATCATTAACTTAACAGTCAAATCGTGACTTCAAAAATATGCAAATTACTGAAAGAATATAGATTATCAGTCTCAACTGATCCAAAATTATTTAAATCTGCCAATGACATAACAATGTCTTAATAAATCGTAGAAAAAGCATAAATCATCGAAGTGTACTGAGTACAGAAATATCTAGCAAGAATATGGGGCAAAATATATATGGGACAAAAATATGGGAAAAATGGTTGCTCAGACATCGCTAAATGACTCAAATAAAACAAGAAACGTTCACGACTACCTTATCTGTTGATTGAAGTTCTAGAGGAAAATCTTCCAAAGAAGACTGGTGATGGTTCCATTTCACCAAAAAGATGTGCTCCGTCCTCGAACCTGGAACCAGCGCCCTCGGAGAATAGAACTGCTTCCTCCTCCGGAAATTGCACTGCTCCGTGTATACGATAGACATCCTTCTGGCAAAACTCTTCTTTGTGAGCCGGGTCTACCCTGGCCTCTCTTGATAGTTCCCTGAAGTTCTGGTAGAAATTCGCCATGAAGTTTATTGCAGTTATTTCCGCAGAAATATTCATATTTGTGGAGTATGAATATGTTTCCACTGCCATTTGATATAATTCAGCGTTGGACTACGAGGCATGAGTGTAGTTGGATATTCACTACATGCTCGCTTTTGTAGAAAGACGATTAGCGAAGTTCCATGCTGCTATTTCACTCCATTGATATATGTCCCAATTGCATTAAAGTCCTTAGCCTTCCATCTCCATTTCCGTTATAATAGTTGAAAGAACTGCCATATTATATTGTTCCATGTTAGAATGCAGCGTTATAACACCAAATGCAATATGTAGTAGCACGGTTGCAATACCAGTGTCAGCCGTAGCGTAGAATGTGATATTTTTTAAAAGTGCTTCTCAGGTGGCGAGAAAATCACTTTTGTCTGCCGACTTAAAATGCCAATATCTTCTAAATTATAATCTTGAAAATGTTCAATCTTTCTACACACTTTAATATAGTACTGCACAATAGAAGTAGCTTAACGGCATTAGTCAACTCTTGATATATTATCTTGTAGACTTGAAAATGTGTGCGTTTCAACTTCGCCTAGTTTCAAACACCGTAAAATGGAACTGCGGCACGCTCGAAGCTCGTTCGATGCTGTTGGCTTTACCACACACGCTAAAGACGACTTTCTTCACTTATTCACTCGAAAACGACTATGTGACACCAGAAATGTATATGCGGTATGAGACACATGAGATATGAGAGCTCCTCTCTGCTGTGCAAGACCTTTTATCAACTTCTTAAGGGGCGTATCCATCCCTTCCATAGCTTGTTTCTCCGTCATTGCTAGAAGTTCTAACTTTGGCTATACTTGACGGATTTTCAAATTTCAAAAACTCAAAAATAATTTCTTCAAAATTCCAAATCAATGCCATAACTGAAAATAGTTTTCCACAATTCTGCATTCCAAAAGTAACTAAAATATAGTAGTTTCAGTAATCTCCGTCTCCCTCCAAACTATCGTTCATTGGTTTGAGCCTTTCCTCCAATAGCGTAACTTCTTCCTCAGCACAATTCCACGTTTCCCTGCGACTGCGTCGTAAATCTCAGATCTTTCTCGAACAAAATCATGACGTCACCAAGAATCTCAGCTCAATCAGCCTAGGGCCGATAACCTAGATGTTAGGCCCCTTAAAACAACAATTATCATCATCATCATCTCAATCAGCCTACTTGCGTGAAGTCTGCGTCATCCGTGCTTACGTCATGAATATCCACGTCACAACTATGACAGCCATAACTTAATTCATATTTGCCAATACAACCGCTGTGGTCTCAATATAATTCAATTTACGGGGGCATTCTCCCTTCACCACGTTTTAAAAACAGTTGCAAATTGTTTTTAAACTCTGTGTTATAAATATCTCAGTTCACTTGAACACGATATTGAATTATTATTGGCTTACTCTTGGATAGTATTTCTTCAAGTTTCCAGCATTGAACTTGCCATAAACGACATTATTCTCATCATCGTAAAGTTCATAACAGTTGTTTCCATAAGCATTCGTAATTCTGAACGGACCCATGAACACTATTCCAAACTTGGGATAGATCTTCTTACTCACATCAGCCTTGACAGGTCTGCGTAGTAATACTAGATTTCCAATTTCTAAGGGAGCACCAAAACGTTTTCCAGCTACTCTTTTCAATCGTTTTTCTGCTGCTTTCTGGAGTTGTTCCTTCGCTCTGTCAATTCTCTGCTGCCTTCCTAGGTCGGGATCTCTAGGAATGTGGTTAAAAAGATTATCCCACGGCCTTTCTGGGTTTCTTCCTAAATGAAGTCTCATTGGCACTTCTCCTGTGCTCTCCTGCACTGTAGAATTTAGACATTCCTCAATAAGGGGTACAAATCTCACCCAACCAGAATGATCATTCGGACAGAAAATTCGACAAAATTTCGAAAATTCGGCCATATATCTTTCTGAAGAATTCGATTCCGGATAGCGCACGCTTGAAAATAAGTGCTTAATACCAAGCCTTTCCATATCTGCAGCAAATTCTAAAGATGTAAACTGAGCTCCATGATCCGATAGTAGATATTCTGGTTTACCAGCTTTTGGAAATACAGCATGTTCCAGTCTGCTTACAACATTCCTCGTGTTAGCTTTTTGCATGGGACTCATTGTTACAAATTTCGAGAAGACATCCACGGTAACCAACAGGAACTGATTACCCTGGTATCCCTTCGGACAGGGACCAAATATGTCCGTCGCCATGAGTTCATTTGGTTTAGAGGGAATCATAGCCTTAGGTTTTCCTTTTAATAGAGCGGAAGCATACTTTGCTCTTTGACATTTATCACATGAACGAATGACATTAGCAATGCTGGCACGCATGTTAGTCCAAATAAACCTCTCTTTAAGAGTGTCAAGAGTTTTATCTAAACCGGCATGTCCAGTTGCGTGATGAGCTACCCACACTAAATTGACAACAAGTTTAGGTGGCACGACTATTCGGAGCTTTGTATGCGCAGAGTCAGCATACTTACATACGATGTCTCCACTCAAGACAGTGTCGTGATTCTCTCTGTGTAGCTGCATAGTCAACATCAGTATTGTCCATGTAACCCTTAAGGAACCTGTACATTTTCCTGATTGGAGCGTGTCTCTTCTGTGACACACCGATTCGGGCTAACCTCCTAACGGTCTCTTGATCTTGCTGCTCCAATTGTACATGGTTTATCTGCACATTTTTAATAGGGTTACGTGATAAAGCATCAGCCAGTAAGTTATCTTTCCCAGGCTGATGGACAATCGTGGCATTAAACTGTTGGGTGAACAAAGCCCAACGTGTCAATCTATCACTAGACATGTCAGTTAGCAGCATAAACTGAAGTGCTTTGTGATCTGTAATAATGATAACCTTGTGTCCCAGCAGCATTTTTTTCCACGCTTGCAAAGCTGTTACAAAAGCTAACGCTTCTAGTTCTGTCGTAAAGTAGTTTTCCTCGTGTGTCCTTAACTTCCGACTAGTGAACGCAATGTAGTGCTTGTTGCCTGCCTCGTCTTTTTGGCATAAGACTGCACTAATGCCTATTCTTGATGCATCAGACTCAATATAGAACACCTTCTCAAAGTCTGGGTACTCCAGTTTGACGTTGTTTCTGAGCATCTCCTTTGCTTTCTCAAAAGCCTCGTCTGCTGCGGTACTCCATTTCCATCTGTTATTCTTCTTGAGTAAGTCATACAGAGGAGCCATAATTTCAGAGTATCTCGGACAGTGACTGCTGATAAATTGGCATGCGCCTACAAATTCTCTGACTTGTTTCACCTTAGTTGGCTTTAGGAATCTTGTGATCGCATCTACTTTCTGCATGTTTGGATGATATCCATCTTTATCAATCGTATGCCCCAAGTAGTTGATTTCCTTCTTCAAGAATTGACATTTTCCAAAATTGACCTTGATATTGGCCTCCCTTAAATTTTCAAACAACTTTCTCAAATGCACTAAATGTTCTGCGGCGTTGGGTGAAGATACAATTAAATCGTCAATGTAGCAGATTACATTTTCCTTTACTTCGTCAGTGAGCTTACTATCAAGTGCTCGAATGAGTGCTGGTCCACTGTTGACCATTCCAAAAGGCATTCTCACAAAGACCCATGACGTCTGGTCAAATAAGAATCCAGTGTACTGCATACTTTCTTCTTCCAGTTGAACTTGGTAAAACGAAGATGTCAAGTCAAGAACACTGAAACATGCTCTCCCTTTGAACTTTCGAAGCAGATCTCTAATCTTAGGTGGTCGGTCATTTTCTGGAAGAATCTTCAAGTTGATGGTCCGAGCATCGAGACATAGACGTATCTGACCATTACTTTTCTTTACTACAGTGATGGGGTTTATGTAAGACGACGCCTGTTTTTTAATAATCCCGTCTACCTCCATTTTTCTGATCAACCCTCGTACTTCTTGATAGTATTTCTCAGGTATGGGGTATATTCTCTTTTGGTAAGGGGTTTCATCGGTCAGCCTTATCTTGTACTTATAGTCTTTAATCAATCCAGGCTTTTCATCAAAAATATCTTGGAATTCCTTTATCAAATCCTCAAAATCCCCCTGAATTTCTTCAAATCCTTCAGTTTTTCTACTGGGAATTTCTGTTAGATTCTCCACTTCATTGATAATGGTATTTAAAATTTCTTCCCTAAGGTCTATCTCCAGACTGTTTTTCACGTCCTGTTCTTCGATCTCTTCTGTGATCATGTACCCATCATTAAAGCTAATAATCCTATTCTTCATGTCAATAATGGCTCCAACTTTCGATATAAAATCGATTCCTAGCACAATATCGAAATGGATCTTGTTCACCACAATAAAGATCTGTTCATAATTCCTTCCATTAATTTCAAAGTTCAACAACACTTGGATCTTGCATTTCACTGCCTTGTCTTGGAAAATTCCTCTCACTTTGACGGTAGAAACAGCTAACACTGTCATGTTTTCTCCTTTTAACAGATTTTGATAGCATTCATCAGAAATGATAGAAATAATTGCGCCGGTATCCATAAGAGCTTTGTACTGTTGGCCATCTATCAGTACAGAAATAATAGGTAAGGCACATGGTCTTTCCTCTTTGACGATTCCCCTCTCTTCTAATAAATCCTCATCAGTTACTTCATAAATTTCATTAATGGTAATTAGGTGTGGTGTGGCAATGCATTCATAGTTTCTCACTGTCGTTGAGAAATCGGCGTTTTTTTTTTGTTTTTTTTTTGTGTTACCAATCTCAAAGTTCTGCTGGCTTGTAGAAGGACCAGGATCGATCACTACATCCTGTCTTTTCTTTTGGTTTTCAGCTTCCTTCTCTCGTAATTCCTTTAGATACTGCTGACTTTCTTTCTCTCTTTCCTGATATTTGTCGGGTGTCATAACTTGACCTTGAGAATTCTGATTTCGATTCTGGTAGTTTCTATTGTAATTCCTATTGTAGCCCTGGTTATTGTAGTATCTACCTCTTCCATTGTTATAATTTCCTCTATTGTTAATCCAGCCTCTTCTTTGCTGATATGGACGGTAACCTTGCGATCTGTGGTTGCGAAAGTGATGGTTCCTGTGAGGACCTACATTTTCAGTTTTTTCTTCATCAGGCTTGTCAGTTTGCTGAACTTGATCCATATAGACAGTATTGATGTCTTTGAATTCGTGCCTCTGACCTTTTTGTACCACATTTGGCATTGGACTCGTGTAGTCAAGCCTTCTCAATAATTCGTCCATACTGGTCAAATCCCTGATGTTTGACGATATGATGAGTCTTCTCACCTCCACAGGCAGCATACGAGAAATCGCATCTATCAACTGCTCTGTTGACAATGGGGGTTGCAAAAATCTCAAGCGTGATAACTGGCTCGTGAAGAAATCAGCGTACCGTGTTGGAAGAGTACCTGAATACTTCCTCGAGTATACCTCAGCTCTTAATGAATTCTGTGCTTCGATGGACCAGAATCGTTTTATCAGTGCCTCTGCAAATTCGTCAAAATTACTGAAAGTGTAGCGAAATGCTCTGAACCATTCAAGGGGTCCTCCAGCTAGAAATCTCTCCACTATCCTCATCTCTCTTTCTCTGGGAATGTAAGCTTCAATGAAATAGTCTTTCAGGTTCCTGATATATTCTATCGGTGTTAGACTATCAGTATTACTGAATTTTTGAGGTTTGTCCTCGAAGTTCCGGATGACTGTCACATTTCTCGGATATGAATCCATGTAATTCTTCCCACTATCACGATATCTCCATTCAGGTTCAATATTCCTATCCTCTTCTTCTTCCCGGAATCTGGATATACGTTCCTCAGGACTAATATCTCTCTCTTCTGTAGCGAGGTTACATCGTCTGACGTGATTCCTATCGTCTTCGCAAGTCAAGCCTTCTGGATCCTTATCCGTGATTTCCGTGATGACTTTCCTGATCAACTCTTCTTTATAGGTTTCCATCATGCTGGCTTCTCCTAGTTTCAAATTCTGAAGTTTGCTCGTAGTTTCATTAACATCAGAGACAACCTTATGAATTTGTTCCTCTAACGCGGATTTTAATGCTTGCACGTCCTGACCTATTTGCGTTCTAACCTCTACCTGCTTTTCGGATAGCGAATCCATCCTTATACTCAAGTCCTTCCTAATTTGCACTACCTCATTATTAATGTCTACTTGTGTACTGGCAAGTTTTCTTTCAATTCGTTCCTGAATCTGAGTTACATGTTCCCCACTTGACCTATTCCATTCATCTTTCCATACCGTTACATTTGCAGTTAACATTTCCGCAATATCTACTTCAATGTCTTCCTTAAGTAAACGATTATGATCTAATACTTGGGTTCTCATGACCTCTACATCATACTTTAATCCTGCCAAAGAAGCTGTTGTCCTAACAGACTCGTCAACTAACCTAGTTGTTAATGCACTAATGTTACGAGTACAAAGTGTTTTTGAAGTTTCAATTTCTTCTCTTACTTTATTAACATCAGTTTGAACTTTAGCAATGTCTACAAAAACAGTGTTAACTTCTACTTGTATCTTAGTTATATCGCTTTGCATCTCATTTACATCGGAATGAATATTATTAATGTCTACTTGAACATTTGACACATCGGTTCGAACATTTATAATCTCTCTTTGAACCTCTTCTACTTTATGTTGTACAGTAGCAACATCGTTCCTAACAACAATTACTTCAGCTCTAGCACATGAAATATCACCCCGAACATTAGCAACATCAAGATTCAACATAGTAAGATCTTTCTGTACCTTAGAAACATCAGTCTTAACATCAGAAACATCTTTATGAACATTGGACACGTCTGTGCGCATGTCAGTTACAGCATTCTCGATTCCCTGGGTACTGATCTGTAAACGCGACATATCATTTTCTAAGTTTGCAGAACTGGTCTGAAGAACTTTCAGATTTTCATCCAGCATCTGCTTTGTTCGACTAGCATTCCTAGCTTCCATCTCCTTCATGCTTTCATCCAGCCTAACAGACATGTTACTAGAATTCTCCTCCATCATCTGCTTCATTCTGTTGGACATCTCCTCCAACATTATTCTCAGACTTTCATCTGCCATTTCAATATTATTTAAAAATAGACTGCGTTAGGGACATACATCAAACAGAGCAAAATAACAACATCTGAGCAACATCTTTCACCATATATAAGTTTGAGCAATTTTCTGTCTTAAATCTAACTTATAATTACCTTATAATTAACCTTCGTAGACATCTTATGTTGAAATAAACTCAAGCACATGTTCAAATTTCTTTGGTTCATTTTAAAATATCCTAACACAAATAATTTACATTTACAATCCAAATAATTTAATTTTATCTTTAATATGACGAAACACGTCATAAGCCGGTCAAATAAAATAAGATTCCAGATCATAGGCGATTTTTCTAAGTTTCCAGCCTATTTAACCTCTCTCAAGTTGTATAAGATCTGATCTTTTCTGAGTGTAATTTTCCTAATACAACACAACATTTAATCCCTATATAATCACACTCTCAAATTCTACAATTGGCCAAGACATCCTCTTTCATAAACATCACACTTTATTTATAACTGCAAGCCTGTTATGTGGTCGACATTGGCCTCTAACATACAGTTGTCAGGCCAGCTGCGATCCACCCTACATCAAGTCGCATGCCTACGTCGTTAAATGGACCCACCTGTCCATTCAGCCTTAGCATATGCTCGTAACCTCCGAGCCTAGCTCCTTTTCAAACACTTTAAATGTCCTCAACTCAACTCAAATATTATCATGCAAATCTTTTAAATGCTTCAATCAAATATTACTGGATTACTCTAATAATCCCATAACTTGTTTAATTACATCATCCATATGTATAATTAGCGTTCTTTAGAGTATATTAACAAAACTCTTAATGTTTATAACAAATGCTCCTTAATTGTTTATAACAATTATAAATTGTTTATAATATTGTCAAACGACAATTCAAAAATCTATACACGCCTCTATTAATTCCTTTCATTACAAATTATTATTAAAGATAATTACATATTTATTTACAATATTTATATTATTTATTTTAGAAATACATTAAACCACACGTTTATCCGGTTGATAATTACTCAAATCAGGTTAATATAATCGACCAATGAAGGTTAGTTATATTTATGCTTATATTCAGGTTTAATAAGTTTTAATAATTATTTTTATTATTTGTGACGGTAATCTCCATTCAAAATCGTTATCTCAAATTATTTAAACACTCTTGTTAATTTTAACAGTAATTTCACATGATTAATTTTCAAAGGACCTGGACAATAAACTCAGCGGAAAAATACTTCGCTTCAAACGCACAAAATTGCATAAAATAGGCCCAGAATTCATCATATATTTCCATATATATGGCATAAAAATCTTCCACCATCCATACACAAAACCTCCACTTATAATCTCATCAACTTCATTAATATTACTGTGGGAATCTCCTTCACTTATTCAAGGGCATTATTCATCAGCGACTTTTACATGTCCACTGAACTAACGATTATACATCCATAGTTCCACTTTAAAAATTCTTATATTCATTAATTGTTTCAAAACTGTTATTTATTTAACCTTCGTGGGTTTCATTCATGAATCGATATGAAGTAAAAATTTGCCAATCACAAATAAATTTAATAGCAAATACGATTATACACGCCTCTCTGGTCTATCAAAATTGAGATTAATATCTCCTAAGTATCGTAGTATAAAAATACTATCTTCAAACAAAGTTCATCTAAACTGCATAAATAATCGAATAGAATACAATTAGACTGTGGAATGCAAACATTATTGTTCCAATCTAGTATTGAGAAAAATTCCTATCAAAAGTTCATTACTATAGTGTATTCAATAAATCGTAATCAAAGTTCATATTTCATAAAATTGTCTATAATGCAATGGTAATTTCAGAACTGACGATAAATGTCTATGTTGCAATCATGTTCATAAAACGACTAGTATTTCCAAGATCGTCGATACAGAAATAGATTTTAACGCTCTAAAATCTTTTAATTATTCTTCTTTCTTGAGGATGACAGAAAATTGGTCAAAGTAATTTACTGAATAGAATTACTTTAATAAAGTGACATGCTGTCTGAATTCAAATCTGCCATAGAAAATCATTAACTTTACAGTCAAATCGTGACTTCAAAAATATGCAAATTACTGAAAGAATATAGATTATCAGTCTCAACTGATCCAAAATTATTTAAATCTGCCAATGACATAACAATGTCTTAATAAATCGTAGAAAAAGCATAAATCATCGAAGTGTACTGAGTACAGAAATATCTAGCAAGAATATGGGGCAAAATATATATGGGACAAAAATATGGGAAAAATGGTTGCTCAGACATCGCTAAATGACTCAAATAAAACAAGAAACGTTCACGACTACCTTATCTGTTGATTGAAGTTCTAGAGGAAAATCTTCCAAAGAAGACTGGTGATGGTTCCATTTCACCAAAAAGATGTGCTCCGTCCTCGAACCTGGAACCAGCGCCCTCGGAGAATAGAACTGCTTCCTCCTCCGGAAATTGCACTGCTCCGTGTATACGATAGACATCCTTCTGGCAAAACTCTTCTTTGTGAGCCGGGTCTACCCTGGCCTCTCTTGATAGTTCCCTGAAGTTTTGGTAGAAATTCGCCATGAAGTTTATTGCAGTTATTTCCGCAGAAATATTCATATTTGTGGAGTATGAATATGTTTCCACTGCCATTTGATATAATTCAGCGTTGGACTACGAGGCATGAGTGTAGTTGGATATTCACTACATGCTCGCTTTTGTAGAAAGACGATTAGCGAAGTTCCATGCTGCTATTTCACTCCATTGATATATGTCCCAATTGCATTAAAGTCCTTAGCCTTCCATCTCCATTTCCGTTATAATAGTTGAAAGAACTGCCATATTATATTGTTCCATGTTAGAATGCAGCGTTATAACACCAAATGCAATATGTAGTAGCACGGTTGCAATACCAGTGTCAGCCGTAGCGTAGAATGTGATATTTTTTAAAAGTGCTTCTCAGGTGGCGAGAAAATCACTTTTGTCTGCCGACTTAAAATGCCAATATCTTCTAAATTATAATCTTGAAAATGTTCAATCTTTCTACACACTTTAATATAGTACTGCACAATAGAAGTAGCTTAACGGCATTAGTCAACTCTTGATATATTATCTTGTAGACTTGAAAATGTGTGCGTTTCAACTTCGCCTAGTTTCAAACACCGTAAAATGGAACTGCGGCACGCTCGAAGCTCGTTCGATGCGGTTGGCTTTACCACACGCGCTAAAGACGACTTTCTTCACTTATTCACTCGAAAACGACTATGTGACACCAGAAATGTATATGCGGTATGAGACACATGAGATATGAGAGCTCCTCTCTGCTGTGCAAGACCTTTTATCAACTTCTTAAGGGGCGTATCCATCCCTTCCATAGCTTGTTTCTCCGTCATTGCTAGAAGTTCTAACTTTGGCTATACTTGACGGATTTTCAAATTTCAAAAACTCAAAAATAATTTCTTCAAAATTCCAAATCAATGCCATAACTGAAAATAGTTTTCCACAATTCAGCATTCCAAAAGTAACTAAAATATAGTAGTTTCAGTAATCTCCGTCTCCCTCCAAACTATCGTTCATTGGTTTGAGCCTTTCCTCCAATAGCGTAACTTCTTCCTCAGCACAATTCCACGTTTCCCTGCGACTGCGTCGTAAATCTCAGATCTTTCTCGAACAAAATCATGACGTCACCAAGAATCTCAGCTCAATCAGCCTACTTGCGTGAAGTCTGCGTCATCCGTGCTTACGTCATGAATATCCACGTCACAACTATGACAGCCATAACTTAATTCATATTTGCCAATACAACCGCCGTGGTCTCAATATAATTCAATTTACGGGGGCAGTACATGTGAAAAAGTAATATAATTTGAAAATAATTACATGTGATTAATATATATATGGTATATATGGTTTGAGTGCCCAGCAGTACATGGAGATGCTGCAGGGAATTCTGAAGGATTCTATTCATATTTTCAATAACCACCTACATATATGGCAAAACAATTGTTATGTACTGAGATTACTGGAAAGAAACCTGTTGGAAAACCTAGCAAGAGATGGCTGGACCAAGTGAAGGAAGATATCACATCCAAGGGAATCAACTGGGATGAAGTCTTGAAGGAGCAGAGGTACATGAATCGACTAAAATGGAGAGCGCTCGTAAACCACACCCGGGAAATTGGAGTGGAAACTTGATGATGATGATGATGAAGATGTATATTACAATGTGTGAATTTTCCTCATCTGTGTTAAATATCTATGTTATGTGTCACTGATTTTTTTTTAAATTCTCATATATTCCTGTTCCTCCATGTTCACCTAACGTGTAAGGCAAATGCTGATTTCGGGGAGGGGGGAAAAAAAATTGTTATGGACTATAGAACAGGAAAAAAGCTTTGGGAGGACATGTTTTGCTTATCAAGCGAACATCATCAGATCCAAATATGCAACACAAAATAGCTCTGCGAAACACTACCAAACGCACAACAATGATACTCGTAAATAGTCTCTGCCCTCCAAAAACAAAAAGTATGACAAAAACTTAGAAGTATGGAAACTATACTGATAAATACTCAAGTATTGAACGCCCAAAAGAGAACTATTTATTTTAATATCTGCAATGTTGCAAGACTGAGGAAAGACAAAAATATGTCATGTCTAGTATTCCAAGCCTTGAAATAATTGCTCAACATGAAGTTTAAAAGTTGTATGTGAATGTAAATTACACTTGAATCACTCTGTATAATGTTATGTTTGTTGCAGTGTTCTCTCCTCTCCACGGCGGGGTGGTTAGTCCAACTATTCCTGCAATGCCAGGTGTGATTGGAACACAGCATCCTGCGCAACAGCCAGTCAATCAACCTTATTTTCCAGCCTTTAAGTGAGGATAACTTCCTCTGCTAAACAGAAATAATGACCAATTACTCAAGGGAATTAACCTTCACTCCCAGTTTCCAGCGTGAATTGGAATCTAACAAAGGCTGATTAGTTCTATGAACGAATATGCTGACAAGGATGATAAAGTGAGCATTTGTCTAGTAATGTTGCAGATAGTTTCTTTCCTTCAGACTATGCACCGTATTTGAACCCGTTCTGTTCACTTCTTCTTTTCAAACAAGTCGTTACTTCTGAGGGGAAGGACTTACTGCTCTATGCTGCAACATGTATCCCTCGTGCCTCGACAGTAGTGCGGACAAACTGAGGTAGCATGTGCAAATGCCTTGAGATGTGGCAGCTGTCTTCTTAAATTTTGGGTGACATATTCTTTCCACTGGTCGACCAGATCCCATTTTTTGCATATTTTGATATACCGTATCTATTATCCTCATGTCTTGTTACAGTAAGGAATTTAAGTGCACTTGCAATTATTGTCCATTGCATTATTTTCTAGTTATTTTTAAAGTGATAACCATAAAGAATGACATGTGTTCATGAATGATCAGTAGTTTTTTGTATAATAGTGATGATGCATTATTGGAAATCTTGGTTGTTTCTTCTTTCTTGTTAAGAGTTTATCCTAATGCCTTGTTATTTCGTTGATCAAATTTTAATATTTAACAATAAAGGAATGAGAGAAATCAAACTAGAATATAATGTGTGTTGCGCGGTTGGAATGAAATTGTGGTAATGAAGGCATTGAGACAATCTATTAAGTGGACAAAAGAAATTTGCTGCAGATAGCCCAGTTTTATAACATTTCTTTCTTGACTCAGAACTTGACCTATGCTTAGACTTGTATAAAGGTGATGTATGACTCGTTATGGTCATGGTAGCAATATTGTTAGTGAGGAAATGCATTTATGATTCTCATAAAAGTTTTGCATAGCATTTATCAGCATTAGTTGAAAGATTTTGGTAAAATTCTCTCTTCCGTTCCCATAAAGTGGAGATATAAAAAAGCCAATGCAATAAATTCACATTTGCGATCTTCTATATTCTGCAAGTAAGAAGTTAGTGCTGTGATGTAACTTTCCCTACATTACTCATTATTCTGAATCGACTTCGGCTGTATGGGTGTAAAAACAGGGTCGAAACAGGATCTCATTGAGAAGTTGAAGCTGATGGATATTAAGGTAGCTAGAATGATTAATGAGAGGAACAGCTGGGGTGTTCATAATGAAGACATAATAAGTACCGGTAAGTTATGAGCCGAATAAAATCTAGGCGTCATGTGGTACAGAGGATACCTGCTATAGAGGGTAAAAGAAGTTAAGGTAGAACCAGAAGGCAGTGGTTAGACACTCTGAATTAACAATTTCAAGCTGAGAGGGGTAGTAGAATAGGAGGCTGCAAATTCAATTTCCAGCTGAGAGGGGTAAGTAGTAGAGGAGGCTGCAGTGCTAACTGCTCATAGGGGATTATGGAGGTGTTTTGTTCACTCACTGAGGCTTGGAGACTAGACTGGATGCTGAAAAGCTGAGTCTATAATGGAAACAAATGAATGATTCACATTAGCAATGAATAAATTTTACAGGCTTAACTTTAAAGTCATGAAAGTGAAGGAAACAGAGCCTAAGCACCTAATTGAGAGCCAACCCAGAATCTCTACTTAGTATAAAACACAGTCCCCGATTCTTGAATGTTGCGGGTAAACTCGAGAACCACTGGATGGTTTTTGATGCGGTTTTCACCATTCTGTAAATGATATCTCGAGGATGATTTCTGTAGAAAATAATTTATTTACGGTCGAAGGAAGCCGAGCAGTAACGATTTCAGTGGAAAAATTGAAGGAAAAAAAATTTGGCGTCTGAGCGCTTTGTAAGCTTACGCTGGGCAAACCGTTATAAATATATAAATACTATGATGGAAGAATTGTTCAGCATGAAAAGTTCTACAAAAAAGTCCGCGAGAGCATATGTCTATCTTAAATACATCGCGCACTATAAGTGTTTTTACGTTTTAATTTCTTCCAACCATGTCCATTCAACTACTGAGGCGACAGTTTACGAGCTAGCTAAGGGCGAGTCTATCATCCCTGTTACAGCCTAGCTAGCGGGCGAACCTATTGCCCCAGATACAGCCAGCAGCACACCGTCGAGTCATGTTGAGTTAAGACTTCTGAGACGGGTGGTTGTGTTTGGAGTTTCCCTGGAAGTGCAACTCAGGTTTTCTTCATTTCGCCTGTGAAACTCTGTCAATTTAAAATTGGACGGAAGGTGGATTATATTATATTAAATTATACTGATTGGCATATAATCTCTACTTGGTATAAAACCAAGTCCCTGATTCTTGGATGTCACGGATAATCTCGAGAACCACTGCATGGATTTTGATGCGGTTTTCACCATTCTGTAAAGGATACCTCGAGGAAGGTTTCTGTAGAAAATAATTTATTTACGACCAAAGGAAGCCAAGCAATAACGATTTCAGAGAAAAAGTAAAAAAAAAATCTGGCGTCCGTGTGCTTTTTAAGCTTACGCTGGGCAAAACTTTAAAAATATCAATATACAATGAGTGTAAGAATTGTTCAGCTAGACAAGTTCTACAAAAACGTACGCGAGAGCACATCTCTATATTCAATATATCGTCCACTATAAGTGTTTTTAGATTGGACGGAAGGGGGATATGTGTTTCATGCACCTCGCCATTCTTAAATTACGTCTGACAAGAATTTGTTGCACATGCATCTCCATGATAATATAGTTAATAGTCCAGTCAGTGATTTTAACCCATCATGCCGGATATAGATCATAGTTCATTGACATCGTAAAGAAGCGCTTATCACGTAATGCATTCACAACTGTTCCTGGGCGAAGCCAGGCCGGGTTGCTAATGATGGATAAAATATGGTTATGGGCCAAGTTCAGACAAATCAATATAGCCCTTCTTATACTTGTAAGGCTGCAAACTCCATGGGCCATTTCTCCCTTACTTTTACCCAATGCAAACCAAGGACGGAATGAACAAAATAAGTTCTTACTTCCATTCTTCTTATGAAAAGGAAGCTTGTAGTTTCATGTCACTCATAATCTCATGATCATAAGTCACAGGACCTTTTTACTTGGAATCCTACTGTGCATTACACCTCAAAAACCCACATATATTAACCAGGAACTGAACCTGGCCTGCCTTGATGGGAAGCAAGCAGTGTGCATGCTTAACGTACTTGGTTACCAAGTATTGTCTTTATTTAACATCTTAATGATGCTGTGGACACTCCCATTTTCCGAGATGAAACAGCAGCTGTTTTCACAGGCCTGCATACTCCCGTGACAAATTTGACGAACACATAGGTACCTTGTCGCATATCAACTGGCCTGCTAAATCACCCGTACCGGTTCCTTGGGCTTCTTTTCAACCAGAAGTTAACGTGGGAGCCACACGTGCGGTGTTTGAAAACTGCCTCTGCTTGGAAGCTCAACATGTTGTGGTTTCGTAGCGGCAATTGTAGAGGGCGGACCGCACGGTGCTCCTACGTTTTTATAAGGCACTTATTTTATCTAGGATAGATTAAGGCAGTGTAGCATATGGTTCGGCACTTAAGTCAGTGCTTGTTAAACTGGACAGCTTCCACCACGGCGGTGTGAGGCTGGCAACGAGAGCCTTTCGGACGAGCCCAGTCGTCAGCTTGCTCGCCGAGGCTGGTGTACCTCCTTTACACCTGAGGCGCCAACAAGTACTGACCTATGCTGCAACTAGCTATCCATGTTTGTTTACCAATCCGAATTGCCGGCTGTATGATGCGCTCGCCCGAGCCACTCGGCCGGCGGGGATTCGCTTGGATGACTCATACCGGCAGTTCCGATTTACTTCTGTCTCATGTATTGTCCGAGTACCTAGCAAGGCTCCTCCGTGGATGGTCTCTCGCCCTGATATCATCCTGGATCTGCACACCGGCCCCAAGTCGGACTCCTCCGTCCATTGGAGACTGTTCCAGTCCGTGGTGGGCCGGTATCTAGGATCTGGGCTTCTATTCATGGACGGTTCGAGGGTAAACAAGAAAGTAGGCTGTGCATTTGTGTTTGAGGATCGTCGGTTTCTCTTTCCACTTCCCAAGGCATGTAGAGTGTACACAGCGGAGCTCTATGCCATCTTAAAGGCTCTGCGGTACAGGTTATCAGATGATGATTATCACTTTCTTGTGTGTGCTGACTCTCTTAGTGCGCTGCAAGCGATCGATGTGTGTTTCCCGAAGCACCCGCTGGTCCAGCGTGTTCATGACCTGCTCGTCAATGTGTGTGTAACTCTGGAACCGGGGTGACCTTTGTGTGGCTTCCCAGCCACATGGGTACTGAGGGAAACGAGCTTGCTGATCAGGCGGCGAGAGAGGCAGTCGCACTGCCCTCACTACCGTATAAGGTGCCTGTCGCAT
Organism: Meconema thalassinum; assembly: GCA_946902985.2. NCBI lineage: Eukaryota > Metazoa > Arthropoda > Insecta > Orthoptera > Tettigoniidae > Meconema > Meconema thalassinum. The sequence continues at coordinate 303,098,152 of OX336393.1, forward strand.
TGGGAGGAAGCGTGGCGTGCCACTCCTCCACCCAACAAACTGAGAGGCATCAAGGAGACAACGAAGGTGTGGAAATCTTCCTTCCGATCTCTCCGGAAGGAAGCTGTGGTACTCTGTCGACTCCGGATCGGCCATGGGATTGCTACGCACTCCCACTTGCTAAAGAGACAAGACACCTCTGTGTGTACTTGCGGCGCCCACCTTACCGTGGCACACATTCTCTTGGAGTGTGTGGACCTGGCCGATGTGCGAAGGACTCTTAAACTGCCTAACACCCTCTCCCTTATTCTCTGTGATGACGGGCTGTCAGTAGACCTCGTCCTCCGGTTCATGAGGGAGATTGGTTACTATTTTAAGTTTTAATGTAAGTTAAGACTTTTAAATCAGGTTAAGTCTGTTTGATGTTTTTTATTGTGTTCATCTATTTTATTGTTCACTATGCTTTATTTGTTTTATTGTTTTTTACCATCCGCCTTTTATTCTTTTTATTCAAATAAGGCATAATTGTTGGGGCTCACTGTCTTGTTTTATATAAACCATTTTCGTTTCATCCATGGCAATGAGCTGTTTTTATCTTCATCCTTTCATTTCACGCCATTTCATTTCAATAGGGGCCGATAACCACGATGTTAAGCCCCTTAAAACAACATTTATCATCATCATCATCATCAGTTTTTCTTCAGGGTCTTTCACTCAAAGCATGGAGGGTCGGACGAGCCCATGGCAACACGCTGAGTTTGGAGTCGAGACCGCCCGTACAAATCACATCTAAATAACAAGCACACAGAATAACACAGAATCAAAGTAACATCATAACTCAACTTGTCACAGAAGGTTGAAATGTCCTCCACCTGCATCTACACATTTCTGGCATCGTCTAGGGAAATTTTCATTAACATGCATTAGTTCATCTACCGAAATAGCCTCAATTTCTCTCATGATATTTTGTCTGAGTTCATATAGAGTGTGAGGGTTTGTTGCATAAATCTTATTGTTCAATTTTCCCTATCAATTAAATTTGAAGCAATAGGATTTAATAGCAATAACACGTTACAAAAATTGGAAACATAATAACAATTAAACAATAACCACGTACACACGTTATAAACTTGTAACACTTGTAACTTAAAATAGGCTATAAACGAAGTAACGAGGTCAACTTTACTTGGCAAATCATGTGTCGCAACTGTCTCAGCTCCGCGTTGCCATGTGCTCGTCTGACCTTCGGCTCGACCTACCTGTAGCGCTGCGCAGGCTGTGAAAGACCCTGTATATGGGTTTTGGTTCAGAATCCTGAAAGCTTTATTGCAAAACAAAAAAAATAGTAAATGTGCAATATTTTCTGCTACTTGGATTGTTTTCATCAAGGGTGCATAGGCTTATACTGTGACCATATTGTATATCCTTCCTGCTCTACAAGCAAGCCAGATGACAATCTATGGATTTCCAAGCTCAAAGGGAAAGGGCCCAATAAGGAAAGAAGTGGGAAGAGGGGAGGCAAGAGCTTAATATGGAGGTTTACATCTTTGCAATATATACACTGTGATAGAAAAGAAACACAGTTCTCGCTTGCTCTTGTTATCTTGTATACAATAAAATATTTGATTTCTGTTTAGGAACATAACTACCTTCGACCACATGCACTTCTGCATGTGTGGGTAATGTGTGAAACTGTTATAATTTAGGCCTAGGAATATGATAGGTTTCCAGCATTTAAAACAAGCTAGAAAGAAAGAAGTTCAGTCTCCTCTTAGGAGAAATTAATAGCTAAATAACAGCTGATGGTTTATATTGACAGTGAATGATGGAAGAACAAATCAGTTGATTAGAGGAAGAATAGATAAAGGCAAGCAGTTAAAGAAGTTATTCCTTCCCTCAAAAAGTGAATGTACTGTATTGGGTATGAATAAAATACATGGTAAGCAGACTCAGATAAGGAGCAAGAGAGAGAAAGGGAACCAATTCATAGGCGATGGAAGAGTGATAGAGCCAGCTCTAAAAATGCACTAGGACCATCACTTCAAGAAGTGACTGGTGTCTTAAATGTTCATTTAGAAAAAGAAATTAAGTTATAGATGTTGATGTAGAGAGGACTAGAAAGAAAGACCTATACATCCCAGAATGGATTGACAAGTTAGTGGACCAAACACCAAGCCTGTGCTAATGTGGTTCCTATTTACAGTAATTAATCCTTATTTATTGCTGCAACAATGTCTACTTTTATTGCTGTTGTTGTTGAATTGTTTAACAAGTTCCTGGCAAAGGATGGCTAATGTGTTTCACTGATAGACAATTTCATTATGATTACAATGGTTAGATCAGTTAGTGTCAGTGATGCCTCCCATATATTGAATTTTGATTCATAAGATTTACATAAATTAAGAATCTGTGAGGATAGTTTCTGCTCATTTCCATTGCAATATAGCTGTTTGGAAGGTACAATTCTGGACATTTTATTCTCTATTAGTTGGGTTTTCCCCAACTTTCTAAATATACAGCTGAGAATGAAAAATAATGTTCATTTATAGGTTTCTGAAGACATTATAATAGACACTTTGTAATAAGTTTCAGCAGTGGTTTGATGTTACCAACTTGTGTCTTGTTAGATAAAAAATGTCTAATTTCTGATTAGAGCAATGTTTCAAGACTTCCTTCAGATCTTTTATTGCATAAAAATGCCTATTATGTCTAATGCTGCCATATCTCCTGGGATTTTGAAGCATGGCAGTTGTGAGTAGTTACAGTGAGTTGTTTTGAGGCACTGTAATTGGCCATTTCTGATCACTAATTCTGGACGATTTGATTCTGTTGTTGGGGGTCTTTTGTTCTTTCTTTGCATAAATTGGGCCAGTGTATGTTGTTGTATTTCAATGTTTTTTGTTGATAATTTATGGAAATATATTCATGTTGTAGTTACGTTTGTAAGCAAACTCAGCCTTTCAGTATTTGCTTGATATAACAAAATTGAAACTGCATAATTAGGATTCTGAGCTATGAAGACTTTTACACAAAGTGGGCCACAATTTACAGAAAGATACTGAATGTGTTTATTTTTAATATGTTGCTCTATTTAGGCTATGTTTAAAGGAAAATGCTTTTTTGAAATAATTCCACAAAATTTCTATGCTTTCATATACCATTCATTCGATTGCGATAAAACTTTGTGAATTGTTGTGCACACTCCCGTGAAGGTTTCTGAATCAGTAAATCCGTTTTACAATTGGTAGCCCACAAGTTGTTTCAACAAAGTCAAATATGCGTTCATATGCCATGAAACTTTGGTGAGTGCACTCCTGCAAAGGTTTTCGAATTAGTAAATGCATTTTACAATTGGTACCGGTAGTGTAAGAGTAGTTTCGACAAATGAGCGACGGCGCGCGAATCGTTTCAATCAACTCCCGAATGCGTTCATACACCTTTCATCCGATTGCGATGAAACTTTGGTGAGTTGTTGTGCATGAAGGTTTCTGAATCAGTAAATCCAATTTACAATAGATGGTGCGCGAGTTGTTTCAACAAATGAGTTTTGGCACACTACTCGTTTTAACAAATTAACGTTGGTGAAAATCTGCGAAGGTTGCTAGATTAGAAGAGCCATTTAGCAATGGATGGCGTGCGAGTCTTTTCAACAAATGCCGGACAGCAGGTGGTGCAAGCTCACGAAGGTTTCTGAATTAGTAAATCCATTTTTCAATAGGTTGCTTGAAAGTCGTTAAAAAATGAGTGTATTTCATACATTTTATTGGCAGTTTATGAGTTCCAAACATTTAAAGTTTCCGGTGCGTCTTGCATTTGCGATGACCATCAACAAAGCACAGGGACAATCCGTACAAGTGTGTGGATAAAATTTGGACTATCCGTGCTTCTTACAAGGACAGCTGTTTGCACACGTCTGAAAGCCTTGTGATTTATTCATGTACGTAACGGACGGAAAAACAAAACAAGATATTGTGTATCCAAATACCCTTCGATAAATATTACAACACGAGCACTTTCTTTGTTTGATTGGCATTGCAATGCGTACCAGGTACAGTTAGTTATGAATAAAATAAGCCGAGCAGGGTTTCCCTTTGTTAATTTAGTTTGTAAGAATGATGTTCAAGTATTTTCTAAGATAGAGAAATTAGGTAATGCATTTCAAAACAAGAATCCTAAAATTGACTAGGCATACATCCTTCGTATTTAACAAAATAATTATGTTTGAGTAAATATAAATAAGTGGTTAGTATGGATCAAAAAAAAGCATCATGGTTCTTAACATGTCAACTCAGCTATTTCCTACCAATATTAAAAAGGTACAGCAGCATTTATGAGGCAAATATTCTTAAAATACTCATTTTCCTTGTTTGCTTTTAATTGTTTTACATGTCTTTGTAGCATAAAATAAGTGTTTCATTTTTGTTTTATATGTTCTTTACCTTAGGAGGTTACTTGCATATTCTATTGAGAAAAAGAATAATCTTGATCGATGCATCTCCAAAACAAGTGTGTGGGCTTTTATCTTCCTGGAAAGGTTTTCCATTTTGATTTTCTACACATATCGGTGGAGGTGAACCAATGTTTAACAATTTAAAAAATCATTTGAGGTTAAAACTACTGATTTTTTTTTAAATTACTGTAGAATTGATATTATTTCTTGGTATTTAAATTATTATTGTTAATGGAACACAAACAATATATTTTTCTTTGATAGTCTTTCTTTAGTTATTGAATGTTTGATAAATCTTGAAATTGTTGTATGCCTTGCTTGGAACGGTTTGAGCCTTTTGATCAGAAATTGCTGTTCATTGTTGACACACCATGATCAAACCAATTCACTGTGAAAACTCACATAAAACCTTTCAGTGGGTCATACCAGTAAAGACCAAACCAGGGTTTATGATACTTTACTGTTGCCAGTGGTTACCTGTCTGAGGATAGAGATTGGAAAGACCTCCTGGGATCTCTTGTTAAAATTTCATCTGTCTTCCAAGTTGTTGTACATGTTTTGTTTCACTCAGTTCTGTGCTTCATTTTGTAGTATTGTTTTAACTTATTACAAAATAATTTTGATGTTGGAATGCTGGGTACATGTCCCAAGTTCTCAAAAAATCTGTATAGCCTAAAGACATTGGATAAAATGAAGGGATTGTTATTTTAAAAGAAATGAATCAAAATTAACCATTTCCATAAAGGAAATGGAGGGTGGAGCTGTAGAGATTTAGAAATCTGATAAATGACCTTACTGGTGGTGGTGGTATTATTTGTTGTTTTGGCTGGCTACGTGGCACAGTGGTAATGTTCTCGCCTGACACGCCCAAGGTTTCAGGATCAAATCCTGGAGCAGTCATTTGAAGGTCCGCAAATGCGAAGGAGCCATGTCAGTGGATTTACTGGCACCTTAAAGATCCCCTTCGGGGTGAAATTCTGGCACCCCGATGTCTTTAAAAATCGCAGTGTAGCAGTTTCGCTAGCCCACACTGTTGGGTGATAAATGTAACTGTTTACCTTTGCCTAAGCTATGTTGTTTTAATGGGTGCCAAGACCTCAATGCAATGTTGAAATCTAAATTTGTATTTAACAACGTCTAGCTCTGGCAGAACACCTTCAAGACTCTATTCACTCAGATCGTGGTATGATTTGATCATTAACCCAACAAACAATTGTATCAGGAGAAGGAATTGGTCTATATCTAATGCTACCTACTGAAAGCAAAGATTGCATTGTAAAAGAAATGAATTTATTATATAAAACAAGTATAGCAAAATTAATAATAATAATAACTATAAAATTTAAATTGGAGCGTTGTGATTTGAATATTACCGATAGAAAATTACGTGGAAACGGAGTCTGATAAATTGATTTTACTCTTATTTCCAAGCTATGAAGTTACTGAAATATGAAATGTAAAACAAAGAAAAATGAGAGATTGCGTATTTCTGCGTCATTTGCGCTTACCACTGGAAATTGCCAAAGCATTTCCCTTGTACTTGATGATGCCGTGAGCTTCCCACAGTCTCCTGGACGTCGTCATCTCCGTCGGAATTTGATGATATTCTGGTAGATTAGATAATTCTACGGTCCGTACCTCGGACCCAAACACTCGTACAACCGCACTGGTTAAGTTTTGCAAAAGTTAGTCTTCAACTCCACTGAACATCGGAGCGACACGCACTTCCAACCGTATTCCGCAAGTTCTACACAGATAGTCCCCGTTTCACGGCGCGTCGAACGATATATGCACCTGTTGGCTCCCCCACCACGGTACCGTCTTCCAGCTTACGTTGTCTCCCCTGATTGGCTGAGCACGCCGCCAGTTCCCCTCCTCTGCCTCATTACACTCGGCGCGCGAGAGGGAGAAGTCGTTTTCCGTTCCAACAATTCGCCTCTTCTAGACCTTGCGACCCAGCCTGCGTCATACTTCTCGACAGGAATCAGCTTGTATTCGAATTCCCAGTGAGTCATGTCTCTCAAATACCCTAACTGACAAAACTCCGTAAAATTCCGTAATCACATAATTTTCTATAATATCGTCGTTCGTAATAATTTGCTTGATAGCGTTTTCTAAGACATAGAAAACCTATCTGAATGCTAATAATTTTTATAAAATGCTCCGAAAATACCTTAATAATAATTATAATAAATTAATAATAATAATAAATTACCATGAAAAATTCTCTTGGCTGAACAATTTGCCGCGTAAATAAATATAGAATGGCTTCCTACTGACTTATGCCAGTTGCATAAAACCCCACGAAAAACACGTTACATTTTTTTTTTTTTTTTTTTTGTAAAAGAAATGAATTTATTATATAAAACAAGTATAGCAAAATTAATAATAATAATAACTATAAAATTTGAATTGGAGCGTTGTGATTTGAATATTACCGATAGAAAATTACGTGAAAACGGAGTCTGATAAATTGATTTTACTCTTATTTCCAAGCTATGAAGTTACTGAAATATGAAATGTAAAACAAAGAAAAATGAGAGATTGCGTATTTCTGCGTCATTTGCGCTTACCACTGGAAATTGCCAAAGCATTTCCCTCGTACTTGATGATGCCGTGAGCTTCCCACAGTCTCCTGGACGTCGTCATCTCCGTCGGAATTTGATGATATTCTGGTAGATTAGATAATTCTATGGTCCGTACCTCGGACCCAAACACTCGTACAACCGCACTGGTTAAGTTTTGCAAAAGTTAGTCTTCAACTCCACTGAACATCGGAGCGACACACACTTCCATCCGTACTCCGCAAGTTCTACACAGATAGTCCCCGTTTCACGGCGCGTCGAACGATATATGCACCTGTTGGCTCCCCCACCACGGTACCGTCTTCCAGCTTACGTTGTCTCCCCTGATTGGCTGAGCACGCCGCCAGTTTCCCTCCTCTGCCTCATTACACTCGGCGCGCGAGAGGGAGAAGTCGTTTTCCGTTCCAACAATTCGCCTCTTCTAGACCTTGCGACCCAGCCTGCGTCATACTTCTCGACAGGAATCAGCTTGTATTCGAATTCCCAGTGAGTCATGTCTCTCAAATACCCTAACTGACAAAACTCCGTAAAATTCCGTAATCACATAATTTTCTATAATATCGTCGTTCGTAATAATTTGCTTGATAGCGTTTTCTAAGACATAGAAAACCTATCTGAATGCTAATAATTTTTATAAAATGCTCCGAAAATACCTTAATAATAATTATAATAAATTAATAATAATAATAAATTACCATGAAAAATTCTCTTGGCTGAACAATTTGCCGCGTGAATAAATATAGAATGGCTTCCTACTGACTTATGCCAGTTGCATAAAACCCCACGAAAAACACGTTACAGCAGTAGTTAAAAGGGATGTAATACCAATAACATTGTTGTTATATATTGATTGTTGTTTAAAGGAGAGGAACATAGAGGGTAATTCACCGCTGATCTAACTTCAAATAGATTTTAGGGTATTTGTTAAAAGAAAAATGACACGTGTGGAGTTTAGAAAAATAGAGGTTCTGGAATTTCGCCCCAAAGGGGATCTTTAACCTGGTATCGATCATATGGCCAGCTCTGTGTCTGCCTCTCACTCAGGCGGCTCCGGTTTTGATTACTGGCTCTGTCAGGGATTTTAGAAATTGACATGTGGACTAGAGCAGGGCCTTAGAGTAGTTGTCTAATCAGAGGGGCAGCAACCAGTCAAGAAAGACAAGAATAGTGGCATGAAGGGTTTCTTCATGGGCTAGATATCAAGCTTAAATGTGATGCAATGTGAAATACGTGCTTAAAAGTTAAAAGCAGGTGATACAAAACTGAAACGGCTAAGAAAAGCCATGCATTTACCACTTATGCTCCCAGCTCTCAGTCTGACCACACGTCACCCTGCATTCTGCAGGCCAAAGTGGCTGAGTAGTGGTGGCTTGGTAGGCAGAGGTCCTTCATGGACTGTAGTGCTTCAGGGGTGGATCAATCATGACAACAGCATTGCCAATATGGAATTCTAATGACTTATCAGGGCAGATGACCTCGTAGTTCTGCCCCTTAAAACAACAATAACTAACTAATGACGTATCGAGGGAAGGGTAGAAAAGAAAACCATTGGGCTGGCTGCGTGACTTAGTCGGTAAAGAGCCCTCGCCTATTGCACCCAAGATACCAGGATTAAATCCCTGCCCTCAGTTGAAATTTTAGAGTAAAATTGCAAGAGACTCATGTTGGTTAATTTACTGGCAAGTTAAGGATCCCCTTCAAGGCAAAATTCCAGTACCGGTAGTCTTGTTTTTCTAAAAATTACATGCTTCACCCTTGCATGAATGGCTTCTTCAGGGGCTAGAGATCAAGCTTAAAAGTGATGCAATGTCAAATAAGTGCTCAGAAGTTAAAACAGGAGATATCAAAAAGTTAAACGGCTAAGGAAAGCAGTGCACATACCATTGTTAGTGTATTCACCACCTGATTAGATCGGTTCGATTACTGGCTAATGAAGTATGATTTTTGACGGTGGAAAAAAAAAGGCTCTCCTGAGTTGTGTGATAGCCCGTAAAAGAACTCTTAGTGTCACATTTGGTGATTTAAGGACAAATATAATTAAATCTCAGTCATAAATCACCCACTAGAGTTCCATTTTTACTGCTAGGTGATAGTGTTTGCATTTCAAAACTAAATAGCTGAACTCATTAAGTCCACACCAGGTGGATTATAACCCTCAAGACATAATTTTCAAGAAGCTGGTCTAACTTGCAAAATAGGGCCAGATGACCTCGATGTTCTAGGTCTTAGAAAAGCAATTGCCAGCATACTTTTGTCATGTCATGTATTGTGTTGGGCTTTACCATATTGGTAGGGTAGATCGGAAAGTAACACACAATCATTTTCCCCCCAAAAGTTTAATAGGTAACAAAACCAAACAAATCACAAATGAACTTATATCTTTGACCTCTTTTCTACATAGTCTCCAACTTTCTCAGCACATTTCTGCCATCGTGGTACCAGTTTCGATATGCCCTGTTCGTAGAAGTCCATTTGGTTTGAGTACAGCCATCTGCGGGCTGCTGATTTCACTTCCGCATGTGTCGTAAAGTGTTGGCCAGCCAGGAATTTCTTCATGGGACCAAACAGATGAAAGTTCGACGGTGCCAGGTCCGGACTGTGTGGTAGATATTGGTGCACCTTCCACCCAAATTGGGCGATTTTCTTACGAACAGGTGCAGGAACATCAGGGCAGGCATTTTCATGGAAAAGTTTGACACCGTGTGGCATTAGTCACGAAGGGCACGTTGCAACTTAACCAAAGTTTTCATGTAGGCTGCAGCATTCACAGTGAGCAAAGTCCACCAATAACACACCACACACATCCCAGAACACTGCCACAAGCACTTTCCTAGCAGATTGAGTCACTTTGAATTTTTTTCGTACTGGGGAACCAGCATATTTCCACTCCATAGAGGCCTGCTTGGTTTTGGGCGTGTAGTGGTACGCCCACGACTCATCACCAGTGATGATTTCTGGAGACATTGCTACGGTCCATACAGTCGTCCCTATACACGCCATACACATCCCTGTGAATTTCACTCGGCTTATGCCCTTTGGCCCACAAATATAGAACTACACTTCACTGCTCTTCACAAGTTGACGACAGTATGTTTTGTAGTTCAGGCTTCTCTCGCTAGAGCTGCACATGAAGACAAAATACCCTCTGTAACGCAAACTTCAAACTATATCGTCGTGAAATTTCAACATTCCAGCTGCAATACCAGGGGAGAAACAAAATGATTGTGCGTTACTTTCTGATCTGCCCTCATATTTATTCTGGGGATGAGATGCAATGAATTTCTGTGTGGCAGGTGGTTCTTATAGCCAGATGTTCTATGTGATGCAAGCCTCATAAGAGGAATTAATGAAAGCACTGTCTACTCGTGTAGTGTAGTTTTCACTTAGTCACAGCTTTCAGAAAATAAATTTCTTTAAATGAAATTCTACTGTATTAGCGTGTATTCAGAGGTGCCGGTACTATTAACTTGATTATTGCTGTAATGTGGACCTATATCACAATTACATATTTACATACTGATCATACCACTTAACACAACAACAAAGTTGCAGCAATTATTTCATACTGCTATTGGTTGGTCTCGAAGAGGACAAACATGTCTTGGAATGAAGCATTTTGCTCATTTTTTTTTTTTTAATTTTTTTTTTTTTTTTTTTAGCTAAAACTGTGAATTTGAAGTTGAAGATAATAGTGAGTCCCTAATTTAATTTAATATCATGTCACTGCTGCACCCGTCAGTATGATTTCTAGAGCATTAAGTCGGATTAACTATCTCTCAACACAGTTAAAGTTTCCAATATTGTACTTACAGTTAAAAATTTGAAATACACTATGTTCCGTCTAGTCAATACCTTTTTTGTGTTTATTTACACACTAGGACATGTTTCGAGGCATAATATTATTGAAAGTCTGCCCCTTCATCAGCTAGTACAATTAATGGCCAGTCATTGTGACATTTTCATCAATTTTAATGTCACAATGAATGGCCATTAATTGTACTAGCTGATGAAGGGGCAGACTTTCAATAATATTATGCCTCGAAACATGTCCTAGTGTGTAAATAAACCCAAACAGTATTGACTAGACGGAACATAGTGTATTTCAAATTTTAAACTATCATTCGTCATTACGGTCCAATCATGAACAATATTCACCCCAAACATTGTACTTGTAAGAACAAAAATGGTTATAATCCTAATGCCATTTTACTAATTAAGGGCATACCAGTCAACCAATGTTATGGACACAATGACTTGCTCACGTAAAATAATTTCAGTGTACTATCTTTTTTGTCTATTAGGAAAGAAATAGAGAGAGCTTCAAATTGCTAAATTTTACTTAAAAATAATAATTATGGGTTTTATGTCCCTTTTAACTATTACAGCTCTTAGAGATGCTGATGTGCTGGAATTTTGCCCTGAAGGGGATCTTCAGTGTGCCTGCAAATCTACTGACTTGAATCCCTCACATTTAAGCATTGTCCAATAGTAACTAACTTCTGCAGGATTTGATCCAATAACCTCGGGTACAGCAGATGAAGATCTCACCACTGTGCCATGCAGCCATCCAAATTTTCTTAATGCTGACTGTTAATTAGTATGGTCTTTCCTATTTTGTAAGACTTCAAGTTAGGAGTGTCCAATGCAACTACTAGGAATCCTTTGCTATCACTCTTGATTTTATTTGAAGCAAGACTGTACTTTCTGATCATCAAACTGAGCAGGATCAAATGGTGTTTACATAAGATAGATAAAACTGGGCGGGAGAGGAGTTGGAAGCAACATTAGTCAAAATTAAGTAGAAGTACAGTTGTTTAAGTCTTCAGTCTTTTGACTGGTTTGATGCAGCCCTCCATGCTTTCCTGTCCTGAGCTAATCGTTTCATTTCTACATAGCTACCACACCCTACATCCGAGGCAATCTGTTAAACATATTCTAACCTTGGTCTATCCCTACAATTGTTATCCTCGACCCTTCCTTCCATAACTAAGTTTGCTATTCCTGGGTGTCTTAGTATGTGTCCTACCAACCTTTCTCTTCTCTTCATTAGCAGTCTCCACAAACATCTCTCCTCTCCCAATCGTCTTATACCTCTTCATTTGTAACCCTATCTACCCATCTGATTATCATCATTCTCCTGTAACACCACATTTCATAGGCTTCAATTTTCCTCTTTTCTGCTGCTCCAACTGTCCAAGTTTCACTTCCATAGAGCGCCACACTCCAGACAAAGGCTTTCAAAAATGACTTCCTAATACGTAAATCTATATTCGATGTCAATAGATTCTTTAATAAAGAGCAAAAACATTTACCATTACAGGAAAATGTGAGAAAATTGCCATACTGATTAATAGATAATCCCAACCAACATGTGCATTTTTAAGTACACACAACATCGCAACCTCGCCGTACTTTATAGCAATTGCCAATAACAGCTAATTCAACATTTCCATTCATTTCCAATCTATTGTAAGTGTGCCTTACTTAACGTTATAAGAGCATAGCATTGATTTTTAATTGAGCTTATAATATAGGGAGTCATTCACGTAACAGCACGGAGTGATTGGAACCGTGTGAGGTTTATATGCAATTTATGAATGAATACAGCGAGAATAGGCCAAAATTTATGACTTTATATTTGGTAGTCTCAATTCCATCTGTCGGTTTCAACATCATAACCATCCACCACGGCTCCAATAACAAGTTTGAAAAGGCATCTTCAGAGTGTTTTAAAAATTATATTCAAATGTTTAGAACCTTCATTTAACCAAATTATTTGTAAGGATATCCATTTAACTTCATTTCAAATTGATTCTATTATTTTACATTTTGCAAGAATACTTATCCATTAGATTATTTTATATATTCATCGTTCTTATTCATTGTTTTTCCAGTTTCTTCATTTCATCCTGTATATATTTTACTTAATTTCATTTCTCAACAGTTTTATTAAATTAATTTCTTAAAGGGGCATATGACCTCGTAGTTCTGCCGCTAACAACAATAACTAACAACTAATTTCTTAAGGCTTAGTTGTAATTTATTGAAGGTCCCATTTTTGGACCGAAACATGTACTAATTTGAAAATAATTTGTATTGATTGGCAGAGCATTTTAATTAATAGCTTCCTTTTCTGTAGAAATGCTTTCCTTGCCTGTGCTATCATACTTTTTATATCCTCTTTTGCTTCGTCCATCTTTGGTTATTTTGCTTCCTAAGTAACAGAAGTCTCCTACTTCCTTTACCATTTCACCTGCTCATTCGACGTCCATAGGGGTTTCTGATTTGTTTCGGCTGCATCCCAATATTTTTGTTTTCTTCTTCTTCTTCTCAACCGCTAGGTTGGTGGGTAACATGCATGTCAAAAAAACGTCTTCTTTCTCTGGCCTATAAGGGGCAGATGACCTCGCAGTTCCGCCCCTTAAAACAACAACTAACTCTCTGGCCTGTAGTTTCAAATGGCAATAAGTATGCTTGCCTATAATGCTGTCTATAAATCGAGTCCTTGGTCTTCCTTGATTCCAGGGGCAGAAGACCTTGTAGTTCCGCCTCTTAAAACAACTAACTAACTTCCTCGAATCCTCTTTCCTTCTAGCTTCCCTTCGAAGAGTGTGGTGCACCAGTTGGAATGACGAATCATGTATTAATTTCCATCATGAATTCTTTCCTCAAGATAGAATCCATCCATTTAAAGATAAGTTGCAGTCTTGCCTTACACCTTTCTGAATACCAGCTTCTCTCTTGTGTCTTTCGGCTCGTATAACTGCTGTCTGATTTCTGTATAGATTGAAGACTCTATGTAAGCTTTCCATCTCTTACTTCAATCAATGTTAATATTCTACCTGCAGTCCAGGTTTCCCAGTCAATATGAGACACCTCTGCTTGATTTAGTGTTAATGATCCTATAGTCTCCTGACCAAAAGTCCTGTTCTTCCTGCCAGCACATTTCACTAATCCCTTCCTAAGTTTTTGAACCTTCCACAGTCTATCAGACATCTAACATTCCACGCTCCGATCTGTAGAATATCAGATTTCCTCTTTGTCACTTCTGTGATGTTAACCGCCTCTCGAGTAGTCCCCACCCGGAGATCCGAAAGGGGGACTACTCTCCCTCCGAATTGGAATTTTACAAGAGAGGAGGCCATCATCACATGCATTGAGAGGTGCATATTCTCGGGAAGAGCATTATGACTATAGTTCCCTGTTGCTTTCTGCTGTGCAGCAAAACGCAGTATAGCCATTAGTTGGCTAATATTATCAATATCTTGACAGTCTATAAGATGAGTGAAGAATTGATTTATTCTGAAAGGCTGCTACTCCCCTTGACCATAAAGTACAGAATATTTTTTTCTTTTTTCTTCGGCTTTTCCCAATTAATTGGGATCGCCAGAGTCAACCAGGCTCATTTTGTTTTTGGCCGGGGATTTAAGGCTGGATGCCCTTCCTGACGCCATGAGATTTTTAGGTGAAAATTCCACCCCGCTGTAACCGGGATTCGAACCCCGGCCGACCGGGTGAAAGACGAACAGCTAAGCCACTGCGCCATCACGCTCCCCAATAAAGTACAGAAAAATGTGAAATAAAATTCATTGGTCATTATTTTACAGTATAAACACAGATGTTAATGGGCTGTTTTTTTTATTGTATAGGATTGTATGCAAAATACAAAAAGTGTGTTCACGTTAGTGCAGATTCGTAAAGAACAGCAAACTCGCTAACTTGAGCATGTTTGTTGCAGGGATAGTGATTCTATGGTCTACATTCAAAATTGCATGATAACTTAAGGACATAAATATGAGCAGCAATTATCCCCATTTGTTATTCCAACCTAAGACAGTGGCAAAACTCGGGGCAACCTAACATTTCAAGAACCACGGCAGTTAAAAGGGATATTTAACCCGCATCAGAAATAGTTTGCCACTTCAACTGCAGGCAGTTGTTAGAATGGTATATAACTTAAGGCCACAATGATAACGTTCTTGCCTGCTGTGCCCACGGTTGTGGTCAAATAGCGGCACAGTCGGTTGGCATTGGCAGTGAGGGTGCTTAACCTAGAGGGAGTCATGTTAGTAGATTTACTACTATGTTAAAGGCATCCGTCAGTGTAAAATTCCAGCACCTCTAAAGCTGCAGTAGTTCAAAAGGGATGTAAAACCTGTAACATTTACATTCTTCCTTCCCAATCATAGACCACCTGTAAGTAGTCACAGATACGTTGATAACACAGGTTATCGATAAGATATCTCGCACACCCAATTTCGGGGGTAATGACCACAATATTCCAAGCCCCTAAATGAAACAAAACTACTGTTTCATGAAGTCTGCTGTACAATCCTAGTGTCATCTTCTTTGCCTGTGTACTGCCAAAACAGCCCTTCTGTGTGTTTTACTACCTGTAAGGCTGTAAACTGGGCAAGATGATAATGATGTTTATCGTGGCTCTACTACATATTTAGTAACAAAATGAAGACTTGGAGTCCTGGTTTGGTCTTGCAATAAGCTGGTAATTATTATCAGGGTGTGAGACATGTGGCTGTGTATAAACTAGTGTAATGTCAATATCAATTCATGTATCACCAGCTGGATTTTGAAGTGATGTGATTAAACTGGTTTTTATCTATTTTTTGTGCCGTTGAAATAAAAGTTTAATGAGTGAATCTGCTTCAAATTTAGTTTTTGTGGTTTTAGAAACAAGAACATGGACCAAATGGATGGTGTTGTGCAACAGTAATGCTTTAACATAAATAGGGGTTGTAGCAGCCATGCTATTGAAGTGCAATGTTGACTCGAGACAGTTCAAACCATTTGTATTAAATATTTGTTTTTAGGAAAATGAACTGCATTTTTTTAAGGTGGTGTTGTTTTATCAGTATGTTTTAGTTCGACTCTACTTTGTATTAATACAAATTTGTTACAGACTTTTCTTCTTCTTCTCATTCTTGTTTCATTCCAGTAGCTTTATTGAATGGTTAATGAACATGTTAGTTGCCAACTAATGAAGTTGATATTCATTTGGAATTTTTGGGGTTATGTAGGTACTTCTTTTTATCACAAATGTGGAAAAATCCAGTGTAAATAAATTTTTACATTCAAATAATTAGGAACTGAAGTACTGTATATGGCTCTTGAAGAAACAGTAAAATGACAACTAGATTTCTGAGTTGTGGATTGTTGATCACTCAAAGGCATCTTCATGCCATATTCAGCCCCTGTAGATTGGCAACCTAAATAGGAACACTCTACCTTGCATCTATTTAGTATTCAATACACAACGTGACAGAATAGCCAAAAGCCTTGTTAATCATCATTAGGGTCTTCAAAATTCGGTTCTTGGAATCTGCCAAACAGCAGGCTATAAAACAATATGGTTGTACTAACATAGCTAGCTCCTCTCATGTTCCCCTTGCTTAGACTTGCGTCATATTACTATAGTGCAATAGCTGGAGCATGGGCAGCCAAGGGTTGTGGGTTTGCTTCCTGCATGTGTCTTGATACTTAAACTCTCTACATTGTATTTACAAGGCTCATATGCAGTGTACACAACTTAACCTAATACTATAGCTGAAAAACTCATGATCATTCTTGGAACCCGGCTTCAGCCAATGACCATTGAACAGGCATCCTGAGCCTGGGTTTTCATATGGTATGGGTAGTAATTTCCATTTCAGTCCTCTATCTGTTACAGAGTCAAGCAGTTCTCCAACTAATCTTGCAAAGCTACCATGCACAGGATCAGAGCAAAACATTTAAATACTTGGCAAGGATGAGAATCAACCTGGTAGCTCCTGGTCTGTGGACCCATAAAATTAGGAAGTTGGTGAAATGCATAGAATGATTTTTTTTAAATTTATCTAACATCTCTTTCTTCGTTAAATGTGCCATAATGCAATGGCATAGCATATAATCCCAGCAGATACAAATTTCCATCACGAAGTTCCCTCAGAAATTTATTTTGCATTCTCCTGCTATCAGTGTTGTATTTAAAGATGCACTTTTACTTAAGTGTTATTACCTGACCAAGTATTATACCAGATGATATTTGTGTAGTTTAAAGTGGGTATTCCTGATGGCAACTAACATAATTTATACATCAGTATTGTTGCTGAATATGGTTTCTTTCTTAAGCTAGGAATGTTTGATTGGCCATTTACACCAAATGGCAAGTTGCTAGATCAAGCGGCATATTTGTCACGAAATAGCAAATGGCTTAGCAGACAGGGATAGCCTCATTCCATGGAACAAGTCTTCAAATAAATCATATTTATATTTCACAGAAGATATATTTATATTTTTAAAGAACACTTATTTTTGAAATAATTATTTTGTTAATTTAAATTGCATGATTAATTTCCTATTTCCTGATTTCACACTTCAGACAGGATATTGTTTTAGTTTTTATTTCCCCCTCTTGGGAGATTAGGGTAGATATTTGTATATGTGCTGTATATGTTGTTGTAAATATCCAGGGAAGTATTGTAATAAATTGCTCATGGTGCTTGGGAATTTCATTAATTTTGTACAGACTACAAATAGGAGGCACAACTTAAGGGTGAAAATAAAAATTGTAATTTCAATAAAAGTTGTTGGAAATTATTATTTTGTGTAGTTTTTATTTCTTCAATCTTCTCTTCTGTCCTCCCCTGCTACAGTTCAAGTATATATTTTAATTGGAGTCAAATTGATGTAAAGCTTGATTTTCTTAAAATTGCATTAGGAATGGTAAATACCAGTATACAATTTTCCTTTAACATATCTTGACCATTTGCAAACTTGCATTCATTTCATAGAAACATGCAAAATCCTTATGCCTTACTCCATATATTATATTTTACAGGATCTATCAAGTAAATTATACAGATTGTGTGCCAAGAGTTCTAGCCTTTTATTTGGTTAGTCCCCACTTCCTTATAAGGTCATTCATTCCATTTATGTTTAGTGAAGTATAGGACTGTGGTTCCTTTGAAATGCTGTCATCACTAGATTTTAGGGAACAACTTCAGATATAGCATATTTTGATGGTGATGGAATTGGCAGCTCTCCCTCAGCAGTACTGGAACAATAGATGATATGGGAGGATGGAATATTTAGTTTGGTACTTCTGAGGTTTCCACTATGAATAAGTACAGTATCAGTTGTGATAGTTTGTAGGCTGGCTTCATATTCGAGGAACTGCAAATTTTATAATCTTCCTATTCCACGTAGCCAACACACTAAGGTATACAGACGGCCATCGCAAGACACAAAGAGCATGTAACATTTTAGCCTCTAACTTGACTTAGTTTCTGTTGCTCTCACAGCATCTTCATCTTGTGCGGTTCCTGGTCAACGTAGTGGTCATCAACTGGAGAGTGATGGTAGTACCGGGGTAGCGGAGGTAAATCCCGATACTGAAACAGGGAGTGTAGGCGGCCAACCAGAATTAAAAACTTTACTTCTCGAGTTCATGTATCAGAACAAAGTTAGTAGTGATGCCTTAAATGCAAAATTAAAACAGAATAATGCAAAATTAGAACAGAATAATGCAAAATTAGAACAAAACAGTAGGGAAAATAAAGAAAGTACAGAAGCTTTAAATGCAAAATTAGAACAGAATAATGCAAAATTAGAACAAAACAGTTGGGAAAATAGAGAGAGTAATGAAACTTTAAATGCCAGATTAGAACAAAACAGTAAGGAAAATAGAGAGAGTACTGAAACTTTAAATGCTAAATTAGAACAAAACAGTAGGGAAATGAGTGACAAATTCGAACTGATTAGAGGTGAGATCAGGGGGGTGATGGAAGAAAAGGCTAAAGAGATTATTGCAGATGTAGACAGAAAATTAGGAAAAGTACAGGAGGAGTTGGAAATTAGAATCAGTACACAGGCTGAAAATTGAAAAGAACTAGTGCAACTGGAAACACAGCAGGTCAAAAAGCAATTGGGGGGAGAAATTGACAAAATTCAGGTAGCTACTAAAGAGGTTAAGAAACAGCTGGGGGGTAGAATTGAGAAAGTCCACTCACAAATAGTTGCAGAAGTAAATGATTTAAGCGAGAGTAATAGAGAGAGCATTAGCAAGATTGAGGAGAAACAAGCAAAGCTATATGATAAAGTAGAAGAATCAGAAGGAAACATTAAATTAACAGTAAACAGTATTGAGAGGAAGGCTGAGGAGAAAATCGCAGAATTAGAGTTAAAATTAAAAGCTAGGATCAGGCAAGAAAGTCAGAATAGGCCAGTTTTTGTGAATAGCACACACAGGGAGGTAGAACTGGGTAAGTTCAGCAATCGACAGGGGTGCCCAATGGAGTTCATGAACACTATAGAAAATAAATTCGGGGAGAGGTTGGAAAATGGTAGTATTGAGTGGTGCCAGGTAGTTGAAATTTTAGAACAAGTGTTTGTGGGGGAAACGAGGAATTGGTTTGCTGTCTACAGAGACAAGTTTACTAATATCAATGATTTTAAAATGAAATTCTGTGAAAAGTTCTGGAATGAGGTTATTCAGTCGCAGCATCGTGAGGGAGTAGTGTGTGGTAAATATAACCCTAAAGGAAGCTCCACCATGACCGAGTACTTTTTAGGGCAGGTATTAGTGTGTAAATATCTGGATGGGTTGAAGGAGGAAAGTGATGTGGTGAGGTTGCTACTTAGGCACTTTCCCTATAGGATCAAGGAGGCTGCTTGTATCCAGAATGTAAAGACTATATCACAAGTAGAAAATTTGTTAAGCACATTTGATGCACTAGGGAGAGGGGGTTATGAGGACAATTTCAATAGGAACCAGGGTAATAATAATAACAGACCTAATGAAGCCAGGCATCAAGAAGTTCAAGGGAACGGTGGCGAAGGGGCCAATGCTCAAAATAGAAATAATAATAATCAGCTAAATCAGAACAGAGGAAATGGCTATGGTAATCAGTATCAAGGGAGGAACAATGATTTCAGGGGAAATCAAGGGAGGAACAATGATTACAGGGGAAATCAAGGGAGAAACAATGATTTCAGGGGAAATCAAGGGAGAAATTATAATGACAATAATTACAACCAGAATAGGGGTCAAGGAAGAGGACAGCCTAGTGGTAGTAATATACAGCCAAACAATGACAACACAGCCCAGAACAACCAGACCAGTTCAGTAGTTAGTAGTACTACGGCCAGCTGTAGCGGTTCTTTAAACGCGAACCAGGCTGCGAAGTAAGGTCAGAATCTCAGTCTGTAGCATGCCCTGTCCATACAATTATACAGGAACCCTATGACCTAAATGTAAGAAATGAATTATTACATGAACTAAATGATGAAGGTATTATTCAGGAAGTGGTTAGTAAGAGCCCCATAGTTAAATTTAACATGTCCGAGGCGTACACAGATGTTTTAATTGATAGTGGTTGTATGAAGAGTTGCATAAGTAGTGCATTTTATGATAAAATGAAAGGAACTGGAGTAAATTTTGAGGAGATGCCAATTAAAAGCACTTTTGTTATCACAGCTGTTGGGAAGAGGTCTAAAGTAATTTCTAAGCAAGTTTTAGTAGACATTAAAATTAATAATCATGTAGAGAAGCAGATTTGCCTTGTAATTCCAAATTTAGTATTCAGTGTTATCTTGGGTTCAGAGTGGCTAAGTAGAGTGTCTGGTAACTTATGTTATGATGTAGGGAGTTTGAAATTTAAATGGGGAGATTCTGAAGTAGAAGTAGCGTTCAATGACCATATTCAGAGGAGTAGTATTGTAGGTGTGATTTGTACTTTAAATGAGATATCGCCAGCCGTAGAGCGGGGTTCTCCATGTTTTGTGGGCAGTGTGATTACGAACGGAAGTCTAGAGGACTCGTTACGTGATGCTGCATTTCGGGGAAATATAGAGGATGAACAGTGTGTTCGGCTCTATGATGTGTTATTGTGTAATAGGAGAGTTTTTGAGGATCGCATTGGTATGGCCAATTGCTATACACATTCATTGAACGTTATTGATAGGTCAGTATTCACAGGACATAGATATCCCGTACCTTTCGCTTATCAGAGTGCAGTTGAGGCACAAATTAACCAGATGCTTGAAGATGGGATTATTGAGCACTCTAACAGTCCATATGTTAATTCTTTGATCACGGTACCCAAGACCGACGGCACGGTTTGTTTAGACGCTCGTTTGGTTAACAGTAGAATTAGTTCAGATCAGCTGAAATCTATGTCAATAGAAGAATTAATGCAAACATTTGAGGGGAAGAAGTATTTCACTTGTGTATATTTGAGTTCCAGTTTTTGGCAAGTGCCACTTATGTACGAAAATAGACCATTTACAGCTTTTAGTCATAAATATAACCTTTATCAATTTTGTAGAACACCTTATGGGTTAAAGAGTAGTTCAGCAGCTTTAATTAGGGCTTTAAACATCGCATTAGGGGATGACACAGGAGAGTTTGTAACCATTTACATAGATGATATCGTAATTAGTTCACGCAGTTTTGAGGAGCATCTACGTCATTTAGATATAGTTTTTCAGAAGTTAGATCAGGCAGGGTTCACTTTGAAGCTGTCTAAGTCGTCATTCTGTCAGTCAGAAGTGACATTTTTAGGTCATAGAGTGTCGAGTAGAGGTGTGACACCATAGGAAGGTAGGGTTAGCATGTGTGGACAGTAGCAACAGGGCATCGTTACAGACACTGAGAAATAGGTAGGCAGAGCAACGTGATGACGTTCATTTAAGGGAGCCACTTGCAAGGCTGGAAGCAGGTGACGCAGAAACATTTATAGTTTCCAAACGTATTGGAAAAACAGCATATGTGCTGGAGAATAGTGAGGGAAACAGATTATACGGGACGTATAATATACATAGTCTACGAAAATATGTGTCATAAAGTGAGTGTGTTTAGCTGGCGAGCCAGCCTATTAAATGAGTAAGTGTGGTATTTGGTGCGTGGAAGATCTGGTCTTCAAGGCAGGCGTATCAGAAGTCGCACAGGGAGGGGTAGTATGTAAGTAAATGAGAGTTTTTAAGGTACAGGGAAATATGACGGGATTGTCGGATGCTCTTGAGCACTAAAATGTCTCGATACACCAAGGCCAGAATTTGGTAGCGCTGGTGAATTCCCATTTGCCTCCTAGAGATGGGTGAGCGCTTGAACAGGGTATTTTTGCTTAAGGCGTCCACGAGGCAAAAGATGGGCCATCAGAAGGCGAGACAGTCCTTCATGAAACTCATACATATCAGCACACGTGATTTCTGTTTACGGCCTCGCCATGTAAGATTTGTAAGTGTGTAATTTAAGGTAATTTGTACAAAGGTATTATTTGTGTCAGGAGAAATGGTCTGTGTTGAGAACTAGTATTAAGTAGAATATGGTCTACGGGAACTTAACAAGACAGGGCGATTACGGCACAGAAATATTTGGTGTTATAAGTAATGCGCATTTACTGTTTTTTTTTCAGTAGTCAATATTAATTTAATCTACTTTAAAGAGAGATTAAGTATTATGGTCACGAGGCGCTGCCACAATAGTGTGATCGTGTGCTCAGTGATAAGTGAGATTAAATTTCACCATAAGGAAGGGACCTCCAGTGAAATTAGGAAGTTCTATGGTGATATAAATATATCAGAACACCTTCAATGCGTGTGATATGACATCATAAATACATAGTGCTCACACATTAATTATGTCTATTTCTCCAACATAGAGAAATTTGAGAGGCGGAAATATCCGTGGAACACTATTCTATATGTAAAACATTGGACTGGTTGCAAAGTGCAATCCATAGTGACAACATACTTTGACGCAAAGTGCGTGAAGAAAAATTATGAGTGTATATATCTGTAATTTAGGGTGATTTCATTCATGTAATATGTATTTTGGATGGGGTTTATTAACGTGTCTGGGATAATCGGATAATGGACCGTCGTCACGGTAAATCATCCGATGATCCGAGGCGAATATGTAACGTGTTTTTCGAGGGTTTTTTATGCAACTGGCATAAGTCAGTAGGAAGCCATTCTATATTTATTTACGCGGCAAATTGTTCAGCCAAGAGAATTTTTCATGTTAATTTATTATTATTATTAATTTATTATAATTATTATTAAGGTATTTTCGGAGCATTTTATAAAAATTATTAGCATTCAGATAGGTTTTCTATGTCTTAGAAAACGCTATCAAGCAAATTATTACGAACGACAATATCATAGAAAATTATGTGATTGCGGAATTTTACGGAGTTTTCGTCAGTTAGGGTATATCGAGAGACGTGACTCACTGGGAATTCAAGTACACGCTTAATCTTGTCGGAAAGCATGACTCAATCCTGGGTCGCAGCGTCCAGGAAAGGCGAATAGTTGGAACGGAAATCGACTTCATCATCGCCGCGCCGTGTGTAATGACCCGGAGGAGGGGAAGATCGCGTGGTGGGTCAGCCAATCAGTGGAGACCACGTAAGCTAGAAGTCGGCTGAAGAGTGGGGGAGCCGACAGGTGCATATATCGTTCGACGCGCCGTGGAACGAGGACAATCTGTGTAGTTCTTGCCGAGTGTGGTTATACGCGGGAGTCGCTCCGATGTTCCGTGGATTGGAGGACTAACTTTTGTAAAACTTAACCAGTGCGGTTGTACGAGTGTTTGGGTCCGATGTACGGACCATAGAATTATCTAATCTACCAGAATCTCATCAAATATCGACAAAGATGTCGACGTCCAGGAGACTGTGGGAAGCTCACAGCATCATCCAGTACGAGGGAAATGCTTTAGCAATTTCCAGTGGTAAGCCCAAATGACGCAGAAATACGCAATCTCTCATTTCTCTTGGTTTTATATTTCATATTTCAGTAACTTCATAGCTTGGGAATAAGAGTAAAATCAATAATTTATCAGACTCCGTTTTCACGTAATTTTCTATCGGTAATATTAAAATCACAACGCTCCTATTTAAATTTTAAACTTATTATTATTATTAATTTTGCTATTCTTGTTTTATATAATAAATTCATTTCTTTTACAATGCAATCTTTGCTTTCAGTAGGTAGCATTAGATATAGACCAATTCCTTCTCCTGATACAATTGTTTGTTGGGTTAATGATCAAATCATACCACGATCTGAGTGAATAGAGTCTTGTAGGTGTTCTGCCAGAGCTAGACGTTGTTAAATACAAATTTAGATTTCAACATTGCATTGAGGTCTTGGCGCCCATTAAAACAACATAGCTTAGGCAAAGGGGGGGCTAGCAAAACTGCTACATTTGTACGCTCAACGTGGAGCAAAGTAAATACCGTTTTACTTGTCATCCCAGCCTAAGCGAACCTGCTACAAATTCTCTCTACAAGTGTTATCGCTGTTTGGCAGTACGTATGCGTGCCAAAGTGCTTTTTCTACTCTCAAACGTATTAAATAAAAAACGAGAAATCGAATTGAAAGTGCTTCACTGGAATCGAGCCTGAGACTTTGCTTTACTGAACTTACAGGTGACATTGATACACTTGTATCAGGAAAGCAGTACCAATCATCACATTTATTTCTTGACTGTAAAATGAAGTGGTATATTAACCTAGTAATATTAAACTTCCTTTAATAAAATGAAAATCCTCAGCCTGCCTCCAGTCTCCGACCGGGTCAGGAATGGAATGAATGAAGCCCCCATCTAGCGGTGATGATATGAAATGTGCCGGCTGCCGAGGCCTGACGCACTCCCCTGAGGCAATGATTAAATGAATGACAAAGGAAATGATGATAGTGGAGAGTGTTGCTGGAATGACATTTTGACAGGGAAAACATTAGTACCAGGAGAAAAACCTGTCTGCCTCCGTTTTGTACAGCACAGATCTCACATGGAGTGACCGGGATTTGAACCACGGACCCAGCGGTGAGAGGCCGGCGTGCTGCCGCCTAAGCCATGGAGGCTTTCCATTAAACTTCTTTTAATATACATTTTAATAAATGTTTTTGAATAAAATACGTACTACTTTTTTGGGGGGGAATGTCTCCGCCCTCACTTTCCTATACTTAAGTTTGATTGGCCCTCGGGTAACTAAAGGTTCGACCAACCTGAATTAATGTATTGACTAGGCAGAAAATTAAAAGATTAATTCTTATACAACCTCTTCACTTCGTTCGAGGTCTTGCCAACCTATACGGCTTCATATTCGACCCTCCTTTTCCAGGTCTTCTTTGATTGGCTCGTTTTCTGGCACCTTGACTATTCCAAACCAAAGCCATTCACCCCATCCATTAGTAACATTAATTTGAATTAAAATCATTAAATAATAGCTCCGAACACTGCTAAAAACCAACAGCCAATCGGCACAACATCATACTGGACCGCGCCTAACTAGAACAAACATAGCTCTTCAACTGGAGTTGAACAAGAGTACATACAACACCAACTAAGGCTGCTTCTGCTGCACCGGCCGGGCGGGCATATGGTGTGCGATGGTCTGAGTAACACGGAACGAAATAGGTACAAACACATTTCTACTACGTACAATAACATTAAACTACCAAATATTAAACTAACTAATTGCATACACGTAAGCTAAAAATTATTATTAACAACTTGAAACCACGCAAGGAACCGCCGAAGCGGACATCGCCATTACAAAAATCACACGACTACAAACCTTAACTATAAAAAAAATCCAAATTTTAACCCAGATCCAATTTAAACCCCAGGCTAAGGAGCGCATAGTCGCACCGTGTACCTGGCCCACACGCCGCTGGCTCGCTCACGCTGCCAGCGGCTAATTTAATTGAGTACCTCCCTCTGGCTTCCTCAGTGTGTGCCTGATCCAGTGCCACTTCCTCTCCTTGATACGCATGCTGATTGGTCGGACTCCCGAGTTCTTCGAGGTGACGTCTGGCCACTTCACGTTGATGTGCTGCAAACATCAACTAATGAAGACTTGGAGCAGGCTGCTTGTATACTTTGTGACTTCCAAGTTTTATAGCCGTAGAGGAGAACAGACTTTACGTTGTTGTTGAAGAGACTGAGCTTGGTCTTTCTGGAGATGTTTCTACTTTTCCATACCGGATAGATCTGGACAAACGTACCATTTGCCTTCCATCTTCCCCAACGTTGACTGCTGTATTAGTGTGTGTATTTGTAATTCAGATGAGAATTGCAAAGGAGGCAGCCATGGCCTTAAGTGAGGAATCATTCTGGCATTTGCCTGGAATAGAAGTGGGGAAACCACAGTAAACCACTCCCAAGATGGCTGAGATGGGAATCGAACCGTCCTATTCCCAGTTATGAGTCTGCAGAGAGCATGACCCCATGGCCTAGCGCTGCGCGTCAGCGATCGTACAGGCCGGATGTTTCTTTTAGACCAGTGCTTAGAAAAATCATAATGGAAGCCTGGATGCAAGTTACTAGGATACCTGTGTTGTCAGCTGCCCCATGCAGTGAGATGATGGACAAAACTGTCTCACGCTACTGATGAAATACAGTCATTGGCAAATACACCGCCGGATAAAAAAATTAGGTCACCTGAAAAGACGTCGATTTTTATCCGATGACCTGGGGGATAGTAGATGTACTGATAAGGGTTTCAACATCGTCCGCCAACAGGTAGCATAGTGGCATAGCTACCAGATTGCCGTGTCTACCATTTAATAGGGAAAGCTCACAGCCATACGGCTCATTGTGGTGCAAACGTGTGAAGCAAGAAGGTACAATGCCAAGGAGACGCACTCGTGCTTCCTACAGCCAACTGAGCGTGTTTGAAAGGGGTCAAATTGTGGCCTTCCGAGTAGTGGGGTGGTCCTTTCGGAAAATTGCCACACAAGTTGGACGTGCTGTGTACGTTCTGCAATGATGCTGGTATCAGTGGTCACGTGAACATTCTCACACCCGTAGACGAGGTTCTGGACGTCCACGCAGCAGAGACGTCCGCCAGGATCGTCGTATTGTAAGGGAAGCAGTGGCATATCGTACAGCTACCACAGCACAGATACGAGGGTTTGTCAGCCCACAAGTGTCAACACGAACTGTTGCGAACCGGTTACTAGCAGTGGGACTATGGGCACGTACACCTCTAGCCCGTCTTCCAGTCACACCACAGCATCAACGTGCACGGCTCGACTTGTGCCTTCCAAGGATCGCTTGGAAGATGGAATGGCGCGCCGGGGTCTTCAGCGATGGAAGCAGATTCTGCCTGCATGCAAGTGATGGTCGTAGGCGCGTTCGACGTAGACCTGGTGAGTGCTGTCTCGTAGAGTGCATTCGTCCAAGACAAATCGGCCCCACCCCAGGCCTTATGGTCTGGGGTGCAATAAACTACAACTCTCGTTTGCCTTTGGTGTTTGTTGAGGGAACACTAACCAGCACTCGGTACTTGCAGGATGTTGGAAGACCCGTTCTTGCGACAGGAAGGGGATGTGTTGATCCAACAGGATATTGCTCGCCCATACACTGCCCGTGCAACTCGACGCGCAGCAACTTCCCTGGCCAGCACGATCGCCGGACTTGTCGCCAATCGAGCACGTGTGGGACATGATGGGCCGGCAAGTGACTGGTGCGACTCGTCCTTCCACAACTCTTTCAGAACTGTGTGCAACAGGTTGAGCAGGCATGGAATAACTTATCCCAAGACAGTATTCGCCATCTGTATGATCGACTGGATGCAAGAGTCAGTGCCTGAATTGCCGCCCGTGGAGTCTACACCTCGTACTAATATGGGTGTTTCAGCATGGGTCGATACCTGGTATCTCTGAACCGCTTGACCTATTGATCTGTATATTTAATAATTTCATGTATTCCATATGCACTGTTGGTACAATAAATCTTGAGTGAATTGATAACCTCTAAAAGGGTGACCTAATTTTTTTTTCCGGTAGTGTATAATGGCGTTATAGCTTGTACTTCTGTGTCACACAATACTTAGACGTGGATTGTATTGTTCTGCACGTTGGTGTAGTCATTTGCTCAAGTCTGGAATTCCACATCAGACCGGCGGTGACAACTCTGAAGTGAGAAGGCAAGAGAGCGACTGTGTACAGGCTCACCCGCAAGCTTCAAGGTAAAGGGCAATCGTATAAACCAAACGTCCGGCTTGTACCTACCGCTGTCGCTAAAGGATAGTTATCAATAATAACTTTATATTAGCCGTCAAATGTTTGCACTCTGTCATATTTATTGAATTCCGGTGATAAAGGTGTGCGTATGCCGGCTGGCCACCTCTTGCATAGCGCGAGTCATAGCCCATATGCACAGAAGGAAATACAGAGACTTCTTTCTCTAGACAAAGTCACGCCTGGTTAGCAACAGAGCTCGCATATGATTGAAATGTGGCAGTGTGTGTGACGGTATGCCATGAACTGTATTGAACCAAATTTTTATTCGAAAGTTAGGGTGCGACTATTATGCGAGGAAATACGGTAGTTATATTCTGTTCAGCAAGTTGATTTTATCCAAAAAGTATTAACAAAGGAAAATAAACATTTTTTGTTGCCTACTAGAATACCATCATCCCCTCGCACCCCACTTTCAAATACAAAAACTTGGTTTATAAAATTTCATGGCAAAATCTTAGCACCCTGCACCAGGTCTAGCATTAGCCACTTCCATGGAAACATCGCAACAGAGGCTTGTGTGTGATGTCATACACGTGTTCACAATCAAAAAATATGATAATTATACAGCCCTCTTCATAAAAGTGAAATACACAGGATTACGAATTTAGCAAATAGTGATACAGTAGAGTGCGCACATAGTCCGTATATCCTTTCTCCTTAATTTTTCTATTGTCAGTATATATACTCATGTGCAGAGGCCATGGAGGGACACATACGTATGTTTTAAGATTCCCAAGATGTAAGTATAAATGTATATTGTACTGACAATAGAAATAAATAATAATGACTAGGGGTGTAATGTAAATAAAACTTTCAGCTTGTCACCTCAGGGTATAGGGGCTATAAAATAGCTTTAAAATGAATTCACAAAGAACAGGATACTGAGTTCACAAAATCCACCATTATTTATTAATTAAAGGCAAGCTTCCATTACCTTGCCTGGTATCCCACACAAAATCAACACTTCACACTAACCGTAATTCAATCCATCATCAAAAAGAAACTAGATTCCATACACAATTTTCTTTTATCTCCAACTAGCCTCCATCTTGCCTGAATTCCCACTCACAACAGCTCATTCTCATGGCAACCTCACCATGCCAAGGAACCTTTTGCCAATCTGCCAAGACCACCTGGTTATTTTGCACAGCCACCTACCAACAATAGCCAGACCACCGCCGAGAATCTCTATGGCCAAAACACATAAGACGTTCTGCGGTGGTCTACCATTGTGGCCACAGCTGGCAACCCGATAAAAACAAAATAACTAAAATTAATAGAAAGAAACAAGAAGGAGTCTCTGTAACCCACAAATGTTAGGTTAACCCCTCAAGCGTGATATTGTGAAACTCTGGGCTGCACCCACAACGTGCATTATTTCTAGCCTACTCCCAATGGTAAGCGCGGTGTCATATGCATTTCGCTATAATTTCCAAACGCACTGGCAAAAGTTTTCAAAAAACACACACAATAAGAACAACATATAACATAATATTATAAACTATTAATAACCTGGTTATCCCTGGTCAGCGGCATGTCAATACTGGGACAATATCACAGTCGCCTAATGTGTTCGTATTTCTTGGCGTTCTATCACGAATTACATCGTCAGCGTCACTATCTTCACTGGAAGTTATAGTGAACTCATCCTCTATATCGCTGTCACACTCTGAATCACTTTCGTTGGCACTAATATCGAGCAAATTAGCTATTTCTTTGTCATCAATAACTGTGCCACGACCTGCCATGTTTACAAGCAAACTCACGGTCCGCAAAAGCGGGAACACGTGTGCAGAGATCTGAAAATTAAATGACTGTGAAGATATGCGACACCTCCTGGCAATAATAAGTAGCTCGAAGTGTAGCCAAAAGTTGCCTCTTCCTGCCATCTTACGACCAAATAAATAACTATTACGAAGTCCACGTAGCGGGCGTTTCAAATTCGACGGCGCACCCTTGCGCCGTACACGCTGTGAACGTAGCAGGCTAGTGGGCGCACCGTTGCGCCGTACACGCTAAGGGGGTTAAAGAGATGCCCCCTTGAGAGAGACTTTCTAACTGAAGGTTAGAAATTCACTCTCAACCCTCAAACATAAACATAAATTAAAAAAGAATACAAAAAAGCAAACACTAAGACAAAATTCACAAACTGAATAAATATACACGAGTCAGAAAAACCATTGGCACTATCATCGCAGAAACAATTATTCTAGGTTCACCAGAAACACCAGCATGAATATTTTCTTCTGATAGAGTAGCCGAAGCTATCTGATCGAGTCTATCAGACATTCCTGCAGCATCGGAAAAATCCGACAACAATATCAAGGTCAGAAGAAATAGCAGAATCGTCATCAGACCTGTCTGTGCCGTCATCATCTTCGTCTTCATCATCATCAAGTCTTTTCCTTCTTCTATCTTCTTTTGGTCTGTCTCCTTCTGCAGGTGCTTCTCCTGCTTCAAACTTGGCTGCCTCTTTCTTCTGCTTCTTCCTTTCCTTCTTGTGTTCCATGCTGCTCTCTGATGGCAGGGGAACTTGGTCCACAATCTCCACCTCTATCTTCTGTTCTTCTTGGTCGGCAGTGACTTGCTGCTGCTTGGTCTTGTTGGGCTGTATCCTGATGCCGGGTCGAGAAGGCTTGCGGTCGTCCGACGCAGGCAGCTCCATGCCATGGGCCATGCAAGCCTGCAGCAGGGCCCGAGCACGCACACGGTCTGCTTTGTGCTTGGGCGTCAGCCACTTGCCTTCCGCCTTCATTCCCTCCATCTTCTCCTTTCCCTTCTTTTTCTTCATCTGCCTTATCTTGCTTAGCAATTGTTTTCTTCATCTTTTATTTTCTCTTTGCCTTTATCCCTTTTATCTTCTCCTTTTTCTTCTTCTGATCCTTCACTCTCTTATCTCGATCTGCCTCACATCTCCTCCTCTTCTTACACCTTCTCTTTGCCTTCCATCTGGTCCATTTCTTCCTCCAACTTGTTCTCCTGCATATCCTCATCTTTCTCCTCCCACTCTTCACGTTATGTTCTATCTCATCTTCCTCCTTGTCTTCAGTTTTATTCTCCTCCTCCATTTGACGTCCTCTCCTTTTACGTCAGCGGCGACCTCTGTCTCTACCTCCACAACTGCTCTCTCTTTTTCGCTTGCTATTGTCTCTCCAATATATTCCTCTACAACCTCGCCTTATCTTTACCACTTCTTGATCATTTTTCTCACGCCCCCTAGCATCAAGTACTTCATAGATCTTCTCCTCTTTCTCTACACACAAGCTCTCAGATTCGACTACCTCAACTTTCTCATCTACAATGCATATGCTACTCACCTGCTCTTTGACCTTGTCAAGCTTCTCAGACATTTGCTCACTGACCTCATCAAGCTTCCTTGATCTTATCTTTTCCACTTCTTTACGCCCCCTAGCATCACGTACTTCACATTTCTTCTCCTCTTTCTCCTCCCTCAGAAATTCCACCATTTCAACTTTCTCTTCTACAACACATATGACCTCCACTCTCTGTTCTTCCAACTTGCCTTTCTCCTTCTCCAACTTCTCTTTCTCCTTCGCAGCCTTCTGCCGGTTGATCATCCTATCCTGCAACTCTTAAGATCTTCTTCACTATGGCTATCATCTCAACTTCAGCTTCAAAACTTAACTTGTTTTCCCCCATATTTCTTATTTCGTGCTCCTGTCTTTGTGTAATTCATTAATTCTTACTTACACATTGAGCGTCATTGTAATTATTATATAATCTTGCCACCTCAGGGTATAGGGGCTATAAAAGTAGCTTTAAAATGAATCCACAAAGAACAGGATACTGGGTTCACAAAATCCAATATTATTTATTAATTAATTAAAGGCAAGCTTCCATTACCTTGCCTGGCATCCCACACAAAATCAACACTTCACACTAAGAGTAATTCAATCTATAAAAAAAAAAAAAACTAGGTTCCATACACAATTTTCTTTTATCTCCAACTAGCCTCCATCTTGCCTGAATTCCCCTTCACAACAGCTCATTCCCATGGCAACCTCACCATGCCAAGGAACCTTTTGCCAATCTGCCAAGGCCACCTGGTTATTTTGCACAGCCACCTACCAGCAATAGCCAGACCACTGCCGAGAATCTTTATGGCCAAAACACATAAGACATTCTGCGGTGGTCTACCATTGTTGCCATGGCTGGCAATCCAATAAAAACAAAAATTAATAGAAAGAAACAAGAAGTCTCTGTAACCCACAAATGTTAGGTTACAGGGATATAGGGACTTAGCGTGCACACTGTATATTAAAAAAAAAAAAAAAAAAGAGAGATTTTACTGCTTTGAACTTTAATATTCTTCGCGCCCCACTTTTCTTATACAAATTTTTGGCTAAAAATATGCGACAATTATGTGAGGAAATAAATGATGGATACTATTTATTACAGGTCAGCCCCTAGCATAGAACTGACTGAAGAAAACTTGGCCCTGTGACAATTCCCCTTTCTGAGGGTTATGAGTACTGTGAAAAGGATTGAATAAGCATACTTGGTTTATTTAGTGTTTATTATAATAAAAAATAAAATAAAAAGAATTATGAATTCAACATATAATCAAAAATCTTATGTCTACTATTCATAAGCAGTATGGAAATACAAGGTCTCAATTCTACCCTGAAACAAGCACGTTTGTGACCAAAAAAAAATTTTGTTATCAAAAGATTATCCTAATACCTAGTCTTGAGGATTTTAGAGACAGCAGAACTGAATACCTTGCTTCACATAAGAGCATTAGATCAAAGGGTATCAATAACCACAAAATAAATCAGTTCTGCAGGGTCTACGGAGCACTTGTAGTTGTTGAGGGAGGCTTTTCGACATCGTGGGCATGTAGCCCCATCAGGGTGTCTACTGTAAGGATGAAGTAAAAATTAGTTACTTTTTAGCTACCTTTTAGTTCATTTTAGTTACCTTTGAATTCAAGATACGTCTGCGGTCTGCAAGCTAAGGGGCTCATCACACGGCGAAGAGAAACAACAATGAACTGTGTTTAAAGCGGTAAAAACAATTCACTTAAGAGTTATAAAAATTTAAAAAATAATAAATAAATACTAGATATTTATTATCAAATGAGTCGTTTCAGCTACTATGTCGTCTTGTGCACACGGCGTTTTTATGATTGCCAAGAGGTTGCTCTGCTCTTTACCGTTTGGCAAGATTTCCTTTGTCCCCGCGGTAGATCACGAAGAAATTTATGGGACATTACATGATTGTAACCGAATTCTGTCTTCGCAGTCAAGTATGGAGAAATTTCGAGATGTTACGCGATCGGCGTTGGTCTCACCCGTTTGTCGAGATTCCCGTAGTTTTCGCGATAGAACACGGATAAATATCGCGATTTAGATAATCGGTGTCACT
Organism: Meconema thalassinum; assembly: GCA_946902985.2. NCBI lineage: Eukaryota > Metazoa > Arthropoda > Insecta > Orthoptera > Tettigoniidae > Meconema > Meconema thalassinum. Next base: position 303,131,587 of record OX336393.1, read on the forward strand.
TTTAGTCGTTCGACGAGATTTCCATTGTCCTTGAGGTCGGGCACGAGAAAATATAGCATTATTACGCAATCGGCGCCACTTGCTATCCATTTGACAAGAATCCAGTTGTCCTCGTCATTTAATGCGGAGAAATATCGCGATGTATCGCAATCGCTGCCGCTCTCGGCCGATTTACGAGATGCACGTTGTCCTCGCGATATTAAGCATACCGCGCTGCACCCGGCCGTTGAACGATTGTCTATCCGTCCTGACAGAATGGTGGAGGCAAGCTCAAGGTTGGGCATGGTTAAAATTCACGAGTAGTTATGGACAAGTTGTATGGCCGGTGCCGTGATTTCCGATGTCCCTATGCTGTGGTTGGGAGTTCATCAGTTCAGGGTGGATCACGAGGAGAAATTAGTATCGCGACGCTACGTAGGCTGTCATTTATAAGTGGGTTGATGCACTTCTCGCTCCCAGTACGCGGTCATGGGAAAAGAAGCGAGTAGGTTTCGGAATGTTTAGTGATTGGTGCCCAAGCACCTTTGACGGGATTCCGCAGTCCTCGTGGTCACAAGTTCACGATAGGGGTCGGGTTTTATGATTTTACGCAACTGACATCGATCTCGGTCCATTTGACTAGATTTCCGCAGGTAAGTCGTGCGGTCAGCCGGCCGTCTTGAGTATGAATGTTCGAAGTAGGTATCAAATATTAAGAATTATTCTGAGAGAATTGCACGAATAATATGCCTAGAGGACACGTTTTCTTTCGAATGCGAATCACGAATTATACAAGTTTTCGAAGGTAACCGGTTAGATTATAATATATCCGATGGAACGAAAGTTCGAAGGAAAAATCGACATATAACGAAATTTCGAATTAACCATACTGGATGTCGCAAATTTACGAGACAGATTTTTAAAATAAGTTATAGCCTGCGTATTTCGAAGCTTTATCACAATTCTTTTTTGAAACGGTAACATTTCGCAAGATCTGTCTGTCTGTTAGGTAGTCAGCCCGAAGGCTGGTTGGATCCTCAAAAAGTACCACCGTTAGGTTATGTGAGTAAATAGCCACAAAAACCCAAGGCAGCGCTATATTGAGGCGTACTAGGCAAGATGAGGAGTGAGGTAGTTTGTCATTGCTTTCCTCACTGAGTCAGTACAGCAGTACTAACCCTATGAGTAGCACCTTTCAAAACATCCACAGGCACTGACTGTGCCCTGAATGTCATTACTAAGCACCTCCCATACCTCAGTAGCTTCCATATAATCACGGCCATGAGTGAGACTGAGACATCGGTGAAAAGCCATATTTTACTCTAGCCTGTGCCAACTGACAAATGCAAATGTACTGCATTCATCAACAGATGGCAAACAATTTCGCAAGATAGCGACATTAAATTATTTCGCGTTATTTCAGGACTTCAATTTTACATAGTCTCCTAATAAATGCGAGGCGTCTGATTAGTTTCAGAAGTTTTCGCGAATAAACGTGTCGCGAAAAGTCAGGGTTCCTAATAACACAGATAAATATTTCACACAAAACTAAAAAGTCATCTTGATGCCAAAAATACACGCTGAACGATGTATGCCACTCAGGGTATCCTCAGTATGCATTTCCTCGAGGTCGGGCACGGGGAAATATAGCTTATGCAATCGGCGCCGCTGGCGTGAAACTCGCTCCATCGCAATCTCTGAGCCGAGAGGCGCGAGTTTAAATGATTCAATCCGCCTTCAGAATACTTTCGTTACCCGTATGTAAAATTCGTTACTTTTTCGTTACCCATTTATAAATTTCGTTACCGGTAGACACCCTGCCCATGTACTTCGGTGTGTGTATGTAGGAATTTGACAGATAACCTGTGTTATTGTAATGGCTGTATTAGTGTGTGTATTTGTAATTCAGATAAGAATTGGGATGGAGGTAGACATGGCCTTAAGTTCGGAATCACCCTGGCATTTGCCTGGAGTAGAAGTGGGGAAACCACTTCCAAAATGGCAGGGATGAGAATCAAACTCTCCTCTTCTCAGTTTTGCCTCATGAGGCAGAGTGTACCCCCAGAATAAAAATTTCTTGACCGGGCCAGGAATTGAACCCAGACAGCCAAGAATGTTAGCTGCTACACCATGAGGTGGTCAGGCACTTAGTTATCATAGACAGGATCCTCCATTTAAGGTTTGTCTGGGAGACAAGAATTTTGTACCGTATATCAGAATCCATATAGGAAAACAGTACAAGTAAACATTCTCACCTGAATGTCCTTGATGCATGCATCTCTTTTTCTGGTTTAATACTTGTGGTATTTTTCCTATATAGATGCATATGTAACCAGAATGCTTCTCTTCTCCTTCCATGTTTGTCGTGCATAATTCCACTTTACTCCATCTATATAGAAAGCTTTGAAGCCATTTGTCAGTGTTGCCTTGAAAACCAATGAACGGAAACTTGCGGTCAACAAGAATATATGCCAAATTAATATTGGGCAGTAAATATGTAATTACTCCACCTAAAAAGAAATCTAAGTGTGATTAAATATAACTTGCACAGATTATAAAAGAGGGAGTCGATCAACATCATGGGATTTTAATAGTGCTACATACAACAATTTTGTCGTGTATATTCTTTGTTTTCTTAGCCCTGGACCTGATGATGTTTGCTTAACAAAAGAAATACAATATGTCAACCTTTAAAACCCCTCTGTAATCTGTGCTAGAAATAATTAATCATATGGCACCTTTCCGTAAAATCCCCAAGCAACAAAGTACATGGGAAATCGCATGCACCAAAACTTAGTAAAACACTACAAAATGTATGTTTTTCCTTCCTTTCAGAGAAGCAGAACTCTTCAGCAATCATGTAAAATTACATTTTAAGGACAAGATATTTCACTTAAATTAAACAGGCACAAATACTGTATGTTTAGAAGAAATCCATTTGAGTAGCCCAGATGCAAAGGCCGCTAAGTGCACTTTTTGTCGATTTTGAGTTGAGCATACCGTCACGTTCGTCTTTCAACTGGCTACACGATGGGATAAGTTTCAGGGTGCATATCCCGCTCAAAACCATTGAAAATGGCCAACAAAAATCGCATTCGTTTCCATAAACCGCTAAACGCATGTTGGCTACGGTTGCAGAGCCAGTTTAATATTCCACGTGTCCAAAGACGGCTAGGTTCCATAAGTATGGCGTCTGCCTTGCCACATACGGCTGCAAAACACGCTAATTGGTACAAGAACTGTCAATTTTCCTCCCACAGAATTTCTTTACTATAAATAATTATTTATTTCGATCGGGAAGGATGGTTTTGTGTTTCATATTTCAGTTGGCTGCACTATCGAGGAAGCGTACGCAACAATGACATACTGCCTTGTCGAAATACACCATGTAAAAGCACATTTGATCGACAGGTTGTTTCTTGGTTGTGGGAATTTCAAGCCAGAAAAATGAGTGATCTTGTTGATTTAAGTGAAGCAGTTATTGCATTTGTGGACTGTAAATACTATTGTGGATGTTCCAAATACGTAGGAGGGACGAACAGAAACGGCAGAAGTAGTGGGAGAAATAGTGCAAGTTGAAGTTGTTGAACCCATTGATACTGGAGTTGAGAACAACTTCTTAAGTCTGGTTAAAATATCAACATGTCAAAGGATCAAACCAAATAGCGTCGACACTTCTTCACAAACTGGCCAGCATAAATTTTTAAGGTGCAAAATATTTCGGTTATTCTCTGATGTCTGTGGGGGTCAGAACAAAAATAAGACTATGATCAGCATGCTATCTCACTGGTTACTGCTAGAAGCTCCCTCATGTCTAGAGGAAATACAGCTATGGTTCCTAATTGTGGGCCGCTCATTTATCCCCCCTGACAGAGTTTTTGGAAATATTGAACGGCAACTTCGCCAAGTGAGTGTCTTTGAAAATCCTTCCGGACACATCAAGAACATTGAAAAATTTGCGACAGTAGTTCGCCTGGAACAAGATGAATGTCCTCTTAGGGTTGGAAAGCGTATGTGGATGGCATGGTAAAAAACTCCGGGTAGTAAGCATTTCCAATTCCAAAAAGCGAAGAAAATCGTGTTCACAATTGGCAAAACAAAACAAATAACATGTCTGGTACGAGGGGAGCCGTTCTACAACGTCGAAGAGGTGAGACGTGTGAAATTGGAGGAAAAAGGAGTTCCGAGTGTTTCACCGGTCTAGTAGAAGGTGATCCGTGGAGACAAGGCTTGAGCGAGAGAGGAATCAGGAGACGACCGCGCCTTGAATCTAGGTGAAGTTGCGAGGTTTACATTTACCGCATTAACTTCGGTCTGATCGACTTCAGAGAATTCATTTCAACTACGTATTGTAGCTGACTAGCAGATACTGTATATTGCAAACTTACAGAAGTTTGGAAGAATTATTTCAGCAATTATAAGCAGTTTTGTGAAGTGCGAGAAAAGTGTTTTTCTCCAGCGCGATACGACACTTTGTCCGAGCGACTGCAGCTCAGGCAACAGCCACCCGTGAGTACGAGTGTGTATTACTATTGCTTGTGTGGAACTGTATTACAACACTTAGGATGGAGATGTATTCCATAGTGAAGAACAATATTCAGTCTAGCATTATGAAGATTATTATGTGCGCCAGGAGTATAGGCAGATAGAAGCAATATAGGCAGCGATGGAGCTTCGTTAGAGGAGACTGTTCGTGAATGTCTACTTAGTGAGCAATCATGAGACTCAATGCACAATTCCATTCTAGTGCATTCTCGTCAAACATGAGCTCAACATTAACATCAGAGACTACAGAACGATGTTCAGATTCCATCTACATGAATGTTCGTTATACGAGTGAGGTCCAAGACTTTCTCTTCAAATGCATTTTGAAGTGGAAAGCAGAACTTTCGACGCTACTCACTGTTAGAATGAGACTGTGCTGTGACGGAGATAGAAGAAGCATCAAGATTTTCAAGAGGTCCAGGGTCATCCCGGTCAAAATGAAGATGATGATTGGAGGCCCGCAGTTCGATTCCGGTCGGAGCTTGCTGTTTCCAGTGGGGGAATTCGTTCCTTTCCTGAGGTCACGAGTTCGTGGAGACGAACTAGGATCCAGCCCAGATCTTTGGGAGATGTAACATCAGAGTATTTTGTTATACTCTATCTTGATCTTCTAGACTTCGAGACCAGGTAGCAGTGTTCACTAACCTTGTAGTTAGAGCTTGTAGCGACATTTACTGAGCAAATCCTTTATCCATTTTTCGATACAGTATTTATGTACTCCATGTATAGCATTTTTATTCTTCGAAATTTATTATAGTGATCGTCTAGCGATGCTATTATCTTCGTTTGTTAGGAATCCAGTTTCTGAACTGAGATTATTTACTTGTTCGAGGAACAAGATTTTGACATTTCCTTTAAGGAACAGTAATTTATTTTCGACGTTTTTGTATTCATTCTGAATACAGGTGATAGACATTTTCGTCTATGTTACCCATTAAATTAATTTTTATTAGTTTAATTTGGGCATTTTATCCGTCGAGAAGAAACGTCAAGAAAGAAGATCTTGGTAGTGATATATTGTGAAATATCATGTCACATTGTGGAAAAGAAACATTTAACGTGGATACGATTATTATCGTCAGAACTCATAGACATTCGTTCTGAATGAAGAGAATACGGATATGACTAACTGTATGTTTTTATTGAAGAAAGCTTTGAACTTTCAGTCATTCAATTTATTTGATGCTAGAATCTTCTTGGAAGATTATTTATCATCCGACGTTAGGGTAGTTATCGTTTGATATCCTCGTCGTGATAGATTCTTGTTGGACACAAACACATAGATATGATGTGATTAATTACTTACGAGGAGTAATATCATGTCACGTTGTAGACATAATATTCCTTCTTCGATTAAAGTCGAACCCAGATGTGTGAAGATGAGATGTAGTATTTTTATTAAATGTATGCACGACAGTTTATACTTATCAGAGTATAGTTTCAAGAGTATTAAGTGAGGAGGTTCAGTATCGTGAATTCCACAGGTCGTTAAGATGTATAAATTATTAATTTAACAATTGTTGTTATTGTTCATCAGACCAGCGATTGTGGTGACAACGCTGTGAAATTATGCTCTTTTGAAGGAATGCCAGGTTGATAGAAGTAGAGTTGATAACCCTTTGATAGTGTTTTTTTGTGTATTTCCGTATGTAGTTGGCATACGAGGTTATTGCGAAGGTGTGTTCCGCATTTTATAGTACAGTCATTGCGTGGGCATGACTAGTGTTGGCAAAGGCATTTAGACTGTGAGTAGAGAGTACTCCTTATTTTGTTATACATGACATGGAATTTAGATAGGACAGGAAGGTTCACGGTTGAAATTGGAACAGGAAATTGATGATGACAGCTGTTATGCTATACTTTTATCGAGATTATTAAACCAGACTTGTAACAGCATATGTTTTACCTTCAGTGGTCGAATGTATTAAACTTATTTTGACACCAGATCAGATAGGAGAGATTAGTGATGGTTATTTCTGGTGATGTAGAAGATATTAAAGATCACAGTTCACTGTATTTGACATAACTGCTAGATCAGAGCGCAGGCTCGACTGTATTTAGACGCTATTACTTTGGAAGGACTATAGCTGGTGCTATAAGCGTCATTATAAATTCTTTTAGTGTTAATCTTTATTATTTATCAATCGAGTGTATAACGTGTTAAGAATAGGAAGTTTTCGTTTGTTTAATGTAAAGATTAGAGTGTGAATGAGTATGTGATTGCATGTGGTTTGTTTCTTGTTCAGTGCGAATGAAATGAACTCCATTGGGACGTCACAATGCGAGAGTGTGAATGTTAGTGTGTACAGAAGTTTTATGCCAGTAGCATGTAGGATTTGAGTGTAGTTCACGTATTTGTCTGACGTGAATCAGCCTTCATTTAATACTGTTTTCATTGTTATTAAGAACTTGTTTCCAACCAAGGGGCCATAGCACGGCCAGGCCAAGCAAATGGAGAGAGATGTGGCGAACTGCCCGGCTCGCTCTTTTTCTTAAACCAGTCAGACTGGGAATGTAACGGTGAATGTTATGTCATCGGACACGTGGCATTGATCGCGTGCGCAGAGCGCCCATATATGTTTGGGAGCGTGCCAGAAGAATGTTAATACACCGAGGTGTGTAATTGTTGTACAGCTTGTTGTATGAACCCAAGCTACACCTAATTTTGTCATGATGTTGATAGAACGCGGTTCTGTCAGTGGCGTGAGAGTGGAGATGAATGAATGGGAGTGTGTATTTTATTTTGTAGTGTGAATGTTTAGCTTTAGTTTACATTTGTTATTAAATTGTTTAGTTTTATTAGAAGCCGTGTTGTCGTGAATTATTTTAGATATAAGGAGATGCAACTGTGAAACCCATTTTATGTCCAGAGAAGCTGACCACGAGATTCCCGAGATTAAGGTAGGTGTTTTACCGCGAGCTAAGTGTATTTTTCATGTTATTCACAGTTGTATTGTAATTTCCGCCACGTATATTCGCGAGGGTCTGGTTGGAGGTAGATCCTTGACTTGTATTTTGCGCCGGAGCAGTCAGGGTCTACGAATCCAGCCGTTGCTTCGGATATCCAACAGACCGCCTCTAGAATATACGGGGACAGTACATGACTCTAAGGCCTGTACATATAACAATCCAACATGGCGACCATCCGAAATATTTAGACGGTTCTCAATATCTAGGAATCTATTACAGCAATTAAACTGAATTTTTTAATGTTCATAGGGGCTATGGACGTAAGTTCACCTATAGGACTTTCAATAACCTGGTGATCACAAATCCAACATGGCGGCGGAGCAAAGTATAAATATTCACATGGTCGTTTCTCGCCATTTAACCATCCGAGTGCAGTGACACTTGGTACAAATGTTAATCCACTGGCATCTAATGTTTTTCAATTGTTTCCATAACGACAAGATGGCATTTGTGCGAAATTTTAAAATCTAGTTTTTACTTCTTGTGTACTAATCATGCGATTGAAGTTTGAATACTACACGTACACAATAATCTTTATGTAACAGTACATAACTCTAAGCCCTACATATATAAAAGTCCAACATTGCGACCACCCGAAATATTTAGACGGTTCTCAATATCTACGAATCTATTACAGCAATCAAACTGAAATTTAGTATCTTGATAGGGGCAATTAACATTAGTAGGATACATGAAAATAGGCTTTATAGTTCTTCATGGAACTACTTGTTTTCTTATTTTGAGCACGTTCTTAATTTGTAAATTTTTACGATGTCTAAATGACGTTGCACAGTGTTTAAGATGTATTTAAATATATATATATATATATATATTTAAGGTCTATTTTTTCAAAATATATTTTTCCTAATAAACCAAATTGAAACTAAAGTAGTTCTTTATTAAAAATTTCATCCAAATGGCATTCGTAAAAAAAAAAAAAAAAAAAAAAAAAAAAAAAAAAAAGGGTTTTGCAACCTAAGTTTCATTAACGTCTCTCGTTGTCACGGGTGCAAATGTCATTAACTGCACAAAACGTGTGCAAAAACCGGCAAGTCAATATTTTAATTTATGTTTTGGGACAGAAGATCCAACCGTAGATTTCACAGATTTTAACTGAATTATGAGCAATACAGTGAACGGATTATTGTAGCAAAAATCAATACTAAACCTACGTGCACCACAGTGGTACAAGTCTATATGCCTACCAGTCAAGCTGATGATGAGGATGTTGAAAAGGTCTACGAAGAAATAGATGACATTCTGAGGTATATCAAAGGTGATGAAAATGTTATAGTAATGGGAGATTGGAATGCTGTGGTAGGAAAAGGGAGGGAAGGGAAGATAGTAGGAGATTTCGGATTAGGTGAAAGGAATGATCGAGGAAGCAGGCTGATGGAATTCTGCACCGAACATGAGTTGATCATAGCGAACACCTTATTCAATAACCACAATAGAAGAATATACACATGGATGAGACCAGGAGATACAGGGCGTTACCAAATCGACTTCATTATGGTCAAGCAGAGGTTTCGAAACCAGATTTTGGATTGTAAAACATATCCTGGTGCTGACATAAACTCTGACCACAATCTGGTTGTAATGAAATGCAGATTAAAGTTGAAGAAACTGAAGAAAAGTCAAAAGCCAAAAAGGTGGGCAATAGACAGACTGAAAGTAAAGGATGTGAACGAAAGATTCAAGAAGAGTATTAAGGAAGGACTAATCAAAACCCCTAAACAAACTTCAATTGCAGACGAATGGGCACTTTTGAAGAATGAAATAACAAAATCGGCAGAAGAAAACATTGGTAGGAAAGAAAGAATAGGTAGAAAACCGTGGATCACTCAGGATATACTAGAATTGATGGATGAAAGGCGGAGACACAAGAATCTAAGAGATGAAAAGGGGAAAGCAGAATACAGACGTCTGAGAAATGAGGTTAACAAGAAGTGCAAGGAAGCGAAAGAAGAATGGTTGAAAGAGAAATGTACAGGTATAGAAAAGTGTCTGAAATTAGGAAAAGTAGACACAGCTTATCGAAGGATTAAGAATACTTTTGGGGAAAAGGAGACTAAGTGCTGTAATATTAGGGACACAAATGGAAAGCCTCTAACAGATAGGGAAGAAAAGGTTGAGAGATGGAAAGCTTACATAGAGTGCTTGTATAAGGGAAAGGAGATTGAGAATCATGTAATGGAAAGGGAGGAGGAAATTGATGAGGATGCAAAAGGAGATTTAATATTGAGATCAGAATTTGACAGAGCATTAGAGGACTTAGGCAGGAACAAAGCACCAGGCATAGATGATATACCGATTGAGTTGCTACGCTGCATAGGAGATGAAGGTCTGATCAGGTTATTTCACTTGGTGTGTAGGATTTATGAGACAGGTGAGGTACCCCCTGATTTCAAGAAGAATGTTATCATTCCTATACCAAAGAAAGTGGGAGCTGACAGATGTGAAGATTACCGTACAATCAGCTTGATTACTCATGCTTCAAAGATCCTGTCTAGAATAATTTACAAGAGGATTGAAAGGCAGATAGAAACGGAGTTGGGTGAAGACCAGTTTGGTTTCAGGAGAAATGCAGGAACAAGGGAAGCTGTACTAAGTCTTAGGCTGATTTTGGAAGGTAGAATAAGGAAAGATAAGAGAACGTTCATGGCATTTGTAGACTTAGAAAAGGCTTTTGATAACGTTGATTGGACTAAATTGTTTGACATTTTGAAATCTATTGGAATAAAGTACAGGGATAGGAGGGTGATATACAATCTATACAGAAACCAGACAGCAGTCATTCGAGCTGAAGGATATGAGAGAGAAGCTGGTATTATGAAAGGTGTAAGGCAAGGCTGCAACTTATCACCCATTATACTTTTCAATCTTTACATTGAACAAGCAATGAAGGAAATTGGAGAAAAATTTAAAGTGGGAGTGAAGATTCAAGGAGAAATAATTTCAACTCTGAGATTTGCTGATGACATCATCATCTTGGCCGACAAGCCTGAGGATTTGAATGAGTTTTTGAATGGTATGGATTCCGTCTTACGGAAGGACTTCATGATGAAAATTAATAAATGTAAAACAAAAATACTGGAATGCAGTCAAAATAAATCAGAAACCTCTATGGAGATCAAATTGGCAGGTGAAAAGCTGAAGTAGGAGACTTTTGTTACTTAGGAAGCAGAATAACCAGTGATGGACGAAGCAAAGAGGATATAAAAAGTAGGTTGGCTCAGGCAAGGAAAGCCTTTCTACAAAAAAGGAATCTGTTGACATCGAATATAGATTTAGGTATTAGGAAGTCATTTTTGAAAGCCTTTGTCTGGAGCGTGGCGCTCTATGGAAGTGAAACTTGGACTATTGGTGCAGCAGAAAAGAGGAGAATTGAGGCATTTGAAATGTGGTATTACAGGAGAATGATGAAGATCAGATGGGTAGATAGGGTTACAAACGAAGAGGTATTAAGGCGAGTGGGAGAGGAGAGATGTTTCTGGCGACTGCTAATGAAGAGAAGAGATAGGTTGGTAAGACGCATACTAAGACACCCAGGAATAGCAAGCTTAGTTATGGAAGGAAGGGTCGAGGACAAGAACTGTAGGGGTAGACCAAGGTTAGAATATGTTAAACAGATTGCCTCGGATGTAGGGTGTGGTAGCTATGTAGAGATGAAACGATTAGCTCAGGACAGGGAGGCATGGAGAGCTGCATCAAACCAGTCAAAAGACTGAAGACTCAAACAACAACAAATGTTTTTATGTTGATTTTCAGGGTAAGAAATATGGTATTAGCTTAAATAGTTTGGTCGTAGCAGTTTTTCGTCATTTACTCGGTTTCGTTTATAATGCACTTAGAGGCCTTTGCAAACGGACTACTCATTTATACAATGTACGAGGGGCGTTCAATATATGATGCAACACATTTTTTTTCTCTGCCAATTTCAATTTTTTTTAAATTGAAATTTTGTTTGGGACATAGCCTATTTGAATATTTCCGCTTTGTCTCGTAGAGTTTCATTACTTTTCGATAGGTGGCAGCCTTGAAAATGTCGTCTGTAACAAAGGTGCGTACCAAACAGAGAGCAAACGCGATCGAAGCAAGCAGGCAGGCAAGCAGCAATGCTGGAAGGGCTGCCTATCTTTTGGCGGAAAACCAGGGCATCACAGATATTCATAGACGCTTGCAGAATGTCTACGGAGACCAGTTGGAGTATTCAAAGCTTTGTTCCTGCTGGGTTCCTCGACACCTAACGGAAGACCATAAAGAGCAAAGCAGAAACATCTGTACGGAATTCCTTGCTAGTTATGAGGCTGAAGGTGACAATTTCTTGTCAAACATTGTCACAGGTGATGAAACATGGATTCATCACTTCGAACTGGAAACAGAACGGCAATCCATGGAGTAGCGCCACACCGAATCTCCCACGAAGAAAAAGTTCAAAACCGTACCCTCAACTGGTAAAGTCATGGCTACGATCTTCTGGAACTCTGAAGGGCTTATTCTGTTCGATGTTCTCCCTCGTGGTGAAACGATTAATTCGGAGCATATTGTGCTACTCTAAGGAAATTGAAGAAGCGACTTCAGTGTGTTCTTAGCCACAAAAAAGCAAACGAACTTCTCCTTCTCCACGACAACGCAAGACCTCATACAAGTCTGCGCATCCGACAGGAGCTCACAAAACTTTAGTGGACTGTTCTTTCTCATCCACCCTACAGCCCCGATCTAGCGCCTTCCGACTTCCATCTGTTTAATCCAATGAAGGATGCACTCCGCGGCAAGCACTACAGGGTTGATGGGAAAGTTATTGATGCAGCACGAAGTTGGCTCCAACATCGACCAGTTGAGTGGTACCATGCAGGCATACAAGTCCTCACATTATGGTGACATAAGGCCATAGTATTGAACGGAGACTATGTTGAAAAATAGGGTATTGTACCAAAGGATTGGGGAATAATATGGTGTATTTGTATCCTCAATAAAACCAACCTGCTTTTAGAAAAAAAATGTGTGTCATTATATATTGAACGCCCTTCGTATTTTGAACATGCACACGAACTCGGCTTCACACCTCGTGGTGCAAGATTTCAGATTAAGTGGTTTTGCTGGTTAGTAGTCTGCTACAAATTGAGTAAAACATCATTAATCTGAATTAATTGGAGGGGTGTCATGTTGTATTTGCTCTCGGGAACAATAACTTAAATGTCAGGATTACAGTAGAGCGTAAACAATCCGGATTAATTGCGCCCGGATTAACAAAATGACTAGATTTTTGAAAAGAACAAAAGAAAAGGGTAATTTGAGTTCATAACAAAAAGAAAACTTGCTAAAACCATTAATAATTCACATGAGTGGTTAAATAATTGGAGCAGTTAAAACCATTAATTAATATGAACATATAATGTATTTTAATGAAAGAATATACTGTACATATATATAATGTACAATAATGTACAGGTTTACAGAATACTGTACAGTTTATACAGTCAGATCTTAAAAAAAATATGTTATTGATTTTTGAACTGCAGTGGTGGTTTGCTTTTTTGCAGCCAAGTCTTTGATTCGTAGCAGTAAAACGACCCCGCCCAGCCTGTCGCATCAACGCTTTTGTTTGAAAGAATATGTATGTAGGTATTCACTTCCAACTTTCTTTTCACCGGATTTTCGACGCTCTACAGTAATTAATAAAGCCTGGTTAAATGATTTAAGGCAGGATTGCCATTTTTATGGATTTTATCAGTTTATAAGGATGTTTAGGCGTTGAAACTGTTTCACGGATTCCATCTGCGAACTTATAAGATTTTATTTAGCTATTTCTTTACTAATAATAATAATAATAATATCGTATGGCCTCGGGTGCCTCAAGCTTTGTTAATTGACACCCAGAGGGCTTGCATGTCGAATTTCATCGTTCCTTTGAACGCTATGAAAGTCAAGGAGGTTAGATATCTAAACTCCTTGACACTACAGCGCTTTCAAGTAGAGAATGGAGGAACTTTGTGTTGGCGGAAAATCCTGAGATTAATTTTGCCATTGAACACGGCCTACTGAATTCAAATGGGTTCTTTAACATGCCAACAACGTATGACATGAGTGTCGTGATTTTTGTCGCCTTTCAAAAATCACTTACCATGGCCAGGAGCGAACCTGCAATCTTGGGGTTGGTAGTCCGACACGTGGCCCACGAGAAAGACAGGCCATGGCGCGGATCTGTGACGTCAGAGGAGTGGTGTCGCTCGCTCGCCGCAATGAATGCACCGAGGTATTCTCATCTATTATATACAAGCCTACCAATAGCCGAGTAATTTGTTTGTGTGAATTTACGGATATTCTCAAATTAATTTAAATGCTGTGGAAGAAATACACCATTATCACTAGCTCAAAACTTTAGAGCAGTAGAATATTAAGCAGTGTAATAAGAACATTGAATGGATGTTCCAGTTTATGCAGATATACAAAACTGTACATATTATCCTCTTACCTTTGTTCATCAATGAGTTGTTTCCATATATACCAGTTTACATGTAAGTTTAACTATAAAAGCAGCTGGAATTTGAAAAAAAAAAAGAAGAAACAACCAAGCATTGCATTAGGAGAAAGAAGCCAGTGCTCCATTTATCGCAAAGGAAGGGTCATTCATGCCCCAAAATAATAAAAACGAATATAAGAAATTTGAGCCTAAACTTGTGTTTTTTTTTAATTTTGCTTTTTTGAGTAGGCCTACCATAAGCCAATCTTTTTCAACAACAAAAATGTAATTCATACTTCAGATAGCCTACATATATGAATTGCTGAGATTATACTTACCTCCTTTAGCAGAGAGCCTTTTATCAGTCACCAATCCCCTACAGTGGCAGGTTTACTTCTTGTGGCAACTACCTTCATGTTAGACAAGTTTAACGGGTCTCTCCCTTTCCCAGTTAGGCTTAGGTCAAATTTATGGTTTTATGGGCTCAAGAATCTTATAACGAAGTATATTACTACAATTGAAGGACCTTGGAAACTTATTTATTGTGAGTTAATTCAATGGATTGGTATGTCGTGGATATCAGCCCCATGCACTTATGTGTGTACTGTACTTGTAATAGAATAGGATGTGGTAGAGATTTTCAATTAGCCTTTGTTTACAGTTGAATTGGGAAGACACTTCCAGGATGCAAAGAGTGGGATTCAAATCATTCTATCAAGAGCATTCGTGCGAAGATTTGAAGACTATTTAAATCCTATATCATAATTCAAATACTCCTTCGCAAAGCAGATCACCTGGACAAGAAGCCACTTTACTTACCCCTACTCCATGTTGGTGGAACTGTTCCATTTATTAAAATTAAAGAATGTCCATACTTGCCATTGTAATTTGGATCTATGCTGGCTACACAGTCATGGTAGGACATGGTATCTCCCTCCCAATAAGATGTCCAAGATCTCCACCAAATGTCAAACGAGACCCTTCAAATTATTCAAATGAAAGCATTCCTCAACTTTTAATTATTTTTCTTATCCTTTGTTTCACCCTGGTGGTCTGGGGATTAAGCATTTTTTAACATACCCAGTCCTCCCCTACCCCTTCGCCCCAGAAAATATCGTATACTCCTCATCACATCTGTTCCCCCTGAAAAAGAACATGGGTATCCTTGCAGGCCACATGGAAAATAAGCAGTTAACAATATTACACACTGGGTAAATCGGTTTGAAATGGGTAAATCTGGAGCTTTAACAGAGAATTCTGGATGTGGTGATTGGTTTAAGGTCCCTGGAGTCCAAAACTATGCTCGTATTTTCAAGAACACTAGCAAATTGCAAGTAATCCTCAGCCAAGGACACAGTAATACTTACACTTAATTATAATAAGCACACACAAAAAGTATTACAGACATTTATTTTATTTAGGACATTGGTTATAAATATAAACATCCTAAGCACATTAACACATTGTCTGGAAGACATAGATACATTACACTACAATATTCCCCTAGACACAAAATGGCATCATCCATGACAACATGGACAACACTTAGGGTTTAAACGATACATACAGGTAAAATTCTATGTATTATACTCTAATTTACCAAAGATGAACGGTGAAAGCTGTCATCCGCTTGAATGGTGAAGTGAGGAGTGGAGACGAGAGGGGTAACGGTCTCCATAGCAACAGCGAGCAGTGTTGCAATGCATGCCGACACAGCAGTGAGCACATGGTTTGACGCAATGTTCTACTGTGCATTGACTCGTCACTGCAATTAGTATTATCCCGTGTATCCATTGAAGTGCATTTGCTTATTCTTTCATAGGCTACAGTAAGCTTTATAGTTCTGTGTTTGTTGGAGACGTGTGTATATACAGATTTTGAGTTTATTTCTTTTATTTGCATCATCGTGTCTATTTTCGATGTGTACATGCTCGCGGAAGGCCCAGGATCCATTCCCTGCGACAGAACAACTTCAGGCCGTGGTGTGACTCTCCATAGCCAAGTAAGGGAGATGGTATGTGCTGTGAGGAATTTTATGGAGGAAGAAGAGGAAAGTATGCGCTTAGGGGAGAAACCTCTGATTCCATTTGTTCAGGTGAGGAAATGAACTGCAAAGACTCTTGGTGTGAGTGAAATCACTGTGTACCGGGTGACGGAAGAGAAGTTCCCGTCTGATGATGCTGGCCTGTCTAAACTATCAACTCCAGGGAAGAAGAGGCAGAGAGAAAGGGTGGTCACTAATTTAGATGGCTTTTAACAAGATGCTGTTAGATGGCATATTTATAGCTATTATTTTAGGAAAGAAATTCCAACATGTCGCAAACTCCTAGTTTTGCTCAGAGAGGCACTATTATATCAAGGAAGCCTTTCTTCACTGAATAAAGTGTTGCATGATCTGGGATTTAAAAATAAGAAAATGAATGGCGGAAAGGTGATCAAGGAGAGGCCAGATATTGTGGCTTTGAGGTGTCAGTTCCTATGTGAAATGGGGAGACCCTACTGAGCTGTCGGCTAAAAATTACAAACAAAAAAAACAAAATCTGGTTCCTTGCCCTAGAAGTTACCCCATCCCTTGGGGCACTTACGGATACATTTGTTTTTTATGTACGGCCATTTTTAAATACCTTACGGGGGCTTTTAAAGAACACATGCTTAGTTCTTGAAATGGGCAACGCCCACTTCCTAGAACCAAAAACCCCTCAATTTTGTAGTAATTTCGTACTCTTGGTCCAGATTACCATGCCAATCATCTGAATACAAGCTTATGCTGCCATCTGTTGGTAAATTTATCAGTTATGAGTAGCCTAGGCAATGTTTGTCAAGTGTGAAACTTTTCTTACATGTTATTTTCTTATCCCATATAATTTTTAGCTGTATGGCATTCACTAAAAGAATATCATTACTATACACATGCACATATTTAACATCGAACAGAAGTATTTTGGTTTTGGTAGTACAGTAATGGCTATTTTGGATAAATGGTGGAACAAGGATATACCAATTAAGGCTAAAGAAGTTACGTACAAAGCATATTATGTTCCTATAATGACACATGCCGCAGAAACTTGGACAATGACTAAGATGGATGAGAGCAGAGTACAAGCAGCTGAGATGAGACTCCTGAGAAGTATGGTCCAGAAAACAAGGAGGGACAGAGTGAGAAATGAAGATATACGGAAAGAACTGTGAGTACAGAAACTAAACGACAAACTGGAGCAAATCAGATTGAGGAGGTTTGGACATGTCAAACGGATGAATGAAGTAAGGCTACCAAGACGAGCACTGGAACGACGGATGACAGGGAAGAGAGGACGAAGAAGACCAAGAATGCGTTGGATGGACTCGGTGGAGAATAGTATTAGAAAGCGGAACCTGGATTGGAACACTGTGTCGGAAGAGGAATGGTGGAACGACAGAACAAAGTGGAGATGAACCATATTTGCCCCCACCCAGTGTTAACTGGAAAAGAGGAAATGAAGATGATGATGATGATGATGCTGGTGGAACCATGCATCTTTGTTTATGTTGATGGTCAGTGGCTTTAGTAAATTTTATTCGCAAGAATTATATTTTTATTGGTTTACTGTGAGTGGTGGAACTTGTGTAAGTTAATGGTATTTTAGAGATTTGTGTGCAGTTTATTAGATGTATTCTGTATCTAGTCGATGGCATAAACCGAAAGTCTGTGAAACAAAGAAAAGAAATTGTGCTATTTTGAATGTTGACAAACAGTGGGGTGAGAGATCAAACCCAAGTGATAGGCCTATTACATGTGAAGTTAAATCTCCTCCAGGACCTTGTTGTAGTAATGCATGTTCAATAGCTGCAACTACTTCTTCTGCCAGTGTCAGAAAACTGGAATAAGCCTATTTTAGTGAGGAAAATACTGTTAGGCCTAGTGTTAATGATGAGCACATTCTCATGGGTGCCCTCCAAAATTTGTTTACAGACCTGTGTGGTGAATGTGGCAGTAAATCTTCATGTAAACATCAGGAAGAAACATGGGTTTAGAAAGAAGTTACCTCTGAAGTGTGGAAAAAGTGATTTTGTAAACTCGGGGAAGTTTTGATGCAGGTAATTCCACTAAAATACTGTTTTTTCTTATAAAGTTAGCTTTTTCTCAATACTATATTTTTCAGCATTTTAAATGTTCCAGCTGCATGAGTTTTGATCCCATTACCTTCAAACTTGGTTTGCACATACAACTTTGTGGTCTTAATAATATGTGGTATCCATTTTGAAAAATATTAATAAATTTCAGAAATATTTAGGTTCAAATTTGAAAAAATGACATATTTTAACAGAACAACAGGTCATTCAAAGAAAAAAAAAACCATTTGCACTGATTTTAAAAGTAATACCAATTATTATTTGTATATCATTGATGATCATTCCATATAAGTTTTAGATTGATAACTTTAAAGTTGATGTGCCTGGGACATTTTCAAAATTTGCATATTTATTACATAAAATATGTTATAATTTCTAAATGACTGAACCAAATACTGTAGCTTCAAAGTTTAGAATTCCCTTAATTATGCTCACTTTAAAGAACCTACAAAATTTGGTGAAAATTGGGTGAAAATACCGGAAAATTCAAAACTTAGTAGGACAAAAATGTTATGGTTATTGTGTGGTTAGATGAAACATGGGTCAATGCTGGCCACACAGTGTCTAGGAGTTGGAGTGACAACTCAGTTCAAGTGACAATGAAAGGATCGTCAGGCAGAGGGGGTCGATTTATTATCCTGCACGCCGGGCTATCATACGGCTTTGTTAATAATACACTTTTGCTCTTTAGGTCGAAAAGAACTGGTGATAACCATCAAGTCATGGACTACAACCAGTTTTTTAAATGGTTCCAGGAACAATTGTTACCCAACATCCCTGAACACAGTGTTATTGTAAAGGACAATGCTCCGTACCACACAGTACAGATAGAATAAGCTCCAACAACTTCAAGTACGAAGCCGCGAATGTTGGAATGGCTCGACCGCCATAGTGTAGCCTACCATGCGACAGCTCTCTGACAAAAGGAATCCTTCTCGGTAGCGCTGAATGAACATACAAGCGATAACATTCTATACAATACATGAATTAGCCAAAATACCTTATGAAACGATGAGAAATACATCAGGGAGCAATGTTTTAATAGACGTTTCCTCCTCTGCCATCTGTGGCCCACCCAGCCATCCCAAATATAGTGAAAATTACAGCTGTGAGCGTCATTGTTCAAATCAATCTTCAAAACAGTACCATAACAGTACTGCCAACCTCGCCCCTACGGTACTATGTGAAACAAAAAAGTGCCCAGTTCAGTCTCTAGTGGGCATCATTGGTGCGCAGCACTCAGTTCACGACTCTAATTAGGCTAGTGTGTGCAATATTTCGCATCTCTGTAATGAATTTCTTTTTCCAGGGCTAAAATGAATGTTTTTTGTTATCTGCTCTGTAATTACTATGCAGTATATCGCTCTCCTGTAATAAGTATGTGTATTTTTTTTCGCACAACTGTGGTTTTGACAAAGGTTACAGCCTAACGCGCCCAGATCAATGGTTTTGTGTCAACCATGCCTCACTAGCTGCGCGCGGCCAAGGCCGCACCTACACCCGACCATTCTAACCTTTGTTTTGTCCAATCCAATGCTTTTTGACAATTGTTACAGCCTAAAGCGCCCAGATCAATGAGTTTTGGCAATGGTTACTGCCTAACGCCTCCCGATGATTCTTTTTTCATCTTTTTCTTTTTTGCATCCCACTTCTTTTTATCAACATTGATCTCACATGTTGGCAGCAATGTGTGTGCTGCTAAAGTGAGCCTTGATGACAGTTGAACGAGAT
This sequence comes from Meconema thalassinum, assembly GCA_946902985.2. NCBI lineage: Eukaryota > Metazoa > Arthropoda > Insecta > Orthoptera > Tettigoniidae > Meconema > Meconema thalassinum. The sequence goes on from OX336393.1 coordinate 303,151,388, forward strand.
GAAAGTGCTGTCGAAGCATGGCAGCCGTTTTCAAAATAGCAATAAATAAAAACACATATAATTTACGTACTTTAGCACATTATATGAGGTTCAGTAGTAATTAGGGTTCTTAATTTCATTACGTAATATCGCCCAGACGATGACACAAGGTATGTAAAAGTACATTCATGTCTGCTGCGAGTGTATAAGCCGCGTTCCACTTACATTCAGAATTAATATCCTTCTCAACCTTATACAGCAGCGCAAGCCTAAACCCATGTAGGCTACCTCATGGATGAACTGGAGAGAAAGCATGGCCATGAGATCATCACGCTGCCCCATATCATTGCCACTTCAATCCTATAGAAATGATATGGGGTCAAGTGAAGGGTTATGTAGCATGGCATAGTAAAAATTTCACACTCCATGAGGTTGAGAAGCTTACCGTTTAGGCTACCGTATTAGGGAAGTGACATCAGAAAACTGGAAGCGTGTAGTGTTAATAGTGAAACAAGAACTGGATGAGGCTACGAAACGTGAATGTATACTCGATGATGGGGTAGATCGGTTCATCGTTTCCCTGGAAAGTAATTCCGGATCCAATTCAGACACAAGTGACGAAGAGGGGGCTATGGAAGGAATAGAACCCATAAAGTAATTAAGTTAGTAGCAGCTAGAGCGATTAGGTAACTTTCATTACTTATTATTTTATTTATTTATTTTATTAAGATTATTAGCCTATTATCATTGTGTTCTCATTCTGTTGCATCGATTGTGCCCTTTCACACGAATACTGCTGACACACCACAGATCCCAGTATTTGTGTCTTCCTGAAAGCCTCTTGGAATGTTATGAGTCATGATCTGCCTCAGTGGCAATGCAGCATTTCCCCACGTGTTAGCTTTGACAGCTGTCAGCGCTCATTATTGGTAATACAGAGTATAGTAAGGCTTTACATACAAACAGAAACCTAACCCCAGACCCCCTTGCTTGTACTACTAACAATAATTTTCGTCCAGATAGTCGCCTAACCAAGTAGCGACCAATGGCTTTGTCTCGCCATGGCTTTAGAAGAGTACAATTCAACTTTTCCATTAAAATGAACTAAAAGTAATTTATGAACATTCATGATCTTTCAAGTAAGTTACTTCTTCTTTAGACTGAGATAGGCTGCTCAATACTCCCATTAATGTCAAAAGTACTCAAATCAAACTTACCAAGCAACTTTTGTAGATTTGATGGATGAGAGAGATAAATATGACCACTCCGATGTAACTTTTTGTACGCTGATTTACAAGTGAACATATATGGAAGCTGCCAAGAGTAACGTGTCTCCACTGTACCTACAATTGTTTGCTTTAACATCTAAAAACTTAATTTGCTCTATTAAAAAATGTAATGGTGTACATTCATCACTCGAAAAACTTCTATGTAAGATGTTCACAGGAGCATTCACTGCTGACAACTTTCTTCCATTTTCATCGCACACAGAATTTTCAACGAACTGAAGTAAGGTAGTTCATCAAATGAATTTTTGTTAGTAATGCAAAGAAAGTGTTGTGGCACTTAATATTTGGGTATCTGCAACCCATTGACATCCAGCTCAATGCTGAGGTTATTTAGAATACACACAGAACCTGTAATTATGGACACTGCATCACTCACATTCTTCAAGCACTTTACCAACTTGTCTTCTGTCTGATATATGTCCATTCCTGCTCAAATTTATTCCTGTTGGAGGAGAAGTGTTCAGATATATCTGATAGACTGTGCACAGAATTCTCTTCTTCGTAGTGTCTGAAGTCTTCCAAGCTCGCTTCTATGGCTTTATCCGAGATTTTCTACCTCTGCATCACACAGTCTTAGAAGAAGGCCCAGGAGTGGATCGATATCCTGGCAAATTCGGAAATATTGAAGGTACTGCATCAGGTTTCAACTTCGGATAACTCCTAGCAAATGTCTTTATTTTCCCATCAACTTGCTCTGTCCTGATAACAGAGCTATCAGGAAAATGTTTTACCCAAATTATAGGCTTGCTCACTTTATAGGTCAGTGGGAATTTTTCTAGGCCATATATTTCTTAATTTTTCGTCCTTTGGGAGAGAAAATGTAGAAACATTTTCATGCTGAGATCTGTAATTGTTCTTACAGCCAGCCATATTACAGCATCTCGGCATTTTGATTTCCTGTAAAAAGGATACATTCATTAAATTTCTTACTTTAACTCAGATAATTAACTTACCATGCATTCCAATAGTCCGTAACATCCACAATATTAGGCTAACGTAAGTTCTTACATAACCTGCACCACACGTGCGTTTGATTAATCTGTAGCATTAATAAGAAATAAAGTATCGCAGGTGCTAACACTTACCCTGTAGGCTACGTGATTATTGCAGCTACATGATGCACCACAACACAAGTTGGATGTAAAGTTGGAAAACACTAACTATTCTCACACTGCTATTCACAAGAAATTCACAAACAAGTCGCCTCAACCGGGGTCACTACTTCGCCTACGTCACAGACAAGATGGCTGCTCGCACTGGGGCCAGTATCTTTCGTAGGCCACGGTCCGACACTATAACCACTCACCCACCGTGGCAAGCTATTTCTTTACTTATTTAATTATTTGTAATGTCCGTTTCAATACTTCTGCACTCTACCTCCCTTAGCATGAGTGAAATCCTGGATGTGACATATATTATCCTGTTGCTGGGATTGGAGCAGGTCATGGCTTGACCTTGCTTTCTGCCCAACAAAATGATGACAATGCAATTTTGCTAATAATATACGTAAAGTATAGCCAAATAAAGTCTTAACCATTTCTGACCGGATTTCATCGCGAAAACACACCTGGCAGTTAAGTAGCATTTATAAGCCAAATTAAAAAGACAGACGAGACTACGCTAGGAACGTAGGTACTACATAGTAATCAGGGATGGTTCCAAGTTTGTGCTCCGAATCTAGTGCGTCACCAATTCTAATGTGCATCCTGATGGGAAATAATTTTCCCCCCAAAAAATGTGCAGTACATTCCAGTAAATGCGGTATTTCTTTCTTCTACAGCTTGAATGGACCCTGATTTCTAGCTTGCTTCCCTATTAGGTAGATTTCATTAGAAAGCTAACTATTGCAATGGGTACCATGTTTCGACTTCCGGAAAATTTCGACATATCTTCGCGTTTCACATCCCCCAGACCCCAAAACCACCGTCAGTTCAAAAGTTTATATATAATTTATGTGTATATACTGTATATCAGTTTCTTGTGGACACTATAACTGCCGTAATTTTGTCCCAATCACTTTGATTTTTTTACATAATAAGTATCCCATTAAAATCTCGGTAGAGTTCGTTATTGGGCAAAATCGGTGGAAGGGGGTGAATATGGGGGTCTTTTTTTCTAAAAGTGAAATTTCGCTATAACTCTCTTAATACGTGAAATATCGAATCCATTCAAAGTTCATAATATGTGTCGGGTAAGTGCCAAAACTTTATGTCAAATAAGGTTTTTGATAGCACAAACCATTGACCAAAGGGGTGGAAAAAACTGGGTCTTTCGGGAAACATTAATCATATCTCTCTTAATAGGCACAATATCAAAACCGTACAAAATGGAAAATATTCCACTAATAATTACCTAAAACTTTAGTCTGAAATAATTTTTGATATGACCAGGGTGTCTACCAACTCATCTTAAAAGAATTCCCTGATTATTCCCTGATTTTTCCAGAATTAATGAGAGAATTCCCTGAGTAAAGAATGCTAAACATTCGCCCGGGAACGGGAAGTATGATGAAATGCACGCTATTTTTGATTGGTTTTAAGCGCTCTCCAGGAACAAGAAGCAAAATGTAATCCAGGAAAGCAAATGGAAAATAGAATTAAGTTTTATGTTTTCTGTTCTCGGAAATTCCAGGATCCAAACAGATGTGAGCAATGGCGGCACAAGGGAAACAGTTGTGAAAATAAATTTATTTCAATAAGTGAACTTGTTGTCCAGTAAAATAAGCAAGGTCTATTAAGTCATGCTACAGTAAATGCCTCCAATAAAAGGGACAAAGGGAGGTTTAATACACACATCAAGGTGTCACCATATGAGTGGGATCATCTTAGACCAATATTTAATTTGTAAAACCTTTCATTACCATTGAAATCACTAATCTACGTCGTAGGTATGATATTCGGTAGCATAAGTCTGAATATAAGCCTATACAGTAATTTACACATATCCAAGGGATGAAGGGAGGCATATTCCAAGTTCTCACTCTGAATTAGGTCCATCTCTTCATGACAGATGTAATTGAGTAATCATCATCCAAGTCCCACTACAGCCACCCGGGTGTGGTTTACAAGCCTCCTCCACTCCTTTCGGTCCCTCCATTTTTACTGTTCCATCACTTCTGCCACATCCAACCCAGCTTCTCCAATGTCCTTCAAAATTTGGTCCAACCACCTTCTTCTCGGTCTTCCAACTGGTCTCTTTCCCTTGACTTCACTTTCTAATTCCCTTTTTGCTACTCTTTCCTTACCCATTCTTTTTACATGTCCGAACCAACGTAACCTTGCTTTCTGTATCTTCTGATTTGACGGTTCCATATTTAACTCTTCTCTCATTTCAATATTTTGAATTCTATCCCTTCTTGTCTTTTCAGCTGACGTTCTTAAAAATTTCATTTCTACTGCTTGTATCTTACTATTTTGCCTTTTATTCGTTACCAGTATTTCCAGTCCATATGTTACAATTGGTATGAAATACTGTTTATATAATATTAATTTCGTCAATTTAGTAATTTTTAAATACATTTAAATGAAGGAAATCATTATCAATGATGTTTCGACAGGCCAGAACACACCATTATCAGTCTAAAATAATTTAACCTAGTCTGTTTGATAATACAAGGTCGAGTTTGAAAGGTGTTACAAACACATTTCCTGGGCGCAATTAAAAACAAAATAGGACATAAGTTCTAGCCTAGCCAAGGAACGTAGGAGCAATAAATATGCATTTAAGGGCACTAGGCATATCCATCACATTACATAAACATCAAACATTTTCCTTGTTCCCGTTCCAGTGGTTAACCAGACCCCCAGCAAGCTTCCCGTTCTCATTCCCGGGCCAATCGTGAACCAGCCTGAACATAACTGGCAGCATCTACAAGGTAAAGATACCAAGTGGACTTCAGATGATCACATTAACAACCTCATAGTGATCATGAGCTAGACAACAGCACAAGTGCTTGAGCTTCCGTTAAGCCTTTTGATCACTACAGTATAAAGTACAAGGTATCCCAAATGAAATATTCGTAAGCAGAGCGAGAGGTTATTTGCCTCGATGCACAAGAGTAGACACAGATCGAATAGCACACGATATAATCGGGGGTAGCACAACCACGTGTTTGAACGACTACGTATTTTAGGGGCTAAATCATATATCAACAGCAGCACAAGAACACCCTGGAAATTATTGCACACCATAAGTTTTCACTATAGATTTAGCACACAATGGCACAAATGTTATATTTTTAGAAAACTTCAAACAGCACACTAAAGCATTAACAGTAGAACTACAGCAGACAATAATCAAAGAATACCGGGATGGAAAAGCCGCGCAAACAGTATTGTCAACCCAGGTCTAACACATGTTGCCTGGGCGCGCGCTAACACTTGACATGACAATACACACGGTAAAAGCTCACTCCCTGTACCGAAAGCACTGTCGAGACAATATACCGCAATATATGCGCTTTTGAAGCTTACACTGGGCAAACCGTTAAAAATATCAATATACTATGAGTGTAAGAATTGTTCAGCATGGAAAGTTCTACAAAAAATCCACGAGAGTATATATCTATCTTCAATACATCGCCCACTATAAGTGCTTTTAGATTGGACGGGAGGGGGATTTGAGTTTCATGCACCTCGCCATTCTTAAATTACGTCTGACAAGAATTCGTTGTACATGCTATCTCCATGATAATATAATTAATAGTCCAGTCAGTGATTTCAACCCATCATGCAGAGACGTAAAACGGATATAGGCCTAGGTCGTAGTTCATTGACATCGAAAAAAAAAAGCTCTTGTCACGTAATGCATTCATAACTGTTTCCGGGCGAAGCTAGTATATTATACTCTGTGAGCTGCCAGAATAGGATTGACATTTCTCGTCTCGCCATGTGGTCTGAGAACGAGATTGCCAAACTGTACAAGCCAGAGATAAAGCTGACCAGGCACTGAGGCACGTGGGCGGTAATATTGCAACGCAGAGTACTATGACATCAACTATACGAACATGGATTGGTCAAGAGGCAGAGCGGTGATGACTGACGTGGAATTTCCGCTGAAATGTCAATCCTATTCGGGCAGCTCACATAGTATATTTATAAACAATACTAAATTTAAAATATTTTGTCGCCAAAGTTGCTACATCTACCGACAAAATCGCTAAATTGGCAATACTGATCGCAACGAACAAAATGCTCAAGGCCCAATAAAATGGCGTAGTTGGCTCCTGCGCAGAAAGCGAACGGAAAAGTTGCCACATCATACGTTCAGTTGACCTTGAGAAGGCACTGCTCATTGGCTGAGCACTGTCATCAGGGTGTCTACTGTAAGGATGAAGTAAAAATTAGTTTCTTTTTAGTTACCTTTTAGTCAATTTTAGATAAACTGTGATTAAAGCTGTAAATAAAATAAATAATAAAAAAATACTAGATATTAATTATCAAATTAGTTGTTTCAGCTAATATGTCGTCTTGTGCACAATACGTTGTTTTAATATCAAGAGGTTGCTCTGCTCTTTACCGTTTGGCGAGATTACCTTTGTCCCCGCGGTAGATCACGAAGAATTGTATGCGACGTTACGTGATCGTCACCGAATTCTGACTTTGCAGTCAAGTACGGAGAAATATCGAGATGTTACACAATCGGCGCTGGTCTCAGCCGTTTGACGAGATACTCGCAGTTTTCACGATAGAACACGGAGAAAAATCGCGATTTAGATAAACGGGTGTCACGTTTGGTCATTCGACGAGATTTCCATTGTCCTTGAGGTCGGGCACGAGAAAATATAGCATTATTCCGCAATCGGCGCCAAGAATCCAGTTGTCCTAGTCATTGAAGGTGGAGAAATATCACGATGTAACGCAATCGCTGCCGCTCTCGGCCGTTTTACGAGATTCACGTTGTCCTCGCAATATTATGCAATCGGCGCTGCATCCAGCCGTTCAACGATTGCCTGCCTATCTGCCCTGACAGAATGGTGGAGGCAAGCTCAAGGTTAGGTATGGTTAAAATTCACGAGTAGTAATGGGCATGTTGTATGGTCGGCGCCGTGATTCCCGCTGTCCCTATGCTGTGGTTGGGAGTTCATAAGTTCAGGGTGGATCACGGGGGAAAATTAGTATCGCGATGCAGCGTAGGCTGTCATTTCTAAGTGGGTTGATGCACTTCTCGCTCCCCGTACGCTTTTAAGTATACGGTCATGGTAAAAGTGGCGAGTAGGTTTCGGAATGTTTCGTGATGGGTGCCCAATCACCTTTGACAGGATTCCCGCAGTCCTCGTGGTCACAAGTTCACGATAGGAGACGGGATTTATCATTTTACGCAACTGACGTCTATCTCGGTCCGTTTGACGAGATTCGCGCAGGCAAGTCATGATGTCAGCCATTCGTCTTGAGGATGTGATTTAGAGGATGAACGTTCGAAGTAGGTACCGTATCGAATATTACGAATTATTCTGAGAGCATTGCACGAATAATACGACAAGAGGGCACATTCTCTTTCGAATGCGAATCACGAATTATACAAGTTAACGAAATAACCAGTTAGATTATATATCCGATGGAACCAAAGTTCGAAGGAAAAATCGACATATAACTGAATTTCGAATTAACCATACCGGATGTCGCAAATTTACGATACAGATTTTTAAAATACCGGTAGGTTATTATGTATTTCGAAGCTATTCCGTATTTTTTGTTTCGAAACGGTGACATTTCGCAAGATAGCAACATTAATTTATTTCACGTTATTTTTGGACTTCAATTTGACTCAAAATTTAGAGGTCAATAACTGAACTGAGAGGTTTCTGTTTAGTTTCGGAAGTTTTCGCGAATAAACGTCTCGAGAAAAGTCAGGTTTCTTAAGAACACAGAAAAATATTTCACACAAAACTAGAAAGTATCCTTGATGCCGAAAATATACGTTGAATTGATGTAGCCTATACCACACAAGGTATCCACAGTATGCATTTCCTCTAGCTCAGGCACGGCGAAGTATAGCTTATGCAATCGGCGCCGCTTGCGTGAAACTCGCTCCATCGCAATCTCTGAGCCTAGCGGCGCGAGTTTAAATGATTCAACCCGCCTACAGAAAATTTTCGTTACCCGTTTCTAAAATTCGTTGCTTTTTCGTCACTTTCGTTACCCGTTTGTAAAATTCGTTACTTTCGTTACCGGTAACGAGCGATCACTTCCCGCGAAATTCGAAAGTATTGCTTCCACCTTTACGGGATATAGACAAATGGAGAAAAATCCCTGATTAACAAAGAAATTCCTTGATTTTTCCCTGATTATTCCAGAAATTCAAAATTCCCTGAGAATTCCCGGTTTTCCCGGGTCGTAGACACCCTGACCCACCATTACGCCAAGGGATGAGAAAAATGATTTCAGAATCAAAGAAAATGCAAAGTGCCATCAGAGGTTACCATGACAACGCTTCTAAATTGATGAGGGATGAGCTATCAGAGGTTGCCAAGACAACGCCATTGATGAGATCACATTCATTTTTAGCCTACTTTTCACACTTTGCAAAAAATGAGGAAAAAGTAGACATGAGATCGATCCGGGAAAATGTGTCTGTCTGGCTGTGTGTGTGTGTGTCCCCTATCAATTCCTAAACGGCTGCAGCAATCGAAACCAAATTTAGTATGAGTAAAGATGTATACCGGAATATCTCAAGCCCATATTTGAAAAAGATGTCAGTGCTACCAACTGCTAAAAAACGCACTAGAAATTTATGCTCCATGTTGGATATCGTGGAAGGTATACATGGGAGCTATTCCAAAATTGGCACGTCATGTAGATAATACTATTTCAGTTTAATTTCCAGGAGGCCATACATGACAGTGTTGCCAAAATAATTTTAAGCCTTCTGATAGGTCAAATTTTTAAATGCATATAACTTCTACACTATCAATTGGATTTCAACCAAATTTTGTATGTAATATGTGCACGTAAGCAGGTATGACTGAGCGTATTCTTAAGAGCCACCAGGGCTGCCAACTGTTAATAATTGCGCTCTCTATTTTTATCCAAATACCAATATATCAGAAAGTATGCAAGCCGACAGGTCTATACTTTTCATACGTATAGCACCTGACATTCTAGAATAATTTGGAGTAATTAATATAAGTCAGTGATGCCAACATGATTCTATGCCTGATGATAGCTCCAGTTTTAAAATACATGTAACTTCTATACTAACAAATGGATTTCATCCAAAATTGGCACAAAAAGATATAATATTTCCGATTATTTCTGACCAGCACACGCATGACATTGTTGCCAACGTGCTTTTACGCGTGCTGATAGATCCAATGTCTAACTCCATGTAACGACCTTTGGACTTCAACCACATTTTGTATTCTGTACCTTAAGAGATGGGATTAAGAACATTTATTCAGTCACCAGGGCTGCCAACTGTATTGCTCTTTTAGGCTACACTATGCCTAGTATACAGTATTTCGAACTAATTAAGACATTCCGATATTACCAACTTAATTTCGCCATTATACTGTAGATAAATCATTGGCATGAATCTTAATTTTAAGAAAAGTAGGCTCTTTAGTTCATCACGGAACTTCTTGTTCCATCGGACTATGTGGGAAGCGGCTAACTGGTAGCATGCTGAACTTCTATGCCCAAGGTCACTGGTTCAAAACCGGCCAAAGTCGTCGGATTTTCTAAGAGCGCTAAAAATCCCTCAGCATGCTTTCCTTCGGAGGGGAAGTTCCAACGTTCGTTGCAAGTTGCATCTAGCAGCCAAGTTCACAGCTAGGTGGCGTTGACGGTAGTATTTGGTACAAAATTAGGTACTACTACATAAAATTGACCTTCTGCAGACCTTACCTGAATTACAGACTAATACAGTCATCACAATTAACACTGTTTATCAGACAGATTCTACACACACCCAATGTACACGGGGTTAGATGACCACATTGTCGCAGCCCCTAAACTGAGGAACCAACCAACATCTCGGCGGGAGATAAAATTTTTCTTGAAGAAGTAACAGACTGTTAGATAGTTACACATCAGTTCCAAACCTTGCATAAGGACAGTGTGATCACAAGTATAAAAAATGAACCCCAAATGACAATAAAATTTTAAAAATATGCATAGAAAGACTAAAAAAATATTTAATTAACCTCCAATTGTAAAATACTTTCTCGCAATAAATGAGGTCTGATCCACCTACGAAAACCTGCATTTTTGCCTATTATAGCCTATCCCCTAGTTTGCCCGGTGAAATCTACCTCCGTCTTGCGGCGTGCCGAGAGGAATTTTTTAAAATAAGATTTACCTTCAGATTTTAAGAGGGACCGATAAGACTGTAGGGCTTTTGTCTGACAATAGGTTCTAAGTAAGATGGCGTTTGAGAAGGATCATGTCGAATATGCAACGCTTTTGATTGGAGTTGTCGCTAAGAATTGCTTTGATTTCAAGATATATTTAATTTAGGATTCAATATATTGTTTATAAGAGACACTCAAGACAGTGTGGAAAGAGTACTTTGAGGATTTGCTGAATCCAAATGGTCATAGGGAGGAAGACAATGTATTGGAAGATGGAGAAGACAACACAGGAATGGAAAAGGACCTGACTTGGAGAGAACTGGAGATGGCTATAGACAAGATGAAAGGAGGAAGGGCACCAGGTGTGGATGAAGTGAGTGTTGAAATGGTGAAGGCAGCAGGGGAGGTTGGGAAACATACCGTGTGATGAGGGTGATATGGAAGGAGAAAAAGACCCCAGAAGATTGGAAGAAAGGATTAATTGTCCCAATATTTAAGAAAGGAAGCAGAAAGGAGTGCAGAAATTACAGGGGAGTCACACTCATACCTCACTGTGCTAAGATATATGAAAAGATATTAGAAAGTAGAATACGAGCCAAAGTGGAGAGAAAATTGAGAGAGGAGCAGTATGGATTCAGACCTGGGAGATCAACAGTGGATCTCATATTTTCAGTGAGACAGCTCCAGGAACACCACTACGAATTTGGAGATGATCTGTTGATGGCCTTCCTGGACATCGAAAAGGCCTATGATAGTGTGTGTAGGGAGAAGCTTTGGAAAGCAATGGAAAACATGGGAGTGGAAAAAGAGACTGTAGGCAGAGTGAAGGAGATGTATTGTGGAAGTGTGAGTTGTGTGAAAGTTGGAGGGGAAAGAACAGATTGGTTCAGACAAATGAGTGGCCTGAAACAGGGTAGTGCGCTGTCACCCCTTCTCTTTATTGTGGTTATGGACGAGGTAATGACACGGATAGCAGGAAAGATAGGAGAAGATAAGATGAAAGCAATGGTGTTTGCAGATGATCTCATGGTCTGGGGAAACAAGGAGGAGGAAATTCAGGAGCAACTGAAGGCTTGGGAAGAAACAGTGGGAGAGTACGGATGGAAGTTCAACATCAGTAAATGTGAGATCCTGTTAACGACCAGGAAAAAGGACAGACCAATGAGTGGGATAACACTTGGAGGTGGACAGCTGAAGAGGGTGGAAAGTCTCAAGTACTTGGGAAGTATAGTGGAGGAAAATGGGAGAAATGACAAAGAGATTATGGAACGTGGCAGACAGGCAGAAGCATTTCTGAGAAGCATTAGGAGCTTAGTGTGGAATAAAGATGTCCCACAAAAAAGCAAGGAAGTGTTATACAGAAGCTACTATATCCCGATACTGACCTATGCTTCAGAAACGTGGACAATGAAGAAAAGAGACATAAGCAGAATACAGGCAGGTGAAATGAAGTTCCTGCGAAGTAGGATCGGAGTAACAAGAAGAGACAGGGTGAGGAATGAAAAGGTCAGGGAAATGGTGAAAGAGGAGAGCCCTTGCAAGGTAGGATTGAGACATCAAGACTGAGGTGGTATGGACACTTAAAGAGAATGGATGAGAAGAAGATTCCTAAGAGGATACATGAGATGCAGATGCAGAAGAATCGACCAAGGGGAAGACCAAGAGATAGATGGCTGAAAGGAGTGGAGGAATGTGTCAAGAAGAGAGGCGAGGACTGGACCAGAGTGACAGCGGAGAGGTGGTGGGAAGAAAGAACTAAGTGGCGAGGCTTATGTTCCAAACAGACCCAGCCTGGGGCTGGAAACTGTACAAGATGATGATGATATTGTTTATAAGAAATGAGACTACTCCAGCATACAAGTCAAGAGATGCTGAAAGATTGTAAAACAGTGCGTAAAAAGACTTGGATGACTGATGAAATAATACAATATTGATAGAAAAGAGGAGGCTCTGTAAAAACCAAGATGAAGATCTTGACAGGAGTACACATGCAGATATAAGAAGGAAGATACAGTTAGCAAAGGAGATATGGTACACAGAAAGATGCACAGAGATTGAAGACTTCATCATCACCATCATCATCATCAAGTTTCCACTCCACTTTCCCGGGTGTGGTTTACGAGCGCTCTCCATTTTGGTCGATTCATGTACCACTGCTCCTTCAAGACTTCATCCCAGTTGATTCCCTTGGATGTGATTCTTCCTTCACTTGGTCCAGCCATCTCCTCCTAGGTCTTCCAACAGGTCTCTTTCCAGTAATCTCAGTATGTAACCATTGTTTTGCAATTCTTCCTTCCGCCATACGTTTGACGTGACCAAACCATCGCAAACGTGCCCTAGTGAAGACTTAATTTCAAAAAATGACAATTTCAATATCCATAAGAAAGTCAAAGAACTAACTGGTATCAATAAGACACGGAAAGGGAGTATATTGCTTGACAAAAATGGTGACGGACATTATTGGTAATAAAGAAAAACTTGAGAGATAAAAGGAATACATAGAAGAACTGATTGAAGATGATAGGAAAGAACCTTATGTTAGTGAAGATATAGATGTCGAAAATGGACCAGATATAACAAAATAAGTAATACATGCTATAAAGTTATCAAAAAAAGATAAAGCCCCTGGTCCTGATCTCATACCAGCTGACATACTGAAACTCATTAATGAAGAACATTTAGATGTCTTAGTAGACTTGTATAATTCAATCTACAACACAGGAGTCATTCCTCATGAATGGCTACAGTCTATATTTGTTACATTGCCGAAAAAGGCAAATGCCCGTGAATGCAGCGATCATAGAACAATCAGTCTCATGAGTCATACTCTAAAAATATTCCTAAAAATTATCCATCGAAGGATCTTCAAAAAATTGGAACAGGATATCAGTGACACACAATTTGGTTTCAGAAATGCACTAGGAACTAGAGAAGCCCTGTTTACCTTCAATGTGCTGGCAAAGAGATGTTTAGATGTCAATCAATCTATGCTTTTTGGATTATAATAAAGCTTTCGACAAAGTTCGTCATGATTGCCTCATCCAAATGCTCCAGAAGAAGAACTTGGATATGAAGGACATTAGAATCCTCAGCAATATTTATTACAAACAGACTGCGGTCATATAGGAAGGTATGGAGCTATATGAAGAGGTGGAAATAAAACGTGGCGTTAGACAAGTTTGTGTCTTGTCTCCTATGCTGTTTAATCAACTCAGAAGAAATATTACAAGCAGCTTTAGAGGAAGAAACAGCAGGAATTAAAGTTAATGGAAAAATAATAAACAACGTAAGATTTGCAGATGACACGTTATTATTCGCAGAAAGTCTACAATATTTACAGCGACTGACTAACAAAGTCGTGGAGGCAAGTGAACAATGGGGATTAACACTTACGTTTTATGGTATTATCACAAACACAACATCAAGAGAGCTTGATAATCAATGGGGAGACAGTACGGCAAGTGACAAAATACAAGTATTTAGGAAAAAATGTGAACTGTTACATTGACTGTACTGAGGAGATAAAGTCCAGGATCGGTCAAGCCAGAAATGCATTCAATAAAATGAGGAGAATGTTCTGTAGCAGAGACCTTAATTTACATCTAAAAATTAGACTTCTGAGATGTTACGTCTTCTACACCTTGTTCTATGGAGTTGAGACCTGGACCATAAAGAAAAGAGAAATTGACAGATTGGAGGCATTTGAGCTATGGACGTACAGAAGGATACTGAGGCTGAGCTGGAAAGATAAGGTCACCAATGATGAGGTGATGATGCGGATGGGAAAGAGAAAGGAAATATTTAATACTGTCAAAATTAGGAAACTGCAGTATCTGGGTCATGTGATGAGAGGAGAGAAATATCATCTGCTGCAACTGGTCATTCAAGGGAAGTTACAAGGCAAAAGAAGACCAGGAAGAAGACGCATTTCTTGGATCGATAATCTGAAAACTTGGTTCAACTGTTCCACTATTGAGCTGTTTCGTGCTGCATCATCTAAAGCAAGAGTCTCTATGATGGTTGCCAACCTCCTGAGAGGAGATGGCACATGAAGAAGAAGAGGAAGAAGAAGTAGAAGAAGAAGAAGAAATGAGAGATTTACATCAAATGAATACTACAAGGAAACAGGCTTGTATTGACCATTGAGTGTGACCTTCACAATGTGTGGTAAAGTGCATGTATTATGAATAAATAATTACAGTGTACTCCCGATAATTCATTTTGTGGTTAATTCATTGGTATCCAATACTATTTTCTAAAAGTAGTAATTCTTACAACAACTAATCATCTCGCTAAATAAAATAATCTATCCTTTGTTTAAAAGAATTTTAATGTGATACGATGCGTGGAGACGAAATCTTTAAGATTTGAAGAAGACTAACTGCGTTTCTCAGCAATGTAAAATTAGGCCTGCTAGCACGCTGCTACCAGAAGGCTGCAATCTTCGAAACATACGAGCATGTCACCAAACGGGTTATAGCAAGGATTTCTTTTATCTTCAAAGCACGTTCACTCTGAACATACCCTCCCCTTCCTTACAGCAAAACCCCAAGAACACGCAAGTTGTAAAGTTACTTTGTACATATGCAGAGCGCGTACTGTTCGAGAGATTATTGCCTGATGGCGCAAACCAGCACTACGCCGAGAGCGTGTTTCTTGGATGCTCTTCATGCAATCAACAAGTCATGGGAGAAAATTGCCACTACTATAGTCCGGGACAGCTTAAATAAGTTACTAGATCAAAACAGACTAGCCAACATTAACAGCCGTCCCCTATACCTACGTAAATGTTGATTTAGGGTTGAATTTCTAGAAGTTAAGTTGTTTTCATGTGCTAGCACATTGTCGCCAAGCCTGCTTAAAATCTCCCCATCTCCAAAGACCATAATACCAGTAAAATTTCTTAACACACGGTTGCCGACATTTTTCTTCCAGAATGCATTTTCCACACATTCTCCCAACATAATAATTACGAATTTTACTACTGCCTATTATCTGAATAATTTCACAGTTTTCTTTCGAATTTCAAGTCTAATGAAGTTAAAACAAGTTGTACAAGGGAAGTACTACTAATATACATCGATTAAAACAGTTTTTACAGTTATTATAGACCCTTGATTATGGAATATGTGCATGCTCATACCCACTCGTCTGAGATGTTTGCAAGCTTTTATTTAATTAATTTTGGGATAAATTCTTATTTAGATCTCATCATGACGTCTAAATAACACGAGAAGAAAAATTGGAGATGGATTGGAGAAAAACTATGAAGATCACTGGCGAATAAACTAGGTTTTGAGTAAGTAGCCTAGACCGTATCTACATAATTAAAAGTACAAAGTTATTTAATCGTTGTTTTAGTTTCTGCAAGTGGCTTTTAATTTGCCAGGTGACTAAAGGTCAGGCGAGTATTCTACCAACCATCTCGCGCTGTGCCGCTAGCATTTTTTTTTGGGGCAGTTGGTCCTGGTTGGTCTGCCAAGAAATAAGGCACACTAAGCCTCGTGAGGCAAAACTGAGAAGAGGAGGGTTCGCTTCCCATCTTAGCCATCTTGGAAGTGGTTTCCACACTTCTACTCCAGGCAAATACCGGGATGGTTCCTAATTTAATCCCAATCCTCATCTGAACTTCTTGCATCTCAATAAAGATTTGCCAATAGGCTTTCAATAGCTTGTCTCAATTCTGCTTCCATATATGGAGGCCTATACATGCAAGAAATGAGTATGGTACTTATCAAAAATAAAGAAATAATAAGCTAATATGTACCCTATTATTCTATTTCTCTCCTACTCCTAAATCCTTCTCTGAACACTCATCTTAAAACAGAATGGTCTGCATTATTGGACTTATTATAAAAATGTAGCCTATAAGAAGAAATGAACATGTTTCTGTTCTTATGCATTTTATATGATGCTTTAAAAATCAATCTAAAAGAGCTAATTTAATTTAAGTTAACTTCACTACCATAATACTGCTTAAGAGTTAGACTGTTGAGGACTGATGACCAAGGACTGCTTCACAACTTTATGTAAAATGTAAAGGGCCTTTACATAGTTTGGAACATTTGCGTATGTGTTACGTGTGTGCTGACTTTTTGGTGTTAAATGATGTAGGTTGGGAACACCAAATGTGGCGGCCATGTTGGTTTTCTAGTAACTTACTTAAGGTGTCCCGGACTATACACCCACACAAAAGCAAGCGTTTGCCGGCTTCTGTGAAGATGATATTTCGATCGGGCAAGGTGGTCTCACTGGATGAATGCCAAGATGCAGAAGATTCAGTAGTTAGATGTCCATCAAGATGATTATGGTTTCAGACATGAAAGTGAGCGAGGGGGGCAGATGACCTCGTAGTTCCGCCCCTTAAAACAACAATAACTAACTAAAGTGAGGAGGATATTGTACGGAATTTGACTGTCGGTGAGGAACCCTGAGATTCGGTAGATATCTAGTGCGGAAGTGATGCAACGGAAATCCCGAAAGTTCCCACACTCAAGCTATTATGTCTATAGTCACACTTATATCTTATATAGAAAATAGAGATGAAATTTTGTTCTGATGTATTGTTTTCTTCAAAATTATACAATCTAAGATTAGTAAAAATGTACGATCTAAGGTATTAGGTTTAATGTTGGCATAATCCACATACCTCTAGTGTATCTTTCAACACAATGTTATAAAAAAAGCGTTATAATTATTAATTTGGGTGTTTATAAAATATATTTCAATACAGGGTTATTACAAATGATTGAAGCGATTTCACAGCTCTACAATAACTTTATTATTTGAGATATTTTAACAATGCTTTGCACACACATACAAAAACTCAAAAAGTTTTTTTTAGGCATTCACAAATGTTCGATATGTGCCCCTTTAGTGATTCGGCAGACATCAAGCCGATAATCAAGTTCCTCCCACACTCGGCGCAGCATGTCCCCATCAATGAGTTCGAAAGCATCGTTGATGCGAGTTCGCAGTTCTGGCACGTTTCACATAACCCCACAGAAAGAAATCGCATGGGGTTAAGTCGGGAGAGCATGGAGGCCATGACATGAATTGCTGATCATGATCTCCACCACGACCGATCCATCGGTTTTCCAATCTCCTGTTTAAAAAATGCCGAACATCATGATGGAAGTGCGGTGGAGCACCATCCTGTTGAAAGATGAAGTCGGCGCTGTCGGTCTCCAGTTGTGGCATGAGCCAATTTTCCAGCATGTCCAGATACACGTGTCCTGTAACGTTTTTTTCGCAGAAGAAAAAGGGGCCGTAAACTTTAAACCGTGAAATTGCACAAAACACGTTAACATTTGGTGAATTGCGAAGGTGCTGCACGAATGCGTGAGGATTCTCTACCGCCCAGATTCGCACATTGTGTCTGTTCACTTCACCATTAAGAAAAAATGTTGCTTCATCACTGAAAACAAGTTTCGCACAGAACGCATCCTCTTCCATGAGCTGTTGCAACCGCGCCGAAAATTCAAAGCGTTTGACTTTGTCATCGGGTGTCAGGGCTTGTAGCAATTGTAAACGGTAAGGCTTCTGCTTTAGCCTTTTCCGTAAGATTTTCCAAACCGTCGGCTGTGGTACGTTTAGCTCCCTGCTTGCTTTATTCGTCGACTTCCGCGGGCTACGCGTGAAACTTGCCCGCACGCGGTCAACCGTTTCTTCGCTCACTGCAGGCCGACCCGTTGATTTCCCCTTACAGAGGCATCCAGAAGCTTTAAACTGCGCATACCATCGCCGAATGGAGTTAGCAGTTGGTGGATCTTTGTTGAACTTCGTCCTGAAGTGTCGTTGCACTGTTATGACTGACTGATGTGAGTGCATTTCAAGCACGACAAACGCTTTCTCGGCTCCTGTCTCCATTTTGTCTCACTGCGCTCTCGAGCGCTCTGGCGGCACAAACCTGAAGTGCGGCTTCAGCCAAACAAAACTTTATGAGTTTTTCTACGTATCTGTAGTGAGTCGTGACCATATGTCAATGAATGGAGCTACAGTAAATTTATGAAATCGCTTCAATCATTTGTAATAGCCCTGTATTTTAACCAATAATTTTGTTTTTACTAGGCTTAAAATCATAACTGTGGATAATTCACGGAAGTTCATGCATTAATTACCGCAAATTATCGACAGTGCACTGTAGTTAATTTTCTTGTGAGTTAATTTCTTGATTGATTGGATTTTGTGTTAATTAAAGGCATTTAATAGGAAAAATTATATTTGTATTCTTAATTACTCTAAATACTGAAGTGTGACATGGATTTTGATATAAGGTGACCTCATATTCATAATGTCGATTATCATTTATCATTTATTTCAAACTAGTGGTCATATGAATATTGGACTGGGTATTTCCACTGTTCTTGGCAAGTTTCCACTTCCTATTTCTTGCCTGCCTGTTATGGTCGTTACTCACCTTGTCTTGCTATAGGCGGAATATACAGGGTGGGCGGGATTAACTAGGTATTATTAAATGAATGTTAGGTGTTTAATATTGATGGAATAATATAGGAAATAGCTCGAACATACAGAACATTAAATAGGATAGTAATTTTTCATGCCGCGTAGTACCGACGGTGGCCACGAGAGGTGGTACACTCAACAAGAACAAAGATGGCCGATTGCCTGACAGTAAGAGAAAAAGCACAGATTGCTTCACGCTATGAGGTGCGGAATTCCATCGTTCTTTGTAAATCGGCACAATTGCCATTACTGGGTGCACAGGATTCCGGAGTTACGGCGAAGAAGATGCTGTCTCGTCCAAAAGTCACCGTGTGGTGTGGAATAACGGTTACAAATGTCATCGGCTCATATCTCCTGCTTGACACAATTAACAATTAACGGGGAAAGATACCTTCAAATGCTTCAGGATAACATTTTGGCCCACCATATCTGGATGGGGAAATGCCTCCGACATTATCCTCACTTTGCAAATGTCATGCGGAACTGATAGTATGAGTAGTTTCCAGGACGTTAGCTGGGGAGACATGCATCTCATGAATGGTCTGCAAGAAGTCGAGACCTAACACCCTGTGACTCTTTTTTATGGGACTGGGAAAAAGACGAGGTGTACTGGCAGAAACCTCGCACATTGGACGAATTGGAAGCACGGATTCGGGATGTTCTTACAAACATCCCACACAACTTCCTCCAGAAAGCTGTGGATTCCATTCCAGGTCGTTTGAGGAGATTGGTCGATGCTACAGGTGCCTACATCAAAATGTAAAGGAATTGTATGGTATGCAATCATATTCCCATATGACTGTACATAGTGCATTAACTTCAAATAAATAACTCTGCAAACATAAAAGTTATATGTCAATTTCAATACCTAGTTACTTCCCGCCCACCCTGTATATGACATATATTATGGTTTGTTACCGAATGGTATGTTAAGTTGGGAGATTTTGAAATTTAACATTTTGGTAACAAACATAAATAAGTCGTCAATTTTGCAGATTTTCATGGATTTTTTAGGTACTTGACCAGAATTTGAAAAATTGGCAGCCTTGAGGTAAGGTATATTGACCATGTGCTTAGGAACAAAGTAACTAGGCCTACATAGACCTTTATGTATTATACATTTCAAATACATTAATCCATAAATACAGCAATGTATATACATACTTTACTTAATATTTAATATTACGAATGCAATGGGTCTGGTTCATCAGTTTACTAATATTTCTATGTAGCACGGTTTATTCCACTGGTAATATGCACGTAATGGAAATGTCCTCTAAAATTCATCGAAGATTGGTACATGCAGTGAAGCACATGGGTACAGCTGCTTCATATTTAAATGGCAAGAATACCCAGACAAAAACTTAAATTATTTTGTATGAATTCTTATTGATCTTTCTATCATTGTACAAAATTATCATGCCATTGATCAATTAAAAGAAATTACATCTGAAATGCTATGGTTAATTATAAACCGTTTTGTAATTCATAAGCTTACCTTAAAAATCAAAATTTAATGCTTTTCAGTTGGTCAACAAAAAACATTAAATTTCGATTACTAAGGCAACACCGAAAAATGGCTTGCAACACGAAAATGTTATATTAAAGACTCACTGAAGTATTAGAAGTCATATTTCAGTGTTGTTTAGTTTTATTATAAAAAGCTTTGCAGTCGTCAACACAACCAGGTTAAAATACTTGTTTTCCCATCTAATGTAATTGGTTACAAATTTGTGTTGACTGAAAAGCTTTCTATTATAGATTAATGACTTACTACGCTTGTTGTCTATAGTACTGAAAACCCAACAACAGGCAACTAAAATATTGAAATGGAGAATACAATGCAGATAAAATGTAGTACCTAGTGCACCTTCTATTTCATCCTACTTTATAAAAATATTTCACAACACATCACATAGAAACACAAAATGCTGATGATTCATGAAATGTTCAGGTTAAGAAGCACCACGACCAACAGATCCCTCCTTGTATTCCTGCCCCTCACTTCTCTCTCCAGTTAGCCATTCAGTAATATCTGCCACCTAAAACAAAAATATCCACAAAGCAATAGAATGGTGCTCAAGACAAGGGGGAGAAACTCTCTCCCTCTCTCTAATGGTAGAAAAATTGGTAGTAAAACATAACAAGGAACCCTGAATTTGGCATAAGGATTTTTCTACAAGATTTATAAAAAAAAACCACACACACACATGCATGCACGCTCGGAAGGCATTTCATGCAGAAGAAAAAAAGGAAAAACAAACAAGATGTCCGTCTCATCAAAAAACGAGGGTTTAAGAAAAGACAAGGTCCAATAAAGGTGTGAAAATGAAAGACGCCTCATGGCGTCGAGTGGTGACCCGTTTTTAAATTCCTGTATATTTCCCACATTTCCCGAACGAAAATTGACCAAATTCCCGTATATTTTAGATCTCTCTGAGACTAAAGTTCGCTTACCGAATGGCTAAAAAATGAATCTTAAAGCACACATCAAGTTTTTCTAGCGTAAGTGTAACTGCATAGCGACGGTATGTTGTTTCATGATGGGGCGTTTAAACACATACTAGAGACAAAAGAAGTCTATCTGGATTGGTCTTTATCCAGATCAAAGAAGTATAACTTGTGATCGTGAAAGTCACGGGACTCTTGTCATACACGAACGGTGCCGATCACATCCAATTGCGTACCATACTGACGACTTCCCCAAAGTCAGACCGCGCTCCACCTTTAACTCGGAAATTAAGTCTACCTGCTTGCGAGTGGCGCCGATACCTACTCGCCACATTCAATCATGCCCGACTCTGAACTCCCCACCTTCCAATTTGCTAGGCCAACGGGAATGTCGTCAAACGGCCGAGAGCGGCATCGATAACGTACATAGCAACATTTCTCCGTGTCTGTCCGCGAGAACCATCAAACAGACGGCGAGCAGCGTCGATTGTGTAACATCGTGATATTTATCCCTGCCCAACTGCGAGGAAAACGAGAATCTCGTGAAATGAACAGCGAGCGGTGTGGATTGCATGACATCTTAATATTTGAATTTCGAGGAGGCTGCGAGGATAAAGGGAATCTCGTAAAATGGCAGAGAGCGGCATCGATTTCGTAACATCGTGATATTTACCCGTGCTTGACTGTGAGAACAAGGGGAGTTTTGTCAAAATGGACCACCAACAGTGCCAAAGCGTAACATCGCAATATTTCTCCGTGTCTGACCGCGATAACAACGGGAATATTGCCAACCGGACCACGGACGGCACCGATTGCGTAACATCCAATACTTATCGATATTCGACCAGGAGGATAAAGTGAAACCTGTCAAACAGCCGAGATCTGTGTTGATTGTGTAACATCGCAATACAGTATCTTCCCGCATTGTTCCCCAGTCCGGAGCCTCGACCTCGAAGGAACAGCAGAAATCTGGTTAAAGAGATGGAGACGAAGTAGTATAATGGTTCCTACTTCTGCTGAATATCCTTCCCCATCACACTGAGCTTTGCAATCGTACCCATTGACATAAATGTATCAGCTCTGCTTAAAAATAACTGGTCTCCTCGGTGAATAACAATGCAGGCTGAGCCCTGTCCGTTATTGTCCAGCAACGAACGTGGCGTAGCGTGAGTAGCTCTGCACGGATGGGGTACGGCCAACGGTCGGTCAGGCAAAGCAGTCGCATTCTACGTTGCTGCGTTGTGACGTTGGCTGGGCTCTCATCCCGCTTAGCGCTCGAAGCGGCGGTGGTGAAAATGCGGATGGTGGCGCAATCTGCAGGGGAAATAGAAGGTCGAGCAGCAGGACTCTGCCGAGCATTCGGAGGCTAAGAAGTCGGGCATTATGAGACTTTTCAAGATTTCCCTGATCAAATGCAAAACTTCTGTATATTTCCCGCATTTTCCCCGGGTCACTAAAATTCCTGTATTTCTCGTATCGCTCGACACCCTGCGCCTTAAGGGCAGAGGAGAGCATTGTACTGAAACAGACCTGTGCACATAGCTGCCTGGTCTAGATTAGCTAATATGGAGTGTTTAGCATTAATTAGGATCAATGAACATTTTTTATTTATTGCTGCAACCAAACACCCTTTGCCTTTGGTTGTGGCACCATACGCAACCATTAACCCGGCTCAAGGGAGATAGGGTCACCTTCCCTATTCTCCACTTGAGTAATTCTTGCCTGGCGTGTCCACGTCACGGGGGTGGGCATCCTACACTTCAGTAGGTCGGAGTGATAGGATGGCGGAGTTCAGGCAAGGACCCAGTCCCGTGGGGTATAGCACGGAACCCATGCCCAGGGTTACGGGTGAAGTCCTTAATGGCAGCGGCGGCGGAGGAGGAGACTTCGGTACGGCAAAGCTGGCAGACGAGGCAACCCTCCCTTCTGGGGATTAAATGAGAAGGGGAATTTTTCCTCAGCTTGTGTAGGTAGCAGTGAACGGCTTTGAAGGCGGATGAGGAACAAGTGTCCCAACGGCAGAGAAGGCGGAAGAACTGTCACCAGCAGCGTCTGTACTCCAGAGGCTGCAAAAGGCGTCTGTTCCCCATGTTAGGGGCGGACTAAAGTAAAAACCTGGCAGTAGGTTATAAAATGCCTTTGGGTGTGGCGAGCCCATCGAACAAATAGCCTATATTATGAAAGTTTGTGAATTGAGGCCTCGGAAACAGCTAGGGCGTCCCCCGGAGGCGACGCGCAGCTCCCGGTGTCCTGGGGGAGCTGTGAGAAGTAGGCTACCAGACGTAACGAAGGTTGGTTTCATTAATGTCATGACACTCAATAGAAAAGAGCTGGTTGATTATATGGAGAAGAAAGATATAGCGATGCTGGGAGTGAGTGAAACGAAATGGAAAGGGAAAGGGTGAAAAGAAGTGAAGAAAGGGAAAGGGTACAGATTATATTGGAGTGGAGGACAGAAGGCAACGAATGGCGTTGGTGTCATATTGAGAGAGGACCTAGACCAGTATGTTGAAAAAATTGACCCGATTAGTGACCGGATTATCAAAGTCAGGCTTGGACTTGAGAGTGGTACAAAAGATTTTATACAGGTTTATGCTCCCCAAACAGGGAAGGTAGATGAATGTCTAGAGAGTTTCTAGAAGAGCTGGAAAAGTGTATAGAAGACAAAGAAGTGATAATAATGGGAGACATGAATGCACATGTGGGAACAGATAGACAGGGAAAAGAAGAGATTATTGGCCCGTTTAGCTATGGAAATCAGGATGAAGAAGGAGACCTGTTAGTAGATTTCTGTAGGAGGAATGGATTAACTGTTGGAAATACGTGGTTTAGGAAAAAGAACTCGCAAAAAATAACTAGGTATGGATGGGGAGACAGGAAGACAAAGACAATGATTGACCTTATTCTGGTGGAAAAGGATAAACAAAGACAGTTAGTAGATGTGACAGCTATGCCCAGAGGAGATTTTGAAGGAGACCACTAAGTGGTGATAGCCAAAGTAAGGCTTGGTAAAATCACAAAACTAGTAGAAAAAAGGGAAAGAAAAATAAAGGTATGGAAACTAAAAGAGAAGGAGGTAATGGAAAAGTTTCAAGAGGAACTAAAACAGGAAATCCCCAAAGATGAAGCAAAAAGCATAGAAATGGAATGGACATGTTTTAAGAATGGATTTGTGAAGTGTGCAGTAAACACTTGTGGAAGATTATCAGGGAGGAAAAAGGAAAGGGAGACTCCTTGGTGGAACAACAGGGTAAAGGAAGCAGTTAAAGAAAAACAAATGGCATGGAGAAAGTGGATATGCAGCAAAGATGCAGAGAAATGGCAAAAATATAGAGAAGCCAAGAAGGCATGTCAAAAGATTGTACAAGAAGAAAAAAGGAAAAGCTGGGAAAGTTTCACTGAAACTCTAGAGGAGGATATCAAAGGAAGTAAAAAGGTTCTATATGGGCTAGTAAAAAACAGTGTGAAAGGTAGGGAAAACACAAAATTTGTAAAAACTGAAGCGGGACAGATATTGTATGAAAGAGATGGTATATTGAAAAGATGGGAAGAATACTTTTCAAAGCTACTGAATGTTAAACACATTGAACTGGATGAAGAAAGGGAACAAGAAGGAACAATGGAGGAAGAAGAAGAACAAGAAAAGGAGATATCTATGCTAGAAATAGAGGAAGCCATAAAGAAGATGAAGAGTGGCAAAGCACCTGGAGTGGATGAGGTGACCACAGAAATGATAAAAGCAGCAGGACCAGTAGGGTTGCAGTGGCTGTATAGATTATTTAGAATAATTTGGAAGAAGAAAGAGATCCCAGAAGAATGGGGAAAGGGTTTAATTATCCCACTTTTTAAGAAAGGTGACAAAAAGGAATGTAACAATTACAGAGGGATCACCCTTATTGCCCATGTAGCCAAGATCTTTGAGAGAGTATTGGAAGGTAGACTGAGGAGGCAGACAGATGGAGAGATGGAAGAACAGTATGGTTTTAGGAGAGACAGATCAACTTTTGATCTAATCTTTACACTAAGGCATATGATGGAGAAAAGATGGGAGTTTGGAAAAGACATGGTGATGACTTTTATTGATATTGAGAAAGCTTATGACAGTGTGCCTAGACAGGTGGTGTGGGATGTATTAAGAAAAAGGCAAGTTAACAGTGCAGAAGTGCAAATGGTGAAAGCTATGTACAAATATTTTGTCAGTAGCGTAAAGACCACTATAGGAGAAACAGAATGGTTCAAGGTGGAAACGGGTCTCCGTCAAGGAAGTGTATTGCCCCCCTTACTATTCATCATAGTCATGGATGAAATCCACAAGAATGTTAAACAGAGGCAATAAAGGCCATGCTGTTTGCAGATGATATAGTGATATGGGGTGAGGATGAAAAGGAAGTACAAAAACAAGTAGATGTATGGAACCAAGAGATTGAGAAGTTTGGGATGAAAGTTAGCACAGAGAAGAGCAAGACAATGGTAATGTCAAGGGGAAGTAAGGAGGGAAGAGGAAAGATAGAAGTGAACGGAAAAATTCTAGAAGTGGTGAAAAGTTTCAAGTACTTGGGAAGTGTGATCACAGAAGATGGAAAGATTACTGAGGAAATTGGAAAGAGAATACAACAAGCGAACAGCTTCTACCAAAGTGTTAGGGGTATTCTGTGGAACCAAGATGTCCCAAAGAAATGTAAGCAGGTATTATATTCAACCTATTATGGACCCCTACTAACATATGCAGCTGGAGCATGGACCACTACAAAAAGAGAGGAGAGTAGAA
Source organism: Meconema thalassinum (assembly GCA_946902985.2). Taxonomy (NCBI): domain Eukaryota; kingdom Metazoa; phylum Arthropoda; class Insecta; order Orthoptera; family Tettigoniidae; genus Meconema; species Meconema thalassinum. The sequence continues at coordinate 303,177,630 of OX336393.1, forward strand.
TACAAGCAGCAGAGATGAAATTCCTAAGAGGTATAGAAGGGAAGACCAGAAGAGATAAAATCAGAAACGAGGAGATAAGAAGGAGGACAGGAATCTTGGAGCTGCAGGACAGGATAGAAACAACCAAGTTAAAGTGGTATGGACATATGATGAGAATGGGAGAGGAGAGAGTGCCAAAGAAAGCTTTTCTGGAAAAGGTTTCGGGGAAGAGACAGCGCGGAAGGCCCCGAAAGAGATGGGCAGATACAGTGTGGGAGTGCGTGGAGAAGAAGGGAGGAAAACCTGAAGATGTACTTAAAGGGGGAGAGGAGTGGTGGAGAGACAGGCAACGTTGGAGGTCCTTGATTCACAACCCGACCCAGGAAGCTGGAAACGGGAAATGAAGAAGAAGAAGAAACACCCTTTATGATTTGATTCAGCATTTTTCACGGTCCATAAACATTGTGATGGTGATGACACAACTTTGAATGCCACCTGGCTAAGTCATTTGAACTGAATTCTCCAAAGAGATTTGTTGCTATTTTTGACATTTTTCTCTCTCCTTTTCTAACATTGACCCACGGGAACATTACTGCCATGATGTCTCTCCGCAAACACCTCCCTTCAACACAGATGTATTGGTGAACCAACTGTAACTGTGAGCTCAACTTTAGTTTCCACTGGCAGCCTGGTGTCTTGGTTCCGTTGCTGAGTTCAATGAGAGAAACCAAGAAAATCCCAAGTCATCAGCGGTTTCAAAGTAAGGAAGAAGAAACTAGGGATATGGGCATCGAAATTCAGAAAAAATAAAAAAAAGCTAATAGTGTTTAGTGAACATTTTGAAACCTTCATAATCCGATTTTAAAAATAATTAGTTATACTACTCCAGCACCCTCCTAAGTGAAATATTCCGGCATACCAACCTTTGTTAAAGAAAAGGATAGCAATTGCCATTTGGGAAAGGAAAGTGACAAAAGCTAATGGGGAGAAATTAAGTCGTCAAGCCTGTCCCTTGTTCCACTTGGCAAACTATCGTGTGAAGAGCTGTTCGCATTTGCGAAGGCTACAAAGCCCATAAATGTTCGAGAGAGAAAACGAGAATTCTAGACATCATTTTTATTATGATAACCTATAAAGTATAACATGTCTTCCACGTGTTTACATAATTTTGTTCTAATTTATATATGCCCTTTATCTAAAGTACTTTTGTACTTAGGCGGCAGCACGCCGGCCTCTCACCGCTGGTTCCGTGGTTCAAATCCCGGTCACTCCATGTGAGATCTGTGCTGGACAAAACGGAGGCAGACAGGTTTTTCTCCGGGTACTCCGGTTTTCCCTGTCAAAATTTCATTCCAGCAACACTCTCCACTATCATTTCATTTCATCTGTCATTCATTTATTCATTGCCCCAGAGGAGTGCGTCAGGCCTCGGCAGCCGGCACAGTTCATATCCTCGCCGCTAGATGGGGGCTTCATTCATTCCATACCTGACCCGGTCGGAGACTGGAAGCAGGCTGTGGTTTTTCATTTCATCTAAAGTACTTTTATTACTTGTTATGTATTCACATATGCGTGATTGTAAGATACTTTCTTTAAGTGTTGTTGCAGTACAATTTCGCATACTATTCGTCACGCAAGATTTAACTCAAATGACAGCCATTATCTGTCTCCTTCACTCACATTGGTCGACCCTCCTGCTGACCAATCACAGCGCTTCTTCCCATGGAAAGGACTGGAACCTTTCTCTGCTGCTATAAAAACAACTGGATTCTCCATCAACTTTACGAATACGTCGGAATCCGTCGAAGCACTTCGAACACTTAGTCAACCGACTTCGTCCAGGCATGTCGTCTCTTCAACGACATTTTAGTCGCTCACATCTTGACTCATGTTTGCTAGCCAAGCATTCATCTCTACAGTTCAGCTCTGGAAGCTGTAATACCTCAACTTCGTTCTACAGTAACTGCAATGCTTTGAATTAATTAAAAGTGTTTAGGTCTGGTACATACTACAAGGCTATGGAACTTTGCAGTTTTTAATTGTCAATCTCATATTTTATTTAGAGCAGCATGTATGTCTACAAGTATTCAACTAAATGAAAGTACTTCGAAGTGACGACAGTTCTTACTGATTGCATTATTTCTAACCTCCTGGTGACGTATACAGGTAACAACTTCGCTACGGAAGTTCCAGCTATGGTCAACCTAACCAACAAATGTTTTACTCAGGATATGGATAAGTAATATGTGTCATTCAACCTATATGCTTATCTTCAAACTGTCCAGCTCCATGGCTAAATGGTTAGCGCTCTAGGCTTTGGCTCGCCGTGTCCCGGGTTCAATTCCTGGCCGGGTCATTAGGGATTTTAATCTCCTGGGGTTAATTCGTGTGGCTCCGGGACTGGGTGTATGTGCCGTCTTCATCATCACTTCATCCTCTTTACGACGCACAGATCGTCCACGGGCGTCAATTAGAAAGACCTGCACTCGGCCTCTCAGGAGGCCACACGATCTTTCTATCTTCAAACTGTAAAACTAATTTCCAACTTTTGCACAGGGCTCTGTAAAAAGGCTGTACATCTTTGTTCGAGCTTATCAGCTCAGTCATTCAGTATAAACTTCTCTTGCCTATATTTCCTACAGGCTGTAAACTTGCCTTTCTCAAAGGCCACTATAACTGTAACTGTAAAATTAAGTGTTCTATTTCACTTTCAGCCCATTTACTTGGTTTCCACTTCACTTGCATTATGAATTTCCAATTGGATTTACATAACGACTTGTTTTCGGCATTTTCTGTCAAAGATTTAAGAGTGCCCTTCTGGCTTTCTTCTTGACACTGCTGCTTCAGAATTTGGCCCCTGAGCGCAATTACCTCTTCAGGTTATACTGACTTTCAGTGCATTAATGAGACTCTTGTGTTCAGTCTTCACGTACCCTTCTGTTCTTTTTCCTCTGTGTCAAGATTTTTTGCCCCGCTTTGGGGTTTCAATCTTTCTCAGTTTCTTTCAAACATCTTGGGCTGTGCCCCCAAGTGTTTGAAAGTAGTTCACTTCCTTTTCTAGCCTCTTGTGCTGGAACTTTCATTCTTTCTCTTCAAGTTTCTTGGGCTAGGCCCCCAAGAATTTGAAGTTTCTTTCTGCTTTTCTTTAGTGTCTTGGGCTAAACCCCCAAGTACTAACCCAATCCGTGACAGAGCATTAAAAACTTGTTGTTGTGTGTGAAACTCCACTCTATGGCATGTTCAGCACATACTGTACCGTATATTTTCATAAGGTTATGCCCAGATACTGTAGTGGAGACGGCGAGAGACGCGATGCTGTTGAGCTCATGAGTCAAGTCATGATCTATCACGCTGTTAATATAAGAAGTATCATTCGGTTCGAGATCGGAAAGTAACGAGCATTCCCGAGTGGGTGGACTCACAGCTAGACCGATCAATAAACCTATATGTGACGTCATGTCATATATCGACCCAGGCTACAGGATTATCTTTATTGTTTTAAAGCGAATCAGAGTAATAGAAGACTCTTCGAAGAACGTAGAACGCAGATTACCATAGCAGAAAGCTATTTTATATGAGGAATATAATATAACAAGCGACGTGCAAGAATAACATCTATAATGATCAAGCCATAAGCGAGTTATTGACACATCGAGATATCGATGAAGGAAGGTAGTAGTGGAGGTTGCTTGCTGTGGTGTTTGGCAGCCAGCAAGGCGACTTCACTTGGATTTGTACTATTGTATTCGGAGTGTCATATATGTGGTTACGCAACTCGGCTAGTGAGCGAGATCGCAGGTGCAAGGCAGGCTGTGATAACTCCGTGTGGAGACGGCTCGCGTTTATACTCAGCTAAGCTGAACAGTCTTTTTCAAGGTGCGTTACAAACGCGCAGTGTATTTCGTGTCTCGACAAGCGGATGTGTACCGTGCACAAGTACTTATTAAAGCTACCATTTTATAATGGATTTGAGATATTTTCAGAACAGTTGTAAATGTATACTGCCATCTTGGTCAAGAAGAATTGTGTCGAAACGGAACGCGGACTGACTGTATGTCTCGGTCCAGCGGTGTCCATTATCAAGGCAGCCATTTTGAAACCTTGTGAGGTCTTCATCACGAGCTATAGTAACGTGTATGATTGTGCTGATACATGCTAACATCAGGACTTGTTAAGCTGTACATTATGCAGACACTAGAACGTATATTATCGTCTGAGATGTCAGTGGGGAAGTTCAACGTTATAGTTATGACTTCCAGAATGGCAGGTTAGATTAAATGGGGTAGCTTCATGAGAAATTCTTAAGCGAGATGACTGCCACCCACAACTGCATTCTCCTTGTTGGAGAGGAGTATATTTTCCCCGCACTCCAGTGGATGTTTGCGAGTGCTTTCATGAGCTGCGACATGCAGGATAATGCTATTTCTCAGGCGGATTATAGTATTTCTGGCATGATGGGAGAAGGCTCGTATGGTCGTCTGACCAGTATGCGTGTGCGCTGCAGGCCTGGGTTCGATCCCCAGATCCAGAGAAGAAGAATAGGTTCGATGTTTCTGTCGAATCTGACTTGATGTGTTCCCGGGATTTTGTATTCGCTTAACGAATTCATCCCTTGTGTATTATTAGTTTGGATCATTTAATCAGTAGAATCAGTAATTTCTTAGTAGTGCGTATTTTTATTTGCCAAGAAGAGGATTTAGGGGAAGATCTCCAATATTTTGTTTAAGTATAGTATTAATCGCGTTTGTTTCTCAGTGTTTGGAACACTGGTTTCTTTGAGGCCAGTACATGTTTTTCGTGTACTACTGTTCTGTTAGGAACTTTGTTTTCTCGCAGCGTTTTGAATCTTGGAAAGTTTATCTTGGTGTTCGTTGCATTTTTAGTTTTAATCCACCTGTTGGATTATCTTTGTGGAAAGCACTTCGCTTTTGTGAGTACAGATTTATTAGTGGATTTACTTAATGATTGTCATTGGATTAACCTGATTAGTTAACTTGCTTTCATGGTGTAAGTTTTATCCACTGATACTTCGAAGCCCACCGAAGTTGGAGGCTATCCTGGTTCAGGAAAAGATCAGTTTTACCTTCTATTAGGTATTGATTTGAGATTAACTTAATTTAGGATGTCATTTTGAGACATGTATTTTCCACAGTTTTAACGTAAATAATTGCATTTAATGCAATTGTGTGAGTGAGACATAGTATAGCAGTTTTGAACACCATTCGCAAGGTTGATTAAATTATTCCAGGAAAGCTTGACTTGGAGTCAAGAAAAATGAACAAGTATTATTAATATACATTATCGGGAGGCAAGATAGGTTAATTTGCTAGTGGAATGTTTTAGTGTCTCGACTTTGAACAACGTGCTTAAGGTTAGTGTGTGAGTTAAGCATGTTTGTAGGTCTTGTGTGAGTATTGAGATTAAATAATAGAAGTGTTTTGAAGGTTCGTATAACCTTGTTGTGTTGTGTTTTGGATGCACATCTGGGATGATGCATTTTTGTGAGATTTTATGCTTGTTGAAGCATTAGGCCAGTTTTAGATTGAGCCGGTAAGTGCTTTTCAGCCAGTAAGTGCCAATCTGTTTGTGACTTCGAGTAGTCAACACCCGTGTTTGGTGTTACGTTAATATAGATGAGTTTTTCTGGTATTTTAATGTCTGTTGGAGACATTGGCGTCGTCATTCTTATAGAGCGATCCTACATGCTTTTCTTCACCTAATCAAAAGCAACGCTTGGATAATCTGTTCGAGCAACTTAAGACATTTCCACAGCATATAATCATTAAAACCTCTACAATTTTGTACAAGTTTACTTGAAATTTGAATCATGAACATAGTCGATAGATACACTACTTAGCTTAATTGCTTGATAAAAATTGGTAACCCGATGTATTGAATGTTAATTACACATCACGATGCAAATGTTATGGCCAAGATCAGCTGTTTAGGCTGAATCATGTGAATGTCTGAGGACATTTCTGTATATATTCTTATAAATACTTGTATATAATCTTGATATTGCTACACTTTTGGAATATCGTTTAAGACGATACACGTGTATAAAATGTTGATAATTCTTCTTTATTCATCGTCAAATATTTCATCCAGTCCTCCTAATATCATTAGGAGATTGATGCCTAATATCCTTGTTTCATAATGTGAGATATTATATTTAGAATCACCCCAGCGTGTAGGTGATGATCGTAATCCATTTTTGGAATTATTTAGGATTTTCTTAATACAGTTGTGTTTATTTGTGATTTAGTTCTCTTGACGACAGGGTATTAATATTTTATTTTCTTGTCTGTTACCTTGTTCTCTTGGAATAAATTGTTTTCCCAATTTTAAATCATGGCGTGATATTTTAACGAAGAGATTGGAGGTCGTTTTAAGATGGCCATCGCTTGGATTTTCTTTTTCCAGGGGTTTCCACCCTTCAGATAGTTCTTTTTAGAGTTGTTTTTCGTGTTCTTGAGCTAGTTTCTTATTTGTTCGTTCGTTGTAGCCAGGGTCATTCTTAAAACAGCCTGATAGGATGACTAGTACCCCATTCATTCCTCTACTTGGTGGTAGGACCTGGGAGGGTTTTTCGCCGGGCATTTTTCAGGTTCTAAGATCCAGTGACCATCGAGGGATTTCACCAGGTATTGGTAAGTGTTTCGGGTACAATACATTCAGCATATTTAAGAAAATCACTTTCACTACAGTATCTATGATTCTGGCTTATTATACTGGCCCATTCTTCCCACTTATATTTGGAAAATGATACACCTGAATAAGGGCTGCCGAAGTATTTGTGAATTGTGATATTTCATACAAAATCACATATTTTCAAGATTTTATAATCAACAAGAATTTTAATTGACCACAGTTTGGACAAAAAAGAAGCATTTTGGTGACCATGACATTAAGCAACAGCTTCAAGAAGAGACAGTGAATTTTAAATGCCATTGTTTATATAGTTTTTAATGAACTGTGACAAGTTATCTTAGCTTTCAGTGGTTTTGAATGTTTTTAATTCTGTTTTGAGTGTACTAATATATGGTGTTTTTATATCAAGCCCCTATGTTTTCGCGTTTCATTCATTTCATGCCATCTTCCCCATTTTAACACGTTTTCGTACAATGGAGCAATTTTATGAATGTTGGGCCCGTCACTTTGTAAGCTGATGAAGAGATCATTTTATGTAGGATCTCAAAACATGTCCTTGTAATTTAGAATATATGTGATCTATGATTACATTTAATAAAAGTATTGACTAGACGGACCTGAAGTACAAGGATAATTATTTATCTCTTCACTTAAACTCAAATCAGTTATTCACTACCTTCTAAAACACATTATCATTATTTCAATCATTAATACCGTATATACCCGAATGTAAGACTAGGTTTTTTCCCACTTTTTGTGTTGTAAAAATTTGGGGTCATCTTATATTCAGAGTATTAAAAAAATAATTTGGAATCCAGAATTTGATTTAAAAAAGTCAATATTTCAATTTTTTTTTTTAATTATTATTATTTGCAAAGTAGTATGTGGTGTTGGCATCTTGTAACTCGCCACAAATCAATGTGTTAATGAAGATTAAAATATGGTTTGTTATGTTTAATTACCATGCATATACGAATAGCGTACATTTTGAGGTTAGGATTTACGCATACACGTCATTTTAAGCAGATAAATTATATGTTCGAAAGCATACTGAAATATGTTTTAAAACAATCTTTACAAGAACAACCAATCAGTTTTACGAGCAGTAATTGAGTGATCAACGTATCTTAATTTACTAACGTCTCCCATTCTTGAACAAAGAAATTATAGAGTCATCATCATCATTTTGCAGTTTCCAGCCACTGGCCGGGTCTGTTTGGTACACAAGCCTCTCCAACGTCTTCTGTCTTCCCACCATCTCTCAGCCTCCACCCTTGTCCAGTCTTCTCCTCTCTTCTTCACACTTTCTTCCACCCCCTTCAGCCACCTGTCTCTCGGTCTCTTTCCTTCCCACTTCGTCTCGTGTACTCTCCTGGGTATCCTCTTCTCCATTCGTTTTACATGTCCATACCATCTAAGTCTAGATTTCTCTATACCATCCTGTAATGGTTCCTCCTTCATTAATTCTCTGGTCCTCTCATTTCTTATTCTGTCCATCTTTGTAGCTCAAATACTGCTTCTCAAGAACCTCATCTCACTGGCCTGTATTTTGCTCTTCTCCCTTCCTTTCACAACCCAGGTCTCCGAGGCATACGTCAGGATAGGGGCATAGTACGTCCGATATATGATCTTTTTGCTGTTCTGAGGGACATTCTTGCTCCATAACATGCTTCTCACACTCCTCCGAAATGCTTCTGCCTGCCTTCCCCGCTCATTTATGTCTCCATAGTTTCTTCCATTATCTTGTATCAGGCTTCCCAGATACTTGAAACTCTCCACTTTCATCAGCTGTTCCCCACCAATTGTTATTCCCGTTGTGGTTCTTTCCTTCTTCCTTGTTGTGAACACCATCTCACTCTTATTTATGCTAAATTTCATCCCATATCCTTGTATTATTCCTTCCCACACGTCCAACTGTTCCTGTACCTCCTCCTCCTTGTTTCCCCAAATCATCAAATCATCTGCAAACACCGTTGCTTTCATCTTTCCTTCCCCAATTACTTGTGCCACTCGGGTCATTATGTCATCCATCACCACAATGAAAAGTAACGGTGACAGTGCACTTCCTTGTTTCAGGCCGTTTCTCTGTTCCAACCAGTCTGATCTCTCTCCTCCCACTTTCACACAGCTCATGCTTCCCTTGCACATCTCCTTTATCCTCTTTATAGTCCATTTCTCTACTCCTCTATCCTCCAGGGACTTCCATACTTTGTTTCTGCATACACTGTCATATGCTTTCTCAATGTCCAGGAAGGCCATCAGTAGATCTGTTCCATACTCATAGTGCTGTTCTTGTAACGCCTTACAGCAAAAATCAAATCCACTGTGGACCTTCCTGCTCTGAAGCCATGTTGTTCTTCCCTCATCCCTCCTTCTATCCTTGTCCTAATTCTCTTTTCCAAAACTTTCTCGAAGATCTTTGCACAATGACTCATCAGTGTTATTCCCCGATAGTTTCTGAAATCTGTTCTACTACCTTTCTTGAAGATCGGGACAATTATTCCTTTTTTCCAGTCCTCTGGGGTCTTCCTTTCCTTCCATGCTGTCCTCATCACTCGGTACAACCACTGTATCCCCACCTCTCCTGCTCTCACCATCTCCACACCCGGTGCCTTCCCTCCTTTCATCTTGTTCACTGCATCTTCCACTTCTTTCCATGTTAAGTCCTTTTCTGTTTGCAGTTCATCTTCCTCTTCCCCGATTTCTTCCTCCTCACCATCTTTTCCATTTGGGTTCAGAAGTTCTTCAAAATATTCTTTTCACATTTTCTTCAGTTCTTCCCTATTTTCTATCTCTTGTCCCCTTTTGTTCACCATTCTAACATAATCCGTAGGATCCTTCCGCCTCTTCTTTTTAATAATAAATATTTATTGCAGCCAAGTGGCCATAATGGACAGTTATAAGGTGTGCTTACAAATAATTATTACAGCTAGATTAATCTTTACTGTATTCAACTATGCTCTTTGTCCGTTTGCTGCATGATGTGATGTGGTATTTGTTGCAGGTGTTATTGCACAGAGAACATATGCATTCTTCATTCGGTTCATGGTATTTTACATTTTTACAGATCTTGTGGTGGAAACCGTGGATGGCGAGTCTTGTTACCACATGTCTCATCTCCTGGTTCTCGTTTGTCCATCTTCTGTCCACCATTGCTTCTGTTGCGTAGAATTCAAGCGGGATTTCGTTCTGCTTCTGATGTCTTATCTCGAGGAGTTTCTTCATATGCTTAGTAGATGGCAGTTGTAGTCTTAATCTGAGATCTTCAATGTAGTATGTTTCTTTTGTTAGGACATATGCCAGCCTGGACTGGGACGTTCTTGCAATTCCTAGCACCCTTTTCAGGAAAGAAGCCTTTACTTTTTCAATTGTGATTAGGTCTGCCATGGATAGCCTTTCCCATATCAGTTCTAGACCATATGTAATGACGGGGGTTATTTTCGCGTGGAAGAGAATCATTGCTGTTTGTAGAGATAGTTTGGTAATATTGTTCAAATCGTACATTCCTCTAATGGCTGCTGCTGCTCGTTCCTTTATATGTAGTCTAAAGGATTGGCACGTTGTTTGTAGGGTGAGGCCGAGGTATTTGTAGGAATTGACTGTCTCAAGTTCAGTCTCTCCCAGGATCATTTTGTTTTCGGCGGCTAGTTTTCCTCCTTTTCGGAAGGCCATATGCACTGTCTTCTTTTCATTTATACTGAGCTCGTTTTCCTCCGCCCAGTCTTGCAAGTTGTTGAGCACTTCCTGTAGCTCCTGTCTGTTTGTAGACCCCAGAACCATGTCATCTGCGTACAGGTAAAGAGATACTGATTTTGTGTTTTCAATAGTCCGTATAACATCCGCTGTCGCGACGTTGAACAGAGTGGGACTCAGTGGGTCGCCTTGTAGTACTCCGTTGGTTTGGGTGATCTCTCTTGAGGTTGATATCCCATCATGTATCTCTACTTTGTTGAAAGCCAGGATGTTTTTTATCATATACGTGATTTCGGATTTTTCATCCATCATTTGCTCCAGTTTTATAATGAGCTTCGATCTGTTTAGTAGGTCGAAGGCCTTCGAGAAGTCGACAAATATGGCATGAAAAATTCCTTTAGGGTATCTAAGCGCTTGTTCTATGTCATTCAGTAGATTGTTGACAGCTTGAAGGGTGGACCTTCCTTTCCTGAACCCGAATTGTTGATCGGGAATCAGTTGATCGACTGTCGGGGTGAGCCTTTTGAGCAGAATGTTTGAAAATACTTTGAATATATTGTTCTCTAGAGCGATTCCTCGGTATGAGTTTGGGTCGTTGTCTTCTCCTTTGCCCTTGTGTAGAACCTTAATTATGGATTTTCTCCATTCGTCGGGTATTTCCCCTGTGGCTAGGCATCTGTTAAACAGATCTGACCATAGTTCACTTAGAATTTCAGCCGAGTCTTTCAGGATCTCATTGGAGATGCCGTCTGGGCCTGTCGCTTTCTTGTTTTTTGTCTTGCTGATTGTCGCAATTACTTCTTCCGATGTGATGGGTGTGTCCAATTCTACGCTTGTGTGATATGTTGCGTTATACGCCGCTTGTGACTGAGTTATGTTCAGTACTTGTGAGAAGTGATTTTCCCATATATCCATATGAATTTGGCCAGATTTCCTCGTAGTCTTTTTTCTGATGGCTATGAAGGGGTCTTTTAGTGCTTCTTCTGCCTCCATTAAGGCTTGTTTTTCTATGTATTGAGCCTTTTTCTTTTTCAGGAGAGTTTTATATTCCTTTCTTTGTGCTGCATATTCTTCTAGAAGACCTTTTGTGTTGTGTAGTTTGGCCATGTGTAGTTTTAGGAGGACTTCATTTCTAAGTGTGTAGCATTCCGTATCAAACCATGGTTTAGCTCTTCTTTGGTTTACCATCCCATACAGGACCTTTTTTGTACCTTCACTATCCTCCTCCATCATCTTTGTCCACTCTTCCATCCACTTTCTTCTCTCCTCAGCCACTACCCTCTTCACCTACTTCTTTCTTTTCTGGTACTCTTCTCTTGTCTCTACCGTCCTATTTTGATACCACCTCCTAAAGGCTCTATTCTCTTCCCTTACTATATCTTTTGTCTTCTCATTCCACCATGGTGTTTCCTTCCACCTCTTTTTACTACTTGTCCTCCCACATACTGCTTCTGCTGCACCTACTACTGTCTTCTTAAATCTAGCCCATTCCTCTTCCACCCCTCTTTCTTCATCTGTTGGAATTCCTTCCTTTACCATTTTGAGGTACTCGACCCTTCTATCCCCTTCTTTCAGTTTCCATATCCTTATTCGTCTTTCCTGGTTCTCAGTCCCTTTCTTCTCCTTACTCTCTCTCAGGTTCATTACCAGCAATCGATGGTCGCTATCCAGGTTCTCCGATGGTATAACCTTGATGTCCGTGATGTTCTTATTTAGTTCTTTTTCATACAGTACATAGTCGACCACAGACTTCCTGGTCAAGTCATCACTGTACCATGTGATTGTGTGGCTCTCTCTTTTCTTAAAACAGGAGATCCCAACTAGCAGGCTGTTCCTCTGGCAGAAGTCCAATAGTCTCTTTCCTTCCTCATTTCTTCCGCCCCAACCCTCTGGTCCTAGAACACTCTCATAACCTTGTCTTTCACTTCCTACATGGGCATTGAGATCCCCCATAACAATCATATTTCTTCCTACCAGCTGCTTCTGCAATTCCTCTTCAAACTTCTCCTTCCCTTCAGAGGCGCAGCCTACTTGTGGAGCATACACTTGCACTATTTCTACGGTCTCTCCCCTCAGTGCTACTTTCACTTTCATCATTCTATCACTTATTCTCCTCACTTCTTCTTTGAAACCATCTCGTACTACTACTCCCACTCCATTCCTCTTTCCCTCTTCGTTCCCACTCCAGTACAGTCTATAGTCTTTTCTCAGTTCTCTCCTTCCTTCCCCTTTCCACTTTGTTTCTGCCAATCCCAATAAATCCAACTTCCTTCTTTCCATCATATCCACTATCTCCTCCACCTTCCCCGTCAGCGTTCTTAGGTTTAAAGTTCCAAATCTTAGTCCGTGTGAACAGCCGTGTCGTCGTCTATTAAATCCATCCTGTCCGAGGCTCGTTCCATTTTTGAAAGCATTTGGTTTCATCCACTACTGGCTTGCTGGGCCTATCGTAGCTTCACCAGAGCCCCGTTAGCCGTCACTTTTCAGGGTTCCTGTAGGACCTTCACAGCTACCGTAACGGTCCCGGGGCACACGAAGTCCCCAATGTACTTCGCCCCTACAGGCAATCCCCTACTTTGTGCCGTTGCCCGTCTCCCACGACGTGGACGAGGGGTTGGACTTATGAGAGTATGTCTTGGAAAAGCGGGCAGAGGGATTTCCAATAACACGAGACGTTATAAAAATGAAAGCACGACGTTAAGGGCATATATTGTGCAAGTTATGAGTTAGCGAGTATTTTTTTTGAAAAAATCTGTAAGAGGCAGTTGATAACTAGGCCTCGTCTTATATTCGGGATCGTCTTACATTCGGGTATATACGGTACTTAAGAGATTGTTCTCCTATTCAATATACACAGTTTACCTTGTTATTACAAAATATTTTAATTTTCTGTTATAGATTTTTATGTGTTTATTCTGTCCTTATGCCTTCACATGTTTTTTGGCAATAAATGTTTAAACTGTTTAAACAACTTGTTCTCTTTCTCTATTTGTCTATCTTCGATGCTGAAATCTATTTGTTGTAAAGTTCAACTTGATCTTAACTCCAACCACCATCTATTGGGGTTCTCTCTGATACGGAAGGTCTTAAACCTACCGATCCTTACCAAGAGCAAGCCTGACTTGACCTCACTTGCTAGAGTGCTGAGGGTGGGTAAACAGATAAAAACTTCCCAGACACACGGACCCTGGGAACATGGACTGAAAGGTGCAGTATTTCAAACAGAAACTAAACTTCAATGCTGGGAGTGAAATATAGTAACCATGAAGAGACAAATTGTCACGTGAAAAAAAAAAAAAGTTTTTAAATTTTGTTTTGGAACAACAACATTTAAAACATAAAACTAATATTATTCAAAGGATGGTTCCACTTGCCACGTAGTGCGATGTTGGAGTGCTTTGTTTAAATTAATTTGATTTTGTTTTGCTTTGTTTATGTTATTTTTGTTTTGGGCGTTTCTGTTTTGTGTTGGGGATTTTATGCCTGGTTCTGAGAAATGTTATTCCTGCAGAATTAAGATCGATTCAATTTTATTGTCGAAGTTAGTGATTTGTAATTTTGTTTAGTTTCATTTCTTGCATAATAATTTCTGTTTTCATCTATAACTTTGTTTTTCTTTGATACATGTAATTACTTGCACATTGTGTGCAGTTCCATTCCACACGAACTTATTTAAGATAGTCTTAGGGGCATTTTTTTGTTTGTTTTGTGTCTGGCTGTGCCCAGAATTTCTTCTCGCGTTATGAAATTGTAGTTCCGCATTATCACCATCTTGGCAAATTTATGGTAGTTAAGTCATGAATTTGTCGTGTATTGAGTAGTTAAGTTTTAATAGCTGTGTAACTTAGAAACACTATGGTTAAGATTTGTGGTTGTTTTTCTTTCTTTTAAGTTAATAGAAATTACCACACGAATGTAAATGGTGGCTACCTAAATCCTTCTTTTCTCTCCTTAATCAAACTTGGCTCCTTTGGCCCACTGATTCACATATCCTCATCCAAAAGTGCCCCACTCCATCGCCTTAGTGTGAGGCTTACCTCATCCCACCGAGCTAGATTTATTTCTTGATCAACCATGCCTGTCTAAACAAGGCCGTCACATAAATGGTTGGGTGGAGTGTTATTTGCTGTGTTTTCCATTCTTGTCTGATGTGTTGCGGTGTAGTGACACAATATTGTCAGAAATATACAGAACATGATTCAAGGATTAGTATGCAAGCTGTAGTAAGTACTGAGCATCAAGTACAATACAGATTTTGTGGGTCTTCATCATAATCACAGATCTCCAGAATAAGTGACATTTACAGTTCGCAATTGAGGAAGCGATTGCAGGAAAAAGTGTACAGTAGAACCTCATTAATCCGGACTAATTGGGGCTCTAAGTTGACCAAAATTAATGAGAGTCTATTAATCAAAATAACCTATAAAACGAGCCAAGGTACATATTAAAACACACTGTTAAGTAAAAAGAATGTTTACAGTACAGTGTTTTTAGCCTGCTTTCGATTTTTGCAAAAATTTAAAGTAGACTTATGAGATCTATACAGGGCCAAAAAATGTGTGTCTGTGTGTGTACTCTGAATGTCTGTCCCCCTATCAATTCGAACACGGTGAAACCTAATTGCATGAAATTTGGTACAGAGGTAGCACTGGTAAAGGACACCTCAGTGTCATGTTTTATATCGCCGCCATCTTGACGAAAACGTAATGGCGGCGACCCAAATGTTAAAAGCTTAAATCAAATTACGACTAATGTAATCATCTGATCTCTACCAAATTTTGCAACATTATACTTTTATGTATGAAGAATCTTTTGACCAAACCACAAGATCATCAGCCTCATAGTTTGCAGATAACAGACATGTATGTGTGCAAATCGATTTTCCCTATCTCTTCAAACACGGTGAAACCGAATTAACGAAATTTGGTACAGAGGTAGCCCTAGCAAAGAGCACCTCAGTGTCATGATTTATATCGCCGCCATCTTGACGGAAACATAATGGCAGCCACCCAAATGTTCAATGCTTAAATCAAATTATGACTAACCTAATCATCAGATCTCTACAAAATTTTGCAACGTCATATATTCATATGGCGAGCGTCTTTTGACTAAACTACAAGGTCATCAGCCAAATAGTTTGCAGATGGCGGCCATGTATGTGTGCAAATCGATTCCCCCTATCAATTCAAACACAGTAAAACCGAATTGAACGAAATTTGGTACAGAGGTAGCACTAGGATAGGGCACCTCAATGTCAAGTTTTATATCACCGCCATCTTGATGGAAACGGAATAGCAGCCACCCAAATGTTAAAAGCTTAAATCAAATTACGACCAACCTAATTATTTGATCTCTACCAAATTTTGCAACAACATACCTTTTTGTCGGAAGCATCTTCTGACTGAACTACAAGGTCATCAGCCCAATATTTTGCAGATAGCGGCCATGTAGGTGTGCAAATCGATTCCCCATACCAATTCAAACCAGGGTTGGCATGTTTAAAACAACATGTTTTAAACAGCGTGTTTTAAAACTGTTTAAAACAATGCACATTGTTTAAAATTAGTTTTAAACTCAATGCTTCAAACAACCGTCTAAAATATGTTTCTTTACAATTTTTTTTGTTTTGTTTTTTGCAATACAGTAGAGTACAGTGGTCTTCTCTGCCTTCTACTGAAGGTTTTACGTAATAATATAAAGTTTATAGAGTGATTTTGTAATTGTTTTGATGTCCTTGTTAAAAATTTTTGCAAGCGAACATCCATCAGAAAATATAGGGATGTATTTAAAAATATTATAAATCCAAATGTCACTGCCATTTTGTCTTTATTCAACAGGTTTCTTGGTGAGTTCAGACTTTGCTATGCACAAACCCAAAAGTGGTGAAAAGACGTTCTATCCCAGGTGATGAAGCAACTGCACTATGCAGCTGATGTGCTAAGCCTGAAGTTGTGTGATGAATGTTATTCTGCAGTGCCACCCACCATGTCAGGGGTTTAATTTCTTTTAGTATTGCAGGACCAAACAGGTATTCCTTGAAGAGTGAATATTTTGCTTTGTACTTAATTAGGTCAGGCATTGCATATGGGTGGTAAGCTTCAACATACTCCATAGCAGAATGATATTGTTCTTCACTCAGTCTCTGTCCTTGATAGTGTGGATCCATGAGATTGGCAAGGAGATGGGTATCAGTTACAGCGGTGTTAAATTGTTTCATGAATTTCTTTAAGTTATTGAGACTGTTTTCATTTTTGAAAAAATTGAGCAGGTCAAGACAAACCTCTACTGCTTCCCCAATGGTACAGTCATCACGCTGCATCTTATCTAATGAGACTGATGCAGTCTTAAGTTTTTTGAGATAGTCTTGAACATTTTGTTTCATATTGATATCATTTACCTTTGCACTTATAATTGGTTCAATGGCACTTCGATTTTTAGTGCAGACTTTGACAATAATATGCCAGTTACCCAAATAGGACTCTATAGAGTCAGCTAAAGAATTCCAGCGTACATCCGTGGGAAGAGCAAGAGCTGTTCCGCCAGCCTGTTTGTACTTGGCTGCTGCAAAGTGAGTGTTCCAGAAGTACCGGTATTTAATAATTTGTTTAACATGTTCTGTAATGCCAACCACCTCCAAGTCATGTGCTAACAGATTAAGCAGGTGAGCTGAACAACCATAAGTTATCACTTCTTTGATATATTTTTTTGCCAATTCATCCCTCATTTTCCTTATATTGGTAGCATTGTCAGTGACAAAACTTCGAACATGGCAGCCAAAATTCCTAGCTGGTAACTAAATTTCCCTGCTGGCTGAGTTTCAGTTGTAAACATTGGTTTATTACTTACCATACAACTCTGGTCAAGATGATCTCTAAAGTATTTATATTTCAGTATTAAAAATACAGCATTTTATTACACTGTTTAAAACATGTTCAGAATTTAAAAAAAAAACTGTTTAAAACAAAAACAAAACTGTTTAAAACAAAAAACTGTTTTAATGGTGTTTTTTTTTTAGAAAAAAAAACCTGCTATTTTGCCAACCCTGATTCAAACACAGTGAAACTGAATTGAATCTTTTTTTTTTTTTTTTAACAGAGGTAATACTAGCAAAGGGCACCTCATATTCATGTTTAATATCCGCATAGCACGTTGTATTTTAGCAAGCTACTACAACCAACATTCAATTATACTCCTTGAAAAGGACAAAGAGTTATAACAACACCCATGCATTTAGGAGAAAGTTGGCTGTATATTCTTTAC
The DNA here is from genome assembly GCA_946902985.2 of Meconema thalassinum. NCBI lineage: Eukaryota > Metazoa > Arthropoda > Insecta > Orthoptera > Tettigoniidae > Meconema > Meconema thalassinum. Next base: position 303,195,213 of record OX336393.1, read on the forward strand.
TGAACATCTTGTTTTAAATTTAAGAAATGTGAAGGTTAAGTACACAAAATATAATGACATACAATATTAGGCCCTAATAGAGAATAAAACTTAATGAGACTGATAGGAGGCAATGTGAGAGGAGGTTGTCGCGTATCAACGCTCGATGATAGTGTGGCCTTGGGAAGGAATAGAGGGTTCGGGTGAATCACTCCAAGCAGGCCAACAAGCCGCAGCATAAACTGTGTAGTTTACAACACAGTGCTCATACCCGGCTTTATACTGTAATTCCATTTATTCATTACATATTATTAAAATATATGTAGTAACAATGTTGACCATTTTTATTGGATCCATATTGACTTCATTAGTTATCAAGCCAATACAATTTATTTTTATGTCAATTACAATACAAGTGGTGGCCCGAAACATGTACTGTAATTTATATAAAAATAAATTGTATTGCTAGGCAGACCAATCACAAACCTCATGTTCGTATTTTGATAACTAATATTATTAAATGGCTGTCCAGATTAAGCGAAGTCTGGACTAATGGGGTCCGGATAAATGAGGTTTTACTGTATTTACATCTAGTATACAGAACAAGGTCTTCAAAATCCCATTTCCCATGAAGAATTTGCAAAACACGACTGCGAAAAACCTTGTCAAATTGTACTAATGAAAACCAAATCCTCAGGATTTCCAGCACACCACGATGTACACATTAAAGTTTATAGCAAGATAGAAAACTTGCTTGGATAGTGCACAAGTGTAACTGCTAGCTAGAGTGAATTTAAGAGGATGGCTGATGTATAACAAACTTACCGTATTTCATCGCATATTCGTCACACCTTACTAATCAAATGCAAAAAATTGGTTTATAAAATTCATTGGCAAAGCCCAATTGTCGCACAGCACGTATTTGTGTGCTGGTCGGTTGCACATGCTGCCGCAAGCTCACAACCTGGCGTGACCTTGTCAGAAGAAAAGAGTGCCTGCAGGCTATGACTCGCACTACGCGAGCAGTCGATGGCACATCAGACACTGGTCGCACTCAGCGACAGTCCAGGGGAGTGAAAGTCGTATGGACCCATCGCTTCCGCAAGTTGGACTTCCAATGTCGAGCTTCAATAAGCCACCATACGAAGCGCTGCTAGCTACAGTTTGTCCGTGTGAAAACAGCCTCAACTGCTATTGGTGGAAACTTATGCAAGGGACACCCCACGCCAGTCTAGCATCAGCCACTTCCGTAAAAACATCGCAACAGAGATCCACACGTGAGGTTAGTTATTGCCGCTTTAAGGGACGGAACAGAGAGGCCATATGCCCCTGCGTGATGTTATGCATGTGTTCACAATGAGAAAATACAAGAAATATACGGTGATCTTGATGGAAATTAAATACACAGGATTACAAATTAAGCAAATAATGATAACAGTATATTACAAATGGTTGTGCTGCTTTGAAATTTAATAATTTTTGGATAATCGTCGCACCTTGCTTTCCGTCCCAGATTTTTAGGCTAAAAATATGCAGATTATGCGAGGAAATACGGTAAGTCGAAAGCCTAAAGGGAATTGACAGTTTTCCATTATGAGGTGGATATTGTGGAAGCATTAGGGATACTCACTAATCATTTTCCAGACTAAGGCTCTTTTTCTTCTTTTTTTTCTTCTTTTTTTGCATTTGCTCCTCTTCTGCATCTTCTACTTCTGCATTAACACTTTCATTCAATGCAACACCTATAGAGACCAAAAAATGAAGCCATGATAAATAATTAAACCACACATCAAAACAATCAAAAATAACATTACATTAGTCCTTATCTAAACATACACACGAATTATAATATAAAATATGCCACTTCCCGCGTTACAGGTGGAGAGTGTAAGAATACACCCACAATGTCCCTTGTGCATGATGGCTGTAATCTACCTCATTTAACCCTTAGCACTCCATTATAATGTGAACAGTATTTCCACTTCAGCTCCACTTAAATATATGCTTGTGGCAGGTCTTCAGACCACATGTATGTTTGCGATATGAATTTAGTAGGTTAATGTAATATAATAAAATTAATTACTACAATGAACTATAACATAATACAACATATCAGGGACAATGTTCTGTATTTTACACTCAGGATGTACCTGTAATTAGCGGTAATTGCATAACCTTCTGAACAGGCGGCACTTATGTACGAAACGTTTCCATACTATTTTTATGAACACAATACCGTTACTTTCCAGGTTACACACCGCAAATTTGAATTTATGACAGAGTACCTGGGAGGGGAATCGAACCCTCGTCCGTCAAGGGCGTTAGGTGTGGGTGCAAAACTAATAGTTTATTCGTGATCGGCACCCTCGATTTACCCATACTTGATGTAAAAAATCACATATTGAGAAAAAATTTCAGTACCACCTAAACTCCATTCGAGGTATAATCACTGTCATTACGATATGTTTCATCATAAACGAGCTCTTCGTCACTAAATTCACTTACAGCATCTAATTCTGCACGATCTTCCGCACCACTTATTTCAGTATCAGTTCCACTATCGCTAAAATCAACGTCACTTTCATCCAAGTATCCCACTATTTGCTTCTCGCGATCTTCTAACGTCTTGCATGGCCATGAAAATACCTCTCCATACGGCTTGTTTCCAAAGAGAATATAGCGTAACGGTAGTGATTAGTATCGCCAGAAGCATGGTGTCCACAGAATTTTCAATGTCAATTTTCCTGACCATTTTTCAACAAAATTCCTGACTCGCGAAGTCATCGTAACATCGGAAAAAAGGTTTATTGACCAAATATATATATATATTTTTTTATTTGCAACCTACACCATCCCCATAGCTGCCCCAATGCTCGCCTCTTTATTCATTTAAAATACAAAATTAAGTAAATTATAATGCAATAATACATAAATCGAAGTACTTAATAAGGTAAACTATAGTGATGGGGTCGCCACATCCCTAAGCCGACGGAAAAAAAAAAGCGTACAAGAAATAGGTAAAAGAGGTTTTTACTATGATGCACTGTAAAAATGGAAACTTAACAAAATGTCCAGTGAGTTATTGCTCTTTATCTTCAAAGATTATTTGAACCAGTAACATCAAATTATGGCTCTAAAACACAAAATACTGTATGGTTAATATAAAATTCCTGACTTTCTAATACTTTACGCCATCTTTTCCTGACTCACGCCATTTTTCACACTTTTTCCTGACTTTTCCAGACTAGAAACAAAATTCCTGACTTTTCCTGACTATTCCTGCCTGTGGACACCATGAGATGGGAGAAGTGCAGTATTGCTGATATTTTGTTGGGTGTACCTCGTCAGCGGAGTTATAGGCGGAACAAATCGATGTCGGGTGTGACCCGACAAAGGATCTATGCGAGATATTTTCGTTGTCGGGGCTCTCCCGCCGCGTGAGTGCTAAGGGTTAAGCACAAAAAAATTGGGTTTACAACCTAAGGGATTCAGAAACAGTTCTGCAGATAGCATGGTAAAACCAGGGTGCAATATGATTTAGCAACATGGAGCAATTTTCCATATTGAATTTCTTATAGTAAAAAGTTTAATGAAAAAATATGAACAAACCTGGGAGTTATAACATTGTGAGGTACAGAGGTGTGCAAATAATAAGACTCAACACCAGTTTTCCAAAATTGCATTTATACTTTTCATGATTTAATGCACTAAGTATGTTTTTACAAGGTATTGCAATTATTTCAAATATTTTACCAACAGCTTTAATTACATTTTATTTCAAGAAAATCATAATAAAATGATTTTATAGAATTTCCACTAAAGAAGGAGCCTTGTTAATGCAAAATGCCACACACTTTGTATTGATTAACTTATTCTACTTTTCGTCTGAATTTAGAGCAGAAGAACTCAACGTCTTTTTACTGATCATCCACTCTTGAATTATTCAAAGATTCGTAGACCAGGGTTAGAAATCACTTGATTTAAGGGGTACATTCCAAAGTCAATGAAGCAAGAGAAAACAGATCCAGATCAGATATGCCATGGAATACCCAATTCTTAAAATTTCCAAAAGCAATTCCTATTGGGAAACGTTAAGTCTACACGGGAGAAAGCATTAATAACTAGGGTGATATAAGATGTCAGCAGTTGGTCAATGATTTTGAATAAATTCTTTATTTGATTCTAATAATTTACACACTTCTGTAATGTGCAGATTAGAATTTAGATGGTCTTCAGACATTATTTTGTTCACCCTGTACAGTACGGCACTTTTGGTGTAGCGGCTGGCACACCTCCGGGATTCGAACCCTGAACTCCAGGTCGAAATAAGTCGAGTTTATATTCAAACCACAGCATTTTTAATGAGCATTTAATGAGCATTATTAATAAGTGCCTTATTTTTTGGTGAAATAAAACTGTTGATTTCGGTGTTAAAACTGACAATTTCTGTGGGTATTTCGCGAAATAAATTGTCATAATGATCGATGTTTCTTCTGATATCCTCCTTATGGTATGGGGTGAATCTAACAAATTATGTGATTGCAGCATCAAATACACAGAACCCCTAACTGAGGTATTCCTTGGCCCTTGAGAAAACTGTTGCGACTTTAGATTTCGTCATTTTTATACTTAAATTACCAACCCGACCCGGCTTCGCCCGGGAACAGTTATGAATTCATTACGTGATAAGCGCTTTTTTCCCCAATGTCAATGAACAACGCCCAATATCCGTTTTACGTCTCGGCATGATGGGTTAAAATCACTGACTGGACTATTAATTATATTATCAAGGAGATGCATGTGCAACAAATTCTTGTCAGACGTAATTTGAGAATGGCGAGATGCATGCACAAATCCCCCTTCCGTCCAATCTTAACTTGACTGTGAATTTTGCGGAATGAAAAGTTTACAGGCGAACTGAAGAAAAACAGAGTTGCACTTCCAGGGAAACTCCAAACACAACCACTAGTCTCTAAAGTTTTTAACTCAACATGACTCGACAGTTTGCTGCTGGCTGTATCTGGGGCAATAAGCTCGTCCGCTAGCTAAGCTGTAACTGGGGTGATAGACTCGCCCCTAACTAGCTCGTCAACTGTCGCCTCAGTAGTTGAATGGACATGATTGGATGAAATTAAAACGTAAAAACACTTATAGTGGCGATGTATTGAAGATAGACATATACTCTCACGGACTTTTTTGTAGAACTTTCCATGCTGAACAATACTTACACTCATAGTATTGAGATATTTTTAACGGTTTGCCCAACGTAAACTTACAGCACTCGGACGCCAGTTTTTTTTTCTTTCTTCAACTTTTCCACTGAAATCGTTACTAGTCGGCTTCCTTTGATCATAAATAAATTATTTTCTACAGAAATCATCGTCGAGATATCATTTAGAGAATGGTGAAAACCGCATCAAAATCCATCCAGTGGTTCTCGAGTTTACCCGGTAACATCCAAGAATCGGGGACTTTGTTTTATACTAAGTAGAGATGCTGGATGTTTGCCGATAAAGTTTTATCAGTCGCGAACTTGAACTGCTGTATCTAAGACCACGTCATTTGATGTAATCGATAGCCGATAACAATTTTCATCGTTTAGCCTTAGAGATCGCGGAACTGAACACACACATTCATTTGTTGAATCTACTTGTGCGCTACCTATTATAAAATGGATTTACTGTGTCAGAAACCTTCCCTGGAGTGTATACAACAACTCATCCACGTTTCATAGCAATCGGATGAATGGTATATGAACGCATAAAGGACACACACACAAACTATCACTTAACATTCATTTTTATATAGAGAGATAAAGAAATATGATTAAAAGTTTTATTTTTAGGTTAATGGTTCTCTATATGGGTAAAATTGGAAAGGGGAGATGTTTCTTTTGGCAATTGTTGGGTTTTTGTATTCTGCCATTATGGTATTTGCTCGATTTTGATTGAGGGATTGACGTGTTCTCATGTTGAAATGTGAAATATTTGAAATTGGTACAGCAGTTTGTTTGAATTTTTTCTGATTCAGATAAACGTGTGGTTAGGATTGTGTATCTAGGTATTATCTTTACCTCCAGGGCATTAAGTTTTGTTGTGGTTTTGTTTGGAACTTGAATGTAAGATTTGACTGTCGTCAGGAATCTTGTAGCTTTTTCATTTACCGTATTAGCTCTGCTATAGTATCCCCACCCCTAATTTTTGAAAGCCAAAATACAAAATTCTTGGAAATCACTTATAGTACTCATCCCTAATTGGGAGCACTACGCGAGCAGCTCTGCACTGATGGGATACGGCCGGGGTTGGTTAGGCAAAACAATCGCAGGGAAAGTGTGATATCTTTTCAAAAGTGGTTGGCAATAATCATGGAATATACTTGTCCTCGTATTCCAGATGTTGGATCATTGTTGACTTATTGGGTCATACCATTCATCGTACGCGAACTCCGTTGCTAACAAGGTATGACCTTCTTTGAAGAAAAGACTCTGTCTTTCCTTCTGTGTGTACAGGCAAGGATGTGTACTGGCTCCAACGCTTTTCACGCTGTACTTGGCTGCAATGCTTTATGATTCACCCACAAACATCCCAGGTGTGGAGGTCAAGTATCGTTTTGATGGAGGGCTTTTTAACCTAACTCGTCTCCGCTCCTTGAAGAAAACTCAGGTTACTAATGTTACTAATATGTTGTATGCAGATGATGCTGCGGCACCAACTCTCACACCAGAAGACCTGCAAGAGTCTGTTAATTGTTACAAAAGTGCATGTGATCGCTTTGGTCTTACCATAAATGTCAATAAGACTAGTCTTGGCACAACCTTCACCAGGCACACCTCTTCCTCAGTTCAATATCTCCATCTCAAATTTGCCATTAGAGCAGGTAGACCACTTCTCGTACCTGGGCACTACCATTTCTGTGAACTGTACCTGTGAGCAGGATGTGGATAAGAGAATTGGCGCAGCCCATGCAGCATATGGACGATTAGCGCACCGGGTCTTCATGAATCAAGATCTGTCCACGAGTACAAAGCTTATGGTGTACAAAGCAGTACTAATTTCCACATTGTAGTATGGCTGTGAAACGTGGACCCTTTACCGACGTGATCTTAGGAAGCTTGAGCACTTCCACCTACAGATACTTCGATCAATCCTGAGGATTAAATGGGAAGACCGCATTACCAATATTGCTGTTCTGGAAAAGGCTCAAATCAACAGCATAGAATCATCCATAATATGTCACCAATTTAGATGGATTGGTCATGTCCATCGGATGGATGATGTGAGATTACCTCGTTAAATGCTATATGGTGAGTTATGCTATGGCACCAGACCTCATGGTGGTCCTATGAGGCGCTACAAGGACCAATTTAAGCAGACCCTGAAATCGACAGGTCTTGATTCACAAACCTGGGACATGCTGGCTGCAGACCGCTCAACTTGGCGCCGTACCATCTCGGATACTGTAAAAACGTTTGAAAGGGATCCACGCACACATGAAGAGGCCAAGCGTCAAGCTAGGAAACTTCGAGCAGCCCAAACACGTCCTCCTCCAGCAATACTATGTGACTTGTGTGGACGCTTGTTCTATGCCAGGATTGGACTCTTTAGTCACCGTGAACACATCCACAAACTGGACTGAAGGAAGAAGATTTATACTCGGATTAGAGTTAAAGCCGATGATGATGATGACAGGCGATGACTCACGCTATGCGACAGGTGGCCGGCCGGCCACACGTGCGGTGCTGCCGCATTCACGTGAGAACGAGACTCAAGTGGTCGGCCAGCATACGCACGCCTGTGTCCACTCTGTGGAGTATTTCGAAACAAAGAGCGTGTTATAGTTAGGGATTTTGTATTCAGCCTGCATGTTCTACTGGCCATGCCCATCCAACACTTTATGGTAGTATCTTCGGTCATGCGGAACTCGCTGCGAGGATATTGTATCATTGCTGATAAACTTTGTTTATTTTGATTAAATACATCATACTATGTAGCATCAAAATAAAATAACTCTTTTCCTCTCCCAAAATAATGGATTATTGCGAAGTTTGCGTCTATACAACCCACCCATTTTGGAACCAAAATTTTAGGAACAAAAGGGGGTCCTATTGTCAAGTCAATACGGTATATGTCTTTGGTGAGGCGAGAATGTCTTACTGTGCTTTGAATTGTGTGTATGGTTTTGTTTTACTGTGATGGCCGGTGTGTCCCTTTTGGGGGGGGGACTTCGGAGATAAGTCATTGACCCTTGCTTCCAATTTCATTTCTTAGGAAGTATCAAACATCGTAGGAGCATTGTCGTCTTAATTTTCTTTGGTGTTCAGGATGTCTTGTTAATGTATTGGGGGGAGAGGGGTGGTTTCTACATTTGTATGTTATTACCTTTTGGGGGGTCATAAAATCATTAGCTCAGTTTAATTCTGCATAGTTGAATGCGATGTGTGTATGTGCGAGTGTCGACAGTTGGAGCAATTAAATATTACTTAGTTATAGGTAGGGACCTGAAAAAATCGCATTTGCGATAAATGCGAATTTTTAAATTTCGTACAGAATCCAAGCCTATGTTAATTTGAATGTAAAAAAAAAAAAAAAACACAATATTTACGGGTAAATCAAAGTGCAACAAAATGCGAATTGTGACCCAAATGTGAAAATACCAAATAAGTGCGATTTTATAGCGAAATTACTTTAAATCTGCTAATTTATTTGCGAATTTGTTTATTAAACAAAAGAAAATGTTTAGTAGGTGGCCTAATCGCTCCCTAGCGATACGTCATCTCGGACATACAGTGTGCTACGTATATTGGTCGATATAACAATCGATTTCTGTATCGATACGAACTTTCGACTATGTATAACTTATTCAGACAGCTGACAAACGAAACTCGTTAGTGTACTTGGCGCATCATGGCAATTGGTGGTTTGTCAAACACGTGGACTTAGCTAAACGGAAAATTTTGCGGCTTGCCGCTTCAATAGTAACCTTATTCTTTTTGTAACCTTCAAGCACTTCCAAGGTTCAAAGTTTTTTTTTTCTTTTTCTAGAAATGGGACGTACTGCTGTAACTGCTCATGAAAGAGCACAGCAGTACGCTAATCATGGCTTTTATTGTTCCGACTCTGCAACAGTATTTTGCAAATATTGTAACTGCCGTGTTGGGTGGGAGAAGAAGGACAATACTCAGAAACATATTACATCGGTAAAACATATTGCAAAGCGTCGAGAATGCGCAACAGTTTCGGAACCCAAACAAACCTCTGCTATTGAAAGACTACAGGGTGCCAAATGACGGAAGCATGACAAGGACTACTTCACAAAAAGAACTGTTGAAGTATTTGCAAAAGCAAATATTCCCTCAGAAAAGCTTGAAAATGAAACTGTAAGAGCGTGGATTGCTGAATTTTCAAGTCGAGGGGAGCTGCCTAACGCGAGAACTCTCCGCGAAAAATATTTGCCTGGAAAGTATGGTTTAAAAAAATACATTTGCATTTTGATCCTCTCTTGCTCATATAACCTATGCAAAGCAAAGCTAATCCAACTTCTGTAGAGGCTAAGCTTACAGCCAGTGCTTCCATAACCTTTCCAAGACATACCTTAACGTATAAAATTGTGAAGGTAATCCAACTTCATAATATAATACCTAACAGAGCCCATCCATCTATTTTACTATAGGAGATGCTAAAGTGATAATTTGTTATTTGGTTTGAGCCACGTCCATCATAGTCTCTAAAAAATGAAATAAAATAAATTTCACTGGATTCCTATGGCTAACACAAATCGTCTTTTATTTTCAGAAATTGCAGCTGATCACAAGAAATCAACAACTGAAGCTCTAGTTGGGAATAAAATTAACATTTTATGTGATGAAACAACAGACAGAATGCGTCGCTGTGTTTTTGTTGTACTATTCCAAGTGCCAACAGCAATTGAGAAGAAATTATTTGTTGCTGGAGTGAAATACCTCGAATCTGGAAATGCTACAAACTGTTCCCGTGCTGTGTTAGATTCATTGCGTGATCACAATGTGCAATAAGATGACGTGAAAGTATTTGTAAGTGACAGTGCTCCATATATGACTCGTTTGTTATGAAACACTGAAGATCATCTTGGGGATCATTTGCTCCATGTGCAGTTGTAGCAGTTTTCGCTTAGGCTGGGATGACAAGTGAAACGGTATTTACTTTGCTCCACGTTGAGCGTACAAATGTAACAGTTTTGCTAGCCCACACTGTTGGGTGATAAATGTAACTGTTTACCTTTGCCTAAGCTATGTTGTTTTAATGGGCGCCAAGACCTCAATGCAATGTTGAAATCTAAATTTGTATTTAACAACGTCTAGCTCTGGCAGAACACCTTCAAGACTCTATTCACTCAGATCGTGGTATGATTTGATCATTAACCCAACAAACAATTGTATCAGGAGAAGGAATTGGTCTATATCTAATGCTACCTACTGAAAGCAAAGATTGCATTGTAAAAGAAATGAATTTATTATATAAAACAAGTATAGCAAAATTAATAATAATAATAATAACTATAAAATTTAAATTGGAGCGTTGTGATTTGAATATTACCGATAGAAAATTACGTGAAAACGGAGTCTGATAAATTGATTTTACTCTTATTTCCAAGCTATGAAGTTACTGAAATATGAAATGTAAAACAAAGAAAAATGAGAGATTGCGTATTTCTGCGTCATTTGCGCTTACCACTGGAAATTGCCAAAGCATTTCCCTCGTACTTGATGATGCCGTGAGCTTCCCACAGTCTCCTGGACGTCGTCATCTCCGTCGGAATTTGATGATATTCGGGTAGATTAGATAATTCTATGGTCCGTACCTCGGACCCAAACACTCGTACAACCGCACTGGTTAAGTTTTGCAAAAGTTAGTCTTCAACTCCACTGAACATCGGAGCGACACGCACTTCCAACCGTACTCCGCAAGTTCTACACAGATAGTCCTGAACTCCACTGAACATCGGAGCGACACGCACTTGCACCCATACTCCTCAAGTATTTCACAGATAGTCCTCGTTTCACGGCGCGTCGAACGATATATCCACACGTTGGCTCCCCCACCATGGTACCGACATCTAGCTTACGTCGTCCTCACTGATTGGCTGAGCACGCCGCTAGTTCCCCTCCTCTGCCTCATTACACTCGGCGCGCGAGAGGGAGAAGTCGATTTCCGTTCCAACAATTCGCCTTTGCTAGACCTTGCGACCCAGCCTTGCGTAATACTTCTCGACAGGAATCAGCTTGTACTCGAATTCCCAGTGAGTCATGTCTCTCAAATACCCTAACTGACAAAACTCCGTAAAATTCCGTAATCACTTAATTTTCTATGATATTGTCGTTCGTAATAATTTGCTTGATAGCGTTTTCTAAGACATAGAAAACCTATCTGAATGCTAATAATTTTTATAAAATGCTCCGAAAATACCTTAATAATAATTATAATAAATTAATAATAATAATAAATTAACATGAAAAATTCTCTTGGTTGAACAATTTGCCGCGTAAATAAATATAGAATGGCTTCCTACTGACTTATGCCAGTTGCATAAAACCCCTCGAAAAACATGTTACATATTCGCCTCGGATCATCGGATGATTTACCGTGACGACGGTCCATTATCCGATTATCCCAGACACGTTAATAAACCCCATCCAAAATACATATTACATAAATGAAATCACCCTAAATTACAGATATATACACTCATATTTTTTCTTCACGCACTTTGCGTCAAAGTTTGTTGTCACTATGGATTGCACTTTGCAACCAGTCCAATGTTTTACATATGGAATAGTGTTCCACGGATATTTCCGCCTCTCAAATTTCTCTATGTTGGAGAAATAGACATAATTAATGTGTGAGCACTATGTATTTATGATGTCATATCACACGCATTGAAGGTGTTCTGATATATTTATATCACCATAGAACTCCCTAATTTCACTGGAGGTCCCCTCCTTATGGTGAAATTTAATTCCACTTATCACTGAGCACACGATCACACTATTGTGGCAGCGCCTCGTGACCATAATACTTAATCTCTCTTTAAAGTAGATTAAATTAATATTGACTTCTGAAAAAAAAAACAGTAAATGCGCATTACATATAACACCAAATATTTCTGTGCCGTAATTGCCCTGTCTTGTTAAGTTCCCGTTAACCATATTCTACTTAATACTAGTTCTCAACACAGACCATTTCTCCTCACACAAATAATACCATTGTACAAATTATCTTAAATTACACACTTACAAATCTTACATGGCGAGGCCGTAAACAGAAATCACGTGTGCTGATATGTATGAGTTTCATGAAGGACTGTCTCGCCTTCTGATGGCCCATCTTTTGCCTCGTGGACGCCTTAAGCAAAAATACCCTGTCCAAGTGCTCACCCATCTCTAGGAGGCAAATGGGAATTCACCAGCGCTACCAAATTCTGGCCTTGGTGTATCGAGACATTTTAGTGCTCAAAAGCATCCGACAATCCCGTCATATTTCCCTGTACCTTAAAAACTCTCATTTACTTACATACTACCCCCCTGTGTGACTTCTGATACGCCTGCCTTAAGACCAGATCTTCCACGCACCAGACACCACACTTACTCATTTGATAGGCTGGCTCGCCAGCTAAACACACTCACTTTATGACACATATTTTCGTAGACTATGTATATTATACGTCCCGTATAATCTGTTTCCCTCACTATTCTCCAGCACATATGCTGTTTTGCCAATACGTTTGGAAACTATAAATGTTACTGCGTCACCTGCTTCCAACCTTGCAAGTGGCTCCCTAAACTTAACGTCGTCACGTTGCTCCACTAGCATATTTCTCAGTGTCTGTAACGATGCCCTGTTGCTACTGTCCACACATGCACATATTAAAATACCGTCCTCTGCTTTAACCACAGGATAATCCCTACATAAATTAGTGTCCCTCGATAGCATGTCTGCAAGAATGTTATCTTTACCTTTAATATATTTTACTGTGAATTCGTATTCCTGCAGAGCAAGAATCCACCTACTAACTCTGTTAGAACTGAGTTTACAAGTCCTCATATACAGTAATGCATGGTGATCTGTGTGGATCTCAAATTTCCCCCCTACTAAATACATTCTAAATTTCCCTAAACTGAAAACAATACCTAAAAGCTCTAACTCAGTAATCGTGTATCTTTTCTCCGCTGCTGTCAGTCCTCGCGAGGCTAAAGATACAATGCACAGATTACCCTCATCATCTTTCTGACATAATACTCCAGCAATGCCTATATGTGAAGCATCTGTCATAACCACATATTCCTTATCTTTTAACGGATATTTCAGCACTACAGCTTTCTCAAAACCTTCCTTCAGCGCTCTAAAAGCCTGATCATGCTTGGACTCCCATGTCCACCGAGTCCCACTTTTAAGCAATTCCCTGAATGGTTCTACCAACCCTGAGTATTTAAGAACGAACCTCCTGAAAAAGTTGCAAATTCCCAGGTAAGTTTTTAACTGTTTAACATTCTGTGGCACCTCTGCGTTAAGTATCTTATTAACCCTACTTTCTTCTGGTGTTACACCTCTACTCGACACTCTATGACCTAAAAATGTCACTTCTGACTGACAGAATGACGACTTAGACAGCTTCAAAGTGAACCCTGCCTGATCTAACTTCTGAAAAACTATATCTAAATGACGTAGATGCTCCTCAAAACTGCGTGAACTAATTACCATATCATCTATGTAAATGGTTACAAACTCTCCTGTGTCATCCCCTAATGCGATGTTTAAAGCCCTAATTAAAGCTGCGGAACTACTCTTTAACCCATAAGGTGTTCTACAAAATTGATAAAGGTTATATTTATGACTAAAAGCTGTAAATGGTCTATCTTCGTACATAAGTGGCACTTGCCAAAAACTGGAACTCAAATCTACACAAGTGAAATACTTCTTCCCCTCAAATGATTGCATTAATTCTTCTATTGACATAGATTTCAGCTGATCTGAACTAATTCTACTGTTAACCAAACGAGCGTCTAAACAAATACGAACCGTGCCGTTGGTTTTGGGTACCGTTATCAAAGAATTAACATACGGACTGTTAGAGTGCTCAATAATCCCATCTTCAAGCATCTGATTAATTTGTGCCTCAACTGCACTCTGATAAGCGAAAGGTACAGGATATCTATGTCCTGTGAATACTGACCTATCAATAACGTTCAATGAATGTGTATAGCAATTGGCCATACCAATGCGATCCTCAAAAACTCTCCTATTACACCATAACACATCATAGAGCCGAACACACTGTTCATCCTCTATATTTCCCTGAAATGCAGCCTCACGTAACGAGTCCTCTAGACTTCCGTTCGTAATCACACTGCCCACAAAACATGGAGAACCCCGCTCTAAGGCTGGCAATATCTCATTTAAAGTACAAATCACACCTACAATACTACTCCTCTGAATACGGTCATTGAACGCTACTTCTACTTCAGAATCTCCCCATTTAAATTTCAAACTCCCTACATCATAACATAAGTTACCAGACACTCTACTTAGCCACTCTGAACCCAAGATAACACTGAATACTAAATTTGGAATTACAAGGCAAATCTGCTTCTCTACATGATTATTAATTTTAATGTCTACTAAAACTTGCTTAGAAATTACTTTAGACCTCTTCCCAACAGCTGTGATAACAAAAGTGCTTTTAATTGGCATCTCCTCAAAATTTACTCCAGTTCCTTTCATTTTATCATAAAATGCACTACTTATGCAACTCTTCATACAACCACTATCAATTAAAACATCTGTGTACGCCTCGGACACGTTAAATTTAACTATGGGGCTCTTACTAACCACTTCCTGAATAATACCTTCATCATTTAGTTCATGTAATAATTCATTTCTTACATTTAGGTCATAGGGTTCCTGTATAATTGTATGGACAGGGCATGCTACAGACTGAGATTCTGACCTTACTTCGCAGCCTGGTTCGCGTTTAAAGAACCGCTACAGCTGGCCGTAGTACTACTAACTACTAAACTGGTCTGGTTGTTCTGGGCTGTGTTGTCATTGTTTGGCTGTATATTACTACCACTAGGCTGTCCTCTTCCTTGACCCCTATTCTGGTTGTAATTATTGTCATTATAATTTCTCCCTTGATTTCCCCTGAAATCATTGTTTCTCCCTTGATTTCCCCTGTAATCATTGTTCCTCCCTTGATTTCCCCTGAAATCATTGTTCCTCCCTTGATACTGATTACCATAGCCATTTCCTCTGTTCTGATTTAGCTGATTATTATTATTTCTATTTTGAGCGTTGGCCCCTTCGCCACCGTTCCCTTGAACTTCCTGATGCCTGGCTTCATTAGGTCTATTATTATTATTACCCTGGTTCCGATTGAAATTGTCCTCATAACCCCCTCTCCCTAGTGCATCAAATGTGCTTAACAAATTTTCTACTTGTGATATAGTCTTTACATTCTGGATACAAGCACCCTCCTTGATCCTATAGGGAAAGTGCCTAAGTAGCAACCTCACCACATCACTTTCCTCCTTCAAGCCATCCAGATATTTACACACTAATACCTGCCCTAAAAAGTATTCGGTCATGGTGGAGCTTCCTTTAGGGTTATATTTACCACACACTACTCCCTCACGATGCTGCGACTGAATAACCTCATTCCAGAACTTTTCACAGAATTTCATTTTAAAATCATTGATATTAGTAAACTTGTCTCTGTAGACAGCAAACCAATTCCTCGTTTCCCCCACAAACACTTGTTCTACAATTTCAACTACCTGGCACCACTCAATACTACCATTTTCCAACCTCTCCCCGAATTTATTTTCTATAGTGTTCATGAACTCCATTGGGCACCCCTGTCGATTGCTGAACTTACCCAGTTCTACCTCCCTGTGTGTGCTATTCACCAAAACTGGCCTATTCTGACTATTTTCTTGCCTGATCCTAGCTTTTAATTTTAATTCTAATTCTGCGATTTTCTCCTCAGCCTTCCTCTCAATACTGTTTACTGTTAATTTAATGTTTCCTTCTGATTCTTCTACTTTATCATATAGCTTTGCTTGTTTCTCCTCAATCTTGCTAATGCTCTCTCTATTACTCTCTCTTAAATCATTTACTTCTGCAAATATTTGCGAGTGGACTTTCTCAATTCTACCCCCCAGCTGTTCCTTAACCTCTTTAGTTGCTACCTGCATTTTGTCAATTTCTCCCCCCAATTGCTTTTTGACCTGCTGTGTTTCCAGTTGCACTAGTTCTTTTAAATTTTCAGCCTGTGTACTGATTCTAATTTCCAACTCCTCCTGTACTTTTCCTAATTTTCTGTCTACATCTGCAATAATCTCTTTAGCCTTTTCTTCCATCACCCCCCTGATCTCACCTCTAATCAGTTCGAATTTGTCACTCATTTCCCTACTGTTTTGTTCTAATTTAGCATTTAAAGTTTCAGTACTCTCTCTATTTTCCTTACTGTTTTGTTCTAATCTGGCGTTGTTTTGTTCCAGTTTTGCATTTAAAGTTTCAGTACTCTCTCTATTTTCCTTACTGTTTTGTTCTAGTTTAGCGTTGTTTTGTTCCAGTTTAGCATTTAAAGCGTCTGTACTTTCTTTATTTTCCCTACTGTTTTGTTCTAATTTTGCATTTAAGGCATCACTACTAACTTTGTTCTGATACATGAACTCGAGAAGTAAAGTTTTTAATTCTGGTTGGCCGCCTACACTCCCTGTTTCAGTATCGGGATTTACCTCCGCTACCCCGGTACTACCATCACTCGACATACTGCTCGTATCATCACTCTCCAGTTGATGACCACTACGTAACCTCATCTGTCTTTCTTTCTCATCCCCCATAATGATATACACTGATAGAGACAAATAACCCCCAAAATACAGGCACAGAAATATATACCCTTCTCCTTCCACAAATGTTATTAGGTTTTCAGCCCCAAGTTGTCGGCGACAAATGTAGCAGTTTTCGCTTAGGCTGGGATGACAAGTGAAACGGTATTTACTTTGCTCCACGTTGAGCGTACAAATGTAACAGTTTTGCTAGCCCACACTGTTGGGTGATAAATGTAACTGTTTACCTTTGCCTAAGCTATGTTGTTTTAATGGGCGCCAAGACCTCAATGCAATGTTGAAATCTAAATTTGTATTTAACAACGTCTAGCTCTGGCAGAACACCTTCAAGACTCTATTCACTCAGATCGTGGTATGATTTGATCATTAACCCAACAAACAATTGTATCAGGAGAAGGAATTGGTCTATATCTAATGCTACCTACTGAAAGCAAAGATTGCATTGTAAAAGAAATGAATTTATTATATAAAACAAGTATAGCAAAATTAATAATAATAATAATAACTATAAAATTTAAATTGGAGCGTTGTGATTTGAATATTACCGATAGAAAATTACGTGAAAACGGAGTCTGATAAATTGATTTTACTCTTATTTCCAAGCTATGAAGTTACTGAAATATGAAATGTAAAACAAAGAAAAATGAGAGATTGCGTATTTCTGCGTCATTTGCGCTTACCACTGGAAATTGCCAAAGCATTTCCCTCGTACTTGATGATGCCGTGAGCTTCCCACAGTCTCCTGGACGTCGTCATCTCCGTCGGAATTTGATGATATTCGGGTAGATTAGATAATTCTATGGTCCGTACCTCGGACCCAAACACTCGTACAACCGCACTGGTTAAGTTTTGCAAAAGTTAGTCTTCAACTCCACTGAACATCGGAGCGACACGCACTTCCAACCGTACTCCGCAAGTTCTACACAGATAGTCCTGAACTCCACTGAACATCGGAGCGACACGCACTTGCACCCATACTCCTCAAGTATTTCACAGATAGTCCTCGTTTCACGGCGCGTCGAACGATATATCCACACGTTGGCTCCCCCACCATGGTACCGACATCTAGCTTACGTCGTCCTCACTGATTGGCTGAGCACGCCGCTAGTTCCCCTCCTCTGCCTCATTACACTCGGCGCGCGAGAGGGAGAAGTCGATTTCCGTTCCAACAATTCGCCTTTGCTAGACCTTGCGACCCAGCCTTGCGTAATACTTCTCGACAGGAATCAGCTTGTACTCGAATTCCCAGTGAGTCATGTCTCTCAAATACCCTAACTGACAAAACTCCGTAAAATTCCGTAATCACTTAATTTTCTATGATATTGTCGTTCGTAATAATTTGCTTGATAGCGTTTTCTAAGACATAGAAAACCTATCTGAATGCTAATAATTTTTATAAAATGCTCCGAAAATACCTTAATAATAATTATAATAAATTAATAATAATAATAAATTAACATGAAAAATTCTCTTGGCTGAACAATTTGCCGCGTAAATAAATATAGAATGGCTTCCTACTGACTTATGCCAGTTGCATAAAACCCCTCGAAAAACACGTTACACAGTGTTGGGCACACAAACTTTGCCTTGTTGGTAATTGTTAGACAGCAGCTATGTCCGACTTAAATCAGGTTGTAACAATGGTCAAGTCGGCCTTTCTCAACACAAGGAAGCACAAATATAACTACAGTACTTGCACTTTCTGAAGTCAAAAAATGGGGACTTACAGGCAGCAAAACTTTTTCCATCGCCAGTACTTACTCGATGGAACAGCTGGTTTGAAGCTGGTTTCTACTTAGCGAGTTATTTTCATGATGTTGTGAGTTTTTTTAAGCTGCTTGACATGAAAGATTTTAGTAACAGTGGCGTTACATTTCTGCGAGGCTTGACAGATAGAGATGTAGATAGGATTTATTCTGAAATATTTTTTGTGGAAGAGCATGCTAGTGAACTTGTTGAACTTCTCACTCTGCTTGAGGGGTCCCAGTATCCAACCTCACATTTGCTTTATCCCAAACTTGAAAACTTAGATGCTAATTTTGGTGCAATAATTCAAGGCTATTCTGAAGCGACAGATAATGCCTTAGCTAAACTCACAGCCATAGAATGTGCTACAAGGAAAGATTTGTTTGTAAAAGTAGCTCAGTCTGCCAGAAACAAGCTTGCTAGACTAAAGGCAAGTGATCCCAATCGCAAAAACATTGAAGCCATAGCACAGATATTTTATCCTAGACCTCTTGGTATTGAACAATGACAAAGAAACCGATATTCAAAAACTTCCGGGCTTTACAAACATTCCATGTCATGAAATAAGGAAGGGCTACGATTCTTTCAAGAATATTATTGAATCACAGTTAAAACAAAATGAGGAGTGTGCAGTAGTACGTGCCTTGACTGCTGTTCAATATGAACATGAACATTTTGCCAAGAGTCCTTTAGATCTTTTGTGGACACGAACAAACAATGTGGACGGTGAGTGTGTTTTGTCGCACTACAATACAGTTGTTACAGACAGAAGGTGTAACTTGAAAGAGTGCAATGCAGAGTTATTTACAATGCTTTCATTTGAACATTAAATTGTATCTCAAGTCTCGCCAATAAAGTCATAGGCTATAGTCCGTAAGAATCTGGAAAAAAGTAGATGCTAATTTTCCAAAAATAGATGCTAAATAGGGGAAAATAAATGCTAATTTAAAGGAAAATATATGCTAAATTTTCAGGTCCCTACTTATAGGTTAGGTTAAGTTAGTCAACATTTTGTGCCTTGATAATTTAAGTCGAAGTAGTCTTCCTCTAGTTTGTTCCCTGGCAACGTAATGATATGTGATTCAAGATATATTTTCCAAAGCACGTAGTTTCAGTTTAACATATTCTGTAATTTGTCTTTGGTATACTACACTTTTTGGCTAAAAGGTCAACTCTTTAATTCGGTGGCTTTTCACCCTAGGAAACCAACTCCCTTCCAGGCCTCTAAGTTTATGGCTCCCGTGCACCCACGAGCTAGACTTGACGTCCACATCCTTCCAAACATTGGTAGCAGAGGTCCTCTGGATAATTTGGAAGGATGGGGGTAAACAATTATATCAATATAAATAGTATTTATTACACCAGATGCCATGCAATCTAATGCTGCTACTGAGCGCCGTGCATCCCCTGTGACATTTTGCAAGCAGTTTCTCGCGATCAGCAGACGGTGCTACCTCATTACTTTTCTGTATACCTTGCACATTCTCACATTTTCATGTTCTTCTTATGGTAACACTAGCTATACCTGGCATGCGTTGCAATGCCAATCAAAGACAGATAGATATATAGATAGAAAGGAAGATAATAATAAAGTTATTGGTTTTACGTTCCTTTTAACAAATGCGGCTTTTAGAGACGCCGGAGTGATGGAAATTTTGCCCGAAGGTGATCTTTAACGTGCCAGTAAATCTACTGACATGACCCCCTCGGATTTGCGCACCCTCAAATGCCAACTGGCTGTGCCAGGATTCGATCCTGCAACCTAGGTCACAGCAGGCGAGAACTTTTCCGCCGAGCCACGCAGCCAGCCCAAGAAAGAAATAATAAAAAGAAGTGTTTGAATTTTGTAACATCTAGGTCATTTGCCCTTAACCCTCTTAGTGCCAAGCGATTTCGTGAAATACTTGCCAAGAATGCCAAGCCATTTTCAATGGTCATGCAGACTTCGAAAAAAAATAATCATAATTACCACATCTCAAACAATAGAATCATTATTATTGCTTTGCATTATAACCAATACCTAGAGATTGGAATTTTTCGGTGATTTCAGAGTGAAGAAAGCGGTATTTTGAAGTGTCAAATTCGGTGGTTTCAAGTGCACTTTTCGGTACTTTCAAAATCATGAATTTTAGGCGGGATATTTTAAATATCATGGATAACATAGCACATTACAGTCATCCTTCAAAGTCTACTTCAGTGTAGAGATCCAAATTGCCTTGTGACTAACGGTGACGCATATCACTTAACGTGCTAGTGTAAGCTGAAAAACACAAGTTCACAGCGTTTGAACAGGGGATCCAAATGGTTTTCAACACAGATTCTGAGAACTTTGGAAATACAAATGTCATTCCTTGCAAAACTCCAACAATGTCTGTCTTGGTCCTGTCATGCATCTGCTTCTTGATTAAAGTTTGCAGTTCTTTGTATCCTCTTAACACCTCACTTTCTTCCAGTTTTCCGCAGACCGGCAACTTCTTAATTTTCTTTGCAAGGTCCTCATTGATGTTCATTGGCACTATTTCTGCTGGATCAAATGCACACATTTGTAAATCCTGTTCCCAGGGTCAACGGATCTCAAGCTGATTAAGTTTCCAAGAGCATGCGACCCAGCATTCACTAAAACTGAATGTATTTTCCCTCTTTTTAACACATTTCTACAACCTTCCAACTGCTCCTTAATGTTGGTAACGTACTTTCCAGAAACAGCAAGTTTAAGGGCTTGCTGAATTCTCCGTAGATGTCCATCTAGAAGGTGGACAGTCTGATAAGACTGGCCTTCTAATAAGGGGATGAGTTCAGTGATGTCTGTGCCAAATTCTTTGAATCTCAAGTATTTCGTCATGTGAAACATTGTTGAGAAAATCAACACCAGAGTTATGTCCCTACTACTTCACTCATAAATTGCAAAATATCTTTCAAGTACTCTGACAGACACACTACAGAATGAAACCAAGAAGACCGCCTGGTTAATTCTGGTTCCGGAAACAGTGGCACATTTTGATCTGGATACTTGCCATCTAGATATTCATGTCTGAAAGGCGCACTATATGACGCCACGTGGTGAGTAGTTACTAGGATGAAGGGGCAGATGACCTCGCTGTTCTGGCCTTTAATACCACAATAACTAAGTAACTTACCAGGATGACCACCCAGATTGATAAAGAAAGCGAGGCCGACTATCTACCGTTAAGTGACCGATCTTACCGTGTTTGTTGGATGCTCTCCATGCAGTCAAGTCATGGGAGAAGATTACCGGCACTACACTCGCACAAAAACAAGCGTTTGTCGGCTTCTGTGACGATATTTTAAACAGGCAAGGTGGTTTCACTACGATGACATTAGGGTAAAACCTAGATGAATATCAAGATGCAGAAGAAAGTGACATTCAGTAGTTAGACTTCGATAAAGACAATCATGGTTTCAGACATGAAAGCGATGAGGATATTGTACGGAATTTGACTGTCGGTGAGGTAAACTGAGATCCAATACATATCGAGTGAAGGAGTGATGCAACGGAAATCACGAAAGTTCCCACAGTCAAGCTAGTGTGTCTATAGTCACACTTATCTCTTATATAGAAAATCAAGATGAATTTTCGTTCTCATATATTGTTTTCTTCAGAATTGTACAATCTTAAATTAGAAAAAATAAACCACCTAAGAAACAAAAAGTGATGACAGTCATTTTTCTTAGTTTTTAATATTGGTAAAGCCCACATAGTGTGTCTTACTATACTATGTTATAAAGTGTTTTTTTTGCGTGTTCATAAAATACATTTCAATATTTTTAACCAATATTTTTCTCTTTGCTAGGCTTAAAAACATTACTGTGGATAATTCGCGGAAATTCGTGCATTGATTGCCGCGAATTATCAGAAGTGCACTGTAAAGAAAAAAACGAAAAAAGCTAAAATTCGCGGTTTCGTGCGAAATTCATGCATAATTCGCGAAATTCGCGTCTACATGCGAAATTCGCGAAATTTCGCGACTTCAAAACCGATTTTTTTCGCCATTTTTAGGGTTATTAAAACACATTACTATCTGTGTATTACTTCATTTAATAATTCGCGAAATTCGCGATCGCGAATTTTTCCATTCCCTACCAATACCTCATTCTTTCATACATTGTTCTTAAAAGTAAATATGGCATCAAAACTTTTTTTAATTGAGTTTATTCTGATAATTGTTCAATTTTTCATATTTTGTTGTTGTAAAGAATCAGTTTTGAGCCTAAATTAAGTACACCTAAGTGTCATATTCGAAGATACTACGTTTCCTGCTGTATAAAGTTCTTAGATACATCTGTAGGCAGATAACTTCAACAAAAAGAAAACAACTGCATCGCAATTTTGGTGGGAACGCGCGTGATTGGGAGAGCGCAAAGAGAGGGCGTGAATAAAAACTCAAACCTATCGCGTAACGGACTTCGAAGGAAAAAAGTAAACACCGCACAGGCAAGCTTGAAACCTCTCCTTTCCTACCATATGAAATAATCACGGACATATGCCTACAGAAATCTACAAATATAAGATAAACTGCGCGCCGATTGTATCGGCTTTGGCACTTTTGGCGCGAGCAGCGAGAGCCGATCTAATCGCCGCATGTCACTGAGAGGGTTAATGATAACAATAGGCTAATGAAAAAGGAAACAATTAGTAAACGAACATGGGGGAAATTTTAAAACCGATATAGGTAATTCAGATTTCTACCTTTGATATCTTCCTAGTCTCAACTTTATTTACTGGCTTAGGCCGATACTCGTTGCATCTAGAGAATGAGCTCTTGGCGTCCTACTTGGGTCCCAGCTCTGTGAATCTGAGAGGAATGTGGATCGCATGGATGACGATATAGCCAATGATGACAGACGTGTGGAGTTCTCGGTCCTTGCGTAGTAACAGACCAAATACATTGGGGCTATGCACAAATGTTCACCAAAGTTCATTTGTTGAAACGACTCGCACGCTATTTATTGCAAAATGGATTTTCTAATTCGGAAAACTTCTTCTCGTGCGCTACCAATGTAAATATCTTTCCTGGAGTGTGCACAACAATTCACTAAAGTTTAATCGCAATCGGACGAATGGTATATGAACGCATCCCAGTACAGTCTGTTTCAAACATCATTAGGAATAATTTAATTGAAAATGACAAATTGTCAAAGGTTGAAATTGAAGAGTTTATGACAATCCTTGATCTCACCTTAAGCAATAACTTTTTCACTTTTAATAATGTCATCTACAAGCAGAAAGAAGGATTAGCCATGGGCTCCCCGCTTTCGGGCATCATCGCCAATATTTACCTAGACCATCTGGAGCACACTAAAATAATTAACAATATTAAGGGAATAGAATTTTGGGGCAGGTATGTTGATGATGTTTCCTTTATTGTCAATGACAACATCCAGGGTATTGACCGAATTTTCAATGATTTAAATAGTATAGACCCCAACATTAAATTCACTTTGGAGTCAGCTATCGACAATAAGATTAATTTTCTAGACACCTCTGTTGCCAAAGTAAACAACAGGCTTCATTATAAAATTTTCAGAAAGCCTACGCAAACGCACACCACCATCAGGCACGATTCTACCCACCCAGGTTCCCATAAAAAAGCAACCTTTTTCAGTTTTGTTAACAGGGCCCTCAAGTTACCCCTTTCTAAACAGGACCATAATACAGAAATTAAAATTATTTATCAAATAGCCAAAATTAATGGTTTCAATCGGAATTATGTAAACAACATCATCAGGAAAATTAAAAATAAACCAGCCACCCACCTAATTCCAGACAAACCCGAAAAACCTTTGTTTACAGTTTTCACCTATCCTAACAATTCCGCTTACAGTAACATCTTCAAAAAATGCAATATGAAAATAGCCTATAAAACCTGTCATACTAATAGTACAGTATAACCCTGATTTAGCGTGACCTCGATTTAGCGTAAACCCGCATTTAACGGAAGAAATTTCAAGTCCCGAAAATTATTCCATAAGTGCAATGCAATTTTATATTCGATTTAACGTAATTCGCGTTACGCCAAAACCCGCATTTAGCGTTGCAAAATGTTAAAATTCGCGAGTATTTATTTCGATTCGTTATGGTTATGCGACATTAAGACCCTATGAAAAAGACGTTATAAGCTTGTTAAGGATGATTCAAGGCAGAAAAGGAACTCCAGCATTTATATTGGATACGATCGATCATCTTCCATATCGATTCCTCGCTACATGTACGAGCGAGCTCGATCTTACCCGACCGCGGCTGAAGACACAATGTAGGACTAAAGCGTGCTAACAGTCACGTCGGCGCCACATCGCATGCTTGCGCGAGGTCTGTCCGAGTTTGTACGTTCGTAGCGGCACTACAGTATAGCGTCAGTTTACGCAAGTTTGCATTAGTTCGTGTGTTATGGTTATGCGACATTAAGAACCTATGAAAAAGACGTCATAAGCTCGTTAAGGATGATTCAAGGCAGAATTTAGAGCGCAGACGCGTAGCGATCGATATCTTTCATATCGATTCCTCGCTACATGCCCGAGCGAGCTCGAGCGCGGCC
The DNA here is from genome assembly GCA_946902985.2 of Meconema thalassinum. NCBI lineage: Eukaryota > Metazoa > Arthropoda > Insecta > Orthoptera > Tettigoniidae > Meconema > Meconema thalassinum. The sequence continues at coordinate 303,220,377 of OX336393.1, forward strand.
GAAGCGTGCTAACACCCACGCGGCGCCGCTTTATATGCTTGAACACGGCCGAGCTCTGAAGCGACGCAATACGTAAAGACGAAATCATTGAGATTCGAGAAGACTGAACTGCGTTTCTCTGCGATGTAACAGTAGGCCTACTTGCGCAATCTTCGAAACATACGAGCATGTTGGCGCGATTGGTATAGCACAGATTTCCTTATCTTCAAAGCCCAAACAATACAAGAGGAATGCACTTCACACTCGGAACCTACCCTACCTTTGCCAACAGCTGATCTGTGAGTTGTGAAGGATGGATGCGTGGACAGCTTATTGTAAACAGCAATTATTGCCGAAAGGCGGAAACTTGCGCGACACCGAGAGCGTGTTTGTTTGATGCTCTTCATGCAGTCAACAAGTCATGGGAGTAAAACATCGCTACTACGCTCGTACATAAGCAAGGGCAAGTTAGAAGTCGATAAAGTCGATTATGATTTAAGACATGAAAGCAAAGAAGAAATAGCACGGAATTTGACTGTTGGTTAGGAAAAAGGAAATCCAGTTGATATCGAGTGCGGGAGTGATGCTACGGAAATCCCGAAAATTTCACACAGTCAAGCTAGTGTCTCTAGTTACACTTATCTCTTAATAGAAACACGAGATGAATTTTAGTTCTCATATAATGTTTTCTTCTGAAATGTGCAATCGAAAGTTAGAATAAACGATCTAAGAAACAGTTTTGTTTTTTCTAGGTTTAACATAAATAACTGCGGATAATTCCCGGTTTTATTCACGGAAGTTAGTGCATTAATTACCGCGAATTATCGAGAGTGCACTGACTTTTTATGTTGTTAAATATTAATGTAGGCATAATCCACATAGGCCTACCTCTAGCCTAGCATGTCTTATAAGACACTACAATCAAGTGTTATAATTATTATTTTCGATGTTCAAGCCTATTTCTATATTTTAACCAATAGTTTTGTTTTTCTAGGCTTAACAAAAATAACTGTGGATAATTTGCGGTTTTCGATAATTCGCTGAAGTTAGTGCATTAATTACCGCGAATTAACGAGAGTGCACTGTATGTGGAGAGAGTGCTGCAGTTAGTGATGAAACCTATCAAAACCTTGATTTAAGGTAAACCCCCATTTAAGGTTAAAAAATACCGGTCCCTAGAAAAACGTTAAATAGGGGTTCTACTGTAACTTGTTTTTCAATTCACACACTTTGAACCGCAAAGATAAATACAGTGCTTCTGATATTTATAATGTTACGGCTGTGAGTTTGTTTTGTCGCTCACCGCGAGTCACAGCCCCCCCAGGCTGTGTGTGCTCTGCCTCAGTGTATTAAGTGCGCGTTACGCAACGGACTGCGAAGTGAAAGGGATGGTACAGAATATTCGTGACCCAGCCAGTGAAGGAAATGTCGAGAAGCCGTGTGTCCTGGACGATTCTAGAATTCATTGGGTCACCAGCCTGCTCTATAAGCGGCTTCAACAGTGAGGGGACCGAGTTTTTCTGTGGGTGTGTGCTTTACGAGCTAGTGCGAGCGTCTTTCCTTGTGCGAGAGAAGTGTGGTGACGAAGTACCGTGCGAGTTACGGAATCCAGTGACATTGTTTCCCCCAACTTGTGGACAGCGAGACAGCGTGTAGTGGATTACCGTAAGTAACTGTAGTTGGTGTACATGAGGAAGAGGTGCAGGTAGCTTCTGTCAAGGCCACCGGACTCATTAAGACGGTTTAAATTCTGTGGTTTGTTGACAAGTGAAAGGGGCAAGAGCGCTCAAGGAAGAGACTTGAGGAAACTGGAGTAAGGTTCTAATTGCTTGTATTTGCTGATGAGTAGTGTAATTTTCTGGCCGCAATAAAGTTAATTATTTCTTTAAAGGAACAATCTGTGTCGTGCTTCAACCCACCGTAATCCAGTTAACAAAAGTGTCACTAGGGGGGTGGCACGTAACAACTGGTGTCAGAAGCCGGATTACGAGCTCAAGCACAAGCACAACACCTGACGGTCCTGGTTTCAAAACCCGAGCAGGTCATTTTTTTTAAATTTTCCTGTGAGCACATGCCCCTTACAAGACAAACATCTAAAATGGAAGAGCAATTCGCAGCATTGCTAGAAAAGTTAAGTGGCATGGAAACCAAGATGGAAGACGGCCAGAAGAATTTAACCAAGGACCTAACTGCCAAATTAGAAGACGGCCAGAAGAAGATGGAAGACGGTCAAAATAAGTTAGCGGAGGACCTGAAGAAGATGGAGGATGGCCAGAAGAAGATGGAGGACGGCCAGAAGAAGTTGGCCGAGGAACTAACTGCCAAACTAGAAGACGGCCAGAAGAAGTTAGCCGAGGACCTAACTGCTAAATTAGAAGATGGCCAGAAGAATTTAACCAAGAAGATAGAGGACGGCCAGAAGAAGATGGAAACTGGCAGAATAAGTTAGCACAGGACTTGAAGAAATTAGAACTGGGTCTGCGTGAGGAAGTCACGGCAGTGGAAAAGAAGTTCGACGCCTTAAAAGAAGAAGTTGCCGCGCTACGCCGACGCCCGCTGACGGGGGTGGAAGAGAGATTCAACGCTCTACAAAAGGAATTTGCTGAGCTGCGCCGACACCCGCCGACAGGGATGGAAGATAGATTCAAAGCCCTACAAGAGAAAGTCGCCGAGCTGCGCCGACGCTCGCCGACCGGGGTGGATGAGAGAGTCAAAGCCCTACAAGAGGAAGTTGCCGAACTGCGCCAACGCCCACTCACGGGGGTGGAAGAGAAATTCAACGCTCTTGAAGAGGAAGTTGCCGAGCTGCGCCGACGCCCGCCCACAAGTACACCGGGGACATCAGGAAAGGGACAGAGCCGAGTGACGCCCCCAACCTTCGACGGAAAGGTCCCGTGGAGCACCTATTTACGTCAGTTCGAGGCAGCCTGTTCGATAAACAACTGGAACAGCACGGAAAAGGCTACAGCTCTCATTGTAGCGCTGAGAGGGGACGCCCTTAACGTCCTTCAGGCCATCCCGACTGAATCCCAGGACTACGCTTCACTGATCGCCCATATGGAGTCCCGATATGGGGATAGCCATTTTCAGCAGGCCTACCAGATGCAGCTCTGGACCCGGGTACAAAAGAACGCGGAAACCCTGCAGGAGTTCGAGATGGACATCGCACGCCTCGTAAGGCTCGCCTACCCAACAGCGCCGGCAGACTTTCTGGAACAGATTGCGACGCAGACCTTGACCGACGGGCTACGGGACTCGGACACTCAACAGGAGCTGCGACTCGCGCGCAATAAGACCCTGGCAGATGCGCTGAGCCACGCACTTGAGTTCGAGACTGCAAAACAGGCATCTAGAATGCACGCGCGGGTGCGTCGAGTTGACGTCGACGAACCAGCAAAAACCAACGAGACCAAGCCCCTGGCCGACGAATTGATGGAGGCGCTAATCCGTTTCTTCGATAGTCGCGGCACTACCAGCAACGACACAGCCGGAAGACAACCGGAGAGGCGGCCCGGAAGAGGACTACCGACCTGCTGGACCTGCGGTAAGAAAGGCCACCTGAGCAAGGACTGCGGTGATCGCCGCCGCCGAGGGTATCCGACGGGAAGTCAGTCGTCTGAAAACCCCGCGGCCCAGGGAAACGAGTATTAGCCAGCCTAGGGGGCAAAGGTTGGCTTGTGACAGTCGTCAAGCCCCGGCAGTCCAAGTCCGTGTGACGAAGTTACGGAGGGACAATAGCAGCCTGATGGTCGACGGAGTCATCAACGGAGTGAGCTGGCCCATGCTAATCGACACGGGAGCATCGAGGACCATCGTCAGTCCCACCGTGATCCCGAAGTGGAGAGTTCAACCCACACAAAGGAACCTCCAGCTAATAACCGCGACTGGAGAGACCGCACCGGTACATGGCGAAACATCACTGGAGTTCGTCATTGGTCGACGGGCGATAAAGCATCCAGTGCTTGTGGCCGACGTATCAAATGAAGTGATCATCGGACTGGACTTCCTGGACCAGAACAACATCATCTTGGATCTGAGTACCAACACTCTGCACTTCGGAGGTGAGGAAATTGCTTTGCAACCTGCGCACGAGTCCATCACCGCACGACGAGTAAGGCTGAGAGAAGACGTCATCGTTCCCGCCAGGACGGAGGTCAGCGCTGCCGTAATTGTCGACGGAACTGCTGAGGGAGTGGCGGCTGTCATCGAGCCAAAATATGAGGACATCCAGACAAAAGGATTGCTAGTTGCCAAGACTCTCATCAACACGACGTCTCGGCCGTACGTCCGCCTGTCCAACCTGAACGACTACGATATTACGGTTCACCAGGACACCAACCTAGGAGTCTGCGAGCCCGTTACCTGGATTGCCCGCATCACAGACACGACGGACGGACACCTGCAGACGCACAACCGAAGAAGACGCGCCCTGCCAGAAGAACTACAGAAGCTGTACCAAGGATCCCAGGACCATTTAGACGAGGAGCAATCACGCCAACTTCAGGACCTGCTACACGAATTCCAGGATGTCTTCTTCGTGGGGAGCAAAGACTTCGGAAGGACAAGCTTAGTCCAGCACAGAATCGACGTTGGGGACAGCACACCGATTAGGGCCCCATTCCGACGTGTCCCGCTCGCCAAGCAAGCCTAAGTCGACCGGATGGTAGAAGAGATGAAGGAGCAAGGGGTGATCGAGCCATCACATAGTCCTTGGAGTTCTCCGGTCGTGCTAGTGAAGAAGAAGGACGGTTCCACCAGGTTCTGCATGGACTACAGGCGGGTGAACGACGTCACGAAGAAGGACAGCTACCCTCTACCCCGGATCGACGACACGCTGGACACCATATCAGGATCAAGATGGTTCTCCACCTTGGATTTGAAGAGTGGCTACTGGCAGGTGGAGGTCCACCCTAAGGACCGCGAGAAAACGGCGTTCTCTGTGGGCAGCGGGCTCTGGCAGTTCACCGTCATGCCATTCGGTCTGTGCAACGCCCCTGCGACCTTCGAAAGGCTAATGGAGTCCATTCTGAGGGGACTACACTGGAAGCCCTGCCTGGTCTATCTAGACGACGTCATCGTTTTGGGAAAAAGCTTCGAGGAGCACTACAGCAACCTGAAGGAGATCTTGATGAAGCTACGGGCTGCCCAGCTGAAGTTGAGCCCCAAGAAGTGTCAGCTCTTCCAGAAGCAGGTCCAGTACCTTGGGCATATTGTCTCCGAGGAAGGGGTGCGCACCGACCCAGAGAAGACCGCAGCTGTGAGGGAGTGGCCAGTTCCGAAGGACAAGTCCCAACTACGAAGCTTCCTGGGACTCTGCACCTATTACCGTCGCTTCGTGAGAGGATTCGCCGACATCGCCAAACCACTGCATCGACTGACTGAGAAGGACCAACTCTTCACGTGGACAGCAGAATGCCACAGTGCCTTCGAACAACTCAAGCAGGCTCTGTGCACCGCGCCTATTCTGGCCTACCCCAGACCTGGAACAAGGTTCATCGTCGATACCGATGCCAGTGACTTTGGCATAGGGGGGATCCTGTCGCAAGTAGTGGACGGCGAGGAGAGAGTAATGGCCTACTTCAGCAAGGCCCTGTCAAAGCCAGAAAGGAACTACTGCGTCACCAGGAAGGAGCTGCTCACCTTCGTGAAGACCATTGAACACTTCCACAAGTACCTGTACGGGCAAGAATTTCTCATCAGGACCGACCATGCATCCCTGCGGTGGCTCCTGAACTTCAAGCAGCCCGAGGGTCAACTCGCGCGGTGGTTAGAGAGGCTTCAACGGTACAACTACGAGATTCAGCACAGGAAAGGCCAACTGTATTCTAACGCCGACACCCTGTCACGAAGACCGTGCCCCGAAGACTGCACCATCTGTGCCCGAAGGGAGGAGAACACCGGGATACAGTGCCGACGGACTACTGTGGAACTTCAAGGGAACTGGAGCCGCGAATCTTTCACGCAGGCACAAGCAGAAGATGGTGACCTGGGACTGATAGCCGAATGGATGAGGACCTGTGTCCCCAGACCCGGGTGGAACATTGTGAGTGACTGCAGCCCAAAGTTTAAGTCCTACTGGGCGCAGTGGGATTCGCTGGTTGTAAGGGATGGCCTCATCTGCCGTACCTGGGAGAGCACCGACGGGAAGACATCTCGGGAGCAAGTCGTCGTTCCAAAGGCTATGACGGAGGAAGTCCTGAAGGATGTCCATGGAGGATCATCTGGTGGACACCTAGGGATAAAGAAGACCCTGGAGAAGCTGAGAGAGCGGTTCTACTGGACCGGATGCCGAACTGACATGGAGAACCACTGCGCGAGGTGCCACGATTGCGCAGCCAGCAAGGGCCCAGGACGTAGACGACGGGGTCCACAGAAGACCTACAACGTGGGCGGCCCTATGGAGAGAGTGGCCATCGATGTTGCTGGGCCATTCCCGTTAAGCGAGGCAGGGAACCGCTACATATTGGTCGTCAGCGACTACTTTACCAAATGGCCGGAGACGTATGCGCTCCCTAACCAAGAAGCCGCGACGATCGCAGAGACCCTGGTGAAGGAATTCGTCAGCCGGTACGGAGTATCCCTGGAGCTACACTCCGACCAAGGGAGGAACTTCGAGTCGCAGGTGTTCTAGAACCTATGCCAGCTGCTAGGAATCCGGAAGACAAGGACAACGCCATTACACCCTCAGTCCGATGGGATGGTAGAGCGATTCAATCGCAACATCGAGAACCATCACCGAAAAGTCGTCAGCGAGCACCAGAGGGATTGGGACTAACATCTTCCACTATTTTTCCTGGCCTACCGCGCCGCCGTGCATGAAGCCACCGGGTGCACACCAGCCCGGGCCATGTTTGGGAGGGAGCTTCGTCTACCTGTCGATCTTGCCTTCGGCCGACCTGGGAATGATCCGGTCCTGGTAAGCCAGTATTGTCAAGAACTGGTTGACCAACTAGAGGACGTGCACGCGTTCACGAGGAGGAAACTGCGGATTGAGACCGACCGAATGAAGACCCGATACGACCAACAGACGGATGCTGGCGAATTCCACGAGGACGACCTGGTCTGGCTCTTCAACCCATTACGGAAGAAAGGCCTGTCACCCAAACTGCAGAAGTCCTGGGAGGGCCCGTACCGAGTCGTGAAACGGATCAACGATGTCGTCTACAGGATCCAGCGGAGCCCGAGGGCGAAGATGAAGATCGTGCATCGAGATCGCCTCTCGGCCTACGGAGGGAGACAGACGGACCAATGATTGATCGGGACGATCAGCCTTTTAGGAAGGGGGTGGTGTTACGGCTGTGAGTGCTCTGCCTCAGTGTATTACGTGCGCGTTACGCAACGGACTGCAAAGTGAAAGGGATGGCCCAGAATATTCGTGACCCAGCCAGTGAAGGAAATGTCGAGAAGCCGTGTGTCCTGGACGATTCTAGAATTCATTGAGTCACCAGCCTGCTTTATAAGCGGCTTCAACAGTGAGGGGACCGAGTTTTTCTGTGGGTGTGTGTTTTACGAGCTAGTGCGAGCGTCTTTCCTGAGCGACAGAAGTGTGGTGACGAAGTACCGTGCGAGTTACGGAATCCAGTGACATTGTTTCCCCCAACTTGTGGACAGTGAGACAGCGTGTAGCGGATTACCGTAAGTATCTGTAGTTGGTGTACATGAGGAAGAGGTGCAGGTAGCTTCTGTCAAGGCCACCGGACTCATTAAGACGGTTTAAATTCTGTGGTTTGTTGACAAGTGAAAGGGGCAAGAGCGCTCAAGGAAGAAACTTGAGGAAACTGGAGTAAGGTTCTAATTGCTTGTATTTGCTGATGAGTAGTATAATTTTCTAGCCGCAATAAAGTTAATTATTTCTTTAAAGGAAGCCTCCGTGGCTTAGGCGGCAGCACGCCGGCCTCTCACCGCTGGGTCCGTGGTTCAAATCCCGGTCACTCCATGTGAGATTTGTGCTGGACAAAGCGGAGGCAGACAGGTTTTTCTCCGGGTACTCCGGTTTTCCCTGTCAAACTTTCATTCCAGCAACACTCTCCACTATCATTTCATTTCATCTGTCATTCATTTAATCATTGCCCCAGAGGAGTGCGTCACGCCTCGGCAGGCGGCACAGTTCATATCCTCGCCGCTAGATGGGGGCTTCATTCATTCCATTCCTGACCCGGTCGGAGACTGGAAACAGGCTGTGGATTTTCATTTTCATTTCTTTAAAGGAACAATCTGTGCTGTGCTTCAACCCACCATAATCCAGTTAACAAAAGTGTCACCAGGGGGGTGGCACGTAACAATAAATTAAGTTGTAATGACTGCAAAACCAACTACATAGGTCAAACTGGGAGAAGTTTCACTACCAGATTTTCTGAGCATGTCAACGCTACCAAATACAGGAGATTTTCAGCCATGGCGTCTCACATGAGTGAGATGAACCATAAATTTACCAACATTGACAATGACCTCGAAATTCTGCATCATGTTAATAAGGGCTCTCTAATGAATATCCTAGAGTCCATTGAAATTAACTCCGCACAGAGAATTTTCAATCCCCCCAACTTAAATGAAATATGTTTTGACCCTAATGTTTTATTTGACACCTTATCAGATTTTATCATAACAGCAAAGGTTATAATAAACCACCCTAAGCTCTCTTTACGCAGCTGGCTTCCCTCCCTCATCTCCCTTTCTTCCCTCCCTTATTTCCCCACCTCCACCACTCTACGGCAGCGCTCCTTCACCTCCCCTCCCCCATCCAACACTCTGTTTTGTTTTACGTGCTCAGCTGTTAACTTTCACTCGTTTAAGCTGGCCAGATTCTCTACGTTTTCCTGCGTCGAAGTCACGTTCCCTCTGCTATGACGTAAGTTCGTTATTTTTTCTGTTAAACAGCTCTTTTCCGTTCTATGTTTTTCGTTTGTCCCAATTTAATTTGCCGTTTATTTGTTGTTGTTGTTTCCTATGGCTCGCCCAGATTCCAATCCATCAGCTTTCTTGCGTTCCAATAGAATTTTGGAACGCAAAAGAATTTTTGCCGTTTATTTAATTGCTTTTAATTTAAACTTACAAAAAGAAATGCTTATCAATTAATGCAAAAATTAAACATTACAATACAGTCATAAAACCGGAAGCCACATATGCAGCAGAAACATTACTCCATCTAAATGAACATTCTAAAACCGACAGTTTACAGAAGATCGAAAGGCGAATTGGAAGAACTTGTATCAATAAAGGATATAAAAAAGATGGGCAATGGCGAATAATACCTAACAATATGGTCTATAACAACCTAGAACCCATTACTGATACCATGCGAAAGAAAAGACTAGGATTCTTTGGGCACATCATGAGAATGCCAGATTCACGTCTTCTAAAACAACTAGTGCAGTACAATCTTGCTTCAAAAAACACAACAACTGGATGCCGATGGTTAAAAGAAATCAGAGAGGACTTAAAAGAAATTGGCCTAACAACAGAAGATGCTGCAAATAAGAAAAGTTTACTACAGCACTAAAAAATATGACGTTTCATTTTCCACTCACAAAGAAGAAAATTCCTACAAGAATATTTTCCGCCGAAGAACGAGGAAGACGATCAATACGCATGAAGAAGTACTGGGAGGACCGCAAGGCTCGTACAGTTCCTACAAGTCGACAAACTAATGGTTGGGTAAAGTGATCCTTTGTGGTCTCAAAAGAAGGAGAAGAAGAAGAATTGCTTTTATTTTTCTTAATACTAGATTTATCTCCCCTTTAAGTTCCTCCTAAAGCCCATATGTCTGCTAGAAGAAATTTTGGATTTCCTAAATACAAGATGCTCAACTTTCCTTTCGTCTACATTTCAAGAGTCTTTCATCAAGCTTGGCCGATTTGACTTTCATGCATGGCGATGTATTGTTCTTTCTACCAACGATCCTTCGTATGAAGTCAACAAAGTCTTTATATGACTATCAGTTTTTAACATACTTTTAACTCTTTCTATGGGTCGAATTCCCTTAATTTTCAGACACGGAATCCTGCTATTATATTTTATCAAAACTCTAAGATTATTACAAGAGTCATATAAATTGCATTTTAAGTTTGCATTTTAACATATACTATTTTTAATGCATTTTTCCATTGGTTTGTAATATTCAAGGTTTTCTTAGGATAAGTTTTACTCAATGTATTTGTACCACAACTGTCCTCATGGTTTTTTATGTCTCATTTTCATCAAGTTTTCTCATGTTAGTTTTAACCTTTTCAATGTTATTCCAAGATTGTACTGACAATATGTTTATGTGTATGGGTGATGAAGGGGCCTTGGAAGGCTTCGAAACATGTACCAACCAAATGGGTATAATATAGCCCCTTGACTGAAAAGTTTTGTATTGATCAGGCGGAATTCCTGTCTTGAAACGATTCGCGCGACGTCACTCATTTATTGAATCTACTCATGCCCAGGCCAGCTGGTAAAAATAAAAATAGAAGATAATCAGTGTGAAGTGATTGATATACCCGGTACAATCTTACAGGCTGCATTAGAGCTATGGTGATACAGCATGTCACCTCGTGATGAATCTGCAAGCCATTCTCACACCTTGCATTGCGGTGTCATAAGTATACAGATTGTGCAATTGGGTTACTGTGGGATTTAAGGCTACCTGTTAAGTCCTCACCCTTTTGTGTTACATAAATAATTTGTAGCCAGAAACCTTCCCTGGACTGCACACAACAGCTCACCCGAATTTCATCACAATCGGATGAATGGTATATGAACGCATAGGAGACACACAGAGATAGACAGACAAACAATCACTTAACATTGATTTTTATACATCGAGATTTGGGGAACATTACATTAATTTGTAACAGTACAGTATTTTAGGTGCCAGTAAATCTAATTACACACAGATTTCTCATATTTAAACACCCTCGATTGTCAGCCAGAAGTAACAGAGAATATACACACAAAGTCTGCCAATTCAAGATACCATAGGCTTACCGTATATACCCGAATATAAGACTAGGTTTTTTCCCACTTTTTGTGTTATAAAACTTATTCAGGGTATAAAAAAAAATATTATTATTTGCAAAGTAGTATGTGGTGTTGGCATCTTGTAACTCGCAACAAATCAATGCGTTAATGAAGATTAAAATATGGTTTGTTATCATCATTGTCATGGGAGATTTGAATGCACATGTAGGAAGTGAAAGGCAAGGATATGAAAATGTATTGGGAGCAGAAGGATGGGGTAGCAGGAATGACGAAGGGAGAAAGTTGCTGGATTTTTGCAAGAGAAACGGTTTAGTGGTAGGCAACTCCTGGTTCCGGAAGAAAGAAAGCCACAAGGTAACGTGGTACAGCAGTGATTTAACAAAGAAATCTTTGGTAGATTACATGCTGTACGACTGGGAAATGAAGAGAAGTGTCAGAGATATAAAGGTAGTATCATCAGAGGCCTTAGATAGCGACCACAGAATACTTGTAATTAACCTGGGAGTTGTTAAGGATAGCAAGAGGACAGAGTACCAGGAAAGGAGAATCAAAGTATGGAAACTCAAGGAAAAGGAAGTCAAGGAAGAATTCCAGAAGATAATAAGGGAAAGGATGCCAACAGACAATCCTAAAACAGGGGAAGAGGAATGGAAGCAATTCAAAAACACAATGGTGGAAGCTGCAGTGGCAGTATGTGGAAGAACAAGCAACAGAAAGCGGTGTAAAGAGACACCATGGTGGAATGAGCGAGTAAAAGAAGCCGTGGGAAGGAAGAACAAGGCTTTCAGAGTGTGGTTCCAGGAAAGAACTGAACTGACAAGGGAAGATTATAAGATAAAGAAGAAAGAAGCAAACAAGATTGTCGCAGAGAAGAGGAAGAAGTGGATGGTAAAGTGGACAGAGATGATGGAGGAAGACAGCAGAGGAAATAAGAAAGTACTTTATGGGATGGTCAAAAGTAAGAGAAGAGGTCTGCGAGAGGATGTTGTAATGATGGACAAAAACGGAAATGAGGTACACAACAAAGAGACACTCAAGACAGTGTGGAAAGAGTACTTTGAGATTTGCTGAATCCAAATGGTCATAGGGAGGAAGATAATGTATTGGAAGATGGAGAAGACAACATAGGAATGGAAAAGGACCTGACTTGGAGAGAACTGGAAATGGCTATAGACAAGATGAAAGGAGGAAGGGCACCAGGTGTGGATGAAGTGAGTGTTGAAATGGTGAAGGCAGCAGGGGAGGTTGTGAAACAGTGGCTATACCGTGTGATGAGGGTGATATGGAAGGAGAAACAGACCCCAGAAGATTGGAAGAAAGGATTAATTGTCCCAATATTTAAGAAAGGAAGCAGAAAGGAGTGCAGAAATTACAGGGGAGTCACACTCATACCTCACTGTGCTAAGATATATGAAAAGATATTAGAAAGTAGAATACGAGCCAAAGTGGAGAGAAAATTGAGAGAGGAGCAGTATGGATTCAGACCTGGGAGATCAACAGTGGATCTCATATTTTCAGTGAGACAGCTCCAGGAACACCACTACGAATTTGGAGAGGATCTGTTGATGGCCTTCCTGGACATCGAAAAGGCCTATGATAGTGTGTGTAGGGAGAAGGTTTGGAAAGCAATAGAAAACATGGGAGTGGGAAAAGGGACTGTAGGCAGAGTGAAGGAGATGTATTGTGGAAGTGTGAGTTGTGTGAAAGTTGGAGGGGAAAGAACAGACTGGTTCAGACAAATGAGTGGCCTGAAACAGGGTAGTGCGCTGTCACCCCTTCTCTTTATTGTGGTTATGGACGAGGTAATGACACGGATAGCAGGAAAGATAGGAGAAGATAACATGAAAGCAATGGTGTTTGCAGATGATCTCATGGTCTGGGGAAACAAGGAGGAGGAAATTCAGGAGCAACTGAAGGCTTGGGAAGAAACAGTGGGAGAGTACGGATGGAAGTTCAACATCAGTAAATGTGAGATCCTGTTAACGACCAGGAAAAAGGACAGACCAATGAGTGGGATAACACTTGGAGGTGGGCAGCTGAAGAAGGTGGAAAGTCTCAAGTACTTGGGAAGTATAGTGGAGGAAAATGGGAGAAATGACAAAGAGATTACGGAACGTGGCAGACAGGCAGAAGCATTTCTGAGAAGCATTAGGAGCTTAGTGTGGAATAAAGATGTCCCACAAAAAAGCAAGGAAGTGTTATACAGAAGCTACTATATCCCGATACTGACCTATGCTTCAGAAACGTGGACAATGAAGAAAAGAGACATAAGCAGAATACAGGCAGGGGAAATGAAGTTCCTGCGAAGTAGGATCGGAGTAACAAGAAGAGACAGGGTGAGGAATGAAAAGGTCAGGGAAATGGTGAAAGAGGAGCCCTTGCAAGGTAGGATTGAGACATCAAGACTGAGGTGGTATGGACACTTAAAGAGAATGGATGAGAAGAAGATTCCCAAGAGGATACATGAGATGCAGATGCAGAAGAAACGACCAAGGGGAAGACCAAGAGATAGATGGCTGAAAGGAGTGTGTCAAGAAGAGAGGCGAGGACTGGACCAGAGTGACAGCGTAGAGGTGGTGGGAAGAAAGAACTAAGTGGCGAGGCTTATGTTCCAAACAGACCCAGCCTGGGGCTGGAAACTGTACAAGATGATGATGATGATGATGTTGAATTACCACGCATATACGAATAGCGTACATTTTGAGGTTAGGATTTACGCATACACGTCATTTTAAGCGGATAAATTATATGTTAGAAAGCATACGGAAATAAGTTTTAAAACAATCCTTACAAGAACAACCAGTCAGTTTTACGAGCAGTAATTGAGTGATCAACGTATCTTAATTTAATAACGTCTCCCATTATTGAACAAAGAAATTATAGATTAAGTCTTGGAAAAGCGGGCAGAGGGATTTCCGATAACACGAGACGTTATAAAAATGAAAGCACGACCTTGAGGGCATATATTGTGCAAGTTATGAGTTAGAGAGTATTTTTTTGAAAAAATCTTTAGCAGTTGATAACTAGGCCTCGTCTTACATTCGGGTATATACGGTATTTGTCGTACATTGCAGATAACTTGGCAACATGATCTTGTAACCAAGATAACAAATTAGAATAAACTTCAGTACATACCATTTTCCAAGTCATCAGTCTTCCTCTTTTTCTTTTTCTTCTTTTTATGGGGCGTTTCTTCCTCCTCTACCAAGCCATTGGCATCAACACCTGAACAGGAAATGTGACTTTTATGTTCCATCATCAGTACAAAATAAACATGAAACATAGTAGGAGACAGCTTACTTAAACCTATAAATAGCAATATTATATTAAATAATGTTATCTTCCTTCGGAGGGGAATTAAAGCAAACGGGCCCATGTCATAGATTTATGGCATGGAAAAGTACCTACCAGTAAAATTGGTAGTGTAGCTAAATTTGTAGGTTATTTGGTTAAAAATGCTCTATTGCGTTCCAATGTTCACCGTTAGATGTCAGTGACAGTGGCATCTCTGGAAGCCAAAGTTGGAACTACTTGAAATTGAACTTGATGGGGAGCTTACGGGCGTTCAATTTAAATGCCCCGCTATGGTAATTAGCTGCAATTCAAATATAATAATAAATTTAGCAATTTACTTATTCTATGAAGGAAATTTGTCGATCACGTTCATGCTGTTGTAAAATCACACTGCAGTAACATACTAAATGTCATTGGCATAATCTTGCTCCAGTCATATCACAATAATACATAGTAAATAGAACATGCAATCTGCATAAAGTGTAAGTGTACAGGGTGCTAAAAAGTAAGTATCCAATATTTTAACAATAATAGTCTTCAAAATAATAGAAGAAAAGTCTAACAAACATTGGTCGAACAGCGTATATTTTCTGATATCTGAATACTCGTCCATACAAGGTACAGACTACATGCCTGGCAAGGAATAATGAAAACAAAAGTCTGGTTGTGAACACAAGCAGAGACGTCGTATTGGCAATCCATCAAACAGGGTCAGTTGAGTGGTTTGGCTTGCGTAGTTTGTGTGAGTTACTCTCAACTCTAGATACGTACTGTGGTGTCTTACTTACTTTGAAGGGCAGGGAGAACATCACACTGAGCACCTCCTAAGAACAAGTGTTCAGATCTCAGAATATAGTACAATAGAACCCATGTTTATTGCATACTATCAACTCATAAAATATTGGATACTCAATTTTTAACACACTGCATATATATTTTTCAATTAGGTGTTGCATTATATTGGTAGGTTCTGTTAAGTATTGTTATTTTGCTAAGATTGTGAAGACTGGTGACCATGAATGACATCAAACGAGACAAAAGACTATAAATGCGACAAACTTTCAAGTTGAATTTAAAGTGCCTGTTTCATTATCTGCAAATACCGTATATATTCGAATACCACCCGCACATTTTTAAACAAATTCGGACGTGAAAAATTGGGGTGCGGGTCTTATTTGAGTCATCCAAATTTGAAAGATCTAAATTGCCCGCCGCGCGCGATATCGGGTGTTGCGAGTATCCGCTAGATGGTGCTAGCCTTCTTCCGGCTATAACTTTGTTTTCCCGTACGCACGCGGCGTCATAAAGTTCCGCGCAGGTCCCGCGCACGTTCTCCGACTGTAAACATCAATGCCACGAAACGTTTGCGGTCATTTACTGTGGGTGAGAAATTGAAAGTTGTGAGGGAAGCTGAAGTTATTGGAAATCGTGTCCGGTAGGAAATATGATATTGACGAGTCATGTATTCGTGATTGAGCGGGATGACGTCTATGCTACAACCACTAGATGTCTGCGTGAACCGCCCGTTCAAAGCAGCCTAGAAACAGCTGTATACGGAGCGGATGGCGGCCGATAAGCACACACCGACTCCAACTGGTCGTATTCAGCGCCCGAAAGTTCAGCTGCTGTGTTCGTGGATTTTGACGGCATGGAATCGTATCTCTGGAGATCTCATGCGGAAGAGCTTCAAGAAATGTAGTATTTCGAATGCTATGGAGGCAGTGATGACGACATTTAGTGGGAAAGTGATGGTGATAAAAGTTCCGAAGCTGGTACTTCTGATGACGACGAATGACGTGTTTGTGTACTTTTTATTGTATATTTAATAGTTTGATGTGTGTTATTTTAGGACGACTTCAAAACTGTTTTGGATAAATGCAATTCTGTTTATTTAGTTAAGATAGTAAATAATTTTGAGTATTTTTTTTTTCTTTTTTTTTTTTTAATTTTGTTCTTCAAAATCAGGGTGCGGGTCTTATTCGGGGGCGGGTCGTATTCGAGTAAATACGGTAGTCTTTAGACATGGTGACTTTGAAACAGAGGTAAAGACAGTGGATGCAACCCTGATTCAAACCAACAGCAAGAAAATTACTGTAACTGTACTAGATTTGGAGTGATGGAGGAAGTGGTGAAGTTTCATCCTTGGTAACTCATACAGGTGATCCGGACTATGACATAAAGAGGACAGCAACACAACTTTACAGAGTACAGTGAAACCTCATTAGTACGTTTTATCGCATATCACATCGTAATTTTCAAGTCCCGATTCTTATCTGATGGAAATAAGGTAAAATTACCTCATTTATGACGTTGCATATTTTGTGGCATATCGCTTAGTACGATCGCATTTTAGTCAGCCCTGAAAGCATTCTTTGTTCACCCCTAGTGGAATGTGGGCCCGGCCTCTCTGGGACAACATTCCTTGCCAGCAAGGGAGCGAGTGTTGGGACATATCAGGTATAGTTGTCTCCCTTCCCCGCGGCGACTCAGACGTAATTAGCACGCGCCGACAATAAGCATTGTTTGCTACTGACCAATAGCTGACGGTTGTTGACCAATAGAATGCTTCCTCAATCACTCCACGTGGACTCAAGTCCCACCCTGGCACGGCTATTTTGTGTGTACCGCACATAGTGTTCCGCCCCGTCTCGCCGCTTACATTATGTCTCGAGCTAAATGTACCGAATGTTTATGTGACCGAGTAGGCTACTTACTGCATTCACGCAAATACACATTACACTATCGAAGAAGTTGTGAAACCTAGTGATCATTTTGTTGCGTCGTATTTAAATAATGGATAGGCCTAAGAAAGTAGTTAAATCATTAACTAGTGACGAAAAAATGAAAATTCTTGAAGAAGTAGACAGAAAGCGCGTGGAACTAGCACGAAAATTAAAACTCGCTCCTTCAACGTTAAACACTATTGTTACCAATCAAGACAAAATAGCAGTTGCGTACAAAGACAATAGAAATGGAAAGAGAAAACGTGTGCGCGAAGGAAAATTTTCTAAACTAGAAACAATGCTCCTGCAATGGTTCAACCAAGCCCGTGCAGCAAGCATTCCAGTGGATGGAACCATAATTCGTGAGAAAGCGAATTACCTAGCGAACCAGATGGGAGTAACAGACTTTGCAGCGTCAAACGGATGGATCGAGCGGTTCAAGAAGAGGCATGGTCTTGTTTACAAGTGCGTGCGTGGTGAAGCAGCTGCTGTTGACAGTGGCACAGTTGAAACGTGGACCAATGAAACGCTACCATCCTTGTTGAAAGAGTACAAGCCCCAAGACGTGTTCAACGCTGACGAAATGGGTATTTTTTTCAGCCTTCTGCCCGACAAGACGTTTGCGTATAAAAGAGAAATTTGCCATGGTGGAAAATTGAGCAAAGAAAGGTTAACCGTCCTTCTTTGTTGCAATGAGAGTGGAACGGAGAAGTTGCTTCCTCGTCATCGGTAAAGCAATGAAGCCTCGTTGCTTTATAAATGTCAAGAGCTTTCCTTGCCAATATAAAGCCAACGCAAACGCTTGGATGACTACTTCTGTTTTTGAAGATTTTTTGCAAGCCCTAGATGCAAAAATGGGGAGTAAAAATCGAAAAATTCTATTAATTATTGATCGATGTGCTGCACACCCTGTGAATGTTCCCACAAGGAATGTGAAAGTGGTTTTCCTTCCTGCCAACTGCACAAGTCGGCTTCAGCCCCTTGATCAAGGAATCATTCATTGCGTGAAGAAGAAGTACAGGAAAATGTTGGTGCAGAAAAGGTTGGCCAACATCAGTGGTACATGCAAGAAGATCACTGTTCTTGATGCTATGCATTTCTTGAAAAGTTCTTGGGACTCTGTGGAGCAAACCACAATTAGCGACTGTTTCCGCAAGGCAGGATTTCGCGTTTTCCATGAAACTCCGGAGGTCGAAGAAATTGAAGAAGAAAATTTTGAAGACTCTGAAATACAAAACTTCGACAGCTATGTTCAGTGTGACGACATCATTGCCATTTGCCAAACTGCGATGATCGACGATATTTTTCAAGAGCATGAAAAGGAAAAGAATGATGATGAAGGAGGAGAAGAAGTAGAAGAGGGGGAGGAGGAAGACGTACCAACCATACCAACCTTAGGAAGGGCATTGGAATCGATGGACACTGTCCAAAGCTTTATTTCAAGCTTTTCAGTTGACGAAACCGTCATGAACACATTGTCAAAATTAGATGTTATACTGTATTCACTTGGACAGAGAAGTCGTAAGCAAATGACAATGGATATGTTTTTTAAGCGCCAGTGATGTGTTATTTCATTAAGTGTGTAAATATTGTGTAGGTACAATAATTATTAATTTGTTACATACTGTACATACATTTGTTTGAGGTTAAAATCTATTTATGTATGTGGCTAAAATTCATCAGTTGACCTGGTACGGTTAGCAACTACGAAGTTACAGGATTATAAAATAGGTAGGTGTAATGCAAAATTAATAACCAATTTAAAAGGTTTTGGTAATTGATGTTTGTTTCTTACATTTATTATATAATTTTCGGTGTTGTGAGGGACATTTGGACTAGTACTAATCAGTGCTGTGTGTTGCCATGTTCTGAGATTTGCTCGAGATCGCGTGATGGCGGAAGTTTTTTTTTTTTTTTTTTTTTTCCCCCCTGTACACGTGCGAGCATGTCTAACCTAAAAAAAACTTTGGTTATATCCAATCGTTCACGCCAAAAAATACGGCACTTCTTTTCCAAAGAATATCAAGAAAAACATGCATTTAAGCCGAAATCGATAAACAAAAAAACTTATACTACAGTATTTGAATCGAGTACGGTACTGGTATAGTAGGCTACATTTTTCTCTTGTTTTCATTGCTCTCGTTTCTCTGTGCTGTGTAAACTAGTTCTGTAATACAATAATTCTGTAGGTTGTTTAATTGTATATTCGATAGCACGTACTTCCGATTAACGCATTTTTTTTTTTTTTTTTTTTTACTTTTCCCTTACTGAAACAATTTAATGAGGTTTAATTAACATTTTTCGGTAGTATGTTTTCCCACTTTTGACGTTCAAATTCTTCAGTCCTTTGAAAAACGTACTAACGAGGTTCCACTGTACTTAGGGACCCTGAATATTCACTAGACGTTTATTCGCTAAAAATGACCTGAAACTCAACACAAACCTATCATTTTTGTTATAGACCACTAAATTTGGAATATATCAATTCAATTAAATAAATCAAACTGAAGTCACAAAATAACGTGAAATTATTTTATTTCGTAAAATAATACCACTTCTAAAGATTATTTGCGGAAAATACCGAAATATATTGTGCCAGTTTGCTCTGAGACACCATAGGGTTGGAGGCCTAAATCAACCACCGCGAGATCCCATTGCAAGCAAACACACATAATACTTGACATACACTTGAGCTAGTCCCAGCACAAGACTTATTTTGGGTAAGTCAGGTGTGGTTGCGGTGAAGTATTTAAATGATCGATATGAAGCATGCACCCAGCACCGGAAATAACTTCCGTTTACCAGGCACTGCGCACAACAATACATGCCACCCCGCGCATGTTACCAAACAATACAGTTTCTCCAGGCCTCGGTTGCGAGGTAGAGTAGATTTTATTCTTGGTTGAAGACCGAATTCAAGTCTGTCAAGTCAAGTACTATAACAGAAAATCTAATATCAGAAGTATTGAAGGGATGAATGGAAGATTATCCTGAATTTTTCAGAAGAAGATTGGAAACTATGGTTCGCACAATGTGCACGGCGGAAGAGGCTTTTCAGCCTACTCAACTATTCTGTGAGATATGCGTACAAATCTGAGTCCTGAACTCATGGAAACAATGTTCTGCTTATACTTTGGGGACAACATAAGTTTCATGAGTTAGAAAATGACTATGGTAGTCATGTAGAGTATTTGTTGAAGTCAATGTTAGGTTAGGTCTTAAACACAGAAGATGCAATTCTTTCGAATAAAATGTTTGTTATTCATCCAAATGCTTCTTTTGTGTTCATAATTAACCAAATCCATGCAAAGTACACATAGTTATTAAGCAAATTCACGCCTGTTTTATTTCACTGCTACGGATATTAATTTTATTTCACAGTTTTGAACATTTTATTTCACCTCTTTGGAGCTTTTTATATTACCTTAAATCAGGGTCCCTAGTGATAAATTATTCAAGTAATATTTCGTTCAGGTTAGGGTGTTTAAATATGTGTACTCCCTGCCTAATATAACTGGGCAGAAATGTGTTGACCGACTGAAAAGCATTCTATAATAGATTACTAGGCAACACTGAAAAATGTCTTCTAATACTTCAAAACTTTGCTTCCATCGGACACACAATCTACATAAAATTATCTGGTTGTCTTGAAAACCTGTACAATTCACAATTTGAAAGAAAAATGTGCCCTCTCGGGGTATAATTCATATAACTTTCCCCTAATAATTTTCCAAAATTATATCCCCAAGACGGCTGGCAGATCCCACGACTTGCCCGCCATAATCTAGTCAAATGGACCAAGATCTGCACCAGTTGCTTAAAATCATATTTTTCTGTGCCTGATCGCTAACTTGCACCACAAAGACTACGAGAATCTTGTCACATGAGAGCGGATGCTGATTGCGAAACATCCTGTATTCGGTAATCCTGAGACATCTCTTGACCTTATATTGAACTATTTCGGACTACCTCATTGAATAGAATATTTGTACCTGTAGATCTGCTACTTTCCCTTTATTAACAGTCTTCTTTTATTTTTTGATTTAGTTTCAAAACATCAACTCTCATTCTACTGGCTCAGTCGATGACAAGATGGAGGGCTTGCATAATCACATGATGAGTTTTTGGAAGAATTATCGTTCAAATGGACCAAGTTATAGTGAATTAGTGGAAAATGAATGTGAGAGCGATATACAGGGTCCTAGGCACAGTAAATTATCCAATGTACAGTATAAACCATACTTTGCTTGTTGACCGATCTAATCTCCAATATGCTGCACCTGCTCTTTCTGTAAAGCATCACTGTACAATGGGTCATTCTCCCAAACATATCACTCTCGAGCACTGTGGTCATAGTAACTTAAAAGATAAAATCTGGGCTATTTTAACTTTAATGTATGTTTTTACAATCTAGTGAATTCAGGTATTCTCAGCAGAAAAATGTACAGTAAACAGGGGATGTGGTATGTTCTAGCATCCAGTCACCAATGTGTTAAAATAGGAATCCCAAAACACTCATTGCTGTCTGAGAAAATTTACAATTTACTTTTTTCAAAAAAGAAATCAACCTAGTGAACTACATTTTGACAATTCTTCGAATTTACCAACTACAACAAGCTCAACAAGATATGAGCTTAGTCATTGTATTTATGTTTAAAAAATTTCCAAAAGAAATTTAATATTAATATCCACCTCTCCAATACATTAAATGGAATCCCTAACACTTGTTGCTGTTGTGGTGAGAAAATGTATCATATTCTTTCAACATGTTCTTCAACATAATTGTACCTTTGCTACAATCGGCCACAGCAAAATTGAAGATATTTTTCGAAAAATATCCTGGAAACCCAGAAAATAAATGTGAAACTTTCCCACGCCCAAATATGAACAAATATCTAAAATTTATGCAAAAGGACCAATTTCATTATGTTGTGCAATAATCTGATAATCAACTTGTGTGGCACCCTGTAGGCCACGTGTAGAAATCCTTGAGGCAAGTTCCCAGGTACCGTGGGAGAACAAGTCTAATATCTCTAACGAGAGCAAATATTACAGCACTGGTGTTCCTGCAGCAATTGCTCTCTGAACGAGTTACCAACGTAAGTACAAAAACTTTATAACCTTGCTTATGGCAAAATTTTTGCTCTACAAAACATTATTGTGGCGCGTCTGTTTTGGACTTGAGTAGCGCGATCACATGCGGCTGGTGGAAGAGGTTGCGCATCATTACGAACTCATTTGCTAAAGAAGAACGACGGGTTTTGAAAATCATAAAAGCAAACTTTGTGTGTGTATCAAATAAGGGGAGGCTCGGATTCCTACCTGATTACAAAGGAGAAGGAACTCTGTGAGTACAGAAAAAACACTGGACTGATTTCAAATCATTAAAATATTCTATTTTATTTAATAGTGTTGACCTTCCAAAGACATTGTCGTTTAAATATCTTGGCTCGACTATTATTGCAGATGGAATCCTCAGTCCTGAAATACACTGACCGGCACGAAAAACGCAACACCCAATAAATGATGTGAAATTATTGTGTAATTTATCTATTTAATCAAAGTGAAGCACTTTAACCTATTTTTTAGACGGGGTATGTTATTGGTGTTTGCAAGCAAACAGTGAAGTGTTGATTGCACTAGCCTCAATTGATTTTTCCCGCGCAACCTGGAAAACACATCACTGGAAGTAACCCAAGGCAAGAAAGCTCAAACGCGAAAAGAACTACGCATTTCTCTGGGTTGACAGATCTGGTACAATAAAATTGAGGAAGAAAGCTGAAGATAGACATGTCTACGAGCTGCGGACACCCGACGACCTTGAAAAACTGAGATAAACAAAATGACTGAGGACAAGTCTCTTAGGATTTACTATCAAAACGTCCGAGGACTGAATAGTAAAACACAAGAATATTACCTTAATACACTTAATTGTGAATATGATATAATTATAAATACAGAGACATGGCTTTCGGATAGTATGCAGGATGGTGAGCTATTTGATGATACTTTCACTCTACATAAAAGAAATAGGGAAGGAACTAAAAAGGGGGGCGGAGTTTTGATAGCTGTGAGAAAAGATATTGTTTCGAGTAACTGCCATTTTGATACCGGGGACTTAGAAGCATTGTGTGTTAAAGCAATAATTAGTGGAAAAAATCATTTTATCATTACTGTGTATTTCCCTCCGAACTCCAAACTAGAGTCTTATCTTGCATTCTTCAGTGCAATTGAAGAAAAATATTATCAAAACCATAATTTAATCATTGCAGGGGATTTCAATATTCCAACAATTTCAGGTACATGTTACGATTTTATTGCGGGTGGACCTTGCAGTCGAGTTCTTGCAAATTTTATGTCATTGTATAACTTGTCATCCCATAACAATATTCAAAACTCCAATCAAAGAACATTAGACCTTGTATTAACAAATATAAATAATACTATATCAGTTTTTAGGGATAGGGATCCGTTAGTACCAGAAGATGTTCACCATCCTGCACTAAGTTTAGTTATCAACTGCAATCGTATAGGAAGGGTAACAAATAGTACTACAAAAAAAGTATTTAATTTCAAGAAAGCAAATTTTTTAGGCCTGTATAGCTCGTTGCAAAATTCGGACTGGACCCCATTAAAACAATCTTGCAATGTTGAAGAAGCTGTTGGATATTTTTACAAAATATTCAACTCAGCTTTGGAGACAAATTGTCCTATAAAACATATTCAGACAAAAAGGAAGTATCCTTGTTGGTTTAATAAAGAAATCATTAATGCTTTAAAACTTAAAGATTATCACCGGAAAAGGATGATGTACAGTCAAACAAGTCTTGAATCTTACAAAGAGCTAAGAAAAAATCTTAAAACTATGATAAGCAGGAGTTACCGAAATTACATAAAACAGGTTCAGGAAAACTTAGGCGATAACCAAAAATATTTCTGGAATTTTATTAAAAATAAGAAAGGTAGCACAAATCAGAACAATCAAATAATGACATACAAAGGTAATCAGCTGAATAATTCAAAAGATATAGCAGATGGTTTCGCTGCATGTTTCCAAAGTATGTATTTGCCACAAGCTGCAAAATATGTCATTCAAGCAGAAGGAGCTGGTCCTAAAAGTTATTCTCCATTTTTGAATGATGTGACTGAAAATGAATACAAAATGGCTGCCAAACATCTAAAGCCCAAGCATTCAGTTGGTCCTGATGGTGTTCCGCCATATATAGTAAAGGGCTGTTCAGATGTGCTCAGAGAACCACTGTGTCTAATATTTAACCTGATACTGCGTACTCAAACTTATCCGTTATTATGGAAAACTACTAGGATCTGCCCAATTTTCAAATCTGGAGATAGAAACACAATAGAAAATTATAGGCCTGTGTCAATTGTATGTGCACCTGCAAAGATATTTGAATTTATTCTGTACAATAGAATATTTAGACACGTTCAGAACTACATAACGGATAAACAGCATGGATTCTTCCCTAATCGCTCGACCACTACTAATTTAATTAATTTTGTGCAGTACGTAATTAATGCATTTCATGATCGTAGCCGTGTTGATTGTATCTTTACAGACTTCGCGAAAGCTTTCGATAGATTAAATCATGATGTTTTAATTAAAAAACTCTCTGATTTTGGCATCTGTGAACTGCTATTGAACTTGATTGCATCATATCTGAACGGTAGACGGCAATACGTTTTTTATAATCGGTATGAATCCTATGAATTCATAGCCAACTCCGGAGTTCCACAAGGATCAAATTTAGGCCCATTATTTTTTATAATATTCATCAATGATCTACCACAAAGAATAAAACATTCAGAATGTCAATTATATGCAGACGATTTTAAAATTTATAAAGTTATAAAAAATTTAGAAGACGCAGTAAAATTACAAGAAGACATTGATCGTGTTTTTATCTGGAGTATTAAAAATCAGCTAGCACTGAATATAAACAAATGCTTTTACCTTAAATTTTCATCAGCAAAATGTACATCCGAATATACATACACAATTAATGGAACAAACTTAAAACCAGTTATGTCTATCAAGGACCTGGGAGTTATTTTAACACATAACATGTGTTTTAAGCAGCACATCTATTTCTGTGCCAATTCGGCATTCAAAACTCTGGGATTTGTTATTAGGACAACTAAAGAGTTTACGCGCATTAAAGCCGTCGATCATCTATTCAAAATTTTGGTCCGTAGCAAGTTAGAATATGCTTCAGTTATTTGGCATCCGTATTATAAATCACTGGAAGCGAGCCTCGAAAAAGTTCAAAAATGTTTTCTAAGGTACTTATATTACAAAGACAACAACATACCTGCCAACTTTTGAAAAGGGCTATCAGTAAAACTCACGCGCGACAAAAAATAGAACGATTTTCGATATACCCCCGGCTTGACGAAAATAATAATACTTCTGGGCTACAAAATACAATAATTCATGCTTTAAACAGGATACTTCAATGAAATCATATCTACTTACATAATTTGTAGACGAACATAACAATCCAGAAGAAATCCATGTTAATCAGCAGCAGGCGTGGTGAATATTGGTTTGGAGCACACATAACAGGACTTCCTTGATAGATTAAGCTGATATACGATAATTGAAAAAGGCTTTACACAATAAAACTTGTTTAACGTAACACAGGCAAGAAATAATATAATACACACTGCAAATCACATGCTAGTTCGACTTTAAAGTCATGGTTGTGGTCTTTTTAGCTTCCTGCAAAAAGTCATGAGAAAATGTTTTGTCATAACAGCGACCGGAACTCCTGGTCTTCAAAATAGAAATAGACTCCAGAGATTCATTGGACATGGATGACCTGAACTGTGTTCTATTTTTCTTCACAAGGCTAAAAACACGTTTACATTCTGCATTGCTATGGGGTATGGTGAGAACAGAGAGCATTACTCTAGAAATTCGGTTATACTTAAGAAGTCTATCGGCTCCACGAATTCTTGATATTTGTGCCCAATTGGAATCACTTGCAGCATCTTGATGTGCAGCCGAAGTGTCATCTACCTGAAGAGCTGTGAACTGCCTCTGAAGGTCATTCACCACCTCATCTGTAGTTTCATTCTCTTCCTTGCATAACATGATAGGAAACTTTTCCAAGAAAAAACGAATGGAAGAAAACTGTGCATCTTCAATTTTGTCTAACCTAGCAACTTGAGCATTCTTTAACACGTCATCCTTGAGTGGAAACTTGTTGATGATGTAGTCACAGGCAGTACAAAAGTAGTTTCTCACTGATGGAAAGAAAAGGGATTTATCTGTATCCGGTCCGTTCTGAAGGCACTTAACAACTTCAGATGATGCATTTTTTGCCATTTTATTTACAAAGCATGTCGTTTTCGTGCGACCACAACTATATTTCTTTGCAACTTCTGATGTTGGAAACATCTTAAATAAAGCATCAGCATGATCAGCCGCACTTAAGGGCACATTGTGTTCCACCAAAAAGGAAGTAAACAGAC
Organism: Meconema thalassinum; assembly: GCA_946902985.2. Lineage (NCBI taxonomy): Eukaryota > Metazoa > Arthropoda > Insecta > Orthoptera > Tettigoniidae > Meconema > Meconema thalassinum. The sequence continues at coordinate 303,246,830 of OX336393.1, forward strand.
ACTCGGCCCTAATTACGTCACTGTCAACGTGAAGAAAGAATATGCACATGGTAGAAATAAAAAACAAACACACACGTGGAACGAATGTAATTAGTCCAAGGAATACAGGAAACTGCGAAGCACGAAGTTATAGCACAAAAACTCGAACGCTTCATTAAAATATGCCATAACCTTAAAAGACGAAAACATTCAAGGAACGCCAACTTCGCGAACAATGAACAACTCACGTGGTCAAAGAATATGGTTTAAATCGCAACGAGCGAACGGAGCGGAACAAAGAATATGCGAAGCAGAGCCTGTCGACACCTAAGATTCACATGGAAGAACGGTTATCCCGGCTTCAAATTCAATTACAATGAAGACACAAACATCACACGGTTAAAAGTACGAATCATATCAAAGAACGAGTTATCGACTATCGTGGACTTGCCTTCGACCCACGCAAACAATCGATTGTACGGAAGTGTGCGGTATTATCGAATGTAAATTATCTTTTCAAATTTTTGTCCGCGAAATCGTAAAATGACACCGTTCATCCGTAAAACCGTAAAATGCTGCAATTTCCGTAAATTTTACGGATAAACCGTAAAAGTTGGCAGGTATGCAACAATATATCTGCATTTAAATCAAATAAATCATATACTCAACTACTGGATGAATTCAACTACACTAGCTTGGCAGCAAGGCGCGAAAACTTACAGCAGGTGTTTTTGTATAAAACAGTTAATGGAATGTTAGACAACAGTGGCTTCTTGCAGCAGATTCATTTCAATGCCAGAGCAGGAAATTTGCGAAATCGAGATCTCTTAGTTTGCAAAATACCAAAAACAGTATATTATAAAAATTCACCATTAGTAAGAATGTGTCTGGTGTACAACAAACTTGCCAAAATCAACAATAGTTTAGACTTTAGCTCTGCATTACCAGTATATATTAAGGTTTTAAGAGCTACAATTCTTACATTGTCAATGAGCAAATTGTAAATGTTAGCAACTACCGGTATGGAATGTAATCTGTAATTTTGTATTTATGTGTAAATATGCATAGTACTTATGTTATATCTGAGCTATAGTGTGACTTATGTACCATTGTCAAATATTCTTCTAAAACTTCTTTCCATTTTTGTTTGTAATATAGACCTAGTATGTAACTTTTTCGTTTGTTAAATCTGTAACTATTCAATATAGTGCTATGTACGCCTTCTGTAATTGGAGCCTAAGCTCTGTTGAAGGTATAAATAAATAAATAAATAAATGTGTCCCCGCATTTAAAAAGTTGTTGCTTTGCTGGAAGATGGTCGCAGCATGCATTACATTGCAGAAGTGTTGAGGATTACAGCTTCCACGATTTCCAGAACCGCACGAAGGTACAGGGAAACTGGAGGCTTTGCAGGGAGACCAGGATCAGACCCGAGAAGAACAAAATCGAAGAGAGATGTCCGCTTCTTACAACTTCAAGTTCTTCACGACCGTCACTCCACCGCCATTGAAGCACGAAATCGACTCCACCAAGTTCAAGGGGTCAATGCCAGTGAGAGAACCGTCCGAAGAAGATTGGAAGAAGCCAATCTTCAATCCAGAAGACTGTAACCGAATTTATTCAGTTACAGTAGCTCACCCTCGGGTTTTGCTTCGTGCATTTAGTTTGGGGTATTTTATTCGAATCTTATTATATTGGGTTTAACGTGGGGTTGCAGAGGTGATTTTTATTGTGCCTGTGTGTTTTTGTGGACGGATTCATCTTTGGATGGTCCGGACAACCTAGGATCACGTTTATTAATTATCGGTTTTTGGATATTTGATATTATAAAATACAGGGTTTTGCGATTTATTATGTTTTGGGAATAAGGATATAAGACTGTATTAAGTAGAAGCATTATTTCATTTTGGTTTGGGGTTAATGGCTTTATTTTGACCTGGTAATGTTAAATGTTAGATTCGTGGCTGTACTATAAAGGTACAATGAAGTGGTATTTTCGAGTGCTGGATATGTGACATACCCGGAAAAGACAGGCAGTAATTCGGCTTGTGTGGGATTACCTAGGCTATTTATGGCATGAACTCCCATGAACTTCGTGTGGAAACTACTGTGTGAGGTCAGTGTGGATTTTGACTGTCTGATGTTCATGTGTTGACACGGATGTTCCGCTAGGAGCGGGCCATGCGCAACTTAGTTCCGGCAGAAACATTGGGGTTATGTAGCCCTGCGCCAGGGCATATAATGGCGTGTCTGGCGTTTAGAGTAGTCTTATTGCTTTATCGGCAGAACACTGATCTACTAACGCCCAGGGTCGTTTTACGTGACATGGTTTCCGTAACGAACAGTTAGAGATCTTCTTCTTGCTTGTACAGCGAAAGTCCGTTGTCCACTTGCAATTTTAGTGTCGTTATTACTCGATCATGGTATCGTAATACGAACGAGCAGTGACTAATTTTTAGCTATCCACTGAGCTCTTACGGGCTATTGGAGGCTACGTTCATTTCATGGGTCCATGCATACCATGGGCTGTCGGTAATAACTTACCACGCCTAAAAGGATAATTCTGTCGTAAACATTTCATCGAAGTCATGCGAGAATGGAGACGTGAACGTGCAGTTCGAGAAGCGAGAAAGTAGAGTGAACCAGTCTAACGTGTGTAGATATTTTGTGTACGGACGGTACAGTGTAGATACGTAGGTGGCTGTTATGCCTGGGTCTAATACGGCGGTAAGTGTTTTCCTGCTCTCAGAGCCTAAATTCAGTGGCAAGGTACTGTATTATTCCACGAGTGTATGAAGGGTATTTTGTGTTGTATATTATGTATATATTTGGTCTGTTCGCCATCTCTTGATGAATACAGTACTTTTGCATTTGTCAGTTGGCACAGGCTAGAGTAAAAGGTGGCTTTTCACCGATGTCTCAGTCTCACTCATGGCTGTGATTATATGGAAGCTACTGAGGTACGGGTGGGGCTTAGTAATGGCATTCGAGGCACAGTCAGTGCTGTGAAAGGTTCAACTCATAGGGTTAGGACTACTGTTCTGACTCAGTGAGGAAAGCAATGGCAAACTACCTCACTCCTCTTCTTGCCTAGAACGCCTCAAAATAGTGCTGCCTTGGGTTTTTGTGGGTATCTACTCACATAACGTAACGGCGGTACTTTTTGAGGATCCAACCAGCCTTCGGGCTGACTACCTAACAGACATTATGTATATATGTGTATAGTACAGCCAATAGATTATCTCTTTAAAATACATATGTGTTTATATTCCTGTCTTGCATGAAGCTGGTACATCAGCAAACGCATGCCAAATGCCCCACACCTGGGATAAGGAGTTTCATAGTCGGGGCAACCGTTATGTACCGTATTTTATTCTATTTTATTCAGGAAGACCCATATGGTCGACCTTGGCGCCCATTCAAAGTCGGGAGTAATGTTAAAATCACTTGAGGCCTGTATTTAAAGGCAGTAAATTCTGTAGGTTTGTGGTAATGAGGGTAGTTAAAGTTAAATCAACTCCAGCGAGGAGGGTGCGAGAGTTTCAGTTGCAGCCCAACGTGAGGCCTTAGACATGCTGATGTGTACCAGGACACAGGAATTAAACTGTAGGCATATTTTCACAAATTCACATATTTCAATTAGGGATGGCTACGTTAGAGCCAGGATGTAATTCTGCTTTGTTGGGGGACAGTGCTGGTGAGCGGCAGAATCAGGCAGGGGCTGATAGGCAATTTGCTGTAGGGATGGGGGAAAACAGTAGAGTCAGGGGAGATATGCCAGGGAAGGGGGGAAATGAATTAAGTATGATGGACATGTTGGAGAAGCTCCTGTTTCTTAGTAACAGTTCCGAGGAGAGGATAATCAGTTAGCTAAATAGTTTGACGGAGCATTTGTCAGAGAAGCTTGATGAAGTCAAGGAAAGATTGTCAGAAATTATCCCTGACAGCCATGTTACTAACCAGGTTAGTGAAGTCAGTGTAGAAGCCACTAATCTGGAGACTAAGCTAGGTAATCAGATTGCTGTTCAGGAAGAGAGCGTAGACTCGGAAGTAGATAAGTTGGATGCTCAACAAGTGATGTTGGCAGGGGAGATTTCTAGCCAGACACTGGAGACTAGCCAGAAATTTCCCAGGGTAGATAGTAAGTTGGGAGAGCAGAAAGTGGAAGTTGTAGGCATCGTGGAAGAGAACGTTGTGGTTAGAGATGCGAGTGCTGGGAGAGTGGAGAAGGATGAGAGTGCTGAATTAGTGGGGAGAGTGCTGGGAGAGTGGAGATGCTTGAGAGTGCTGAATTTAGTGAGGAGAGTGGTGAGGTAGTGGAGGTAGGTGAGCGAGTCGAGATTGGTTTGCTAGGGAATGGTATGAAGAAGGTAAATGAGAATATTAGCCAGGTTAGCGAGATAGTGACTAGTATGGAGGAAGATACTGTAGGTAGAATTCTACGTGGTCAACATTTGGAACTAGGAGGGAGTGAAAATCTTGTTACGAAGTTAGTATGTAATTTCTCTGATGACATTAGGACTGCAGTGTGCGTGCAGGAGATAGTCGCTGTTACAGGCATAGAGAGGTCACTTGGAAGGTTAGGTACCTTGAGAAAGACAGGTAGGCAACGTCAGAGAAATGGGGGTAATCAAAGGGAAGGAAATTATAATCAGAGGAGAGAGAGGAATTGGGATCCAAGTAGAGGGGATAGGTACATTTGGTATGAAGATCATGGGAGAGGAAGAAATAACAATGAGTGTCAGGGGTACGGGAAAAACAATCAACCAGGGAACAGACCACGTGAGGTAGAGCAGGCAAATAGGGGGCGCGCCATGGAAAGGCAGGTTGAGAGAAGCAATAGGCCAGGAAGTTTAAACTTCGCCAGGACTCACTATATGGAGCAGGGGGAGAGTCCTTGCATAGTATTCCTGCTCATGCTCTGGAAGAAAAACATAATGTAGAGTATAATATCAATATAGGATCTGATAGGTTAGGAGACCGGAGCTGTAGATTAGATTACAGTAAGGCGCAAGTGAAGTTTGGGTGGAGTGAGCAACAGGATTGGGTTAGGTTAGGTCATCAGGGTGGTGGTAGAGATTTTGTTAGTGTCGTTGGATGCATTCAGGTGATTAAAGAGGTTTCTGAGGAGAAAGAATTAGGTGTCGGCATGGTATCAAGTTGTATTTTGGTCATGAAAGATGATCATGTGTTGAGTGATGTGGATCACTGTTGTTTCTGGATCATGGGAGATGATCATGTGTTTCACTGTTGTTTCTGGGTCATGGGAGATGATCGTAAGTTGAGTGATGATGATCACTGTGTGGAGGCAGTTGTTGAAGATACCATGTTGGACGAGGGTCAGAAGTCAGAGGTGCTTGACGTTCTGAGGGAACACAGGGTGGTGTTCTCGGAGAAACCTGGAGGTACTCACGGTTACGGGCAGAGTTTTGACATCGCATATAGGTCAGGCCTGAGCGGTCCTAGGTACCTTATAGCTAGGGATAGGAAAAATTCGCGATGGCGAATTTCGCGAATTTTTTAAAGAAGTAATACACAGGTGATAATGCGTTATAATAACCCTAAAAATGGCGAAAATAAATGTTTTTGAGCTCGCGAATTTTCGCGAATTTCGCATGAAACGCGAATTTTGCATGAAAACGCGAATTTTAGCTTTTTTTGTTATTTTTTCTTCCGATAATTCGCGGCAATTAATGCACGAATTTCCGCGAATTTTTGAAAGCCGCGAATTATCTGCAGTAATGTTTTTAAGCCTAGCAAAACGAAAAATATTGGTTAAAATATTGAAATGTATTTTAAGAACACGCAGAAAAAAATAATTATAATACTTTATAACATAGTATTGTAAGACACACTATGTGGATTATAACAACATTAAAAACTAAGAGATAGATAGTTTATTTTTTCTAATTTTAGATGTACAATTCTGAAGAAAACAATATTGAAAACGAAAATTCATCTCTATTTTCTATATAAGAGATAAGTGTGACTATAGACACACTAGCTTCACTGTCGGAACTTTCGGGAATTCCGTTGCATCACTCCTTCACTGGACATGTACTGGATCTCAGTTTACCTCATCGACAGTCAAATTCCGTACAATATCCTCATCACTTTCATGTCTGAAACCATGATCGTCTTTATCGAAGTCTAACTACTGAATGTCACTTTCTTCTGCATCTTGGCATTCATCCAGGTTTTGCCCTAATGGCATCGTAGTGAGACCAGCTTGCCAGTTTGAAATAACGTCATCACAGAAGCCGACAAACGCTAGTTTTTGTGCGAATGTAGTAGCGGTAATTTTCTCTCATGACTTGACTGCATGGAGAGCAACCAACAAACACTGAATGATCGGAAACTTAACGGTAGATAGCGGACCTTGCTTTCTGCATACAGCGATCTTTATCAATCTGGGCAGTCATCCTGGTAAGTTACTAAGTTATTGAGGCTTTAAGGGCCAGAACAGCAAGGTCACCTGCCCCTTCATCCTAGTAACTACTCGACGTGTGGCGTCACATAGTGCGCCTTTCAGACATGAATATCTAGATGGCAAATATCCATATCAAAATGTGCCGCTGTTTCCTGAACCAGTCTTCACCAGGTGGTCTTCTTGGTTTCATTCTGTAGTGTGCCTGTCAGTTGAAAGATATTTTGCAATTTATGAGTGAAGTAGTAGGGACTGATAACTCTGGTGTTGATTTTCTCAACAATGTTTCACATGACGAAATATTTGAGATTCAAAGAATTTGGCACAGACATCACTGAACTCATCCCTTTATTAGAAGGCCAGTCTTATCAGACTGTTCACCTTCTAGATGGACATCTACGGAGAATTCAGCAAGCTTAAACTTGCTATTTCTGGAAATTACGGTACCAACATTAAGGAGCTGTTGGAGGGTTGTGGAAATGTGTTAAAAAGAAAGAAAATACATTCAATTTTAGTAAACGCTGGGTCCCATGATCTTAGAATATTAATCAGCCTGAGATCCGTCGTCCCTGAAAACAAGATTTACAAATGTGTGCGTTTGATCCAGCAGAAATAGTGCCAATGAACATCAATGAGGACCTTGCAAAGAAAATTAAGAAGTTGCCATTCTGTGGAACACTGGAAGAAAGTGAGGTCATAAGAGGATACAACGAACTGCAAACTTTAATCAAGAAGCAGATGCACGACAGACCAAGACAGACATTGTTCGAGTTTTGCAAGGAATGACATCTGTATTTCCAAAGTTCTCAGAATCTGTGTTGAAAACATTTTGATACACTGTTCAAACGCTAAGTGTGAAATTTTGTTTTTCAGCATACACTAGCACGTTAAGTGATATGCGTCACCGTTTGTCACAAGAGAATTTGAATCTCTTCACTGAAGTATACTTTGAAGGATGACTGAAATGTGTTATGTTATCCATGGTATTTAAAAAATCCCGCCTAAAATTTAACATTTTGAAAGTACCGAAAAGTGCACTTGAAACCACCGAATTTGCCACTTTAAAATACCGCTTTCTTCACTCTGAAATCACCGAAAAATTCCTATCCCTACTTATAGCTCATTCTTACATGGAGGGTGTTGTTGAGGTGATTGGTCAGATGCTGTATGAGGTTATATTTGAGATTAGTAACAGTCAGTCTGTTAGTCTTCTGGTGGTGGTGACCATGCGGGATGGTACCATTAGGTTATGTTTGGAGGTCGTGGCAGTTAGTAGTTTGCAGGAAGGATTTCTTTTTGTGTGTCTCGCAGGATTTTGGGATATTCAACAGGGGAAGCTGTACCCTAAGAGACTAAATAAATTGAGGATTATTGTAATTGTAGGTAAGATACTTTTGAAACAGCAGGGAAGGGAGGGGGTAAAAATTAAGATAGGTGATCTGGTGTTGTTGCGAGCTGAGCGTCTGCTGTCGGTAGAGCAGAGTTGCATTCTTGAGGTTTTTCATTTCGGTCCATTGGCTATAGACCGCAGGGTAGGTGCATGTGCCTACAGATTGATTACCAACGATGACAAGGTCCTAGGTACATATAACATTGCTAACCTCAAGCTATATGCCACCTAGAGATCTTGCTCACGATGACAAGACAGGAGTACTTGTGTGAGGGAAAGGATAAATCTATATATAGCCTTGTAGTTTAGAGATTGATCCTTGTGGGGGCGTTTGTAACCGAATTTATTCAGTTACAATAGCTCACCCTCGGGTTTTGCTTCGTGCATTTAGTTTGGGGTATTTTATTCGTATCTTATTATATTGGGTTTAACGTAGGGTTGCAGAGGTGATTTTTATTGTGCCTGTGTGTGTTTTTGTGGACGGATTCATCTTTGGATGGTCCGGACAACCTAGGATCACTGTTTATTAATTATCGGTTTTTGGATATTTGATATTATAAAATACGGGGTTTTGCGATTTATTACGTTTTGGGAATAAGGATATAAGACTGTATTAAGTAGAAGCATTATTTCATTTTGGTTTGGGGTTAATGGCTTTATTTTGACCTAGTAATGTTAAATGTTAGATTCGTGGCTGTACTATAAAGGTACAATGAAGTGGTATTTTCGAGTGCTGGATATGTGACATACCCGGAAAAGACAGGCAGTAATTCGGCTTGTGTGGGATTACCTAGGCTATTTATGGCATGAACTCCCATGAACTTCGTGTGGAAACTACTGTGTGAGGTCAGTGTGGATTTTGACTGTCTGATGTTCATGTGTTGACACGGATGTTCCGCTAGGAGCGGGCCATGCGCAACTTAGTTCCGGCAGAAACATTGGGGTTATGTAGCCCTGCGCCAGGGCATATAATGGCGTGTCTGGCGTTTAGAGTAGTCTTATTGCTTTATCGGCAGAACACTGATCTACTAACGCCCAGGGTCGTTTTACGTGACATGGTTTCCGTAACGAACAGTTAGAGATCTTCTTCTTGCTTGTACAGCGAAAGTCCGTTGTCCACTTGCAATTTTAGTGTCGTTATTACTCGATCATGGTATCGTAATACGAACGAGCAGTGACTAATTTTTAGCTATCCACTGAGCTCTTACGGGCTATTGGAGGCTACGTTCATTTCATGGGTCCATGCATACCATGGGCTGTCGGTAATAACTTACCACGCCTAAAAGGATAATTCTGTCGTAAACATTTCATCGAAGTCATGCGAGAATGGAGACGTGAACGTGCAGTTCGAGAAGCGAGAAAGTAGAGTGAACCAGTCTAACGTGTGTAGATATTTTGTGTACGGACGGTACAGTGTAGATACGTAGGTGGCTGTTATGCCTGGGTCTAATACGGCGGTAAGTGTTTTCCTGCTCTCAGAGCCTAAATTCAGTGGCAAGGTACTGTATTATTCCACGAGTGTATGAAGGGTATTTTGTGTTGTATATTATGTATATATGTGTATAGTACAGCCAATAGATTATCTCTTTAAAATTCATATGTGTTTATATTCCTGTCTTGCATGAACCTGGTACATCAGCAAATGCATGCCAAATGCCCCACACCTGGGATAAGGAGTTTCATAGTCGGGGCAACAGTTATGTACCGTATTTTAATCTATTTTATTCAGGAAGACCCATATGGTCGACCTTGGCGCCCATTCAAAGTCGGGAGTAATGTTAAAATCACTTGTGGCCTGTATTTAAAGACAGTAAATTCTGTAGGTTTGTGGTAATGAGGGTAGTTAAAGTTAAATCAACTCCAGCGAGGAGGGTGATAGTGTTTCAAGACCAGTTACAGACCCAGAACCTACCAGACAACATCGCACAGCTCGACTACGTTTTGCAAGGGAACATCATGGCTGGACAGTACAACAATGGGAACAAGTGTTGTTCGCCGATGAGTCGCGGTTTGGCCTCCGATCACCTGACGGAAGAGAGAGGGTCTGTAGAAGGCCAGAGGAAAGGTATTCCCCTTGCACATTCTCATCCAGGATGCCATTTCAGGATGGTTGTGTGATGGTGTGAGCAGAAATCAGTATGGCTGCAAGGACGGATTTGGTCTTCGTGGAGAATGGGAGCCTCACTGCACATCGGTATGAGGAGGAAATCCTTCTAGAGCATGTTGTGCCTTTCGCTCCATTTATTGGTGATGATTTCACACTAATGCAAGACAATGCACGCCCACATGTTAAAGTTCTTGGGTGAAGCAGGGATTCATGGGTCTTGGCCTGCTTGAAGGCCTGATTTGAATCCTCTTGAGCACGTTTGGGACCGGCTGAGGAGTAGAGCCCGTCAGTGCTATCCAGAGACCCTACAGGACCTACGGAATGTCCTCCTGGAAGAATGGGAGATGATTCCTCAACAGGACATTACAGCATTAATCAAGAGCATCCCTGAAAGGTTGAATGCCGTCATTGGTACAAGATGTGGCAAAACACGCTTTTAAAGATGCGAACAGAGGTCTCCGAGGTCTGTGAAGTAATGTGTGAAGTGTATAAAATCAAAACAGAAGTGAGGACCTTTAGGATCTTACTCAAAATTTCCCGCTCTTTTAGCGCTCTTTCCTTGAAGTGTGCATCACTGGCTTAATTTTTAAATTTGTGTATAATCATTTTTTATTTTCCTACATGGGACCGTACTACAATATTTCATCATCATATAGTAGATTAGTGTTATAAAAGTGTCATAAATTTGAAATAAATTTCAGTTTTTGTAAGAAATTGAAGTGTTGCGTTTTTCGTGAGCAGCGCATGGCTCAAGTGGCGCTCTTTGTCCGGTGTCTTATGTGATAAGAAGATTCCAGACCGACTCAAGTCTAAAGTTTATCGTTCTGTGGTCCGTCCCGTTGCTCTGTATGGGGCAGAATGCTGGCCTTCAACTAAGGAGTTGGAACAGCAACTTGGGTGTGATGGAGACAAAGATGCTCAGGTGGGCTTGATCATGTCAGCAATGACATTCGCAAGCGATATGGAGTAGCACAAATTGGTGAAAAGATGCGGAAAGCCATCTCCTCTGGTATGGCCCTGTCTTACGGGCTGCAGAAACAACAGTTGCACACACTGGATTGGCATTGCGGATAGATGGGAAGAGACCAATAGGACAACCGAGACAGCGTTGGCTTGACACTCTACGTGACGATTTAAAAATTGCCCGACTTCATCCTGACATGGCACACAAACGTGTAATATGGCGACAGAGAACCAAAAAAGCAGACCCTGCTAATTTGTGGGACAAATGCTAACGAAAAAGAAGAATAATGTTGTAATTCTATAATGGGGTAAAGATTAAATGGTGTGCACACATGGTCGATGAAAGGTATGTTTTATTTGGAGGTGATCTTGATTTTGTTGTAGTAATCTGGTTGAATTTAAATTGAGAAGTTGTTTCCGTGGTTTTTAAAGAAGGCAGTGTTTGTCTGTTCCGGCCATGTGTGCGCCAGCAGTTGAACTCCTATTTGGGTTTTATTTATTTATTATTATTTACATATTTTACACCCACATTGGAGTACTTAAATCAATAAATTTGAGCAAATTTCTTCTTTTCTTCTCCCAGCCTTGGAGGCTGGATTTTGACAGCTCCTTAACCCGGTCCATGAGGCAATTATAATTGGCTACATTGATAATTCTTGCCAGGCGCGTCCACATCGTGGGGGTGGGCAACGGTACTGTAATATACCATGGAACTACAGTACCGGCTAAGTTCTGGTGAGGACCCAGTCCTATGGGGTATAACATAGGCCCCGTGCACAGGGTTACGTGCGAAGACCTCAACGGAATCTGCAGCGGAGAAGATGGACTTCGGAACGGTGGAGATTGCGGAAGAGGCAACCCAATACTCAGGGAATAGTAGGAGTACAGCATCAATCGGCAGCGTCTGTTTCCCAGGTTAGGGGCGGCTGCAAGGGCGTCTGTTTCCCATGTTAGGGGCGGCCTGTATAATAGCTGGCAGTAGCTTCATAAAATGCCTTTGGGAGTGGCGACCCCATCGTAATAATACCTAAAATGGAAATGGCACCAGCAGGCGACGCGCAGTTCTTTTGGTACTGGGGGAACTGTGAGAAATGGGCGACCAGTAACCGAAATGAAAGTGGGAATCATGAATGTCATGACCCTGACAGGCAAGGTGGAGGAGGTGGTAAACTTCATGGAGAGGGAGAATGTTGGATGGATAGGGCTGAGTGAAGTGAAATGGAAAGGTAAAGGAAGGAAGAAATTGAGGAAAGGATATAGATTATACTGGAGTGGTGGCCAAGAGGCAAAAAATGGCGTGGGACTGATAACCTTGAAACAACTGGAGGAGTATGTTGAAGTGGTCGAGTGTGTGAGTGACAGAATAATGAAAATTAGAATGAAGATGAAAAATGACGTGATGGACTTCATCAAGTGTATGCACCACAGACTGGAAACAGAGAAGAAGATATTGAAGTATTCCTGGAGGATGTAGAAAGAGTAATTTCAGATGTAGAAGTGGTGATCATGGGAGATATGAATGCACAAGTCGGAAATTAGAGACAAGGAAAGGAAGAAGTCATTGGACCATATGGATATGGGAAAAAGAACCGGGAAGGAGAGGAACTTGTAAACTTTTGTGAAAGGAATGGACTGATAGTGGGTAATTCATGGTTTCGGAAGAAAAACAGCAGGAAAATTACGAGATATGGTTGGGGCGATAGAAGAACAAAATCAGTAATTGACTACTTTCTGGTGGAAAGGACTAATCGCAGAAAGCTGATAGATGTGACAGCTTTACCAGGAGAAGCATTTGATGGGGACCATAGAGCTGTGGTGGCAAAATTTAGATGGGGAAAATTGGAAAACCTAAAGGAGATCAGAGAAAGTAAAATAAAAGTATGGAAATTGAAAGACAAAACTGTACAGGAAGATTTTCAGGAGAGATTGAAGCAACAAATCCCAGTTACTGAAGTGGAAAACATAGAAGAGGAATGGTCCCACTTTAAAAAGGCATTTGTTGGTGCAGCAGAGAGTGCTTGTGGTAGGACGTCAACAAGAGTGAAAGAGAAGGAGACACCGTGGTGGAATGAGGAAGTGAGGAAAGCAGTGAAAGAAAAGAAGTCTGCATGGAAAGAATGGAACCGAGATCGAACAGAAGAAAGCAAAAGGAAGTATCACGACAGCAAACGGAGGTGTAAGAAAGTGGTAGGAGAAGAAAAGAAGAAAAGTTGGGAAGAATTTACACGAAGAATGGAAACAGATGTAAGTGGCAGTAAAAGGATGCTGTATGGGCTTCTAAGAAGTAAGAGGAAAGAAAGAGTTACTACAAAGCTAGTGAAAAAGGAAGATGGAGAGTTGTTAACACACCCAGAAGAGATAAAGGGACGATGGAAGGAGTATTTCGATAAGCTATTGAATGTGAGCAATTGTACTGGTGAGATGGAAGTGACACAACCTGACGACTCTATAACAGAAGATGATATAACAATGCTGGAGGTGGAATTAGCAGTACAGAAAATGAAGATGGGAAAAGCAACAGGGGTAGATGAAATCTGTGTAGAAATGATAAAGGCTGCTGGACTTGTTGGTATGCAATGGTTGTATCGACTGCTAAAGTGTGTGTGGAAACGGAAATGTGTACCAGAAGACTGGGAGAAAGGGCTAATAATACCAGTGTTTAAGAAGGGGGACAAGAAGGTGTGTGATAACTATAGAGGGATCACCCTCATATCACAGATAGTAAAAATACTGGAAAGGATATTAGAAAGAAGAATGAGAAGAAAGGTGGAAGAAGAGTTGCAAGAGGAACAGTATGGCTTCAGGAGTGGAAGATCCACAGTGGACCCAATCTTTAGCTTGAGGCAGGTGATGGAAAAGAACTGGGAATATGGAGAGGATTTGATCATGACTTTCATAGATCTAGAAAAGGCATATGATAGTGTCCCCAGAGAGAAGGTATGGGAAACCATGGTTAAGAAGAGACTGGGAAGAGAAATGTTGGAAATGGTGCAAGCAATGTACAACAACTGTGTTAGCAGGGTACTGACCGCAGTTGGAAAGACAGATTGGTTTAGGAACAAGACTGGACTAAGACAGGGGAGTGTGCTGTCACCTCTCTTGTTCATAATGGTGATGGATGAAATTGTAAAGGAAACAAAGGAAGCATATGGACATAAAGAAATGAAGTTACTGTTACTTGCAGATGATATTGTGGTCTGGGGAAGGAACACCGAAGAAGTGCAAAAACAACTAGGTGCACTGAACGAAAATATTGAGAAGTACGGCCTGAAAATCAGTATAGAGAAAAGCAAGACCATGGTAATGACAAGAGGGGAAAGACAAGGAAAGGGCACTGTGAAAATTGGAAGTCAGAGTTTGGAAATTGTGGACACGTTCAAATACCTAGGAAGTGAATTGATGCAAACTGGTAGGTTGGACATGGAGATTGGCAGGAGAGTACAGCAGAGCAATGCATTCTATCAAAGTGTAAGAAAACTTGTTTGGGATAAGGAAGTACCAAGGAAAAGCAAGGAGGTAATGTATAAAGTGTACTATGTTCCCATATTAACTTATGCAGCCGACTTGGACCCTGACAAGCAGGCAAGAGAGTAGAATCCATGCCAGTGAAATGAAATTCCTAAGAAGTATGATAGGAAAGACAAGGAAAGACAGTGAGGAATGAAGATGTTAGGAAGGAAGTTGGGATGGGAAAACTAAATGAGAGAATTGAGAAGAATAAACTAAGGTGGTTTGGTCATGTAAAAAGGATGGAGGAAAATAGAATACCTAGACAGATGCTGGAGGCAAAGTGCAAGGGTAAGAGAGCAAGAGGAAGACCTAGAACAAGGTGGATTGATTCAGTGAAGAACAGCATAAGAAAAAGAAATCTGGACTGGGACAAGATCGTGGAAGAAGAATGGTGGAAGGAAAGAGGAAAGTGGAGAAGTGCCATAAATACCCCGACCAGGCAGGAGCTGGATAAGGGGAAATGATGATGATGATGAGTTAAAATATTCAGTTCTCGATGGGTAATTTGTAAATGGGGGTTGTCTAGTTTATTTTGGTAATGTTAATTTTGTTGTTTTTGGTTGCTAATTTGTCGGCGAGAGATTGGTGTGCCCGCAGCTTGTGTTTTAGTGTATTTGTTAGTGTCGGCGTGGTATTTCTATGGATCTTTTGCAATCCAAACAGTTTGTTAGGATTGTCAAAATCTGGGTCGTTTAATTACCTTCGGAGAGGATTATGTGGTCGTTTGAGTGATAGGCCTTTGGTAATGTGTCTATTTGATTTTTTGTGATGTGTATGTTCGATTGACCGTCACCAAGAAGCTTCGTGCTTTTCCATTCATTTGTCCTTGGCGAGGCAAGATACTTGCTAGTGTGTGTGGAAGGTGTTAAGTGGAAAAGTTGTTATAGGCCTTTTAATGTATTATGTGAGGGGTACTCTGTGATGTCAGGTGTGTCATTTTTATGAGATGATGTGGAAGTAGCCTTTGACCCCTGCCGCCAATTTCAATTATTCTTTTACTCAGTCGCGTGGGATGTCTTCTTGTTGCTTTTGGTGTTATGTTATTTTTTTCCATTTGGCGGTAGGGGGGTGTTATTTCTATTTGTTGGGCTTTCCATTCCTTAGTTCTGTGTAATTAATTTTAGTCTAAGTGGTAAATAGGAATCTTCTTTTCAGGTTAGGTTAAGTTTTGTGCCTTGCTTGAGTAATATCTTTCGCCATTGAGTCTTTTTAGTAAATGTTCCAAGCAATGTAAAGAATTGTACATCAAGAAAATTAATAAACTAAATTAACATAAATTAAGGCAATACATATTGTAATTTTTTTAAACAATATATCTGAGGGCCGGTTTCATCAACCTTGCGTTAAATTTGGCTAACGAAACGTTAGTAACAAATCGTTATAATTTTAACATTCTGTTATAGATTACGTGTTCCACAAAACGTTTTAACAAGTCGGTTAACAAACGATGCGTTAAATGTCACTTGCTGTAAGGATCAAGGAAGCAGTGAACGGCATGGATGGTTTTTCAGACTTCTGAACTGTGTCTAGTCAACTTGTATTCATTTGTTTGCTATTCGCGGTGCTGCCGTTATCTGGAACTACTTAAGGGCGATGGAAACATAAACAAACAGATGTTATAACATGTGATTTGAGTAGATGGGTGTGCTCTTTTCTCGTATTTTCAGTTAATTTTATAATAATTGAGGCTAAGAGATGAGTAATTTATTTGCATTTTACGAAGGAGAATTATTTATTAATAAATACTACCGGTAATGAATTTCTTAAAATAACCAGTACCCTACATTCTCCCCTGCATTACAAACTAGGCGACTTTTAGCAGGGTCGATTTGACAGCTGTTCTTCCCATGTGGCAAAAATTACTTTAGGGGTCGCTTTATCGTAGGGCTACATGTGGTTGTCTTTTTTTTTTTAAAACCTGCCCCATTGTTGCTTCAAATCTGTGAAGCTCAGTTTTCCTAATAATCAGGTGCCTACTAAAAATTTTAAAAATCTTTATAGTCAACTTGTAGGCTATTTATAGATCAAAAATTGTATGTGCGTTTATATTTAAATTGCATCGTGACACTGTTTATCTAAACTATGTGAAAATGAAAACTACACACAACACTCATTTTGATCAACTGAAAGCTTTGGATGCAAATCAAATGGCTGTCGTTTCCACTAGTTTTATTCATCATTTGAAATTCAGTACAATAACATTTTGTGCACTATAAAACTACATTATTGACCATTACGTATTGATGTTGCTGTCTGATAGGCTATATTTACCAATTTCATTACAAGTAGGCTAATTTGTAAGTTAGGCCTAGGCATATCATTTAAGTGGCCGGTTGTAAGGTAAAAAAGTCCTTACTGTATTTATGCACAAAATATCTCCAGAAACTTCTTTTCAGACAGTTGCAACATGTCATGAGACCTTGGCAAGAATTTTTTTCTCTAGCATTATTCAAATACGGTAATCAAAAATAAATAATACAATAACTGAGCACGAAAGGCATACTGTATTTGCTTGTAAACATTTTTAACACTATGTTAAACTCCTTAACTGAGCAAGAATGGGATGTTAAAATAACGGATAGGTTAACGATTTGTTAGCAGTAATGTTGGTTGATGGAACACCATTTTGCTAACATTTCCGTTAAATTAGCTTAACATGTCGTTAAAATTTTAGCGAAGGTTGATGGAACCGGCCCTGAGTGTGTTAAAATTGAAAATCATCTTTCCGTTAGATGACATCCCTAGAACGCCTGTATTCCGCTTTACGGTCTCTAGGATTAGGGCCCCCTACACTCATCCCAAGTGGGTGGGTTCAATGATTACAAGTTTTTCAACTCATAAAGATGACTGTAACTTTTGTATTGTACTTATATAGCAAGGAATTTAACATTTCAGTGCAGCGTGAAAACAATAAATGAGGGATTGTGTTCAAAACCCTTAAAAATTGTTTTATTAATGAATTAACGATTAAAGGGGGAAAAGGCATTGGGCTCCAACCTAAATATGCAAGGCTATGGTCTACAAGTTTCTCTCTTGGCTTTTACAAAATGAATATTCCAGCATTTTCAGAAATTTTACCATGTGAAATTAATTAATTGGCCAACATCAACCTTTTACTGCGAACGCATAACACTGACGAGGGAGTGGTTTGGTGAGGTGAATAGTTTGAACTAATTTGAGAGTGTGACGCCGTAACATTATGATACCTGCTCTCACGGCAGCTGAAAACCACAAACTAAAAAAATAATTTTATATCCTTTCTAAAATTAGGGCGCGCTTGTTATTCGACGGCGTGTATTATTTAAATATGTATGCAATTTGCGAGGCCACAATCCCAGCTCCTAGCAAAGCCTCTTTAAGAACAGTATTGATCAGCAACCAAAAAGAAACCTAATACAATCCAAGCTACTCACCATCTATTGACTCCTCTAGAACTTCTGATTTCCTCTTCTTACCTTTCTTCTTCTTTTTAGCTGATCCAGCCTGAAATGGAATAAAATCAATATATGACTTACTATTCAGCAGAATCAATGAAACATTACACCTTTATCATGCTAAGAGAAAGTTAATGATATCACAGTTTTTTTATAACTTACTAATGTATATCTCCTCACACCTCTTTATTCCCTACACTGAGACATGAATGAGAGGAACAAATATGTGTACCTGCTCTTTGGCCACTTCTTCAATAGCCTCCTTCATCACATCAATGTTCTTTGCCGGCAAGTCACCAGTCTCATAAAACTTGAGTCTATCTTCAACCTGCTGCCGCAGTTTCTCACCAAACACGTGGGTGGGTTGTTCTGTCAACAATTCCATTTAACCTTATCACAAGCTCATAGAAGAAAATACACAAGTACAGAGGGGAATTATAAAAAAAACTGATTCTCTAACACCCTTAGAGCGCCGCGTGCTATTACGGTTTGCTTACCGCTGAGCGCCAAGGCCAGTTTCCGTATTTTGCAAACTTTCGTTTGATCACTCATAGTTCAGCTGTTATTATAGGTAGGGACTTGAAATTTTTGTTGTTTGTTTACTAATATGATGGCCTATACGAATAAAGCCTTACTCAGTTCATTTATGACCATTTGTAAACATTTGGCAGCCAGAACCCAAAAATATTAATAAAATATAAAACAAAATCAAAGTTTAGCAATAAAATTTTGGTAGAACAATTTTTTTTTATATATCGCGAACCTACTTATTGAATAGTACGACTTACTATGAAGCTATATTGAAAATTTCATTCATTTTAAACCTAAAATAAATCTGTAATAAAAATAATTAATTTACATATTCAAATGAGCCAAAAATACAACACAAGTCTTATTACATTCGTTTGGTTTATATGTCAGTAGGTTACTTACGGAATACGATACAAACTTCATTTACATAACACTTACATAACATACTACAAATAATAATAGTAATAATAATAATAATAATAACAAAAATAGTAATAATAATAATAACCAAATTCAGCACATATAATTTAAGACCGCTCAACACACTTATGTTTTGTCAAACACAATGGATGGACGGCTTTCTTGCATAGTTTGCAAATATACCTAGTCTTTTTCCTCTTCCCTCCTTGACTGGTACTAGTTGCACTACAGGCGGCACAATTCATTTGCTTCTTTTCTGGTAGAAGTTCAAGCGGATCGCCGCCACCGCCGCCGGCAGCTCTTTGTGCCTGAATAGGAATCGGGTTACACAACCACTCTGCAGACAGTTCTTCGATTATTGAAATGGTGAAATCTAGTCTAGACTTAGGTTTGTCGGTATTTAGGCTATATAATATATATAAATTCACAATCATCCTTGAGAAAATATTGAACGTAACTTTTTCCAGTATTTCACACACCTTCGTTCGTCCAAGTAGCAGTACATCATCTGATCAGCCTTATCCACTCCTCCCATGAAGTCATTATAATGTCTAATCTTTTTCGGTTTATCGGTAATAAATAATTTATTGCCTTTCCTCTTCGATCGTAGTACACTTTCAGCTGAAGAATTAGTCGATAGCAATAGAACTGGTTTCTTCTGCTTTGCTTTTTGCCTGTGGCCCAACATTAGTAATTGTCCCTTGCGATAGTACGTTCTCTGGCCTACACGAAAATTTCCATTAATTTGTACAGGAATGCCTTTTCTATTACTGCGTAATGTCCCCGTCAGGTGTGTAAGCTTATAATACAACTCCTTAGCCAAGGCAATTGAGGTGAAACAAGTAGTTCCGTGAAGAACTATACAGCCTATTTTCATATATCCTGCTCATGTTAATTGCCTCTATCAACATACAAAATTTCATTTTAATTGCTGTAACAGATTCGTAGATATTGAGAACCGTCTAAATATTTCAGATGGTCGCCAGGTTGGATTTTTATTTTTGTAATATTACATTAAGATTATTGTGTACGTGTGGTATTCAAACTTCAATCGCATGATTAGACAACAAGAAGTAAAAACGAGATTTTAAAATTACGCACAGCAGCCATCTTGTGATAATGCGAACCATTGAAATAAATTAGATGCCAGTGGATCAACATTTGTATAAGCATTTAACGTGCAACGTTTCACGGCACTCGGATAGTTAATTCGCGAGAAATGTCCATTTAAATATTTATACTTCGCGTCGCCGCCATGTTGGATTTGTGCTCACCAGGTTCCTGAAAGTCCTATAGGTGAACATATGTTCATAGTCTCTATGAACATAAAAAAATTCAGTTTAGTTGCTGTAAAAGATTCATAGATATAGAGAACCGTCTAAATATTTCGGGAGCTCACCATTTAGGAGTGTTATGTGTTTAGGCCATAGAGTTATGTACCATTCAAGAACAATTATTGCCTAGGTTCATTATTCAAACTTTCACTTCGATCGCATGATAACGACACAAGAAATTAAAACTTAATTTTAAAATTTCGCACAGCCGCCATCTTGAGGCTATGTAAGCAATTGAATTAAATTAGATGGCAGTGCATTACAATCTGCAAAATCAATTACTGTACCACATTTCACTGCGCTCAGAGAGTTAAATCACGAGAAAAGTCTATTAAAATATTTTAAATTCGCTTGGTCGCCATGTTCGTTTCGTACTTTACAGGTTTATGAAATATACATAGGTATACCTGTATCAGTACCCTCTATCACCGTACAAAATTGCAGGGTGATATCTGTAATAGTTTCGGAGATATAGAATGTCAGTGAAATATTTCGCACAGACGCCATTTTGAGGTTATGTAAACAATTGAACTAAATTAGACTCCAGTGCATTACAATGTGTATAAACATTTGCTGTACCAAGTTTCATTACATTTAGATAGTTAAATCGCGAGAAAAGTCTATTTAAATGTCTCAACTTCGCTTGGCCGCCATGTTGGTTTTGTAGTCACCAGGATTTTGAAAGTCTCATAGGTGAACTTCTAGTAGTGCCCTTTATCACCGTACACAATTTCAGGGCGATATCGGTTATAGTTTCGGAGATATTGAATGCTAGTGAAGTATTTCGCACAGCCGCCATGTTGGATTGGAGAGACGTAACAAAATTTGAAGGGCACGGTCGAGGTCGCCGGGAATAGTGCTATGAACTTACCGAGTTTCAATGAAATCGCTCCAGCCGTTTCGATTTTATTAGGGGGGGACACACACACGAATCACACACACACACACACGCACACACACACACACGGACAAAAGGTGATCTCATAAGCCTATTTTTTCAAAATTGAAAATAGGCTAAAAATTGTCAACGAAAACGTGGAAACCTTTGTTTAGGTAGTTACCCATTTCAAGCAATTTCATTACAACTTGGTGTGCAAGGCCCTTTTCTCTGTTGGTAGTCCCACCATCACGCTTCGCACCTCTATAGATAGAAAATCCCAAACAGTAATGTGTGACTGCATCACACAGCATCCACAGCTTGATGCCCCACTTATGGTGGTGCTTATTGGGTAAGTATTGAATGAGCTGTGTGTGGTTTTTTGTGCCTATAAGACTCTCGTCGATTGAAAGCTGTTCATTTGGAGAATAATACTGCCTGAAAACTCGATTAGCATGCTCAACTAAAAAATTGAACCGAGCACATGGATCATACCCTGCCTGTCCTGGCTTTGGCAGTGTTCTACTGTCTACTAAATGAAAAAACTTGAGAATGCTTTCAAATCGGTTTCTTGCAACCATCTTACCAAACCATGGTAAATGTTGTGAACCCAATGTCGACCAGTATCCTGAAACAGTAGGCTTTTTATTTAGGCCCATGTTCAGCAGGACAGCAATAAATGCTTTGATTTCAACAAAACTTACAAGCCTCCATTTCTTATTCCTACTATGAGCACGTAATATGTTACGATTTACATCAATAAGTGCCTTGCATAGCTATTTGTATGCACAATAGAATCCAGAAGTGTCATAGAGAAGAAAAGGCCGAAATACGATATAGGAAGAGAGTTCCTAGGGGGGCACGTTTAGGCCCTGGTGTCTCATTGAATGTGAATGAATGATTGTGTCCACGATAACTGATTTCCGTAACTTCTGTCCAACCGTCTGAATCATGTTCTGAATCGCTATCTAATGAACTATCACTGCTTACCTCGTGATCATTGCCACTACGAGGTGGGCGGCCGCGGCGTCTAGGACCAACCTGTTGTTGATGTGTAGCCATGGTCTGTGGTGTGGATGCATCATCTTCATATGAAGACAAAACTGATCTGTTTATTGTATTAGAAGAATTCAATGACCGACCAGAAGTACTTGGTAAGCTGGCATCAAAATCTGGATCGGCATCTGTATTGTCAGTATCACTCTCACTAGTACTACTTTCCGTAGAAACGATATTACAAAACTCGCTATCACTGAAAAAGTCTTCTTCACCTCCTTCTTCAATCATATTACGAATAGTGTTCTCACTAACAGGAGATCGGCTCATTTTCACAGCAATAAATGAACAAGTAAAAGATCGAGAGCAACTAGACACAGGGCGGACAATGTGCAGAGCGAGATGCTAGTGTTGATGCCGCGCCAAGAAAAGCGTGCCAATAACTATGCCTGTTGATTAGACTGATATACTGCAACAATGGCCTTAAAATTAAAAGAGGCTGTTTGTTGCAAAAACAGTAAGTCTTTAACTAACTATATTGAGAAATTCTGAAAGGAAATGACTGTTACTTTTATTAATAAAAAATAAATACTGAGACCGTCGGTGGAGCTGCCAGGATAGCCAACAACCGCAATGACTTCCCTAACATCTCATCCGTCGGACATACTTGCCGAGAGGATCAGGTGAACTTCCTAATAGGCCAAAGCGGCACGAGAATCTGTAGTCCACAGGGATCGTGGTACATGGTGACGAAGGTCAGAGACTGCCTAAGGAAAGGTTCACCTTAAAAACTAGACCGAGAAAATAAACATCCAGACTTATGTAAAACACCGTGAAAATTTATTGTTAAAATTCACAAGCCCCTAGCCTAGTTCGGAGGGTTTCAATCGGCTAGTCCGCAAGCTAATAAACAATCAAAATAAAGAGCAGGTCCCTACCTGAGAAGTTACGGAAAACCCTCGCGAAAGATCTATCTCACAATAACAAAGCAACAACAGCAACACTAGGAAAATGGTACGACGCAAATCCCTAGGACAAGTTACAAGATCAAGCTAATATCAGAATTTACATTTAACAGGGTAGCAAAACAAATCTAAGTTAGGATGATACCATCTCCACATTTACATTTAACGTTAATTCATCTAGCTAAATCCTATCAATTAATAACAAAATTTACGGCGATGACGTCCGTAATCATGAAGAATAAAACTTACAATTTTCCGCCTAGTCAATTGTAAGTTTTATTCTTCATGATTACTGTCAATACGGAACCTGAAATGAATAATATCTCTAATAGACGTCCGTAATAGAAAACAATTACATTCAAAGCTAAGTGAACAGCCATATAAAAAAAACATTTAATTATTCTTAAGAACTACGTGCTAACAGCACACAATAGGGTAACATGTAGGATTCATACACTTTTACATCATAAATAATTAATGAAAGAGACAACAGTTTTATTAAAATGCCTGCCTGCACCTTGGTTTACTCTTTGTAAGCCATAGTCATCTAAAGTGTGTAGTTACGGTGACGACTGCGTAGTTAAGACTACGTCTAACATCGCATGGCCGGCGCTCCACAAGCTACGAACTCAAGGTTCGAGCAAGCTTCAGGTCGCTACAAAATGTCAGCTGTCCTAGTCATTCTCTCAAAAGGAAACACCTTCATTAGCACGGCCATGTCAGCAGGTTCCAAATGCAAAAGAACAAAGTTAGATAGAAAGAATTCGTTAGTTAGCTTTTGTTTTACCAAAATTATGCGTTTTATTATTAAGATGTCGGTTTAGGTTTATCGTTGGTTTATGGCGAATAATACTGACAATAGCCTGGGCACGGAGTGTCTCCACTGAGATCAATCTCCACCAAAAGCCTCGACTCAAAAGTCAGAATACAATCAACGAGCAATATCAACTCGAACACACAATAACACAAGTTACCAGCGGCGCACAGCTCGCGTTCAATAACTCTGGGATGGGCCTGCACACTCAGTCACCCTCCATAACATCTGGTCAACGGGAACAATCTCGGACAACGTACACACAAATACCTTCATACATGAAATATCTCCCTTTAACAGGGCGGCCTACAACGTACTATAGAAAACCTGACATAACTGTACACGTCAAACGACGGTACACGCAAAAGTGCGTTTAACTAACAAAAAACAATCTATAAAAACATGTGATCAGATACAAGGTTGGACACTGGGTTCCATGAGCTAAATAGCAATGAAAGGAAGAGCGAATACTAAAAACATTCTGTCCTCTGTCAAAGTAATTCTGTCTCATAATACAAGCGTGCTCTCAAGGGCACTGGGTCACAAACCAGTTTGTGTCGCTGCAGGCTACAACATTCCTGCGCGGTCTGAAACAACACACACTAACTATAGAGCATCCAGCGTTTAGAAAAGACTGTGGGTCTTATGGGCTTTTACTTTTAACGGAAATCCCCCCTACACTGGTTTTGTTGCCTCACCTTTTATCATGAAGGAACTCTGAACATATATATTTTTCGTCATAATAGCTTCCTACAAGTATCTGCCAACTGATTACCTTTGTTATTGCGTACAAGTATCGCTTATATTACGTCTTAGTAATTTAAACATTTTCGAGGTTAGCACGCTGGAAAGAAGAGCCTCGTCCAGTGCTGCATGCTCGCCCGGAGTGGAGCACGTGCTCAGTTCCGCCGGCAACATAAGTTCTGAAGCACTATCCGTCATTGGTGTTAATGTTGTGTGTCTGTTTTATTTTCTGTTCGATCGAATCAGGGCTGCCGACAGTTGGGATCGAACCCACTATCTCCCGAATGCAAGCTCACAGCTGCGCGCCCCTAACTGCACGGCCAACTCACTACAATATTACAAATATTAATCGAAACTAAACAACAAGAATAAAATTGAAAGAAACTAAATTACAGCCTAACTAATAACTAAAGAGGTGATGATCAACAGTATTGCTGACATAAAATTTGTTAACATCGTCTGCATACATCCGAGAAGGAAGGTAGGGTTGTGCTCTCGACATCTGTCAATCAGTAATGCGTCATATCACAACGAAATGAATGTCGTTATTGGTTCTCTTCGCATACAGTATCCTTAATACTGGTCCAATCCGTTAACACCTGCAAAACTGCTCCTTCCTGGGCGTGTTCTATTTCAGGTAGCTGCTAGGGTTATGGTTGTCTCGCTAACTTATGAAAGCGCAGTACTCGAAGCGGGTGAACATAACGTATGACGTCAGCGCTACCTCTGCCTAGAGTTAGCAACACTGTCGCCATAAGGCTCCACAGTCTTTTCTAAACGCTGGATGCTCTATATCAAGGCCGGCGTTTTAAGCAAAATAAAAACTGTACAACTGGCCTCATCATAAAACCTTTACCATAGGTTATAAACCTCGAAGAAAACGTGTATAAAAAACACGCTATAAATCTGAATACAATAATATAATTCTGTCTTTCAAACCAAAGACATCTAAATGGTAGCAATGTCACATTGCTGGAGCTCTTTGCTCTCCAAGATATAATACTTCAGTAGTTGCTTGTACAACATCAAATAAATACGTGTCTTCACATGACACTAACAAAATAAGAATTGGGGCGCAGATTCCACACTCTGGATCTGCTTAATGATACGTTGGGAACTGGGTTCGATGCTAGACAACGAAACATCCCTTTTACTTATAAGGTCCACACTTGACCAGATGGCTTCTGAGCAACATCTCAAATGAAATATAATGCAGTTACAAAACTTGTAATTACAGTCGATTACCTAAATGATACGACTGCTCTAACGAAGTCAGGGGTGTAACAAAAACTGGTTGCAAAAGATGCAGTTAAAGAAATATAACCATGGCATCTGATTGCCATAACTAAAGTCAGCAAAGACTTGAAAAATCACCCCAAATAGGGTTAAACAAAGTAGCCTCAAATGACTACGGTCACGTTTAGCAAAAGAAAGGCATTGACGTTCTACGACGTCCATCAGGCTGCACCAGGGTTGACCAAAATGTCTGACCCAAGGGTGTCTCACTCTAACTGAAATAAATGACATCTAATTAGACTAGTTACACTCCCTACCTATAAAAATGGCTGTCACTGAGTTCGGTTGGTTTACAAACTACATTAAACCTACTATACCACCAGAAACTAGAACAAGAAAGGGTGTACAAAAACTCACGAAATGGAGGAGCTCTCACTCAGCCCTCTGTTCAACGACAAGGGTTGAACAAATCATCCCTGGCTTTCCGGAACGGCATCGTCCTCATCAGGACTCCCCCAAAGACCAGGGTTCGATCTGTCCCTGTCGATAACTTCGTGGATGTACTGGACATGCCTGGGAATGGTATCCTGGGTTCCTTCCTCCTCGTTCGCTGTTCTGGAAGTTCCACCATCATGCTGGTTCCAATAGATACATCACCCTCATACCATGATGGTATTAGCCCATGATCTTATTCTCGAACATGGTGTAGAATAATTTGATCACGTGGGTGGTGGAATAAATCGTGTAGTAGTTCATTCTTTCACTTCAAAAATCACAATGTTCGTTGAAAATGTTACAGGCTTTAATTGCAATTGATAACACAGCCTTTACTTCGCAGATATTGAATAATACGTGAGCAAGCACTGTTCTGTGGTTCTTCACGTGTACTGACGCCACTTTTACATCACGTAGCATCCGTGAAATGTGCGTCGTTTTGTAATTGAAAAATTCACTGTGGCAATTCAAACCTATTGTACTTGCATAATCACACTTATTTAAAGTAGTTATAACACGTTTACCTCTATATTTTTCACCAGGCACTTGGCCCTCCACAAACACGTGGGTACAAAAATGTGGTGTTACGGTAATGTTAGAATTTTCACTATACTTGCCAATTATATCACAATATGATTCCTGTTGTTCACTGTGCATCAAATAACAGTGATTTATAGAATATTCGTGCTCGGTGGCTCCTGATGATAATTTCCACGCTAAACAGCGGATACTTTTCCACGTCTGACACAACGGCTATAACTTCACGCCTTCACAGGGCGGATTCTCCAGACGTAGTGCAAATAATTCACTATACAATTCTTACTTATCACTCGTATCGTAACTTATCTGTGCTCGATGGCAACAGATAACAATTTCCACGCTAAACAGCGGATATTTTCTACGTCTAACAAGACGAATGTAACTTCACGCCTACACGGGGCGGATTCTCCAGACGTAGTGCAAAGCACAAGGTTACTCGAGGAAGTAGGTCGTCAAACCGAAGTCGTTGAGCGACTACTTACGTTCCTATTTGCGTATCTGCAAGGGTATTACCTTACCTTAAGCGAAAATAACATTCTCCAAAATGTTTTAATAATGCTGAATGACGAAATGGAATATTCTGAGTCTCGTGGAAAGATAAAATTAATTAATAAGACCTCAGATAAATAATTAGCAGACTTCACCAAAGTCAAAAGTGCGATTCACCGCTACTTCAAAGAGTATAGCGTGAGCTCTCAGCTCCACGTGGCTTTCTGGGTGTGTTCAAAGGTACTACATCCCATCATAAATGTGCTGTTATAAAAAATATCACATGAACCTTAGCTCAGCGGGTTCAATACAGAACGTCCTTTTGAAAGGACGTTGGCATTTTTCAGATGAAATCCAAACGGGCTTTCAAAAGGACGTTGGCGCTTAGAGGGTTAATGATATTAGAATCTCAGAGATTTCAGACGAATTAAGAACACTGCGATCAGAACGAATGAAGAAGTACTGGGCAGATAAGAAGAATCAAACAATACAACCTTCAAAGAAAAAGTGTACATGGAAGACTCAAGTGGTCCAATGTGGCCAATAAAGTTAATAATAATAATTAGCATCTTTTTTTTTTAAATTTCAGCATTCATATTAGGTACATGCTTTTCTACAATTGAATTGTTACCCCGAATAATGATCTAACCCACAAAAAATCTCAAGTTGAGCTTTCGGTGGAATCATGATATATGTGAATGCACTCACGGTTTCGTGAATGGAAAACAACATAAATGTCTTTTAAAGCAGAGTTATTTATTTTTCAATGTTGGCATCCCGGCGAATACTGATCTATCTGTAAGAAAATGGCGGATGAACACAAGAAAGTTCTTAGCAGCAGTACTGAAAAACAATTAAACAAGGGTAGAAAACGCAGAATTAACATATCTGAATGGATGGATAATAGAAAGAAAGCATTGAGGAATGCTGGGGAGCCCTATAAAAGCAGGAAATTACTTTTCGTGCCAGGAAAATGATTATCACAACAGGTGAGTGGAACAGTGATCTAACCCTAAAGTGTACTGTAAGTTGTTTACATAGTTATATCTATGTTCATAAACATTAGCAATGTTAAGTGACGTATTTCAGTAAAGCGTATTTAATTAAAGTTTTACTCAGTACACAGGAATGATGATTTGAGATATCAAAGTAATTTAAACATATTATTTTTAGGTTTACTTTCGTGAAACTTCGAACCTACAATAGGAGCTCCAACTACAACAACTTCCCTCAGATCTATGTCAACTGTATAATGAAGGTATTGCTAAAAAGAAAGCAAAGAAGAGGGATTTTATGTGCAAGTTCGTCCCACTCCAATACCGTGAGATCTATCAGAATCTGAAAGAAACGGAGTGAGAGTGACATAACAACTTGTTTATATCTAAAGCAATACCCAATATGTATTTTTCATTCATTGTTGCTTTTTTATTGTAGGTTTCACTTCATTGTTGCATTTATATTGTAGTTTTCACTTCATTGTAGCATTTATATTGTAATTATAGCTTAGATCACTTTTCCACTAAATTTTGCATTCTTATGTTTGTATCTATGAAAACTATATTATTTTTCCTAATGTGTGACATACATATGTTTTTATATTGCATAGACAATTGATAAATGAATGATTTACTGACATGATTGAATTCAAAATAAAAATAAACGTTTTATTTTGTTTCCCAATAATTTTCTATTTGTGGGTTAGATCTTTATTCGGGGTAACCATTCAATTAGAGCACAAACATAAAACATTACACCTACTTTAGCACTGAAGCAAATTGAAATCCTGTTACACTGCATACAGTGAGCATAAAAAAGTCAAATAATGCAAACTCGCATGCAATTTTTTATAAATGGATCTTTTTATAATCAGGGTTGATACGCTTTCAGGATTTCAAATTTCCCGACTTTTCCCGGTTTTCCAGACCAAAATTTAAGAAATTCCCTGACCGTTCATTTATTTCCCTGACTTTTCCCGATTTTCCAGAGCAAGGTATAGAAAATTCATTAACCATAGGGACGACATTTACCTCGCTGTTCCTTAGGGTTTCCAAACCTAGCAAACGTGCATTTACCTTTAGGAAACGTTCTTCTGTATGATCGATTAAGATTAAGTTAGAAAAACTGATTTTAGACTAATTATTTGTGCAAGGCTATTCTTAGACGCGAGGAGAAATGTTGTAGTAGATGAAAATAATAGTGATAAAAAAATATCTGAGCAATGTTTCACTATATAAACCGGACTTGTATGTAGCTCTCTGGATAAATTAACGCGTTTCTTTAAAAGTATAAAAACAAATAACAAAAAATAAATTAAAAAAAACAGTTCTTTACTGTAATAAATAACGTTTGTTACGATAAGAACAGGAACACATTTTTACAATAAATGTTAATTTGCTAACATCAATTTAAAAAAATAACTGTGATGAAAGGAATCAATCACCAATTCTTACTTTCTAGTCAATCACAATAAAAGTATCTAGAAACTGTCAACTGATACATTTTATTCCAACATTAGATATTTAATATCAAATGAGTTGTTTCAGTTAATATGCAAGGTGTCGAGCGATGACCTTTTTTCAAATTCCCGTATGAAAATCCACCAAATTCCTGTATATTTTAGAACTCTCTAAGACTAGAGTTGGCATGCCGATTGGCTGAAAAATGAATCTTAAAGCGCGAATCAATATTTTCTGGCGTAAGTGTAACTGCATTTTTGGAGATACTTCCGCAGCCCACGGGTGATGGCGAGATTTAGGCCTAATCCATAGCGTGAGCAAAGTGTGCGCGCACGAGTGAACTCTCTCTCAGATGGGATGAGATGCTACGAACACAAACGAAATACCGTTTACCTGAGGAGAGCTGATATAAATGACTGTTTTACTGAGGAGGGTTGAGAGAGTAGAGAATAGGAGTGTCACATAATAAATGTTTATGGGAAGTGACTGAATCGTATGGTACCGTAACCGTATAGAGCTTCCACGAGTTAAAATGGCACCGTAACACTAACAATAACAAAACGGCACCGAAGCTTATGCATAGCGAACTTCCAGTCTGCGAATCTCCATTTGATTTTCATTGGCAGTGAATTGTTTGTTCGTGATTATCTTCTTTATTATTTCGGATTGTGGTTTTGTTTTTATGCGTTCAACTTATGAAATAAGAACTAGAGGGTTGGGCTTTCATGAATATTCCAAAGACAAGTGTCTCCTAAAAGAGTAATTAGTAACACTTCGCATCAGAGACGACCATAACAAACAGCTTGCCTACCAAGTGTGCGATTTGCACATTTCAAACGGCAGTTCTAACGTATCTTAGACTACAATAATTAAGTTGGTTCAAATTAAATATGTTATATGTGAGAATATTATTATAATTTGCTATCCGGTTGTTATATTAGTATATTATGCATTAACCGTTTAAATGCTAAATTCTGACGGAAGCTACGAGTTATAGCTAAGCTATTCGCCGTACCGGTAGGCCTAATATTTACTAACAACGCATCGTTTCTTCTTTAATATTTATTTAATCATTATAATTATAGTAGCCTGTCTATTAACACTTATTTAACCAATAATCATTTTATAATTCTATACATATTCCAGGTATTCCAACCGTGCCTAGTTTTCAGTACCTATGGAAAATATTACCGTAAGTTAATAAACTAAACAACTGGCGACAATTTTTTTAAATGTTCATTTACATCTTCACCCTAGTCTACGTCAAGTACCATACGGTAATCACTGAAAGGGAGGGAGGGGGGGTTGGTTATGACCTCAATTTCACAAACGAACGAACCTCATTTAGCATGAATTACGGAACCCGAATACAAATGGAGGTATGGATTGTCTGCATTTAGAAATATGTTAGTCAATAATTTAAAACAAGATGCCAGAAAACTAAATACAAAAAGCTGCGTGCCTACTACGGTGTTAAGTTGATCCGTGAAAAAAAAATACACTTCGCCAAGATTATACGACGTGCAGTTAAATACAATCGTCCAATTGGAGAAACACTTTCTTTGTCACAATCTTATAAGCAATTCAAACATAAACTGCTGTAATTTATGGGGAAATGTGCAACATTTAGAGACTACGAGTGTTGTATGTGGCACAACGTTAGCAGACATTTCGCATCATTAATACATAAGGAATGAACACATGCAGAGCTTTCTCACTGCACACAGCTGAAGATCATACGTATCATTCGAAGGAAACAACGCGAAGGATAAATCGGGAGCTTGGAACAGCTAAGCTGTGTCGCTAAATTTTTAGTGTTGTTGTAAATCAACTGATTCGAATAATACACAGCGCTACACTTCAGACATTATTTCTGTACAATTATACGTAATATATTTTTAAAAACTATCCTGAGTCAACCCCAAGGACATTCAGAGAAATACGATACTTTTAGATGAATAAATAAATTACACACCGAAGCTATGATACCTTTATTATCGGTATTCAATTCAATCAATACGACAAAGAGGGCAAACACTCTACAGCTAATGAATATAAAA
This sequence comes from Meconema thalassinum, assembly GCA_946902985.2. Classification (NCBI taxonomy): domain Eukaryota; kingdom Metazoa; phylum Arthropoda; class Insecta; order Orthoptera; family Tettigoniidae; genus Meconema; species Meconema thalassinum. The sequence goes on from OX336393.1 coordinate 303,278,597, forward strand.
ACACTCACTATGCAATGATTATCATTTAACATGAAACAAGAGTCCGCGTGGCGGTCGTTCACAGCTTACTACAGTAGTCACAGATAACACCATGCACACTCACTGAATCGCGACTCTCTACGGTTAATATTAGCTTTCGTGGTAACACAAAAGTAAAGTTAAGGTAAAGACATATTTAGCACTGAGCACTAAAACAAGCAGCTCTGTGGTGATGTTATTGCCGTGGTTTTATATTGTCGAGTTGTAGGCTATTGAATGAAAGACGGTATTTTGAACACTATGACCGGAAAAACAATAGCCTGTGCTCTATTATCGATTGACGCAAGCGAACTGACACCAATAAATAAATTATCCTCAGTCACTTGGCAAGGGTGTCTTTGACACCCTCCATCCCTTCACTGTCCCTATCACCATCACCACCATCACTGTCTTTGTCAGAGCTTGATGAATTGCCAAGTTAAATACTAATTACATCCACCGCGATATCCAGACCGCCTTCAGTATTCTTTTCTGTATATGCTGTACGGGATGTGTCCAGTCCTTGGATAGAACTTCGGCGAAGTAAAAGTAACGAAACAATGACAATAAAAGGAAATCCGACACAGACAGTGGTTAACAAGCGACTGAAAAAATGCCTGCCCATACGAGAAGAATTCTGTCACATATGTGGTGAACTTTGTTGCCACATGTGGGTGACGGGTGTTAGATAGTAAAATGTCAAGAGCTGTGAGACATTGCTTGTAGTTTTTGAAATTTATGCATGAGTGACGCATTTGCATTGAGTGTTTGCACGGACCTTAAACCAATTTGGTATGTGCATCTCCCCTGCAAAAGAAGACCATGGAAAGGCTAAAAACAGTAAAATACCACACGCGACACGCCGCGAATACTTTTTAATTTAGATTTATTTTATCAAAGTAGATAATAGAAAATAAAATAATGCAAAACGAAATTAAATAAGACACTTTGACAAATACAAGATTGTTACTAGGAACTTCAGTTATACACAGCACAAAATTAAGTTCTTATGACAGTAATAATTTCTGAATAGGAACTGTAGGCTAGTCATACACAAAATAAAATAAGTCACTTTGTTAATACTAGATTGTTGTTAGGAACTTTAGTCACACAAAATAAGATAAAACAAACAATATTCAAGGATTTATTAATTTAAACCTTCACTAGGGAACGGGCGTCGTTCAATATCTTCTTCTTTTTCTTTTATTCCAATTCCTGGAGATCTTTCGTGGGTTTTCTTTCCACTGCCACCTTAGCCGTCGCTTCGTACCTGTTTTGCTTCCTTGAACACGGCGTAGGAGTTTCGTACAGTATGGACTCTTGCTCACGGTTATCTTTTCTACTCCACCAGCTGCCATCACAGCGTCCTGATTAATAAGCATTCCAATCAGGAAGATGGTATATTGGCTTTCACGGCCGGTGTATTACAACTCAGCAATTCTTCTAGGTTTGTGCCGTGTCTTGTGTGGGGTTTCGCCTAGGACAACAAGCTGGCTCATCGTCGGGCTCTTGGTGTCCCCGCCCGGACCCCCACAGGAGTAACGAACCTCCCTTTTTATAGAGTGCAACTGCACTACTTTACTGCGAGAACTAAAAGTTCAAGCAGCCTTAACCTCCCTATGAAGGCTTCCAAAAAGATGGTATATTGGCTTTCACGGCCGGTGTATCAGACTTGCTTCTTCGTGATTGACGATCATGCACTCCTTGTTCATGGAGAAACCTCTGTCTAGAGCTGCATTGTTGTGATAAAAAAATCAGTATCATTTTAACGAAGGTTGTAAGATCGTTTTTGGCAGGAACTGAGGAAGGTGCTGAAGCCACTAATTCAGACCACAGCACGTCGAGCCGTGGCTCTTTTCCGTCGAACCGCTTCAAACGCAAAGTGACGGAGGGCTGTCTCAGAAGTGCGGAGTAGCTGCTCTTGATGCGGTCAGCCATTGCGCCAGAAATCAAATTCTTCTGATTACAAAGAATTTCCTGGGCAATGACGATCCTAACTTCTTCCAACTTAGGAGTCTCAGCGACCCCTATAGGGTCTAGGCAGGAAATAGCACGGGTCATCTTGTGAGCAAGAGGTGAACTCTCTTTGATTTTTTCAGCCACAGGATACGAATGTGCGAAATTGCAGCACATCCGCGCCTGGAATTTTCTGAGATCTTGAGTTGTTAGCTTCTCTAAGGCCTGCTGTTGTCGAGAAACCCAGGTCTCCTCTGTGAATAACAACGCGGACTGATTCCTGTATGTCATTGTCAGCAACGAGCGCGAAGCGCGTAGCCCTGCGCGGAGAGGGTACGGCCGGCGGTCGGCCAGGCAAAGCATGCATTCGACATTGGCTGGGTTCTCATCCCGCTTAGCCCTCTATCGGTGGCGCAAATTGCGAGTGGCAGCGCGGTCTGCAGGCGAAATAGAAGACGGAGCGGGAGGACTCTACCGAGCGTTCGGGGGCTAAGAAGTCAGGCATTATGAAACTTTTCAAGATTTCCCGTATGAAGTGCGAATTTCCCGTATAATTCCCGTATTTTTCCCGGGTCACTAAAATTCCCGTATTTCCCGTATCGCTCAACACCCTGATATGCCATCTTCGGTACAAGAAGTTACGATTACCAAGAAGTTGCTCTGATCTTGACCGTTTGGGGAGATTTCCTTAGTCCCCGCGGAAGATCACGAAATATATGCGACGTTACGTGATCGTCACCGAATCTCGTCTTCGCAGTCAAGTGCGGAGAAATATCGAGACGTTACACGATCGGTGCTGGTCTCAGCCGCTTGACGAGATTTGTAGTTTTCATGATCGAACACGGAGAAAATTATCGATTTACAAAATCGGTGTCACTTTTAGTCGTTCAACGAGATTTCTATTGTCCTTGAGGTCGGGTATGGAAAATATAGTATTATTACGCAATCGGCGCCGCTTGTTGTCTGTTTGACAAGAATCCAGTTGTACTCGTCAACGAAATCGGAGAAATATCGCAATCGCTGCCGCTCTCGGTCGTTTTATGAGATTCACGTCCTCGCGGCTGGACACTGAAAACGCGATATTATGCAATCGGCCGTTCAACGATTGTCTGCCTGTCTATCTGTCCTGGTAGAATGGCGGAGGCAAGCTCGAGGTTGGGCATGGTTAAAATTCACGAGCAGTCATGGACATGTTGTATGGTCGACGCCGTGATTCCCGCTGTCCGTATGCTGTGGTTGGAAGTTCACGGTGGATCACGAGAAGAAATGAGTATCGCGATGCTACGTAGTCTGTTATTTTTAAGTGGGTTGATGCACTTCTCGCTCTCCGTACACTTTTAAGTCTACGGTAATGGAAAAAATGGCTAGTAGGGTTCGGTATGTTTCGTGATGGGTGCCCAACTACCTTTGACAGGATTCCCGCAGTCCTCATGGACACAAGTTCGCGACCGGGCACGGGTTTTATGACTTACGCAAAGGGCGTCGATCTCGGTCCGTTTGACGAGATTCCCGCAGGCAAGTCGTGCGGTCAGCCGGCCGTCTTGAGGATGTGATTTTGGAGGATGAACGTTCGAAGTAGGTATCGGATATTACGAATTATTCAGAGAGGATTGCATGAATAATACGACAAGAGGCACATTTTCTTTCGAATTCAAATTATACAAGTTTTCGAGATAACCGGTTAGATTATATATACAATGGAACCAAAGTTCAAAGGAAAAATAGACATATAACAAAGTTTTGAATTAACCAAACTGGATGTCGCAAATTTACGAGACAGATAGATTTTTAAAATATACAGTCGTCTATGTATTTCGGAGCATTTTTGCGTTTTTCTTTCGAAACTGTATCATTTTGCAAGATCGCAACAATAAATTATATCGCATTATTTCTGGACTTCAATTTGAGATATCCAAATTTATAGGTCAATCTCAGAAATGAGAGGTTTCTGTCGAGTTTCGGAAGTTATCGCGAATCAACGTCTCGCAAAAGTTAGGTTTCCGAATAATACGGCACAGAAAAACATTTCACACAAAATTAAACTCTCTTCTTGATGCCGAAAATATATGTCGAACCGATGTACTGTACACAGTACCACTGAAGGTATCCTCAGTATGCATTTCCTTGAGGTCGTGCACGGGGAAGCCTACGCAATCGGCGCCGCTTGTGTGAAACTCGCTTCATCACAATCTGTGAGCCTAGCGGTGCGGGTTTAATTGATCTAAACCGACCTCAGCGAATTTTCGTTACCTCCAACTATCCAGACATAAAAATTAGCTACTTTTCGTTACTTTCGTTACCCGTTTGTAAAAATAAGCTACTTTTTCATTACTTTTCGTTACCGGTAGACACCCTGGTATACCAATCAAAAATTACTGTCAAACCTTAATAATTCTTTTTCTCTTTTTCTTTCTTTCTCTCTCTCTCTTTTTTTTTTTTTTTTTTTTACAAAATTCCCTGAATATTCCCGGTTTTCCCTGACCGCAACAAAAATCCCTGACTTTTCCCGGTGTTCCCGGTCGCGTATCAACCCTGATAATATTGTTTTCTAAGACAACAACACAAGCAAGGGTTGTAAAAGTGTAGCAATGATTCATTAATATTATTCGTGTTTGTAGTTAAGAATGGAATACTATCTGTGAAATTGATTTCATTTGTGCATAACAAATATAATTTCAACAGTAGAAGCCAGAAGATAGTTATTGTTTCTTCTATTCTATTGCATATACAATGAGAAACTTTGAAATATGGGTCTACCAGTGAACGCTTCCCATCTTGTGACAGAAAAAGTGAGAAATACCAAGGGGTTGGATAGGCTAGGTAAGAGTACAGAAGTGCTGCTATCCAGTAAGAGACGGAAGTTGGAATATATTGGACATGTGATGCGGAATGAAAGTACAGGATCCTACAACTGGTGATGCAAGGAAAAATAGTAGGATATCGCAGACCTCGCCAACGAAGATCTTCCTGGTTTAAGAACATCAAAGACTAATACCAGACCATGGGTAACCTTTTGCGAGTGGTAGTCTCCAAATATCGAATTGTGATTATTTTCACAAATTTCTAAAAGCTTTTGGAACCGGAGCTCTCGCATGTCCTTTTGTTCATCGTAAAATACTTTTGGGACCAGTTTGGAGCACACCTTTTTCATGTTAGAAGATGGCACAATAAGAAGAAGATGAATAGATTAATATTTAATTAATCTAAGACTAAATTAAGGTGTCAGAACCTTGAGAGAACATTTTCTAACAAATCTGTTACCAAAATTGAAGTAATTGAGAGTCATGATTATTTTTAAAACCACCAAGTATGTGTAAAGTATTTCATTGGAGACACATATACAAGGTCCGTTCCATAAGTAATGCAACGAAATTCGTAAAAAGATATTTAATGAACATATCCGTACAATGATTCAAAACGTTTCGAAATAGCACCGTCCAGCGTTTATACACTTCTGGAGGCGTTGTTTCCAGACCTGGAAGGCCTTTTCCGGGATGTCCGTTAGAGCCGATGTAACACGAATGTTGATGTTTTCAATCTTGCTCAAATATTTCCCTTTCGTCTCTCTTTGAAAGCGATGAAACAAAAAAGAAGTTAGCAGGAGCCAGGTGTGGATTGTACAGAGGCTGGAGAAGCAATGGAGTGTGGGTTCTGACCAGGAATTAGTTGATTAGGAAGGCGCGTTGTTGCGATAAGTTTCCACAAGCCCTTGATATTTCTTCGGGAGCGCACAACATTCCTGATCAGTCTTTATGGTCCCGGCAGGTACAAATTCGGTGTGGACAATGCCCCTGGTGTCAAGGAAAACAATGAGCGTGGTTTTGATCCTGCACTTGGTCTGTCTTGGGACGTGGTGGCACTGGGGTGAGCCACTCTGAACTCTGCCTTCTTATCTCAGGATCGTACTCAAACATACATGACTCATCACCGGTGATAACCAAGTTTAAAAATTGTGATTATTTTCACAAATTTCCAAAAACTTTTGGAACCGGAGCACTCGCATGTCGTTTTGTTCGTCGTAAAATACTTTTGGGACCAGTTTGGCGCACACGATATCCATGTTCAAATCACCGGTATAATGCTACAAACGGTTGTTTTCGGCATGTTTAGAGTTTGTGCTATCAACATCAGTCAGAATTACCGTATTTGCTCGCGTATATCTCGCACTTTTTTGACCGAAAATATGTGTGAAAATTTTCGGTGCGAGATATAGGCAGGGAATGACCGTATTCCCGAAAAAACACAAAATTTGCGATGTAACAGTAGGCCTACTTGCGCAACTGTTGTGGCGCTAATTCGGACGTGTTTCAAGGCGGTGAATTTAGCCAACCGCGGCCGAAGACGCGGCGAACGATGTACAGCGTGCTAACACTCACGCTACGCCGTATGCTTGCACGCGGCCGAGCTCTGATGCGACGCAAGGCGTAAAGACGAAATCATTGAGATTCGAGAAGACTGAACTGCGTTTCTCTGCGATGTAACAGTAGGCCTACTTCCGCAACTGACATGGCGCGCTAATCGCTAATTCGAACGTGTCTCAAGGCAGCGAATTTAGCCAGCCGCGGCGAACGATGTACAGCGTGCTAACACTCACGCTGCGCCTTATGCTTGCACGCGGCCGAGCTCTGATGCGACGCAATGCGTAAAGACGAAATCATTGAGATTCGAGGAAACTGAACTGCGTTTCGCTGTGATGTAACAGTAGACCTACTTCCGCAACTGACGTGGTGCGCTAGTCGCTATTTCGAACATGTCTCAAGGCGGAGAATTTAGCCAACCGCGGCCGAAGACGCGGCGAACGATGTACAGCGTGCTAACACTTACGCTGCGCCGTATGCTTGCACGCGGCCGAGCTCTGATGCGACACAATGCGTAAAGACAAAATCATTAAGATTCGAGAAGACTGAACTGCGTTTCTCTGCGATGTAACAGTAGGCCTACTTGCGCAACTTATGTGGCGCGCTAATCGCTAATTCGAACGTGTCTCAAGGCGGCAAATTTAGCCAACCGCGGCCGAAGACTAACGATGTACAGCGTGTTAACTCTCACGCGGTGCCTCGATCCCTAATCGACTCGTATCGAAGTTCAGATCAACTCGTTGTTGCTCGCTCTTCCTGTTAGTAACGCTTCGGGTAAGTTGCTGGACAATGACGACTGTTGTGGCACGCTAAATCGAACATGTTTCTACCTCAAGGTTATTACGGTCATTTATATGATGGCGTCAGTAACGAATGCGTGCGAGTTATATACAAGTACTTTTTTTCCCCTGAAATTTCAAATAAAAAATGGGGTGCGAGATATACGAGAGCGAATACGGTAAATCAATCACGCACACACATCACATTTTCATCGATTTGGAAGGTTAAAGGATGTCCACTGTGGGGTTCATCGTGGACTTCCTCTCGGTCTTTCAGGTGGAGATAAAATTGGGCAGAGAGAGCTCTAAACCATCGAGTTGATTGAACACCATCTAATAAAACACTTCCATTTTCTTTTAAGAGGCACAAATTTCCAAATCACTAATTCGCTTGACATTCTGTATCATAATCAATAAAGCTCAAGGGGAAACACAGGAATATGTAGCTTTCTATTTAGATCAGCACGTTTTCAGTCATCGCCAGTTTTATGTTGCAACGTCAAGTGTGATCTTCTGATGCCCTTAAGTTGCAATAGTGCCAAGAAGTAATTGTACACAGAATGGTGTATAATCTATAAGGAAATCCTTCAGTAAATACTTTCCCAGTGTCATGTTTTGACAGGTTTCATCTAGTATAATTTGGAAGAAGGAAAAAATGCAACTGAACTCAATTATGAACAAAACTTTGTCATCAAACCTATTTGAGATTCTATTAATTAAATGAATGAAAGAAAAAATGCAAATACAGTAAAACTTCACTTATACGGTTTCCAGGGGACCAAAGGAAAAAATGTATAAGTGTGAAAAACGCATAAAGGAAAATCGGTAAATAAAAACTGCAAAATGTATGTAACAATATGGGTTATGGGTACTGTAGTTAAGAAGTGAACGACAAGAAATAATAATATGATTGTATATTAGTTTTCACGGCCAGTGAATTAAAACTCAGCAATTCTTCTAGGTTTGTGCCGTATCTTGTGCGGGGTTTTGCCTAGGATCCCAAGCTGGCTCATCAGCGGAGTAGCAAACTGCGCGCTACCTCCCTTTTTATGAAGCGCACCTGCGCCTCTTTACTACAACAACTAAAAGCTCAGGAAGCCATAACCTCCCTATGAAGGCTTACAAAAAGATGGTATATTGGTTTTCATGGCCAGTGAATTAAAACTCAGTAATTCTTCTAGGTTTGTGCCAGCTTGGTGTCCTAGGCGAAACCCCACACAAGACGTGGCACAAACCTAGAAAAATTGCTGAGTTTTAATAATACGATTGTTTAACTATAATCGGCAATATGTAACAATACAAATACAAGAGAAATGCACCCAGACAAAGAAACAACAACAAAACAAAGAAAATTGAGTCACTTTACGAAGTAGTCTGTTATCTTGTCTTGTTTTGTGTTGGCTGCGGCTACGGCATGAACAGTATTTTCAAACCAATACAATTCGGCCATTATTTCCTCAGAAACGTTATGGCGCATCACAAAATGTGTGATAGTCCATAGAGCATTGACAGCATCATTAAAATCTACTGTATTATGCTGCGGCTCTTCAGTATGATCGTCGTCATCGCCATTAATACGGTCCTCGCTCAGATCCCGTTGTGAGTCTTCAACTATCTTGGATATAGTCATGGCTTCTTTAGCGACGAGGTTGGCGTCAACATTTCCGTAGTCATTGAATGATGCCTCCTCTTCCAGTTTCCCCCATTCGTAGTCATTATCAGGAACATGATCATCAATAATATCACCAGTACAACTACCTGTAACTCCAAATCCGGCTTTTCGAAAACAGATTCGAATTGTAAGTGCTGAGACACAGTGCCATGATGCTGCGATGTAATGCATTGTCTACCGGAAGAAAATGAAATGGTGTAAATTAATTTATGGATTTTAATTTGTTTGAAGGCGCAAGATTATTATAACACAGAATCAATCGCGTATTTTTAATGGTTTGACGAGAAGTCCAGGAAAAAAAAAAAGAAAAAAAAACACGAATATAAAAGAGGGAATAAATACAGTAGTAGAAATCTTATCTGTAACAAGTTGATTTTCATTTCGTCCTTTTTTCCGATGTCTACACATCTGATCGCGAGTTGCACCAGCATCTTACGATAATGCAACTTGAAGTTGCGTATCACTCCGAGATCGAGCGGCTGCAGCTCGCTGGTAAAAATTCCACGTTACATTCCTCAAATAAGAAGTAATCAGAGGATGAGCAGGGCATCGGTCCACGAATAATAAGCTCTTATGACCTTTCACTCCCATTTTGGCGTCTAAACTTCGAAGCCAGTCTTCAAAAACTTTCGTCGTGACCCAAGATTTATTGTTGTTGGTGTATTTCGTAGGGATCGTAGCAACGTTTTTAAAACAACACGGCTTTGAAAATTTGCCGATCGTCAGTGGAGGCAGCTTTTCAGATCCGTCACTGTTGGCGCACAACAGTACTGTTACACGTTGTTTGCTTTGTTTTCCGCCGTGACAGTTTCCCCTTTCAATGCCATTGTTCGATAAGGCATTAAATTAAAAAAGAGGCCTGTCTCGTCTGCACTGAAAATGTCCTGAGAAGAGAATCGGGATGACAGTTCTTTCAAACGGGTTTCTTTCCAATCTTGTACAGGGTTGGCATCAACACTCTTACACTCCCCACACACATTATGACTACTGATGTCATGCCTAGCCTTAAATTTGTGTAGTCAGGCTGATGAAGCACTAAAATCTACACCAAGTCTGACTGTCAGTTCACTTGCCTTTTCGCAAAGCATTGGTCCACTGATTGTAATGCCTTCTGCCCTATGTTGCCTGAACCACTGCAACAATCTTCCAAACATTCGTATTTTCCGCCCTAAATGCGAGTTTGCTTCTTCTTCTTCGTCGCGAATGAGCCTCTTAGGACCATGCGGAATCAACAATGGTTAGCCTTTCTTGCAGCCCAGTACTCCTTCATACGCAACGAATGGGTTTGCTTCCGTTGTGCAGACCAGATATGGTGGTATGGCCGTCTTTCTTCCTCCTCGAAACCCCGTGTGAGTGCAAGTGTTCTGATGACATTTCGGTCTAGGAGATTTGGCGATCCTAATTCTTGCAAGTCTTTTTCAGTCTGTTTGTACCAATTTGATCTAGTTGTTTTGTTTTTCAAGTATGTGTGAATTTTGTGAGTTAGTCTATTTGGGTCCATTCATTCCAGGTGCCCCAAGAATTGGATTCGTCGCATACGCATTTTGTCTGTGATTTTGGAGATGGTTTTATATATTTCAGCATTTGGCTTTGGAAGATGAACACCATCTTTGATTCTCGGCCCTAAGATTTTCCTCATTATTTTACGTTCCTTCACTTCCAACTCATCTCGAAGTGTTCTATGTTGAAGAGTGAGAGTTTCTGAAGCGTAGAGAGCTTCGGGCCCGATCACTGTTGTATAATGTTGAATTTTGCATTTCCAGGAAAGACTCTTTTTGTTGTAAGTATTTTTCGTTAACTGAAAAGCAGTTTCCATTTTTTGAATTCTTGTTGTAATGGACCTCTTTTCATTACAATTGTCGGCAATCCATTCACCCAAATATTTAAATTCCTTCACACGAGATTATAACAAATACAAAATCAAATTCTAACCTTGTTCAATATTTCTAACTTTAGGAACTCAGTGATTTTACTAATGCACATGGCGGTACAACATCGCCTCAATTTACTGAATTTACATGTCCGCTTGACCTGGCATCATTTCTCAACGAAATAAATATGAGATCAGCGAAGCAACAACAACAACAACCCCACTTGGGCAGCCATTTTTGTTTTATGAACCCTTGCAAAGAAGCATATGAGACTCAGTTTCGGGGGGTGTAACGGTTCATATTCGTAAGTTGCTGTCAGGGCGCTTCATTAACTTGCAGGGTAACATATAACAAAATAACATGCAGGAAAGAGTGAAGCCAGGGCTAAAACAACTGAATTTAATAACAAATCACCATATTTACACATAAACAATTAACAACAAAAACTCCCAACTGACTCCGGCTTAATAAAACTGCCAAAAAACTAGGCGATATCTCTGGAGAGATTAGTTACCTGGACCAAATGTCCTTAAGATAAAATACAAAAGTGACCATATATATGCGTATGCTGTTCTACATGCATCACGATGTGTACTTTGAATGCGTGATTCGTTATCATCCAGAATAATCCTTCAGACAACGAATCCACATTTCTAGAGCTAGACCGACACGGGGGAACACAACAACAATACTTAAAATTAAACCGACACTTCCTAAATCTACTATAAACAAACACAAAATTTCCGTGTGAAATTGGAATCAAATTGCCGTAGCAACATTTACTGCCTAAAAACTTAGGACTTCTCACACAAATCAACACAAGTACATTAACACGTGACCAATAGAAAAATACACAAATGACCACTGTCAAAATTTACAAACACTCTACCACTACACCACACGGGTGTGACACACAAAATTACATGAATCGAGTCATAAACAAAGCAATAGGCACACAGCCAACATTTACGTTAATTAACAATATTTTACCCATACAACGTACAACAAGCCGTTACACACATGGCGAACTCCCCAATTAATTATGGCTTTAAAAAAATCACCATCACAATGAACAGGTTTGCTACATGAAAGCTTACAGGGGTCAGTCGGACAAATAGGACTGCCTATCAAAATTAAGTCACAGGCAAAACGGGCGGTTTGTGGAACTCTGCATGTCTGTCAACCCACGTGTGAAATACCTCGACCTCCCAGAACATGGGGTCGAATCTCGAAGAAGTGTACCCCAAAGCACAATAATACGTGTGTGTGTCAGAAAAACATATATGGACAAGAATCAGCAGTCTCCCAAGAGCACCCTGTCTTTCCATCAAAAATACAACAGCAGCAAAAATATGAGAGCGGTAGGACAACTACCCCCTCCTCACGTAAAATCAACACACACTTGACACAATCACACACACAAATCACACGTATGGGTTTTGACAGACCCTGAAATAAAAAGACACAAATAATATCCACATGCTGGCGCCATCGTTCTATGCCGTGACTAGTCACCTGAAAAGGACTCAAGAAAATCTATCAAAATTAGAACGAAGGTGTTCTACAAATTACTTTTAAGTTGGTGCGCTTGGCAACCCTAATATGAATAATAACCTGTTCAGCAAAATATCTTACAATAATTTCCTCCCATTCCTATTTCAAATATTAACGTTAATAAAGCACCATTTATCGAATGTAACGGGTTCCGCATTTGCAAGGATAAAAATCACGCACGCACGCCGCGCACATTACGTATGACTCAAGGAAAAACAAAATATCAAACAAACACTTTGGCCACGCGCCAACGGACATTTAAACATATAGTGTCGGTGCAAGAAAAACTCTAAAATAACAAGAAGAGAAAAACATGACTATTTACAAGGTTCCCCGGCCAAATCTAACTACATAATTGAAATAATCCAATTTTAGTACATCACCGCTTCTGCTTGTAGAACTAAGGACATCCTCCTCAACCCATCGCCCTATGGACAAATTAGCACTCCATAGTAGTCGTCTGCGTTGATTTGTTGAAGCTCATCCCAACTTCAAACCACGTGCTGATCATCTTGGTATCGACTCCTTGGCAGAAAAGTTCAATGTTAATTATTTTACCTATCTATAATCGCTTGCAGGCTACTCAATTCACCCACAATTGTCCTAATGCGATTAATAGCGAAGACTGGCCCTAAATATATCGCACACACGCACCATAAAAACACATATAAAATACACTGCAATTTATACATAAAATATACATCTCGAGTCCGCGCCACTGGCTCGTTAACAAGTTCAAAATCCTGGCTGCACTAGCAGTCGCTATCTCGTTCGGTATTTCCGTCCTGTACTATGGACTTCGGCTCCGGTGAGCGCTAATTAGGGTGATACAATACTTCCCCCTTAGAGCTGAACTCGTCGTCTTTAAATGAATGTTACAAGTTATCACGCACTGGCGTGAGATATTTAGCTCACACAAATAAAGCTGATTTTAGAACAAAATGTATTATAGCTTTTAAAATTCGATACTGCAATCGCTGCGAATTTAGCTCATCGGAGCCCACAAAATAAATTAACTTCACTAATTTTAGAGCGTAAAAATCACAGTACAAACTGGCGTGAAGTAAGCCTCTGAAGGCTCCACAAAGAATAGGCTTAGATAAATTCGAGCGTCAAAATCACAATATAAACTGTCGTGAAGTAAGCCTCCGAAGGCTCCACAAAGAAAAGGCTTAGATAAATTCGAGCGTCAAAATCACAATATAAACTGTCGTGAAGTATGCCTCTGAAGGCTCCACAAAGAAAAGGCTTCGAGTGGCGTCAGGCCAAACTATTTATTAGAAACTGACAGGGGCGGAGGAGTGGGGCGGAGTCGGATAAAAACTTCCAGAGTTTTTGTCTCACAAAGATGGGGCTAGTGTCATTCTTCTCCAAATCAATCAAACGTCTCAAATCACTCGAGCGGAGATTAATCCGTTCGGCGGTTCTTTAGATACACACTTCCGCGGGCTTTTTACCACTGACGCCATCCACCTCGTGGTCATGGCTTGGTCTCTTGCGATTGGCTGATTCAATCGTATGTTCGTTGCGAGTACCTCGTGATTCTTCCTTTATGTCTCCAATTTTGGTACAGTAGTTGCACAATTTGGCCTTGAACTCGACTAATTCTGGCCGTCCCCCAGGAATAGCTACCAGCTCACCTCCTGTTGCAATCATTACGAAATGCTGGCCTCCCTTATATCCAAGTCGACTTCCTTAAATGCTGCCTGGGCCGTAGTAATAATAATAATAAATATGAATACTTATTTATCGAAGATCAATAAGGGTTCAAGATATATGGTCAGTACCAATTTCAATTTCAGATGGGGCATTCTTTATATCTGTCATAAATTTTGTTTTATCAAATGAGATTTGCAATCCAATTTTCTTTGCTTGTTCTTGTAGAAGTTCAAGTTGGTATTGCGCATCAGAGATGTTTTGGGCAATTAATGCCATGTCATCAGCAAATGCCAAACAGTCTAATTCTATGCCTTTAAGTTTTGGTCCTATCCTACGCGTCGGTGCACCTGCTTTTCGCCATTCTCGTACAACCTTCTCTAGAGAACAATTTCTGCTCAGTTCTCCCATAAATTTAACCTTAGATTTGGTTTCCATGACTGTTTCCTTAATAATATTTGTTGTCTTTTGATCTAATCCAAATTCTTCGAGTATTTCGAAAAGGGATTCGCGGCCGATGCTATCCTACGCCTTTTGGAAGTCAACAAATGTAATGACATAGTGTTTGTTCGATGTATTGCGGAAATATTTCATTGAGTTTTTTAAATTGATAATTTGTTCCTTACACGACCTGCCTTTCCTGAAGCCACCTTGGTATTCGCCGATTACTGGATCCAATTGAATTTCTGCACGATTCAGGAGAGCTTTAGACAAAACTTTGTTTGTTATGAACAGTAATGAAATTCCACGATAATTGTTGGGATCCGTCCGATTTCCTTTTTTGTGCAAGGGATGTATGAGTGCCATCTTCCAGTCAGCGGGGATTTTTTCAGTTCGCCAAACTTCTTCTAAAATTTCTTGGAGTTTTACAATGAGATTTTCTCCTGCATTTTTCCACAACTCTGCAACAATTTGGTCTTCCCCCGACACTTTGTTGTTTTTTCAATGATTTATTTATCTCTCTTATTTCCTGAACGTTGGGAGGATGCGAATCTTGGTTTTCTTGCGTGTGGATAAATGTGAATGTTTCTTGAGGTTTCTCACAATTGAGCAATACCGAAAAGTAGTTTGCAAGGATTTCACAGTTTTCTGTGTTACTATGAGCAATATCCCCATGTTCATTTTTGAATTGAAGTGATGGAGGGGAATATTTAGTGAGCTTCTGGCGAAAAGTTCTATAGTAGTTTCTAGAATTATGTTGTTTGAAGTCAGCTTCTATTTCTTGTAATATTTTGTTGTCATTCTGCTTGCGAATTCTTCGTATTGATTTCGTGACTGTTCTTCTGACATCCTTGAGATCTTGCAGAGTCTTAGGAGTTTTGTTGCAAGACCAATTGTGCCATGCCTGTTGCCTGAGCCTTACAAGGTCATCACATTCGGCTGTCCACCACGGATGTTTGCGTGTTCTCATGTGTGGTGCTATTTTCTCGGCTGTTTTTATTAATCCTGCTTGGAGCTGTTGCCAGTTTTGTGGATTCAATTGTTGAGTCTCGTTTTTAAATTTATCATTACCTTGAATATTTTGAACATCATATTTACAGGGTGGGATTTTCTGAGAGAATCGCCTTTTCTCTGGAATAATATTTAATGAAAATTTTGTAGGGTAATGGTCAGAATCCAGAGCTAACCCCTTAAGGACTTTAAGTTTCATTATTTCGAGAGTATTTACTCTGGAGATCAGCACATGGTCCAGTTGATATTCTCCTAACAGTGGGTTAGGTGACACCCACGTCTTGGACTGAGAGGTTTTCTTTTTGAAAAATGTTGATTTGAAGAATAAGTCATGGTTCTTGCAGATTTCAAGAAGACGCATACCATTCCGATTGGTCTGATTATGTCCCGACCATTTACCTACCCAATATCTATATTTTTTTTCTTTGCCAATTTGGGCATTAAAATCACCCATAAGTATTTTAACATGATTCCTCAGGATTCTTTGAAGTATATCATCTAATTGGTTCCAAAATTCTTCGACTTTTCCTACAGCCTTTCTGTTGGTGATATTAATTGGGGCATGTCCATTAATGAGAGTGTAAATTTTGTTTGCTGATTTTATTGTCATGGTGGAGAGACGACCGGAGGGAGAGTGGAAGGTTGTAACTGAATCAAGTAAGGAATGATGGACTATAAATCCAGTACCAAATCGTGGGCAATTTTTCATAGCTCGTTCTCCTGGCTTCCCTTTGTAAATCCTGTAACCTTCAGAATTGAAAGGATATTCATCTGTAAATCTAGATTCTTCAAAAGCAATAATCTTGATTTTACGTTCTCGTGATTTGTCTAAAATGGATTTGAGTTTGGGTTTGCTTATTTGTAGAAACACCTAAAACACACACGCCTTCTTCAATTTCCACTGTCTTAGCTACAATTGTGTTTAAGGGGGATGGAGCAATCCCCAATTTCTTAGCAATTTCAGTGTGTTTCATGTTGACACTTTCCTTGACTACATTCAAAATGAGTAATTTTTCAGCAATGCACTTCCTCTTCCTTTCACACATGTTCACTGCACTCTAAGTTAACCAAACCTGAAGCACCGAACAAGGCAGAACAAGGACTGAAGCAAGTGGTGTGGTATTTCACAACACACACAACTTTGGCTGAAAATAGCTTCAAGATCGCTCTCGCATGTCATAAGTTTCTGGCTCCAATATTTTTAGAGATTTTAAGTAGGGAAACCATTGTAAAGGTATAAACGACACATTTTGCTCTCGGGGACGTATGATATGTTCGCATAAGCATAAAAATCGTATAAACGAAATAATTTGCAGTAATACTTTACAGGATTTTGTTGGGACCGCTGAAAAAACATTTAAGTGTAGAAAACGTGTAAGTGTGAAACGTATAAAAGAAGTTTTACTGTAAATAGCTGATAATCAACAGAAGTTCGTGCATTCAATATCACAATAATAGGGATTGCACTGTATTATACAGCCACATATGAACCTGCATTCCCAGCAGGAGAATATCATATCGACGATTTAAAGTTTTATTATTAACTGAATGATTCAATTCACTCACCTGCAAAACAATCTATTCTGGATGCAATGGAGCATTTGTTGGCAAGGTATCGAATTCACTCACCTGCAAAACAATCTATTCTGGATGCAATGGAGCATTTGTTGGCAAGGTATCGAGAGATACGACCCTTATTTTTAGGTCCAGCCCGCCCAATGAATGTTGAATGAAACAGGAGACCATATTTGGGAGTGTTTCCACGAGTCTTGAGTGCTCTAAAAATGTATACAAGAAATTAAAAGAAAAAATACGAACACTGATAATGCAATAATGAACTGTCACTTTTAATAGCAGCTATAAGAAGCAGAGAGAAAAAGACTGATCAATAGAGTACACACGATACTCTTAGAGGTTTATAACTGTTTTTGTAAATATATTTTTGATACTGGTATTCTTTATCATCTGGAGATCTACACTGGCATAAAGAAAATTAATAAAAATTTGTGCACTGTGTCAAATTAGAGTGATTCTACAGTCTACTTGACTCAAATGATTGAAATTCCAATTGAGTAAAGTGAATAAACTTATAAAGCAGGTCCAATAAAAGAGTAACAACAAATATTAAAATCCATTGGGTGGCTCAACTTTTACCAGTATTATATAGAGGAACTCTGCACAGACACTGGAAAATCTGGCTGTATAAATAATGAGAGGTAAGGAATTAACAACTACAACAGTAAAATTGGGATAACATTTATCTTACACAAACACTTGTACGTTGTTTTTCTCTAGGTCTGTACTCCACAACACCTGGCTTCATCATTAAGAAGACTTGACATTAGGGAATGATATACTAAAAATCCTTGAACTACTTTACCCAACTATGTGAATGATATACTAAAATTACTTGAACTACTTTACCTAACTACATGAAGATAGATACGGTGAACAGTTAATGTTTTAATAGAAATAATAAAGATCACTTAGTTAACTACTCCCTACAACTACATCACTAATATAACGGGTATGAATTCTTACTCTCGATATGACAGTAATACAGAAATCATGATTTTACTCCACAGATTTCAAGGAGTTATTTCTACTGTCTAGAAAAAAAAGTTATAATAGGTAGCTAACAAAAATTGACTGCATGGGAAAAAAGATAAATTACATGAAGGCCGATTATGTCAGAATGGAAAATTCCTTACCTGAAGAGAGCCTTTTCTGCCCCCAAAATTTGCACGGTTGATGCTGGGTACTTAGCCAGATTGGTGAGCGAGCCAGCATGCGCAATGAGCCTTGCACCAACTTGATCACCAATTAGCCTTGCCAAATTAGGAGCTACGCCTTCCATCTTGTTCCGTAAATACTCTGCCAGTTGTTTGCGATAGTCTGCCAAGGCTATCACTCTACTAGCAAAGGTCTCAATGTTCAAGAGATCAACAGGAGAGATGTCCATTCCTAAACCAAAAACACCCAAACAAGAATAAGCATGTGCATAGCAGAAATATAGAAATACTTCTCAAATAGAAAGAACATGGTCAAATTGTAAAATGCCAATCCTTTCCTGTATTATTTAGCAGAACTCTAAATTTCTTCGCCTTCAAAATTATCCAAAAAGTAAAACATACAGTGAGACCCCCATTTAACATTTGCTTCGGGGCCTGTAATGTTGTGCCCTAAATTGAGGCAAACTTCAAAACGAGGCGTTGTGAATACAGCTACGTACTATTTCCTTATGATTACAGTATGACACCTCTTTTACACTTTTAAAGGGTCTGGAATGAAAAAGTGTAAATCAAGGAAAAGTGAAAATTGTGGGAAATCATTAGGTTACATGTTTTATACACACACTGAGCCAAAAAAGCTCATGGGAACAAAGCATTATTTTTCTCACATAACATCAATATTATAAGCAGTCGCATATGAACATTACAGCTTCATTTCTGCATCATTTCAGTTTTAATGTTAAGTTAGTATTTTATAGGCCTATTAAAAATGAATTCTTTCAATATTTGTATTGTGCTGGAAAACATAATTAAAATAGTTTTCATGCAAAGAGAATGTTAATTTAATTATTGATTTTTATGAATAATAATTGAAATATTATTTTAATAATGTACAATTACCTTACTGTATGAATGACCCCCCCCCCCCAAAAAAAAAAAGAAATCCTGCATACGCCACTGATCTTAATCACTCTCTACTACAGCCGCTGTTTAATCGTTCCATTTCAACAATTCTAACAACGCTATTAAAACTGCAGAAGTCGTGCGGATTACTATTGTAATCCAGGTGTACATTTTATGCTGCAACTAAAGATTGGCAACACTTATAACCTTGAGCGGTCATCTACCTTCCCGCCACATACAGCACTGCTGTCATCAAGTGGCAGTGTTCAAAACAGACGCATCGATTCCGCGCGACTATTTAAGTGACTTTTTTTGTTTGTGTGTTTTTAGTGCTTCTTATTTATATTTTTAATAAGACTAAGTGGCAATTAATACATTGATCGATGGGTAGTGTCCCGAGTTAAATCGTGAACAAATACGCCGCTGGCTTGCAGAAACAGAGTGATAATGAAAGTGTTCTTGGAGTATCTGATGGACATGAAGAAGATCACTTCATTGAAGAAAGGCCTGACACTGAAAGTGGCGAAAGCAGTTCAGAAGAGAGTGACCAGGAAGACAGAAGACAAGAAATTGAGCAGGATAGGCTTCACCGAGAATTTTACCTTGGAAAAGAGAGAACTTCAAGATGGTACCTAGAGCCGTTGGAACCTAGAACTTCACGAACAAGGCGATGCAATATAATCCCTTGTTGCACAAGGCAGGACCTCGAGGTAAGGTAAAAATGTAAACACTCATTTAAAATCAATTGAGTGTTTTTTGGATACTGAAATGATTCAAAAAGTTGTTGCCAGCACTAATATTTATATTGATAAGGTAAAAAAAAACTTCCAAAGAGAGAGGGATGCTAAAGTAACAGATGAGATTGAGATGAGAGCATTAATAATTGGTATTCTGTATTTATGTGGAGTCTTGCGTGCTGGCAGACGAAACGTAGTATGTGGGACATGAGTAACGGGACTGGAGTAGACACCTGTTACATAACAATGAGTGAACAGCGTTTCAGATCTCTCATGCGGTGTTTGCGCTTTGATGACGTTAACGATCGCCTGGCTAGAAGGGCAGTAGTTTGCTCTATCATCAGCTAACAACTATTACACAACTAATCTTAAAGTTTATTTAGGAATACAGCCTGATGGTCCCTACAAACTTACCAACTCCTGCAAATACGTAGTAAGTCATCGTGTGGAACCAGTATCAGGCACAAACCGAAATATAACGGCCGATAATTGGTTTTCATCAATACCTGCTGCAAAGGAAGTCTTTGATAAGTCTCTGACCTTCATGGGAACACTAAAAAAGAACAAACCTGAAGTTCCTCATCGTTTTTTGTCCGACAAAAGCAGAGAAGTAAAAAGCACGCTGTTCAGCTCCCAAGAAAATCTAGCTTTAGTTTCTTACATGCCAAAAGAAAACAAAGCAGTGCTGATGATCTCTACAATGCACAACTCCAAAGCCATAGATGAAACGACAGGTGCAGCTCGCAAATCAGTTATGATTACAGCTTACAATGGCACAAAATTTGGGGTTGACATGGTAGACAAAATATGTGGCAGTACAATGTTTCTAGGAACTCTCAGCGATGGCCACTAACTCTGTTCTTTCAAATCATGAACGTTGCAGGACTGAATGGCCTTATTGTGTATAAAGCTAACAACAACAATGAAATGGTACACCGTGGAATGTTCCTACAAACACTGGCGGTGGACCTCATCAAACCTGAAGTACAGAGGCGCATCAATAAGGAGATGATACCGAAAGAAATCAGACATCGTGGAAAGGTAATGCTGAATATCGAAGAAAATCCTTCTGAAGCACCGCCAGATCAGGGAAATATCGGACGATGTCACCTGTGTGGTAGAGCAAGAAATAAAAGCTCCAGAAAGCTCCAGTGCACCGTCCAAATGGGTCTGCCCTCAACATCAGAGTAGTGCATGCAATGCGTGTGCCGACTAAAAACTGCCAGGATCTAAGGCTGATTTGAGGTTGCTAACATGGAGAAACCTAAATATATTCAATCATATTGTGTTTGTTACAAAAAAAAGTCAAAAAAAGTCAACCCCTGGCACTATCCAGCCCATGACGGGCTAAGGCCGACCAAGCGACCGCTGCCCAGCCATTCGGCCTGCAGATATTGGGGTGACGCGTGATCAGCGCGTCGGGTCCCCTCGGCCGTTAATCTTGGTATTCGTGATCGGGACGCTGTCTCACTGTCAGACAGCTACTCAATTGTCCTCACGAGGCTGAGTGCACCCCGTTCCAACCCTCACGTCAGTTTTAAAATCCCTGACGGAGCCGGGGATCGAACCCGGGGCCTCCGGGTGAGAGGCAGGCGCGCTACCCCAATACCACGGGGCCGGCATTGTGTTTGTTACTCTTATCCTAAATATTACTATATGAAAAAAACTTGATTTGTATAAGGTATTTTTTCTTTCAAAATTTTCAACTAAATAGGAAACATACGTAAATATAAGCTTAACTTTGTATTTTTGTTATATATAAAATGTATTATCTTGACTAGCATTTTTGTTTATCCCAAAATTTTCTGTCATATAAACCCTTAACCCTAATATTTTTTTTTTCCCTTCAATAGTATTTAAAAAAATCTATTTTAAAAAGGATTACAATAGTTATCCGCGCGACCACTAATGTTACAAAATTTCGCGCGACTGCCCCAGTGTTAATGTAAGCTTAACGGGAAACTTCCATACGCGCCACAATACGGAAAGATAGGTTATGGTAATAATCGACATGTAACGAGGCGCCTGTAGAGTTTTCGATGACAATTTGAGAATTGTACAAAACTAGCTGCCATATTCATTACTTCATAAAGAAAAACTGGTGACATATGTGACATATTTGTCAGCTTTACAACTTTATGAAACAGATTTCCGAAAATATGTCACGACTATTTACAAAATTGTCGCGACATATTTGTCGATTTGTCAGGCTTTGAGAAACAGTAACTTGTTGAACTATCAAATTGTTGGACATTTTATGTCATCTGACATGTAACTTGTCAAGTTTTATGTCGAAATAGGGAATAGTTTGAAGCGCAATGCGAAGAAGAAAACAAGCCGCCATTTGCATCAAAGAATATGTTGCGAGTGTCAGTTAGCAAAGAGAATATAAGTGAGTCAGTTATTACCAAAATGAGGAGAGAAGAAAGTGGATGGAAGAGTGGACAAAGATGATGAAGGAGGATAGTGAAGTTACAAAAAAAAGGTCCTGTATGGGATGGTAAAGAATAAGAGGCGGAAGGATCCTACGGATTATGTTAGAATGGTGAACAAAAGGGGACAAGAGATAGAAAATACGGAAGAACTGAAGAAAATGTGGAAAGAGTATTTTGAAGAACTCCTGAACCCAAATGGAAACCACGGCGAGGAGGAAGATGAACTGCAAACAGAAAAGGACTTAACATGGAAAGAAGTGGAAGATGCAGTGAGGAAGATGAAAGGAGGGAAGGCACCGGGTGTGGACGAGTTGAGTGTGGAGATGAAGGAAGGAAGGAAGCTTGTAGTTTAACGTGACCGTTAATCTCGAGATCATGAGCCACGGGACCTCCTTTTTACGTGGAATCCGAACCACAGGACATGCCATTTCGCTTCGAAAATCTCACATGCAATGACCGGGAATCGAACCTGGACCACCTTGGTGAGAGGCATACAGCTAGACCGCTGAGCCACCACGTCCCATGTGTGGAGATGGTGAGAGCAGCAGGAGAGGTGGGGATACAATGGTTGTACCGAGTGATGAAGACAGCATGGAAGGAAAGGAAGACCCCAGAGGACTGGAAAAAGGGAATAATTGTCCCGATCTTCAAGAAAGGTAGTAGAACAGAATGCAGAAACTATCCGGGAATAACACTGATGAGTCATTATGCAAAGATGTTTGAGAAAGTTTTGGAAAGGAGAATTAGGACAAGGATAGAAGGAGGGATGAGGGAAGAACAACATGGCTTCAGGGCAGGAAGGTCCACAGTGGATTTGATTTTTGCTGTAAGGCAGTTACAAGAACAGCACTATGAGTATGGAACAGATCTACTGATGGCCTTCCTGGACATTGAGAAAGCATATGACAGTGTATGCAGAAACAAAGTATGGAAGTCCCTGGAGGATAGAGGAGTAGAAAAATGGACTATAAGGAGGATAAAGGAGATGTACAAGGGAAGCGTGAGCTGTGTGAAAGTGGGAGGAGAGAGATCGGACTGGTTGGAACAGAGAAACGGCCTGAAACAAGGAAGTGCACTGTCACCGTTACTTTTCATTGTGGTGATGGATGACATAATGACCCGAGTGGCACAAGTAATTGGGGAAGGAAAGATGAAAGCAATGGTGTTTGCAGATGATTTGGGGAAACAAGGAGGAGGAGGTACAGGAACATTTGGACGTGTGGGAAGGAATAATACAAGGGTATGGGATGAAATTTAGCATAAATAAGAGTGAGATGGTGATCACAACAAGGAAGAAGGAAAGAACCACAACAGGAATAACAATGGGTGGGGAACAGCTGAAGAAAGTGGAGAGTTTCAAGTATCTGGGAAGCCTGATACAAGATAATGGAAGAAACGATAGAGAAATAAATGAGCGGGGGAGACAGGCAGAAGCATTCCGGAGGAGTGTGAGAAGCATGTTATGGAGCAAGGATGTTCCTCAGAACAGCAAAAAGATCATATATCGGACGTACTATGTCCCTATCCTGACGTATGCCTCGGAGACCTGGGTTATGAAAGGAAGGGAGAAGAGCCAGTGAGATGAGGTTCTTGAGAAGCAGTATTGGAGCTACAAAGAGGGACAGAATAAGAAATGAGAGGACCAGAGAATTAATGAAGGAGGAACCATTACAGTATGGTATAGAGAAATCTAGACTTAGATGGTATGGACATGTAAAACGAATGGAGGAGAAGAGGATACCCAGGAGGATACACGAGACGAAGTGGGAAGGAAAGAGACCAAGAGGGAGACCGAGAGACAGGTGGCTGAAGGGGGTGGAAGAAAGCGTGAAGAAGAGAGGAGAAGACTGGACAAGGGTGGAGGCTGAGAGATGGTGGGAAGACAGAAGACGTTGGAGAGGCTTGTATTCCAAACAGACCCGGCCAGTGGCTGGAAACTGTGCAAGATGATGATGATGATGATGATCTGCATAACTTAACTCGTCAAGAGTAATTTGCTCTTCGCCTATTGGTGAAAGTGCCGGTCAGTGCTCCCAGCACTTTGTGCGCTACCTAGGCGTCTACCTGCTGAAGCTGAATGATCAAGGCCACCGGATTTCCATAGTACAGATTGTATGCGGCATGTCCAGTGCTTTGGAGTTTAACTGAGACATAATCTCAAACAACACTGTCTCTTCGGTGACAGCGACCAATCTGTTAAGACGATCGCCACGTTTTAGCAGAAAAAGTAGCACTCCCATGAGGCCTCACATGATGAAGAATCACACTTGGCTTCGTCCCACACCTGCATTCAATACGCCGTACAATTTGTGTCCATTTGGGTAGAGATAAGTCGCTTGGCAGGGCCTGGCGACATTTAAGGTCGTCTCGTGGGCATTTTGTTCCCTTTGTTATATCAAGTAATTATTATTATTATTTAAAATCACTGTCTTCTCTTTATGTTCGCTGGTCTACTAGGTGTAAATTGCGGGAAGTTTGAAGTGTCATCATCGTAAAAGCGGGGACCAGATTGCATTGAAAACATAGGAAAATGGAAGGGACCTAGAAAAAATGTTGTAAATGGCAGGGAAACTTTAATTGTGGGAACGTAAAAGCAGAGTTATACTGTAGTTAATTACTACTACATTGACATAATTTTACAATAGTTTAACTTCTAATGCTTATTACTTAGTAAAACATAAAATTTTGAAATCATAGGTTAAATAATAAACTTTTCATAACTTTATTGCTAGAAAAGACAAATACATACAGTAATACTTCACTTATACTTTTTCCAGGGGACCAAAGGAAAGAAACGTAAATGTGTGGAAAATGCATAAATGAAAGTCGGTAAATAAAAACTGCAAAATGCATGTGACAATATGGGTTATAGTTAAGAAATGAACGACAAGAAATAATAACTCGTCATATCGGCCCGTATTGACGCAAATAGAATTAAGTAAAGTTTATTTTATTTCCCGCCCTTTTCAATACAATTTACTTTACTGAAGAAATAATAATACGATTGTATGATTGGCAATATGTAACAATACTACAAGAGAAATGCACCCAGATAAAGAAACAACAAAACAAAGAAAATTGTGTCACTTTACGAAGTAGTCTGTTATCTTGGCTTGTTTTTTGTTGGCCGCGGCCACGGCATGAACAGTATTTTCAAACCGATATAATTCGGCCATTAATTCCTCAGAAACGTTATGGCACGTCACAAAAGATTTGATAGTCCATAGAGCATTGACAGCATCATTAAAATCCATTGTACTGTATACACTTTAAGCCAGAGTTTTTGAGCAGTCAGTCCCGGCTGCGTAGTCGTACAGTGGACAGTCAGCAAGCCGCAAGCATATGCAATTGATATGAGGGTTGCTTTCCGTGCAACTGACAACTCATGTATTCATTGCACATGCCTGAAGCTTGCCGACTGTCCAATGTACAACTGTGCAACCGGTTTAGCAGTATGGCAAACGTCATTATAAGATTACTTATAACACCAGTGATAAGCTCAAGTATACCTACCATTGGAAAACCCAAACAGCTAACGAAAGTGCTCTCATTCTTTGTTTGAATGACTGGATATGTTTGGAGAGTATTTTGGAGCAACTGGACATGTTTTGGACAATATTTGCTTTTACTTTGTCAGAATTTTTCACAGCATGTTGCAACAAATTCAATGGATATTTACACAATGGGATTTTAGGCATTTTTTCTTTTCAGGAGTCAGCAAAAATTATTGGTTAAAATCATAAATTTTCAAATATAAATAGAACATCACAATTTTCGACTATTAAAATTTAAATACTGCCTCCTAAGCTGACATGTGCCACAATGATGATAAACTCGGAAGAAGACCATGGGAAGGTCTTTAGAAAATTGTTCCGTATTGACTTACAATACATCAATTCAACATATGAGTCGTCTAGTATCAAAACCGGCCAAGTCACAAAATTTACGAAAATGAGTTAAGGTTATCAATTTGAAGTAGAAGTATGGCACTATCAGGCGAAACAAGAATATGCTTCAAAATCGTCCATGTCTTCATGTTACAGAGCACTGAATTCTTGGTCGTGCAACAAAATGGGCCAAGTCATGCAGGCAGTGCTTTCAAAACCGGCCATGTCAAAGAACGCATAGCAATCTCCATGTCGCAGCATTATTGTTTGGTATCTTGTGTTGTTAGATTATGCAAGAATGTGATAATATCAGTAGGCAACATTGTTCCTTATATTGTATACTCTTCGAAGTCATAATAATTTGTATTTTGTTCGCTTGCAACACTGACTTCCGTATTCGCGGGCTTCTTACCGCATTGGCGCGAAAGCAATCGTATATCCTGTGTGCTCATATTTTGTCATTATTGTGTAGTGTAACGTGTATATTGTTCCTATTTCAATAAGTGACTCATTTTCTTTTACTGTGTTCAAGATCTAATTGAACTACTAACTTTTATTGATATAATACCTATTTTGTATTCTCCTCAGCTTTCTGATGTTCATCTTCATATATTACTATCCAATTTAATCAGAATGATTTCGTTTTTATTGCAATAAAGACAGGTAATTACAATGTCAATTTATTTTAATTTAATTGCCTTTTTTCACTGGAGTTTGGAATTTAAAAAGAAAAGTTTTACAAGAAAATACTAAAATTATACAAAAATGCAACAAAAACGGCCAAGTCAAAATTAATATTAGCAAAAAAGATGGGTTAATTATGAATCAGATTTCTCAAAATAGCAGAACCTAAATATTAAACCATTACGGATATAACTATGCAATAAAATATTTTGTGACCACCATTGCTTTGTCTCTAGAGGTTTTTCATCCATACTGAAAAATATGCCTTCAGTGACTTGGCCGGTTTTGATACTAGACGACTCATATATGTATTTATTTCACCTAGTCAACACTTGTATTACAAGTCATTTAAACTTATAAAACAATTGTTTCTGGTTCAAATGAAACCCTTTTTCAGTACAATATAAAAAACATAAATAAAATATCAAGTAGTGCAAACAGGACAAAACCATTTTAGAATTAATTGCATGAAGTAGTGAATGAAATTTTAACTTTTGTGGATGAGAATGAAATGAACATTTTGTAGATGAGCATTCTTACAGTAGTGCAAACTTTATGTCCTTTAAAACAAAACTTCTTTGTTAAAACTGTTGTTAAAATATTAAAATCTCTTGGAGAACAATCATGTTTAAATTATAGGACAAATTTCTTCTTAATTATCAAATCCCCATTAATAACGAGAGATGATAGTTACATGGGGCGTCACAAAGCCTAGGCATTGTAACCGAAATTGTGGTTACAATAGCTCACCCTCAGGGTTTCGTCTTGTGAGGTTTGTTTTGTATTTTTTTTATATGGCCACCTGTTGGTGCAGCACCATGGAGAATCTTGTGTGTTCAGTGCCATAGAGATTCTTTGGTGATGGTCAGCCAGTAGGTTGACCAGGTGGCTTTGGGAATGGCAAGGTTTGCTTTGCTAATGGTAAGGTAACCATACAGATATTATTGATAGAGGATGCCATGCAGAATGGAGACTGGCTTTTGGTGAAGTGTGAGGTGGAGAATTGATGGTCTCTCTAGTCTAGAGATTGGTGTTTGGGGGTTGAGGATTGTGTGATGTTTTATTGAGGGTCTGGCATTTGGATTTGGGAGAGAGGAGTGATGGTTGTAGTCTATGCTCTGCAAGAGATGCAGGTAAAGGAAACCTGCTTATATGTCTGACAAACAGGTATTGATAGTTTATGATTGCCAAAGATAAAAAAGAAAAGGAGTAGAAGAATTTGTGAAAAGAATACTAAGAATTGTGTGAAGGGGTAGACGATGAAGATAGTTGTGAATACTGGGTGAGAGATTCAGGTAATGAAAGCTTGCTTTAATTAATAAATAGTGTATTTTAATGATGGTGGTATACTGTGCCTTTGTGAGATGTCATTTAAGCTAGTATTACAGCCCCACTATCCTGAGGTGGCAAGCTTGGAGGATTTTCAGAATAGTTACAACAAATGCCCAACTGTGGGGCATGCTGTTGGTTGACTCAGACCACTAAAGGAAAGGTATCATATTTATTGCAATGGCGCCCAACGTGAAAGCTCGAAGAATTCAATGAATCACATAAAGACAGGATAGGGATGGGGGAAAATAAAAGAAATAAGGAAGTTTCAATGATGGCCATGTTGGAGACTCTTCTGCTCCGATATGAGGGGAGGAATATGATGGAGGAGAGGATTACAAGCCAGATGAACAGTCTGATGTCTGGTATGGAGGAGAGGAGGAATAGCATAGCAAGCAAGATGAATAGTATGGCAAGTCGGACGGACGGTATGGAGGTGAGAATGTCCGAGAAGATAGACAGTGTCAAAGAGCAGGTGGCTAACCCTTGAAATCAATAAATAAAAACCAAATGTGTGATTTGTAGGCATTGACTTTTGGTGGGCAAATAGTTTTGTGATGTAATAATGGCGGGCAGTCCTTTGCCTTTTGTTCGCCATACTTAATTATCTGTTTGGGGGATTAGTTTCTCGACCTCGTGGTTGTCCGTCTTGCTCAATGACCCGCTTGGGGTTTTAAATTTTTTGTTGGCTTTGTGTTTGTGATGTTCGAGTATTATTAAGGGTTTCTCTTTGTCATTATTGTCCACCTCGGGGATTGTTAGGATACGCAGTGCTTGTTTTGTTCCTCCCAATTTTGGCCCACTGGCTTGTATCCCTTCTCTTAGTATATATTATGTTTGGTTTTTAAATCTTTTCTCTTTCGAGACATCGATGTAATCCAGCACCCATTCGCCTCTGAGTTTACCATCCCAGCCGTCTACTATCCCGGTTTATCCGTTAGTCCCCTTCCTCCCCTCCCAGGTAGCAATGTTTTGGGCGAGGGAAAGGGGCGCTGTTCTCTTCGTCTCTGGGGTTACGCCCCGGTGGCTAGGAGGAGGGGCAGAAACACAGTCTTGTGTAAACTTGTTCGATAGTTTCATTTCCGGTATGTGTGTGTTCACTTACAGTGTAAACGTACCATGTACTGTAATAAATATGCATGTTTCTACTGGGATACATACATCCCCCGCGTTATAACCGAATCCGCGGTAAATAGGACAGCGCTATAACGGGGTTTTACAGTATTTACTTGAGATGTTTGAATCGTGACACCACAGTAACCAAGCAGGAATATGACAACTTCTAGGGATTGACATTAAGTTACTACTACTTACCCATAGAAGAGCGTGATGCATCCAGCACAGCTTGAGCCTTCCCACTATCCATCAATATTTCCTCCAGTTTTTCCAAACTCTCTTCAGACAGTTCTTTGCGATTCTTGATAAAACGTGCCACTTTAGCAAACATGTAATTCTCAGGAACAATCTTCACAAGCTCCGGAAAGTGGTACGAATACCACTCACTGAACACGAAATCAGAAGAAAAAATCAATATCAAAGAAAAGAAATATAGGAGATATAAAAAAGGCAAATGAAGTCACTTCCAATGCTATGGAGAAAAACAAAATTGCACAGGATGTATACTTAACAATAGCATATACAATACTTCAAGATACTTCAATACTCATACAGCAATCTTACAATTGCACCCAGTGATACATATAATTATATCACCAACCATACTGACTTAATGTATGCTTTCAGCTTTATTCAGTAAGTTGACAAATTAACAGTATACAGGTTTTCAAAATAACCATGTTATTTTATATGCTACATATTACATCATCCAACAGGATCGAAATTCGAAGTATAAAGATCAAAATACAGTAGAGCGTCGATAATCCGAACGTCAAAAATATGGATTCAATTCCGGTGAAAAAAAAAAAGTTAAAGTGGATACAAACATATTTATCATTTGTAGCTCTCCAGTCGGTCAACACGAATATGCCCAATGAATGGGCGGAGTACAAAGTATAAATACAGTATGTAAACAAACTCCTGGAAAAAATTACATGTATTAGTTAATTATAACTATTAAAGGGGCAATTTAGGATTATGCGTTTCGACCTTCAATTGGCCGTCATTAGATCCTGATCACTGTGCTAAGGTTTAACTTTACTAATACAATTACACTACTTTTGCAGTAGCTTGTCTTGGGTGTCTTTTTAATACAATTAAAAATTTGAATCTCCTTATATGTTAGGTTTGTTTTATCATAAAGGTTTTATGAATTAAATGAGTAAAGGTGTATATGCACGTGTATACAATAAAAAAAAATCACAATGTAATAATAAATAAATAAAATTAACAAAATTAGCATGTACTAGTCAACTCTATTCGTAATGTTTACTTAACTTAGTAGGGTGTCGCCGCGCTGTAGTGTTGACTAGTCGCTCGACCTGTAATGACTGTCACTGTCTTTCATTAAAATACATTATAAGTAGGGATAGGAAAAATTCGCGATCGCGAATTTCGCGAATTATTAAATGAAGTAATACACAGATGGTAATGTGTTTTTATAACCCTAAAAATGGCAAACAAAATGGTTTTTGAAGTCGCGACATTTCGCGAATTTCGCATGAAGACGCGAATTTCGCGAATTATGCATGAATTTCGCATGGAACCGCGAATTTTAGCTTTCTTTTGCAGTGCACTTCCGATAATTCGCGGCAATTAATGCACGAATTTCCGCGAAATATTGAAAACTGCGAATTATCTACAGTAATGTTTTTAAGCCTAGCAAAGAGAAAACTATTGGTTAAAAATATTGAAATGTATTTTATAAACACGCAAAAAAAAATTATAACATAGTATTGTAAGACACACTATGTGAATTTTACCAATATTAAAAACTAAGAAAAATGACTCATCACTTTTTGTTTCTTAGATGGTTTATTTTTTCTAATTTTAGATTGTACAATTCTGAAGAAAACAATATATGAGAACGAAAATTCATCTTGATTTTCTATATAAGAGATAAGTGTAACTATAGACACACTAGCTTGACTGTGGGAACTTTAGGGATTTCCTTTGCATCACTCCTGCATTCTATATGTACTGGATCCCAGTTTACCTCACCGACAGTCAAATTCCATACAATATCCTCATGTCTGAAACCATGATTGTCTTTATCGAAGTCTAACTACTGGATGTCACTTTCTTCTGCATCTTGCCATTCATCCAGGTTTTGCCCTAATGTCATCGTAGTGAGACCACCTTGCCCGTTTAAAATATCGTGGTCACAGAAGCTGACAAACTCTTGTTTTTGTGCGAGTGTAGTAGCGGTAATTTTCTCCCATGACATGACTGCATGGAGAGCATCCAACAAACACTGAAAGATTGGAAACTTAACGGTAGATAGCGGGCCTCACTTTCTGCATACAGCGATCTCTAACAATCTGGGAAGTCATCCTAGTTAGTCAACAGTACTTAGTTATTGAGGTTTTAAGGACCGGAACAGCAAGGTCATCTGCCCCTTCATCCTAGTACCTACGCGACGCATGGCGTCATATAGTCCGCCTTTCAGACATGAATATCTAGATGGCAAGTCATCATCATCATCATCATTTCCCCTTATCCAGCTCCTGCCGGGTCGGGGTATTTATGGCACTTCTCCACTTTCCTCTTTCCTTCCACAATTCTTCTTCCACGATCTTGTCCCAGTCCAGATTTCTTTTTCTCAAGCTGTTCTTCACTGAATCGATCCACCTTGTTCTAGGTCTTCCCCTTGCTCTCTTACCCTTGCACTTGGCCTCCAGCATCTGTCTTGGTATTCTATTTTCATCCATCCTCTTTACATGTCCAAACCACCTTAGTTTATTCTTCTCAATTCTCTCATTTAGTTTTCCCATCCCAACTTCCTTCCTAACATCTTCATTCCTCACTCTGTCTTTCCTCGTCTTACCTATCATACTTCTTAGGAATTTCATTTCACTGGCTTGGATTCTACTCTCTTGCCTGCTCGTCAGGGTCCAAGTCTCAGCTGCATACGTTAATATGGGTACATAGTACATTTTATACATTACCTCCTTGCTTTTCCTTGGTACTTCCTTATCCCAAACGAGTTTTCTTACACTTTGATAGAATGCATTGCTCTGCTGTACCCTCCTGCCAATCTCCATGTCCAACCTACCAGTTTGCATCAATTCACTTCCTAGGTATTTGAACGTGTCCACAATTTCCAAACTCTGACTTCCAATTTTCACAGTGCCCTTTCCTTGTCTTTCCCCTCTTGTCATCACCATGGTCTTGCTTTTCTCTATACTGATTTTCAGGCCATACTTCTGAATATTTCCGTTCAGTGCATCTAGTTGTTTTTGCACTTCTTCGGTGTTCCTTCCCCAGACCACAATATCGTCTGCAAATAATAGTAACTTCATTTCTTTATGTCCATATGCTTCCTTTGTTTCCTTTACAATTTCATCCATTACCATTATGAATAAAAGAGGTGACAGCACACTCCCCTGTCTTAGTCCAGTCTTGTTCCTAAACCAATCTGTCTTTCCAACTGGGGTCAGTACCCTGCTAACACAGTTGTTGTACATTGCTTGCACCATTTCCAACATTTCTCTTCCCAGTCTCTTCTTAACCATGGTTTCCCATACCTTCTCTCTGGGGACACTATCATATGCCTTTTCTAGATCTATGAAAGTCATGATCAAATCCTCTCCATATTCCCAGTTCTTTTCCATCACCTGCCTCAAGCTAAAGATTGGGTCCAGTGTGGATCTTCCACTCCTGAAGCCATACTGTTCCTCTTGCAACTCTCCTTCCACCTTTCTTCTCATTCTTCTTTCTAATATCCTTTCCAGTATTTTTTCTATCTGTGATATGAGGGTGATCCCTCTAGATGGCAAGTATCCAGATCAAAATATGCCACAGTTTCCTGAACCAGTATTAACCAGGTGGTCTTCTTGGTTTCATTCTGTAGTGTGCAATTTATGAGTGAAGTAGTAGGGACTGATAACTCTGGTGTTGATTTTCTCAACAATGTTTCACCTGACGAAATACTTGAGATTCAAAGAATTTGGCACAGATATCACTGAACTCATCCCCTTATTAGAAGGCCACATCCAACTGTTCATCTTCTTGATGGACATCTACGGAGAATTCAGCTGTTTCTGGAAAGTACGGTACCAACATTAAGGAGCAGTTGGAGGGTTGTGGAAATGTGTTAAAAAGAGGGAAAATACATCAGTTTTAGAAAATGCTGGGTCCCATGCTCTTGGAAAATTAATCAGCTTGAGATCCGTTGACCCTGGGAACAGGATTTACAAATGTGTGCGTTTGATCCAGCAGAAATAGTGCCAATGAACATCAATGAGGACACTGCAAAGAAAATTAAGAAGTTGCCGTTCTGTGGAACACTGGAAGAAAGCGAGGTGTTAAGAGGATACAAAGAACTGCAAACTGTAATCAAGAAGCAGATGCATGACAGGACCAAGACAGACACTGTTGGAGTTTTGCAAGGAATGACATTTGTATTTCCAAAGTTCTCATAATCTTTGTTGAAAAGCATTTGGATCCCCTGTTCAAACGCTGTGAACTTTTGTTTTTCAGTTTACACTAGCACGTTAAGTGATATGCGTCACCGTTTGTCACAAGAGAATTTGGATCTCTTCACTGAAGTATACTTTGAAGGATGACTGAAATGTGTTATGTTATGCATGTTATCCATGATATTTAAAAAAATTCCACCTAAAATTTATGATTTTGAAAGTACCGAAAAGTGCACTTGAAACCACCGAATTTGCCACTTTAAAATACCGCTTTCTTCACTCTGAAATCACCGAAAAATTCCAATCTCTAATTATAAGATTATATTAATTAATGGTTTTATTTATCTGCTCCAATTATTTAACCATTAAAGTGAATTATTAAAGGTTTTAGCAAGTTTTCTTTTTGTTATGAACTCAAACGAGCTTGTTTTTGGTTCTTTTTGGAAATCCAGGCATTTTGATAATCCGGACAGAGTCCGGTCACAATTAATCTGGATTAACAATGCCCTACTGTATTGTGAAAATTTGAATACACCCGGTTTACTGTAATAAGACTACTCCTCGCACAGTATTATCAACGCAAGTGGTTTGACAATTTTCCCGGCAAAATTAATAAAATTTTAACAAAATAAATAAAAACTTAGTGTTTTGTATGAAAGTGTGTGTAATGGTGATGAACAAAAAGAAATTTGTGATTTTGCATTTCTTTTCTCGTGAAAATTCACCATCATAATATTTTATTATGAATAATGGAAATGAGAGGTAAATGTTTAGTTTAAGGAACCAATATGTTTAGATGTTCAACATTTTGATAAACAATCAAAAATTTCAGACTTTTGTCACTAATGTTCATACTGGTATCTTTTCTTCTTTCTTCGTGTCTTTATCACAGATTTTGCAGGTACTTGACCAGGAATTGAAATTTATATTGGAGGTGGCACTGACTTACTGTAAAAGTGCAGTGCATTATTTTCAAGTGAAGTGATGTCTCAGTCCAACTAACAGGACAAACATACAGTATCATATTGATAACAAGCATTCGAAAGTGTGTTAGGTGACGTTACCTGCTGGTGGTACATTTAAACAGACCATAACTACTAGGGATGTTATGATATTCTTTTAGGTTTTTCAAGTGTTAATGATTCTTTAAGAAATGATTGTAAGCTTGACATTGCCGTATGCTATTGCACATTAATCAAAACACAACTCATTCAACAAAGTGCAAAATGTACCATCATTTATTCAACATTGCTTACACTGGCACAGCATGAACCCAAAAGAATATACCTTACCATGTCTAGTATTCCAGGTCATAGAAACCTATGTCAGTGGCTTAAAACAAAAGACTGATTCCGTAAATATGGGTCCTCAGCTAAATATAAAACTTGCTGGTCAGTGTGACCTGAATATACAATTGGTTTCAACATAACCCATTTGATGTTTTTACATAATAACCACATACCTCATTGTAAGGTAAATGCATGTGACATACAAGGGGAACAACTATGTAACAATGACTTGGAAAGAAGAAAATATTTTTAAAATAATAATATTCATGTTGGTCGGCCCCGAGGTGTTGGGATAGCACGCCTACCTCGCACTCAGAAGCCCCGGGTTCGATTCCCAGCTCCGTCAGGGATTATACAAACTGATGTGAAGGCTGGAATGGGGTGCACTCAGGCTCATGAGAACATTTGAGTAGCTTCCCGACAGTGAGACAGAGCTCGGGTCATGGAGATCAAGATAAATGGCCAAGGGGACCGACGCGCTGACCACGTGTCGCCCCGTAATCTGCAGGCCAAATGGCCGGGCAGCAGTCTCTTGGTAGGCTTAAGCCCTTCATGAGCTGTAGCTCCACATAGTTTGGTTTGGAATAGTCCTGTTATCCTTTTTAGGCTTATACTGTGTGATAAGTATTAAAGTAATGAAATAACCTACACGTTTCGTGAGGGACCTCACCTCCATTTTCAATGGAACAAAACAATGTGGCCAAAAATGCTAACAAAAATCAGAGCAGTTCCTCTGATCAAATTAAAGCCGTCAACTTTTTATTTAAATGGTGTAACTCCATTAACATTTCTATTTACCAGACGGCTGACTGAAACTACTGTATGGATGTAGGCGGAAAACACACCACTTTTATGTAGAACAGAAAGAGAGGAGGTTGGGGAGATAAATAAGACTCCTCGAAGAATGAGGATGCCCAAATAAGCCGGAGGGAGCGAATATAAAGAATACAGAACCAAAAATGAGAGAATCTATACCTAGCGTCATACAGGCATCGGCGGATATAACAGATCAAACCTCCAGTAACGAACGAAGGAAATTACTTTTGAACAGGGTTTGCAACGCATGTAACTCTTCCTGAAGAGATGATGCCTCACAAAGACGTTCTGGTCTCTTGGCTAGAGTTCCCTTGTTTTGAGCAGGGTGGTGTATTCGACTTCCCTCCTCACAAAAAACATCCAAAAAAGGTGAGCATCCATCCAACTCTAGCTCAGTTGTGAAGTGGATAGAAGGATGCAGGTAATTTAGTTCGTTCAGAAAATAACCGCGAATGCAGACTCAAGAATGAAGTTTATTTATTTTAATATTTCATGTTTCCGACGTTTAGTTGATACAAAAGGGCCCGTAAGTCACTACCACTAGTATTATCACTGTTTTCGTTCTCTATATAACAGGGAACATCAGATAATGAATCTGCGTATAAATCATGAAAAATTACATCGTTGCACCAAGCACGTCGTGCATCGATTCTCCGCGTGTAAGATCACCTATGTATACATGAACTTCTCGCAGCTATAATGATTGTACAGGTGGAAAAATATATCATCACAAAAATCTACAGTCATCCTACTCCATGCCTTGCCAGCTATTAGTTCATACTTTGCCCAACAGATAGATCAACAAGCCATAAACGAAGACCGTGAGGAAAAACGGAAATCTCCGGGGCCCATCATCAATGTGTTAAAATATCATTAACTCACAATATAATACAAGTAACGCAAAATTTAGTGAGAGAGGAGTACCATACCTCGCTACCATTATTCATAGTAATGTCACTGAATATAGCATGCAGAGGCGATCTTGACAGTATAAATTACACAAATAATTCTATATATTACAGATACAATCTCTTAAAATAGCATTAATGTATAACCATACTCGTACATGGACTTAATGAGCCAGAGTCAAAAGAACACCCCCGCCATATATTTAAAATGGTGGCTGAGCATACTATTAAAATTTCAAAATCAATTAGTCAGGATACAATTGCACAATTAACACACAACTTTGTGAGAGGAGAGAAACAGATAAGATACCTCGCTTACATTAATAATAAGAGTATAACACTGCATATAGCACGTAGCAACCATCTTGAATATACACTGTATAACAACAACAAAAAACGA
Organism: Meconema thalassinum; assembly: GCA_946902985.2. Lineage (NCBI taxonomy): Eukaryota > Metazoa > Arthropoda > Insecta > Orthoptera > Tettigoniidae > Meconema > Meconema thalassinum. The sequence continues at coordinate 303,315,570 of OX336393.1, forward strand.
CGCACCAAGAAGGAATTGTCCGATGGCGATAAAAAATCGGTGGATGTAACAGACATAGAAACACAAACAATCAAAAGTGACAACAACAATCGAATGATTTATTGCAGAGTTAGAGCGTTACAAAGTGAGGACGTCAATGGCCTGGATGCAAGCTGTAACTCGACGTGGCATGGACTGATCAAGTTCCTGGATGGTGTCCTGCGGAATTTCGTACCAAATGGTCTCCAACTGTTGGGCTAAATCAGCAACATTCCAGGATGTTCGCAATCACCTTCCCATGACGTCCCAAATGTGCTCTATGGGAGAGAGATCAGTTGATCGAGCTGGCCAAGGAAGGATAGGACAAGCTTGAAGACAGTCCATAGCAACACGTGCTGTGTGCGGCCGGGCATTATCCTGTTGGAAAGTAAGGCCTGGATGTCGCTGAAGGAACGGTAACACAACTGGCCGTATAATGTCATTAACATACTGCTGTGCTGTCAGTGTGCCAGGAATGACTACCAGAGGGGTCCGGCTATCAAAGGAGGTGGCACCCCGGACCATCACCCCCTGTTGTGGGGCTGTGTGGCATTCGATAGTCAAGGCAGGATCGCCACGCTGGCCTGGACGTCTCCAAACACGTCTGCAGTTGTCGTCAGGGCACCATCGGAAACTGAACTCGTCACTAAAGACTATCCGTCCCCAGTCAGCGCAGTTCCACGTTTCTCGAGTGAGTCACCACTGTAATCTGACTTGAGGGTGAACAGGCGTGAGAGGTAACCGGCGTAACGGGCGGCGCGAGCGCAAATTCCTATCGCTCAGGAGTCTGTTGATAGTCATGGTGGTCACATGTGTGTGGGTCACGCTGGATCGTTGATAACGACGACTCCGGTGCTGTGACAGCTTTTCTGACAATCGCTCTGTCTGCCCGTACTGTTGTGGCCCTTGGTCGACCACTGCCGTCCTAACGCTGATGCCTGCCGTTGCTGACCCACGCTTGCCAGCATCGTCTGTTCGCCGCACCACTTTGACCTAAATGTCCGGCGACAGCTCGATTCAACCAACCAGCTTCCTTCAATCCGATCGCACGACCTCTTTCAAACCCTGACATCTGCTCGTAATGAGCACAGATCCTTCGGTGTGGCATTCTTACAGCCGACATTCAGATATCGCAGTCAAATGCAACAGCTACTTTGAGCATACGCGTCAGAATCGCCCCTTTATACACCTGATGCATGCATGGGAGCTCCCGCTATTCATTCATTGGACACGAAGCTTTAATCAGTTGCATGTTCGGTCTGAATGTCTTTGCATAATATCCTTACAATCGGACAACACCTTTCTGGTGCATGTTGTTGTTGTTATACAGTGTATTATGACATTATCATCGACAATCCACTATCTATTACAGTTACAATGACGAAATGCAGCAAATATTTAGTCTCACATAATAGGCTTTCTCTGCAGAAGGCGCATAATAAAAGATTCCATACATTCAAGGCGGTAGATGGGCGTACTTTTCTAATGTTTCAATCAATGTCTCAGATTAAAAAAAGCGGAATTACAATGATTGTAAAAAGGCAGACTTATGTAGGGTACAACACTTAACATTCATCACAAGAACATTCAATTATACTCCTTAATAAGGACAAACAGTATAACTATACCCACACATTTAGGAGAAAGTAGGCTCTATGAACTTAATGAACATCCTGTCATTGGTTCTGAATTCCTTATACTCGCTCCCCACCTGTTTATTTGGACATCCTCATTCTTCGAGGGGTCTAATTTCTCCTCTCCAACACATACTCTTTCTGTTCTACACATTCCACCCTTCCTAAAATTGGTGAGTTTTTTGACTAGATCCATACAGTAGCTTCAGTCAGCTGCCTGGTGACAAACAGAGGAACTTCTTTTTGTAACCTCATTGACACATATTTTTGGCCACATTGTTTTATTCTATTGAAAACAGAGGCGGGTTCCTCACTAATCATATAGGCTATTTCATTACTCCAATACTTTTCACACAGCATAACACTAAAAAGGATAACATGAATAGTATTCCGAACCGTGAAAGCCTTAATCTAAGAATAATATTAACAATAATACAGTATGACCCCGCTTTTATATTCCCGCAATTAACATTTTCCCGCTATTTATAACATTTTTCCTTGGTCCCTTCAATTTCCTATGTTTTCAATGCAATCTTGTCCCCACTTTTACATTAACGAAATGTTAAAATTCCCGCAATTCACACCTCGTAGATCAGCGAACATAAAAGAAAAGACAGTGATTTTAAATAATAATAATAATTACTTGATATAACAAAGCGAACAAAATGCCCATGAAACGACCTTAAATGTCGCCAGGCCGTACCAAGCGGCTTATCGCAACCCCAATGGAAACGAATTGTACGGCGTATTCAATGCAGGTGTGGGACGAAGCCATGTGTTATTCTTCATCATGTGATGCCGCAGGGTAGTGTTACTTTTTCCACTAAAAAGTGGTGATCGCTGTCACCGAAAAGACAGTTTTGTTTGAGAACAAGTCTTAGTTAAACTCCAAAGCACTGGACATGCTGCGTACTATGGAACTCTGGTGGCTTTGATCATTCAGCTTAAGCAGGTAGGCGTCCAGAGAGTGCGCACAGCGCTGGGAGCAGTGACCGGCACTTTCACCAATAAGTGAAGAGCGAATTACTCTTGATGAGTAAAGTTATGCAGATGTAGGTTGGTAATAACTGACTCACTTATATTCTCTTTGCTAACTGACACTCGGCAACATGTTCTTTGATGCAAATGGCGGCTTGTTTTCTTTGTCTTTCTCTTTGCATTGCGCTTCAAACTAGGCCCTATTTCGACAAGTCGACATTATGTCAGATGACATAAAATGTCCTACAATTCGATAATTTGACAAGTTACCGTTTCTCAAAGCATGACAAATCGACAAATATGTCGCAACAATTTTGTAAAATACCATGACATATTGTCGGAAATCAGTTTCATAAATTTGTAAAGCTGACTGGAAGAAAGCTGACAAATATGTCACATATGCCACCAGTTTTTCTTCATGAACTAATGAATATGTCAGCCGGTTTTGTACAATAATTGCCAAATTGTCATCAAAAACTCCACAGGCGCCTTGTTCCATGTCGATTACTACCATGACTTATCTTTTCGCATTGCGGCGCGTTTGGAAATTTCCCGCCGAATCATCAATAGAGTTTTTAGAATCGTTGGAACAGAACGATTAAACAACGGCAGTAGTAGCGAGTGATTAAGATCAGTGGCGTACGCAAGATTTCTTTTTGGGGGTTTTCATTCATACAGTAAGATATTAGTACATTATTTAAATATTTCGATTATTATTCATAAAAAACAATAATTAAATTAACATTCTCCTTCCATGAAAACTATTTTATTGTATTTTCCAGCACTATAAAAATAGCCGGCCCCGTGGTGTTGGGGTAGCACGCCTGCCCCTCACCTGGAGGCCCCGGGTTCGATCCCCGGCTCCGTCAGGGATTTTAAAACTGACCTGAGGGTTGGAACGGGGTGCACTCAGCCTCGTGAGGACAATTGAGTAGCTGTCTGACAGTGAGACAGCGCCCCGATCACGAATACCAAGATTAACGGCCGAGGGGACCCGATGCGCTGATCACGCGTCACCCCAATATCTGCAGGCCAAATGGCTGGGCAGCGGTCGATTGTTAGGCCTTAGCCCGTCATGGGCTGTATATTACTATAAAAATATTTTAAAACTTTTGCGAATATTTAACTGGTTAAATTTTGTAGGTTTTTGTCACTGCAAAAGTCAGATGAGTATTTGACTTATAACCTCATTTTTTCGTCACCACGTCTTTGTGACAAATCATCTTTGTTTCACTTTATTGTTTAATTCAGTTATATTTAAAGTTATTTTGTACTCACCTGTTATATTATAATAGCTATCTCGCCTCTAAGACATTTCTCTAAGTGTTAATTAGGTCACCGCTTTTCCTCGTGGCATTTTCGGTCCGTCTACCGGGTCTCAGTTTGCTACGCGCTCATTGGCCGTCTCTATGACGTCACTTCTTTCCAGCCATTCAGCACGCTTCTTCCCGCCACATGTTTGGAGCTCGCCAATGGCCGGACATGGAAAATTCCAGACTTCAGTGCTGTCTGCTATTTAAGATGCAGACCGACACATATTCCTTGTGATTTCTCCGTTGGTATGGCACCAACCACCCGTCTTGGACACCAGACTAAAAACTTCATCATTGTAAACTTTGCATCGTAATTCTGAATCAAGAAGTGTTACTTCAACCTTCGCCATGTCGTCTAGACATGTTACAACTAATCCAACCTGGATTGAACTTTAAAGTGTTCCTGCAACACAAATTCAAGAGTACATCTGCATGTACCAAGAAAATCTACTTAGACTTAAGTGAACATCGTCACTTCATCCTTATAATAGCTAAGGACTACCTTACAATTCTACGAGTGCTTCAGCTCCGTCACATACTTTGTGAAAGTAACCTCAACTTTTGTTCTACGCACACATGTGGAATTTGCTACCACACTCTCTCAAGTGAAGTACTTTGTGCTAAGCAATTTCAAACTGAACATAACCTATGTCTCCCTTGTTCTACGCAAAACTGGATTATCGCCAGCACTACATCAACAAGTTAAGTACCCAAATGTATAAGGTATTTAATGCTTTTTCATGTGTATTCTACAGCAGACCTTGGAATGTTACAGTGTGGTGCAATAGCACATAGTGTAATGTTATACAGTGTTGGTATTGCTACTAGTGGAGTGTTACAGTGTGGTGCAATAGCACATAGTGTAATGTTATACAGTGTTGGTATTGCTACTAGTGGAGTGACACAGTGTGGTGCAATAGCTCCTGGTGTAGTGTTGTGCTGTGTTGGTATTGCTACTAGTGGAGTGACACAGTGTGGTGCAATAGCTCCTGGTGTAGTGTTGTGCAGTGTTGGTGTTACTACTGGTGGAGTGGGGCAGTGTGGTGCAATGGCACCTAGTGTAGTGTTATACAGTGTTAAAATTTATATATATAGATAGTATGATCAAGTAGGGAGTGATAGAGGAGTAACACCTCTTTAAAAAAACCCGGTCCAGCTGGCCCGGCTGGTAGTACCTTGTTAGGGTCCCTTGCCAGGGTTACGGTGAAGTCCTCAACGGTACCTGCAGTGAAAGAGGTGAACTCTGGCACAGTGTGGTTGGCGGAAGGGGCAGCCTATTTCTCAGGTTTAATAGGGCAAACTATTGTCCATAGTTATAATGGGCAGGTTTTGGCCCAACGGCAAAATGAGCGGACGAGGAGCCAATCACTCTCATGGCTCCCAACGGTCATAGAGGCGGAAGAGGCCACGCCAGACGGACTGGCTGTAAAGGCGCACCTCAGTAGTACTTGAGTATGCGGCAGTTCGTTGCAGTCTCTGTGTTCGGTCCTGCATGTCTCATTCTTTGTGAGCCGCAGGATAAGGCTCAGAGATCATAGTGTGTGGGTCTCGTCCTGGCAAGCTGAGATCCACCCTAAACAAATTCACAGCAGTGGCACTTCTTCCGAACGTCACTTTTCAAAGTCCAACGGCGATGGGATATGGACGGTGGGGGCAGGTTATGGGTGTAACTGGAAGCCCCTAGTTCGGACCTGCACGTTGGCAGCAGATGTGTGATGGTCGTCTTCCGGAGACTCTGTGACTACTCAGGAATTCGGTCCTGCATCTGTGTTTGGGCAGGCCTATTTAGGATCACTGCTGCCCACCCCACATGGGGAAGGCCCTATAAAAGGTGGGCTAAACATCGGAAGTCACAATCTTGGTCCGGCTGGGCAACCGCACTCAGCAGGTCACCCCTCATGCGGTCGAAACTCAAAAACAGTAAAGAATCACAAATTGATTATTGGATCATGGAACATCAGAACCTTGCTTGATTTGGACAATAACATTAGACCTGAGAGAAGGTCAGCTCTCGAAACCATGAGTTATCAAGACTCAACGTTGACATTGCTGCTCTCAGTGAAACTAGGCTGTCTTCTGAAGGCAAGATTACTGAATCTGGAACAGGATATACCATCTTCTGGAAAGGAAAGGAGGAGGGTGAATGTCGTATTCATGGTGTGGGCTTCGCCGTGAAGACCAAACTGGTAAATTATCACCAACTTACACCCATTGCAATCAGCGAAAGGCTCATGACTCTCCGCATACCACTCTCAGGGGGTTCCTTTATGACACTCATCTCTGCCTATGCTCCTACCTTAGATTCTGATGATGAAGTAAAGGCTCAGTTCTATAATCAGCTAAGTGAAATCATCTCCAAGGTACCATCTGCAGATAAACTCTTGCTCCTCGGTGACTTCAATGCCAGAGTTGGGAAAGATCACAGGCTATGGAATAATGTGATGGGCAAACAGGGACTTGGAAAATGTAATCCCAATGGACTGTTGCTTCTTGGTCTTTGTGCAGAACACGAACTTTTCATTACCAACACGCAGTTCCGGCTACCTGACCGCTTCAAAACCACGTGGATGCATCCTCGTTCCAAACATTGGCACATTCTTGATTATATCATTACCCGGCAATGTGATAAGAAGGACACTCTTATTACCAGAACAGCAAGGAATATAGACGATTGTTGGACAGATCATAAACTTCTCATATGTAAGCTCAGGATATCCATCAGACCTAAACCACCTAGGAACATCAAAAATTTGTTAAGAAAGAAGTTTAATACATCCAAACTTCAGGATGAATCCATGTACAAACATTTTGGAAACAGGATCGTCACCCAGTCATCAGAAAACCCAGTAACAAATGATATTCAGCAAGAATGGGCCACATTACAGAAGATTATCACACAGTCAGCTGAGGAAACCATTGGTTTTATAGTGCGGAAAAGACAAGACTGGTTTGATGACAACAATGAGGAAATTCTGTCTCTCATCAATACCAAAAGGAATGCCTATCTTGCCCATCTTCAAGACCCAACTTCCAACACAAAGAGAGATAAACTACTGGAACTCAAGGGTAAATGCCAGACGCAGATAAGGCAGATTAAAAATGCTTGGTGGCAACAGAAGGCTCAGGAACTGCAGAGACTATCGGATACTCGAGACTTGAGGAACTTCTATGCCGTACTCAAGGAAATATATGGACCCTCTCGCTCATCATCAGGTACACTGAAAAGCGCTGATAATTCTACTACCTTTACTGATAGTCAAGAAATCTTGGAACGCTGGAAGGAGCACTTCTTCAATCTCCTAAATCGTCCATCAGAAGCTGCTGAAGACTTCCTCTGTGATGTGCCGCAACAACCTGAACAACTGTGGTTGGCAGTACTTCCTACTTATCATGAATTCAGTGCAGCTCTCACCCAATTGAAACCCAGAAAAGCACCTGGCCCAGATAACATCCCTCTGGAACTAATTCAAGCCAGAGGTCATTCCCTCAAAAACAAGAATTTTCATCCTTATCCTCAGAATATGGGAATCAAGAAAGGTACCTGGAGACCTAAAGAATGCCACTATCGTCACTATCTTTAAAAAGGGTGATCGCAGTGTTTGTGGCAACTACCGTGGTATATCACTGCTATCAATTGTGGGGAAGATTCTTGCAAGAATTCTACTTAACCGCCTCAAGGTTATCTCTGAGAAGATCCTCCCAGTCACAATGCGGATTTAGAACTTCCAGAAGCACAATTGACTTTATTTTCTGTGTGAGACAGCTACAAGAAAAATGTAGAGAACAACAGAATCCACTCTTCTTAGTCTTTTATGACTTGGAAAAGGCATTTGATTCGGTTCCAAGACCAGCAATGTGGGCAGTGCTGAAGCGGTTTGGTTGCCCTCAGCGTTTTGTAGATCTAATCAAGGCTCTCCATGATGGCATGACAGGTCAGGTTTGCCATCAGAATAAGATGTCCGATGAATTTCCCATTACCCATGGACTGAAACAAGGATGTGTACTGGCTCCAACGCTTCTTGCGCTGTACTTGGCTGCAATGCTTTATGATTCACCCACAAACATCCCAGGTGTGGACATCAAGTATCGTTTTGATGGAGGGCTTTTCAACCTAACTCGTCTCCGCTCCTTGAGGAAAATTCAGGTTACTAAGGTTACTAACATGTTGTATGCAGATGATGCTGCATCACCAACTCTCACACCAGAAGAGCTGCAAGAGTCAGTTAATTGTTACAAAAGTGCATGTGATCGCTTTGGTCTTACCATAAATGTCAATAAGACTAAAGTCTTGGCACAACCTTCACCAGGCACACCTATTCCTCAGTTCAATATCTCCATGTCAATAAGACTAAAGTCTTGGCACAACCTTCACCAGGCACACCTCTTCCTCAGTTCAATATCTCCATCTCAAATTTGCCATTAGAACAGGTTGACCACTTCTCGTACCTGGGGAGTACCATTTCTGTGAGCTGTACCTGTGAGCAGGACGTGGATAAGAGAATTGGCGCAGCCCACGCAGCGTATGGACGATTAACGCACCGGGTCTTCATGGATAAAGATCTGTCTATGAGTACAAAGCTTATGGTGTACAAAGCAGTAGTCATTTCTACATTGTTGTATGGTTGTTAAATGTGGACCCTTTACCGACGTGATCTTAGGAAGCTTGAGCGTTTCCACCTACAAAAACTTCGATCAATCCTGAGGATTAAATGGGAAGACCGCATTACCAATATTGCTGTTCTGGAAAAGGCTCAAATCAACAGCATAGAATCATCCAAAATAGGTCACCAATTTAGATGGATTGGTCATGTCCATCGGATGGATGATGTGAGATTACCGCGCCAAATGCTATATGGTGAGTTATGCTATGGCACCAGACCTCATGGTGGTCCTAAGAGGCGCAACAAGGACCAATTTAAGCAGACCCTGAAATTGACAGGTCTTGATTCACAAACCTGGGACATGCTGGCTGAAGACCGCTCAACTTGGGGGCCGTACCATCTCGGATACTGTAAAGACGTTTGAAAGGGATCGACGCACACATGAAGAGGCCAAGCATCAAGCTAGGAAACTTCGAGCAGCCCAACCACGTCCTCCTCCAGCAATACTATGTGACTTGTGTGGTCGCTTGTTCCATGCCAGGATTGGACTCTTTAGTCACCGTAAACACATCCACAAACTGGACTGAAGGAAGAATATTTATACTCTGATTCGAGTTAAAGCCGATGATGATGATGACAGCAGACCTGCTTCTGCCATTGCACTGTTCTTGTGCACTACCTATGTTCTTTCTGTTTTCATGTTAATCTTAAACAAGCATGGTTTAGAAGATTCCTCAATCTTAATGTCTGTGTGATCTTCTCCCACTCCTTTTAGGAGGTATAACTTATCTACTGGCTTTCGCCATTCTCATGTTTTTTGTGAGAACAATCTCAGCATTGTAACTTTCTTTGCACTTTGTCTGTGCACCATATCTTTCATGGTTTTCGTTCAGGTAAAAGGCTACTTGCCCAACTGCTTCTGCTATTTCACAGTTTCAGTAAATTTTGTATGCAGCTCACATATTTTGTTTCAGCCATTACATTATTGCTTTTGATGCATCTTGGCAACTGCTTACATATTACCCTTCTTATAGGGTACTGCAGGACTGGACCCCTGTCAGCTACTGGCCCCCTTCATAGGTCATGTCTTTTGTTAACTTCTATAGTTTTCCCTTTTCTTTTCTTTCGGTTTGACAGGATTTGCTCCCTGTCAGCCAGTCAAAAGCAACTCTATTCTTGCTTTCCGGCATTTACATATGCCCAAGATTTGTAACTTTGATTTATATATTTTTAAGAAACTAACCTTGTTTATCTCTGTAACTAAAATTGTGAACTTATTGGTTGAAAATATATATTTATGTTAAAGCTACTTGCTCTCTATCTTTTTCTTTGCTTTTTTTGTGCTTGCTCTTATCATGATCCACCCTACATACTTTAACGCTCAAACTTTATTAATTCTGAACACACTAAGAATTCTCTCAGATAATGGAGACCTTTAATTGGTTGATCCAATGGTGTTAACTTTACACCAGGCCTATAAAAACGAACTAAATATTAAAACTGAAATAATGCAGAAATTAAGCTGTAATGTTCGTATGCGACTGCTTAAAATATTGAGAAAAATAATGTTTTGCTCTAAATGATGATTTTTTCTTTTTTGGCTCAGTGTACAATAAATGTAACCTAATGATTTCCCACAATTTACACTTTCTGTCGATTTACACTTTTTCATTCCAGACCCTTGAAAAGTGTAAAAGAGGGGTTAAACTGTATATAAAGACCTAGTGGAGCCTATGATGAAGCAATGGCAGCTTGGAAAGGTGAAGATCATATCAATTGCCATATCAAGCACTGGTGTTGTACCAAGGAGTCTAAGCATGGGTTGAAGGAACTTGATGTAGACATAAATTTGTACAAGTCGTGGCAAAAAGCAGTCATCATTGCGACATCTACATTAGTTCGAAAATTCTTGGACTAATTTAATTTAAATTTTATGGGAAATATAGCTACCACTACATCTAAGAGACTACATACCGTATCCTCATGGAGAAAGTGTTAACATCTTTGTCCAACTGATCAAGCAGGGCAATGCTCTGGATGATCATGTTGTCCGAGCGGTTCACGTTGAACTTCACTTTTGCCCTTGAGTAGCTATGTCCAAGTCCAAGCTGAGAAATGCTTAAAGTTTTCTCAGTGAAGCCTTTGACCAACTGAGCGAGGTGTTGCCTGATACCTGAAAATAAACAGGTCTTCTAAAACTACAATCACCATGATCTTCAATACAGACAATTTTATAGTGAATTGAATCTTAAAATTTCGATGTATAGAAATCATCTAACGCAGGATGCTAATGATGAATAAAACATGATTTGAAACCTTGGTTTTCCATCAGTATGAAATGAAGACAAGGCATCTGCAAGTAGGAATTATCAACCTTAAAAATATAATTGCTGAATTAGTCAACTCGTGCACTTCTCATGTGAGGAACTATGCAGTCTGAACAGTATGTGGCACTAGTTGCGAGAAGTGGTAATGGAACATTAAGTACACTGTTTCAAGATAAGTAGGCCCATATTTAGACCTATAAATGACCAACTTAGGGAGGTGGAAAACAAAACCTGAAAGTACAGAGTTCTACATAAAAACAGTTAATGTTAGCTCAAGAAGAGGGTGCATGGAGTGCTGCATCAAACCAGTCAAAAGACGGACGACTCGAACACACAAAAGAAAAAAAGCAATAAAGCCCATTGCATGGAAAATTACAATGAGCTCTAGGTATAAAACTTTATTGACAACTTGTAATACATTATTAGATGTAATTATTTCAAAGGAGTTATCAATCAATTCCCTTTTGATATTTTTCTATTCCAATATCACTTGCCCATTAAAATACCGTATTTTCTCGGCTATAGGACCCCCCTCGCGTATAGTACACCCCACTAATTTTCGAGAGCCAAAATACAAAATTCTTGGAAATCGCTTATGGTAACCCTCCTTATTATTGAGAGTCCTGTCCGTCATTGTCTAGCAACGAGCACAGAGCCAGCAGCTCTGCACGGATGGGATAGTACCGGTGGTTGGTCAGGCAAAACAATCGCAGGGAAAGTGTGATATCTTTCCAGAGGTGGTTGGCAATAATCACAGAATATACTTGTCTTTGTATACCAGATGTTGGATTATTGTTGGCTGCTTGGGCCATACCATTCAATCGTACACGAGGTCTGTTGCTAACAAGGTATTACCTTTTTTAAGAAAGAAGTCTCTATCTTTCCTTCTGTGCGTACAGGCTATGACTTTAACAAATTCACAAAGAAATTTGATACAATAGTCCGGCTAGCTCAAAACAGTTGCCAGTGTTTCGCCCCAGTGTACCAATGGGCTCTTCAGTTGGTTATGGTACACCTCACCAAGACGCGTGGCTAGTACATACTGTGAAGGCCACTGCAAGGCACAAATGTAGCCACGAGCAGCGCCAATGTACTATGGAAGTCAAAACTTCCTTTCAAAAATAATGTTAGCTTACCTAGCTAATCCATATTGGAAATATCTGTTCCCGGACAATTTTACATCCTGTTTCCTACGGGAACAGATATTTCCAATATGGATTAGCTAGGTAAGCTAACATTATTTTTGAAAGGAAGTTTTAACTTCCATAGTACATTGGCGCTGCTCGTGGCAAAATTTGTGCCTTGCAGCGGCTTCACAGTATGTACTAGCCACGCGTCTTGGTGAGGTGTACCATAACCAACTGAAGAGCCCATTGGTACACTGGGGCGAAACGCTGGCAACTATTTTGAGCTAGCCGGACCATTGTATCAAATTTCTTTGCGAATTTGTTAATGTACATAGCTCAATCGGACAATTTTACATCCTGTTTCCTACGGGAACAGATATTTCCAATATGGATTATCTAGGTAAGCTAACATTATTTTTGAAATGAAGTTTTGACTTCCATAGTACATTGGCGCTGCTCGTGGCAACATTTGTGCCTTGCAGCGGCCTTCACAGTATGTACTAGCCACGCGTCTTGGTGAGGTGTACCATAACCAACTGAAGAGCCCATTGGTACACTGGGGCGAAACGCTGGCATTGTATCAAATTTCTTTGCGAATTTGTTAATGTACATAGCTCAATCGGACAATTTTACATCCTGTTTCCTACGGGAACAGATATTTCCAGGCTATGACTCACGTGACAGGTGGCTGGCAGGCCGACATACGCACACTATGCGAGAGGTGGCCGTCCGTGCGGTGCTGCTGCATTCACGTATGGACGAGACGCTAGTGGTCGGCCAGCATACGCACACCAGTCTACACTGTGGTGTATTTCGAAACAAAGAATGTCTTATAGGTAGCGATTTTGTAATCAGTCTGCACGTTCTACTGGCCACGCCCATCCATCACTTTATGGTGGTATCTTCGGTCTTTGCGGAACTCCCTGCACGGATGTTGTGGTGTAACATTGCTGATAAACTTCGTTTATCTTGTTTAAATATATCATACTATGTAGGCCTAGCATCAGAATAAAATAGCTTATTTTTACTCTCTCCCTTTCCCAAAATAATGGTTTCGGAACTAAAAATTTAGGGAAAAAAGGGGTCCTATAGCCGAGTAAATGCTATAATTTACATTTGCATGGTTTTGATGTTTTATTATTTCTATAATACATGGTTTATACAAACCGACTATTTACGTTGAATATTTTCTTTTCTTTAAATACTCAGCACGAGTGGACAGCATTGGAGACTCTTCCAGATGCAGCACATAGGACATAGCCATATCGATAGAGGCGCCTTTCCCATGCCTTCTCAGTGATGGGTGCAATGCCAACTTGCTGGCGAACGGTGTTATTCTTAAAATGATCAAGGAGAGCTTTCCAATAACAATGAATTATAAAAACAGGCCAGGTAGATACAACGGTCATAGTTTTCCACTTTCCCAGTGGTTTTTCTAAGTATGAAAATTGGTTATGTAGAATTCTAAAATTAATTGTTGAAGTATGAATTCTTCGCCTTCAGGACTATTAATTAATTAATTTATTTATTAACTTTATTGATCATATTGGATCACCTGAGTTGTTACATATTCACTTTCCTTTGAAGGTTGTACCGTTGGGTTCTTGCGATGAGCCCAATACCTTTCCATTCAGTCTGATCATAATTTTCTCAATTCTGCTGAAATCTCTATAGTTATTTTATGTATCGCTTCCCCTGAAAAGAAGGGTATTCATTTTTATCTTTGTTGAATATGTCATTCTTTGTAAGATTACTTTTTGGCACTGTGGGCGTAGAAAGATTGCACACTCGACATTGCAACAAATAACAGGACTTCCTGAGGTATATAGACCCTTACACGTTCCCGAGTTTTCCATCGAGCTTTGTTGATTGTGATTAAAAACGCCAAGCCAACTGGAAATTTCCTTTAAAGAAAATTTAAATGTTTTATTGCATGGTGTAAAATTAACTACAGGGGTTAGAGCTCTCTCTGCCCAATGTTATCTCCACTTATTATTTCCAAATCCAAGCAAATGTCATACATATTTCTTACAATTAATCTGGTTCCGATAAGGTGCCCTCGGGAGATGTTCAGATTTCTAAGGAGCGTAACTATGTCTCTAACTTTTAGAGTAGAATATGCAGAAGAAAAATCGCTTAATTCCAAGGAATTCAAGAATTCTGTAGGAAATTGAATAGCAGTAAGTAATCTTATAATGCTAATGTATGTTTTTTGAACAACAGGTTATAATGACTTTCAAATTCTCATTCAGTGTTAAATTTTTGGTGTAAGAATGCAAACGTTCAAGAAATTGTATTTAACCTTTGCAGAAGTGAATATTTTGCCGTAAATCTCGGTCACTATATCATCATGCTCCAAAATTCTGGCAGCTAATCAATTACATCTGATTCCTAAACAACCACAGAGGGGTAATCACCATTGCCAATTTGTAGCTAAGAAACAGAAAATTCTATTTATTCTGGTTTTGACCACTTGTTTTAATGCAAGCAGTGTATTTTGAAGAAGAGCCAGAGAGTCAATAATTGTTTGGCAAGAAGCATGTAGCACAATGGGCAAAACCTGTCTGAAGTCGACTCAACAATAGATTTCCCACTCAAAGGAATATCTGTTATATAACTATTCACACACATTAATGAATGAAAATTTGCCACTGGGGTTTCATCCCATAGCTGTGCTAATCGAATATTGTCAGCTCCTTTGGAAATTAATTTGAGTTTCTTCAGTTAAGGCGGGACATCGTAGTAATTTTAGCCCCGTATACTATTTGTCTGATAACTTGTGGCACTGTGATGTATTAGTGCATTTGTAAATCAGGTGAGGATTGAGGAAGCAGCCATAGCCTTCAGTTAGGAACCATGCAGGCATTCGCCTGGAGTAGAAAAGGAAAATCACAAAAAAACACTTCCAGGATGGCTGACCTGGGATAGGAGACTGTATAATCTGAGAATTTTTTATGAGTGTCGGTCGATGGAGACTATCATAAGTAGAGCCCGGATTTGTAAGTGACCCGTTTCTATTATAAACTGGTCACGAAGATTTATATTTATTTGAATGACTGCCATCTGTCGTCAAGAAGTTAACCTAACATCATATCTCAGGCTATAGAAATGCACCCGCTCTGGAATCCAAGAGATGATAACAAAAGGAACTTGAATCAACAATACTGACGTCAGAGTTTATTTATGAAGAGAATGGATCCGTGAACCATGATAAAAGGATAAAAATCGGATCTATTCAAACATTATTTGAAAACATGTTTATAATTGACTGTTTGCGTATAACCGTTCCTAATGGTATTGTAACCGCCCCGGTTACAAGGGAATCGAACCCTTACTCTGGGGAGTTACAATTTTATTTATCATATGTATATTTTTATTTGATGCTTTTTTATGTTTTAGAGTTATTTAATAGAGTGTTTATGATGACGCGATAGATTTCCAATTAATTTGTTTAGCTTTTAAGTATTGTAATTTAGCAGGATCCGAATCTAGGGAGTGAGGAATATTTTAACATTGAGATAATCTCAAGTTTTGTATCTGGAAAATGTACACGGACAAGGAAGTACGAGTTGTTGTTGAAGACAGGGTTAAACCCGAGCGCCTGTGGAAGGTGAGTCTGAGGTGAGACTTGGCATCTATGTACGAGCGAGGACAATTGACTGTTTCCATATTTGGTAAGGTTGAGAATCGGGCAATGTGATTGGTGGGAGCCCGTGGCTGAGGCCAGGTAAACCAGTGATTGTGGAAGGGGATGATGACGGTTACTTAGATTTTGTGGAGGCAAATGGAAGACACTCAACTTTAGGATCCCGTGGGGAGTAGACTCATTTTACAGACTCCATGTAGGGAGGTCTCGTTTTCAGACCGCGGGGCTGTGTAGTCTAGTTTTCAGACCGAGTGTGAGCGGAAATTATTATTCGGTACTCCATGGGAGTAGAACTTGTCTTTTTGGTTGTGTGTGTTGAGGAAGAGGTGTTACAGTATAACACTAGTCATGTTATTGATACAATAACCAAGTTGCTGGCTATAAGTTCTTGATTGAATGATGAGCCTAGTCTTAAGTATATCGCCAAGATTACTTATTTCGAACAGCACGAAGTATTGTAATCTGATATCTGTATATCTGCATTTCAACTCTAGCGGCAAAGTATTCGTCCAGGAATGCTGGTTAAATATACTATGCATTGTTAAATTCACGAGCGAAGTTAATGTGACTATCCAAAATGGATTCCAAGCATTTGTATGGTACTAGATCCACGATGCAAATTAAATCGTTGGATGCTGGTTTCAAAAGTAACAAACATAATAGTAATCATAAAAGTAGAAATGGCATGTGAATCAAAATTAATTGTGCTGCGAGTAATTAGGGCTAATTCTTTGGGAGCACTAACCCCAGAATTAGTAGAGTTAGGTCACCACTACTGAAGCCAACATCTTCAAGTACCGGTCAACTTTATTCCTGAGGGTCATCTATTTCATGTCATATGTGTATCTGTGTAAATACAATAGGGAGTGCAATTATTCAGTAAGAGGAGGCTCCTGCGAAATGTGTGTTTTATGTCTGGTATAACAATATATTATCAATTTTACCGGAATCTGAAGGGTTTTATTTATTAGGTCACTTAGGAGTAGTTAGGTGTGAATGTCTATTGCTGTTGGTATTATCGTACAGGTGTTCAACCCCCAAGCACCCCGTACATATAAAAGTAGTGAGAGGCGGGTATATTACAATTGGTCGCCCAAGTGGGGGTGGCATATTACAATTGACGCCCAACTGTGGAGCTCGAAGTACGATATACAGGTCTGACATTTGTTTTTGGCCGGTGGCCGTGAAACCAGAGCATCCACTGTGCTAACCGTTCAACCTCCTTCCTTCTTTCCTTCGTTCCTTCTGATCGTGCGTGCGTGCATGCAGTTGTTACTGCACAAGCTCACAATAAGAAGGCATCCTGGCTGGTCGGAGACCTCTACGCAACAAGCAAGCACCGGCCAAAAACAAATGTCAGACCTGTAACAACAATAACATTCACGTGTACGCATACGTTAATAAGTTTAGTAATGTTTATGCAGGTTAGATGTTATTGGAGGATGGAGGTGAGAAAAAGAGCTAGTTGTAAAATTAACGTTAAGATGTGGGAAGGAACTTGATCTTGGATATGGGTAGGAACGGGGTAGGTGAAGGCTTGATAGAGGAACCGTCGGAGAACTCTATCAATTCCGAGAAAGATCAGATCACTATGCAGGGGGGGTAATATGAATAAAGGTAATGGGGGGGGGAGGGGATATAAGCCCTAGGCAGTACGAAATGATAATGAAGGCATTAGAAGGATGGGGAGAATCTTTAAGTAAGGGATTAGGAGAGGTTAAGAAGCAGAGAGAATCTTTAAGTAATTCTTTGGGATCTTTAAGTAAGGGATTAGAAAGCCTCCGTGGCTTAGGCGGCAGCACGCCGGCCTCTCACCGCTGGGTCCGTGGTTCAAATCCCAGTCACTCCATGTGAGATCTGTGCTGGACAAAACTGAGGCAGACAGGTTTTTCTCCGGGTACTCCGGTTTCCCTGTCAACATTTCATTCCAGCAACACTCTCCACTATCATTTCATTTCATCTGTCATTCATTTAATCATTGCCCCAGAGGAGTGCGTCAGGACTCGGCAACCGACACAGTTCATATCCTCGCCGCTAGATGGGGGCTTCATTCATTCCATTCCTGACCCGGTCGGGGACTGGAAACAGGCTGTGGATTTTCATTTTCATTTTTCAAGTAAGGGATTAGGAGAGGTTAAGAAGCAGAGAGAATCTTTAAGTGAGAAAATAGGAGGTTTGAATGAGTCGATAGGAGAGTGGAAGGAGTCGTTGAGTAAAGAAATAGGAGATATGATAGAATCTGTAGGGGAGCAAGTTGAATCTGTGAAATTGCATATAGGTGAGACAGTCAAGAAACAGGGAGATGCAACTAATGCTAAAATAGAGTCTGTAAGTAAGGAGGTTGAACGAGTCCTTGAGTAAGGAGGTAGGAGAAGCTAGGCAGGAGTTGGAGGGGACATTAAGTGAGAGTAGTTTAGAGGAGAAGAAACAGCAGTTAGAACTGACGTTAGGTGAGAGTAGTTTAGATGAGAATAGGCAGGAATTGGAGGGGACGTTAGTTGAGACTAGAGGAGATGAGATTAAAAAGCAGTTGAAAGGGACGTCATGTAAGAGTAGTTTAGATGAGAATAGTCAGCAGTTGGAGGGGACGTTAGGAGAAGGTAGAGGAGATGAGGAGATGCAGCAGGTGAAACTGACGTTAGATGAGAGTAGTTTAGATGAGAATAGGCAGGAGTTGGAGGGGACGTTAGATGAGAGTATCGGAGAGGAGGAGAAGCAGCAGTTGAAAGTGACGTTAGGTGAAAGTAGCTTAGATAAGATAAGGCAGCAGGTGAAAGTGACGTTAGGAGAATGTAGAGGAGATGAGGAAAACCAGCAGGTGAAAGTGACGTTAGGTGAGAGTAGTTTAGATAAGATGAGGCAGCAGGTGAGGATGACGTTAGGAGAAGGTAGAGGAGATGAGGAAAGGCAGCAGGTGAAAATGACGTTAGGTGAGAGTAGCTTAGATAAGATGAGGCAGCCGGCGGAGGGGACATTAGGAGAAGGTAGAGGAGATGAGGAGATGCAGCAGGTGAAACTGACGTTAGATGAGAGTAGTTTAGATGAGACTAGGCAGGAGTTGGAGGGGACGTCAGATGAGAGTATCGGAGAGGAGGAGAAGCAGCAGTTGAAAGTGACGTTAGGTGAAAGTAGCTTAGATAAGATGAGGCAGCAGGTGAAAGTGACGTTAGGAGAATGTAGAGGAGATTAAGAAAAGCAGCATGTGAAAGTGACGTTAGGTGAGAGTATTTTAGATAAGATGAGGCAGCAGGTGAGGATGACATTAGGAGAAGGTAGAGGAGATGAGGAAAGGCAGCAGGTGAAAATGATGTTAGGTGAGAGTAGCTTAGATAAGATGAGGCAGCAGGTGAGGGTGATGTTAGGAGAAGGTAGAGGAGATGAGGAGAGGCAGCAGGTGAAAGCGACGTTAGGTGAATATCAGCAGGGAGTTTCCAGTAGACAGGACGAACAGACGGTGGAAATCAGGAATTATAGAAGTAGAAAGAAACAGAGTAAACAGATGGTATTGCCTATGAAGTTAGATTTGATTTATGAAGTAGTAGGCCTACTTGGTTATAACAAAATGAACAAGCAGAAGGTTAACATTGATTTTGAAAATGGAGTTTTAGGTCTGGAGAGGGGCATTAAGTGTCAGGGAATTAAGAGGAGGTATGAATTAGTTGAGGAGATGGATGGTGCGTGCATTGGTAAGGGTTTGGAGGTGATGTCAGCAGAGGTGTCTGACGAGGAGGTACAGCTGGAGGCTGTAGATCGTATGTTGGTTGAGGAACATCGAGGTGATCCACTTTGAGAAGTCGTGGACAGAAGTTGTGTGATGGCAGTAAGGAAGAGTTATTGAGTAACAAGGAAGTGTGGAGTGAGAAATCTAGATTAACGCACGTATACACCCGTCAATTCAAGATTGATTGATAGTTCACCTATTTCAGGACCCAGATATGTCATTCTTTTCAGGTATGCGGCCACCGTGGAGGATGAAAGTAGCCATATGGTATATTTAGGGGTCATAGAGCCAATTAAGGGTACTGGTGAGTATATCAAGGGACGGAGAGGTAAGTATTTGAGTTCGCCAGTAAGTATGGGTAAGTATGATGGCTCAGGAAGGTATGATTTTGAGGGAGTTTTATTGTTGGTGATGATGATCACAGGGTGGGAGAGAGATGAGAGCAAGACGCAGATCTCTAGTTTGATTTTGGTAGGGGTGATCAGATCTTACTCAGAATGCCGTGCACTTTTTCCGTTGTTGGCCAGGAAATGTCCAAGTCATTTTCAATTGTTCAGGGGACCCTTCATAGTTACTAAGCATATTGGCGAGTGTGCGTATAGCCTAACAGACCACCAAGGTACCATTGTAGGGTCATACAATGTCCATAACCATAAGAAATATATTAGCTTGTAATGGTAGGAAGGATCCTCTGAGGCAGATTTAGCCGACATTGTGGTGTATTGCACAGATACACTTCAAGAAATGACGAAGAGGCTACCATTAGCCAAGTGATATAAAAAGCAGAGCAATTGAGTGAAAATGCATTGTAGCATGTATTTCGGCGTGTGCAACATGGTTCTGTGCCATATCGAGCAAGTTTGACATGGCAAAGGACACGTGAGGAATTTCCGTGGGAGTTAGTTTTAGGACACTTGAGTAAAGTCGGTGTGAGGTAGATTTTAGGAATATGCAAAGACTTTTGAGAAAAACATATGTAGAGTCAACATCAAGAGAATGAAATGTATTGAGGGTTATTTTATATTTGAAGAGTGATTTCTGTATGTTGTCAATAGTGTATTTTATTACGGTCATTTGTGTATTTCACTGTTGTGATGGAGTTCCCATTCACATATTCGTGGGAACTCCATGGAGGGGAATTGTAACCACCCCGGTTACAAAGGAATCGAACCCTTACTCTGGGGAGTTACAATTTTATTTATCATATGTATATTTTTATTTGATGCTTTTTTATGTTTTAGAGTTATTTAATAGAGTGTTTATGATGACGCGATAGATTTCCAATTAATTTGTTTAGCTTTTAAGTATTGTAATTTAGCAGGATCCGAATCTAGGGAGTGAGGAATATTTTAACATTGAGATAATCTCATGGTTTGTATCTGGAAAATGTACACGGACAAGGAAGTACGAGTTGTTGTTGAAGACAGGGTTAAACCCGAGCGCCTGTGGAAGGTGAGTCTGAGGTGAGACTTGGCATCTATGTACGAGCGAGGACAATTGACTGTTTCCATATTTGGTAAGGTGAGAATCGGGCAATGTGATTGGTGGGAGCCCGTGGCTGAGGCCAGGTAAACCAGTGATTGTGGAAGGGGATGATGACGGTTACTTAGATTTTGTGGAGGCAAGTGGGAGACACTCAACTTTAGGATCCCGTGGGGAGTAGACTCATTTTACAGACTCCACGTAGGGAGGTATCGTTTTCAGACCACGTGTGAGCGGAAATTATTATTCGGTACTCCATGGGAGTAGAACTTGTCTTTTTGGTTGTGTGTGTTGAGGAAGAGGTATTACAGTATAACACTAGTCATGTTATTGATACAATAACCAAGTTGCTGGCTATAAGTTCTTGATTGAATGATGAGCCTAGTCTTAAGTATATCGCCAAGATTACTTATATATAATTTTCAAAAGAAAAATATATGTATTGTCCATTGAGCCATTATATATTTAAACACAAATTGTGCTAAATGTTCCGGCATAACTCAACAAAATGACAGTGTTTCGCCCCGGTGTGCAATTGGGCTCTTCAGTTGGTTAAAGCACACCTCACCAAGACACTGTCTAGTACACACTGAAAAGGCCATTGCAAGACGTATTTGATAGATGTGTATCCACGTCACGAGCAAAGCCAGTGCACTATGGGAATCGAAACTCCACTCCAAAGCAATTATAACCTTACCTTGGCATTGAATATATAATTTTCAAAAGAAAAATATATGTATTGTCCTTTGAGCCAACTGAAGAGCCCAATTGCACACCGGGGCGAAACACTGTCATTTTGTTGAGTTATGCCGGAACATTTAGCACAATTTGTGTTTAAATATACAATGGCTCAACGGACAATACATATATTTTTCTTTTGAAAATTATATATTCAATGCCAAGGTAAGGTTATAATTGCTTTGGAGTGGAGTTTCGACTCCCATAGTGCACTGGCTTTGCTCGTGACGTGGATACACATGTATCAAATACGTCTTGCAATGGCCTTCTCAGTGTGTACTAGACAGTGTCTTGGTGAGGTGTGCTTTAACCAACTGAAGAGCCCAATTGCACACCGGGGCGAAACACTGTCATTTTGTTGAGTTATGCCGGAACATTTAGCACAATTTGTGTTTAAATAAAGATTACTTATTTCGAACAGCACGAAGTATTGTAATCTGATATCTGTACATCTGCATTTCAACTCTAGCGGCAAAGTATTCGTCCAGGAATGCTGGTTAAATATACTATGCATTGTTAAATTCACGAGCGGAGTTAATGCGACAATCCAAAACGGATTCCAAGCATTTGTATGGTACTAGATCCACGACGCAAATTAAATCGTTGGATGCTGATTACAAAAGTAACAAACATAATAGTAATCATAAAAGTAGAAATGGCGTGTGAATCAAAATTAATTGTGCTGCGAGTAAATAGGGCTAATTCTTTGGGAGCACAAACCCCAGAATTAGTAGAGTTAGGTCACCACTACTGAAGCCAACATCTGTAAGTACCGGTCAACTTTATTCCTGAGAGTCATCTATATCATGTCATATGTGTATCTGTGTAAATACGATAGGGAGTGCAATTATTCAGTAAGAGGAGGATCCTGTGAAATGTGTGTTTTATGTCTGATATAACAATATATTATCGATTTTACCAGAATCTGAAGGGTTTTATTTATTAGGTCACTTAGGAGTAGTTAGGTGTGAATGTCTATTGCTGTTGGTATTATCGTACAAGTGTTCAACCCCCATGCACCCCGTACATATAAAAGTAGTGAGAGGCGGGTATATTACAATTGGTCGCCCAAGTGGGGCTGGCATATTACAGTATCGCCGTGAAAACGTGATCTTTTGGAACGAGGCCAGTTTCCAATATGATTATATGTATTGAAGATGTCTTCTGTGAACTGCAGATCATCTTAGGAAAAGGCTAAGTTCCTTATTTATTTAAAGTGTCAATATGCATGGAGAAGGTGTAACAAGAAATTTGGTTAGGAATGTTTTGTCCACCAACCTTCAGTGTTAGAATGTCCCCTCTCTAGATTGGAGATCGTATTTTTATTTTAGGTTATCTTGTTTTGTGTTTGTGTTCCTCCTCCTTTGTGTAGATGTACGTATTGAGGAACCGTGTTGTTTTTGGGGTTAATTGTTTAAAGGACTCTTGTTGGTTTGCTTTTTCCTTATTGTATTTTCAGTATTATGTATTATTTTCCTTACGTGTGTTTTACGTTGTTAAGCTGAATAATTAAATTACTAGGAGGATGCGAAGTGACTTCGGGCGTTACCCTGAGGTGATGATGTTATTTGTGTGTAGGTTAATTTTGAAGTTGGGAGAGCCACAAAGGATAATTCCGGTGAGCTGTTTTATGTAGATTAATTATGAAGTTGGGATAGCCACATAGGATAATTCCAGTAGCTGTTTGTTGTATTGTGTTATTTGTTTTGTAGGGTAAATGATTTAGGGCCTCGTCATCCTGATGGTTATTTCCTTATAAGCTTGTGTTCTTCTCTTATGGGTGGATTAATGTTATTTGTTTAAATGGGGCTTGACTGAAAGCTGAGGGTGATTGTAGTTCTGTTCTGAGTAGCTTTCAGTCAAGAATCAGCACGTGAACTCATTACGCTTATTAAATGAGACGAATGGGTTACTCTTTCGAGATGGTAGAATGTGTTTTCATTGTACGTACCCGGGATTGTAATCGACCCTCATCTTGTCTCCCGTAAGATGACCGAGTCTCGTACTTTCTTCCGAAAAGGAGATTTATTCAGGAAGCATATGAAGTCATTTCATAATTTATGTTTCTTCTGGTGTGTCTCTAGTAATGCATTCGTTTTAGGGAATTGTATGTCATATGTAGTCCTTCGATTAGTAAAGCCTAGTTAGATTGGATTGTCATTTTGTGTGCGTTGGGTTTTGCGTATTGTTCTTGATTGAGTTTTGAAGTGACATACTTTGTTTTAAAGGGTGGGATTATTCTGTTCTTGGGTTACTTGACTTCACAAGCTTCTTAGAATATTTCTCCTGACTATGAATGTAGTTAGCCTGTGGTGGGAAGAAAGTACTATTTACATTATTGTTAACTTGTTTTATTTCTGCCCCGTTTATTAATTTGAGATTCCCTTTGAACAATCTTCAATCTACAACACGTCAGGCATCTCATTCTCTCCTTTCTTTTGGTAACTTTCGTTCACTTTAATACTTGTATTTACATGTTTTGATATTATGTGTACCTTTATTCCAGCCCCATCATCCCTCATTCTATCATTTCATGCACCCCTCATTCCCCTTTTGCTATGTTCTTTAGATATTAAATTTTCCTTTTAACAACCTTTACACGAAACGTGTAGTCATTCCATAGCTAGTTCTCCATCTAGTTCGGAATGTGAGTAAACTCAATAAGGTCTCATGGTCCGCGTCCTTTTCATCTGCATGCCTCAGTAAGCACAAGATTAACTGGAGAATTTTCCATTTTACAAGGTCCGTATTGACGTGTACAAATCAATTTTAATAGGGTGAGGGCTCTCCGACCAATCAATACTTTTTGACTGTGCGGAGAACCCTCACCCTATTAAAATTGATCAGTAAGCACAATCTAATACTGAAATAAGCAAGCATATAAGCACGAAAAATGCAAAAAAATAAGCAAATAATAAATTAATATGAATCATAAATATATTGTTTCGTACAATTCTTACCATACTTAAGCTTGTTATAGTACACGAGGAAGGCTGTCTCGAGATTTTCTTGTGTGATGCTCGTGTGTTTGTCAGAGAAGAATGTTTTAAACAGTGAAAATGAAAATGTCAACAGGAACATGTGAAAAGCACTAAAGTTCTTCTTGAGAGGATTTCTCTTCGATATACTGTACATTTCTGTACCAGAAAGCGTTCTAGAAATTTTACACAGTGTTTCGTAACCAGAGTTTTTCGTTAATACCTTACTGAGTTACCCCAGCGAGTTAGAACTGACTGAGGAGGTAAAGACAAATTTGGAAGTACTTCATGTCACTTTTAAACTCTAATCGGTGACTTTACAAACACTTTCTTCACGATAGAGTCAAGAAGATCCACATCTTTGCATTGGCTCCTAACTGTTCTAACGACACGATGTAAACCGTGAGCAAGACATGTCAGGTGAATTAACTTAGGATAAAGGAATTTTAATCCAGTTCCTGCTTTAACAATATATGGAGCAGCATCACTGAGAAATAACCATACATTGTCATACCGTGCTCCTTCTGGCCACAAGATAGGTAACGAGTCATTGAACATTTTGCAATAGTGGAATTATTTACTCGATCAAGTACTTGTATATTAAAGAGATATGATTTACTGCCTGCTAGCACCAACGACAGCACTACACACACGTCCTGCTGCATCTGTGGTTTCATCAAAGAGATCCATATTATTTCGTGCATTATTTGATCCCGAACATGACAAGTTACAAGATTAATGGATAATCCTCCAATAAGTTTGTGTACCACCTTGTATCACCGCCATCTAGATCACTATTGATTTCCAAGCTTATATTTCGGAAGAAGTCAGTGTCGCTCCTTTATGCATTTATCTACGTCGAGAGCTGTTAAGTTACAGCAGATCCAGCCTTCAAGTAATCCTTTTTTCGTGTAGCCACTCCGAGGGAAAGGAATAAACTTATATCAATTAGCTTCATTTCATACACAGTAGCGATAGTTCGGTTAGAGCTTGCTTCATAATGAGCTCAAACCTGTCAGTCAATAGCCTTGCTGCATATTTGTAAACCCTAATTTGTTACTTTGAGACTCATTCACATCATGTAATAAATATATGTATCCCTTTTATTTATATCATGATATATGAGGTTATGGCGCGGGCGATAATAATTAATGCTGTGTATTACTAGATACAAAATGGGCTGATTAAATAATATAATAATTAATGATGAGGAGTGTCCGTGCTGATCCAAGATCTGTCACAATATTCTCCAAGTTGTGGTTCCAGTATGGTTTTGATCCTGTTATAAATTGGGGGGGGAATTGTATGCGCAGTCCAAAAGTGTTCATCATAAAGTTTCCACTCCAGTTTCCCAGGTGTGGTTTAAGAGCGCTCTCCATTTTAGTCGATTCATGTACCACTGCTCCTTCAAGACTTCATCCCAGTTGATTCCCTTGGATGTGATATCTTCCATCACTTGGTCCAGCCATCTCCTCCTAGGTCTTCCAACAGGTCTCTTTCCAGTAATCTCAGTATGTAACCGTTGTTTTGCAATTCTTCCTTCTGTCATACATTTGACGTGACCAAACCATCGCAAACGTGCCCTAGTTATGGTCTCCTTCAGGGACTGATTTATTCCAGCTTGTTCTCTTATCTTCTCATTTCTTACTTTGTCTTTCCTAGTTTTTTGAAGCATGCTTCTTAGAAACTCCATTTCTGAAGCCTGAAGTCTGCTGTCATCGTTTTTGGTAGTTGTGCACGTTTCCAACCCATAAGTCAATATAGGGACAAAGTATGGTTGTGACTGTTCCGGTCACAATGTTCCCAAACCCTTATTTGGTTGACTGCAAGAGAAGTCAGGTTAGGGTAATTTGTTCATACCATTTCTTTTCTTGTTCATCATCATCATTTAGGTTGTAGAATTTCATTTTATTTAGTGTATATATATCTTGTGTATCTCGGGGACTCAGTCAGGAATATTTCATTTAATTTGTATGGGAGATGTCAGTATACAAGACAGCGGATTGTGTAGGTAAGCTACAAGATGTTGCAACAGCAGGAAACTCTAGGCCAAATTTAGATTGGGCCGAGAATAACTTCCCTTGTCTTGAAGAAAGCTTTGTGTAAATTGTGTAAGGTTCTGACGTCAGAGAAGAGTTTCGCGCCACGAGTTGTAAGAAATATACATGGGTTCGAGATTATTGGTGTATTTTGTATGGGTTGGAGGGTATCATGACCCTGGCGGAGAAAGACGAAAACATGTGTTTACAAGATGAGAAGTGGGATTTTCGTGTATAGCGGGGCTTCACTTCTATTGTAGCGTCTGATTGGAAAGGTCGCGTTCTCGTAATTTGGCGTAGGCCTATTTGGAGAAACAGTTTTGTTGAAAGCATGGCTTGTGAATGTACTCGAAACGGCTACATATCACAACGATGTTATCTCTGTTAGCACAATTCAAGTTGGGTACGGAAGCACATTCATTTCTCTCGCAGAGATGTGGCTATGTAAACCAGTAAACATCTCTAACCTCAAACCACGTGTGGAAAATCTTAGAAATGCTGGGGAGAACTGATCTATCGAGCATGTCTCGTAGATTATCTGCTAGATCGTCGATGAGTGAGTAACAAACATCTTTATATTCCAACATTCATTTTGGGTCACATGTTTTCGTCATTGCCGAGGAGAGAAGATAGTAAACCATAGTCTGTTCGACGAGAGTCCCCGCCATATGTTTAAAGTTGATATTAATACACATATTTTGAAGGTTATAATTAGTTTTCTTTATAGGGAATTACACCTAATAGTTGAACGCCCAAATGATACCAGTTAGGTTGACCAAATGTGTGTCCAACACTCCATGACCCTGCCATTTCAATTGTGTGGTATATGATGAAGTACTTCCGATCAAAAATAGGAGGAGGATTTTGGGAAGTTTTAAATCAGTCGCCCAAGAAGGGCTGGTAAAAAGTTACATGGTCGAAACAGAGTTTGTTTTGATCTTAGTGGCACTTGCTTATTCCAGAGTAGATATCGAACTTGCTGATAGAATTGACTTGATTTCTGAATACGGTTATTTAATTCAAGCTGTATTCTGTTGTCACTTGATATTAAGCATCCAAGGTACTGATACTGGTTTACTGTTTCTAATTGTACACCCTCCAGCATTATATTATCTTTACTTCTCTGTCTGTTAACAAACATTGCAGCAGATTATGTAGCACTTACTTTCAGTCCATATTTTTTCAAATGATCATTCCAGATGTTCAGCCTTTCCTGGACTTCCAGCTCATTATTTCCCCAGATAACTATATCATCTGCAAAAGCAAATGCTTGAAGATCCATATTGGTGCTCTGCTTCACTTCCTTTATGATTTCATCCATGATGGTGATGAACAGTAATGGTGAAAGGGCACCACTGCCTTGTTGCACTCCTCTAGATGTCTGGAACCAATTTGAATATCCATTTCCTACTTGAACACAGCTGTAGCAGTCATCGTAAAGCATTTTTACTCTCTGAATGAGTTCCATAGTCACATTCTTCTTTTGAAGACACTTCTAGGGACACTATCGAATGCTTTTTCAATGTCGAGAAACACAAATGTCAAATTACGATCTTTCTCCCAGTGCTATTCTAATATCATTTTCAGTGCGAATATGAGGTCTATAGTTGATCTATCTTTCCTAAATTCATATTGTTCTTCTTTCAGTTAGGGTTCAATCATTTTCCTTAATCTTTTCTGAAGAATCTTCTCAAATATTTTTAAACCATCAGACAGTAAAGTAATCCCTCTATAGTTGTTGCACTTTTTTCGACTTCCTTTCTTAAACAGGGGAATTATAACTCCCTTCTTCCACTCATCTGGTATTATTAATCCTCTATAATTATCAGGATGCTTCATATTATCGTATTAGTCGGTTGATTTCTGCCTGTGTCTGAAATGCCAATTTTGACAGTTAATTTAACATCGTGGTCAGATGACAAATGTAGCAGCAATAAGCTATCTCCCTGATGAATGTGTTGTTTGAGAGTCTTGTGACTGGTTTGATGCAGCCCTCCATGCCACCCTGTCCTGAGCTAATCGTTTCATCTCTACATAGCTAACACACCCTACATCCGATGCAATCTATCTTAACATATACAATTCTTGTCCTCGACCCTTCCTTCCATAACTAAGCTTGCTATTCCTGGGTGTCTTAATAATTGTGTGTCCTACCAACTTATCTCTTCTCTTCATTAGCAGTCGCCAGAAATATCTTTCCTCTCCCACTCGACTTAATACCTCTTCATTTCTTACCCTATCTAACCGTCTGATCTTCATCATTCTCCTGTAACACTACATTTCAAATGCTTCAATTCTCCTCTTTTCTGCTGCACCAATAGTCCAAGTTTCACTTCCATAGAGTGCCACGCTTCAGAAAAAGGCTTTCAAAAATGACTTCTTAATACCCAAATCAATATTCGATGTCAACAGATTCCATTTGTGTGGAAATACTTTCCTTGCCTTAGCCAACCAGTTCTTGTGTCTTCTTTGTTTCGTCCATCAATTGTTATTTTGCTTCCTAAGTAGCAGAAGTCTCCTACTTTCTTGAGCTTTTCACCTGCCAATTTGATGTCCATAGGGGTTCCTGATTTATTTCGGCTGCATTCCAATATTTTTGTTTTACATTTATTAATTTTCATATCATGAATTCTTTCCTCAAGACGGAGTGCATACCATTCAAATCCCCTGGCGTGTCAGCCAAGATGACAATGTCATCACCAAATCTCAGAATTGAAATTATTTCTCTTTGGATCTTCACTCCCACGTTAAATTTTTCTCCAATTTCCTTCATTGCTTGTTCAATGTAAAGATTGAAAAGCATGGGCGATAAATTGCAGCCTTACCTTACATCGTTCTGAAGAATAAAGAATTATTATTACAAAATTTGAAATAATCTTTGCAGAGAAATGAAGCAGATAGGAGAAGCGGGAATGCACGAGGTATATTATGCTCTAACTGCAAGTTAAAATACGACAAGTGTTGGTTTGACCCTGAAAGGCAAGTTGCACTCTTCTTCTATATACAGCATGTCCTCTAGATGATAAAATCTTCTCTCAAACTCATCCTTCAGGGCAGTTAATATGAGAACATAGTATTTGTCAACAGCATAAAGGATACTATGCTTGAAACAGTGGTATACTTTTAAGGATCTGGACCTCCCCTTCCGAAATTTTTAGTCAAACAACTAACACAGAAGGTAGAATAATCGAACAATTCATTTTTGCCTGTATTAACTATTAGGCCTAAGTCCTGGGAAGAGACCAATAGGATGCCCGCGACAGCATTGGGTTGACACTCTACATGATGATTTAAAAATTGCCCGACTTCATCCTGACATGGCACACAATCATGTAATTTGGCGACAGAGAACCAAAAGAGCAGACCCTGCTAATTTGTGGGACAAATTTTAAAGAAAAAGAAGAATTGACTATTAAGTTTATAGGGATTATATCTATTAAAAAGTCTGCCCAGAGGTAAAAATCATTAATTAATAAAATAAGGCATTGATTGGTCAGAGTAGCAAGAAGGGAATTAGAAAGAGAAGTCAAGGGAAAGAGACCAGTTGGAACACCGAGAAGAAGGTGGTTGGACCAAATTTTAAAGGACATTGGAGAAGCTGGATTGGATGTGGCGGAAGTGATGGAACAGGAAAAATGGAAGGACCGAAAGGAGTGGAGGAGGCTTGTAAACCACACCCGGTTGACTGGAGTGGGATTTGGACGATGATGATGATCAGACTTTTTCATAGATATAATCCGTATAATCCGGAAGGCAAGTAAATACCACAATAAAAATTGACCAATCGTTTGCTCAGTTTCTGGCACAATAAGAAGGTTCATACCACGTGGTTGACGAAAACCGAGAAGGATATTAATGAACTGGGAATATCATATCTGCACGACAGACAGGCTGTGAGGCGTGCTTTGAAGGAAGTCCATGGTTTTCAGGAGAAACCTCGGAAGAACGGTACCCCCTGGACTACTGAAAGAAAGGAGTTACACCGGCAGAAAATGTGCCAATACTGGGCGAAGATCAAGACCCTCCAGTTGAATAAATGTGGTCCAAAGTAGGCCAATTCGAGAGAAGAAGAAGAAAACACATGCTGGATATAAAACTGTAACATACATGGAAGAATATGAATTCTAGTTGTCATGTGTTGGGAAAAGTTTGATTACCATGAACCACACCCCATCTGGCTCTGGTAAAATGAACTGAACCTACCACGTGCAAGCCCAGTGTCATCCAACCTCGTATGATGACTGAACCATACATCTGGCTTGATAAAACTGTATTTTGTGTTGTAAAAACAGTTAGTTATCCACTGCCTGACAATTGCTAAGAAACAAGTGACTATTGCCCAGGAACAGTTAGTTATCCACTGCCTGACAAATGCGAAGGAACAACCGACCAATGAGAGTAAAAGACACTGGAGAGGGTAGGACGTGTTATCTGCAGAAAAAAGGAACAGACATCTCACTCCTCATCAGATAGCTGCAGACCTTGCCACCACTATCGGTACACGTGTCTGCCGGAACCATTTCGCGGTAATTACAACAGGCTGAATTGTTTGCTTGGAAGCATGTTAAATGCCTCACATTTCAACCATGCCATCGTCAAGCAAGAGTGAGTTAGTGTAAGGAACATGTTGGTTGGGGACAGCAACAGTGGTCCAGAATGGTGTATTCCGACGAAGTGATTCTGGCCACCAGTTAATGTGGAGAGAGAGGGGAACAAGTTATGCACCACAAGATGTTCATGAACGTCATGGGTATGGCCTCGGCGTTATGGTGTGGACAGGAATTAGTATGCACAATGACCGAACACCACAGCATATCTTCGAACGAGGCACAGTTACTGCACAACGGTATTGCAGCGAGATTATTCTGGACCACGTTGATCTTTTAAGGGGTGCAATAGCTAGCGACTTTCTGTTTATGGACAACAATGCCCACCCACATTGGAGCACAGCAGTAGCGGACACATTGGAAAGTGAAAATATTGAACGTATGGAATGGTCTGCGTACTCCCCGGACTTGAATCCTATCGAGCATCCCAGGCATGCTCTTGGCAGAAGTGTTTCTCAACGAACACCCCCCCTCCCCGAACCGTGCAAGACCTTGAGAGGAGAGGGAAAATACCCCCCAAGGACTCCCTAAACAAATAGGAATCTCTGTTTCGCGGGCTTATAGGCCGTGTTCTAAGGACATTTTGTTGTCCTGACGTTTCGCTGAAAACTGCGTTCAGCATGTTCACATGTTACATTAAGCAAGGTAAAACAAGTAAACAGAAGATATATAGTCAACAACCCACACATAGAGGCTACCATAGCAACGGCGTACCACATAAAAGTAATGCATCAAGGACAGGGCTGTTCTTCTGTTGCATCTTCTCGTCTACGACGGTCAATAACGGCAGGCTTGAGGGGATTAAGGACTGGAAGCCAAGCACTATTCACACGTTCTGCTTCCTCCTTAAGATTGAAGCTGTTAGTATGCTTCAGGATTTCAATGGCCTCCCTTTGTAGCCTGGCATGATAAGACACCGTGGTGGACAGAACTTCGGTGTCTCCATATCTTATGTCGTGACCTGCGAGTACAGAGTGTGCTGCAACAGTGGATTTATCTGTTTGTCTCAGCCGGCTGTGTCGTTCGTGTTCCTTGAGGCGAGTGGCAATACTTATTTTCGTTGTTCCAATATAATTTTTACTTACTCCCTAAACAGTTTAGTAGACAGCAGGAATAATAGGTGCACAATGTGCATTCATGTCCGAGGAGGGCATATTCTTTACCGAGAGATTGCTATCGACCTTCATTTTGTGAGTCAGAACTGTTTCCAACAAGAACGTCATGTATTGATTTCTTTACATCTGTTATTCTGCTTTCCCACGAGGTGAAATCTGTACTAATTTTTGTTATAAATATACCACTCTACCTCGTCTACGTACAGTATATTATACTATGTTGCATATCTTCCCTCCTTGACTGTGAATATTCCTTTCTACCAATGTCTCTGTTCCTTAGCAATTGTCAGGCAGTGTACTTTAAGATATCATCCCTCGCCCCTCGATTCTGTTTGAATACGATTTAAGTACCAGTATAATAAATGGTTCCTATAAATGAAGCTGTATTTTAAATAATTAACCTATCATATAGTGATAAGAGTTATTTCATGAACAAGTGTTACAGTGTTCTTGTTTATTCTTTTCCTGTTACATAAAATTAAATTTTCTATTTCTATTTAAGGCCTGTGGTGTTGGGGTAGCGTGCCTTCTCCGCACCCGGAGGCCCAGGGTTCAATTCCCGGCTCTGTCAGGGATTCTAGAAACTGTCATGAGGGCTGGAACGGGGTCCACCTAGCCTCGTGAGGACAATTGAGTAGCTGTCTTACAGTGAGACAGCGCCCCAGTCATGGAGACCCAAGATTAACGGCCGATACGACCCAACGTACTGGCCAAGCATTACCCCATAATCTGCAGGCCAAATGGCAGGGCAGTGGTCGCTTGGTAGGCCTAGCCCTTCATGGGCTGTGGCGCCATGGGGTTTTGTGCATTTCTATTTAACAATAATCCCCCAATAATTGTATTTGTTACTATTTGCCTGTATATTACTACTACTGTACATATTTGTGCTTCTCTAGATTTGGCACATTCAACATATTTCTTCGATATCTCAGTTTGAACTCCTTAACCTTTGGTCTATCAACTTCAATATGTATTTGCATTAATTGCAGGATGGGGGCTATCTTATTTACATGTTGTGCCGGAAGACTGACTAGTAGATGGGGAAAGGAGGGGGAAAGGAGGAATTTAACTTTCCCATAAAACCCATCTCCAAAATGAATCTCAGCTATATTGCTGTTCGAGAGTTTGAAATCAATCTTCTCCATCATGTTCATGGTACAAATAAAGCCTACACAAGTTACTGCTGAACACACTGCAGCACGTTTGCTAACTTCGGTGCTCTTGTCTAGCCACACACGCAAGTTCACTTCTTCCTGCTACATCCTCCCTTCGAGCCTAGACTGCAGGCGGAAGTACACAATGAGCAAAGCCACACAGCAGGTACATTGAACAAGAATGTTGATATCAACAACTCCCATATAAATTATTTTCACATTTTGGTATTTGTCCAGGTAATCAGTTTGCTATTCGTACCATATTATAAAATTATTAGTATCAAAATCAGGGGTTTGGTGTACAGAAATGAGAAGTAGATTAATATTACTAAAAAAGATCCCAGATACCTCAAATAGCTCTTCTCTACAGAATATCTTCAGATTTATCACAATGATTTCAATAAATTATCATTTATTCAATACACCAACAACTTACCTCTAAGGAGTTCAGGAACTGCACCAACAGTCTGGCAAGTAATATTCAGAGCTTCACCTAAGGCTGATGCCAGTTTTGGCTCACACACACCCAGGATGGCTTTGCCCTTTTTGCCTCCCGTCGGCATGTGGGTCTCCAGAAAGAGACGCAGATCTTCTGGTACAGCGCCTAAATGACAAGAAGTTTCATTCAAATGAGGATTTACTTTATTTTGAGTAAGAGGAGCAAATAGGGACAGATACCAATTGTAACTTGTTATTGTAACATGAGAAATAAAGAACACAAAATTAGATGAAAAAAGGCTGGAAATAGAGAAGTATATTAGGAAGGTATGTCAATTTAAAATGTATCAAGTACTGTATAACAGCAACACCACACTGAAATATAAGGATTGTCAGTAACCAATACAATACTCTTATCAGAATGCACGCTTTTTCACCTCTTTGTTCAACTTCATGTTCTGCAACTGTAATACGGGAGAAGCAAGAATAAATTGATCAAGGATTCATGAACTACTGAATATCCCTTCATAAACCGAGTATAACAGGGGACTTGAATAAGCAGCTTTCAAACTGTCTTTTGAGGCTCAAAAACAACTTTCCAGATGTTCACATAGCTTACAATATATGCAGATGTAAATGACAGTAACATACTGCCAGTGGGCTAAAAATCAACATCTGATTTACAGTTAACTCTTGAAAAACGGAGTTGATGTCGACTCGAGATTGCACGGGCAACTTATAAAAATGGATAATACTCGCACAACATTTTGAAAATAATTATAAAAATCGTTCCTCAGTCCGTCAATAGTGTACCCAATTAAATTGAGTGAAGATTAACAATTAATTTCACGGTGCCTAAAATAAATACAGGATTTATTTACACACTTAATAAAACATTTCTCATACAAATTGGGGGTTTAATTGGATAACTAGTTTCATTTGTCAAGCAAACATCATCAGATCCTGCTCACTTAGGCTTAATTTTGGTTCAGTTGATATATATATATATATAAAAAACATTTGTGTACAACAGCATTTACAATTATTAAACGGTTCTTTTAAGAACCAAAGATGTAGATACGTTGGACCAAGTACTAGAATCCTACAGATTAATATAGAGTATTAGCAGATCTAAAAGTCAATATTTATCTAAGCTCTGTTTGGAGAATAATATTGATGTAATTGCCATCCAAGAAACACATGCAAATGATGAATACCAACTCAAATCAAGAGGCAAAATACCAGGATATGACCTCCTTGGTGCAACTTACCATGTAGCTTATGGGATTGCCACGTATGTGCGAAACACTATTGAGAATGCCTACTTAATCTCATCTAATGCCATTAATGACATCCATGAAGTTGTAATAAAAATTGGAGACTTGCACGTTGTAAACATCTACAAACCTCCCGCAGTTCAGTGGCCATCTGAAGTCCTCCACCTACATCCTCATCCAGTTATTTACACAGGTGACTTCAACAGTCACCATGAGCAATGGAAATATAACTCCAATGATTCTAATGGAGAAGCTTTAGTTTCATGGGCAGAAGTACACAATTTTCATCTAATATTTGATGCCAAAGACAGATGCACATTTAGATCAGCTGCCTGGAGGCTGGAGTCCAATCCGGACCTGTGTTTTGTGTCTTCAAACGAGAACCTCAAACCACTAGCAACCACACGCAGAGTCCTACCTGATTTCCCACATAGTCAGCACCGCCCAGTTATTCAAGAAGTAGGCATACAAATCCCCTTGGTGAATTCCATTCCTCGTCCACGCTGGAACTTTCAGAAAGCTAACTGGTCTGAGTTCTCCATAAATCTTGATAAAGTCTTAGGGTGGATTCCTCCTTTAAGTAACAACTATGGAAGATTTGTTGGAGCAGTATTAAGCATAGCAAAAAAGTCTATTCCCAGAGGATACCGGAAGGAATATATTCCTGGCTGGTCTGAGGTCAGTGAGAAACTGTACGAGGACTTCCTTTCTACTGGAGAACAAGAAATAGCAGATGACCTGCTGCATAGCCTTGATGCCACGCGTCGACAGAAATGGCTGGACACTGTCGAAAATCTAGACTTCAAACACTCAAGCAGGAAAGCCTGGTCCCTCTTACGTAATTTGGGAGGTGGAAATCGAACAACACGAAATAACAACTTAATAAAACCAAACAAAGTTGCTGCTCACATTGTCTCAATATCTAAGCCATCTATCTCCCGGCCCCATGCCATTCAAGTAAAACGAGAACTGCGAACCATGTTATCAGAATGCCCAGATAATAGCTCTTATTCTATACCTTTCAGCCCTGAAGAGATATCGTCAGCTCTAAAAGACATTAAATCAGGTAAAGCCCCAGGTCTTGATGGCATACACCCAGAATTCCTTCTGCACTGTGGTGAGTATGCTAAAAGATGGCTAGCCCAGTTTTTCACCAATATTTTACAAACAGGGTCCATTCCTCGACTAATGAAACAGACGAAGATCATTGGTATCTTGAAACCAGGTAAACCCAATAACGAAGCCCAAAGTTATCGTCCTATTTCTCTTCTGAGCATGATGTACAAACTACTTGAGAGGCTGCTGTATAACAGAATACATAATGAATTACATGAAAATATTCCTGTTGAACAGGCTGGATTTCGTCCAAACCGAAGCTGTGTGGATCAAGTTCTTTCATTTACATCTTATATAGAGGCAGGATTCCAGAAACAGCAAAAGACCTCTGCTGTATTTATTGATTTATCCTCCGCCTATGATACTGTGTGGAGACAGGGCATTGTTAATAAGTTTCTCCGTGTCATACACTGCAGAAGAACAGCAAGACTCCTGAACAACATGCTGACTGATAGACCTTTCCAGGTAACCATAGGGAATGCCGTTAGTGACCAGAAGACTCTTAACAACGGACTACCCCAAGGCTCAGTCCTAGCTCCGCTATTATTCAGTCTCTATATAGCAGATATGCCAGACACCCAGTCCAGGAAGTTCGGCTATGCTGATGATTGGGTGTTAGCAACTCAACACAAACAAATCGAGGCCACTGAAGAAATATTAACGAAGGACTTATGTGCAATGTTTCAATACTTCCGTAAATGGGGACTTCAACCGAACCCTAATAAAACTGAATCCACGTGCTTTCATCTGAGCAACATCCTAGCCAACCATGAACTAAACATATATTTTGATGGAAAACGTGTGATTCATAACAAATACCCAAAGTACCTTGGAGTGACACTTGACAGAACACTGTCATTTAAACAACATCTAACAAACACTGCAGCCAAATTGAGGTCAAGAAATAACATCCTACAAAAACTGTGTGGTACAACATGGGGTTCCACTGCGTCTACCCTCCGATCAACTGCCCTAGGTCTTGTATACTCAGCAGCAGAATATTGCAGCCCTGTTTGGCTAAACAGTAGTCACACGAAGCTAGTAGATGTTCAACTAAACCAAACTATGCGGATAATTACTGGTACAATCAAGTCCACACCAGTTTTCTGGCTACCTGTCCTGAGCCGTATTCCACCTCCTACGCTGAGAAGAAAGAATATCCTCCTGAGAGAATTTAACAAAATCTGCAACAACCAACAGCTGCCAATCCATGAGGACATACCTGCAATCCAAATCAATAGACACCGCTCCAGACACCCTGCAATCAGAACAGCCAACAACCTGGCAGACCATAACTTCAATCTTCATGAAGCCTGGGCAGAAAATTGGTACACAAACACTCCACCAGAGCTACATAGTTTTCTCCATAGTAACAACAATCCATGGGAACTTGATCTGCCCCGTAGGACATGGTGTACACTGAACAGGATACGCACCAACCATGGGAGATGTGGTGATCTACTATACAAATGGGGAAAGATCACCTCTCCAGAGTGCACGTGTGGCTTCCAGTGTCAGACCATCAAGCATATAGTTGAAGAGTGCCCTCAGAACTTATATCCTGGAAACCACTTTGACTTTTTGTTTTCTACAGCAAATGTGTTAAACTATGTAAATAATATGTCTGTAAATTTGTAAATTATGGTTATATTTTCTCTGTGTTCCAAAAAGTGATGTGTAATTGCCATACGATTAATAATAATACAATTATTAAGTCCCAGAAATTTTCTAGTTAAACTTTTAACGAGTGATATTTTTGCAACCAATTATTTTATTGAGTGGGCTAAAACTAGCAATTATTTTATATTCCATTGGTCTATTACACTTCTGTAAGTGATGCATTTTTTGACAGTATTTAATGTGTGCTTAAACCTTTTACATCATTAATTTCTACTGTGACAAGCTTTTTATTCAAATTTTCTATTGGTAACGTGGTGGTGCTGTTTGCCTCTATCTGGGTTCGATTCCCGGTCAATGCACGGGGGATTATTGAAGTGAAATATCATGTTCTGTGGTTTGGATTCCACATAAAAATGGAGGGCCCAGTACTCATAATCGTGTGATTAACAGACACTTAAAACTACAGGGTCTTTCATATAAAATAAGAGCGCCAAGCGGCGGCTTTGTTAACCGCAGCTGCGGACACCTTGGCCGAGCATGTGGCGCACCACGGCCCCCTGCTGTAGTATTGAAAGCGCACGCATAGTACATACGAGGGCTGGTTTTTTTTTGCAGGTGCTCAGTCGCCAATCTAAACCTCAAGTGCTAACATGGTGAGACAGTTATCATTGCAACATCGTATTTTTTTATGTAAACCTTATTTTAAGTACGAGTTGGCTCGGCGGGTACGTGATGCATTGGTTCAGCAATTTCCTGATGAAGTGCCACCTTCACTAGCACAGATTCACGTAATTGCAAATAAGTTTGACACTACTGGCTCGGTGCTCAATAAAAAAACATGCCCGCACTTGAACAGTTTTAACAGAGGATGAGCTAGATGACATTGGCGAGAATCTTGAACGGTCTCCGAATAAATCGGTCACAAAATTAGCACAAGTAGGGGTTTCGGTTTCATCAACAATAACTAACTAAAGTAAGATTTCAGCATTGTACACACGCTAGCAAGGCCGCTGCATCATATAGGATTGTACACACGCTTAAAGCAGGGGGCCTTGGCGCGCCACAAGCTCGGCCAAGGTGACCGCAGCCGCGGCTAACAAAGCCGCCGCTTGGCGCTCTTATTTTATATGAAAGACCCTGTACAAGCTTTCTTCCTTTTTTTCCTGCAAATTTTCTATTAACATAATGAGATTTTGTAATTGCTTAGTTAGGTTAGTCGATTGATCAAACATGAAATGTAAGTGAGTGGATAACGTGGCTGTAGTAACAGTTTCTAAATAACTTAGAACGCTATCACTTAAAAAAGCTTGCCGCGGTAGAAGTTAACTATTCAAAAGATTTTCCAGGGTGTCTACTGTAAGCATGAAGTAAAAATTAGTTACTTTTTAGCTACTTTTAAGGTACCTTTTAGTTAATTTTAGTTACCTTTGAATTCAAGATACGTCTGCGGTCTGCAAGCAAAGGGGCTCATCACGCGGTGAAGAAAAACAGCAATGAACTGTGTTTAAAGCGGTAAATACAATTCACTTAGGGAGTTATAAAAAAATTAAAAATAATAAATAAATACTAGATACTGTATTTATTATCAAAAGAGTTGTTTCAGCTAATATGTAGTCTTGTGCACAAGGCGTTTTTATAATTGCCAAGAGGTTGCTTTGCTCTTGACCGTTTGGCGAGATATCCTTTGTCCCCGCGGTAGATCACGAAGAAATTTAAGGGACGTTACGTGAACGTAACGGAATTCTGTCTTCGCAGTCAAGTACGGAGATATTTCGAGATGTTACACGATCGGCGCTGGTCTCGCCCATTTGTCGAGATTCCCGTAGTTTTCGCAATAGAACACTGATAAATATCGCGATTTAGATAATAGGTGTCACTTTTAGTCGTTCGACGAGATTTCCATTGTCCTTGAGGTCGGTCACGAGAAAATATAGCATTATTACGCAAACGGCGCCACTTACTGTCCGTTTGACAAGAATCCAGTTTTCCTCGTCATTGAATGCGGAGAAATATCGCGATGTATCATAATCGCTGCCGATCTCGGCCGTTTTACGAGATTCACGTTGTCCTCGCGATATTATGCATACCGCGCCGCACCCGGCCGTTGAACGATTTTCTATTCGTCCTGACAGAATGGTGGAGGCAAGCGCAGGGTTGGGCATGGTTAAAATTCACGAGTAGTTATGGACAAGTTGTATGGCCGGCGCCGTGATTCCCGCTGTCCCTATACTGTGGTTGGGAGCTCATCAGTTCAGGGTGGATCACGAGGAGAAATTAGTATCGCGACGCTACGTAGGCTGTCATTTCTAAGTGGTTTGATGCACTTCTCGCTCCCCGTACGCTTTTAACTATACGGTCATGGGAAAAGTGGCGAGTAGGTTTCGGAATTTTTCGTGATTGGTGTCCTATCATCTTTGACGGGATTCCCGCAGTCCTCGTGGTCACAAGATCACGATAGGGGAAGGGGTTTTATGATTTTACGCTACTGAAGTCGATCTCTGTCCATTTGACGAGATTTCCGCAGGCAAGTCGTGCGGTCAGCCGGCCCCGTCTTGAGTATGAATGTTCGAAGTAGGTATCAAATAAAAAGAATTATTCTGAGAGGATTGCACGAATAATACGACTAGAGGACACGTTTTCTTTTGAATGCGAATCACAAATTATAGAAGTTTTCGAAATAACCGGTTAAATTATAATATATCCGATGGAACCAAAGTTCAAAGGAAAAATCGACATATAACGGAATTTCGAATTAACCATACTGGATGTCGCAAATTTACGAGACAGATTTTTAAAATAAGTTATGGCCTATGTATTTCGAAGCTTTCTCAAAATCCTTTTTCGAAACGGCAACATTTCGCAAGATTACGACATTAAATTATTTTGTGTTATTTCTGGGCTTCAATTTGACATAGTCTCCAAATAAATGCGAGGTTTCTGATTAATTTCAGAAGTTTTCGCGAATAATCGTCTCGCGAAAAGTCATGTTTCCTAATAAAAACTAACCTAACCTAACCCCGTGGCACTACAGCCCTTGAAGGGCCTAGGCCTACCAAGCGACCGCTGCCCAGTCAATTGGCCTGCAGATATTGGGGTGACTCGTGGTCAGCGCGTCGGGTCCCCTCGGCCGTTAATCTTGGTTTTCGTGACCGAGGCACTGTCACACTCTCAGACAGCTACTCAATTGTCCTCACGAGGCTGAGTGCACCCTGTTCCAAACCTCACGTCAGTTTTAAAATCCCTGACGGAGCCGGGGATCGAACCCGGGGCCTTCAGGTGAGAGGCAGGCGCGCTACCCCAACACCACGGGGCCGGCCAGGTTTCCTAATAACACAGATAAAAATATTTCACACAAAACTAAAAAGTCATCTTGATGCCGAAAATATACGCTGAACGATGTATACCACTCAGGGTATCCTCCTCAGTATGCATTTCCTCGAGGTCAAGCACGGGGAAATATAGCTTATGCAATCGCCACGCTTGTGTGAAACTCGCTCCATCGCAATCTCTGAGCCAAGAGGCACGAGTTGAAAAGATTCAATCCGCCTGAGGAAAATTTTCGTTACCCGTATGTAAAATTCGTTACTTATTCGTTACTTTCGTTACCCATTTGTAAAATTCGTTACTTTTTCGTTACCGGTAGGCACCCTGTTTTCCTACACATTAAAAGTACTAACAAGAAATAAAATAATTGTAACTTTTATCTTACTTCTTTAATAAAATAACTGCATGAAAAAAAAATGACTCATTACAAGTTTACTTTTGTACATAAGTATGCACCGAACCTAAATTAAGCCTAAGTGAGAGGGTTCGTTCCCTTGACGAACAAAATTAGCCAATTAATTAAATCCCCAATTTGTATGAGAAGTGTTAAGTGTATAAATAAACCACGTATTTATTTCAGGTACAAGAAAATTAATTGTTAATCCCCACCCAATCTAATTGGGTACACTCGCATTGACAGCCTGAAAGAGATCCTTATAATAGATTACTGGGCAACACTGACAAATGGCTTCTTTCGATATTACCTGAAAATGATACACCAACTTTTACAATTAACACCACCATAGGGTCACCAATTTGTAATCTAACCTTAACCTTCGGCGGGCGGAACCACATATATATATGCTCCACTTTTTGTCCACCACGAGTGGAACCATATATGTATGTTCTGTTCAAATATCGCGGTGCAGAGGTCAATGAAGTACACGAAATTTCTCATAGAAGGCGAGAGATGATTATTTCAACCTTACTCGTGTGGGGATACCCCTCAGCATATCGGTAAGAGTCTTTTCCTGGTAGTGACAGCAGATAATTACGTATGTTGCATGACGCAGTACTTTCGTGTCGTGGTATTTGCCGTATTTTGCCGGTTTTTGGATACCGAATGGCATCAGCAAAACGAGTTTGTGATGTTGAGCGAGTGTCCATACTCGATTATTCAGAAAAAGATTTGTCAGATTTTAGTTTTAGTGACTCTGAAATGGAAAATTCTTCCTTCAGCTCATCTGAGAGCAACAACGACATAAGCGACACAACTGGTTTGCGAGCAGATAACTGGACAGACGTGAGTAATAGTGATCGTGGACCCACAAATATCATCCCCATACAGAACAATTATCAAGGGGCCAATATTACCAACAAGTCTTGATGTGGATACACACGCTGTGGATTTCTTTTATTTGTTTTTTGATGATGAAGTAATTAAAGATATTCTTTATGAAATTAAATTACACAGAGACAATCGAAAAGTGTTTCAAAGAGTAACACATGCAACGAGAGTTTTGAGGAATCTGTTTCATATTGACTGCAATTTAGAGTGATATTTCTAAATGTTGTGTATAATATACATGGTGTCCACAGAATTTTCAATGTCAATTTTCCTGACTTTTACTGACTTTTCCTGACCATTTTTCAACAAAATTCCTGACTAGCAAAGTCATCGTAACATCGGAAAAAAGGTTTATTGAGCAATTTTTTTTTTTAAATTTGCAACCTCCACCATCCCCATAGCTGCCCCAATGCGCGCCTCTTTACTAATTTAAAATACAAAATAAAGTAAATTATAATGCAATAATACATAAATCGAAGTACTTAATAACCTGAACTATAGTGATGGGGTCGCCACATCCCAACGCCAACACCAAAAAAAGCGTACCCAAAACAGGTAAAAGAGGTTCTTACTATGATGTACTGTAAAAATGGAAACTTACCAAAATGTCCAGTGAGTTATTGCTTTTTTATCTTCAGAGATTAGTTGAACTAGTAACATCAAAATATTGCTGTAAAACACAAAATACTGTATAGTTAATATAAAATTCCTGACTTTCTAATACTTTTCGCCATTTTTTCCTGACTCACGCCATTTTTTCGCACTTTTTCCTGACTTTTCCTGACTAAAAACAAAATTCCTGACTATTCCTGCCTGTGGACACCATGATATAGCTGTATTTTATAAATCATGTATTTACGTATCATTTAATTTCTTTTCTTTCTTAACAAAAACACTAAAACTCATTCGAAGTATTTCCTTGTACATACATTTCCTAACAGAGAGCAGTGAAATACCGACCGTGCTAAGGCATAAGACCATGAACCCTGCTGCTCCGGACTGAATAGAAAAGGGGGTACGAATCCGACAATCGGCCATCCTTGAATTAGATTTCCGTGGTTTCCAATTTTCAACCCCGGCAAATGCCAGGATGATAATAATAGGCCACGATTGCTTCCTTCTAACTCCTTGTTCAGTTTCACTTATTTTCATGCATTTCATCTTGCATTACCTAATCTTTGAGATAAGGGTAACCGGCCGTACAAACCATTCAACACGTAAATGTTCATCACATTTGAAACCCAAAGCCATAGAAATGGAATAGTAAAGAATAGACATACAGTGAGCAGCACAATATGGTGGGAAGATAAAAGACGTTGGAGAGGCTTGTGTTCCAAACAGACCCGGCCAGTGGCTGGAAACTGTGCAAGATGATGGTGATGATGAGCATGCACTTGAAAAATCTAATTACGGTATAATGTTTACTATACTTTATTTAAAATGGTCGACAATCGTCGTTCTTTTTCCTGTGAAAATCTACAAATAGTCAAAGTCATCTACTGAAATGTGGAGTGAGGTAAGCCTGTATAGCCTCTCAAGTATTTTAAGTATATCATCATCATCATCTTGCACAGTTTCCAGCCACTGGCCGGGTCTGTTTGGAACAAAAGCCTCTCCAACGTCATCTGTCTTCCCACCATCTCTCAGCCTCCACCCTTGTCCAGTCTTCTCCTCTCTTCTTCACGCTTTCTTCCACCCCCTTCAGCCACCTGTCCCTCGGTCTCTTTCCTTTCCACTTCGTCTCGTGTATCCAATCCTTCTGGGTATCCTCTTCTCCTCCATTTGTTTTATATGTTCATACCATTTAAGTCTAGATTTCTCTATAACATCCTGTAATGGTTCCTCCTTCATTAATTCTCTAGTCCTCTCATTTCTTATTCCGTCCATCTTTGTAGCTCCAACCCCATCTCACTGGCCTGTATTTTGCTCTTCTCCCTTCCTTTCATAACCCAGGTCTCAGAGGCATACGTCAGAATAGGGACTTAGTACGTCCGATGTATGACCTTTATGCTGTTCTGAGGGACATCCTTGCACCATATCATGCTTTTCACACTCCTCTGGAATGCTTCTGCTCGTCTCCCCCACTCATTTATTTCTCTATAGTTTCTTCCATTATCTTATATCAGGCTTCCCAGATAGTTGAAACTCTCCACTTTCTTCAGCTGTTCCCCACCAATTGTTATTCCCGTTGTGGTTCTTTCCTTATTCCTTGTTGTGATCACCATCTCACTCTTATTTATGCTAAATTTCATCCCATATCCTTGTATTATTCCTTCCCACATGTCCAATTGCTCCTGTACTTCCTCCTCCATGTTTCCCCAAATCATCAAATCATCTACAAACACCATTTCTTTCATCTTTCCTTCCCCAATTACTAGTGCCACTCGGGTCATTATGTCATCCATCA
This sequence comes from Meconema thalassinum, assembly GCA_946902985.2. NCBI lineage: Eukaryota > Metazoa > Arthropoda > Insecta > Orthoptera > Tettigoniidae > Meconema > Meconema thalassinum. The sequence continues at coordinate 303,360,518 of OX336393.1, forward strand.
CCACAATGAAAAGTAACGGTGACAGTGCACTTCCTAGTTTCAGGCCGTTTCTCTGTTCTAACAAGTCCGATCTCTCTCCTCCCACTTTCACACAGCTCACGCTTCCCTTGTACATCCCCTTTATCCTCCGTATAGTCCTGTAGTAGGCAGCATGCTGAGCTTCTATGCCCAAGATAGCGGGTTCAAACCCGGCCGAAGTCGTCAGATCTTTTAAGAACGTTAAAAATCCCTCAGTATGCCTTCTTTCGGAGGGGAAGTAAAGCCGGCGGTCCCATGTCATAGATGTATGGCATGTTAAGGAACCTTCCACTAATAATTAGTAATTATTACACTTCTGTGAAGCTAAATTACACTGACCGGCAAAAAAAAGTGGAACAGTTAAAAAAACTAATATAAATAGTCTAAAACTAGCCATGAAAAAGATTTAATCACATTTTAAAAGCTTTTCATGCATTACAACAAACATCTGAAACATCCGTGAATAGAAATTGATAATATGACATTTCTTAGGGTGGTTTATTACCACCAATTACCCCCAATTATCGATGAGCCTATCTTAATGGTTTTATGGCGGGAAGCGGACTGTAAGCGTTTAAGGTTTATGAGTGTTGCCGCTCGCTTATTGTTGTTCTAGGGATAACAACTGGCATTTGTGGAATACGTGTGAACCATTGTCACACATTTTAGCAAGTTATCCATTTGCAGTTCACACTAAAACATTCCTCTTAGCCGTGAAGAAGCTGCACAGGCAGTTGCATTGGTGGAGGATGGCCGCAGCTTCCATTATGTTGCTGAGGTCATTGGATCATCTCTCGGTAGCATACATCGTGCAGTGCATCGATACAGAGAGCTCCAAACTTACGACAGGAGACGAGGGTCAGGCCGTAGAAGAAGCACAAGTGCCAGGGATGACAGATTTCTCACCCTCCAAGTTCTGCGTGATAGCCATACCACAGCAGTCCAGGCACGAAATCAACTGGAAAGTGTCAGAAATGTGAGAGAGAGTGAGCCAACAGTAAGAAGAAGGTTTGAAGAAGCTCATCTTTCATCCAGGAGACCTGCACGTGGACCCACACTCGATCGACATCACAGAGAGGCGCGTCTTCGCTCCGCAAGGCAGCATCTGCGATGGACCCACGAGCAGTGGGCCTCTGTTCTCTTCACTGACGAGAGTCGCTTTAACCTTAGATCTCCTGATGGAAGAGAAAGAGTGTGGAGAAGGCACGGGGAGAGGTACAGCCCTGTTATTTTCTCCTACAGGACTCCATTTGGAAGTGGCTCGGTTATGGTGCGGGGTGGCATCAACGTTATGGCCCGCACTGAGTTGGTGTGCATCGATCACGGGACGCTCAATTCCCAAAGGTGCATCGAAGAGATCCTGATGAACCATGTGATGCCCTTTGCGCCTTTCATTGGTCAGAATTTCATGCTGATGCAGGATAATGCCCGCCCTCATACTGCTCGCTGTGTTGTACAATATCTGCAGGAAGTGGAGATTCAAACCCTGGACTGGCCAGCTCGTAGTCCTGACTTGAACCCCATCGAACATGTATGGGATATGCTTGGAAGGAACGTCAGACAGCGTGACTACACCACCTTGGCACAACTGAGAACATCGCTGCTGGAGGAATGGGATCGCATCCCGGCAGATGCCATTCGACGAGTTGTGAACAGTATGCCTGAGCGTTTACAAGCTGTCATGGACACTATGGGTGGAAACACTCCTTTTTAGTGATCAGTGTTCCCGTGCAGTGCAGACATTAATAATGTTTTCTTTGGCAATATGTTTGATAAAAACCAGCCCAAAAGAGCATTACTAAAAAATAGAAAATTGTAAGATTTGCAAAATGTAATGAAATTTGTGAGTTAAAGCGTGTTGTAAAACATGTTTCGGTATTTTCTGTTGCCAACCATCTAAAATTTACATGAATAATGCAAATATTGGAAAACCGATACATTTTAGTGGAATAAATTAAGAAATTACATAAAAAATTAAAGTGTTCCACTTTTTTTGCCGGTCAGTGTATATATAGGTTAAACATTTGACTAACGTTCTTAGGTCCCTACGTTCGTTGTCAAGAGCCGACTGTGGTGGCATCTGGTAACTAAGTTCTGAACTAGTTGGTCGTTGACGGTGGCGGCAAAAGTAGGAACTACTCGGAAAAATGGAATGTCTGCAGTCCTTACTTGAATTTAAACAGATACACACACTAATACAGTCATCACAATTAACACCGGTCATCAGACAGATTCTACACACACCCAAAGTACACGGGGCTACATGACGTCCTCCAGGGACTTCCATACTTTGTTTCAGCATACACTGTCACATGCTTTCTCAATATCCAGGAAGGCCTCAATAGATCTGTTCCATACTCATAGTGCTGTTCTTTTAACTGCCTTACAGCAAAAATCAAATCCACTGTGGACCTTCCTGCTCTGAAGCCATGTTGTTCTTCTCTCATCCCTCCTTCTATCCTTGTCCTAATTCTCTTTTCCAAAACTTTCTCAAACATCTTTGCACTATGACTCATCAGTGTTATTCCCCGATAGTTTCTGCATTCTGTTCTACTGCCTTTCTTGAAGATCAGGACAATTATTCCCTTTTTCCAGTCCTCTGGGGTCTTCATTTCCTTCCATGCTGTATTCGTCACTCGGTACACCCATTGTATCCCCACCTCTCCTACTGCTCTCACCATCTCCACACCCGGTACCGTCCCTCCTTTCATCTTCCTCACTGCATCGTCCACTTCTTTCCATGTCCTTTTCTGTTTGCAGTCCATCTTCCTCTTCCCCGATTTCTTCCTCCTCGCCGTGGTTTCCATTTGGGTTCAGAAATTCTTCAAAATATTCTTTCCACATTTTCTTCAGCTCTTCCCTATTCTTTAATCTCTTGTTCCCTTTTGTTCACCATTCTAACAATCCGTCAGATCCTTCCGCCTCTAGTTTTTAATATCCCATACAGGTCCTTTTTTGTACCTTCACTATCCTCCATCATCTTTGTCCACTCTTCCATCCACTTTCTACTCCTTTCTTTGCCTCCGTCTATCTTTCCTGGTACTCTTCCCTTGTCTCTACAGTCCTATTTTGATACCATCTCCTAAAGGCTCTATTCTTTTCCCTTACTATATCTTTAGTCTTCTCATTCCACCATTGTGTTTCCTTCCACCTCTTCTTACTACTTGTCCTCCCACACACTGCTTCTGCCGCACCTACTAGTGTCTTCTTAAATCTAGCCCATTCCTCTTCCGCCCCTCTTTCTTCATCTGATGGAATTCCTTTACCATTTATCTTATTACCTCTAATCCGATAACGAATTAACAGTATTACCCATTCAACATTTGATTGCCGCCGAGTGTGGCTGCACCAGCGTTTGTTGTCTATTGTAGCATGAGCCCAGCGGGGCGAAGCGGAAGACACAGTGATGACAGAGTGCACATTAGTCAAGCAGCATTGCGTCAGATAAGCGTCACAGGAGCTCATGTTACCAAGGATAGTTAAACGATGACTGAGGCTACTGGAGCCGAGTCTTATCCTACTCGCGCAACTGTTGCTGTCAACGAAGCAGGCTGACGTGTGACACAAGTAAACGAAGAATAGTTCTCATCTTGACCGCCGGCAATCAATTCGTGAAAGGGTAATACCTAACGGCGAAATTCTCTCTTTTTTGTTCTTTAGATGTTGCAGCCTTAACGTTCCACATACCACAAACTGTTATTTACCATGAAAAAAAAAAAAGACCTAAAACTTGGAATGCCAAACAATAGACTGAAATAATAACCACTATTTGTGTGCAAATAACTTGTATTTGTCAAACAGTAATTAAATTACATACCTATTAAAATCATTTCAACATACAATGACAGTCAGTTTGCATTTTTTGTGTGATGAAATTATGCCCGTTTTATTCAAACTTTTAGGTCATTCTTTCAAGTTTTCGGGTGATTTTGTAGGATTTTTCCGTTATTTTATAGGTCATTTTTTAAACATTTTTAGGTCATCAAAATCCAAAATGACTAATGATGACAAGGTATGTACAATATGGCCAATCTCAGGCTGGATGTCACCTAGCGATCTAGGTCACGAAACAGACAGGATGTGTTTTCAGTGTAGTTATGTGAGGGTTGTGGAGTAAATCTATAACCCTGCAGTTATATTTATCCGCAAGGGGGCATTTGTAACAGAATTTTTCAGTTACAGAGTTCCAAGCTCGGGTTTTACCTTCGCTTAGTTAAAATCTTTTATTTACTAAAAATGAAACAATGTAATATACAGTAAAACCCAAAGCTTTACAGATTTCTTTCACTTTGGGAATTATATATCCATTTTAAAAAAATGTTTTTGTCTCAATGTATCATTTACATTTTATTATAACAGTCTTCACTTTCCAGAGTGTTAAAATGCCGGTGTAGTCAAATTTGTGGTAAATCAAATAAGTAGGCCTACTTTAATAATGAATCAACACATTTAGATGCCTCCATGCGAGTAATGGGCAACATTTCTCAACCATCACATCACTTCATCCCCCTTTCTCTCATGCACCTGCACTCGCTTTATTTACAATGTCTGCATGCACATTGCTCAGCTGTTCAAATACTATGCAGCCACTCAGGTTTTTATCAGTTTTGATGCTGATTCAGCCTTTCCTAATTTATCTGTCATTTCTAATTCCTTTGCTATAGATTGAACTTATCAAAATGTTTTTGCCAAGTCTTGTCACTAGTAACTTCAGTCACAATATGCCATGCTATTGGCAACTCAAACTAACACTTGGGGCGCTGCGGTCGGTCTGGATAAGTAGGGTAAAAATACTCAATAACATGCGTTTGATATGGAACACTTTATTTTTCGGTTATAATCAGTAATTGTAGTCCCTAAAATAATGACAGTGTTATTTTCAATTGTATATATGTATAAATGTGCGATACACGTGATCTAATTTGTGTGTTCCACTGGATTTTATGTGTCAATTGCATATTAACAAGTATCGGTTGTCTGCTGGTATTTGTTTTTGTGCAGTTCGGGTCATGGCGCTGTTACGTTTAAAAGCTATATTTGAGTTTGCTCACTGTACCATAGATTCTAGAAATTATTTGTTGCTTGGTAGGGCGAAGGGATGAGTTTAACTTGTATTAAAATTCGGGGTAGACAGGAATTGCTTGATTTGGATGGTAGGTAATAACCCTTCGAATTCAAAATTAGGCCTATATGACTCGTAGTGAAATGGCTAGGATATCTCAGAGCGAGGTGATGGTGGTTGGTAGGATTATTGGAAATGAACTAGGGAGCGGAGGATACCTGACTGATGAAGCTTGGCTCTCTTCCCTCGGCTGGTGTAGGCTTGGCTGTCTTGGTACGGCTTGGCTCGGCGAGACTGTGCTTGGCTGTCTAGGTGCGGCTTGGCTAGGCGTAAGTGAACAACCCGTCCTGTCGTCAGTGAGTGTAGTGGTGAGTGGTCCAACCCGCTCTTGTTGCCCGTATTTATTTGGTATAGTCACCTTTCGGCTATTGCTATTTGCATCTTTTGGAATGTGATGAAAACGTATATCCGCAGCCCTCTTATACATCGACTTACAGCCGTAAACTGAGCAATATACGTTCCATTTACTCATTTTGTACTCTTATCAACGAGTAAAACTTATAACTTATGTATAAACACGAAGAATTTACCACGATCTTCTCACCAATACAAGAAACCGTATACAAACAGTCACCACGTGACAAATGTACCCTACTTGGTAAGTTTCTCATTTTTACCGCTAGATGTCATATCAGATAGCTGGAGTTGCCAATAGTGAATAGTATTCTCAACAATAACTAATTATTTGGACCATTAGCTGACTGTCTGAAGAGGGGTAAAGATGATCAACAATGCATTCCTATTGTCACTGTTGTGATGTAACGTTTCACTTGGCAGAAATTTTTTATTAGCTCAGAGCAGGAGGTTATTTCTTTTTGCAGAACTATATATGAATAATCGCGAGTTTACTACTGCCCATATTAATAGCTTTCCCATTGCTTTGAAAATCAAAACAGAATGTTAAATCAGGAGGAACCGATTGTTGTCGTGGAGCGGAGCGATCTGACGAGGCGTTGTTGACGCCAGTGTTTATTTATATTTCCCACTTGGTAAAGCTAACTCGCTAGGCACACAGTGTTCGGTTATGTCGTGCCATTTTGTCAGTCGATTGCTTCGTTCTTTCGAATATCTCGTAGTTAGTTGCATACTTCCTCTTTAGAAGTATAGTATAGTATAGAAGACCATCACCTGTACGTAAAATAATATATTATAGGCTCAATACTTTAGTATAGTTGTAGGTTAATTTTAAGTCCGTGCGAGTATTCGTGAACTTACTGTGTGTGTATCTTTGAGTGAATAGCACAATGTCAGATGGCAATTCTACCCCACAGCAGGCAAATGGCAAGGAAGAGAGAGGAATTAAACAATGCCTCCACTGAGGAGTCAGTCTCGTGAAATGTTGTGTAATGTGCAGGAGTATTTCGAACGAGAGAAAGACAAATGGTAGCACTCTATTACCTGTGGCGCAAGCAGTGCAGAGAATGGCTGATGCTACAAAAACCAGTCTTTTCTCAGTTATTGCAATCGGGAAGGAGAAGTACCGTGCCGAGGAGCAAGGAGCTGGGAAGATTGCAACGACCGGGTAGGAACAGGAATCTATCCAAACGAGTTACAAATATAGACACTTTTCAACAAGATGCTATATTGTGGGATTTACTTCCTCCATTTTTGGTCCGTATTGACTTTGATGATTTATTAAAAATGTACTATTCCGTCGATCAATACTTTGTAACACATATATTTAACAGTGGTACATGTTTCGGTCACCACATATAACCCTTCATCAGCCACATCATGAATTGAGTAGTCCGTTTGCAAAGGCCGCTAAGTGCATTATAAACGAAAACGAGTAAATGACGAAAAACTGCTACGACCAAACAATTTAAGCTAATACCATATTTCTTACCCCTGAAAATCAACATAAAAACATTTATTATTCAGTTAAAATCTGCGAAATCTACGGTTGAACCTTCTGTCCTAAAATATAAATTAAAATACTGACTTAGCGGTTTTTGCACACGTTTTGTGCAGTTAACGACATTTGCACCAGTGACGACGAGTCGTTAATGAAACTTAGGTTGCAAAAATCGCTATTTAATATTTTTACGAATGCCATTTGGATGAGATTTTTAATAAAGAACTATTTTTGGTTCAATTTGGTTTATTAGGAAAATATATTTTGAAAAAATAGACCACGTCGGGTGCGATAAAAAGAAAACTATGTTTTACAAAGACATCTTAAACACCGTGCAACGTCATTAGACAGCAAAGAAATTTACAAATTAAGAAAGTGCACAAAGCAAGAAAAAATGGCACTTAAGTTAGGTCAGGTCATCCTCGACACCGTCCATCAGCTCAAAATCTGCTGGTGCTTCGTCTTTCTCCTTTTGACGTCGGACGATATTGTCGGGAATGGCTTCTTGCTCCTGAAAGACCTCGCTGAAGAATTTTAGGTTGCCGTTCGCTGGCCAGTTTTCGCCGAAATACAGCTCTAAAGGCCGTCAGACGTCTTGTAATTTAGTTTCTTCGAGTGCAAAACCTACTTGAATAGGTGAGGGACCCGGATGTTGGTTAAAATTCGTTCCACTTTTCGTGATGCTCTTTCCCTCACCAACCTCAAAATTGTAAACCGGCTCCCCTCGGACCAGGCATGTTATTTTTTTGTTTTGCCAATTGTGAACTCGATTTTCTTCGCTTTTTGGAATTGGAAATTCTTACTAACCGGATTTTTACCATGCCATCCACATACGCTTTCCAATCCCTAACAGGACATTCATCTTGTTCCAGGCGAACTACTGTCGCAAATTTCTCAATGTGCTTGATGTATCCGGAAGGATTTTCAAAGACACTCACTGAGGGAAGTTGCCGTTCAATATTTCCAAAAACTCTTGTCAGGTGGGATAAATGAGTGGCCCACAATTGGGAACCATAGCTGTATTTCCTCTAGACATGCGGCAGCTTCTAGCAGTAACCAGTGAGATAGCATGCTCATCATAGTCTTGTTTTTGTTCTGACCCCCACAGCCATCAGAGAACAACCGAAATATTTTCCACCTTAAATATTTATGCTGGCCAGTTTGTTAAGAAGTGTCGACGCTAATTGGTTTGATCCTTTGGATTTTCTAACCAGACGGAAGAAGTTGTTCTCAACTCTAATATCAACGGGTTAAACTACTTCAACTTACACTATTTCTCCCACTACTTCTGCCGTTTCTGTTCTTCCCTCCATATTTGGAACATCCACAATAGTATTACAGTCCACAAATACAATAACTGCCTCACTTAAATCACCAAGATCACTAATTTTTCTGGCTTGAAATGCCAACAACCAAGATACAACCTGTCGATCAAATTTGCTTTTAAACGGTGTATTTGGACAAGAGAGCATGTCATTGTTGCGTACGCTTCCTCGATAGTGCAGCCAACTGAAATATGAAACACAAAACTATCCTTCCCGATCGAAATAAATAATTATTTATTCTAAAGAAATTCTGTGGGAGGAATATTGGCAGTTCTTGTACCAGTTAACGTGTTTTGCAGCCGTATGTGGCAAGGCAGACACCATAATTATGGAACTTAGCGGTCGTTGGACACGTGGAATATTAAACTGGCTTTGCAACCGTAGCCAACATGCACTTAGCGGTTTATGCAAACGAATGCGATTTTTGTTGGCCATTTTCAACGGTTTTGAGCGGGATATGCACCTTGAAACTTATTCCATCGTGTAGCCAGTTAAAAGACAAACGTGACGGTATGCTCAACTCAAAATCGTCAAAAAGTGCACTTAGCGGCCTTTGCATCTGGGCTACTCAATTTAAAGAAACAATTTCACAAACATCAAAGACATGAAAACTTTAAAACATGTATAAAAACTTCATTAATAACAGGTCGAAACACAGAATAAAATGCATGCACACGTCGTTAAAACGCCATTATAAGGCTCTCCGGCCTATGAGTTCATAGAAGATGAGTGAGTCAAGTTCACGTGGAATATTCATGTCACTATGTAATGCCAGCCAGACACTGTCCATTATGGTGATGTAAAAATGACTTGGAAGGAATTTGTATTCTTCTCAACGTGGTGGGACGTCTGGTGCGTCAAGTTGTTGATATTATTCGGTCAAAACAGACGAAAAGTGGACATGAGCAGGGTCCCAGGAATTGTGTCCAAGTAAGTGAAGATCAAGTAAAAGGTCCAACATTAAACGAGTGGGAGCCGTAGTCTTAAAGAAAAACAGAAAGGAAGGCCAAAAGATTAAAGTGAAAATTTAAGAACCGGGAGAAAGCCGAACATGAAAAAGCAGCGAAAACATACCTGAGGAGAGGCCCATGGACAAGCGCAGCCTGGGAGAGCACAGGAAGCACTGACACAGCTGGGCAGAGCTGAGCGATGCTAAGACAGGCAAGGCAAAGGAGGGTTAAGGGGAGGATGACAGGGAGTAGGGGAAGGGATGCGTGGAGGTGTGAGCGCAGTGGAGAACAAGGTTAAGGCTTCCGTGTGGACAGAATGGATATAGGTGAACCGAAAGGATCTGAACTTATGGAGGTTTGTTTAAGGGAATGTTAATAGTGTTTCTGGTTAGGGTGTCATCGAGTATGTTGCCGTCAAAGGTGATTTCGTTGAGGTTGGCACATGGGTTGAGTTTTTGAGCTTTGTCTAACTCAATTTGTTCTAGGATGTTTAGCATGGTTCCTGTACTTCCATAATGCAAAATTTGTAGATAGTGCTCAATATCTGTAAATCCATGCCCCATTTCAGACATATGGTTGCCCATGGCTGAAAATTTTCTCGTCTGACGGCGTTTAAATACTCATTGTATCTAATTTTGAAATTCCTGCCTGTTTGGCCCACATAATCCGTGTTACAATCGTTACATTGTATTTTGTAGATGCCCGATCTGTTGTATTTACAAACCTGATTAAGTAAACTGGAATTGAATAAGTGGTCGGGGCGATTTCCCCTAATCGTATCAGATCTTTTCAGGAGAAGAAGTTTGTCAATAAATTCGAATTCAACACCCCATTTATCATTAATAGGGACACTAATTACGCGAAATTTTCAAAAGTGTTAAATATGATGGGAGAAAGTCATATAGGATATGTGTTACGAATTTAAATGTAATTTTGAACACTATCTACCCGCAAAATTTTGGCATTTCGGCTCCATATACGAATTTTTAGGTTTACTCGCGAAATATATTGCAACTAGAGAAATAATGCATTAAATCGTTATCAGACTTTTATTACAACCTTTTCAAGGCGTGGATGAGTAACATCAGTCGTATGTGCGGCATACTACACCTAATTTACCTCTTGTAAAACGTTCAATTATTATGTTAATACATTTTAATTACCGTATATACCCGAATACCCGCCCCCTCATTTTTGAATGGAAATTTAAAAAAAAACTTTATTTTTATTTTTGTCACTTTTAAACAAATGTATACTATTAATACTCTACTACATATCATTAAATAAAACACAAGAAGGTACACAATCATTTCTTAATAACCAAAATCTATAGTATACATTTTAGCTGGATGCCATGCTACCGTATCACGCAACTCACGAAGCTGTAAAACCCGCGCTTCTGCCGGAAACACCTGTTGACCTCGACAAAAAAGGCTACTCTCTCCCCCTACCGCATCGCGTACGAGTTCCGTGCCTCGCGTACCGCACGGTGGTGTGTAAGAAGCGTGCAGTACACAACGACTGAAAATGAGAAAAGAATAAGTTTTACGGCATCCTTCAAGTTGAAAGTGCTAGAATATGCTGCAGAAAATGGAGTGAAAGCGGCGAGTAGTAAATATGAAGTGCAGCCGTGTATGATTCGTTATTGGCGTAACCAGAAGGATAAATTATTGGGAACAAAGAAAACTTTTAAGCCCTTCCGCGGTGTGTAAAAAGGAAAGTACGAAAATGTGGACATAAAAGTTCTGGAGTGGGTTCGAGAAACAAGAGACAACGGTCACGCTGTAAATCACGAAATGATGCCGCGTAACATGCAACACTGCGTAACCTTGAACTCGGCTCTCGCACTGCTGTCCTACTACACTGTAACCAATCAGCTTATAGAATGTTGCAAGAACACTTCCCAAGTCGATAGTTCTAGACCATTCGTAGAGGTCTTCGTCGCACAAAAATTTATCTGGATAGTTCACCAAGTGTGCTTAGATGAACGAATGAAACAGTTCTCGCAGGACGGAATGAAGAGGTCTGGAGAAGTAATGCTCTGTAGCTTTTGCAATAAAAGAATACCTTGGGAAACTTCTGATGCCATAAAAAAGCACATTTCTAGCCGCCACCACGTGGAAGCAGCAGACAACAATGTTTGAGGCAGCTGAATGTTCAAAAGGAGCAAAGGTACATAACATTCAATTGTTATATTCTTGTGAATACTTTTATTTTGTTGCGGGTGACGTAATAACCGTGATCTGTTAAGGTACTTCCACACCAAGATGTTTTCGTCAACTTTGTTAATAAACACTGTTAACAAACAATGTTCAGGAACATTTTTGACTGTTAATAAACAAAATAGCGTGTTCATTTACTTTTCGAGCATGTTAATAAACAAAATATCTTTAACTTTTGTGAATGAAACTTTCCATTAACTTTTCGTGTTTTCGTTAACATTTCGGTTCGCACATGCGCACGGACGCAATTAGAACAAGCAAATTCGTAGTGCGGAATATGATGCTTTTTTTTCCTCCAAATTGACTACAATCGCAAGCGGAAGTTCTAAATACAGTATTTTTAATTCTGTACGATATTCTTCTTCTACTTCTTTTCCTTCCGCTTTTCCCACACCAGTAGGGTCGCAGGTGCGAACTGTGACGCACAAGTGGATTAGGCTCTTGTTTCACAGGCTGATGCCCTTCCCACCGCCAAGCCCCTCTGTGGAGGGATGCATTCACTATTTTATGTTATGTATCTGTGGTGGTTGGTTGTGATGCATGAATTGTTGATAATTTAATTGCACACACTAATTATTTGATTTTTTCTGACTTTATTAGGCTGCCAAACTGGATTTTGTCTCTTCGACCGTAGAGATGATGGTATCAGTTAACATTCCCTTGGAAAAGGCAGATCACCCAGCTTTCAAGGAATGGGTGAAGAAGAACGTTGTAGGCGGTGGAGACCTTCCAGGAAGAAATGTTCTTCGTAGGGATTATTTGCCTCTCCTGGCAAAATCGAGGAAGGAAAAGGTTTTTATGGCCGTACATAACAAACAAGTTGCTGTCATGTGTGATGAAACAACCGACAAGCTGGGCAGGGCAATTTACGTTGTTCTGCTGTCTACAGTGGAGCCTTCCGCATCACAGGACCAGTATGTGGCGGCAGTCACTTCGTTGGAGGCAGTGAATGGACGGACATGAACGATTACAGATGCACTGCGCGACACGAAAGTGAACTATGACCAGGTTGTGGCCTCAGTAACTGACTCTGCCAAATACATGACCTCATGTTTTAGTGGGTTGTCACTCCTCTTGCCAGAAGACTCTCTTCACATTCAATGCTGGGCACATAAGGTCAATCTGGTTGGTGTTGTGGTGAAAGAATGTCTGTCGTCCCTGAACAAATTAGTTGTTTCCGTTAAGCAAACATTTCTACATGCCACAAAGAAACGGCACGCCTTCCGACAGTTCCTGCAGGAGAAAGAATCGGGGGCTGGGATGTTTCCAATTCCTGTTGCCACAAGGTGGAATTCCTGGCTGGAAGCAGTTGAGTGGCTGGCAGATAACTGGACCATTCTTTTCGAGTTTTACCAAGCCAATGATGGAAAAGAATCATTCACCGCTGCATCTTCGCATCTGCAGAATATAACAGAATCGGAGTTACAAGTGCTTTATGTGCAAGCTCTTTTCGTTAAATCTGTAGCATCAGTGATGAAACCTCAGACTGGAGACAAATTCCAAACCAATTGCTGCAGAAGTGTATTCCAAACTTCAGAATTTGAAGAAGCATTTACAAGTGGTTGCTGCAGGAATGTTCAGCAACAAGGTCCAGGAAGAGCTGGGATGCCCTGAAAGGTAATCTTAGGGGCAGAGCGATGGAGGAAATAAAGAAGATGTCAGGCCATATGCATACGAAGTTGGACAACCTGATGCTGGGGGACCCAGCCCGTACATTTTTGGAGCCAGTGTCTGAACTCTTCTTCAGGCAGAATGTTTTGTCTCAGTCTATAGCAGGAGACAAACTGACGGCCCTATTCAGCAAAATACCATCACTGAAGGGTATTCCCGTTGATGAAGGAGTGCTCGCATATAGGGATCTTCAGGATATTCTGAAGAATGCAGAAATAGCGGTGGAAGATGCTCTTCAGGCAATGCGTGAGGATCATAAACCCTTTGTTGATGGTGCATTAAGGGCACTGTGGGTTCCAGTGTCAAATGTAAATTGTGAAAGATTCTTTTCAAAATTTTCTTGTGTGTTGACGGATTTCAGAACTAATCTAACAATGACAAATTTGGAATTGCTGTCATCCTACAATTATGAATGTAAAACATGAAATGAAGAGGGGAGGTAAAGTTTGTAAATATCTTTTTTGTTTTTAATGTTTGCGATTTCTGTCTTTTGTACCAATAATTTTGAAGTTACAATATAAATATTTGAAAGTGCAGACTGTATTTCTATTTCCCTAAGATCTATATTATCTAAGAATTTGTCTTTTCTACCCTAGAATTTTTGTTTTCTACTCAAGAATTTTAATTACCTACCCAAGAATTTTCCCTCGTTACTCAATTTTTTTTTCTCCTTTTACTCAAGAATTCAGCACCATTTCATTCAAGAAATTCGAGTGTCCCTAATCATTAATGATAAAATTCTACAACGAGAACTAAAATTCCTATATATTAAGAAAGGTCAAATAAACAACCGACTATATGTCACGCATTTGGAGGCAGACCATATATCTAAGAAGAAAGAATGGGACTCATTTCTTATTTACGGGAACGAAAAAGTAGGGATCAATGCCTCCCATAAAATCAACAAGTTGGACAAGAAGTTCCAATGACTCCATCCAGGCAAAAACATAGAACTTGATGTCGAACCCAAACAAATCGGTCATGACTTCCTTAAACCGGTGGTTAATTTATCCAACACAACATTCAACTCCGAAGAAAATGAAATCTTAGGAAAAGGTTTTAAACACAACTGGGATTCTTCACACGACCATAAAAACCTAACACGCCTAGTAGCGGAATCTGAATGCGCTATCAGGAGCCTACCACACGACAAACAGAACGAGGTCAATCATATAATAAACAAAAAAATTAAATAAAATCATTAAACAGGAGAAACATACAGTTAAAACTAATAATACCCAAGATTTCACCAAGCTTAAAAAGAAATTAGTAGATAATAATCTCATCATCACGAAAGCCGATAAAGGCAACACTGTTGTCATCATCAATAAATCTGATTACATCGACAAAACTAAAGATTTCCTATCAGAATTTCGTCATCACAAAAAAATATCCCACTGCGTCAATCCAAAGGAAATTAAAACTATTACTAAAGGGCACTCACCTCATTCTAGATGAAGAGCAATCAAGTAAATTAGTCAACATGAACCCAAGTCTGCCTAGCCTTAAATCATTACCCAAAACACACAAAACTAACATCCCCATCAGACCCATTGTCAACTTCAGGGGCAGCGGCATTTACAAACTTTCTCAATTTTTGCAACGTTTTATCAGCAAACATTACAAATTTAGAAGCAATCATTTAAAAAAAAATACTGTTCAATTTTGTAAAGTCACCAGGAATTTTGAAATAAGCGAATGTCACACCCTCCATACTGTCGACATCAAAGACATGTACACCAACATACCTGTACCTCCCACAATCAAGATAATCTCAAATCACATAGCAGGCTATCTACCCTTGAAATCGATGAATTCATTAATTTACTAAAGTCACCCTACAAAACAACTTTTTCACTTTTGATCAGCTGATGTTTGGCTATGGGCTCTCGAATTTCTGGGATTCTGGCCAACATTTATTTAGACAGCTTAGAATCCAATAAAATCATCAATAAAATTCAAGGCATAGCATTCTGGGGTAGATATGTGGATGATGTTTTTCTCATCGCTGACAACTCTTCCCTGAACATTAACGGCATCTTAACAGAACTTAATCTGTTGGATACCAACATCAAATTTACTGCCGAATCCGAAATCAATGGAACAATCAATTTCCTGGACCTCAACATCACCAAAACAAACTGAAAACTCCAATACAGCATTTACAGAAAACCCACTCAAACTGCTTTTACCATACAGAAATCATCTAATCATCCGGAGAGCCACAAAAGAGCGGCAATCACAAGTTTTGTTAATATAATGTTATTGGTTTTACGTCCCATTTAACTACCCTGGCTTTTAGAGACGCCGGGGTCCGGAATTTTGCCCCGAAGGGGATCTTTAACGTGCCAGTAAATGTACTGACACGGCTCCCTCGCATTTGCGCACCCTCAAATGCCACCTGACTGCGCCAGACAAGCTTTCTTAATAGAGCCCTTAACGTACCTATGTCTGAACAAAAAAAAACAATGAAGAGATCACTACCATCTACCAAATTGCCAAGACCAATGGCTATGAGAAGACATACGTCAATAATATTATCAATAAAATTAAAAGCAAACCCAAAAACACTCTGCTACCGTTTAAAAAAGAAAAATCCCATTTTGCCGTATTCTCCTACACAAACTCGCTCACCCTTAACATTACCAACATATTTAAAAAACAGAACATGAGAATTGCCTATAGGACAACCAACACCACCCAAGACCACTTATTCAATTCAAATTTACTGAATCAAGTTTGTAAATACAACAGATCGGGCATCCACAAAATACAATGTAAGGATCGTAACGCCGATTATATGGGCCAAACAGGCAGGAATTTCAAAATTAGATACAATGAGCATTTAAACGCTGTCAGACGAGAAAATTTTCAGCCATGGGCAACCACATGTCTGAAATGGGGCATAAATTTACAGATATTGAGCGCAATCTAAAAATATCACATTACGGAAGTAAAGGAACCATGCCAAACATTCTAGAACATATTGAAATAGACAAAGCTCAAAAACTCAACCCATGTGCCAACCTCAACGAAATCACCTTTGACTGCTACATACTCGATGACACCCTAACCAGAAACACTATTAACATTCCCTTAAACAAACCTCCATAAGTTCAGATCCTTTCGGTTCACCTATATCTATTCTGTCCACACGGAAGCCTTAACCTTGCTCTCCACTGTGCTCACACCTCCACGCATCCCTTCCCCTACTCCCTGTCATCCTCGCCTTACCCCTCCTTTGCCTTGCCTGTCTTGGCATCGCTCAGCTCTGCCCAGCTGTGTCAGTGCTTCCTGTGCTCTCCCAGGCTACGCTTGTCCGTGGGCCTCTCCTCAGGTATGTTTTCACTGCTTTTTCACGTTCGGCTTTCTCCCGGTTCCTAGGTTTTCACTTTAATCTTTTGGCCTTTCTTTAAGATTACGGCTCCCACTTGTTTAATGTTGGACCTTTTACTTGATCTTCACTTACTTGGACACAATTCCTGGGATCCTGCTCATGTCCACTTTTCGTCCATTTTGACCGAATAATATCAACAACTTGACGCACCAGACGTCCCACCACGTCAAGAAGAATACAAATTCCTTCCAAGTCATTTTTACGTCAGCATAACGGACAGTGACTGGCTGTCATTACATAGCGACTTGAATATTCCACGTGAACTTTACTCACGCATCTTCTATGAACTCATAGGCCGGAGAGCCTTATAACGGTGTTTTAACAACGTGTGCATGCATTTTATTCTGTGTTTCGACCTGTTATTAACGAAGTTTTTATACATGTTTTAAAGTTTTCAGGGCTTTGATGTTTGTGAAATTGTTTCTTTAAATTCATGATGTTGTGACTGATGAAGGGTTATATCATGTAGTGCCCGAAACATGTACCACTGTTAAATATATGTGACTTAAAGTATTGATTGACGGACTAGTACATTTATAATAAAAGATGCTATATGTCTGCATATCTTTGCATATTATTGCAGAAAGGAAGACCCGACTCTTGTGCATCTGGTAGTTTCTTTGCGTAAGTGTGATCATTTCTATGGTAGTACGTCTTCGATAACCTTAGTTGTGAAAGATCTGCGGTTTAGGAATAAGAAAGTGAACGGCGTTCGAATCAGCTGATCGGAGAACTGTCGAATTGGAAGGTATAACCAGCAGAGTATAGGTACTCTAATTCATTATCGGATTAGAGGTAATACCACACTACAATTATTATGCTGTTTCAGTCTTTTCAATACTGTTTGTTTATTAATATTTTAAACCTGGAACATAATCGCAATTAAATTAATTTAGTAACAAACATTCTGTTTGATACCTTAATCGATATAATTATAAGCAACATTAATTTAAGGCAACAGGTAAATTTCCATAGTTCAATAAATACACTATTATGAATCAGGTTTTGTTATAGAAGTTCAGTACTAGGGCGCTAAATCATATTTTCCTCATGGCTACTGGTGGGTTTGGTGTCACCAATCCACAAACCGCTACCCCACCTCCAGCTTCCCCTAGACCTCCCCTCTGCTCAGTCCGTATAGCATACTCCCTCCCCTCCCAACACGGAGGCAGTGCAGCTCAAGGCTGCAGTGTGTTCACACACGCTTGCAACATAATCATCTCACATTTGGCAGGTAAACGAAAGACGAAAGAGGACAATACGATAACAAGTATAGGACTAGGCTAATAATAATAATAACAATAATAGCCTTTTGTGTTTTTCTTAGAAATGCAAGCTGCTCAAATGACGACACATCAAATTAGGAGTAGGCTACATCGTTAATCAAACTAGAACTAAAGTAAGACGATTTACTGCACGATATTATTAGACATCAGCGTACATTCAAATGGGTTTTGGATCATTTTCATAAGAACAAGAAGTATAACTTAAATTTCCCGCCAAATCAATACTTTACTTACACAAAAATTCTACGGGTACATGTTTCGGAAATTTCACAATACAAGCCTTATATTTTTCACTTTTAGATGAGTTCAACAATAAAGCAGCAATTCAACAAAGGCACGTAGTTTCATCAAGGAAAAAAAACGAATTCTTAAAAAAGGCATTATGTTAAACATATTAGAGCAGTTAGAAATAGACCAAGTCTAAAAAACAATCCATTACACAACCTGACGAAATTAATTTTCAGAATAACATTGTATATGACACATTGACGGATTACATCATGAATATCAAACGCAGAAAACCTCCGTAAGATACTTGGCTGACCTATAGTTAGGCCACAGCGACAGACCGGATAGTGTCTCACTCCCCTTCCCCTGCCTTGTACTGACCTCACCCAGCAGTGTATCAGCTGGCTCAAGCCAGTACAGTACCTGCATGCCATCACATCCCAGGTAAGCTGCCACGCTCGCCTCCCAATTTTGTTTATGTCGTGATTGAGAGTTTGGAATCTCATTTGGTGTGTTATTAATTTATTTCGTAGAGAGTTTTTCATAGCAGTTCTGGAGAACAATGAGCCAATTTTCATCTGATTTTACAGTAAGTTCACGTTTTTCTTTAAAATTGTCAATAAGATAATTTCTTAAACATACCAGTCCTTTTCTTTTAATCCATAGGCTGCACAACTGGGAATATTATTTCAGTTATTTGAGCCACTTGATTTGCAACAGGAGTCATTGAAAGCAGTTTCAAGTGAAATTTTCCAATAGTAATCAACAAGGAATGAAGCATCTGATTTGGAAATTAAGCAGCAGGAATCATTAACAACAGCTATCACCAGTGATAATGAACGCACGAACATTAAAGGAAAATTTTATACTGTGTTTTTTTTAAGTTTTTATGAATGTTCTAATTATATCATGTATGTGAGTGCAGTTGTTCAGAGCAGGAAGGTCCACAGTGGATTTGATTTTTGCTGTAAGGCAGTTACAAGAACAGCACTATGAGTATGGAACAGATCTACTGATGGCCTTCCTGGACATTGAGAAAGCATATGACAGTGTATGCAGAAACAAAGTATGGAAGTCCCTGGAGGATAGAGGAGTAGAGAAATGGACTATAAAGAGGATAAAGGAGATGTATAAGGGAAGCGTGAGCTGTGTGAAAGTGGGAGGAGAGAGATCGGACTGGTTGGAACAGAGAAACGGCCTGAAACAAGGAAGTGCACTGTCACCGTTACTTTTCATTGTGGTGATGGATGACATAATGACCCGAGTGGCACAAGTAATTGGGGAAGGAAAGATGAAAGCAATGGTGTTTGCAGATGACTTGGGGAAACAAGGAGGAGGAGGTACAGGAACATTTGGACGTGTGGGAAGGAATAATACAAGGATATGGGGTGAAATTTAACATAAATAAGAGTGAGATGGTGATCACAACAAGGAAGAAGGAAAGAACCACATCGGGAATAACAATTGGTGGGGAACAGCTGAAGAAAGTGGAGAGTTTCAAGTATCTGGGAAGCCTGATACAAGATAATGGAAGAAACGATAGCGAAATAAATGAGCGGGGGAGGCCGGCAGAAGCATTTCGGAGGAGTGTGAGAAGCATGTTAAGGAGCAAGGATGTCCCTCAGAACAGCAAAAAGATCATATATCGGACGTACTATGCCCCTATCCTGACGTATGCCTCGGAGACCTGGGTTATGAAAGGAAGGGAGAAGAGCAAAATACAGGCCAGTGAGATGAGGTTCTTGAGAAGCAGTATTGGAGCTACAAAGATGGACAGAATAAGAAATGAGAGGACCAGAGAATTAATGAAGGAGGAACCATTACAGGATGGTATAGAGAAATCTAGACTTAGATGGTATGGACATGTAAAACGAATGGAGGAGAAGAGGATACCCAGGAGAGTACACGAGACGAAGTGGGAAGGAAAGAGACCAAGAGACAGGTGGCTGAAGGGGGTGGAAGAAAGCGTGAAGAAGAGAGGAGAAGACTGGACAAGGGTGGAGGCTGAGAGATGGTGGGAAGACAGAAGACGTTGGAGAGGCTTGTGTTCCAAACAGACCCGGCCAGTGGCTGGAAACTGTGCAAGATGATGATGATGATGATGATGATGTGAGTGCTGAGGAAGGATTGTAGTATAATCCGAAACATGTACCACTAATAAGTTTCAGTTATCATAATGTATGTTTTGACGGACATTAAAGTATTTATAATACATATATTGTAATAAATAGGTCAAATTGTAAAATTTTGACAGTTTTAATGCAACAAGCCAAGAGGTGCCCATACGGCACAGAATATAACAAACATGAAACAAAGAAGGTTCAATGGACACAACTTGTGATGTAAAATACCCAGGTATTTATAAACCGGGGTATATACCCAGAGTATATACCAGGGTAAATACCCAATTTGGGTAAATACCCGGGTATTATAGATTTATCATTAAAAATCCTGTGTCGTGGTAAGTTGAATCTTAAAAAATGGTACCGGTATGCAAACTATTCTACATTAACTTTTTAGAAATGTAACAACATTAGATAGTTAATAAAATTAAATTTAATTAGAACTGGGACTTAAAACTGAATTAGAATTGGGAATTAGATCAGGAGATAAAATTCAATAGTTATAACCTGAAAACTCAGGGTTAGAATTGAACTAGACTTTTTTGCAAACATTGAGATAAAAGTTGGGGGAAATTTATTCCAGGCATTGGCCAAGTACTCACAAAAGGTGTAATGTACAGTTTTTCAGAACAGTTTGTAAAATCATCTCTACTTAGTATAAAACCAAGTCCCTGATTCTTGGATGACACGGGTAATCTCGAGAACCTCTGGATAGATTTTGATGCGGTTTTCACAATTCTGTAAAGGATATCTCGAGAATCATTCTGTAGAAAATAATTTATTTATGATCAAAGGAGGCAGAGCAGTAACGATTTCTGTGAAAAAATAAACAAAAAACTGGCGTCTGAGCGCTTTTTAAGTTTATTTTGGGCAAACCGTTAAACATATCTAAATACTATGAGTGTAAGAATTGTTCAGCATGAAAAGTTCTACATAAAATCCAGGAGAGCATATCTCTATCTTCAATACATCGCCCACTATAAGTATTTTTAAGTTTTCATTTCTTCCAACCATGTCCATTCTAATATTGAGGCGACAGTTTATGAGCTAGCTAAGGGCGAGTCTTATCACCCCTGTTTCAGCCTAACTAGCGGGCGAACCTATTACCCCAGATACAGCCAGCAGCAAACCGTCGAGTCGTGTTGAGTTAAGACTTCAGAGAAGGCTGGTTGTGTTTGGAGTTTCCCTGGAAGTTCAACTCGGTTTTCCTTCATTTCGCCTGTGAACTTTCCGTTCCGCAAAATACACAGTCAAGTTAAGATTGGACGGAAGAGGGATTTGTGTTTCATGCAACTCGCCATTCCCTGGTAGTGCAACTCTGCTTATCTTCATTTCGTCTGTGAACTTTTCGTTCCGCAAAATACACAGTCAATTTAAGATTGGACGGAAGGGGGATTTGTGTTTCATGCACCTCGCCATTCTTAAATTATGTCTGACAAGAATTCGTTATAATTAATAGTCCAGTCAGTGATGTTAAGCCAACATGCCGAGATGTAAAACGGATATAGGTCATAGTTCATTGGCATCGCAAAAAAAAATTGCTTATCCCGTAACAATGAAACAGAGCAACAAATAATTTCTAGATTGCCACAACAGAAAGAATGACTTCGTTCTCGGCACCTTCAAACCGTTGCTCAAGAACATCGTCTGAACCACGATCTGAAACAAGCTTATATTACTAAGAAGGAAGGTAAGATATTTTTTCTCGATGCCCCTGTAGGCACAGGCAAAACGTTCTTGATTTACATGTTGCTCGCCAAAGTGAGTTCTGGTGGTAATATTGCTCTTGCCGTCGCATCATCTGGAATTGCAGCCACTCTTTTGGAAGGAGGAAGAACAGCACATGCAACATTTCAACTTTTTTTAAGTCAGCAGTAATGATAGAAATGTATGTAATATTTCAAAACAAAGTAACACTGCCAGTTTAATCCAAAATTGTTCTTTAGTTGTATGGGATGAGGCTACAATGTCGCGCAAAACTTCTGTTGAAGCTGTAGACAGGACCTTGCGTGATCTAAGGAATCGGAACACACCTATGGATGGCTGCACAGTTTTGTTCGCCGGAGATTTTCGTCAAATCTTACCAGTTGTTACCAGAGGAACGAGAGCCGACGAAGTGAACGCTTCATTAAAAATATCTTACATCTGGCCAGATATAACAAATTGGCACTCAAAACTAACATGAGAGTAGGCTACTCTTTATCTTCAGAAGATAATAGTTTGTTTGCTAATTTGTTACTTCGAGTCCGAAATGGAGATTTACCGGACATTGACGGGAAAATTACCCTCAGTGACGATTTCTGTGCTTTAGTAAGCAGTATTCGCAAGCTTCCGTGGCTTTGGCGGCAGCATGCCGGCTTCTCACTGCTGGGTCTGTGGTTCAAATCCCGGTCACTGCATGTGAGATCTGTGCTGGACAAATCGGAGGCAGACAGGTTTTTCTCCGGGTACTCCGGTTTTCCCTGTCAAAATTTCATTCCAGCAAAACTCTCCACTATCATTTCATTTGTTATTCATTTAATCATTGCCCCAGAGGAGTGTGTCAGGCCTCGGCAGCCGGCACAGTTCATATCCTCGCCGCTAGATGGGGCCTTCATTCATTCCATTCCTGACCCGGTCGGAGACTGGAAGCAGGCTGTGGATTTTCATTTCAGTAAGTGGTATTCAAGAATTGATTGATAGCGTTTATCCTCAAATCCATGGCCTATCTAACAAGTCTCATTCATGGTTTAAAGAAAGAGCATTATTATCGCCGACAAACGAACAAGTTGTGAAAACTAATGACTTGGTGTTCTCCAAATTCACTGCCCAGGCTCTAGTATATTACTCAGTAGGCTAGACGCAGTAGTCGATAGTGAAGAAGCTGTTCATTACCCTACAGAATTCCTAAATTCTTTATTTCCTTCTGGTTTGCCACCACAAGCTTATTTTAAAAGTAGGAGTGCCTATTATATTGCTACGTAATTCACAACCACCAAAGTTATGCAATGGGACACGATTGGTAGTGAAAACTTTGAAAAGCTGTTTCATTGAATCAACTATCTTAACTAGCTGTGGTACAGGAGAAACGGTCTTAGTACCCAGAATCACTATGATTCCTTCAGATTTGCCTTATCGTTTCAAACGAGTACAATTTCCAGGAAGAGTCTGCTTTGGCATGACTATAAACAAAGCACAGGATCAGTCACTCAGCGTGACTGGAATTGATCTTAATGGCGAATGTTTTTCTTATGGACAGCTTTACGTGGTTCTATCGCTTGTTACATCCAACTGAAATCTTTTCGTGTTCTCTGCTGGAGGGAAAACGACTAATGTCGTATAGAAGGATATCCTATAAGACCTCCGTTAGAAGTAGCCTATCACCTTGCATTCATAACTGTTTCTGGGCGAAGCCGGGGTGGGTTGCTAGTTCATATATAAAATAAATAATCAAATAACCAAAAAGGCTAGTAAATAGTAAATAGAAAATCAAAGAATAGAAAATGGGAAGGAAGTACAGTGTCAGTTTGAATTCTGGGTAGGATGAGCTAAGCAGTGTTGCCAACCCATATGCATACAGGCATACAGTACATCTTCACCCATTATAGAGCCCACATACTACAAAAACTTCCTGACATGCATTTGTGTTATTTAGAGTATGATTTAAAAAATTAATATTTCTTTAATATTTAAAATTGAATGAAAAATAACTTAAAAGTACTTTTACTAAGCATTTTATTTTTCCAAATGTCCTTTCTATTGAATATATTTTATTACCTTTCGAGTTTTGGCATACACTTTCAATTAATATGCAAACAGCCTACTCTTATTACTACAAAAGTAGCTTTTCCCTCCCACATCTTTGTTGCTCATTTCCCGTATCGTAGTAAAACTCGACCTTCTCGATATATTGGTATTTGTTCAAAATTTAAAACACAAAACAACCAAAAGGTTTTATTCAATATTTTACTTTAGTTTAAGGAAAAAAAAACAATTAAAGACAAGGTTACAGTGCCAAAACATAACATATAAATACCCAAAAATACCTGGGCATCCATTTTTTTTTTTTTTTTTAAGGATCCATATTGTTCCTGATTTCAATTTAAGGCATCAAATACCTGTGTTTCAGTCCTTGTTTGTCCAACACTTCATCAACACATCAAAAAGTGTTGTATAAAGCTCAAAAACTGAAAATACCCTCATTTTGGGTATTTAAAAGACCACTGGGTTAATACCCAATTTATATTTACCTTCCCACTGGGTATTTACCTGTCCCACAACACTAGACACAACTGGTTAAAAAGGTTTTAACATGATTTTAATTTTATAATAAGCAGGATAATTTTATATACCAGTGACAGATGTTAATATTTAAGTTAGTGTTAATTTTAAGTGGAAGTGCTAATGGACAATGTCTGTTTGTAAGGGTTTTACCATGCTATTAAGTGCATCTGGCTGAGGAAGAGCGGAATAAATCACGTCCCAGGTTTAAAATATTAATAAACAAACAGTATTGAAAAGACGGAAACAGTATAATAATAGTAGTGTGATATTCATGAAATACAGACCTAAAATGGAGATTAATTGAAGGAGTATTAGAATGGTATGGACTCCGTCTTGAGGAAAGAATTCACGATGAAAATTAATAAATGTAAAAACAGAAAAGGACTTAACATAGAAAGAAGTGGAAGACGCAGTGAGGAAGATGAAAGGAGGGAAGGCACCGGATGTGGATGAGTTGAGTGTGGAGATGGTGAGAGCAGCAGGAGAAGGAAGGAAGGAAGCTTGTAGTTTAACGTGACCGTTAATCGTGAAATCATGAGCCACGGGACCTCCTTTTTACGTGAAATCCGAACCCCAGGACATGGCATTTCACTTCGAAAATCTCACATGCATTGACTGGGAATCGAACCCGGTCCGCCTTGGTGAGAGGCCAACAGCTTGACCGCTGAGCCACCACCTCCCTACAGCAGCAGGAGAGGTGGGGATACAATGGTTGTACCGAGTGACGAAGGCAGCATGGAAGGAAAGGAAGACCCCAGAGGACTGGAAAAAGGGAATAATTGTCCCAATCTTCAAGAAAGGTAGTAGAACAGAATGCAGAAACTATCGGGGAATAACACTGATGAGTCATTGTGCAAAGATGTTTGAGAAAGTTTTGGAAAGGAGAATTAGGACAAGGATAGAAGGAGGGATGAGGGTAGAACAACATGGCTTCAGAGCAGGAAGGTCCACAAGAACAGCACTATGAGTATGGAACAGATCTACTGATGGCCTTCTTGGACATTGAGAAAGCATATGACAGTGTATGCAGAAACAAAGTATGGAAGTCCCTGGAGGACAGAGGAGTAGAACAATGGACTATACAGAGGATAAAGCAGATGTACAAGGGAAGCGTGAGCTGTGTGAAAGTGGGAGGAGAGAGATCGGACTGGTTGGAACAGAGAAAC
Organism: Meconema thalassinum; assembly: GCA_946902985.2. NCBI lineage: Eukaryota > Metazoa > Arthropoda > Insecta > Orthoptera > Tettigoniidae > Meconema > Meconema thalassinum. Next base: position 303,386,144 of record OX336393.1, read on the forward strand.
GGCCTGAAACAAGGAAGTGCATTGTCACCGTTACTTTTCATTGTGGTGATGGATGACATAATGACCCGAGTGGCACAAGTAATTGGGAAAGGAAAAATGAAAGCAATGGTGTTTGCAGATGATTTGATGATTTGGGGTAACAAGGAGGAGGAAGTACAGGAGCAGTTGAACGTGTGGGAAGGAATAATACAAGGATATGGGATGAAATTTAGCATAAATAAGAGTGAGATGGTGATCACAACAAGGAAGAAGGAAAGAACCACAACGGGAATAACAATTGGTGGGGAACAGCTGAAGAAAGTGAAGAGTTTCAAGTATTTGGGAAGCCTGATACAAGATAGTGGAAGAAAGGATAGAGAAATAAATGAGCGGGCGAGACAGTCAGAAGCATTCCGGAGGATTGTGAGAAGCATGTTATGGAGCAAGGATGTCCCTCAGAACAGCAAAAAGATCATATATCGGACGTACTATGTCCTTATCCTGACGTATGCCTCGGACACCTGGGTTATGAAAGGAAGAGAGAAGAGCAAAATACAGGCCAGTGAGATGAGGTTCTTGAGAAGCAGTATTGGAGCTACAAAGATGGACAGAATAAGAAATGAGAGGACTAGAGAATTAATGAAGGAGGAACAATTACAGGATGGTATAGAGAAATCTAGACTTAGATGGTATGGATATGTAAAACGAATGGAGGAGAAGAAGATGCCCAGGAGGATACATGAGACGAAGTGGGAAGGAAAGAGACCGAGAGACAGGTGGCTGAAGGGGGTGGAAGAAAGCGTGAAGAAGAGAGGAGAAGACTGGACAAGGGTGGAGGCTGAGAGATGGTGGGAAGACAGAAGACGTTGGAGAGGCTTGTGTTCCAAACAGACTGGGCCAGTGGCTGGAAACTGTGCATGATGATGATGAAAACAAAAATATTGGAATGCAGCCGAAAGAAATCAGAAACCTCTATGGACATCAAATTGGCAGGTGAAAAGCTGAAGGAAGTAGGAGACTTCTGTTACTTAGGAAGCAAAATAACCAAGGAAGCTTGTAGTTTAACGTGACCGTTAATCTCGAGATCATGAGCCACAGGACCTCCTTTTTACGTGGAATCCGAACCACAGGACATGGCATTTCACATCGAAAATCTCACATGCATTGACCGGGAAATAACCAGTGATGCAAGGAGGATATAAAAAGTAGGTTGGCTCAGGCAAGGAAGCATTTCTACAGAGAAGTAATCTGTTGACATCGAATATAGATTTAGGTATTAGGAAGTCATTTTTGAAAGCCTTTGTCTGAAGTGTGGCACTCTATGGAAGTAAAACTTGGACTATTGGTGCAGCAGAAAATTGAGGCGTTTTAAATGTGGTGTTACAGGAGAATGATCAGATAGGTAGATAGGGTGACAAACGAAGAGGTATTAAGACGAGTGGGAGAGGAGAGATGTTTCTGGCGACTGCTAATGAAGAGAAGAGATAGGTTGGTAGGACACTTACTAAGACACCCAGGAATAGCAAGCTTAGTTATGGAAGGAAGGGTCGAGGACAAGAACTGTAGGGGTAGACCAAGGTTAGAATTTGTTAAACAGATTGCCTTGGATGTAGGGTGTGGTAACTATGTAGAGATGAAACGATTAGCTCAGGACAGGGAGGCATGAGTGCTGCATCAAACCAGTCAAAAGACTGAAGACTCAAACAATAACAAGAGGTAATAAGTAAAATGTGTACTTAAAATACATGACAAGCTATACAGGCTTACCTCACTCCGCGTTACAGTAGATGACTGTGACCATTCATAGATTCTCACAGGAGAAAGAACGACGATGTCGAGCAGCATGATTTTGTACTTTGAAATGAACACCCCTAGATGACTTTAACTTCGGCATTTGAAATACACTCAAAATAACAATCGCAGCCAGTAACACAAATCCACTTAGCACACGTATGGTTGCACTGTGGTACTTAACCAGACTGGTATTACTGGGCCTACTGTTGTCTGTCTTCCTAGCCCCTCGATTTCAACATCACTTCCGGATTAGTTGCACGCGCAGTGTCTCTCCTGGAATGTGGATATTCCAAGAAATAAGGGTTAAACAAAGATGTTAAGATTCTCATGTCTTCGTATTAATCCTCACTTTCAATTCCGTTAAGATCCAGTAGGCTACCACATGCAAAAAATGCATCATAAACCATTAAAAATAAGATAATGACTCAAAACGTATAAAATATTCTAATAAATTCCATAAAATTACATACAGTAAAACCCCGTTTTAACGTGCCCGCTATTAACGAATTCCCGCTTTTAACGAAGATTTTCATAAGTCCCAGCCAAATCGCCATAAGCACAGTGTTATTTAAACCCCCTTCTAACGAACCCCGATATAAGGAAAAGTCCGCTTCAAAGGAATATATTTCACATAAATTACGATCGCGCATCCCGTTGTAACGAATATATCGATAAGATACTTTTTTCTAAACTTGTTTTAAATGTAAATTAACTTCCGTTTTGACGTAATCTCAGTCCGAAGTTGACGCGCTAAACGAAATCGCTCCTTTAGCAATGTATAGAACCGTGATAAATTGGCGCGGCCGCTGGTAATCACTGTTACCGGCAAGCAGCAGTCACTATCACGCTCAACGCTGTTGGTTAGTTATGTCCATTGAACTGTAGGTAGTACTGGAATGACGGCTGTATGGGAACGAAGTGCGGTTTACCTTGAGACTAGCTATACAGCCTAGAGGCATGACTGACGTAGGGCCTACGCGTAAATGCCGTGAGACTCTGGTAACTACACGAAATATAAATATTTAGGCCAAAGGTCTCTTGCAAACTTCACGTGATTTAGGTGAAAGATTAAAAGCAATAAGCAATAAGAAACTGAAAATGTTTACGGATATTCTACAAAATGAAAATGTATTCTAGAAAAAATTACTGAATAAGTAGAAAGTCGTGCCTTCCCTGGCTTACGCTGCCTGAACCGTCATTGTTAGACTCCAAGTATATGCGTACGAAATGTAGAGCTGTTCAAGCTCTACAAAAAAGTCCACGAACGCATATACTTATCTCCAACCGTTAGGGAGTTAGGACAGTTTTAGTCGGGTAATGTCTACAGAGACGTCAGCTGCCTTAACCTATAGCCGCAGCGCTCTTACACCGGCTAGGCACTTCTGTCCCGCTGCTCCAATCGCTGCTTAGGAATCACGCGGACGCGAGGGGTGCAACTGAAGGCTCATTCTCTGTTTTTGTTCCTGTGTTGTTGGAAGTTGTGCTACGAGTTTTTTGTGTCTGTGATAAGAGTTGTACTTCGAGTTACGGCGGACCACATTCATTAAGGCTGTAAAACGTAAGAAGCTGACTCTTCAGAAAAAGATAGACATCATCAGGGATGTTGAAAGGGATAGCCAAGTACCTTTGTCACAGATGGCAAAAAAATATGACTTGGCACCCTCTACGCTGTTTGGCATCATGAAACAAAAGGAAGCTATTCTGACCGCGGAAGTTGAGTGCGGTTCTGGGGCAAAAATACGGAAGAATATTCGTTCTTCGCCGTACGAGGAACTTGAAAACATTTTAATGAAATGGTTCGAGGGAAAAAGGAGTGAGAACGCTCCAATTGACGGGAACATACTTAAACAAAAAGCTCAAGAAATCGCACTTAAGCTGGGTTTGGTAGATTTCCATGCTTCTAATGGCTGGTTTGATCGCTTCAAAAAACGGCACAATCTTTCGTTCCAAAACATGTGCGGCGAGAGTGCGGAAGTTAATGACGATACAGTTGTATACTGCAAAGAGAAAACGTTGCCTCGACTTCTTGAAGGATATGATGCTAAGGATATTTTTAACGCCGATGAAACGGGAGTGTTTTACAACTTGCTCCCGTCCAAAACATACGCTGTTCGCGGAGAAAAATGCCACGGAGGCAAAAAAGTAAAGAAAGACTGACAGCGTTGTTATGTGTTAACAGCAACGGGAGTGAAAAATTACCCCCACTAATAATTGGAAAATTTAAGAATCCAAGATGTTTCAAGAACACCCGTACACTCCCATGTAAATATGATTTTAACAAAAGTGCATGGATGACATCGGAGATATTTCGAAAATTTTTACAAAGCTTGGATGCCAAGATGGGATCGGCAGGAAGGTAAAAAGCGCTGGTGATAGACAGATGTCCAGCTCATCCCTCAGATACGTCTTTCCTGCAGAATATCAAAGTGGTTTTCTTTCCTCCTAACTGCACCAGTCACCTGCAGCCTTTGGACCTTGGCATTATTCATTCTGTGAAAGTGAAGTACAGGAAGGCCCTGGTTCAAAGAGCTGTTTCTTTCCTCGAAAGAAATGAGGTAATGAAATTGAACATACTCCAAGCCATGCATATGTTTGTAGCAGCATGGCAACTAGTCACAACGACCACTATTCAAAACAGCTTTGGCCATGCAGGTTTTGGTGCTATTTCATAAGTTTTTAATGAAGAAGACGCTACTGATGACATTGGGGAAGATTGGGGGGTTGTATCAAAGGATTCTACTGTCATAACATTTGAAGAATTTGTTACTTGTGATGATGATATCCTAACCTCACCACCACAGATGGATGTTGGAGACCTTTGTGATGATGCAAAAAGGCAAAGTACTGAAGAGGAAGACAAAGAAGAAGAAGAAGATCCAGCAGAACCAACTTTTGGGGCAGCAGTGGAAGGACTGGATATTGTCCGCCGGTACTTCTCCTCCTTCAGTGTGGATGAAGAGCTCATCAACACTCTCAACCAAATTGAGAGAAAACTTCTTTCCGTGAGACATCTGGGCAAGAGGAAGCAAACTACTTTACTGGACTACTTCAGAAAGTATGCTTATTCTCATAGTTCTCATGGTCTGCCTTCACAAATATCCTTAATATATGTTAGGCCTCTGTTCCTTCAAGTTACAATTACAAGTCAGTAATACCTATTTCTCCTTTCCTTACTGCAGCTTGTGCTCCCAATGGACCACTAAGGAATCCGTTACCTGTGCTGTTTCGTAAATATTTTCTGTTATTCTTGTGTTAATTTGACTTTTTAGTATTTCTTAACATGTTCATTTATTATTTCTTGACATTACATTAGTTGAAGACATAAATGTACCGGTATCATTATTTCTTGTGATATATAAGCTATTTTCTTCGAACCCCCTTTTAAGGAAATCCCCCTTCTAAGGAAGAAATATCAAATCCCCCTGAGATTCGTTAAAAAGACATAATAAAGACGTGAAAAGCGAGAATATGACCTACAAATAAAATGCGTTAAAAAATGATGATAAAATGACAATAGATATATGCATTTAAGTAATCATCAGCAATAATGGCCCACACTTCTAGCAAATGCGTAATACTATTTTTTTGACCGACTGCATGGCTCAGCAGTAACGTTCTCGCCTGCTGTTCCCAAGGTTGAAGGATCAAATCCTGGCACAGCCAGTTGGCATTAGATTTACTGGCACGTTAAAGATCCCCTTCTGGGCAAAATAACGGCACCCCGGCGTCGTAGTTAAAAGGGATGTAAAACCAATAACATTATTAACTAAAAGACAAAGAGAAAGAAAGACAAACGTACCTTCTGAAATGGCAAAAATGTTTTCCAAAGCGCTGTGGGCTGTTTTAAATGGAGAAAAGCTCACAAGTTTTACAATACCATTGAATCGACTTAAGTCTGAGACTGAGGACTCAACTTGTGGCAGCAACATGCCAATCTCTTCAAACTCTCTCACTCTGAACAGGGCATACCCTGCTGCATGCTCATACAACACGTACATTTGAGACTGGAACAAACAAACAAACATATATCATTAACAATACATAAAAATTAATTCATGAACAACTGAAGATGGAAACATGGTTCGTTGTGTAAAAATGAGTTACACTGAAGAAATATTGACTGCAAAGTGCCATGTCTACATAAAACTTAGGAGCCTGCTGGATTTGATGATGGGACCAGTAGTCAACTGACATTTTGAAGGCTGAAGTAGTCCCAGATTTCTTTGTCTTACTGTACAGTCAGACTACCCTACAATAACATTAGCAAATCCTGCACATAAACAATGTCTGGAAATAGTGATCAACGGAACTGGGCTTGTGTTTATATGTAAAGCCTTATTCCGCGTTCACCACCGTAATTCCAAGTTTCGAACTAAGCGGAAAAACAGCGCCAATCAATAACGTTGGCACTGCTGAAAAAATGCATAACACCCTCTAGCAATAAAATGTTCAACTCCTGTATCTTACATTACATATTCTAATAGAAAATTTTCCAGATTTTGATCACACCGGCCAACGTGCACTACACTTGTCCCCTACAATGTTGGGTCAATCCAAATCAAATAATGATGGTTGCTGACAAAATGTATTTTGTTTTTATTTCTTTTACCCAACTAAAATTGGAGAGATGTGTTTGTATTGTGGTGTCTGATTGGAAATCGTAGATGCTAATTGGAGCAAATATGCCAAGAATATCCGTACACACCCAGAATATTGAGAGGAAATGGCAGAATGTTAGATACAGTATCCCAGTCTTTGGAAAAAAAAAGGCTCACCTCACAAGCTACTTAGCTGAGCACATCTTCAAAAGAAGAATTACTCTTCTGACACCAGAGTACACCAGTTTTTGACATTGATATCTGATGTAGCCGAAAAACAATTTCACCCAGTAGACATAGGCCTATAATGTATGTTTGTTTCACTCTCTATAAAGTAAGAACGGCAAGCGGCAGTTTTGTTATTCGCTGGTGCGGTGGCCTTGGCCGAGCTTGTGGTGCGCCACGGCTCCCTGCTTTAAGCATGTGTACAATCCTGTATGAAATATTACCTTATAAAAGATGCTGGAAGTGTCCCTCTTCCTGGGTTATACAGGCATTGTATCTGGTAACCACATTCTGACTGACGCGAGTGAGTTCTGCTACTGTAATGTTTCTGATTTTTAATTTTATGCTGTTTATTGAGCACTGAGTCAGTAGTGTCAACTTATTTACAATTACGTGAATCTGTGCTAGTGAAGGTGGCACTTCATCAGGAAATTGCTGAACAAATGGATCACGTACTCGCCGAGCCGACTCGTACTTAAAGTAAGTTTTACATAAAAAATACCATGTTGTAATGATAACTGTCTCACGTTAACAGCTGAGGTTCAGACTGGCGACTGAACACCTGCACGTTTATTGCAAGGTCGAGTAGAGTATATTCTATGCTCGTGCTTTCAATACTGCAGCAGGGGGCCGTGGCACGCCACAAGCTCGGCTAAGGCCACTGCAGCAGCGGATAACAACGCCGCCGCTCACCGTTCTTACTTTATATGAAAGACCCTGAATATTTGTTTTTTTTGTTTGTTTTATGTGTCTTCTAAATGCAATGAACGGCATTAGACAATTACCGAGACTGCCTTGAAACTCTTCAAAGTAAAAATCACTCCGGTCGTCACATATGGGTTACCAGCAATTTGGACAGACCTGACAAAGAGAGACCTTCTAGAGATCGACAAATTAAAGGCGACATATTTAAAAAAGGCCCTAAGACTCTTGAAATACACTCGTTCACGTCTTGTTTACGAACTTCGTTGAATGGACAAGAAATGGTAATTCTTCGGGAGTGATGAACATGGATCCTACACTTGCACCTGGCTAGTATGTCATTTTCATGATTTTCATACCTTATTTGATATTCCGGGAGTCATTACCAATTGAAATTACTGTTTATTATCACTACTGCAGAGGAAATATGTGCTAACTTATGTAAATATATGACTTAAGTTGTTTATTGTCAATGGTACACAAAATACAATACACAGGTCATGCGTAGCGAGCAAAGCAATAAACTATTAGCTTACAAAGTGGAACGAGATACTATTAGTCTGTCTGGCTGATAATTACTGCTTGTACTACAAGCAACTTGGGGGTCTGGGGCATCAGACCCAGGTTAGGATTGCTTTTGTATGTAAAGCCTTCTTAACATAGAAACACAACAAAGCGAGTGCAGCATAAAATACACCACACGGTCGAGCTTACCGTATTCGTGGGGTTGGCAATATTTCATTTGTCCCATAAATCACACCTACAATTGCCGACGTAACTGAAATTTCACTAAGTAGTGTTATAAAATGAGGATGGCAGGTGGGTTATATACAGCGGAGGAGAAAACATCACATCATTTACACAATTATTATAATTCGGATGATTTAAGTACCGGTAGCTTTATACTAGGATCATCCCTCCCGAAGCGTTACTCAAGAAATAAACGAATTAAGTCACATATTTACGTAATTTACCACATATTTCCAGTGCAAGCCTCCGTGGCTTAGGCGGCAGCACGCCGGCCTCTCACCGCTGGGTCCGTGGTTCAAATCCCGGTCACTCCATGTGAGATCTGTGCTGGACAAAACGGAGGCAGACAGGTTTTTCTCCGGGTACTCCGGTTTTCCCTGTCAAAATTTCATTCCAGCAACACTCTCCACTATCATTTCATTTCATCTGTCATTCATTTAATCATTGCCCCAGAGGAGTGCGTCAGGCCTCGGCAGCCGGCACAGTTCATATCCTCGCCGCTAGATCGGGGCTTCATTCATTCCATTCCTGACCCGGTCGGAGACTGGAAGCAGGCTGTGGATTTTCATTTTTTTCACCACATATTTCCAGTGCAGTAGTGATAATGGACAATAATTTCAAATGGTAATGACTCCCAGGATATCAAATAAGATATGAAAATGACAAATTATCGATGTGAAAGTGTAGAATGCAGGTTCTTCATTTCTGAACAATTACCAATCGATGTTCAGTTTCTTAACATTCTAGCATTTCCAAGCATTATATCCAGCAAGAAATTCCAAAACTGTTGAATATCAGTACATTCCTAACCATTAAACGTTTAAATTGTACGCCAAATCAATACATAAACAAATATATATTTTATATATTCCTACATGTTTCGACCCACATTGGGGTCATCCTCAGCCTAAAAAGAAAATTGATTAAGAATTAAAAACTAAAATGGCATATGTGCCTTAAATCTAAATTAAAATGAAAAATTAATGATAATAATTGTAATAAATGAAATATAGTAATAAAAATGGATATCCTTAAAATCAACATCATCATCATCATCATTTCCCCTTATCCAGCTCCTGCCGGGTCGGGGTATTTATGGCACTTCTCCACTTTCCTCTTTCCTTCCACCATTCTTCTTCCACGATCTTGTACCAGTCCAGATTTCTTTTTCTTACGCTGTTCTTCACTGAATCAATCCACCTTGTTCTAGGTCTTCCTCTTGCTCTCTTACCCTTGCACTTCGCCACCAGCATCTGTCTTGGTATTCTATTTTCCTCCATCCTCTTTACATGTCCAAACCACCTTAGTTTATTCTTCTCAATTCTATCATTTAGTTTTGCCATCCCAACTTCCTTCCTAACATCTTCATTCCTCACTCTGTCTTTCCTCGTCTTTCCTATCATACTTCTTAGGAATTTCATTTCACTGGCTTGGATTCTACTCTCTTGCCTGCTTGTCAGGGTCCAAGTCTCAGCTGCATAAGTTAATATGGGAACATAGTACACTTTATACATTACCTCCTTGCTTTTCCTTGGTACTTCCTTATCCCAAACAAGTTTTCTTACACTTTGATAGAATGCATTGCTCTGCTGTACCCTCCTGCCAATCTCCATGTCCAACCTACCAGTTTGCATCAATTCACTTCCTAGGTATTTGAACGTGTCCACAATTTCCAAACTCTGACTTCCGATTTTCACAGTGCCCTTTCCTTGTCTTTCCCCTCTTGTCATCACCATGGTCTTGCTTTTATCTATACTGATTTTCAGGCCGTACTTCTGAATATTTTCGTTCAGTGCATCTAGTTGTTTTTGCACTTCTTAGGTGTTCCTTCCCCAGACCACAATATCATCTGCAAATAACAGTAACTTAATTTCTTTATGTCCATATGCTTCCTTTGTTTCCTTTACAATTTCATCCAACACCATTATGAACAAGAGAGGTGACAGCACACTCCCCTGTCTTAGTCCAGTCTTGTTCCTAAACCAATCTGTCTTTCCAACTGGGGTCAGTACCCTACTAACACAGTTGTTGTACATTGCTTGTACCATTTCCAACATTTCTCTCCCCAGTCTCTTCTTAACCATGGTTTCCCATACCTTCTCTCTGGGGACACTATCATATGCCTTTTCTAGATCTATGAAAGTCATGATCAAATCCTCTCCATATTCCCAGTTCTTTTCCATCACCTGCCTCAAGCTAAAGATAGGGTCCACTGTGGATCTTCCACTCCTGAAGCCATACTGTTCCTCTTGCAACTCTCCTTCCACCTTTCTTCTCATTCTTCTTTCTAATATCCTTTCCAGTATTTTTACTATCTGTGATATGAGGGTGATCCCTCTATATTGATCACACACCTTCTTGTCCCTCTTCTTAAACACTGGTATTATTAGCCCTTTCTCCCAGTCTTCTGGTACACATTTCAGTTTCCACACACACTTTAGCGCCGAACTGAATTATTTTATTGATTTTCTAAATTATTTTGTGTATATTTTGATAAATTTTTTAAAGATTAACATTTTTACACTCACCGTTAATAGTTCTTATTTTCTAACTACTTTTTTAAAATTATTGTTAAAAGACCAATCTTATATTTATTTAATTAATACTATATTTGTAAGGATATCCATTTTTATTACTATATTTCATTTATTACAATATTATCATTAATTTATCATTCTAATTTAGATTTAAGGCACATATGCCATTTTAGTTTTTAATTCTTAATTGATTTTCTTTTTAGGCTGAGGATGACCCCAATGTGGGTCGAAACATGTACTAATATAGGCAACTATTAATCAGGAAAATAGAAGACATCGCCGGAAGAAATCAAGTGACACGTCTAATAAAAAATATCTTGTCGAACAATCAAATAGAAATAGACAACAGAGTGTCTAAGTCAATCCCGATGACCTAAACCAACGGAGTACTGCAGGGAGACCCCCTGAGTCCACTGCTTTTCATCATAGCCACTGCGGAAATACCTGGAGAAATTGCAGTTGATAACGTTAAAATATACGCTTACGCAGATGACATGGTCCTCACTTCTCGAAACTTAGATTCCATTCAATCTGCTTTTGATAAACTCTCAACATGGGCCGAAAACAATGAATTAACACTGAACGGTACTAAAACTGTGAAAATGACATTCAGAAAAGGAGGTAGACTTTCAACAAATGACTTAATTATGTACAAGAATGTCCCGCTACAGAATGCATCACACTTCAAGTACTTGGGAATCACTTTTCAGACAAGAGGAGATGTCTATAGCCTACACGTCAAGGAAAGAGTCGCCGCGGCAAAGATTGCTATTCACACTATAAGGAATCTGAGACAGCTGTCTTTAGCCACAGCTATCACCCAGTTTCGCCTTAAAATTACCCCAATCATAAATTATGGACTAGAGACAATTTGGCTACAACTGACGAAGAGAAATTTGGAAGAAATAGAAAGAGTCAAAGCCACTTTGGTGGCGGTTCACTTTAGACCATCCTTTGTATAAAAAATTTTAAAAAGTGAAATTACCTGATTTAATAGTCGGGAGGATATCAGGAGAGGATTGAGTATTAGATGTTCACTGCTCCGCTGTCATAGACCCACCATCCCGCCCAAATAGCGACACGACTTATATAGTTGAAATCGAAGTTCTCACCTCCATCTTTCTACTGAGTCAGTAATGCCAACCCCACGCGTTTGGTACTATTTCGCATGTGATGTATGAAATCAATATACTCAGTGGAAAGTGAACTCAATTACAGTGTTTGTTTATGTATTTATAATGTTTTACATACAAAAACAGACCTAACCTGGGGCTTATGCCCCAGACCCCCTTGCTTGTGGTACTAGCAGTAATATTCCGCAAGACAGTGCCTAACTTAGTAGCGAAGGCGTGTGGTGAATTTCTTTGTTCAAGTTGGTAACGTAGTCACATGATCGTCTTTCGGGTGTCACATGACTGTCAAAGATGGCGTCCGTAAGTGAAGAAAAATTGCATTATTTCCGTGAAATAACAATTATTGCGGTGCAGCAGTGGCTATTGAGTATGAAGAGATTGTGAAACGACTCCCCGAAAAGTATGTATATCATAAAGGATATATTTTCAATAAGCTAAGGTGTTAAAAGTGATGAAAAGGGAGGATGGTCTAAAGTGAACAATAAATGCCACTTTCCTGAAAAGAACATTGTGCCTGTCGAAATTCACACGGTCTCGCCTCACCTACGTGCTAGCAAGAGAGCAATTTTTCATCGAAGATCTTCGCCTTAACCTATTAATACCATCAACCGCCGCCTACACAGAACTTGTACAAGAACTCAATGCAAAATGGCAAGACATATGGCCAACGTTCTTTTCAACAGATGCCATGATTTACAGACAATAGACTCAAGTTGGATATGAATTATGGCATGTAGTGACGCGATACGCTGTGCATGGTTTCCACCACCGGATATGCCAGACTGAGAAACTCCACGACCCGGACGATAACTGCAGGTGTAAACTGTGTGGGTCAATTTGTGACCGTTATCACCTGCTTTTGTGCTCCAAAAGGAAAGTCTCGTTGACAGATTTCTGCAATGACTGAATGTGTGGTCTCGTTTAGGTTATTGTATGCACGGTCATGTATATATTTCTTTTGGCAGTTAGCTGCACTTATTAAATTATTATATATAAAATATATATTTGTTTATGTATTGATTTGGCGTATAATTTAAACGTTTAATTCTAACATCAATACGGATATTTTAAAACATGTTTTCAATGGCAAATGTGTTTGCATTCCTAACCATTTCCAGTAAAACCAACACTCATATACAACATTAGAATGTGTTTACAGTAAATAAAAATAAAGTCAGCTTTGGACATCACGAATGCCAAAGTCGGAAAAAATACATCTAAATTCAGCATCCATGTCCATGAATTTCTTAATAACGTTTGCAATATATGCAAGAAGTTAATTTTACCACCAGATTAGGCTATTTGGCTATAATTGCGGATAAATAAATGTTAAAAAGGAATAATAAACAAACACTTCGTTTCGGAGGTTAACAAAACCACGTTTGCAAAAGAAACTATCATATAGACTAATAAATTCCATAGTGAAAATAAATATCACAACATCATACCATTTTTAACTTCAGTTAATTTCCTGCAAAATACAACTGATGCAATGTACCCCTACCACAGTGGGTAATTCACATTTCTAATAAACCATGTGCTCCCATTGCTGCGTTACTGATGTGCCTCTGTTTACAGTTTTTATTCTCGAAGGGTTCGGTCTACTTTTTGACAGGGCTACCAAATTTACATTAGGTAGTACCATCATCTACTACACGGGTGTACCAATCCTTATAACGGGAAAGAAATGGTAAAATTACGGAAGTGCTATCTGATGTGCCAACTAGCGGTGAAAAGAAGAATCCTAGTAAGTAGGGTTAACCAAGTGGTAACAGTTTGCCGGTCCGACGAGAGGGAGGGGCAAACCGGGCTGTTACCCGTGGGCCCTCATTTTCTGATGTTGGGATTCCAAGACATTCTATATTTTTCATGAATGCTTAAATACGATTCTACTGTAAATATGTGCTATGTTATTATAAATATTCAAAGTTTACGTGCTTGATGTTAATACATTAATCATGATAGATCTCAGGATTCACATACGAATCAGTGACGTGTAATCAGGCGCGGATTCCAGGGGGGTGGGGTCACGGGGGTCATGACCGCCCCCCCCCCAAACGGAGACCATTTTTTTTTTGCAAACTCAAAAAACGAGAACACAATAGCCAGACAAATAAAACTTAATGAATGTTAACTGAAAAACAGGTGTGTTTTTTTTATTTTTATTTTTTTATTTATACTATACTGAAAATATCTTTATTGCAATTATTATGTTCTGTTACAACTGTACATATTTACAACTTCATACCTGTTATATAAAAATGGTTATTTATATAACAAAATCAACTCGTCTATTTTGTTTAGCAAACCTTGTGATTACCGAATCGATGTCTATAGTGATGTCACGATGAATGTGCAGCAATGCACGGATAGGAATTTGGGGCTTTTTTCGCACCAAAAATTTTTGCCGACGTCCAAACTGCAAACTTGGTTGGCAATTTGAGCTGTGTCTTTCTCCCTTTGTCGGTACCAACTCAACTTGCCGAAACTGTAACGGACCTTGATACTTTTCTCGAAGCTCGATGTAAAAGTCGCAAAACACGCCGTTGCAATTTATACGAATATTTTTGGTGCGCTAAACGCATCAAATTTCTATCCATGTAGCTTGCAAAAAAATGGTCTGGTTTTGTACGTTTGGTTATTTTGTGATGGCGTTGTTAGTTATACAATTCCGATTCTGTGACCCCCGCCAAAGCCAAACTGTAGATCCGCGCCTGCGTGTGATAAAGTGCTTCGGTGACCCTGAGAAACCAAGAAACTTTCAGTTGCTTTTCTTTGAGCACGTGAACAAAAATATTTGTTGTTAGGATCGAAATGGTCAGATTTGAACAAGGACACTTGCATCATAATTTTCTTGATCTACCATTATCCTAGGCAGGATTATTTATTATTTCATGTCTTGTCACCAATGTTTAATAAACCTTCCTTTATTTGATTTTAAATAATCTCGTGATGATGTATTTTCCCCAGTCCTTTTCCTGTGTCATATTAAGGCTTCACCAGGAAGGATGTGGTTTCCTAGGAATCCAGTTGATGGCGCCCATTTATTTGCATCTAATTAACTTAAGCCCGTAAACGACCCAGGGATACTTTGTCTCGTGCTACCCACAGCTGTGTTTTTGTTTTGATTTAAACTGGATCTCCGACACATTCCTTGTTTTTTTTTATATTTTTCGATTCCCTCTGTCCCGGGACGCCTGATATGCGATGCTATGGCAGCTGGGTCATCGCATACCAGTGCGGAACGGGCACACTACCCACACCCGAATCACGTTGCTCACGCTACTTTAAATATCTTGAAAAACGCTGGGCTGTCACAGTTGGAAGGTCTGTTCTTTCATTAACATCCTTGTATACTACTGCACTTCGTACTTTCATGACGTAAATATCCTCCTCCTCATCCTGCCGATTTTCCGCAATGTGGCATCATAATCTTCGAGCCTATAAAGGATAATATACGAAATTTTAGGCGGATATTGAGGAGAAAAGCATCTATAGAATTGGTACTGTATTAGGCCTAGACCTATTTCAGGTTAAAAAAATATAGAAGTGATATTCCAAACAACAATACCTCTTTATAAGTTCACCCTTCCTTCCCTGAACTTTCGCATTTCTTCTTCTGAGTTCCGCCTTCAACTGATATAAATTCCTGCTGCCGTACTCCTTCTTTTTCATTCATTTGGATGCCTGACAGAAGAGCTGATTGCATTAGAAAGAAACGAAGCATGTCCGCCAATACGTATGCGCCTGGACCCCTCCTATGCCTGCTGCACTCTTGTGGTGGAAACACGAAGTTCGCCAAGAATACGCCCATTACATTAAATATTAGGCGGGAAACAAGTATTTACTTACCCTACAAACTAACACGCTTTTATGTATATAAAATTGGCCCCAAAAATAAAAACCTTTGAAAGAATGTTGAAAGCATATCTGCAGTGCCATTGTTTCTACTCTGTAGTTGAATATCTTACAGTATAGGAGCGATGAAATATATTATTATATTTTACATTTCTATTTTAATGGTAATACCTAGCTGTAAGTTGTTGTATTTATAGAATTAAGTTTTCATATTGTGATAATAGAGTAAGGTGTAAATAGTTGTCCAATAAGATTGTATCTCATAAGATCTATTATTATAATATGTTATAAATAGTTATTGAATTTGTAATATATAGGCCTACCTATAAGTTCTTTATTTTATAGATGTAATTTCTGACGTGTCTTATATCAAAAATGTATTGTATACATGTAATTGATCAAATTTAATGGATAAATAAAAATCTAATTAATCTAATCCAATTAAGTAGGTATTTGTACATAAAAGCGTGTTAGTATAAAGGGTATGTAAAGACTTGTTTCCGACCTAATGTAATTGGGCCCAATTTGTATTGACCGACTGAAAAGCATTCTTCAATTGGATTAATTCACAAGGGCTACTTGCAGCATTGGCCTTTGAGAATATTTTACGGAAGCTATTCTAACAACTCTACGTGGTGATTTGCTCTCATAGTTCCCATATCAACGTTGCAGAATACGAATGTAGAAAATAGGAAAGTCGTGCCCACTAGCCTAGTGCAAGTCCTCGAACTGTACATCGCTTGGCTGACTGCGGTGGTTCGGGTTTGATTCATTGAACTGCCAGGAAATTTAATTTTGGTTTGAGGTAGCCTACTGAAATGGTATCGATATCATTATTAGAGAAAGGACACAAAAATGTGAATTTATTAATTAAATAATGTTTATTTAAAAAAGATGGTATAATGGCTGTCACGGCCAGTGAATTAAAACTCAGCAATTTTTTAGGTCTGTGCCGTGTCATGTGTGGTTTTCGCCTAGGAAACCAAGCTGGCTCATCAGCGGTCTCTTGTTGTCCCCCTTCGGACCCCCACTGGAGTAGCGAACTGCGCGCTACCTCCCTTTATATAAAGTGCACCTGCACCTGTCTACTGCGAGAACCAAAAGCTCAAGCAGCCTTAACCTCCATTTATGAAGAGTTCCAAACAGATGGCATACTGGCTTTCACGGCCAGTGAATTAAAATTCAGCAATATTTTTAAGGTTTGTGCCATGTCATGTGTGGGTTTCGCCTAGAACACCAAGCTGACTCATCAGCGGGCTCTATGTGTCTCCGCCCGGACCACCACTGGAGTAGAGAACTGCGCGCTACCTCCCTTTATATAAAGTGCATCTGCACCTGTTTACTGCGAGAACCAAAAGCTCAAGCAGCCTTAACCTCCCTATGAAGGCATCCAGTGTGGGTCCGGGCGGGTACACCGAGAGCCCGTTGATGAGCCAGTTTGGTGTCCTAGGCGAAACCCACACATGACACGGCACAAACCTAAAATAAATGCTGAGTTTTAATTCACTGGCCGTGAAAGCCATTATACCATATTTTTGGAAGCCTTCATAGGGAGTGTTACGAATCAATTCCTCAACTCATGGGGAATTAGCGGTGGTTAATAGGTAAATGTTATCTGGATCAGGTGTACTATGTACTTTTTTCTGCAACAAACCTAGGCCGGTATGCGCGTCAGTATAAAAGGGGCCGGGACGTCTTCGATAGACCAGGCAGCGCTTTGTTCGAATGGCTTTTTAGTCCACGCGTGGCGAAGACAGTTCCACGGTCTTTAATAGTTGTAGATCTTCCTGTATTCAATAACATACAGTCTTATCTAGATATGGCAACGTCACACAAATCAGCATTGCAGAAAGCACATAGGAACAAAGGGGGGGGGGGGAGGAAAAAACAGTTTCGTCCAGTTAACACCCGGGTTCATTCGACCAAAACTGGTGCTAGAGTGAACACGAAACTGCTCGAAGTTCCAGCCAGGAAGACAACCGGATAAGTATCAGCCTGTATTATTGCAGTATAACCATAGTTGATTTTTTAAAACTATGTAATCACCCCAAACAGACAAACTCCGGATTTTATCACCAATTTAGCATTTCACCTAATATCAGATATACTACATTTAGCATTCACCGACAGTTGCATTACCAATACTGCAACTAAATAATTGTACATATTGTAAATATTTTTCACCTGTATTCTCAAACATAGATGTTATAACCTAAGTATATTGGAACTGATGATGATCGCATGACGATCGAAACTGGTCATCTTAGTGTATTTATTAATCTCATGTAATTTATTTCAGGATTTGGGCATAACCCAGCTCTTTTTGGGTACATTAGTGTTGACCGACTGAAAAGCACCAAATATTTGTTTTCTTTGGCAACACTGCAAAATGGTTTCAAACCTCACAATTTTCACGGCCGGTCAGGCAAATCGTGAAAACAAGAGGTTCAAAACACTCAGGCTTAAACTCATGAACTTAGACAAGACAATTTGGTTCAACAAAAAATGTATAGAACTAAATCTCACCCCTAAATACGTACCAATTAAAACCGTACCGATTACACCAGCCTGAATGATTTCAACTAAACAAGCCAAAGTGCTTTGGATTTAAAAAAAACGAACTACGATTTTTATACATAAGAAAGCAAAAAATCAACCAACATCTATACGATATTCAATTGCAACTAAGTAACTTCTGGCACGCATCCCAATGGGACAGTTTTACCGAGCACCTACATGACACCATCAAAATCAGAGCAACGCGGAAGCACGAAACGCTAGAATATAAACTAAGAAAACTAGAAGAAATACAGAACAATCAATCTAATGAACAACACACGAATAACAATGAAATCAATTTCTACAGCAGGGTAAACAACAGAACGAACGTAACCTTTTCTCAAGATGAAATGCATATGTTAGACAAAGGTTTGAAATACAACTGCACAGACGCACATACGAAGCACAATATAAAACAGTTAATCACAGATATCGAGATAGGCAGTCACAAGCTCCCAGCAAAAGTCAGGGAATTAGCCCAAAATCTTGCTACCAACGAAGCCAAAAAATCCTCAAACGAGAGGGCGAAAGCAATAACATTCAAAACAACAACAAAAAGAAATAAAGTCATTGAAACAAAAAATAAAAGAACGTGACTTAATCATCACAAAAGCAAATTAGGGAAATACCACAGTAACTTAATTTTGAACAAAACAGAATACATTGAAAAAACAGTCGAATTCCTAAACAACAACGAAATCAAGGAATTAGCAAAAGACCCCACTAACAAATTCCAAAAATAAATAAAAAGTGCATTAAAAGAAACAGAATACATATTGATCAAAGCTGAAAAATCCAAACTAATAAACATATACCCGAAAATACCGTCATTGAGGGGACATCCAAAAATACAAAAAAGGAGTGCCCAATGAGAACAATAGTCAATTATTGTAGGAATGCTCCTAATTACAAAATAAGCAAAGAGTTACTAAAAATCTTAAAACACCGCCTTTCCAACGACAAAAACAACTCTGTAAAGAACACAACGAAATTAGTAAGAGCATTGAACACCCTACAAATGAAACTTAGCTTGAGGCTTGAATCTTTCGATGTAACTAATATGTACATCAATATTCCTATTATTGATGCAATCAACACTATCGAAAGCAACTTAAAATCCAGCAATTCGGCAAAATAAACTGAGGAGATGGTGAGATTACTGAGGGTCGTCCTCAGCCAAAACGTGTTTCAATTCGACAATAAAATGTTCACACAAACAGAAGGCCTAGCGATGGGATCACCATTAAGCGGACTAATCGCTGACATCTTTATTAATGCACTAGAAAATTAGTTCTTAGAAAATACTTCAATCAAGGGAATAGTAAAATGGAAAAGATACGTAGATGATATAATTTGCATCTACGATACTGAACTAACAAGCGAAGAAACAATTCTCCAATCCATCAATAGCCTATACCACTCAATCAAATACACTACGGTAAGGAATCCGAAACAGACCGAAAAATAAATTATCTCGACATAACCATTGAACGTAAAGATAACGAACTTTCATATTCCATATTCCGAAAAGCCACACAAACCTCGCATACAATCGATAATCAGTCTAATCACCCCAGTACGCACAAATTAGCGGGGTTCAACTCAATGGTGCACAGGGCTTTAAACATACCCTTGTCAAAAGACAACTATAATAAGGAAATAAGAACCATTAAGCAAATAGCAAAGGAAAACAATTTCCCGCCAAGCAAAATAGACCAAATTATAGCCAAACATAAAAATAAAGATAAAACTATTCCCAAACCGCACAGTAATGAGAAAAAATTTACGCGCTTCAACTATGTGAATACGAATACATATAAAATCACTAATCTTTTCAAAAAGCAAGGCTTAAAAATAGCATTCACAACGAACAATACAACCGGGAGGCACCTGCAAAATAGTTATCTAAATAAACAAGACCCATATTCAAAGTCTGGGGTATTTTCTATTATATGCCAGGACACTGGTTGTCAAGCTAATTTCATTGGATTGATTGATTGATTGATTGATTGATTGACTTTATTTTCACGGCTACACTTAGAGCTTAAAAGCTCCTTTACAATAGTGCCCTACATAAAATAAGATTAGAGCTTATAAAATTAAAACATTTCACTTACATTCACAATATAAACTATCATAGTCTAACAATTATAGTAAAAAAAAAGATAGTAACAATACAATAATAATACTAATGATAATGGAAAAATTATATACAAAAGAGTGAGAGTGCATACAGACTATCAGCCCGAAAAACAAACGCCATATACTGTACAAGAAAAGCTATTTAAGTAGATAGGTTGTCAGCTATTGTCCTTGTGTTATAATTGAACTTTAAAAAAAGTATTTTAACATAATACAGTAATCAAATGTGAGCGGTATACTGCTCCAAGAAGCAGGATGAAAGATGCCTTTTGAAAGCTGCAGTGCTTGCAATGTTGACGAACTTATATAAATCGAAGGTGTTGAAGAGGCGTGAGGCAGTGCAAACAAAATATTTATTGAAATTCATGGTTCCGTGTATAGGAATCTGGAGTGTTAATTTTGTGTATCTATTTTCTCGATTATGAACAGAATGCATTGGTGTAAAGCATTGTAGATATATAACGGGGTCCTGGTATGTAATATTTGATGTGTCAGAATGGCAACTGATAACTGCCTGCGCTCGTGAAGTTTCAGCCATTTCAGCTGCACGTAGTAAGGTGTGATATGTTCATCTCACCTTACATCCAGAATGTACCAAATACCTGCATTCTGGACTCTTTGTAATTGGACCGAGTGGAAGACGAGTAGACACACGTTATAATGAACATAGGAATGCGATAAGATACGGAACACATTCAGCCGTATACGGACATATGTGTGACATGGGGCACAGCTTTACTAAAATAGAGACTGACCTAAAAATAATTCATCACGAATCGAAAGGTAGAGCTCTTGACATAAAGGAAGCAATCGAGATTCACCTAACCAAACGAAACAATGCCAACAATCTAAATGAACACACTTTCTTGGAGAGTTCACCCCTTTTCACTCGACTAAAAACACACCCTGTAGGAAACATGACACATTTTAGCAATACAGCCAAGCTGGATAAAAAGCGGGGGGGGGGGGGAATAGCGGTGGTTAATAGGTAAATGGTATCTGGATCAGGTGTACTATGTACTTTTTTCTGCAATAAACTTAGGCCGGTATGCGCGTCGGTATTAATGGTGCCGGGACGTCTTCAATAGACCGGGCAGCGCTTAGTTCGTATGGCTTTTTAGTCCACGCGTGGCGAAGACAGTTCCACGGTCTTTAATAGTTGTAGATCTTCCTGTATTCAATAACATAGAGCCTTATCTAGATTTGGCAACGTCACACAAATCAACATTGCAGAAAGCACATAAGAACAAAGGGGGGGGGGGGGGAGAAAGGGAAAACCAGTTTCGTCCAGTTAACACCCGGGTTCAGTTGACCAAAACTGGTGCTAGAGTGAACACGAAACTGCTCGAAGTTCCAGCCAGGAAGACAACCGGATAAGTATCAGCCTGTATTATTACAGTATAACCATAGTTGATTTTTATAACCATGTAATCACCCCAAACAGATAAACTCCGGATTTTTATCACCATTTTAGCATTTCACATAACATCAGATATACTACATTTAGCATACACCGACAGTTGCATTACCAATACTGCAACTAAATAATTGTACATATCGTAAATATTTTTCACCTGTATTCTCAAACATAGATGCTATAGCATAAGTGTAATGGATCTGATGATGATGATCGCTTGACGATCGAAACTGGTCATCCTAGTGTATTTATTAATCTCATGTAATTTATTTCAGGATTAGGGCATAGCCCAGTTCTTTTTGGGTACATTCGTGTTGACCGACTGAAAGGCGCCAAACTCTTGTCCTCAACTCATGCCTACAATTCAAGAACAAACACTTTTATTGTACCCAAAGAACATCACTATCCAGCCATTACATTCTGTTACTCAAAATCATGTTACATCTTGCTCATCAACGCCCCTAGTGTGCCAGCGTACAAAAATCAAATTTAATTACAGAAATACATACACAAAGTTACAGAAACACATTCACAGCATTCTCCCACCTTGAAAAGGTACCGAAGGTTTCAACTAAAAGCACAATGATAATACAAAACATAGGAATAAACATGGCATTAACAACTATTTACAAATTCAGTTTGGTTGGCCTTTTAACAACTCTGTCCCTTCTTGTCAGAGCAACAGCTTCACTCTCAACTACTTGAGGGGGGTTACTAGAGTCACAATCAGGCACCAAGTCAACAGCATTGGGACCACACAAAGAACCATCACTATTTGCATATGGAGATACAATCTCCATCAAGCACAAACGTTGGACTGGTCACAATAACTCACTCTTAATTGTTTTTGCCTTTGCCACTATAGTTCCTCCATCTTTACCAGGGAAGATCTCAAGCACTCGAGCCAATTCCCAATCAATTCCTTTCTTTTGGTCAGACACAACCCATACAAAATCTCCCAACCTGACATTCTTAGAAGACTTAGCAGTGTTTAACATCAGAGACCCTAGGTATTCCTGACGAAAACGTTCCTTTGGGTTTATCCTAAATGAAACGTTATTTGCTTACGACTCAATATTTATTTGAATTTCCCGGACTTTCTGTGCTGTATTACCTCCCACTCGTCCTAGCGGAGCAAGCGTGAACTGTCGGTAACGCTCTCCATCTTTCAACTGTTTTAACCAGATGTTCATGCAAATATGGCGTACGCTGGTTGATCTTCAGCTTCTCTTAGATTGATTGTTACGGCTTTGGAAGGAATTGTTATCATGTGTTGAGAAGGCGTGCCGAGAAGATGTAGAAATATCTCCGGAAAAGTTCTAAGGGGTAGAATAGCCCATTTAGCTATTCTACCCCCTAATTATATTTCATCATGATGGAATTTGTATATCATTTGAATCCAACTGTCGCGGGAGATAATATTTTAAAGATATTATATTAAATTTACCAATTTGCCTACAGGAAAAGGTACATGTTTTTCGGCATGTGAACCGAAGTTTCGGTGAGTTTTAGATGTGACTACTTGGGGTACGTAAGTTCGTAAGTTGTGTTTCTAGGGTTATTTCGGGATTCTAGCATGATTCTCTGAAGTTATTTGGGGTTCATTTCAAATTAAGTCTTATGGTTGTCCAGAGATTTTCATCTCATGGTAACATCATTTTGTTTGTGTGGTTCAAGTTTCTTAACCTATAAATATTTTCTTTCGTAATTTCTTTCCCTTGGCCACATTGTAGTTTGCTTTATTTTAGCCTGTGTTATGTCCTTGGACCAACGAGCTAGAGAAAGGTATATAGAGAGGCAAAGAGCCGCGTAGCAGCGCTCTGGGCGGAGGCAACCTGAGTTAAGGCGGCCATGATTCAGAACGTCGTCTGACAAGAGCTTGTTGCGATTATTCGGGCTGTACAGGAACATGCGTTGAATGAAATTTATTTAATAATACATAGACCATGCCGTCAGTGTGTTCGTCATTCAATTGTACGAATAGAAGTAATAAGACAACAGGAGTGTCGTATTTCAGATAAGAAATGCCATCCAAATTCATAAATTAATGAGGTAGACTCTTGACGAAAGCGTAATGCAGCAGTTTAAGTTTGTGTGATATTTACATTTCAGATTCCCTTTGCAGAAGCAGGAACTAACATTTCCACTCTATATACCTTTCTCTAGCTCGTTGGTGATGTTGATGATAATTGTTGTTTTAAGGGGCCTAAACCTAGGTTTTCGGCCCCTAATGGTTTGGTTGATCGTGAAGATGATAATGAAATGTAAACTATAACTAAAACTAACTACTAACTTATATACTAGAAGAAGAAACGGAAAATAAAAGGATAATAAGGCAAATAAAGGACAGGAGGAAAAGAAATGCCCTCAACACTCGAAGAATAAGGATTGAGGGACTTGGAAGGAAGGAGGCCCATGAAAGGCAGATAGGAAAGTGAAAGAGGAGAGGGTCCACCCCAGAGGTATTGGATAAAAGGGGGAAAACCGGACCCAGCTCAGGAATCCCTCGGAGTCGCCAACTCCCGAACTCACCAGCCGTGAGCCCCTGAGGGTGTAGCAATATCCAGGGTGCACCAGAAGTGGTGGGGCTACATACACCCTGCCTCCTTGAGGGCCTTGAGTAGAAGGCAGGAGATAACAGGAAAAGAAAAAGAAGGCTGACCCCTCGCAGAAGGAGGGTATCAGAAAAAATGAGACAAGGGCCAATTAAGGCGGGAAAGGAAGAGACTCCCTAGGCCTCGGATACCCTAATACCGTCGGGGTCGGAAGAGAACAAGAGTTGACCAAGTGAGGTCGACAGGAAAGAGGATCCCGGCACAAGTAAGTGGAAGCAATGCTGGACTCAGCTGGGGCCCCGTGGTCACCAACCCACGTCCCACTAGATGTGAACCCCTGGGGGGTAGCTCGTTAGTAACTATGTCTAATTCTCAAGAGGCTGCTCACGCCGGCCGTGCCTCCATTAGGGTCTTGTGCACAAGGCAGGAGATAGATACAATGAAAAGATCAGGTCTGATCCCTCGAAAAATGAGGGTATCAGGAAAGATGAGACAAGGGCCAAATAAGACATGAATTTGAAAGACTCTCCAGGTCTCGGATACCGTTAGTGCCTGAAGAGAACAAGAGGTGACTGAGGAAGGTTGACGGGTGGATTTGCAAGCAATGCCAGTCTCAGCTGAGGTCCCGTGGTCGCCAATCCACGTCCCACAAGTTGTGAGCCCCCTGGGCGGGGTATGCATATGAACGATATGTATGTAGAAAATTTTGTTCAGTACATAGCAGGAAGTGTTGTTCGCCAAGTGTCTAAAAAATTAACTTGTATTGAATGCCTAGAAGTGCTTTTATCGGGTCAAGATGTTCAGAAAGAAGGACTGATTAAAGAGAAAGACGTGAAAGATGGCCTTTTGAATCCATCAAATGATGTAGTGAAATTATGTAAAACAGCTGGGATTGTCATCAGGAATAATGACAGTATGTTGCGAAAGAACACGAAGAATTTCATGCTGAAGTTGCAGACAGATGTCTATGCTATGCTGCCGGGTTATTTGTTTCAGAAATCTGACCATCTATTTACAGCTACTGAACCTGGGGAAAGTCTCACTATGCTTCACTCATCGAGCGAATTGTGAAACAGTATTATAAATGCAGGCTTCACCACATCTGCAGAAATACAGCTCAACGAGAGAGAGGTCAGTTGTACACAAAAATTATTCTTTTTAAAGGACAATGAAATCATGCAATGTACTGTGCATAAGCAACGTAGCGCATTGTCTTGTAAGATGATTGTGTTAGTTATCGTTCAATGTACAAATTAAATTGTCAGGTCTTGCGTAGGCCTAATCTTATATTACGCCTCGTTAGACACGCCTCTCCCTCCCTGACTCCCACCCTCTTGACAGGGTATATCATGGCGGCTACCAGTTCAACCTGCTTCCAAAATGGCGGCGCCATTTCCACTCTATATACCTTTCTCTAGCTCGTTGCCTTGGACTTTATTTTATCGTATTCGTTGCCATGTGAACCAAGGAGTAATAAGGAGAGGCCCTAACGGCAAGGAAGTGAAGCCAGAAGTTACTCCTTTACATATGCTCAAAATATTGCGGTAGTCCCATAAGAATAGCATGTAATGGTGTGACGTACGTACTTAAAAGTGGTGATATTTCGCGTGTGGGTCGAAATGTCGACATGTGGGGCACATGTTTGCACAAACAGAACTCCCACCTGCCAAAGTAATGTCATTTCACAAGTAATCCACTTTATTTGCCATTTATTGTGTTAAGTTTTCATCCTTGGAGTAGCCACCTCACGGTACTGTTCTAGTATAATTCGTTAAATGTTCAAATATTGGCATACGTGTCTACCAATATAATTATTTCGATTGCTAGGAATTAATTACGGATATTTTCCTTCGTTTCTTACTGGAAATAGTTTCTGCTTGTCAATTAATGAACGGTATTACTGTAATCTAATTACCCTAATCTATTTTAACGTGGCTTGAGCTCTTGATTTATTGCTCGTGGGTGTTAGAAGATTGATATGCCATTATTTGCATATTTTAGTGTGTTAATCTCAAACCTCAGCCTAGACCTTATTTATTTATTTACATAGGTCCCAATGAGCCTGAGCTCGTGTTAGGGACAATCAAGTAACATAGTTTATTTTGTTACCGGAACTTAACTGGCCTATTTTTTAAATCATCGTGCAATAAAAACAATAACGCCACCACCCAATTAGTTCGCATGCCTTAATATTTTAAATTTATTTAATACACATTCGTGAATATAATGACAGGCCTACTGGTATCTCGGTAATTATTTGCCTATTATTTCGTATAAGTTAAGAATAGTGATGGGTGTCTGGTTGCCTGAAATCCCACAATAATTACAGGTCATAAAAACTGCATACCGTTATAATACATTCATTTCCCTTGTGCTCTACTAGCCTATATTTCAGATCGGTGTATTGCTCTAGTTTATATTGTAAAATTAAACGTTTTATGGCAGTTTACATGATTTTCTAATGCGACGAAAAGTATTGTGACTGCCGTACACTTCACGCTAGCCAGCAAAGATCAACAAATATTCCTTGATTTCCATCGTCATATAGGCCAAACTGCACACGAATCTCTTTCTTCGTAGTTCCGCCCCTTGAAGCAACAATTACTAACTAACTACCTAACACGAATCTTTTACTGGTAATCATACTTAAATCAGGACCTTCTATACTACCGGACCTGACACTGGCGGCGGGTAACAGGCAAGATGGCTGACGTAGTTAGTTGTTGTTTATAATGATGTGTGGTTTTGTTTACGATGTGATAGTGTTGTGATAGCCTAGTGGTGTGAATAATCTCTATATCGCTTAGCAATCGTCTCACTTTATTTGCTGTGCTTAGTGGTTATTGCTTTCGTGTAAATATATGCCTGCATTATCATAGTGCTACATAAAATCGAGATACCGGTACCTTCTGATTCCATCAATTCTACTAGTGGGTAAGTTGGTCTATTTATTATTCTGTTTAGGGTTTATAAATTATTAGTAATGGTAATCCATTATGAGCAAGCATAATAATAATTAACGTATTCCATTTTTAGGTCTGAGAAGATCTGAAAATTGATTCCGAAGAATCATAACCTGCTTTTTAAATTGGATGTAGTGTCCACTAATCCAGTTTTAAGCCTGCTAGTTCAAGGATCTTATCACGTACTTAGTGTGGATTCCTGTTTTTTTTTTATAAACTATCAGTAGGCTTACCCGTGGAGATATGCCTCGGAACTGTTGTGTGTCTGGATGCAAATCCAATTATCATAAAGATAAACCATTGGTGCCTACTTTCCAATTTCCCAAAGAAAAAGAACTTAGGGATAAATGGACAAGAAGCATTCATCGTGATGCTTTTTCTCCGACAGCTAACTCAGCTGTTTTTGTCAAACATTTTGTCCCTGAATTAGTTATTACAGAAGACAAATTCCCTTGTGCAGATGGCTCAGTTGTAACTGTACCTAGAAAAAGAACAAAACTACAAGAAGGTGCATATCCTACCATCTTTGAAAACCAGCCATCATATTTAACGAAACAGTTGCCTCCAAAAAGAAAAGATCCAAAGGAACGCATGAAACAAGTTCTTGCCCGTGATGAGCAACGGTATAGTGAGTGGACTGGAAGAGATACAATATTAGGGTTTGAAGAATTTAAAAATGAAGTAGGCACACGATATGTGGGGCCTTTCACATTATTTACCAAAGATAGGCATGTTTTGCTGTGTAAAATTGATGACAGACCCAATGAAGCACCTAAAATTAATACCTCCATCAGAATTTCACCATCCTTTTCTTTGGAAGTTTTCCACAACAATTTGCATCTCCCCAGCACTCAGTTTCAGTGGTGTCTTGGCGATAACTTGCTTTGTGATAAATGGACCAAGTTTGATTGTCTACTGAGTCACCTAGCAGGTTTCCAGCTAGAAGATTTAGATTGTAAACAGAAACTTAATCTCTTATTTGGTTGGTTCCTACGTGTTAATATTGGCAACTTCGACATTACCACTAAAAAGAAATTGAAATTCCTACAGGAACAGTTTCAACTTTCCTTGTCCGCTCAGCCAAGATATTCTGCTGATACTCTCCTGTGGGCTTCAACATTATTTTATTCTTTTCCTGAGGCTTATTATTTTGTTCACTCCAGCCAAGTGTTAGCAGTACCTCATCCATCTTATTTAAGAAGACTGTTGTGTAAAATGGGAACAAACTGTGCAGAGATCAGCATTTCACAGGAATCATACTTACGGGAGAAATGCAAGTTTCTGAGTGACCATGAAAAAGTTGTGTGTATCTTGTTAGATGAGGTTTATGTTGCCCCTAAACTAAGTTACAAGGGTGGAAAAATTGAAGGAGTTGCTTTGAACAGACCAAATGAAATTCATTGTGCGACTACAATACAGGCATTCATGATAACGTCACCTTTGTGTAGATTTTCAGATGTTGTTGCTCTATTTCCTGTGAAGAACTTAAACAGTGACATGCTGTATAAAATGACTTTAGAAGTACTCACTGTATTGGAAAAGAGTGGGTATGTTTCCCTTTGTCTTATATCGAATAATAATAAAGTAAACAAAGGCATGTTTCAGCACATAAGTGGAGGTTCTTTGTAACCAGTATAAAGAATCCAGCCAACAATAACAGGAACTTATTTTTGCTGTTTGACTCTGTCCACCTACTCAAATGCTTTCGCAATAATTGGCTGAATTCCCAAGACCAAGTTCTTAACATTCCAGACATTGGTGATCAGCTGTCAGCAGTTCAAGCTCAATTGCAAAGTCAACCAGGTGATGAATGTTCAGCAACATGTGTGTATTACACACAAGAAGCAAGATTTCAGGAACTGATAAACTTGTATGAGTCAGAGAAGAAATCTCTTCTTAAAGAAGCTCCTGCAATCACAAGAAAAGCCCTGTTCCCCACTTCCTTTGAAAAGCAGAGTGTGTCTTTAGCCCTAAAAGTTTTCGATGAAAGGAACGTTGTAGCGCTAGAAAGAAAGCAAGAAAATATAGGTGATTGCTCAGAAGGTACGATAATGATTCTCAAACTTATAATTCGATGGTGGAAGATCATTAATGTAAAGAATCCACTAAAAGAAAAGCATCTCAGGGATGAAGATTGTGTTCCTGTTACTGGACCTGAAGATAAGAAGTTAAAATTTTTAGAAGAAGTTTCATTTTTTGGCATGCTTCAGCAATTAATGGAAAGTTGACAAATGAGACACACACAGCTTTGACTCACACCATTGATTGTATTGTACAAATGTGTACATATATTTTCCATACCTTGAAATGGAAATATATATTATTGGGAAAGTTTCAAACTGACAAGCTTGAAGGTCGGCTCGGTCAGTACCGCCAGATGAGTGGTGGTAGCTACAATGTCTCAGTAGAACAGATCTTAGAATCTGAAAGAAAATTAAAGATATGTAGTGTATTGAAAATGAAATCAGCCTCTCTTGGTGAATTTTCCATAACATCTTTTGTTGAATCTTGTTCAGACTACAGTACTTGTGCTTCTGATGATGATATTGTACCTGACATTAGCATGGACAAATTTGATACAGTACTGCAATGCATTGAGTCAGTCAGGGTTGATGAAAGCAGTGAAGGAGTGATGATTTGTACCGGTGGATATGTCACACATAGTGTTCTAAATGTGCTGTGGATGAACAAAAAAGTGTGAAACCTGTGTATCAGTGCTCATGACAGGGACTTGTTAATAGAATGCCAAGACAAGTTCTCTTACTTTGATGCTCTCAATCTTGGTGGTCTGAAATGTCCCTCAGACATTGTGGTGACTTTGTGTACAATTCTCTATAAGATCTTTTGTATTGTAGTCAGTGAAACTTATTAGAAATACTTCCTACTGTTGGTTAAACGCCAAAGGGAACTTGTCATGCAGTTAGCAGTGGTTCACTTTGAACTGTACTTTACAGACTTCGGTGTTGTCTGTGAATGTGGAATGTCTATGAGAAAATTGGCAGTTAAATGCAGTAAGGTGTTGAGTAATATTTTTCTCAATAATTACGGCAAAGTGCAGGCTGAAAGACTTAATTTGAAGGGAAATTTTATTCGCAAGGCTTCCACATTAAATAAGTAGGTTTTATGTCTAAAACCAACAAATTAATGAATTATTTCATGTGCATATATTTCTCTACTGTAGGTTTATGGTAATTTTTGTTCTTCAAATGTAAGTTGCATCAATTAAGTTACTATCCAGTGTATTTTGTATAAATTTTAGTTGGTGCAGTGCCATTTGAACTCATAAATAGGACTAGCCTTCGTGTTTATGGATTTACATGGAAATTACGTATTTCTTGTATGTAGAATACTACAATTTACTTTTCTCAGATGAGCGTCATAGACCTTTGTTGTCTACTGGTATATGAATTAATTTAATTTTATGAATAGAACTAGCATACATGTTTATGGATTTACATGGAAGTTATTTCTTGTATGTAGACTACAGCATTTATAATTCATGAGTCAGATGTGCATAACATATGCCTTTTTTGTCTACTGTACCCATATATTTTGTATTGAGTTCATTGTAAAATGCAATTTAATCTTATCAATGGAACTAGCCCACATGTTTATGGATTTTTTTGGGTATTGAATCATTCGGGAGAGTGCTATTTAAGTTTATGGATATGACTAGTTTACATGTTTAGGTATTCAGACTAGAATTAGATTTCTTGACAGTCAGGAATCAAACATGGACCTCAGAAGTGACAATCAAGAACTACACCTCCTGGTTGGTCACATTTATTTTTAAGAATAATATGTACTAAAAAGAAATTGCAAATCCTACATGAACAGTTACAACTTGCCCTGTCCACTCATGTTTATGAATTCACATAGAAGTTATTTCTTGTATCTTGTACAGTAGGCTTAATTATTATTTTTGTGTTAGATGTGCATACAATATGCCTTTTTGTCTACTGGTACCAGTATATTTTGTATCGATTCATTCGGCAGTGTGATATTTAATTATTTGAATATGACTACCGTAGCTTACATGTTTAAGTATTTATATGGAGGAAAATATTTGTATGTAGTGTTAATTTATATTCTCAGATGTTCATCAAGTAGGCCTTCATTGTCTACTGGTAGCCTATATTTTGTATTATACAGTGACATAGGAATGAATAGGACTAGCCTATTTGTTTATGGATATACAGGAGGCAGTCGTGACCTTATGATAGGAATTAACTAGACATTTACCTTCAGTATGTGTGGGAACCCATGGTAAACACGAGTGACTCGCGACAGTAAGTTTTCTTGGCACCGCATGCGCAGTAGCCACTTGTGGCCCGTTATGTATTTTTTGTGCCTTCCCATCCGTTCCACATCTGTATTCTTTGCAAATAACGGCGACACACCCTTGCTACTCTCTCTGATAAAAAGAAAGTAATCTATTTTCAACCTGCTGGGCTCCCCATATTCTTTGCTCGGGGCTCCTAGCAAAATAGCATCCATGTTGTATGTTTACAAAGGCAATATCGTGGATCGCCAAGGAGTCGAAATATTATTTTATTCTTTATTTTAAATCCTATTATGTGTCACAAGAAATGTAGCGGTAATGTTTTGTGTGTAGAGATTATCAGTGTCATAAATTCCTTTGATTTTACTTATGATTTATAATGCATAATATACAGTGAACAGAAGAGTACTATTTTAAATATTATTTTGGGTGTACAAATCATTAGTAGAAATGAAGAAATATCAGTGATTGAAATTCCTCTGCGACTTTGATTATGCTTTCCAAATACCTACAGTGCACATTTTATAACCTCGTGTGAATTGTCTTGTTTCGTAAAGTGCAGCTTGATGAATGTAACAGGAACTATTTTGTGAAAATGTTGCGGCCTTTCAATAAAATTGCAATGTGTTCATGAAGTACGAAGTTTTGAATATCTCTTCTCCTAATTCAGTTAGGACGTAAATTTGGTTCTCATATCAAGCTCACAAAGGTGGGCCTACATACAATCGAATGATCTTATGCACTGTATGGTTTGGCAGTATTATAGTATCAGTTCCTGCTAATATCTTATATAAAAATAATAATGTGGGGGTAATGATGGGGATTTGTTGAGCTTCACCAGCTGGTCGGGGCTATCAACGAATATGAAGAAAACGGAAAAAATGTGCGACTCTCAGAGTCAAAAATATAAGAAAACTTGTACTGTATATGAGGCGAAATCAAGTAACTTAATAAAGTTTAAAAAAAAATTGGATCAGACGACCTCGTAGTTCCGCCCCTTAAAACAACAATAACTAACTAACTAACTAAAGTAAAAATATTCTTGCATTCAGAGGTATTTTACTATAATCATTACAGAAATGTAGGCTTTCAGTACTAACACTGCACGTGAGGTATGGTGAACTGCAGTCATCTGTTTATTTCATTGAGGCAAACAGTATGGCGATAAAAGAGTAACACATTTTAACCAGTTACACATTGTGTCAGTTAGTGTAGAACCATGTTATGCTCCAGGCTAGTGACCAGAATTCATTTATTGTTCACTTGAGACCATCCTCCCTTTTCATCACTTTTAACAACTTTTATCACCTTAGCTTATTGAATATATATAATTTATGATATGCATACCTTTCGGGGAGTTGTTGGGAGTCGTTTCACAATCTCTTCATAATCACCACTGCTGCACCGCAATAATTGTTATTTCACGGAAAGAATGCAATTTTTCTTCACTTTCTTCACTTACGGACGCCATGTTTGACAGTCATGTGACACCCGAAAGTCGATCATGTGACTACGTTACCAACTTGAATAAAGAAATTCACCACACGCCTTCGCTACTAAGTTAGGCGCTGTCTTGTGGAAAATTACTGCTAGTACTACGAGCAAGGGGGTCTGGGACGTAAGCCCCAGGTTAGGTCTGTTTTTGTGTGTAAAACATTAATAACATACAATTTATGTCCGCTACTAGGTTAGGTACTGCCTGGTCGAAAATTAATGCTAGTACCACAAGCAAGGGGGTCTGGGGCATAAGCCCCAGGTTAGGTCTGTTTTTGTGTGTAAAACATTATAAATACATAAATAAACACTGTAATTGAGTTCACTTAGTGATTTCATACATCACGTGCGAAATAGTACCAAACGCGTGGGGTTGGCAATACTGTCTCGGTGAGAAAGATAGGGGTGAGAACTTCGATTTTAACTATATAAGTCGTGTCGCTATTTGGGCGGGATGGTGTGTCTATGACAGCGGAGCAGTGAACATCTAATGCTCAATCCTCTCCTGATATCCTCCCGACTATTAAATCAGGTAATTTCAGTTTTTAAAAATATTTATACAAAGGATGGTCTAAAGTGAACCGCTACCGATGTTAGGCCCCTTAGGGCCAGTTGTACGAACTCGGGTTATACCTCGGCTAAAGTTATCTCCGTAGTTAGCGCAGAATTGAGTTGTACGACATTGGCATAAGAGATAATCCGGGTATAAACGACGGCATAGCTAACCGGGCTTGGAATGGCGAGCTATCTGCTTATACCGAGTATATATATGGCGGACGGGAGAGACCGCTACAACATCTGAAGTTAAATCATCGCAAACTCGTAATTTCAGTGAGCTATTTATAAATGAACATGAGAACGTATAATTTTAATAGCAGCACAATAATTACATACACATTTTTACAGACAAAATACCAAAACAAGCCAACGACATTACAAATGTACGCATCATATGACTTGTCTTCAGCACTGAACGCCATGTCGCAGTGGTCCAATGGTTAGCGCGCCAGACTCACGACGGAAGAACATAAATTTTGTGGATCGAACCCCACCAGTTCCAACTTTTTTTGCTTATTAGTTTTTGTTTCTATAGTATGCTTGGTGTTTTTGCATTATCTTTTATATGTAGCCTACCAGTAATCACTTGGGGTGATCCTAGGTTCAACAGGGTAATTAATAATAACTCCGCGTCAGTCGAGAGCATCATGCTGGAGATGCCAGGAATTAATGTAGAAAGTGATGCAGAGGTTCATCACTTATTAGAAAAAAAAAACGAAGTTAAATCATCGCAAACTCTTAATTCGAGTGAACTATTCATATATGTACATGAAAATGTATAATCTTAATAGCAGCACAGTAATTACATACATATTATTACTCATAATTATTCAAGAGTCTTGCTGATGCGGAGGATCCATTAATAGAAATACTATTTCTGCAAAGGAGAAAAGCAAAGAAGATCTGTGATCTTTCAACTGTGATGAAAATTAATTCTTTATACGGTTCAGACAGGAAATATACACAATTTTGAGGTTATTAGATCAAATTATCGATGGACTGGAACATATGACTGACAGGTAAAATGTATGATAATAACATGTAGTAGCCTATCCTGCACCTACCGGTACTTAATTCTTGGATATGCTATATTAGTTTGCATTATATTTATGTATAGCCTACGATTTATACCATTATTTGTAACCAATGCATGGATTTATTACGGTATGTTTGTCCACGGCCGTGGTTTGTTATTCTCACGGCCTCTCATGGAGTATCGCATTGGTCAATTCGATATTCATCTGTTTCCAAGGAAGTTCATATTTGGTATGAATGTGCCCACAAAATTAGCTCCGTTTGTTACCAACTTAGCTGGTCTCTCAGACGGAATAGCTAGCCCCGGAATAACATCTTGTCGTACAACCCACCCTTGGAGATATACCAAGGAAGACGCTAGCCCAGGAATAGCTATTCCGATGGATAACCCGAGTTCGTACAACTGGCCCTTAAAACAACAATTATCATCATCACCATCTTGCTGTGTGGCACTTTGATGTAGGGTTGGGTTAGGTGCCTTCGAAGAGCACATAGCGGCAAGGCGAGTGACAGAATTCTTGCCGTTTGGTGCTTTGATGTAGGGTTTTACCCACCAGGATTACCTTTTCCCACGGACTAAGCGAGGGATCTCACCTCGACCGCCACTGAGGGCAGTGCCCTGGAGCTTGAGACTCAGAGTTTGGGATACAACCGGGGTGTGTGATCAGCACGGCGCCCAGGCAGCCTCACCTGCAAAGCGAACAGGGACCTGATGAAGGGATGGGAAGAGTGGGAGGGTTTGGGAAGGAGGCAGCCATGGCCTTACGGTAGGTACATCCCGGCATTTGTCCGAAGACGAAGTGGGAACCACGGAAAACCACTTGGATGATGGCTGAGGTGGGAATCGAACCCCCTTTACTCACTTGGACCACCCGAGGCTGAGTAGGCCCCGTTCCATTCCTCATACCACTTTTCAAATTTCGTGGCAGATCTGGGAATCGCACTGCGGACCTCAGGGGTGGCAGCTAATCACACTGACCACTACTCAACGGAGGCAACTATATTTAATGATTAAATAGTAATATTTCTTGAATGCTGAAAACATTCACCTGATTTTGTTTTAAATACATGTTTTCTTGATTTAATTCTGGGTGTTTGCTTGGATGTCCCCGAGATGCTGAAATGAGTAAGTTCTATCCCAACGGTTAACTCAGCTGGTCATTGCGCGTGGATTACAAGAGAGGAGGAGAGATATCTGGATGCTGCATATACTGCCGACACCGTAGTCTCGCAATGTAGTTTGTGAACGAGTATGACATTTAAGATTCTTTCACGCCCTCGTGAAGATATTCAAATAACTTGTGATCCATTTCATTCCAAAGAAATGTGATGTTCTCTGGACTGCAGCATTCGTCATGAATGAGCTATACAACAGTTTTACCACACACGTTTATTTTAACCCCCTTCACCCCCAGAGAAACACCCACAACAATTATCCAGGGTGTCTACTATTCTGGAAAACAGGGAATTTTTAAATCCTGGAAATCTCAGGGAATTCTCAGGGTATTTAACCCCCTTAGCGTGTACGGCGCAACGGTGCGCCCACTAGCCTGCTACGTTCACAGCGTGTACGGCGCAACGGTGCGCCGTCGAATTTGAAACGCCCGCTACGTGGACTTCGTAATAGTAATTTATTTGGTCGTAAGATGGCAGGAAGAGGCAACTTTTGGCTACACTTCGAGCTACTTATTATTGCCAGGAGGTGTCGCATATCTTCACAGTCATTTATTTTTCAGATCTCTGCACACGTGTTCCCGCTTTTGCGGACCGTGAAGTTTGCTTGTAAACATGGCAGGTCGTGGCACAGTTATTGATGACAAAGAAATAGCTAATTTGCTCGATATTAGTGCCAACGAAAGTGATTCAGAGTGTGACAGCGATATAGAGGATGAGTTCGCTATAACTTCCAGTGAAGATAGTGACGCTGACGATGTAATTCGTGATAGAACGCCAAGAAATACGAACACATTAGGCGACTGTGATATTGTCCCAGTATTGACGTGCCGCTGACCAGGGATAACCAGGTTATCAATAGTTTAGAATATTATGTTATATGTTGTTCTTATTGTGTGTGTTTTTTGAAAACTTTTGCCAGTGCGTTTGGAAATTATAGCGAAATGCATATGACACCGCGCTTACCATTGGGAGTAGGCTAGAAATAATGCACGTTGTGGGTGCAGCCCAGAGTTTCACAATATCACGCTTGAGGGGTTAATGACACCCAGGAAATTTCAGTTTTAAAGGATCCAACCTTGATTAATTTGAAATTATGCATTTAAATTTTGACCGGGGGGGGAGTATATTCTGGTGATGTTTGTTGCAGATGTATGTTCGTACTGACTTTAAATCTTGCAAGATAGAGCACACAATTTTCTTGTGTAGACTGTGTATTTGTATATAAATGTGTAACTGTATGATTTTTTTAGAGCTTTACTATTGACGAGCTACTTTCAATACTTGCTAGTACAAAAGTTATTCTGGATGAAAAAAATTGAAATTGGCAAACTATAGAAAAATATACTTTTCTACTTTTTTCACCTTCATCATACTACTCTCTATTGTTCGAGCACTTTTTGAAATGCTCTTTAAGTACAAACTCTGTTTTATATATTTAATTATGGCTGCTACTGTTCCTCCGGAAATTTTCTGGAAAAATCAGGGATTTGTCAGGGAAATCTGTTAGTTGGTTTTGGTAGAAATCCTGTTATCCGCCAGCTGCCACTTATCTAATCTGTATACCGCGAGTTGTACAGTTGTTAAAGCATTGAGGATTTCCTCCCGATTCAGTAAGATGACATTTAAGCAGAAGTTTGAATGCAACAATCGGATTTATAGACATGTGACCTGTATATCGGCTAAGTTTCATCAAGATCAGCATGTTGATGTTTGAGGGGGCCTGTGCCACCTCATAGCGTACTGGCTAGCATTCTTGGCCGTTACCCCTGGGGTCCAGGTTTGATTCCTAGCACTGCCAAGAACTTTAATTCTGGTTTTGAGGGCTGGGACAGGGTACACACACAGCCTCGTGAGACCAAACTGCGAAGAGGTAGGTTCGAATCCCATCTTAGTTCATAATTGAAAGTCACAGCTTCCTCCTTCCCAATCCTTTTCTCCTTTAGGAATATACAAACGCCCATTACAGTAATACACTTTCACGAATTGATTGCCAGCGGCCGAGTTGGAAACTATTCTTTGTTTACTTGTGCCACGCATGAGCCTGCTAGGTGACTGGTACAGTTGCACGAGTAGGATATTAGGAGTATTCGACGTCATATTGGTCCGTATTGACATATAATCCTATTTAACTAGGCCTAATTACAATTTTCCGTCTATTCAATACAATTTTTTATTGAAATTATCTTATTTCATTATCTGGACATGTTTCGAGCTCTTTTATAATCAGCTCTTCATCAGCCAGGTGCCCTCACAACAATAATAAAAAACACTCACTAAAAATACAATGCTCATAAACAAGTACATTTAAAAATATTCTTAAAAATTGACCTATAATAAAACTTAACATCCTATAATAACAATTATCAACTTATTATAATGGAAACATCCAATGTTCTTTAATGAAACTTGTGGTAGCTTCATTCAGACTTCCCCACACACACAAAAGAAGCGGAGCTGTGTCATGCACAATTTGTTGACTGCCCTTTTTGTGGCAGTTTTGCTAGCCCACACGTTGAGCGACAATTGTAACGTTTTCACTTTGCTCCACGTTGAGCGTACAAGTGTAATGTTAATTAATGCCCCATGTTGGTAGCGACAAATGTAACGGTTTGGCTGCCCCAAACTGTTGGGTGATAAATGTAACTGTTTACCTTTGCCTAAGCTATGTTGTTTTAATGGGCGCCAAGACCTCAATGCAATGCTGAAATCTAAATTTGTATTTAACAACGTCTAGCTCTGGTAGAACACCTTCAAGAATCTATTCACTCAGATCGTGGTATGATTTGATCATTAACCCAACAAACAATTGTATCAGGAGAAGGAATTGGTCTATATCTAATGCTACCTACTGAAAGCAAAGATTGCATTGTAAAAGAAATGAATTTATTATATAAAACAAGTATAGCAAAATTAATAATAATAATAATAAGTATAAAATTTAAATTGGAGCGTTGTGATTTGAATATTACCGATAGAAAATTACGTGAAAACGGAGTCTGATAAATTATTGATTTTACTCTTATTCCCAAGCTATGAAGTTATTGAAATATGAAATATAAAACAGAGAAATGAGAGATTGCGTATTTCTGCGTCATTCGCACTTACCACTGGAAATGGCCGAAGCCTTTCCCTCGTACTGGATGATACTGTGAGCTTCCCACAGTCTCCTGGACGTCGTCATCTTTGTCGATATTTGATGATATTCTGGTAGATTAGATAATTCTATGGTCCGTACATCGGACCCAAACACTCGTACAACCACACTGGTTAGGTTTTACAAAAGTTAGTCCTCCACTCCACGGAACATCGGAGCGACTCCCGCGTGCAACCGTACTCGTTAAGTTCTACACAGATAGTCCTCCACTCCACGGAACATCGGAGCGACTCCCGCGTGAACCATACTCTGCAAGTTTTACACAGATTGTCCTCGTTCCACGGCGCGCTGAACGATCTATGCACACCTCCTCATCCCCACTCTTCAGCCGACTTCCAGCTTACGTGGTCTCCACTGATTGGCTGCTCCCTACGCGCTAGATCCCCACTCTGGCTCACTACACTCGGCGGGAGGCTGAAGTCGTTTTCCGTTCCATACATCCGCCTTTTCGTTAAGCTGCAACGCAGGATTGCGTCATGCTTCCCGACAAGATTAAGCCTGTACTTGAATTCCCAGTGACTCATGTCTCTCAATATACCCTAACTGACGAAACTCCGTTAAATTCCGTAATCATATAATTTTCTATGATATTGTCGTTCGTAATAATTTGCTTGATAGTGTTTTCTAAGACATAGAAAACCTATCTGTATGCTTATAATTTTATAAAATGCTCTGAAAAATACCTTAATAATAATTATAATAAATTAATAATAATAATAAATTAACATGAAAATTTATCTTGGCTGAACAATTTTCCGCGTAAATAAATAGAGAATGGCTTCCTACTGACTTATGCCAGTGGCATGAAAACCCCTCGAAAAACACGTTACATTTTGACCAGCACACAGGTCATCACATGAACGACTAGTGGAAACTCCCATTGGTGTGGCAAGGTTCTTGTTTATGTCAGCCCTCATTGAAGCCTCCTCATAAAACTATAATGGAAGGAAAAAGAGAGTATTCTAATATCATGAAAATATGGGACTTCAAACTTAAACTAAAATTCCTGTGGCTTACTGACATGTTAAGAAACCCAGTGTAATTCCTAGTATCCTGTCCTTGAGCAGCATTTCATCTAAGGGAAAAAAAAAATGCTAGTCAAAACAAATTAACCCCTAGGAAATTTGATATAGAATCATCACCGATCGAAAATCATCGCTCACCTTCAATTCGATTCCATGAGTACGGAGCGTGTGTGCCTTCACAACTGTCTCAAGCTGGACTGACAGTTCGCGGAGCAAGCCTGTATGGCGATGACGTGCCTCCGGGGAAGGAGGGGAAACAAGAGTAGGGGTGCGTGTGTAACACGAACAGTAGTTACCGGGTGAAATAAGTGAGATCCTTCTACGCACAGGATGTTCTAAAAACCCGATCCTTAATCCTTATAAACTATTGCAGAACAAATTTGCGCCAATCTATTTTTTATTCTTACTTGCCTAGAATGTGTGCATTGTTTGTGTCGGAGTACTGCAGCGAGGCCCACCGCACCACACTCCAAGCCCACCCAGTATCGTTCTCATTTAACGCGGCCGCGTTCTGGCCCATAGCAGTGGACTGACAAAGCCCACCTCACTGGACGGGCCGAGCAGGCAGACTAACCTTCACAACGTGTGCACAACAAAGTGCTTGCTTTAGATTTCTATTCAGAATTGATTGCAATACGATTGTCATGGTATAGTTCAAACTAGCTAATCTCAATCTGAAATACGATAGTTGTTGATTGATTTTGGGGCTTGGGGACAGAATGGTCATGTAGCTCTGTGTATTTGTGTGCTTGTCTGATAACCTGTGTTATTGTGATGGATGTATTAGTGGGCATCTTTGTAATTCAGATGAGGATTGGGAAGGAGGTAGCCATGGCCTTAAGTGAAGAACCATCTCAGCATTTGCCTTGAGTACAAGTATAAAAAATAGGAGTTTATACATTAGGCCTGGCTTACAAACATTACTTACGAATTTAGATAATTATTTGAAGTTGATAGCCATTGGACAAAAAGAAGTTTGAACTTACACATTGCGTCATTCTAAATGGTGGTTTTATCTTAAAAGTGTCTCACTAATAGGAAATTGTGCCAATGGTAGGAACAATAATAAAAATGAAGTGGCGAACTTGAGCCACTTTTCTCAAATAAAACAAGGACTCTGTGTTTAACGTGTTTAGTTACTTGGGTAGAGGAGGGTATTGCTGTTCTATTTTGAGCAGAAAAGGAGATAGCAAATCATATTTCATGTTTCTTCAGCTCATTTATGAACACCAAAAGTTCGTAGAGGGCCATTTCAAGCAAAATAAGAGAACATTGCACAGTTTTCTTTCACAGTGTGTTAACGCCGTCTACATTCATTCTGCATTCATGTTTTTGCCATGGCCCTCTCACGCTAGGCTCAGTTGTCCCAAGGGTAATTGCGACTCAGTGAATACCTTGTATTCGACCACAGCCTCCTCAAATACCCCACTATGACACTAGCCACTATAGCCATAACTAAGCTTGCTATTCCTGGGTGTCTTAGTATGTGTCCTATCAACCTATCTCTTCTCTTCAATAGCAGTTGCCAGAATCATCTCTCCCACTCATCTTAATATCTCTTCATTCTTAATCCTATCTACCCATTTGATCTTCATTCTCCTGTACCACCACATTTCAAACGCTTCAATTCTCTTCTTTTCTGCTGCACCAATAGTCCAAGTTTCACTTCCCCATAGAGTGCCATGCTCCAGACAAAGGCTTTCAAAAATGACTTCCTAATACCTAAATCTAAATTCGATGTCAACCGATTCCTTGTTTGTAGAAATGCTTTCCTTGCCTTAGCCAACCTACTTTTTATATCCTCTTTGCTTCGACCATCACTGGTTATTTTGCTTCTTAAGTAATAGAAGTCTCTTACTTCCTTTAGGTTTTCACCTGTCAATTTGACATCCATAGGTGTTTCTGATTTATTCCGGCTGCATTCCAATGTTGTTTTACATTTATTAATTTTCATCATGAATTCTTTCCTCAAGACGGATTCCATACCATTCAAAAGCTCATTAAAATCCTCAGCCGTGTCTACTACGATGACGATGTCATCAACAAATCTCAGAGTTGAAATTATTTCTCCTTGAATCTTCACTTCCAATTTAAATTTTTCTCCAATTTCCTTCATTGCTTGTTCAATGTAAAGATTGAAAAGTATTGGTGATAAGTTGCAGCCTAGCCTTACACCTTTCTGAATACTAGCTTCTCTCTCTTGTCCTTCACCTCGAATGACTGCTATCTGGTTTCTGTATAGATTGTAGATCACCCTCCTATCCCTGTAAGTTTCTTTATTCCAATCGTTTTCAAATTATCAAACAATTTAGTCCAATCAATGTTATGATTAGCAATTTAGTAGCAATGTGCTACTTTTTACATTACAATTGAGTTTTTGGCTTTGAAAAGAACAGGGTTGGCAAGCCAGAAAAGATTCTGTCTCGCTTGCAGGTGACACATATAACATCCTGAAGTAGTTTGTAAAGCAACAGAACTGCTGTTCATGCATTGGAAACAATAATTTTTGTCAGACACTCGGAATGCTACAAACATAATACAGGGCGTATCAAAAAGGACTTTAGAACTTTGACAATTGATCAAACTTATTCATATGACTTACTGACAAGGTTTTGGTGTTATTTTATAGCAAAATACATAAAGTTTTTTACCTTATACCTGAACTGGAAACTGAAGCATCATTTATATAATTTATGGAGGAATTATAATTCATAGCAGAATTCTCTTTATCGGACCACAAACCATGAACATTCCTTCCCTGTGTTATAGGAACTTTGGGGATGACTCCCTTTGTATTCGTGACTTCTTTCTTTCTCTCTCTTGTGACAATCAATAAATAAATTATTTGTTGCTCAGTTTCATTGTTACGTCATAAGCATATTTTGTTTCGATTTCAGTGAAAGACAACCCATATCATGTTTCCCTCTCGGCCTGATGGGTTAAAATCACTGACTGGACTATTAATTATATTATCATGGGGATAGTATGTCCAACGAATTCTTGTCAGATTTAATTTAAGAAGGGCGAGGTGCATGAATCACAAATCCCTCTTCCGTCCAATCTGAACTTGACTGTGTATTCTGTGGAACGAAAAGGTCACACGCAAAGTTAAGGAAAGCCAAGTTGCACTTCGAGGGAAACTCCAAACACATCTACTCTTCTCTGAAGTCTTGACTCGACAGTGTCTGGGGTGATAGGCCCGCTCGCCAGCCAGCTCGTAAACTGTCTCGATGCTAGTAATTGAATAGAGATTGTTGGAAGAAATTAAAACGTAAAAACACTTCTAGTAGTGATGTACTGAAGATAAAGATATGCTGTCGCAGACTATTTTGTAGAACTTTTGATGCTGAACAATTCTTACACTCATAGTATATAGATATGTTTAACGGTTTGCCCATGTGTAAGCTTAAAAAGCGTAGGGACGCTAAGTTTTTTTCTACTTTTTCACTGAAATTGTAACTGCTTGGCTCCCTTTGGTCATAAATAAATTATATTCTACACAAACCTTCCTCGAGATATCCTTTACAGAATGGTGAAAACCGCATCAAAATCCAACCAGTGGTTATCAAGATTACCCGAAACATCCACGAATCGGGGACTTTGTTTATGCTAAGTAGGGATAGGTTCAATGTGACTTCCATTGGCCATGGAGCACACTCCCCATCTGAAGTAGATTTCTTGCCAAACTCGCTGCAGCATGTCAGGCATAACTTGTTCATTTGAGATGCAGAGCTCTGGTACAGAAGTCGGAAAGGGTGGATCAAGCACGGTACCCTTCATGAATCCCCAGAAGAAAAGGGCAAGAGGTGTTAGGTCCGGTGACGTGGGGGCCATGCAATTGGCGTACCTCTGCCAATCCACTTACCTAGAAAGTGGACATTTGCAAAATCCCAGACGTTGGAGAGATACATTCTTGTTCAAACTAGGTAAGTACTAACCATAGTAAGGCACATGAATAAACAAACATGCAATCTCTGGGAAAGAATTGACATACGCATGCGTTCTTGCTTCGGCAGAGAGTACTGGGCTGACACAGGGCTCCATAGCCCTCCAGTACTTAAGAAGTGTTATTCACCACCCTCGCTCGTGCAAAGTTTTATATATGAAATCTTTGGTAATAACAATAAAAAGTGAAATGTTAGGAAAACTAGAGCAGGCCTGTGGGCAATGTGCACATGGTAAAGGCAACACCCAATCTCCAGAACAGGGGAATTAATGCTAATGACTTGGCTGGGAACCTGGGCCAGATGACAAAACTCAAGCTCTTAATGTAGAGAAGTTAGAAGGTGTGGTTTGTACCAAAATCTTCCAAATCATCTCAATAGAAAAAATCTTGCATTTTTTGAAAAATCAACAGAAATATGTTTATTTATTTAAACAGTTGGTTAAAACAAATAAACAAAATGATAGCCCCTGCAACAACTGGATCGTGTCGAGCCCGTATAACAGTAAAGCTGGGCGGGTGGTCTATAGACATGGAGCGCTCACAAGTGCATTATAAAGTAAGAGAATTACCCTCAACAGTGACGAATATGCACACTGATTTCATAAATATTCATAATTCGTTTAAAAAGTGTGTTTGAACAAATAAAGAAGAAACCAGCATAACAGTAAAGCTGGGCGGATGGTACATGAACATGCAAGATTCCTCGCTCAGGTCCCCTAGTAAGTAACTAAATCTGGGACCTTCAATACAAAGCCTATCATGCTAACCATTTAAGCACAGTTAAGACATCGGTAACAAGCCTTCATTCAATGACCATACCAGAATGGCATAGTCGTGGCTTCCTACAATCACCAGCCGGGAACATGCACGACCATCCTCACAAGATCAAAACTATTGCAAGAATTCGTAAAGTAAAGCCCGCAATGTTCAATGTAGCAACATGTATCCCTATGTAGCTTGGACACTGACCAATAAAACCGGTGTTGCCATGCACATGGCCACCAAACGCTATTAAATGACATTCCCTGATAAAACTGACAACTTTCATGGAGTGGATAGAACTTACAGGTACTGTACAGCTTGACGAACGAGACTGATGAAAGAGCAACACTG
Source organism: Meconema thalassinum (assembly GCA_946902985.2). Taxonomy (NCBI): domain Eukaryota; kingdom Metazoa; phylum Arthropoda; class Insecta; order Orthoptera; family Tettigoniidae; genus Meconema; species Meconema thalassinum. The sequence goes on from OX336393.1 coordinate 303,431,139, forward strand.
AAATACACTGCTGATGATTTTGAAAATTGTAAAACCTACCTTATTTACGAAGGCTGATTTTTTTCAATGTCCGATGGGCTATATAAAAAGAACAGATTGACATACCAAACTGATTTTATTACTAAATGTTTGCTTGTTTTGTACTTATGTTTCAACATAATCGCCAAAACGATTGAAACATTTCTCGTATCGTTACACCAGATTTCCGATCCCCTCTGCAAATAATTCTGCCGTCACTGAGGTGGGTAAGTCTGGAGGGTTTCCTGAAATTTTTCCTTTTCGGCGAGGCATTGCCGCCCAACCATACCTTCGATTCTCGAAAAAGGTGAAAATCATTCACGACCGCACTGAGCCAACGTTACGATAGACTTTTTCAAAGAATTCCAGTAGGAAGTTTTTGACTATCTGCCATTTAGTCCAAACTAGCACTGAATGATTTTCACCTTCTTTGAGAATTGAAGGTATGGTTAGGCGGCAACGCCTAGCCAAGAAGGAAGAATTTCAGGAGACTGTACAGACGTACCCACCTTAGTGGCGGCAGAATTCTTTGCAGAGGGTATTGGAAAGCTGGTGTAACGATACGACAAATGTTGCAATCGTTTTGGCGATTACGTTGAAACATAAGTACAAAACAAGCAAACATTTAGTAATAAAATCAGTTTGGTATGTCAATCTGTTATGTTTATACAGTATATCCCCTTGGGACATTGAAAAAAAAAAACAGCCCTCTCATTATGTTGGGGCTAGCTGTGTGGCTCAGCGGGAACATTCTCACTTGCTGATCCCAAGGTTGCAGAATCGAATCCTGGCGCAGTCAGCTGGCATTTGAGGATTCACAAATGCGAGGGAACCATGTCAGTTGATTTACTGGCAGGTTCAAGTTCCCCCTCGGGGCAAAATTCCCGCACCCCGGCATGGCGTCCCTAAACGGTGCAGTACTTAAAAGGGACGTAAACTATATAACATTATTATTGGTATATAGGCTTTCACGGCCAGTGAATTAAAACTCTGCAATTTTTCTAGGTTTATGCTGTGCCTTGTGTGGTGGTGCGGGCGAGGGGGCAGCTAGAGCCCTCTGATGAACCAGCCTGGTGTTCCTATGGGCAGACGACCTCGTAGTTCCGCCCCTTAATACAACAATTAACTAACTTCGTGTTCCTAGGCGAAACCCCACACAAGACACGGCATAAACCTAGAAAAATTGCCGAGTTTTATTTAACATTATCATTAAAACGTTTTACTGGACAGCAATATCATAAAAACTATCTTGAAGCAAAAATATTCACGGAAAAACGACAATATGTGATAGGTTTTTATGCTATTAATATTTCCTTTTGAATATGGAGTTTCAATGCACATGAAACACACAACTGTATTACAATATATATACTCAATGTGGAGGCTATATTAACTCACTCATCTGGAGACAGATATTTATCACTGAGAAAAGGCTCTATCACATCCATATCTCCATGACTGGAACTCACACTGGAGGATGAAACGCCACAGGTAATGCTTATGAGTATAGCAGTGTTAATAACACCTTCACAAACTCGTCTTTAGGAGCAGATGACCTCGTAGTTCCGCCCCTTAAAACAACAATTTACTACTTAACTCGTCCTTCGCTCAATATCTTTTCCACATGAGACACCACACTTTCCTGTTGTAACTCAAATTATTTCCATTTTTAGAAATAAGTTTGGAGAAAACTAGCATGATCTCTGATAAGTAGGCCTACCGGGAGGGCTGTTATACAGCCTATTAACCAAGGTGTGCTCCTCCTGTTTGTTACCAAGTAGGCTAACTTTATTAATACAGCCAATGGCCGTGTACTTTCCTTTTCAGCACGGGGCAGGGAAGGGACATTTGAAGGAAATCGGCCGTAGACCTATTGAAAGGTACCGTCCTGGCATTTGCCTGGTGGTGAAATTGGGAAACCACGAAAACCATTTTCAGGACGGCCGAGGTGGGGTTTGAACCCACGCTCCCCCGATGCCAGCGAGGCACCTCGTTACCACTCTCGTCCACCGCGGCCGATACCAAGTAACTTTATAAATTCATCAAATGTCGGCTATTGCAATTTGATGGTATTGGCCGTGACATAGCTACAGGCAGTGCAAAAGCATAGGGTATGGTATATAAATGGTTAGTAAGATACTATAGGCTAGCTAAAGAATGAGCTGTAAGACTGTTAATTCAAATGTTTTCTTTATATGCAGGGAAATCTGGGCAAAGAAAGATACAAAATATTTTAGACACAATGTAGCCTTAATTTGACCACTTACTGGGATTTACGATTCAAATTAACATTCAATTACCCACTAAATCCTGAAAGGCAATGTTCTTCAGACATGAAACTAAACTTCCTTAGTTAAAAAAAAAAAAATCACCTTGAACTGTCCTCTCGGCAAACTGACACAAATTCAAAACGTCGGTCCCATGTCAGCAATCACTTCTTATAAAAACTGATTAATAACCCAATTTAACGCTATTGAATTGAAAATTAGCCTAAAAAGAACGCACTGTTTACACAACACATTGCCATGATGGATTCAGATATACAATCAAAACAAAAGCAACACTCAATGTTGCCAACTGTAATGTACGAAAAAAATGCTTCAGTAACAGTGCCTTGGTCGCAGGGCGCGTAAATTATAATTATGAACCGTTATATTTCTGATATAGAAATGGTTTAAAGATATTTCATTATCAATTCAAACAATAAGAAAGTTATATCGTATCACCGAAGAAGATTTTGAAGGCGCTGATGACAGAATTTCTAGTTTGGCACCACTGACAAACAATCGGAACAAATTCGTCAATATGAGTTCTTGAGGTCAAATGAGAAACATTTCTCTAACCAAATTCTGCAGTGATAGTAACTATTCTTGTAATTTGCACATTGTAGGCATTTCCTTATTTTATAAGAATAATTTATCGAGGTCACGATTATGAATTTTGGAATATAATGCTATTGGCGGAAATCCCACCAATGAAGGGTCTTGACTAAGGCGCGTGATTCGTATTCGCGATCACGATATCGGGGAAAATACACATGTACATCTCCCATTTCTGTTTTTTTTTTTTTTCGGAGATTCTGATTTCCTTCGGTTACATTGTATTATTTTTGTTTTACATTGATTGATTTGTATCATGAATTCTTTCCTCAAGACAGAGTTCATACCATTTAAAAACTCATGAATCGTGATATGAACTTGTTTGGACCATTCTGTGCACCCAAAGTTCAAATTTCACTTCCATACAAAGGCAGCTGGCGACTTCGGTGGCATAGTTGGTAGCATGCTGACATTCCATGCCTAAGGTCACGGGTTCAAACCGGCCGAAGCCATCGGATTTTTTTCCAGCGTTAAAAATGTCTCAGTATTCCTTCCTTCGGAGGGGAAGTAAAGCCGGCGGTCCCATGTCATAGATTTATGGCATGTTAAAGATCCTTACACTAATTACACCTGTGTGAAGCTAAATTATAGGTTAAATATTTGAACAACGCTCTTAGGTTCCAACGTTCGTTGCCAGGAGCTGACTGCAGTGGAGTCTAGTAACCAAGTTCTGAACTAGTAGTCATTGACGGTGGCGGCAAAAGTAGAAACTACTTGAAATTTAATGCCTGCAATCCTTACTTGTATTAAAAACAGATAACACACACTAATAGCCATCACAATTAACACCGGTTATCAGACAGATTCTACACACACCCCAAGTACACGGGGCTACATGACCGTGTTGTCGCAGCCCCTTAAATGAGGAACCAACCAATCAGATTGTTTTTCTGTAGAAATGCTTTCCTTGCCTGAGCCAACCTACTTTTTATTTTGTCTTTGCTTCGTTCATCACGGGATATTTTGCTGCATAAGTTAGAGGTCTCCTACTTCCTTTAGCTTTTCACGTGCCTATTTGACGTCCATAGGGGTTTCTTAATTAATTTCGCTGCATCCCATTAATTTTGTTTTACATTTAATTTCATCATGATTTCTTTCAAGATGGAGTCCATACTATTTAAAAACTATTTAACTCCTCTGGTGATTGGGCTATGATGACGATGTCATTAGCCTATCATCATCATCTTGCACAGTTTCCAGCCACTGGCCGGGTCTGTTTGGAACACAAGCCTCTCCAACGTCTTCTGTCTTCCCACCATCTCTCAGCCTCCACCCTTGTCCAGTCTTCTCCTCTCTTCTTCACGCTTTCTTCCACCCCCTTCAGCCACCTGTCTCTCGGTCTTCCCCTCGGTCTCTTTCCTTCCCACTTCGTCTCATGTACTCTCCTGGGTATCCTCTTCTCCTCCATTCGTTTTACATGTCCATACCATCTAAGTCTAGATTTCTCTATACCATCCTGTAATGGTTCCTCCTTCATTAATTCTCTGGTCCTCTCATTTCTTATTCTGTCCATCTTTGTAGCTCCAATACTGCTTCTCAAGAACCTCATCTCACTGGCCTGTATTTTGCTCTTCTCCCTTCCTTTCATAACCCAGGTCTCCGAGGCATACGTCAGGATAGGGACATAGTACGTCCGATATATGATCTTTTTGCTGTTCTGAGGGACATCCTTGCTCCATAACATGCTTCTCACACTCCTCCGAAATGCTTCTGCCTGCCTCCCCCGCTCATTTATTTCTCTATCGTTTCTTCCATTATCTTGTATCAGGCTTCCCAGATACTTAAAACTCTCCACTTTCTTCAGCTGTTCCCCACCAATTGTTATTCCCGTTGTGGTTCTTTCCTTCTTCCTTGTTGTGATCACCATCTCACTCTTATTTATGCTAAATTTCATCCCATATCCTTGTATTACTCCTTCCCACACGTCCAACTGTTCCTGTACCTCCTCCTCCTTGTTTCCCCAAATCATCAAATCATCTGCAAACACCATTGCTTTCATCTTTCCGTCCCCAATTACTTGTGCCACTCGGGTCATTATGTCATCCATCACCACAATGAAAAGTAACGGTGACAGTGCACTTCCTTGTTTCAGGCCGTTTCTTTGTTCCAACCAGTCAGATCTCTCTCCTCCCACTTTCACACAGCTCACGCTTCCCTTGTACATCTCCTTTATCCTCTTTATAGTCCATTTCTCTACTCCTCGATCCTCCAGGGACTTCCATACTTTGTTTCTGCATACACTGTCATATGCTTTCTCAATGTCCAGGAAGGCCATCAGTAGATCTGTTCCATATTCATAGTGCTGTTCTTGTAACTGCCTTACAGCAAAAATCAAATCCACTGTGGACCTTCCTGCTCTGAAGCCATGTTGTTCTTCCCTCATCCCTCCTTCTATCCTTGTCCTAATTCTCTTTTCCAAAACTTTCTCGAAGATCTTTGCACAATGACTCATCAGTGTTATTCCCCGATAGTTTCTGCAATCTGTTCTACTACCTTTCTTGAAGATCGGGACAATGATTCCTTTTTTCCAGTCCTCTGGGGTCTTCCTTTCCTTCCATGCTGTCCTCATCACTCGGTACAGCCACTGTATCCCCACCTCTCCTGCTGCTCTCACCATCTCCACACTCAACTCATCCACACCCGGTGCCTTCCCTCCTTTCATCTTGTTCACTGCATCTTCCACTTCTTTCCATGTTAAGTCCTTTTCTGTTTGCAGTTCATCTTCCTCTTCCCCGATTTCTTCCTCCTCACCATCTTTTCCATTTGGGTTCAGAAGTTCTTCAAAATATTCTTTCCACATTTTCTTCAGTTCCTCCCTATTTTCTATCTCTTGTCCCCTTTTGTTCACCATTCTAACATAATCCGTAGGATCCTTCCGCCTCTTATCTTTCACCATCCCATACAGGACCTTTTTTGTACCTTCACTATCCTCCTCCATCATCTTTGTCCACTCTTCCATCCACTTCCTTCTCTCCTCAGCCACCACTCTCTTCGCCTCCTTCTTTCTTTCCTGGTACTCTTCCCTTGTCTCTACCGTCCTATTTTGATACCACCTCCTAAAGGCTCTATTCTTTTCCCTTACTATATCTTTTGTCTTCTCATTCCACCATGGTGTTTCCTTCCACCTCTTCTTACTACTTGTCCTCCCACATACTGCTTCTGCTGCACCCACTAGTGTCTTCTTAAATCTAGCCCATTCCTCTTCCACCCCTCTTTCTTCATCTGTTGGAATTCCTTCCTTTACCATTTTGAGGTACTCGACCCTTCTATCCCCTTCTTTCAGTTTCCATATCCTTATACGTCTTTCCTGGTTCTCAGTCCCTTTCTTCTCCTTACTCCCTCTCAGGTTCATTACCAGTAATCGATGGTCGCTATCCAGGTTCTCCGATGGTATAACCTTGATGTCCGTGATGTTCTTATTTAGTTCTTTCTCATACAGTATATAGTCGACCACCGACTTCCAGGAAGTCATTAGCCTATCTGTGTTGAAATTATTTCTCCTTTAATCTTTACTACTTGAAATTTTTCTCTAATTTCCTTCATTGCTTATTCAATGTAAAGATTGAAAAGTATGGGTGATAAGTTGCAACCTTGCCTACACCTTTCTGAATACCAGCTTCACTCTCATGTCCTTCAGCTCAAATAAATCCTTTTCAAAATGTCAAACAACTTACTCCAAACAATGTTATCAAAGGTCTTTTATAAGCCTACAAATGCTATGAACTTTCTCTTATTTTTCTTAAGATTTAGTACAGCTGCCATTGTTCATACGTTTCTCCTGAAACCAAATTTGTTTTCGGCCAACTAAGTTTCTGTCTTTCCATCTTCTTGTAAATTATTCTAGTCGGTATCTTTGAAGCATGAGTGACCCTATGGCTACATTGTAAGACTGGTGATTTGCGAGTGTTTCCACAAATGGATCTTCTTTACATACAAATAGTGGATGCCCAAGCAGCTAGACATTCCATCAGAGAAGTCTCCATATCAGATATTTCAACACATAATTAGAAGAGGTGTGGTGGCACAGTGGTAGACCGGGTTCAATTCCCGGTCAATACATATGAGATTTTCAAAGTTAAATGCCATGTTCTATAGTTCGGATGTCATGTAAAAAGGAGGTCCCGAGGCTCATGATGGTGTGATGAAAGATCACGCAAAACTACAAGCACAGCTCCCTTTTAACTACTGCGGCTTTTAGAGACGCCGGGGTGCCAGAATTTTGCCCCGAAGGGGATCTTTAATGTGCCAGTAAATCTACTGACACGGCTCCCTCGCATTTCCGCACCCTCAAATTCCAGATGACTGCGCCAGGATTCGATCCTGCAACAGCAAGCAAGAACGTCACCGCTGAGCCACGCAGCCAGCCTAGACCTACGGCCGTCAAAAAGACAGATCTACATAATAACAGCACACAGTAAATGTTTATTACTTCTGAAACATTAACGCAAACTTTAACATTATCGTGCACTAGTGTTCGTCACGCATGTGCTCTAAAGGTCGTCACCTATGACGACTATTGGACACGATGATCAAATGACAATTTAATTAATGCAGGGTGCTTCACAAGTACATTATAAGTATATTGCCGCTGTTAGTTAGGTCTTACGAGGAGAAATGACAATGTGCCAGTTTTCGTCACAAATGACGAGCATTGGTAAAGTGCGTTTTTCTTTTAATCCAGTGTTCGTCACCAGCATTTGTAACCAAACTAGGAATGTGAGCACGAAATAGCAATTTGCATATGTTACAGAAACAATTACCAACTATATCACACATTTGTAATATTTTGAAATGACGGAACATAACACGTATGCATATAATTAACTCGCGTGCCTGCTTAGCACATGCAAGAAGCAATACCCCTTGTCGAGACAGCTAAACTCACAGGAGATGTTTGACGCTGGGAATCACCTATTCCATCGCACGCATGATTTCGCAAAGTTGCTCCTTATCGGCAACAAAGGTATGACGAATCTAGACATTGTGCGTTGAGAAAGACCCGTTGACAGGCTTATTATTTGTACTTATATACGCGAGTGACGACTATTGGCTCAGTGACGAAAACCGGTACAGTTACCTTCATGGTCGCTTGACAAGCGATGCATGTCACACCTTAGTTTCCTCCATTTTCTATAGTCCTTTACAAATATATATATATATATTTAACTAGTGACATTTTCAGGTATTTAATGCTCATCCCATTGATTGGTGATTATATTATGTTGACAGACTGAAAAGTTGCTTTGTGGATATTGAATAAGGTGTTAGCTATGACCAACCTGTGCTCAGTGCAGAATTCCATCAGCCTACTTCCTAGATAATTCCTTTCACTTAATTAATCTGAATTCTCCTATCTTTCTTTTCCTACTACAGCATTCCAATCTCCTGTTACTAAACATTTTCATCACCCTTTACATACCTCAGAATTCCATCCATTTCTTAGTAGACTTTTTCAACTTCATCAGCTTGACCGGTAGGCATATAGACTTGTACTACTGTGGTGCATGTAGGTTATGCACCGATTTTAGCTACAATAATAATGTCGTATAGCCTGGGGTGTCGGGTGCAAGCTTTGTTATTTGATGCCCAAAGGGTAGCTTGCATGTCGAATTTCGTTGTTCCTTGAAGCACTATGAAAGTCAAGGTTAGATATCAAAGCTCCTTGAACACTATAGCACTTGCTAGTAGAGAAATGAGAACTTAGTGTTGGCGGAAACTTCAGAGATTAATTTTGCCTTTAGAAACACGGCCTACTGGATTCAAATGGGTTCTTTGACATGCCAACATCGTATGACATGGTGTCGTAATTTTTGCCGCCTTTCAGAAATCACTTACCACGGCCAGGAGCGAACCTGCAAGTTCGTGCCCACCGTGGCAAGCTCTTAGCTAAATAACCCATGGCTTATATTATTCCACCTGCTGTGCTGGTCAATACGAGACCTACCCCTGTATAGGCATAGTTTGATTTAGTGCTATTGATAATCTCCGGACCAGAAGCCCTGTTTTTTCTGCCATAAGACTTCACTAATCACAACCTATCCATTTTCCTTACTAAGTTTTCTAACCTCTAGCTTATGTATTAGATATCCTGAATCTACCCAGCTCTCACTTCCATACGGCAAGTCTAAGTACTGACCGATGTAGTGAGTTTCACCCCTTGACTCACGTTTTGCAGAATACTGTAGATTGCAACTGAAGACTCGCTGCATTGACTATTTCTTTCCCCATTCTACCATCCTGAGAAAATACACGGCCTTAGTAATTAATTGAGGGTGTCCACAGAATTTTCAATGCCAATTTTCCTGACCATTTTTCAACAAAATTCCTGACTCGTGAAGTCATCGTAATATCGGAAAAAAGGTTTATTAAACAAACAAATATTTTAATTTACAGCCTCCACCATCCCCATAGCTGCCCAACGCTCGCCTCTTTATTCATTCAAAATAAAGTAAATTATAATTCCATTTATTCTTACTAAACACTAAACGTAAACATAACACAAAACAGCAAAATTTGAAATTAAGGCACATTAATTGACTTTTCTATTTAATTTTGTAAGTTTTAAGCAAACTCGTCTATATTATTGGCCATTAAGTACTCAATAGTTTTATATACTGTTCTCAACTGGAGAATACTCAATATCCAACCCTACTGGTATCTTTCCATACATACAAAGTATGTTTTCCTGGTAAGTTTTTTTTTCTAAGAAAATTACTGGCCAGAATTCATTACTTATTAAGGTACAAAATATGTACTGAAGTCAGTATTCTCTTAACATTTGTATGCATGTTCATGTTCAGAGGGAAGGAAAGAAAATTGTAGGCAAGGCATGTCTTGTTAATAATTTATTACTTAAATCTCATACGTAAATTACAAAATATTTTCTCACGCATTATTCAGTGGAACGCAAGCTCACCAGACAGGGGTTAGCTCACAGGTGAAATGGAAATTACAAACTGCCCAACTGGTACCTGAAAATAAAAATAAGAAGTTTATTACCACATCTAATGTTTATGCTACAAACAATGACATACTGGCTGCCTATTGGTGAGAAGCGCTCAACAAATTCTGCAATAAGGAAAAAATGTTGAAAAGAGCCTGGTAGAACAATCGTGATGTCTCTGCCTCTATGCTCGCTGGTCTGATGGGTGATGAATGATATTTAATTATTATCAAACCCAGCTAAAGTGAACCGTAAATACTAAATGACTAAGCATAATGAAGGTGACAACAAAAGTTAACAATACAGAGACCCCCTTAAGAGCCTTATATGTATGAATGGTTTCTATAGACTAAGTTCATTCCAGGATATCATCATAGGCATTTACAAAAGGTTACTGCAATCTGTCGAGTCGTCCGAGTTTTATAAATGACAGACAGACAAAAAGTCCAATTTTATAAATAAATAAAAATACATAAGTACATAAATAAATATCATAGCACTGGTTCATGAGGACGTGCATGCAGCGATTGATTCACTTAAGAATTTTAAAGCGGCAGGTGAGAATCAACTACTGTCGGCGCAGAAATTATGTGCACCCGAGTTTGGAGATAAATAGCAAAATAACCGAAAAATAACCAACTTTCCTGCGGAACTCGCCTGCTGACAACAGCCACCAAAATCATAATAAATATCAATCCATATAAAATAAACCCATTTATTTACATTACAGTTAGTTACATATCGCAAACGCGTATGTGGATTAAAACGCACCCAAGAACGAACTTCTACGAAAGTCCAGTTTTGAAATGCAAGCCTTTCACCTTATTGTTTGTTTTGAAGTTTGTGTTAGAGATAAAGTATGAAACTTCACATACACACAAACAACATTATTAACTGACTTACACATATTTAAATTTGTTTACTGTAGCATAACGGCTTCGAGAATTGTGAATCTCTTCAAGTCGAAGTTTCCCTCGAAACCCACCAAAAACCAGTACTTTTTACATTAAACCTGCCATAAAAGATATTAAAATAAGTTTCTAAAAGTTACCTTTATCATCAATCAACGCAGAAATAAACAAGGAAACTGGTGATGTTACATGTTTTCCTGTAGGCCTTTCGGTTATTTTGCTATTTATCTCCAAACTCGGGTGCACATAATTTCTACGCCGACAGTAGTGGCAGAACTTTAGAAGTGTGCAAATATACAGACTCTTCGGAATCTACATAAACCTCTTATTGACATTTGGAATACAGAAAAAATATAAGGATCTTCAACGGGACGTGCGCCGATTCATGTTAATAAATTGCCCGAAGAATGGAATGTTGCTATTATACAGCCACTACACAAAAAAGGAGATCGATCAGATCCTAGTAATTATCTAGGAATATCTTTGCTGGATATCACGTATAAGATTTGTTCAAGGATTTTATATTCCAGAATTCAAGAACAGCTGGATAGTGAATTTGGTGAATATCAGGGTGGTTTCCGTCCTGGATGAAGCTGTCCAGATCAAATTATTAGTATCAAATGGATTATAAAAGATCAAAGGAGTAGGAACAAGAATTTAGTTATCACTTCGCTGACGTTCCGAAAGCTTATAATAAGTGCCCACCGCAAATCATTATTGAATACCGGTAGTCTTATTGAATTTGGTATAAATCGAAAACTTGTTAAACTTATTGCGAGCACTCTTCAAAATACTAAATCTAGAGTAAGGTTCAGAAGGGAAATCTCTGAGCCATTTGAAATGCATACTGATCTTCGGCATGGAGATGGAATATTTCCATTATTATTTAATTGTGTGCTGGGGAATTTTATGCGTGAATGGAATAAAGTTTGTCTACTGACTATTAAGATTGGAGGAAATGTTTGGATAAATTGTCTTGTATCTGCAGATGATTTAGCATTATTTGCAAATTGTATCGAAGAAGCTAAATTCCAGGTAGAAAAATTGGGACGATTAGCAGCAAAGGTTGGGTTAAAATTTATTTTGAGAAAACAGAAATTATGCCTCTTTTTGAGTTAACACGTCACATAAAATTCTAAATAGTGATAAAAAAAATAAAGGTTGTAGAGAAATCCGAATATCATGGTGAGATTATAACTTGGAATGCCAATGAAAGAGCTTCAATAGACAGAACATTAAAATTGCAACGAGCACAACAGATTCTTGGTCTATTTACAAAATACATATGGAAAGGATGTAGTTCACTCCTCCGCAGTATATAACCCAATGGTTACAGTCTAACGTGTCGTTAACAGTGCCTCGCTAGCTTCCTGCGACCTAGGCCGCACCTCAACCCGACCATTCAAACCTTAGTTTTGCCCAATCCAATGGTTACAGCCTAGAGTGTTGTCAACAGTGCCCTGCTAGCTTCCCGCGGTCAAGGCGGCATCTCAACCTGGCTATTCTAACCTTTGCTTTGTCCAATCCAATGATTTTTGACAATGGCTACAGCCTAACTCGTCCGGGTCATTGGTTTCAGCCTGACGTATCAACAGTGCCCCGTTAGCTTCCCGCGGTCAAGGCCTATCTAACCTTTGTTTTGTCCAATTCAATGGTTACAGCCTAACTCGTCCCAATCAATGGTTTTTGGCAATGATTACAGCGTAATGAGTTATTGTTGTTTTAAGGGGCAGAACTACAAGGTCATCTGCCCCTACAGCGTAACGAGTCGTCAACAGTGCTCCGCTAGCTTCCCAGGGTCAATGCCCTCAACCCGACCATTCTAATCCTCGTTTTGTCTAATCCAATTGTTTTTGACAATGGTTACAGCTAAACTCGTCCAGATTAATGGATACTGACAACAATTACAACCCAATGTGTCGTCAACAGTGCCCTGCTAATTTCCCGTGGTCAAGGCCGCACCTCAACCAGACCATTCGAATCTTCGTTTTGTCCAATACAGTGAGTGGTTATTGTCTGTGGGCCGCGTTAGCCATGTGGTGATGTATCTCATATCTGACATGTTGGCAGCCCTCTCCACCCATCTAATAGTGCCTACCCACAATGCGCAGTCGGCAGTCCATAGCTTCAGTCGAAGTCGGTAGTTCACAACCTAGCCACCCACAATGCGCAGTCGTTAAAATGCTAGGAGTAAATAAAAACTTTCATTTATTCCTTGAGAAAGTTGTCAATTTTCTTGTCGATAAATTAAATAATGAAAGTTATTATTATATAAATGGTCATACCTTTCCAACCCATTGCATCGGCAATGAGCCTCCACGTTAGATCTTTGAAGACGTTGTCTTTATACTTGGGCTCACTCATACAGCCAACGGCGTTCCCTCACAAGATCAATGAATATCTTCTATCCCAAGGTCAGGACATTCAGTCATCATCTTTTTATATAATTAATATATAATATAACAACGAACTTATGCGAAGAATATACCGTGAATACAACTAGTCAACTACACAGCTGATGACGAGCAGAAAACCTACAAAGTGATGTCAGTTTGTGATCTTTTCTGATTGGCTCTTAAGTATGCAGTTGGCAGTCAAAGATAAAATTTGCGACAGCCGACTACACGATGCTGATTGTCAACTATCAACTACTGACATACAACTACATATTGTGCATGACGCCATAAGAGAGCACGGGTCGGACTTCAACTGCCGACTGTCAACTACCCACTACCATCTGCGCATTGTGGGTAGGTCTTAACAAGTGACTAATCCTCAGCGCTTGAGGGACATGGCTGCCATCGTTCACTAAGGACAAGAGGTATAACTTTAAATTTCCCACCAAGTTCACGGAGGAAGAAACAAACACACATCATCATTTCCCCTTATCCAGCTCCTGCCGGGTCGGGGTATTTATGGCACTTCTCCACTTTCCTCTTTCCTTCCACCATTCTTCTTCCACGATCTTGTCCCAGTCCAGATTTCTTTTTCTTACGCTGTTCTTCACTGAATCAATCCACCTTGTTCTAGGTCTTCCTCTTGCTCTCTTACCCTTGCACTTCGCCTCCAGCATCTGTCTTGGTATTCTATTTTCCTCCAAACCACCTTAGTTTATTCTTCTCAATTCTCTCATTTAGTTTTTCCATCCCAACTTCCTTCCTAACATCTTCATTCCTCACTCTGTCTTTCCTATCATACTTCTTAGGAATTTCATTTCACTGGCTTGGATTCTACTCTCTTGCCTGCTTGTCAGGGTCCAAGTCTCAGCTGCATAAGTTAATATGGGAACATAGTACACTTTATACATTACCTCCTTGCTTTTCCTTGGTACTTCCTTATCCCAAACAAGTTTTCTTACACTTTGATAGAATGCATTGCTCTGCTGTACCCTCCTGCCAATCTCCATGTCCAACCTACCAGTTTGCATCAATTCACTTCCTAGGTATTTGAACGTGTCCACAATTTCCAAACTCTGACTTCCAATTTTCACAGTGCCCTTTCCTTGTCTTTCCCCTCTTGTCATCACCATGGTCTTGCTTTTCTCTATACTGATTTTCAGGCCGTACTTCTGAATATTTTCATTCAGTGCATCTAGTTGTTTTTGCACTTCTTCGGTGTTCCTTCCCCAGACCACAATATCATCTGCAAATAACAGTAACTTCATTTCTTTATGTCCATATGCTTCCTTTGTTTCCTTTACAATTTCATCCATCACCATTATGAACAAGAGAGGTGACAGCACACTCCCCTGTCTTAGTCCAGTCTTGTTCCTAAACCAATCTGTCTTTCCAACTGGGGTCAGTACCCTGCTAACACAGTTGTACATTGCTTGCACCATTTCCAACATTTCTCTTCCCAGTCTCTTCTTAACCATGGTTACCCATACCTTCTCTCTGGGGACACTATCATATGCCTTTTCTAGATCTATGAAAGTCATGATCAAATCCTCTCCATATTCCCAGTTCTTTTCCATCACCTGCCTCAAGCTAAAGATTGGGTCCACGGTGGATCTTCCACTCCTGAAGCCATACTGTTCCTCTTGCAACTCTCCTTCCACCTTTCTTCTCATTCTTCTTTATAATATCCTTTCCAGTATTTTTACTATCTGTGATATTAAGTTAATAAGGATGTCAACGGGTCTTTCTCAACGCACAAAGTCTTATGAGATTCGTCGTACCTTCGTTGTCGATAAGGAGCAACTTTGCGAAATCATGCTTGCGATGAAATGGGTGATTCCCAGCGTCAAATATCTCCTGAGAGTTGAGCTGCCTTGACCTGGTGTATTGCTTCTCGCATGTGCTAAGCCAGTTGATTATGTGCATACGTGTTATGTTCTGACATTTTAAGATGTTACAAGTGTGTGATATAGTTGGTAATTGTTTCTGTAACATACGCGATTTACTATTTCGTGCTCACGTTCCTAGTTTGGTTAGAAATACTGGTGCCGAACACAGGATTAAAAAAAAAAACACTTTACCAACGCTCGTCATTTGTGTCGAAAACTCGCACACTGTCATTTCTCCTTGTAAGACCTAACTAACAGCGGCAACATACTTATAATGTAGCTCTGAAGCACCCTGCATTAATTAAATTGTCGTTTGATCATCGTGTCCAATAGTCGTCATAGCTGACGAACTTTAGAGCACCAAGCGTGACGTACACTAGTGCACGATAATGTTAAAGTTTGCGTTTACGTTTCATAACCAATAAACATTTAGTGTGTGCTGTTATTACGTAGATCTGTCTTTTTGACGGCCATAGGTCTACGCTGGCTGCATGGCTCAGCGGTAACATTCTCGCCTGCTGTTACTAAGGTTGCAAGATCGAATCCTGGCGCAGTCATCTGGAATTTGAGGGTGCGCAAATGCGAGGGACCCGTGTCAGTAGATATACTGGCACGTTAATAATCCCATTCGGACCAAAATTCCGGCACACCGGCGCCTCTAAAAGCCGCAGTAGGTAAATGGGGCGTAAAACAAAGAACATTATTATCAGTAGGTCTAGGCCTAGGGTTTTTAGGTGTGCTAAAGAGGATTCTTTTTAAATTGAGATGAAAAATATATTCTTAGACTAAATCTTTGCTTTGAAGTAATATGTCGAAACGCACATTTCTCAATTAGCCTACGATATTCAGCAAATGGAAGCTGCTATTAAGGTCGTTGAGGAGGACGGCATGAGTATTACAACGGCCGCGGAGAGGAATGGTGTTCTGAGAAACGCTCGTTTGGACAAAATTAAAGGAAACTAGAGAGGGGCATGAAATTCCCTAAAACAAAATGGCGGCTTCTGCTTCTTTGACGTCATCAACGACGTCACGAAATACTCCTCTAGCAAGCTTACGGGAAAAGCCTGGGTAATAGGTTTTTTTGGGTGCGGAAACGAAAAACCTTCAAAACGACCAATGCATCGAAATCTATAATTGACCTACATAGCTCAATTAAAGATTCAGATACATATACAAATTTTGCAAATTCAAGTCATATTTAAAATGTCCGTTTCGAAATATATAATTGGCCTATGTAGGTCAATAGAAAATAGAAAATAAGGTAAATTATAATGCAATAACATATAAATCAAAGTACTTAATGGGGGGCAGATGACTTCATAGTTCCGCCCCTTAAAACAACAATAACTAACATGGTTAATATAAAATTCCTGACTTTCTAATACTTTTCATCATTTTTTCCTGACTCATGCCATTTTTTCACACTTTTTCCCGACTTTTCCTGACCAAAAACAAAATTCCCGACTTTTCTTGCCTGTGGTCACCATGGATACACATCGTAATTATTATAATCTCGACACCGATGGGTAGAAGAGGATCCGAGTAAGTAAGTAATTAATTATTATAATTTCATATTAATAAATCATTGCATCGAAATCTTTAATTGAGCTATACAGGTCTATTACAGCTTTCGATACAATGTCTTATAAATATAAAATTAAATTAATTACGACGTGTAACTTCATCTGTAATTCAACTATATGGGCGAATTACAGATCCCGAAACGGAATTTTAAAAATATGTCATAAATGTAACCCTAAATTAAAATATTTTCGTATGTACGGCGTATCAAATTGAGGTAGGCCAATAAATAAATATAAATAAATTACAGATGACGAAACAATGCGTTTCAACAGTTTTTTAATGCTCATTTCTGTTATTGAGTTGTCACCACCCAAAATAACCTATAACCAAGGCTTTTCGCATAATCTTGCCAGAGTAGCATTTCGTCAACATCACAAAAGCAACCAATTTGTTTTTATAAAAAAGTCATGCACAAACGATCGCGGTCTGTAATAATCGCCGGTTGGCATCAATGCATTTCCCACGCATACACAAACCTAACCTAGCTGCTGGCACATTGTAATATTCTTATAAAACATTGTGGTCAATAATGTTATTGACCCCACCACATAGCAAGAAATGGTTTTGCGTAGTTTCGTTTTTTTTATCCACAGTTGGCTGCAAATACGCAAACACAAACACAATGCCAGGTTGGTATTTTTATGTTTACCAATATTGGCTGCAAATACTTGTATCTCAATTAGAAATCACAATCCTTAACATACCGTTTCATAACGCCTCACAGACATACTATATTAACGTCAAAAACAAGACCTTTAGGCCGATAGTTCTAATACAAAACACCGTCATATATATTTTTCAAGTGTTCATGTAAATGCCAATTTGTCAAAATTTTACCCATCCATTACTATTTTAACAGGCGTATTCCCCAACACCGTTCCTGACGTAATATTATCGTTTAGACAAATGGCATTGTCTATGGCTTTAGAAGCGTACAGTGCAACTTTTCTATTAAATGCAACAACCAAAATAAATATATGAACAACGTAAAAAACTCACCGATAGATCCCAAATGCCGTATTATTCCACATGTACAAGAAGAAGCACTAATTTTCGACCACACTTTCCCTCACATCACAAGTAACGGAATTTATTTGAATGCAACAACTTCAGGAATTCAACAATTTTATTACAAATCGCCAACACAATCGCGCACACGACACTGCTAATATCAAGATCTTGTTCTATAGGTTATTCAGGGAATAATAATTGTTTAAATTACGGTTACAAAACTCAAATCGGTGAAAAAATAGACACTCTTCTCGAACAAAACCACGCGCGAAACCGACGTATTAATCAGCTGACTCCCGGCAATCAAAGCGAGTCAATATCGATACGTGCCGTGACATCACTGAGGTCCCTAAGAATTCCCTAGATGCGGCCTCGCAATGTACAGTTTAACCAACGGATAATTTTGCATTGCGATGCGGCCGCGTATAAAATTCCCCTAAAAACAAAATGGCGTCCGCCATGACGTCACTCCTCTGGCAAGCTTACGGGAAAAGCCTGGGTAATAGGGGTTTTTGGGTGGGGAAACACAAAAAACCTCCGAAACGAGGTGTGCATCGAAATCTGTAATTGACCAACATTGCTCAATTAAAGATTCCGATACGTAGAAAAATTGAGATTTCAATGGATATTTTTAATTTTCCGCATCGAAATCTATAATTGGACTGTGTAGATCAATTACAGATTCCGATACACATCGTAATTCCTGTAATTTCATAATTAAAACACCCTGCTTCGAAATCTGTAATTGACCTACATAGCTCAATTAAAGATTCCGATACGTAGAAAAAATTCGAGATTTAAATTGAGAATATTTATTTTCCGCATCGAAATCTATAATTGGCCTATATAGCTCAATTACATATTACGATACATATCGTAATTATTTCAGATTGATAATTATAAAATTGTCGGCCTCTGTGATAATATCAATGACTTTACGAAATGCTTCTCTGGCAAGCTTACGAGAGAAACATTGGTTATATATTATTTTGAGTGGTGACAATTCAATAACAGAAATAAGCATTATAAAAAACTTCAAAACGAATTGTGTATAGCAAGATATGGTTATGTACAGTTTGATTTATCCCCCCCAATGTTGGCTACAAATGCGCAAACACAAATACGATAACATACGCAAAAACAACCAAAAACTAAAGCATTCTAATTTCCGTATAAAACATAGTGGTCTCAATTGGTTTTTTGGTGGGGGGCGGCCGTGCCCACCCCCCAAAAGTTTCGGTACTTTTAGGTTTTCGAATATTGACTTATTTATTTATCGTATGGCTTTTAGTGCCGGGAGTGTCTGAGGACATGTTCGGCTCCCCTAAGTCTAGTTTAATCAGTTGAAACTTTCCGTCAAATCAATACAAAATATTTTGCGCTATTATTGCGCTAAGTTAGGTACATGTTTCGAACCTTGTATGCCGGTCCTTCATCAGCCTTTCACACAAATGGCAACACATCAAAAAAACACTGAACAAAATCCAAAAATGCATGCACACTAATAATACATATTAAAAACATTACATTAAAAATTTTTTGTACGAAACATATTAAAAACACATGTTAAAAGTTCTGAGAGTCCATTTCACTTGTTCATAAGCACATGTCTTTCTGATAGGAGATCTTATCCTATTCTGTTGTCTGCTTCCTGTCATGTGGGGAACGGAAATAGAATATTAATCCTATTTGAATGGTCCAAATGCAAAAGACTTTTAGGTACTCCCTTTTGATAGGAGACTTGTCCTGTTCTGCTTCTTGTCATACGTGGAACGGAAATAGAATAGTATTCCCATTTGAATGGTCCAAATGCAAAAGACTTTTAGGTACTCCCAGACTAAACAAGTAGTCCTCTGTTGAAAGAAAAATTAAATTGATTTAGTGAATGGACTGAAGTAATGAATCTAATATATGATCAACCAGAAAACGATTGCTATAAAATCCTTACCTCCCAGTGTGTGCAGTGAACCTGTGCGCTTGAAACAGCTGTTGCAACTCAAGTGCTGAGTCTAGGCGAGGCCACGTGAGACATGTAGGGGTGGAGAATACCATTGGTGGAAGCAAAGAGCGGAGGGGCGGGGAGGCAACTTGGAGCGGGAGGGGAAAAAAAGAAGTTTGGGTGGTACTACGAACCCAGATCTAATATTATGGAGGTTTTTTATGTTTGTTACTGGTGACAAAGTTTGTCAATGTTTCGTATAAAACATTGCTATCGAAATTGATTTCATTCAGATTGTGTGACGGGTTGTTTCTCAAGGCCTGGTCTATCTCTAGCTGTTCCAAAATATTAAGCATAATGCCTTTGCCGCAATAATGCAAAATTTCCAAGTCTTCCTCAATTTTCGAAAAGTTGTGGTTGCGTTCCTGCATATGATTATTAATGGCTGAGAATTTTTTTGTGCCTAGCAGCGTTGAAATGCTCATTATATCTTATTTTAAAACTACGCCCCGTTTGACCTATGTAATCCGCATCACAATCCTTGCACTTTATTCTGTAAATACCGGATTTCTGGAATTTGTCTTGTTTGTTGATCGATTTGGAGTTAAATAAGTGTTTCATAGTGGTGTTGTCTGTTCTGTATGCTATTCTAAGCTCCTGTTTCTTGAAAACGTTCGTGATGTTGTGCGTTAGTTGATTTGCGTATGTGAAAACTGCAACTGATTTCTTATTTTCAATTGGTTGCAAGCTTGTGACTGGTCTATTTTTAATTTTGCTTAAAATAGAATAGCATACAGAACAGACAACACCACTATGAAACACTTATTTAACTCCAAATCGATCAACAAACAAGACAAATTCCAGAAATCCGGTATTTACAGAATAAAGTGCAAGGATTGTGATGCGGATTACATAGGTCAAACGGGGCGTAGTTTTAAAATAAGATATAATGAGCATTTCAACGCTGCTAGGCACAAAAAATTCTCAGCAATTAATAATCATATGCAGGAACGCAACCACAACTTTTCGAAAATTGAGGAAGACTTGGAAATTTTGCATTATTGCGGCAAAGGCATTATGCTTAATATTTTGGAACAGCTAGAGATAGACCAGGCCTTGAGAAACAACCCGTCACACAATCTGAATGAAATCAATTTCGATAGCAATGTTTTATACGAAACATTGACAAACTTTGTCACCAGTAACAAACATAAAAAACCTCCATAATATTAGATCTGGGTTCGTAGTACCACCCAAACTTCTTTTTTTCCCCTCCCGCTCCAAGTTGCCTCCCCGCCCCTCCGCTCTTTGCTTCCACCAATGGTATTCTCCACCCCTACATGTCTCACGTGGCCTCGCCTCGCCTAGACTCAGCACTTGAGTTGCAACAGCTGTTTTAAGCGCACAGGTTCACTGCACACACTGGGAGGTAAGGATTTTATAGCAATCGTTTTCTGGTTGATCATATATTAGATTCATTACTTCAGTCCATTCACTAAATCAATTTAATTTTTCTTTCAACAGAGGACTACTTGTTTAGTCTGGGAGTACCTAAAAGTCTTTTGCATTTGGACCATTCAAATGGGAATACTATTCTATTTCCGTTCCACGTATGACAAGAAGCAGAACAGGACAAGTCTCCTATCAAAAGGGAGTACCTAAAAGTCTTTTGCATTTGGACCATTCAAATAGGATTAATATTCTATTTCCGTTCCCCACATGACAGGAAGCAGACAACAGAATAGGATAAGATCTCCTATCAGAAAGACATGTGCTTATGAACAAGTGAAATGGACTCTCAGACCTTTTAACATGTGTTTTTAATATGTTTCGTACAAAAAAATTTTAATGTAATGTTTTTAATATGTATTATTAGTGTGCATGCATTTTTGGATTTTGTTCAGTGTTTTTTTGATGTGTTGCCATTTGTGTGAAAGGCTGATGAAGGACCGGCATACAAGGTTCGAAACATGTACCTAACTTAGCGCAATAATAGCGCAAAATATTTTGTATTGATTTGACGGAAAGTTTCAACTGATTAAACTATTTATATACGTCAATACGGACCAGAAATGGCAACTAGTATTCCCATTACTAAAATGGCTAGTCAGGCTAAAAGGTATAAATTTAAACATCTGCGAATAAAATTGGCCAGCGTCATTAAAGACATTGATTTCTTAAAAAAATGCAGAACGCGCAATCTAGTTCCGCGACATATAGGCGCGTTTCAGAAAAAGAGATTTTACAACAACTTTGAACGTAAAACACAGCTAATGATCAACCAGAAAATCCTGCAACGGGAATTAAAATTTTTATATATAAAGAAAAATCAAATTAATAATTTTTTATATGAAGTTCACTTAGAGGCTGCTAACACCACGAATAAAGATGAATGGGACTCCTTCCTTCTCCATGTAGAGGAAGTTGTCGCATTCCACGCCAATAAAAAGGTCGGCACTTTAAATAGGAAGTTAGACCAACTAGTGCGGCAGGCACGCACGATGAGCAACGAGGAACCAGACACTCCATCCCATGAATTCCAAAAACCGTTCGAAAACTTTTCTAATGTTGATTTTAACCAAGCGGAAATCGAATTAATGGAAAAAGGCTTCAAACATAACTGGCACTCCTCCTACAATAATAAAACTAACTTAACAGTACTAATAGCAGAATCGGAAGCGGCAATTCAAAAACTCCCAATAGAAAAAAGAAATGAAACCAGACATGTCATCAACAAGAAAATCAACAAAATAATAAAACAGGATAATAAACAACCCCATACAGAAAATGTCACCAGCTTAAAAAAGAAAATCGCTCAAGAGAATTTAATAGTAACTAAGGCCGATAAAGGTAATAGTATCGTTATTTTGAATAAAAACGAATACATCGAAAAAACAGAATCCTTTTTGAGCAACAAAAATTTCAGCATCATCAGCAAAGACCCCACAGGGCCCACACAACGAAAGCTCAAGCAAATATTAAAGAACACCGACATGATTCTTGATGAACATCAAATTAGTAAATTGATCAATATGAACCCAAGCATACCAACCCTTAGAGCATTGCCTAAAACCCATAAGGATAACATACCGATCAGACCTATCGTAAATTTCAGGGGTAGTCCTGTTTACAAGCTGTCGCAATTCCTCCAAATTTTTTTGAAAAAACACTATAAATTTACGACCAATAATGCAATTAGAAATTCCATTGACTTCTGTGAACGCACTAAGGTTTTGAATATAAAAAGCTCAGAAACCTTACACACCGCTGATATCAGCGACATGTACACGAACATCCCAGTAGGTCCCACCATACATATAATAGAGGAAAATTTAAAAATGCACAGTAGGATGTCACAAGGTGAAATCAAGGAGTTCATTAATCTGTTAAAATTTGCCGTGCAAAACAATTATTTCACGTTCAACCAAAAAATCTACAAGCAGACAGAAGGTTTGGCCATGGGCTCCCC
The DNA here is from genome assembly GCA_946902985.2 of Meconema thalassinum. Classification (NCBI taxonomy): domain Eukaryota; kingdom Metazoa; phylum Arthropoda; class Insecta; order Orthoptera; family Tettigoniidae; genus Meconema; species Meconema thalassinum. Next base: position 303,454,178 of record OX336393.1, read on the forward strand.
ATTGTCAGGCATAATGGCCAATATTTACATTGACCATTTGGAAAACATCAGCATCAGTAAAATAAAAGGAATCAGCTTTTGGACAAGATATGTCGATGACGTTTTTCTGATAGTTGATAATGAAATCAGTGGCATCAATCACATTACAACAGAGCTAAACCAAATTGATAATAGCATCAAATTCACCACAACATCAGAAATAAATCAGTCTATAAACTACCTGGATCTTACTGTCATTAGGGACACCATGGGCCTACGTTTTAAAATATACAGGAAGCCAACCCAAACGCACACCACCATTAGGAAGGATTCAAACCACCCGGCCAGCCATAAAAAAGCTGCTTTCAGGGCATATATTAACAGAGCCATTAACGTACCCCTCTCAGAACAAGATTGGAACAAAGAGCTTTCCACCATATATCAGATAGCCATAGCTAATGGTTTTAGCAAAATGTACGTCGATTCCATTTTAAGCAAAATTAAAAATAGACCAGTCACAAGCTTGCAACCAATTGAAAATAAGAAATCAGTTGCAGTTTTCACATACGCAAATCAACTAACGCACAACATCACGAACGTTTTCAAGAAACAGGAGCTTAGAATAGCATACAGAACAGACAACACCACTATGAAACACTTATTTAACTCCAAATCGATCAACAAACAAGACAAATTCCAGAAATCCGGTATTTACAGAATAAAGTGCAAGGATTGTGATGCGGATTACATAGGTCAAACGGGGCGTAGTTTTAAAATAAGATATAATGAGCATTTCAACGCTGCTAGGCACAAAAAATTCTCAGCCATTAATAATCATATGCAGGAACGCAACCACAACTTTTCGAAAATTGAGGAAGACTTGGAAATTTTGCATTATTGCGGCAAAGGCATTATGCTTAATATTTTGGAACAGCTAGAGATAGACCAGGCCTTGAGAAACAACCCGTCACACAATCTGAATGAAATCAATTTCGATAGCAATGTTTTATACGAAACATTGACAAACTTTGTCACCAGTAACAAACATAAAAAACCTCCATAATATTAGATCTGGGTTCGTAGTACCACCCAAACTTCTTTTTTTCCCCTCCCGCTCCAAGTTGCCTCCCCGCCCCTCCGCTCTTTGCTTCCACCAATGGTATTCTCCACCCCTACATGTCTCACGTGGCCTCGCCTCGCCTAGACTCAGCACTTGAGTTGCAACAGCTGTTTCAAGCGCACAGGTTCACTGCACACACTGGGAGGTAAGGATTTTATAGCAATCGTTTTCTGGTTGATCATATATTAGATTCATTACTTCAGTCCATTCACTAAATCAATTTAATTTTTCTTTCAACAGAGGACTACTTGTTTAGTCTGGGAGTACCTAAAAGTCTTTTGCATTTGGACCATTCAAATGGGAATACTATTCTATTTCCGTTCCACGTATGACAAGAAGCAGAACAGGACAAGTCTCCTATCAAAAGGGAGTACCTAAAAGTCTTTTGCATTTGGACCATTCAAATAGGATTAATATTCTATTTCCGTTCCCCACATGACAGGAAGCAGACAACAGAATAGGATAAGATCTCCTATCAGAAAGACATGTGCTTATGAACAAGTGAAATGGACTCGCAGAACTTTTAACATGTGTTTTTAATATGTTTCGTACAAAAAATTTTTAATGTAATGTTTTTAATATGTATTATTAGTGTGCATGCATTTTTGGATTTTGTTCAGTGTTTTTTTGATGTGTTGCCATTTGTGTGAAAGGCTGATGAAGGACCGGCATACAAGGTTCGAAACATGTACCTAACTTAGCGCAATAATAGCGCAAAATATTTTGTATTGATTTGACGGAAAGTTTCAACTGATTAAACTATTTATATACGTCAATACGGACCAGAAATGGCAACTAGTATTCCCCTAAGTCTGTAGCTGCTTCCAGCGGACACCCTAAAGGGTGAGCTACAAGTTCCGTTCAATTTCAAGTAGTTCCAACTTTCGCCACCAGATATCAATGATACCTAGTGGTGAACGTTGGAACTTTGATAGAGCGTTCTGACGAAATCTAACCTAACAATTTTTGCTTTACACAAGTTTAGTCTGTGAAAGGATCTATGACATGGGACCGCCGGCTTTACTTCCCCTCCGAAGGAAGGCATACTGAAGGATTTGTAATGCTCTTAAAAAATCCGACAACTTCGGCCGGGTTTGAACCCGCTATCTTGGGCACAGCAGTTCAGCATGCTTCAGACTACGCCACCGAAGCCGCTAAAAATACTTAATTAGAAATCGCCATACAAAACAGACCGTCTAATAACGCCACACAAACATACTGTATGTAACGTAAAAACAGACCAATATATGTCTGGTACAAAAGACTGTTATATGCCTTTACACGTGTTCTTGTAAATGCCATCTCTATATTTAACCCAGGCCCCCTTGCCTGACGTAATATCATTTAGACAGATGGCATTGTCTATTAAAGAAGAATACAGGGAAACTTTTCAATTAAATGCAAAAACCAAAATAAATATATGAACGTAAAAAACCAAACTCACCGATAGGTCCCACAGTTCGTATTATTCCACATCTACAATAAGAACCAGTAATTTTCGACTACAAGTTCTCCTTACGTAACACGTAACGGCATTTTATTTGAATACAAAAACTTCAGGAATTCAACAATTTTATTACAAATCGCCAACACAATCCAGCACACGACACTGCTACTATCAAAATCTTGTTCTATAGGTTATTCACAGGAATAATAATCGTTAAAATTACGTTCACCAACTGCTAACAGGTGAAAAAAAAAATGGACGACGTTCTCCAACAACACCGCGCGCGAAACTGACGTATTAATCAGCTGACTAGGGTGCAAAGCGACTCCCACAACGTCAGCCGCGACATCACCGAGATCCCTAAAAATTCCCTAGACGTGGCCGCATCGCAACGTAACAATGAACCGACATATATGCATTATAAACAGCAGACAAGGAAAACTAACAATGTGACTGCAATTGGTGCAAACGGGTGACGAATATAGGAAGAATCCAAAGACATCGTGCCGAGGACTAGGGCAAAAACACACTTTTTTTTTCTTCCAAAAACGAATATTTTCGATATTGCGAGTTTCCCCAGTGTTTGAGTAGAGTTTGAGGTTAGGTAGAGTGCTTTTGTTGATTAAATTTGGCAAAATGTATAAGGTGTATATATTTACTTGACTAAATCTGTCTTAACAGGACGACCATTCGTGCATTTACCTTACATGTACTTATATACGAGAGTGACGATCATTGGCTCAGTGACGAAAACTGGTACAGTTACCTTAACGTAATTTAGAACATATTTCCATCGCACTAGTGTTAATAAACATAAATTTCAATTGGTATTGTCCCATAGAACGGTATGAAAATCATCTAGGCTATTATCCATATTAACACAGTTGTTTCACAAGACATTTTCTCGCCTTCTCAACTAGTAATAAATTCTTTTGTGTTGGTATCTTCACATTCCATCGTTCCTAGCACGTACGCTTTGTCAAAGCTACGGACTAGTCTAAATCCTACTGTCGGTTTTTTCCAAAATAATACTATGCATGAGGCAATCAGAAATCGGACACACTCAGACAACAAATATTAACACTAAAATACTCTACCTGAGGCAGTCAGAAAGTGGGGACACGCTCAGACTGGGTTCAATCCTCGTCTCCTTTGGTTGAATTCGGACCTGTGTGGAAGATTTATTTCCCGGCAGCAAGGCCTGACTGAAGGGGATAGTCAGGTTGTAGAAACTCTTGATTCAACTTCCTTCCTGTAAAATGAAATTTCTCATCAAAATAATGCAGGATTCGTCAAATGCTGTGTGGAAATAATGCTAGTTCATCCCAATAAACCATACTAAAATGCAAACATCACGAAGCTATCTTATAGGTTATACAAAATACTATCTTGAATTATCACAAAGGGACCAATCCTCGTCTCGATTGTTTTAATTCACATACCTAGAAGTGAAAATAAATGATAACTATCAACATAATTCACAATTATATTAATCCATAAAATTAAAAGGGAAGATATTATATTAACTGCAAATACCTTACCATCGTCCACGACGGTTCAAGATTCATCCAAATCCCAAATGGCGGCGAAGCAAACAGGCCTGATGATGATGGGCGTGTTTCTATCTCCCAAAATTTTAATAATGGCACCCCGTGGCGTTAACGAACAGCTGATCCGAAATCTCAAGTTAAAACGCAATGAGAGTGAAACGCGAATTATGATCCGCGTCATCCTGGCTTGTTGTTGGCTGGCAATTATTACCAGCCATTGGCTGCCCGCGGGTTTGTTTACAATTATCACCAACATGGTGGCGAGAGGAATAGATTTCTACATCAATTAAATTGCTAGAAATCTATTCCAGTTCATGACAGTATGAAGTGCAAATCACTTATTGATGAGGAATTGTATGTGCGTTTATATTTAAATTGACGCGTGACACTGTTCATCAACATTTGTGAAAATAAAAGTACAAATCAACACTCTTGCCAATCAACTGAAAGTTTCTACTACTTTGGATGTAATGGATGTAAATCAATTGGCTGTCGTTTCTACCAGTTTTATTCATCAGTTCGAAATACATTCAGTACAATAACATTTTGTGCACTATAAAACTACATTATAGACCATTGCATATTGTTGTTGCTGCTTATATTTACCAATTTCATGAAATGTAATTTGTAGGTTATGCCTAATAAGGCATATAATTTAAGTGGCCGTTTGTAATGTGAAGTCCTTATTACTGTATTTATGTACAAATATTACGGTTTAACTAATGAAGCAAGGATTAAAAGTGCAGTTTGCACTGCCACCCTTTTTTTGTTTAAATATTGATATGTAGTTTCTCAGTCTGGTAACGTCTTGGATTTGCTTGAGATAGATTTATAGTAATATACTACCTTATTAACCTGCAGGCTGAGTTTTTTTTTAAACATGCCCAGGTGCATACAGTAGCACAAGACCTACTGCAGGCTATGTCGATCCTAAATGTAGGCCTATTATAGTGCTCATGTCAAAGGTCGTCCTAAAGTTTTAACTATTGAGACTTGATTTGCATCGAAGATAATTTCAGCTGAGTCTGGCAAGGCTTCATAAACTTGGGCGTGACTTCACATTTTCATTTTTCCTATACAGCTTTTGATACCAACCACTTAAATCACAGTATTTCAAGATTTGCTCTCATTAAACATCACCAACACTTTTTTTCCCCCCTGGTGGTGGGCTGTGTTGCAGTCTACAGAAAATAAAGTTGAGAAATAAAAATACATCTTAGGTTTCCATGACACAGTTGCATTTTATCCTACTATATATCCACTCAATATACCAATCCTACCAATGTTTCCTAATTCCTCATGCTGCATAAATAAACATGACAGATTACAGCATTAGCAATGATGACAGTAATTTATGAATCGTTAAAATGATTTTAAAAGATGCATAGAAAGAGACTTGATAAATCCTGTATCATCAAACCATTTAAACATTCCCACAGAGCTCTAATCAGAAGCTCATTTTATGTGCAACAGGTATGTAAAATAAACCTCCCTCCCAATAACTTGTAGGCCTAACCTGAACATAATCCATGTTAAGAGCTGTTTTTTGGTTCACAGGAAAACCTACCATTTAAAATCTTGCACATACCGGTAGGCTACTAATCATATTAAGGTGCAATTAACTAGGGTAATTTTAAAAATCATGGCTATCAACTACTGATTTAAATATTCCAGACATCTTTCTTAACTCCACTTTTACTGACAGCATGTAAGTCCTTACTACTGTCTTTCAAGCCATTGACCAGTTGTTTTTTTTTTTTCATGAGGAACCATTTTAGTCATTCTTCTCTATGTGAAATACAGTTGATGACAACTGCCTGGAAGACTCAGGTGTTTTTTCTTGTGTCGCTTCTCTGGTTGCCTACGACACTTCCTAATTATTAACAGAATGTTTCATTGAATTGTTGTATCCAATTGACCAACTGGTAATATATTATGGTTTGCTTTAATATTCCTATGATACACTTTTAGATCTCATATATTAATGAAATATACAACAACATAGGCTGAAATGTTGAACCAATCTCCCATTCCCCAACACTCCCAACTAATGGGACATAAGCTACCTAGTGGTTGGTCTCACAATGCTTCCATCTACATGTACCGTACTAGGTCTAGTAGTACCATACGTATTGTGACTGTTTCTCCAACTCTGTCAAGGAAACTAATTCTGAACTAAGATCTGGAATGGGGTACACTGTCCCTCGAGGGCAATCAAGGACAACTTGAATCATTCAAGTGATATTTCTATTTCATTTTACCAACTAACCAGGTGCCTGGAAATGCTAGTGAAGGAGGCAGCTAAGTAGGCTAGCCTACTGGTATTCACCATTCAGAGAACATTCTCAGCGACTTGTCTATGCATAGGCCTATGACACAATTTTCAGAAATTGATACAGTAGTCACAGAACACTAATGGTGCCCAGTACGCACAGCTTAGCATAGGACGGAGTGGATTCCAGCCACAGATTAACTTATGATCTGTCAACAGGTTTTCAAACAAATTGAGCACACACCCAAGTACAGGGGTCTTGACCATGATGTTCCAAGTCTCTAAATGAAACACTCCTCTTTAAGACTTTCTGGTCTTGCATCCATGGTCGATCAACATTCTCCTGATCTGTGTTCCCAAGTTTCTGATGGTTATGGACATTATTTTTATAAATTATCCTGATAACTTCATATTTTAAGGGGTTGGGGTACATGCCCTATTCTTAATTAGTTCAGCATAAGATCATTGAATCCCCTTAAGAAAAATAGGGAACATCCATGTGTTATTTGACCATAGAAAGGGAGAATTTAAAAAACTGAACCTCTAGGGACATTGATGCAGATGACTCCAAGTAAGTAGGCTAGATCAAAATGAACATTTTTCAGTGTTGCCTTAATGAAGGTTGATAACTTTCTACCGTTCAACATGAATATGCCTATATTGGATGGGAAATATTTTTATTATTTGCAGAGATTACAAGGATGACTTGTTGATGTATCGTTATTTTGTTAAGCGAACATAAGTTCCAAGTACATATCGTGTTGGAACCCATATTTCAGTGCTGCCTTAGTAAACGAAATATTCAATGTCTTTCAGTCGGTCACTTAATGTTAATGAGAATGAGCATTATTCCAAAAACCAGAAATAAAACTGTAGGCTACATGCAGACCTAACTTGTCAAATCAATCATGCCTACAAGACAACAAAAATGCTCTATGAAAAACTATTAAAACCTCATAATGGTAGTCAAAAATAATCTCAAACCACCGCCACTATTTCGCGAAGGTGCAGAAAAATCTTACTATAGTACAGCTATTCGTAATAGTTGCTACTGTTGTTTTAAACCGGTACTGAGTGATAGGCCCCGGAAATATAACTATTTATCTTAATGTCTAAAAGAAAACGAGATTGCCAAAAAACCACAAATCTATAGAAGGCAACACTAAAAATGGCTTATCTAATCCACAAGTCACCCACCCTTCACCAATATTATTAATATTTGTAATTTAAGTAAAACTTAGGTTATGTTAAATTGAGGTTAATGGCGGATTTGATTGCGGCTGTGTGGCGGGAAGGACCCAATAAGTGCTCAGCCAATCAGGGACGTTTTGATTGGAGACCATGCTCGGAAAAATTTTAGATCGTTTTGATTCTCAGGGCTTCGTTAAGCCCCCACCCTAGGCCGTCATCGTGTCCAAAATGGCGGCTTAACGAACACGACGGGGTGCCATTATTAAAATTTTAATAATTTAATAAGTGCAGCTAACTGCCAAAAGGAATATATACATGACCGTGCATACAATAACCTAAATAAAAACCACACATTCAGTCATTGCAGAAATCTGTCAACGAGACTTTCCGTTTGGTGCACAAAAGCAGGTGATAACGGTCACAGGTTGACCCACACAGTTTACACCTGAGCTGCAGTTATCGTCCGGGTCGTGGAAATTTTCAGTCTGGCATATCCGGTGGTGGAAACCATGCACGGCGTATCGCGTCACTACATGCCGTAGTTCATATCCAACTTGAGTCCATTCTCTGTAAATCATGGCATCTGTTGAAAAGAACGTTGGCCATATGTCTTGCTGTTTTGCATTGAGTTCTTGTAAAAGTTCTGTGTAGGCGACGGTTGATGGTAGTAATAGGTTAAGGCGAAGATCTTCGATGAAAAATTGCTCTCTTGCTAGCACGTAGGTGAGGCGAGACCGTGTGAATTTCGACAGGCACAATGTTCTTTTCAGGAAAGTGGCTTTGACTCTTTCTATTTCTTCCAAATTTCTCTTCGTCAGTTGTAGCCAAATTGTCTCTAGACCATAAGTTATTATTGGTGTAATTTTAAGGCGAAACAGGGTGATGGCTGTGGCTAAAGATAGCTGTCTCAGATTCCTTATAGTGTGAACAGCAATCTTTGCCGCGGCGACTCTTTCCTTGACGTGTTGGCTATAGACATCACCTCTTGTCTGAAAAGTGATTCCCAAGTATTTGAAGTGTGATACATTCTGTAGCGGGACATTCTTATACATAATGAAGTCATTTGTTGAAAGTCTACCTCCTTTTCTGAATGTCATTTTCACAGTTTTAGTACCGTTTAGTGTTAATTCATTGTTTTCGGCCCATGTTGAGAGTTTATCAAAAGCAGATTGAATGCAATCTAAGTTTCGAGAAGTGAGGACCATGTCATCTGCGTAAGCGTATATTTTAACGTTTTCAACTGCAATTTCTCCAGGTAGTTCCGCAGTGGCTATGATGAAAAGCAGTGGACTCATGGGGTCTCCCTGCAGTACTCCGTTGGTCTGGGTCATCGGGTTTGACTTAGACACTCTGTTGTCTATTTCTACTTGATTGTTCGACAAGATATTTTTTATTAGACGTGTCACTTGATTTCTTCCGGCGATGTCTTCTATTTTCCTGATTAATAGTTGCCTGTTCAACAAGTCGAAAGCTTTTGTATAATCTATAAAAACTGCATGGAGCATCCCTCCTGGAAGCCTGAGTGCCGCCTCAATATCCTCCTGAAGACATTTTACTGCCTGAATTGTGGATTTCCCTTTAATGAACCCAAATTGCTGCTCAGGGATTGCGTGAGATGTCAGTTTGCTAAGTCTGTCAGTTAATATTCCTGTCAGAATTTTCAGTGGTGCACACTCTAAAGCTATCCCCCGGTATGAGTTCGGGTCCCTCGAGTCACCTTTCCCTTTATACAAAACCTTTAGTGTAGAAAGCCTCCATCTGTTTGGGATGTTTCCTTGTCTTAGACACGCATTAAAAAGCTCAGTCCATGTTGTTGCAAGAGCATGTGCAGTTTCCTTCAGGTGTTCGAAGAAGATACCATCTGGACCGCAAGCTTTTTTATCTTTTGTTTCTGCGATTTGCTTCCGAACTTCTTCCAGTGAGAATGGATTCGTTAACTCAATTTCTTCGTCTTGGTTTGTGTTAGGTGGACGTGTTTCTCTGTCTTGTAGGACCGTCCTGAAGTGTTTCTCCCATGTGCTAAGTGGAATGTCTCTCGGGAAATAGGGTTGTTTTGGCGCTGAGGCTTTGAACCATTGCTGTTCAGCTTCTTCAATGAGTTTCTTCTCTTCTCTTACAAGATGGTTCTTTTTGCTTTGATCTATAGTTTGTTTGTAGTGTTTTCTGGCTGTGCTATATGTCTCCAGGTCTTTCTGAGTTAATGTTGTTTTTGCTCTATGTAGTGCGATTAGCGCTGTTTTTCTTGCTTGATAGCACTCTCGGGTGAACCAAGGTTTTGCCCTCCGTTGCCTCCATTTTTGCGTTACTATTGCATGTGCCAGCTGTTCTTCAATTATACTCAAAGCTTCGTCTATGTTGCCTTCCTTGATCTCTCGTAGCGCTATGGGTGTCGCATCCATGTTGAGTTTGCTTATATCGATTTCTCTGGTTATCCTTGTTGACAGCTTGGTTGGCTTCTCTTCTGCGAAAGATCCTTTCATTGTAATTAGGGTGCTGACTGGTAAGTGTTTTCGTACCGGCAGGTCTTGTCTGATCTCTTGATGTGTCTTGCCGCTGTTTGCGAACACAAGGTCAATAGTACTGGAACCATTAGGTCCAAAGTAGGTTTTTTCCTTTTTGTCGTTGATCAACGTTAGGCCCTCCTTTTCTAAATAACTGATCACAGTGCTCGTCTTCTGAGAGGGAGCATCGATCCTGCAGTTCATGTCTCCTAGTAAGATTAGCTTGTCGTTTCTGTTTGTCAGGCTGAGAGCATTTGCAACTTCTTCCATTATATCATCTGCCTTATAGTCTGGTTGGAAGTACACACACATTATTACACATAATTTTGTTTTCACTAATAGAATATTTGGCGAGCTAAGCTGAATCTCGAAGGGGGCCAAGGTAGGTTTTATTAACATAGTTATGCCACCTTTGGGCCTTCCCCTTTCTCCTTGTGTTGCATATGAATGAATTGAATAAAATTGTTCTGTGCTCCATTGTGTGGTCAAGAACGTTTCCGTAAGTGTAACTAAGTCATAGGCGTTGAAAGTATCCTCTGGTATCATGTTGACAGCGTTTTTCAATCCTTCTATGTTCCATAACAGTATCTTCACCAGATTTTCCTTTCCTGAATTTTTTGAAACTGATATTTGCTTTTTGTTGCGTGAAGTGGGCAATTATTAAAATTTTGGGAGATAGAAACACAGCCGATGATATCTGAGGCGGAAGTCTGTGGCCGTTACCGGTACTTGAAGATGTGGAACGGGTAAGAAGTTACGAAATACGGAACGGGCTACAAGTGGCTACTGCGCATGCGGTGCCAAGAAAACTTACTGCCGCGAGACACTCGTTGGTAAACCACTTGCTGGGTGGCTAAGGGGAGAATCGATCCAACATTTCCTGGTTTAACTCACTAGCCCTCTTACCCTCAGACTAGAATTAGATTTTGGGACAGTCAGGAATCAAACATGAATCCCAGAAGTGACAACCAAGAACTACACCACCAGGTTGGTCACATTTATTTTTAAGAATAATATGTACTAAAAAGAAATTTAAATTCCTACAGGAACAGTTACAACTTTCCATGTCCACTCAGCCAGACGCGTCTAGCGAGCGGAAGGTCTTGCTCCAGTGCGCATGCGTCAGTGGTGAACAACCAAAGCTTTTTTCTCCGTGGTCAGTAATGTAACCGGAAGCTGCTTTATAAAATCAAATATGGCGCGGTAAATAATGTTTGACCGTGGCCCACGAAAGATACTGGCCCCAGTGCGAGCAGCCATCTTGTCTGTGACGTAGGCGAAGTAGTGACTCCGGTTGAGAAGACTTGTTTGTGAATTTCTTGTGAAAAGCAGTGTGAGAATAGTTAGTGTTTTATAAAGTGTAATGTCCAACTTTACATCCAACTTGTGTTGTGGTGCATCATGTAGCTGCAATAATCACGTAGCCTACAGGGTAAGTGTTAACACTTTATTTCTCATTAATGATACAGGTTAATCAAACGCACGTGTGGTGCAGGTTATGTACGAACTTACGTTAGCCTAATATTGTGGATGTTAAGGACTATTACAATGCATGCTAAGTTAATTATCTGAGTTAAAGTTAGATATTTAATGAATGTGTCTCTTTACAGGAAATCAAAATGCCGAGATGCTGTAATGTGGCTGGCTGTAAGAACAATTACAGATCTCAGCATGAAAATGTTTCTACATTTTCTCTCCCAAAGGACGAAAAATTAAGAAATATATGGCCTAGAAAAATTCCCACTGACTTCTCTAAAGTGAGCAAGCCTGTAATTTGTATAAAACATTTTCCTGATAGCTCTGTTATCAGGACAGAGCAAGTTGATGGGGAAATAAAGACATTTGCTAGGAGTTATCCGAAGTTGAAACCTGATGCAGTATCTTCAATATTTTCGAATTTGCCAGGATAGCTATCCACTCCTGGGCCTTCTTCTAGAAGACTGTGTGATGCAGAGGTAGAAAATCTCGGATAAAGCCATAGAAGCGAGCTTGGAAGACTTCAGACACTACGAAGAAGAGAATTCTGTGCACAGTCTATCGGATATATCTGAACACTTCTCCTCCATCAGGAATAAATTTAAGCAGGAATGGACACATATCAAGACAGAAGACAAGTTGGTGAAGTGCTTGAAGAATTTGAGTGATGCAGTGCCCATAATTACAGGTTCTGTGTGTATTCTAAATAACCTCAGCATTGAGCTGGCTATCAATGGGTTGCAGATTCCCAAACATTAAGTTCCACAAAACTTTCTTTGCATTACTGATAAAAATTCATTTGATGAATTAGCCTACTTCAGTTCATTGAAAATTCTGAGTGCGATGAAAATGGAAGAAAGTTGTCAGCAGTGAATGCTCCTGTGAACATCCTACAGAGAAGTTTTTCGAGTGATGATTGCACACCATTATAGTCTTTAATAGAGCAAATTAATTTTTTAGATGTTAGGCAAACAATCGTAGGTACAGTGGAGACACGTTACTCTTGGCAGCTTCCATATAATATGTTCACTTGTCATCAGTGTACAAAAAGTTACATCGGAGTGGTCATATTATATCTGCCTCATCCATCAAATCTTCAAAAGTTGCTTGGTAAGTTTGATTTGAGTACTTTTGACATTATTGGGAGTATTGAGTAGCCTATCTCAGTCTAAAGAGGAATAATTTCTTGAAAGATCATGAATGTTCATAAATTACTTTTACCGTAGTTCATTTTAATGGAAAAGTTGAACTGTACTCTTCTAAAGCCATGGCGAGACAAAGTCATTGGTTAGGCGACTATCTGGACCAAAATTATTGTTAGTAGTACAAGCAAGGAGGTCTGGGGTTAGGTTTGTGTTTGTACGCAAAGAATACTCTGTATTGCCGGTACCAATAATGAGCGCTGGCAGCTGTCAAAGCTAACACGTGAGGAAATGCTGCGTTGCCACTGAGGCAGATCATGACTCATAACATTCCAAGAAGCTTCCAGGAAGACACAAATACTGGGATCTGTGGTGTGTCAGCCGTATTCGTGTGAAGGGTCAATTAAACATTGCGATGCACGCGAGTTTAGGGGAATTTTTAGTTGCCTAATCGCTCTAGCTGCTACTAACTTAATTATGGGTCTATTCCTTTCATAGCCCCCTGTTCGTCACTTGTGTCTGAATTGGATCTGGAATTGCTTTCCAGGGAAACTATGAACCAATCTACCCCATCATCGAGTATACATTCACGTTTCGTAGCCTCATCCAGTTCTCGTTGCACTATTAACACAAAACGCTTCCAGTTTTATGAAGTCACTTCCCTAATAGCCTAAACGGTAAGCTTCTCAACCTCACGGAGTGTGAAATTCTTATTATGCAGTGCTAGATAACCCTTCACTTGACCCCATATCATTTCTATAGGATTGAAGTGGCAATGATATGGGGCAGCGTGATGATCTCATGGCCATGCTTTCTCGCCAGTTCATGCACGTGGTAGCCTACATGGGTTTAGGCTTGCGCTGCTGTATAAGGTTGAGAAGGATATTAATTCTGAATGAAAGTGGAACGTGGCTTATACACTTGTAGCAGACATGAATGTAATTTTACATACCTTGTGTCCTTGTTTCATTTTTTGGGTGATATTACGTATTGAAATTAGGAACCCTAATTAAAACTTACTACTGAACCTCATATATGTGCTCAAGTACGTGAAAATGTGTTTTTATTTTTTGCTATTTTAAAAACAGCTGCCATGCTTCGATAGCACTTGATCTCGTTTAACCGTCATCAAGGCTCACTCTAGCAGCACGCACCGAGACACACACGTGAGATACAAAATCACTGTTGATAAAAAGAAGTGGGATGCAAAATCACTGTTGATAAAAAAAAGAATCATCGGGACACGTTAGGCAGTAACCATTGCCAAAACTCATTGATCTGGGCGCGTTAGGCTGTAACCATTGTCAAAAACCATTGGATTGGACAAAGTGAAGGTAAGAATGGTCGGGTGTAGGTGCAGCCTTGGCCGCGCGCTGCTAGCGGGGCATGGTTGACACAAAACCATTGATCTGGACGCGTTAGGCTGTAACCTTTGTCAAAACCACAGTTGTGCGGGAAAAAATACACATACATATTACAGGAGAGCGATATACTGCATAGTTATTACAGAGCAGATAACAAAAAACACTCATTTCAGCCGTACAGAGATGCGAAATATTGCACACACTAGCATAATTAGAGTCGTGAACTGAGTGCTGCGAACGAATTATGCCCACTAGAGACTGAATTGGGCACTTTTTTGTTTCACATAGTACCGTAAGGGTGAGGTTGGCAGTACTGTTATGGTACTTTTTTGAAGATTGATTTGAACAATGCCGCTCACTGCTGTAATTTTCGCTATATTTGGAATGGCTGGGTGGGTCACAGACGGCGGAGGAGGAAACATCTATTAAAACATTGCTTCCTGATTTATTTCTCATCCTTTTATAAGGTATTTTGGCTAATCCATGTATTATATAGAATGTTATCGCTCGTTCTATGTTCATTCAGCACTACCGAGAAGGATTTCTTTTGTCCGAGAGCTGTCGCATGGTAGGCTACACGATGGTGGTCCAGCCATTCCAACATTCGTGACTTCGTACTTGAAGTTGTTGGAGCTTATTCTATCTGTACTATGTGGTACGAAGCATTGTCCATTACAATAACACTGTGTTCAGGGATGTTGGGTAACAATTGTTCCTGGAACCATTTTAAAAACTAGTTGTAGTCCATGTCTTCATGGTAATCACCATTTCTTTTCGACCTAAAGAGCAAAAGTGTATTATTAACAAAGCCGTGTAGAATGTAGAATAATAAATCGACCCCCTCTGCCTGATGGCCCTTCCTTGTCCCCTGAACTGAGTTGTCACTCCAACCCTTAGACACTGTGTGACCAGCATTGACCCACATTTCACCTAACCACACAATATCCATAACATTTTTGCCCTATTAACTTAAGTTTTTAATTTTCCAGTAGCCTATTTTCACCCAATTTTCACCAAATTGTGTAGGTTCTTTAAAGTGAGCATAATTAAGGGAATTCTAAACTTTGGAGCTATTTGATTCAGTCATTTAGAAATTATAACATTTTATGTAATAGATATGCAAATTTTGAAAATGTCCCAGGTACATCAAATTTAAAGTTATCAATCTAAAACTTCTATGGAATGATCATCAATGGTCTACAAATAAAAATTGGTATTACTTTTAAAATCAGTGCAAATGGTTTATTATTAAAATGTTTTTTTCTTAGAATGACCTGTTGTTCTGTTAAAATATGTCATTTTTTCAAATTTGAACCTAAATATTTCTGAAAGTTATTAATATTTTTCAAAATGGATTCCACACATTATTAAGACCACAAAGTTGTATGTGCAAACCAAGTTTGAAGGTAATGGGATCAAAACACAGGCAACTGGAACATTTAAAATGCTGAAAAATATAGTATTGAGAAAAAGCTAACTTTATTAAAAAATACAGTATTTTAGTGGAATTTCCTGCATCAAGACTTCCCTGAGTTTACAAATCACTTTTCCCACACTTCAGAGGTAACTTATTACTAAACCCATCTTTCTCCCTGATGTTGACAAGAAGATTTACTGCCACATTCACCACATAGGTCTGTAAACAAATTTTGGAGGGCACCCATAAATGAATGAGAATGTGCTTGTCATTAACACTAGGTCTAACAGTATTCTCCTCACTAAAATAGGCTTATTCCAGTTTTCTGACACTAGCAGAAGAAGTCGTTGCAGCTGTTGAACTTGCATTACTTAACTTCACATGTAATATCACCCCACTGTTTGTCAACATTCAAAATAGCACTATTCCATTTCTTTGTTTCACGGACTTTCGGTTTACGCCATCGACTAGATACAGAATACATCTAATAAACTGCACACAAATCTCTAAAATACCATTAACTTACACAAGTTCCACCACTCACAGTAAACCAATAAAAATATAATTCTTGCGAATAAACTTCACTAAAGCCACTGACCATCAAAATAAACAAAGACGCATGGTTCCACCATGTATCCAAAATGGCCTATACTTTACTACAAACCAAAATACTTCTGTTCGATGTTAAATATGTGCATGTGTATAGTAATGATATTCTTTTAGTGAATACCATACAGCTAAAAATTATATGGGATAAGAAAATAACATGTACGGTAAGAAAAGTTTCACACTTGACAAACATTGCCTAGGCTACTCATAACTGATAAATTTACCAACAGATGGCACCATAAGCTTGTATTCAGATGATTGGCATGATAATATTGGCCAAGAGTATGAAATTACAACAAAATTGAGGGGTTTTTGGTTCTAGGAAGTAGGCGTTGCCCATTTCAAGGCCTAAGCACGTGTTCTTTAAAAGCCCCCGTAAGGTATTTAAAAATGGCCGTACATAAAAAACAAATGTATATTTAAGTGCCCCAAGTGATAAGGTAACTTCTAGGGCATGAAACCAGATTTTGTTTTTTTGTTTGTAATTTTTGGCCTACAACTCAGTAGGGTCTCCCCATTTCATGTAGGAACTGACACCTCAATCCACAATATCTGGCCTCTCCATGATCACCTTCCCCCCATTAATTTTCTTATATTTAAATCCCAGATCGTGCAACACTTTCAGTGAAGAAAGGCTTCCTTGAAATAATTGTGCCTCTCTGAGCAAAAACAAGAAGTTTGCGACATGTTGGAATTTCTTTCCTAAAATAATAGCTATAAATATGCCGTCTAACAGCATCTTGTTGAAAGCCATCTAAATTAGTGACCACCCCTTCTCTATGCCTCTTCTTCCCTGGAGTTGATAGTTTAGACGGGCCAGCATCATCAGACAGGAACTTCCTTTCCGTCACTCGGTATGCAGTGATTTCACTCTCACCAAGAGTCTTGGCAGTTCTTTTCCTCACCTGAACAAATGGAATCAGAGGTTCCTCCCGTAAGCGCATACTTTACTCTTCTTCCTCCATAAAATTCTTCACCGCACATACCATCTCCTTTACTTGGCTATGGAGAGTCACACCACGGCCTGAAGTTGTTCTGTCGCAGAGAATGGATCCTGGGCCTTCCGCGAGCATGTACCGATGCCATTTTTACACAACGAAAATCGACACGATGATGCAAATAAAAGAAATAAACTCAAAATCTGTATATACACACGCTTCCAACAAAAACAGAACTATAATGCTTACTGTAGCCTCTGAAAGAATAAGCAAATGCACTTCAATATATACATGGGATATTACTAATGGCAGTGACGAGTTAGTTCACAGTAGAACACTGCGTCAAACCATGTGCTCACTGCTGTGTCGGCATTCATTGCAACCCTGCTCGCTGTTGCTATGGACACCGTTACCCCTCTTGTCTCCACTCCTCACCTCACCATTCAAGCGGATGGCAGCTTGCACCGTTCATCTTTTGTAAATCAGAGTATAACACATAGAATTTAACATGTATGCAGCGTTTAAACCCTAAGTGTTGTCCACGTTGTCATGGATGATGCCATTTTGTGTCTAGGGGAATTTTGTAAGTGTAAATTCCATTCCATGTCCACATTAAAGCTATTGACTCAAGTTGGCAGGCTTGTTTTGTTGAGATAAAATAGAGATGAAAATAGTACAAGAGTTAATAGAAGACTATCGTCGCCAAGGCTGCAAGATACCAATGTAATTGATAGTGATTTTGTACTGCATAAGGAAACAGTAGCAAGGCAGCTGGAAGCAAGTTAGACATGTCCAGTCCTCAAATTGTGTTCATGCATCTTTGTAACGATGAATTTGTAACCCACTAAGCTCCAGTGAGATTGAGAAATGGTGTCAGAAAAATTTAAAATCCTGAAGAGATCATGAATCATCAGCAGGGTATAATGGCTGTAGGCCCTATGTGCAGTGCAGGATTTTTTTAGAATATTAATAGCTGGAGGATATTAGATCCTAATAATCGCCAGTAATATATCCAAGATCAGCAAGATATCACCTTTATAGCCTACTTGGTGAAACCTGCAAACTTCATTTTCTACATTCTAAGATTCTTCCAGATAATGTGTTAATGTGCTTGAGATGCTTATATTTATAACCAATGTCCTAAATAAAATAATGTCTGTAATACATTTTGTGTGTGCTTATTATAATTAAGTGTAAACATTACTGTGTCATTGGATGAAGATTACTTGCAATTTGCTAGTGTTCTTGAAGATACGGGCATAGTTTTGTACTCCAGGGCCCTACCAATCACCACATCCAGAATTCTCTGTTAAAGCTCTAGATTTACCCATTTCAAACCGATTTACCCAGTGTGTAGTACTGTTAACTGCTTATTTTCCATGTGGCCTGCAAGGATGCCCATGTTCTTTTTCAGGGGGAATGGATGTGGTGAGGAGTATACAATATTTTCTGGGAGGAAGGGGAAGGGGGGGGACTGGGTATGTGATAAAATTCTTCATCCCCAGACCACCAGGGTGAAACAAAAAATAAGAAAAAATAATTAAAAGTTGAGGAATGCTTTCATTTGAATAATTTGTAAGGTCTCGTTTGACATTTGGTGGAGATCTTGGACATCTTATTGGGAGGGAGATACCATGTCCGTGTAGCCAGCATAGATCCAAATTACAATGGCAAGTATGGTCTTTCTTTAATTTTAATAAATGGAACAGTTCCACCTACATGGAGTAGGGGTAAGTAAAGTGGCTTCTTGTCCAGGTGACCTGCTTTGCGAAGGAGTATTTGAAACCTGATATAGGATTTATTCTTCAAAGCTTCGCACAAAGGCTCTTGATAGAATGATTTGAATCCCACTCCTTGCATCCTGGAAGTGTCTTCCCAACTCAACTGTAAATAAAAGCTAACTGAAAACCACTACCACATCCTTTTTTATTACAAGTACAGTACACACATAAGTGCATGGGGCTGATATCCACGACATTTCAATCCACTGAATTAACTCACAATGAATAAGTTTCCAAGGTCCTTCATTTGTAGTAATATACTTCGTTATAAAAATCTTGAGCCCTTAAAACCATAAATTTGACCTAAGCCTAACTGGGAACGGGAGAGAACCGTTAAACAAGTCCAACATGAAGGTAGTTGCCACAAGAAGTAAACCTGCCACTGTAGGGGATTGGTGTCAGATAAAAGGCTCTCTGCTAAAGGAGGTAAGTATAATCTCAGCAATTCATATATGTACCTGAAGTAGTCCTATGCATTAAATTTTTGTTGTTGAAAAAGATTGTCTTATGGTAGGCCTACTCAAAAAAGCAAAATGCTAAAAACCACGAGTGTAGGCTCAAATTTCTTATATTCATTTTTATTATTTTGGGGCATGAATGACCCTTCCCTTGCAATAAATGAAGCACTGGATACTTTCTCCTAATGCAATGCTTGGTTGTTTCTTCTTTTTTTTTTATTCCAGCTGCTTTTAAAGTTAAACTTACATGTAAACTGGTATATATGGAAACAACTTATTGATGAACGAAGATAAGAGGATAATATGTACAGTTTTGTATATCTGCATAAACTGGAACATCCATTCAACGTTTGTATTACACTGCTTAATATTCTACTGCTCTAAGGTTTTGAGCTAGTGATAGGGGTGGCTTTCTTCCACAGCTTTTAACTTTATTTTTGAGTATCCTTAAATTCACACTAACAAATTACTCGGCTATTGGTAGGCTTCTATAGATGAGAATACCTTGGTGCAATCAATGCGGCGAGGCGAGCGAGCGACACCACTCCTCTGACGTCACAGATCCGCGCCATGGCCTGTCTTTCTCGTCGGCCACGATGTTTGACGATGTGATGCAATCTGGAAGCAATAAACCATTCGCAGATTTTTCCAGCATGGAAACGGTGATAGAGACTGGCATTTATAGCAATCTATAAACTGCATTAAGTCACGGAATTAAACTTGTGACGGTTCATTGTTTTCCACAATGATGTAGGCTACTGTGGAATGTGGCGAGGAAGCCTTCTGTGATATTTTACCGTGTAAATTAATTATACTTTCGATGGAAATGCAATTTTGGTCAGACAATTTATGATTAGACTGCACTTGAGCATACTGTATCTAATGAATCAGTAGCGATATTTTTTCTGACAAAGAAATTCGATCATGGAGGTTATGTATGGTATTGTTCAGTTACGGTTTCAATAAAACTGATCACTTTAAAGTATTTGCTGCTATATATACTATAGATATTATGTATGACACTTTTTTAGTGGTGTTTGATTTAGTTTAGTAAGCTTCGATGCCACTGTTTAGAACCATTTTATATTGTGATACCGTACCTGATTGAGATGCGTTAGGTTTTGTTTAAGATGTGGTTTTAAGGAACGTAACAAGTAGCTCATCTGTCCTTAAATGTCGGAGATGACTGAAATGCTAGATACACATGTAACCGGTACTTAAAACTTTTGAGATAGGCCTACAAAATGGTCGGTGATTATTATATGACCTATCTTTCTTGATATTTTATTTGAAGAAACTCACTGGCATCAGAGAGCAAATCCTAGATTTTGGGGTGGAAAATGGTTTGCTATGGCGGCATTTGCAAAGGAGCCGGGCCAGTAGTTCCTGTAATAAGAAAGTTATGAAAAGAGTGAATGAATGATATTTATTCAATTAATTCCAAAGAGCCATAGGCTCGTACAGAGGAATTGTACAGTAATATGTGTGTTTACACACCAGGAAGAAAATTCTGAAGGTAACACAAATTGATGAATAAGGGCATAGGCCTATTAGTAAAGTTGATACTATATCTAAGATTGTTTAGACCAAGGTCTCTTAAAATGATAAGCACAGGATTTTTGAGCTTATTTGATGTATTACGATGCATCGAATTTTTCCCACAATACTTTCGTAGTTTTCCTCTTAAATACTGACAAATATCAAATACTGATATGTTGTATAGGCCTACAATGTAGTTGCAAGTGGAATCCTGTTGTAAATTCTGACCAGATTTGCTTGTGCATTGAAAGTATTAAAAAAAGGTATCTCAAGGTTACTCTCGAGCCATTAATTTCATCAGTACAGTGCAGCATTGTGTGTGGAAATTGTCAAACATGCAAGAAAGAATATAATGCCCCAATAAAGAAACCCTTATTCCCTTCTTCATTTCACACCATGTCCCCTACTGTACCGTTCCAATATTACAGAAAGTCACCAAATACCAGGTTTATTAAAAAAATGCTGCATTTCTATATTTTGCAAAAGTTAAAATGGTAATTGTGTACACCATGACTTACTTTATCTGAAGAATTATGGTAATTAACATTGGCTTATCGGAATGATTGATGTACAGCTATTTCATTTTGTTGGTGCAATCCACCTTGTGGCATAGTAACTAGAGTTTTTGGCTGTCACCTTAAAGGTCTAGGTTTGATTCCTGGCTCTGACAAGGAATTTAATTCTGCCTTGTGCGGCAGAACTGAGCCAACACCACACGTACACATGACCACAAAGTCAAAAACCTGTAAATGAATCAACATTAATTAATTAACTGTAAAACCACTGTTTTTAACAGCAATGGCCAACTGGCTGCAATAAAGGCTATTATTATTATCAGCAATGCAAATGCTTGTTAATTCTTCATGATGGAACAATTTGGGAATTATCCCAGAAGCATGAAACAGGCAGAGAGTGAACATATACTGTATTTCCTTGACAGAAATGTAATGCGTAACCCTTAAGCAAAGTTAGCCCAAGTGATTTTTTTTTTGCTTCATTTAGAAACCCCTGGATTCTTGAATAAGTGTGGAATCTATTTGATAACCTGGGTTATTGTACTGACGATACTAGAGCTCAGAAGAATGCTAGGCAGGGAAATGTAGCCAGAGATAACATTGTGATATGTCTTCTCAAAAACATTGTGCCATAATTTCTGAACAGTGTCCACTCGTCCTGAGTGCACAACGGACAGATATACAGGGTCTTTATATTTGCTTGGCAAGGACATTCTCGCTCCGCCAGTGACGGCTCAGTTGCCAGCAACCGCATGCGCATATGTACGGCAGAATACGTTGCTAAAAATCAGTATCATGCATTTTTACTCACATGTTTACAGTAGACGCAGAAAATGTTTCCCACCCGCTGCCAAACAATTGGCATCTCCTTACGAAGTTCCCGGTTCATGGGCGCTCGCAGGATTTTTCCTGAGGGGGGCCAAGTTATAATTTTCATTTCATTGCCACCAGCCCCCCCCCCCCCCCCCTATTCTTGTTTCATTTCATACTTGCTTTGTGAAATTCATTATTTGACTGGGGCCGATAACCTAGATGTTAGGCCCCTTGAAACAAGAATTATCATAATCATCATTGTTTGACGGGACTGAAACCGTTGGCTGCTTTATGGCTAGATTGGGAGGAATGTTTTGTTTTAAGTTCACAGTTTTAGTCTATGGAAGTTCGCGTTTCTTCTTTTGTCATTCATTGTCATAATGTACAGTTCTTAAAAACAGGTAAAAATTAGTGGTATCACCATGTATCGACAATAATATAAAAATCAAGCAGTTTATTAAAATGCTAATGTAAATCCAGTTCGCCTATTTTCTAAATATGGTAACTGGAGGACATATTTTCAGATATTTTCAAATTACTGAGTTAAATTGAACTGTGGAGATATCTCTACATATGAATCTGCCTAATAATTCAAATAGCACAGTTTCCAAATATCTAGTTTGTACTGGCCGTTACAGCGGGTCCATCACGTTTTTCCTCTTTTTAACAAGTTACGGGGAATACTTCGCATTGCTCTTCTTAACATAATGAATTTAGTACGAAATGATAAATTCGTATTGTACGTTACTCGTACTTGTGACGCCCTTGGTTTTAGCAAATTTTCCTGTTAGAAAGAAAATATTTCATTTGATTATGGCTGACCGTAAAGTAAAAT
Organism: Meconema thalassinum; assembly: GCA_946902985.2. Lineage (NCBI taxonomy): Eukaryota > Metazoa > Arthropoda > Insecta > Orthoptera > Tettigoniidae > Meconema > Meconema thalassinum. The sequence goes on from OX336393.1 coordinate 303,477,125, forward strand.
ATATAAAACTCACTAAATCATGTACTTCTTAGTCGCTTTGATAACGACAAACATCGCAGGATCATTTAACTAGGCCTATTATACATTTGCACTTAAGAATGTCACATGAATGTTCCTTGAGTTAAGCGCCTGCTAATGTCTATTCTGTAATTTTCTTCTTTCAGAAGCACATCATTACCAATCCCCCCTTCAACTTTGGCGTTGTCACCTATTGATCTATATTGAATTGTAACTTTCAGTCGGTCAATACGACTACGAGCCCAATTAAATTAGGATTAAATTAGCTTCTCCACTCATATAAGTCTACATTTTGGCGCATCGGAAATTGCCTTGCAAGTAGATTCTATTGGAATCATATAGACTACAACATAACGAAGTCTATCACTGAATTCACCATTTTGTCTCAACTGATCTCGCTTTGATAACGGCACAAAAACACCGCAGAACTATTTAACTATTAGCATGTAAATTGCTTCGATCGTAGAAGATTTAACACTACAGGCTAAGAATCTACAACAATGGTAGATTGCTGTTCATTTGAAGCAATAATTGCTCTGTCCTCAAGAAATGGACCACAGTTGTTGTATGGCACACCTTGAATAAAAATTTACCGGTATGGCATTTTGCAGCATGAATAACGATCGCAGTAAGGCAGAACGACGCAAATTTAGACGAGTGTACAACACAGTCTGGCCCGCATTTAGGGCTCCTGAAGCCCCTGAGGAAAAATAAAAAATCTTTGCTACCCCCGATTTAATATATGTCGATTTATTCAAGTGTCCTTTACCTATGGGGCTGTTTCTTCAATGAGAGTGTATTTAACTATGTGTTGACTAAACTTATAAATTGAAAAAAAAAAGAACTTAATACAAAGAATTTACATTTAAATTTCAAAAGATATACACAACCAATGGCAAAAACGGGTGAGTTAGCCGTGGTCGTTACGGTGTGGCTGCAGGCATTCGCTCACATCCGGGAGGCGAGGAGGTTCGAATCCCCCCGCCGGCGACTTTTAAGATGGTCTTCTGTGGTTTCCCATCTTCCTTCCAGACAAATGCCGTGGTTGGTCCCTAACTATAGGCCACAGCCACTACCTTCCAATTCCTCGTCCTTACATTCACACTTTCCTTCCCAGACAACATTCCACACGCGACGGTATTTGTAGCTCACCCCAAGGGGGTCCGCATACAAGCAGCTACAAACTCGGGCGAACATGTCCTCGGACATTCCCAGCACTAAAAGCCATACGTAAAAAGAAAAACACCAATTATTTAAATAACAAGGGGATTCCTTCCTGCCTTGTCATTTGCAAACAAGATTAGGATTTCATTAGTCCAATTTCACTTTCAAGTCCGATTCAAAAGCAAGAACACCACGATGACTAACACAATCCCGTTTTGTGTGTCCTTAAATAATGAACATTGCAAATGTGTGACAATGAATAATTCTCTTGTGTGTGTGTGTGTGTAGGGGGATTAAACATTAAAAACTTGGCGTTTAATGCCCAAGCGGTTTTGGACAGTTTTCCAAATTTTCTTCCACCCCTAAATCCTGCCGCCCTGGGCAGCTGCCCTGTTAGTTCCCCCGTAATTACGGGCCTCAAAACAGTAAATGTCCCTATATTGTAAGCGCGACCTTAAGGGACCAATAATTTACTAGTCAGCAAAGAAAACCTCGCTTTAAGGGCTGAAATCTGCTATCGGTGTTGCAATGTATAAAAATATCTCCAGAACGTGCTCTCATATCGTCACTGCCAAAGTGAGGTGGCGAAAGTAGTAGCCGGCCTAACCACGTTTGATAGTGTTGGGTTAGTTTGTTATTGTTGTTTTAAGGGGCGGAACTACGAGGCCATCTGGCCCTAGTGTTGGGTAAACATAAGGTATTCACACTAGGCATAACCATATTGAAAAATGGAGCTATGTTTCCGTTGGTGGTCTAGTGCATGACATCATTAGAACCATATATTTTTGAATATAAATACATATATGTCAGCAACATTAATGATGTTTTCTATTGTGACATTTGTCAGTTGATTATCAGAAACTTCAATTTATGAAATAACTGGTGACATTGACCAATCGAATATCAACATTCTCGGAATTCCAGAGGGGGGCCACAGCCCCACCTTGCCCCTCCCTGTGGGCGCCCATGTCCCGGTTACTCCGGTTAATTTACAGTAGCTTCAGTAAGGAAATAACAAAGTCTATTTTCATTGTTTACTGAACCTGTACGTTTGCATCTCTTAGCCAGTTGTTTTATTGTCCGATTTATAGGAATGGGTCTCCCTGGAAATTTCACTCGAAACTTTTGCCTTGTTCTAGTGCACGATTTCCTGCACTTTGTGTACGTATTGTGCAGATATACATGTAACGAATATTTCACATAGGGCATTACAGCACTATACACAATCACAATAAGACACTATACAATGCGATATACAGTACACAGTAGCTTTATAAAACACCCAATTAGCTTGGAGTTCACACATATACCGCAGCAAGAGCGTGGGAATATGGCCGGGCACCGCGCGCGCCAACCTGTAACAGCCAGCGAAGGTCGCCTTGCGAAGCAAAAATAAAGACCCTGTATATTCTGCTGAGAAGGAAGCAGGTTGCCATAGCAACGAATACCGACAATAGTGGCTACGCTGGCTAAAGCGCGGCGTTAGGTCATGGGGCCAAGCTCTCTGCTGACTCGGTAGACGCGTGGGTTCGAGCCCCACCGTCGGCTGTGCATGAAATGGTTTTCCGTAGTTTCCCATTTTCAACACCAGGCAAATGCTGGGACAGTACCTTCTGACAGGCCACGGCCGCTTCCTTCCACATCCTTGCCCAGTTTCATTCATCTTCATCCATTCCATCTCTCATCCCGACGCGCAGGTCGCCCACGGGCGTCGAATAGAAAGACCTGCTCTCGACCTCTGAGGAGGCTACACGAAAAAAAAAAAAATAGCAACGAATTACTGTAGGCTATGTAGGGAATGCCCCTCCCCTTTTCCTCCACCTCACCCCACGCTCGCATTCTTCTGAGCTCCGTACAGTACTTGTAACTAAGAGCTAAGTTGGGAAGGAATCAGCTGGGATTTGAATTTACTTTGGGAATCAGCGGAAAACCACTTCTACAATGGCCGAGAGTAGGATATGAATCCACTACTCTCCTCTCAACTGTCCTCTGGGTGTTTGCAAACCTCATGCTAGATTTAAAATTCATGACAGAGCTTGGAATTAATCCTAGGCCACCATCGTAGAAATCTATTAGTCATTGCCAATTCATTCTGTTTAGCTAGATTACTGGAATTCACTATTCCATTCAAATCAAGCAAGCAATAGTCACAATCCCTAATTGATATTTTACATTATAGCCGATAGCTCCCCAGACCATAATGCCCAGAGTTGGTCCTGTGCCTCTCGACAATAATGTCTAAGCACTTCTCTCTTCGTATGTTGTCGCACACGATATGGCAATCAGTGCGAGAAAGACAGAGGAACAATTCATCACTAATGATGACACTATGCCTTTTGTCAACCCACACTGGTTTTCTCAACGGCACACGAGTCTTTCACGTCGATTTTGTGGAGTGAATGGAACACCTGCAGGAACACTGGCCTGTAATCGTGTGTAGGTTTCATCAACCATGAATTTATTTTTATTTGAATTTATATATTATACAAAGGAGTAGTTTACCAAATGTAATAGCTATACAGTGTAAGGCAAACTCCAGACTCAGTAGATGAGCGAGCCTGAAGTTCATTGTTGACCGTCCTTGAAATGGTCTTTCATAGTCTCCCTCTCCCATTATCAATTTATGCTTTTCAGTCGGCCAATATGGGTTTGCCCAATTAGATTAGGCGGGGTAACTACATACGGTATATAAAACACACTTTCATGAAAAAGTTACTTATACCGTATTAAAATTAATCACTGATAAAATGTAATTTTATGATTACCCGTTTCGACCGTCACGTGGTCATCTGATCACTAGCCTAGGGTTGAAGTTTAAGATTAGCCTATACAAATATTTAGAAATATGTTTTGTCATACTTAGTATAGCTTTTCTAGTTAATGTTGTTTGAGTCTTCATTCTTTTGACTGGTTTGATGCAGCGCGCCATGGCTCCCTGTCCTGAGCTAATCATTTCAGCTCTACATAGCTACCATACCCTACATCCGAAGCAATCTGTTTAACATATTCCAACCTTGGTCTACCCCTACAGTTCTTGTCCTCGACCCTTCCTTTTATAACTAAGCTTGCTATTCTTGGGTGTCTTAGTGTGTGTCCTACCAACCTATCCCTTCTCTTCATTAGCAGTCGCCAGAAACATCTCTCCTCCCCCACTCGTCTTAATACCTCTTCATTTGTTTCCCTATCTACCCATCTGATCTTCATCATTCTCCTGTAACAGCACATTTCAAATGCTTCAATTCTCCTTTTCTTTGCTGCATCAATAGTCCAAGTTTCACATCCATATAGTGCCACGCTCCAGACAAAGGCTTTCAAAAATGACTTCCTTATACCTAAATCTATATTCGATTTCAACAGATTCCTTGCCTGAGCCAACCTACTTTTTATATCCTCTTTGCTTCGCCCATCACTGGTTATTTTGCTTCCTAAGTAACAGAAGTCTCCTACTTCCTTTAGCGTTTTACCTGCCAATTTGATGTACATAGAGGTTTCTGATTTATTTCGGCTGCATTCCAATATTTTTGTTTTACATTATTGATTTTCATCATGAATTATTTCCTCAAGACGGATTCCATACCATTCAAAAATTTGTTCGAATCCTCTGGCATGTCGGCCAAAATAATGATATCATCAGCAAATCTCTGAGTTGAAAATATTTCTCCTAGAATCTTCACTCCCACTTTAAATTTTTCTCCAATTTCCTTCATTGCTTGTTCAATATATAGATTGAAAAGTATGGGTGATAAGTTGCAGCCTTGCCTTACACCTTTCTGAATACCAGCTTCTCTCTCATGTCCTTCAGCTCTAATGACTGCTGTCTGGTTTCTGTATAGATTGTAGAGCACCCTCCTTTCCCTGTACATTATTTCAAACAACTTACACCAATCAACGTTATCAAAAGCCTTTTCTAAGTCTACAAATGCCATGAACGTTCTCTTATCTTTCCTTATTCTATCTTCAAAAATCAGCCTAAAACTCAGTATAGCTTCCCTTGTTCCTACATTTCTCCTGAAACCAAACTGGTCTTCACCCAACTCCATTTCTATCTGGCTTTCCATCCTCTTGTAAATTATACTAGACAGGATCTTTGAAGCTTGAGTAATCAAGCAGATTGTACGGTAATCTTCACATCTGTCAGCTCCTACTTTCTTCGGTTTAGGGATGATAACATTTTTCTTGAAATCAGAGGGTACCTCACCTGTCTCATAAATCCTACACACCAAGTGAAATAACCTGACCAGACCATCATCACTTATGAAGCGTAGCAACTCAATCGGTATTGTATCATCTATGCCCGGTGCTTTGTACCTGCTTTAGTCTTCCAAAGCTCTGTCAAATCTCTGATCTCAATATTAAATCAACGAAGTTTAGGGGCAACGGACAGTTAAATTCTATGCATTGTTCTATTACATTTTGTAGAATAAATATTTGTTCGAAAGCCAGCCTGTTCTTCTCGCAGTCTACACCGAGAATCATTATGGAATATTGTGAGCCAATATGGAATCTGTCAACGGAAAATGGAAAGGAGAATCCTAGGCGTTAAGCTAAGCGACAGAATCAGTAACACGGATCTGAGAAAAAGAAGTGATTGGAGGACACAACAACAAGAGCTCGGCAACTGAAATGGCGCTGGGGTGGACACATATCCAGAATGAACCAGGATAGATGAGCCTACTCCACCACTATGTGGGATCCAAGAGCTGGCAAGGGAAGCAGAGGACGCCCCCGTCGCAGATGGTCGGACGAATTTAGGTTCGAGGCAGGTGTTACGTGGACCAGAAATGCCAGGGATAGGAAGCTATGGAAGGAAATTCAGATCAGTGTAATAGTGTAACAATGTAAATACCATAGTAAGGGTGTGTGTTAATTTATTTTTTATTAATGTGTGTCAATATGTATTAGGAAAGACATCTCTCAAGAACTGGCTCCTCTTGGGAAACTATATGATCCACCCCCTACCACTCCGGTAGGAGGCCCTTGCCCATCAGGGATCTACAGGCTTATCTTATCTATCTACACTCGAGCTGATGTATAAGAACAGAAGATAGGAACACCCCTTTCTTTAGCATTCTCACAGGCGTCAGACAAGGATGCATTTTGTCACTATTCCTATTCATATTGGTCATAGATTTTGTAATGAGAAAAGCTATGGACAATCCCAATATGGGGATACGTTGGAATGAGCAATCTAGGCTAACGGATCGGGATTTTGCTGATTACATGGTTCTTCTGGCAGAAACACCACAAAGTTTACAATTAATGACAACCAAGCTGGATGGAATGGCCAGTTCTGCTGGACTATAGATAAATGGTGACAAGACAAATATAATGTGCATAAAAAATGGGAATGTATCTACACAAATTATAGTGCAACAGAAGATTCTACAAGATGTTGAACGATTTTCATATCTTGGCAGCCTTATCTGTAGTAATAGGGACGTAGATGCAGACATCAGCAGAATTGGGAAAGCTTCGGCAATCTTTCAACGAATGCGGTCTATATGGCAATTAGACTCTATAAGTATGTCCACAAAGATTTGGCTATATTCCTCTATCATCTTACCGATCGCCATATATGCATGTGAGACCTGGAAAATATCAGTAAAATCAGCACACAAGCTCAACGTTTTTCACCAACGATGCTTGAGGCGAATTTTGAAGATCAGTTATTGTGGCCACATAACAAATAATGAAGTACTGAGAAGAAGTGGTCTACGCAGCTAGCACAAAATCGATGCTCAAAGGAGACTGAAGTTCGCGGGATATGTTCCACGTATGAATGATAGAAGGATACCCAAATCAACACTGTTGTGGAAACCAACGGAAGGATACCAAAGTAGAGGAAGACCTCGTAACACCTGGAAACAAACTTTTGCAAAGGATCTAGAATGCATGGATATGAACTGGGAGGAAGCTGAAAACCTGGCAGCTGATAGAGTTCGCTGGAGGAAACTTGTTGCCTGATATGCTATCTAGTATTGGAGGAACTAAGTCTAAGTAAGTACTGGAATCAGACGGCTTCAGTAAAAGTAGATTGCACCAACACCGGTAGTGTAGAAAATATACAGTAAAACAAGGAGTGAGACAAGTCTTATGCTCGATCTCCACATCTTTTCTATATCTACTCTGAGGAAATATTTTCTGAAGCATTGGAAGGAAAACAGGAAGGTATTGTTAATGGATGAACCATAAATGATTTGCAGTATGCAGACGATACAGCTCTGCTTGCAACAAGTGCTGAAGATCTACAAACCTTACTAAACTCTGTAGTACAACACAGTGCAAGAGCAGGTCTAAATTTGAATACAAAAAGGACAAAGGTAATGGTTTTGAAGAAACATGTAATTCCACGTATTAATCTTACTGTAGCTGGGACAACACTGGAACAAGCTCAACACGTGAAATACCTTGGATGCATACTTGATCATTATTGGAATAGTGCTATCCCGCATTGAATTGGCTAGAGCTGCATTCATGAAAATGAAAGAATTACTGTGCAACAGAGACATTAAAATTGCTCTTCGTCTCCATTTACTATGGTGTTACATTTTCTCTATCCTGCTGTATGGCAGTGAAGCCTGGACCCTCCCCACGGAGAACACCAGTAAAAAACTTCAAGCCTTCGAGATGTGGCGCCTATTCAGAATGTCATGGATCGATAGAGACGTAACATGGAAGTACTGGAACGCCTGCATAAAGAACAGAAGGATTTGCATAACACCAAACAGAAAAACTTGAATACTTTGACCATATCATTTGCAATGATAAATATTAACTCCTACATATCATAATTGAAGGTAGGAGAGGTCGAGGAAGGACGAGAATATTTTGGCTGAAGAATGGAATCAACACTCCTGCACTATTCCAAGCTGGTAAAAGAAATCGCCCTGATGACAACCAACATCCAATGAGATTGGCAGATGACCTCGTAGTTTCACCCCTTAAAACATCAATAACTAACATCCAATGAGGGTATGGCACGAGAAGAAGAAGTGTACTGTACCAACTAATAAACCCAATGGTGCACTGGAGTGAAACACTGGTAAAATAGATTGAGAAACTTGGATTATAGTTTCTTTGTAAATTGTATCAATATACATAATTATGTAATACTAGCAGTAGTGCCCGGCTTCACCCGGAGGATTTATTTGCTTTATGGATGACAATGAATACTACTACAGAACTGGCACATGATACTTAAACTAAACTTTTTGTGGTGGTGGTGGTGGTTGTAGTGAGGGTAATATGCAGTAGAGTATAATGGACGTAACATTTAGATCATTTTCCCCTAATGATAATAATGAACAGGGAAACGGCTATTTACTAACTACAGCACTGACACATGTAATTTACAAACAAATTTCTAAAAATGATTAGAAAGAGGAGTAAGTGAAATAAAAGTCACTGCCTAGGGCCTATATCTCATTGTCTGTTAGAAATGTAGAGACCAATAGTGTCGTCTTTTGACGCAGAGCGCCATAGGAAAATAATCAGAACACTTTGGAAGCAATAGTAGTTATAGTATCATTTATGGCCACATAGCGCTCAACGATAAGTTTCGGAATAAATTACGGTAAATTTGAAAGCACCAACGCTTATTGCAGCTGATAACCTCAATGTATTGCACCAACACCATTGCACTTATACAAAGGTATAATACTTTCATGATGATAACTGTTTTAAGGGACAAAAGAAATCTTTTTGCACTAATTACTCCCCGTGACTGCAATTTATAAGCAGCACAAGATTTAACTATTTTCGCCATTCTGCACCAGAATACAGCCCGATTTGTCAGTCAACAATAGACTTATTAAAATACTCTTACAGTTACACTACTACGGACATGAATGATTCTAGGGCCTTAATACATGGTTTTCAAGTTCAGTTTGTTTGTTATTCTAAATGTAGGGAATGGGGAGTGTTGTCCAAAATATCAAGTGGACAGTGTTACCAGCAGGGTTTCAAAGTGTATGTAAAATTTGGTGCAATTAGGAGGAACGGTGTAGATTTGTGATAAAGGGCCTAAATGCAGGAAATGGAGTGGTCTGTCCGAAATTTAAAGTGGACAGTGTCACCCGCAGGGTTCCAAAGGGTACGTGTACAAAATGTGATTCTGATCGGTGAAACGGTGTAGATTTGTGCCAATGGACCTAAATGCAGGGAATGGAGTGGTGTGTCCGAAATTTCAAGCAGACAGTGTTACTCGTCGGGTTCCAAAGTGTAGGCCTAACTATGTGAAATTTGGTTCAGATCGGTGAAACGGTGTAGATTTGTGCCAAAGGGCCTAAATGCAGGGAATGGAGTGATCTGTCCGAAATTTAACATAGCCTAAACTATTCCTCTTGAATCTGGCTATCATATAAAAAAAGAATTTTTCGAATCCGACTGGTAGTTCCAGAGATTAGCGCGTTTAAACACACAAACAAACGCACAAACTCTTCAGATTTATTATATTAGTATAGATATTCACAATCCCGGACAGTTACCCAAATAATAACAGTTACCATTGAGAAGTAGAGAGGGTGGTAAATAAACTACAATGTGACAAAGCGGCAGGGGTAGATGCAATTCTGTCAGAAACGGTGAAGTATAGTAGGAAAGCACGGCTGAAATGATTGCATTGGATAATCGAATTGGCATGGGTTTTAGGAAATGTGCCCCCTGACTGGACAAAAACAGTAATCGCCCCAACTTATAAACAAGGTAACAGAAAAGATTGCAATAATTATTGTGGCATTTCTTTGATAAGTGTCCCGGGCATTGTAGAAAGGAGGGCCGAGAGTAAGATGGATGAAAACCAGCGTGGCTTTAGATCGCAACCGGCCGCAGTGGCCGAGAGCGCTACCTCGTGTCTCGCTGGCATTGGGAGAGCATGGGTTCGAATCCCACCTCGGCCGTCTTGAAAATGGTTTTCGTGGTTTCCCATTTTCACTACCAGGCAAATGCCGGGACGGTTCCTTTCACTAGGTCCACGGCCGATTTCCTTTCATAATCCCTTCCCTGACCCGTCCTGAAAAGAAAAATACATGGCCGTTGGCTGCAATAATAAAATTATTATTATTTAGATCGCAACAAGGATGTCAAGATCAAATATTTAGTATGCACCAAGTTATAGAGGAATGTTACAAGAGGAATAGACATTTGTAGATCTAGTAAGAGAAGGCATATGATAGAGTACCCAGGGTGAAGATGCTGAGCATCCAGAGGGAATATGGTATCGAGGGAAGGCTGCTACAGACAATCAACATAATTTATGTTGATAATCAGGCTGCAGTGAGAGTTGATGGTAGGATTAGTTCTTGGTTCAAGGTTGTTTCAGGAGTGAGGCAAGGCTGTAATCTCTCACCACTACTACTACTGATTATTTTTACATGGACTATTTGCTGAAGGGCATAAACTGATTGGTTGGGATTCAATTAGATGGAAACCAGCATTCTGGTCTATGCCAATGACTTGGTTGTGATGACAGACTCCGTCAAAGGCTTACAAGTCAAAATGTTAGAACTTGAACATAAATGTAGGAAATAAAGTAGGTATGAAAATCAGCATTTCAAAAATGATGGTTATGCCGGCAAGGAAGAAGCACAAGAAAATAGCATGTCAAATAGGAGGAACTAAATTGGAGCAGGTGGAACATATTAAGTGCCGGTACTTAGTCTGTGTATTCTCTCAGGATGGTGGATATGGGGAAGGAAATAGAGTCAAGGTGCAGAAAAGCCAATGCAGTGAGTACTTAGTTGTGATCTACAGTATTGTGCAAGAAAGAAGTTAGTGTAGCAATGAAACGCTCCCTATATCACTCAGTATTTAGTTCGACCTTGCTGTATGGAAGCGAGAGCTGGGTATATTCAGGATATCTGTTACATAAGCTAGAGGTAACTGACATGAGGATAGCTTGAATGATTGTTGGGACAAACAGGTTGGAGCATTGGCAGGAAGGTACTCATAATTAAGAGATAAGGGCTTCGTTAAAAATTAGCACGCTAGATGAAGCTGTTTGTATGAGCCAACTCAGATGGTGGGGTCATGTGAAAAGAATGCAGGAAGAGATATTACCAAAGAAGTTAATAATTTCAGCTGTAGAGAGAAAGAGAAGCACAGGTAGACCTAGGAGGCAATTTCAAAGTGAGAGGTGTAGAAGAAGAGAAAGCCGCAGTGCTGACTGCTAATACGGGATCATGGATCTAACTTGTTCGCAAACAGAGGCTTGCAGACTAGACTGGATACTGATGGACAAAATAGTCTCAAATGAAAATTAATGTATAGTATGTACTTTTATTTTTTTAACTTTATTGATCACATTGGACCACTTGAACTGTTCTACGCACTTTTCTTAGAAGGTTGTACTGTTTGCTTCTTGCGATGCACCCAGCAATTCTTCATTCGGCCCAATCACAATTTTCTCATTTCATCTGAATCTTACCTTAATACAGACATCACAATAATATGTTTTTATTCTGGTATCATACAAAAGTACACAATAACAATATTCTAGCTCCTAAAACATGCCGACTGCAGTGGCTACGCTCGCTAAAGCGCAGCGTTAGGCCATGTGGCCAAGCTCTCTGCTGACTCAGTAGATGCGTGGGTTTGAGCCCCACTGTCGACCGTCCTTGAAATGGTTTTCCGTGGTTTCCCAATTTCAATACCAGGCAAATGCTGGGACGGTACCTTCTGACAGACCACGGCTGCTTCCCTCCACATCCTTGACCAGTTTCATTATCTTCATCATTCCATCTCTCATCCCGTTGCGCAGGTCGCCCACAGGGGTCGACTAGAAAGACCTGCACTTTGCCTCTCAGGAGGCCACACAACAACAAAAAAGACCCTGAAATCAACCGAAGGCAGCAAATTACTGAATTTGAGATAGCTTTGGTCCTGTTACTGTTTTACCAAGCCCTCAGCCTGTCCCGACTAGATTATGATTTTGCAGCGTACAGTTCAGCAAAGTCATTAACTTTGAAAATGCTGGACAGTATAGCAGAATTAGGCTGACAGCCAATGCTTTCTGGACCAGCCCGATTTCCAGCCTACTCACCAAATCAGGTGTTCCACCTCTTTGTGTCAGACTCCAAGATATGCTTTCATCATATGCTGCCAATCTGCATCAAATGATGCATTATCCTAGCTATCAATCTCTATTCAATACCTGATCCCACCAGAAGTACACCAACCAAGCGGTGAGTATTAGGCTTGATAGCTCGTGTAATGAAATAGGAGTGGCTGCAGGTCCCTTTATGATCCAGACACCTAACGAGGTATTGTATGTCCGGAAGTTTGGTTAGATCTACATCGAGATCTTAAGGTGAACAGCACAGTTCACCAATTTCTGGTTGTTTTTGCGGATCATTCGAAGGTGGACGAGAAAGTGGGTTGAGCTTAAATCATTGATGGTGCAAATATGAAGATCTCTTTGGGACAAACTTATATCCTCTTTACTGCGGAGCTTATTGCTATCTATGAAGGGGGCGTGGTGGCTCAGCGGTCTAGCTGTATGCCTCTCACCAAGGCGGTCCGGGTTCGATTCCCGGTCAATGCATGTGAGATTTTCGAAGTGAAATGCCATGTCCTGTGGTTCGGATTCCACGTAAAAAGGAGGTCCCGTGGCTCATGATCTCGAGATTAACGGCCACGTTAAACTACAAGCTTTTTTGCTATCTATGAAGCTCTGCAGTTTGCCCTACAGAATGTACGATTCCACTTTCTTGTGTGTACCGACTCTTTGAATTTGTTGCAGTCAATTGCTTCATGTTTCTCACAACACCCATTAGTGCAACGAACCCATGAGCTTGACACTGCTGTTTGGTATTCCCTATATTTTTGTTTCTTCTTCTTTCTTTCTTTCTTTCTTTCTTTGAATTTGGCCTACTGTGGGTCACGGGAAACAATTGATGTGCCTTTCCTTCACCCAGAATTTCTTCATCCTTTCGCTGTGGTTCCTCCTCCTTTCCTCTGACCAGGTGTTCTTGGTTGTTCTACTGGGTCTTTCCTTGAACCCCTTGAAGTTATCAATTTTTGTTCGAAACACAGCCCTATTCCACTGTCTTTAGTATGTACGCCAACTTACTCCATGTCTTTTCTCGTTTCTTCTACCCACATTGTAGTCACCTTTTGCTTGCTGATGTAATTAAATATTCTTTTCGTTATTCAATTCTCATCCATTCTCATGAGGTGCCCATAAAACTTCAGTCTCCTCTTACGCATGGTGTTCGTGATCTTCTCTGCCTGTCTATATAGATCCTCATTTCTGCACGTACCATTGTTTCGTTTCTCAGGCCCTATTATCTTTTTGTTAAACTATATTTTTGTTTGATATTATAATTTTTTTTGTTTGTTTTATTAATAATGGACTGTTTTTATTTTTAGGAATCCATCTCTAAATGTTAACTGAACAAAATTTATATTTTAAAACTGTTACGAGGGGCATATGACCTTGCTGTCCTGCCTCAACAGCCCTCATCATGGAGATAGAATTGCCACAGTGCAAGGCTGTGCACGGTTTGTACAGTTTAGGGGGCTTGTCCTTGACATTCATCATTTGGGTTTCAGTTTTTTCGTATTGATATCAATATTATTTTTAGTTGTCCACTTTTCAATACAATTTTCAGTTTGTCCCTATCGGTACATGTTTCAGCACACGTGCTGTGCCTTCTTCAGCCTATTACAATATTATCATACAACTACAGTACTACAGCATTAGCATCAATTTTTCATCACACATTCCTTAAAAAAATAAAAATAAAAGCTAATTTTGATTCATATGACATCTACATAGATTTAAAATTCTTAAAATGTCGCTTGAAATAAAATTTATTCCAGAAATCCTTCCTTTGTCAACCATTTAAGATATTGAATATTGAAGATATGCCAAAACATGTACCAATAGAGACAAACTGAAAATTGTATTGGAAAGTGGACAATTACATTTATGATACAGCTTAGGGGGGACAGGGGGAGACTGCTGCGCCAACACTAGGTCAGCACTTGCTTGGTTCCTAACTTGACTATTGGCAATCGTGTCTCCAACAGATAATAAAAAGGGGGCAAGCAAAAGAAATCGAAAGTTCTACTAGTAAAAAAGGTACACTAACTCATCATTTCATTTAGTCTATTCCAGAAACAACTGAATTCTGTACTGTGTGATGATCTTTTATAAATCAGTATCTACTTTTTAATTAAAATACTCCTTCGTGTATGTTTACCCAGTATTATTCCCATATCAACTGGGTTGGAGATGTAATGTGAAGGGGAATCCCCTTCTCGACACCAACCTCAAGAGAGGAAGTAAATGAAACTGGGCAAAGAGTTGGAAGGTAGAGGCAGTTGTCTACTTGAAGGCAACTTTTGCATGGAGTCGAAAATGGGGAAACTGTGTGAGGTTTCGAAGCCATTTCTCAGTGTTGCCTGTATAATCAATTAATACTTTTCAGTCAGTCAAAATGCTTTCACCCTATTAGATTAGGCGGGGTAAATTTAAATATATCACACTTTTCTGAAAAAAAAGATGACGATCAGGTGCCGTCAAGTCGCGACTGCATAGATGGACTGTCTCCATATGATTGGGTCTTCAGCCATATACTTCAGATCCTTCACTGACATATTCATGTTGGATTTGATGGAGTCGATCCATTTCAATGTTGGCCGCCCTCATCTCCAAGACCCTTCCACCTTTCCAAGCATAGCGGTCAAGCTGTATGCCTCTCACCCGGTTCGATTCCCGGTCAATGCATGTGAGATTTTCTAAGTGAAATGCCATGTCCTGTGGTTCGGATTCCACGTAAAACGGAGGTCCCGTGGCTTATGATCGCGAGATTAACGGTCACGTAAAACTACAAACTTCCATCCTTTCTTTCCAAGCATAATTGTCTTTTCCAACGAATCAGAACGTCTCATAATGTGTCCAAAATATGACAGCTGTAATCTTGTTATCAAGCTTCAAGAGACAGATCTGATTTGATTTTTATAATTACCCATATATTTGTCTTCTTGGCTGTCCAAGGAATATGCAGTATCCTTCACCACCACAGCTCCAACAGAGCTCAAAAGCATCAATATACTTCCTATCTGAAAAAAATATTGCATGTACCTCAATATTATTCACTGATAAAGGGGGATTTTATGATAACATTTTTCAACCGTCACACGGTCATCATCATATCCTCATCACAAGGGTTGGATTAAAATTATACAAGGGGCATACTGCAAGTCATGAACATTTTTTGGAGAAATATGTTTACTAACATTGCGATACACTGAATACAGCATTTCAAACTATAAACTTTTGTTTTTTTCAACATAGTCTTCATTCTTTTCGACACATTTTTCCTCACCGTTGTGGAAATTTGAAAATACCTTGATGCTAGAAGTAGACTGTAGAAACATCTATAAGTTTGTTATTATGTTATTGCATGTCCTTTTTAGTGGTGTTGTACTGTTTTAATCAATGTTTCTATTAATGTAATGTACTAACAATTTTAACACTATGGCTGAGCCCCCAAAACATGTACCGAAATGTATTATAATTGATCTTGGAATACTAAGGTATTGAATAGGCGGATACTCAAAATCTTTGCCATATTTTGTAACTTGTCAAAACGGACCCAAAAAGACGATTTCAAAATTCCCGGAGACAAGTGAAGGTACACACACTTATAGACCTGGCACAGACTCAACTTGACAGACAACTGTGGGGGAGGTTCGGTGCATCATTAGGATGGTCCGGATCGACTCCCGTAGAACAGCAGCGCAAATTTGAGGAATAATAGCACCCTACATTACATAACAAACAGTGGAGAATCGTCGACGTGCTGTTGGCTTACAGGCCAGTGTTCCTGCAGGTGTTCCATTCACTCCACAAAATCAACGTGGAAGACTCATGTGCCGTTGAGAAAACCAGTGTGGGTTGACAAAAGGCATAGTGTCATCATTAGTGATGAATTGTTCCTCTGTCTTTCTCGCACTGATTGCCATATCGTGTGCGACAACATACGAAGAGAGAAGTGCTTAGACATTATTGTCGAGAGGCACAGGACCAACTCTGGGCATTATGGTCTGGGGAGCTATCGGCTATAATGTAAAATATCAATTAGGGATTGTGACTATTGCTTGCTTGATTTGAATGGAATAGTGAATTCCAGTAATCTGGCAAAACAGAATGAATTGGCAATGACTAATAGATTTCTACGATGGTGGCCTAGGCTTAATTCCAAGCTCTGTCATGAATTTTAAATCTAGTATGAGGTTTGCAAACATCCAGAGGACAGTTGAGAGGAGAGTAGTGGATTCATATCCTACTCTCGGCCATTGTAGAAGTGGTTTTCCGCTGATTCCCAAAGTAAATTCAGATCGCAGCAGATTCCTTCCCAACTTCGCTCTTAGTTACAAATACTGTACGGAGCTCAGAAGAATGCGA
Source organism: Meconema thalassinum (assembly GCA_946902985.2). NCBI lineage: Eukaryota > Metazoa > Arthropoda > Insecta > Orthoptera > Tettigoniidae > Meconema > Meconema thalassinum. Next base: position 303,493,719 of record OX336393.1, read on the forward strand.
GCGTGGGAGGAGGTGGAGGAAAAGGGGAGGGGCGTTCCCTACATAGCCTACAATCATTCGTTGCTATGGCGACCTGCTTCCTTCTCAGCAGAATGTATATTGGCCCGGTGTGCACTCAGAAGGACAAGTGGACACTGTTCGGAAGTTATGGCACAATGTTTTTGGGAAGACATATCACAATGTTATCGCTGGCTACATTCCCCTGCCTAGCATTCTTCTGAGCTCTAGTATCGTCAGTTCAATAACCCAGGTTACCAGATAGATTACACACACATTCAAGAATCCAGGGGTTTCTAAATGAAGCAAAGAAAAATCACTTGGGCTGGCTTTGTTTAAAGGTTACTCATTACTGTTCTAAAAGAAATACAGTATATGTTCACTCTATGCCTGTTTCATGCATCTAGGATAATTCCCAAATTGTTCCATCATGAAAAACTAAAGAGCATTTGCATTACTGTTAAAAGCAGTGGTTTTACAGTTAGTTAATTACGTCGTTTCTGCATATAATGATGGTTACATACTCGCCAACCCCGACAAACATAGCCTCCTTTCCATTAACCCGGAAGAGGTTGCATTGCGGTCTTTTAGACCAGGTTCGTATTGTTCACGTCACCATTGTTGTTTGCTGCACGCCCCTACCAGGATACTTCATGTAATTGTCACGGAGAGCAACAGTTTCCTGCTGTCCGCTAATCCAATTTTGCGTGGTAAGTTGAACTATTCACCAATTATACCAGACCTGGTCTTGTCCACCACACGCGACCTGTTGAGTTTTGCATTTTATGATGGACTCCGAAGATTAAGATGGAATTAGGACGCTCTTAGAGAGTGTGGAGAAAGAAGAACGGAACAGAAACAAAGTACTCAGAGTGCAATAAGACAGAGTACGAATGGAACTGTTTGGCGTAGAACAACAGAGAGCAGGGAAGTTTGAAGAAGATGATGATGGAAGTGCAGAGGACAACTTGGCTTGTAGTGAACACAACACTGACTCAGAGGAATCTATGGATGAACAATATTGTGGTAACCTGTCGCATAATTCAAATACGATACAACACACAGAAAACGCACCATTTTTTGCCTCTACCGGAAGAAGTACTAGTAATGCTGGACCAGCGTACATGGTTAATGAAGGTGTCACAACATAGCAAGTACATTCCTCTTAACAAAGGGGAAGGACACGCCGACACAATCTAATTTCTCACCTACCTGGACCCAAGGGTGATGCTTGCAATACTCGCTCTCCGATAGAAGTTTGGAGTATTTATTTTCCAGACTCCGAAATCGAAAAGATTGTGGGATTTACAAATATGTGGATTGAACAAAGACTAGCGAACTTCACATGAGAATGTGATGTTCTTTCTACAGATGTTCGAAAATTGAAAGCTGTGTTTGGGCTGCTTTACCTTGTTGGCGTTTCGTTCATTGCATCAAAATCTTGAAGACATGTCCTCAACAGATGGGACATGTGTAGAAATATTCGGAACGACAATTAACCTGCGTCACTTCAAATTTTTGCCTAGAGCTATGATATTCGATAACGTTCATGACAGAGATAAGAGAACTCAATCAGATCCTCTTTCTAAAATCCGTGAGATATTTCAGGCTTTTGATGATCGATGCTCGCAGGCATATTCACCAGGTGAATATTGCACAGTGGACAAAATGGTCGAGTCGTTTCAAGGGAAATTCGATTTTTTTTATACCAAGCAAAAAACGTCCAAGTATGGCATAAACAAGTTTTGCCTTAGTTTGTGCCAGAACATATTACACAGTTCATATGGAAATGTATCCTGGTCAACAATCAGAAGGACCCTTTAGAAGTGAAAATTCATTACGAGCCATTGTTGAGAGAATAGTACAGCCAATGTTAGGCAGTGGGAGGAATGTGACAATTGATATGTCCTTCCCCCTGGCCATCTCTCTTCTTGAAAACCACCATCTAAAAATATTGTCGGAACACTCCAGCCTTGGAGGCTGGATTTAGACAGCTCCTTAACCCGGTCCATGAGTCAATCCTAATTGGCTACATGGATAATTCTTGCCAGGCGCGTCCACGTCGCGGGGGTGGGCAACGGTACTGTAATATACCATGGAACTACAGTACCGGCTAAGTTCTAGTGAGGACCCAGTCCTATGGGGTATAACATAGGCCCCGTGCACAGGGTTACGTGCGAAGACCTCAACGGAATCTACAGCGAAGAAGATGGACTTCAGAACGGTGGAGATTGCGGAAGAGGCAACCCAGTACTCAGGGAATAGTATGAGTACAGCATCAATCGGCAGCGTCTGTTTCCCAGGTTAGGGGCGGCTGCAAGGGCGTCTGTTCTCCATGTTAGGGGCGGCCTGAATAATAGCTGGCAGTAGCTTCATAAAATGCCTTTGGGAGTGGCGACCCCATCGTAATAATAGCCTAAAATGGAAATGGAACTTCCAATGATTCGGAAAAGGCTAGGGCGTACCCTGCAGGCGACGCGCAGTTCCTTTGGTACTGGGGGAACTGTGAGAAATGGGCGACCAGTAACCGAAATGAAAGTGGGAATCATGAATGTCATGACCCTGACAGGCAAGGTGGAGGAGGTGGTAGACTTCATGGAGAGGGTGAAGGTTGGAATGATGGGGCTGAGTGAAGTGAAATGGAAAGGTAAAGGAAGGAAGAAATTGAGGAAAGGATATACATTATACTGGAGTGGTGGCCAAGAGGCAAAAAATGGCGTGGGACTGATAGCCTCGAAACAACTGGAGGAGTATGTTGAAGTGGTAGAGTGTGTGAGTGACAGAATAATGAAAATTAGAATGAAGATGAAGAATGACTTGATGGACTTCATACAAGTGTATGCACCACAGACTGGAAACAGAGAAGAAGATATTGCAGTATTCCTGGAGGACGTAGAAAGAGTAATCTCAGATGTAGAAGTGGTGATCATGGGAGACATGAATGCACAAGTCGGAATTGAGAGACAAGGAAAGGAAGAAGTCGTTGGACCATATGGATATGGGAAAAAGAACCGGGAAGGAGAGGAACTTGTAAACTTTTGTGAAAGGAATGGACTGATAGTGGGTAATTCATGGTTTCGGAAGAAAAACAGCAGGAAAATTACGAGATATGGGTGGGGTGATAGAAGAACAAAATCAGTAATTGACTACTTCCTGGTGGAAAGGACAAATCGCAGAAAGCTGATGGATGTGACAGCTTTACCAGGAGAAGCATTTGATGGGGACCATAGAGCTGTGGTGGCAAAATTTAGATGGGGAAAATTGGAAAACCTAAAGGAGATCAGAGAAAGTAAAATAAAAGTATGGAAATTGAAAGACAAAGCTGTACAGGAAGATTTTCAGGAGAGATTGAAGCAACAAATCCCAGTTACTGAAGTGGAAAATGTAGAAAAGGAATGGTCCCACTTTAAAAAGGCATTTGCTGGTGCAGCAGAGAGTGCTTGTGGTAGGACGTCAACAAGAGTGAAAGAGAAGGAGACACCGTGGTGGAATGAGGAAGTGAGGAAAGCAGTGAAAGAAAAGAAGTCTGCATGGAAAGAATGGAACCGAGATCAAACAGAAGAAAGCAAAAGGAAGTATCACGACAGCAAACGGAGGTGTAAGAAAGTGGTAGGAGAAGAAAAGAAGAAATGTTGGGAAGAATTTACACGAAGAATGGAAACAGATGTAAGTGGCGGTAAAAGGATGCTGTATGGGCTTCTAAGAAGTAAGAGGAAAGAAAGAGTTACTACAAAGCTGGTGAAAAAGGAAGATGGAGAGTTGTTAACACACCCAGAAGAGATAAAGGGACGATGGAAGGAGTATTTCGATAAGCTATTGAATGTGAGCAATTGTACTGGTGAGATCGAAGTGACACAGCCTGACGACTCTATAACAGAAGATGATATAACAATGCTGGAGGTGGAATTAGCAGTACAGAAAATGAAGATGGGAAAAGCAACAGGGGTGGATGAAATCAGTGTAGAAATGATAAAGGCTGCTGGACCTGTTGGTATGCAATGGCTGTATCGACTGCTAAAGTGTGTGTGGAAACGGAAATGTGTACCAGAAGACTGGGAGAAAGGGCTAATAATACCAGTGTTTAAGAAAGCGGACAAGAAAGTGTGTGATAACTATAGAGGGATCACCCTCATATCACAGATAGTAAAAATACTGGAAAGGATATTAGAAAGAAGAATGAGAAGAAAGGTGGAAGGAGAGTTGCAAGAGGAACAGTATGGCTTCAGGAGTGGAAGATCCACAGTGGACCCAATCTTTAGCTTGAGGCAGGTGATGGAAAAGAACTGGGAATATGGAGAGGATTTGATCATGACTTTCATAGATCTGGAAAAGGCATATGATAGTGTCCCCAGAGAGAAGGTATGGGAAACCATGGTTAAGAAGAGACTGGGAAGAGAAATGTTGGAAATGGTGCAAGCAATGTACAACAACTGTGTTAGCAGGGTACTGACCCCAGTTGGAAAGACAGACTGGTTTAGGAACAAGACTGGACTAAGACAGGGGAGTGTGCTGTCACCTCTTTTATTCATAATGGTAATGGATGAAATTGTAAAGGAAACAAAGGAAGCATATGGACATAAAGAAATGAAGTTACTATTATTTGCAGATGATATTGTGGTCTGGGGAAGGAACACCGAAGAAGTGCAAAAACAACTAGATGCACTAAACGAAAATATTCAGAAGTATGGCCTGAAAATCAGTATAGAGAAAAGCAAGACCATGGTGATGACAAGAGGGGAAAGACAAGGAAAGGGCACTGTGAAAATTGGAAGTCAGAGTTTGGAAATTGTGGACACGTTCAAATACCTAGGAAGTGAATTGATGCAAACTGGTAGGTTGGACATGGAGATTGGCAGGAGGGTACAGCAGAGCAATGCATTCTATCAAAGTGTAAGAAAACTTGTTTGGGATAAGGAAGTACCAAGGAAAAGCAAGGAGGTAATGTATAAAATGTACTATGTACCCATATTAACTTATGCAGCTGAGACTTGGACCCTGACGAGCAGGCAAGAGAGTAGAATCCAAGCCAGTGAAATGAAATTCCTACGAAGTATGATAGGAAAGACAAGGAAAGACAGAGTGAGGAATGAAGATGTTAGGAAGGAAGTTGGGATGGGAAAACTAAATGAGAAAATTGAGAAGAATAAACTAAGGTGGTTTGGACATGTAAAGAGGATGGAGGAAAGTAGAATACCAAGACAGATGCTGGAGGCGAAGTGCAAGGGTAAGAGAGCAAGGGGAAGACCTAGAACAAGGTGGATCGATTCAGTGAAGAACAGCGTGAGAAAAAGGAATCTGGACTGGGACAAGATCGTGGAAGAAGAATTGTGGAAGGAAAGAGGAAAGTGGAGAAGTGCCATAAATACCCCGACCCGGCAGGAGCTGGATAAGGGGAAATGATGATGATGATGACTCCGGAAAAGTAAGAAAGAGATTCCTCCAATATTATTGCACCAAAAATGCCAGTCAACAGCAGTAGTTTTGGATTTAGGGCTGCTCTCTTATGCTTCCAAGAAAAATAACGCCATCCTATTGATTTCCACTTTCCATGATCCTGACACAATCGATGAGAGTTCTACCATCTACAACATGACAAAGGGAGACTCCGGAAAAGTAAGAAAGAGATTCCTCCAATATTATTGCACCAAAAATGCCAGTCAACAGCAGTAGTTTTGGATTTAGGGCTGCTCTCTTATGCTTCCAAGAAAAATAACGCCATCCTATTGATTTCCACTTTCCATGATCCTGACACAATCGATGAGAGTTCTACCATCTAAAACATGACAAAGGGAGGCGGGATACCGTCGATGAACTGAAAGGGACCTATTCAGTTTCAAGGGCTGGCTGTCGATGGCCACTCACTGTGTTCTATGGGTTATTGAATGTTGCTGGGAGCAACGCATTCATTGTCCTAAGGGAAAATACACAGTAAACCTTAATTCTCCTGGGAACTGTGTCTAGAATATTTACAATATCGAGAAACAATTTATTGCCTATCCGGGGAGATGAAGATGAGAATAGGCAGCATTCTAAAAGAGCTTAGTGAACCAACTGAAGTGCAATGTAAACAGTCTGCAGTATCAAGGCGGGAAACCGGACCTGGTCGTTGTGCCTACTGTGATTGGCGCAAACCCAGTGCAGCACACAGTTTCAACATGTGTCGCATGCACAACAGAAGGCGGTGACGACGAATGAGGAACTGAAGTGTACTGTAGCCTATTACAAATTTTGTTGTTGTTGTATTGTTATTGCAGATATTGCTTTTTCATTATTATTAGAAATAGTTGTTTAGTTTACAGTTTTAATGAATATGACTGTATTATGATTTTCAGCAAATTTTGTTACGTGTTTTTTAATTATCAAAAATCCAGAAGATTCCCTGTAAAATAAATTTAAAACAATAAAATGAATCTAACAAACAAAAACCATAAAAAATAAATACAAAACTAGGAAATAATAATCACAGTAAAGTAATGTGTCATTTGAAACAGCCTGATCTAAATGACTCAGCGCGACCTCTCATTTCCGACGAGTCAACGCGACCTCTCCCGGGTTAAGAGAACAATAGCAACCTTTTGGAAATGAATAGCTGACACCCTTCATTTCAGTAGTAAAGTTCAGTTGAAACAATGCCTCCGAGCTCTGCAGGCATTGCCAGAGCCATCAGAGATCATTACTACCGCGGATGAGGCTTGGAGTCGAATGCAGCAGGTTTGGGATGTAAATGTAAATAAGAGGACAGTTCAACAACACCTCAGAGAACAAAGTATTCGATCAAGGTGAACTGGTATGGGACCTGATCTGACGGAGAATACAGTCACCCATCTTCAGTTTGCTTGTCAGCACACCCAATGGAACCGTGTACTGTTTTTTGAAGAGCTCAGGTTCTTCCTGAAATCTCCAGATGATAGGGAGAGAGTTTGGAGAGTGATATACAGAGTGCACAGTATCCATAAAGACTCCATGATTTTGTGGGGCGGCATTGCCATGTAGGCTCGGATAGACTGGTTTTCATTGAAAGTGGCAGGCTCAGTGAGATTCTCATCGATAACACTATTTTTTGGAGATGGAATCATGTCCATGCATGACGATACTTGTCCACTGCAGCACAATATGTATTACAGTGCATAGCCAGCTCACAGTTCCAACTAAAACCCTCGTAGAGGATCTTTGGGATAAGTTTGGGAATATGGAACAGAGTTCAAAATGTGCTCCAGAGGCATTATGTGATCTGCAGGCAACATTTCAAGAGGATTGGGACTAACTTGAGCAGAGAAATATCAAAGCCCTAACTGAAATGATGGCCCAGAGAATGGTGGCTGGAGGCTTCGGTGGCGTAGTTGGTAGCATGCTGAGCTTCTATGCCCAAGGTTGCGGGTTCAAACCCGGCCGAAGTCGTCGGATTTTTTAAGAGCATTAAAATCCCTCAGTATGCCTTCCTTTGAAGGGGAAGTAAAGCTGGCGGTCCCATGTCATAGATTTATGGCATGTAAAGGAACCTTCCACTAATTACACTTGTGTGAAGCTAAATTATAGGTTAGATTTGTTTTACGCTCTTAAGTTCCAACGTTCGTCACCAGGAGCCAACTGCAGTGGCATCTAGTAACCAAGTTCACAACTAGTTGCCATTGACAGTAGCATTTGGTAGCAAAAGTAGGAACTACTTTAAAATTGAATGTCTGCAGTCCTTACCTGAATTACAGTTAACATAAATTGTAGTTCATGCCACTCGAGTTTTATGTCGTAATTGCCAATAAAGGAAAGACCATGGCCAATTGAAACACATTATTTAAAGTAGATTTCATCTCTTCAATTACTTGCTGATGAATCCGTACAGTGTAACTGAACATGACAAGCATATGACCATTTACTTTACAACAATTTAAGAGTAAGTTATTTCGACTTGACAACATAGAGGTATATGGGAAGGAACGAACCCTGCAATTATTACTTGATGGCACATAATGAGCTTCGTATGTAGGAGAGTCCATACGATGCAGCACAATTGTGAGGTGGAGGAACATTCACTTTGCTTGTTACAGAAATGTTCACACCAGTCCCTACTGTAACTGTACTCCAGGAGTACAGCAGTACCTTTTTCTCCTCCTTTAACATCAAAGCTGTTAGGTTTACACAATGAAGTAATAATCGCAGTCTTCCATACACTTCCAAGCATCAAATTCATTAACCACAATCTCGAGAGCTATCTACCATCATTTTGTGTACTTCAGCCTGGTGTTGTTGATTCATTTAGAGGTTTTTGACTTTGTGGTCATGTGACCTTGTGTACGTGGCAGTAGGTAATCTGTGGTACGTGTGGTGTTGGCTCAGTTCTGCCATGCAAGGCAGAATTAAATTCCTTGCCAGAGCCAAGAATCAAACCTAGACCTTCAAGGTGACAGCCAAACATTCTAGTCACTATGCAACAAGGTGGATTGCACTTCAACAAAATGAAATAACTTAGCTGTACTTCACTGATTCCGATAAGCCTATGTTAATTACCATAATTCTTCAGATAAAGAATGTCATGGTGTACACAATTACTATTTTAGCTTTTGCAAAGTATACAAATGCAGCAATTTTTAATAAACCTGGTATTTGGTGACTTTCTGCAAGACAGAACTATTGGAACGGTACTGTAGAGGACATGGTGTGAAATGAAGAAGGGAATAAGGGTTTCTTTATTGGGGCATTATATTCGTTCTTGCATGTTTGTCAATTTCCACACACAACGCTACACTGTAATGATGAAATTAATGGCTCGAGAGTAACCTTGAGATACCTTTTTTTAATACTTTCAATGCATGAGCAAAACTGGTCAGAATTTACAACTTGACTCCACTTGCAAATACATCGTAGGCCTATACAACATATCACTCTTTTCATAACTTTCTTATAAATTACAGGAACTACCGTACTCGACTGGGCCTGCTCCAGCCCAAAATCTAGGATTTGCTCTCGGATGCCAGTGAGTTTCTTCAAATAAAATATCCTCGCTTGCTGAGCTCAAGGTTGCAGGTTCGAAACCTGGCGCAGTCAGCTGGCATTTGAGGGTGCGCAAATGCGAGGGAGCCGTGTCAGTAGATTTACTGGCACGTTAAAGATCCCCTTCGGGGCAAAATTCCGGCACCCCGGCGTCTCTAAAAGCCAGGGTAGTTAAAAGGGACGTAAAACCAATAACATTATTTTATTCAAATAAAATATCAAGAAAGATAGGTCATATAATAATCACCAACCATTTTGTAGGCCTATATCAAAAGTTTTAAGTACCGGTTACACGTGTATCTAGCATTTCAGTCATCTCCGACATTTAAGGGCAGATACTTGTTACGTTCCTTAAAACCACATCTTCAACAAAACCTAACCTTCTCTATCAGATATGGTATCAGAGTATAAAATGGTTCTAAACAGTGGTGTCGAAGATTACAAAACTAAACCACTAAATAAGTGTCATACATAATATCTACAGTATATATAGCAGCAAATACTTTAAAGTGGACAGTTTTATTGAAACTTATTGAAACAATACCATACATAACCTCCATGATAGAATATGTTTATCAGAAAAAATATCGCTACCGATTCATTCGATACAGTATGTACAAGTGCAGTCTAATAATAAATTGTCTGACCAAATTGCATTTCCATCGTAAGTATAATTATTTTACGGTAGTAAAATATCACAGAAGGCTTCCTCGCCACAATTTCATTACGGTACACAGTAGCCTTCATCATTGTGGAAAACAATGAACCGTCACATTAAAGAAGTTTTATTCCGAGATTTAATGCAGTTTATGGATTGCTGTAAATGCCAGTCGCTATCACAGTTTCCGTACTGGAAAAATTTGCGAATGCTTTATTATTGCTTCATATCGCCAAACATTATTTACTGCGCCATTTTTGATTTGATAAAGCAGTTTCTGGTTACTTTGGCCACGGAGAAAAAAGCTTTGGTTGTTCAACATTGACGCATGCGCACTGGAGCAAGACTTTCCGCTCGCTAGACGCGTCTCACTCAGCCAAGATATTCTGCAGATCTCTCCTGTGGGCTTCAACATTATTTTATTTGATTATTTTTCTGATGGAACTCCGGTATTTCAACTCCCCACGCCTGTCCCTTATACAGCTACACACACTACTACATTCATCACGTAATCGGAGGAATTCAACCCACACCCAACTGCACGGAGCTGATGACCAAGATGTCCCAAGCCCATAAAGTGAATTAACAGCAGACAAAATCACGTCATGATGTTATTTTGTGTTGTGTTGGATTCTGACACCTTGGATTGCAGTGTCAGGTCCGGTAGTATAGAAGGTCCTGCTTAAATCCCACTATTAATAAGTACGGTACCGTAGAATCAATTTACCGCTCGAGCCGGGCAAGTATGGGGGCGTGGTCAGTGCTTCAACTCTCCGCATGTTATAGCGCTTATTACTCCTTGATGTGAACGTGGTGGATTTTTTTTCCTGGAATCTTATATCTAACAATCCGAAAATATGTTTCTTTTTTTCTGCTGAGAGATTGTTTTGTGATTGGAATCTAGATTGACGTATGCTAGTATGCGCTCCGATAAATGATATGTTTTAAAATTATTTAAAGGGAAATATTCATGAGATTATGAATACCTTCGATATACGAAAGACATTTAACTAAGAAGATAATTATTTCGAATTCCATTAACCTTATTATAGGTTGATCTAGAACTTCTGTTTTGGAATCGTATCTAAACTAAACCCATAAGTATGTTACCTTGTCCTTTCATTTCCTTCTGCGTTTAGTCAACGTCAGATTCGATATCTTAATTTATTTTGTTAAAAAAATCTCTTCTTGTATTGCTTTCTCCGATTCCTTAATTTTTATATTTGGGTAATTAATTATAGTCGTAGTTTTCCTTTTCTTTGTGAATACAACCTTCACCTCCTGTTTATGTATTTTGAAAGATATAATAATATATATTGTAATATGATTGAAATTGATTTGAGTTCTTCTATTATTTAAAAAATAGGTTATGTTATGACTTTCTCCTTAGATTATAAATCTTGATCCCCTGGGTAGATTGGGCATGCTTCACACTTTTTCTTTATTCTAATTGAACACCTTTTCTGTGACTAAGGTAGTGAGTGTTTCAATTTTGGTAGCAGAGCGCGATCGTATCATTATCAAGTTTATTATTTTGGAGGGGGTTAATTATCTAATTTAGGTTATGTAATTGAACCGAATTCTCATTGTGAAAATTTATTATAGTGTATGTGTTTTAATATTCTTCTCTAATCATTTGTAGTTTTGTTGCATGCACCTTCTACGAGCAATGGGTCAGAGAAGACTGTACTCGAATACTAATCTCACTAAGGAAGAGATTTCCTACGAAATTCTAATTAGGAGAAAGCTTCCTACTGGACTGCGGGAAACCGATATTGCGTTACTGAGAACATTAATGTCGGTGCCTATTGAAATTCCAAACTGGGACTCCTTTAATTGGACAAAAGGTAAAGCAGACATTGTACCTATTCTTAATACCTTGTTAAATTTATATGATTTTCTTTATGATATAAGTAATAATCCTTCTGTTTCGCAAATCTATCGTTTTAAGGTTCGTGCCGTTCATTGGTACCATAGACTCGGTGATTTAATTAAGATCTGTTCTGATCATGATGCAGAATGCCATGCTGTCTTAAAAGGTTTGCAATCTAAACTAGTAATGCGTTTTAAAAACTTGTTTCCCAGTGTTCAACTAGATAATCCTGATGGGAACGTCGATAGTTCGAGTGTTGAGCTTAACGCGTGTGATCCTTCTGAAATTATTCGATCTGAGGGTGTTGATAATTGTTTAAGTGAAAATTTTGAAACTTTGTCGCTGAATAACTTTGATGTAAGCACAAATAACCTTGAAAGTCAACCTATTTTGTCCGAGAATATACTAACAGGGTCTTCGAACGTTGTCCAGACAGTAGAACCTAACCTAAATAATGTTAAGAATGCTCCTACGTTGCCCAATAGCTCTAATGCTGGCACGATATCTAGCAGTAAAAATATGGTAGAGTGTCCAAGGGTTAATCAAGGGATTCAAAACATGTCTAACCTCACTAATAACGTTTTGACTAATGATATTTTGCCTCCGTCGTCTAATTGTTATAATAATATTAAGCTAGCTCGTCTTCCTCACCCTTTGACTACATGTCCCAGTGAATTTCAGATGTGCAACGGTAATGATATTGAATTTTTGATGATAAAGTTTTTGTTAAAACATGTTAGGTTGGCAAGGGTTATAACCAAATATTTTTCTGTTATGTTGGTACTTATTATGTATGTTATTTTGTTTTCAAGAAAAATAAAAGAGTAGTAAACTGCTCTGCCTTGCAGGTGAAAATGGTGTGTGAATCAGTGAGTGTAGTGAAACCTAAAATATTATAAATTAGAGAAAGCAGACTGAATCAGTTTACTAAAATATCAAAACCAGAACAGGTCATGGGCCCAGATGCGCCAAAAGCAATGGGTAAACTCTGAAACAAGATAAATAATCAAGAACTGTGCAGCGTGTTGAAGAAAAACAAAAGACTAAGACAATGGCATCAGAAGATAGTGAACTACACAGCATACAAAAACTCAGCAGCCCTGACACATTTCAACTGTGGGATTTTGACATTCAAATTCTATTTAAAGCCAAGCAAGTATGGGATGTTGTTAATGGACAAGAACCTCTCACTGAAATACCACAAGATGCAGCTCAAAGGAGAAAGGCATGGTTGGCCAAAGATGCTAAAGCTCAGTATTATATTCTGAGAACAATTGACAAGGTGGTGAAAAATCATATTCTGACATGTAATACTTCCAAAGAAATGTATGAAGCACTCAGAGGTGTATTCAGAAGAGATACCAGTCAACAAAAACAACAGCTGCTCATGGACTTCCATGGTTTTAAGATTGATAAAACTAAAGGAATGGTGATGAACATCAGCCATCTAAGAAATATTGTCTTCAAACTACAACAATTAAAACAAGAAATATCTGAAGAGATGGTTATAGCAAAAATATTTTTTTCATTGCCTGAGCAATATCACTATTTCTAAAGTGCATGGGAATCTACACCTACTTCAGATAGATCCATTGAAAATCTTGTGGCTTGACTTTGTGTTGAAGAAGACTACAAGTTGGCTAGTAGGCCTAAGTCAGAAGAGACAAGTGTTGTTTTTGGTGCACAAAATAAATACAAGGGGTCAAAAGGGTCTCAAGTGAAGTGTTATAAATGTTGAAATATGTGACCATGGTTTGTGTTGGTCACACTGTTAATTATAAACCTGGTCCATAGAGATATGTTTCTCTTTTGTTTTTGTTTTGGTGTGTTTAAAAGAATGTTGTATCACCTTGTTCGTTCAGTTCTGTTCTAGTAAATGTCAAGTATAGTAAACGTGTGTTCCATTTCAATTGCCTGTGTGCCTCGTAATCCTTTAGGTTATGGGCCCAGCCATGAATCCACCGTGCGAATATAAAGTGCGTATGATACACTGCTCGTTATATGAACTGTGAATTTCGTTACGTATCGAAATCAACATGTCTGCAACCAGCGCCTCGTTACCGGCTATAGATAAGCTGCGAGGTAGTCTAAATTACGTGGATTGGCGATTCGAGATGGAAAACGTCCTAAGACTCGAAGATCTGTGGAGCTGTATAGTTGGCTACCCGGATGGAGATACTACAACATCTGCGAAGAAAGCGAAAGACGAAAGTCGGGCTAGGGCCAGACTTAACCTCAAGGTGGATAAATCAATTTTTCCAATCGCCATGTCTTGTAAGACCGCGAAGGAAGTATGGGAAGCTCTTGAAAAGGCCTACTCAGATAAAGGAGTGAATCGGCGGATCGTCATCTTGAAGAAATTGTGCAAAGTTAAATTAAAGCACTACAAGACGATGGAAGAGTATGTTAGTGAGGTTATGGGACTTGCTCAGCAATTTGCGTCTATGAATAAGGCACTAGACGACGAGTTTGTGGCAGCTCTTATGCTGAAAGGTCTACCAGATGAGTTTCAGCCTATGATTATGGCTCTGGAAAGTTCCGGAACAGACCTTACTGCAGACACAGTCCGAACCAAGTTGCTACAAGATACTACTTGGAGTGGGAAAATACTTCCAAGCCATCAAAGGATTCTGTTCTGTTTTTACGAGAAGATAAAACGAAGAAGAAGCCCTTCTGCTGGAAATGCAAGAAGCCAGGACACTGGAAGCGGGATTGCAGGAAAGAGGAGATGCAGAGCTCATCTCAACAGAAGTCGAAGAAGGACAATATGATGCTGGCGACCGATGGACAGGCATTAAGTGCAAGGGCCTCTACATGGGCCTGGTTCGTTGACTCTGGTGCTACTAAGCATATGAGTTCAAGCAAGACTGCGATGGTGAACTTCACTGCTGGTCCTAATCTGGAGATCAGTACAGCAAACAATCAAAAATTGTATGGCCAAGGATCTGTTAATGTAACGGTTCAATTAGAAAATGGTATTTCACAAACCTTGTCGAATGTAGAATATGTTCCTGGTCTCACTGCTAATCTTTTATCTGTGTCTGCTGCTACTCAAAAAGGTTATGTTGTGGTATTCACCGACAATACTTGTGAAGTTTATGATAGTGAAAACTTTGTTGCTACAGGTAATGTAGCACTGACTGCGAGTAATGTGTGTGTGTGTGTGGGGGGGGGGGGGTGTTTACCAAGTCAATGCTCTCAGTGCTCAAGCTAATATTTGTACAGAGGACTCAGAATATTTATGGCATAAACGCTAGGCCATCTTAACAACCACAGCATGAAGTTGTTAAGAGATGGTCTCACTCATGGAATTAATTTCTCAGATAACGGTTTTAAAAACTGTTTTTCATGTGCTGAAGGTAAACAAGCTAGGCAACCATTTAAGTCAAGTAAGAGTAAAACTGTATGTAAAAATAAGCTAGATCTTATTCATTCAGACTTATGTGGGCCTATGCCAGTTCCATCTTGGAGCAATGCTCGCTATTTCTTGACCTTCATTGGTGATCATTCTAGAAAGGTTCTTGTGTATTTCCTTGCTAAGAAAAGTGATGTTTTGGATTGCTTTATTGATTTCAAGGCACAGGTCGAAAATCAGTGTGAAAGATCTATTAAGGTCCTACGCAATGATAATGGGGGTGAATTTTGTAGCAAAGCTTTTGAGAGGCTACTTAAATCAGAAGGTATTCAGCATCAAACTACAACTAGCTACTCTCCACAGCAGAATGGTGTAGCTGAACGCATGAATAGAACATTACTTGATAAATGTAGAGCCATGATGAGCAAGTCTAAAGTAGATAAACGCATGTGGGCTGACGCAATAAATAGAGCAGCCTATCTTGTAAACAGGTCCCCAACCAGAAAAATTCCAGGTAAAGTTCCAGAGGAGATCTGGACTGGTAACAAGGTCAATATGGACCATCTAAGAATTTTTGGTTGTGTAGCACAAGTTCGTGTCCCTGATCAAAGGAGAAACAAGTTGGAACCTAAAAGTGAAAAACACATTTTCTGTGGTTATTGTGAGGACAATAAAGCCTATAGATTCATGCATCCTGTTACTCATCAACTTGTTAAGTCCAGGGATGCACAGTCCTTTGAAGATGTGTTCCAGGAGGTGACTGGTGTGTCTCCAGGTAATGTTGGCCCATCCTTGCAGATTAATGAACCTGCAATGGTGCAGATCTCAGTTCCCACTGACAGTGAGGCAGAACCCGACAACTCAGAGGATGGGGCAGAGTGCATTTCAGAACTTGAAAGCGTATCACCCATTAGCAGTGCTGGTGTGGCTGAGACTGTTGACTCAGCTGATTTAAGCTATGTCCCTAGTGGAACAGATTTAGACTGCAGTGATTCTGTGGGCACTGCCACCATCGTCAATGAGCCAATGGAGGGGGATGCCTAAGGTAATCAAAGATATCCTAGGCGCCAACAAAAGCCTGTAGACATGTCAGACTATGTGACATACTTTACTCTCACTGATGACTCTTAACCTAGTACAGTTAAGGAGGCACTGTCCATGCCTGATAGGGTTAAGTGGGAGCAGGCTATGAAAAGGGAAATGGTGATACTTCAGTTAAATGACACCTGGGATCTAGTTGATAAACCCCAGGGCAAGAATGTTGTCAGTAGTAAGTGGGTTTTCAAAGTAAAAAGAGACTCTAATGGTAACATTCAAAGGTATAAAGCCAGACTTGTGGCCAGGGGCTTCACCCAAAGGTATGGAGTAGATTTTACAGAAACTTTCTCTCCTGTTGTTCGACACAGCACGTTAAGGATGCTGCTTGCCTTGGCTGTCCAAACAGATCTGAAGGTGGTACATTGGGATGCTGAATCTGCTTTCCTCAATGGAAAGTTAGATGAAGAGATCTACATGTATCAGCCAGAAAGTTTTGTCAAGAAAGGTTCAGAGCATAAAGTGTGCAAGTTAAAAAATCTATTTATGGCTTAAAACAATCTTCTCGTTTGTGGAATGAGAGAGCTCACTCTTTTCTTGTCAAATTGGGTTACAAAAATTGTGCTGATGAACCCTGTGTGTACTTTAAGAAACAAGCCCAAGGTATGGTAATTATTGCATTATATGTGGATGATTTCATGTTGGCTTATAATGATGAGTCTGAAATCAAGTCATTGAAGATCTGTATTGATAAAGAATTTAAGGTACGAGATCTTGGACCAATTTCTTATATTTTAGGTATTAAAGTAAGGCAAGATAAGAAGAATGGTACAATGTATCTTAGCCAAGAGCAGTACATCAGTGAGATTGCAAAGAAATATGGTATGCACGAAGCACGTCCCATTGGTACTCCTTTGGAAACCAAACCAAATCTTGGTGTGTGGAGGACTGAGAAGATGGACATCTTTGGCTTTTTTCCTGTATTTCTACTTTGGTTTATTTCTTGTATTTATTCTTTATGTTTGAAGCTCTTTGATATAAGTTAGTGTAATAAAAGATGGCTGCTAAGTAATGTGAGTTTGCATTCACAAATTCTCATAGTGTGTTTCTTTTGTTTTTGTATTTCTCATAGTGTTCTTCTTTTGTTTTTGTATACCGTACAAGTCAAATGTACTTTTTTGAATATAACTGTCTGTTTCCGGTTGTGACCAATGGATGTCGTGTTTGTTTCTTCTCCCATCAATTTGGAGTTTAGAACTGTATTTAGTAAACCCTTTTTGCTAATTATTTTATGACAAGTAAGACGTCCGTGTTTCACGATCACTATTTATCCATTATACGAATCCCAACATTGGTGCCGAAAACTTTAGATTACGTAGAAATGTGCATTAGAATACGGGCAATTGTGTTTTACTTGTGTACAAAGTAAACTGGTGATGCTATCACTGCAAACAGCAATCACGTTATGTACAAGCAGCCACGCCACGCCACGCCGGATTACGAGGTAAGAAGATACTGGAACTTCTACACGCGCCACATACTAACGTGATATTTCAGTTTTAATATTATTGCAAAAGTGATACTACTACGACTAAACAGTGCACGAATTGTAATATAATTACTTTACACCACGTAACGGAATTCACGAATGATAGACGAGCAATGCTGCCATCTTGCGGTAGATCCTAAACTAAATACTTCGTAGCCATCACGGACACTACAAGACGATCTCACGCATGCGCTGACATCAGACAATCACCTTCACTTGTCGCAGCACGGTACTATTTATTTATTTCGTCACCCATTCTTCAAGATGAAAGACGAGAGTGTTAAGAGTAAACTAGCGTTTTTGAAAAGAAAGCGGAAGACGGAACGAGCAACTATAACTAAATTCAGTACGATAATAAATAGTGCTACGGTCGGCGACATCTCAGAATACGAATATAATCGCATTAGACTCCAAGAAGCTTTAGATCATCTCACAGTTCTGGACGATAGTATACAGGAATGTTTGACCGACGCAGAATAAGAGGCCGATGTCGAAAAATGTGAGGAATACATCGACATCGCGAAGAGAGCGATTCTGAAAGCATCACACGCCGAGAATAAATCTAAGTCACTCTCCAGTTTGACAACATCGGTAGCCGGAATGAGTATGCAACCAACGCTAGGATCTCCAGTCCCAACACCCGTCACGCACACAGTGAAGCTACCTGCCGTAAAATTAGACAAATTCGCAGGTGACATTGAGAATTGGGCACGTTTTTGGGAGCAATTCCAGTCTTCTGTTGACAACAATCAATCTCTCGCTCACATTGACAAGCACGTCTATCTCCGTGGATATCTGGAGGGTGAGCCGAAGAATCTAGTTGATGGAATACCGATAACTGCTGATGCCTATGAAGAAACTAAACGGATATTAATATCTCGCTACGGAAACACTGACCGCATAATTCAGGCCCATCTTGACTATCTCGAAGCCTTACAACCAATTTCAGACGATACTCCTTCTAATCTAAATGCCATGTACATAGAATGCAATAGACGCGTACAAGCCTTTCGGGCCTTAGGGGAAAATGTAGATAATTACGGGCGGATGTTATGCCCTAAAATTCTCCGAGCATTCCCTCAAGGTATTGTCCACCGTTGGATAATTTATTCCAAACATGGTGTTTCTGATACAGAAACTAGTGATCTTCCTTATAGAGAACTCATAGGTTCACTCATGTATTTAAGTGTTTGCACGCGTCCAGATATAAGCTATGCGATATCATATCTCAGTCAATTTAATCATTGTTACAATGAACCTCACTGGTCTGCTGCAAAGCGAGTGCTGCGTTATTTAAATTGCACAAAAGACTTGTCACTTATGTATGTCAGGAATGGAAAATCATACAGTGGTTTGGTGTTCAAAACGGCAGGTAGTGCTGTATCATGGGGGGCTCATAAGCAAAAATGCATTTCCTTATCGTCTACTGAAGCCGAATATGTTGCACTGAGTGAAGGTGTAAGAGAAGCCGTTTGGTTGAAACGTGTTTTGTCTAACTTTATAGATCTCAAGTCACCCATCATATTATTGAGTGATATTCAATCAGCTCAAAAACTGGCAAAAAAATCCAGTCCACCATAATAGGACCAAACATATTGACACTAAATATCACTATGTTAGAGATGCTTTGGATTCTAAAGTCATATGCATCAAATATGAGGAGACTTCAAAAATGTGTGCAGACATCCTAACAAAGCCTCTTCCTAAGCCTAAGCATATTTATTTTTGTAAAGACTTGGGTCTTGAGTCATGTCCTCTACTCCCACAGGTTTAAGGAGGTGTGTTGAAATATGTGACCATGGTTTGTGTTGGTCACACTGTTAATTATAAACCTGGTCCATAGAGATATGTTTCTCTTTTGGTTTTGTTTTGGTGTGTATAAAAGAATGTTGTATCACCTTGTTCGTTCAGTTCTGTTCTAGTAAATGTCAAGTACATTAAACGTGTGTTCCATTTCAATTGCCTGTGTGCCTCGTAATCCTTTAATAAATGTGGGGGAGAAGGGCATATTAAAACAAGATGTCCAAAGAAGAAATATTGCAAGATCTGTAAACGTGACACTCACAATGAAGAAGAATGCTTCAAGAAAAGAAACAATGTGCTTGAGAGTAAGAAATGCATTTACTGTAAGAAATCTAATCATGTGTCTGACAACTGCTGGTTCAAAGAAGAACATGAAAAAGAAGAAAGACAAAGTATCCTTCTTTGCAGAATCTGAACAGTATGGTGAAGTGTTATTCTGTGAAAAACTAAATGAAAATATGTTTGTGGTAGACAGTGGTTCTACATCACATCTGACAAATAAGCGTGACATTTTATCAAATACTGAATCATCAGAAGCTAAAATATACAGTGCAGAGAGAGGTGAAACAATGAACGCTGTGTTGTCATGAGACACTGAAACTGACAACGTGTTGTTTAAAGATGTGTCTTATGTGCCACAACTTACCAGAAACTTACTCTCTGTCAATGCCATCACTGAAAACAATGGAGAGGTAAGATTCAAAAATAAAAAAGTGTTGTTTTTGAAGGATGATAAAGTTGTGCTTACAGGAAAGAAAACTCCAGGTGGATTGTTAGTTGTGGACTTAATCGCTCAACATCAAGAAGAAACACTCCTACCCCAAACTGAAGAAGAACACATGGTATGGCACAAGATATTAGGCCATATTAGCTTTGGAAATCTACAGAAACTTCCTAACCTTTGTCAAGGAGTGCCAATTTCTCTAAGTAAATCCAAAGTTAACCCTAGATGTGAAATATGTGCTATAGCAAAACTCAACAGAAATCCTTTTAACACACTGCGACAAAGAGCAGAGAGACCTTTGGAAATTATACATACAGACTTGTGTGGTAAAATTGAACCACCAACTTTTGACAACAAGAACTATTTTATGTTATGTATAGATGATTTCACCCATTTTGTACAAGTGTATTTGCTAGGAACCAAAGACGAAGCTGAAGGTTTTTTAAAGGACTATATTGCTGAAGCAGAAAACCATCATAACCTAAAAGTGTCTAAAATAAGAGTTGATAATGGTGGAGAATATCGGTCTAATGACTTCAAGAACTGGTGTAAGGGTAAAGGTATCAAATTATACTATACCATACCTCATACACCTCACTTGAACGGCACTGCAGAAAGGATGAATCTGACTCTAGGAAACAAAATGAGAGCGCTACTGTATGATGCAAATTTTCCCAATGAAATGTGGGGAACTGCAGAGGAAACTGCTGCCTATCTTCAAGACAGGAGTCCAACGGTAACAGTTGACACCACTCCTGCCGAAAAATGGTACCACAGAAAACCAGATCTCTCTCGCCTTCAACAGTATGGTTCTGTGGTCTACACCAAGAGTCTCGGCATCTGAAGAAACTAGATCCTAGAGGTAAGAAAGGTTATTTTGTCGGCTACTCCAATAATGGATACAGAATCTGGGACAAGGAAGATCGGGTGATCTATGTATCCAGAGATGTGAAGTTCTTTGACACAGAAAATGACAAGAAGCCTGCATTACAAAACCAAAGTATCACCATTGAAAATTTACTTGAAGATGAAGACAACCAGGAAAATTAAATAAACCATGAAAGTCAAGATGAAACAGATAGTGAGGAAGCAAAAGATGAAGATACTGGATCGGATTATGAACCCTCAAGTGATGAAGATGATGCACCAATAAATCCACAACCAAACCAAAGACCAAAAAGAGAGATAAAAATGCCAAAGATATACGAAGATTATGCATTGCTTACAGATGACCCACCTCTTACATATGAAGACTGCATGCAGAGTCAAGATAGAGAAAAATGGAAGAAGGCCATACAAGAGGAAAAGGACTGCCTCAAGAAATATGAAACTTGGGATTTAGTCAACGAAGAATGTGCCAAAGGTAAAGAAATCGATACTGGTCGCTGGTTGTTCAAGATTAAAGAAGTCGGTCGCTATAGGGCAAGATTGGTTGCTAGAGGCTTCCAACAGAAAAAGTCCACTTCAGGAAATAAATTATTTGTTGCTATCCATGTGGATGATGGAATGGTGATAGGAGAAGATGAGCAAAAAATTATAGAACTAATGACGAAAATGAAGAAGCAATTCGAGACTTCCATAAATTTCGAACCCAAGACCTACCTGGGAATGCAAATTTCTCAAACCAAAGATGGAGTATTCATCAGTCAAGAAAGATATGCTCAACATGTCATTGAAAAATAGAACTTGGAAACATCAAAACCAACAAGTACTCCAAACTCACATCAAGATAATTCTCATGATGATGCCAAAACTTCCCAAACCAGCTTTCCATATCAAGAAGCAATGGGAAGCCTGCTGTACCTATCCTGCAAGACAAGACCAGATATCAGCTATGCTGTCAACTATGCCAGCAGATACACAAGAAGTCCTACGAAGCAAGACGTCAACATCAAAAGGACACTAAGATACCTAAAAGGATCCATTGAACAAGGTATTCACTACTCAAACAATGTCAAGAATGTACATACTCTAGAAGTATTCTGCGACTCTGATCATGCAGGGGACAGAAAGGGATGCAAGAGTACATCAGGTTACATAATGTACTACGCCAATGGTCCAATTGCTTGGTGCTATCGTAAACAGTCTATTGTAGTTCAATCATCAACTGAAGCTGAGTACATTTCAGCCGCCCTATGCTGCAAGGAAATTAAATATGTGAAATCTATACTTGAGGAGCTACTGGAAGAAACTATCAACGTAAACTTGCATGTGGACAATACCAGTTGCATAAAAATGATTCAAGCAAACCAGTTGACCAGAAAGTGTATCTATATTGATGTTAAATATCATCTGGTTAAAGATGAATACAATAAAGGATGGTTCAAGATCCTGTATGGTTCTAGTGATCAAAATGTTGCAGACATTTTAACTAAACCTCTTCTTCCTGGTAAATTTGCAAATCTCGAAAACCGTGTTATGTTTAAAGTGTGATTTTTTAGAGTTTATTATATCAGTGTCATTTCCATTATGTAAGTGGAAAAAAATGACAAAAAAAAACTATTTGATTACACCCTTGAGGGAGTGTGTTAAAACATGTTAGGTTGGCAAAGGTTATAACCAAATATTTTTCTGTTATGTTAATACTTATTATGTATGTTATTTTGTTTTCAAGAAAAATAAAAGAGTAGTACACTGCTCTGTTTTGCAAGTGAAAATGGTGTGTGAATCAGTGAGTGTAGTGAAACCTAAAATATTATAAATTAGAGAAAGCAGACTGAATCAGTTTACTAAAATATCAAAACCAGAACAGTTGTTAAGAAATGTGATGAATTTGAGAGATAATGCAGTTGTGTTCAGGTTAACTGAGGTGCAAGTGTACCAACTGATTTTCCCGTATACTGCTGATTTGCAAAGAGAAAAGTTAATAACTGCAATGAGCTCTAATGTTTCTTTTACTTCCTTCCATTTAGATGTATTGAATTGTTTTATCCCGGTTCGTGCCTTAAGTGTACTGCAATTCATTTTGTTTGTACACAAAGAATTGATGAGACTTTGAACGATTATTTCTCAGACATTAGAACCAACGCTGGAGTACTTAACCTGCAGTTATCGGAAGAACAAATTGTTTCTTCTAGTGTTGTAGGCATAAATCCGTAATATCGTTTGTGTTTGACAATGCATTCTAATCCAACGACTTATGTTCAATTGAATGAGATTGTAATGAAAGCTGAGGAGTTAAGACAAGCTAATTCACTACGTGTTTATAATATTCCACCCCCGTTTACGATGTTACTGGAATTCCTAAAAATGATTCTTTAGGTCAGGTTTGCCAATATGAGCAGACATACTATCCTGGTGTTCAACGTCCTGGTTTTCATGAGAAAAGGGCATTTCATCCAGATGGATATAGGTCCAACCAAGGTAAGAGATGCAATCTCTGTGGTTCCTTTGATCACATCGCACGTTTCTGTAACCGAAGAAATCATCGTAATTCTGAGGTTCAATGAAAGAAACTTCCTCGGATGGTCATATAACAAATACTCTTTCTCATAAAAAGAATGTTAAACATAAAATTAATTGTAATTATGATCGAGGTGTCAAGGTGAGTAAAAGAGTGTGCCATCGTATCTCAAATGTAACTAATGGTATTTCTCCCTTTATTGACATTAGTATCAACAAAGAATCTGAAACTGCTCTAATTGATTCTGGAAGTGTTAGTTCTTTCCTAAGTAAAAGATGGTGGGAAAACATGACTATGATTTGCAAGTTTGGTAAGATTACCATGGAATCAAGTAAATTTGTGTCCGCAAATTGTTCCAATCTGGAGGTATATTGTTGCGTGGTGGTAAGAATTAGTATAAATAACTTTTCATGGAAATTTAAACTTTCGATTGTGAACAACTTATCTTGTAATGTCATTCTCGGTGCTGATTTTATTTCTCACGTAGGATTGTTGATGGATTTGATGAACAAATCGTTTTGGTTCAACTTTAGACCTAACCTCAAAATGAATTTAAAACTGTTGTCGTCTAACTTAAGTGTGAATGCAACTCAAGATGAGATTATGTCGTTGGGTATTGATGATCTTGAGTTCGATTATTTGTCAAATTATCATGCAACTGAGATACGTAAATTTTTTAAGGATTTTCCGGACGTTTTAACCGACAAGTTGGGAGTGACTAATTTAAACGAGTATAATATCGAGCTTTCTGATTTCATCCCTGTACGAGATTCTCCATATCGTCTTGCACCACCTAAAATGAAGATCCTTAAAGAAATAATTGACAATATGCTCGAAGAAGGGATTATTAGGAAATCCACATCGGCTTACACTTCTCCATTATTTCTTGTGCCTAAACCTAACGGACAATTCAGGCCTGTAATTGACTACAGATCTCTCAATAAAAGGGTCATTCTCGAGTCCATACCTTTGTCTGATCTTCAGTTCTGTTTCGCTTGGTTCAGGGGGCTACTCACTATAGTATCCTCGACCTGAATCAAGCATATTTTCAGGTTCCTCTTACTGAAAAGTCCAAACACGTTACTGCTTTCGCAACGGATTGGAATTTTTACGAGTTTCAAAGACTACCTTTTGGATTGTCTACTGGAGCTGCTGTGCTCACTAGGCTATTGGACAACGTTTTCGATTAAATAAAGTTCAAATTCGTCTATCACTAGCTCGACGACGTAGTGATATTCAGCCAAAGTTTCGAAGATCATGTAATACATTTGAGAGAAACCATGTCCAGACTTAAGCAAGCAGGGTTAACTGTAAAATTATCCAAGGTTTCCTTCGCTAAACCACAAATCTCCTTTCTTGGACATAGAGTTTCATCTTCTGGGGTATCAATTGATCATTCTAGAACCCAGTCTATTAGAGAATATAAACCACCTAAGTAAGTCAGGTAAAGAAATTGCCCGTTTTATCGGCACGATACATTATTTTAGGAAGTTCATACCCAATTTCGCACATCGTGCAGCCCCTATTAATAAGTTAAGAAAAAAGGGTATTGAATTTGTTTGGGGTCCCGAGCAAGATGCCGCGTTTGAGGACTAGAAGCTTTCGTTGACAAATGCTCCTATCCTTGCTATTCCGGACTTTTCTAAGAATTTTATTGTTCAAACTGATGCTTCCAATAGTAAGGTTGGTGCAGTACTCTTACAGGAGCATGAGAGTGGGCGTTTACCTATTGCTTATGCGTCAAGAACTTTGAATGATGCAGAAAGGAAATACTCTGTGTACGAGTTAGAAGGTCTTGGCGTTATGTTTGCTCTGAAGAAATTTAAATTCTACATTGAACATGTAGAATTTAGTTTAGAAACCGATAACCAGGCCCTAAGTTGGGTGCTTGGTCAACCCAGGAAAACTGGTAGAATTGCGAGATGGGCTACCCGCATACTATCTTTTAAGTTTAACTTTAATCACATAAGAGGGGGTGATAATATCATTGCTGACTGTTTAAGTCGCATGCACGGGAATAATTCTGAGACTGATGATAACATTGAGAGTAATGAAATCTTTAACTCTCCGAATAAATTGGCCAATGTAATTCTTTCTGATTGCCCGAGGTTTTTCAGAGATGTTTCTGAATATCAAAGAGAATATCCTATCCTCATGGACGTCATTGGTAAGCTTGAAAAGGGTGATGTGGTGAAGCCTTATTCCTTAAAGGATCGTGTCTTATGTTGTTCCGCTAGACATGATAAACTTAATAAAATAGTTCTTCCATCTGCATTGATTCCGGAAATATTCAAGTATTTCCACGAATCGCCTGTTGGTGCTCACCTGGGAGTATCCAAGACTAGACAAAGAATTAGGGAAAATGTCATATGGAAAGGTATGGGTAAAGACGTTAGGAAGTTGGTAAATCATTGTTAACCTTTTAACTTAGCTAAACCGTCGAATAACACCGGAGCAGGTTTATTGTCTTCTGACATCGCGCAAAGACCTATGGAGAAAATCTTCGTCGATTTCGTCGGGCCGTTGCCTGTCTCGAAGTTGGGAAACCGATTCGCTTTAGTATGTACGGGCGGATTCGCGCGTTTGATTTTGGATCTTCCCAACTCGAACTGCAACGACCCAAACTGTAATCAAGTGTTTTGAACAAATTTTCGCTTATTTTGGTCCTTGTCAATTCCTGGTATCAGACAACGCCAGATGTTTCAATTCCAATGTTTTTGGAACTTCCTGTTTGAGTTATCTATTGTGCTTATTACTTCTTCTCCATATTATCCAAAGGTGTCATACGCCGAAAGGGTTAACCGCAATCTTCATGCGGCTTTGATCGCATATCATCACAACGATCATAGTCTGTGGGTCAGTTGTATTCCATGGTTGACATATTCCTTTAATACGGCTGTTCACGAATCTCACCGTACTACTCCTTTTGCTCTTATGTTCTCCTTCACACCTAACTCACCTATTGTAAATTTGTGATCATTAAATCAATTGATTCCTGACCAATACACCTTCCAGGATGTTAGATCAATTTGGAGAAAGGCAAAGAACAATATGAAAGTTGCACATGAGAGGTTAGAAAAGAGATATAACACAGGTCGGAAACCTACATCTCTCAAGGTTGGAGACTATGTCTATGTTAAGAACTTCACCTTAAAGGAAGTTGGTCCTAAGGAGTCTGGTAAGTTGAGAGAAAGATTCCGTGTTCCTTTCAAAATTCTCAGTTTTCTCATTCCAGTTACTATGCTAGTGTGTGATTCTACAAAAAAGAAAATCTTCAGAGTGCATTTATCACATGTCAAAAAGGGCAGTGATCCTTCTCAAGACCCCCAACTTGTGAGCTCATCGTAGACTGTCATTTTCATTGAGAAATGTTATGTAAATTTTCTTTATATAGAACTAGCTGTTACCCTCGGCTTCGCCCGCAATAACATTTGAAATCCCGTTATAACATTAGTTATATAAGTTTTTTCCTGTAGTGGAAGATAATGACGGAAACATTGAGCGTTGAAATTGGAAATCGGGTGCAATATACGACGGGGAGTTTTGATTTAAAGCAGGTCCCCTAGCCTACTGCGATGTCTATTGACAGTGTTTTTAACGCCTAAGCACTTCTCGGTAAACTACATTTCTGGTCTTTCTCTCAGGCTGCAGAATGACTAAGCCACCAGAAGAACAGACTATGGAGCATGCTACGTACAGTTGGCCATGTGCGAAACAGTCACTTCTCAGATCCACGCCAGCTACTTTTAAACTCCGCCCCTGAGCCTTGTTAATTGCCGTGGCGTAGCAGACTTTCAAAGGAAACTACAGAGATATTACAAAGGGCAGATACAGCGTGACTGAGATTAAGAGGAAGGTTGAAGGCAGAATGCGCTGTTCTTCCACCATCCAGTGGGGTTGCTGCAATACCCGATGAGGCGACTGCGATGGCTATGTTCTGTCGACTTCTAAATGTACTGAGCAGGAGATTAATCAGGAACGTTTGCCAATTCCACCTGGTGCAACCAGAAAAAAGAGCTGACCACATTCTGAAACAACACTTTGAACTATTTCGTCATAGGCCAATCCCTGCTTGTTGTTCAATTTTGGAACATTATCAGCAAGCACTTTGGACAATTTAATTATGTCGTAAGATAGTTCACTGACATATTCCCGGTGAACAACGACGGAGTCTTGTTCTCGAGAAGGCGACGGAAGTCCAAAGCGTTCCAGTTGTTGACCAGACATTTTAGTACCAAATCCTCAAGAAGCACCAGACACCTGTTGTAGATAACACCCATGACCAGGTAGACATCAGCACCCTGCCTCTGAACCTCTCTCACCACATCTTCTGCGAGGCTGTCTTTGTTCTTTTTCCAGAGCATGATGGGATCACTCACTTGTCAAAACACCAGTAAGATGGCAAACAGGTCACTTATCTTGTGGGGAGAGTGGGTGGAGGACGCTTCCTCTAGTGTGCGGTCCCAGTGCGCATCATCCTCTAGCAAGCTAAGTGCTTTACATGCCTCTTGAAATGTTGGTTGAACCACCCCTGCCAGGGTTTTGAGGTCAGTTAAAGACTGAGGACCAGGGAATTTATGTAAAGGAGGCGGAGGTAGTAGCACTCGGCATTACCAGGGTGAACGGTGTAAACTCTGCCAAGGGTCTGATCTTTTTTTACACCAGGATGGCCTGGGACTGGCTTTCCTTGTTGCCTTCTACAGAACTTCTTACCTTTCCAAATGAAATAGGATTGAACTTCACAATATAAAAGTGTTGAAGCAAATTTATCGGATCGTAATAGTTCGAAGAAAGCAAGAAGAGTTGTGTTTGGAGGGCTGTTAAACTGGCCACGAATGTAAACCCGCTGGCCGTTCTCGAGGTGGACGGTAAGTTGCATGACCGAAGGTAGCGTTCATGTATGAGGAAGCAGAATATGCGCCAAGCCGCCTCTGAGCTGCTGATGTAACATCCTGATTCATATCTCGCAACTTCGTCAAACTCTCCGATGCTAAAAGTAGCATGTTCGGAACCTTTGATAACATACCTGCATCTGTATTTTATTGACTTTACAGAGTTGCAGTACTCAACATTGATATGAGCTCAGAAGGTGCGATATAGGACGGGGTTATAGGGTACAAACCACTCCCTTTTTAATAATAGAAACACCATCCTCCCAAGTGGGCAGCCTCCGATATTTGTGATACCCATCTTCCCCGGTTTGGGTTTCCTTGATGAGTGGTCTGGGGTAATTCTTGTTGCATACTCCTTCCACCATGCAAGACGAACTCCTGTTGAGAACTCCACATGGACCGTGGATCATGGTTGCCTTGACAATCTCATGGAGAGCAGGGTCAAGATTTGGGTGAGGAATCTCAGCACTGCTCACCTTGTTGATGTCTTGAGGCATTAGCTTTTCTTCCAGCCACAGAAGTATTTGAACGTGAGGTAATCCTCGCTTTTGCCATTCAATGGAATACATGTGACACCTTGAAGGACCAAAGATACAACCCTTATTAAGAAGTCTTATCATGTGCTTGATTTTCAAATGGAATACCCGCGCTACCAAATCATGCCTATCTTGAGGTTGTTGACCTTGTTTCAGGTGCTCGACTACTTCGGACCATTTTGGATTGCAGGTGAATGTTATTAAAAAAATCAGGACGTCCAAAATGGCGCATGCGTTCATGCATATAGCGCGGGCCGCCAGTGAAAGTTGACGGCAAGACGACCATTTTACCAATATCTGACAAACGGCTGATACCTTTACTCATTGCGTCCTTCAGGTGCACATAATCCTCACTTCTCAATCTTCTCTGATTGATGCGAATCCAAAGTAGTCTCTCTGTCTCAATCTTTGCATACATATCAACCTGAAACTGATTGAGAAGATTGCGAAATAACTAAAGATAAGAATTATCACCCTCAAGCTCAAATATTCTGAAACTGTGAAAGTTAGCGGCAGACACGGTCTTCTCCAAAGGTGCTTGAGTGCTGTTGTGACGTTGAGGGATATTCTCCTAACGTAATAAAACAAATATCTTCTTAAAAATCCTGATAAATGGAACAGACCTAGCCTAACTTAACAAAATTAACGTTGGTAGAGATAATTTTCTTTTACAAAAGTCTACTTTTCATTATAACTATGTCTTCTACTTCTTCATTTCCCCTTTTCCAGCTGACACTGGGTGGGGGCAAATATGGTTCCTCTCCACTTTGTTCTGTCGTTCCACCATTCCTCTTCCGACACGGTGTTCCAATCCAGGTCCCGTTTTCTAACGCTATTCTCCTCCGAGTCCATCCAACGCATTCTTGGTCTTCCTCGTCCTCTCTTCCCTGTCATCCGTCGTTCCAGTGCTCGTCTTGGTAGCCTGACTTCATTCATCCGTTTTACATGTCCAAACCATCTCAATCTGCTTTGCTCCAGTTTGTCATTTAGTTTCTGTACTCCCAGTTCTTTTCGTATATCTTCATTTCTCACTCTGTCTCTCCTCGTTTTCTGGATCATACTTCTCAGAAATCTCATCTCAGCTGTCTGTACACTGCTCTCTAACTATGTACTACCCAGAAATGATGAAAAAAGCTGTAGCTTATCCAACACGCAAAGGAACTCTACAGTTACTTCAACTAAAGGCTAATATATAATCCAATATGATGATGATAAAGTGATGGTGAAAGTATAAATTACAAACAGAAATTACATAGAAGTACTGTTTGAACAGAGAGAGAGAGTGGGTAAAGTTCGGGAGCGCAGACAACAATGACGTGCACGTTATGAAGGTAAGCTCACTGCCTGCAAAGACTGGTAGGGGCGACGTGCTGCAGCCCGCATTGCTTCATATAATCGCGGTTTGACCAAGATGCGGAGTAAATTTTTTGAAAACCTTTCTTAGCGAGCACCAACGGCCCTTGAGGAAGCTGCATACCAAATTTCATTCAAATCCGGTCGGTGGTTTCTGAGATTTCTCGATGAATGGGTGAGTGAGTGAGTGGTATTTGACAAATATATAGTAGACTAGCAGTAGTACCCGGCTTCGCCCGGTGGAATGATGATAATGTTTTAAGTTTTCCTTAGAAATAGAATGGATTTTAAAGACTTGCCCCCAAAGACAATGAGGGAGTAATATCTAGGTCATTTGCCCCTTTGATAAGGATGATAATAAAAACTACTGTTGAATTGACACGTCAAACTTACAAACTACCGTAATAGAAATACATATTTCAAAATTCACAGGCGAGGAAGACTTATTGTGTGTGGTGATTAATGGTGTAATGGGCGTAACATCTACTGTAGGTCATTTGCTCTTATGATGAGGATGATAAGGGAAACTACTACCGGTATTGAATTGGCACTTCAACGTATAATGTACACAATGTACTGTAATAAAAATAACTATATGGCGGCTTCGGTGGCGTATTTGGTAGCATGCTGAGCTTCTATGCCCAAGATAGCGGGTTCAAACCCGGCCGAAGCCGTCGGATATTTTAAGAGCGTTAAAAATCCGTCAGTATGCCTTTCTTCGGAGGGGAAGTAAAGCCGGCGGTCCAATGTCAGATTTATGGCATGTTATTGAACCTTCCACTAATTACACCTGTGTGAAGCTAAATTGGATAGGTAAACAACGCTCATAGATGTCTATGTCCGTTGCCAAGAGCCGACTGCAGTGGCGTCTAGTAGCTAAGTTCCGAACTTGGCCTAGTAGTCGTTGACGGTGGCGCTTGGCGGCAAAAGTACGAACTATTTGAAGAATTCTAAGTTGCAGTTTGTACTTAAATTAAAAAACAGATAACACACACTAATACAGTCATCACAATTAACACCGGTTATCAGACAGATTCTACACACACCCAAAGTACACGGGGCTACATGACCGCGTTGTCGCAGCCCCTAAACTTAAGAACCAACCAACCAAAAATAAATATTTTAAAAATCACAGTCGAGAAAGACTTTATGCGGCGGTGATTATTGGTATGATGCGCGTAACATCTAGGTCATTTGCACTTATGATGATAATAATAAGGTAATGAAAAAATGACTACTAAACAAACATGGTGTTATTTTAAAACTGATATAGGTAATTCAGGTGTCTAGCTTCGATGTCTTCCAAAGTCTCAACCTTATTTTATGGCTTAGGCCTGTACTGGATGCGTCTAGTGAAAGAGCGTACTGCCCGGCAAAGACAAAGAATATAGGTCCAAGCTGCACGAACCTGAGATGATCGCAGATGAAGACGAAATATGATGACACACGTTCGGGGTTCCCCGTCCTATACAGATTGACCGGGAATCACTCACTGTTTCGCAACGGCCCTGTGCTGGCATCAGCATAGACAGCAGGAGATAACAAGGCGGGCTCTGGAAAGTACTCTCAAGTCACCTCACGATGAATCTGCAAGCTATTCTCACAACTGACCCCCCCCCAGGGTCTCACAACTTGTGGGACGTGGGTTGGCGACCACGGAACCCCAGCTGAGTCTGGCATCGCTTCTACTTCCTGGTGCCGGGCTCATTTCAGTTCTCTTTCCTGTCGGCCTCCCTTGGTCAACTCTTGTTCTCTTCCGACCCAGACTGTATTAGGGTATCCGAGGGCTAGGGAGTCTTTCAATTTCCCGCCTTAATTGGCTTTGTCTGATCTTTCCTGATACCCTCATTCTTCGAGGGGTCTGCCTTCTTTTCCTTTTCATAATATCTCCTGTCTTCTGCTCAAGGCCCTCAAAGAGGCAGGGTGTGTGTAGACCCACCACTTCTGGTACACCCTCAAGGGCTCATGACTGGTGAGTTAGGAAGCTGGCAACTCCGAGGAATTCCTGAGCTACATGCAGGGAATGGAGTGGTATGTCAGAAATTTCAAGTGGACAGTGTTACGAATCGGGTTCCAAAGGGTAAGTATACACACTTTGTTTTCGATCGGTGAACGATGTAGATTTGTACCAAAGGGCCTTAATGCGGGAAATGGAGTGGTCTGTCCGAAATTTCGAGTGGACAGTGTTACTCGTCGAGTTCCAAACGGTAATTATGTAAAATCTGGTTAAGATCGGTGAAACGGTGTAGTTTTGTGCCAAGGGCCGAAATGCAGGGAATGGAGTGGCCTGTCCAAATTTTAAAGTGGACAGTGTTACTCATCGGGTTCCAAAGGGTAAGTATACACATTTTGTTTTCGATCGGTGAACGATGTAGATTTGTGCCAAAGGGCCTAAATGCGTGGAATGGAGTGGTCTGTCCGAAATTTCGAGTGGACAGTGTTACTCGTCGAGTTCCAAAGGGTAATTATGTAAAATCTGGTTGAGATCGGTGAAACCGTGTAGTTTTCTACCAAAGGGCCAAAAAGCAGGGAATAGTGTGGTCTGTCCGAAATTTAAAGTGAACAGTGTTACTTGTCGGGTTCTACGGGTAAGTATATAAAATTGGGTTCAGATCGGTGAAACGGTGTAGATTTGTGCCAAACAGCCTAAATGAAAGGGATGGAGTGGCCTCGCCGCAATTTCAAGCAGACAGTGTTAGTCGCAGTGTTCCAAAGGGTAAATTACAAATTTTGGTTGAGATCGGTGAAACGGTGTAGATTTGGGACAAAGGGCATAAATGCAGGGAATGGAGTGGTCTGTCCGCAATTTCAAGCAGACAGTGTTACTCGCAGGGTTCCAAAGGGTAAGTATACAAAGTTTGGTTCAGATCGGTGAAACGGTGTAGATTTGTGCCAAAGGGCCTAAATGCGTGGGATGGAGTAGCCTCTCCGCAATTTCAAGCAGACAGTGTTAGTCGCAGTGTTCCAATGGGTAAATATACACATTTTGGTTGAGATCGGTGGAACGGTGTAGATTTGGGCCAAAGGGCCTAAATGCAGGGAATGGAGTGGTCTGTCCGCAATTTCAAGCAGACAGTGTTATTCGCAGGGTTCCAAAGGGTAAGTATACACATTTTGGTACAGATCGGTGAAACGGTGTAGATTTGTGCAAAAAGGGCCTAAATGCAGGGAATGGCTGGTCTGTCCGAAATTTCAAGCAGACAGTGTTAGTCGCAGTGTTCCATAGGGTAAATATACAAATTTTGGTTGAGAACGTTGAAACGGTATAGATTTGGGTCAAAGGGCCTAAATGCAGGGAATGGAGTGGTCTGTTCGCAATTTCAAGCAGACAGTGTTACTCGCAGGGCACCAAAGGGTAAGAATACGAATTTTGGCTCTGATCGGTGAAACGGTGTAGATTTGGACCAAAGGGCCTAAATGCAGGGAATGGGGTGGTCTGTCCGAAATTTTAAGTGGTCAGTGGTACTCGCAGGGTTCCAAAGGGTAAATATACAAATTTTGGTTGAGATCGGTGAAACGGTGTGGATTTGGACCAAAGGGCCTAAATGCAGGGAATGGGGTGGTCTGTCCGAAATGTCAAGTGGACAGTGTTACTCGCAGGGTTCCAAAGGTTAAATATACAACTTTTGGTTCAGATCGGTGAAACGGTGTAGATTTGTGCAAAAGGGCCTAAATGCAGGGCATGGGGTGGTCTGTCCGAAATTTAATGTTGACGGGGTTACCCGCAGGGTTCCAAAGGGTAAGTATACAAATTTTGGTTCAGATCGGTGAAACGGTGTAGATTTGTATACATAACAGACAGACAGACAGACAAACATTGAGCTTTATATATATAGATATGTATGTGTGTGGTGAATATGTGTTGTCTGTGTATATATATGGTAAATTTGTGTTGAAAATAGTATTTGTGGGTGGGGTAAATTTTGGTTTGTCGTATTCTTATACAAGTAAGGTTACGTTGTTTATTTATTAAACGGTTGGTTGTACTTTGATTTTCTTGTGGCCAAGGATGTAATTTGTAATTCATCTGAGTGTTTTCCTACCTTTTGTTTTATTGTTGTATGGGGGATATTTTTATGCGTTCTGTTGATCGTTTTTTGTGTTCTTTGGATTGGGTAACTGTAAATGATATTAGAATTTTTTGGTGTATGTTGATATTTGTGTGGGTACTCTGTTTTATTCTTGTCCATCGTCGGGAATAATTATAATTGGGGTTGGTAGTTTTTATTTCTGAACTTTGAGGATATGTGGATATTGAATGAATGATTGTGTGTTATCCTAGTTATTTTCTTCGTTGTATGTTCTGTCGTATCTTTCCCATTTTGGTTTATCTTGAATTTCGCTTATGTTCCTCTCTTATCTTGGTACAATGGGTGATCTTATCTTTTGTTTAAATTCTTTTTTGGTTGGGAATGTGACCTATACCTGCAAAAAAAAGAGTACGGGTTTCCATGAATCCTGATGGTGATGTCAAAAGGAAACCCTTGTAATACGCATGTCGCAAAAGAAGAAGGGTAGTGATTCTTCATCTGTATAAAAATGTTAAGATATGTTAATGTTATTTTTTTCTCTCAATCATTGTAAAATGTAACCGATAAAAAAGGGGTGAATGTTATTTTTGTGAATGTTGGTTATTTAATGAAGGTTGTATACTAATTTGGTTGTTGTAGAAGTTGAGGAATCGGATTTTGAAACTTGTTTTTCTTATTTTTCTGTTGGCAAACTTTTGTGGTTTTCATGAGTTTTCCCTGTACATTATATTCTGACGAACTAGATATGACTTTTGTAGTTACGATATTACTACAAGAAACTTTTGCTCTCGGAAGTGGTATCTGTTACAGATATATTGTCAAGAAGAGGATCACCGTGAAGATTTGATGCCAGTTGATGTTATCATCGGCCGGGATTTCATCATCGACTCCATTCATCACATAGATTCGTACCCGAAGTCAACTGATGAAGACATATTGTATTTCAAGGAAAGCTGTACTGTGAAGGATGTGTATTAACTTGTGTTTTGAACTTTAGTAAGGACTTACATTTCTAAGCATGCTCTAGATCAATTCTCAATACCAATATCTACGAAGACTTTCTTGTGGATAAGAATTAGTGCATGGCATGAACCTTTTCTAAAGTATTTCGTCACTTTCTTATTCCATAATTCTTCTCCAAAACCTAACTCGTCGCCTTCGGTAAACCTTTGTCTGACTTAGCAAGGGGGAGATTTGAGCCGGTATTTGCTTACGACTTAATATTGATTTGAATTTCCCGGACTTTCTGTGCTGTATAACCTCGCACTCGTCCGAGCGGAGCAAGCGTGAACTGTCGGTAACGCTCTGCATCTTTCAAATGTTTTAACCAGATGTTCATGCAAATATGGTGACGCTAGTTGATCTTCAGCTTCTCTTAGATTGATTGTTACGTCTTTGGAAGGAATTGTTATCATGTGTTGAGAAGACGAGCTGAGAAGATGTAGAAATATCTCCGGAAAGGTTCTAAGGGGTAGAATAGCCCACTTAGCTATTCTACCCCCTAATTATAATTCATCACGATGGAATGTGTATATCATTTGAATTCAACTGTCGCGGGAGATAAGATTTGAAAGATCATCATCATCTTGCAAAGTTTCCAGCCACTGGCCGGGTCTGTTTGGAACACAAGCCTCTCCAACGTCTTCTGTCTTCCCACCATCACTCAGCCTCCACCCTTGTCCAGTCTTCTCCTCTCTTCTTCACGCTTTCTTCCACCCCCTTCAGCCACCTGTCTCTCGGTCTTCCTCTCGGTCTCTTTCCTTCCCACTTCGTCTCGTGTACTCTCCTGGGTATCCTCTTCTCCTCCATTCGTTTTACATGTCCATACCATCTAATTCTAG
The DNA here is from genome assembly GCA_946902985.2 of Meconema thalassinum. NCBI lineage: Eukaryota > Metazoa > Arthropoda > Insecta > Orthoptera > Tettigoniidae > Meconema > Meconema thalassinum. Next base: position 303,529,754 of record OX336393.1, read on the forward strand.
ATTTCTCTATACCATCCTGTAATGGTTCCTCCTTCATTAATTCTCTGGTCCTCTCATTTCTTATTCTGTCCATCTTTGTAGCTCCAATACTGCTTCTCAAGAACCTCATCTCACAGGCCTGTATTTTTCTCTTCTCCCTTCCTTTCATAACCCAGGTCTCCGGGGCATACGTCAGGATAGGGACATAGTACGTCCGATATATGATCTTTTTGCTGTTTTGAGGGACATCCTTGCTCTATAACATGCTTCTCACACTCCTCCGAAATGCTTCTGCCTGCCTCCCCCGCTCATTTATTTCTCTGTCGTTTCTTCCATTATCTTCTATCAGGCTTCCCAGATACTTGAAACTCTCCTCTTTCTTCAGCTGTTCCCCACCAATTGTTATTCCCGTTGTGGTTCTTTCCTTCTTCCTTGTTGTGATCACCATCTCACTCTTATTTATGCTAAATTTCATCACATATCCTTGTATTATTCCTTCCCACACGTCCAACTGTTCCTGTACCTCCTCCTCCTTGTTTCCCCAAATCATCAAATCATCTGCAAACACCATTGCTTTCATCTTTCCTTCCCCAATTAAGTTACTTGTGCCACTCGGGTCATTATGTCATCCATCACCACAATGAAAAGTAACGGTGACTGTGCACTTCCTTGTTTCAGGTCTTTTCTCTGTTCCAACCAGTCTGATCTCTCTCCTCCCACTTTCACACAGCTCACGCTTCCCTTGTACATCTCCTTTATCCTCCTTATAGTCCATTTTTCTACTCCTCTATCCTACAGGGACTTCCATACTTTGTTTCTGCATACACTGTCATATGCTTTCTCAATGTCCAGGAAGGCCATCAGTAGATCTGTTCCATACTCATAGTGCTGTTCTTGTAACTGCCTTACAGCAAAAATCAAATCCACTGTGGACCTTCCTGCCCTGAAGCCATGTTGTTCTTCCCTCATCCCTCCTTCTATCCTTGTCCTAATTCTCCTTTCCAAAACTTTCTCAAACATCTTTGCACAATGGGGGCCGATAACCCAGATGTTAGGCCCCTTAAAACAACAATTATCATCATCATCTTTGCACAATGACTAATCAGTGTTATTCCCCGATAGTTTCTGCATTCTGTTCTACTACCTTTCTTGAAGATCGGGACAATTATTCCCTTTTTCCAGTCCTCTGGGGTCTTCCTTTCCTTCCATGCTGTCTTCATCACTCAGTACAACCATTGTATCCCCACCTCTCCTGCTGATCCCACCATCTCCACACTCAACTCATCCACACCCGGTGCCTTCCCTCCTTTCATCTTCCACTTCTTTCCATGTTAAGTCCTTTTCTGTTTGCAGTTCATCTGCCTCTTCCCCGATTTCTTCCTCCTCGCCGTGGTTTCCATTTGGGTTCGGGAGTTCTTCAAAATATTATTTCCAGATTTGCTTCAGGTCTTCCCTATTTTCTATCTCTTGTCCCCTTTTGTTCACCATTCTAACATAATCCGTAAGATACTTCCTCCTCTTATTCTTTACCATCCCATACAGGACCTTTTTTGTACCTTCACTATCCTCCATCATCTTTGCCCACTCTTTCATCCACTTTCTTCTCTCCTCAGCCACTACTCTCTTTGCCTCCTTCTTTCTTTCCTGGTACTCTTCCCTTGTCTCTACCGTCCTATTTTGATACCACCTCCTAAAGGCTCTATTCTTTTCCCTTACTACTGTATATCTTTTGTCTTCTCATTCCACCATGGTGTTTCCTTCCACCTCTTCTTACTACTTGTCCTCCCACATACTGCTTCTGCTGCACCTACTAGTGTCTTCTTAAATCTAGCCCTTTCCTCTTCCACCCCTCTTTCTTCATCTGTTGGAATTCCTTCCTTTACCATTTTGAGGTATTCGACCCTTCTATCCCCTTCTTTCAGTTTCCATATCCTTATACGTCTTTCCTGGTTCTCAGTCCCTTTCTTCTCCTTACTCCCTCTCAGGTTCATTACCAGCAATCGATGGTCGCTATCCAGGTTCTCCGATGGTATAACCTTGATGTCCGTGATGTTCTTATTTAGTTCTTTCTCATACAGTATATAGTCGACCACCGACTTCCTGGTCAAGTCATCACTGTACCATGTGATTGTGTGGCTCTCTCTTTTTTTAAACCTGGAGTTCCCAACTAGCAGGCTGTTCCTCTGGCAGAAGTCCAACAGTCTCTTTCCTTCCTCATTTCTTCCGCCCCAACCCTCTGGTCCTAGAACACTCTTATAACCTTGTCTTTCACTTCCTACATGGGCATTGTGATCCCCCATAACAATCATATTTCTTCCTACCAGCTGCTTCTGCAATTCCTCCTCAAACGCCTCCTTCTCTTCAGAGGCGCAGCCTACTTGTGGAGCATACACTTGCACTATTTCTACGGTCTCTCCCCTCAGTGCTACTTTCACTTTCATCATTCTATCACTTATTCTCCTCACTTCTTCTTTTAAACCATCTCGTACTACTACTCCCACTCCATTCCTCTTTCCCTCTTCGTTCCCACTCCAGTACAGTCTACAGCATTTCCTCAGTTCTATCCTTCCTTCCCCTTTCCACTTTGTTTCTGCCAATCCCAATAAATCCAACTTCCTTCTTTCCATCATATCCACTATCTCCTCCACCTTCCCCGTCAGCGTTCTTAGGTTTAAAGTTCCAAATCTTAGTCCGTGTGTACAGCCGTGTCGTCGTCTATTAAATCCATCCTGTCCGAGGCTCGTTCCATTTTTGAAAGCATTTGGTTTCATCCACTACTGGCTTGCTGGGCCTATTTTAAAGATATTATATTAAATTTACTGATTTGCCAACAGGGAAAGATACATGATTTTCTGCATGTGAACTGATGTTTCGGTGAGTTTTAGATGTGACTACTTGGGTTACGTAAGTTCGTAAGTTGTGCTTCTAGGGTTATTTCGGGATTGTAGCATGTTTTTCTGAATTTATTTGGGTTTCAATTCAAATTAAGTCTTATGGTTGTCCAGAGATTTTCATCTCATGGTAACATCATTTTGTTTGTGTGGTTCAAGTTTCTTAACCTATAAATATTTTCTTTCGTAATTTCTTTTCCATGACCACACTGTAGTTTGCTTCATTTTTGCCTGTGTTATGTTCTTGGACATTATTTTATTGTATTCGTTGCCATGTGAACTTGGTGGATTGTTTTCCTGGAACCTTATATCTAACAATCCGAAAATATGTTTCTTTTTTATGTTGAGAGATTGTTTTGCGATAGGAATCTAGATTGACGTATGCTAGTATGCGCTCCGATAAATGATATGTTTTAAAATTATTTAAAGGGAAATATTCATGAGATTATGAATACCTTCGATATACGAAATATATTTAACTAAGAAGATAATTATTTCGAATTCCATTAACCTTATTATAGGTTAATCTAGAACTTCTGTTTTGGAATCGTATCTTAACTAAACCCATAAGTATGTTACCTTGTCCTTACATTTCCTTCTGCGTTTAGTCAACGTCTGGTTCGATATCTTAATTTATTTTGTTAAACAAAATCTCTCCTTGTAATGCTTTCTCCGATTCTTTAATTTTTATTTTTGGGTAATTAATTATAGTCGTAGTTTTCCTTTTCTTTGTGAATACAGCCTTCACCTCCTGTCTATGTATTTTGAAAGATATAATAATATATATTGTAATATGATTGAAATTGATTTGAGTTCTTCTATTATTTTAAAAGAATAGGTTATGTTATGATTTTCTCCTTAGATTATAAATCTTGAACCCCTGGGTAGATTGGGCATGCTTGACACTTTTTATTTATTCTAATTGAACACATTTTCTGTGACTAAGGTAGTGAGTGTTTCACTAACCTCAGCTACATATTTCACCCTAGCGGGAAATAACCTTTTCATCCACTTCGTCAAGATCAGGCACCATTGTCTCAAACTGCTCCTGCAAAACATAGCCGGCGTTATTGGTCTCAACTCATTAACATCTTCAGACATGTAGGTAATGGGGCGCGCATTCAATACAGCCTCAATCTCGGTAATCAAGATCATTAGTTCACCAAGATTCAATAACGTACGACCAAGGGATATTTTCAACAGCAGCTCCAAAAATACACCCCACCAAGCACCAGTGGGAACATTAAACAGCCACTGAATTTTCAGTTCACGTTCAACTGTAGTCTGCTTAATGAGATTCCAATCTTCTACAAAGTTAGTACCGTTATCACTGTACATAGTTGTGATTCTGCCTCGTCTGGCGATCATTCTTCGAAGAGCCTGTAAAAACGATTCTGTAGCGATCGACTCTACCACTTCAAGATGGACTGCACGGTATACAGCACAGGTGAACAAGGCAATCCAAACCCTACAGTAGTACCATTTTTTATGACAAGAGGTCCAGCCAAATCGACTCCGCATTCTTGGAGCACCTTTCCAAGATTTACACGGTTATTAGGTAACCCGACAGGTGGCATTCTCACTGGTTGGGCTTTGTGCCTAAGACAACGAACACATTTACTAACAACACGTCGGGCTAATCGTCTATCTCTGAATATCCAGTATTCTTCTCTCAGGGCTCCTAATACAGTATTTGCTGCAGCATGGTGCATTTTCTCATGACATTCTACCACCATGGACTCCACTAGTTCACACTGAGGTAGTAAAATGGGTTCCTTGAACATGGGTGTGAACTCATCAAATAATATTTTAGTACGAACTCGAATCAAGCCATCATCATCAGTTTTAATGTTGAAATTATTTACATCTAGAGAATAACTACTCTGAATCCACCGTACTAATTTTAATTCAGCATGTCGTACTTCCATCCCAGTCAACTCCTCTCCGCAGTTTGAACCTTTCCCGCTAGCTTTCTCAAGAAATCGGTAGATCCAACCAACAACACGCACATTTTTCGAGAAAGAAGCAAAGTGTGTGAACATGTCTTCTCTTACATCGCCTGTGTTGTACAAACTAACAGCCGTTTTCTTAGATTCCTCTTCCGTAGGGGCTATTTTCACAGTTAACCACTTGTTATCATTCTCTAGGAGCCACTGAGGACCCTCCCACCATTTTGATGCAACAAATTCGGACAGCAAGCATCCTCGGCTGAGTATATCAGCAGGATTACAATCACCAGGAACAAATTGCCACTGCTCGGGTGACGTCAATTGGTGGATTTCCTTTACCCGGTTTCCAACAAAAGTCTTCCATTCACCTTTCTTGATCCAGTAAAGAACAATCATAGAATCAGACCAGTACACAATGTTAGAAATATTAGTCGATTTACTAATAACAGCCTTGCTGCAACTGTTGCCGCTACAAGCTCTTTACGAGCTCTTCCATTGGTGCAACTCTGGACTTAGCTAAAACAAATCGAACATTAAAGCCATCTTTGTTTTCATACCTCATAAAGGCACAAGTGCCCAGTCCAAGGAGACTGGCATCACTGAATACATGTAAACAAGCTGTGTCAGAAACACCTCTTAAACATCTAGGCACCACAATGCTGTCAATCAAATCAACTTCAGTAAGCCACTGCGAGCACTTCATTTGAATTTCTTTTGGAAGGGGTGTGTCCCAGTGTAGTTTGAGCTTAAATGCCATTTGCAATGCAATTTTCAAATGGAGTACAGGTGCTGATAGCAAACCCAATGGATCAAACACCCTACTTATAATCGACAGCAATTTCTTCTTAGTTAATTCATTGATTTTCTTTTTTGGATCGAAGCTAAAGTTGCATCCCAACAGATCATCTAAAGCATGCCATTTGACACCTAAGACATTTTGTGTCACATCATCTCCTGACAAAACTCACCCACGGAGTTGGAAACTGGCTTGAGACATGACATTTTTAGCTTCGGGCACAAATTCCTTAGCATCACTCAGGGACTGAAATGAACAAAGGCAATCATCCTTGCAAAAGGAAGTTTTTAGTCTTCCAACTAAGTCACCACTTGGAGTATTCAAATGATGAGTGATGGTGGCATTCAGCAAAAATGGGCTACACACAACTCCAAAAACTACACGACAGTGACGCAGCGTTATAATATGCCCATCACGCCACCACAAGAATTTTAACATTTCTCGATCCTCAGGGTTCAGTCCAATCATTAAGAAAGCCTGTTTTATGTCTCCCACAACACCGACCTCCTGTAACCTGAATCGTAATAGGATAGGTACAATACTAGCAATCAAGTTGGGTCCCGTTGCTAAACAATCATTTAGAGAGTCATTTCCGATATTTTTCGCCGATGCATCAAAGACTGTGCGGATTTTAGTTGTTTTCCCATGATTTATAACTGGTCTGTGAGGTAGAAAGTGCCCTACGTTTTCATCAGATGTTATTTCAATAATCCCATCTGTTTCCCATTGTTTAAAAATAGTATCATAGGCATCATAGAATCCAGTGTTACCTAAACGGCTTACTGTTGATTTCAGACGACTTTCAGCTATTTCACGATTAGTGGGAAGAGGGGGAGCGCATCAATCCAGGGCAATGATACTACATACCGACAGTTTTCACTTTCGAAACGAATTGTGTCTTCAAAATTTCGCAATCATCTATCATCTACGTCCGACCTTTCTGTTTCTCAATTCCAATGACTTCTAAGTCCCATAAAGATTGTGTAAACTGAGCAAAGAGGTCACAAAGTTTGGCATACTGCTTACCTCTTGCCTCTCCGCGGTACCCAGGAGACACCATCCAAGCTTCGTCTCAAATGCTAACAGCTTAGAGTCAATACATTTCACACCTGTGACAAGTTCGCCCATAACATCCGCTCCTAACAACACATCAATAGGTCGGTTAACTCCATCATCTGTCAATGTAATACTCTGTGCAGCCACCTTCCGTAACAAATGTGGATCATTCACAGGTGGGATCAAACCACAAATCTTCTTCTCCCTAAGTGCCTTAAGAACAAAACTGTTATCACCCTGTAAGTTAGTTCTATTCCATGAATGGGATGTGATATTTCAGATGACACACCTCCACCAAACAGCATATGACAAATATTTTCACGACCGCATTCGATCAAACCCAATTTTTCACATATAGTTTCCGAATTATAACTGCAGTGTGAAGCAGTATCTAGTAATATTCGAACAGTGACACCACGCAATTGTGCCACTAATGTTTTTAAAATGACAGTTCCACTAGGACCTGCAAATAACGATGCTGTTCTGCTCGGTTCACCAACACACATGATATCATAGTGCCTCCCTTTACATTTACCACAATCTATTCTTTTCCTACACTGCTGTCTCGAGTGACCTCCCTGCAAGCATGCAAAACAAGCTCGTTTTTCTTTTACAGTTTTACGACGGTCCTCGACCGACATTTCTTTAGAACACTTGCAAGAGGGATGGTTCTCATTAAAAAAATAAACAGGTTAGGGTTACTTTGTGTGGCCGTCCTGTTTAGTGATAGCTTACCCGGTTCTGCCTGACAGTAGGAGTGAAAGAAACGAGAGCTGCTGCTGTTGGCTCTGTTCTGGGCCCAGTGGATTTATCAACCTCATTCACCCTAGCATGATTATGCAGTCTTTGTTCACTCTCGGCTTCTTTACCCAGAAAACACAAAAGTTTATCAATTTTATTACCACCATCATCGTGGTGGATCTGCTGCTTTTCTTTCCCATATTTTCAAAGCGTCAATGGGGAGACATTCTTCAATGAGTGGAACTAAGTTTGCTGCCCTATCAGAGTGCATGCCTAATGTTTCGAGGGATCTCAACTTAGTAATTATATTATCATACAACAAATCTTTATACATACAATTTATATCCTACTCATCTTTACCAAAACGATTCTTTAAATATTCCGAGACTTTAACATAATTCTCACTTGTGTGTGGATAACTGTCAACTAACTTCTTAGCCTGTCCCTTCACTGACATTTTCAATTAACTAAACTTATCAACATTCTTAATCCTCATGAATCCTTTGAAATTGTGTCCAAAAATGTATCCAGTTACCTGGACCCAAGTCGAATACCTCAAGCGTGATTTTTGGTAGCCTTAACCTCTCTGACGACATGGATGACGACGCCGAAGACACGTTGCTCTGTACGTTGAAATTATCTCCTGCATCAGCACAACTGGCAATACTAGATTTTAATCGTTCCACTTTATCCTCGGTTTCAAGACGTGCTTGCAGGTCTTCTTGAACGATAACACAGTGCATTGTTTCTTCGATACAGGCATCCTCGTTTCCATCAACATTCAACAACTCGTTCAATATACTTTCGTCCAATTCTTTTAAGGTATCCGCAATTGTTCGGAGAGTAATTATTTTCACACGTAATTTTTGCAAATCGACTTCAACTCCGACCGCTCCAATAGCTTTCGTCGCACTTGCCCGATACGCACTTCTCTTCTTTTTCAATTTTTCAATCGTGGCCATCACAAGGCAACACATTCAAAACAAAACAAAACAGGGCAATTGTTTACCAAACCAACTTTTTCAATACAAAGTAGGAATACACCATTAAATTATTAATTTGATATTTTGGAAAGTGTAGCACCAATTTGTGAATTTAATTTATTATGTTAATAATGATTAAAGTGACTGAATTAATAATCAGGAAGTGAGAATGTTATAAATAATTTTGTGATGAGGATTTAAACAGTTGTTTAATTATTTGAATAATGGATAAACTAGGGCAATAATAATAATTCTGATGTAGAAAGCAACAATGCTTAAATTATATTTTGCCAGGGATAGTAATAATTTCATGAAATGATTTAAATTAATGGAACAGTAATGCATTTAATATAATAACCTTTGTTTATTTAAATACTTTTTGGAATAGAAGTTTGTATTTATAAACAGGTTTAAAAGGATAAATTGGTTTATGAAGTGGAATAGCAACGATTTGATTTTTCCAAAAGCACTAAATAAAAATTAATGAAGGCGGCAGGTATTTAAAATGTATCAACAAGGGTGAGATTATGTAAAATAGAGGTAGTGAAATGTTGACCAGGACTAACTACATCTTTTCATTGGAAATATTAAACTTGTGAATACACAGTAAATTGGTAAGACAGAATATTACAACGCATCTAAAAATATATATATAATAATACAGTATTGTAAAAAAAGATTTATTTAAAGTCACATATGATAATAATGGTTGAAAATAGTGTGCGATTAGGATTGTCGACACTTGGGTTTATGTGGAGGCCAAGGGGTCATCCTTGAGGACATTGGTTTCTGTAGTGATGTGTGCATGTAGATGTGTGTGTGTTATTTGAAGTGGTTAATAAGGGCATGTTTTGCTCCGAGTTGTAAAAGAAGGGTAAGGCAAGTTGACCGCCCCATATTCTAGTCAAATTCCAGGATCTGTAGATCTGAGTATTTAATTTTCACCTGGGTCAATCTAGATTTCCAATATTATGCCTAAACAAATGAATAAAATATGAGCATAGATTTGATGAACCTGGCCGAGAAAAATATTAAGAAAATAAATAGTTGCTAATGCAATAATTGAATAAATAACTGAAAACATTCATGCTATGTGCTTGGAATAATAATAATAATAATAATAATAATAATAATAATTGATATTAGCATAAATCTTCATAATCTAAGCGTGAGAGAAGACATGTTATAAATAAATTTATAGACATTTTTGCAACTAATAATAATAATAAATTCTGTGATTAATATTTTGATTTTGAAATATTGTAAAGATAGTCTGAGTGTGAGAAAAATATTTGTTGTAGGTGAAAGTGATTTAATCAAGTGATAGTAGATCACAACAATTTCTATTGTTAATAACAATTCATGCTAATTCAATATAACAAATTTTGAGATGAGTAAATTTAAATTCTTGTCATGTGAGAAAAATTGAAATGAGAAAATAGAAAATATTTATTTTTCATATAATTATAAAATGAAAGTTAATAAACATTTTGTTCTTTGAAACAAAAATTCACAAGAAGCAACAATATTAACATTCGACTTTATGTTAGCCGAATATTGATAGTATGTTGATGCAAAACTTCAATGAATTCAGTGAAATATTTTTCCAATATTATTTTGTGGAAAACATCATCGACTAATCAAAGTGAAAAATTTACAAAAATATTCAACGTTTACTTGGACAATCTTAAACAAATCTTCGTAAAAGTGGAAACTGCAATTGTAAATAGAGGGATCACTGGAACTCTTAATCGAATCGTGATCACCTGTGAATAGTGCAAATATGATTTTGTTTGTTTGTTGATACCAGAATGGACTATCATTTTTTCTGGGTATCCCCCAGCGAAGATTCGGGATGTTTATTTATTTATAGGAGATGTTGATTTTTATATGTGATTGTGTTTGTGTTTTTTTGAGTTTATTTGCCAATAATTTTCAATTTTAAATATAAATAAATTGAGATGTTTTAAGAAGTGTGCTGTTTTCGAATAATTTCTCTCCCTACCTTACTTGCGAATTACCGATATCAGGGATGCCAGTTTTTGACCTAGTATTCGCCCAGATAGACCCTGAGATAGATTTGTCTCGTGCGGAACTGATTTCGGTAATTTGCAAAATGTGGTCTTTGGATTTCGCTCCAAACGGGCACAGTATAAAGAATAACTGAAATACTTCAAAACTGCTGGAAACAAACTACTGTAAATTTCTGCTATTAAACTTGGAATTCAAATGTTGGCAGACCTAAGCGATGTCATGCTGTTTTACTCGATTATCCTGTTGATTTATGATGGGACGTCTAAACACGTCCCAATGACAAATGCCGTTGATCGCGATTGAACATTATTTAGTTCAGAGCACAGATTACGGTTCAGAGTTAATCGGGATCGCGACCAAGACGTCTGAACGGGGTATTACATCTTGCTCATTAAAGTCCCAAGGTTTCCAACTTACAAAAATTAAATTTAATTACAGAAATACATTCACAGAATTACAGTAAACAGGTGCAGGTGCACTTTATATAAAGGGAGTTAGCACGCAGTTCGCTACTCCAGTGGGGGTCCGGGCGGGGAAACCAAGAGCACGCTGATGAGCCAGCTTGGTGTCCTAGGCAAAACCCACATATGACACGGCATAATCCTAAAAAAATAAGTGCAGATTTTTAATGTTTATTTAGTTTATTGATAATGTTTTCTACCACACAGTAGGCCCTATGTGCCTTCCCCAATGAAAGGAAACGTGTATAAGACAGTGGTGAGGTCTGCAATAATGTATTGTTAACATTATTATTATTACCGACATACAGAAAGTCAGAGCGGTTCAGAGTTTGCATGCAGTATTATGTTTTATTTTTCACTTTTCAACCGCGCATTTTCAGGTAGGCTGTAAATAAACAGTAAAGATGTATTTTCTTTTTTTTTTTTTTTTTTCAAAATTTGACGTTCCTGCTATTTGTATGATCAGGGTATTTTTTTTTTTTTGTTCACTGTTATTTACATTTCTTTTTCAGATGTTGGTTATGCTGCTGCCAAGAACATGTGGTAAACAGGAAAGAGCACGTTGCAGGACGGTGCAGGCCGTCATAAGTTAGATGGGATTGGCTAAACCTTATTTTGGGCCAGGTTTTTTATTACGCTCCGGTTATGCAACTTTGGAAACGTAATAGCACGAACGGACGATGTGTGTTGGTAGACCTAGCGCCCTGTTTTTTATGTCTTAAATGTGATTGGTCTACACTGATACTAACAGGACTACAACCGTATTATGCTTTAGACTTAGATTAAACTTCTTGAAAACGAAATCTATTGTTATGAATTTCAGAAGTTGATCGAATATAATCATAAACATCATTACAGTGACTGATATAATTGCAAAGATTCAGTTATATTTAAAGAATTGTACCTGTTGATATTAATACTATGATGGCAACCCTTGGTGCCGATTATCATTTCGTTTTTTTTTAGAAGATGGCAGACTACGGCAGGATATTTGTTTTAATTAAAGATATTTGTAAATGGTGTGAATGTTTTAATAATGTTGATTCGTGAGCAAAAGGAAAGATGGAGTAAAATATGAGCAATTATGTCATTTGTAATGAAATGCATGTACACGTTGTTTAGTGATGAACTGTGGCGCGTCAGTCATGTGGAAGACTAACATAACCTAAACCCTCATATCTGGAACGCCGCCAGGAGTAGTTTTGAAATGCTCTTGATCCAATTTTTTGGAGTGTGTTATACCAATAATATAATTCAGCAGGTCTCATTCTATCATGTAAGTTTGTATAGTGCTTATTTGAGCAGTACTACATGACTGGTATTTGTGTGTGGCAAAGTTTCAGAATGAGGACCTGTAGGCCTAAATCATTTACCTGTCCTCTTTGCTTCCTAAGGGATTAACCTGCGTGATTCTAACTAATAATGCTAGTAAACCACTATCTGTAGGCCTACTGTCTTTGCTTTCCTCCTGTTTAGTCCAAAGAGGACATTATTTCACTTGCATCCTTAGCTGGCTATCACTTCTTCCTGTGGGTTGAAAAGCACTTGCAGCAATGTGTATGTTAGGCAGCGGTGAGGCATATGGAACACTTCCATGGAGTGATGAATCTTTCAGGTTCAGTAACAGTCTGTTTTCCTAGAGTTTTCAACTCTAATTATAAAGATTATTGGATACATATTCGGTAAGAGTGGAGTTTACCTGAACCAAAGTAAAAAATTCTTAAACTACTGAAATTAGCCAAGATACCTGTAGTGGTATCTGGAGATGATATACAGTAGTAATAGATGTTTACTCCTCCGCTGTCTGTAACCCACCCAGCCATGCCAAATAGGATCACGACTTATACAGATGAAATTCCAGCTGACTCCGCCATTTTTAGCATCGCGTACAGTATTGCCAACCCCACGCATTAGGTACTATATCACATCCATCTGACCAATGGTTTTTCCTAGACCAATAATTGTTAGAGTGTTAGGTAACTAACGATAGATACTCGCCCCTGGTTTTCGTCACGCACAGTGGTTTTTTTTTTCTTCCCCAAGGTCTGATACCATTCATTGAAATGACATCCTGCTGCGTAGCCAGGCTCGTTAAGTCATGCACTATGGTCGCGATAGGCACCTGCAGCAAGTCGAGAAATCAACGGTTTATCCTGGCATTGACAGAGGCTATCCTGAGTGTGAAATTTCGACACTCCCTTGGGACAAATGCTGGGATTGTACCGTATCTTATTTCAAATCCTGGGGCACTATTCCATCCTTGTCCCGAATACATTTACACATACTATTACACTCATCACAGAAAATTGATACACCTTAGTTCCTCGGGCTGATGAACACTATGTCCCAGGCTATTGAAATGAGAAATACATGTTAGTATGATCAAACTATGATGCTTACATATTGAGGCCAATTGTTTGAATGCCTACTTGGATGTTATTTTATTATCAAATTTTTTTTTTCTCCAGCCGTTAAATATTCACGTTGATATGTTACATAATACAATAGTTGTAACATACTATGGATCCATATTTCTTGACATATATGTCATAGATACCTCAGCTTGTAACTGCATAACCAATTTGTCACCCAGATGGGAAACTAGGATGGCTGGCATACAGTATTCCTGACAATGTTCATGTCAAGGTTGTCAAAAACAACATAAATACCTAATATTGGGAGCATTGAAATAACTATTTCAGAACAAATCATCAGTGAGCTGTTTTAACTTGGTTGGAAATTGGTGTCTGCTGCAAAACCATGTTGCCACCATTAGCCATATCAACGTGTTTACAGATGCCGGCATTCAGCTGTGCACTTGACCTTGAGAGGTAGGAGGTAGGTGTAGAGTGGTGCAGGAAGCAAGCCGAATTCTTCCCTATCTGAGAACATTGACGCGTGGGACAGTAGGTTGTCACAATCAGAAACGGACACACTGATTGTGGCAAATTTTTTAAGTTGCAGTAGTATACCGGGAGAGTGGGATGGGGAAGTACACAGCTACATACCCGTTAACTGTATGTATAGGTTGTATGTAGTGGTATATGCATTTGTAGATGAGACTAGGATTGGGAAGAGGCAGTCATGGCCTTAATTTAGGAACCACCATTTGAGTGGATCATTGTGGTGTGAACTAAGCCAAACACGTCTCAATTTTGCATGTTCCAAACAGACTAGAATTAATTATTTATTTGCAATAAAACCCAGGACCTTTAGGACATGAGTCTCAATATTTAGGCTACTCCTGAGATCACTGAAAGTGACTCATGTTTAAAGGATACCAAACAATGTTGACACATGTAAATTTATGAACAAGGGACTAATCACTTTCCTTTCAATTTACCGTTTTGTGCCATACCAATAGGCCTACTGTTTTAAGGTGTAGCACGTTTTGTGTTCCTTAGGATATGCAGTTATTCGAACATAAGGACATGAGAGAGAAGCTGGTATTCAGAAAGGTGTAAGGCAAGGCCACAACTTATCACCCATACTTTTCAATCTATACATTGAACAAGCAATGAAGGAAATTGGGAGCCCAAGGTTGCAGGTTCGAAACCTGGCACAGTCAGCTGGCATTTGAGGGTGCGCAAATGCGAGGGAGCCGTGTCAGTAGATTTACTGGCATGTTAAAGATCCCCTTCGGGGCAAAATTCCGGCACCCCGGCGTCTCTAAAAGCCAGTGTAGTTAAAAGGGACGTGAACCCAATAACATTATTATTAAGGAAGTTGGAGAAAAATTCAAAGTAGGAGTAACAATTCAAGGAGAAATAATTTTAACTTGGAGATTTGCTGATGATATCGTCGTGATCTTAGCTGACACACCAGAGGATTTGAATGAGTTTTTAAATGGTATGGATACTGTCTTGAGGAAAGAATTCATGATGAAAATTACTAAATGTTAAACAAAAATATTGGACTGCAGTCGAAAGAGGTCACTGAAATAACTGAAATCCTCCATGCCCATTTACAGGATATTTCCTTGAGAAGCTTAGCCTGCATTCTTCCATGTCTAGTGTCTTATAAGTTACATTCCAAATTTATTGTATTTATAGCTTGATGTTTGTATTCTTACAGATCTGTCCACTGGATCCAGGTGAACAGCAAGTTGCAAGAGCAGAACTGGACGAGAATGCAATTTCAATTGTGACGTTCTTTCTATACTAGACCTATACATATACAACAATTTTATTTCTACATTGTGTAATGCAAAATAAAAAAATAAAAAATGTTTCAATCACCTATGGTTTTCATTTATCCTTCTCCTTCCTTCTCATATCACATTTGCAAGAGGGTCATGGGGTTCAAACACGAATTTGGAACCTGTGTAGGATAGCAGGTAGGGGGGTAGGGGTGATTATTTTAATTATAATATAATCAGCTTTGGAGGTTATGTAGGTTAGGGCGAAAAAGGGGGGCGGGTATGGGATGTGCTCTGGAATTTGGAGGTTATGTCAGCAGGCATGAATCGATATTTCATTTTATAGCATTCAACTTATAAAACGTGTTAGATAATTGATTTTTACGGTGTATAGTTGATAAACTAACGACAATACATTATTATAATTACCAAAATATATAGCTACATATGTACGTTTACTGCCAACATTACAAAGCGGACAACAAATATCATAATGTATCAGTATACTGTTGATTGCTTGTGATACGTTTTGGCAGAGCTAATATTGTCAAAGGTAATAGCTATTAATGTTAATTGATCCACAAAGGGACTAGGTCTGCGTAATATTCATAAAAATAAGCGGATATCTTAGGGATTTAGTTCCTTATGTTTCCCCTACCGAAGAGAAATGATTGTTTTTTTGAAGCCGGATTATGGGCGGATTTAAGGAAAATAATTTAACATGGGAGCTGGGACTCTTATATTACATTCTCTTTGGCACGGTGTTTCTCGTGCTCGGTGCAACTTGTCCCAACTTGTTAACATGTGAACCCACACATGTTCCTAGTAGATGTTGTGCACGTTTTGTGTTTACTGCTGGTGGTGTTGATAATTGGGGATCACACGCCTTAGGATGGAAGGAGACGCCAGTGCAGTGGTTTTAGTACAGTTCATTGACCAGGCTGGCGAGGTTATAGGTAATCCTTTGCAATATAATATTAATGCGACTAAAGAAGAGCTTGGTGGCACATGCTTAGTGCTCTTGAGTGAAAGTCCCGATGTTCCGTATTCTCTCTTTGTCAACGGAGAAGAGATTACCGCCACTCTTTTGAACGCCCTTGAAGGTTCTGCACCTGAAGAGATTGTTAAAGTTAAATTTCAGCGGCAAGCACAATTCCGTGTGAGGGCCGTTACAAGGAATAGTGGTGATCTGCCCGGACATACGGAAGCTGTTGTTTGTGCTTCATTTAGCCGGGACAGTCAGTACCTAGCCACTGGTTCAGGAGACACTACGGTCCGATTGTGGGATGTAGGAAGTGTTTACTGCCTTCGCATTTGCCAAGGCCACAAGAATTGGGTGTTGTGTGTCTCGTGGGCACCAGATTCATCAAGGTTGGCTTCAGGCTGTCGCAGTGGTACAGTCATCATATGGGATCCTACTACTGCTCAGTCACTGCGGACATTGAATGGGCATAGGGATTGGATTACCAGTCTGTCATGGGAGCCTTTACATAGAAGTGCTCCATCTCGTAGACTTGCAAGTGCCTCCAAGGACACTACCATCCGGATATGGGACACAGTTTCTGGTCATACATTGGTTATCCTAAGCGGACACTCATTGTGTGTGACAACAATACGTTGGGGTGGTATAGGATTCCTGTACAGTGGTTCACAAGATCGTACTGTTCGTGTGTGGAAGGATAAGGATGGCTCTTTGTATAAAACATTAAATGGACATGCACATTGGGTAAATATGCTAGCTCTGAGTACTGATGGTGCCTTAATTGGTGGCATCTTTAGCCCACTCATTAGCTATTCCAAGATGAGTCTTGAGGAGAAAGTGGATCATACAAAGAGGCACTTTGAAACATTATATAAACATGTAGGTGAAAGAGTAGTGTCAGGCTCAGATGATAAAACAGCAATATTATGGAACCCTGAACTTCATGGGAATCCAATTACACGTCTCACTGGTCATCAGCAATCCATAAATGATATTGCCTTTTCACCTGATGGAAAATATATTGCCACTGCCTCATTTGACCATAGTATTAAACTGTGGAATGGTCTGGATGCCAAGTTTATTAGTACATTCAGAGGACATGTTCAAGCAGTGTACAAGATATCGTGGAGTTCTGACAGACATTATCTCGTCAGCTGTAGTGCAGACTCGACTGTGAAGGTCTGGAGGATAGATAACTGCAAAATCGAAAGGGATCTGCCTGGGCATGCTGATGAAGTCTATGCTGTGGATTGGTCTCCAGATGGAGAATATGTTGCAAGTGCTGGAAAAGATCGTGTGGTAAAAATATGGCATTATTAATACAGATTGTTCCTATGTACTGTATGTGATAATGTATTAGAAGAAAGAGTATTAATTGTGAATGAATCACACTCGTTTCTTTTTCATTTTCATTTTGATAATTTATGATTTGCATACCTTCATCTTCTGGGGGACATGAACAATATTGAAATTACTAACCCTGGTCACTACAGCACCGACTGCACTGGATACATGTACTAAATTATCTAGATACCGGTGTGTGATTAATTCTGGAGGAGACCTACTGCTGGTTTTTACACTTCTACCTGGCAGATTATTGAAAATATGTGATTTTCATACCATTCTGGGTATCATTAGGAATTGAAATTACTATCAACTAGCGGGCCTGTGCGAGAACTCGCACATGTGTATAAACCACCCGCCTGGCTTGACTGTTATGCGGGCTTGTATAAATAAGTTTATTTGTTTAAACGTACCTTTTTAAACAAATTGTCGTTATTTATGAAATCAGAGACGAATTAATCACTGCTGCTGGTTGCACAACGGGTTGTGTGCGCCCCATGTGTACAGACTGCCCACGGACCTAGTGCTGTGCGGCTGTACGTGACGCCGTTCTGCCAGGAGCTAATGTCTTGTTTATTTGTTTAAAAGCACTTTATAAACAAATAGCCTAGATTTCTGTTGACTTATCAAGAAATGCAAGATTATTCCTGTACTATTGAGACAATTTAGAAAATGTTGGTACAAACCACACTTTCTAACTCCCTCTGGTTTAACTTTCTAACTCCCTCTGGTTTAGGAACTTGAGTTTTGTGAAACATACACCTTATAAGTTTCGAATATTTCCGAAGGGAATATGATGTTATTTCCGTTTGAGCAGATGAATTATCAAATAACATACACCTTAACGTATTATATATATTGATTATTACTGCTGCACCGGAAAAATTTGTTATACTGTATTATGTAAATAAATGTTTTTATTTCTTGCACATTCAATGACGGCAGCCATATTCTTGGGGCGCATGAGTTTCTTTTTTTTTTACGTTGCTTTTTTGGGCCTAGCCAGGTTCTTGACCCAGTCACTAGACCGTAGATACTAAAACTGTGTGGGAGTATCAGTAGAACAAAAAAATGGTGGAATCAGGGTCGGAGTAGAGTAAGATACAGAAAACACGACAAAAACAGGGACACAAATGGAAACTAGTGTTCACGCTGAAGTGAGACTCCTTAGCGGCTTACTACAAAACATACACAAAGACTGAGTCGCAGCAAAGGGGTGGGGGTAATTAACGGGTAATGTGACAGTCCTGTAAAAAGGTTAACAAGGACGAGATAACCGGAAAGGGAGGGTTATATAGAAGAGTGGAGAGATTTAATGGGTGTTGAAAACCGAGGCATTATAAAGAGGGAAGAAGAACTACAATTACTGTTCCTGGCTGTTTATTTGGCGTTCACACTGATGGACGGTAGAAGAAGAGGAAGCAAGGCTATAGTCTACTTATCTTGGAAGCAAGTAATGCCGTCCTTGTTCATAGGCCTAGATAATGTGCAACGAGTTCGATTCATCTGTTATGCACGTCACGATGAGAATTATGCTCCATTTTTGTGAATTGTGAGAAAGACTTGAGGTAAGTTACGAAGAAATCATAATTTCTTCTATTTTTGTGATATTTTATAGCAGGTGGCTTAGTGTTCCATGTTTGGTTTTTAATTTTCTTAGATTTCACAATCATATAGGCTATTGTTACTGGATTAGTGACAGGGGAGGGTCTTGTAGCCTTATCAATCCCTAGAAAACTTAAGAATTTTAAAACTTGTTTTTTTCATTTATTGTAATTCCAATTGTGCATAAACAACCGCGGGATATTCGGAAAAGTGTAATAGCCTACGTGTCATTAAGTGAAAGCAGGATTATAGTTTGATATTGTGTTTACTTGAGGTGATAAAAGGTGATAGAATATTTAATCGTGTGCAGTCGTTTTCTTTTCATAGTGCAAAATTATTTGATGTTTAATATAAACGTGATTTTGGTACTGTGTGTATATGTAAAGAAGTGACATTGTTTTGTATAAGAGAACAACAATGACCAACAGTCAAATGCTTGCAATCTAACCTTGTAGAATCTCAATAAGAATAGCAAACAATGTAAGGAAAAGGTTCTTGAAACGTGCTATGACATATTCATTTTCAACTAGATTTTCAACATTAGATGTTTAAGTAAAACAAATACAACGTAATAAATCTACGCCGGAAACAGTTGTATGTATGCTGTGAAATATTGAGCGACTTGTGAGCTATTTAAATGCTGAAACGTGAGACATTTTCTAGTGGCTAATAATGATATATCAATCGACGTGTCAGTGCTGTGAAGACTATTGTTAAGTAACGAATGTTATAATGAACTCGTTCACTAGCGAATAAATTAACTGCGTAGCAAATTTCAAATCTCAATGAAATAGTGTTCAGTGATGTGATGTATGCTTATCTGTAGAAAATAACGGACATATGAATATCACAGGTTCGCATCCATAATAGTAGCCTATTCCTAACTCATCTCTACGTAGCAAATTATCAGGGAATAAACCTTTTCAAAGTGTTTACATCCGCGGTATTTCACAGTCGAGAGATTTGATCAGATGGCTCCCATAGAGAAAGCAGAATCGAATACGGATAACATGGCCACCAATAGTAATTTGACAACATCACATAACCCTTCATCAGATAGAGAAGAATCGTGCGGAACATGCAAAAAGGTCTTTGACAGGGATTGTGACGCAATTGAATGCGAGGGACCATGTAACTCCTGGTATCACAAAATCTGCTCGAAATTAACAAACGGAGAATTCGACATAATGAAGAGATCCAAATGTAGACTTTTGGTTCTGCGACTCATGTAGTCCAAAAATCTTAAAGCCAAAAGAGAGAAATGACCTGAAGGATTTGAATGAAAAAGTGGAAAACATTATCAATTTTCTGGAAAACGACATGAATAACATGATCACGAAGACAGTTGAGAAGGTGCTCCAACTCAAGGCAAAGCCGACAGCGAACAAAGAAGATAATAAAAGGATAGATCACCCTGTGCCCAGACAGACACAAACTTTTGAAACACTACAACAAGGAAAATCACAAGAATTAAATATCCAAGAAATACCTACATCTCGCCAAGAGCAAAGACCCGAGCCAGAAAGAGGACTCGGGACCTATGCAGGTGCAGCCAGAAGCCCACGAAATTCAAGAGAACCCCAGAAAATAATCGGAACTCAGGACCTAGTTGAAGGAGAACTTCAAGCAGGTCCTCGATATGCATGGCTGCACATTGGGAAACTACACCGTGATGCCACAAAAGAAAAAATCGAAAGGCATTTACAAAATCTAGGCGTTAACGAGGTGACAGAGTGCGTGGAGCTATCAACATTTGGTTACCTAAAGGCCTTCCGCGTAGCCATACCAATGGAAGATCTAGAAAAAGCAACTGACGAAAACTTCTGGCCAATAGGAGTTACAGTCAGACGTTTTCGTTTTCGTCGGTACACAGGAACAAGATATGACTAGGAAGATCCCTAACCTAACGAACCAAAAGAACAAAAATTCACCAAAACTACTACTATGGAATGTTGAAGGACTAAAGAACTTAAGAACAGCAACCCCAACCAACTTTTGGAACAATTTTGACGTAATAATAGCCACGGAAACCTTCCTCTTAGAACCAATCAATGATCCTCTCTTCTACAGTACACATGCACTAGCAAAATCAAAAGAACGTGGTGGACCAGAAGGAGGTGTAACAGTCATGTATAACAACACCGTAGGAAAACTCAAATTAAAACACACAGAAGAAAACACAGTCATAATAAAAACGGTTAGACTCACTATCATAGGACTCTACACAAGCCCAGCTCAATCAGTTGAAGATACTGTTGAACAAATAATTAATGCAATTTCAATAACAAGGCAAGAAGAAAATGTGATCTTGGGAGGAGACCTAAACTGCAGACTGGACAAGCCTGACAACAAAACAGCTCTGGTTTTGGAGATTTTACAGGAAGAAGGGTTCACCCTAGTCAATAAAAAGGAAGAAAAGACTTACCTTGCACCCAACGGATCCAGTACAATAGACCTGATCTTCTACAGTGGAAAACACGTTAAAATAAAATCACAAGTAGTGTTGGACCGATCAACAGTCGCCCCACTGAAAAAACACCTTCCAGTCCACACCATATTTGCCTTATCAGAAGACTTCATATCAACGAAAACCTGTCACTCTCACTTGATCTCAAGGAAGCTGAACAATGACACATTAAAAAAGGGGGAAGAACTTCTAGGAAATGTTCCTAGTCTAATAGAAGAAGGTCTGCTCCAACCTGCACTGGACTCCATGCTGTTGTATATACATAATGCACAATTGCCAAAGAAAACACGAACAGCTCAGCCATGGTTTGACGAAGAATGCTATGGTACGAGAAAAGAAGCCCTTCATCTCCTTCATAAGGCGAAACAAACAAATACACCCGACGATCTGAAAGCATATGCACAAAAGAAGAAAGAATACAAGAAGCTAATTACGCTCAAAAAAGCAAACTACTCGGAAGCAGATACTCAAAGACAAGCGGAAGAAGCCCTAAGTGACCCCTTTATTGCAATCAAGAAGAGATCCAGAGCAGGAGTGACAGGAAACCCAATGGATGTTTGGGAGCAACACTTCACCCAGATTTTCAACAAGAACAATCTAGAACAAGCTTACGAAAAAGAAGAGACATCAAACTACTTAGAATTTGAACCAATAACAGAGGACGAAGTAAGATGCACAATCCTTGACACTAAAAAAGGAAAAGCTACAGGACCAGACGAGGTGTCAACGAAAACCTCCAAGACACTCTTGAAAAACTCGCCCAGCTGTGGACGAAAATGTTTAACAAATGCCTTACGTCCGGAAAAATACCAGAGGACTGGAGAAAGTCGAACATCATCTTGTTATACAAAGGAAAGGGAGACATAGAGGACCTCAACGCATACAGAGGAATCGCACTCGAGAACAACATCTTTAAGATATTCTCCAAACTCCTGACGAAAAGACTCTACTCACTCACAGACGCCTTCATACCGGAAACACAGTTTGGTTTCAGGAAGGGAAGAGGAACCCTCCATGCGGTTGGCAACCTCCTGGAAGATATTCAAAACGCTCTTAAGACACACTTCTCGGAAATTCTACACAATTTTCGTAGATTTTACAAAAGCCTTTGATCTACTGAGCAGACAGTTACTCATGAAGAAACTTGAAAATATGACAGGAAAGGATAACCCAACAACAGCTGCTATCAAAACCCTGCTAACTTACAATGAAATCATAATCAAAGATGGCGTATCGACCTCAGGAAACATTATACAGACCAACGGTGTTTTACAAGGAGACCCGATTAGTCCTACCTTATTCAACATCATCATGTCTGACGTCACTGACATATTACAAAAGGATTCTGTGAAAATGTACCTCTATGCATATGACATAGTACTAGGCTCGCATGATAGGAAGGCCCTGCAAGACACTCTGGATAGGTTTCAGGAATGGGTCGAGAATAACCAACTCCAGCTGAATACCGACAAGACAGTGCAAATGATTTTCAGAAGGGGAGGAAGATCATCTGTAAAAGACAAATTATACTACAGAGCAGAGGAGCTAAAGATTGTAAATTCCTTCAGGTATCTGGGAATCTCTCTACAACCATCAGGTTCTTCGTTCAGAATTCACATACAGGAGAGGGCAGCAGCTGCCATCAAAGCTATCTATGACAATAAGAATCCGACAAGACTAGCACTAGACACTGCAATAACACTTTTCTACGCAAAGATAATGCCTATCTTGACCTATGGCATTGAACTAATATGGAACAACCTGACAAACAGAGATCTACTGACCCTCGAATGTGTTAAAGCAAGATACCTGAAGAGAATTTTAGGCATATCAAAATACACTCCTTCAAGACTGGCTTATGAGCTTGCAAAAACGTGCTTTCTCATAGAAGACTTGAGGTTCCGAAAACAGCTACCAGCGACCAAACAAGAGTCAGACCTACTTCGGGACAGACAAAGCAAGAGATCAGACATCTGGCTCGATTTTTACACAACAGACGCGATGCTGGATAGGAACTGGACGGGAGCAAACAAGGACCTACGAAGCGCCATAACTAGGCTCTCGGTGCACGGTTTCCATCACAAGTTATGCTCGAGAAACAGTTTTCACGATCCCTCACCAGTGTGTGTATGCATCCTCTGCGGGAAGGCCTGTGAGCGCTACCATTTCACTGTGTGCCAAAAGCGCACAAAATCACTGAAGGAATACAGCAAAGAATAATGACATTTACATGCACATGTAATCTAAACTGTTATACTCTATGGTCGTTCGACTGCAATACAGTTTTATTATTATAAAGAGGGGAGGAAACTCTGACGTGGGGCATCGTAGAGTGAACACTGAAACAGTATATGATTTATGGTTCCGAGTGCTTTATGACGCGAACAAACAGCTGAAGGAAGGAAATTACAATAGGTCATATAGACCAGAGTTAGCGCTTGATTTAAACAAAGGCCATCTATAGGATCTGGGGTGAACTAGTAATAGAATGCGATGACTACTCAACATGCTGAGACAGGGGTAGGGAGGGTATTGCAGTATGCATGTGCAGTCCGCCTATTCCACCTTGCATCGTGTTCTTTCCATACAAGGCTCAGAGATTAAGCTGACAGCATCATCAGCCCCGAAGTTTACGGTGCCAGATTCGATTCTTACTGAGCCCACTTGCAGCAACACAATTTCACTGTATGGGCTGGAACAATAGCAATTACGGCTCGGTGTGATTTCCATCGTAAAATCTGATTGTTAACTTTGCATTATAATACTATATGCCCTCCAATGTTTTAACATGCGTGATTTATATACATCGCATGTTGAAATTCCCTCCATGGCCTTGACGTGTGCATAACATTAATGTGGAGTCGAGATGCTTCATGCGAAACGGTTCCAGTGCTCAGGGTCGACATTCTCGACTTCACAATTCAGTCGCGCACATCACAAGGTGTTTTGGCTAATTTTGTACTCTAGAAAAAGTTATCAAGGAGTGATACATCATTCAGTGTTATCAAAACCGTTGGTTTGGATGAAAATTATTGAAGTTGAGTTTTAGCGAACGTGAAATTGGAAATTATAATCTTGCAACTCGCACAATCCATGTCAAACTTAGACTGTAACTTGGCGGCACTTTTTTGTTTTACGATACCAGGTATGAAGTACAGTAGTAGGCCTACCGTATGTGTGGGGTTGGTAATACTGTACTTGTCCCTATATCAGGCATATAATAGCGGTCTCAGCTGGAATTTATCTATATAACTTAAGTCATGATCAAAAAAGGAGATGGTGGGTGGATTATAGACAGCAGAGGAGTAAACATCTATTACTACACACTCCAGATTTTTTCCCGACCATTACCACGGGTATTTTGACCAATTTCAGTTGTTAAAGATCTTTTCCTCCCAGGGGTAGGTCTCCTCCAGTTTTACTAATATATGTTTATCTTCTTCTGTCAATTTTGGCCTACTGTTGACCGCGGTGAAAATTCGGTTGACTTGCCAATCTCTTCTTCTCCTCCCAGAATCTCATTATGCGTTGGCTGAGTCCCCTCCTTCTTTCTTCAGACCAGATGACCTTGGTTTTTGAGGAGCTAGGTTCTTCCTGAAACCCTTTAAATTTATCAACCTTCCTTCGAAACAATGATTTGTTGAGAATATATTCTCGAGTAATGACAACTTCTCGAGATCTGTTCGTGTTTCCTCAACCTATTAAATTGCTAATGTAGGTGAATATCCTTTTGGTTAACCTATTGTTGCTCATTCGTGTGAGGTGGCCATAATATTTAATCCTTCTCTTACGCATCGTGTCCGTAAGTTTCTTTACCTGGTTGTACAAGTCGCTGTGTCTCCGTCTCTTCCATAAGCCATCTGCTCTCTGTACTGTCCCCAATATTTTCCTTAGGATTCTTCGTTTTTTTCTTTTCTAACTCCTCTGTTCCTCCTATTTTGTTTAAAATAAGGCATTCAGAACTATATAGAGCTTCTGCTTTAATCACCACGTCATAATGTTGTAACTTTGCTCAGAAGGATATGGCTTTCTTGTTATACCTATTCTGCGTTAATCAATATGCAGTTTCCATCTTATGAGCTCTGACCTTATTGGCTTCCTTATCAAGGCCATTAGGTTAAATCCATTCACCAAGATATTTGAATCTTTCTGTCCTTTTGATTTTTCTAAACCTTGTTTCCAAATATTTCTCATTGCCATGTTTGGATTCAATGTATTCAGTTTTCTCATAGGAGATCTGGAGGCCTGTTTTTGCTGCAATTTCTCAATCATAATTTTTGCATCATCAATATCTTCCGCTAACACTGCCAGATCATCGGCAAATGCTAAGAACTCCACACCCAAACTTTGCTTTTTAGTGCCTAGGTAGATTTCTTCTACCTAGTGCTCCATATTACCCGTGTACCCACACAACCATGTTTTTAAGATCCGTGTGCTAAGAATCCGGGTTCTACTATTTACCCGTGTACCCGTGTATTCGTGTAATTACGACCGGGTACACGGGTCACACCGAATATTGTTAAAGAGGGCCGTGTCCGGTAACCTTGCTCGAACATCTGTTCACGGCAATATCGTGCCATTTATACATGCATTTAGAAATCGTGTTTGCGTGTGCAATGTGTCCGCGCGCGTTTATTCG
The DNA here is from genome assembly GCA_946902985.2 of Meconema thalassinum. Classification (NCBI taxonomy): domain Eukaryota; kingdom Metazoa; phylum Arthropoda; class Insecta; order Orthoptera; family Tettigoniidae; genus Meconema; species Meconema thalassinum. Next base: position 303,555,819 of record OX336393.1, read on the forward strand.
AATCGAAGCAGTGTGAAATTAATTAATTATTTGATTGATTATAAAGGTTAGTTCAGAGGATGAGAGAGGAGTAGATACAAAACTATATGTAACGGAATATAATTTATTATTTGCACTGTCATTTGACCAAAATGTAACAAAACAACAAAATTAAAATATCAGGCGTAGGAAACTAATACAAAATATAACATTATAATAAGAACAACAATTTCTAGAATTATGACTCATTGACCAATTTACTTTAAGAAAGCTTTGTTTTGGAACAAGAATACTAAGAGGTTTACATTTTCCTGCAGAAGACAATTCCGTTTGGCTGTGACAATGTTTCCAGCAGAGGAAAAGCACCTTTCGGAGCTTATGGATGTTGATGGAATACACAAGTATTTTTTCGCTAGAGCAGCAACCGCAGGATATTTGTGTTCCTTTGCTTTCCACCACTCGAACGGGTTCATGTCAAAACGAATCTGTGCCTCCGAAAGAAAACCTTCAAATTGAGATTCAGGGCTGTTCCTTCTCCCACATGGCATTTGATACAAGAACTCCAGGGCACTACTGGTGGAGGGTTGATCGGGATTAACCAAGACTTCAGCTGGTGCATCGCTCTGAAGCTTATGAAGCACTCTGTCGCGAATACATCGTCGAGCCTCTGCTGTCTCATCTACCAAATCCTTATACCTCGGGTCGAGGAAAGATGCAATCTGTCTGGCTGTGACAGTACTATCATTTATCCATAGGAGGCCGAACCGATCGTTAAATTCACAGACCAAGGTAGACTGCACGTCCTCTAGGAATCTGTCGTCCGACAACTCCTGGGTGCTGAGGTGATTTTTAATTAGCGTCTGTATTAGTGGCCGGACCATCGATATGGGAGAATTGTCACCGCAAAAGAGATTGGTTACCACTTCCACAGGTTTAAGGAGCTTGTTTAAAACCTCCATGTGATGCCACTCCTGTTCAGTTACTTGGAGCTTCTGTGCTGTGGCCATTGGCGTGCATGTCCGGTCATCTAGAACGTTGCTGACAGGGTTCCTGTTTTTCAAAAGGCACTCGATTATGGCAAAAGTTGAATTCCAGCGGGTGTTGCAGCTCTGAATCAGGGGTTGTCCGGGCATTGAAAGTTGTGCTTGCATTTTTGTCAGCGCACTAGAGGCAACGTTAGAGTGCCGAAAACGGCCAACTATCTTTCTTGCTTTCAGACACACATTAGCAGCCTTTTCATGAGCAAGAGCCTTGTTTGCAGCAAGCTGTACAGAATGTGCAGCACAAGTCAATTTATCCTTCTCCAGCACATCAAGAGCGCGCACAGCGTTGACGACGTTGTACGCGTTGTCAGTGACGATGGCGGTGATCTTGTCCTGCACATTCCATTCTTCTGCAACCAATTGCAATTCCGATGCCAGATTTTCTGAGGTGTGGCGGTCTTCCATTTCATGCGTGGTAAGCGTCATCGCCTTTGGAACCCACTGGGAGTCGATGGTGTTAGCCGTTGCCGCCTGGAAAAACGTTTGTGAGCGAGATGTCCAACAGTCAGATGTAAGGGCAACGCTTGTTGCCGCTGATAGTTCACACTGCACATTCTCTCTGACACCATCGGCTAGTAGAGCCAGTCTCCGCTTAAGGGCATCCTCTGAAATACACAAGTAATTGGGCTCTACAACTGCCATGAACTGCCTAAACCCATCACTAATAATAATAATATCGTATGGCCTCGGGTGCCTGGTGCAAGCTTTGTTAATTGACACCCAGAGGGTAGCTTGCATGTCGAATTTCGTCGTTCCTTTGAACGCTATGAAAGTCAAGGAGGTTAGATATCTAAACTCCTTGACACTACAGCGCTTTCAAGTAGAGAATGGAGGAACTTTGTGTTGGCGGAAAATCCCAAGATTAATTTTGCCATTGAACACGGCCTACTGAATTCAAATGGGTTCTTTAACATGCCAACAACGTATGACATGAGTATCGTGATTTTTTTTGCCTTCAAAAATCACTTACCATGGCCAGGGGCGAACCTGCAATCTTGGGGTTGGTAGTCCGACACTATAACCACTCACCCACCGTGGCAAGCACATTCCATTCTTCTGCAACCAATTGCAATTCCGATGCCAGATTTATTACCCATCACTGGCACAAAATGACAAAGGCAGTTGGTTTACAGCAACCATCCTTGCAAGAGCCTGATGTATTTCCTCTGAGCGTATGGTATGGCACGGACGGTGTGCGTTACCTTCCACACGTCGCCTGCGTCGTCTCTTGGCTCGGGATGACCATACCTGTACCTGCTCCTCATCATCAACATGGTCAACATCTTCAGTGTCTTCCTTTGTTGCCTCCGCTTCATGCCTGTAATAATACCATATCATTTTTAATGTCGGTGCGAAATGAAAGCCTTCACAACGAGGAAGGTCCTGTGCATTATAAGCGCAAATCGTGGAAAGTTGCATTGGAGATAAACAAGATCACCGCCTTTCCATTTCGCCGGTACGCGCCCCCACCGTGAATACTGCACTTGACAACGATTGAAATGCACGCTTGTCCGGCCATTTCTGTGCGGAGAGCAGGATGACTCGACTGATTCGTTAATATCTGTGAAATTGTCTATGTACACAGCACACGCTTCCAGGCACAACCCCGCGCCGCGCCACCGCACGCTCGACCTTAAGCTCCCGTAAGTCGCCACCGTTGCGTTCCCGATAAGCCCATCTGTCTAATTGTTGGGACCTTTTATAATTTACGGTATGCAATTTCCCTCATTTTAACAATCCACCATCTAAATAGTATACGTCATCGAAGAGTTGTATGACTTATGTGAAGAACTATCGCTATTTATTGATGTGTAACATCTTTCCACTCGGTATCTGGATATTTTTGTGGCACTCGGTAGCTGGACATTTTTGTGGAAGTGATTTTGGGAAAGGGACGGAAGTGGATGGGACGGAAGTGCATGGGACTGAAACAATGAGCGCGCGTGGTGGCGGAGATCGGTACAACGACGTACTGTAAGCCATGTGGCTATGTGGAATGTAAATCGCATACAGTTTAGTTCAAGGTTTAGAGACCCCATTTAAGATATTCCTACAATAAATCATTTTCATGCTGAAAACAATTACGATTTATTAAATCTTCATACTTTTGCTGTATTCTTATTTAATGTAAGCACTCGATGTACTGTCGGCCATGTGGCTATGTGGAATCTATATCGCATTAACAAACACTCCAAACAACGTAGGAATTCAGTATTTTAACACAGACCACTAACAATAATTGAAACTTCGTTGGTCTAAACGTATCACTGGGAGAAACACATTTAATGTACCTTCTGCACACCTAATTTTTAATCACGCCTATACTTAGCAGTGCACTCTATCAGCAAAAAGAGGCCATTTTCAATAACATCGCTGGCATTGGTTCACTAACTGGCCGGTATAGAGCGCAGCTCGCATCAATTAGGCAGTGGATTGCATCCGCCACGGCCAACTGGATGCGAGCGCATTCAACTAGTTGAAGGTAGATGTCACTACTGCAGATCCATTGGAGAACTTTGTTTTAATTTAATATATATTTTCCATTGTAAACTTCACAATATAACGCTCAATTGTATAACGCCTCAGTACTCAAATAACAATAAATATAAAAAATCAAGCAAAAAAATGCAACTCTGTTAGGATTAGAACCCCAGCCGGCAGGTTGGGAGATCAACGCTGTAACCACAGACCTAAATATGTCCTCCCAAAATGAATGTTGTCAATCGATTAAGATACAACGTCTTAGCAAATAACAATTATGATTTATTAAGGTCAGGAATTTGCACTGGAATTATACAAGTAGTTATTTCAATAACCAACAGAGTTCACTGTTAACAAGGGATTTGCGCTCCCGGGACACACATAGAAGGATAACATGTCACATGTTACACATCATATGCGACTACTGTAAGGCTCGTATATTCCTTTTTAACGTGTGCGCTAAATACCGGTGCGTGACGGAGTGAGCGGCGGCGTGCTGCCGTGGTGGCGCGCGGTAAGTGGATAAGCGAGTGTGATGGTGGCATGAACCGAAAATAATACAGATCGTAGCGAATCAGTCAAGTAGTCTGCATTAGACTGAAATGTCTGGGAAAGCGGTAAATTTCAACATATGTCCAGTTCCATTTGGGGAAGGCAGCGCTGCGGCGCCGGCGCGACACCACTTCGCCGTCGGCGCTGATGACATGGCCTACTGACCGAAGGCGGTGGGAGTGTCGCGGAAGCGCTTGCGTCTAGCCGTGAAAGTGTGTTGTTCACAGAAGTTGGTCGTATGTAAACAAAACCAACGTAAACAGTACTAGACTATTTATTGTCAAATCAGAAAGACATTTCTGTAAGAGGTCGTGGTAACCACGGCACGCATACGCATATGTATGGCGTTACACAATTTGTATACATAATTACTTACCCACGTTTGCTTGGCGACGTTTGTTGATTTTCCATCTTCCGGTGTATCGTTTTCAAGTGGCGTCCGATGGCTCCCGTAGACCCACCAGCACAGGAATACTCATTGTTTTCGGTAGGAGAACATAGAGAGCAATAGGCCTTATCTCCTTTCCGTTCCGCGTACTTCCATACCTAACTGCTTGTTTTCCCCATTTCTCCTCTACCACGCAGCGCGTGCTAACTGTGGTTTGACTACTATGATCGTACTGAAATGAACGCGTGTTCTTCGATCAGATTAGAATTCTGCCCACCGGGGGCGCCCTAACGAATAAGGGATGCGCGGTGCCCGAAAATTTGAATCATTCGGTGCTGTGTTCATATTATTTCGAAAACACCCTTTCACAAAATACGCAGGGTTGTCGTTTCACTTATTCTTCGTAATAGCAAAAACTTTATATTTTTATGTTTGCTGTGTTCGTCTTCCCGATTCTACATTTGTTTTCAATTAAATGGGCCATTAGTGCAACAAAATGTCAAAAACATTCTTCCAAAATCAAGAAAACCACATGGGCACACGATAAGACATATATACCCATGAAATCCGTGTACGCGGACCTTCATACACGGGTGGTACTACTCGTGTACACGTGTACTTACTGCTACACGGATTCTTAGAGCGTACCTACCCGTGTACACGTGTCCCGGGTTACACGGGTACATGTCAATCCGTGTCTCATCGGTAGCCCTACTTCTACCCCTTCCTCTTTTTTTGTTTATTTCCAAGTCCTCATTATTTTCTCCAGGACAATGTTAAATAAAATTGGTGATAGGCCATCACCTTGTCAGACTCCTGTCCGGATCACAAAGGGGGCAGATATTTCTCCACAAAATTTAACCTAAGACACAGTGCCTGAGAGGGTCTGTTGTACCAGCGACCTAGTTTTTTCATCAACTCTAAATTCCAAAATGTGTTTTTATTGCTCATTTAACATGGCTGCCACGTTCGACAGTGCATTATACCTGTTCAACTGTCACCAAAGCGCACACACCGAGGCGCACGCATTGTTGCTAACACGTGGGATACAAAATACACCACTCTAAAGATTATTGCTGCGTGTCTACCCCACTGTGTGTGACAAAAACCAGCTGAGGGGTGTTTATATGGCTACGGCTGTGCTAACTAGCAATGCTTCTGTGGCGTAGTTGGTAGCATGCTGAACTGATGTGCCTAAGAGGAGTTCAAACCCGGCCGAAGTCGTCGGATTTTTTAAGAGCGTTAAAAATCCCTCAGTATGCCTTCCTTTGGCGGAGAAGTAAAGCCGGCGGTCCCTTGTCATAGATTTATGGCATTTAAAAGATCCTTTCACAGACTAAACTTGTGTAAAGCTAAATTGTTACGTTATATTTCGTCGGAACGCTCTTTCAAAGTTCCAACGTTCACCACTAGGTATTATTGATATCTGGTAGCGAAAGTTGGAACTACTTGAAATTGAACGAAACTTGTAGCTCGCCCTAATAAGGGTGTCCGCTGGAAGCAGCTACAGACCCAGGCGAGCCGAACATGTCCTCGGACACTCCCGGCACTAAAGGCCATACGATAAATAAATAATAAACCTAACAATTATTGGTCCAAACGAAAAGCATTGGTCTGGATTCAACAAATTTTACAGTAGTACCATAAGCGTGGTGTTGGCAATACTGTATTTGTTAATAATTCACACACATGACGGCAGACATAGCTGGAATTTTACTATATAAGTCGTGATCTAAATAAGGGTTGGTGGGTGGGTTATGGACAGCGGAGGGGTAAACATTTATTACTGCATCATTTCTTGATTTATTTTTCATCATTAGAAATGGTATTTTGACTAATTTCAGTACTTTAGAAAATGTTATCGTAGTAGTGATGTCTCATTCGGTATTACTAAAAAAACGCTGTCTATTAAAAAATAAATCACAGACTGGTGTAAGACTCGGAAGATTTTAATGAAACAATCCACAGCCTGCTTTCAGTCTCCGACCGGGTCAGGAATGGAATGAATGAAGCCCCATCTAGCGGCGAGGATATGAACTGAGCCGGCTGCCGAAGCCTGTTGCACTCCTCATGGGGCAATGATAAAATGAATGGCAAATGAAATGATAGTGGAGAGTGTTGCTGGAATAACTGGATTCCAACACAATGGTATTTCTCTATAGTGCTATCTTGTGATGGAACATGTGGACTACAAAATGTGGTACATTGTGTCTGAGGCTGTGATTATGCAGTATCTATTCCCTCCTGAGCATGGCATCTGTACAGTAAAAATCCAGCCATGTATTTTCCCTTTTCATTTGCAGATCATTCAAGAGGCTCTCATAGGCACTTGTATTCGGGAACAATAAAATATGTTGTACATATCTTCTATAGGAAACGACTCTCAGGTCAATATGTATGTCAGCCGTGAAGAGGTGAATATTGAAAGGCACAGTTATGTAACGTCTTAATCATGGCAATTGCAATTACTTACACTAAAACATACCCCTAAACACAAAATGGCACCACCCATGATGTCATTTATGACACTAAAGATTTAAATGAAGTATACATGTTAAATTCTATATGTTAATAAGACTTTACATACAAACATAGGGGCAGATGACCTCATAGTTCCACCCCTTAAAACAACAACTATACAAACATAAACCTAAACTGGGGCTTATGCCCCAGACACCCTTGCTTGAAGTACAAGCATTGGTCCAGTCAGTGGTCTAACCTAGAAACAGCCAATTGTTTTGAACAGACAGTTGTCTATCCTAGTGCATACCTGCCAACTCTCCCGATTTAAGCGGGAGACTCCCGATTTTACACCATTTCTCCCGCCCTCCCGCTTAACGTATTAAATCTCCCGATTTTTTAAAACTCTCACGCGTAATTTCGGACCTGAAGTGCGAGATGACAAACTTCAGTCATCCATCGAACAGGTCGATTTTACGTGTGTAGAAGTGTGTTTCAATACCACAGTTTCACTTCGTATCGATAATTTAATAACTACTCGTACAGCTTAGTTGGGGGGCCAAGCTCTCTGCTGACTCGGTTGACGCGTGGGTTCGAGCCCCACCGTCGGCCGTCTTTGAAATGGTTTTCCGTGGTTTCCCATTTTCAACACCAGGCAAATGCTGGGACGGTACCTTCTGACAGGCCACGGCTGCTTCCTTCCACATCCTTGCCCAGTTTCATTCACCATCATTCATTTCATCTCTCATTAACTCCTCTCATGAGGTTGGCGTCAGGAAGGGCATCCGGCCGTAAAAACCATCTGCCACAATGACTTCCATCGCATCTCATCCCCGACCCCGTTGGAAAACGGGAATAATAAGGGGTAGACATACATACAGCTTAGTTGGATTTGAATCTCTCTTTGTTTGAAATAGTCGATGGTTAATTCAGCGTGTGTTTTCATAATAGCCAGTGGGTGAGAGGTAGTTGTAGGCCTGTTTAACACGTGAAATTATTTGTGTATAACGTAGATGTTGTCATTAATATGCCGGTAGGCTATTGCAATTTTTTGGAGTGATTTTGTCGGTTCCTAGGTAACAGGCTATGTCGAAGAAAAATGATTAGACATCGATCGTCTTCAAAATCTCCCGATTTTTCAGTTTGAAAGGTTGGCAGGTATGCTAGTGGTGAGCAATGGTTTCGACCAGACCATCGTTTAATCTAGTAGCAATCAATATTTTGTCTCACCATGGCTTTGGAAGAAAGCAGTGCAACTTTTCAATTAAACTGAATAACTAAAAGTAATTTATGAACATTTGTAACTCATGAGCAAATCTCACACTTGAACACGTGACTGCATCCGCATGTAACGGCACACTCTAAGACTTCATACAGCACATAGGCAGTTAAAAGCAGTATATCAAACAAACGAACATCTACATCTGTATGTTATCCACTATACTAAAATATTCCTCAAGAGACACAGGAATCATGGTATGTACTTGAACCACCTGGCACAAGCTGCAATAGGATTTGGGACATTTACAAGCATTCATAACTATGTGTCATCAGTTATCGAAATGCATATGGGAATAGCCCTGAAATGTGCCGCTTTTATACCTTTCTCCTCTTTTTCTACCATGCCGTGTTCTTTTGCATGCTGCCGTTTTGATTGGCTTGTGGATCTTTTAAGCATAAAAAGGCATCTTCATTGATTATACACAGAATGGTGAAGTATTGTAATTCCAAGTTTGTCATCTCAAGCTATTGCTTTGCTTAAAACGGGACTGTGAAAGAACTGTCTACTGCTTTTCTTCATACACCTTCATTAACATTTGCAGGCCGAATACTATCACCGTCACCAAATACTTAATTTTGATCTATACCTTAATTTTTTTTACAACCTATATATATGGTGCACCATATTAGGTTAAATAACCATTTATATTTCAGTGCTACGCTTTATCATATTTTCATTATGTTAACGCTTTACAATTGGCTGATGAAGGGGATAAAAATTGTTAATTAATCCCTGAAACATGTAGCAAGAACAACTTTACTATGATTCTTAAGTATTGATTCAGACGGTTATATAAATCTTATTAAAAACTATTTAACAATAAGACTGTACAATAAGACGGAAGATATAATACCAGAAGAACAATTTGGTTTCCGATGTGGAAAATATATACAGGCAGTAAAGTGCCTAATGGAGGACATTGATGATGCGCTCAGACACTCAAAGGGAAACTCCTGGTCATCTTTGTTGTCGTTGTTTGAGGTTTCAGTCTTTTGACGACATCTTTATAGACTCAAAATTGGGGGATCCATGACATCATGTACGACACTAAATCTAAATCTGATGATAAATACTTAGTGTTGTAGTCAATACGGTCCCAATTCATGTAGAATGATTAATTTCATTTATATGTACGGTAAAACTTAAATCTTGCCAATAGTTACGTACGGTATCGGTATATAACGTTTCTGGGACTGTCTCACTAAAAAGAACTCTACAGTCTTTAAAGTGTCATAGCCACTTTCTTGAAGAGCAGTAGTAGGATCCCATATGATGACTGTACCACTGCGACAGCCTGAAGCCAACCTTGATGAATCTGGTGCCCAAGAGACACACAACACCCAATTCTTGTGGCCTTGGCAAATGCGAAGGCAGTAAACACTTCCTACATCCCACAATCGGACCGTAGTGTCTCCTGAACCAGTGGCTAGGTACTGACTGTCCCGGCTAAATGAAGCACAAATAACAGCTTCTGAATGTCCGGGCAGGTAAATGATGCATACATTTTAAATTCTATATGTTAATAAGGCTTTATAAACAAACATAATCCTAACCTGGGGCTTATGCCCCATAGGACATTACTTATTGAGAATCTGGAAAAAGTCACATACAATGAGACTATTAAGACTAGACATTTTAGGGATAAACTACATCCAGATTGATGATGCAACAACATTCTCTAAACCACTACAACAAACAGGTGACCCCATGAGATCTCTCATATTCATAACTGCCACCTCGGACATTCTCAAAGGCATTGAAATAGAGAACGTAAAACTCTGTGCATACGCTGATTATATGGTATTAATAAACTGGGCAAGTATCAATAGGGCAAAAACAGTGATTCAAGACATTCAAGAACAGGGGAAGACAGACAGACCATACTATGAGCCTTTAGGACTGGTCCCAAAATTTAAGTAGCCTATTTGGGAATAACACAGCAAATGAATGGAAGAATCTTTATAATAATAATAATATTAAAAAAGCATACAAGTGAGCAGATTTACAACATAAAAGTCACTTATATTCTCTAGACACATGGAGACTCAGTCTTCACTACTTTGTTCAGTAACTGATTTCTCACATTTTGCTCACCAGAGTACTGCAGGTCGTGCAAACACATGCTTTTGACACTGAGTGGAAACGTTTTGTGCTGCACATTTTGTGAGGAAAGCCATGCACCCCCAGTCTATTAACAACATTCCTCATTCACTGGCAGGTCCCTGTGTAGCTTCTGTCGATTATGGCACTTGTAGTGTAGAAGTCGTCGCCTACATCCATCCACTTTTCCAGGTGGTCTTTCAGCAACTCGTCATACCCAATTGTGCTAAGTAACAGCAGCTAATAGTGCAGGTCTTGAATCAGGAACGTCTCTTTCGCCAAGATGTAGACTAACCTTGATGGTTGTATACTATGAGACTCCTAATATCCTTTTTAAGAGCATGGGGCTTTTACTTTCTCCCACTCTGTCAGGTCTTTCTTCTTCTATATCTCCTGAAGTCCATATGTTATTACAGGCAGTATTTTGCATGGAAGAGACTCATTGCTGTCTCGAGGGAGATTGCTTGTGGATGCTTGATGTCATTAATGGCCACTATGGCTCTGTATTCTACAGGGTGAGCAAAAAGATTCCCTGAGGGTCGGAGTGTCACTCCTAGGTATTTGAAGGAGTTAACAGTCCTGAGTGGAAGAAAAAAAGGATGGATAAAATCATTAAGGATCATATTAGAGAAAGGACAGCATCAGCTATAGTAGCTATTAAAGAGATCAATCAGTATCATCAGTATTAAGATTTTTAGAAGTATCATCGCATAGGATTTCGAGTGCGGAACGGCAATCTTGGTTACAGCGATAAAACCAAGGCGTGAGGTGACGACATTTTTCTGGCAAGATCGACGACGACGACGTGTGTCCGTGGAATATAGAAGACGAGTAGCTGTTCAACTTCCAAAGACGTGGTGATTCGAGCAGGCTGCAAAAGACGAGTTCAAGGATCCTGAACCCTAAGACGACGACGAAAAGTAGTGATTAGTGCGAGTGCCGAAAGACAAAGAACAAGAAGTTCCGTGACGAACTAAAGAGCCTACTTTTCTTAAAATTTAAGATACATTCCAATCTACTGTATATGGACCTATTTAGAATAATGACTAAATTAAGTTGGTAATATCGAAATTTCTATTTAGTTCGAAATACTGTATTCCTGGCATAATGTAGCCTAATAGAGAACTACAGTTGGCAGCCCTGGTGACTTAATATATTCCTTCTCTTAAAGGTACAGAATACAAAATTTGGTTGAAGTCCAATGGATAGCATAGACGTTACCTGCAGTTAAACATTGGATCTAACAGCGGGCGTAAAATCATGTTGGCCACAATGACATACATGTATTGGTCAGAAATAATCTGATATAATATGATCTATTGTTGTGTCAATTTTGAATGAAATCCGTTAGTTAGTATTGGCAACTCCAGCTATCTGATATGACATCTAGCGGTAAAAATGAGAAACTTACCAAGTAGGGTACATTTGTCACGTGGTGACTGTTTGTATATGGTTTCTTGTATTGGTAAGAAGATCGTGGTAAATTCTTCGTGTTTATACATAAGTTTTACTCGTTGATAAGAGTGCAAAATGAGTAAAAGCAAAGTATATTGCTCAGTTTACGGCTGAAAGTCGATGTATAAGAGAGCTGCGGATGTACGTTCTCATCACTTTCCAAAAGATCCAAATAGCAATAGCCGAAAGGTGACTATACCAAATAAATACGGGCAACAAGAGCGGGTTGGACCACTCACCACTACACTCACTGACGTCAGGACGGGTTGTTCACTTACGCCGAGCCAAGCCGTACCAAGACAGCCAAGCCTACACCAGCCGAGGACAGCCAAGCTTCATCAGTCAGGTATGCTTCCCCGCTCCCTAGTTCATTTCCAATAACCCTACCAACCGCCATCACCTCGCTCTGCGATATCCGAGCCATTCCACTACGAGTCATATAGGCCTAATTTGACTTCGCAGGGTTAATACCTACCATCCAAACCAAGCAATTCCTGTCTACCCCGAGTTTTAATACAATTTAATCTCATCCCTTCGCCCTACCAAGCAGCAAATAATTTCTAGAGTCTATGGTACAGTGAGCAAACAGAAATATAGCTTTTAAACGTAACAGCGCCATGACTCAAACTGCACAAAAACAAATACCAGCAGACAACCGATGCTTGATAATATGCAATTGACACATACAATCCAGTGGAACACACAAATTAGATCACGTGTATCGCAAATTTATACATATATACAATTGAAAATAACACTCATTATTTTAGGGACCACATTTACTGATAATAGCCGAAAAATAAAAAGTGTTCCATTTCAAACGCGTGTTATTGAGTATTTTACCCTACTTACCCAGACCGACCGCAGCGCCCCAAGTGTTAGTTTGAGTTGCCAATAGAAGTTACATGCATTTTAAAATTGGAATCATGTTGGCAGCACTGGCGTAGGCCTATATTAGTTACTCCAAATTAATCTAGAATGCCAAGTACTATACGTGTGCAAAGTTTAGAGCTATTGGCTTGCGTACTTACTGATATATTGATATTAGGGTAAGAAAAAGAGACAGTATTTATTAACAGTTGGCAGCCCTGGTTACTATTAAAAATCGGCATAGTCATATCTGTTATGGTACACATAGCACACACGAAATTTGGTTGAAATCCAAATGATAGTATAGAAGTTACACGTATTTAAAGTTGGACCTCTCAGCAGGCTTAGAATCATGTTGGTAGCACTTATGTATATAAGTTACTCCAAATTAATATAGAATGCCAGGTACTATACGTGTGCATAGTTTAAAGCTGTCGGGTTGCACACTTTCTGAGATATGGGTATTTGGATTTTAAAAAATTGAGAGCATTTATTAGCAGTTGGCAGCCCTGGTGGCTCTTAAGAATACGCTCAATCATATCTGTTTATGTACACATAAAACATACGAAATTTGGTTGAATTCCAATTGATAGTGTAGAAGTTATATGCATTTAAAATTTTGGCAACACTGCCATGCATGGCCTCCTGGAAATTAAACTGCAATATTATTATCTATACGAGTGCCAATTTTGAAATAGCTCCCATTCATACCTTCCAAGATATCCGACGTGGAGCTCAAATTTCAATTGCGATTTTTCAGCAGTTGGTAGCACTGACATCATTTTCAAATATGGCCGTGATATATTCAGGTATAGATCTTCACCCCTACCAAATTTTGTTTCGATTGCTGTACCGTTTAGGAGTTGATAGGGGGGGGGGCACAGACGGAAGGACAGACAGACACACATTTGCCCGATCTCATAAGTCTACTTTTTCCTCATTTTTGCAAAATGTGAAAAGTAGTCTAAAAATGGCGGACAAAGTGGCGTGTTTACATGATATTGAAAACGTGAATAATAACATTAAGATGGCGCCTACGGCCGTGATTAAGACGTTACATAACGTCATTTTTGAAAAACTGCCACGTGATCGAAAGAACAGGCAGCGCTTAAGAGAATTCTAAGGATTCGAGTTTGAATGTGACTCACGAGAACAACTGGAGAAATTGAAGTTCATTGAGAGCGAATTCACCGAGGCTGACCTAATTGCCAATTGTACAGTGTTATACATTGAATATACGGGAGAGAAAGCCGTGTTTGTGCAACGCGTCTGTGACAACTTAATGGACCTTTCGTGGCTGGGGATGGCTAAAGACGAAGAAGATGATGAAGAAGAAGAAGAGACTGGTAAAACGAAAGATGTGATTAGCAAGATGAAAGAGACAAACGAAGCACTGGCGGAAGAATTACGTGAGTTAAAGGAGAAATTGGCTCGTATGAAATCCATGAAACATTCAACCTTGAGCACGTCAGGATCATCAACGGATTCATCTTGCTCGTCCGAAGACCAAAAACTCTCCAAAGCAATAAGAGGTAGGCCTAACCATAAAAACATAACAAAGACCATACACAAATCGAAGAATGGAGAAGAAAGCCCAAGTGAAGGGGAAGTCGACCAGGACGTGGTGGACTCGCGGCACACTGCAAACCGGGGAGTCACACACACGTTTGCGTTGACTTTTCGAGATGTAGAGGGCTCTGTCAGAACCTATGACGGCAGCGAGAAATATCCAGTGCGACGTTGGATTGAGGAAACAGCAACGTTGATGGGCTGGGACGAGATGCAAAAATTTGTTTTTGCAAAAAAGTCGCTGACAGGCCTGGCTAAGTTGTTCGTGCAGAGTGCACGTGGCATCACATCCTGGCACAAGTTGAAGAAAGAATTCCGAGATGATACCAGTGCAGCAGAGATTCATCGACTGCTAACCAATCGACGAAAAACAAAAGTTGAAACTCTTCAGAAATATTTCCTGGTGATGCGAGAAATAGCCTTAGCCAGCAGGTCAGCAATCGATGATAAATCGTTGATACAATACGTCATCGATGGCATCGAGGACGACACTGGATCCAAGATGATTCTGTATAGAGCAAGGGACATTAAGGAATTCAAGGACAAGTTGAAGATCTATGAGAGAGCTTACGCTCGAAACTCCCAGAAGTTGACAAAAAATGAGAAGACGACAAACAAACATACCGGTACACCAAGAGAAGATAACAGGCAGAAGCAGATCTCGCATGTAAAAAGATGTTAGAATTGTGGTCAGGAGAACAGTCATGAGTCCAGCGGATGTCCACACAAGAGTCAAGGTCCAAAGTGCTTCAATTGCAGCAGCTTCAGACACATAGCTTCCAAGTGCCCAAATCATGAGCAGAATGCAGAGAAGAAGACAGTGAATGTCGCTTTGGGAACCAAGTCGAATATGAAGATGAAGGAATTGTTGCTCCAGGGCCAGAAGATCAACGCATTAGTTGAAACGGGCTGCCCAATCAATCTGATCCGTGAAGACATTTACACAGAGATGGGCGATCCTGAGCTGAAGACTACCGCCATAGTACTCAAGGGTTTCGGAGATAGTGAGGTGCGTCTCCTAGGATATTTTCCAACCGACGTCCAGGCTGACGAAGACACTTACTTGACTGCAGTGGCGTGGAATTTTTTCGAGGGTAAGCTGTGAAGAAGACTGAAAGTATTTGCTTACACCATAGAGCAACTTCAGCACTTGGTTGTAGCGACGCCCTTGTCAATGTAGAGGTTGATCTCTGAAGTAGCAACAACTACTCAACCGTACACACATAATTATGAGACCTTCACAAAAAAATGAAGAAATTGTAATACAGCAAAGGTCATTATTCCCTTTCCAATTTCAGGCATGCCAATCCATGTAGCTGTATTAAGGGCGGAGTAAATTATTCAGCAGGGTTGGCGAGCTTTTCTGATCGTGTGTCATTTGACGATTGAACAGTGTGGCAGTTTGTGCTTTTGTTCGCATTTCTTGGTCTAATGAGCTAAATGTTCAGGTTATTACCCCTAAATTTTCTATTATGAGTGGCTCAGTGGCACCGTTCTCGCCTGCTCGGCTCAAGATAGCGGGATGGAATCCCGGCGCAGTCAGTTGCCATTTGAGGGTGTGTAAATGTGAAGGAGGCGTGTAAGTAGATTTACTGGCACGTTAAAGATTCCCTTCGGGGCAAAATTCCGGCACCCCAGCGTCTCAAAAAGCCTCAGTATTTAACAGAGACGTAAAACAATAACATTATTATTTTCTATTATGGGACCTAAGTGAACATTAAAATAATAAACATGCTACTAGTAATGGATAACCTTATGACATTGTATTGCATGTTCGGTTAATATTCCTTTGCAGATATTCCTCAAATTATACTGACGTAGGCTTTCACGGCCAGCGTAGGCATCTTCAGAGTAGCCCAACAACCCGACAAGTTGCTCTGAATATCATCCAAATTAGGCCTATTTTCAATGAGTAGGTGTAAATGATAGATCATTTTAAATGTTCATCCGTATAATTTGAATAATATTTTAAAGACATATCACATTATTTTAAAAAAATAGTTGTTTCTTATTGCATTAGAAAAGAAGTTGCCATTGATGCAAAAAAAAATATTACGTAAAACACGATTCAAATATAATAATTTGAAATATATGCATTTCAAAGGAAAGCATTCACTAAATTATCGAGATCATTTCTTAGAAGCAAGCGATTTCTCCGACGAGAAATAGAAATATTAGAAGTGAAGTGAATATGTATTTGCCATCCCTGTCGTGCAGTCTCAATTTTGAAATATCCATGCACCAAAGAGTACAAACTAAAAGGATATTAACGTAGGCTACTACTCGCTAAACATGATAATTTATGACGTACGGTAATTTGTTCAACTAGACACTAAAAAACAATAATATCTAGTTACGGTACCGTATACTAAATTTTACTAATTGCACTCAAAAACATACAGTTGTGAGTATACCGGACGAAGCAGAATTGCAACTAACGCACCCATCAAAGGTGGGGTCTGATGGTCAGAAACGTTCTCCGCGCGATGGAGGGTGGGGACTAGGTAATCGCGCAGTGCTGGTGTTCCATGCCCACGAGGGCAAGCTCGGTAAGCTGTCCGAATCGAGGCAGACCCTGCAACCAGCTTTGACTTGTTTTGACGACAGCCCTGTGGCGTTCCATAGCCACACCCCCTGTCTTAGCCAATCAAGGATGACCTGATGCTCTTAGTGTACCACTCCATCGGCCATAGTGGTGTTGTAACGTGTTTTTCGAGGGTTTTTTATGCAACTGGCATAAGTCAGTAGGAAGCCATTCTATATTTATTTACGCGGCAAATTGTTCAGCCAAGATAATTTTTCATGTTAATTTATTATTATTATTAATTTATTATAATTATTATTAAGATATTTTCTGAGCATTTTATAAAAATTATAAGCATACAGATAGGTTTTCTATGTCTTAGAAAACGCTATCCAGCAAATTATTACGAACGACGATATCATAGAAAATTATCTGATTACGGAATTTTACGGAGTTTTCGTCAGTTAGGGTATATCGAGAGACGTGACTCACTGGGATTTCAAGTACACGCTGAATCTTGTCGAGGAGCATGACGCAATCTTGGGTCGCAAGGTCTAGAAGAGGCGAATTGTTGAAACGGAACCCTGTCGCCGAGTGTAATGACCCGGAGGAGGAGAAGATCGCGTGGTGGTTCAGCCAATCAGCGGAGACGACGTAAGCTAGTTGGGACTGAAGAGTGGGGGAGCCGACAGGTGAATATATCGTTCGACGCGCCGTGAGACGAGGAACAATCTGTATAGTACTTGACGAGTATGGATGCGCGTGCGAGTGGCTCCGATGTTCGGTGGAGTTAAGGACTATCTGTGTAGAACTTGCGGTGTACGGTCGCAAGTGCGTGTCGCTCCGATGTTCAGTGGAGTTAGCGACGAACTTTTGTAAAACGTAACCAGTGCGGTTTTACGCGAGTTTGGGTCCGAGGTACGGACCATAGAATTATATAATCTACCAGGATATCATCAAATTTCGACGGAGATGACGACGTCCAGGAGACTGTGGGAAGCACACAGCATCATCAAGAACGAGGGAGATGCTTTGGCAATTTCCAATGGTAAGCGCACATGACGCAGAAATACGCAATCTCTCATTTTCTTTGTTTTATATTTCATATTTCAGTAACTTCATAGCTTGGAAATAAGAGTAAAATCAATTTATCAGACTCCGTTTTCACGTAATTTTCTATCGGTAATATTCAAATCACAACGCTCCAATTTAAATTTTAAACTTATTATTATTATTAATTTTGCTATACTTGTTTTATATAATAAATTCATTTCTTTTACAATGCAATCTTTGCTTTCAGTAGGTAGCATTAGATATAGACCAATTCCTTCTCCTGATACAATTGTTTGTTGGGTTAATGATCAAATCATACCACGATCTGAGTGAATAGAGTCTTGAAGGTGTTCTGCCAGAGCTAGACGTTGTTAAATACAAATTTAGATTTCAACATTGCATTGAGGTCTTGGCGCCCATTAAAACAACATAGCTTAGGCAAAGGTAAACAGTTACATTTCTCACCCAACAGTGTGGGCTAGCGAAACCATTACATTTGTACGCTCAACGTGGAGCAAAGTAAATACCGTTTCACTTGTCATCCCAGCCTAAGCAAGACCATTACAGTGTTCCGGGCCAGAAGGCTCCTAGATGTAAACAAGCAGTTGTCATAGCAACCGGCCGCGCTCTTTCTCTACAAATTAGTGGTGGGCGATCGTGAAGAACTGGGGTAGAGAACGAAGAACTTCATTCAAAGCGGCGATTTTGCTGTTCGTCGCGCTTTAGAAAGTCATAATATAAACTTCATTTTTATGAGAATATGCTAGGTAAGCGGTGCTTACCCCGTGGTATTGGAGAAAACTCCACTGCTTGACTGATTTCTATGTGGTGTCTGGAGATGTACTAAAGTTGCCAGCTATCATGGGTAACGACTTGCTGGACCAAGCCGTAACTACCATCAGCAAAACCGGTGTCAAGATGTCCCAAGGACATATCAGAAGCGTACTTGTACCTAATCGATGTGGTAGCAGCCGAGGAGATGGACACAGGAAAGGCATCGGAAGAGGCAAAGAGTACCAGCGTTGAGATGAGCATCACGATGAAACAAGGACTCTTGTATCCCTTATTTAAAGAATGTACACCATTTCACACTTACCATGCTGAACCCTTGGATTCAATGAAAAAGGGATACAAGTATATTCTCGCATTAACGGATAGCTTCACAAAGTTTGTGTGGCTGTATCCCACTTAAACGACGATCACGAAAGAAACTACGGAGAAACTGGACGTGCAAAAAGAGTATTTGGTAATCCTGCGAAGATCGTCACCGACCGTGGAACCGCGTATATTTCACATGAATTGGAACATTACTGCACTGCCAACAACATCACCCACTCGCTGATTACGATCAGTCTCCCTCGTGCCAATTGCCAGATAGAAAGGATGAACTCCACGATCATCTCCGTGCTGGCCAAGTCGTCCATCGAAAACCCTGGTGATTGGTACAAACACGTCGAATCTGATCGAAGAGCCATGAATTCCACTTACAACCGCAGTATCAAGCAGACACCGTTAGAACTTTTCACAGGAGCCAAAATGCGCTGTGAAATTGACCTGAGAGTAGTTGAGTTGATCAATGAAGAGATGGTAGACGAGTTTGAGACCAGGAGAGATGAACACCGTGAAGAAGTGAGAGCACAAATCCAGAAAGTGCATCAAGAAAACATGGTGCCATGGTGGTGTTTGATCGACGTCGACGGCCTGCTCGCCAGTACCAAGTTGGCGATATCGTCACCATCAAGAGGTCCCAGTTTGGACCAGGCCTTAAATTGAAGAAAAAGTACCTTGGGCCTTACAGATTCTCCCGAGTCAAGCTGAATGACACTTACGACCTCTGTCGTGAAGGGAATCACTTAGGCCCCAACCGAACAACTACCTGTGCTGAGTTCCTCAAACCCTGGGTTGAAGACTTCTCATCATCCGAGGCGGATGATCTACAGGATGGCTGATTGTGGGAATCGGAAGATTCCTAATGAATTTTTTTGGGTTTCCCGCCAGCCTCGACACTGCCTGGTGGCGCCGCGTAGAGGAGTCAAGTGGAAGTCGCGAGAAAGAAAGACGATCAGTTACAGTTTTGTGTCGAGTGAAGTCACGCTAAGTTCTGTGCAATCTCATCTGTTGCGATCTTATGTTTAAATACAGTTTTTATACTTAAAATTACTTCAAGACGTGTTCGGTTTATTCGCTTGCCAAAATTCTTTTCCACATATATAATAATGTCAAACCAATAAGAGGAAGGTGCAGGCGGGGAGTGAGAATAAATGGAAAATTGAGAACATTTCAAAAAGGACAAGGTCCATATCCATAGCTAGACCCTCCTCAATCTTCAAAGGTGGGCTTACATGCCATCGGTCCAATTAAAGGATCCTTGGTGCTATAACCCCCAACCAGGTTATTTAAACTTCCCAGTCTCGTCAGCAGCCAGCAAACAGTTCTTCTGCCACTCAAAATAGTGTGTAATGGGGGGCATGCTTCAATATTAATTATATTCGTATACGAGGGGCATACTGAAGGTTACGAGAAACTTTTTTTTTTTACAGAAGTAGGCTAAGTTTATTAATTGCATTACACTGAGTACATCGTTTCAATCTACAACATTTTGTTTATTTTTCAACATAGTCTGCTTTCCTTTGGACATATTCTTTCCCACCATTGTGGAAGTTTGAAAATCCCTTGATTTATCCCAGGATAATATTCTATCCATGACGTTTATCACACAGTGCTCAATGTAGCTTATGAAGTGAAACATTTCAATGTAACAGGCAGCATTTATGGTTTGCCCAGGTTCAAGAAATTCAGCCAGAATGACACCCTCTACATCCCAGAAGACGGTGCCCATAACTTTCCCAGCAGACTGCACTGTCTTGGCCTTTTTGTTTCTCAAACTCCGCAGTTTTTCTGGGTTCATGCCGTGTCTTGTGTGGGATTTCGCCTAGGTACACCAAGCTGGCTCATTAGCGGGCTCTTGGTGTCCGTGTCGGTGCCAGGACCCCCCCACAGGTGTAGCGAATTGTGAATCAAAATCCACCATCGCTACTATGGCGATCTTCAGCCCTAGAGGTAATCCAGTTATATTGGTGAGGCTACCCGATCAACAAGGTAGCCACAAGTCGAGGCCCCACGCCCCGGAAGACCCCTATTTTATTGAGATATAACAATACAGGGAAATACATGGATTGGTTTGTTGAGGCATAAAATGAGTAATATATATATACAGTATATAGGCCTATTAGTAGCAAATAGTGTGTAGAATGAACTGAAGATGTCTTGGAGAGTTTTGAAGTTGAGGTGTCTTGAATGTTTGAAGTGTGATCATTGCCAAAATGGAAGCTACGGTTAATGTAGGGGGAGAATTGAGGGTAGGATTTTAAATAGAATTTTGCACAGGAGCAAGTTTGGTAAAAGGTATTTAGCTCATCTGAAAGGGAGTGTCAGCCAATCTGTGTCTCAACGGATGGAAATGAGTGAAAGAATAAATTTAGGAGGGATATTTATCAGGAGGAATGAGATGGGAGTTGTCGGGGTGAATATCATGATTAAGAATTTGTAATGCCAGGGATTGAGAGAGAGGTCTTGTAGGCCTCCGGGAGCTAGGAGTCATTAGAATGTCATATTGATTGATTGATTTTTATTAATTCCATTTGATCAAATACATGCATTCAATACATTTTTGATATAGGACACGTCAGAATTTACATGCATAAAATAAAAGAACTAACAGGTATATATTACTAAGATTATAACTATTTATAACTTATTATAATAGCAAATCTTAATAGATACAATCTTATTGCACAACTATTTACACCTCACTCTATTATCATAATATGAAAACTTAATTCTATAAATACAACAACATACAGCTAGGTATTAAAATTAAATTTAAAAAGTAAAATATAGTTATAGATTCCATCACTCCTATACGCTAAAATATTCAACTACTGAGTAAAAACAATGGCACTGCAGATAAGCTTTCAACATTCTATCAAAGGTTTTTATTTTTGGGGCCAGTTTTATATACTGGGGTAGTTTATTGTATAATTTAACTCCAGTGTGAAAAGTTCCTTTTTGATATATGCTTGTGTGTGTGTGTGAAATATGAATGTTTTGATTTTGTCTTGTGTTATGCCTATGAACATCATTGTTTGTTTTAAGAAAAACATCTTTATTCATTAAATTCTTTTTAAAAAACATAATACTTTCAAAGATATATATGCAGGGCAGTGGGAGAATGTTTAAATCTTTAAACAGAGGTCTACATGATTCTCTAGAGTTTACATTTGCCATAATTCTAATCGCTCTCTTTTGTATCCTAAACGTGCTTAGTACATCTGGCGACATACCCCAAAATATGATCCCATATCTTAAGTATGAATGGAAATAAGCAAAATAAGTATTTCTTAATGTGTGTATGCTAGTGCAGGTTTTCAAAATACGTAACGCAAAGCACATCGAGTTCAGTTTAGTATTCAGATATTGTATATGTTTATTCCATTTCAAGTCGAGGCTGTCGATTGTGTAGGCCTACTAATGTCTGGAGGGCTCGTAGTCTGATTTTGAAAAGTTGGTGAAAAAGAGATTGAAGTGTCTTAGGGTATACTAGTAGATTACTATCGCGGTTCAACGGAAGGCCATATGCAATTTTGATAGCAAAGTGTTCCACTGATTGAGGTAAAGTAGTGCCAGTCCAGGCCAACGAGCTATAGTCTAGAAATGGGACGAATAAAGATTTTGGAGTGTGGAAAGGCCCCATGTTACCCTCCCCCCCCCCCTCCCCTTCTCCTCCTCGCGAAGACGTTTGGGGAGTGCTATCCGTAGGCGTGCTCTCCGTGCCACTTCCTTGATGTGGGGGCGCCAAGAGAGATTGTTATCTAGTGTAACCCTCAGATACACTGCCTGGTGGGATGGAAGAATGGCTTTTTGGAAAATTGAAATACGGAAAGGACGAAAATGGTTTTCCCGGGCCTTAAATAGAAGTAGTTTGGTTTTATCCGTATTTACTGAGAGATGCCATTTAGAAAACCAGGCGAGAAGTGTATTGAGATAGGATTGCATTCTACTGGCAAGGGTGGTGGTGTTGTTGGCAAAGGATAAAATAGCAGTATCATCTCCAAACTGACATAGGTGTGAAAATTTGACGGGTTGTTACATATCATGTACGTAGATGATGTAGAGGAGATAGGAGAACCTTGTGGAACACCCGAATAGAGGGTGAAGAGGCAGAGCGGAGACGGATGAATGCTCGCCTGTGCAGTAAGAAATTACTTAGCAGGCGGACAATCGAGTAGGTAAGTTTTTGTAATCTGAAGATCGAAGGCCTTATCCCAATCGAGGATTAGTAGGGCTGGAGGAAAGCCCAAGTTAAAGTGAGGGGTGAGGAGACAGGTCATAAGGAAAAGCTGGGATTGTGTAGATAATTTTGGTCGAAAGTCTGCTTGGGTTAGGGGGAAAATGTGTTGGGAGTTAAGGAAATTCGAGAGGCGATAATAGCTTCAAACAATTTAGAGATAACCGAGTATCGGTTGATAGGAGGAAAGTAGGGAAGAATTGCTTACTTTAGGGAAGAGAATTATTTTGGCTGTCTTCCAATGAGAGGGGAAGCTACCAGTATAGAGAATAAAAGTGTAGGCAATGGCGAGGTAATGTAAGAAGATGGGTGGCGCTTGCTTGATATGAGAATAGGACACCTTATCTGCCCCAGAAACCTTATTACGTTTCCTAGTTAGCCTCAGAACTAATGGGTTGGTTTAGTGATGATTCGGGATTTATTTGAAGATGTTCAAAACTGGGGGTCAGTGAAGGAAGTTGCGGATGAGTTAGTTTGCTCACGGTTCTGTGGTCTGAGTGATAATGTTGAGTGTTAGGTTGACCTCTGTAGACTTTAGTGAAGTAGTCAGCAAAAGTCTCAGCTTTGTCTTGGTCAGTGAATGGGAAACCGTTTGGCCCTCTGATGGGATAAAGGCATTCCTTGGTATTTTGCCCAGTAAGAGATTTAAATGTTTTCCAGAAAGGCCGAGCTTTGGATTCCTTAGCTAGATTGGAGCAAGCGTCAATCCACTTATTTCTCTTGATAGTTTTAAGATAGGACCGAATATGTCGTTGGTCACATCGATGTCTCGTAAGTAAGTCTGGGTCATAAGTCTGGGAGTAGGCCCTATAGTAGCTCCGCGATAGGTTAAGAAGTTGGAGTAAATTGGGTAGCTTGCTCGGAGTGACTTTAGTTTCGGGAATGTGGCGTTGAGCTGAGACAGATATAGATGTCTCTAGGGAAGATAACAATGCTGATCATTGTTCTGAGGGATTATGGCAGTAGCAAGGAGTTCTGTAATACAGTAGCGTAGCAAGGATTTTAGTTTGGAGGGGGCCCATTAGGTCCTCATCTATTACTGCAGGAAGTCTTACATTTTAGCATATTTATGAAAAAAATAGGCTTATGAGATCACCTTTTGTCCATGTGTGTGCGTCTGCCCCACCCCCCCGCCCCCCCCTAATAAAATCAAAACGGCCGGAGTGATTTCAATAAAAACTCGGTAACCACATACTACTACTTGGTCCGATCTCAACCGTGCCTTTCAAATTTTGATACGTTTCACCATTCAACATGCGGCCCACGCAAAATATTTCACTGGCATTCTATATCTCCGCAACGGGGTAACAGATATCACCCTGAAATTTTGCACAGTGATAAAGGGTACTACTACAAGTTTACCTATGTGACTTTATAAAACCTCTTAAGTCAAAACTAACATGAAGGCCAAACAAAGTTGAAACATTTTAATGGATATTTCGCGCGTTTTAACCATCTTGAAACCGTCTTGAAACGCTAATTGGTTATACAAATTCTAACCTACTGACATCTAATTTAGTTCAATTGTTTACATAACCTCAAGATGGCGGCTGTGCGAAATTTTAAAATTAAGTTTTTATTCCTTGTGTCCTAATCATGCGATAGAAGTGCAAGTTTGAATAATGAACCTATGCAATAATTTGCATCTAATGGTACATAACTGTATGGCCTACATACATAACAATCCAACATGGCGACCATCCAAAATAGATTAGATTAGAATTTTATTAATCCATTTGATCAATTTCATACATACAATACATTTTTGATATAAGACGGTTCTCAATATGTACGAATCTATTGCAGCAATCAAACTGAAATTTTGTATGCTGTTAGGGGCTATTAATATAAGTTCACCTATTGGACTTTCAATAACCTGGTGAGCACAATACCAACATGGCGTCCAAGCGAAGTTAAAACATTTAAATGGAATTGACTCGCGATTTAAGTATCCGAGCGCAGTGAAACTTGGTACGGTAAATGTTCATACACAACCTACTGGCATCTAATTATATTCAATTGTTTCATAACTCCAATATGGCGGCCGTGCGAAATTTTATAATTGAGTTTTTATTTCTGGTGTCCTAATCATGCGATCGAAATGAACGTTTGAATAATAAACCTACGGAATAACCTTCATCTATTTGTGCATAAATCTGTGGCCTACATACAGAACAATCCAACATGACGTTCCATTTCATAGGCGGGAGAATTATTTAATAAAGAAGACCAATAGGATAATATGGAAATAGGCTATATAGTTCTTCACGCTACTACTTGTCTTGATCATATGTACTTTAGGGTTCATTCTTAGCTTAGGACAAAAATCTTCTGTCTGTTCATGTCTGTCTGAATTCCGCCCTTCGTTGCTTTGTTTTGAGGCAGCTCACAGCTGTGTCAGTGTCTATATTTGTCCCTGTCGCTCAGATTTTCAATTATCAGTTGTAAGAATACTACTAGGTATGACATATTCACACGTTTCAGATCAGAATGTTCTTTAATACCGTACAAGGTTTGGTGTTTTTTAAATAGTTTATTTACCAGAAATGCTTTTAGTCAATTGAATGAATATGTCCGAAAAGAACCATCAGGAGTAGATAACAGGAACAAGGGACACTCATAAAGGCATCTAACAAAGAAGGTACGTTGCTAAACATTTAGGTCTATTATTGTTAGACTAGAGAGCCTCCGTGGCTTAGGCGGTAGCACGCCGGCATCTCACCGCTGGGTCCGTGGTTCAAATCACGGTCACTCCATATGGGATTTGTGCAGGACAAAGCGGAGGCAGACAGGTTTTTCTCTGGGTACTCCGGTTTTCCCTGTCACAATTTCATTCATGCAACACACTCCAATTTCATTTCATCTGGCATTAATTTAATCATTGCCCCAGGGGAGTGCGACGGGCTTCGGTAGCCAGCACAGTTTCTATACTCACCGCTAGATGCGGGCTTCATTCCATTCCCTGTCCTGGCCGGTCGACTGGAAGCAGGCTGTGGATTTTTCATTGTTAGACTAATTTATACAGCGCTGTTTTAAGGTAAGCCTAACGGCCGCACTGACACATAATCACCATAAATCCAGACAGTGGCGACAATCAACCACGCTGCGCCAGTATTTTAGCCTTGGACATTTTAACACTGCTATTTCCAGGAAATGGAAATTAAAAGCTGACTAGAGAGTGTACGCTGAGAAGCTCTAACTGGCCTCTTCCAGAGAGGTCTCGTGCTAATTATGTCCTGGAACACGAGCTGGAGAACGCCATTAAATCCGCGAATAAAAATAAGTCACCAGGACTCGATTGGCTATCATTCGAGTTACATAAACACTTCTGGCCATACATCAAACACGATTTATTGTCTGTTTTTCGGGAATTACTCTCTCACCCAGAGCAAGGCACAGCTTTCGCACAAGGAGTCGTTGTTTTAGTCCCGACAAACAGGGCACCTAGAACCCTGGCGGATTATCGCCCCACTACGCTCTTGAACACGGACTATAAGTTATATTCGAGTCTTCTCGCCACGCGCATTAAGCTTTTTCTCTCAAACATCCTCAGTCAGGAGCAAAACACTGTTTTAAAACAGTCCAACATCATTGATTGTTTGTCGAACTTAAGAAGCTTTCTCTTGCATATGTCCTACACGACCGCCACGGAGGCCGCCCTAGTGAGTATTGTGACCGTTTGACGAACGTCCTACGACCACACAAGTGCGCATCCGAACAACAGTCGAGCACAAAGACTCAAAAACATCTCGGGGTTAACAGTGAGCATTCTACAAAGATGTAGAATAAAGAAAAAAAAAGCTCTGCTGTACCCCAGATGCACACTACAGCAAGGATAGAAGGCATATCTCAAGAATCATGAATGACCACAGTATCAGTTAAGATAAAATTTGCATCAATTTAATTGATCCATTCAACCATCCTAATCTTCACAAGGGCATCCTCAGGGAGAAAACTAAAACACCACCTGGAAAAAATAACATCCTGCGCTCCCCCTGGGATCCTATACTATTTAATCGCAGGTGTAGAATAACGTTCCAAAAAAAAATATATGCAACGAAAACGTCATTTTTTAAACATTTCATTGTGTTAGAATACCCTTGAAATTAATAGTCCATCATGGTATTCTATTATATTATAAACGATATTTACAGTATTCAAGTTGTGTAGATCACTGATCGTCCTATCACACTTGACTAAAATTTTATTTCTGAAGTTCTACACATTTCCATATTTCCAAAATCATGGATAATCCTATGGGATATTCTCTTCCATGAAACGAGAAGAAATTCCAAAACATACTAGAATTGTTAATTATACAACTTGATGCAAGTCAGACCAAGTCGAACAAAGACGGACCCATTAGAAACGTAATACCATTTATATTTCATTATTCCCACACAAGGAATATTCATATTAGAAATTATAAATTATGGATCTGTGATTTATCCTCGATAATAAAATAAATTATGGGATTAATTATTCAGTGATATAAATTGCAACTCATCCTTATTATTCCAACCAATTTCGAACACTTATGGATGATTCGTAGCTATTTCAAGATTTTCATCGGAACATGAGGCCGCATTTTAAATACCCCATTTCTTTATGCACTTTATCAATTTAGTTTATTCCTTGATATCACAATATGGCAAAATTATTAGGCATTTTATCTATCTGCAGGTTTATATAATTCAACCAGAAAATATGTAATTATGGTTAGAGCAAATTAAAGTAGAATCTAGACTTCCATTGGTGACAATATCTAGATAGCGGCGTGGGGCTGCAACAGCGGCACCACCCTTCTTTTGAGTAATATGAGGCAACATCCTCCAAATTCCAACATTTCATTATATTCAACAACTATAATTCTTTTACATATTATTTTCACATATTAATTTCCATCCAGTCATATTTACTGTATTTAATGGATTATCATAATTATTAATGGGACAAATGCCTACGCGCATTCCCAATTCAACTCATCACCCTATCAGATTTATCATATGAATGTTATAAGTAACTGTCTCTAATTAACCTGTTCAATTATCCGCTTGTCACCATAACAAAAATCCTCCTAATTGATACACCTTGCTCTAATAACAAAACTACGTTACGATTGCTTTATCAATCCAATGTGCATTAATTCATGTTAATTTCTCATATTTGTTTTAAGGAAACATCACCTAAATAATCCAAACTCATTCATTTATTATTATTATTAATATGAAATTCTCATGGATAATTACCATGTTCTATTTTTCATAAGATCCATTTAAATTGTTATGAATATGCCTCCTTAATTCCCCTTGTAAATTCTCACACATGATTATTCCGCATTATCATTTTAAAGAAAATCCTTAACACCAGAAAAATCGAATCATTTTACGATAAATGACAATCAGAACTCATCCAAGACGAATTACATCAAAATGATCAAGAACTACATTTAAATAAACAAATTACCAAAAAAACTATCTCAAAACGATCGCTAAAATAACAATGTGCCATAAAAAATATGCACGGAACTGTACAACAAAAATCAGGATGAAACTCCTGTCTAATTAGAACAGCCGGATGCCTTCCGAAAATATACTCATTCTACGATATGCCCACCGTGGATATGCTATCTCAAAAGAAATAAAATAAAATTCGAAGAGTGGACAACATCAAAAAGATCCATGCTTATGTCCCAATATAATGCAGAAAATAAAGATCTATGGCGTGTAAAATGATTCCTACATGGTTGAATGGTATAGTCTAAGGTCTGATATTCACCGGTACTAGATATTAAGAATAGAATAAGGGGCTCACGTCCATTTCAGATGTTCTTGAAGAAGGTCCAAGTTTCTGCGGAAGGCCCTTAGTCCGAGCATAAAATTCCACGCGATCCTCCGCACACGGAAATGTGTATGGCTCGACTTCATGGCTCCACTGGTTCAAGTCCCAAGTATCCAGACGTAGGCATCCATCGAACTCCCCATTCTTATTTAACGCACCATAATACTGGCTCGATTCATGGTAGATTTCAAAAGTTCATATCGGCGTCTCGCTACCATGACGTCCTGATCGGATTGTCTTAACACCATAGCTTCTGCTATGAAAAAGCACGTGTCTAATACTGTCACTGATTTTACGACAATCACCCGGTGTTTTAACGTCCCGAAATACTCCGAATAGTCACAGTAATATTCCCGGTTACTTGATGTAATCCTTCTGTAGTTATCACAGTACGCTTACACACCTGTTTAGCCTTAATTCCAAGTCAATTACTAGCCAGAAATCTACCCTGGTATGAGGTATTATATTGACATAACTCAAGTAAGGAGTTATTTCCAGCCCATATGCCTTAATATGCTGTGAGCTCTGGCCATACCCAACACAACCTTGCATTTACAAAAGCTAGTCCCATCTAGTAAAACTATCCTGAGCACATTTGAACAATGCCTCGTTTGTAGGCTAATTTTGGCTTCCAGGTCAGGTACTAGTAACTTGAGATTGATTAAGCCGCCCGCTTATGCACGGATGAACTGCACAAACACGACTGTCCCAGTCATAACAGCTGCCTGCTCGACCCTGCAGACTGTCAGGTGTTAACATGCATACGCGCATCGTCGTCCGCGCATCTCATCCAGCCTGCAACCAACGGCAGTGAATCTCAACACAGTCAGGCGCTCACTTCAAATTCAAAATATAGCCGTGACAAAAAAAACATCTCCATAACCAGCAACTGACGCTCTTTCACACGGTTACATCCGCCCTACACATGGCCAAAAATAAAAAATCCCCATTTTTATTTTTATGGTTCCTGTTGTTTTTTCGTCCTTCTTCTTTTCTGTTTCTTCTAAAATACATCTTGAGATTCGCTGCGCTGAATGTTCCCACGGTGTTACCAGACACAATCTCCACAACACGGTAACTACCATTACCTAAGCTCTGGGCTATCCGAAATGGTCCATTATACAAACTGTCAAACTTGGAATAGACTTTGCTGCTAACATCAGATGGAGTAGGCTTCCTGATCAATACCAAAGTTCCCTCTCTCAAAGGATCTCTAAATCTTCTTCCTCTAACCCTTCTGTTCCGTTTCTCTGCCTGTCTCCGTAATCTTCCTAAGGCTTCCATTTCACGTCCTCTCCTGTTAGGCTCTATCTCCGGAGGAATAGATACGATTCCGTCCCACGGTCGTATAGGTTTTTCTCCAAGATGTAGTACTGAAGGAATATGCCCCGTGCTTTCATGTACGGTGGAATTAATCGAATTCATCATAATAGGAACCACATCCATCCATCGCCAATGTTCGTTTGCACAATAAAGACGACAAAACCTAGCTATTTCTGACATGAGTCGTTCGGCCGGGTTACTCTCTGGATGCCGTATTGAACACAATACCTGTGTGATATCCAGCTCCCTCATAGCATTCCTAAACTCCCAGGATGTGAATTGGGACCCATGGTCTGATAACAAAAATTCTGGTTTACCCGCAACGGGAATAACACATTCTTTAATCCTCTTGATTATATATCTGGAGTTCGCCTTCTGAATCGGATGGATCATGGTAAACTTACTGAAAACATCAACCGTGACCAAAATGTATCGGTTACCTCGCTTGGACTTAGGTAGAGTTCCGTAGATATCGGTAGCATATAACTCACATGGCTTCGACGGAATAATAGGCCTAGGTTCCTCCCTCAACAAATGGGTGTTGTGTTTGCTGCGTTGACACAAATCACAGGTCCTGATGACCTCTCGGACAGTATTCCTCAAATGATCCCAAGTGAACTTCTCCATTATCAAACATACCACTTTGTCCACTCCAGTGTGACCTGAGCTTCTGTGAGCTAACCATATTATATCTTCCTGTAATCTAGGCGGAATTACTGTTCGTAATTTAGTGTGTTCGGAATCAATGAACTTGTATATGTTGCCATTCAACAATACATAATCTCTAGCCATCCTTTCCATCCCTAGATATTCATCATCTGTAGGATCCATGTCCCTGTGTAGAAATCTGTAAATATTCCTCAAAGGTCCATATCGCTTCTGGGCTTGGGGTATTCTCTCAAGTCTACGCAAAGTATCATCATCTTCTTGTAGGAGGGTTATAGGCAATACTCGAAGTGTAGGTTCCGCAACTCTGCTTAGCAAATCAGCCCCTAAGTTATTCCTTCCTGGTCGATGTTCCATAGTGACGTTAAACTGTTGCACGAATAATGCCCATCTAGTGACCCTGTCACTGGCGAAATTGGTCTTCAGTATAAATTCTAGTGCGTGATGGTCAGTTCTGATTATAATCGAATGTGCGAGAAGCAACTTCTTCCATGTTTCCAATGCATAGATGATCGCTAAAGCTTCTAGTTCTGTAGTTTAGTAATTGCGTTCTGATGGTTTCAATTTTCGACTGATAAAGGATAAATAGTGTCGAGTGTGATCTTCATCCTCTTCTTCCCATTTCACGATTTTGGAAACATATTGTGTAGTAATTAGTTCTGTTGATTTCCTTGTTCCGAAATCGAAGTTTTTTTTCGCTTTTACCTGTCGAATTATTTGTCCCAGAAGTACCAGGTTTATTTCTTGCCTCTTCCATTTCCTTCAAATACTGTTTACTTTCTTCTCCTCTTTGCTCAAGGTTCTGCCTCTGTTGATTTTAGAACCTTTCATTATCCGTTCTATCGTAAGATTTATTGTATCCTGATCTGTCATATGGTCTCGTGTATCCTTGTCTTCTCCACGAATTCCAATTTTTTCCGTATCTTCCTCGCCTTATGTAAGGTCGTCCACTATCTCTTTCTCTTCTATCTTGATAATCCCTCGACGTTTGCTCTTCTCTATTCCGTTCTGGCATGGTTTGGCATTGTCGATCGGCGAAAACAGCATATGCGGCCTGGGACTCTTGCTTATTACCCCTCTGCTGGTAAAATTGAGCATTAGAATGATCTAGACGTTGCAACACTTCATCAAATTCTTCCATGTTCTCAACATTCGCAGAAATGAGAATCCGCTGAACTTCCAAAGGAAACTGCCTAATCAAAGCTGGGATTAACTCGTACATTGGCATTGGTGGATCTAAGCATTGCAATTTGGCAAGTTGATTTGCAAAGTAATTTGAATATTTGGTCGGCTGTGACGTGGAATACCGCTTGACATATAATTCGGCCCTGATGTTCTGTTGCGTCTCCGGCGACCAAAATTTACGTAAGAGTGCCTGTTCAAATTCGTCATAGGTTCTCAAATTACATCGAAAAGCCCTAAACCATACGAGTGCTGGTCCATCTAAGAATCTACTAATCACTCTCATCTCTCTTTCCTTATTCACCTTAGCATCCTTCAGATAATCTCTTAATTCGCGCAGAAATTCAACAGGAGAGACATTTCCAGTCCCTCAAAATTTTATAGGTTTCTCTTCGTAACTTTTAACGAGCGTGATCGGAGTAGAAGTGCGAATGGTAGAAATTTCTTCAGACTTCCCAAACTCTGGCAACTTTTCTCTATTTGAAAAAGGGTTTTCATTTATGCTGTCTTGTTTTGTATCCGCTTTCGATCTATAATCCTCAATTTTCTTTTCTAACTCACCAATGGTCTTTCTGAATTCATACATTTCATCCCTATTCTGCCTTTCAGTTTCTTCCCCTATTTGACTATATTTCAACTCTTCTGTCATTTTTTTCGTATTCTCTTCGACAACAGTTTCGTGACCCTTCAATTTCTCTATACTTTCTCTAATGGCTTGAATATCTCCAGATACAACTTTAATCTCTGATGAAAAAGCATTCCTGATCTCTTTGACTTCGACCTGAGTTTCTTTTACAACCTGAGCTTGAATTTCATTAATTACAGTTTCTTTTACTTCATTTTTCAAGTCTGCTACAACTCCTTCCTTTAATTGTCCTACAATTATTTCTCTAAATTCAGAAGTAACTCTGTGGCATTTAACGTACTTTCCTTCGTTGTGTTAATCTCTAAGGACGCAATATCATCTGTTATTTTCCTAACATTATCTTCCATTTTATTTTCTAATGATCTAACCATCTTTTGAATCTCGTTCTTATGTTGAGCTAACTCTTCCTTCATCGCTTTTCGACTATCTTGTAAACTATCTTTCATAATGCCATAGTTTGCGAATAAATTATCCTTTAAGTTCGTTCCCGAATCCACGATCCTAGCTTCTAAACTTAGGAAACTCTCCTGAGCTCTCCTAGCGTTGTCTCTTATCTTGGTTTCCAATGACACAACTTTATCCTCAATCTTAGCATCTATCGATTCAGACATTTTATCATCGAATGATTCTATGTTTCTGGACGTCCGGCTTTCTATCGCTTCTATCCTTTCTAACATTTCCGCTTTTAATGAGTTCGAATTTTCTGTGATTTTACATTCTAAACCTGAAATTTTATTTTCCAGAGAAGCAGAATTCTCTTTTATTTGACTTTCAGTTTTATTTTCCAGAGAAACAGAATTCTCTTTTATTTGTTTTTCCAGAGAAGCAGAATTCTCTGTGATTTTCCGTCCCAACTCTTCCATCATTTTGGTAAGTGCTTCCATGACCACTCACAATAATAATTATAGCATTGGGGTACGATGTCAACTGATGATGGGGAAACTTAATCTAAACTACTAGTACAGTGAATATTCAGACACGATCTTAAATTGATACTTCAATACCGATGACTATTAAATTTAAAATCTACAATAAATGACCAGAAACAACCACTACAAACCAAACAAATCACTCCAAACTATGAAAATGCGCATTCATGACCATGAATCCTACTACAGCAAGAACAAACACAAATCGACCTCGAATTGAAATTCGGAATCGAATCGTATCAGAAACTGAATCGAACTCGGGCCCACACACGTTGGCAGCCAAAACTCTCTATCTTACTTTATGTGACCGTTTGACGAACGTCCTACGACCACACAAGTGCGCATCCGAACAGTCGAGCACAAAGACTCAAAAACATCTCGGGGTTAACAGTGAGCATTCTACAAAGATGTAGAATAAAGAAAAAGAAAAGCTCTGCTGTTCCCCAGATGCACACTACAGCAAGGATAGAAGGCATATTTCAAGAATCATGAATGACCACAGTATCAGTTAAGATAAAACTTGAATCAATTTAATTGATACATTCAACCATCCTAATCTTTACAAGGGCATCCTCAGAGAGAAAACTAAATCACCACCTGGAGAAAATAACATCCTGCGCTCCCCCTGGGATCCTATACTATTTAATCGCAGGTGTGGAATAACGTTCCAAAAAAAATGCAACGAAAACGTCATTTTTTAAACATTTCATTGTGTTAGAATACCCATGAAATTAATTGTCCATCATGGTATTCTATTATATTATAAACGATATTTACAGTATTCAAGTTGTGTAGATCACTGATCGTCCTATCACACTTGACTAAAATTTTATTTCTGAAGTTCTACACATTTCCATATTTCCAAAATCATGGATAATCCTATGGGATATTCTCTTCCATGAAACGAGAAGAAATTCCAAAACATACTAGAATTGTTAATTATACAACTTGATGCAAGTCAGACCAAGTCGAACAAAGACGGACCCATTAGAAACGTAATACCATTTATATTTCATTATTCCCACACAAGGAATATTCATATTATAAATTATAAATTATGGATCTGTGATTTATCCTCGATAATAAAATAAATTATGGGATTAATTATTCAGTGATATAAATTGCAACTCATCCTTATTATTCCAACCAATTTCGAACACTTATGGATGATTCGTAGCTATTTCAAGATTTTCATCGGAACATGAGGCCGCATTTTAAATACCCCATTTCTTTATGCACTTTATCAATTTAGTTTATTCCTTGATATCACAATATGGCAAAATTATTAGGCATTTTATCTATCTGCAGGTTTATATAATTCAACCAGAAAATATGTAATTATGGTTAGAGGAAATTAAAGTAGAATCTAGACTTCCATTGGTGACAATATCTAGATAGCGGCGTGGGGCTGCAACAGCGGCACCACCCTTCTTTTGAGTAATATGAGGCAACATCCTCCAAATTCCAACATTTCATTATATTCAACAACTATAATTCTTTTACATATTATTTTCACATATTAATTTCCATCCAGTCATATTTACTGTATTTAATGGATTATCATAATTATTAATGGGACAAATGCCTACGCGCATTCCCAATTCAACTCATCACCCTATCAGATTTATCATATGAATGTTATAAGTAACTGTCTCTAATTAACCTGTTCAATTATCCGCTTGTCACCATAACAAAAATCCTCCTAATTGATACACCTTGCTCTAATAACAAAACTACGTTACGATTGCTTTATCAATCCAATGTGCATTAATTCATGTTAATTTCTCATATTTGTTTTAAGGAAACATCACCTAAATAGTCCAAACTCATTCATTTATTATTATTATTAATATGAAATTCTCATGGATAATTACCATGTTCTATTTTTCATAAGATCCATTTAAATTGTTATGAATATGCCTCCTTAATTCCCCTTGTAAATTCTCACTCATGATTATTCCGCATTATCATTTTAAAGAAAATCCTTAACACCAGAAAAATCGAATCATTTTACGATAAATGACAATCAGAACTCATCCAAGACGAATTACATCAAAATGATCAAGAACTACATTTAAATAAACAAATTACCAAAAAAACTATCTCAAAACGATCGCTAAAATAACAATGTGCCATAAAAAATATGCACGGAACTGTACAACAAAAATCAGGATGAAACTCCTGTCTAATTAGAACAGCCGGATGCCTTCCGAAAATATACTCATTCTACGATATGCCCACCGTGGATATGCTATCTCAAAAGAAATTAAATAAAATTCGAAGAGTGGACAACATCAAAAAGATCCATGTTTATGTCCCAATATAATGCAGAAAATAAAGATCTATGGCGTGTAAAATGATTCCTACATGGTTGAATGGTATAGTCTAAGGTCTGATATTCACCGGTACTAGATATTAAGAATAGAATAAGGGGCTCACGTCCATTTCAGATGTTCATGAAGAAGGTCCAAGTTTCTGCGGAAGGCCCTTAGTCCGAGCATAAAATTCCACGCGATCCTCCGCACACGGAAATGTGTATGGCTCGACTTCATGGCTCCACTGGTTCAAGTCCCAAGTATCCAGACGTAGGCATCCATCGAACTCCCCATTCTTATTTAACGCACCATAATACTGGCTCGATTCATGGTAGATTTCAAAAGTTCATATCGGCGTCTCGCTACCATGACGTCCTGATCGGATTGTCTTAACACCATAGCTTCTGCTATGAAAAAGCACGTGTCTAATACTGTCACTGATTTTACGACAATCACCCGGTGTTTTAACGTCCCGAAATACTCCGAATAGTCACAGTAATATTCCCGGTTACTTGATGTAATCCTTCTGTAGTTATCACAGTACGCTTACACACCTGTTTAGCCTTAATTCCAAGTCAATTACTAGCCAGAAATCTACCCTGGTATGAGGTATTATATTGACATAACTCAAGTAAGGAGTTATTTCCAGCCCATATGCCTTAATATGCTGTGAGCTCTGGCCATACCCAACACAACCTTGCATTTACAAAAGCTAGTCCCATCTAGTAAAACTATCCTGAGCACATTTGAACAATGCCTCGTTTGTAGGCTAATTTTGGCTTCCAGGTCAGGTACTAGTAACTTGAGATTGATTAAGCCGCCCGCTTATGCACGGATGAACTGCACAAACACGACTGTCCCAGTCATAACAGCTGCCTGCTCGACCCTGCAGACTGTCAGGTGTTAACATGCATACGCGCATCGTCGTCCGCGCATCTCATCCAGCCTGCAACCAACGGCAGTGAATCTCAACACAGTCAGGCGCTCACTTCAAATTCAAAATATAGCCGTGACAAAAAAAAACATCTCCATAACCAGCAACTGACGCTCTTTCACACGGTTACATCCGCCCTACACATGGCCAAAAATAAAAAATCCCCATTTTTATTTTTATGGTTCCTGTTGTTTTTTCGTCCTTCTTCTTTTCTGTTTCTTCTAAAATACATCTTGAGATTCGCTGCGCTGAATGTTCCCACGGTGTTACCAGACACAATCTCCACAACACGGTAACTACCATTACCTAAGCTCTGGGCTATCCGAAATGGTCCATTATACAAACTGTCAAACTTGGAATAGACTTTGCTGCTAACATCAGATGGAGTAGGCTTCCTGATCAATACCAAAGTTCCCTCTCTCAAAGGATCTCTAAATCTTCTTCCTCTAACCCTTCTGTTCCGTTTCTCTGCCTGTCCGTAATCTTCCTAAGGCTTCCATTTCACGTTCTCTCCTGTTAGGCTCTATCTCCGGAGGAATAGATACGATTCCGTCCCACGGTCGTATAGGTTTTTCTCCAAGATGTAGTACTGAAGGAATATGCCCCGTGCTTTCATGTACGGTGGAATTAATCGAATTCATCATAATAGGAACCACATCCATCCATCGCCAATGTTCGTTTGCACAATAAAGACGACAAAACCTAGCTATTTCTGACATGAGTCGTTCGGCCGGGTTACTCTCTGGATGCCGTATTGAACACAATACCTGTGTGATATCCAGCTCCCTCATAGCATTCCTAAACTCCCAGGATGTGAATTGGGACCCATGGTCTGATAACAAAAATTCTGGTTTACCCGCAACGGGAATAACACATTCTTTAATCCTCTTGATTATATATCTGGAGTTCGCCTTCTGAATCGGATGGATCATGGTAAACTTACTGAAAACATCAACCGTGACCAAAATGTATCGGTTACCTCGCTTGGACTTAGGTAGAGTTCCGTAGATATCGGTAGCATATAACTCACATGGCTTCGACGGAATAATAGGCCTAGGTTCCTCCCTCAACAAATGGGTGTTGTGTTTGCTGCGTTGACACAAATCACAGGTCCTGATGACCTCTCGGACAGTATTCCTCAAATGATCCCAAGTGAACTTCTCCATTATCAAACATACCACTTTGTCCACTCCAGTGTGACCTGAGCTTCTGTGAGCTAACCATATTATATCTTCCTGTAATCTAGGCGGAATTACTGTTCGTAATTTAGTGTGTTCGGAATCAATGAACTTGTATATGTTGCCATTCAACAATACATAATCTCTAGCCATCCTTTCCATCCCTAGATATTCATCATCTGTAGGATCCATGTCCCTGTGTAGAAATCTGTAAATATTCCTCAAAGGTCCATATCGCTTCTGGGCTTGGGGTATTCTCTCAAGTCTACGCAAAGTATCATCATCTTCTTGTAGGAGGGTTATAGGCAATACTCGAAGTGTAGGTTCCGCAACTCTGCTTAGCAAATCAGCCCCTAAGTTATTCCTTCCTGGTCGATGTTCCATAGTGACGTTAAACTGTTGCACGAATAATGCCCATCTAGTGACCCTGTCACTGGCGAAATTGGTCTTCAGTATAAACTCTAGTGCGTGATGGTCAGTTCTGATTATAATCGAATGTGCGAGAAGCAACTTCTTCCATGTTTCCAATGCATAGATGATCGCTAAAGCTTCTAGTTCTGTAGTTTAGTAATTGCGTTCTGATGGTTTCAATTTTCGACTGATAAAGGATAAATAGTGTCGAGTGTGATCTTCATCCTCTTCTTCCCATTTCACGATTTTGGAAACATATTGTGTAGTAATTAGTTCTGTTGATTTCCTTGTTCCGAAATCGAAGTTTTTTTTTCGCTTTTACCTGTCGAATTATTTGTCCCAGAAGTACCAGGTTTATTTCTTGCCTCTTCCATTTCCTTCAAATACTGTTTACTTTCTTCTCCTCTTTGCTCAAGGTTCTGCCTCTGTTGATTTTAGAACCTTTCATTATCCGTTCTATCGTAAGATTTATTGTATCCTGATCTGTCATATGGTCTCGTGTATCCTTGTCTTCTCCACGAATTCCAATTTTTTCCGTATCTTCCTCGCCTTATGTAAGGTCGTCCACTATCTCTTTCTCTTCTATCTTGATAATCCCTCGACGTTTGCTCTTCTCTATTCCGTTCTGGCATGGTTTGGCATTGTCGATCGGCGAAAACAGCATATGCGGCCTGGGACTCTTGCTTATTACCCCTCTGCTGGTAAAATTGAGCATTAGAATGATCTAGACGTTGCAACACTTCATCAAATTCTTCCATGTTCTCAACATTCGCAGAAATGAGAATCCGCTGAACTTCCAAAGGAAACTGCCTAATCAAAGCTGGGATTAACTCGTACATTGGCATTGGTGGATCTAAGCATTGCAATTTGGCAAGTTGATTTGCAAAGTAATTTGAATATTTGGTCGGCTGTGACGTGGAATACCGCTTGACATATAATTCGGCCCTGATGTTCTGTTGCGTCTATTCTGCCTTTCAGTTTCTTCCCCTATTTGACTATCTTTCAACTCTTCTGTCATTTTTTCGGATTCTCTTCGACAACAGTTTCGTGACCCTTCAATTTCTCTATACTTTCTCTAATGGCTTGAATATCTCCAGATACAACTTTAATCTCTGATGAAAAAGCATTCCTGATCTCTTTGACTTCGACCTGAGTTTCTTTTACAACCTGAGCTTAAATTTCATTAATTACAGTTTCTTTTACTTCATTTTTCAAGTCTGCTACAACTCCTTCCTTTAATTGTTCTACAATTATTTCTCTAAATTCAGAAGTAACTCTGTGGCATTTAACGTACTTTCCTTCGTTGTGTTAATCTCTAAGGACGCAATATCATCTGTTATTTTCCTAACATTATCTTCCATTTTATTTTCTAATGATCTAACCATCTTTTGAATCTCGTTCTTATGTTGAGCTAACTCTTCCTTCATCGCTTTTCGACTATCTTGTAAACTATCTTTCATAATGCCATAGTTTGCGAATAAATTATCCATTAAGTTCGTTCCCGAATCCACGATCCTAGCTTCTAAACTTAGGAAACTCTCCTGAGCTCTCCTAGCGTTGTCTCTTATCTTGGTTTCCAATGACACAACTTTATCCTCAATCCTAGCATCTATCGATTCAGACATTTTATCATCGAATGATTCTATGTTTCTGGACGTCCGGCTTTCTATCGCTTCTATCCTTTCTAACATTTCCGCTTTTAATGAGTTCGAATTTTCTGTGATTTTACATTCTAAACCTGAAATTTTATTTTCCAGAGAAGCAGAATTCTCTTTTATTTGACTTTCAATTTTATTTTCCAGAGAAACAGAATTCTCTTTTATTTGTTTTTCCAGAGAAGCAGAATTCTCTGTGATTTTCTGTCCCAACTCTTCCATCATTTTGGTAAGTGCTTCCATGACCACTCACAATAATAATTATAGCATTGGGGTACGATGTCAACTGATGATGGGGAAACTTAATCTAAACTACTAGTACAGTGAATATTCAGACACGACCTTAAATTGATACTTCAATACCGATGACTATTAAATTTAAAATCTACAATAAATGACCAGAAACAACCACTACAAACCAAACAAATCACTCCAAACTCTGAAAACTGCGCATTCATGACCATGAATCCTACTACAGCAAGAACAAACACAAATCGACCTCGAATCGAAATTCGGAATCGAATCGTATCAGAAACTGAATCGAAATCGGGCCCACACACGTTGGCAGCCAAAACTCTCTATCTTACTTTATGTGACCGTTTGACGAACGTCCTACGACCACACAAGTGCGCATCCGAACAACAGTCGAGCACAAAGACTCAAAAACATCTCGGGGTTAACAGTGAGCATTCTACAATGATGTAGAATAAAGAAAATGAAAAGCTCTGCTGTTCCCCAGATGCACACTACAGCAAGGATAGAAGGCATATTTCAAGAATCATGAATGACCACAGTATCAGTTAAGATAAAATTTGCATCAATTTCATTGATCCATTCAACCATCCTAATCTTTACAAGGGCATCCTCAGAGAGAAAACTAAAACACCGCCTGGAAAAAATAACATCCTGCGCTCCCCCTGGGATCCTATACTATTTAATCGCAGGTGTAGAATAACGTTCCAAAAAATATATGCAACGAAAACGTCATTTTTTAAACATTTCATTGTGTTAGAATACCCATGAAATTAATAGTCCATCATGGTATTCTATTATATTATAAACGATATTTACAGTATTCAAGTTGTGTAGATCACTGATCGTCCTATCACACTTGACTAAAATTTTATTTCTGAAGTTCTACACATTTCCATATTTCAATTTAGAATACCCATGAAATTAATAGTCCATCATGGTATTCTATTATATTATAAACGATATTTACAGTATTCAAGTTGTGTAGATCACTGATCGTCCTATCACACTTGACTAAAATTTTATTTCTGAAGTTCTACACATTTCCATATTTCCAAAATCATGGATAATCCTATGGGATATTCTCTTCCATGAAACGAGAAGAAATTCCAAAACATACTAGAATTGTTAATTATACAACTTGATGCAAGTCAGACCAAGTCGAACAAAGACGGACCCATTAGAAACGAAATACCATTTATATTTCATTATTCCCACACAAGGAATATTCATATTATAAATTATAAATTATGGATCTGTGCTTTATCCTCGATAATAAAATAAATTATGGGATCAATTATTCAGTGATATAAATTGCAACTCATTCTTATTATTCCAACCAATTTCGAACACTTATGGATGATTCGTAGCTATTTCAAGATTTTCATCGGAACATGAGGCCGCATTTTAAATGCCCCATTTCTTTATGCACTTTATCAATTTAGTTTATTCCTTGATATCACAATATGGCAAAAATATTAGGCATTTTATCTATCTGCAGGTTTATATAATTCAACCAGAAAATATGTAATTATGGTTAGAGCAAATTAAAGTAGAATCTAGACTTCCATTGGTGACAATATCTAGATAGCGGCGTGGGGCTGCAACAGCGGCACCGCCCTTCTTTTGAGTAATATGAGGCAACATCCTCCAAATTCCAACATTTCATTATATTCAACAACTATAATTCTTTTACATATTATTTTCACATATTAATTTCCATCCAGTCATATTTACTGTATTTAATGGATTATCATAATTATTAATGGGACAAATGCCTACGCGCATTCCCAATTCAACTCATCACCCTATCAGATTTATCATATGAATGTTATAAGTAACTGTCTCTAATTAACCTGTTCAATTATCCGCTTGTCACCATGACAAAAATCCTCCTAATTGATACACCTTGCTCTAATAACAAAACTACGTTACGATTGCTTTATCAATCCATTGTGCATTAATTCATGTTAATTTCTCATATTTGTTTTAAGGAAACATCACCTAAATAATCCAAACTCATTCATTTATTATTATTATTAATATGAAATTCTCATGGATAATTACCATGTTCTATTTTTCATAAGATCCATTAAATTGTTATGAATATGCCTCCTTAATTCCCCTTGTAAATTCTCACACATGATCATTCCGCATTATCATTTTAAAGAAAATCCTTAACCACCAGAAAAATCGAATCATTTTACGATAAATGACAATCAGAACTCATCCAAGACGAATTACATCAAAATGATCAACAACTACATTTAAATAAACAAATTACAAAAAAGCTATCTCAAAACGATCGCTAAAATAACAATGTGCCATAAAAATATGCACGGAACTGTACAACAAAAATCAGGATGAAACTCCTGTCTAATTAGAACAGCCGGATGCCTTCCGAAAATATACTCATTCTACGATATGCCCACCGTGGATATGCTATCTCAAAAGAAATAAAATAAAATTCGAAGAGTGGACAACATCAAAAAGATCCATGCTTATGCCCCAATATAATCCAGAAAATAAA
This sequence comes from Meconema thalassinum, assembly GCA_946902985.2. Classification (NCBI taxonomy): domain Eukaryota; kingdom Metazoa; phylum Arthropoda; class Insecta; order Orthoptera; family Tettigoniidae; genus Meconema; species Meconema thalassinum. The sequence continues at coordinate 303,598,784 of OX336393.1, forward strand.
GATCTATGGCGTGTAAAATGATTCCTACATGGTTGAATGGTATAGTCTAAGGTCTGATATTCACCGGTACTAGATATTAAGAATAGAATAAGGGGCTCACGTCCATTTCAGATGTTCTTGAAGAAGGTCCAAGTTCCTGCGGAAGGCCCTTAGTCTGAGCATAAAATTCCACGCGATCCTCCGTACATGGAAATGTGTACGGCTCGACTTCATGGCTCCACTGGTTCAAGTCCCAAGTATCCAGACGTAGGCATCCATCGTACTCCCCATTCTTATTTAACGCACCATAATACTGGCTCGATTCATGGTAGATTTCAAAAGTTCATATCGGCGTCTCGCTACCATGACGTCCTGATCGGATTGTCTTAACACCATAGCTTCTGCTATGAAAAAGCACGTGTTTAATACTGTCACTGATTTTACGACAATCACCCGGTGTTTTAACGTCCCGAAATCCTCCGAATAGTCACAGTAATGTTCCCGGTTACTTGATGTAATCCTTCTGTAGTTATCACAGTACGCTTACACACCTGTTTAGCCTTAATTCCAAGTCAATTACTAGCCAGAAATCTACCCTGGTATGAGGTATTATATTGACATAACTCAAGTAAGGAGTTATTTCCAGCCCATATGCCTTAATATGCTGTGAGCTCTGGCCATACCCAACACAACCTTGCATTTACAAAAGCTAGTCCCATCTAGTAAAACTATCCTGAGCACATTTGAACAATGCCTCGTCTGTAGGCTAATTTTGGCTTCCAGGTCAGGTACTAGTAACTTGAGATTGATTAAGCCGCCCACTTATGCACGGATGAACTGCACAAACACGACTGTCCCAGTCATAACAGCTGCCTGCTCGACCCTGCAGACTGTCAGGTGTTAACATACATACGCGCATCGTCGTCCGCGCATCTCATCCAGCCTGCAACCAACGGCAGTGAAACTCAACTCAGTCAGGCGCTCGCTTCAAATTCAAAATATAGCCGCGACAAAAAACATCTCCATAACCAGCAACTGATGCTCTTTCACACGGTTACAGTATAGATTTTCAACGTGCTTTTGACCGAGTACGTCATTCTTACCTATGGGCCGTGTTGCAAAGATTCAACTTTCCACCCAGACTTATGGCCTCCCTGCGCACGCTATATAGTCATGCCACCTCAAAAATCCAAGTGAATGGTTTCCTCACAAAGGCCATTGTCATCCAGAAATCCATAAGGCAGGGTTGTCCTCTGTCTACAATACTTTTTGCATTGAGTATGGAACCCTTCATCAGACACGTCACGATCCAGTTTCCTGGAGTCTCCCTGGGAAACACATCGATCAACCCATTCCCTTCCCTCGCATAGCGCTGCAGATGACCAAGACCGTGGGCCATTCGACATGCTTCCTGGTGCGGAGTAGCCTACTCTTTGCTTATACAGGTTCGTGGTGGGTAAATACTAATCAGCTGATCATAGTCTGAAATAATATAACGTTGCCAGAATAACCATATGAAGATGATGTAACCCTCATATTAAGTAGTCGCCGAAACATAACTATTCTACAAGATCTCATTCATAAATATGAAGTACACTCAGGAGCCACCATCAACGTAAACAAATCAGCACTCCTACCCTTTGGAACGTGGCCTATTCTCGACACATGGATACCAGTAGTTCAAGAACACAAAATACTGGGCATCACGTTCTCTTCCAACTTTAGTGATATGATTACTCGCAACTGGAATCGCATACTAAACGCAACCCGTGCGATCATCTTAGAACAAGCCACCCGGAATCTCACTATTCTTCAAAAAGTATGGACCCTCAATACTTTTATCCTCAGTAAAGCACAAATCCTCCCACCCCCCCAAATTGTGCTTAAGAAGATTGACCTTGCAATTGGTTATTACCTATGGCGAGGGAAACAATATCGAGGTGCCAGACTTCAGTTGTACCAACCTTTGACCGCTGGTGGCCTGGGATTAACATCTGTAGATTGGAAATGCACTGCGCTTCTAGCCCGAAATATTATCAAAGTGCCGCACTCGGATCGCCAGACGTATGCCATGTGGTTCTTCACGATTTAACACGTCCACCGACGACCCAGCCACGTGATGCTACCCTACTGCACTCTCTCAAACGCACCCTGCGCTTCATAGATCAAATTCCTCCAGCGTTACGACATTCAGGCCGAGCCATTACCACACGTCAGCTCTACTCCGTTGCCAAGGAGACTACCGGCTCCCTTTCCCACATTCAAACAAAGTGCCTGCACCGGCCCCCGCCGCAAATATGGACAAACGTGCGCAATAAATGGATTCCATTACAGTGGCGGGAAACACTCTACTACTACGTGAATGAAGTTATACCCACCAAAGAAAACATGTTTCGTGACAACCGAACTCTGACTCCCGCATGTGACTATTGTAAATCTTTAGATACGCTTGATCATCGTATCGCTGCTATCGCTGCTTGTACTGGGTCATCCATCGTTAGTGGACGGTTACCCAAATAATACATTCCACTGTACAGTAGCAATTGGGTAAAGTGTTTACTGTGCCCACTATTGTACCAAGGAGAAAAAAAGAGTATATTCCTAATCGGAATCGCCGGAAAGCCAGAGGGTTGGCAACAGTTAGGTAATATTTCCCACGTTCGTTGTACTGACTTGCTCTTTGTTGTCAGAGATGTGTAATCTTGTGCAATTGATGTAATCTTGTGAGGATTGTTGAAGGCGTTATATCAAGTCCTGGAGACACACCTACCATTCATTTCTTGGTTCTTTTCGTACAATATTTCTGTAATTTATCAGCTCTGGCTGGTTCTAACTCTACAAGTTGTGTGTGCACCTAAGTCTTTATACAATGGCATTTCGTGTTCAGTTCGAAAATAACAACGAAGTTGGAGTGTTTTCAAAGCTTACGAACTCCTATTGCTTGGTAGCGATAGGTGGTTCAGAAAACTTTTACAGGTCAGTACCAGTGAAGGAATTTCAACATAGATATGCGAGTGCTTAGTGCAGCCAATAGGCATTTAAGTACAACATTTTATGTAGAGTATTCTTAATATAACCTAAAGGTTGACCACAAAGTCCCGTTACCATGGTGTAAATCATACTAAACATAATATCCCTTTGCCTGTTTCAGATTGTATGTGAAAAACTATGTTTGATACCTTTACTTACACTGATGAACTAAGTGCTATAGCAAGTTCTTGGGTGCATGGTAGTACTCACAAAGTCTATTGAAGAGGTCTATTCTGATGTTCGACAGTTTTTAACTAGATTATCTTAACTAGGCCTATGACGAGTGATGTCGAAACAAACCATGTTGTAATAGAAACATAAACTCATCTCTACAAGCGTTGCAAAGGATATGAGACAAAGTAGACCTTCCATTAGAGGTAAAACATACATACTCGCAGAGGAGTCTACACGTATACAACCTGTGGAATTGGCCAAACCCCTAGTCGATCAGGCAGATGCATCTGAAACACGAATTCACAGACACCTCAACAAGTCTGTATGTTACACCTCTACGGGAAGGTTAGCCAGAATGTTTCCTATCAACTGTGAAGACTAGTTTATGTTCCCGTCTAGACAGCGTTAGTTTCGGCGGGGAATCCTGTTGAAGATGTTGCTGAAAGCCGGAGCAAACCTCTTCAATGGTCCTCCCTGAGCTGTACTGTCATACATCATGTCACGTTCTATAGTGTAAGTAGACTTATGAACCATCGTGTACCGCAAACGAACTGAAGCAATCGCACAAAATTATATTTAGGCTAGTATGATTTACATGGAGGTAACAGGACTTTGAGCCACCCTGTACATTGTGTCATCTCTCATTTTTCAAGAAAGTCAGATTTCTGAAGTGCAGAAGTTTGTCAGAGATACATGCTTGTGCCTGGACCACATTACACTTCATAACATATCGTCGTTGATTTTATGAAACTTCCTATGTGACAAAATTGGCTATTTTGAGGTTAAGGTATCATTGGAATCAGCTGTACAAGCTCTACAGTTTAGAAAACCTCCTATGTGGATAAACACACATTATATTCCATTAAAGCATTTGAAAACGATATATCCTATGTGCTTTAAGAGAAAGTTGCTGCTAAATATCTCCTATGTGCTCAGACCACACATAGGAGTTATCATATATTGGACTCATGGCCTCCTCTGGTCACTAGAAATGCACATAGGTGATATCATTCACATAGGATGTATTGACAACTCTAATTGTTGATTTATCATTGTTTAGTTTTGTGGCTTATGCACAAGGGAGAGAAGTTACTGTTCGTATTTTACTTCAATATCGTGGCGAGAATTGTGGTAAGTGTTTAATAACTGTTAAAAGCGCACTATTTGTGTTTGTTAGAGAGCATAAAGCTATTTAGTGAGAAGGAATATTGTTTACTTAGTTTGGAAGATACTCTAAGCTAACCTAAAAATAGAGCATGTCAGTCAGCTAGCTCACAATTTCAGTTAATTGATTGCTTCATTATAAATTTTTGCAGGCATTATGTCATCTCGTGGAAGGAAAATGGTAGATATGGTAATGGAGAATGCCAGCAGAGATAAAGTTGCTACTGCAGTTAATGATATTATGAATACAAATAATATGTCCGAGGTGGTGATAAGTGAAAAAGTCTACGTGCTCAAGGAAGGTTTAAATGAGGTTATTTTGAATCCCGGTGATGAGCTATACACAATCATTAATTTGGCATTGGAAAACAGAGATGTGTTAACAATACCAGTATCAGTTGTTGATGTAGAAAAGAAGGACGAGACTGTGAGTGTAGAAGAAACTATTGAAGTCACAGAAAGGAGTGAAGAGATACCTCAGGATGGAATTACCCCGATGATACAAGCAGAAAATACCTCAGAAGAGGAAGAAATTGGTTTACAGAATACAGCTGAAACTGTGCAGATTCATCCACAGGACGCAATACCGAGCTTAGGGGAGCAGACTCTTGAAGCGTTACAGGAAGAGGCAAAGGGGGAAAACTTTCTACAGGACAGGACTGTGAAACACAATCGAGTTTTAGGTTTGCCTTACATAGGCTTCAAAAGAAGAGGAAGGAATGTAATTCAGAATGTTCAGAAAGCAGGTAGAAGAGTTCAGTTACGTTGTAACCATTTAGCTATTGATAAAAAAAAGTGACCAAACTCTCTTATGTGCTCGAGATACAGAGACGGACAGAGAAAGACTATTGACTGAGTTTTGGAAAATGCCAACATGGCAAGAGAAAAAGGCTTATGTGAAAGGATTGGTGAACACAAGAATTGTTCGAAAGAGAAGAAAGGACACTCTAGAATATAAAGAGAAAGAGGAAGGACATGATATATTTCTGCAAGTAGAAAAGGAAGAAAGAGTGAGGGTGTGCCGTAAATTTTTTCTAGCGACTCTTGATCTTGGTGAGGACACACATAAAAGATGGGTGAAATGGGACATACCCCCAGATGAGGAAACGCAGGACCTTCAGAGATCCAAACACCATCACTGTGAGCCTACCAGAAAGAAACATAGACTGGACAGAGCCCTGACTAAGAATAGAAGGAAACCTGAAATGGTTGAGAGAGTAAAATGTTGGTTAGGATTGCTTCCTAAAGTTCCTAGCTACTACTGCAGAGCTTCAACAAGCTATATCTACCTGGAGTCATCATTTAGATCCGAGCTTCACTTGTTCATTGTCTACAAGGAGTGGTGTGCAGTGGAAAACTTCCCATCTGCATCAAGAAGTTAATTCCATGAAGTTTTGGAATCTGAGAAAATTGCCATTCATATGCCTCGCAAAGACCAGTGTGATGTATGCTGTAGTTTTAAAGTGGGTGCAATTAGTAAAGAGACATATGAGGCACACCTTAAAAAGATAGATGATGCCAGAACTGCCAAGAATGCTGCTAAAATCTCTGCAAGTAAGGAACACTTGGTCCTTACAATGGATTTACAAAGTGTGCTATTATGCCCTAAATTACTAGCCTCTCAGTTGTACTATAAACAAAAATTACAACTGCACAACTTCACTGTGTATGAACATAACAATGGAGACGTCACACTGTATGTTTGGCATGAAGCAAACTGAAATGTCACTGCCAATGAGTTCACAAGTTGTGTTATTGATTTCATTATAAAATTACCAGATTCCGTAAAAAAAAGTCACTCCTATTTCTGATGGTTGTGGCTACCAGAATAGGAATCAAGTTCTTGCCAGTGCTCTGAGTGACATTGCACAGAAGAAATCAATTGTGATTGAACAACTTTTTCTTGAGAAAGGGCACACTATGATGGAGGCAGATAGTGTCCATGCCACATTAGAGAAATATTTCAAACCTCCAATAAATTCTCCATCTGTCTATGTAGCTCTTATGCGACTTGCCGGACCATCACATCCGTACAAAGTTAACGTATGTGATTACACATTCTTCAAGAATTACGAAGAACTTTCTTCAAATCTGGTATTACTTCGACCTGGAAAAAAGCTGGAGATCCGGTTGTATTTGATATAAGGGCTCTACAGTATCTCCCAAATGGTGAAATTCTTTTCAAGAACAATCATACTGCTCTCTATGAACCATTGCCACAAAAGAGAAGGAGGTCTACCGGTGTTCCCTGTTATGCGCGAGCGTTATACAATGGACCATTGCCTATCAGTGAATCCAAATTCAGACATTTACAAGAAATGAAAGAAGTCATAGAAAAGGATCATCATGCTTTCTATGACAACCTCTCCTTCAAGCCAGATAAGAAAAAGAGGTAGAAACTTGAATTAACAAATCTGGGAGTTAATAACCTGTAAGTTTCGTCATTACACTGAATTTTTTAGATCGACTGTACCGGTATGTTACTTGAAGGATTTAGGAAAGGCAGATTTGAATTTGGGTATTATGAAGGCTGCTATTGAAAGTGTGGTGATTCTCTTCTTCGACACCTATTGTAATTAGGAAGGGAAATTTAGATAATGTTTAACGATAGACTTGTATTAAAACCTAGATTCTAAAAGGTTCTTATGATTTAAATCATATCGAAGGATTAGAGCTATTCTCAAAATAAGTTGTGCCTAATAAAACTGAATAAAAGTTACCGTAAGCTTTGAAAATATTATTTGTACTGTTCTATTAGGTTTAATGAAAGGAATTAATTAAACACTTAAAACTTTAGTTGAAATCGTATCCTAACATAAAATGATGTGGAGTAGCATTGGACATTGAACAAAAAATCCCCCCAAAAAATACACACAGCCATGTTTTGAAGGAAATATTTCGATTTTTATTAAATGCACCCATCAAGGGTATACATAATTATGAAAAAATGAAAAATTTGACATTTAAACAGTAACAAATGTCAATAGGTTTACAGGAACCAATGTTATCAGCCATTTAACAAAAGCTCCTATGTATTTCAAATCAGCCGTTTGATATATCCTATGTGACAGTTCTATTATAAAATCAAATGTATTGCGTAATACCAATTAAATGTTTAATGCATTTTAATTGACAGTGTGTATTTTTGCATAATACAATGTTTTTGATCAATAAAATAAACATCATGGTTCATTCGCACCAAGTTCGTTTTTCCTTCCTCCTGAAAAATTATGATTTTCTCACATAGGAGGTTTCATAAAAACGACGACGATATGTGAAGTTTTGAAGTAATTTTTTGTGTCACCTGTACAAACTTAACAATTTATACTTCATCACATCTCTTACATTTTACATGAAGCAAAAACATTAACCATATTGGATAATGTGCTAGTAAGTTTATACGTATTAACTCGGTTAATGAAATTTAATGATTAATCCTTCAGAAGAGGTACTTTTCCCTTTTTACAACTTTTACAGGGCAGATTATTAATAATAATGGTTTATTGCACATAATTTGTGCAAAATTACAAATAATATGCAAGATAAGGGCGTTACATATATGTAACGCTAGGCACTTGTGTTGTCAAAACCCTTACTGCATATTCTGAATGGTGATTTATAAATACAATAATTGTACCAATTTCATTATTGTTGCTAAATACTTACCTTGATAATATTACAATTTAAAAAGCACTGAGCAAGTATTTTGACACCTCTGAACCTTCGATCATATAGTCAAGTGACTAGTTACTTGGTGTGGAACGGCAAGAAGCATGATATGCACAGTCCCACATCACATTTACGACATGCAGTGCGGACACTGCTTACACACAATTCACCGGCACACTGTCTCCACTTATGTCCTGGGACGTTGATGACCAGATGATCGCATCCATCATGTCACAAGTCTTCAATGTCGCGACCCTATCCTGCACGTGCTGTTGACAGCCGCCTGGCTCCACGTAGTTCTACACCGTATGATTTTACGTAAAATTGCGCCACTTCCCTCTTGAATTCCGGTTGAGTTGTCCTTGACCATGATATCGTAATGAGGTACCATGTGTTTTGGAGACTCTCGTCAAGAAGCCAAGAAAATATGGCCCACCACTTTTTGTTTCTTATTGCCAGATTAGATCAGTTCACATTTTCATCCATAAGGTTCGTTCCTCCCATAAATTTTTTATAGGTGCCGATCAGGAGAGGACGTGGGATTGTAACTATTTTTCTTTTCAGCCCGAGAGAACCTTCTGACTTGGTAGAGGGGGTAAAAACGGGGAGAGTCGTGGAGGCAACAGTTACTGTGCTGTTTCCATGCCAGCAAGCAATAATCATGTTGTCATTACTCCTTTTCCACCTCATCCAATATTTCTGTCAAGGTCAGACGTCTAAATAATAATTATGTTATTGGATTTACGTCCCTTTTAAATGCTCTGGCTTTTAGAGACGCCGGGTTGCCGGAATTTTGACCCGAAGGGGATCTTTAACGTGCCAGTAAATCTACTGACACGACTCCTTCACATTTGCGCACCCTCAAATGCCAGCTGACTGCACCAGGATTCGATCCTGCAAGCTTGGGCACAGGAAGCGAGAACGTTGCCGCTGAGCCACGCAGCCAGTCTAGACCTCTGAAATATCTAAATAATTCTCGTATTGTATTTTCTGAGACACTGCCTGCAGCCAGGTATCTTGACCAAGGTATGGTCTTGAATACGGTACTGGCATAAAAAATAAAATACGGTGACTTAAAACATATTATATCAAGGCATGCACTGTTAAAAGAACTGTATATGGAAAAGTGTCTTGTGTATAAATGCATGAAATGTATTCTAACTCATTTCATATGAATGTGCTACAGAAAATATCTTGCCTTACCACTGACCATTTATCCGCCATGGTAACGCTGGGAATATTAGTCCCGGGCATGAGCAGGTATAAAGAATCACGTAAGATATGTTACTGAATTATAAATTAGGTATGTTTACTACCATAATCCTGAAGACAAAGTAAACTATTACCATTTCACGCAATAATTTAGCATGCCGTACCTTTTGTGGCATGCCATCACGATGTGAGAAACAAACAATGAAATGCAGAAATTACAGGGGAGTCACACTCATACCTCACTGTGCCAAGATATTTGAAAAGATATTAGAAAGTAGAATACGAGCCAAAGTGGAGAGAGAATTGAGAGAGGAGCAGTATGGATTCAGACCTGGAAGATCAACAGTGGATCTCATATTTTCAGTGAGATAGCTCCAGGAACACCACTACAAATTTGGAGAGGATCTGTTGATGGCCTTCCTGGACATCGAAAAGGCCTATGATAGTGTGTGTAGGGAGAAGGTTTGGAAAGCAATGGAAAACATGGGAGTGGAAAAAGGGACTGTAGGCAGAGTGAAAGAGATGTATTGTGGAAGTGTGAGTTGTGTGAAAGTTGGAGGGGAAAGTACAGACTGGTTCAGACAAATGAGTGGCCTGAAACAGGGTAGTGCGCTGTCACCCCTTCTCTTTATTGTGGTTATGGACGAGGTAATGACACGGATAGCAGGAAAGATAGGAGAAGATAAGATGAAAGCAATGGTGTTTGCAGATGATCTCATGGTCTGGGGAAACAAGGAGGAGGAAATTCAGGAGCAACTGAAGGCTTGGGAAGAAACAGTGGGAGAGTACGGATGGAAGTTCAACATCAGTAAATGTGAGATCCTGTTAACGACCAAGAAAAAGGACACAACAATGAGTGGGATAACACTTGGAGGTGGACAGCTGAAGAAGGTGGAAAGTCTCAAGTACTTGGGAAGTATAGTAGAGGAAAATGGGAGAAATGACAAAGAGATTACGGAACGTGGCAGACAGGCAGAAGCATTAGGAGCTTAGTGTGGAATAAAGATGTCCCACAAAAAAGCAAGGAAGTGTTATACAGAAGCTACTATATCCCGATACTGACCTATGCTTCAGAAACGTTGACAATGAAGAAAAGAGACATAAGCAGAATACAGGCAGGTGAAATGAAGTTCCTGCGAAGTAGGATCGGAGTAACAAGAAGAGACAGGTTGAGGAATGAAGAGGTCAGGGAAATGGTGAACGAGGAGCCCTTGCAAGGTAGGATTGAGACATCAAGACTGAGGTGGTATGGACACTTAAAGAGAATGGATGAGAAGAGGATTCCCAGGAGGATACATGAGATGCAGATGCAGAAGAAACGACCAAGGGGAAGACCAAGAGATAGATGGCTGAAGGGAGTGGAGGAATGTGTCAAGAGGAGAGGCGAGGACTGGACCAGAGTGACAGCGGAGAGGTGGTGGGAAGAAAGGACTAAGTGGCGAGGCTTGTGTTCCAAACAGACCCAGCCTGGGGCTGGAAACTGTACAAGATGATGATGATGATGATTGCGACATCACCCAAGACATTCCCTAGCGATTAGTGCGCAGGAAATGAATCAATAGACCTTCGTTGATCATATAAGTGCAAAGTTCGAATAATTTTAACTGGCAAAGGTCATGTAGAGCAATAAATGCAATTATCGGTACTGCTTTACCCTATGATAACACTAGGCATTTATGGGTTAATGCTGTAATCTATGATGGGTTTCCCTCTATTCCTATTTATTCAAGTAAAGATCGCAATAGCTGTTTTTATAAAAATGCGCTGAAATGTGGATATTTTTCTGTGTGTCGCGATTGTTTGAAAATGAGGTGAAATGGAAAATTTTTGATGGGTATCGCGATCTTAACTTGAGCAGTGGGGCTCAAGTAAAGGTCATGATACACAACCCGTTTTTTACATTTTTTGGAAAAGCTAATTTCTGTTTGTGTCCCCCACCCAAAACCCCTATTCCCCAGGCTTTTCCCTTAAGCTTGCTAGAGGAGTATTTCGTGACGTCATTGATGACTTCATGGACGCCGCCATTTTGTTTTAGGGGAATTTGGTGCCGTAAGGTATCGTGATCTATACTAATCCCGTCCAATCCATCTAAGTTGATGACCAATGAAGGATGATTCTATACTATTAGCATGCGCTTTCTCAAGAACATCAAGATTGGTGATGTGGTCTTCCCACTTTATCTTAAGGATGGATCGAAGGTTCTGTTGATGGAAGCACTCAAGCTTTCGGAAGACATGTCGATAAAGGGTCCAGGTTTCACAGCCATACAACAATGTTTAGATGACAACAGCTTGGTACACCATGAGCTTCGTCTTCACGGTCAGATCTTTATTCAAGAAGACCCGGTGCGATAGTCGCCCAAATGCCGCATGGGCAGCACCGATTCTCTTCTCAACTTCGACTCAAGTAAAGATCGCGATACCCATAAAAAATTTACCAATTCAGCTCTTTTTCAAACAATCGCGATACACAGAAAAATATCGGCATTTCAGCGCATTTTTATAAAAAAAAAGGTATCGCCACCTTTACTTCACCTATATTGGTCAAGTACAGATCGCGATACCCATCCCAAATTTGCCATTTCAGCTCATTTTCAAACATTCGCGATACAGAGAAAAAGTAAAGGTCGCGATACCCATGACAAATTTGCCGTGTCTGCTCATTTTCAAGCAATCATGATATACAGAAAAAAAGTACAGATTGCGATAGGCTACCCATAACAAATTTGCCATTTCAGCTCATTTTCAAACAATCGCGATACACAGAAGAAGTAAAGATCGCGATACCCATGACAAATTTGCCATTTCTTCTCATTTTCAAGCAATCGCGATACACAGAAAAAAGTACAGATCGCGATACCCATCAGAAATTTGCCATTTCAGGTAATTTTCAAACAATCGCGATACACAGAAAAAAGTACAGATCGCGATACCCATCACAAATTTGCCATTTCAGCTAATTTTCAAACAATCACGATACAGAGAAATAGTAAAGATCGCGATACCATGACAAATTTGCCATGTCTGCTCATTTTCAACCAATCTCGATACACAGAAAAAAGTACAGATAGCGATACCCATCACAAATTTGCCATTTCAGCTCATTTTCAAACAATCGCGATATACAGAAAAGAGTAAAGATCGCGATACCCATGACGAATTTGCCATTTCTGCTCATTTTCAAGCTAACGCAATACCCATGACGAATTTGCCATTTCTGCTCATTTTCAAGCAATCGCGATACACAGAAAAAAATACTGATCACAAATTTGCAAATTTGCCATTTCAGCTCATTTTCAAACAATCGCGTTACAGAGAAAAAGTAAAGGTCACGATACCCATGACAAATTTGCCATGTCTGCTCATTTTCAAGCAATCGTGATATACAGAAAAAAGTACAGATTGCGATAGGCTACCCATCACAAATTGCCATTTCAGCTCATTTTCAAACAATCGCGAAACACAGAAAAAGTAAAGATCGTGATACCCATGACAAATTTGCCATTTCTGCTCATTTTCAAGCTAACGCGATACCCATGACAAATTTGCCATGTCTTCTCATTTTCAAGCAATCGCGATATACAGGAAAAGTACAGATTGCAATAGGCCTACCCATGACAAATTTGCCATTTCTGCTCATTTTCAAACAATCGCGATACCCATGACAAATTTGCCATTTCTGCTCATATTCAAGCTAACGCGATACCCATGACATATTTGCCATTTTTGCTAATTTTCAAGCAATTGCAATACACAGAAAAAAAGTACAGATCATGATACCCATCACTAATTTGCAAATTTGCCATTTCAGGTTATTTTCAAACAATTTTGATGCACAGAAAAAGTGCAGATCGCGATACCCATCACAAATTTGCCATTTCAGCTCATTTTCAAACAATCGCGATACACAGAAAAAAGTAAAGACCGTGATACCCATGACAAATTTGCCATTTCTGCTCATTTTCAAACTCGATACCCATCACAAATTTGCCATTTCAGCTCATTTTCAAGCAATCTCGATACACAGAAAAAAGTAAAGATCGCGATACACTTACAAATTTGCCATTTCTGCTCATTTTCAAGCAATCACGATACGCAGAAAAAAGTAAAGATCGTGATACCCATCGAAAATTTGCCATTTCAGCTCATTTTAAAAGCCGCAATGTATCGCGATGTATACAAAATAAAGACCGCGATAGCCATAGAAAATTTGTCATTTCAGTTCATTTTCAATGTTTCACATACACACGGTTTTTGGCAACACTTACAGCATAACCCGCCTAGACCAATGGTTTTTGGTGAACCGTGCCCCCCTCTCTGGCCATGGCCAAAGGCCGCACCTACCCTTCGTAGTGTCCTATCCAATGGTTTTTGACAATGGTTACAGCCCACCCCACCCAGACCAATGGTTTGGTGTGAACCGTGCCCCACTAGCTGCCGCGCACCTACCCACAAACTTCTAACCTTCGTTGTGTCCTATCCAATGGTTTTTGACAATGGTTACAGCCTAACCCGCCCAGACCAATGGTTTGGTGTGAACCGTGCCCCTCTAGCTGCCGTACACCTACCCACAAACTTCTAACCTTTGTTCTGTTCTATCCAATGGTTTTTCACAATGGTTACAGCTAGTGATGTAAAATACCCAGGTATTTATAAATTGGGGTATATACTCGGCAGGAGCTGGATAAGGGGAAATGATGATGATGATGACTCGGGTAAATACCCAATTTGGGTAAATACTTGGTGGGTATTTTAGATTTTTCATCAAAAATCCTGTGTCGTGGTAAGTTGAACCTTAAAAAGGGTACCGGTATGCAAACTATTCTAGATTAACTTTTTAGAATTGTAACAACATTAGATAGTTAATCAAATTAAATATTATTAGAATTGAGACTTAAAAACAGAATTAGAATTGGGAATTAGATCAGGAGATATGAACTAACAACACCACTACACTGAAAAAGTTAGGTTAAGTACAGTAGGCATCAAACAAAGAATAGAAAAAGGGAGTGAAATACACTGTGTTTGAATTCTGGGTAGGATGAGCGGAGCAGTGTTGCCAACCCATATACTTGCTGGCATACATCTTCACCCATTTAGGACCCACATACTACAAAAACTTCCTGACATGCATTTATATTATTTAGAGTATGATTTTAAAAATTAATATGTTGTTATATTTAAAATTGAATGAAAAATATCTTAAAGTACTTTTACTAAGCATTTTTTCTTTCAAATGTGCTTTCTATTGAATATATTTTATTACCTTTTGAGTTTTGGCATACACATTTCAATTAATATGCATATAGCCTGTGTCGTTGAACAAAAGTAGCTTTTCCCTCCCACATCTTTGCTGCTCATTTACAGTACCGGTACCGTAATAAAACTTGACCTTCTCAATATCTTGGTATTTATTAAAAATTTAAAACACAAAACAACCAGAAGGTTTTATCCAATATTTTAATTTAAGGAAAGAAAACACACTTAAAGACAAGGTTAAAGTGCCAAAACATATAGATACCCAAAAAATACCCAGTCGTTCGTTTTCCTTTTCTTTTAGTTTTGAAGGATCAATATTGTTCCTGATTTCAATTTAAGGCATGAAATACCTGTGTTTCAGTCCTTGTTTGTCCAACACTTCATCAACACATCAATATGTGTTGTACAAAGCTCAAAAAACTGAAAATACCCTCATTTTGGGTATTTAAATGACCACTGGGGATATACCCATGTAAATACCCAATTTACCTTCCCACTGGGTATTTACCCAGCCCACATCACTAGTTACAGTCTAACCCGCCCAGACCAATGGTTTAGTGTGAACCGTGCCCCACTAGCTGCCGCACACCTACCCACAAACTTCTAACCTTCGTTGTGTCCTATCCAATTGTTTTTGACAATGGTTACAGCCTAACCCGGCCAGACCAATGGTTTGGTGTGAACCATGCCCCACTATCTGCCGCACACCTACCCACAAACTTCTAACCTTCGTTGTGTCCTATCGAATGGTTTTTGACAATGGTAACAGCCTAACCCGCCCAGACCAATGTTTTGGTGTGAACCGTGCCCCACTAGCTGCCGCACACCTACCCACAAACTTCTAACCTTCATTTCCTTTTACCGAAGCAGCTCTCATCGATTTCAACCACCACCTCCTCACCCACCCACGCAGAGAAAACTTCCTGGCAAAAACAAACCAATGACCTTCGAAATACCCAACTTGTGCACAGCTGAATGAATGGGCAATCTGCTACAAAAAAAAGCTATCAACACAATATTCCGGATAGAAAGACGTGACCGTTCAAAAGAGGACCCCTTTCGAATCTATCGCCGCACGGTACATTTCCTACACCGCCACATTTGACAGTCCATGCTCCGAGTAGCGCCGACTTTAGTGACCAACATTAATTTCTCACATCTAGGACAAGCGTACGATTTGGCCAGAAGCCCCTTGTCCCGAGCAAATTCAATACTGCTTTCAATCGTCCCCAAGAGACCCAACAACAGAATCAGAGTCATGTGGCCAGGACCAGACACAACTCCTGAACCTGATCCACTGTCAGAACTGTCACTACCACCATCACTGTCAGATTCACGGACACGTTTTTGGCCACAAAGACCACTGGGGCCAGCAACTGCTTCTGCCATTCTTCACGATTATATATATATAACACAAGGTTAAGTATATTCTATAAGATGTTGATCCTTCAACTACCAGAAGCAATACAACACTTACCCATTCGACACCAAACAATCCAACAGCCAACTTCATTACTTTTAATTTCCATGCAAAGACACTGCCTTCTTGCCTACACACTACCAACCACCAAAAATAACCAAAATCACCATAAATATACCATCCACATTATACCACAACGAAATCTTACTTCTAATTATTTCCGCAACACAACTCTATCACAACCGAAGGTTTCAAAAGCTCGCGAAGCATTAACAATAAAATGGCGCCCACCAACCACAGCACACATTAGCTGGCCAATCACAATTGAAGGCAATGAATTTCTTCTAACCAATCAGTTCAAGTATCATTACTTCCACGGCCAGCAATTGACCGTCAACACAAATACGTCATAGGTGACGTCATGGAGGTCACTAAAATCCCACTAAAAGCAGGGACTTGCTAACTATACTACAGCCGATTGGACATATGTCCATTGGATGGATGATATGAGACTACCACACCAGGTTCTGTATGGTGAACTCACCTCCGGCACCAGACCTCATGGAGGCCCTAAGAGACATTCCAAGGACCAATTTAAACAGAATACAGTAAAACCCCGTTTTAACGAATTCCCGCTTTTAACGAAGATTTTCGTAAGTCCCAGCCAAATCGCCATAAGCACAGTGTTATTTAAACCCCCTTCTAACGAACCCCGATATAAGGAAAAGTCCGCTTCTAAGGAATATATTTCACATAAATTACGATCGTGCATCCTGTTGTAACGAATATGTCGATACGATACTTTTTTCTAAACTTGTTTTGAATGTAAATTAACTTCCGTTTTGACGTAATCTCAGTCCGAAGTTGACGCGCTAAACGGAATCGCTCCTTTCGCGATGTATAGAACCGTGATAAATTGGCGCGGCCGCTGGTAATCACTGTTACCGGCAAGCAGCAGTCACTATCACGCTAGACGCTGTTGGTTAGTTATGTCCATTGAACTGTAGGTAGTACTGGAATGACGGCTTTATGGGAACGAAGTGCGGTTTACCTTGAGACTAGCTATACAGCCTAGAGGCATGACTGACGTAGGGCCTGCGCGTAAATGCCGCGAGACTCTGGTAACTTCACGAAATATAAATATTTAGGCCAAAGATCTCTTGCAAACTTCACGTGATTTAGGTGAAAGATTAAAAGCAATAAGCAATAAGAAACTGAAAATGTTTATGGATATTCTACAAAATGAAAATGTATTCTAGAAAAAATTACGGAATAAGTAGAAAGTCGTGCCTTCCATGGCTTACGCTGCCTGAACCGTCATTGATAGACCCCAAGTATATGCGTACGAAATGTAGAGCTGTTCAAGCTCTACAAAAAAGTCCGCGAACGCATATACTTATCTCAACCGTTAGGGAGTTAGGACAGTTTTAGTCGGGTAATGTCTACAGTGACGTCAGCTGCCTTAACCTATAGCCGCAGCGCTCTTACACCGGCTAGGCACTTCTGTCCCGCTGCTTAGGAATCACGCGGACGCGAGGGGTGCGGACTGAAGGCTCATTCTCTGTTTTTGTTCCTGTGTTGTTGGAAGTTGTGCTACGAGTTTTTTGTGTCTGTGATAAGAGTTGTACTGCGAGTTACGGCGGACCACATTCATTATGGCTGCAAAACGTAAGAAGCTGACTCTTCAGAAAAAGATAGACATCATCAGGGATGTTGAAAGGGATAGCCAAGTACCTTTGTCACAGATGGCAAAAAAATATGACTTGGCACCCTCTACGCTGTTTGGCATCATGAAACAGAAGGAAGCTATTCTGACCGCGGAAGTTGAGTGCGGTTATGGGGCAGAAATACGGAAGAATATTCGTTCTTCGCCGTACGAGGAACTTTAAAACATTTTAATGAAATGGTTCGAGGGAAAAAGGAGTGAGAACGCTCCAATTGACGGGAACATACTTAAACAAAAAGCTCAAGAAATCACACTTAAGCTGGGTTTGGTAGATTTCCATGCTTCTAATGGCTGGTTTGATCGCTTCAAAAAACGGCACAATCTTTCGTTCCAAAACATGTGCGGCGAGAGTGCGGAAGTTAATGACTATACAGTTGTATACTGGAAAGAGAAAACGTTGCCTCGGCTTCTTGAAGGATATGATGCTAAGGATATTTTTAACGCCGATGAAACGGGAGTGTTTTACAACTTGCTCCCGTCCAAAACATACGCTGTTCGCAGAGAAAAATGCCACGGAGGCAAAAAAGTAAAGAAAGACTGACAGCGTTGTTATGTGTTAACAGCAACGGGAGTGAAAAATTACCCCCACTAATAATTGGAAAATTTAAGAATCCAAGATGTTTCAAGAACACCCGTACACTCCCATGTAAATATGATTTTAACAAAAGTGCATGGATGACATCGGAGATATTTCGAAAATTTTTACAAAGCTTGGATGCCAAGATGGGATCGGCAGGAAGGAAAATAGTGCTGGTGATAGACAGATGTCCAGCTCATCCTTCAGATACGTCTTTCCTGCGGAATATCAAAGTGGTTTTCTTTCCTCCTAACTGCACCAGTCACCTGCAGCCTTTGGACCTTGGCATTATTCATTCTGTGAAAGTGAAGTACAGGAAGGCCCTGGTTCAAAGAGCTGTTTCTTTCCTCGAAAGAAATGAGGTAATGAAATTGAACATACTCCAAGCCATGCATATGTTTGTAGCAGCATGGCAACTAGTCACAACGACCACTATTCAAAACAGCTTTGGCCATGCAGGTTTTGGTGCTATTTCAGAAGTTTTAATGAAGAAGACGCTACTGATGACATTGGGGAAGATTGGGGGGTTATATCAAAGGATTCTACTGTCACAACATATGAAGAATTTGTTACTTGTGATGATGATATCCTAACCTCACCACCACAGATGGATGTTGTAGACCTTTGTGATGATGCAAAAAGGCAAAGTACTGAAGAGGAAGACAAAGAAGAAGAAGAGGATCCAGCAGAACCAACTTTTGGGGCAGCAGTGGAAGGACTGGATATTGTCCGCCGGTACTTCTCCTCCTTCAGTGTGGATGAAGAGCTCATCAACACTCAACCAAATTGAGAGAAAACTTCGTTCCGTGAGACATCTGGGCAAGAGGAAGCAAACTACTTTACTGGACTACTTCATAAAGTGAAGGGTAATACCTTATGCTTATTCTCAAAGTTCTCATGGTCTGCCTTCACAAATATCCTTAATATATTAGGCCTCTCTTCCTTCAAGTTACAATTACAAGTCAATAATACCTATTTCTCCTTTCCTTGCTGCAGCTTGTGCTCCCAATGGACCACTAAGGAATCCGTTACCTGTGCTGTTTCGTAAATATTTTCTGTTATTCTTGTGTTAATTTGACTTTTTAGTATTTCTTAACATGTTCATTTATTATTTCTTGACATTACATTAGTTGAAGACATAAATGTACCGGTATAATTATTTCGTGTGATATATAGCCTATTTTCTTCGAACCCCCTTTTAAGGAAAACCCCCTTCTAAGGAAGAAATATCAAATCCCCCTGAGATTCGTTAAAAAGGGGTTCTACTGTATAAAGTTGACAGGTCTCAATCCACAAACCTGGGACCAGCTTGCTAAAGACCGTTCAACTTGGCGCCTGACCATCCCGGCTGCTGTCAAAATGAAGAAGAACGTTGTATAATTGTTAAGGCCAAGCGACAAGCACGAAAGCTCCGTGCAGCACAGCCACGCCCCCCACCAATAGTTCTGTATGATCTGTGTGGACGTTTGTTTCATGCACGCATTGGGCTGTTCAGTCACCGCAAACATGCCCACAGACCTCAACCTTAGATTATTTTATACTGTTTTGGAAGATGATCTATACTCGAAAACGAGTTAAAGCCGACGACTACAACGGAAAACATGATAACGTTCACAGCTCACAGGTCGGGTCCGGATCATGGAATGTCTTTGTCTTGCACATTCTATGGTGGAAGCCATGCACAGCCAAAGAGGTCACAAAGTGCCGCAAGTCCTGGATCGGTTCCATCCATGCTCTGTTGATCATAGCCTCGGTCGAGTAGAACTCTTCCCAGATTTCACTTCTTTTCAGTGTTCTTTCTGCTAGAACCCTCTTCCAGCACGTCGTAGTATGCAAAACGAACTTTAATCTGAAATCCTCCATCAAGAAGGGTTCCCGAGTGAGCACATACACTAATCTTGATCGTGTGTATTTGGATACTCCAAGGACAGCCTTCAAGTATCTAGCCTTTACCTGTTCCAATGTTCGGAGGTCTCCTATGCTTAACTTGTCCCAAATTATATCTATGCCATACATGAGGATTGGAACAATTTTTGCATCGAAAAGTGCAATGGCGGATCTCAAGGATAATCTTGTAATGGCTCTGACGTCAAATATAGCCCTGGTAGCTGCTATCACCCTTTGTTTTACATGGACTTTGAACCCAGATATTTAAAGCTATCTAGCTCCTTCAGTGGTTTAATTTTGAAAAATATTCTCTGTTCTTGGGAAACACCGTCCACCCTTCCTGAAAATCACATGCTCTGTCTTCTCTGTATTAACTTGAAATTCATTCTTATCTGCCCATTTCTCCAGAGCATGGGTTGCAATTTGGAGGACCCTGATGTTTTGCGACCCCAAAACCATGTCATCGGCGTAAAGGTATATCTTAGTTTCCTTTGAAACTTCTCTGACTGCATGAACAATATCCTACGTGGCGACATTGAACAGCAGGGGGCTGAGGGGATCTCCCTGAAGTACGCTGTTCGTTTGTATGATCAGTCTGGAAATGGAGATTTTTATATTATTGCTCCTTAACATGTTATGAACCAGAATTGTGAGTGCTTTATTTTCTGTCACTTTTGAAATTTAGTTTCGTGGAGATGATGGTCCTACTTAGATTGTCGAAGGCTTTCGAGAAATCAGTAAATACAGCATGGATTTTTCCTTGAAGTGTTCCAAGTGTGTTCTCTGTCATCTTTGAGATTTCTAATTGCCTGAAGCGTGTTTCTTCCTCATCTAAAACCAAATTGCTCTTCTGGTATTTTAACGTCCATTTCTTCAGCGAGTCTTGTTTATCATAAGCTTTGTAAGTATCTTTAATAAATTGCTTTCTAGGGCGATCCCTCTGTAGGAGTTGGGGTCTCACACATCTCCTTTTCATTTGTGTATCACCTTTATTGTAGAAATTTTTCATGACAATGGGATGTCTCCTGATCGCTGGCATAGGTTCATTAGGTCTGTAATAGCTGAGAGTAATACTTTAACTGCTGTCTTAATATGCTCATTAAAGATACTGTCTGGTCCGGGTGCTTTTCCGTTTTTCAAATTAGACACAGCATTTCGAACCTCCTCTGTCGTGAACGAGCAGATATTGGGGCTGTCAGGGTCGATTTCTTTCTTGTGATAAGCTGTTGTGGATCCTTTCTGGTTCAGAATAAGTGTAAAGTGTTCCTCCCAGGCTGACATTGATTTTGCCTGCAGCTTGTGTTTTCCGGGGTCTGAGAGCTACTTCGATGAAGTCATTCCGAATTTTCTTGAGTAAATTCTTATAGTCCTATTCCTTTCTCAGGCGACTATAAGTAGTTAGGTCTTGTTGCTTATTGCTGACCTTTGCTTTGTGGAGGGCATGCAATACTCATTTCCTGGCTCTCGTTTAGTGTCCGTTGCCCATTTCAAAAGGGCGTTATTTTTCTTAGTAGCACTCTGAAAATGGTTTGTACTTACTGTGCCACGTTATTTAAAAAGCCAACTGCCATTAACAAACACCACGTTCACACTTTAAAAATAAGGAAATTGTCAACATTAACTTTCAAGTACCGGTAATAAACTTATCAAAAAACCCGCCGCCATGTTTGCTGCCAACTTCACTTCCCTGGCGACTCTTTGGACGAAATTATTGGCGAAAATTACTGATTGTACTACTAGGCAAAACCATTGGCCTGGATAAAGATTATTGATGCGTGACTACCCCCACTGTGCGTGGCAAAAACCAGGGGTGTTTATATTGGCCTAAAGCGGCCCGCTACCTAACCTTTATTGGTCTAGGCGAAAACCATTGGTCTGGATGAAAATATTAGTCTGGAAACAATAATGTTGGTACTCTGAAAACATGCAGTAACACCCTCTAGTGATAAAATATTCAACTCCTGTATATTAGTAACATTGGCCATTTCTATAGAAAATTTTTCGGATTTTAATGGCGGCGGGCAACGGACACTAAACAAGTCCCCTTTTCCTTTCTAAGTACCAGGTTTTATTAAACCATTTATGTGATTTTCGTTCTGTTTTTGTGACGGTTGAGGATTGAATTATATTCTCTAGCAGAATCGAGATCGTTCGCCTTTATTCTATCATTAAAGTGGGTGAGTTTGACTGTACATTGCAGGAGCACACTTTCATTTAACTTTCTGGAGATATTCTTTGCGATATATTTCTCATTCTGAACTTTTGCATTACTAGCAATTACGAAGCTTGCCACAAGAGGGCTATGTTTCTTAAGTGGTGATTCTGCTCCTGTGTAACGAACTATGTAGTCCAATAATTTTATACCGACTCCCCTGAAGAAAATTAAATCTATTGTACTACTCCCCTAGTATGCGAATTGTCATCTTTTTTTTTATTGATGAGGGTATATCCTTCTTCCATTAACAATAGTAATTCTTTGCTCCTGATGTTGTCAGTATCTAATCTGCAGTTGAAGTCACCAGCAATGATTACATTGTTTGTTGTAGGGTTTGCTTTCATTAGTGCAGTCAGGACCATTGTTATGACATCCTCTAAGGATGTTGAAGGTTCTATATAAAGGCTTATGAGTTCTCTAATTTGATTATTATTGTCTCCTCGTCACTGTAGGCAGTTAGTAACTTTCCAATTGTGGGTTTGAAGTAACAGGAAATACCTCTTGGTCCTTGGGTAGCGAGGACATGTTCTGAGTAAAATCCGGTAATATCTGTTGCACAGGACAGATTATTGGAAATGTATTATTTATGATTTACATACCTTTCTGGGAGTTATTAGAAGTTCATTTCAATTTGAACTGTCACTGTTGTACTGGAAATATTTTCTTATTACGTAAATAAATAATATTCCTTCTTGTTGATTTGACGATCGCCGCCATGGCACATCACGTCTTACACTACTTCATATCCGTTGCCAACATGTCCGATACAAAATTCACCACATGATAAGTGAATAATGAAGGCAAAACCATTGGGCCGCGCTACCTAACCATTATTGGTCTAGGCGATGCCGGATGCGATATAGTACCGAATGCGTGGGGTTGGCAGTACGTTGCATGATGGTACATGATGCTAAAATAGCTGAATCAGCTGGACGTTTGCCTATATAAGTCGTGTGCATATTTGTGATGGGTGGGTGGGTCTCAGACAGCGGAGGAGTAATAATCTATTACTACATCATCTCCAGATATTTTCCCGACTATTAATCCAGATAAGTTGATTTGGTTAATTTCAGTACTTAAAGAATTTTGGAGCGAAAAGTACCTCTTCTGAAGTCTTACCATTTAATGATGCTTGTTAATACTACAGTGAGCTTCTCTCATGAGTTGGCTTATTTGCCTCCCGTTGACTCATCACTCCCCGCTCGGCATAGCATAGCAATAAGAACAGAACAGCACTTGGCTCACTTCATCCGTTCATGACATGAGATAACAATTAAAATTATGAAATAAGAATTAATAAACTAAGCTCCTACCTTATGACAGGAGATGTTGGAAATGTTCTCCTCCTGCGTCCACACATTTACAACATCGTCTTGGGAAACTCCAATTCACACGCATAAGTTAGTCTTCTGTAATTGCGGCTATTTCTCACCAGATATGTTCTTTCAGTTCGTCCAATGTGTGAGGGTTTCTTACGTACACTTCTTTAAGCTCTCCCATAAATAAAAGTCAAACGGTTAAATCTGGGAACCGTCATGGCCATAAGTCCGTACTAATAACAGTTCTTCAAAAATTGGTTAAACTTGACGAGAGCTATTTTATTGGAGAAAATCTTTAAAGTACTGAAATTAACCAAAATACTTGAATTAATACTCGGGAAAATATCTGGAAATGATGTAGTAACCTAGGAGATGTTTACTCCTTCACTGTCTATAACCCACCCAGCCATTCCAAAAATGATCACAACTTATATAGATGAAATTCCAGCTGACTCAGCCATTTTTAGCATCATGTACAGTATTGCCAACCCCACACATTCGGTACTATATCGCATCCGGCATACCGATGGTTTTTGCCTGGACCAATATTGTTAGGTAGCACGGCCCGCGTTAGCTAATATTAACACCCTTGGTTTTTGTCACGCACAGTGGGGTAGTTACGCATCAATAATCTTTATTCAGGCCAATGGTTTTGTCTTTTATTTCTTATTTCACATAATTACAAAGTTACGTGTTTAGTATGGTGTATTTTGTATCGGACATGTTGGCAACATTGATAGGACGTCTAAGACATCATTGTGTCATGGCGGCCGTCTTTGAATGAGCAAGATTTAAAAACATTTATTTACGTAATAAAACAAATATTTCCGGCGCAGCAGTGACGATTCAAGGTAAAACTAATTTCTAATGACTCCCAGAAAGGTATGTGAATCATAAATCATATTATTTTCAATAATTTGCCTTGTAAAAGTTGAAAAGCCAACTGTTGTCAAGAATTAATAAAAAAAAAATCCTCAATTAAGTTTAATGTGTCATTAGCTGCATGCGCGGTGGCAGAGTCTTGCTGAAAATATCCATTTCGACAGTCAGTGTCATTCAGTTCGTCAAAAAATGGTTTGAGTACCGGTGTATTCTCTCTATCTTTGTGCATTAATTGTGCCCTGAAAAAATATAGGTCCTATAATTCTGTGTCCATTCACTGCGCACCATACTCCGATCCATTCGTCATGTAGAGGAATTTCTTATATGCGATGGGGGGTTTTCTGTACTCCAATATCAGTTATTCTGCGTTGAAACATACCCTTGTAAATGGAACCAAGCTTCGTCAGAGAAAAAAATTAAGCGTGGATCAATTTTATTATTTCATCATGAACGTTGTGAAACATTCAATTACAAAAACTTACCCTCTTATCATGATCACGTGGATGCAGTTCATGTACAGTACTACAGTAATCTTGTATGGCTTCAGTTTCAACATTTTCGTAGCCCGCCATGCTGAGCCCTTCGAAACTCCGGCTTCTTGTCCAAGTTGTCTTAGGGATTTTGTAGGCATACGTTCCAATTTTTCTGCGATTTAATTTACTTCTCCATTATGTACACTATTTTTTAACACTTTGCTTCTTATCGAGTAAAGACTCAGTTTCTCTCAATTTGTTTACGAGTTTCCGCATGGTCTCTCTAATGTGGAGGGCGCACAGCTGGAAAATGTGTTATGAAACGTCTGACTTCCCTGCAAGGCTCTGTGTTCACATAATTATCATTCATAAATACCCTTTCCTGTACCGTGTACACATGTGGAGGCATTATGAGAATTATACCCCGAAGTAACACTTCAGAACTCGAGAACAGTTGGAGCAGCAGATCAACACTAACTTAATACACGTTCTAAGCACGGACCAGAACTGCTAAGTGCGCGCTGTGCAACGGGAAGTGATCAGTCTATTTAAACACAAATTGTGCTAAATGTTCCGGCATAACTCAACAAAATGACAGCGTTTTGCCCCGGTGTGCTATTGGGCTCTTCAGTTGGTTAAAGCACACCTCACCAAGACACTGTCTAGTACACAATGGGAAGGCCTTTGCAAGACGTATTTGATACATGTGTATCCGCGTCACGAGCAAAGCCAGTGCACTATGGGAGTCGGAACTCCACTCCAAAGCAATTATAACCTTACCTTGGCATTGAATATACAATTTTCAAAAGAAAAATATGTATTGTCCGTTGAGCCATTATATATTTAAACACAAATTGTGCTAAATGTTCCGGCATAACTCAACAAAGTGATCAGTCAACGGGAGGCAGATAAGCTCAGTGCGCCGGCCGCCAACTCGTGAGAGAAACTCACTATTATTTTTTATGGTTAATGTTTTTGCTTCATATGAAGGGGCCAACCAGGCTTACAAATCCCTTAAGAAGCTCAGTAACCTCAAAGTTAAAATATCTAAGATCATCAGAGATATATACTTCCTCAAGCATCATCATTAAATTTCTTACATTTTGCATGTTAGGCTTGGCTAATGGTATTTTGCATTATCACAGAGCAGGTGGTGGAAATCGTGCACCACCACAAACTTAGTCATCTGTTCTGCCTTCAATTATGAAGGCAAGCTCTCTCCACAGATAATAAAAGACAAAACTATATTTATTTCAAAGGAGAGGATTTTACTGAAACAATCCTTCTTTCAGACAACGAACATGACCAATAAAAAAAAGACGATCGAAAATCAAAGATACCATACTCATGGTCATCCACAGCCTTCTCAATCTGTATCTGATGGTGCAGCCCTCTTGACGGTTACGTAACTGTTCCAAACATTCTGCCCACCGTAATTTCTATAAATTACAACAATGAAACTAGGAAGCATATTGTTTTACCCTTGTTGTGGGGGTAGAACTTGGGGGTGGCTAGGTGTGGAGGGTGGTGTATAATTATGGGGAACTTCGGCTGGTGTGAGGGATCGACGGATGAGTGTTGGAAAGCGTGGCGGGTGAATGAGGAATCACAATCGAGGGATGCTCCCGCGGGGTAAAGGTAACGTCTGGCAAATTAAAGGAGGAACGATTGAAGCTAAGACTTGCTGCTGACACTGCATTTCGAGCAATGCGCGCTAGAGGACAGGTTGGCTGGCGCAAGCAAACTAATAACTCTTACACAAGTACTTTGGTGTATGAATAAGTTGTGTGCGGGGAAGCAGGCCGTGGATTAGGGTGAGGACACAATAACAATTGGGCTTTGATAATAATAGTGTATTAGCTTACTAAGAGCTGTAGGGTGAATGTAGATGCTTCCCTGAAAGTAGGGATAGCTTTCAAATAAGTATGAGTACAATGTAATTAGGTGCGGTAATGGGGAAGGATAACGATTAATTGTAGGACCCTGAGATCTACACACTCACCTGAAGTATGCAGACGGCGCTCTTCGCTCGGGCGGCAATTCTGGAGGCAACAGACCCCCTCTCCTGTTTCGGAAGTCCATTTATGTGTTTTAGGTTTGCTGACTGAGTTTCCTCATAGCTGTGCCAGTCAGTTCCTGTGTTGATGTTTATGAGATGTGGTAAGCCTTTGTGCAAGAGCTGTGTTTTAGCTCTGCTGGCTTATGTGGTAAGAAGTGTGTCGTTGCTGTTGTTTACAGCCTAGGGGTATCAGCTGGACGTTTGCCTATATAAGTCGTGTGCATATTTGTGATGGCTGGGTGGGTCTCAGACAGCGGAGGAGTAATAATCTATTACTACATCATCTCCAGATATTTTCCCGACTATTAATCCAGATAAGTTGATTTGGTTAATTTCAGTACTTAAAGAATTTTGGAGCGAAAAGTACCTCTTCTGAAGTCTTACCATTTAATGATGCTTGTTAATACTACAGTGAGCTTCTCTCATGAGTTGGCTTATTTGCCTCCCGTTGACTCATCACTCCCCGCTCGGCATAGCATAGCAATAAGAACAGAACAGCACTTGGCTCACTTCATCCGTTCATGACATGAGATAACAATTAAAATTATGAAATAAGAATTAATAAACTAAGCTCCTACCTTATGACAGGAGATGTTGGAAATGTTCTCCTCCTGCGTCCACACATTTACAACATCGTCTTGGGAAACTCCAATTCACACGCATAAGTTAGTCTTCTGTAATTGCGGCTATTTCTCACCAGATATGTTCTTTCAGTTCGTCCAATGTGTGAGGGTTTCTTACGTACACTTCTTTAAGCTCTCCCATAAATAAAAGTCAAACGGTTAAATCTGGGAACCGTCATGGCCATAAGTCCGTACTAATAACAGTTCTTCAAAAATTGGTTAAACTTGACGAGAGCTATTTTATTGGAGAAAATCTTTAAAGTACTGAAATTAACCAAAATACTTGAATTAATACTCGGGAAAATATCTGGAAATGATGTAGTAACCTAGGAGATGTTTACTCCTTCACTGTCTATAACCCACCCAGCCATTCCAAAAATGATCACAACTTATATAGATGAAATTCCAGCTGACTCAGCCATTTTTAGCATCATGTACAGTATTGCCAACCCCACACATTCGGTACTATATCGCATCCGGCATACCGATGGTTTTTGCCTGGACCAATATTGTTAGGTAGCACGGCCCGCGTTAGCTAATATTAACACCCTTGGTTTTTGTCACGCACAGTGGGGTAGTTACGCATCAATAATCTTTATTCAGGCCAATGGTTTTGTCTTTTATTTCTTATTTCACATAATTACAAAGTTACGTGTTTAGTATGGTGTATTTTGTATCGGACATGTTGGCAACATTGATAGGACGTCTAAGACATCATTGTGTCATGGCGGCCGTCTTTGAATGAGCAAGATTTAAAAACATTTATTTACGTAATAAAACAAATATTTCCGGCGCAGCAGTGACGATTCAAGGTAAAACTAATTTCTAATGACTCCCAGAAAGGTATGTGAATCATAAATCATATTATTTTCAATAATTTGCCTTGTAAAAGTTGAAAAGCCAACTGTTGTCAAGAATTAATAAAAAAAAAATCCTCAATTAAGTTTAATGTGTCATTAGCTGCATGCGCGGTGGCAGAGTCTTGCTGAAAATATCCATTTCGACAGTCAGTGTCATTCAGTTCGTCAAAAAATGGTTTGAGTACCGGTGTATTCTCTCTATCTTTGTGCATTAATTGTGCCCTGAAAAAATATAGGTCCTATAATTCTGTGTCCATTCACTGCGCACCATACTCCGATCCATTCGTCATGTAGAGGAATTTCTTATATGCGATGGGGGGTTTTCTGTACTCCAATATCAGTTATTCTGCGTTGAAACATACCCTTGTAAATGGAACCAAGCTTCGTCAGAGAAAAAAATTAAGCGTGGATCAATTTTATTATTTCATCATGAACGTTGTGAAACATTCAATTACAAAAACTTACCCTCTTATCATGATCACGTGGATGCAGTTCATGTACAGTACTACAGTAATCTTGTATGGCTTCAGTTTCAACATTTTCGTAGCCCGCCATGCTGAGCCCTTCGAAACTCCGGCTTCTTGTCCAAGTTGTCTTAGGGATTTTGTAGGCATACGTTCCAATTTTTCTGCGATTTAATTTACTTCTCCATTATGTACACTATTTTTTAACACTTTGCTTCTTATCGAGTAAAGACTCAGTTTCTCTCAATTTGTTTACGAGTTTCCGCATGGTCTCTCTAATGTGGAGGGCGCACAGCTGGAAAATGTGTTATGAAACGTCTGACTTCCCTGCAAGGCTCTGTGTTCACATAATTATCATTCATAAATACCCTTTCCTGTACCGTGTACACATGTGGAGGCATTATGAGAATTATACCCCGAAGTAACACTTCAGAACTCGAGAACAGTTGGAGCAGCAGATCAACACTAACTTAATACACGTTCTAAGCACGGACCAGAACTGCTAAGTGCGCGCTGTGCAACGGGAAGTGATCAGTCTATTTAAACACAAATTGTGCTAAATGTTCCGGCATAACTCAACAAAATGACAGCGTTTTGCCCCGGTGTGCTATTGGGCTCTTCAGTTGGTTAAAGCACACCTCACCAAGACACTGTCTAGTACACAATGGGAAGGCCTTTGCAAGACGTATTTGATACATGTGTATCCGCGTCACGAGCAAAGCCAGTGCACTATGGGAGTCGGAACTCCACTCCAAAGCAATTATAACCTTACCTTGGCATTGAATATACAATTTTCAAAAGAAAAATATGTATTGTCCGTTGAGCCATTATATATTTAAACACAAATTGTGCTAAATGTTCCGGCATAACTCAACAAAGTGATCAGTCAACGGGAGGCAGATAAGCTCAGTGCGCCGGCCGCCAACTCGTGAGAGAAACTCACTATTATTTTTTATGGTTAATGTTTTTGCTTCATATGAAGGGGCCAACCAGGCTTACAAATCCCTTAAGAAGCTCAGTAACCTCAAAGTTAAAATATCTAAGATCATCAGAGATATATACTTCCTCAAGCATCATCATTAAATTTCTTACATTTTGCATGTTAGGCTTGGCTAATGGTATTTTGCATTATCACAGAGCAGGTGGTGGAAATCGTGCACCACCACAAACTTAGTCATCTGTTCTGCCTTCAATTATGAAGGCAAGCTCTTTCCACAGATAATAAAAGACAAAACTATATTTATTTCAAAGGAGAGGATTTTACTGAAACAATCCTTCTTTCAGACAACGAACATGACCAATAAAAAAAAGACGATCGAAAATCAAAGATACCATACTCATGGTCATCCACAGCCTTCTCAATCTGTATCTGATGGTGCAGCCCTCTTGACGGTTACGTAACTGTTCCAAACATTCTGCCCACCGTAATTTCTATAAATTACAACAATGAAACTAGGAAGCATATTGTTTTACCCTTGTTGTGGGGGTAGAACTTGGGGGTGGCTAGGTGTGGAGGGTGGTGTATAATTATGGGGAACTTCGGCTGGTGTGAGGGATCGACGGATGAGTGTTGGAAAGCGTGGCGGGTGAATGAGGAATCACAATCGAGGGATGCTCCCGCGGGGTAAAGGTAACGTCTGGCAAATTAAAGGAGGAACGATTGAAGCTAAGACTTGCTGCTGACACTGCATTTCGAGCAATGCGCGCTAGAGGACAGGTTGGCTGGCGCAAGCAAACTAATAACTCTTACACAAGTACTTTGGTGTATGAATAAGTTGTGTGCGGGGAAGCAGGCCGTGGATTAGGGTGAGGACACAATAACAATTGGGCTTTGATAATAATAGTGTATTAGCTTACTAAGAGCTGTAGGGTGAATGTAGATGCTTCCCTGAAAGTAGGGATAGCTTTCAAATAAGTATGAGTACAATGTAATTAGGTGCGGTAATGGGGAAGGATAACGATTAATTGTAGGACCCTGAGATCTACACACTCACCTGAAGTATGCAGACGGCGCTCTTCGCTCGGGCGGCAATTCTGGAGGCAACAGACCCCCTCTCCTGTTTCGGAAGTCCATTTATGTGTTTTAGGTTTGCTGACTGAGTTTCCTCATAGCTGTGCCAGTCAGTTCCTGTGTTGATGTTTATGAGATGTGGTAAGCCTTTGTGCAAGAGCTGTGTTTTAGCTCTGCTGGCTTATGTGGTAAGAAGTGTGTCGTTGCTGTTGTTTACAGCCTAGGGGTATTTTGAAGGGTAAAAATAGTGTAGGGTGTTGGGCAGATACGTGTAACTGGCGTAGATATACTGGGTAATTATAGATAGATGTCTGGAGTGTAGATCTAGTTGTAGGTTCCTTGGCGTATGTGCATATCTCTGTTAAGGGCGCTAAGTGCCCTTAGGGCCCTAACAATATCTTATGAAAGCATAATAATCCTTTTCGATCACTCTCCCATCTTCGTTTGCATCATCCATGCTGAGATGTCACCCTCAAATAGGGTATTTAAACCTTTAAGAATGTCTTCTTCACAAGTTCTTCAGTTGAGTAAGAAGATAATTAACCAATCAGAAATATAACACATTGATTTCAAGTACTTCACTTGTGTTGCGGAATTGCACTGACCTTCGGCACTGGGCGCTTGTAGGTCCCCCTTGAAGTGCGTACTGTCACAACACGCACGAGGCTGTCATTGTTGGGGTGAACATCGACCACGATGCCCGTCTGCCATACAAGTGGTGGTTGGTTATCTTCCTTCAAAAGCACAGAGTACCAGTCTGAAGGTTCGCTGCATCAGAAGTTCACCAGGTGCATTGTTGTAGCTGGGATAGGTAGTCTTTTGACCAATGCTTCCAAATGTGTTACCAGTACTGCTGAATGAGCTGCTGGTGATGATAGGTTGCTGGGTGCCGTCCTGATCTGCTCGGGGTAGGACTGAGGGACCGAACTGGGGTGATACGGCCGCGGCTTTGCCGGCTGCTGGTCCGGTCCTGGGATGCTGGGTGGTCGTGTCTCCTGATGGACTGCCTGAGGTTGAACCTGCACGCTCCTTGGCCCCACGAATGCGGAGGAACCAGCTTCTGGTACACCTGTTGAGGGAAATGATGGTAGATCTTGCTTTCGATTGCCCCTGGCTGGTCCGAATCTCGCGACTGAAGACTCCGCACCTCTATCTGGAAGTCGGGTGAATGAGGCGAGTCCTGCTTGTGGAATGCTGACCAGAGCACTCTCTCCAGGATGGGATTGGGGGATGTAGCTGTCTTCCTTCTTATACTCGGCGGTCGTCATGGCGATCACCTTGCCACAGAACGTCACATTCTTCTTCTTCTTCACGCTTTTTCTGCGAACATCCTTGGCGTCAATACCGATGCTTGTGTTATCAGTCTTGGTAGCGTCTAGTTGACTCACGATCGCCACGTGTCCGTCTACCACGTCCTGGTCCAGACACTCGATGGAGGACGTACTGTTTTTACGCTTCTTTACAGACAACACGCCTGTGTGTAAACCATTGTCGAAACTGTTCTCACATAAGTTTGCTGGATAGGAAGTCATTTGCACTATCATAGTTCATAGTTTGAGATGGGGCAGGCAAAGTCGGATTGCCTGTTGTCGTAGGAACTGGGAACGTCGGGGACTTGACGGAATTGTTCAATGTACTTTTAGAGAGTCACGTATCACACTTGGCAGTATTCACAAGGGATTCGACTTTGGGGGGGCACCGTGTGGATGTGAATGTTTTCAAAACGGGATGCAAGGACCTTAATGGAAGAAGGCTTCTTATCGCCAGTATCACCGCCACCTGTTCGACTCGTGTCTTGTCGCGTCTTGTTACCGGTCGAGTCTGCTGCACCGTTCATCTTTTTGAGTCGCCTCTCGGCTTGCTTGGCTTGCAGTTCCTTCACTCAACTTGCCCGACACGGAGCCCGAAGACTCTGCTTCACCACCCTTATTTCCTTGTTGCCAGAATTGATAAACTTGTTCATGAAGTACATCATTATGGATTAGGCAAGTCATCAACTGTCTCTTTTCAGCCTTGATAGATTGTGATGGTATTCTACAGGCCAACACCCATCCAAATGCTGTGTTCGGTATAGTAGGATGATTCTCTTGCTTGAATTGACCACTGTAGAGCGAATCAAAGATTATGGATGCTCCTAAGAGAAGGTCGACTTGATCCGGTTTGTTGAAATGAGGATCAGCTAATTCAATGTCTACAGGTATTTGCCAATCCGAACTGTCGAAGGGTGTTGTTGGAAGCAGGCCTGTAATATGAGGTAACACACCACAAACTGTATGCACATTGTAATCGGTAATCCTAGATGAGACATGAATTTGACAAAGATGTGATGATTCAGCAGCCTGGACATCGCAGATGCCACTTATGGGAATTGACTGACGACTTAATTTTATTCCCATGCTGTCAGCTAAGGACTTAGACATAAAATTCATTTGAGAGGCACTGTCAAGTAACGCTCGGCACTCGAACGTTTTCCCTCTATAGTCCGTTACTCTTACTATGGCTGTTGACAGAAGAACGTCTGCTTGATTGTAGTTACCCTCCACAGTCCAGTATGTCTGTTGATGAGGCCAGAAATCACTTGAATTTGTACTCTTGCGATGCCCCTCTTGGACCCTATGTAACAAGGTATTATGCTTGTTGTTACAGAAACAGCAATTGCCTGCGGTACATTCTACTAGCCTATGGCCGATGCTCAAACAATTGAAACAAAGATTGTTCGCTTTGACAAATTCTAATTTGGTTGGGAGATCCGAATCCTTAAATTTCGAACATTTTGTAAGCTTGTGGGGATGCCTACAAAATGCACACACTGCAGTAGTACTGAGGAACGACCTTATGGAAAATCTGACTTCTGATGAGGGATCAGTTGTTTGTCAGGATAGATGAGCTCCATTGTCTGGGCAGTTCCTTCCAAAAAGGTTACTAAATTTTTCAAACTAGGAAAATGTGTACTGGAGGTCCTGGATTCCCATTGCATACCTGCCAACTTTTACGGTTTATCCGTAAAATTTACGGAAATTGCAGCATTTTACGGTTTTACGGATGAACGGTGTCATTTTACGATTTTGCGGACAAAATTTGAAACGATAATTTACATTCGATAATACCGCCCACTTCCGTACAATCGATTGTTTGCGTGGGTCGAAGGCAAGTCCACGATAGTCGATAGCTCGTTCTTTGATATGTTTCGTACTTTTAACCGTGTGATGGTTGTGTCGTCGTTTGTAATTGAATTTGAAGCCGGGATAACCGTTCTTCCATGTGTCGACAGGCTCTGCTTCGCATATTCTTTGTTCCGCTCCGTTCGCTCGTTGCGATTTAAACCATATTCTTTGACCACGTTAGCATTGTTCATTGTTCGCGAAGTTGGCGTTCCTTGAATGTTTTCGTCTTTTAAGGTTATGGCATATTTTAATGAAGCGTTCGAGTTTTTGTGCTATAACTTCGTGCTTCGCAGTTTCCTGTATTTCTTGGACTAATTACATTCGTTCCACGTGTGTGTGTGTTTTTTTTCTACCATGTGCATATTCTTTCTTCACGAGGTTGGCGTCGTTTTCATTTAATGGCTTTGTGTGTCTTGACATGTTTTAATGAAGTGTTGGCTGTCTTAAGTGTTTTGTTATAATTTTATGTGACGTTCAGTGATCCAGGTTCCTTTCGATGTTTTAGTAGATATCGAGAATGAACAAATCCAACAAGAAACAGTACTTCCAGACATTTAAAGAATCATACTCGGTGGATTTTCCGTGCATACTAAAATCAAGAAAGGGAGAAAAATTTGCCTTTTGCACGGTATGTGGGTGTGATATTAATATTGCACATGGTGGAAAAAATGATTCAAGTAATCATGTGAAGTGCGGTAAACACATTAGTTACGTTAAATCGAAGGAAGATAAGCAAGAAAATAAACACCTTTTTTGCTAAGTCTGGAAACGTTGACAGTGACGTAATTAGGGCCGAGTGTCTGTTTACTTCCTTTTTGGTGGAACACAATGTGCCCTTAAGTGCGGCTGATCATGCTGGTGCTTTATTTAAGAAGATGTTTCCCACATCAGAAGTTGCAAAGAAATATAGTTGTGGTCGCACGAAAACGACATGTATTGTAAATAAAATGGCAAAAAATGCATCATCTGAAGTTGTTAAGGCCTTCAGAACGGACCGGATACAGATAAATCCCTTTTCTTTTCATCAGTGAGAAACTACTTTTGTACTGCCTGTGACTACATCATCAACAAGTTTCCACTCAAGGATGACGTGTTAAAGAATGCTCAAGTTGCTAGGTTAGACAAAATTGAAGATGCACAGTTATCTTCCATTCGTTTTTTCTTGGAAAAGTTTCCTATCATGTTATGCAAGGAAGAGAATGAAACTACAGATGAGGTGGAGAATGAGCTTCAGAGGCAGTTCACAGCTCTTCAGGTAGATGACACTTTGGCTGCACATCAAAAAGGAAGCTTGTAGTTTAACGTGACCGTTAATCTAGAGATCATGAGCCACGGGACCTCCTTTTTACGTGGAATCCGAACCACAGGACGTGGCATTTCACTTTGAAAATCTCACATGCATTGACCGGGAATCGAACCCGGACCGCCTTGGTGAGAGGCATACAGCTAGACCGCTGAGCCACCACGCCCCCGGCTGCACATCAAGATGCTGCAAGTGATTCCAGTTGGGCACAAATATCAAGAATTCGTGGAGCCGATGGACTTCTTAAGTATAACCGAATTTATAGAGTATTGCTCTCTATTCTCACCATACCCCATAGCAATGCAGAATGTGAACGTTTTTTTTTTTTTTAGCCTTGTGAAGAAAAATAGAACACTGTTCAGGTCATCCATGTCCAATGAATCTCTGGAGTCTATTTCTATTTTGAAGACCAGGAGTTCTGGTCCCTGTTATGACAAAACATTTTCTCAAGACTGTTTGCAGGAAGCTAAAAAGGCCACAACCATGACTTAAAAGTCGAACTAGCATGTGATTTGCAGTGTGTATTACATTATTTCTTGCCTGTGTTACGTTAAACAAGTTTTATTGTTTAAAGCCTTTTTCAATTATCGTATATCAGCTTAATCTATCAAGGAAGTCCTGTTATGTCTGCTCCAAACCAATATTCACCACGCCTGCTGCTGATTAACATGGATTTCTTCTTGTTTGTTATGTTCATCTACAAATCATGTAAGTAGATATGATTTCATTGAAGTATCCTGTTTAAAGCATGAATTATTGTATTTTGTAGCCCAGAAGTATTATTATTTTCGTCAAGCCGGGGTATGTCGAAAATCGTTAATGTTTTTGCCGCGCGTGAGTTTTACTGATAGCCCTTTTCAAAAGTTGGCAGGTATGCCATTGCTTTCTAAGGTTCAGATGAATTCTCTCCAACACCATGTGTGATAGGATTAGTTCGTGTAGGGGAGTGTCCACCTCCAACACTTCTATTGCATAAGTTACTTAGCACTTGGTTGAGTAACTGTCTTGAGTTCTTCAGGAGGCTCAGTTCTTGCAGTAGGTAGGTTTAATAGTTCCTTAATGTGACAGTCTACAATTAGTTAGGGGTTATCGTATCTTTGGATGATCAACTCCCAGGCTACTCTAAAATTATTATCTGTAACAGGTAAGTTTTCTAATAATTTATGGGCCTCGCCAGATAAGCATGATAGTAAATAATAATACCTCTGAATGTCTGTCAGATACGTATTGTTTATTACCAGTGACTGGAAGGTACCGCTGAAGTACCTCAAGTTTGATATTATGCCACTGAGTATTGGTAATGCAATCATTGGCAGTTTAATATTTGGGGAATTAGAAGGAACAGATTGTGAAGGTGAATTGGGTTCTAGTAAGGTGTCCATCCTAGACTCTATCTCTATGCACAGTTCTTCAAATGTCTCCCTATCAATATCATGCGATTCTTCAGTCTTTTATTTCTAACTGGCCTTGTACTACGTTATATTCTTCCTTGGAAGTATGTAATAACTTCTGCCTAACACGAATGTCATGTCACACTGCTTGAAATCAATTGTCACATACCTTTTTTGTGAGCATTTTTTAAAATGTCTGATACTTAAAAAGTATTATCTATCCCGGACCAGAGGACCATGTTCTGCCCTCAATTATGAAGGCAAGCTCTCTCCACAGATAAGAAAAGACAAAACTATATTTATTTCAAAGGAGAGGCTAATGTCTGCTTGTATTTTACTGAACCAACCCTTCTTTCAGACAAGGAACATAACCAATAAAAAAAGAGACAATTGAAAATCAAAGATACCATACACATGGACATCCACAGCCTTCTGAATCTGAATCTGATGGTGCAGCCCTCTTGATGGTTACGTGAGTAACTATTCCAAACATCATCACATGCTTAAATTCATAGTTTGGTCTCTTCCGGTCATGTGTTTTGTGTTGCATTGGTGGAGAAGATATCATCCCAGATTTCTCTTCTTTTTATGTTATCTTATTTTATCGGTGTCTGGGTTGCAGGTGGTGGCTGGGAGTAGCATTTTAACTCGTAGCTCTTTTATATAAATGGTTTTCTAGTCTAGGCATAAACCAAATGTAAGGGCATAAACTTCATCACACACAGCATTTTTTTGCAGTATGTTGCCTACACTATATTGTACTGATTGACTATTGTTGTTTTAAGGGGCTTAACATTTAGCTGAAAGTGAACAAATGTGAATTAAATGAGGCTACTGCTGTTAATACTCTGATGGAAAAATTGGAGGATACCCAATCCAGGGGAAAAAATTCTTAAACTACTGTAATTAGCCAAAATACCTGTGCTACTGGTCAGGAAAAAATCTGGTGATGTAGTAATAAATATTTCTTCTCCACTGTCCCTTTTTTTGATCACGACTTATATAGATGAAATTCCAGCCGAGTCCACCATTATACGCCTGATTTAGGTACAAGCATGACGAATAGAAATAAACTGTGTCATCACTCCGCTCTCTTAGCATTGTCGTTCATGGTCCCGCCAGTGTGTGGTGCGGAAGTCGCTCCGCACCTCAACACTAGTGAAACTCACATGTTTAGTACTCTAATACACTGTGCTGCTTGCGAGAAGTCATACATGTGACGGAATATTTTTGGTAATATTTTATGCATGTGTTAGAGGCTGTGCAGCGCCTTGTATGTTAGAGGCTGTGCAGCGCCTTGTGTGTGCAAACAACGAAATTTTCTACTGCTTTGAGGAAATGTAATTTCGTTCCTAGATGTAAATCGGGTTACTGAAGAAAAGCTGATGGTAAGTTAGACCTTTTTCACATCGCCAAAAGAAACAAATCTGTTTGCGAAATGGGCGAGCCTTATTCCGCAGAAAGATAAGCGATTGATTATATAATGCAAATCGATCGTTTCCGCCTAGTCAATACTGTTTATTCAAACTGAGCAAGTTATTCACTCGTCATAATAGAATGGTACATGTTTCGACACCTATTAAATCATTGGTGTCTCCATCAGACATGAGTATTGGGCAGCACTAAAACATTTACACATGAAGAATTTGTTTGTGACATAGAAACATGAATGAACACACATAAAAAGAAGAAACACATCATGCACATAAAAACAGTAAAAATTCCTAAAACATTTTGTAAATAAAACCACGTTTAAAAAAGCCTCCCAACGGGCTTAACCAGTCTTTCTTAAATCAGTCCAATGTAATTCTTGATGTTGATTGTGATGTTGTACATCTTCATATTGAATATGGTTTTCCTTTTGATTCCAGTGTGTTTGAGGCTGAGCTGTCGGAGAACATTCCAGTTGTACATGCCTCTCTAGCAGGTTGTCGTATTATTGGACGGTTGTGTGTCGGTAGGTATTTCTCTAAGTATAGGTATACCTGAGCTTTTATGGCCAGTAAGATTACTTATTCCGACTTGTATGTTCCGTTTTACTTTTCTTTATTGTTTCTTTGTCTTCAAATCCATTGTAAGGCCTATTTTCTGAGCTATGTTTTGCTTTTGGTAAGGCTTCGACTTTTCATAGATATATCAACCTTTCTCTTCTGCTTCCTAGTATGAATTTGAAACTATCTGTGGTTGAAATCAAATTTTATAGTTACGTGTATCCTGTGTACTTTTATGTGATAGTAGTGTTTTCACTTGTGATCATTAACTTTTTGATGAGCTTTGAAAGATCTGTTGACTTTTCAGGCAATCGTCATGGGTTACTTGTTCCCAGTGGCACTACAGACACGGAACTGCAGCACCTGCGCAATTCTCTGCCTGATGGTGTAAAAATCCAGAGAGTGGAAGAACGGTTATCAGCCCTGGGCAATGTGATTGCTTGTAATGATTATGTGGCATTGGTCCATCCTGATCTCGACAGAGTGAGTATGGAAGGGAAAGAGAAGGGTTTGATGTGGATATTTGTCTGAAATCAGGTGTTATGATTTATAAGTATAAAGCTAAATCTCTGATGGGATAGTTTCTTATGGTGGTAATGCTGTTCTCAGAGAAAGGAATATACATCTGGGTCATTCCTTCTAAAACAGTAGGAAATCTTACCTTTATTTCTCCGATTTTATTGAAAATATTAGTATAGATTTATGCTGTACATGTACCTTACAATAAAACATTACACGTTTCTTTGTTCACCCATTTTGACCTCTTTTTTTCTCTCAGAGTTTTTAATTGCTTATGACAATTACATTATAGCAACGGATTCAAATGCTGATAACTTGCGATAGGATGATTGTAGAAACTTTATTGTACATTTAAATTATTAATGAAGGGATAGTATTTTTTCAACTGTTTTTATTTTAGACCTTTTAACATGGATGTACATTTTTAACAATAGATTTAGGGTACCAAAAGACAACAATTATTATTTTTAAATCCTGACAGATTGTGAGTGAATAAAGAGTAAGTGTGCCAAATGTCATGATGGGGCAAACCTTGCTCCTCGAGAAATATATAATCGTGGTGCAGTGTACTACGAGGGAGCATTTTAGGCAACCCACTGGAGTTACGTGGTACACTGACAGCCCGTCAAGTTTAAGAGTAACTTTATAGGAACGTCGGGTTAGCTAGGGTATGTTTTATTTTTACTAATGGGAACCACACTGGATGCTGTGTGTTCCTACCACAGTTTTAAGTCTCACAAATTTCGCCGCATTTAACAATAATTAGGCTTCCTTCTGAATGCTTTTCTTTTCTGGTGAATGAAAACTCAATTCATACACATTGATCAAGTTCTGTAAGATTAGTAATTGGGGTTCCTTGAAGGCTTACATAGGCAGCTGTTCCTCCTATGCCGTCACAAGGACCCTTTCTGTGACTGAACCAAATGAGTTCCATTTAGCTGGGGCCTGAAAATCTGTACTATGGCATGATAATTATATTAATGAAGTTCTTATTTTGTTTTGGCTTCCTTTACCGTAACTGAACTGTCATGAACTAAATGATCCGATATAACTGAAAAACACATGGTCCAAGCTATCATTATGGTTTCTGTAGTATACAATGAATGGATTTATGGTCAGGTGTTCCAGTGACAGCCTTGTATGCCATCCAGAATAATGAAGCTGTAATTTTAAGCATACTCTGCACTGACAATAACTTCTCCACATTATCGTATGTTTTATGATGAAAATATGTCTTAAATTTTTGTAGTAAAATAATTAAGTTTCTGATGAAATTTATGACATTAGCTTTATTGTTTTCATCTCAGCTTTGTTTGATCTTGTCCACTTTAGTATTTAAGCCCGTATATTAGACGGACCAGCATCGTCAGACGGGAACTTCTCTTTCGTTAC
This sequence comes from Meconema thalassinum, assembly GCA_946902985.2. Classification (NCBI taxonomy): domain Eukaryota; kingdom Metazoa; phylum Arthropoda; class Insecta; order Orthoptera; family Tettigoniidae; genus Meconema; species Meconema thalassinum. The sequence goes on from OX336393.1 coordinate 303,639,546, forward strand.
TCGGTACACAGTGGTTTCACTCCCACCAAGAGCCTTTGCAGTGTTTTTCCTCACCTGAACAAATGCAATCAGAGGTTCCTCCCTTAAGAGCATACTTTCCTCTTCTTCCTCCACAAAATTCCTCACAGCACATTCCATGTCCCTTGCTTGACTAAGGAGAGTCACACCATGACCTGAAGTGGTTTTATGTCACGGAGAATGGATCCTGGGCCTCCAGCAAGTACGTAGCAATGCAATTTTACCACAACAAAAATAGAAACACTATGATGCAAATAAAAGAAATAAATTATTAATCTGTATATACACACGCCTCCAACAAACAAAGAACGATAGTGTTAACTGTAGAGTATGAAAGAATAAGCAAATGCACTTTGCCTGACACTCACTTGAAGTAAAGTGAGAAGAGAGACGTTTCAATGGAGTAGAAGGACTGAAGCTACCATAACCCAGGAAAATTAAATAAACTATCATATATAGAATCTACAATTGAGAATAACACAGAAATAAAGTTTAGGTAATAATATCATTTTTCAAAGACAACATTACATAAAAGAAAATAGTTAACATTAAATGAAAAATCAAAATTAAGTCTAAACTAAGAAGTACATAATTTGAAATAAGAAAAACCCAAGCGAGGAATCACAAACAGAAGAAACAAATTAATTAATAGGAGGAAGGACATTAAATTAAATCGACAACGTAGTCAGTCATGGATAATTAATTAATAATTCCAAGAAAGGAAGATCAAACTCCAAAGGTATATGTCTGTAGGCGAAATTGAAAAAAAAAAAATTGTAGCACCTTAACTGTGTTCAGAACACAATAGAAAATAATAGTTTTAAGTCCAAACGAGGACTGAATTCAATAAGATGATATTTTAAATCTTCAATTAATCACGAGCTCAATCATAATACGTCTATCCTTCATGAAATCCAAAAGTCTTCTTGTTATCTTAAGAAAACACAGATAATTGTTTACACAAAATGTATAGTATTAACAATAACCTACACGCTTTTCATGGTAACGCTGCATTTCGCTGAATAAAATAGTTATCATCATAGATGATACATTAGAACAGAATCTATATGGGATACCATACTACTTGATCCAAGAGTTTATTTATGGAAGAAATAAAATTAATGTTTACGTAGATGAAAGGAAAAAAGTGACAGTCAGTCTGAAAGACTAGACTTTGTATCATTTTAAATGCTACAAATGCTGAAAAATGCTAGAAAGGCTGGAGGCTTTTCGCTTCTCTCGAAGCCAAAGACTCTTGACATGGTAGAAAATTAACTGCATAATACTTATCTTGCTTTATAATACTTTACCTTGTTTACCTTATCTTGCTTTATAATACTTTACCTTGTTTCAAATTACTCGCGAACGGCAAGTGCAAACCAAGGTCAAGCATGCGGGATGCCGTCACGCTCACCAGAGCGCGCGGGGATGTACCCCTTCCATCCAGTCTAAAACACTTATAGTGGGCGATGTATTGAAGATAGAGATATGCTCTCGCGGACTTTTTTGCAGAACTTTTCATGCTGACCAATTCTTAACGCTCATAGTATATTGATATGTTTAACGGTTTGTCCAGCGTAAGCTTAAGAAGCCCACGGACGCCAAGTTAGTTTTGGACTTTTTCACTGAAATTGTTACTGCTTGGCTTCCTTTGATCATACATAAATTATTTTCTACAGAATCTTTCCTCGAGATATCCTTTACAGAATGGTGAAAACCGCATCAAAATCCTTCCAGTGGTTCTCGAGATTACCCGTGACATCCAAGAATCGGGGATTTTTGTCTTATACTAAGTAGAGATTGTCGGGGAACACAAGCACCAAGCGGTACTATGACGTTACACACCTCAGTGCATCTGGGTACATTTCGTCCCGTCACCGCAATGTAACGCCAGACCCCAGCGTAACGACGAAGTCGACAAGATCATTTAAAATGATAAAAATACTTTAGTTAAAACAAAGAATTGATCATCGTTATCGCAAAACGGACTGTCTTGGATCAACTTATAAAAATAAATTTAAAAATCCCCTCCAAAATGCATAAATGAACATATAGGAACACTGAAAAATTACTTACATGAATCTTACATAAAACGTGCAAACGCCACGTATTGTAACAGCTTTGCTAGCCCACACTGTTGGGAGATAAATGTAATTGTTTACCTTTGCCTAAGCTATGTTGATTTAATGGGCGCCAAGACTTCAATGCAATGCTGAAATCTAAATTTGTATTTAACAACGTCTAGCTCTGGTAGAACACCGTCAAGAATCTATTCACTCAGATCGTGGTATGATTTGATCATTAACCCAACAAACAATTGTATCAGGAGAAGGAATTGGTCTATATCTAATGCTACCTACTGAAAGCAAAGATTGCATTGTAAAAGAAATGAATTTATTATATAAAACAAGTATAGCAAAATTAATAATAATAATAAGTATAAAATTTAAATTGGAGCGTTGTGATTTGAATATTACCGATAGAAAATTACGTGAAAACGGAGTCTGATAAATTATTGATTTTACTCTTATTCCCAAGCTATGAAGTTACTGAAATATGAAATATAAAACCAAGAGAAATGAGAGATTGCATATTTCTGCGTCATTAGCGCTTACCACTGGAAATGCCCGAAGCCTTTCCCTCGTACTGGATGATGCTGTGAGCTTCCCACAGTCTCCTGGATGTCGTCATCTTCGTCGATGTTTGATGAGATTCTGGTAGATTAGATAATTCTATGGTCCGTACCTCGGACCCAAACACTCGTACAACCGCACTGGTTAAGTTTTACAAAAGTTAGTCCTCCAATCCACGGAACATCGGAGCGATTCCCGCGTACAACCGTACTCGTTAAATTCTATACAGATTGTTGCTAACTCCACCGAACATCGGAGCCACTCGCACGCGCACCCATACTCGTCAAGTATTTCACAGATTGTCCTGGTTCCACGGCGCGTCGAACGATATATGCACCTGTCGGCTCCCCCACTCTTCAGTCCCAACTAGCTTACGTCGTCTCCACTGATTGGCTGCACCCCATGTGCTACTTCCCCTTCTCTGGCTCATTACACTCCGCGGGAGGGAGAAGTCGATTTCCGTTCCGTATATTCGCCTTTTCTTGACGATGCGAGCCCGCTTGCGTAATACTTCCCGACAGGATTAAGCTTGTATTTGAATTCCCAGTGAGTCACGTCTCTCAAATACCCTAACTGACAAAACTCCGTAAAATTCCGTAATCAGATAATTTTCTATGATATCGTCGTTCGTAATAATTTGCTTGATAGCGTTTTCTAAGACATAGAAAACCTATCTGTATGCTTATAATTTTATGAAATGCTCCGAAAATACCTTAATACTAATTATAATACATTAATAATAATAATAAATTAACATGAAAAAATTCTCTTGGCTGAACAATTTGCCGCGTAAATAAGTATAGAATGGCTTCCTACTGACTTATGCCAGTGGCATGAAAACCCCTCGAAAAACACTTTACAGTATAAATGATAAAGAACTCAACTGTAATTATTATTATTATTATTAATCTTGATTGGTCACATTGGACCACTTGAGTCGTTCCACAATCACTTCTTCTTTGAAGGTAGTACTGCTTGGTTCTTGCGCTCTTTCCAGTACTTTTTCATTCTTTCAGATCGGGATTTTCTCAACTCATCTGAAATCTCCATAGGCTTTCTGTGTGTCATTTCTGCAGAAAATTTGTGAGTTTTAAGTATGGTGTTAATTTTATTTTTCTCCTCGGCATCTGTTATCTTGAGTCCAACTGCTTTGAGATCTTGTTGGATTTCTTGGATCCATTTACCTCCAGTTTTCTTTCCTAGATTTCTCATCACCAGTTGGCGTACAATTCTGTTTTCTGGAAGCCGTAAGATGTGAAAAAAATATGAAATTCTTTTCTTCTTCATTGTGCTGGTGATTGGATCAATCTCACGATAGACAGTTTCATTTGGGAGAATCCTCCAGACTCCCTCAACCTGATACTTTTTATTTATGCACGTTCTAATGATTCTTCTTTCCGTTTTGAGGAGCTGATCAGTTCTTTGTTCATTTTTAATTTGGAACAGTGTTTCACAAGCATAAGTGGCTTCAGGGAGAGTTACAGTTTTATAATGTTGGATCTTAGTAGCTATTGATAGGCATTTTTTATTATATGTTGACCAGGTTAGAGATTGTGCCTTTTTCATTTTATTTGTTCTATTTATCCAAGTTACTTTTTCGTTTAAGTTATGTGTTATAATTTCTCCAAGATACTTAAATTGAGGAACTAGGTTAATTTTATGATCATTTATATAGACTTCATTTATATCTAAGGGTTTCATAGGCATGATCTCAGTTTTTTCAAAGGATATCTGTAATCCTATCCCTTGAGCAATTTCTTGGAGACTAGTGATCTGAGTACAAACCTCTTCCTTGTCTAGTGCTAAAAGAGACAAGTCATCTGCAAATCCTAAGCAGTTTATTTTTATTGATGGTTTTGTTCCAATTTTGATCTTAGGAGGGTTTTCCTTTTGCCAAACCTTCATGATATAATCAAGAGCCACATTGAAAAGCAGAGGGGATAATCCATCACCTTGTCTGAGACCAGTTTTTACTGTGAAAGCTGTTGATATTTCTCCCCTAAATTTAACTTTCGAATTTGTGTTTGATAATGTTAATTGAATGATTTTTATCAATTTAGGATGGAGACCGTATGATCTGAGGATTTTTAGCAGTGTCAGTCTATGAATACTATCATAGGCTTTCTTGAAATCTATAAAAGTGATAAAGAGTTGCTTATTTCTGTTTTTGTAATATTCCATTATTAATTTCAGGCTAAGGATTTGGTCTGGACAACTTCTGTAAGGGCGAAATCCTCCTTGATATTCTCCAAGTTGTGGTTCCAGAATGTTTTTGATCCTGTTGTAAATTATACGAGAGAAAATTTTATATGTGCAGTCCAGAAGGGTAATTCCTCTGTAGTTATCTGGGTTCGTTTTGTCTCCTTTCTTAAATAATGGATGGATTATTCCTGTGGTCCAGTGTGCAGGAATTTCTTCAGTAATCCACATTTTAATTAGATGTTGATGAAGATTTATAATCGCAGGTTTACCAGCATTTTTCCAGATTTCAGCAAAGACTAAGTCTTCGCCACAAGTTTTGTAATTTTTTTGTTCTTTAATTGCGAGTTCTACTTCATTAATGTTTGGAGGATTTATTAAATCAGGTGAAGTTAAAATAGGTGTATCAGTGTTTACTTGCAGGGTTTCCAGTGGATCATCACAATTTAACAGTTTCTCGAATGCTTCTGCAAGGATCTCTGTATTTTCTTGGTTAGAATGTGCTAACTTTCCTGTTTGATTTTTCAACATTAATGTTGGAGCTTCAAATTTTTTTAGATATTTACCAAATGTTTTGTAATAATCTCGAGATTGCTTTTTCTTGAAATCGTCTTCTATCTTTTCCAGTGTATTTTTAAGATGATTACGTTTCGTTTGTCTGATGATTTTATGGGTTAATTTTCTTTGTATAGTTAGTTCTAAATTTGATTCTTCTGACTTTAGAGCTTGATGTTTTACTGTAATACAACAGTAAACTAATAAATTGTTAAAAGTATGGATCAATATAACTAAAATTACCTAACCGTCAGACCACGATCAATACAGGTTATTTCAATAACTTTTTCAGTGTCCTTACAAGGCACAAAGATTACATACGTTCTGAAAGCCATTACAGATCACTAGTCAAAAAATCAAATAAATTTTAAAATATAGAAAGATTAAAATCCCACGGAGGTCGTTTCCAGTTATCTCCTTCATCTAAATATGTCGAGATCCAGGATAGGCCTTAGTATATATCGATATATTGTAAATGTGTTGGATCTAATCGATCAAAACATCAACACAATACTCTTGAGTAGTACTACGCACACAATCTAGCGGCGATGACTAACATTACTATGTCCAGTACAATGTTCGCTCACTAGGTAGAGTTAGGATATGCTTATTTTGTTTCCTGGACGATGACCAACCTAACTTATAGACCGTATCTTCATTAGGTACAATGTTCGTCCCATAGATGGAGTTGGCTCCCACTTTCTTATTTCATTACTAATAATATACCACATCATTTTTATTAATACAATATTCTTTACCTTTGGCCAGAATTGTAAGGAATCACACTTCAATAGATCATCTTGCACAGTTTCCAGCCACTGGCCGGGTCTGTTTGGAACACAAGCCTCTCCAACGTCTTCTGTCTTCCCACCATCTCTCAACCTCCACCCTTGTCCAGTCTTCTCCTCTCTTCTTCACGCTTTCTTCCACCCTTCAGCCACCTGTATCTTGGTCTCTTTCCTTCCCACTTCGTCTCGTGTACTCTCCTGGGTATCCTCTTCTCCTCCATTTATTTTACATGTCCATACCATCTAAGTCTAGATTTCTCTATACCATCCTGTAATGGTTCCTCCTTCATTAATTCTCTGGTCCTCTCATTTCTTATTCTGTTCATCTTTGTAGCTCCAATACTGCTTCTCAAGAACCTCATCTCACTGGCCTGTATTTTGCTCTTCTCCCTTCCTTTCATTACCCAGGCCTCCGAGGCATACGTCAGGATAGGGACATAGTACGTCCGATATATGATCTTTTTGCTGTTCTGAGGGACATCCTTGCTCCATAACATGCTTCTCACATTCCTCCGAAATGCTTCTGCCTGCCTCCCCCGCTCATTTATTTCTCTATCGTTTCTTCCATTATCTTGTATCAAGCTTCCCAGATACTTGAAACTCTCCACTTTCTTCAGCTGTTCCCCACCAATTGTTATTCCCGTTGTGGTTCTTTCCTTCTTCCTTGTTGTGATCACCGTCTCACTCTTATTTATGCTAAATTTCATCCCATATCCTTGTATTATTCCTTCCCAAACGTCCAACTGTTCCTGTACCTCCTCCTCCTTGTTTCCCCAAATCATCTGCAAACACCATTGCTTTCATCTTTCCTTCCCCAATTACCAAATGCTTTCAATGCTTTCAAAAATGGAACTTCAATAGATACACAGGATAATAGTAATGACAGTGACGAGTCGCATCACAGTAGAACACTGCCTCAAACCATGTGCTCACTACTGTGTCTACATACATTTCAATACTGCTTGCTGTTGCCATGGAGACCGTTACCCCGCTCCGCTCGTCTTCTCTCCTTTCCTCACCTCACCCGTCAAGCAGATGACGGCTGTCACTTTCCATTATTCGTGATACAGAGTATAGTGCCTCGTCTATCCACCCCTTCTCTTGAACACGAAGAATGATTCCTGGTGGTATTTTCTCGTTAGGCATCGTTTTTCACTTTAGGATAATGTACGGAGGCAACTTCCTACCAACAGCCAAGACTGCTAGTACTGCTTTGTCATTTCCCTTTGATTTAACAATGACCAAGTTGCCACCTTCATTGTGTACAGTCGTGTTTGAAGGCATATCGAAGTAGATCAGCACCCGGTCGGCATTTCCCATCTGTCCCAGGAGATAGTTGTGCTTTTTGCGCAATCCAATAACACAAAACAGAAATGACAACAGCTTTTCATTAAAATTATTCTGCAAACATTGCCTGAGAGAAGTGCTCCAACGCAGTGATAAGCCCTGGCACCTCATCATACGTTTACACCACCCAAGACTTTCTCATTTCCTATGATTCCCAATTCCCTTGTTACCTCAATAACCTTGAAAGTTATAGTTTGACGTGAAATCGAGAACCATTCAGCGTGTTTTTCTTGAATGTACAGCACAAAACGATTTTCAAGTTATTAAAAACTTCCTTTGTTAGGTTCTCGGAACGCTTTAAGAGTTGTATTTGCCAATTTGTATTGGTGTTGATGGTTTTCTCCATAGTCTAATGTTCACTTTGGAACTCTATACAGTGGAATCTCGTTAGTACGTTTTTCAAGGGACTGAAAAATTGGACGTCATATGCGGGAAAACGTACTACCGAAAAACGCCATACTGCATTTACAACGTATAAGAAAGAACGCGGCGTATATATGGACGTTCAATCGCCGACCTTAGTAAGTGATTGTATGCACTACTACAGTCACGACATAAACATAGGTTATCAGTAACTTACACGCAATAAATAACATAAAAATTAATTACTGAACCTCTACACTACAGTATAATACAGGGTCTTTATATTTGATCAGCAAGGACATTCTCGCTCCGCCAGTGACGGCTCAGTTGGCGGCGACCGCGCACGCATATGTAGGCCTACGGCAGAATACGGTGCTTAAAATCAGTAGCCTGCCATGCAGTTTTACTGGCCATGATTTACAGTAGATGCTGAAAATGTTCCCCATCCGCTTCCAAACACATATAATACAGGGTCTTTCTTTATATTTGATCAGCAAGGACATTCTCGCACTCGCGCTCCGCCAGTGACGGCTCTATCGCCGGCGACCGCGCACGCATATGTTTGAAGCACGTGCTTGCTTGAACCACTTCAATAAAGAGCTTTCTAGTTCAGGAAACTGTCCCTCTCGCACACGTTTCCTTTTGCCACTCACCCCTTCTTCAAATGCACGTTCAATTTCCTTCCTTTTGCCGAGAATCGTGTTCAGTGTAGACGGAGGAATGTTCCACTTTCGCGCTATATCCACACGCTTCATGTGAGGATTGCAGTCCACGTCTCGAATGTATTTAATTTTCTCATCATTAGTTATCTGCCGTACTTTCTTCTTATCCATTATGAAACACGCAATAAAATAGGTCATAACTGGACGTGAACACTAAGAACTAGAAGACAATAGTGCGGAACACGAAGACAATAATGTGCCTACGTGAGAAATAAACAAAGGGAAGGGGGTGAAGGGCAGCGGGAGAGAGACACGTCACCTGTGTTGCGTCATAGCTATAGCCACTTCTATGCCGTCAAACACAATAAAATCGTCTACACTGTCAATAACTATCAGAGAATATGAGGCAATATCGCGTCGTGTTTTCCAGAAGCCGAATTTTATAATGAAATAAGAATAAAATCCGGTTCGCGTACAAATAGTACAACGGAAATTTGATCGTCGTAAGAGGGAATAGAGAACGTATTAAGGGGATATATCAACATGTATTTTGTAGAATTGGGACTGGGACTTGAGAAAATCATCGCGCTAAGCGGGAAAACGTCGTAACCGAGAACGTACTAACGAGATTCCACTGTATTTCTGTGCATCTCTTACATTATTCATTTGAATATCCTTATAGCCACCATGGTTTTGAGGTTTACATCGTAGCTCCTTCGCAATCCCTTGTTGATTTGAAAGGTAGAAGAACCTATCTTTTCCACGTGATCAGCAGGCTTCATTTCCTCATCTTGAGCCGTTACATCTTCCCTTTCTTCACACATTTCTAGTTAGATAACCCCGGGGCTCTAAATCTAAGACGAAAAGTAAATGTACCGGTACCGGGCTGGGGTGGCGATGCACGGGAGTTGTCTACATTCAGGCGCCATTGAAAATGCAAGACTGCGAAAATAACGCGAGTGCTGTTTTTGGAATATATTTTCAGAGAAAAAAGATCGTGCTATATTCGGGCCAATACAGTAATCACGTTAAATTTTTAGTTCAATTTAATGATTAACGAAAGATGTAATCGAAAAATAAAGAACGCTTCCACTCCCAAGGCTGCTCTTGCTGTTTTGGACTAGCATTGTGTAATTTTTGCATGCTGTTTAGCAGTTATGCTACCAGTGTGCTGTGACATACCTGTGTGCTGCCACTAGGTGAAATGTAATATACAAACTTTTATCTATCTTATTGTTTGCAGTCAAATTTTATGGTTTCTTATGATTGTATTTCATTGTCTCTGCACTGATTTAATGAAACAATGAATACCGTACTTTTCAATCTTACTTCCTGTGAGTTGTGTATTCTCTGGAAACACAGGTATTTCACTTTAAACTGCCAGACAGGCAATTTTATTGATAGTAGAGATTCACTCTTTCTGCTCGTGGAATTCATACTTTTCAGTGGCTTTTCCTTATGTACTGTACTACCCAGTTTGCCGGCCCCGTGGTGTTGGGGTAGCGCTTCTGCCTCTCACTCAGAGGCCCCGGGTTCGATCCCCGGCTCCGTCAGGGATTTTAAAACTGACGTGAGGGTTGGAACGGGGTGCACTCAGCGTTGTGAGGACAATTGAGTAGCTGTCTGACAGTGAGACAGCGCCCCGATCACGAAAACCAAGATTAACGGCCGAGGGGACCCTAGGCGCTGATCACGCGTCACCCCAATATCTGCAGGCCGAATGGCTGGGCAGCGGTCGCTTGGTCGGCCTTAGCCCGTCATGGGCTGTATAGTGCCAGGGGTTGACTTTGACTGTACTACCCAGTGTCTTGACGAGATATGCCTCAGGCATACCAACTGACGAGTCTGTGAAACACTGGGGCAAAACCCTGGCAACTAGATTGAGAAGTTTGAAAAGCATTAATTCCTCTGAAGTAATAATAGATTGAATAATTAATATATTCATTTAAGTGTCCTGAACTGGTACATTTTTGAGGGGATTAGCATTCATTTATAATGTACATCACGGGGAGAAAAAGAAGGTTGCAGAATGCTGGATTAGACCGTTACAATTTTAAAAATGTTATTTATTTTTATATTTATTTGCTGTATATAATGTATATTTGTTTTTCCAGGAAACTGAAGAAATCTTGGCTGATGTCCTCAAGGTGGACGTTTACCGGCAAACTGTAGCCACTAATGTGCTGGTTGGTTCCTACTGTGTTTTGTCCAACCAGGGAGGTTTACTACATCCTAAAACTGACATTCACGATCAGGATGAGCTGTCGTCATTGCTGCAAGTCCCACTTGTGGTATGTGTACATGGTAGTTTAGATCCAGGCAGTTAACAGTGTTACAGACAAATGATTACTTCTCTAATGGCTCACTTGGCCTAACATACAGAACGATTTTCTTTCAGGGTTTACTCCCTTAGCTTTATGCCTCCACAGCCCACAAGGTAATGGGTTCCTTCTGTACTACCCCCAAAGGGATGGGTTGCCTCTTTCGCCACCTCCGCCGTAACAAATATTGCCTTCACTGTTGTTGAAGTATTCACTCGAAATCTTGTGCACATGGTCCATGTTAGACCCCGTAGGACTGGGTCCTCATCAGAAGTTACCTTCTTCTATAGCTCCAGCTATAGTGCCATTGCCCAACCCCACGAAATGGACGCGCTTGATGAGAATTATCCATGTAGACACAAATCTCATGGACTGGGTTAAGGAGACTATCTGTTTTCCCTCCAAGGCTGATTTATAGGTATGATCTTGTATCAGAAAACCTAAGTTTGTAGAATTAGGTGGAATTACCCTGCTTCTTAACTCAATATTGTTTGAAAAAAAGCTTATAAGGTTAGAATTAGACCTCTTCACTTGAAAGAAAAAAAAAACAAGAATGTAAGTTTCATCAAAATACCATGCATTGCAATACCAGACACTACATAGAAAATGCCAATTTTTCAGTGTTGTCTTACATGTATACTAGAAACTCGCATTAATTCAATGTCAAGTTGGTTGGCAACAGGCCTGAGTTTTATTGTTTTCACCTTAGTAGGTTTATTCTATTCTTTACAATCAGTGGACTGAGACAAGGAGGATAGAAATATGAAAAAGGACAAACTCAGTGACACCCAGGTGCTGATGGATTATGAGAAAAAGGGGGAATAAAACCCCAAACAGTCCAGGACAATCTCCACAGCTATACACACTGCTGTCTTTATAAGGTTAGAATTAGACCTCTTAACATGAAAAAAAAACAAAAAAAAACCCACGAGAATACCGTATTTACTCGAATACGACCCGCCCCCGAATAAGACCCACACCCTGATTTTGAAGAACAAAATTTTTTAAAAAAAATTACTCAAAATTATTTACTATCTTAACTAAATAAACAGAACAGCATTTATCCAAAATAGTTTCCAACAGTTTTGAAGTCGTCCTAAAAAATAACACACATCAAACGATTAAAAATACAAATAAAAGTACACAAACACTTCATTCATCGTCATCAGAAGTACCAACTTCGGAACTTTTATCATCATCACTTTCCCACTAAATGTCGTCATCACTGCCATCCATAGCATTCGAAATACTACATTTCTTGAAGCTCTTCCGTACGAGATCTCCAGAGATACGATTCCATGCCGTCAAAATCCACGAACACAGCAGCTGAACTTTTGGGCGCTGAATACGACCAGTTGGAGTCGGTGTGTGCTTATCGGCCGCCATCCGCTCCGTATACAGCTGTTTCAAGGCTGCTTTGAACGGGCGGTTAAGCAGCATAGACGTCATCCCGCTCAATCACGAATACATGACTCGTCAATATCATATTTCCTACCGGGCACGATTTCCAATAACTTCTGCTTCCCTCGCAACTTTCAATTTCTCACTCACAGTAAATGACCGCAAACGTTTTGTAGCATTCATGTTTACACTCGGAGATCGTGCGTGTGACTGTATGACGGCGCACGCGTGCTTACGGTAAAACAAAGTTATAGCCGGAAGAAGGCTAGCACCATCTAGCGGATACTCGCAACACCCGATATCGCGCGCGGCGGGCAATTTAGATCTTTCAAATTTGGATGACTCAAATAAGACCCGCACCCCAATTTTTCACGTCCGAATTTGTTTAAAAATGTGCGGGTGGTATTCGAGTATATACGGTATAAGTTTCATCCAAATACCATGCAGTGCAATACCAGAAACTACATAGAAAACATAGAACGGTATCCATCTGTTCAGTAGTTCACAATGAGCTAATTTTAACCTCCCAGTCTAATCAGGAGGGCAGGTAGCAAACATTTTGTCTGTCGCTCAAAATATTGTGTATTGAAGGCTTCAGCAAAATCTTCTGTCGTGAATTGGATCCAGATGTGTTTCTCTTCTCCTTTCCGTTTCCAACGGTTGTTCGTCTACTTTGAGCTTTCTATATTTATAGGCTCGTTACCTTACTCTTTTAATTTTCACTAGCTTGTTCCTTTTTTTTTTTTTACCAATTTGACCATATTTTCTCAAATTAAAATTGAAGTTCATCCTGTATGACAAATATTTTTCTTGTTACATTATTTTGTTATTCAGAGATATAATCGCCATTTTCTTTACATGTACCATACATGATTAGGCGAGAAGGCAATCACATTGTTTAACCAACATGCTTCGCCCGGCGTCTAATGTAAGACGTCACCCTATTGGCTGAGTAGGAGCGCGAAGTTTGTAATCCACCAATGAACGCGACAGTTTCTCGATTGGTATGTTTGAAGCACGGGCTTGCTTGAACCACTTTATAACGCACTTTCAAGAAACTGTCCCTCTCACATGTTGCTTTTGCCGCTCACCCCTTCTTCAAATGCACATTCGATTTCCTTCCTTTTGCTGAGAATAGTGTTTAGTGTAGACGGACGAATGTTCCACTTTCGCGCTATATCCACACACTTCAGGTGAGGATTTACAGTCCACGTCTGGAATGTATTTCAACTTCTCATTATTTGTTATCTGCTGTACTTTCTTCTTATCCATTATGAAACGCGCGATAAAATAGGTCGTAACTTGACGTAAATCTGTTTGAAGTCTGAGAAAACGCTAAGAACAAACAGACAAAGGGAGGAGAAGAAAGGGCAGCGAGAGCGAGAGACGCCTTAGCTATCTTCTGTGTTGCGTCATAGCTCAAGCCCCTTCTACACCGTCAAAACACACCAAAATCATCTACACTGTCAATAACTCTCAGAGAATAGGATGCAATATCGCATCGTGTTTTCCAGATGCCGGATTTTATAGTGAAATAAGAATAAAATCTGGTTCCCTAACAAATAGTACAACGAAAATTTGATCGTCGTATGCGGGAATAGAAAACATATTAAGGGGTTATATCAACATGTATTTAGTAGGATTGGCGGGAAAATGTGGTAACCGTGAACATGCTAACGAGAGTCTACTGTATTAGGATCCCTTGAGAAGAATTCTTTTTACTATCACTTCAGTTTTACTAACAGCTATATTAGCCATATTTTTTAAGTTTCTGTTGATCTTATGAGGCTGGGTGTTTGGTAACTTTTTTTCATTTCATGATTGACATTGTAGAATATAGTAGTGAAGTAGAGCAAATTTGGCTTGTAGATTTGAACTTACGCTGCTCGCTTGTCGACCAAACGTGTTATTGTATAGTTTTCCCCCTTACGTAATCCATAACAAATCGTTTTTAATCACATGTAATGTTTTTCAGGTTGTTTTTTGCATTTCCCAGTTATTAAAATTGTATTGTGTTGACCGACTGAAAAGTAATATCTTTTGTCAATAAGGCAATGATGGAAATTTTTTTCAAATCTCTCTGTTTTGATCAACAGTATACAGAAGAATAAGAATGGTCTAGCAGTTGAATGTAAAATCTAGAACTTCAATTATGTGTCAAGTACAGTACTGTTGTAAGTTATGGTTGTTACTTCCAGGCAGGGTCCATAAACCGTGGCTCAGAAGTGATTGCTGCAGGGATGGTTGTTAATGATTGGTGTTCGTTCTGTGGGATGGACACAACCTCGACAGAACTGTCTGTGATAGAGAGTATCTTCAAGTTAAATGAAGCACAACCCTCTTCGATTGCAACCACGATGCGGGCATCTCTTATTGAGAGGTAAGAATGGTCTTGGTGAAATCTCATTATCAGTGTTTGTGACTTATGGAATTTTGTTCCAGAACATGTTGCTTTAAAATGTCTGCTTGTTTAGATTGCTATACCAACCTCCTTTGGCTGCAATGCTCTATAAATCGCCCACAAGCATCCCAGGTGTAGATGTCAGGTACCGATTTGATGGAGGGCTCTTCAACCTAGCTCGATTTCGCTCCAAGAAGCTAACTCAGGTTACGAAGATAACCAATATGTTGTATGCAGATGATGCGGCATCGCGTACACTCACGCCAGTGGAGTTGCAACACTGTTAATTGCTACAAGAATGCATGTGAACGTTTTGGTCTCACCATTAATGTTCAGAAGACCAAGGTTCTGGCACAACCCTCACCAGGCACTTCCCTTCCGCACTTCAACATTTCTATCTCAGATACTCCATTGGAGCAGGTAGACCACTTCTCGTATCTGGGCAGTCTGCTATCTGTACACGGCAATTGTGGGCAGGATGTTGAGAAGAGAATCGGTGCTGCCCATGCGGCATTTGGGCGACTATCGCATCGGGTCTTCTTGAATAAAGATCTGACCGTGAAGACGAAGCTCATGGTGTACCAAGCTGTTGTCATCTCAACATTGTTGTATGGCTGTGAAACCTGGACCCTCTATCGACATGACTTCCGAAAGCTTGAACGCTTCCATCAACAGAAACTTCGATCCATCCTTAAGATAAAGTGGGATGACCACAGCTTGATGTTCTTGAGAAAGCGCTTGCTAATAGTATAGAATCATCCATCATTGGTCATCAACTTAGTTGGATTGGACATGTCCATCGGATGGATGATACGAGACTACCACGCCAGGTTCTGCATGGTGAACTCACCTCCGGCACCAGACCTCATGGAGGCCCTAAGAGACGTTACAAGGACCAATTTAAGCTGAATATGAAGTTGACAGGACTCAATCCACAAACCTGGGACCAGCTTGTTAAAGGCCGTTCAACTTGGAGCCAGACCATCCCGGCTGCTGTAAAAATGTTTGAAGAAGAACGTCATAGAATTGTTAAGGCCAAGCGACAAGCACGAAAGCTCCGTGCAGCACAGCCACGCCCTCCACCAACAGTTCTGTGTGACCTGTGTGGACGTTTGTTTCATGCACGCATTGGGCTGTTCAGTCACCGCAAACATGCCCACAGACCTCAACCTTAGATTATTTTAGACAGTTTTGGAAGAAGATGTATACTCTGAAACGAGTTAAAGCAGACGACGATACCAACCTCAAAGCAGAAAGTTGATAACTTGAGTACAGGATGTTATATTTCTTTGTTACAGCAGAACAACCCCTTTTTAAACAAATCTCAGGGGAGTTTTAAATTTTTTCCTTACATGGGTGTCTCCCTAATTCATGGTTCGTATTGGTAGGAATTCAAAATGATGTGTTACTTTTTCTCTAATAATCATCGTCGTTTCTTTGCTCCAGCAACCCGGGTGCGGTTATATATGAGGTGTCTCCAATTTGTCCTGTCCATCCATAACTGTTCTTCCTGTATTTGATGCAAGTTGTTATCTCCAGCTTCAAGGTCCTTGTAAATTTGCTTCTTCCACACATCGCGAGGTCTACCTCTTGGTCTCTTCCCATGGATACTCTTGCCAAAGTACACTCAAGGTATCCTGTGGGGAGCCATCCTCTTCATGTAACCATACCATCTTATTCTCTTGAGTTCAAGTGTCTCCAGTGTTTCCAATCCCAGTTGTCGGATATCCCCATTCCTTCTTTTATCCATTTTCGTCTTTTGAAAGCGAGAATGGAGGAACAGTTATTTTTAAGGAACCGTCAACTGCCTTGAATAAGTTCACTGCTATGTGAAGTTGAAACATGTTGTCTGCTCAACATAAAGTATTGTATAGGCTAGCGCTCGTTCGTATGATTAAATGTAGTGTTACCCAGGTATGTTCAATCCTCGAAGGTAGTAAGTTTCACTGCAGTGTGTGTGTGGTTTCTATTCGTAACAGTTTATAAGGATAACATGTGGTTTAACTTGCTTGCATTTCCACAGCTTAAAGTTACCTTCTGACATGTCGCGAAATATGTGTGTTATCGCACAACCACACCCTGTCATATAACAATCACTCCGAAACCGCACAATCTCCAAGCTTGTAACACCGTGTACGACGGGCTTGAAACACCATACTCGCTAATCACAAGAATCAGAACAGAGTCAGAAACAGAGCAGAATAAGAATGACTGGCTCACCTCACCAAAGTGCTCGCTCGCTAGGGGAGGGGGTTGAATGTCCACGAGACCTTCTCCTACTTCCGGCGATGTAAAAGCTTACAGCATAAACTTGTCTTTTAAAATCTCTTCTTATAGTTTCTAATATTCATGTCCATGATTTTCCATTGGAGCATAAAAATGTAGCTTTTCCTCATGTATTTGACAGAATAATGTCAGCTCGAATTAAATATCATTGGACAGCCTGTCATACTAGTCAAATTAGTGACATCTTTCTCCTTCCTTCTTGTGATGTAATCCAGCTTACACACCGAGTTCTGCCGACCAAGTTTACCAAACGTATGACCGGTGACGTAATTCATATAGCTCCAACTAGGTCACGGCCGCTGTAGCTTAGGGATCACTACTCCAAATCCGATACAGTACTGAAGGAAAATATTGAGATATGGGAAATGAAAATCAGTGTAGAGAAAAGAGGAAAGAAAGAAGGAAAAGGGATTGTTAAAATTGGAGATGTAGATCTGAAAGTAGTAGAGCACTTCAAATATTTAGGAAGTGAATTGATGAAAAATGCAAGGTTGGATATGGAGATAACAAGAGAATACAATGTGAGAGTGTTTTCTATCAAGTGAAATGCCATGTCCTGTGGATCGGATTCCACGTAAAAAGGAGGTCCTGTGGCTCATAATCACAAGATTCACGGTCACATTAAACTACAATCTTCTTTCTTCTTCTGTTTACTATCGTCAGGTTCTGAGTGTAATTCAGGATAGACATACCACTGAAGGCTAAAGAAGTGATGTACAAGACCTATTACTCACCAATAATGACATTTGGAGCAGAAACTTTGCCAATGACAAGGAGAGATGAAAGTAGAATACAGGCTGCCGAAATAAAATTCCTGAGGAGTATGGTACAGAAGACTAGGAGATAGTGAGGAATGAGGACATTCAAAAGGAAGTGTATGTACAGAAGCTGAATGATAATCTGGAGCAGAACAGATTGAGATGGTATGGACATGTGAAAAGGATGAATGATGAAAGAATGCTTAACATGTGATGGAGGGAAAGGTAACTGGAAAGAGAGGACGAGGAAGACCTCGAGTACAGTGGATGGATTTGGTGAAGGGCAGTGTGCGAGAACGAAACCGGAAGTGGAGTTCAGTGGTTGAGGAAGCATGGAGGACTGACAGAGTAAATGTGGAGGGGTGTCCTGTTTCCTCCGACCCGGCCCAAGCTGGAAAACGAAATTGATAATGATTAAATAAATCCATATGTTCAATTTTATAGAAGAAATGTACCGGTATGCAGTAATTAATTTTTTTTAGTCTGTTACTTAGCCTGTTTCTTCTTTGTAGCAGCCACGGTATAAATTGTGCCCTCATATTGAGATAACTGACTCATAACATCCACAGAAACGTTATGGCATGTTACAAAGCTTTTTATTATCTCAAGGCATCGACTGCATCATCAAAATTTATGGGAGGGTATGAGGGCCCATCATTGTCATCTTCCTTGGTTGGATCTTCCCTAATGCCTTTAACTATCTCGGAGATGGTCAAAGCTTCGGTAGTTATAACATTTATAATATTATATTTGAATTACAGACAATGGCCATAGCAGGGCATTTCAATTGAACGCCCATAGGCTCCCAACAAGTTCAATTTCAAGTAGTTCGGACTTTGGCTACCAGACGCCATTGTCACTGACACCCAGCGACGAACGTTAACATATTCCTGAAACGACGCAGTGTCCTCTAATCTTCTCCATTCCTCGTTATTCACAAGATCATCATCATCGGGAGCATCACCAGGACCTTTACAGACGTGAAAGCCGGCTTCACGAAAGAAAGCAAAGGCTCACAAATTTACCATAAAATAAAATTTTCAAAATATGGTAAATGCAGTTAAAACATTAACTCAACTGAATGATCATATAAGTGAATGCGATTTCAACGTGCTACACATAGAGAAAGAGATCCCGCAAAGAAAATCATGCCCAGCTGCTGTGCAATGAAAAGAAACTACTGTTATGGGATCTCTCTGAGCACTCTGGGGTGCTGATTGCATGGCTCTGTCGAAATTAAGCTAAGTATCATAAAGATAGCTTTGAAGCCATTTTTCAGTGTTGCCATATTGACAATAGATATTGTAACTTTGTCGGTCAACACAAAATAATTCCAATTACAGAAATTGTATGTATTATTGATGAAGGAGAAAACTAAGGGATGACATGTTTCGCTCGTCAAGCGAGTATCATCAGATCCAAATCTACAATGACACTCACAGGCAGGGTCTGTCCTCCAAACAAAAGAAAAAGAAATCCTGTCAGAAAACCTAGTCATCATCATCATCATCTTGTACAGTTTCCAGCCCCAGGCTGGGTCTGTTTGAAACACAAGCCTTGCCACTTAGTCCTTTCTTCCCACCACCTCTCCGCTGTCACTCGGGTCCAGTCCTCGCCTCTCTTCCTGACACATTCCTCCACTCCTTTCAGCCATCTATCTCTTGGTCTTCCCCTTGGTCATTTCTTCTGCATCTGCATCTCATGTATCCTCTTGGGAATCTTCTTCTCATCCATTCTCTTTATGTGTCCATACCACCTCAGTCTTGATGTCTCAATCCTACCTTGCAAGGGCTCCTCTTCACCATTTCCCTGACCTTTTTATTCCTCACCCTGTCTCTTCTTGTTACTCCGATCCTACTTCGCAGGAACTTCATTTCACCTGCCTGTATTCTGCTTATGTCTCTTTTCTTCATTGTCCACGTTTCTGAAGCATAGGTCAGTATCGGGATATATTAGCTTCTGTATAACACTTCCTTGCTTTCTTGTGGGACATCTTTATTCCACACTAAGCTCCTAATGCTTCTCAGAAATGCTTCTGCCTGTCTGCCACGTTCCATAATCTCTTTGTCATTTCTCCCATTTTCCTCCACTATACTTCCCAAGTACTTGAGACTTTCCACCTTCTTCAGCTGTCCACCTCCAAGTGTTATCCCACTCATTGGTCTGTCCTTTTTCCTGGTCGTTAACAGGATGTCACATTTACTGATGTTGAACTTCCATCCGTACTCTCCCACTGTTTCTTCCCAAGCCTTCAGTTGCTCCTGAATTTCCTCCTCCTTGTTTCCCCACACCATGAGATCATCTGCAAACACCATTGCTTTCATCTTATCTTCTCCTATCTTTCCTGCTATCCGTGTCTTTACCTCGTCCATAACCACAATAAAGAGAAGGGGTGACAGCGCACTACCCTGTTTCAGGCCACTCATTTGTCTGAACCAGTCTGTACTTTCCCCTCCAACTTTCACACAACTCACACTTCAACAATACATCTCTTTCACTCTGCCTACAGTCCCTTTTTCCACTCCCATGTTTTCCATTGCTTTCCAAACCTTCTCCCTACACACACTATCATAGGCCTTTTCGATGTCCAGGAAGGCCATCAACAGATCCTCTCCAAATTTGTAGTGGTGTTCCTGGAGCTATCTCACTGAAAATATGAGATCCACTGTTGATCTCCCAGGTCTGAATCCATACTGCTCCTCTCTCAATTTTCTCTCCACTTTGGCTCGTATTCTACTTTCTAATATCTTTTCATATATCTTGGCACAGTGAGGTATGAGTGTGACTCCCCTGTAATTTCTGCACTCCTTTCTGCTTCCTTTCTTAAATATTGGGACAATTAATCCTTTCTTCCAATCTTCTGGGGTCTTTTTCTCCTTCCTTATCACCCTCATCACACGGTACAGCCACTGTTTCCCAACCTCCCCTGCTGCCTTCACCATTTCAACACTCACTTCATCCACACCCGGTGCTCTCCCTCCTTTCATCTTGTCTATAGCCATCTCCAGTTCGCTCCAAGTCAGGTCCTTTTCCATTTCTGTGTTGTCTTCTCCATCTTCCAATACATTGTCTTCCTCCCTATGACCATTTGGATTCAGCAAATCCTCAAAGTACTCCTTCCACACTGTCTTGAGTGTCTCTTTGTTGTGTACCTCATTTCCGTTTTTGTCCATCATTACCACATCCTCTCGCAGACCTCTTCTCTTACTTTTGACCATCCCATAAAGTACTTTCTTATTTCCTCTGCTGTCTTCCTCCATCATCTCTGTCCACTTTACCATCTACTTCTTCCTCTCCTCTGTGACAATCTTGTTTGCTTCTTTCTTCTTTATCTTATAATCTTCCCTTGCCAGATCAGTTCGTTCTTGGAACCACACTCTGAAAGCCTTGTTCTTCCTTCCCACAGCTTCTTTTACTCTCTCATTCCACCATGGTGTCTCTTTACACCGCTTTCTGTTGCTTGTTCTTCCACATACTGCCACTGCAGCTTCCACCATTGTGTTTTTGAATTGCTTCCATTCCTCTTCCTCTGTTTTAGGATTGTCTGTTGGCATCCTTTCCCTTATTATCTTCTGGAATTCTTCCTTGACTTCCTTTTCCTTGAGTTTCCATACTTTGATTCTCCTTTCCTGGTACTCTGTCCTCTTGCTATCCTTAACAACTCCCAGGTTCATTACAAGTATTCTGTGGTCGCTATCTAAGGCCTCTGTTGGTATTACCTTTATATCTCTGACACTTCTCTTCATTTCCCAGTCGTACAGCATGTAATCTACCAAAGATTTCTTTGTTAAATCACTGCTGTACCACGTTACCTTGTGGCTTTCTTTCTTCCGGAACCAGGAGTTGCCTACCACTAAACCGTTTCTCTTGCAAAAATCCAGCAACTTTCTCCCTTCTTCATTCCTGCTACCCCATCCTTCTGCTCCCAATACATTTTCATATCCTTGCCTTTCACTTCCTACATGTGCATTCAAATCTCCCATGACAATGATGCTCTGACCATTCAACTGCTGTTGTACCTCCTCCTCAAAGTCTTCCTTCTCTTGAGCTGTACATCCAACTTGAGGGGCATATACCTGGGCTATCTCCAGGCTTCTTCCCTTTACAGTTACAGTACTCTGATCTTCATGATCCTGTCACATTCCCTTTACCTCTTCCTTCATTCCATCTCTCACAACTACTCCTACTCCGCTGCTCCTTCCTTCACTGTTCCCACTCCAGTATAACCGGTACCCTTTCCTCAGTTCTCTGCGACCTTCTCCTTTCCATCTTGTTTCTGCCAAGCCCAGTACGTCCAGTTTTCTTCTCTCCATCACATCCACAATTTCCTCCACCTTTCCTGTCAGTGTCTGTATGTTTAATGTCCCAACTCGTAGTCCATTAGCATATCCGGGTCGTCGTCGTTTGCATCCGTCCTTTCCAAGGCCTGTTCCTGTTTTGAAAGCAAATATGATATCCACTACTGGCTTGCTAGGCCTATCGTAGCTTCACCAGAGCCCCGTCAGCCGTCACTTTTCAGGGTTCCCATAGAGCCTTCACAGCTACCGCAGCGGTCCCGGGGCACACAAAGTCCCCTCTGTAATTCACCCCTACAGGCAATCCCCTACTTCATGCCGTTGCCCGTCTCCACTACGTGGAGGAGGGGTTGGACTTGTGGGAGACCAGAAAACCTAGTAAGTTTCATAACTATTACGGATTAGATATTATGTCATTAAGCACCCGATAAAAGAACCATTTATTTTGATATTGCAAAACTTAGAAGTGACGATCCAATGAATAAACGGTCTTCCTCTCCCAACTAATCTATGAAGATGTAACTTGTATTGTGTAACGTGTTTTTCGAGGGGTTTTTATGCAACTGGCATAAGTCAGTAGGAAGCCATTCTATATTTATTTACGCGGCAAATTGTTCAGCCAAGAGAATTTTTCATGTTAATTTATTATTATTATTAATTTATTATAATTATTATTAAGATATTTTCGGAGCATTTTATAAAAATTATAAGCATACATATAGGTTTTCTATGTCTTAGAAAACGCTATCAAGCAAATTATTACGAACGACAATATCATAGAAAGTTATGTGATTACGGAATTTAACGGAGTTTCGTCGGTTAGGGTATATCGAGAGACGTGACTCACTGGGAATTCAAGTACACGCTTAATCTTGTCGGGAAGTATTACGCAAGCGGGGTTGCAGCGTCAAGAAAAGGCGGATAGTTGAAACGGAACCCTCCCGCCGAGTGTAATGAGCCAGAGGAGGGGAGTATAGCGCGTGGGGTGCAGCCAATCAGTGGAGACCACGTAAGCAAGAAGTCGGATGAAGAGTGGGGAGCTGACGTGTGGATATACCGTTCGACGCGCGTGGAACGAGGACAATCAGTGTAGAACTTGCCGAGTATGGTTATACGCGGGGGTCGCTCCGATGTTCCGTGGAACGAAGACTATCTGTGTAGAACTTAACGAGTACGGTTGCACGCGGGAGTCGCTCCGATGTTCCGTGGAGTGGAGGACTAACTTTTGTAAAACCTAACCAGTGTGGTTGTACGAGTGTTTGGGTCCGATGTACGGACCATAGAATTATCTAATCTTCCAGAATATCATCAAATATCGACAAAGATGACGACGTCCAGGAGACTGTGGGAAGCTCACAGCATCATCCAGTACGAGGGAAAGGCTTCGGCCATTTCCAGTGGTAAGCGCGAATGACGCAGAAATACGCAATCTCTCATTTCTCTTTGTTTTATATTTCATATTTCAGTAACTTCATAGCTTGGGAATAAGAGTAAAATCAATAATTTATCAGACTCCGTTTTCACGTAATTTTCTATCGGTAATATTCAAATCACAACGCTCCAATTTAAATTTTATACTTATTATTATTATTAATTTTGCTATACTTGTTTTTATACAATAAATTCATTTCTTTTAACCATGCAATCTTTTTTTTCAGTAGGTAGCATTAGATATAGACCAATTCCTTCTCCTGATACAATTGTTTTTTGGGTTAATGATCCAATCATACCACGATCTGAGAGTAAAGATTCTTGAAGGTGTTCTACCAGAGCTAGGTGTTGTTAAATACAAATTTAGATTTCAACATAGCGTTGAAGTCTTGGCGCCCATTAAAACAACATAGCTTAGGCAAAGGTAAACAGTTACATTTATCACCCAACAGTTAGGGGCAGCCAAACTGCTACAATTGTCGCTACCAACATGGGGCAATAATTAATGTTACATTTGTCGCTCAACGTGTGGGCTAGCAAAAACATTACACTTGTACGCTCAACGTGGAGCAAAATGCAAACGCTACATTTGGCGCTCAACGTGTGGGCTAGCAAAACGTCACAATTGCTGTGATACGCTTAAGCAATAGCCCTAAACTACTGTAGAATATTATAAACTACTATGCGGGAATGACCTTCGAGTACTCTGCTGTGATGATGGTAATCGTGAGACAAAGCTCATGAATATACAAGATTATAATTAAACAATTGAAAGACTGACACATGGTGAGATGAATAAAATCATAGGGAAGAAAGCGCGAGGTCGACTGAGAAAATTTTTCCTGCAAGACATCATACTAACTCTTCCTTATGGTTCTTGCTATGAAATGAAACAAGGTGTTGAAGACAGAGAACATTGGTTGCGGAGACAAGGCATTGCCTTTAGAAGTTGATGATGGTCAGGTAATACCAACTGATTAAAAATGATGGCATAGGTATGTTATTAATCGTTACGGAAGCAGACTATAGCAAGAAGTTAACCATTTCAGGATTTTGCTACACTGAAAAGTGTATCAACGTACAAGAATAGTATTAAACATAACCAAATTAACTACATTGCAATTCACAGCATAAGTTCTCTCTTGAAAACTGGAAAACTCAAAAGTTATGGATGAAGAAGATAGCAAAGTATTTAATAGCTGGGCTGCAAGAGATGACAAATATTAAGGAAGAACCGTTTGAATCTCAAGAATATAGAATATACCATGTATACGCAAATACTACCTGGATAACTTTTTCAAAAAGAGGAACTGAATACTTGGGCTGCAGGTATTCAAGGCTAGGTGGTACCAGTGGTGTCATTTGCTTACCATGCACGATATATGGTGAAAAGACTCATCCCGTGGATGCTGAAACTATAGTGTGACCAGGTTGAAAAGAATGTTGCAACGCGCAAGTGCACCAAAGTAGGGGAGAGTGTTTCCAGCTCCCTTGCCACTCAACTGCTAGTCTTTCTTCTGCGCATGTGCGTCAGGTAGGGGAAGTGTCTCTCTCTCTTTCTCACTGCTACTTGCTTCGTTGTCCTAGTCGCTGGACCTTCCGAAGTCGTGTATGGAGGGGGCAGCTCTTCAGCAGCTATGTAATGCGAGCCCCGCCTCCAACAGTCTTTTCTACCTGGTAACTCTATAGTAATGACTGGTGGAACATCGTATATATTACTTAGAACTCTCTAAGTTAGCAGTAGTGAGGATTGCAATCTACTCGTGGGTGACGCTAACCTTATTCTTGGTGTGTTTGCACCGTAATATGTTGATATTGACCTCCGCTGCCATCAAAACTGTGCCCAAATAATGGCTGGCGGAGCGCATGTTTTACCATGAATACGCCATATCCATGGTGGTTCGTTAGTGACACTAATCTTTATTTCCGACCGTCCTTGCACCGTAATTTCTTAATCTAGTCCCTTACAGTCATTGAAAATTGCGCCCTAATGATGGCCGGCAGAACCCAAGTTATACCGTGTACTTGCGAATTCAGCAATGATGAAAATGACAATCGGTTGGTGAGTGACATTAACCTCATTTCTGGGTGTGCTTGCTCTGTAATATTGCGATACTGACTCCCACAGCGACAGAAAAAACATAAAATTATAAAATAGGTATTTTTAAAATAAATACTCCTTAATATTTGGGTGCGGGTATTATTCGATAGTGGTTGTTCATTCATATTCTCAATCCGTAGATTGGTCGGCAGCAATCCTCCTCTTCCATTCTTCCCTGTCGCCAGTCAGTCTCTTCATGTATCGATATGAATGGACATTTACATCCGTTATGATCTGTTTGATGTATTGCAGTCTCGGTCGCCCTCTTCCTCTCTCGCCCCAAATTATGGCATCTAATACAGTTACCATAAAGTTGTGGTGATAGACATGTCCTATCAGTTAGTCTCGTCATTTCCGAATTTTTTGTTAAATGCTCTCTTTTCATTAATGGTTTTGAGCACTTCGTCAATCGTCACTCTTGCGGTCCATGGAATTTTTCCCATCTGCTGGCAACACCAAGTGTTCTTTTATCAGCGCATCCCATTGTCCAGGCTTCTGAGCCATACAAGGCTACACTCCACACATAACATTTTATAAATTTAATCCTGGTCTCAATAGATATATTCTTTGAAGGCGGAAGGGACTTTTTGCTCTTAAATGCAATTTTGACTTGGGCAATTCTAGCTTGAATATCAGTTGAACTTCTTCCAGCGGAAGTAATTTTACTCCCTAGATAGGTGAAAGTGTTAACTTGCTTAAGTGGAGCACCAGCTATGCGAATAGCTGCATTAAGCTGTTCTCTGCCGCATTCCATTATTTCCGTCTTTTTAATATTGATTTTCATATTATATTTTTCATGGTTGTATTCGGGTATATACGGTATAATGGGAACCTGGACCAAGGGTTGTGGGACAATGTTCCCAATTTGGTTAGTTATTGATGTTTCAAGGGGCAGAACTACAAAGTCATCTGCCCCAGGCTCCCTTCATCAGCTACTTATCAAGAAACATCTAACGACACATCGATTCAAAAACATTGAAAGGTACGCTAGAAAGTAAATACTGATTGGTAAAAACACATCCAACACGTTAAAATATATTAAAAAAATAATAAAACTTTAAATAAAAAATTAAACATTCATGCAATATTGATTACACTCCACAGTCCTTGTTGAAGGTTAACAGTATAATTTGCTGGGTGTCTACTTTGTGGTAGAGCACCTATTCAATTCTATTGGTAATATGGGAGCACTAAAATATGAAGCTGTCCCAATGTGAGATATCATAGATTGACAAAGTCTTATGTTGTACAATTTAAATAACAATATATAGTGTTATACAGTAGGATGAAATCAATTGGAGGGTTGAAAGCATAAACCAGACAAATCTAAAATATTGATTTTGTAGAAACTGGAAATAACTGTGCCTCGCATTAATGTTACAACATAATAACCTTAAATATATTAGGTAGGTAGCACTAATATGTTGGCAGTTTTTGTGGAAACGTTTTATGTCAATAGATGGCTCTAGATGAGGTGCACAAGAAATGGTACTTATATCGGAATGTGCATTTTAGGACTTGTCCGGTTTTTGCTGGTCTTGCCAAATTGTGTATAAGTATGTGGATCCAAGTGAAATGAGTGATTTCCAAGCCATGACCCCAAGAATCTCAATTCTAACCCTAAATACAATAAACAAAATTTATTCTGTCATAAATGCCCATGCCTCAACAAAAAGAGAAGAATGTTCTTTTGAAGACAATAATAATAATATTGTATAGCCTCGGGTGCCTGGTGCAAGCTTTGTTAATTGACACCCAGAGGGTAGCTTGCATGTCGAATTTCGTCGTTCCCTTGAACGCTATGAAAGTCAAGGAGGTTAGATTTCAAGTAGAGAATGGAGGAACTTTGTGTTGGCGGAAAATCCCGAGATTAATTTTGCCATTGAACATGGCCTACTGAATTCAAATGGGTTCTTTAACGTGCCAACAACGTATGACATGAGTGTCGTGATTTTTGTCGCCTTTCAAAAATCACTTACCATGGTCAGGAGCGAACCTGCAATCTTGGGGTTGGTAGTCCGACACTATAACCACTCACCCACCGTGGCAAGACAATGAAAGAAGTTAAAAGTTAGGGAACTCCTCGAGCAGACAGTAAACCAAATATATAAGAACAATGTTCAGATCTTGTCAGCGGACTTAAATGCTCAATTAGGAAAGGAATAAACATACCTTGATATAATTGAGTAGGTTAGAGTCATAACTCACATGCTCCAAAATAACGAAAATTGAGATGACGACATATTCTCATAGACCTTTATACGTAGAACATAATTCACGGAACAGTTATTTACATTTGCCACATGATCCTTGAGAAAACAGGTGTTAAACATCATGGTTAGTTTCAAAAGTCTCATGATCCGTGGGATCTTGTGATTTTTGTCCCGTACCTCATCTTGAACAATCAGCGATTAGCTCTCCCGGCGCCATTTCCGTCTAGTGTGTTTTCTGTACAGTTATTTTGGGGAATATCATTGAATATAGTGGTTGAAATAAAACTAATTTGACACACAAGTCATGGAAGAAAACGTTTCACCCGTTGGAGAAAGAGGAAGGCCAAGGAAACGTTCGCAGCATCCAGAAATGTGGAAAAGGCAGGAAGCCAAACGAATGAGGTTAGAATATCCTGTTTTCTTCATTGTTTGCAAATTATTCTGATTCTTGTTATTGGCTTGATTTGTTCCTCCACGTAATCGTGTATAAGACCCTTTCTTTGGACCTTAACAGTGAAGAATCACAAATTCTATATTTTAAGTCCATTTTTGGAAAGTAATCAGAACCTCACAGTGCCGTTTGTTCTATCATTGTAGGTATAAACCGTCAGTACTGCCCCAGATCCAACATGTAAACACCGTGGAGGAGCATTTAATTGCTGTTCACTTTCTATGGACGATATTAAAAAGTTTCATGCTTTGTTTTATAAAAAGCCGGAAAGAGATTATCAGAATCAATTCATATTGAAGTATGTGGAAATTCGCAACGTCACCAGACGCCGACCTAGAAAAGATAAATCAAGTCAAAACCAAAAGTCGCAACTGCTTAGAACTACAAAGTATTTTGTACGAAGCACACAGAAAAATAAAGTTCCAGTTTTCATGTCAACCTTTATAAACGTATTGGGAGTTTCACGATTCAGAGCAAATGCTAACCACTAAACAGTTTCATCAGCAAGGTTTTATACAAGACAAGCGAGGCGGCTTCAGGAGGGCGGCCGAGTATGAACCCAAGAAAGACTGTGTCATGAAGCTCAAGTTTTATAAGCATGTCATTGATGAGAATACATCGGATTAAACTGATCATGAGTGTATGTGCGACATGATGCAAGAGGAACTTGGTGTTGTGATATAGACATAGAAGAGTAAAATTATTTTCAGTTTTCGGAGTTAATCTCCTTCAAATCTTCAGTGTTATTTTAGTAGCTTATTTTCTTTTGGTATTTGAAACTTTCATTCTTCTCAAGGAACGATTAACAAGTTTGTTTTATTTTCCTGATAATAATATTCTACTTTTCTTTGTGGCCAATAATTAGTTCTCGTGATTGGAAAGTTTGTAAATTTCTTTGATCATTAAATTGAACAAATGTGCACGGTAGGCATTGTAGATTGCCAATGGTGTTCCAAAATACAAAATATCTTCTGTAAACGAACACAAGCATAGTTCATAAAATATTAATTGGTATTTAACAAGATTAACATCACAACGTAATTATACATACACAGCAGAAGAAAAAATGGTTTTCAATGGGACCCAAATGTGTTGTATATCGAGTCGCAACACGATTTAAATATGTAATTCCCGCAAAACCAACATCATCGCCGAACAGCTCACTATCAAAACTCACAATATCCAAAATAGGAATTGTCAAAACTTACATGTTCCATAGGTCATTAACAAAACTCACATGATCAGTAATATAACCTTAAATAATTGTAATTTCTCAATAAACAAACATAATCTGAAATATACATAATGATTTCTAGCCATTGTTCTTACACATACTGATGTCCACATCTGGGACAAGTACACGACGCATGTAAAACACATTTTTCGTCGTTTGTGAAAATTTATGTTTTTGGAGCATGCGAGTTATGCATCTAACCTACGCAATTGGGAAAAGGGCTCGACACGAACTTACAAATACTAATGGCCAAAGATGAATCAAACTCTTGTAAAGATCATAATCTGATCTCCAAATCCACATATTTCTACATATTTCAAAAGACGACCAAGCAAGCTGTGGTTATAGTTAGTTATTGTTTCCTTAAGGGGTGAAACAGCGAGGTCATCTGCGTGGCTTCGGTGGTGTAGTTGGTAGCATGCTGAGCTTCTATGTACAAGATCGCAGGTTCAAACCCGGCCGAAGTCGTCGGATTTTTTAAGAGCGTTAAAAATCCCTCAGTATGCCTTCCTTTGGAGGAGAAGTAAAGCCGGTGGACCCATGTCATAGATTTATGGCATGTTAAAGAACCTTCCACTAATTACACCTATGTGAAGCTAAATTACACATAGGTTAAACATTTGACTAACGTTCTTAGGTTACTATATTCGTTGTCAAGAGCCGACTGCGGTGGCATCTGGTAACTAAGTTCTGAACTAGTTGGTCGTTGACGATGGCGTTTGGCGACAAAAGTAGGAACTACTTGGAAAAATTGAATGTCTGCAGTCCTTACTTGAATTAAAACTGATACACACACTAATACAGTCATCACAATTAACACCGGTTATCAGACAGATTCTACACACACCCAAAGTACACGGTTCTACATGACCGCGTTGTCGCAGCCCCTAAACTAAGGAACCAACCAATCGGAGGTCATCTGCCTCATAACAAGCACTAGATCATATATATTTTGAAGGTTGATTTCTTTTGTTTTGTGGGCTTGAACCATGCTTGGTGCCTTTCTGCATGAATTAGCATTCTATTGTCTGCCAGGTGTCTTAAGTATTTAAGAGAGCTAACTGTTCACATTGCTGTCACCAGTGCTTCTAAATCATCCGTTATCTTTATCTTTATATTGCGTACAACATCTTGGTAATTTCTGCTCAATTGATGCGAGTTGTAATTTCTTTTTTCCTGTAGTGGTGTGAAGTTATTTATTTTGATGACTAAGGTATGGTGTGAACCGGTGTCTATACCTCTTAATACTGTAACGTTATAGATTCATATGGGAAAAATAAGTCTTGATGTGACTGAGAGGGCCCTGGCTCCTTTGTTCCCCATCTAAACATATGCCTGTGTACAGTACATTTACAAAATTGTAAATTATGTGACTGCAATCGAACAAATGCAGTGGGCTTTTGAGCTTTGTAGAAAAGACTTTGTCTAGTATTTGTATTGGCTGTACATCAATATGAAGAACTTTCTGTAAAGAGAACACAGTGTAATCTCGTTAGTATGTTTTTCATGGGACGTCAAATGCGGGAAAACGTACTGCCGAAAAACGTCATATTGTATTTACAACGTATAAGAAAGAACGCGGTGTAGATGTGCATGTTAAATCGCCGACCTTAGTAAGTGTTTACATGTACTACTAGTCACAACATAAACATAGGTTATCAGTAACTTACACAGGGAATAAATAACATAAAAATCAATTACTGTGCCTCTACACTAAAGTATAATACCGTATTTACTAGGCTAAGGACTCCCTCGCCTATAGTACCCCTCCTTAATTATTGTGAGTCCTGTCCGTCATTGTCTAGCAAACAAGAGTTTAGTGCTTTTCAGTCGGTCAACACGAATTCGTGTTGACCGACTGAAAAGCACTAAACTCTTGTTTACTAAGGCAACACTGAAAATATGGCTTCAAACACCACAATTGTCTAGCAACGAGCGCAGCGCGAGCAGCTCCGTGCGGATGGGATACAGCCGGCAGTTGGTCACGCAAAACAATCTCAGGGAAAGTATGATATCTTTTCAGAGGTGGTTGGAAATAATCATGGAATATACTTGTCTTTGTATACCAGATGTTGGATCATTGTTGGCTGCTTGAGCCATACCATTCAATCGTATGCGAGCTCTGTTGCTAACAAAGCGTGACCTTGTTTAAAGAATCAAGTCTCTGTCTTGCGTCCTGTGCGTACGGGCTATATGACTCACGCCACACGACTAATGGCGGGCCGGCCAGCTAACCGGGTGACATACAGCTCCCGCATTCACGTAAGGAATGGTCGCTAGTGGTCTGCCGGCATACGCACGCCGATCCGTGGTGTATTTCGAAATAAAGAACGTGTTATATGTAGCGATTTTTGTATTCAGCCTGCATGTTCTACTGGCGCGAGAGAGACACGTTGGCTATCTTCTGTGTTGCGTCATAGCTCACAAGCCACTTCTGCACCATCAGCTAGCTATCTTCTGTGTTGCGTCGTAACTCAAGCCACTTCCACACCGTCAATAACTATCAGGGAATAGGAAGCAATATCGCATTGTGTTTCCAAGATGCCGAATTTTATAATGAAATAAGAATAAAATCCGGTTCCCTAACAAATAGTACAACGAAAATTTGATCATCGTAAGCGGGAATAGAAAACGTATTAAGGAGATTCATCAACATGTATTTAGTGGGAATGGGACTGGGACTTGAGAAAATCATCGCGTTAAACAGGAAAGCGTGGTAACTGTACCAAATTTTGCTTGTATTTCAAGAATGTTCTGAACAATTTTCTATAGTTGTGTGTGTTCTATGTGCACTTGAGTACAGTTTCTTGTGTTCTGTGTCAGTTCTCAATTTTTTTGGCTGTTTAATATGCCTAATGTGACGTAATTAATTTTAGTACAATATTTTATGATGTATAGTTTTATTAATCTGTGTATTTGGTCATATTCTTGTTGCAGTATGTCGTGAGGAAGAATGGAAGAAGCTTCCGATTATGTCATCTGTGATAGCCTTCTTTGTTACTTGCACTGTTACTGTGTAAGCTTTACTTAAGTACCACTGCAGTCTGAGTGAATTGTTGAAGTGTGCCTGAAGACTGTTATCCATTAAATTTTAAAATCCACAGAAATTTATTGGAGGTCAGTGCTGTCTGGGAATGCTCCAGTATTGTATCTTGCTCTTGTGTCCTGTGTTGGAATTTCATCACACATGATCTCCAGGTTCAGGAAGGTTTGCATTTCTCCAGTGATCATAATACTTAACTTCCAATATTTGTAATAAATGTTTGAAAAAATTATTTATTTACTTGAATGTATGCTTATTTAACCTTCTTACCTTGTTCTTGTACACTAGTAGGTGCAGCAGAAGCAGTATGTGGGAGGACAAGTAGTAAGAAGAGGTGGAAGGAAACACCATGGTGGAATGAGAAGACAAAAGATATACAGTAGTAAGGGAAAAGAATAGAGCCTTTAGAAGGTGGTATCAAAATAGGACGGTAGAGACAAGGGAAGAGTACCAGGAAAGAAAGAAGGAGGCAAAGAGAGTAGTGGCTGAGGAGAGAAGAAATTGGATGAAAGAGTGGACAAAGATGATGGAGGATAGTGAAGGTACAAAAAAGGTCCTGTATGGGATGGTAAAGAATAAGAGGAGGAAGGATCTTACGGATTATGTTAGAATGGTGAACAAAAGGGGACAAGAGATAGAAAATAGGGAAGACCTGAAGCAAATCTGGAAATAATATTTTGAAGAACTCCTGAACCCAAATGGAAACCTCGGGGGAAGAGGAAGATGAACTGCAAACAGAAAAGGACTTAACATGGAAAGAAGTGGAAGATGAAAGGAGGGAAGGCACCGGGTGTGGATGAGTTGAGTGTGGAGATGGTGAGATCAGCAGGAGAGGTGGGGATACAATGGTTGTACTGAGTGATGAAGACAGCATGGAAGGAAAGGAAGACCCCAGAGGACTGGAAAAAGGGAATAATTGTCCCGATCTTCAAGAAAGGTAGTAGAACAGAATGCAGAAACTATCGGGGAATAACACTGATTAGTCATTGTGCAAAGATGTTTGAGAAAGTTTTGGAAAGCAGAATTAGGACAAGGATAGAAGGAGGGATGAGGGAAGAACAACATGGCTTCAGGGCAGGAAGGTCCACAGTGGATTTGATTTTTGCTGTAAGGCAGTTACAAGAACAGCACTATGAGTATGGAACAGATCTACTGATGGCCTTCCTGGACATTGAGAAAGCATATGACAGTGTGAAACGTTTTTGCTAGCCCACACGTTGAGCGTACAATGTAGCAGTTATTAATGCCCCATGTTGGTAGCGACAAATGAAACGTTTTGCTAGCTCCTAACTGTTGGGTGAGAAATGTAACTGTTTACCTTTGCCTAAGCTATGTTGTTTTAATGGGCGCCAAGACCTCAATGCAATGTTGAAATCTAAATTTGTATTTAACAACGTCTAGCTCTGGCAGAACACATTCAAGACTCTATTCACTCAGATCGTGGTATGATTTGATCATTAACCCAACAAACAATTGTATCAGGAGAAGGAATTGGTCTATATCTAATGCTACCTACTGAAAGCAAAGATTGCATTGTAAAAGAAATGAATTTATTATATAAAACAAGTATAGCAAAATTAATAATAATAATAAGTATAAAACTTAAATTGGAGCGTTGTGATTTGAATATTACCGATAGAAAATTACGTGAAAACGGAGTCTGATAAATTGATTTTACTCTTATTTCCAAGCTATGAAATTACTGAAATATGAAATGTAAAACAAAGAAAATGCGAGATTGCGTATTTCTGCGTCATTTGCGCTTACCACTGGAAATTGCCAAAGCATTTCCCTCGTACTTGATGATGCTGTGAGCTTCCCACAGTCTCCTGGACGTCGTCATCTCCGTCGAAATTTGATGATATTCTGGTAGATTAGATAATTCTATGGTCCGTACATCGGACCCAAACACACGTATAACCACACTGGTTAAGTTTTACTAAAGTTAGTCCTCCACTCCATGGAACATCGGAGCGATTCCCGCGTACAACATACTCGTCAAGTATTTCACAGATTGTCCTCCTTCGACGGCGCGTCGAACGATATATGCACACGTTGGCTTCCCACTCCGGAGCCGTCTACTAGCTTACGTAGTCCTCATTGATTGGCTGAGCACGCCGCGCTATCTTCCCCTCCTCTGGGTCATTACACTCGGCGGGAGGGTTCCGTTTCAACAATTCGCCTTTCCTGGACGATGCGAGCCCGCTTGCGTAATTCTTCTCGACAGGAATCAGCTTGTATTTGAATTCCCAGTGAGTCATCTCTCTCAAATACCCTAACTGACAAAAACTCCGTAAAATTCCGTAATCAGATAATTTTCTATGATATCGTCGTTCGTAATAATTTGCATGATAGCGTTTTCTAAGACATAGAAAACCTATCTGAATGCTAATAATTTTTATAAAATGCTCCGAAAATATCTAAATAATAATTATAATAAATTAATAATAATAATAAATTAACATGAAAAATTCTCTTGGCTGAACAATTTGCCGCGTAAATAAATATAGAATGGCTTCCTACTGACTTATGCCAGTTGCATAAAAACCCCACGAAAAACACGTTACAAGTGTATGCAGAAACAAAGTATGGAAGTCCCTGTAGGATAGAGGAGTAGAAAAATGGACTATAAGGAGGATAAAGGAGATGTACAAGGGAAGCGTGAGCTGTGTGAAAGTGGGAGGAGAGAGATCGGACTGGTTGGAACAGAGAAACGGCCTGAAACAAGGAAGTGCACTGTCACCGTTACTTTTCATTCTGGTGATGGATGACATAATGACCCGGGTGGCACAAGTAATTGGGGAAGGAAAGATGAAAGCAATGGTGTTTGCTGATGATTTTGGGAAACAAGGAGGAGGTACAGGAACAGTTGGACGTGTGGGAAGGAATAATACAAGGGTATGGGATGAAATTTAGCATATGAGTGAGATGATCACAACAAGGAAGAAGGAAAGAACCACAACAGGAATAACAATTGGTGGGGAACAGCTGAAAAAAGTGGAGAGTTTCATGTATCTGGGAAGCCTGATACAAGATAATGGAAGAAACGATAGAGAAATAAATGAGCGGGGGAGACAGGCAGAAGCATTCCGGATGTGAGAAGCTTGTTATGGAGCAAGGATGTCCCCCTGATCAGCAAAACAATCATATATCACACGTACTATGTCCCTATCCTGACGTATGCCTCGGCGACCTGGGTTATGAAAGGAAGGGAGAAGAGCAAAATACCGGCCAGTGAGATGAGGTTCTTGAGAAGCAGTATTGGAGCTACAAAGAGGGACAGAATAAGAAATGAGAGGACCAGAGAATTAATGAAGGAGGAACCATTACAGGATGGTGTAGAGAAATCTAGACTTAGATGGTATGGACATGTAAAACGAATGGAGGAGAAGAGGATACACGAGACGAAGTGGGAAGGAAAGAGACCGCGAGACAGGTGGCTGAAGGGGGTGGAAGAAAGCGTGAAGAAGAGAGAAGAAGCCTGGACAAGGGTGGAGGCTGAGAGATGGTGGGAAGACGGGAGACGTTGGAGAGGCTTGTGTTCCAAACAGACCCGGCCAGTGGCTGGAAACTGTGCAAGATGATGATGATGACCTTGTTCTTGCAGTTGACAAATGAATGGAAAGATAAGGAATTTGACTTGTGATCTCAGCTGAAACAGAAAGGGAAGAGTGTAATCTTGTTTAACAGGGTGTCTACCGGTAACAAAAGTAACGAATTTTACAAACGGGTAGCGAAAGTAACGAAAAAGGAACGAATTTTACTAACGGGTAACGTAAATTTTCTGAAGGCGGGTTGAATCATTTAAACTCGCGCCGCTAGGCTCAGAGATTGCGACGGAGCGAGTTTCACACAAGCGGCGCCGATTGAGTAAGCTATATTTCCCCGTGCCTGAGCTCAAGGAAGTACAGTAAAACTTCACTTACTGTATATACCCCCTGCACATTTTTATTCAAAATCGGGGTGCGGGTAATATTTGAGTCATACAAATTTTAAAGATTTAAATTGCCCGCGATATAGGGTGTTGCGAGTATCCGCTAGATGGTGGGAGTGCTTGTTCGGGTATACCGTATTTACTCGCAAAACACCCGCCTTGTTATTTATTTATTTATTGAATTTTCGGCTTCAAAGATTTCCCTTGATATATATTAGGATGGCGTGGTATAAAGGCACACAAAGGGACACCAAGCGTCTTTAAATCAACGCACAAAATAGTTATTTTAACCGATACTTTATTTACGAAATAAGTGATAATAGCCCATTTAAATAGCCACTCTCTTGGATCATCACAGCTGACTGGTTTCAGCCCTTCGGCGAGCGAGAGAGCGAGCGCCGAGTTTAAGGTTACGCAGTGTTGCATGTTACGCTGCACGCGGCATTATTTCGTGATTTACAGCGTGACGATTGTCTCTTGTCTCTCGAACCCACTCCAGAACTTTTATGTCCACATTTTCGTACTTTCGTAAGCGGGGGGTGGGGAGTAGCCATTGTCGAGGTACACAGGTGTTGCAGGCAGAAGTGTGGGTTTTATAGTTTCGTGAGTTGCGTGATACGGTAGCATAGCATCAGTAATGTAAAACAAATGATGGAAATAGCTAACATGAAATCTCGTCATAGGTCGTACACTGCAAAAGAAAAACTGAGAATAATCGCAGAAGCAGAAGAAATTGGAAATCGTACTGCGGAAGAAAGTATGTCGATGAAAGCTGCATACGTGACTGGAAGAAGAATAAAACTCGTCTGGAGCAGACTAGCTGCAATCGCCGGGCATTTCGTGGACGAAAAGTGAAGTTTCCGGAAATTGAAGAGCGTCTTTGTGCCTATATAAGCGAAAAGAGACAGTTTGGTTATGCAGTTTCAAGTGAAATGTGCCAGCTTAAAGCTTTAGCAATATCGAAGGAACTTGGTGTTGGCGGTTTTAAGGCTAGCCGTGGATGGCTCCAGCGAGCTTTTGCTAGAAATGGTCTCGGCTTTCGGAGGAAAACTAGTATAGCACAACGACTTCCAGCTGATTACACCGAAAAATTAGTTACTTTTCAAAGATATGTGATTGGTTTGCGCCGGAAGAATTCCTATTTACTGTCGCAAATTGGAAACGCGGACCAAACACCCGTTTATTTTGAAATGCCAATTGACTACACAGTCAACAAGAAAGGTGAATCCAGCGTTGTAGTGAGAACTGATGGCTGTGAAAAACAGAGGTGCACAGTTATGCTGGCAATAACTGCCGATGGTAGAAAGCTGCCCCCCTATATTATCTTTAAACGCAAGACAGTCCTGAAAATCACTGTGAATGGCGTAATTGTGACGGCAAATCAGAACGGGTGGATGGATAGCGGCCTTGTAGTGGATTGGATTAAGAGAGTGTGGCAACGCCGCCCTGGAGCATTACTGAACGTGAAAAATATGCTTGTCTTAGACAGCTTCCGCGGACACACAACGGACGACGTGAAAAATCTTCTGAGTGGGGGAAAAACAGAATTGGTGATAATTCCTGGGGGCCTAACATCTGTTCTCCAGCCATTGGATGCGTGTGTCAATCGGCCTTTTAAAGTGGCTATGAAACATCGGTATACGCGATGGATGGCAGAGGAAAAGTACGAACTTACACCTAGTGGCAAAATAAGGCGTCCTGATGTGAAACTTATTTGTGAATGGGTGAAAGGTGCCTGGGACTCCATTCCGCTACCGCTGGTGGAGAAAAGTTTCAAGAAATGTGGCATTTCGAATTCCCTCGACGGAACTGAAGACGAGATGCTATGGGAAGATGGCGATGGTGATGATAACTCCTCTTCAGCCAGCAATACTGAAAGTGACGACGGTGATGAATAGAGGTAAGGGTGCATAAAATTAACTCATCAGTGCATATTCTTTTTTCTGCCCGCATTTCTGCTGAATATAATAAGATTCTTCCGGTAACTCACACTGCAATGTTTTTCTAATGCAGGTGCTGGATGCCTCTCCATGACATTCTGACGTGCTGCTTCCAGCTAAAATTTATACTTTAGGTTTAGGTTATTAAGAAATGATTGTGTACCTTCTTGTGTTTTATTTAATGATATGTAGTACAGTATTAATAGCATAAATTTGTTTAAAAGTGACAAAAATAAAAGGTTTTTTTTTAAAATTTCCATTGAAAAATGAGAGTGCGGGGATTATTCGGGGGCGGGGGTATTCGGGTATATACGGTATACGATTTTCAGGGGACCAAACGAAAAAAACGCATAAGTGTGAAAAACGCGTAAATGAAGTCTGTAAATAAAAACTGCATAATGTATGTGACATTATGGGTTATACAGGGACTTTGTTTTATATGCGACGCGGATCCTCA
Source organism: Meconema thalassinum (assembly GCA_946902985.2). NCBI lineage: Eukaryota > Metazoa > Arthropoda > Insecta > Orthoptera > Tettigoniidae > Meconema > Meconema thalassinum. The sequence continues at coordinate 303,678,377 of OX336393.1, forward strand.
CTCGCGCCCGCCGTGAGCCGGTCTCCCGTCAAGCACTTCGCCGTAATGCGCTTCTTGGCGCCACAAGTTTCCCTCCTTTGCAGTGGGCTTGAGCAGTGTGGGGTTCAGTTTAGTCAATTGTTCACATGTTTAGTGCTCAGTGTGATATTCCAATGCGATTTTCATTACGTGAACGTGTGTAAATGCCTTCATAAAGTACAGGAAATCTTTCGCGAAAATGAGCTTAAAGACTATATTACAGCTGAAATACAGTCAATCGGTGCTGAGGAACTTCAGAACGTAAATGACAATTTCATAAAGAGGTGCCAGAGATGTGTAGCAGTGAATGGCAAACATTTTCAGCACCAGCCGTGAACTATAGGCTATAGGCCACTCAATGACTCAGTGCCACGGAAGCTACGCATTACGGCAAAGTGCCTGGCGGGAGACAGGCCCGCAGCTCGGGCGAGCGATGGTCCCCGTTAAGAAGTGAACAGGAAATAATAATACGATTGTTTAACTATAATCGGCAATATGTAACAATACAAATACAAGAGAAATGCACCCAGATAAATAAAGAAACGACAAAACAAGTCACTTTACGAAGTAGTCTGTTATCTTGGCTTGTTTTTTGTTGGCTGCGGCCACGGAATGAACAGTATTTTCAAACCAATACAATTCGGCCATTATTTCCTCAGAAACGTTATGGCGCGTCACAAAATGTTTGATAGTCCATAGAGCATTGACAGCATCATTAAAATCCACTGTATTATGCTGCGGATCTTCAGTATCATCATCGTCATTAATACGGTCCTCGCTCAGATCCCGTTGTGAGTCTTCAACTATCTCGGAGATAGTCATGGCTTCTGCAGTGACGAAGTTGGCGTCAACATTTACGTAGTCATCGAATGATGCCTCCTCTTCCAGTTTCCTCCATTCTCAGTCATTATCAGGAACATCATCATCAATAATATCACCAGTACAACTACCGGTAAAATCAAATCCAGCTTTTTGAAAACAGTTCCGAATTGTAAGTGCTGAGACACGGTGCCATGACGCTGCGATGTAATGCATTGCCTACCAGAAGAAAATAAATTAGTGTTAATTAATTTATCGATTTTAATTTGTCTGAAGACGCAAGATTATTATAACAGATTCAATCACGTAATTTTAATGGTTTGACGAGAACTCCCCAAAAAGAACACGAATAAAAATTATAAAAGAAGAAATAAATACAGCACTAGAAATCTTACCTGTAACAAGTTGATTTTCATTTCGTCCTTTTTTCCGATGTCTACACATCTGATTGCGTGTTGCACCAGCATCTTACGATAATGCAACTTAAGTTGCGTATCACTCCGAGATCGAGCGGCTGCAGTTCGCTGGTAAAAATTCCACAGTTACGTTCCTCAAATAAGAAGTAATTGGAGGATGAGCAGGGCATCGGTCCACGAATAATAAGATCTTACGACCTTTCGCTCCCATTTTGGCGTCTACACTTCGAAGCCAGGCTTCAAAAACTTTCGTCGTGACCCAAGATTTATTGTTATTGGTGTATTTTGTAGGGAGCGTAGCAACGTTTTTAAAACAACGCGGCTTTGAAAATTTGCCGATTGTCAGTGGAGGCAGCTTTCCAGATCCGTCACTGTTGGCGCACAACAGTACTGTTACACGTTGTTTGCTCTGTTTTCCACCGTGACAGTTTTCCCCTTTCATTGCCATTGTTCGATCAGGCATTAAATTAAAAAAGAGGCCTGTCTCGTCTGCGTTAAAAATGTCCTGAGGAGCGAATCGGGATGTCAGTTCTTTCAAACGGTTTTCCTTCCAATCTAGTACAGTCTCGGCATCAACACTCCTGCTCTCCCCATACACATTGTGACTACTGATGCCATGCCTAGCCTTAAATTTGTGTAGCCAGCCAGATGAAGCACTAAAATCTACACCAAGTCAGACTGCCAGTTCACTTGCTTTTTCGCAAAGCATTGGTCCGCTGATTGGAATGCCTTCTGCCCTATGTTGCCTGAACCACTGTAACAAACAATCTTCCAAACATTCGTATTTTCCGCCCTGAATGCGAGATCGCTTTTTTGTAGAAACACCTAAAACACGTGCGCCTTCTTCATTTTCCGCTGCCTTAGCTACAATTGTGTTTAAGGTGGACGGAGCAATCCCCAATTTCTTAGCGTTTTGAGTGTGTTTCATGTTGCCACTTTCCTTCACTATATTCAAAATACGTAATTTTTCAGCAATCGTAATGCACTTCCTCTTCCTTTCACCCATGTTCACTGCAATCTAGGTTAACCACAACTGAAGCACCGAACAAGGCAGAACAATGACTGAAGCAAGTGGTGTTGTATTTCGCAACACACGCAACTCCGGCTGAACATAGCTTCAAGGTCGCTCTCGCCACCACAGATAACCCCGCGCGAGGGATGGTTTCCGAGAAATGTACAGTGCGTGTCATAAGTTTCTGGCTCCAATATTTTGAGATTTTAAGTAGGGAAACCGTTGTAAACGTATAAACGACGCATTTTTCTCTCGGGGACGTAAGATATGATCATATAAGCGTGAAAAAACGAATAAATGTAAAACGTATATCGGAAATAAATTAACATGGAAAGTATAGGGAGTTTGCCGGGACCAAGAAAAAAATCGTATAAGTGTAGAAAACGTATAAGTGTGAATCGTATAAAAGAAGTTTTACTGTACATACTGAGGATACCTTGTATGGTATACATTAATTCAACGTATATTTTCGGCAACAAGAAGACTTTCTAGTTTTGTGTGAAAATTTTTCTGTGTATTAGGAAACCTGACTTTTCGCAAGACATTTATTCGCGAAAACTTCCGAAACTAAAGAGAAACCTCTCATTTCTGTCGACCTCTAAATTTGGAGACTGTCAAATTGAAGTCCAGAAATAACGCTAAATAATTTAATGTCACAATCTTGCGAAATGTTACAGTTTCGAAACAAAAATTACGAAATAGCTTCGAAATACATAATAACTTACCGGTATTTTAAAAATCTGTCTCGTAAATTTGCAAGATCCGGTATGGTTATTTCGAAATTCAGTTATATGTCGATTTTTCCTTCGAACTTTGGTTCCATCGGATATATAACTAACTGGTTATTTCGGTAACTTGTATAATTCGTGATTCGCATTCGAAAGAAAATGTGCCCTCTTGTCGTATTATTCGTGCAATCCTCCCAGAATAATTCTTAATATTCGATACGGTACCTACTTCGAACGTTCATCCTCCAAAATCACATCCTCAAGCCGACCGGCTGACCGCACGACTTGCATGCACGAATCTCGTCAAACGTACAGAGATCGACGTCAGTTGCATAAAATGATAAAACCCGTCCCCTATAGTGAACTTATGACCACGTGGACTGCGGGAATCCTGTCAAAAGTGATTGGGCACCCATCACGAAACATTCCGAAACCTACTCGCCACTTTTCCCATGACCGTTAACTTAAAAGCGTACGGGGAGCGAGAAGTGTATCAACCCACTTAGAAATGACTGCCTACGTAGCATCGCAATACTAATTTTTCCTCGTGATCCACTCTGAACTGATGATCTCCCAACCACAGCATAGGGACAGCGGGAATCACGGCGCCGACCATACAACCTGTCCATAACTACTCGTGAATTTTAACCATGCCCAACCTTGAGTTTGCCTCCACCATTCTGTCAGAGCAGATAGACAGGCTGGTAATCGTTGAACGGCTGGGTGCAGCGCCGATTGCATAATATCGTGAGGACAACTTGAATCTAGTAAAACGGCCGAGAGCGGCAGCGATTCGATACATCGCGATATTTCTCCGCATTCAATGACGAGGACAACTGGATTCGTGTCAAACGGACAGCAAGTGGCGCCGATTGCATAATAATGCTATATTTTCTCGTGCCCGACCTCAAGGACAATGGAAATCTCATCGAATGACTAAAAGTGACACCGTTTATCATTTTTCTCGTGAAAACTACGGGAATCTCTTCTTCAAACGGCTGAGACCAGCGCCGATCGTGTAACATCTTGATATTTCTCCGTACTTGACTGAGAAGTCAGAATTCGGTGACAATTACGTAACGTCGCATACATTTCTTCGTGATCTACCGCGGGGACAAAGGAAATCTCGCCAAACGGTAAAGAGCAGAGCAACTTCTTGATATTAGCTGAAACAACTAACTGGATAATAAATATCTAGTTTTTTAAAATTTTTATTTTATGATTTATTTTATTTACAGTTTTAAACATAGTTCATTGTTGTCTTTCTTCACCGCGTAATGAGCTCCTATGCTTGCAGACCGCAGACGTATCTTGAATTCAAAGGTAGCTAAAAAGTAACTAATTTTTACTTCATCCTTACAGGAGACACCCTGTTTAAGGAGTACTAACACACCAGCTGGGTGGATATACCACCCTGAGGGACTTCACTTATTCAGAGTGGAGAGACTGTACCGAGTTGGTTCGTAACATAGCAGTGCGGCCATTCTGGGCTGGTTAATTATTATTGGTGACATACTCACAGCAAGGCTGAAACGTAAAGTTGTCATGGTGACAGATTACACTATGCGAGGCAGCATTTGGTCAGGCCCACTATTAGTAATGCTTTTTGCCAAACCAGTTTCGTCATCCTAAAAGAGGTTCTTGGATTAGCAGACCAACAGCTTTTTGTCATAATTGTGTACAAACCAACCTTGACCCGACCATGAGGATGAAAGCTCACTTAATTGTGGCGGCTTCGGTGGCGTAGTTGGTAGCATGCTGAGATTCTATGCCCAAGGTTCAAACCCAGCCGAAGTCGTCTGATTTTTTAAGAGCATTAAAAACCCTCAGTATGCATTCCTTTGGAGGGGAAGTAAAACCGGCGGGCCGATATTGTCATAGATTTATGGCATGTAAAAGAACCTTCCACTAACTCAACTTGTGTGAAGCAAAATTTGTTGGTTAGATTTTATTAATGCTTTTAAGTTCCAATGTTCGTCACCAGGCGCTGGTCGCGATGGCATCTAGTAGTAGCAAAGTTCACAGCTAGGTGTCATGGATGGTAGCATTTGGTAGCGAAAGTAGGAACTACTTGAAATTATCGTCTGCAGACCTTACTTGAATTAAAAACAGATTACACACACTAATATAGGTTGCGTTCACGGTATCAAACAGTTGATCAACAGCTCCAAAGCTGATGCATCGGGAGCGGGATCAGGTTTTACGTGTATCTGTGAACGGTTTGCTCCATCTGATCTGTAGCAGCGCGCGTTGTTCGAAAGTGGACAAGGGCAATGTACTATCCTCGAGCCTGCGATGTTGAAAGGATCAGATAATCTTGTGAGAGTGAATGCTGATATTAGATCAGTATCTAATTTACCTTTAGTTTTGCAACTCGGAACGAAATTGCTCTGAAACTATGTACCGAAGGCTGTGAACATGTATCAAACCATACCTTGCTCCCGATAATTTTAGGCCTACGTACGTAAATTTCTTGCCTTTCTGATACGGCATTTATTGTGTTACGCTAGTTTGGCTATGGTAAAGAATACTTAACAGTTTAACGTATGGTACGGTATATTAAGGTGGTATATCCCAAGACTTATGATAATTGAAGTCATTTTAATCTCTTCAAATTGAACAAGGTAGGTTAGGCCTACGTCTCAATAGACGAATATTTATTCATGAATATCAATATAGCTTTGATTTTATTAATGCAGGGTTATATCCTATGAGATGGGTCAAGAGTCTGTAAGTCTAGCAGTAAACCTCTTACCAGTCATCCACACATGATGACTTCATTATTTGTTAGCACTGCTTCATCTATCTAATTTGCCCCTAGGTATCCTTCATGCTGATACTTTCCTGCTTCTTATATCTTTTCTTTTTCACTCTAGTTTTCTTCTCAAGGATTTGAAGTTTTTGGATTTATTCATCAGCTTAACTGTGCTGTACAGTTCTTAGTTACTGTACTATACAAATTAATTGTATTTACAAAAAAATCAGGTTAGATTGCAAAATTAATTTGAAACACTACAAGAATGTACATCACATTGTCCCTACCTGTCAACTAGAGGTATTTATCGGGATCATTACCCTTCCCCTATCTAATAAGGTCAGATGACCTCAAGGTCATTAAAATTATAACCAGCATCTAGAAATAAAATTTCTGGCTCCCTCATTTAAAGCAAAGGAAATCATGGTACGAGCCTGTATTATCCTTGTTATACTGGTACCTTACTTGTTTACACCCCAATATTAGTACTTAAAGAGAAAGGCACAACATGAACTGTTGATGGATTAACTTACCGGTAGTCTCTTACTTGGCAGTCCATTCTCCTCCTATCAATACACAAATGGTTTCCATACCATATTCCCTATAGGCTACTGCTCATCTAATGAAAATGAAAAATGTTAGGCTACAGATTTTTGGTTGAAAACAGTTGTCTAAAAGATCCTTTCACAATTGATTTTTCAATAGATCATGTCATCAAATGGTCCAGTAACATAGAAAGAATTCAGGAAAATAGAGCATTTTAAAATTATTGCTACCCAAGTCTGGACAGTACAGAATGAGGTAGAGGAAACTAGACTGCAAAAATATAAACTGGAAAAAAAAAAAAAAATATATATATATGTAAAAAGCAGGATGAATGACTCCTAGGAGCAAAGATAAATGAAGCAGTGCTAAAGAATACATATTTTCTGTGATAATTTGAAGCCATTCTTTTTTTTTTTAAGTGTTGCCTATACAAATTGTCTTTGCTGCTTCTCAGTCGGTCAACATGGGGTACAAAATTATAAATATGTAAACACACTCCTGGAAACAATTACATGTATTAGTTGCCCATTGCCCATTTAAGTGTGATAACTAACGGGGTAAAGTGTAACTTTTTCCAGGAGTGTGTTTATATATTTATAATTTGTACCCGAAAAGCAGCAATGACTACATTTTATCTTGAATTTCAGTACATAATCATTACCAGCCGCTTGATGTACGATACTGATACTTGAATGGGGCTTGGCTAGTGGGCTCACACAATTACATACCATTACCGAAGGTAACATTCATGACTCGCCACTCTCTTAAAGGTATTGATACTTGGTTACTAACAATTCCCTTTGTTGCTCAATATGTGCCTGGTAGAGAGATGGTTGTTACGAATCAGCAAACTAAATGTTAAAAGAAGTAATATCTTCCACCTAGGATCATTACCAGATTGAATACAAATGAAACTACAGTACAGCAGAACTATACCGTAGGTGTAGTTTTGTAACAAACATAGTTCATTCAGTCACTGTACAAGAACATCAGGTCTTCTGTGGTCAGCAGCAAATACTGCTGTGTGATAGAATATGCAGATTATAAAGTGAAGCATCACTGTAATGAGGTGTTAAAACTCAGGCTAGCTGCGATAAGGTAAGAAAATATTGGACAAACTGGGTAGTGCTGTGTTGAACAGTGCTCAGTTTTCTCTGCCAGTGTAAGAAGAAAAATATATTATATATCTTGAGTTTCAGTACATAACCGTTACCAGCTTCTTGATGTACTGGTCGCCTACTGCAGTGAACCTAGGTTAGCAAGCCTGACCAATTGTAGCCTATAGCCTACTGTACAGTACCTGTAGGTAATATTCATGACTCCTCACTCCCTTAAAGTTTTCATTTTACTAACAATTTCCTATACAGGTTATTAAGCTTGTAACTTAAAGCCTCCTTCCCAATCCTAGCCTCAGTTAAAAATACATGCACATGTCACTGACACCACAGCATTTTGAAATGTATCCTGTAGCCTAGGCTACTGTTAAAATATAGATCAATATGTAGCATACACAAGAGAGTGAGTAAAATAAATTAGCCTTATGTCACAATTTCTAAATCCATTCTCATAATGCATTTTACTTAATAGTCAGTTCCTATTTGAGTAGGCTACAGAGACCTAACCTGTCCCCTGAGAGAAAATCCTCACTCGTTTGACAAAAGGAAGTCAAGGATGGAAATTTTGGTGTTGGATTAGTTGAAGCATGGACAAAATACAGTATGTGCATACAATAATTGTCACAAAATGTTAATACTCTGGCATGTTGAGATACCGTAAGTGAAGGAAATAAAGGACAAACTGGGTAAGTGCATGTTGGAGAGTGCTTAATTTTCTCTCCTTGTGTTAGAAAAGAAATTTATATACAGTATATATATATTATATCTTTAGTTTCAGTGCATAACCATTCCCAGCTTCTTGATGTACAGTACTGGTAGCCTACTGCAGTGAACATTGGCTAATGAGCTTGCCCAATTATAGCCAATGGTACCAGTACGGTTGGTAATATTCATTACATTGAAAGGAATGTGGCTGTTTAATCTAGACCTGAACAGCAACCGAGAAGCAAGATAACTGTTGAGATAAGACTGCTAATGCCATGAAAAGAAAAGTAATGGTTACCGGTACTTGAAATGCTTACCAAGGGAAGCTGGTTTCTTTCAAACATAGAAACATATTTATGGGCTAGGGCCTATACAAGACCAAATAAACTTCATTCAGTCCAAGCTGAAAGCCAGGGGGGGGGGGGGGGGAGGGTCTTGCGGTCTGATAATGAGCTATGTGAATTTAAAATACTGTACAATTAGTGAAACATTTACGATTGTTTCAAGAAAAAATATTGGCCTAGTAAGTAGGTTTTACAAGTGATTAAAAAACGCTGAAACATCGATTTAAAAACTTTAAAAATGCACATTGCCACTAAAAAGGAAACCACACACCTGAATTCATATAATGTTTAATACTTGGAACAAAATAAAGGATGTAACATCCGATATGTCAGGTTATGTTGTTTCACACATAGGTTAACATTTGTCGCAACTGCGGTCCGTAAATCGGATTAAAGATATATCACGAATTTAACACAATGCAGGTCATTTTATAGGCTATGGAGGGACCGTGATGTTGTGTTCTTCATTATTATTTCAGTATTCATCAGTTTAGGAACTACACACATCAAAAAAAGTTTTGCATCACCTCGGTTCCCAGATCTCCGGCATATAGACGTTGACTGTGTATATTGTATCCAAGATACAGTCCCTTTGACTGTTCATAGATGTCACTAAAACTGCTCAAAGATGTAAACAACCATGCATGAGCAGGGCCTATTAGACGGAGGGGGTACGACAGCCGATCAGTTCCAGTCATTCCACCAGGACGAAGGTACGCTGCTCATGTTGTCTGTAGTTCTACCATGCCTAGAAGGTCAATACCGCAGTTCGATCGCGTCCGCATTGTTACTTTGTGTCAAGAAGGGCTCTCAACAAGGGAAGTTTCCAGGCGTCTCAGAGTGAACCAAAGCGATGTTGTTCGGACATGGAGGAGGTACAGAGATACAGGAACTGTCGATGACAGGCCTCGCTCAGGCCGCCCAAGGGCTACTACTGTAGTGGATGACCGCTACTTACGGATTGCCGCTCGGAGGAACCCTGACAGCAATGCCACCATGTTGAATAATGCGTTTCGTTCAGCCACAGGACGTCGTGTTTCAACTCAAACTGTGCGCAATAGGCTGCATGATGCGCAACTTCACTCCCGACGTCCATGGCGAGGTCCAGCTTTGCAACCCCGACACCATGCAGCGCGGTACAGATGGGCCCAACAACATGCTGAATGGACCCCACGGAATTGGCATCACGTTCTCTTCACCGATGAGTGTCGCATATGCCTTCAACCAGACAATCGTCGGAGACGTGTTTGGAGGCACCCTGGTCAGGCTGAACGTCTTAGACACACTGTCCAGCGAGTGCAGCAAGGTGGTGGTTCCCTGATGTTTTGGGGTGGCATTATGTGGGGCCGACGTACGCCACTGGTGGTCATGGAAGGCTCCGAAACGGCTTTACGATACCTGAATGACATCCTCCGACCCATAGTGCAACCATATCGGCAGAATATTGGAGAGGCATTTGTCTTCATGGACGACAATTCTCGACCTCATCGTGCACATCTTGTGAATGCGTTCCTTCAAGATAACGACATCGCTCGACTACAGTGGCCAGCATGTTCGCCAGACATGAACCCTATCGAACATGCCTGGGATATGTTGAAAAGGGCTGTTTATGGACGTCTTGACCCACCAACCACTCTGAGAGATTTACGCCGAATTGTCGTTGAGGAGTGGGACAATTTGGACCAACAGTGTCTTGATGAACTTGTGGATAGTATGCCACGGCGAATACAGGCATGCATCAATGCAAGAGGACGTGCTACTGGGTATTAGAGGTAGTGGTGTGTACTGCAATCTGGACCACAAATGCTGAAAGTCTAGCTGTATGATGGTACAACATGCAATGTGTGGGTCTCATGAGCAATAAAACGAGCTGAAATGTTGTTTGTGTTGATCTCTATTCCCTTTGTATTTAACGGTTCCGGAACTCTTGGAACCGAGGTGATGCAAAACTTTTTTTGATGTGTGTATTTTGAGCGATTTCCACAATGTTTACATTTGTTTTTAAATCTACTTCATGCTACGCCATGTTGGATTTAAACGTGTTCCGTGGACGGAGCGAAGTTTTTCTACGCTCCATAAAATGGCGTCCGCTCCATGGAACATGTTTAGGGAGCGCTCCATCACACCGCGTTCACAGCGTACTTTCTTCAACAGTTGATCAACTGTTTGCTACCGTGAACGCAACCATAGTCATCACAATTAACACCGGTTATCAGACAGATTCTACACACACCAGTACACGGGCTACATGGCCGCGTTGTTGCAGCCCCGAAACTAAGGAACCAACCAATCATCACTTAATTGTGCCTCAAGAAATCATCATCGGCTTTAACTCAAATCCGAGTATAAATCTTCTTCCTTCAGTCCAGTTTGTGGGTGTGTTTACGGTGACTAAAGAGTCCAATCCTGGCATAGAACACGCGTCCACACAAGTCACATAGTATTGCTGGAGGAGGATGTGGTTGGGCTGCTCGGAAGTTTCCTAGCTTGACGCTTGGCCTCTTCATGTGTGCGTCGATCCCTTTCAAAGGTTTTTACAGTATCCGAGATGGTACGGCGCCAAGTTGAGCGGTCTTCAGCCAGCATGTCCCAGGTTTGTGAATTAAGACCTGTCAATTTCAGGGTCTGCTTAAATTGATCCTTGTAGTGCCTCTTAGGACCACCATGAGGTCTGGTGCCATTGCATAACTCACCATATAGCATTTGACGAGGTAATCTCACATCATCCATCCGATGGACATGACCAATCCATCTAAATTGGTGACCTATTATGGATGATTCTATGCTGTTGATTTGAGCCTTTTCAAGAACAGCAATATTGGTAATGCGGTCTTCCCATTTAATCCTCAGGATTGATCGAAGTTTTTGTAGGTGGAAGCACTCAAGCTTCCTAAGATCACGTCAGTAAAGGGTCCACGTTTCACAGCCATACAACAATGTAGAAATGACTACTGCTTTGTACACCATAAGCTTTGTACTCATGGACAGATCTTTATTCATGAAGACCCGGTGCGCTAATCGTCCTTATGCTGCATGGGCTGCGCCAATTCTCTTATCCACATCCTGCTCACAGGTACAGCTCACAGAAATGGTACTGCCCAGGTACGAGAAGTGGTCTACCTGCTCTAATGGCAAATTTGAGATGGAGATATTGAACTGAGGAAGAGGTGTGCCTGGTGAAGGTTGTGTCAAGACTTTAGTCTTATTGACATTTATGGTAAGACCAAAGCGATCACATACACTTTTGTAACAATTAACTGACTCTTGCAGCTCTTCTGGTGTGAGAGTTGGTGCCGCAGCATCATCTGCATACAACATATTAGTAACATGAGCAACCTGAGTTTTCCTCAAGGAGTGGAGACGAGTTAGGTTGAAAAGCCCTCCATCAAAACAATACTTGACATCCACACCTGGGATGTTTGTGGGTGAATCATCAAGCATTGCAGCCAAGTACAGCACGAAAAGCGTTGGAGCCAGTACACATCCTTGTTTCAGTCCATGGGTAATAGGAAATTCATCGGACATCTTATTCTGATGGCAAACCTGACCTGTCATGCCATCATGGAGAGCCTTGATTAGATCTACAAAATGCCGAGGGCAACCAAACCGCTTCAGCACCGCCCACATGGCTGGTCTTGGAACCGAATCAAATGCCTTTTCCAAGTCATAAAAGACTAAGAAGAGTGGATTCTATTGTTCTCTACATTTTTCTTGCAGCTGTCTCACACAGATCATCAAGTCAATTGTGCTTCTGGAAGCTCTAAATCTGCATTGTGACTCTGGGAGGGTCTTCTCAGAGATAACCTAGAGGCGGTTAAGTAGAATTCTTGCAAGAATCTTCCCCACAATTGAGAGCAGTGATATACCGCGGTAGTTGCCACAAACACTGCGATCACCCTTCTTAAAGATAGTGATGATAGTGGCATTCTTTAGGTCTCCAGGTACCTTTCTTGATTCCCACATTCTGAGGATAAGGGTGAAAATCCTTGTTTTGAGGGAATGACCTCCGGCTTGAATTAGTTCCAGAGGGATGTTATCTGGGTTTCAATTGGGTGAGAGCTGCAGTGAATTCATGATAAGTAGGAGGTACTGCCAACCACAGTTGTTTTGGTTGTTGCGGCACATCACAAAGGAAGTCTTCAGCAGCTGCTGATGGACGATTTAGGAGATTGGAGAAGTGCTCCTTCCAGCGTTCCAAGATTTCTTCACTGTCAGTAAAGGTAGTAGGATTATCAGCGCTTTTCAGTGTACCTGATGATGAGCGAGATGGTCCATATATTTCCTTGAGTACTGCATAGAAGTTCAAGTCTCGAGCATCCGATAGTCTCTGCAGTTCCTGAGCCTTCTGCTGCCACCAAGTATTTTTAATCTGCCTTATCTGCGTCTGGCATTTACCCTTGAGTTCCAGAAGATGGGCAAGATTGGCATTCCTTTTGGCATTGATGACGGACAGAATTTCTTCATTGTGGTCATCAAACCAGTCTTGTCTTTTCCGCACTATAAAACCAATGGTTTCCTCAGCTGACTGTGTGATAATCTTCTGTAGTGTGGCCCATTCTTGCTGAATGTCATTCGTTACTGGGTTTTCTGATAACTGGGTGACGATCCTGTTTCCAAAATGTTTATAGATGGATTCATCCTGAAGTTTGGATGTATTAAACTTCTTTCTTGGCAAATTTTTGATGTTCCTAGGTGGTTTAGGTCTGATGGATATCCTGAGCTTACATATAAGAAGTTTATGATATGTCCAACAATCGTCTATATTCCTTGCTGTTTTTGGTAATAAGAGTGTCCTTATCACATTGCCGGGTAATGATATAATCAAGAATGTGCCAAGTACATAGGGAGAAACAAGTCATACATCAACCAACGGTCACCTACTACATAGCTAAATGTAAGCTTCGACATAATGGCCTCATGATAGGGCCCCAAGGCAGCATTCCATTTCTCTGTAGACATGTGCTAAAGACTGGGAATTCCAATCTCCACCATTCTAGAAGTTACCTAACAAGCACTGAATGGTTGATCGCCACGTTAAGACAGCATTTATTTGGTTGATATTTTGGTGGTTCATGTTTTTTCTGTTTTACATTACCATATTTCTTCATTCATTCTGACTTTTTTGTTCCTTTTTTATTTAACAAAAATGGTCTTACTTAATTATTAAAAGGTTGGTGCAATTTGCTCTCAGTGTTTGCTAGTCGAAGCACATTCAAGATATTTTGGTGTGCACGAATGATGCAAGTGAGCCTTTCAACTCAATCATGTCTGGTGGTGCAATTGAGGGGATGTTGGAACACATGGTTACAAGCAGAGATGTTTGCTCTGTGTCAATGTCTGTAAAGGGCAGCACTTGTTCGTCCACTCCCAGCCTTCCACCCTCCTCATTTCCATGGTATCTGCAACCCCACTGCAGGAGACATGCCCAATCAATTCCTCGCACATCCACGCACAATACGTTCTTAAATAAACCCTTGAATTTTCAGATAGTACAATTTCTAGAAATATTAGAATCCATTTTGGTTCTGTATTGACGCATAGCATACTAGGGTAAAAACTTTTCATCGAGGAGACTCTGCCATGTCAATACCTTATTTTTATGAATTATTTAACTTATACAATCATTTTTGATACTTCTTTCGGGTGTATTATATTTTTTGCTCCCTTCATCAGTCATTAATAGATACACAGTTTCTGTAATATTACAAAGACAGATAAAAATAACAAAATGACTAAAATTACATTAACATTTTTTAAACATATTTAATTTAAAAAAAATACTTCTGTGGGACATGCATGCCAATAAAAAAATATTTTCTGTTAAAATTGTTTGCTGTAGTTCTATTACAATGAGTCTTAACATTTAAATGGTGGCGAAATACAAATGCCTTATATTGTTTGTAGTGAAATACCTTTGTATCACAACGCATAATAGATTTATCTTGTATTCTTGTATTTAAGGTATATGACTTATGTCTGATCGTGGATAAAAATCTTTAAAATTCAATAATGTCTAAAGTACAGATACTGTTTTTCTTTGAGTGTGAATAGGCTGAAAAATAATTTTAAATTTTAGTTCATGCTATCGGTATGAGCATTAGATTGTTAAATGTGGAATATCTTCTCATATTTATCCTTGTGTCGTCTTTATTGGTACTCCTTGTTGGGTACTTGAATATGAAATACACTTTGATTGGTGTTTTATTCCATTTTCTTGTTTCCTGCATTCATTGCGGCTACCTTAAATGAATTTTCACTTTTTGTAGCTTTTCAGTCGGTCAACACGATTGTGCCCAATGGATGGGCAGGTACAAGATATAAATATATAAATACACTCCTGGAAAAAATTACATGTATTAGTTAGTATTCACAATTAAATTGCCCAATCGTGTTGACCGACTGAAAAGCTACAAATAGTAAAAATTTATATAGGCAACGCTGAAAAAAAGAATGGCTTCAAATCTCTACCTGGTGTCTAGGATGCTTCTATTGGACGAGTTTCTATTTGAAATTCTGTATCAAATGAGGAGACAATGCCTAAAATTAGAGGTCTATAAAGAAAAGTACTTTTGTGCTTGAATATTTTAGGAAAATAAGGCAAATAAACAAACAATTGTTAAATCCAGTCATTTAACTTTCCTTAAGAGTAACTAAGTAAAGAAAATGCTCGTTACTTTCAACATTGAGTAATCAGATGTCAATAGCACGTGGGAATGCAACCAACAACTTTCCATTATGAACCAGCCCATTTCTATACTCGATACAAACAATAACCATAAACGAACTGTCGATTTATGATGGATTTGAACGGTTCGGGTACTTGCACGTATCCGTTTCCCTCACTGGTGCCATAAACTTCACAAAAGTTCTTAGAGTCGGCATAATTCTGACATGTCTGTGAGATCATTTACTGTACTTGGTGGCCTGAGAATAAAATAGAAAACTTCTCATAATGTTCTATGATGCACACCTGGCTTTTATAAAAGTCTGCAAGAGATTAGGCCCAATCCTCAATTCGGGTTTATGAAGCATTCTTGGTATAAGACATGCCAAAAAGCTCGAGTAGAAGCTATATTTCAGACATATTTTTGTAGTCAATTCTGAGAAACACAATTTCTGCTAGTAAGCCTGAGAACAATGCAACATTTCATTACTTACTTCCAACCTGTTTAAAGGTTTGGAGATGGGGAGGAACCTCCACCATATTTTATATTGTGTGCCAAATGTCTTGTTAAGATCATCCCCGAGGTATTACGTCGCTGGTGAGATTGAAGTTAAAACTTGTTTGTGTCTAGGATGCAGGATCGAATCCTGGCGCTGTCAGCTGGCATTTGAGGGTGCGCAAATGCGAGGAAGCCAGGTCCATAGATTTACTGGCATGTTAAAGATCTCCTTCAAGGCAAACTCCGGTGCCCCGGTGTCTCTAAAAGCCACAGTAGTTACAAGGGTCGTAAAACCAATAACTAGAGGTGTTAGTTTTTGTTAATTAGCGATAAAACAAAAAGTCATATTTAGAGGATAGGATGTTTTATTTTCACGTATTTACATGTTTCGTGCTGCCCGGGAGTCAAATTTAATCGCGAAATAATGCAAATTTTGTGAATAACACCACAAATACCTCAATCTGCGAAATAAAAACATTTTTTATATTTTTTCCCCACACCACTCCGAACATTATTGCCCACAAGCCGATATTCGAATTTGGTTGGTGTTCAATTCGAGAATGATTGATTGTATAGTTTCTCGAGGGGTAATACTGCGATATACGTCATATTACGATAAACTGTCGATATTCTCGTTACTCGTTGGATAGTAGCGCTGTGGTAAACAGCTGTAATCTCGCTGCATGAATAGTTTGGCCGACTACCTCCAAAAGGTTATGTGATAGTTGCTCATATTGTGAACTACGTTTGTCTCCTGTTACATCGGTAGCAAGTGTAATTCATAGTAGAGTATTCTATATAATTTAATAAAAAGTGCGCAAATTGTGCGTTATCATTGAAGCTAGTGTGTTATTTGAGTGAATCAGTTGGCGACCACGTGTTCGTCGTAGTAGTTCTGAAACTTAGCAGTACAGGAAGATGAGACGCGACGTAATTTAAATATTATGACACGAATTCAGAAATAAATTTTGCGTGCGGTTACAACTTTATACTGGCGTGTGACTACAGTCAACCGTGTGATAACAGTGTTTGTTACTGGGCATCGCTCAGTTGAGTTTAAAAATGCCGAAGGTAGCAGTTTCTGCCACAGGACTTAAAGAATATAAGAATGAAGGATTTATAATTTCTTGTGGAATTCTTATGTGCAAATATTGTGATTGTCGGTTAGCTTATTGCAGGAAAGATGCATTAGACAAAGATTGCAAATCGGAGAAACATTCAAAATGCCGAGAAAATTCACGTCTTGAAGTTAGTGTTCCTAGAGTGGCCACCTTGAAAGAAACATTATCAAATGCTAGTCGTGTGAAGGATATGAAAGAAAGGTTTATTTTGGACACTACTACTGTGTTTGTGAAAGCTAATATACCAGTAGAGAAACTAGACAATACTGCTATCCATACTTGGTTTAATAAGTAAGTTTGCAGAAGTGGAGATTTACCATCAGCAAATCAGATTCGTCAGAAATGCATCCCCATGATTGGCGAAAGAAGGAGGGAAGATATAAAAAACAAAGACGTGTTTCTGCTATGTGACGAAACAACTGACAGAACATACTTTTTCGTCCATCAGTACCATCAACTGAAATGAACACCCATCTGGCTGCCTCTGCCAATAGCGTAAATTGCTCCAATGCTATATTAGCCACTTTGAATTCCTATGAAATTGAACGGGAGTGTGTAGTGGCAGTAGTTACGGACTCGGCACACTACATGACAAAATGTGTAACTGCTCTTCAAGGATTGATTGAAGAATTAGGTCTTGTCCAGTGGTGGGCTCATAAAGTCAATCTTATCGGCTGCATATTTCAAAACGAGCTGAACGAATTGAACATGTCTATAGTAAAGACAAAGAATGCTTTTTTAAGGAAGAAATATGAAAACACAGAAAAAGAGAATGAAATTCTAGCTTCCCCAATGTCTGTATGTACAAGATGGAATTCATGGTTTAAGGCTGCAATGTATATGGCCCCGCATGCGGAAGATCTGGTAGTATTTTTCAAAACATTGGAAGATTCAAATTCTGGGGTCAAATTTTTCCAACAAGGATCGACTTCAACAATACAAATTATAAAATTACAAGCATTGTATGTTTCTGTTGTTGGTGCCTCTGTTATGAACTTGCTTAATTTCTTGGAGGGATCTATGTACCCAACAATTCACTTACTGGCTGGGAAACTAGATGACCTTGAGGTAAAGCTCAAGCTATTAGGCAGTGGAGTGTTCAATCATACGATCCTCCAGAACTTGGGAACAGCTTCCTCAAAAGATGCAGGTAATGGTTAAGTCCAAGCTTACGTGTGTTGCCCAATCAGCTCTAGTGAAAGTCAGGACTTTAAGGACCACGGATCCAGCCAGGAAGACTGTAGAAGCCATCGGGTCATTGTTTGATCCTCAGCATGCACCTAAGAACGTATCTCCCAAAGAACTGCTCCAATTTAAGAAGAATGCCCCATTTCTTAAGAAGATGGAGGCTGACAGCATTTACCTGACTGCAATCAAGAACCAACTGCATCATGAAGATAATGTGAATGTTCCAGAGATCCTCATGGGATTCAGGCCTGCTCACCAAGACTATGCAACAGCTGCATTAAAGTGTGTGTGGTATCCTTGTTCAAATGTTCATTCTGAAAGGTCATTTTCGAAATAGTCTCATAGTAAGTGATAGGAGGCGACAATTGACAGCTGCAAATGCTGAGACTTTAACTATGATCTACTTTCAGTGATTTCACTGCAGTCTGTATTTGGATAAAACTGAAAAAGGTATTCACTGAAATGTGTTTCGAGATGGTGAATGTAAAATAAAAATGTGACTTCCATATAAGTATTATCTCATTCTTCCATAGCCATGTTTAACGGTTTACCCTGCTGTTTTGTTCTTTACTTTGTTTTATTAATTGTTTACATTTTTAAATGCACTCATTGTACAAACCTTATCGCTTTCCAAATTTTAACATGTTATCCCCCGAAAAAATAATAAAACCACAAAACACCACCTTTTGAATTTTAAATCAACAAATCTTCAAAAAAGTAAAAACCCTTTCTACACCTCTACCAATAACATTATGTCTAGAGTTGTGTCATTGTTATGGATCCATCGTATGTTGGTATATTTAATTTCTTAAAATCGGATTTAAGTGTGCACAATTGCAGTCACAAGGTAGTCCCAGTTCCACAGCAAACTTAAGAAGCATGTGTAGGTAAACATCGGTAATTCGATAGCTTGATATTATCATCATTATTATCAGGTTTCAAATATTTTATAGTTCAACTGCATACTGTTCACATGAATTGAATTTAATTATTTTTAAGGCATGCTACCACACGAGCGCTGCCAGGTTGTTGTAGCATTGTAGTGATAGTTTATTTTTTATATTACTGGAATCCACTATTCCGTTAAAATCAAGTAAATTTATTTATCGTATGGCTTTTAGTGCCGGGAGTGTCCGAGGACATGTTCGGCTCGCCTGAGTCTGTAGCTGTTTCCAGAGGACACCCTAAAGGGTGAGCTACAACTTCCGTTCAATTTCAAGTAGTTCCAACTTTCGACACCAGATATCAAGTGGTGAACGTTGGAACTTTTGATAGAGCGTTCTGACGAAATCTAACCTAACAATTTCGCTTTACACAAGTTAAGTCTGTGAAAGGATCTTTTACATGCCATAAATCTATGATATGGGACCGCCGGCTTTACTTCCCCTCCGAAGGAAGGCATACTGAAGGATTTTTAACGCTCTTAAAAAATCCGACGACTTTGGCCGGGTTTGAACCCGCTATCTTGGGCACAGCAGTTCAGCATGCTACCGACTACACCACCGAAGCCGCTATCAAGTAAATTATAATAGGAGAGAAAATGTTATTAAGCAACTATATTTTTTTAATCAAAAAGTAACGATTCATTACTTGGACAATTGTAACTGTAACATCGTTACTATTTATGACAAATAATGGTACCTGTAATGAACTTACTTTTGAAAAGTAACTTATCTAACCCTGCTCACGAGCCTAGTATGCCGACGCTTGTCTGTAATTGTAGAAGACAAGCTGCCAGATGCACAGTTAGGTTTTAGACTGGGAAGGTTCTACTCATACGTATCAGATGGAGACACATTGAGAGAAGAACGAATGCGAACAAATACAGCTTGGGCAAAATGTTGTCTGGTGACAGGAGTTTTATGTGATCGTAAGATTCGTGTACAGCTGAAATCGAAAGTACACCGCACTGTGATCAGACTTGTAGCATTGTATGGAACTGAGTGTTAGCCAGTAACCAACAGATGTGAGCAAGTGCTGCACTCCATGGAGATGAGCATGCTGCGCTGGTCCATTGGCCTAACAAGACTAGATCATCAACTAGAGCAGTTTCCAACCGCAGGTTGGGTCTGCTTAACAAGACTAGATCATGTTTACAAGATGTATAACACAATTTACACTCGCCAAATCAATACTTTACTTTACTAAAAAATACTATAGGTACATGTTTCGGATTTATAAGACTAGATCATGTCACCAATGTCCATGTGAGAGGCTCACTTGGAGTCGCACTGATCCTCGACAAGCTGCTATAAGCTCGCCCGCGTTGGTACAGGGATGTACTACGGAGTTGCGAGGTCACAGTGGCAAAAAGACCACTACAACTAGATGTAGTAAGCAAGCGACCATAAGAACGTGCAAAGAAGCGGTAGCTTGACCAAATCAAGGAGGACATGTGAGCAGCCAATGTTGAAAGGAAGGACGCTGCAAACCGTGCAAGATGAAGGCAATTGTGCAGAAGAGCCGATCCTGCTCTGCGGGACAAAGGCTAGAACAAGAAGGAGGTTAACGATTCAAGCAGTCCAATGTCTTCAGGATGATATACAAGAAGTCCAGGCAAAACCAAGTGGTAAATTATATTCTATCTTTATAGATTACACAAAGAACTTGGACAGTGTCAGCAGGATCTTTCTAATGGAGAAACGGCGAGACTCACGGGACCGAGACATTACCTGCTCTCACTTTAATGAAAATGAAAATCCACAGCCTGCTTCCAGTGTCCGACCGGGTCAGGAATGGAATGAATGAAGCCCCCATCTAGCGGCGAGGATATGAACTGTGCCGGCTGCCGAGGCCTGACGCACTCCTCTGGGGCAATGATTAAATGAATGACAAATGCATACCTGCCAACTTTTACGGTTTATCCGTAAAATTTACGGAAATTGCAGCATTTTACGGTTTTACGGACGAACGGTGTCATTTTACGATTTCGCGGACAAAAATTTGAAACGATAATTTACATTCGATAATACCGCCCACTTCCGTACAATCGATTGTTTGCGTGGGTCGAAGGCAAGTCCACGATAGTCGATAACTCGTTCTTTGATATGATTCGTACTTTTAACCGTGTGATGGCTGTGTCATCATCGTAATTGAATTTGAAGCCGGGATAACCGTTCTTGCATGTGAATCTTAGGTGTTGACAGGCTCTGCTTCGCATATTCTTTGTTCCGCTCCGTTCGCTCGTTGCGATTTAAACCATATTCTTTGACCACGTTAGTTGTTCATTGTTCGCGAAGTTGGCGTTCCTTGAATGTTTTCGTCTTTTAAGGTTATGGCATATTTTAATGAAGCGTTCGAGTTTTTGGCTATAACTTCGTGCTTCGCAGTTTCCTGTATTCCTTGGACTAATTACATTCGTTCCACGTGTGTGTGTGTTTATTTTTTTCTACCATGTGCATATTCTATCTTCACGAGGTTGGCGTCGTGTTCATTTAATGGTTGGTGTGTTTTGACATGTTTTAATGAAGTGTTGGCTGTCTTAATTGTTTTATGTTATAATTTTATGTGACGTTCAGTGATCCAGGTTCCTTTCGATGTTTTAGTAGATATCGAGAATGAACAAATCCAACAAGAAACAGTACTTCCAGACATTTAAAGAATCATACTCGGTTGATTTTCCGTGCATACTAAAATCAAGAAAGAGATAAAAATTTGCCTTTTGCACGGTATGTGGGTGTGATATTAATATTGCATATGGTGGAAAAAACGATTTAAGTAATCATGTGAAGTGCGGTAAACACATTAGTTATGTTAAATCGAAGAAGATAGCAAGAAAATCAACACCTTTTTTGCTAAGTCTGGAAACGTTTACAGTGACGTAATTAGGGCCGAGTGTCTGTTTACTTCCTTTTTGGTGGAACACAATGTGCCCTTAAGTGCGGCTGATCATGCTGGAGCTTTATTTAAGAAGATGTTTCCCACATCAGAAGTTGCAAAGAAATATAGTTGTGGTCGCACGAAAACGACATGTATTGTAAATAAAATGGCAAAAAATGCATCATCTGAAGTTGTTAAGTGCCTTCAGAACGGACCGGATACAGATAAATTCCTTTTCTTTTCATCAGTGAGAAACTACTTTTATACTGCCTGTGACTACATCATCAACAAGTTTCCACTCAAGGATGACGTGTTAAAGAATGCTCAAGTTGCTAGGTTAGACAAAATTGAAGATTCACACTTATCTTCCATTCGTTTTTTCTTGGAAAAGTTTCCTATCATGTTATGCAAGGAAGAGAATGAAACTACAGATGAGGTGGTGAATGTGCTTCAGAGGCAGTTCACAGCTCTTCAGGTAGATGACTCTTTGGCTGCACATCAAGATGCTGCAAGTGATTCCAGTTGGGCACAAATATCAAGAATTCGTGGAGCCGATGGACTTCTTAAGTATAACCGAATTTTTAGAGTATTGCTCTCTATTCTCACCATACCCCATAGCTATGCAGAATGTGAATGTTTTTTTTTAGCTTTGTGAAGAAAAATAGAACACAGTTCAGGTCATCCATGTCCAATGAATCTCTGGAGTCTATTTCTATTTTGAAGACCAGGAGTTCTGGTCCCTGTTATGACAAAACATTTTCTCAAGACTGTTTGCAGGAAGCTAAAAAGGCCACAACCATGACTTAAAAGTCGAACTAGCATGTGATTTGCAGTGTGTATTATATTATTTCTTGCCTGTGTTACGTTAAACAAGTTTTATTGTTTAAAGCCTTTTTCAATTATCGTATATCAGCTTAATCTATCAAGGAAGTCCTGTTATGTCTGCTCCAAACCGATATTCACCACGCCTGCTGCTGATTAACATGGATTTCTTCTTGATTGTTATGTTCATCTACAAATCATGTAAGTAGATATGATTTCATTGAAGTATCCTGTTTAAAGCATGAATTATTGTATTTTGTAGCCCAGAAGTATTATTATTTTCGTCAAGCCGGGGTATGTCGAAAATCGTTAGATTTTTTTTGTCGCGCGTGAGTTTTACTGATAGCCCTTTTCAAAAGTTGGCAGGTATGCAAATGAAATGATAGTGGAGAGAGTTGCTGGAATGAAATTTTGACAGGGAAAACCGGAGTACCCGGAGAAAAACCTGTCTGCCTCCGTTTTGTCCAGCACAGATCTCACATGGAGTGACCGGGATTTGAACCACGGACCCAGTGGTGAGAGTCCGGCGTGCTGCCGCCTAAGCCACGGAGGCTTCTTCTCACTTTAATAATAGATTTAATTGCAGCCAATGGCCTTTAGTAAAAAGAAATATCTTTTGTATTGACTCGCAATAATTTAGAAGGGGTGCTATAAGCCATTTCCAAGAATTTTGTATTTTGGCTCTCAAAAATTAAGGGCGGTACTATAGGTGATGGGGGTCCTATAGCTGAGTCAATACGTTACATCATTCACTACAAAATTCTGTTTGCAATGCAGACTTCTTTCCTCAGACAACGTGATGCCTGGTTAGCAACAGAGCTTGCGTTTGATTGAAATACCGCAGTGTGTGTAATGGACTGGTGCGGAAATACAAATGTGCTATGCACTGAGTATGCCATGAAATGTCTCTGAAGCCCGAGAGAGACAGCGCTGCCGCAATCAGAATAACGATAGTAAAGAATTTGTCAATTTCCAAGAATGTTGTATTGACTCGCAATAATTTAGAAGGGGTGCTATAAGCCATTTCCAAGAATTTTGTATTTCGGCTCTCAAAAATTAAGGGCGGTACTATAGGTGATGGGGGTCCTATAGCTGAGTCAATACGTTACATCATTCACTACAAAATTCTGTTTGCAATGCAGTACGTGATAACGTTCACAGATATCACCATACAACTTACACACGTCCCACTTGGGGCATGAATGACTTTTACCACACAAACTCTGAAGTGAAAACCATGAACAGCAAAACGAGTCACTGAGTGGCGCAGGTCGTATCCTACCCTCATCCTTTCTTGGTTGTACATTACTCCTGTCCCATAAAAAATCTTCCCATATTTCTCTCTTCTTGGATTGTAATTCCAACAACAAAGCCTGGTAGGATCCAGTCGATAGAAGCAGCATCCCCATCCTTAATTAATCTATAAAGAAAGGTTCTCTAACCAATTCGTACGTTAGCCTAGACAGAGTGTATTTAGACACACAAAAGTTTCTTTATGAAGGCGGATTTAATCTGCTCAATCACTTTGAGGGAAAGTTCCTTTCGGACAACTGGGAAAAACGGAATAAGTGGCAGCATCAGCAGATCCAACCCATTAACACTAGACTGTAGGTGTATTGGAGGGTGATACTCTGTCCGCTCCTGTTCATACTTGCTACTGCAGACATTACAGATGTAATAGAATCGGAAAACATCATGTAGGCTGATGATATGGCCCTAATTTTACCCTACCAGACAGACTTGCAAACCACTTTTGATCGAGTGATTGAATGGGCTGGAGGAAACAAGTTTAAATCCGGATAAAACTGTTTCAATGACTTTTTGATGAGGTGGTAAACCAGGAATATTTTACATGGGGGATAACTTAAATCAGTGACTAATTTTAAATATTTGCGAATCATCCTCCAGATGTCAGGCTAAGTATTTATGCTTCATGTTAATGACCGGTTCAACGCTTCCATCTCAGCGATAAACACTATCGTGAATTTATGAAACATTTCCCTCCGGACAGCAATCAAACTTTTCCATCTAAAAGCTGGAAAACATATGGCTGCTCCTTAAAAGGAAACACTTGGAGAAGATAGTCTCAAAGCAACATACTTGAAGAGAGCACTCTGTCAAAATATGCTCCTTTTCGTCTTGTGTATGAGTTAATGAGAGAAGTGTTCTACTTACAAGATCTCAGACTTCAGCTGTCTTTGGTAGTCACTCCAGCATATGTGAAACTTTTGCAAGAGCTTCTCCTTACTAAGTCTAGTATCTCTGAGGAGGTTTACAATAGTGAGGCCATGATTAACAGAGAATGGATTCATGGTGGCTATGTGATAAAACATGTCGTCACAAGAATTTCTGTATACAGTTTCCATCACAAACTGCGCCCGACTGCAGGATTTCACGAACAGGGTCCTGACTGCATATGTATCAAATGCCACAATTATTGTGAGAAATACCATTTATTCAGGTTTAGCTGTCGTATGGAATATATTCTGAAATTTTGTATTGGGGAATGAATTTTATGGTCATATTGCAATAAAGTTAATATTGAAATTCAATTTACCACTGTATTTATTGGTGGGGGGATAATTTAGCGATCTTTCCCCAATAATTATATTTGTTACCATTTCATTTGTTTGT
This sequence comes from Meconema thalassinum, assembly GCA_946902985.2. NCBI lineage: Eukaryota > Metazoa > Arthropoda > Insecta > Orthoptera > Tettigoniidae > Meconema > Meconema thalassinum. The sequence continues at coordinate 303,703,582 of OX336393.1, forward strand.
ATCAACTATGTACTGACGTGTGTATTTAGATACATATTTGTGTTTCTCTAGATTTGAATTATTTAGCACTTTGTTACTTTAGTACACTTTTCTAAGGCTTTTGACTTAATAAGCAGGATGATAATTTATGGAGCAACTCGAAAGACTAATGACAGGTAACAAATACAGTACACCTGACGACTCGTGGAGAATATATTGTTGTTGTAGTTTGAGTCTTCAGTCTTTTGACTGGTTTGATGCAGCTGTCCATGCCTCCCTGTCCTGAGCTAATCATTTCATCTCTACATAGCTACCCCACCCTACGTCCGAGGCAATCTGTTTAACATAATCTAACCTTGGTCTACCCCTACAGTTCTTGTCCTCGACCCTTCCTTCCATAACTAAGCTTGCTATTCCTGGGTGTCTTAGTAAGTGTCCTACCAACCTATCTCTTCTCTTCATTAGCAGTCGCCAGAAACATCTCTCCTCTCCCACTAGTCTTAATACCAATTGGCTTGTAACCCTATCTACCCATCTGATCTTCATCATTCTCCTGTAACACCACATTTCAATTCTCTTTTCTGCTGCACCAATAGTCCAAGTTTCACTTCCTTAGAGTGCCACGCTCCAGACAAAGGCCTTCAAAAATGACTTCCTAACACCTAAATCTATATTGGATGTCAACAGATTCCTTTTCTGTAGAAATGCTTTCCTTGCATGAGCTAACCTACATTTTATATCCTCTTTGCTTTGTCCATCACTGGTTATTTTGCTTCCTAACTAACAGAAGTCTCCTACTTTAGTTTTTCACCTACCAATTTGATGTCCATAGAGGATTCTGATTTATTTCGGCTGCATTCCAATATTTTTCTTTTACATTTATTAATTTCCATCATGAATTCTTTCCTCAAGACTGAGTCCATACCATTCAAAATCTCATTCAAATCCTCAGGCGTTTCGGCCAAGATGACTATGTCATCGGCAAATCTCGGAGTTGAAATTATTTCTCCTTGATTCTTCACTCCCACTTCAAATTTTTCTACAATTTCCTTCATTGCTTGTTCAATGTAAAGATTGAAAAGTATGTGTGATAAGTTGCAGCCTTGCCTTACACCTTTCTGAATACCAGCTTCTCTCATGTCCTTCAGCTCGAATGACTGCTGTCTTGTTTCTGTATAGATTGTAGATCACCCTGCTATCCCTGTACTTTATTCCAATCGTTTTCAAAATGTCAAACAGTTTAGTCTAATCAACGTTATCAAAAACCTTTTCTAAGTCTACAAATGCCATGAACACTCTCTTATCTTTCCTTATTCTACCTTCCGAAATCAGCCTAAGACTTAGTACAGCTTCCCTTGTTCCTACATTTCTCCTGAAACCAAACTGGTCTTCACCCAACTCCGTTTCTATGTGGTTTTCCATCCTCTTGTAAATTATTCTTGACAGGATCTTTGAAGCATAAGTAATCAAGCTGATTGTACGGTAATCTTCACAACTGTCAGCTCCCACTTTCTTCGGTATAGGGATGATAACATTCTTCTTGAAATAGGAGGGTACCTCACCTGTCTCATAAATCCTACACACCAAGTGAAATAACCTGATCAGACCTTCATCTCCTATGCAGCGTAGCAACTCAATCGGTATATCATCTATGGCTGGTGCTTTGTTCCTGCTTAAGTCTTCCAATGCTCTGTCAAATTCTGATCTCAATATTAAATCTGCTTTTGCATCCTCATCAATTTCCTCCTCCCTTTCCATTACATGATTCTCAATCTCCTTTCCCTCATACAAACACTCTATGTAAGCTTTCCATCTCTCAACCCTTTCTTCCCTATCTGTTAGAGGCTTTCCATTTGTGTCCTTAATATTACAGCACTTAGTCTTCTTTTCCCCAAAAGTATTCTTAAACCTTCGGTAAGCTGTGTCTACTTTTCCTAATTTCAGGCAATTTTCTATACCTGCACATTTTTCTTTCAACCATTCTTCTTTCGCTTCCTTGCACTTCTTGTTAACCTCATTTCTCAGACGTCTGTATTCTGCTTTCCCCTTTTCATCTCTTAGATTCTTGTGTTTCCTCCTTTCATCCATCAATTCTAGTATATCCTGAGTGATCCACGGTCTTCTACCTATTCTTTCTTTCCTACCAATGTTTTCTACTGCGGATTTTGTTATTTCATTCTTCAAAAGTGCCCATTCGTCTGCAATTGAAGTTTGTTTAGGGGTTTTGATTAGTCCTTCCTTTATACTCTTCTTGAATCTTTCGTTTACATCCTTTACTTTCAGTCTGTCTATTGCCCACCTTTTTGGCTTTTGACTTTTCTTCAGTTTCTTCAACTTTAATCTGCATTTCATTACAACCAGATTGTGATCAGAGTTTATGTCAGCACCGGGATATGTTTTACAATCCAAAATCTGGCTTCGAAACCTCTGCTTTTCCATAATGAAGTCAATTTGGTAACGCTCATACATGTGTATATTCTTCTATTGTGGTTTTTGAATAAGGTGTTAGCTATGACCAACTCGTGCTCGGTGCAGAATTCCATCAGCCTGCTTCCTCGATCATTCCTTTCATCTAATCCGAAATCTCATACTCTCTTCCCTTCCCTTCCTTTTCCTACCACAGCATTCCAATCTCCCATTACTATAACATTTTCATCACCCTTGATATAACTCAGAATTTCATCATTTCTTCGTAGACCTTTTCAACATTTTCATCATCAACTTGACTGGTAGGCATATAGACTTCTACCACTTGCTTCAAACTATATAGTAGTAAATGATGGAATCCAGATATCGACCCCAATAGAGCAAACTACCAACATACTGCCAGGTGGACTTGCACTGTTATTCATTATTGCTACAGCTGATATCAGACGAAGTCTCAGAGAGAATAGCCCTATATATGTACGCTAATGACAGTGTGTTGGCAACGAGTTCACAAGTTGAACTGCAATCTGCCTTTGATTTGTTAGTCGAATGGGTGACGGACAATGAACTTTATGCCAGTTAACCCGCAGGCCAACGATCTCATATGCATAAACCTTGAGACTCTTAACACTCGAGGCAAATTGGGTGGTAAAGATATATAAAGATTGAGTTCCATGCATGAAAAAGAATTAATAATTTGGCACGACAGTGGCAGGATTTCTTTAAACTCTCACCTTTATTTTCCAACAAAACTCTTAAGCAATCAACTATTCTACCTGGACCCGCAGGGATATCGATAACTAAACTAAAAATACACTCCTGTAAAATAAAAGACAACCTACCGTATTCTTCTCTGTGGATATCCTGTTGTTAGGTAGTCAGCCCAGAGGCTTGTTGGATTCTCAAAAAGTACCACCATAGGCAGCACTATAATGATGCATACTAGGCAAGATGAGGAGTGAGGTAGTTTGCCATTACTTTCCTCAATGAGTCAGAACAATAGTTCTGACCCTATAAGTAGAACCTTTCACAGTAAACACAGGTACTTGTTGTGCCCTGAAGGCCATTGTTCAGCACCACTCATACCTCAGTAACTTCCATATAGGCCTAATCACAGCCATGAGTGGGACTGAGACATTCCACCCTTCATCTCTGTACTTTTTTATTGCCACAAGGTAATCATGACGCCATATCACTAAATCACTCCTCTCCACCATTATGGCAATTTCCTCTTCCCTCGTACTCGAAGGTCTGAATCGGAGTTTACTGCAGCCAGGATTGAATGTAAAGTTGGTGGTTGGTTTCGAAAGTAAAATTTGTGGATTTTGCGACAGATGCTCCTTGCAAAGTCATTGTATTTAACATTCTTGCGAAGTGTATTACTATTAGCCTCTTTTTGCGTGGCGACAGCACTGGACCATGTCCACCCTACTACGTATTTTAAAAACTGTATTCTTTGATACTCCTGTGGCTAGAGCAGTTTCATTGACTAAATTATACTTTTGTTAGGTTTAACATTCTCTAAATAACTGAACACATTAATTACGACCTGTTTTTCCCTTCTTCTGATCACTTGACCAAGCTTTCTTTTCACAAAACTATCCATTGTTGTACGTGAAATACGTAAAATACAACACATTAAATATAACAGAACTGCTGCATACACACTCAAGATAGAGGCAGCTGAACTACTGAAATACAAGCTCGGAGGGCACAGTAATAAAGCTGTGAGCAGCAAGCTGCACACCGCCCTGTCCTTCGAAACTGCATTCTTATAATGCGCGGTCAATGAACAGCCCGGCTTGTGTAAACAACTAAACCTACACACTGGGTATGCAGGTAGAAAACTTCTTCCAACTTTCCTTTACAACTCTCAAACTGACATGACATGGTTATCTTTAAAAATAGAAAAGTTGGCAGCATACAAACTTGCTCAATGCTGCTATGCGGTTATGAGAGAATATTCAGAAGTTTTACCTACATGAAAATTTTAATATTGCCGGTATAAAATATTTCAAAAATCCATCATCAAGACGGCACATTTAGCTACCCATGTGTGGAAAATAGGTGCCACAAAGTCAATGCAACATGATATAAGATCGATTTTACTAAAAAGGGGACACAGTTTATCGTATTTCTTTTTTCAAATGGATATCTAATTTTTCTAGCATTTCTATTAAGTTAACGTAGTTCTAATATAGGACAAAAAAGATCGGCAAAACATATTTCTACCCGAATATGCTGTTTTTTGGTCAAAGAAAATTTTTCGACTGATATGACAACAGTGGATTGCTAGAAAATGACAGCGTCATACATGTGTCACGTGCAACAGAAAGAGAGAAGAATATCCCTATGTAACCAGTGCTTCATTCTAAATGTTGGATGCCTTATATAGAGCGTTAAAATACAGTACGAGTTAAATGGAGTGCGCTGATGCCAGATCTACTGCATATACTGTACAAAGTTCTGCAAAGTTCTGTAACAGCTCGTATACAGGTGTGCTTTTCCAAAATATTTGTTTGTTGTATATAACTACCTCATGCCTTGCAGCGAACAATTGTACAATACTTAGATATGATACACCTAAGCTTAGAGCGATTTTAATGCAAAAATTCTAATAATTTATAATTTTCAATTATTATATAAATAATTCATGCTTTTGGGCTAATGCCGTGTGTATTTTAAATTTAAACCATATGTTTCGGAGAAACCTTGCCTCCTTTTTCAATGGAAATAAACAATGTGGCCAAAGAAAGTATATCAATGAGATTACAAAAAATATAGATAAATTCCTCTGTTCGTCACCAGAGAGCAGCTACCAGAAATTAATGTATGGACCATGGTGGAACGGCGGACAGAGAAGTTGGTAACGAGAAGGTGAAGGGGGCGGTGTGAAAATATAGAAACTCCTCGAAGAATGAGGAGGGAGGGGGGGGAGGTGGGAGGGTTAGATGGATATAAGGAAACATAAATAAAAGGGAAGTGTATCTGAACGATACCTAACGTCATACAGTCAATGGCGAAAAAACAGATGGAAACTCCTCCAGTGACGAACAAAGGAGATCAAATCCAGGCTCTGAGCCCTAGAGGGAAAATGTACAATTTTAAATATGTGAAGAACAGAGAGACCGAGAGGAACTATCTCCCTAGATCCTTAATAACTGGTAGCCAAGTGTCACTTAGCTGATATCCAGTGTCTCTGTTAAAATTATTGGGATTTTTACGAATTTCAACTGCCTCCCTTATAATTCTAGACCAGTTGTGCTTAACAAGGGCAAGCGCATGAACATCCTTGAAACATACATCGTGCCCTGAAGACAGGGCATGTTCAGCTATAGCTGATTTGTCAGGTTGGTTTAGACGGATGTTCCTTTGATGCTCTTTGATGCGAGTTGCAATAGACCGTCTTGTTTGTCCAATGTAGACTTTTCCGCAAGTAATTGGGACTTCATACACCCCAGGTTGTAGTATTGGGGACAATTTATCTTTGTTTAATGCTAAACGTTGACCAATTTTCGTCATAGTTCCGAAAACTGTTTTTATCTTGTGCTTGCGGAGAATCTTAGCAACTCGTTCAGTGGTGTTGTGAATATAAGGGAGGTAAGCAGTTCCTCTCATGTTGGAGCTCTGAGAAGGTTGTCTATCCCTCCTTCTGGGATGTAGGGACCTATATATAGTGGATTCATTATAGCCATTACCCTTAAACATGGTTTGTAAGGCATGTAACTCTTCCTGAAGAGTTGATGCCTCACAAATACGTTCCGCTCTTTTGGCTCGAGTTGTTATAATTCCTTGTTTTTGTGCTGGGTGGTGGTGGGAGTCCGCATGTAAATAACGGTTAGTGTGAGTTGGCTTACGGTAGACGCTGTGCCCCATGGAGCCATCCGCTTTCCTCCTCACAAGAACATCCAAAAAAGGTAAGCATCCACCTGACTCTAGCTCCATTGTGAAGTGGATTGAAGGATGCAGCTGATTTAGGTGGTTCAGAAAGTGGTTCAGTTTCTCAGAACCCTCCTTCCACACCACAAACGTATCATCCACATACCTCCACCAAATCACAGGTTTGAAAGACGCCGAAGATATAGCCTCCCCCTCAAAATGTTCCATGAAAAAATTTGCCACGACAGGCGAGAGTGGACTTCCCATGGCCACACCATCAGTCTGCTCGTAATATTTACCATCCCACAAGAAATAACTGGAACACAAGCAGTGGTGGAATAATCGGGCAATGTCCTCAGGAAACAAATCCTTGATGAGTGACATGACCGAGTCCACCGGCACTCTGGTAAACAAGGACTCTACATCAAAACTCACCAAAATAGCATTTGGTTGAACTGCGATGGTTGACAATTTTTCGACGAAATGGGTTGAATCCCTAATGTAGGACCGTGTGCGCCCCAAGATCGGCTGAAGCAACTTGCTGAGATATTGCGCAAGAGCATAAGTTGTAGAACCTATTGTGCTAACAATTGGTCGAAGAGGGACGTCTTGCTTATGGATTTTTGGAAGACCATACAATCTCGGAGGAACAGCATCTCTCGGAATAAGACATCTTCCCTCTTCTTTTGGAATAGATGACAGTTTATCAAGCTTAGCAGTGGCATTGGATACACGAGTGGTTGGATCACGAGTGCACAGTCTGTAGACAGGATCAGATAACAGAATCGAGATTTTACTTTTATATTCAACGGTATCCATCACCACTGTCGCATTTCCCTTGTCAGCATGAAGAATAGAAATGGTGTCATTATTTCTTAGTTCCTTCAATGCCTTTCTTTCACCCCGAGTTAAATTGGGTGCGGGTACTTTAGAGGATCTTAATATCCTCACACTTTCTTGTCTAACTTCTTCAGCTTCATCTGGAGGTAAATTGTAGATGGCAGCCTCAACGGAAGTGATCAACTCCTCTGTAGGAATTTTGGAGGGTGCGAGAGCAAAGTTGAGACCTCTGCTTAGTAAAGTTGTTTGATAGTCATCTAAAGGGGTATCAGAAAGATTGACTACAACTTTACTAGTATCAAGAACCGTACGAGGAGCTGTTTGTCTCGAGGACAATCGAAGGAACTTAGCTCTTTGTCTATCTACAGCCCGACAAAAATTATTCTCGGCCTGAATAGCGGAGATACGTTCAAAGAACAGCCACAATTCCTCTGAGAGAATGCTACTAAGAAGCAGATGTAAGTGTAATAACTCACGGGAAACTGCGTCCAATTCAGTACGAGAGTTCTGGATCCTCTGGATAACGAGTGCCTTGCTAGCGCGCTGATAAATTCTCATAGCTTTTTGAGTGTGTATAGTTTGCTTCAATTTTACACAGTTTGGAATGATGTTATGATCCCTGCATCTAAGAAAGAAGGACAACGATGAAAGGAGAGAGCTCCTTCTTCGCCTCAACTTACTAAATTTAGATGATTGTCGAACAACTTCCTCCCCATAGAGGTTTCTAATTTGCATAGTAAGGCTTTCACGGCCCGTATTATTATATAAATAATTCATGCTTTTGGGCTAATGCCGTGTGTATTTTAAATTTAAACCATACGTTTCGGAGAAACCTTGCCTCCTTTTTCAATGGAAATAAACAATGTGGCCAAAGAAAGTATATCAATGAGATTACAAAAAATATAGATAAATTCCTCTGTTCGTCACCAGAGAGCAGCTACCAGAAATTAATGTATGGACCATGGTGGAACGGCGGACAGAGAAGTTAGTAACGAGAAGGTGAAGGGGGCGGTGTGAAAATATAGAAACTCCTCGAAGAATCAGGAGGGAGGGGGGGGAGGTGGGAGGGTTAGATGGATATAAGGAAACATAAATAAAAGGGAAGTGTATCTGAACGATACCTAACGTCATACAGTCAACGGCGAAAAAACAGATGGAAACTCCTCCAGTGACGAACAAAGGAGATCAAATCCAGGCTCTGAGCCCTAGAGGGAAAATGTACAATTTTAAATATGTGAAGAACAGAGAGACTGAGAGGAACTATCTCCCTAGATCCTTAATAACTGGTAGCCAAGTGTCACTTAGCTGATATCCAGTGTCTCTGTTAAAATTATTGGGATTTTTACGAATTTCAACTGCCTCCCTTATAATTCTAGACCAGTTGTGCTTAACAAGGGCAAGCCCATGAACATCCTTGAAACATACATCGTGCCCTGAAGACAGGGCATGTTCAGCTATAGCTGATTTGTCAGGTTGGTTTAGACGGATGTTCCTTTGATGCTCTTTGATGCGAGTTGCAATAGACCGTCTTGTTTGTCCAATGTAGACTTTTCCGCAAGTACATGGGACTTCATACACCCCATTTTGTAGTATTGGGGACAATTTATCTTTGTTTAATGCTAAACGTTGACCAATTTTCGTCATAGTTCCGAAAACTGTTTTTATCTTGTGCTTGCGGAGAATCTTAGCAACGCGGTCAGTGGTGTTGTGAATATAAGGGAGGTAAGCAGTTCCTCTCATGTTGGAGCTCTGAGAAGGTTGTCTATCCCTCCTTCTGGGATGTAGGGACCTATATATAGTGGATTCATTATAGCCATTACCCTTAAACATGGTTTGTAAGGCATGTAACTCTTCCTGAAGAGTTGATGCCTCACAAATACGTTCCGCTCTTTTGGCTCGAGTTGTTATAATTCCTTGTTTTTGTGCTGGGTGGTGGTGGGAGTCCGCATGTAAATAACGGTTAGTGTGAGTTGGCTTACGGTAGACGCTGTGCCCCATGGAGCCATCCGCTTTCCTCCTCACAAGAACATCCAAAAAAGGTAAGCATCCACCTGACTCTAGCTCCATTGTGAAGTGGATTGAAGGATGCAGCTGATTTAGGTGGTTCAGAAAGTGGTTCAGTTTCTCAGAACCCTCCTCCCACACCACAAACGTATCATCCACATACCTCCACCAAATCACAGGTTTGAAAGACGCCGAAGATATAGCCTCCCCCTCAAAATGTTCCATGAAAAAATTTGCCACGACAGGCGAGAGTGGACTTCCCATGGCCACACCATCAGTCTGCTCGTAATATTTACCATCCTACAAGAAATAACTGGAACACAAGCAGTGGTGGAATAATCGGGCAATGTCCTCAGGAAACAAATCCTTGATGAGTGACATGACCGAGTCCACCGGCACTCTGGTAAACAAGGACTCTACATCAAAACTCACCAAAATAGCATTTGGTTGAACAGCGATGGTTGACAATTTTTCGACGAAATGGGTTGAATCCCTAATGTAGGACTGTGAGCGCCCCAAGTGCGGCTGAAGCAACTTGCTGAGATATTGCGCAAGAGCATAAGTTGGAGAACCTATTGTGCTAACAATTGGTCGAAGAGGGACGTCTTGCTTATGGATTTTTGGAAGACCATACAATCTCGGAGGAACAGCATCTCTCGGAATAAGACATCTTCCCTCTTCTTTTGGAATAGATGACAGTTTAACAAGCTTAGCAGTGGCATTGGATACACGAGTGGTTGGATCACGAGTGCACAGTCTGTAGACAGGATCAGATAACAGAATCGAGATTTTACTTTTATATTCAACGGTATCCATCACCACTGTCGCATTTCCCTTGTCAGCATGAAGAATAGAAATGGTGTCATTATTTCTTAGTTCCTTCAATGCCTTTCCTTCACCCCGAGTTAAATTGGGTGCGGGTACTTTAGAGGATCTTAATATCCTCACACTTTCTTGTCTAACTTCTTCAGCTTCATCTGGAGGTAAATTGTAGATGGCAGCCTCAACGGAAGTGATCAACTCCTCTGTAGGAATTTTGGAGGGTGCGAGAGCAAAGTTGAGACCTCTGCTTAGTAAAGTTGTTTGATAGTCATCTAAAGGGGTATTAGAACGATTGACTACAACTTTACTAGTATCAAGAACCGTACGAGGAGCTGTTTGTCTCGAGGACAATCGAAGGAACTTAGCTCTTTGTCTATCTACTGCCCGACAAAAATTATTCTCGGCCTGAATAGCGGAGATACGTTCAAAGAACAGCCACAATTCCTCTGAGAGAATGCTACTAAGAAGCAGATGTAAGTGTAATAACTCACGGGAAACTGCGTCCAATTCAGTACGAGAGTTCTGGATCCTCTGGATAACGAGTGCCTTGCTAGCGCGCTGATAAATTCTCATAGCTTTTTGAGTGTGTATAGTTTGCTTCAATTTTACACAGTTAGGAATGATGTTATGATCCCTGCATCTAAGAAAGAGGACAACGATGAAAGGAGAGAGCTCCTTCTTCGCCTCAACTTACTAAATTTAGATGATTGTCGAACAACTTCCTCCCCATAGAGGTTTCTAATTTGCATATTAAGGCTTTCACGGCCCGGATTATTATATAAATAATTCATCCTTTTGGGCTAATGCCGTGTGTATTTTAAATTTAAACCATACGTTTCGGAGAAACCTTGCCTCCTTTTTCAATGGAAATAAACAATGTGGCCAAAGAAAGTATATCAATGAGATTACAAAAAATATAGATAAATTCCTCTGTTCGTCACCAGAGAGCAGCTACCAGAAATTAATGTATGGACCATGGTGGAACGGCGGACAGAGAAGTTAGTAACGAGAAGGTGAAGGGGGAGGTGTGAAAATATAGAAACTCCTCGAAGAATGAGGAGGGGGGGGGGGGGAGGTGGGAGGGTTAGATGGATATAAGGAAACATAAATAAAAGGGAAGTGTATCTGAACGATACCTAACGTCATACAGTCAACGGCGAAAAAACAGATGGAAACTCCTCCAGTGACGAACACAGGAGATCAAATCCAGGCTCTGAGCCCTAGAGGGAAAATGTACAATTTTAAATATGTGAAGAACAGAGAGACCGAGAGGAACTATCTCCCTAGATCCTTAATAACTGGTAGCCAAGTGTCATTTAGCTGATATCCAGCGACTCTGTTAAAATTATTGGGATTTTTACGAATTTCAACTGCCTCCCTTATAATTCTAGACCAGTTGTGCTTAACAAGGGCAAGCGCATGAACATCCTTGAAACATACATCGTGCCCTGAAGACAGGGCATGTTCAGCTATAGCTGATTTGTCAGGTTGGTTTAGACGGATGTTCCTTTGATGCGAGTTGCAATAGACCGTCTTGTTTGTCCAATGTAGACTTTTCCGCAAGTACATGGGACTTCATACACCCCAGGTTGTAGTATTGGGGACAATTTATCTTTGTTTAATGCTAAACGTTGACCAATTTTCGTCATAGTTCCGAAAACTGTTTTTATCTTGTGCTTGCGGAGAATCTTAGCAACTCGGTCAGTGGTGTTGTGAATATAAGGGAGGTAAGCAGTTCCTCTCATGTTGGAGCTCTGAGAAGGTTGTCTATCCCTCCTTCTGGGATGTAGGGACCTATATATAGTGGATTCATTATAGCCATTACCCTTAAACATGGTTTGTAAGGCATGTAACTCTTCCTGAAGAGTTGATGCCTCACAAATACGTTCCGCTCTTTTGGCTCGAGTTGTTATAATTCCTTGTTTTGGTGCTGGGTGGTGGTGGGAGTCCGCATGTAAATAACGGTTAGTGTGAGTTGGCTTACGGTAGACGCTGTGCCCCATGGAGCCATCCGCTTTCCTCCTCACAAGAACATCCAAAAAAGGTAAGCATCCACCTGACTCTAGCTCCATTGTGAAGTGGATTGAAGGATGCAGCTGATTTAGGTGGTTCAGAAAGTGGTTCAGTTTCTCAGAACCCTCCTCCCACACCACAAACGTATCATCCACATACCTCCACCAAATCACAGGTTTGAAAGACGCCGAAGATATAGCCTCCCCCTCAAAATGTTCCATGAAAAAATTTGCCACGACAGGCGAGAGTGGACTTCCCATGGCCACACCATCAGTCTGCTCGTAATATTTACCATCCCACAAGAAATAACTGGAACACAAGCAGTGGTGGAATAATCGGGCAATGTCCTCAGGAAACAAATCCTTGATGAGTGACATGACCGAGTCCACCGGCACTCTGGTAAACAAGGACTCTACATCAAAACTCACCAAAATAGCATTTGGTTGAACGGCGATGGTTGACAATTTTTCGACGAAATGGGTTGAATCCCTAATGTAGGACTGTGTGCGCCCCAAGTGCGGCTGAAGCAACTTGCTGAGATATTGCGCAAGAGCATAAGTTGTAGAACCTATTGTGCTAACAATTGGTCGAAGAGGGACGTCTTGCTTATGGATTTTTGGAAGACCATACAATCTCGGAGGAACAGCATCTCTCGGAATAAGACATCTTCCCTCTTCTTTTGGAATAGATGACAGTTTAACAAGCTTAGCAGTGGCATTGGATACACGAGTGGTTGGATCACGAGTGCACAGTCTGTAGACAGGATCAGATAACAGAATCGAGATTTTACTTTTATATTCAACGGTATCCATCACCACTGTCGCATTTCCCTTGTCAGCATGAAGAATAGAAATGGTGTCATTATTTCTTAGTTCCTTCAATGCCTTTCTTTCACCCCGAGTTAAATTGGGTGCGGGTACTTTAGAGGATCTTAATATCCTCACACTTTCTTGTCTAACTTCTTCAGCTTCATCTGGAGGTAAATTGTAGATGGCAGCCTCAACGGATATGAGCAACTCCTTTGTAGGAATTTTGGAGAGTGCGAGAGCAAAGTTGAGACCTCTGCTTAGTAAAGTTGTTTGATAGTCATCTAAAGGGGTATCAGAAAGATTGACTACAACTTTACTAGTATCAAGAACCGTACGAGGAGCTGTTTGTCTCGAGGACAATCGAAGGAACTTAGCTCTTTGTCTATCTACAGCCCGACAAAAATTATTCTCGGCCTGAATAGCGGAGATACGTTCAAAGAACAGCCACAATTCCTCTGAGAGAATGCAACTAAGAAGCAGATGTAAGTGTAATAACTCACGGGAAACTGCGTCCAATTCAGTACTAGAGTTCTGGATCCTCTGGATAACGAGTGCCTTGCTAGCGCGCTGATAAATTCTCATAGCTTTTTGAGTGTGTATAGTTTGCTTCAATTTTACACAGTTTGGAATGATGTTATGATCCCTGCATCTATGAAAGAAGGACAACGATGAAAGGAGAGAGCTCCTTCTTCGCCTCAACTTACTAAATTTAGATGATTGTCGAACAACTTCCTCCCCATAGAGATTTCTAATTTGCATGAGGAAAGTGGATGGCTCCATGGGGCACAGCGTCTACCGTAAGCCAACTCACACTAACCGTTATTTACATGCGGACTCCCACCACCACCCAGCACAAAAACAAGGAATTATAACAACTCGAGCCAAAAGAGCGGAACGTATTTGTGAGGCATCAACTCTTCAGAAAGAGTTACATGCCTTACAAACCATGTTTAAGGGTAATGGCTATAATGAATCCACTATATATAGGTCCCTACATCCCAGAAGGAGGGATAGACAACCTTCTCAGAGCTCCAACATGAGAGGAACTGCTTACCTCCCTTATATTCACAACACCACTGATCGCGTTGCTAAGATTCTCCGCAAGCACAAGATGAAAACAGTTTTCGGAACTATGACGAAAATTGGTCAACGTTTAGCATTAAACAAAGATAAATTGTCCCCAATACTACAACCTGGGGTGTATGAAGTCCCATGTACTTGCGGAAAAGTCTACATTGGACAAACAAGACGGTCTATTGCAACTCGCATCAAAGAGCATCAAAGGAACATCCGTCTAAACCAACCTGACAAATCAGCTATAGCTGAACATGCCCTGTCTTCAGGGCACGATGTATGTTTCAAGGATGTTCATGCGCTTGCCCTTGTTAAGCACAACTGGTCTAGAATTATAAGGGAGGCAGTTGAAATTCGTAAAAATCCCTTAATTTTAACAGAGACACTGGATATCAGCTAAGTGACACTTGGCTACCAGTTATTAAGGATCTAGGGAGATAGTTCCTCTCGGTCTCTCTGTTCTTCACATATTTAAAATTGTACATTTTCCCTCTAGGGCTCAGAGCCTGGATTTGATCTCCTTTGTTCGTCACTGGAGGAGTTTCCATCTGTTTTTTCGCCGTTGACTGTACGACGTTAGGTATCGTTCAGATACACTTCCCTTTTATTTATGTTTCCTTATATCCATCTAACCCTCCCACCTCCCACCTCTCCCCCCCCCCCCCTCCTCATTCTTCGAGGAGTTTCTATATTTTCACACAGCCCCCTTCACCTTCTCGTTACTAACTTCTCTGTCCGCCGTTCCACCATGGTCCATACAGTAATTTCTGGTAGCTGCTCTCTGGTGACGAACAGAGGAATTTATCTATATTTTTTGTAATCTCATTGATATACTTTCTTTGGCCACATTGTTTATTTCCATTGAATAAGGAGGCAAGGTTTCTCCGAAACGTATGGTTTAAATTTAAAATACTCACGGCATTAGCCCAAAAGCATGAATTATTTATATAATAATCCGGGCCGTGAAAGCCTTAATATGCAAATTTTCAATTATTCACGAATAGGATAATACTGTATTAAAATATGTTATAATATTACATTTTCTCGAATATCATAGGTTATAATAAATTATAATTGACATATTTCACGAATATCATATTTTTTGTGGTCCACCTAGTTTGCCCAATTTTGTGTGGTCAAGTGGTGGTATGCAGCTGAAATTAAATTCTTCATTTCTTGTTTTTTGAATAAGACGTTCAATTTTATACAGTTCTTCACTTGCGCCCATACCATTTCTATGGGATTAAGTTCACAGTGGATGGTGGCAAGCGAAGATCATATTTTTCTGCTGATTTAACCATTTCATCAATGATGTATTTATCACATCTGTCTCTATTTTGAGTCACAATAAAAATAAGCTCCCGTTTTAACATATCATTTCCGGTGGCGGCGGCGTAAGATGTGATGTGTACTTAGCGGCTGAAAAGCCAATAATTGAAGCTGTTGTTTTAATAAGAGAACAATCGTTTTTTTTTTATAGCCTTCTTAGGTGTACCTAGTACATTTGTGAACATGGCTGAATACTTGGCTTCTATCTTTGGCACAGAGAAAGATAAGGTTACGTGCAAAGACCTCAACGGAATCTGCAGCGGAGAAGATGGACTTCAGAACGGTGGAGATTGAGGAAGAGGCAACCCAGTACTGAGGGAATAGTATGAGTATAGCATCAATCGGCAGCGTCTGTTTCCCATGTTAGGGGCGGCTGCAAGGGCGTCTGTTCTCCATGTTAGGGGCGGCCTGAATAATAGCTGGCAGTAGCTTCATAAAATGCCTTTGGGAGTGGTGAGTCCCCAATGATTCGGAAAAGGTTAGGGCGTACCCTGCAGGCGACGCGCAGTTCCTTTGGTCCTGGGGGAACTGTGAGAAATGGGCGACCAGTAACCGAAATGAAAGTGGGAATCATGAATGTCATGACCCTGACAGACAAGGTGGAGGAGCTGGTAGACTTCATGGAGAGGGAGAAGGTTGGAATGATGGGGCTGAGTGAAGTGAAATGGAAAGGTAAAGGAAGGAAGAAATTGAGGAAAGGATATACATTATACTGGTGTGGTGGCCAAGAGGCAAAAAATGGCGTGGGACTGATAACCTCGAAACAACTGGAGGAGTATGTTGAAGTGGTAGAGTGTGTGAGTGACAGAATAATGAAAATTAGAATGAAGATGAAGAATGACGTGATGGACTTCATACAGGTGTATGCACCACAGACTGGAAACAGAGAAGAAGATATTGAAGTATTCCTGGAGGATGTAGAAAGAGTAATCTTACATGTAGAAGCGGTGATCATGGGAGACATGAATGCACAAGTCGGAAATGAGAGACAAGGAAAGGAAGAAGTCGTTGGACCATATGGATATGGGAAAAAGAACCGGGAAGGAGAGGAACTTGTAAACTTTTGTGAAAGGAATGGACTGATAGTGGGTAATTCATGGTTTCGGAAGAAAAACAGCAGGAAAATTACGAGATATGGGTGGGGTGATAGAAGAACAAAATCAGTAATTGACTACTTCCTGGTGGAAAGGACAAATCGCAGAAAGCTGATGGATGTGACAGCTTTACCAGGAGAAGCATTTGATGGGGACCATAGAGCTGTGGTGGCAAAATTTAGATGGGGAAAATTGGAAAACCTAAAGGAGATCAGAGAAAGTAAAATAAAAGTATGGAAATTGAAAGACAAAGCTGTACAGGATGATTTTCAGGAGAGATTGAAGCAACAAATCCCAGTTACTGAAGTGGAAAATGTAGAAGAGGAATGGTCCCACTTTAAAAAGACATTTGCTGGTGCAGCAGAGAGTGCTTGTGGTAGGACGTCAACAAGAGTGAAAGAGAAGGAGACAACGTGGTGGAATGAGGAAGTGAGGAAAGCAGTGAAAGAAAAGAAGTCTGCATGTAAAGAATGGAACCGAGATCAAACAGAAGAAAGCAAAAGGAAGTATCACGACAGCAAACGGAGGTGTAAGAAAGTGGTAGGAGAAGAAAAGAAGAAAAGTTGGTAAGAATTTACACGAAGAATGGAAACAGATGTAAGTGGCAGTAAAAGGATGCTGTATGGGCTTCTAAGAAGTAAGAGGAAAGAAAGAGTTACTACAAAGCTGGTGAAAATGGAAGATGGAGAGTTGTTAACGCAGCCAGAAGAGATAAAGGGACGATGGAAGGAGTATTTCGATAAGCTATTGAATGTGAGCAATTGTACTGGTGAGATTGAAGTGACACAGCCTGATGACTCTATAACAGAAGATGATATAACAATGCTGGAGGTGGAATTAGCAGTACAGAAAATGAAGATGGGAAAGGCAACAGGGGTGGATGAAATCAGTGTAGAAATGATAAAGGCTGCTGGACCTGTTGGTATGCAATGGCTGTATCGACTGCTAAAGTGTGTGTGGAAAGGGAAATGTGTACCAGAAGACTGGGAGAAAGGACTAATAATACCAGTGTTTAAGAAAGGGGACAAGAAAGTGTGTGATAACTATAGAGGGATTACCCTCATATCACAGATAGTAAAAATACTGGAAAGGATATTAGAAAGAAGAATGAGAAGAAAGGTGGAAGGAGAGTTGCAAGAGGAACAGTATGGCTTCAGGAGTGGAAGATCCACAGTGGACCCAATCTTTAGCTTGAGGCAGGTGATGGAAAAGAACTGGGAATATGGAGAGGATTTGATCATGACTTTCATAGATCTAGAAAAGGCATATGATATTGTCCCCAGAGAGAAGGTATAGGGGGCGTGGTGACGCAGCGGTCAAGCTGTTGGCCTCTCACCAAGGTGGACTGGGTTCGATTCCCGGTCGAAACATGTGAGATTTTCGAAGTGAAATACCATGTCCTGTGGTTCGGATTCCACATAAAAAGGAGGTCCCGTGGTTCGTAATCACAAGATTCACGGTCACGTAAAACTACAATCTTCCTTCCTTCCTTAGAGAAGGTATGGGAAACCATGGTTAAGAAGAGACTGGGAAAAAAAATGTTGGAAATGGTGCAAGCAATGTACAACAACTGTGTTAGCAGGGTACTGACCCCAGTTGGAAAGACAGATTGGTTTAGGAACAAGACTGGACTAAGACAGGAGAGTGTGCTGTCACCTCTTTTATTCATAATGGTAATGGATGAATTTGTAAAGGAAACAAAGGAAGCATATGGACATAAAGAAATGAAGTTACTATTATTTGCAGATGATATTGTGGTCTGGGGAAGGAACACCAAAGAAGTGCAAAAACAACTAGATGCACTGAACGAAAATATTCAGAAGTATGGCCTGAAAATCAGTATAGAGAAAAGCAAGACCATGGTGATGACAAGATGCCGTAGTTTTGCACCAATCACTTTGAATTTTTTACCGAATATGTATACCTATAAAATCTCGGTGGAGTTCGTTACTGGGCTAAATCGGTCGAAGGGGGTGAAAATGGGGGGCTTTTTTCGAAAAAGTGAAATATTGCTATAACTCTCTTAATTTGTGAAATATCGATCCGTTCAAAGTTCATACTATGTGTCGGATAAAGCCCACAAATTTCTGTTTGAAGAGTTTTTTTATAGCACCAACCATTGACCAAAGAGGTGGGAAAAAGTGGGTTTTTCGGGAAACATTAATCATATCTCTCTTAATAGGCACAATATCAAAACCGTACAAAATGGACAATATTCCCCTAATAATTACCTAAAACTTTTGTCTGAAAGAATTTTTGATATGACCCACCATTACGCCAAGGGATGAGAAAAATGATTTCGGAATTATAAGAAAATGCCAAGAGCTATCAGAGGTTGCCATGGCAACACTACTAAATTGATGAGGGATGAGCCATCAGACGTTGCCATGAGAACGCACTTGCACGAGATCAGATTCACATTTCCATCTGACTAAGTGTGAAGCGGCTTCGGTGACGTAACTGGTAGCATGCTAAACTTCTATGCCCAAGGTCGCGGGTTCAAAGCCGGCCGAAGTCATCGGATTTTCTAAGAGCGCTAAAAATCCCTCAGTATGCTTTCCTTTGGAGGGGATGTTCCAGCGTTCGTTGCGAGTTGCTGGTTGCGGTGGCATCTAGTAGCCAAGTTCACAGCTAGGTGATGTTGACGGTAGTATCCGGTAGTAACATTAGGAACTACTGCTTGAAATTGACCGTCTGCAGTCCTTACCTGAATTACAGACTAATACAGCCATCACAATTCACACCGTTTATCAGACAGATTCTACACTCACCCAAAGTACACGGGGTTATATGGCCGTGTTGTCGCAGCCCCTAAACTGAGGAACCAACCAAAATCTCTGCGGGAGATATAATTTTGCGTGAAGAAGTAACAGACCGCTACATAGTTACACATCAGTGTCGAAACCTTGCATAAGGACAGTGTGACCACAAGTATAAAAATGGACCCCAAATGACAAGAAGGTTACTGTCCCCATAGGACAAAATGTTTAAAATATTCATAAAATGATGAAAAACAAAGTTAATTAAGCTCCAATTATAAAATACTTTCTCGCAATAAATGAGGTCTGATCCTTCTACGAAAACCTGCATATTCTGTCTATTTTCGACTATCCCCAAGTTTGTCCGGTGAAATCTACCTCCGCCTTCCGGCGTGCCGAGAGGATTTTTTAAAAACTATTTCAGACATTTATGAACATTTGTTCTCGCTTAGTCACCAATATAAAATCAACAGCAAAAACGTTTCTCGCTACCTAACTTTTCTGTGATACCATCCTATACTTTTCAAGTAACATTTAAGAAAAAAAATCATAACTTTCTTGTTATGAAAATAAATTCCCTAAGGAATTTCTTCCAACATCGGGCAATCTAAAAATAAATGCTTAATCTGGTGTGATCTATGGCGTGATAAGTTTTAAATCTGTTAAAATATAGATTCGCGCTAAAATATTGTAATTGTGAAAATTGGGTCCTATATTAATTATTTATGGCTTTTAGTTTTACATCATCATAAAGAACGGAACATTCTCTATAAGACCACGCAAACATTTTCTTAGATTTATCACTTTGCATTATTGGCAACACCGCCAGGGTAAAGGAGAACGAAGCTAATTGCAGGACATAAGAGTGGAGTGAGAGGCAAATACATCTAATTCCATACTATCTTTTAAGGTAGAGACGCTCTATAGCCTGTGTCAACAGACAAATACAAATGTACTGCATTCATCAAGAGATGGTAAAAAGGCTGAGTAGAATATTGGTTAGAGTAAATGACCAAGTGCTTTCAAAGCATTTGTGAAATATTAATATTAATGTTTCAAGAATTTAAATATCAAATACGACTTGAATTATTCAGTAGCCTCAAAATTATCATCATTCATCTAAACATGTCAGACTTTCCTAATTAAACTGCATTATTAATAATAGTGCAAGGGGCAGATAACATCAAACTCGACAACCATGTGAACCATACTGTCTGTAAATAAGTTTTAACAAACTTATGTAATCTAAACATTGTGTATATATTTGTACATGAGTGTAATACATAAACATCGTACACTATAATAATATAATATCGTATGGCCTCGGGTGCCGGGTGCAAGCTTTGTTAATTGACACCCAGAGGGCAGCTTGCATGTCGAATTTCGCCGTTCCTTTGAACGCTATGAAAGTCAAGGAGGTTAGATATCTAAGCTCCTTGACGCTACAGCGCTTTCTATTAGAGAATGGAGGAACTTTGTGTTGGCAGAAAATCCCGAGATTAATTTTTGCCATTGAACACGGCCTACTGAATTCAAATGGGTTCTTTAACATGCCAACAACGTATGACATCCATGTCGTGATTTTTGTCGCCTTTCAAAAATCACTTACCACGGCCAGGGGCGAACCTGCAATCTTGGGGTTGGTAATCGGACACGTTAACCACTCACGCACCGTGGCAAGCATCGTACATTAACTAAGCCTAAGTGAACAGGATCTGATGATGAACACTTGACGTTCGAAACATGTGACCAATTAGGCACCCCCTATTTTTGTACATAAAAGCGTGTTATTTTGTGTTAAATATCTTGTGTAATATTTTTCATGTTAGGGCATACAAATATTTGTTTTTCTGCCTTATGTAGTTGGACACAATTTGTGTTGACCGAAAAGAAAATGGCTTCTATCACTTCAAAGACTTTTCCTAACTCAATCGCATGTCGATGGGACAATAAGCATACTGTCCTTGTTTCAATAGTAATTGTATCTCAGTTACTAAGAAGGTTTGTTATCATGATCAACTTGACTTTGTGTATGGATGAACAATATCCATCGCCTAGGCTCACTTACACCTCGTCCCTATTTTATGTGGCATCAAAATTTTAATTCTCATATTATAGGCAACAAATATTCAAAATCGAAACATGTGGCTACTTTGGCAGCAAAAGTAGGAACTACTTGAAGAAATTCAATGTCTGCAGTCCTGACTTGAATTGAAAACAGATAACACACACTAATACAGTCATCACAATTAACACCGGTTATCAGACAGATTCTACACACACCCAAAGTACACGGGGCTACATGACCGCGTTGTGACAGCCCCTAAACAGAGGAACCAACCTTTAATAAAAACAATTGCTGAAATATTTTGGCTATTTGGTGGACCTTATATTTCCCCGATGATAAGACATTATATTAGGGCGACATTCTTCCACCATACAAAATTCAAACCAAACCCCGTGGCGCTACAGCCCTTATAGGGCCTAGGCCTACCAAGCGACCGCTGCCCAGCCATTTGGCCTGCAGATTATGGGGTGACGCGTGGTCAGCGTGTTGGGTCGCGTCAGCTGTTAATCTTGATCTCCGTGACAGTCACATGTACTGTAATGTTACTCTCAGTTTTCTAAAACTGAATTGTGTTTTGGGAAGTGATTCTTCTGTTAAATTGGAGAGTCTCGTTGTTAAGATTCTTGAGTAAATTTTGTATAGGTATATTGTTCTCTGAGGCTATTCCTCGATATGAATTTAAATCTTCAATATCGCCTTTGCCTTTGTGTAACAAAATGAGATCAGAGTTCCTCCAGGATTCTGGAACTTCGCATGTTCTGAGACTTTTGTTGAACGACATTGCCGATATGGTACCAAGGGATTCCACAGTGTCTTTGAGATTTTCGTTAAACACTTCATCTGGGCCAGCAGCTTTGGTGTTATTCAAGGTTAAATGGCGTTGACCAATTTGTTTGTGGTTACTGGATCATGATTTGTGACTACAATCTCGTTATTCAGGTATGCTTTTCCTAAGTTATTTCTGTTTTTAAGATTTTGGTGAAGTGATTTTCCCAAGTTAGCTTTGGTATTTCCACCATGATCCTTTTCGCTTTTTTCTTTATTGCTGCAAAAGGGTTTTCAAGAGCTTCTTCAGCTTGTCCTTTCGCTGCTGCCTATATGAAGTTTGATTTCGTATGTTGGATCAAATTTTTATATTCACTACTGTTGTGTGCGTATTTCTCTAAATCCCTTGGTGTATTTGTTATTCTTCTTGCTACGTGTAAATATAAAACTTCTTTTCTTGATTGATAGTATTCCATGTCGAACCATGGTTCTGATTTTCCTGGGGTCCTCTTTATTTGGGCTTCCTTTATGTGCCCAAGGGACAAGTTTAGATCAAGTTGTATATTCTCCTCTTCAATTAATCTGGGGATGTTTGTCAAAGTCCATAATTCTTAGTTGGGCATGCTTGTGTCTAATTTCCTAGATGCAGTTTGTATGCATGGTTTCTTCTGTAGTAGTCCAACCAGATAGAACAATTTCCATATAAACAGGTAAATGCTTCCGATTTCATTATGAACCGTGTAAGACGAAAAGGCACTACCAGCCAGTAGCCGAATGTGAATTTGAACACTTCGGGGAATACTGTGGAAGATACCATGCACTATTCTGTGCACTAAATGAATCTCTGACATCTCTAGGGAGTCTCAATTAGTTTCTCATGTTTACATATGCTATCTTTTTATTTATTTTATAAGATGATGAGTTACTTCCTTGATCTAGTTAGTTATTGTTGTTTTAAGTGATGGAACAGTGAGGTCATTTGCCCCTTCCTTGATCTAAGAGAATTGGGGCAGATGACCTCGTAGTTCTGCCCCTTAATACCTCAATAACTAACTGATCTAATTGTAAGAGAAGGTATTGTATTATTATATTAATGCTGCTTTAAATTTAGTATATTGTACCATTGTGAGCTCTGACTTAAGTGTGCCTCTTATAGTACAATTTTTTCTTTTAATACCATGGCCTCCTGTAGTAAATTATTTAGTGGTGCCATTAGGCCTTAAAGGAGAGTCCAACAATATGGAGGACAAATACCAGGATTGTGCAGTGGGCTATAAATTGTCAACTAAAGGAAAGCATCCTACATTGACAATCATGAAACAAAAGCCAGTTTATTTACATTTGCTTGAATAGATATATTCTGCAAGTGTCCTCACTCTTTCTGAATCCTTATGTCACTTAAAACAGGCAAATTCTTTCAATTTTATAATCAGGTTATATACAAAAATGTATATTTAAAAAAACTTAAATTAACACTTTATATATTCTGAGAATAAAATTATCCTGGTTCTTCTGAATATAAAGGTAAATACTTTCTTCATAACTTTTGTGTACTTGTCCCTGGTCAAAATTGGTTATTTTGTCATTGCATTTCTTCAAAGTAAGTTAATACTATACAAATGTTGGGCAGAATAGTTAGGTCATCTGGCCCTTAAAAATGTTTTCCCTTTTTCCCTGAGGCAATATGTTTGCATTATTTCAGGTTAATTTTCAAGTGCAATCATGAAGACATTCATATTACACCCTTTATCCAAAAGTTGTCATGTTCTGGGAAAATAACTTTGCAGCTGCAGCAAAATGATATTGTTTTATACCAAATACTATGGTTGATGAAACAAATGTTCTTCAGGGTATGTCTTCAAGTATTACTGAGAAGTGTAGAAAACAAGAAGATGTGCTCGAGGTTAATCCTCCTGAACTAGAATTCAATTCTAACTGTAAAATTAACCATTCCTGCCAGGCTCCTGATAAAGGAGCTGAGAATAGATTTGTTGGTGTAGAACCTGATGCCTTTATTAAGGAAGATATTCATGGCTCAACTGGGAATGGTAATGTGGTTGGAACACCAAATGCTAATCAAATTAATCAGTCACTTGGTATAGAACATCCACTGTCAGAAGGAAATGAACAAAATTCTTGGGATTCATGTTCTGTGTCAACTGAACATGAGGGAAATATAGTTTTGGAAGTAAGGAATTCACCTGTGAAACTATTGTCTCCAGAGTTGCCGATACTGTGCAATATAGCTCAAGAGATGCCAGGAATAAATGATGTTAGTATTGAAATGACATTTATTGACAGTACTGATTATCCATGGACGTCAATATCTGTTGTTAAGGATCACAGCCAACATTTTCCAGACAATTCATCTGGAAAGCCGTGTGATGTGAGCTACGAACCTGTTGTTGAAAATATTTACACAACAGATTTTTCAGTGCAGACAACATTGTCCCAGGAAGAACATTCCAGTGATATTTCAGATTCTGCTGAATTTTATGAAGATGTTTTATTTGCATCCAAATGTACATTACAAGATGGTGAAGAGATGATTGTTGAGAAATTAAGTTTAGTTGGTCAGACTAAAGAATTAGTTCATGAAGAAGTAGTGCATTTACAGCAGCAAAATAATTCCAAAATACTGAGCAATAAAGAAAAAAGACAAGATGATTCTTTACATTATTCTACTAGAAAAAGGAGTTATTCCGCTGGAAGCAGGTCTCATTCTGATCACTGCAGTCTTTTTAAACCAAGCCGATCAGCTATTTCCTGTAGTGCTGACAGAATAAACGAAAAACCTCGAGAACAAAAATTAATAAATAGTTGCATGGGAGATTCAATTGTAAGACCTTGTAAGGAAAAAGTGAAGTCCCTCTTGGAGCCATTCACGCAACCTTTTGATCAAATCTGTCCTAAATCGGAGGTTTTTAGGTGCAAGGATCTAATATATGATTGTTTCATTCTATCAGTGGATGATATTTTACCAAATCAGAGTGCCAATGACAAAAATAAAGAGAGAGGTGTTGAATCCACATCAACTTCGGTTTCTCCGGAAGTGCCCCTTCCAAGCGAGGATGAGGAAGGTTCTGATAGAGCTTGTGCTCTTGTGGCAATGGAAATAAAACACAATCCAATGAAACCACCCTTACAGAACATTGTTGACGAATCTGGATCCGACTCTGACACTGACGCTTGGGTCTTTTTGGATGCAGAAGGAAGACATCAAAAGGTAATATTTGATAACATACCTGTAGTTAGAATTTGTCAATAGCCTACTTTATGGCTACAATTTGGTTTGCTGTGTGTGCTTTAGTTTTTTGAGACAAAATTCACAGTCTGTTAAGTATAAATATGCAGTACAAGCCCATGGAGCCTGGCATTCTCCGGTCTCGAATGATCAGTGGGTTGGAATCCCACCATTGGCTATCCTTGAAATGGTACCTTCTAATAGGCCTTGGCTGTTTCCTTCCTATCTGACCTCATCATCATTATCTAAAGGCTAAACTTTGTCGCTGCAGCCACAGCCCACAATCTTCAGCAGCTCTCTTCATCATGACGTACGAAGCAAAACCCAGCTGAGTGATTGTGTTCCTAAGGTATGATGAGAGACGCGGTCTTCCTCTCGATTTCTTCGCTAGGATCTTGCCTTCGAAGACAACCTGGAGAAGTGTGTCATGCCATAAAACCCATTACATTAATGAAATTTCTTATTAAATCTTGTGACGAGGTTGGTGTCGGGGAGTGCATTCAGCTGTAAAATACACCACCTCATAAAACCTCATTACAGCTCAGCCCTGATCCCACAGAAAAGGGGAATAGTAGAAGAGAGTGGAACAAGTACCTGACCTACAGAACAGTTAGTTCAACCTTGGGCCAGAACACTGCCTGTGATGTCATGTCATTAACAGAGACTTTCGATCTGTAACCTACCAATCAATCTACTGATAGCATACGCAGTATTCGGTTTCTATATACTAATTATGCTATGGGCATTGTTGAAAGTTATGTCTATCTGCAGTCGCAGATTCCTGACATCTTAAATGAAATTACCATTTACAAGCACGAGTTCTTCTGCAGTACATAAATACATATCCAAATGCCGTTCCAGCTATTCCCGGGTCTGGGTGTTTACAAGGCCTCTCCATCTTATTCTATCTTCCCACCACTTTTCTTCCTCCACTTATTGCCAGTTAACTCCTCTTCTCTCTATACAGACTTTCCTGTACTCCAGCGCATTCTTGGACGCCCTCGAGGTCTTCTTCCATCGATCAGCAGTAATGTCCCTTATTTTTGATATAATATTCTCTTGCTGTTCCTCCATGGTGTGAAAATTATTCCTGTAAACTTCATTTTGTAGAGTTCCCCAACAGTGCTGCATTAGCTTCTTGAAATTGTCTCTTTCTGTGATCCACTCCATCAATCAGTGTGAGCATAAGTCTCCCTTAGTGTCATGCCATTCCAGGCAATGCATATAGGCATTGTTCTTGCCCAAAGCTAGGCTAATAGCACTGTATTATTTAACTGTTATATTAAATGCAATCAACGGACAGGATTAGAACGTAGAAATATGATGAAGCACAAATACAAGGATGGGTTGGTGCAGGTGGATGGAGAGATAAAAGGGAAAACCATGTAAAAGGTAGTGGTGGCTCATGGGTTCATGTGATGGTGTTGCCAGGGAATATAAAATTAACTACATACTGTTTATTAGTTTTACGAGCTAGCCTCGTGGCGTTGAGGGTGGTGCGCCCTGAGTCCGTAAAAAAAAAAGTTTAACAACCGTGGGAACCACACTCCATCTCACAATCTGTCGGTCAACAAGGCTGGGCAGTGGTCGCTTGGTACGACACAGATGTTTTAAAATTTGTATTAGTTATACGAAATTGGAGTCAAGTGCATGCTTATAACTTGACATGCATGGCTACCTAAACTGTTTTTTAACACTTTATGCTTTTTATTTCAATTTAACATGTTCTCTTTCACCTTATATCCTGACGAGATCAAGGGTCTATATCATGATAAGAATTAGATCTACTTGTCTTAAACAACAGCTCTCCATGGATACTGAGGCTAATGCTGATAGTGATAGATGACCCTGAGTCTCTTGCAAGTAATTCAGCATGTAACTCATGACATGCTTACTTGAGTGGCCAGGACTGGATGATATCTCCGCTATAGCTCACTGCCAGAATTGGGAATCTACAGAGCTTCACTGGTTACCATGGCAATAATGACATGTGCATGATCTCCAGAGGTCTGGCTTGGCCTGTCCTGGTGTCGACATCATCAATTGCCTTTGCATGTACAGGCTGGTCACAGTCAACGTCTAGCATTCTCATACAAATCATTGGTGTACTGTATGCACAAAAATATTACTTGAAGTGGAAATATTTAAATTAGCCTACATGGGAGGAATCCCAACAAGAGAGCATAAAATTTGGCTGTAAATTACTGATAGGAAATTACCTCCTTTAAGGGCCGGTTCAACTATATCTGGGCAAAGGACCAGGTAACTTGCCCGCGGAATAAACTGAGATTTCCGTTTGACCATCAGCAGGTAGTGCTGCCAGCGGGATAGATATTGCTTATCGGGTGGTGTAAACTGTCGGCCGCTCCGAGAGGCCGATAGAGCTTTGCCAGCCGGATAACGCTCCAAAATGGCTGACGGAACGTGTGCCTCATGCGTAATTTAGATGATTTGCGGTCATCTGTTTAATAAAGCCACAAAAGCAATGAACGTTCCATGTTAGAAATACGGTAGTATCTTGCATCTTCAAATAACTTATTAATATTTGAAGCATTCATCTTGTTATCATTTGGTTGTATACAACTTGTAAACACTGCAGTGAAGGCATGTCAGCGTGGTCTAGTGGTCAGCGTTGGTCTCTGTGGATCTTAACGTAACAGGTTCGATTCCCACCTTTGGCATTTATTTTTTCCTGCCGCTCCCTTATTATTAATTGATACAGCATGGACCAAATAACACCACTTAGAATAGGTATAGTGCGTACTTTGTTTACAAGCATATTTATGTTTTAATGCAACATTTAAAAAATGAAAGTTTGCCTTATTATGGATGGTTTTGTGGGCATTTTAGATCTCCCTGTAGACGAAGATGAATATTTGATTGTCATTATCATTGTATCTCTGCCGTGAGCCAGGTCAACAAAGAGGTGGTGAAATATCTGGCTACATGATCTCACATATTTATATCTTGGCCTACACCTCCTACATCCTTTTTACTTTGCACAATATAATAATCCTATTAACATAACACTACATTAATGTGCCAATGATTTTAACCAGATGTGAAACGGAAGCGTTCCGTTCCGTATGCAATTAAACAATGGTTTGGAAATATTAACTTGCTGAATTATAACATTGTATATAGGTATATATCTCAGTCCTACTGAAACATTCACTATGAATGATTTTAACTGACAATATTTGAATAATAATGCACTGGTAACAAATAAGAACGGAAACTTGATGAAAACACTTTCCTATTAGAGAAATCGAACTTCAAATCCCATGCTTCGAAGCAATCGACTCTAACCGCGTAGCCACTCTTATCATTACGTCTGTATCCAGGGTGTCGAGCGATACAGGAAATACCGGAATTATACGGGAATTTTAGTGACCCGGGAAAAATACGGGAAATTCGCACTTGATACGGGAAATCTTAAAAAGTCTCATAATACCTTACTTCTTAGCCCCCGAACGCTCGGTAGAGTCCTCCCGCTCAGTCTTATATTTCTCCCGCAGACCGCAGTGCCACTTGCAATTTGCGCCACCGATAGAGCACTAAGCGGGATTAGAACCCAGCCAACGTCGAATGCATGCTTTGCCTGGCCGACCGCTGGCCATACCCTCTCCGCGCGGGGCTATGCACGCCGCGCTCGTTGCTGACAATTACATACAGGAATCAGTCCGCATTATTAATTCACAGAGGAGACTTGGGTTTCTCGACAAGAGCAGCCCTTAAAGAAGCTAACAGTTCAAGATCTCAGAAAATTCCAGACGCGGATGTGCTGCAATTTCGCACCAACTGCCAAGAATTGTACATTTGTATCCTATGGCTGAAAAAATCAAAGAGAGGTCAACTCTTGCTCACAAGAGACCCATGCTATTTCCTGCCTAGACCCTATAGGGGTCGCTGAGACAGTTGGAAGAAGTTAGGATCCTCATTGCCCTGGAAATTCTTTGTGATCAGAAAAATTTGCTTTCTGGCGCAATGGCTGACCGCATCAAGAGCAGCTACTCCGCACTTCTGAGACTTCCCTCCGTCACTGCGCGTTTGAAGCAGTTCGACGGAAAAGAGCCACGGCTCGACTTGTTGTGGTCTGAATTAGTGGCTTCAGCACCTTCCTCAGTTCCTGCCAAAAACGATCTCACAAGCTTCGTTAAAATGATACTGACTTTGTATCATAACAATGCAGCTCTAGACAGAGGTTTCTCCCTGAACAAGGAGTGCATGATCGTCAATCACAAAGAAGCAAGTCAGATTGGCATGCATACTGTTCAGGACGCTGTGATGGCAGCTGGTGGAGTAGAAAAGATAACCGTGAGCAAGAGTCCATACTGCACGAAATTCCTACGCCATGTTCAAGGAAGCAAAACTGGTGCGAAGCGACGGCTAAGGTGGCAGTCGAAAGAAAAGACACAAAAGATCTCAGGAATTGGAGAGAAAAAAAAAATACTGTCAAAAGAACTTAATTTTGTGCTGTGTTTAACTGAAGTTCCTAGTAACAGTCTTGTATTTGTCAAAGTGACTTATTTAATTTCGTTTTGCATTTATTTTATTTTTCTACTATCTACTTTGATAAAATAAATCTAAATCAAAAAGTATTTGCGGCTTGTCGCGTGTGGAATTTTACTGTTTTTAGCCTTTCTACGGTCTTCTTTCGCAGGGGAGATGCACATACCAAATTGTTTTCAAGTCCGTTCAAACACTCAATGCAAACACTCAAAGAAACCCTTGCCATGTGACTGAGGATAATTTATTTCTTGGTGTCAGTTCGCATGCGTCAATCGATAATAGAACACTCGTATGGGCAGGCATCGTTTCAGTCGCTTGTTAACCACTGTCTGTGTCGGATTTCCTTTCATTGTCATTGTTTCGTTACTTTTACTTCGCTGAAGTTCGACCCGAGGACTGGACACATCCCGTACAGCGTGTACAGAAAGAAATACTGAAGGCGGTCTGGATATCGCGGTGGATGAAATGATTATTAACCTTGGCAATTCATCAAGCTCTGACGAAGACAATGATGGTGGTGATGATGATAGGGACAGTGAAGGGATGGAGGGTGTCAAAGAAACCCTTGCCAAGTGACTGAGGATAATTTTTTTCTTGGTGTCAGTTCGCTTGCGTCAATCGATAAGAGCACAGGCTATTGTTTCCCGTCATAGTGTTCAAAATACCGTCTGTCATTCAATAGCCTACAACTCGACAATATAAAACCACGGCAATAATATTGCCACAGAGGGACTTGTTTGAGTGCTCAGTGCTAAATACAGTATGTCTTTACCTTAACTTTAGTTTTGTATTATCACGAAAGCTAATATTAACCCTAGAGAGTCGCGATGCACATGTGGGAACAGATAGGCAGGGAAAAGAAGAGATAATTGGCCCATTTAGCTATGGAAATCAGGATGAAGAAGGAGAAATGTTAATAGATTTCTGTAGAAGGAATGGATTAATTGTTGGAAATACATGGTTTAGGAAAAAGAACTCCCAAAAAATAACTAGGTATGGATGGGGAGACATAAAGACAAAAACAATGATCGATCTTATCCTAGTGGAAAAGGATAAACGTAGACAACTGGTAGATGTGACAGCTATGCCAAGAGGAGATTTTGAAGGAGACCATAAAGTGGTGATAGCCAAATTAAGGCTTGGGAAAATCACAAAGCTTGCGGAGAAAAGGGAAAGAAAAATAAAGGTGTGGAAGCTAAAAGAGAGAGAGAGGCAATGGAAAAGTTCCAAGAAGACTTGAAAAAGGAAATTCCCAAAGACGAAGCAAAAAGTGTCGAACAGGAATGGGCATGTTTTAGAAATTGTTTTGCGAAGTGTGCAGTAAACACTTGTGGAAGACTATCAGGGAAGAAAAAGGAAAGGGAGACTCCTTGGTGGAACAACAGGGTAAAGGAAGCTGTTAAAGAAAAACAAATGGCATGGAGGAAGTGGATAGGCAGTAAAAATGCCGAGAAATGGCAAAAATATAGAGAAGCAAAGAAGGCATGCCAAAAAATTGTACAAGAAGAAAAAAGGAAAAGTTGGGAAGGTTTCACGGAAACTTTGAAGGAGGATATCCAAGGAAGTAAAAAGGTTCTATATGGATTGGTGAAAAACAGTGTAAAAGGTAGGGAAAACACAAAATTTGTAAAAACTGAAGCAGGACAGATATTGTATCAAAGAGATGATATATTAAAAAGATGGGAAGAATACTTTTCAAAGCTACTAAATGTTAAATACATCGAACTGGAAGATGAAAAAGAACAAGAAGAAACAATGGAAGAAGAACAAGAAAAGGAGATCACTATGCTAGAAATAGAGGAAGCCATACAGAAGATGAAGAGCGGTAAAGCAGCAGGAGAGGATGAGGTGTCCGCGGAAATGATAAAAGCAGCGGGACCAATAGGTGTACAGTGGTTGTATAGATTATTTAGAATAATTTGGAAGAAGAAAGAGATTCCAGAAGAATGGGGAAAGGGATTAATTATCCCGATTTTTAAGAAAGGTGACAAAAAGGAATGCAATAACTACAGAGGGATCACTCTTATCGCTCATGTAGCTAAGATCTATGAGAGAGTTTTGGAAGGCAGACTGAGGAGGAAGATAGAAGGAGAGATGGAAGAAGAACAGTATGGTTTTGGGAAAGACAGATCAACATTTGACCTAATCTTTGCATTAAGGCAAATGATGGAGAAAAGATGGGAATTTGGAAAAGACATGGTGATGACATTTATTGATATTGAGAAAGCGTACGACAGTGTGCCTCGACAGGTGATTTGGAATGTATTAAGGAAAAGGAAAGTTAACGGAGCTGATGTCCAAATGTTAAAAGCTATGTACAAATATTGTGTGAGTAGCGTGAAGACCAGTATAGGAGAAACAGAATGGTTTAAAGTGGAAACAGGTCTCCGACAGGGAAGTGTATTGTCCCCCTTACTATTCATCATAGTCATGGATGAAATTCACAAGAATGTTAAACAGAGATTGGGACAAGAGGCAACAAAGGCCATGCTGTTTGCAGATGATATAGTGATATGGGGCGAGGATGAAAAGGAAGTACAAAAACAACTAGATGTATGGAATCAAGAAATAGAGAAATTTGGGATGAAAGTAAGCACAGAGAAGAGCAAGACAATGGTAATGTCAAGAGGAAGGAAGAGGAAAGATAGAATTGAATGGGAAAATTCTAGAAGTGGTTAAAAGTTTCAAGTACTTGGGAAGTGTGATCACAGAAGATGGAAGGATAACTGAGGAAATTGGAAAGAGAATACAACAAGCGAACAGTTTTTACCAGAGCATAAGGGGTGGAACCGAGATGTCCCAAAGAAATGTAAAAATGTATTATATTCAACCTACTACAGACCCATACTAACATTTGCAGCTGGAACGTGGACTACTACAAAAAGAGAGGAGAGTAGAATACAAGCCGCGGAGATGAAATTCCTAAGAGGTATAGAGGGCAAGACCAGAAGAGATAGAGTTAGAAATGAAGAGATTAGAAAAAGGACAGGAATCTTGAAGCTGCAGGACAGGATAGAAACAACAAAGTTAAAGTGGTATGGACATATGATGAGAATGGGAGAGGAGAGAGTACCAAAGAAAACTTTCTGTGAAAAGATGACAGGGAAGAGACCACGTGGAAGGCCCCGAAAGAGATGGGCAGATACAGTGTGGGAGTGTGTAGAGAAGAGAGAAGGAAAACCTGAAGAAGTACTAAAAACAGGAGAGGAGTGGTGGAGAGACAGGAAACGTTGGAGGTCCTTAATTCACAACCCGACCCAGGAAGCTGGAAACGGGAAATGAAGATGATGATGAAGTCGCGATTCAGTGATTGTGCATGGTGTTATCTGTCAACTACTGTAGTAAGCTGTGAACGACCTCCACTCAGACTCTTGTTTCATGTTAAAGGATACTCATTGCATGGTGTTTTTTTTTTTTATATTCATTAGCTGTAGAGTGTTTGCCCTCTTTGTCGCATTTATTGAATTGAATACCTATGATAAAGGTATCATAGCTTCGGTGCGTAATTTATTTATTCATCTAAAAGTATCATATTTCTCTGTCCTCGGCGTTGACTCAGGATCGTTTTTAAAAATATATTACGTATAATTATACCGAAATAATGTCTGAAGTGTAGCACTGTGTATTATTCGAATCAGTTGATTTACAACACTAAAAACTTAGCAACACAGTGTAATGGTTATTAATGCCCCATGTTGGTAGCGACAAATGTAATGGTATTTGTTAAGCTCCACGTTGAGCGAACAAATGTAATGTTTTTACCTGGGCGGACTATTCGCCAGAAAATACTACTGCTAAGTTTGAACTATGTTGGGTGCCAAGCTGGATACACTGTGTTCCAAGCTAAATTTATATATTTAATATCGACCCCTAGCGTGAGTAGAACATATGAGAGACTCTTAATGACTAGGCCGTGGGATGATTGAATCATCAACCCAGACAACATTTGATTGTGGAGAAGGATGAGGTATTATAACTATTGCTACCTACTGGAATTAAAGAATCTACTTGGTAATAATTGAATTTAATACACTTAGAAAATCTGATGGCAACATGAATAAAATTAACACTGTTAACGGAGCACACTACTTTAAACATTGCCACGAACAAAATTACTTAATACGCCGGTCGGGAGAATAACGTGAATTTAACTTATTTCCAAATTAATGCTTAAAGAATTTATATAGCCTTATTGAAAAACAGAGAGTGTGTGTCGTAGATTAATTGTGCTTACCAACGGAAACATTGTCTCCACGTGGTTGAAGTCTCGCAGCGTCGGACGCTCTGCATTGGCGTTGACGGCGTCAGATTCTTCCTCGTTGATCAAAAGTATTCGTTACAGCTTGTGGTGGAGTCTATTCCATGAACCACAACACGTCGTCTGGCTAAACACTCCAAGACGAGTGGAACTCATGATCTGATATGATCAGCGGAGTAAGCGGGAATAAAATTGTCCCACTTGGGACTAACGAACAAGGTACCTCCTTACTGCTCCAAGCGTAATGTCTTAATGTATGTACTCACTCACACCGCGCGTCCACTATATCTTCAATCTTCTCCCACCAGGATCTAGCTTAATACCGCGGCCTCGCTGCTTCGACCAGTCCGCGTGCGTCACGTATCTCGCCATGCCCCAGCTACGTTGCTTCTTCTTCCTTGATTGGCTGGTCACCACACGTGGCTATTCCCGTCATGAGGCTGCCTCCCCGTATTTATATTTCCGTATCCGGGCAAGACGTAGATCATACACGTTTTCTTGCTTTTAAGTGTTCCCTCGGATTTCGTAATTTTATTGTACTCCAATCTATTCTTGTATTGAAATACCCAGTGAGTCACACACACCACTCTCTCTTACCCCTAATGAATAAAATCCCGACTTTACGTATGAAATGATTTGCCGTGCAACATTATATTGGAATCATCCAATATAGATACGGATTTCTACTAGTAGAAATCCTATCTGTAATCTTCCAAATTTAAAAGCTCCAAAAAATGACGTTATAAATATTATTATTAATAATAATAATAATAATAATATGAAATTGAATAAACTGAAATAATTTAACTTGGCCGGATTATTGCCGCGTTTAACAAATATGATGTAGTCCAACTAACTTGTGTTAGTGGCATAAAACCCCCTAGAAAAACATGTTACATTCGCCTCGAATAATCATGTGCTTTACCATGCATATGGTACAGCACTTGATGATTCCAGACACGTTAGAAAAAACCCTCCAAAATACAACTTATACAAGTGAAATGACCCTTTACACATATAAACACATATAAACCCTCAATCATGCGCTTTGCGCTAATGTTCGTCTTGTTATGACGTGTTCTTATTTTGTCCAATTCAAAATGTTTGTCATTCTCACGAATGTTCATTCTACAGCTCTCTCTCTCTCATCATTCTATGTGGGAAAAAAATTACATACATAAGTGTGTTCCCTCTATATCCATAATTCACTACACACGCATTTATGGTGTTCAGTAGAAAACCACTGCGGAACTCTTGTAGAAGTATTAGGTGCTCCTCACCTACCGGATACCAATATCATGGTACACGATCACACACTCGCGGTAGAGCAAAGTGATCTACTTCCCACCTTCTCTGTAAAATTTTTAATTAAAAGGGAAGACATGACTGAAAAAAAAACCAGTAAGTACCCATTACTTATAACACTTAAATATTCCTGTGCCGTATGTGCCCTATCTTATTAAGTACATATACACAAAACCCACCTTACTCTAGATCACAATTTCTCATATTCCTCGCTCAGCCTGTAGTTCACAACCCAGACCAGTCCACCTATCGAACCTGACCTAGTTGCCACAACTTTTTATCTGTTACTTATATACAACATCTCATGAGGTCTAGTACCTTGTACACAAACTACCTTAATTATATCCAACCCTGATCTCACATAGCTAGGTCGTAAGCAGGAATCACGTGTGCTGATATGTATGAGCTTCATGGAGGTCTGTCTCGCCTTCTGATGGCCCATCTTTTATCTCGTGGACGCCTTAAGCTAGCAAGCCCTATACAAGCGCTCCCCCATCTCTTGGAGATAAATGGGAACCCATCAGCGCTGCCAAAATGGCCTTGGTGCATCGAGACAATTTAGTGCTCAACAGCATCCACCACTCCCTTCATCTTTCCCTGTACCTTAAAAACTCTCATTTACTTACATACTATCCCCCTGTGTGATTTCTGATACGCCTGCCTTGACGATCAGATCTTCCACTCACCACATACCACACTCACTCATTTGATAGGCTGGCTCGCCAGCTAAACACACCTATTTTATGATACATCCTTAATGTCATCACGTTGCTCCACTAACATATTTCTCAGTGTCTGTAACGATGCCCTGTTGCTACTGTCCACACATGCACATAACAAAATACCGTCCTCTGCCTTAACAACAGGATTATCCCTACATAAATTTGTGTCCCTAGAAAGCAAATCTGCAAGAATGTTATCTTTCCTTTTAATATATTTTACCGTGAATTCGTATTCCTGAATGCAAGAATCCACCTACTAACTCTGTTAGAACTGAGTTTACATGTCCTCATATATAATAAAGCATGGTGATCTGTATGAATCTCAAATTTACCCCCAACTAAATACATCCTAAATTTTCCTAAACTGAAAACAATTCCTAAAAGCTCTAACTCAGTGATAGAATATCTTTTCTCTGCTGCTGTAAGTCCTCGTGATGCTAAAGACACGATGCACAAATTACCCTCTTCATCTCTCTGACACAATACTCCTGCAATTCCTGTATGTGACGCATCAGTCATTACCACATATTCCTTATCCTTCAAAGGATACTTCAGCACCACAGCTTGCTCAAAGCCTGCCTTCAGCGCTGGAAATGCCAGATCATGCTTGGACTCCCATCTCCAGAGATTACCACTTTTAAGCAAATCTCTAAATGGTTCTATTAACCCTGAGTATTTAAGAACGAACCTGCGAAAAAAATTGCAAATTCCAAGGTATGTTTTCAACTGTTTTACATTCTGTGGTACTTCTGCATTAAGTATCTTATTAACCCTACTTCCCTCTGGTGTCACACCCCTACTTGACACTTTATGACCTAAAAATGTCACTTCTGTCTGACAAAATGACGACTTGGACAGTTTCAGAGTGAACCCTGCCTGATCTAACTTTTGAAATACACTGTCTAAATGACGTAGATGCTCCTCAAAATTGCGTGAACTGATTACCATATCATCGATGTAAATAGTTACAAACTCTCCCGTGACATCTCCTAATGCGATGTTTAAAGCCCTAATTAAAGCTGCTGAGCTACTTTTTAACCCATAAGGTACCCTGCAAAACTGATAAAGGTTATATTTATGACTAAAAGCTGTAAATGGCCGATCTTCATACATAAGTGGCACTTGCCAGAAACTGGAACTTAAATCTACACATGTGAAATACTTTTTACCCTCAAATGTCTGCATCAACTCTTCAATGGACATGGACTTCAGCTGATCTGAACTGATTCTACTGTTAACTAAACGAGCGTCTAAACAAATACGAACTGTGCCGTCGGCCTTCGGTACTATAATTAAAGGATTAACATATTGACTGTTTGAGTACTCTATAATGCCATCTTCAAGCATCTGGTTAATTTGTGCCTCTACTGCACCCTGATAAGCGAAAGGTATAGGATATCTATGTCCTGTGAATACTGATCTATAAATACCGTTCAATGAATGTGTATAGTAATTGGCCATGCCAATGCGATCCTCATAAACTCTCCTATTATACAATAACACATCATAGAGCAGAACACACTGGTCTCCCTCTATATGCCCCTGAAATGCAGCATCACGTAATGAGTCATCGAGACTACCGTTCGTAATCAAACTGCCCACAAAAATTTGAGTATCCTGCTCTTCGGCTGGTGATATCTCACTTAAAGAACAAATCACTCCTACAACACTACTCCCCTGAACATTGTCGTTGAACGCTACCTCTACTTCAGAATTATTCCATTTAAATTTCAAACTACCTACTTCATAACATAAGTTACCAGACACCCTACTTAGCCAATCTGAACCCAAAATAACACTGAAAACTAAGTTTGGAATTACAAGACAAATCTGCTTTTCGATATGATTATTAATTTGAATGTCCACTAAAACTTGCTTAGAAATTATTTTAGACCTCTTCCCTACAGCTGTGATAACAAAACTGCTTTTAATTGGTATCTCCTCAAAATTTACACCAGTTCCTTTCATTTTATCGTAATATGTACTACTTATGCAGCTCTTCATGCAACCACTATCAATTAAAACATCGGTGTGCGCCTCGGACACGTTAAGTTTAACAATGGGGCTTTTACTAGCCACCTCCTGGATAATACGTTCATCATTTAATTCATGCAACAATTCATTTCTTACATCTAGGTCATAGTGTTCCTGTATAATTGTATGGACACGGCATGCTACAGACTGAGATTCTGACCTTACTTCGCAGCCTGGTTCGCGTTTAAAGAACCGCTACAGCTGGCTGTAGTACTACTAACTACGGCACTGGTCTGGTTGTTCTGGACTGTGTTGTCATTGTTTGGCTGTATATTACTACCACTAGGCTGTCCTCTTCCTTGACCCCTATTCTGGTTGTAATTATTGTCATTATAATTTCTCCCTTGATTTCCCCTGAAATCATTATTTCTCCCTTGATTTCCCCTGAAATCATTGTTTCTCCCTTGATTCCCCCTGAGATCATTGTTCCTCCCCTGATACTGATTACCATAGCCATTTCCTCTATTCTGATTCAGCTGACTGGTATTATTATTTCTATTTTCAGCATTGGCCCCTTCGCCACCGTTCCCTTGAACTTCCTGATGACTGGCTTCATTAGGCCTATTATTATTATTACCCTGGTTCCTATTGAATTTGTCCTCATAACCCCCTCTCCCTAGTGCATCAAATGTGCTTAACAAATGTTCTACTTGTGATATTGTCTTTACATACTGGATACAAGCAGCCTCCTTGATCCTATAGGGAAAGTGCCTAAGTAGCAACCTCACCACATCACTTTCCTCCTTCAAGCCATCCAGATATTTACACACCAATACCTGCCCTAAAAAGTATTCGGTCATGGTGGAGCTTCCTTTAGGGTTATATTTACCACACACTACTCCCTCACGATGCTGCGACTGAATAACCTCATTCCAGAACTTTTCACAGAATTTCATTTTAAAATCATTAATATCAGTAAACTTGTCTCTATAGACAGCAAACCAATTCCTCGTTTCCCCCACAAACACTTGTTCTAAAATTTCAACTACCTGGCACCACTCAATACTACCGTCTTCCAACCTCTCCCCAAATTTATTTTCTATAGAATTCATGAACTCCATTGGGCACCCTTGTCGATTGCTGAACTTCCCTAGTTCTACCTCCCTGTGTGTGCTATTCACAAAAACTGGCCTATTCTGACTATTTTCTTGCCTGATCCTAGCTTTTAATTTTAATTCTAATTCTGCGATTTTCTCCTCAGCCTTCCTCTCAATACTGTTTACTGTTAATTTAATGTTTCCTTCTGATTCTTCTACTTTATCATATAGCTTTGCTTGTTTCTCCTCAATCTTGCTAATGCTCTCTTTATTACTCTCTCTTAAATCATTTACTTCTGCTACTATTTGTGAGTGGACTTTCTCAATTCTACCCCCCAGCTGTTCCATAACCTCTCTAGTTGATACCTGAATCTTGTCAATTCCCCTAATTTAACTAATTCTTTTAAATTTTCAGCCTGTGTGCTGATTCTACTTTCCAACTCCTCCTGTACTTTTCCTAATTTCCTGTCTACATCTGCAATGATCTCTTTAACCTTCTCTTCCATTACTCCTCTGATTTCTCCTCTAATCTGCTCCATTTTCACACTAATTTCCTTGTTGTTCTTATCTAATTTTGCATTATTCTGTTCTAATTTTTTATTTAAAGCTTCTATACTTTCTTTATTTTCCCTACTGTTTTGTTCTAATTTTGCATTATTCTGTTCTAATTTTTTATTTAAAGCTTCATTACTTTCTTTATTTTCCCTACTGTTTTGTTCTAATTTTGCATTTAAGGCATCTGTACTTTCTTTATTTTCCCTACTGTTCTGTTCTAATTTTGCATTATTCTGTTCTAATTTTGCATTATTCTGTTCTAATTTTGCATTTAAGGCATCACTACTAACTTTGTTCTGATACATGAACTCGAGAAGTAAAGTTTTTAATCCTGGTTGGCCGCCTACACTCCCCGTTTCAGTATCGGGATTTACCTCCGCTACCCCTGTACTACCATCACTCGACATACTGCTCGTATCATCACTCTCCAGTTGATGACCACTACGTAACTTCATCTGTCTTTCTTTCTCATCCCCTATAATGATATACACTGATAAAGACAACTAACCCCCAAAATACCGGCACAGAAATATGTCTCCTTCTCCTTCCTCAAATGTTCCTGGGTTTTCGTCCCCACGTTGGGCGCCAATTGTAATGGTTATTAATGCCCCATGTTGGTAGCGACAAATGTAATGGTATTTGTTAAGCTCCACGTTGAGCGAACAAATGTAATGTTTTTACCTGGGCGGACTATTCGCCAGAAAATACTACTGCTAAGTTTGATCTATGTTGGGCGCCAAGCTGGATACACTGTGTTCCAAGCTAAATTTATATATTTAATATCGACCCCTAGCGTGAGTAGAACATATGAGAGACTCTTAATGACTAGGCCGTGGGATGATTGAATCATCAACCCAGACAACATTTGATTGTGGAGAAGGATGAGGTATTATAACTATTGCTACCTACTGGAATTAAAGAATCTACTTGGTAATAATTGAATTTAATACACTTAGAAAATCTGATGGCAACATGAATAAAATTAACACTGTTAACGGAGCACACTACTTTAAACATTGCCACGAACAAAATTACTTAATACGCCGGTCGGGAGAATAACGTGAATTTAACTTATTTCCAAATTAATGCTTAAAGAATTTATATAGCCTTATTGAAAAACAGAGAGTGTGTGTCGTAGATTAATTGTGCTTACCAACGGAAACATTGTCTCCACGTGGTTGAAGTCTCGCAGCGTCGGACGCTCTGCATTGGTGTTGACGGCGTCAGATTCTTCCTCGTTGATCAAAAGTAATCGTTACAGCTTGTGGTGGAGTCTATTCGATGAACCACAACACGTCGTCTGGCTAAACACTCCAAGACGCGTGGAACTCATGATCTGATATGATCAGTGGAGTAAGCGTGAATAAAATTGTCCCACTTGGGACTAACGAACAAGGTACCTCCTTACTGCTCCAAGCGTAATGTCTTAATGAATGTCCTCACTCACACCGCGCGTCCACTATATCTTCAATCTTCTCCCACCAGGGTCTAGCTTAATACCGCGGCCTCGCTGCTTCGACCAATCCGCGTGCGTCACGTATCTCGCCATGCCCCAGCTACGTTGCTTCTTCTTCCTTGATTGGCTGGTCACCACACGTGGCTATTCCCGCCATGAGGCTGCCTCCCCGTATTTATATTTCCGTATCCGGGCAAGACGTAGATCATACACGTTTTCTTGCTTTTAAGTGTTCCCTCGGATTTCGTAATTTTATTGTACTCCAATCTATTCTTGTATTGAAATACCCAGTGAGTCACACACACCACTCTCTCTTACCCCTAATGAATAAAATCCCGACTTTACGTATGAAATGATTTGCCGTGCAACATTATATTGGAATCATCCAATATAGATACGGATTTCTACTAGTAGAAATCCTATCTGTAATCTTCCAAATTTAAAAGCTCCAAAAAATGACGTTATAAATATTATTATTATTAATAATAATAATAATATGAAATTGAATAAACTGAAATAATTTAACTTGGCCGGATTATTGCCGCGTTTAACAAATACGATGTAGTCCAACTAACTTGTGTTAGTGGCATAAAACCCCCTAGAAAAACATGTTACATTCGCCTCGAATAATCATGTGCTTTACCATGCATATGGTACAGCACTTGATGATTCCAGACACGTTAGAAAAAACCCTCCAATATACAACTTATACAAGTGAAATGACCCTTTACACATATAAACACATATAAACCCTCAATCATGCGCTTTGCGCTAATGTTCGTCTTGTTATGACGTGTTCTTATTTTGTCCAATTCAAAATGTTTGTCATTCTCACGAATGTTCATTCTACAGCTCTCTCTCTCTCATCATTCTATGTGGAAAAAAAATTACATACATAAGTGTGTTCCCTCTATATCCATAATTCATTACACACGCATTTATGGTGTTCAGTAGAAAACCACTGCGGAACTCTTGTAGAAGTATTAGGTGCTCCTCACCTACCGGATACCAATATCATGGTACACGATCACACACGATCACACACTCGCGGTAGAGCAAAGTGATCTACTTCCCACCTTCTCTGTAAAATTTTTAATTAAAAGGGAAGACATGACTGAAAAAAACCAGTAAGTACCCATTACTTATAACACTTAAATATTCCTGTGCCGTATGTGCCCTATCTTATTAAGTACATATACACAAAACCCACCTTACTCTAGATCACAATTTCTCATATTCCTCGCTCAGCCTGTAGTTCACAACCCAGACCAGTCCACCTATCGAACCTGACCTAGTTGCCACAACTTTTTATCTGTTACTTATATACAACATCTCATGAGGTCTAGTACCTTGTACACAAACTACCTTAATTATATCCAACCCTGATCTCACATAGCTAGGTCGTAAGCAGGAATCACGTGTGCTGATATGTATGAGCTTCATGGAGGACTGTCTCGCCTTCTGATGGCCCATCTTTTATCTCGTGGACGCCTTAAGCTAGCAAGCCCTATACAAGCGCTCCCCCATCTCTTGGAGATAAATGGGAACCCATCAGCGCTGCCAAAATGGCCTTGGTGCATCGAGACAATTTAGTGCTCAACAGCATCCATCACTCCCTTCATCTTTCCCTGTACCTTAAAAACTCTCATTTACTTACATACTACCCCCCTGTGTGATTTCTGATACGCCTGCCTTGACGATCAGATCTTCCACTCACCACATACCACACTCACTCATTTGATAGGCTGGCTCGCCAGCTAAACACACCTATTTTATGATACATCCTTAATGTCATCACGTTGCTCCACTAACATATTTCTCAGTGTCTGTAACGATGCCCTGTTGCTACTGTCCACACATGCACATAACAAAATACCGTCCTCTGCCTTAACAACAGGATTATCCCTACATAAATTTGTGTCCCTAGAAAGCAAATCTGCAAGAATGTTATCTTTCCTTTTAATATATTTTACCGTGAATTCGTATTCCTGAAGTGCAAGAATCCACCTACTAACTCTGTTAGAACTGAGTTTACATGTCCTCATATATAATAAAGCATGGTGATCTGTATGAATCTCAAATTTACCCCCAACTAAATCAGGGGCGGCTGGCTCTAACGGGCCAGTGGGCCAGGGCCCTCCTTACTATTAACCTACATTAGTAATTCATTTATTAATCCTTAACGCTCGAAATACTGGCCAAGTTGTGCGCTCCTCACTATGAAAAGGCACCAGCATATTTGAATAACGCGCTACATATCTTGTCACGTAATTCGCCTTGCTGCTGGCTACTCGGGGCCCAGGCATTACTGGGCCCAAGACTCCATTCAACTACCAACAAGGAGAGGTCTATAGCGCGTGCGCGCAGACGCTCTTCAAACGTCGGCTATGGGCCCAGAGATTGCGAGCCCATGGTTACAAGGAGGAATAACAATTGGAGCGGTTGTATGGGCTCTGGATAGAACGTTGGAATGCTGAACTGCTACGTTCAACTCGAACTTACAACATCTATGGCCATACCTTGCCCTTTACCTCCCATTCTTCCGATGCTGTTTGAAATGATTCGCAAGACGACGACTAGATGGCAAACAGGACACCACCCCGGTGTCATTAGTTCCAAGGTTACGAAAAACGAAAACGAATGGAAGAATACCTTAAATGGTGCAGTGACAAAATCATTCATACCTAGTGTCACGGATATGTTGTAAATAAACTTCCCATTAACTAGCAATGTAACTACTTTTTAACAGGACATGGTAATATAAATTCGTATTTTTTTTCGTTTCAAATTAAAAGACAGTCCATTGTGTGCGTGTGGCAATGAAGAACAAACAGTTGATCATTTATTATTTAATATTTACATGCGTGAAACTGGAAGAAGAAAGACAGTTGTTTAAGGACAATATGGTAAATAAACATGGAAAATGGACGTTCGAAAAAATTAAGCTAAAGAAGCATTATATAATTAATTTTATATTTTAATTTAATAGATTTATAAAGAATGTCAAGTAGTTGAACAGATTCTTAATATTGGTG
The DNA here is from genome assembly GCA_946902985.2 of Meconema thalassinum. NCBI lineage: Eukaryota > Metazoa > Arthropoda > Insecta > Orthoptera > Tettigoniidae > Meconema > Meconema thalassinum. The sequence continues at coordinate 303,747,602 of OX336393.1, forward strand.
TAGGTCATAAAAACAATAAGTTAATAGATTTAGACAGTTCCTAGAACAATATATCACCAAACAAATAGCCATAGAACAATAATGAATAATACATAAGTAAGTTAAATGTATGCTATTAAAATTTTTAACATTTTGTAAACATAGCATGTAAGTATTACTTTCATTGTAATGGAACATGCTGTTAAAAATAAATAAATAAATACCGTAAATAAAAAAGGTTATGTAGAGGTCTCTTTTGGAATTCTGTGACAAGTGTTACCGATTAAATAATTTTGTTTTTCATCTAGGTCTAGAGTTTTTGACGAATGTCTTAGTGATAGGCTATCATAAATTTGGAATTAAATAGCGATTTAGAGGGTCATTTAAATTATATTAAATGTAGAACATAACATTTTCCCTAATGAGACACAATTTAATGGATATTGGCAAACACCTAGCATGCTAACTAGTAATTTTTACTGTACATGATAATTTATTTTGTGTGCCCTCCCAAGCGCTAAGACCACCAGCCGCCGCTGAACTAAATACATCCTAAATTTTCCTAAACTGAAAACAATTCCTAAAAGCTCTAACTCAGTGATAGAATATCTTTTCTCTGCTGCTGTAAGTCCTCGTGATGCTAAAGACACGATGCACAAATTACCCTCTTCATCTCTCTGACACAATACTCCTGCAATTCCTGTATGTGACGCATCTGTCATTACCACATATTCCTTATCCTTCAAAGGATACTTCAGCACCACAGCTTGCTCAAAGCCTGCCTTCAGCGCTGGAAATGCCAGATCATGCTTGGACTCCCATCTCCAGCGATTACCACTTTTAAGCAAATCTCTAAATGGTTCTACTAACCCTGAGTATTTAAGAACGAACCTGCGAAAAAAATTGCAAATTCCAAGGTATGTTTTCAACTGTTTTACATTCTGTGGTACTTCTGCATTAAGTATCTTATTAACCCTACTTCTCTCTGGTGTCACAGCCCTACTTGACACTTTATGACCTAAAAATGTCACTTCTGTCCGACAGAATGACGACTTGGACAGTTTCAGAGTGAACCCTGCCTGATCTAACTTTTGAAATACACTGTCTAAATGACGTAGATGCTCCTCAAAATTGCGTGAACTGATTACCATATCATCGATGTAAATAGTTACAAACTCTCCCGTGACATCTCCTAATGCGATGTTTAAAGCCCTAATTAAAGCTGCTGAGCTACTTTTTAACCCATAAGGTACCCTGCAAAACTGATAAAGGTTATATTTATGACTAAAAGCTGTAAATGGCCGATCTTCATACATAAGTGGCACTTGCCAGAAACTGGAACTTAAATCTACACATGTGAAATACTTTTTACCCTCAAATGTCTGCATCAACTCTTCAATGGACATGGACTTCAGCTGATCTGAACTGATTCTACTGTTAACTAAACGAGCGTCTAAACAAATACGAACTGTGCCGTCGGCCTTCGGTACTATAATTAAAGGATTAACATATTGACTGTTTGAGTACTCTATAATGCCATCTTCAAGCATCTGGTTAATTTGTGCCTCTACTGCACCCTGATAAGCGAAAGGTATAGGATATCTATGTCCTGTGAATACTGATCTATAAATACCGTTCAATGAATGTGTATAGTAATTGGCCATGCCAATGCGATCCTCATAAACTCTCCTATTATACAATAACACATCATAGAGCAGAACACACTGGTCTCCCTCTATATGCCCCTGAAATGCAGCATCACGTAATGAGTCATCGAGACTACCGTTCGTAATCAAACTGCCCACAAAAATTTGAGTATCCTGCTCTTCGGCTGGTGATATCTCACTTAAAGAACAAATCACTCCTACAACACTACTCCCCTGAACATTGTCGTTGAACGCTACCTCTACTTCAGAATTATTCCATTTAAATTTCAAACTACCTACTTCATAACATAAGTTACCAGACACCCTACTTAGCCAATCTGAACCCAAAATAACACTGAAAACTAAGTTTGGAATTACAAGACAAATCTGCTTTTCGATATGATTATTAATTTGCATGTCCACTAAAACTTGCTTAGAAATTACTTTAGACCTCTTCCCTACAGCTGTGGTAACAAAACTGCTTTTAATTGGTATCTCCTCAAAATTTACACCAGTTCCTTTCATTTTATCGTAATATGTACTACTTATGCAGCTCTTCATGCAACCACTATCAATTAAAACATCGGTGTGCGCCTCGGACACGTTAAGTTTAACAATGGGGCTTTTACTAGCCACCTCCTGGATAATACGTTCATCATTTAATTCATGCAACAATTCATTTCTTACATCTAGGTCATAGTGTTCCTGTATAATTGTATGGACAGGGCATGCTACAGACTGAGATTCTGACCTTACTTCGCAGCCTGGTTCGCGTTTAAAGAACCGCTACAGCTGGCTGTAGTACTACTAACTACGGAACTGGTCTGGTTGTTCTGGACTGTGTTGTCATTGTTTGGCTGTATATTACTACCACTAGGCTGTCCTCTTCCTTGACCCCTATTCTGGTTGTAATTATTGTCATTATAATTTCTCCCTTGATTTCCCCTGAAATCATTATTTCTCCCTTGATTTCCCCTGAAATCATTGTTTCTCCCTTGATTCCCCCTGAGATCATTGTTCCTCCCCTGATACTGATTACCATAGCCATTTCCTCTATTCTGATTTAGCTGACTAGTATTATTATTTCTATTTTGAGCATTGGCCCCTTCGCCACCGTTCCCTTGAACTTCCTGATGCCTGGCTTCATTAGGCCTATTATTATTATTACCCTGGTTCCTATTGAATTTGTCCTCATAACCCCCTCTCCCTAGTGCATCAAATGTGCTTAACAAATGTTCTACTTGTGATATTGTCTTTACATTCTGGATACAAGCAGCCTCCTTGATCCTATAGGGAAAGTGCCTAAGTAGCAACCTCACCACATCACTTTCCTCCTTCAAGCCATCCAGATATTTACACACCAATACCTGCCCTAAAAAGTATTCGGTCATGGTGGAGCTTCCTTTAGGGTTATATTTACCACACACTACTCCCTCACGATGCTGCGACTGAATAACCTCATTCCAGAACAGAATTTCGTTTTAAAATCATTAATATCAGTAAACTTGTCTCTATAGACAGCAAACCAATTCCTCGTTTCCCCCACAAACACTTGTTCTAAAATTTCAACTACCTGGCACCACTCAATACTACAGTCTTCCAACCTCTCCCCAAATTTATTTTCTATAGAATTCATGAACTCCATTGGGCACCCTTGTCGATTGCTGAACTTCCCTAGTTCTACCTCCCTGTGTGTGCTATTCACAAAAACTGGCCTATTCTGACTATTTTCTTGCCTGATCCTAGCTTTTAATTTTAATTCTAATTCTGCGAATTTCTCCTCAGCCTTCCTCTCAATACTGTTTACTGTTAATTTAATGTTTCCTTCTGATTCTTCTACTTTATCATATAGCTTTGCTTGTTTCTCCTCAATCTTGCTAATGCTCTTTTTTTACTCTCTCTTAAATCATTTACTTCTGCTACTATTTGTGAGTGGACTTTCTCAATTCTACCCCCCAGCTGTTCCTTAACCTCTCTAGTTGATACCTGAATCTTGTCAATTCCCCTAATTTAACTAATTCTTTTAAATTTTCAGCCTGTGTGCTGATTCTACTTTCCAACTCCTCCTGTACTTTTCCTAATTTCCTGTCTACATCTGCAATGATCTCTTTAACCTTCTCTTCCATTACTCCTCTGATTTCTCCTCTAATCTGCTCCATTTTCACACTAATTTCCTTGTTGTTCTTATCTAATTTTGCATTATTCTGTTCTAATTTTTTATTTAAAGCTTCTGTACTTTCTTTATTTTCCCTACTGTTTTGTTCTAATTTTGCATTATTCTGTTCTAATTTTTTATTTAAAGCTTCATTACTTTCTTTATTTTCCCTACTGTTTTGTTCTAATTTTGCATTTAAGGCATCTGTACTTTCTTTATTTTCCCTACTGTTCTCTTCTAATTTTGCATTATTCTGTTCTAATTTTGCATTTAAGGCATCACTACTAACTTTGTTCTGATACATGTACTCGAGAAGTAAAGTTTTTAATCCTGGTTGGCCGCCTACACTCCCCGTTTCAGTATCGGGATTTACCTCCGCTACCCTTGTACTACCATCACTCGACATACTGCTCGTATCATCACTCTCCAGTTGATGACCACTACGTAACTTCATCTGTCTTTCTTTCTCATCCCCTATAATGATATACACTGATAAAGACAACTAACCCCCAAAATACCGGCACAGAAATATGTCTCCTTCTCCTTCCTCAAATGTTCCTGGGTTTTCGTCCCCACGTTGGGCGCCAATTGTAATGGTTATTAATGCCCCATGTTGGTAGCGACAAATGTAATGGTATTTGTTAAGCTCCACGTTGAGCGAACAAATGTAATGTTTTTACCTGGGCGGACTATTCGCCAGAAAATACTACTGCTAAGTTTGATCTATGTTGGGCGCCAAGCTGGATACACTGTGTTCCAAGCTAAATTTATATATTTAATATCGACCCCTAGCGTGAGTAGAACATATGAGAGACTCTTAATGACTAGGCCGTGGGATGATTGAATCATCAACCCAGACAACATTTGATTGTGGAGAAGGATGAGGTATTATAACTATTGCTACCTACTGGAATTAAAGAATCTACTTGGTAATAATTGAATTTAATACACTTAGAAAATCTGATGGCAACATGAATAAAATTAACACTGTTAACGGAGCACACTACTTTAAACATTGCCACGAACAAAATTACTTAATACGCCGGTCGGGAGAATAACGTGAATTTAACTTATTTCCAAATTAATGCTTAAAGAATTTATATAGCCCTATTGAAAAACAGAGAGTGTGTGTCGTAGATTACTTGTGCTTACCAACGGAAACATTGTCTCCACGGGGTTGAAGTCTCGCAACGTCGGACGCTCTGCATTGGTGTTGACGGCGTCAGATTCTTCCTCGTTGATCAAAAGTAATCGTTACAGCTTGTGGTGGAGTCTATTCCATGAACCACAACACGTCGTCTGGCTAAACACTCCAAGACGCGTGGAACTCATGATCTGATATGATCAGTGGAGTAAGCGTGAATAAAATTGTCCCACTTGGGACTAACGAACAAGGTACCTCCTTACTGCTCCAAGCGTAATGTCTTAATGTATGTACTCACTCACACCGCGCGTCCACTATATCTTCAATCTTCTCCCACCAGGGTCTAGCTTAATACCGCGGCCTCGCTGCTTCGACCAATCCGCGTGCGTCACGTATCTCGCCATGCCCCAGCTACGTTGCTTCTTCTTCCTTGATTGGCTGGTCACCACACGTGGCTATTCCCGCCATGAGGCTGCCTCCCCGTATTTATATTTCCGTATCCGGGCAAGACGTAGATCATACACGTTTTCTTGCTTTTAAGTGTTCCCTCGGATTTCGTAATTTTATTGTACTCCAATCTATTCTTGTATTGAAATACCCAGTGAGTCACACACACCACTCTCTCTTACCCCTAATGAATAAAATCCCGACTTTACGTATGAAATGATTTGCCGTGCAACATTATATTGGAATCATCCAATATAGATACGGATTTCTACTAGTAGAAATCCTATCTGTAATCTTCCAAATTTAAAAGCTCCAAAAATGACGTTATAAAAATTATTATTATTAATAATAATAATAATGTGAAATATGAAATTGAATAAACTGAAATAATTTAACTTGGCCGGATTATTGCCGCGTTTAACAAATATGATGTAGTCCATCTAACTTGTGTTAGTGGCATAAAAACCCCTAGAAATACATGTTACAACAGCTCAGCTGTTCCAAGCTCCCGACATATCCTTCGCGTTGTTTCCTTCGAAATGCAGGGTGCAGGTGAGAAGCATGCTCAGAATTCTTGCCGTGTGGTGGTTGGACGTAGGGTCTTGTTTTGAGGCGACTGTGGGATGCGGAGAGGAAAAGCGGGGCAAAGTGACTGGAAGGCTGTCAGTACCGAATGTGCGGGGTGGGCAATATTGTATTTGTCCCATAATTTACGCGTGTAATAGCGGACATACCTCCAATTTTACTATAAAAGTCGTGATCTAAAAATGGATAGTGGGTGGGTAACATCTATTACTACATGACCCCCAAAATTATTATTCATTATTAGCCTACAAAGGGTATTTTCACTATTTTCAGTAGTTTAGAAAATTGTATCGCCTTGTTCCGGGCCCCTATAGAGCTTACATTTTCTTACGATCTTTCATTTGCCATAGGATGCGCCACCGGCGTTTGGTTATGCATTACCAGCTTCTGGTTTAGTAGTCAGGTAATGGAAGCAATGGGAACTGTGTACTACAATTTTCCCTGCATGCAACTAAGCAAATTATTGTTGTTATGAGAACGTAAAATGCACCAAGAATTATATGATCTTCAGCTATGTGCAGTGAGAAAGCTCGGCATGTGTTCATTCCTTATGTACTGTATTAATGATGCGAAATTTCAGCTAACGTAGTGCCACATACGACACTCGTAGTCTCTAAATGTTGCACATTTTCCCGTAAATTACTGCAGTTTATGTTTGAATTGCTTATACGATCATGTCAAAGAAAGTGTTTCTCCAATTGGATGATTGTATTTAACTGTAGCATGTCGTATAATCTTGGCAAAGTGTTTTTTTTTTTTTTTCACGGAGCAACTTTACACCGTAGTAGGCACGCAGCCTTTTGCATTTAGTTTTCTGGCATCTTGTTTTAAATTATTGACTAACATATTTCCAAATGCAGACAATCCATACCTCCATTAGGATTCGGGTTTCATAATTCATGCAAAACGCGGTTCGTTCGTTTGTGGAATTGAGGTCATAAACCCCCTACCCTTTCAGTGATTACCGTATGGTACTTGACGTAGACTAGGTGTAACGTGTTTTTCGAGGGTTTTTTATGCCACTGGCATAAGTCAGTAGGAAGCCAGTCTATATTTATTTACGCGGCAAATTGTTCAGCCAAGAGAATTTTTCATGTTAATTTATTATTATTATTAATTTATTATAATTATTATTAAGGTATTTTCGGAGCATTTTATAAAAATTATAAGCATACAGATAGGTTTTCTATGTCTTAGAAAACGCTATCAAGCAAATTATTACGAACGACAATATCATAGAAAATTATGTGATTACGGAATTTTACGGAGTTTCGTCAGTTAGGATATTATGAGAGACATGACTCACTGGAAATTCAGATACGGGCTGATTCTTGTCAAGAAGTATTACGCAAGCTTGGGTTGCAGCGTTAAGAAAAGGCGGATAGTTGGAACGGAAATCGACTTCATCATCCGCGCGCCGTGTGTAATGAGCCAGCGAAGGGGGAGCAGCCAATCAGTGGAGACCACGTAAGCAGGAAGTCGGTACCGAGGTGGGGAGCCGACGTGTGCATATATCGTTCGGCGCGCCGTGGAGTAGGGGACAATCTGTGTAGAACTTAACGAGTACGGTTGCACGCGGGAGTCGCTCCGATGTTCCGTGGAGTGGAGGTCTAACTTTTGTAAGACTTAACCAGTGTGGTTGTACGTGTTGGTTCCGAGGTTCGGACCATAAATCTTGAAATCTACCAGTATATCATCAAACATCGACGAAGATGACGACATCCAGGAGACTGTGGGAAGCTCACAGCATCATCCAGTACGAGGGAAAGGCTTCGGCCATTTCCAGTGGTAAGCGCGAATGACGCAGAAATACGCAATCTCTCGTTTCTCTTTGTTTTATATTTCATATTTCAGTAACTTCATAGCTTGGGAATAAGAGTAAAATCAATAATTTATCAGACTCCGTTTTCACGTAATTTTCTATCGGTAATATTAAAATCACAACGCTCCAATTTAAGTGTTATACTTATTATTATTATTAATTTTGCAATACTTGTTTTATATAATAAATTCATTTCTTTTACAATGCAATCTTTGCTTTCAGTAGGTAGCATTAGATATAGACCAATTCCTTCTCCTGATACAATTGTTTGTTGGGTTAATGATCAAATCATACCACGATCTGAGTGAATAGATTCTTGAAGGTGTTCTACCAGAGCTAGACGTTGTTAAATACAAATTTAGATTTCAGCATTGCGTTGAGGTCTTGGCGCCCATTAAAACAACATAGCTTAGGCAAAGGTAAGCAGTTACATTTATCACCCAACAATTAGGGGCAGCCAAACCATTACACTTGTCGCTACCAACATGGGCCACTAATTAAATAACGTTACACTTTGTCGCTACCAACGTGTGGGCTAGCAAAACTGCTACATAGGGTGAAGATGTGAATGAGCATTTGTCGCCAGTTGTTTGGTTTATTAACTAACGGTAATATTTTCCATAGGTACTGAAAACTGGGCACGGTTGGATTTTAAGGCGGAACCGCATGTGCTATCAAATATCGCTTTCTTGCAATACCTGGAATACGTATTGAATTATAAAATGATTATTGGTTAAATAAGGGTTTAGGCTGTTGTAATTATAATGATTAAAGAAGAAACAATGCGTTGTTAGTAAATATTAGACCTACCGGTACTGCGAATAGCCTATAACTCGTAGCATTCGTCACAATTTAGCATTTAAACGGGTCACGTTAATGCAAAATATACTAATATAACAATTGGATGGCAAATTGTAATAATATTCTCACATATAACGTATTTAATTTGCACCAACTTAATTATTGTAGTCTTAAGATATGTTAGACCACTGCCGTGTGAAATGTGCAAATCGCACATTTTGTAGGCAAGCTGTTTGTTATGGTCGTCTCTGATGCGATGTTTTACTAATTACTCTTTTAGGAGATGCTTGTCTTTGGAATATTTATGAAAGGCCAACCCTCTAGTTCTTATTTCATAAGTTGAACGCCTAAAAACAAAACCACAATCCGAAATAATAAAGAAGATAATCACGAACGAACGATTCACTGCCAATGAAAATCAATGTAGATTCGCGGACCGGAAGTTCGCTATGCATAAGCTTCGGTGCCATTTTAACTCGTGGAAGCTCTATACGGTTACGGTACCGTACAATTCAGCCACTTCAGACACTCCTCTCTCAACCTTCCTCAGTAAAACAGTCATTTATCAGCTCTTCTCAGGTAAATGGCATTTTATTTGTGTTCGTAGCATCTCATCCTATCTGCGAGAGAGTCCACTCACTTGCGTGCATGCTTTCCTCACGCTACGGATTAGGCCTAAATCTCGCCATCACCCGTGGGCTGTGGAAGTGTCTCCAAAAATGCAGTTACCGGTACACTTACGCCAGAAAATCTTGATTCGCGCTTTACGATTCATTTTTCAGCCATTCGGTATGCGCTTAGAGGGTTCTAAAATATACAGAATTTGGTGGATTTTCGTACGGGAAATACGGGAATTAGAAGAAACGTCATCGCTCGACACCCTGGTATCATATTAAGCTCTATGAACAAGATGAACTCTTTTTTATGTTACAGTAGTTCGTTAATATTATAATACTGTGATGAGACGAATCCACCACATTAGGTTATGACAAAGATCTTTGTGTTGGGAGTAATAGGGCACGTCTCAACTCGGACTAAAGAGAGAAATGGTCTTACTGTTCATGAGATTTCATATCCTATACATTTGAAATACGGTATATTTGACGGTCTTAATGCAATCAAAAATAGGGGACACGCCATTGGCTCTGTGACTCCGCTGTACAAAAGCAGGCCTGCCATCTTTAGTATTTCATTGTCTACTTCAGGGTAGCTGCCCGCCGCTCATAAGGACGTGGTAGAACGCAATCAAAGTTGCCAGGGATTTTATGCTGGCAGATAGTTTATCTCCCGTGCAGCTACCAGTAGGTGTACCCGTGCTTTCTGTTGAACAGTCAGCATTGTACTGGGCGGTGGCAGTCGCTCGTTGGCTGGCCTTGTCATCTGCGCAACTAGTCCGGGCATACTAAGGTCATGCTAATGCATTAAACAAAACTTGCCCTAACCAGTTTTTTTTTTTTTTTTTAGCGTATGGCTTTTAGCGCCGGGAGTGTCCGAGGACATGTTCGGCTCGCCAGTTACTACACAGTGAAAGAATCACTCATTTAACATAAAAGGTTTCAATCTTATATATTTTTTAAATCTAGGCATTATTTTTCGATGGCCCTGTATTAAATGAACATGGGTCATTTCTGATGAGCAGACCTAGTTCTTGACGTCTGAAAAATTTAGGCCTTTGTGTAAGTTACTTAATTTGGTAGTTTTTCATAAAATTTGTTTTTGAGCCCCCCCCCACCTCTCTTATTCTCTTTCTCTTCTTCTTCGCGAATGGGTCACTTAGGAACGCGGAATCAACATTTTCTGAGCTTTCCTCCTTGCCCAATAGTTCTTTATTTTCACTGATTCCTGTAATTTCTGTTCCTCCGACCAGGTACGTCGCTGTGGTTTCTTCTCATCTTCCTCAAATCCCCTTGTGTGAACAATTTTCCGGATCATATTTCTATCTTGTAAATTTGGTGAACCCAATTCATTAAGGTCTTTCTCTACTTGTTTATACCATTTTGGTCTTGTGCGTTTGATTTGCAGAAATTTGTGGATTCTTTCCAAATGGCTTAGAAACTGAATTCGTCGCAATCTCATTGTATCAGTTAATTTAGAAACTCTTTTATAAATTTCAGAGTTGGGTTTGGGGTAGTGTATGCCATTTACAATTCTGGGCCCTAAGATTTTCCTCATGATTTTCCTTTCTTTAATCTCTAATTTTTCCTTTAAGGTCTTACGATGTAAACTGAGCGTTTCTGAAGCATATAGAGCTTCAGGTTTAGTCACTGTACAGTAATGACGAATTTTGTTGTTCCAGGACAAGCTTTTTTTTGTTATAAACATTCTTTGTGTGTTGAAAAGCAATTTCCATTTTCTGAATTCGTGATGCTACAGATTTATTTTCATTGCCATTTTCAGTGATCCATTCACCTAAGTATTTAAATTCTTTCACTCTTGCAATCTTATTGATACCAATGACAATTTCAGGTGGACCATTCTTAATATTTGTCATAAATTTAGTTTTTTCATAGGAGATTTTTAGTCCTATTTTGGCTGCTTGCTCCTCCAGTATAACAAGCTGTTTCTGTGCATCAGCGACGTTTTTGGCAATTAGTGCTAAATCATCAGCAAACGCTAGACAATCTAAGTCAATACCCTTAATCTTTGGGCCCAGGCGGTGAGATGGTGCACCTGCTTTCCTCCATTCTCTGACAACTTTCTAAAGAGCACAATTGAAAAGTAAAGGGGAGAGCCCATCCCCTTGACGGACACCTGTGTTTATTTCAAACTCATCACTACAACCACCCATAAATTTAACTTTAGCCTTCGTTTCAGTTAGTGTATCTTTAATAATATTTCTTGTTTTGTTATCAAGTCCAAATTCTGTTAAAACATTAACAAGTGACATGCGATCTATACTATACAGGGTGATTCACCTAAAACTTGCACTGTAAATATTTCTGAAATGGAAGGTGATATTGATATGCGGTTTTAACCTAATGAAATTGTAACCAAGGGCTCGTATTTGTAGCTGATACACTGATATTTATAATTTTTATAAAGTGGTTTTATTTACAACAATTACAATTTTTTAAATGGAACAATACCCATTGACATTAAAAAAATAAAAGTAGAACAAATTAGAATACCAATGGTGTTTTGTGCACGATTCTAGTGCAAGTAGTTTGCGAGATATTGATTGTTATTCGAAAATTGTACGCACTAACAACCAAGTGCTTAGTGGCGAGGTTACGATGTTGTTATGTTTGTTGAGGTTGTGGTTTGTGTACACTGAGTGCCCTGCGACTTTCCAGTCAGTTATAGTTTGATACTTCAAGTAGTAGGACGTGCTTGCAGGATGAGATTTACCATTGCAGAAAAAGCCGACATGCTCATGGTTTATGGCGAATGTAGGAAGAATGCCGTTCGTTCTTGTACCGTGTGCGCGGAAACATATCCCATTAGACGTCAACCATCTCGGCAATTATTTGTGAACCTTTTCAATCAATTACGTGAAAGTGGTAGTATAACGCCTAGAAAACGTAACAGAGACAAACAAGTGACTGGAGAAGAGGGAGAAATTAAGGTTCTGGCTGCTGTTGCAGTAGATCCACAAATTAGTTCCCGTGCAATTGCACATGGAAGCGGCATGAGTCAGGCAAGTGTACTACGCATTCTCCATCGTCATAAGTTCCATCCGTATCACATCTCTCTCCATCAAGTGCTGCATGGTAATGATTTTGAGAATCGTGTTAACTTTTGTACATGGGCATTAAGACGTGATACTCCAGATTCGTCATGTATCTTGTTTACTGATGAAGCAACATTTTCTAATCATGGCCAAGTCAATCTTAGAAACATGCACTATTGGTCTGTTGAAAATCCCCGTTGGCTGCGTCAAGTAGAACGACAGCGTCCATGGAGTGTAAACGTCTGGTGTGGAATAGTGAACCATCACATCATAGGTCCCTTTTTCGTAGAAGGAACACTGAATTCGTGCAAGTACCTCTACCTCCTAACAGACCATCTTCCACAGATGTTAAAAGACGTTCCGCTTCAGACTAGGAGGAACCTGTGGTATCAACATGATGGCTGTCCGGCCCATAGTGCATGAATTACTACAGATTATCTTCACGGATTGTTTCCAAATCGTTGGATTGGACGAAGGGGACCTGTACATTGGCCGGCCCGTTCACCAGATTTGACTCCTTTAGACTTTTTTCTGTGGGGGAAGCTAAAAGACACTGTCTACAAGGACATACCAACTACACCAGATGATATGAAACGGCGTATTACTGCTGCCTGCGCTGAAATTTCCTCTGAAATGCTAGAACGTGTGCAGCAATCTTTACATAGCAGACTGGAAGCTTGTATTGAGGCTGGTGGTCGTCATTTTGAACACAAGCTTTGAGGGTACACTGTACTTGTCAGAAACCACAGAATTACTTCATTCACATTTGTTTTTCTTTAGTTTGTCCTAGGCATTGTCCCATTGTGTACAAATAACAATATCTCATCAACTACTTGCACTAGAATCGTGAAAAGACACCATTGGAATTCTAATGTGTTCTACTTTTATTTTTTTAATGTCAATGAGTATTGTTCCATTTAAAAAATTGTAATTGTTGTAAATAAAACCACTTTCTAAAAATTATAAAAATCAGTGTATCAGCTACAAATACGAGCCCTTGGTTACAATTTCATTAGGTTAAAACCGCATATCAATATCACCTTCCATTTCAGAAATATTTACAGTGCAAGTTTTAGGTGAATCACCCGGTATATCATAGGCCTTTTTGAAATCGACAAATGTGATGACATAATTTTTGTTTATTGTGTTCCGAAAATATGATATAGTATTCTTCAGGTTCAGAATTAGCTCAGCACAGGATCTCCCCTTTCTGAATCCACCTTGGTATTCACCAATTCTTTGGTCAAGTTGACTCTCTGCACGGTTGAGTAGAATTTTTGAGAGAATTTTATATGTGACTTGAAGAAGGGAAACACCTCTATAATTGTTTGGATCAGACCTGCTTCCTTTTTTATGTATGGGGTGTATTATTGCCATCTTCCAATCCTTTGGTATTTTTTCAGTTTGCCAGATGTCCAGCATAATGTCGTGAAGTTTTTTGATGAAATTTTCCCCTGCATTTTTCCAAAGTTCTGCAGTTCTTTCATTAATACTATTGTTAGTTTTAATTGTGCAAAGTCAGAAATAGGTCTGTGGTTCATTTAGCTGCATTCTAATTTGAATGCATATAAAGGAATTGGACAGTGTTATTAACTTGACAAATTTGTAAATGAGAATTTACTTCCAAGAGGCAGTAACTTATTTCTGAATGCATTTATTATCCCAGGAGAATTTACAGTTTACTGATAACTAGGGCTCGAATCGATATGCTCGATAAAATCTCCAGATATGCTCGAAAACCATGTGTTTTCTGCTCGATATATATGCTTGAAATACATATTATATGCTCGATAGATATTCTCGAAAAAAAAAAACAACAACATTGTTGTTGTTTGAGTCTTCAGTCTTTTGACTGGTTTGATGCAGCTCTCCATGCCTCCCTGTCCTGAGCTAATCGTTTCATCTCTACATAGCTCCGACACCCTACATCGGAGGCAATCTGTTTAACATATTCTAACCTTGGTCTACCCCTACAGTTTTTGTCCTCGACCCTTCCTTCCATAACTAAGCTTGCTATTCCTGGGTGTCTTAGTATGTGTCCTACCAACCTAACTTTTCTCTTCATTAGCAGTCGCCAGAAACATCTCTCCTCTCCCACTCGTCTTAATACCTCTTTGTTTGTAACCCTATCTACCCATCTGATCTTCATCATTCTCCTGTAACACCACATTTCAAATGCTTCAATTCTCCTCTTTTCTGCTGCACCAATAGTCCAAGTTTCACTTCCATAGAGCGCCACGCTTCAGACAAAGGCTTTCAAAAATGACTTCCTAATACCTAAATCTATATTCGATGTCAGCAGATTCCTTTTTTGTAGAAATGCTTTCTTTGCCTGAGCCAACCTACTTTTAATATCCTCTTTGCTTCGTCCATCACTGGTTATTCTGCTTCCTAAGTAACAGAAGTCTCCTACTTCCTTCAGCTTTTCACCTGCCAATTTGATCTCCATAGAGGTTTCTGATATATTTCGGCTGCATTCCAGTATTTTTGTTTTACATTTATTTATTTTCATCATGAATTCTTTCCGTAAGACGGAGTCCATACCATTCAAAAACTCATTCAAATCCTCAGGCTTGTCGGCCAAGATGACGATGTCATCAGCAAATCTCAGAGTTGAAATTATTTCTCCTTGAATCTTCACTCCCACTTTAAAATTTTCTCTAATTTCCTTCATTGCTTGTTCAATGTAAAGATTGAAAAGTATGGGTGATAAGTTGCAGCCTTGCCTTACACCTTTCTGAATACCAGCTTCTCTCTCATGTCCTTCAACTCGAATGACTGCTGTCTGGTATCTGTACAGATTGTATATCACCCTCCTATCCCTGTACTTTATTCCAATTGATTTCAAAATGTCAAACAATTTAGTCCAATCAACGTTATCAAAAGCCTTTTCTAAGTCTACAAAAGCCATGAACGTTCTCTTATCTTTCCTTATTCTACCTTCTAAAATCAGCCTAAGACTTAGTACAGCTTCCCTTGTTCCTACATTTCTCCTGAAACCAAACTGGTCTTCACCCAACTCCGTTTCTATCTGGCTTTCAATCCTCTTGTAAATTATTCTAGACAGGATCTTTGAAGCATGAGTAATCAAGCTGATTGTACGGTAATCTTCACATCTGTCAGCTCCCACTTTCTTTGGTATAGGGATGATTACATTCTTCTTGAAATCAGGGGGTACCTCACCTGTCTCATAAATCCTACACACCAAGTGAAATAACCTGATCAGACCTTCTTCTCCTATGCAGCGTAGCAACTCAATCGGTATATCATCTATGCCTGGTGCTTTGTTCCTGCTTAAGTCTTCCAAAGCTCTATCAAATTCTGATCTCAATATTAAATCTCCTTTCGCATCCTCATCAATTTCCTCCTCCCTTTCCATTACATGATTCTCAATCTCCTTTCCCTTATACATACTCTCTATGTAAGCTTTCCATCTGTCAACCTTTTCTTCCCTATCTGTTAGAGGCTTTCCATTTGTGTCCTTAATATTACAGCACTTAGTCTTCTTTTCCCCAAAAGTATTCTTAATCCTTCGATAAGCTGTGTCTACTTTTCCTAATTTCAGACAATTTTCTATACCTGCACATTTCTCTTTCAACCATTCTTCTTTCGCTTCCTTGCACTTCTTGTTAACCTCATTTCTCAGACGTCTGTATTCTGCTTTCCCCTTTTCATCTCTTAGATTCTTGTGTTTCCGCCTTCCATCCATCAATTCTAGTATATCCTGAGTGATCCACGGTTTTCTACCTATTCTTTCTTTCCTACCAATGTTTTCTTCTGCGGATTTTGTTATTTCATTCTTCAAAAGTGCCCATTCGTCTGCAATTGAAGTTTGTTTAGGGTTTTTCATTAGTCCTTCCTTTATACTCTTCTTGAATCTTTCGTTTACATCCTTCTCTTTCAGTCTGTCTATTGCCCAACTTTTTGGCTTTTGACTTTTCTTCAGTTTCTTCAACTTTAATCTGCATTTCATTACAACCAGATTGTGATCAGAGTTTATGTCAGCACCAGGATATGTTTTACAATCCAAAATCTGGTTTCGAAACCTCTGCTTGACCATAATGAAGTCGATTTGGTAACGCCCTGTATCTCCTGGTCTCATCCATGTGTATATTCTTCTATTGGGGTTATTGAATAAGGTGTTAGCTATGACCATTTCATGCTCGGTGCAGAATTCTACCAGCCTGCTTCCTCGATCATTCCTTTCACCTAATCCGAAATCTCCTACTATCTTCCCTTCTCTCCCTTTTCCTACCACAGCATTCCAATCTCCCATTACTATAACATTTTCATCACCCTTGATATACCTCAGAATTTCGTCTATTTCTTCGTAGACCTTTTCAACATCCTCATCATCAGCTTGACTGGTAGGCATATAGACTTGTACCACTGTAGTGCAGGTAGGTTTTGTATTGATTTTTGCTACAATAATCCGTTCACTATATTGCTCATAATATTCCACCCGCTGTCCAAGTTTCCTACTCAATATGAGGCCAACCCCAGCTTGGCCATTGTTTGATTTAGTGCTAATGACCCTATAGTCTCCTGACCAAAAGTCCTGTTCTTCCTGCCAGCGCATTTCACTAATCCCAACCAAATCCAACCTCAACCTATCCATTTCCCTTTCTAAGTTTTCTAACCTTCCACTTCCTAGCAGACTTCTAACATTCCACGCTCCGATCCGTAGAATGTCAGATTTCCTCTTTGTCACTTCTGTGATGTTAACCCCCTCTCGAGTAGTCCCCACCCGGAGATCCGAACGGGGGACTAGTTTACCTCCGGATTGAAATTTTACAAGGGAGGAGGCCATCATCACATGTAATTATGCATAGAGAGGTGCATATCCTCGGGAATAGCATACGGCTGTAGTTTCCCGTTTATATGCGGCTAAATATGCAGAACATGCTCGAAAAACACCATTAAAACCTATAGAAAGGAAAGTGAAACAAAAAAAAAAGAAAACAATAATATAGGAACATTATTTTCTAATTGTATGCATGATCCACTGCGATATACTCGCATTCAAGTTTCAAGTACTATGTATATATGAGAAGTTTTCTTATAAAAGTTACAGTTTAAAAGTTCATTTACAAAATGTTCAGAATTAGGCGAGTCAATGAAGTAGATCTGCATTGGTCTGTACATTCAGTTTTGAATGATTTTTCTTAAATCAGTCAATAAAAGTTTCAATGACGAGAACGATTTTTCGACGTCAACTGACACGAGACGTAAATACTTGAATGATGCTGCTTCTTGTGCAAAGTAATTCGGAAAATCCTCTGACGATGCAGACTCGCCACGCATCATCCTCTCCAAGTCCAACGTTGCACTCCAACCGGGATTTCTAGCCAGCACGAACTCCAACTTTTGTTTCACGGTTTTCCCAGTCTCTCCAGACCACGAGTCGGCTTTTTGGATGACTCCTTGTATTGTAGCGACCACTTCAACCAACTCCATCCCTCGCGATTCCAACTTAAGGATGGCCTCAGAAATGATGCTCATGTAGGCTCATGTAAAACACTCATAGATTCCTTAACTTCAGGCATGTCGTACTTAGAAATCACAAGAACTCGATAGGTATGTACGGATACAATTACGAACTGAGAACTGCGAGTAGAATGCAGAAACTTCACTTGACCGGGTCGGATCTTCCACCACTTCATGGGAAAAGCCACCTAAACAATACTGGTTCCCAAAATAGGCACACCACTAAAATCATCACAACCCCACAACAAAGGATGCTTGGGGCTTCCAGAGCTTATCTGACGATTCGCACTGTTATCCGCCAGAGGCCAATTAGGGTGTGTGAATGACCTCACTAAAAGGTTAAATATTTGCGGTTATTTTATTCGCACCAGATAGGCTTTCCATTAATTATTTCTCTTTTTGAACCTTAAGGATTGTCAGGGCCCGAATTCGGGGGGAATTCGAAGAATAACAAACTATTTAGATGAGAACCACAAGAATATGCATTTATATGCTTCTATTCTGAAAACCGCGGTTTTATGCATTTATATGCTCGATGAATTTCAATTCTGTTGGTCCCAGAGTGGTGAAAATACTACCGAAAGGCTTCTTCCAATGTATACTATTCAGGAAAAAAATATGCAAATATGCTCGAATCCGAGCCCTACTGATAACCAATGATTAATTTAACAGTGTGGCTATTGTTTGTTGGTGGCATAAATAGAGTAGTTTGAATTCAGGTCATACTGCATTATGATATGTAGTATATTGGAACATTGTTTATTACTGTATTAAGCGAAAACATCCATTCATTGTGAAGTTGTTTTAAAACTCATTGAAGGTCCATTCACACATTTGTGCCATGTCAGTTCCTTAGCAGTACTGAAGAGCAAAAGTATTTTGGCAAGTGTGTATTAAGTTCAGGGATTTCAGAATTCTTCAAATTTGTGAATTCAAGACTTATGAAAGCAGTTGGTATAGTTGTTCCCATCTGTATTGTTGTCTGCTGCTGATGGAAGTAATTAAAGAACATTTAGAAATCTTTCAACTGAAGTTAAAAGGATTATTTTGATAAGACCATTGAAATATTTTACTGTATTCATGATTTATTTGTTGTAATTCCAATCAATGTCCACAGGGAACTAATAGATTTGGTGATAGATGATTAAAGGGTTGTAATGGTGATGTCATCTCCTTCTTAGAGGCTACTAGGGACTTGTACATGACCTAATAACAATTTAGCCAGACTGGAGATTTTTTTCTGTTAATTCATTTCAGAGGCTTAGGGCATCTTGTGTACTTGGGTGTGTGCTTAATTTGTCTGATAACCTGTGTTTCTATGGTGACTTTAGTAGTGTGTGTAACTGTAATTATTAGGGTTGGTAATGGAGTAGGTGCCCCAGGATTTGAAATAAGGTACTATTTCAGCAGTTATGTTGAGGTAGTGTGGAAAATCAGTCTCTGGATTACTGCTGTCAGCTCTGGGATTCTACCTCTAATTTCCAGACTTGCTGCTGCTCCCCATCTGTAGTCGTGATGAGAGATTTAATGCGCATGGCTATTCCATGGGGTTAAATAACTTTTTAACCAAATATCTCCATGATTAAGCTTATGGTACTGATTCCCATATGTCTTTTACCAGCTCCCAGTATTTATAGTACTCAATTAAGGAATGAGCACACTCATAGTAACTGCATGGTCTTACTTTCTCTCGGGGCAGATGACCTTGTAGTTCCGCCCCTTAAAACAACAATAACTAACTAGCTTTCTTTCTCTCTTAAGCCCAGAGCCAAAACTCAAAGGAATGAGCAGAGTAACCTCACAGTATGTGCTTACTAACTCTGTTTACCCATCATTGCACAGTTTGAGATCTAAGATAAAATGGTTATCTCATTTGACTTCAACACTTGATAGACTGGCAAGTGTTGTCTCTTCTAGCTGTGGCTAGGCTCTTGGACTTAGCAGATCATATTCGGCCAGCTCCCTTGTGGCTCACAGTTCTCACCATGCACATTGTTCTGCTTAGAACAGGCATGTGGAACTTGGAACACAAGGTGGGCCAACCTCGTCGCGGCCCCTACTTAATAAAGCATAATATTTTCACAGGATCGTAGTAGCCACATTCAATGAAGAAACGCGTTCATCACAAATTAATAACACAAACACACAAACAAGAATATTATAACGGTAACCAAAAATTGTATTTACTAAAGAAAATAAGAATATACATATATAATTACTTCCCATATTAATGAGAAACTTAGCGACACGCTTACCAATTTTCTGATGCGATTTACAGCACAAGGTCGAGTGGGAGATGGGGGTGGTACTAGGGCTTGTCTTAACAGAATTGCCAAGCCCAGAGAGAACGTTTTCACACTGCATTGTCAAGGCTTGGAAAAAAATTTACTACAGTTTGACTGATTACGTAGAAAATACATTTTCAATAACTTATCAGGCGGGCCGGATGAAAGGGTTCAGCGGCCCGGGGGATGGCTGTTGCACATGATTGGCTTAGAATTATGTGCTGATTAAGAAGTGAAGTTAGGACGACAACAATAAGTTGTCAAGAGAAATATGCAATCAGCCAGCACGCAAATTCCCCAAGCAAAGTGAGTGATTTTGTGTGGATTCCAAGTAACTTGGTTTTGGATACATATGCCAGTAGGATGTGCTTCTCACTTTATCCTGATGTATTGGTAGATTAGCAGCTGATCACCATAGCTGTCTGATATCTGAGCATGCGGCTCAGTGTTTTCTCATTATCTTACTTAAGATTCTTTCTACCTAATCATTATATGACTGAAGATGTTCACAATAAAATTTCTATCTTATATGGTATACTTCCTAAATCATACCTTTTATTTTCAGCAAAAGAGTGAAAATTATTCAAGGCTTCTTCTTAACTCCCTTGTTTGTTAGGATTATATAAATAATTTGTGCCCTAGTTTTTTTATGGGGATACCTTCTACATATACTACCTGATCAAAAGTATCCGGAGACACCACTATGTAATGCTTAATTGAACCCTAAATGTCTCGAGAGGTGGACCCGCCAATATAAAAGGAGGCAGGGAGTATTGTGTTGTTGGTATAGAAGCAGGAACAGCAAAATGGGTCAGACAGGTGAGCTCATTGCCTTCAAATGGGGACAAGTAATTGGATGTCACCTGAGTAACAAGTCAATCAGTGACATAACATTCTTTCGAAAGCTGCCTAAGTCGACTGTTGATGATTTCATTGTGAAGTGGAAACTCGAAGGAACAACCTCAGATAAACCAAGACCAGGCAGGCCTCATTTAATGAGGGACAGGGACTGTGGCGCATTACGGAAGGTGGTTGTTAAAAATAGTAAGAAATCAGCGGATAGAATCACTCGTGAATTCCAAAGTGCTACCAGCAGTCCAGCCAGCACAACGACTGTCTAAAAGTTAAAAAGTATGAGGTACAATGGTTGAGCAACTGCTCATAAGCCAAACCTTTCTCCAGTCAATACTAAGCGCTGCTTGAGGTGCAGTACAGTGGATGACTAGAAACAAGTGATTTGCAGTGATTAATCACGCTATGTCCTGTGGAAATCGGATTGAAGGGTTTGTGTTTGGCAAATGTCTGGAGAACATCACCAGCCATCATGAGTAGTGCCAACAGTGAAGTACGGAGGATGTGTTGTTATGGTATGGGGGTGTTTTTCTTGGTTTGGGTGTGGTCCCTTTATTGCGCTGAAGAAAACTCTAAATGTGGAAGGATAGACACATTTCAAACCATTTTGGCATTTCAAACCATTTTGTATTGCGTATGGTAGAAGACCAATTCGGAAACAATAATTGTCTGTATATTCATGACAATATCCCGTCATAAAGCTGCATCTGTAAGGCAATGGTTTGTAGACAATAACATTCTTGAAATTGACTAGCCTGCTCAGAGTCCTGACCTGAATCCAATTGAACACCTTTGGGATGAGTTAGAATGTCAACATTACTCCAGATCCCAGCATCCAACACCACCACCTTCTCTGGTTTTGGCTCTTGAGAAGAAATGGGCTGTCATTCCTCCACCAATATTCCGACATCTCATTGAATATGCTCCCAGCAGAGTTCAAGCCGAAGGCGAAGGGTGGATCCAACACATATTAATGTCCAATAATAGGGAATGTGACACGGGTAAAGTTTAAGTGTAATTTCAGTTAGGTGTCCGGACACCTTTAATCAGTGTAAATACCAATTTTTATGTCTGTCACTCCAGTAGTTTTGTCAGTAGATAGACAGAACAATTAAACCGAAGATATATTTGAACATAGACACCTTGTCTGAGATAAATACAAATATTTAGTCAAAAATTCAAATTGTACAGACAGAAAGGAATTTTATGCATAGACCACTGTTGGGACTTTGTTCAAAATAGTTACCAAGAGTGCAGTCCTTCTTTGTGAGAGCGACTAAATAAGCAGGCGTGATTTACCAGTAACATGCCTCAGATTTAAAAAAAGATAGTGGTGGTGATAATTGTTTTATGGGGTGGAACATCAAGGTCATCAGTTTATCAGTTGCATCTGATATGAATTGTGTACGGTACCAGTAGTTATATACTGACTGGCCCATTTTACTCAAGTGCTTTAACATATCGGGCTATATCCAGACTTAGGAAATAAGTGGATACCAACCTCACCATTGACCATCATTGAAATGATTTCCTAACACCAGGCAAATGTCACAATGTACCTTCTAATAAGTAACATCCATTTCCTTCCAACTCCTTGCCCAGCTTCATTTGTCATCTTGCAGAGGTTGGTGTTGGCAAGGATATCTAGCTATAAAAACCATTTGCAATATGAAGATTCATCTCACATCATCCTCAATGCTACAGAAATGAGAATAATATATCGTCACTGCACCTGCTAAATCCGCTATATGGGAATGTTACTCTACCCTTCTGTTCCACAAGAGAGACATCCCCCTCAGGTCTCTACTTGGATATACAGTTCAACACAGGGATTCATCAGAGGTTATTTTCCTCTGTCTATGACTACTAAACTTAACAAACTTTTTATGTGAAGCGTGGTCATTTTTAAGAACAACATTGTCATATAGCGGATTTTATAGGTGCAGCAACGATATATCTATAACATATTAAATATACATGCCTATATTTTCTAATTGGTTGAGGATGATATAACGTGAGTCTGTACATTATTTTCCAGATACAATTAATCTTATTACATCATTCAGGGGCTTGAAACATTTTAGTCAACATCACCGTGTATTGAATTTTTCTGATAATTTGTCTTTCTATGGCAGCTATAGTAGTGTGTGTAGTTGTAATTATTCAAGGATTGGGATTTGAAATAGGGAATCATCTCGGCATTTTCCTGGAGGGAGTATGGCGAAAAAACTCAGAATGGCCACTGTAAGCTCCAGGGATTTGAACCTTTCATCTCTGAACTTGCAACTCCCCATTGTAGCCATGGCTGTGCTGGGTAGGTTATGCTATTCTGCTGGGCAGGATCTGTTTGAACACTGATCAAGACCAACATTCGGCTTTTGACAAATAGTTACGTGGAGCAATACCGTCCAATGCAGCCACTGACCTATCAAGCTTACCATCATGCTTGCTTACTTGTTGATTTTGAATGTCCTTATACAGGTTACCATGGAAACGTCACACACTTTGAAGGCTAAATACTGTCAGATCTCAGGAGTCTCATCCTGAATAAGGATCTCAGATTACACACCCAATTGATGGTGTATCGAGTAGTTGTCTTCTCAACATTGGTCTGTGGATGTGAAACCAGGACTCTATAAGGCTGTGACATCAAGAAACTGGAATGGTTCCACCAGCAGAATCTTGGATCCATTTTGAATATTCATTAGGGAGCCTTTGTGACTAACAGTTCTTGAGAGACACAGGTGAATGGTCTCCATCAATAGTCCCCGGCTCTAATGGTTTGACTGTGCCCTGCAAATGAGTGCTGTGCAGTGAATTTGACACTAGCAAGAGACCTCATTGTGCCTCTCTGAAGTGCTACAAAGATCAGCTCAAACACTTCGTATGCTCTGGCAGAAGGCTGTCCTCTCTGGCATGTAGCCACCTTGGCTGTCATTCAGTCGGAACAAGAATGTCGAAGACAAGAGACCAAAATTTATCTTGGATGGAAACTTCATCAAACCCGGTCATGTCCTCCACCTCCCGTTAGTTGTAGCTCTTGTGGCTGCGTGTTTTATGCAAGGATTTACTTGTTGAGCCATCAACAATATCTGCATAGAATGATCAGATGATATAAGGAGCTGCAGGTGAGAAACATACACTCGGAAACTAGTACAACGATGAAAGAAGCCCTGGCTGTAGTAGTGTCTTTTCATACATCAGAGCTGTCCTAATATTTGGCCTCACTAGCCACCACTGATATGCTTGCTGTTTCATTGCTGTATGTATACAGGTTTGTATATGTACTGAGTACTCACTGAATTGTAACCACTCCTCCTAACTGCAATGAACTCTTCACTCAACTGACCTTATCATATGATTACCTCATGTACAGGAAACATAGCAAGCATAAACACAAGGCACTGTATTGATCAAAGAGTGCAACTGGAAATGGGGGTGGTACCCGTCCTGCCACAATGCAACACTTCTATCCACACATGGGTGACATCTGAGAGAATAACACTGCAAGGTGCCTCGGAAGAAGGATTGTATTTGAATAGATGTTATCCAAAGGCAGATTTAGTCAACAAAAGTCAACCCCTGGCACTATCCAGCCCATGACGGGCTAAGGCCGACCAAGCGACCGCTGCCCAGCCATTTGGCCTGCAGATATTGGGGTGACACGTGATCAGCGCGTCGGGTCCCCTCGGCCGTTAATCTTGGTGTTCGTGATCGGGGCGCTGTCTCACTGTCAGACAGCTACTCAATTGTCCTCACGAGGCTGAGTGCACCCCGTTCCAACCCTCACGTCAGTTTTAAATCCCTGACGGAGCCGGGGATCGAACCCGGGGCCTCCGGGTGAGAGGCAGGCGCGCTACCCCAACACCACGGGGCCGGCTCCAAAGGCAGATACTTGGATTTACTCCATTAATCTCCTGAGAATCCCAATACTGCCTTAGTAGGTCATTTATCTCTTGAGAGTTACAATACAATTTTGTGCACACCAGGGCATGATCTTTATTCATTATTATATTCTGTTGTTTCCTTATTATACAGCAGATGAAACTAAAGATTTTGTATAGAGTTTGAAAATTGCTGCTTGTTTCCTTGGTTTATCTTTTGTTCATTTTCCCAGCAGTTTTAATGTAAACGTTGCTTACATCTGCAGTATTCCTTAGGCTGTATGTGCCTCATGGATGGTTTTAACCGAGCTACAGTGCTGGCAAATTTGATATCTCAAGTCAGAGCGTGAACTAGTATTTGAATAGTATGAGTAATATTCTAATGAAATCCGCCTTATGAATTGAACCCCAACTCCCCTAGCCTTAATCCCATAGAGCATCTATAGGATGTTTGGAATAGGCCCTTCAAATCGTACTTCCTGCACTGACCTGGTTTACTTCACTATGGGCTGCCATAAGGGAGATATTTTGTTAGGTCTCCGCAAATTCATGTTAGCCGTGCCAAAGGTGGAGCAACGAATTAGTGGTTGCAATTCAGTAGATTCTTACTTTGGAATAATATTTATATGGGAAGAAAGTATGCTGAAAATAAGGGAATATGTGTTCCGGCTCTAGGACAGCTGAAATACAGTGATAAAATTAAGATTGATGCCAGTCAGATGTGTAGTATCTGGCTGCCAGCTTGCTGCATGATCTAGTGATTATCTACAGTATATTTCAACTCATTGTGAATTCCAAAGATATTTCAAAATTAGTTTATATTTAATAAAAAACAGCCATTAAATTGAATATATTCAGGAACTTTGTTCACCCATTTCACAAATCGTTTTACTTGCAGAAAATACATGAACTATAGACTTAGAACAAACTAGTTTTCAATAAAATAAAATAAAAACAAATTTGATGTCTGTACTACTCACATTGCTTTTGAGGGTATTAGGGAGAGGCCATGTGCCGGGCGTTGTATATTATTTTGCTCTTAAAAAATACATTCTGGGGAAATAACCAAAATATGTATTGGCTTCCTTTCAATTTACTCTCACCTGGAGGAAATGAAAATTATCTATGATAAACTTGACTGTTGCTACTTCATACATAATTATGACTGGTTTGGGGCTCACACATGCAACAATCACACAACTGGCAGCGTGTAAATCTCTAGATAATAACTGCTATTTACACTAGTATTTACAGAAGTTATACTTTACTTACTCTGTCCACTAATCGCCTCAGTACAACAGCTGTACACTCACCTGTACAGTCCATAGTCTTCTCGGCTCACACTTGCCGCTTCAGATTCCACCAGAGTCCTGCTGAGGTAGTTTTCTATGTGCTCTTGTCCGTAACCCGTTGAACCCAGGTCCTCGTAGTCATCTTCCATGGTCACAGCTGCATTCAAGCTTCACAGCATCTGACTCACTGTCTCCTTGCTCGCACCAGATGTGCTTGGAACTGCTGACGTACTGCACTACATTGTTTTCCGTCATGTTGCCGCTCCTTCCTTCAAAGTCCTTCAAACCTCATTCTTCGAGGATTGAGTGCATTTCTTTCCTCCTGTCCTTTATTTCCCTTATTCCTTTTTTTTTTTAGTAGTGATAAGTCTGTAGTTAGAATTAGTTGTTGCAGCATCATCATTTTCACATTCACCCAATCCCATTAGGGGCCAATAACCTAGATATTAGGACCCTTAAAACAACCATCATCATCTCTGTCAACTCGCTCTGACTGACTGATCGTTTCTCACTCACTTGACTCGACTTTCTTGTCCGACTCACTAACTACGAAATTGTCCTTGCCTATATATCTGCTAGGGAGAGTCTGGAAATGTCTCCATCCTTCCGGTTATATCTGGATGGAGGTTAACTAGATTGTTCTAGCAGGCTGGAAGAGTCTAGACTTCCCCCGAACACTCCACTGCGACCTAGGGGCTGATTCGTCAGGATATACTACGTTACCGCCCACTAACCCTTCTTCTCTCCCTCTCTCTTCTAATCTCCTTGACTTTCATAGTGATTCAAGGAACAACGAAATTCAACATGCAATCTACCCTCTGGGTGTCAAATTACAAAGCTTGCATCCGGCACCCGAGGCCATACGATATTATTATGTCATAATCTCCTTCGTTCTGCCCACTGGCCATCGTGGCTTGTGTCCTCTTGTGAAACAGTGTAATGTTTTTGCTAGCCCACACGTTGAGCGACAAGTGTAACGTTAATTAGTGCCCCATGTTGGTAGCGACAAATGTAACAGTTTACCTTTGCCTAAGCTATGTTGTTTTAATGGGCGCCAAGACCTCAACGCAATGTTGAAATCTAAATTTGTATTTAACAACGTCTAGCTCTGGTAGAACACCTTCAAGAATCTATTCACTCAGATCGTGGTATGATTTGATCATTAACCCAACAAACAATTGTATCAGGAGAAGGAATTGGTCTATATCTAATGCTACCTACTGAAAGCAAAGATTGCATTGTAAAAGAATTGAATTTATTATATAAAACAAGTATAGCAAAATTACTAATAATAATAAGTTTAAAATTTAAATTGGAGCGTTGCGATTTTAATATTACCGATAGAAAATTACGTGAAAACGGAGTCTGATAAATTGATTTTACTCTTATTCCCAAGCTATGAAGTTACTGAAAAATGAAATATAAAACAAAGAGAAATGAGAGATTGCGTATTTCTGCGTCATTCGCGCTTACCACTGAAAATTGCCAAAGCATTTCCCTCGTACTGGATGATGCTGTGAGCTTCCCACAGTCTCCTGGACGTCGTCATCTCTGTCGATATTTGATGATATACTTGTAGATTTGGTGACTTTATGGTCCTAACCTCGGAGCCATACCCTCATACAACCACACTGGTTAAGTTTTAAACAGATCTTCTCCACTCCACGGAACATCGGAGCGACACACACTTGCAACCGAACTAGTCAAGTCTTTTACAGATTGTCCCCCACTCCACGGAACATCGGAGCGACTCCCGCGTGCAACCATACTCGGCAAGTTCTACACAGATTGTCCTCGTTCCACGTCGCGCCGAACGATATATGCCCCTGTCGGCTCCCCACCTCGGTACCGACTTCCAGCTTACGTGGTCTCCACTGATTGGCTGCTCCCCACGAGCTACTACCCCTTCTCTCGCTCATTACACACGGCGCGCGGATGATGAAGTCGATTTCCGTTCCAACTATCCGCCTTTCTTTGACGCTGCAACCCTGCTTGAGTAATACTTCTTGACAAGAATCAGCCCGTATCTGAATTTCCAGTGAGTCATGTCCCTCATAATATCCTAACTGACAAAACTCCGTAAAATTCCGTAATCACATAATTTTCTATGATATTGTCGTTCGTAATAATTTGCTTGATAGCGTTTTCTAAGACATAGAAAACCTATCTGTATGCTTATAATTTTTATAAAATACTCCGAAAAATACCTTAATAATAATTATAATAAATTAATAATAATAAATTAACATGAAAAATTCTCTTGGCTGAACAATTTGCCGCGTAAATAAATATAGACTGGCTTCCTACTGACTTATGCCAGTGGCATAAAAACCCCTCGAAAAACACGTTACAACAGGAGTTCATGTCACAATGTTAAAGACTATATACTGCAACACATTTTTTTCTGTGCTTGATCTAGGACCCACATGGAAGAAATTCGAGACATATGTCCCCTTATTCTTAACATACTTCTCATGTGTAATACATTGCAAAAGGAAATATTGACTTGCTGCCATCTCGTATGTCAGTGTATTACAGTATGTTCAGGCCATTGATACTTAAACTGAAGGTACAGTGATAGGTATAAATGAACTCATCCATTTGTAAAGATATCAGTGAGATATTGTAGCACTGAGGTAGCAAAGGGTCAACATTTAGTAAATATGGCACATATATGTATGAGTGGGCCTTTTTCTGCTTTATTTAATTCGTAATAACTTTCACTTGCGATACCAGGTAACTCAATGCGATGTGAACTTCTTACTTGGTGGACGCAGTGCAGACTCTGTAGTTTCTGAGAGCAAAGCACATCCCATCTCGAGCGTGCAGAGACAGACACGGAGCGAGACAGATTCTGCACAGGCCCCACTTGAGCCACTCATTCAGGAGTCACTGATGTTGCTGAGTTACGACGACTGTGGCGGAGAACAAGTCAATCCTCCACGCTTCAAACTAGAACGTAAGAAGGGCGATATGCTACTCTACTTTGACAGGAATATGAATCCTGTTCCCTCAGTGCGTTTCATTAGTGTAGATACACAGATGGTGCGGATATGGAGACGTAGACAGGATTTACAAAGTGACAGTTTTGGAGAACTATTAGAGTGAAGTATGTTCATTTGGTTTCTTTATGGAGGAAAATCAAATGTACCGGTATTGTTAATAAACATAATTCTAAAACATGACAGTATACATTTATTTTTGTCAGTAGCTCTAGCTAGCAGAAAATTTACTTTTACTTAGAAGTGGATAATATGAAATGTTTCCTAACCCAGCACAACACAGCTGAGAGCGTTAAGTCAAGCTTCATGACTGCAATGGAAAACTGCAATTTGGAGATCGAAGGTTCAAATCCTGACACAGGAAGTATCTAGCCTGAGTATGTTTCTTCTGCACTACATACAGGAAAATGCTGGGATGGTACCTTAGGCCTATTTCAAATTCTGGGGCACCTACCCCAATCCTTGAGCCTAATTGATTGATGTAAAAAAGACAATGCTTGCTTATCTACTGGCTCCATGTGGATTCCTTGATTAATCTTTTATATATAAACAGTTAAATGTTACTCCACCCTGTAAACACAAGATACCAGTGATAAAACTTTCTTTCTCAGTTAATACATGTTTAGACTACAATCCAGTGGCGGCCGGTAATAAGGTTGCAATGTTGCACAACGACCAGATTAATTCATGAAAAACAATACCATAATAATATTTTTAGTAATAAAAGTTGTGTGTTTCCTTTTATATGTATAGGAATTCATAATTCTGTTCTTTAATAATTCAGGAAATCTTATAGTAAGTTACTGTGAACAGACTGAGAAAGCGTAGCGCGCCAGTCATCTACGAACGCTCTTCCGTTTGGTCGTTGCCAGGCCCAAGCACCGACCACATCTCAATACTGAAATGTATGGCAGAGATGCTAGACCGAGTAATCCCTATCCCAACAGTTAACACCGCTGGTCGTTGCCCGCTGACTGCAACAAGGAAGTCGAGGCGCAGGCGTGGACGGAGACATCCGAGATGCTCCGTTAACTGCCGATACTATTAAATTAAATCATGTCTTGCAATGTTGGGCATACTTGTGACACTCGCTGTTCTGGCCCTCATTAGGCCAGTCACCGTAGACACAAAAATCGCGTTAGGTCGCAAAAAATTGCAAGGTTCTGATTTTTTGTTATGTTGTTAGGATAGATACCAATAGTGTAAAACCAAGTTTGCAACCTCGAAAGACCTGTGCTAACTTCGTGGTGCTCGAAAAACCTTGACATTTTCAGACGTTTCTTGGTTTTTGGCTTACAACTTCCAAAATATACATTCTATGGCAAAGTCATCCATCACAATTTTAAAGAAGACAACATTACCGACAATTTGAGCGCAACTCCAGCTCTGTATGTCTTAAAGATCTCTGGATACAACACTTCAAACATGGGTCATTTTTTCAAAAAAGTTCGAAATTTGTAGTAAGCTAGTCTTTCAAACAAAATACCGTCTAAAATACTCATTCTACGAGGAAAGATATGGGAAGTAAAGTTGTAGAGCAGTTATTTACCTTTACTTTAAGCATAGGCAAAACACTGTAAGACTAATAGTTCTCTTGTTATCAGGTAAAAACAAAATAAGGAAATCGGATATTTCAAAAAATAGGGCTTCGAATGTATATTGTTATCAATTTTGCACAGTTATCTAGTAATGTCATGGTGAGCATAGCGGCTTCGGTGGCGTAGTCGGTAGCATGCTGAACTGCTGTGCCCAAGATAGCGGGTTCAAACCCGGCCGAAGTCGTCGGATTTTTTAAGAGCGTTAAAAATCCCTCAGTATGCCTTCCTTCGGAGGGGAAGTAAAGCCGGCGGTCCCATGTCATAGATTTATGGCATGTAAAAGATCCTTTCACAGACTAAACATGTGTAAAGCAAAATTTGTTAGGTTAGATTTCGTCAGAACGCTCTATCAAAGTTCCAACGTTCGCCACTAGGTATCATTGATATCTGGTGGCGAAAGTTGGAACTACTTGAAATTGAACGGAACTGGTAGCTCACCCTTTAGGGTGTCCGCTGGAAGCAGCTACAGACTCAGGCGAGCCGAACATGTCCTCGGACACTCCCGGCACTAAAAGCCATACGATAAATAATGGTGAGCATGATGGTGGAGTGGCCTTGCTGCTCATCTTTCACCCGGACAGCCGTGGTTCGAATCCCGATGACAGCGGGGTGGAATTTTCAACTGAAAAATCACGTGGTGTCAGGAAGGACATCCGGCCTTAAATCCCCGGCCAAAACCAAAATGAGCCTGGTTGGCACCGTCGACCCCAATTAATTGGGAAAAGCCGAAGAAAGTTTTTGTATCTATTGTCATATTTTTTTGTGGATTGGGTGCCTGGAAGAAATCGCTCTTAGCGATAAGGCCGCCCATTGCAGTCAATGTTATACCTACTCTTTGAGTAAAACTCGCTGTACTTTTACTTATGTTATGTTGATTGCAATAAAGTGTTTCTAATCTAATCTATTTTTGTTATAATTATTGCTACTGTCATAGGAGCAATGTAAAGCGTTAATCGAGCCGAAGTTTCGAGTTTCGAATGTTGAGAATAGGTATATAATAATTTTGAGAATGTTTCAATGAAAAAGTACTATCAATCTGCAGTGGCGTGGTTGGAGGCGTTGAAGTGAATTGCCACATGGCACGAGAAATTGGATGTGATGGAGTCAAGGAATTAACTGGAAAGGAATTTGGAAGTGTTAAATTTAAAAGTAAAGACAAAGTACGAACCTTGGCAGTGGCCACAGTCAAGGTGCACAACAAGCAAATTTCTATAGACCCTCTCACAATATTCCAACGGCTGTGTATAACAAAACAGTCTGAGGCCGACCTCCAAAACGAGTTGGCCCCATATCCCATGGCTCTATTCTCCGAAGAGGGAATGTGAAAAGGAACGAAATCATCGTTCTACTCTGCCTTTACGCCCCTCCCAGAAAATGTCGCCGTCTGACTAAGAACTTTTGTTGTAGTGGATGGAGGATACTTGCTCCATAAGGTTATAGGGCAACGGAACAGCTCAGTGAGGGAAATTGTAGCTACTTTTATCACCTATACGACCAACCATTTTGGAAAAATGTCTCAGTACTATTCGATGGCTACCCAGAAGAGGGGACAGCTAAGAGCACAAAAACAGCAGAACGGCTACGACGTTATGCAGCCTAAGCGTGCAGCGATATCTTTCTTGAAGAATCGACACTGATCAAAGTGCCCCAAGAAAAGTTTTGCCCATCCCAAAAAAACAAGCAGCGCCTGATCAACTTAATGTGTACTGGACTGGATATACAAGAGATCGAAACAAAGCCTGCTCGAGAGGACGTCGACTGCCTCATTGTGAGGACGGCATTGTAAAAGAGAGAGGAGTACGAGCACGTCATAATCGCTGGAGAAGATAACGACCTCTTGGTGCTCCTAAATGGATTGGGCGCCAACAAACAAAATGTTTCCTTCCAGAAAAGTGCCAGGGGTGGAACAGGTTGCAAGCAGTTCTTGTCAACATCATTCATTCGAGGAGATCTCTCACTCCCCCCTGGAATAAAGTTGTTTCTCCACACCTTCAGTGGTTGCGACACCACCTCTGCCCTTTTTGGGCAAGGGAAAACGAAGATGTTGAGCGTCCTTTCAAAACAGCCAGACCACCTTGACGCGGCTACTACTTTTCTGAACAATAACGCCACCCATGAGGAGATAGCCTCTGCTGGCAACAAATGCCTCGTGGCGTTGTATGGCGGTGGAAAAGACGATTCCCTCCATGCCTTGCGTTACGGGATATTTGTCTGATCTGCTTCCAGCGCAAAAGTCAACCTCGCTCGTCTGCCCCCAACCGAAGAGGCTGCTGCCCTTCATTCCTACAGAACCTACCACCGGGTGCAGCAGTGGTTGGGGGTTGAGAAAGAGCCCACCAAGTGGGGATGGACTGGTGACCTCACACAAGGAACCAGCGCCGCAAACTCTGCTCAAACTCCTGTCATGCAGGTAAGGTAATCCATTCGTATTAGGTCGGTTCTAGTCAGGTATTTTTTCTGATTAGAATTAAAACATTTGAATCTGTTGTAACCTGGAGTTATTATAACTGCTGAAATTCTTGTCATACAGGTGCCTGAAAGTGTGTGGAGAAGGGTGATGCTCCTGCCGGAGAGCAGGGCTGAAATGCTCTGCTCTCTGTAAAATTTGTCGGGGGAAGATCTGCCTTAATTCTCCTACCCTAGAAATGGCTGAATCAGACGAAGAAGATGACTTCGACTACCCCCTTTTACATCCAGATCCAAATACACAGGAGTCTCCGGAGCCCCAAGAAGAGCCGTATGAAGAACCTGGGCCTTCCAAACGAATACCGGTACTACTGTCTCACTGAGTGCAGGCAAGCCTAACATCACATACCTACCGTTTCGTTGTAATTTATTAACAAATAGTAGGTAATAGACGTGTTGCGTGTTTCTGTCGCAGGTGTTAGCTGAGGCCCCTCCATCACTTCGCCACTTTGACATCAATATTGATAAGAAATTACTTTCATTTTGCATGAAAAACAATTTTCCACTGATTGATGTATTTCTTAGCCTTAAAAAATGTCCTACAATTCGTCAGGCTACATTTTTTGAAAAATTCAATTTCCTTTTTGTGTGTTTTACCTGATAACAAGAGAACTATTTGTCTTATAGCGTTTTTCTCATGCTTAAATTCAAGCTAAATAACTGCTCTACAACTTTACATTTGATGACTTTCCTCGTAGAATGAGTATTTTAGACGGTAATTTGTTCGAAAGACTAGCTTACTACAAATTTCGAACTTTTTGGAAAAAATTGCCCATTTTCGAAGTGTTGTATCTCGAGACCTATAAGACATACAGAGTTAGAGTTATGCTCAAATTGTCGGTACTTGTGTCTTCTTTATAAGTGTAAGGGATGACTTTGTCATAGAATGCATATTTTGGAAGTTGCAAGCCAGAAACTGAAAAACGTCTGAAAATTTTGAGGTTTTTCGAGCACCACGAAGTTAGCACAGGTCTTTCGAGGTTGCAAACTTGGTTTTACACTGTTGGTATCTATCCTAACAACATCCCAAAAAATCAGAACCTTGCAATTTTTTGCGACCTAGAATGTCTTAGATGACTGGCCTACATATATAACTTACGTTGTTTTGTTCTCGTGAAGGTTTACATGTAGACTAACTTATATTCCATTTAATCCGATGAAAATGTGATGTCTCTGAACTGTGGCATTCGTTATGAACGAGGTACATCTGTTTTACCGCGCAATTGAATATAGTTTTCTACGATATCGAGCAGTCTAGTATCCTATCACCTCATGGGCGCCCGCAGGAGGGAGAGGGGGCAAGGAGGGGCTGTGCCCCCCACCCCTTGAAATCCCGAGGATATTTCGATTGTTCATTGTCACACCAGTTTATTTCATAAATTGATGTTACTGATGGTTAACTGATTTAGATGTAGGGATAATTCCACAGTTTTATTTAACTTAGTAATTTGGGATTATTTGAGAATACCTTCAGTTATTTAAAACATCGGCGAATTGGATTAACATTACCATTTTAATGAACAGCTTGATTTTTATTTTTGTCGATACATTGTGATACAACTACTTTTTGCCTGTTTTTAAGAAATGAACATTATGACGATGATTCACATAGAAAAGCAAACTCCAATGGACAAAAACTCTGAACTAAAAAAAAAAAAATATATATATATATATTCCTCCCATTCATGGTAAAAATTCCATGTACAAAACGGTTTAAGAGCAGCCAAATAATGAATGTCATGAAACTAGTAAGAAATGAAATGAAAATTGCGGGGTGGGCGGTGTACGCGTCAATATCACCTAGTGACATATAGCTAATGAAATAAATAATACATGCCCCCACCTAGAAAGAATCCTGCGGGTGCCCATGTACCACCTTGATGAAAATAGGGCAACACACAATTATCCGCCAGCCGCCACTGCTACAATCTAGTCTTCATCAGCTAAAATATTTCAAATTCACAGTTAGTCTTGTAATTTATCACTAAATATATCCTTGTTGACCCATATTGAATTGCATAAAATTGAAAATTATTGATTTTTTAAAATAAATTCATAACTAAAAAATGCATCCTGAGAGAGATTTGTTTTTAGTTTTCTCCTTCTGTCCTGTTTTTACTTCTTCATTGCTGGTTGTACCGTGGATACCACAAAGTTTCAGCAAACTGCCAGGTTTCAGGTCAAAATGATGTAAAAAAATCTTTTTTGTTGTATGTCTTGGAGAACCTTAAATTAATTTTCTGTTTTGATGACCATTAGTAATATCAACAGGATTACTTAACCTGTGACAGAAAGGAAATGGGGTAAAATGATGGGTCCAGCAAAGATTATTATTTGTTACAAATATTTTAAAATGTGCTTCAGAATAAGAATAATTGGCTACGTAAAAAAAAAACAAAAAAAAAACAAAAAAAAACAAAAAAAAAAACAAAAAAAAAACCAACACATTTACTGTTGATTGCAACGAGGAAGTGTATGTATTCCCCTGGGCTGGATTTTGTTGGCAGTAAACTGGTTAACGAGAATTTTATTTAACAAAAACCAATAAATTGTCTTTAATTTGAAGCAACTAATAATCTGGATCAAGATAATGGTTTGGATGCTGTATAAAGTACTAAAGGATAAAAAATCTTCCATGGAGTATATGCATCAAAATTGTAGGAAAGTATCTGTTCTCGAAGATTAGAATGAAGAGTTAACCCTAAAACATAATATCGTAGAAACCCATATTAAATATTGGCCAGATATTGTGAAAAGCTGAGATATTTTTCTAATTTAATTCAGTTTATTTGCCTAAGTGCTCTAGCCCCTAAAAAGTGCTATACCAAGCTCCTTAGAGCTACATCTACCAACACTGCATCAGCTGTTGTTGAAGAATAATTTCAAGAGTTGCAATCTGAAAATTCTGTTCTTCAAAGATTGAAAGAGAGAGTAGCTCTGTTCTACAAGGAGATTAAAAGAAAGAAAAAAATCAAATCAAAATCCAATGGTGGAGGACAGAATGCTATACCAACCAAATAATTCTGTAATATTACAAAATGCCACTCCAGTATTTAACAAGATGTTCAGTAAAGCACATATAGCCTTCTTTCTCCTAAATGTATGGGTATAGTAACAACTCTTTGTCCTTATCAAGGAGTATAATTTATTGTTGTGATAACCGTTAAGTGTTGTATTCCACATAAGACTGCCTGTTTACTATGTAATCCCGCTTTTTCAACCAGAGGAATTGATTGAAACATAAGAAAAGTATGCCCATCCACCGTCTGGAATTGTTGATCTTTCACCTTTTGCAGAGATAGCCATTTATGTGATACTGCATATTTGCTGCGATTTGTCATTGTAACTGTAATAAAATATAGTGGATTGTCGATATTAATGTCTTATATATTCAAGATGGCAGCTATGCGTTAAATGCAGTGTGTTAGTCTTATGATTAATTAATGCAAGCGAGGTATTGTATCTGTTTTTCCCTCTTACAAAAGTTTCGTGTTAATTGCGCATCCTGAGTTTTTGATTTTGAAGTTTCAATAGTATGCTCAGCCACAATCTTGAATTCATATGGCAGGGGTGTTCTTTTGCCTTTGGCATTGCCTTTGGCCCATTGATTTATTTAGCGTATGGCTTTTAGTGCCGGAAGTGTCCGAAGACATGTTCGGCTCACCAGAGTTTGTAGCTGCTTCTATGCGGACACCCATGGGGTGAGCTACAAGTACCGTCGCATGTGGATGAGATGAAATGAATGAAGATGAATGAAACTTGGCAAGTTCAATTTCAAGTAGTTCCAACTTTGGCTACCAGATGTCACTGACACCCAGCGGCAAACGTTGGAACTTGATAGAGCGTTTCTAGCCAAATAACCTACAAATTTATCTACACACTACCAATTGTAGTGGTAGGTTCTTTTTCATGCCATAAATTTATGACATGGGCCCGCTGGCTTTATTTCTCCTCTGAAGGAAGGCATACTGAAATATTTTAACGCTCTCAAAAAGTCCGACGACCTCGGCCGGGTTTGGGCAGAGCAGTTCAGAATACTACCGAAGCCGCTATTAAGCCCAAATATGGTTCTAGATTTATGCCAATTTGAGGTATTGTATCCTTAAAATTATGGTATATTTTATAATTTCAAGACGGCCACTGCACGCTATATTCAGCTGAGGTCTTTTGTATGGTACTCCTCTCTCACTGAAATTCACGTTAATTGTGCTATTATATATTATATATTGAGTCAAAGGTACTCAAGTTTTAAGAATATGCCTAGCTGCTATCATGAATGTATAGAGTCTCTGTTCTATTGACTTGGTTAAAGGAAGCCACTTACAAGGTTCTACATTACTGCTAATTCTTGTATCCTATAAAAACTGCATTCATTATCATTTTCTATATTTTCAAGATGGTCACCTCATGTTGTATTCAATGTGTTATTCTCATGTCTTATTTCAGCAAGGCCCCTTATATAATACTTATTTCTTACTAAATTTAATTTTAATTGTGCAATTACATTCAGAATGATTTACTTTTGCATTTTAATATTATGCCCCATCACCACCATTTTGAAAATTTAAAGTCGATATTATATTCCTTTGGGCATACAATACTCCATATAGGTTTCCACCTTACCACTAATTTTTGTAACTCTAGTTCTAAAACAGAAAATTATTTCTTTTTAAATTTTGAAACTTCAGGAAGGCTGCTGTGCCCCACAATCAGTGTGATAAATTTATCACTAATGCTACTGATGCCTCTTTATAGTACTCTTCTTCTACCAAGTTTTGCCTTAATTGTGCAATAACAACCTGAGTTACTAATTTGTGTATTTTGTATATTTATGTACTTAAATACCATAGTGCAATTAACTGCCATCTTGAATCTATGGAGTCACAGATCTTTTGATTTTGGAATATGAAGCGACTTATAAGGTCCTATTTCATTACTTAATTTCATTACTATAGCTCTAGGATTCCGAAAGTTATTAATTTATTTTGAAATTTCAAGATGGTCACTGTCTGCTACATTCAGTATGAGAATCTTCTAACTAATGCATGTGAGAGCTCTAATATATGCTCACCTTTTGGCAACATTTTAACTGATATCTAAATAAGCAGCTCTAATTTTCATGAAATGTTTGAAGAAAACTGTAAGCATCACCGGTACTGTTGTTGGCCCATCCACAGTGCTGTACACTTATAATTATAAATCCAGAGAGTATTGGTGTTCTATCAAGCTAGTTCAATAATTGAGGTATGGTAATCTTCACTAGACCAATGCACAGTAGGATGGGTATGTATGACATGCTGTCCAGCTCACCAATTTATTGCGATGGGATCAGGGTTCACTCTTGAATTAACACACACAACTGGGAGCATGTATGGTCCCCACTAAATTTATTTCTCTAATCCTACTATAATGAAAATCCACAGCCTGCTTCCAGTCTCCGACCGTGTCAGGAATGGAATGAATGAAGCCCCCATCTAGCGGCGAGGATATGAACTGTGCCGGCTGCCGAGGCCTGACGCACTCCTCTGGGGCAATTATTAAATGCATGGCAGATGAAATGAAATGATAGTGGAGAGTGTTGCTGGAATGAAATTTTGACAGGGAAAACCGGAGTACCCGGAGAAAAACCTGTCTGCCTCCGTTTTGTCCAGCACAGATCTCACATGGAGTGACCGAGATTTGAACCACGGACCCAGCGGTGAGAGGCCGGCGTGCTGCCGCCTAAGCCACGGAGGCTTTCTCTAATCCTACTATATATATATATATATATATTTTTTTTTTAAATTTATTTGTCTACCTACAGGATGGAAATTTACATTACACTCGCTCAGTACGAAAGCCACCACTGTACACCAGCTGTACACTTCTCTGTGTAGTCCACGGCTCGAACTTACTGCCACTGCCGCTCTAGGTTCTATGATTAGAATCCCGCTGAGGAAGCTCCTCCTGTCAGTACCACGTTGAACCCAGGACCACTGTGCGTTTTCCACGGACACTGCTGCACCAAGTTGTTACTGTCACCTTGCTGGCACATATGCGCCTTGAACTGCTTGACATAACTACACTGCTAGTCATGGCTAGACTCTCGCCTTACACTGTCTCTCTCAACCCTCGCCTTGGCAGCTTCGGTGGCATGCTGAGCTTCTATGCCCAAGATAGCGGGTTCAAACCCTGCCGAAGCCTTCGGATTTTTTAAGAGCGTTAAAAAACCCTCAGTATGCCTTCCTTAGGAGGGGAAGTAAAGCTGGCGGTCCCATGTCATAGATTTATGGCATGTTAAAGAACCTTCCACTAATTACACCTGTGTGAAGCTAAATTGGTTAGGTTAAGAATGTAAACAACGCTCTTAGGTTTCTACGTTCGTTGCCAAGAGCCGACTGTGGTGGCGTCTAGTAGCTAAGTTCTGAACTTGGCCTAGTAGTCGTTGACGGTGGCGCTTGGCGGAAAAAATAGGAACTATTTGAAAAATTCTAAGTTGCAGTCTGTACTTAAATTAAAAAAAAAAAAAAAAACAGGTAACACACACTAATACAGTCATTACAATTAACACCGGTTATCAGACAGATCACACACCCAAAGTGCACGGGGCTACATGACCGCGTTGTCACAGCCCCTAAACTCAAGAACCAACCATCAACCCTCGCCACTAGGTTAACTGCACTTGCTCACTTCAAACTATACTGTCCCTGATTTTCGACTGCCTGCTCCTAATCTACCACTGGCAGAGAGTATGGAACATTCTACATCTGTCTGGGGATTGAACTGGATTGTGCATCAGACAGAGCAATGTAGATTCTTCTGATCATTTTACTTACAGGTCTTTGGGACTAATTTGCCGGGAACACCTACTACTCCACCGCCCACAGCGCACCTGCCTTGGTGCTACACCCACCGGCCCTTTGTCAGAGGTCTGGCTGGTGGCATATGGCTGCCATGTCACATTATTATTCAAAATCATTTGCTTCCAGAAGGATCCAGGCAAACCAACGAACCCAATGGTATACCAGTACAAAACACTGGCATTTATTTATTTATCGTTTGGCAATACAAGATTTCAGAGTAAGTTACAAAGAAAATCACTTTAGAATCTACTGTACATTATTTTTACTGTTTACACTATTATTACAGTCTCAGGTCTAATGAGTCTATCCATTGGACCACGTCAGGTGTCGCCAACAGGAAGTCGATCCAGTCCCCTCCATATGCCCTCAGAGGACAGTCAGTTGTAATGTGTTGGATGGTTTGATTAGGAGCACCACAATCACACTGAGGAGACAAAATTTTTCCCCATTTGAACAAAGTTCCATTGCATACTCCGTGGTTTGTCCGAATCCTATTGAGAGTTGCCCAGGCCCTCCTAGGCAGATCGGAACCTGGAGTGGATGTTCTTGTAGGGTCCAGGAAGGAGCTCGACTCAGGACAAGCTTTTAGTGTCCATTCACTAATCCACTGCATGCTGGAATCAAAATGGTTTCTTACAAGCCTCTGGGCATGACAAATGGGTGGCTTCCTGGATTTGAGCCTGTTCATTTGAAGAGAGGGGATGTCTTCATGAATAGGTAGTGTAGGGTGATCCATGATCTTGTAGTACTCCCGTAGCAAGGCAACTTCTCTACGAAGGTGGGGTGGAAGAATATTGCTGAGGGCTGGAAGCCAATATGCTGGTGTAGTTCTTATACAACCAGTGATTAGTCCCATGGTGTTGTTCAACTGGGTGTCAACGAGTTTGACATGTGGGCTATTGAGCCAAACTGGGGCGCAGTATTCAGCCTCAGAGAAGGCTAGACCTAAGGCAGAGCATCTTGTAGTAGTGGCAGAAGCTCCCCAAGATGTTCCACATAGCTTTAGCAATATATTGTTGCGGCTTCTAATCTTAGCTGCTGTGTTCTGGAGGTGTTGCTTGTAAGAGAGTGTTCGGTCCAGTATTACTCCTAAGTACATTGGGAACTTGTTATATTTCAAAATCTTCCCCTCAAATTTTACATTGAGTTGGGTATTAGCCAATATGTTGCTCAGGTGGAAACAAGATACCTCAGTTTTTGTAGCACTGGGTTGGAGCCTCCATTTGTGGAAATATCTTCCAAGTTTAGCCAAATCATCTTCAAGTACATTTTCCAAATCTTCCATATTTTGGTGTCTAGTGGCCAATGCTATGTCATCAGCATAACAAAACTTTCTTGAGTTTGTTTCTGGTAGATCCGATAAGTACAGATTGAAGAGGAGAGGAGCCAGTACTGAACCCTGTGGGAGGCCATTAGTTAGCTTCTTTCGTTTGCTGATTTTTGATCCCAAGACAACCTGGAAATGTCTGTTGTTAATCATATTGTCAATAAGCTGGGCCATAGATTTACAGGGAATCACTTTTAGGAATTTATACAGTAGACCTTATCTCCAAACTGTATCATACGCAGCAGTTAAATCTAAGAAGGCAACGGCTGTTTTCTGGTGAAGTTGGAAACCAGCTTCTATGTGAGATGTAAGAGCGAGGACTTGATCACTGCAACTTCGATTTTTTTGGAAACCAGCTTGCTCAATGGGAATGTGTTAGGTGATACTGGGGCTGATTCTGTTCAAAATCAGTCTTTCAAGAAGCTTATAGGTGCAGCTAAGTAGGGCTATAGGTCGATAGCTCTGAGGCAAATCTTTTGGTTTCCCAGGTTTTAAGATGGCAATTATTTTGGATTTCTTGAACTGCTTTGGGAGTATTCCTGTTCGGAGAATATCAGAGAAGAAACGACCCAGCCATTTTTTTGCATTGTTTCCCATATGTATGAGGAACTCTGGATGGATACCATCAAAGCCTGGTGCTTTTCTAGCTTTCATGTCCTTCAAGGCAATGTTGATTTCTTCATGAGTGAAGGGTCCAGAGTATGCAGAATGAGTTGGTGAAGAGGCTTTGAGTTGTTTTAATTTTCTTTTCACCAGTCTTGTGTGATTTATACATCCTGAGTGATTCTGGAAGTTGAGACAATGTGCTTAGCAATCTCATCTGGTGTAATGTTAGATTTCTCTTTTATTATTATTGTGCTACCCCCAAGTTTCCGCAGTAAACTCCAAGCTTTTCTACTGGAGTGACGAAAATCCATC
The DNA here is from genome assembly GCA_946902985.2 of Meconema thalassinum. Taxonomy (NCBI): domain Eukaryota; kingdom Metazoa; phylum Arthropoda; class Insecta; order Orthoptera; family Tettigoniidae; genus Meconema; species Meconema thalassinum. Next base: position 303,789,804 of record OX336393.1, read on the forward strand.
TCTTCAACAGTCTTGGACCATTTTTCCCTGCGTGCCGCATCTAAGCTTCGTAACAGTTCCTCCGCTACTTCACGGTCTCCATTTCTTAGATATTCATTGTAGAGTGTATCACTCTGCTGATTCCATCCTGGAACATACTCTTTTCTGAAACCTCTTGGAACGTATTTCTTTGCCACAGAAATCACCAGGCCAACAAACCTTTGATAGCAACTGCTTTTTGCCGGAATAAACCTGATGCATTTATCTAAGTCGGTTGAGAACTTCTCCCAATCTGCCTTCAGGAAGTTCCAGCGGGGATGAGGAAATGATGTAATTAAGTGGATAGATAGCCCTACTTCTATAAGTACTGGTCTATGTTGGCTTCGTGGAAAGTCAGCTAGTACTCTTCTTGTTGTAGGTAGGAATTGGCCCTTGTTGTCACTAGAGACAAAACATAGATCTGGGTTATGTTCATTCTTCCAAGCAGCAGATCTGAATATCCCTCGATCTTTTGCATCAAAGATAAGATGTAGGTTGAGTTCATCAGCCCAGTCAGAAAGAGCAACACCGCAGTCATTATTCTTGGCGTATTTCAAATTTTCATGGTGACTGTTGAAATCACCAGCATAAATTGCAGGATGGTTCGCAGGTGAGAGAACAGTAGCAGGCCAAGGAATTGTAGGTGGCTTGTAGATATTTACAACTGTAATATCTTGCAGTTTTACTACAACAGAATGAATGTTGTTGTCAGAACAAGCAGAAATAAGATGGATATCTTCCAGATTGTTACGAGCGTATGTTACTACTCCATATGCGCTGTGATAAGTTGCACCAACCATTGTGTACCCACAGATCTTGCCTCTTTTTCTGAGTTCATCCTCACTGCTAGTGTGGGTTTCCTGAATAAGCGCCAGATGTATATTATTCTTACGGAGAATCCGAGATAGGTAGTCACATTAGGTTCGACTGATACCTTCAATATTTAATTGGCATATTTTAACACCTTGTCCAAGATTTCGTGTCAAGGAGTTCTGAGAAGAACTGTTAAAACACTGGCAAATGGATAGAGATGATTGGATAAATTCAATTTTTCAATTTCCTTTGAAGTTTGGTTGGTTCTTTAGTTTAGGGGCTACGACAACGCTGTCATATAGCCCCGTGTACTTTGGGTGTGTGTAGAATCTCTTTGATAATTGTGATGGCTGTATTAGTGTGTGTTATCTGTTTTTTAATTCAAGTAAGGACTGAAAGACAGTAATTTCAAGTAGTTCTTACTTTTGCTACCATATGCTACCATCCAAGACACCTAGCTTGCGGACTTAGCTACTAGATGGCATCACAGTCAGCACCTGGTGGCAAACGTTGGAACTAATAGAGCGTTATCAATTCTAACCTACAAATTTTGCTTCACACAAGTGTAGTTAGTGGAAGGCTCTTTTTCATGCCATAAGTCTATGCCATGGGACCGCTGGCTTTACTTCCTCTCTGAAGGAAGGCATACTGAGGGATTTTTAACGCTCTTAAAAAATCCAACGACTTCGTCCGGGCATAGAAGCTCTGCATGCTATCAACTACTTCACCGAAGCCGCCTCCTTTGAAGTTTGTTTGAACAAAATTATTTGCTGTGAAGGAGTGCATCTGGTCACTATCTCCATTAATTGAACTATCTTGATACCGTATGCTATAGTATTTGATTTTACCCAGTACCCTTTAAACAGTCAGAGAAATCTGTATGTATTTTACTGGTGCATTTATAGATTAGTTATATGGTAAGAACTGTTTTCAAAATAGCTCAGGCCCGACCCCTCTTCCATGAGGTCTCCTACTAGATCAGCAAACCTGAGAAGTTTCTTCCAGAAACTGAAGCCATCAAAGGAAGCACATCATAGGATAGACAATGTTGTATCAGCTTACAAACAATTGGCTGTTGAGAGAGATCACATGTAAGTTATATCAGCTTATTGCAGGACTATTGACAGTATCAAGTCTAGTGAGGTTTATAAAGATAATAGTAGAAACTCATTGCCAAAACGAGCGACAGCGCTCCCCAGCACCATCTAGCGGTTCAAGTTGGAAACGTAGGTTGCATCTGAAAGGATCAGCTGATTTACAGTGAAACATTGTAAGACATATCGAACTGTAGATGATTTAATTATCCAATTGTAATAGTTGGTACTAGGAGTATTTGTACCTTATATGGCTGTAATAATTATTGTAGATGGCGCACTGAAAAGGAATGTTCCAGAGTATTACTCATGGAGAAAGATTTCAGGAACAAGAACTTGTTATATTAATTTGAAGATGTATCCTCATTGCGAACCAACTCGTGGTGTAGTGGCTGGAGTTCTTGGCTGTCGTCCTGGAGGTCTGGGTTCTATTCCCGGCTCTGCCAAGGAATTTAAATTCTGGTGTGGGGGCTGGAACGGGGTACACTCAGCCTCATGAGGGAAAACTGAGAAGAGGAGGGTTTGATTCCCACCTCAGCCATCCTGGAAGTGGTTGCCCGTGGTCCCACTTCTACTCCAGGCAAAATCTGGGATGGTTCCTAACTTAAGGCCACGGCCAGTACCTATCTCTGCATACAATTCGTTTGTTTTCTTGCCTTTATGTGGAATGCAAAATATTTGCTAGCTAACAACAAAATACAATTCTTACATTCTCCCTTCAGTTTACAAATAGACACACTACAGTAGTACAGCCATCACTATAACACAGGTTATCACACAAACTACACACACACCCAAGTACTTGGCGCTACCCGACCATGTTGTTGCAGCCCCTAAAATAAGCAACAACAACAATAATTCTCATTGTGATAAGTACAATTTATACTTAGCGCAATGAAGCACATGACTGTCGGCCAAATTGTGTATGCCAAGGGTAAGTTTTGTTGTGTTATGGGTTGGAGTCTTAATCATCATCATCTTCTACAGTTTGCAGCCCCTGGCTGGGTGTGCTTGGAACATAAGCCTCTCCATCGTTTTCTATCCTCCCAACACCTTTCACTCTTCACTCTGTCCCACTCCTCTCCTCTTTTCTGCACTCCTTTCTTCACACCCACAATCCACCTATCTCTTGCCCTCCATTTCCATCTCATGCATCCTCCTTGGTATCCTGCCATCCTGCATTCTCCTAACATGTCCGTACCAACTCATTCTTGACTTCTCTATGATCTCTTGTAAGGAATTCTCTTTCACATTCTCTCTCACTCTCTCATTTCTTACTCTATCCCTTCTTGTTATTCCTAATCTGCTTCTCTGAAATTCACAAGCCTGGATCCTGCTCACCTGTCTCTTCTTCATAATCTACGTTTCTGATGTGTAGGTGAGTATTGGGACATAATATGTTCGATACAATACCCGTTTGCTCTTCTGGGATTCGTCCCTGCTCCATACCAGACCTCTCACTCTCTGCAGGAATCCATGGGCTTGCCTTCCTCTCTCACTGATCTCCTTGTCATTTCTACCACTTCTATTACACTCCCTAAATACTTGAAACTATCCACCTTCTTTAGTACTTCTTCTCCTATCATTATATCTGTTGTTACTCCTCCCCTATTTCTCGTTGTCACCATCATTTCACACTTCTTTGCATTAAATTTCAAACCATACTGTTTTACTGTCTCAACCCATACATTCATCCTATCTTGTACCTCTGCTTCTCTGTTGCCCCGTATCATTAGATGGTCTGCAAACATCATTGCTCTCATATGTTCTTCTCCTATTTGTACTGCCACTTCTACCATTACCTCATCCATCACAGAGATGAAAAGCAGTGGAGATAGTGCACTCCCTTGCTTCAACCCACTCTTCTGCTTTAACCAGTCTGACCTCTCTCCCCCAACTTTCACACAGCTCACACTTCCTTGGTACATCTCCTTTATTCTAGCCACAGTTTGATTTTTTTACTGGAGTATCAGGGAAAAATGGTTCGGGCATCATTCAGCTATAATGAGCAAATTTTCTGTCGTGTGGTCTGCCTAGTGCAGGTCTTTCTAGTCGACACCCGTGGGCGACCTGCTCGCCAGGATGAGAGATGGAATGGTTGAAGATGAATGAAACTGGACAAGGGTGTGGAAGGAAGCGGCCATGGCCTGTCGGAAGGTACCATCCCAGCATTTTCCTGGTGCTGAAAATGGGAAACCATAGAAAACCATTTCAAGGATGGCTGATGGTAGGGCTCGAACCCACGTGTCTACCGAGTCAGCAGAGAGCTTGGCCCCATGACCCAAAGCTGCGCTTTGGTGAGAGTAGCCACCGCTGTTGGTTAATGAGCAAATGAAAAGGTATGAATCAAGCAAAATGCTTTTCCGAATTGAATATGCTCAAGATCTGTCAAACAAAATGTCAGAAATATTCAGTTATAATTTCCATCAATATTTGATTGAAGGCACGCATGGGGTCAAATGAAGATGATTAACTTACAAATGAATGTGCCGCACTGGAGAGAGTGTGTATGTATGTACATATGTAAGAATTGTATTTTGTTGTTAGGTAGCAAATATTTTGAAACCCCCTAAAGGCATTTGTGAATGAGACAAATGCTTCCTATGAATTGTATTTTAAGATAGGTACCGTTAATGTTAAACTACGAACGGTAACATATCAATAAGTGTAAATGCTTAGTAGTCCATTCCATCACCATGGCATGAATTATCCCCTGTATTTTTCGAATGTTAAATAAACTGTACATAATCTAGTATTCTTCATTTCCTTTAAGCCTACTCTCTAAATGTCATGCCATGACAAATGTCAACATGGCAGAGTTTCCGCTATTATCTTTATAAGCTATTTGACAGTACTATAATTATTTGAAAACTTCACAAACATAAACTAGTCTTTCTGTTAGTTGTATTGTGATACTCTACTTTTCTGTTTCTTCTCTGCATTATGGTGTCTTATTTCTTTCCTTTCTAAGAATTATAGGAAATGAAAGCAAAAATATACTGGCCGACAAAACAATTCATACACCAAACAAGAAATGTTGGTCTGCTACATACTTCGGCATACAGTTACATATTCATTTGTATGATTAGTGTAAGAACATGATTAGTTGAACGGTCTTGCCACCAGAGGCCATGCATGTGCCCCCATCTGAAGCCTATAAAAGGACTCGAACATAGTGGACTGCTGTTTCCAGTTGATTAAACCTCATTGACGATTTGATATCTCCACAACGCATTTGACGTGCATTTACCCATTGAACAGATTTGGAGAGGTGACATATTATTCGACTGCACATGGCTGGATGGTTGTTGTTCTGACCAGACTGTTCAGGCTACAGGCGTGTGTGAGGGCACGCACTCATGGTGACAGGGCTCAGGATGCCATCTAGGGACACCCAGGAGAGACGATTGCTGGATCATTTACAGATCCAATTGCTTCTGCGTCCGCCATGTAGAGACAGGTGACACCATCGTTGCAGACTCAGCCCGCACAATTTCCATACACTAGGCTGAAGGGAATTTGGTCTCCAAGTGCTGCCATTGTCTCCCACTCATTGTTGCTTCCATTTGCAGTGATGTTGGGATGGAGAAACCTAGACTGAAACTGGGTGACGAATCCAGGTTCTCTCTGTGCTGTGACGATGTCTGCGTTCTTGTCTAGAGACCTTGTAATGTGCGCCTCAATCTCACATTTTGTGCGGCATGTCACAGGGTGTGATGATCTGTGGGGCCATCACATACGACAGCCGGTCACCTTTAGTAGTGCTATAAGGGTCAATATTGGCCCTGCAATATTTGCAGGATATCCTTCGATCACAAGACTTGACACTCATAGCAGGGAATCCAGCGGTCTATTCCAATAGGATAATGCTCGACTGCATACAGCAAGGATGGCACAGGAATACTTCCACAGCATTGTCACAATACCATGGTCCTCCCAACCCCCAGCTTTGTCACCAATCAAATATATCTGGGACTTCAACTGCGGGAACTGAGGAGAGCACAAGTTCCCTAGAACTAGTTGCAGAAAATATGGACAGATATGCTGCAAGATATACAACACCTGTGTGCTCCCATGCTGTTTTACCATGTCTGGAGTGTAAGGAGGTAAGAAAGAGACACCGGTCCGCTTAGCAAGGTAGTTGTTAGGCATAGATCATTGATTTAGGTTACAGTTAAGAGGTAGCAAAGTGGTAGTCTGGATGCGGTTAAACAGCCCAATACACTATAGAGCTAACAGCATTAGCTCCTGTTGCATAAGTCTCTGAAACAAAATCATCATCATCTTGAGCAGTTTCCAACCGCTGGTCGGGTCTGCTTGGAACATAAGCCTCTCCATCGTTTCCTGTCCATCCACCATCTCTCGTCATTTACTGTGTCCCAGCACACTCCTCTTTCCTCCACACTCTTCTTAACTCCTTTTGTCCATCTGTCCCTTGGTCTTCCCCTTGGCCTCCTTCCCGTCATTTCCATTCCAAACAACTTCTTCGGTATCCTCTCCTCTTGCATCCTCCTCACATGTCCATACCATTGTAGCCTAGATCGCTCTATTCTATTTTGCAATGGTTCCTCTCTTACCATCTCCCTGACTCTCTCATTCCTTACTCTGTCCATTCTTGTCACTCCTACCCTACTCCTCTGGAACTTCATCTCCACTGCTCGTATTTTATTCTTGTCCCTTTCCTTCATCACCCATGTTTCTGAACCATATGTCAAAATTGGCACAAAGTAGGTCTTGTAGATGATTCCTTTACATTTTTGTGGTACATCTTTATTCCATATCTGTCTTATAATGAAGAACTTCCGACCATGTCACTTCTATCCAAGTTTTCATGCAACATAACTCCCTCACAGTTTCTTTGTACTGTGTTTTTTTTTAAAATGAAATCATCCCTGGCAAAAATAAGGTGACAGTAAGGTAGCTGTTAAGTTGCAAATAAGCAAGTTGGTGGTTAAGTGTAAATTGGCTGTTTAGGAGGTATGCACTAGGCAACAAGGTGGTTATTTATTTATTTAACGTATGATGCATACAAGACAGTAATTAATTAATATATATATAAATTTACAAAATAAACAATTTTCAGCATTAGGACCCTTCATATATGGGCTGCCAGGTCTTGAATCCATTGGAGTACTGCATGGAGCTCTCCTAAGGTCCCAGAGTACATAGAGTGCATGATGTGCTTGATGGTTTGCACTTCATATCCACATTCACAATGAGACGAGTCCATCCAACCCCACTGATGTAAGGCTGCTCTAGTTCAAGCAGAGCCACATCGAATTCTGTTGAGATGGGACCAGACAGCTCGAGGGAGATGGAATCCTGGTAGTTTGATGGTAGGATCAAGTACTTCAATTAGGCCACGAGGTGGAGAGGTAGACCATTCAACTTTCCATGTATTTTGGGGGTCGAACGGAGCTGAAGTAAGTTCCATATCCGTCTTGTAGGCTTATTTCCGTGATTTCAACCTGGACGTAGAAGGTTGATTGATGTCTTAGTGGATTGGGAGAACTTCACTATCCATAATTCTGTGCCACAGGCAGGAAAGAGCTTGCTGTCTCCTGATGTGAGGAGGGACAATATTACACAGTACAGGTAGCCACTGTGAGGGAGTGCAATGTAGAGTGCCAGAGATAATCCGCTATGTCTGGCGGAGTTGAATATCAACCAGTTGGCAATGGGAGCTGTTCAACAATACGCCTGCACTGTATTCAGCTGGAGAGTACTTACTTACTTACTCCATGGCGCTACAACCCGGGGTGGGTTTTGGCCTCTTGGACAACTGCTCTCCATGTTGGTCTATCCATCGCCTTGCTCCTCCATCCTCTCACTCCCATTGCGACGAGGTCTGCAGTCACACCATCCAACCATCTCTTCTTAGGACGTCCATTCCTCCTCCTGGAGAATAGCCTCCCTTTCAACATTCTCTTGGGCATCTGGCTCTCCGGCATTCTCTCTATATGTCCCAACCATTGGATTCTCTGTGCCTTTATAAACTTTACGATATCTTGTTTTCCAATCAATTCGTTTAGTTCATGGTTATATCGTATTCTCCATCCATCTTCCTCTCTAACAGGGCCATATATTCTTCACAGTATTTTCCTTTCAAAACACTTCACAGTATTCTCATCATCCATAGTTAATGTCCAAGCTTCAGAGCCATAGGTCACTACTGGTCTTATCATTGTCTTATATATCTTCATTTTGGTTGTTCGCGATATAAGTTGATTCCTGAGCATCTTGATGTTTGCATAGTATGCTCTGTTTCCAGCCTGTAATCGATCTTAATACAGTTTGTCATATCACACTGGTTGTTAATAAGTACTCCTAGATACTTAAATTGTGTCACGCCCTCAAATGTCTTATCGCCTATTTTAATATCATGCGGGGCTCTTCTTGTGTTAGATGTGGACATTACCATGCTCTTAGTTTTACTCTCATTCACTAATAACCCAATATTTGTAGCCTCTTTCTCTAATTCTAAATATACTCTTTTCAGTGTACGCTTCTCTCTTGCTATGATCACTACATCATCTGCATAAGCACAGATCTGACTTGATTTGTTAAAAATAGTGTCTCTCTGGTCCACTTTACTGATTGCTTTGTGTAGTGCAAGATTAAAGAGTACTGCAGACAATCCATCTCCTTGTTTTACACCCATATTAATTGTAAAGGGTTTACTCAGCTTATTTCCATTTTCCACTCATGTCCATGTGTTATCTAGTGTCATCCTTATCAGCCGGATTATCTTTCCAGGTATCCTCATTTCTCCTAGTAATTCATATAGTCTTTCTCTACATACACTATCGAAAGCTTGTTTAAAATCTATAAAGAGCATGTGGAGGTCAATATCATGTTCATAAAACTTTTCCATCATCTGCCTAATTACAAAGATTTGATCCGTTGTACTCCGGTTGGGTCTAAAACCACACTGATATTCACTCAGAATTTCTTCTGAAAATATCTTCATTCTTTCTTTCAGGATACCTGATAGGATCTTGTAAATAACATTCAATAGAGTAATTCCTCTGTAATCCTCACATGCTAGTTTATCTCCTTTCTTAAATATAGGACATATTATTCCTCCCCTCCATTCATCTGGCATGTTCTCTTCTTCCCATATTCTTTCCAATAGTTTATGTATTCTATCTTCCAATGCCGCTCCTCCATATTTTATCATTTCTGCTACTATACTGTCTTCCCCTGGTGATTTGTAGTTTTTCATTTTCTTCATTACATTTGCCACTTCAAATCTTGTAGGACTCATAATACTTGCATTTTCATTCTCTGATTCTGTAGGACTCGTAATACTTGTATTCTCATTCTCTGATTCTGATCTAATTACTTCTTGTCTCTCGTTTTGTTGCATATGTTGTTCAATTTCTGGCTCTACACTTTCACTTAGAAGTTCCTTAAAGTGTTCAGACCATCTATCTAACACTTTGTTCTCATCATTCAGTATCATCCCTTGTCTATCCTTGCATCTTCTTTCCCTAGGTTGGAAACCTTTCCCCATTTTACCAATTGCTGCATAGAATTTCCTTACTTCACTTCCCTGGTTTAATTCTTCTATTTCTATAAATTGTTTCTTTATGTGTTCCTTTTTCTTTCTTCTACATACTTTGTTGGCATTCAACCTCAGTTGCCTATAATGTTCACAATTGCTTCTTGTTTATCTCAAGATCATCTTTTCTCTTGCTCTATTCTTCTCTTCTATTGCTTTCCTACACTCTTGATCAAACCATTCATTCCGGGTTTGCTGCCTCTTTCCGATTATTTCTTCTGCAGCCAGTTTAACTACTTCCTCTATTTTCTTACACTCTTCATTGAGATCATCTCTCTCTTTTTCTTCTTCTAATTTCTTTTGTATTTCTCTCTGATATTCCTCCTTAATTCTTTCATCTCCTAGTCTTTCAACGTTTATACTGTTCTTCCAGGTTTCAGATTCTGCTTTCGTTTTAGCCAGCTTTTCTCTAAGTACTGCTTTGACTAGATAGTGATCTGAATCACAATTTGGTCCTCTACAACTCCGCACATCTATAATTGACGAAGAGTATCTTGCATTGATTAACCCATGGTCTATTTGATTCACGGTTGTAGAATCAGGAGCCTTCCAAGTACCTAGATGTATTCGTTTATGTGGGAAACATGTGCTTTTGATCACCATATTGTTCCTGATGGCAAAATGCCCAAGTAGTGTGCCATTCTGGTTACTAACATCATTTAGTGTATGTTCCCTGCACATCTCATCAATAGATCCTTCCCAATCTTTGCGTTAAAGTCACCCATTATTATCATTGTATCGTATCTCTGTATCTCACCGCATATCTGTTCCAATTGTTCATAGAACTCTTCCTTCTCATCCTCATCTTTCTCTTCAGTTGGTGCATACACTGACAATATGGATATGTTCCTGAATCTTCCTTTCATGTGCAATTTACAAAATCTTTCATATATGGCTTCATATTCCATAATACTATTCCTTACTGACTTGGATACCATAAATCCTGTACCATGTTGTCCTGTTCTGCTATTTGGACCACTATACAATAGTGAATATTCCCTTTTATCTATCCTTCCTTGTCCTTGCCATCTTACCTCTTGTAACGCTACAATGTCTAAATTAAATTTAGTTATCTCTTCTCCTATTTCATTCATCTTTCCTGGTCTCAACATCGTTCTTACATTCCACGTGGCAATATACAAATCTCTTTTCCGTAATCCAGGCCGAGGTTGTCTTCTGTTAAATCCGTCCTTCCGAGGCAATTGTCCTTGTTTCGTAACAGGTTCTTTTTTTATGGTGTGGGGTTGTTAGCCCCACGTCCAACCCCCAACCTGGAGAGCCAGAGTATCCCATTTAGTCTGGATCATCACCTTCGACCTGTCCGGCTTGGGAGACCCTACCAGTAGCTAAGCTACCGCCGGCATAGCTCTCAGGATCATTTGACCACGCAAGCTCCACCACCGCGTCAAGGTAAGGATACCATTGGTGGAGAGCTGGAGAGTATACGACAGCCAAAGCAGTAGTCCTGAGAGTGTTGGCATCAGCGCCCCATGATGTTCCAGCTAACCTACTTAGTAGGTTATTATGACTTTTTAACTTTGCTGCCATTTTTGCAATATGCTGTCTGAAAGTTTATGGCCTATCCAATATCACTCCTAAATACTTAGGGGAGCTGTTGTACTTCAGATATTGTTTCCCGAACTTCACTATAGGTTGGTAGTTTGTTAAGGTGAAATGTGGTTACCTCAGATTAGAAGGACTTGGTTGAAGCTGCCACTTTCTGAAATAAACATTCATCTTCTTAAGGTCTTCACTCAGCAAATCCTCTGCTTCATCAAAAGTGGCGCACTGGACTGTAAGATTTATATAATCCGCATAGATGAATTTACGCGATACCGTTTCTGGCAGATCATGAATGTATAAGTTAAATAGAATAGGGGATAAAACTGAACCCTGAGATAGACCATTATTGAGTGTATGGAACCTGCTCCTGGCACTTTCATTGTGAACTTGGAATAGTCTATTACTTAACATGTTGCTGATGAGAGTGACTGTTTTAAGACAAGGGACTGACTTTTTGAGGAGAAGTCCTTTCCTCCAGACAGTATCATATGCCGCTGAGAGGTCCAGAAAAGCAGAAACACTTTTAAGTTTCTTCTCAAAGCCAGTTTAGATATGTAGTTAAGGCAAGGACTGATCAGAGCAGTCTCGTTTTGGGCAGAATCCAGCTTGTTCAACAGGAACCTCTTGCTCAATTGCAGGAGCAATTCTATTCAGTAACAGTCTTTCAAGTAATTTGTAGGTGGCACTGAGTAAGGCAATTGGCCTGTAACTTTGGGGTAGCTTTGGATCTTTTCCTGGCTTCAGTATTGCAATGGTTTAGGTCTTCTTGAACGACGGTGGAAGATGTCCTGATTGTAGAATGGAACTAAAAAAGTTTGCAAGCCATCGTTTGGTAGCTGGACCACATTTCTTGAGAAACTCCGGATACATACCATCAAATCCCGCTGCTTTCCAGTTTTCCATGTTGTATCTCTTGTAACGTTTTCACTTTGCTCCACGTTGGGCGCCAATTGTAACGTTTTGCTAGCCCACACGTTGAGCGTACAAGTGTAATGTTAATTAATGCCCCATGTTGGTAGCGACAAGTGTAGCAGTTTGACTGGCCCTAACTGTTGGGTAATAAATGTAACTGTTTACCTTTGCCTAAGCTATGTTGTTTTAATGGGCGCCAAGACCTCAACGCAATGTTGAAATCTAAATTTGTATTTAACAACGTCTAGCTCTGGTAGAACACCTTCAAGACTCTAATTCACTCAGATCGTGGTATGATTTGATCATTAACCCAACAAACAATTGTATCAGGAGAAGGAATTGGTCTATATCTAATGCTACCTACTGAAAGCAAAGATTGCATTGTAAAAGAAATGAATTTATTATATAAAACAAGAATAGCAAAATTAATAATAATAAGTTTAAAATTTAAATTGGAGCGTTGCGATTTTAATATTACCGATAGAAAATTACGTGAAAACGGAGTCTGATAAATTGATTTTACTCTTATTTCCAAGCTATGAAGTTACTGAAATATGAAATATAAAACAAAGAGAAATGAGAGATTGCGTATTTCTGCGTCATTCGCGCTTACCACTGGAAATTGCCAAAGCATTTCCCTCGTACTGGATGATGCTGTGTGCTTCCCACAGTCTCCTGGACGTCGTCATCTCGTCGATGTTTGATGATATACTGCTAGATTTGAAGATTTATGGTCCGAACCTCGGAACCAACACGTATAACCACACTGGTTAAGTTGTAAACAGATAGTTCTCCCCTCCACGGAACATCGGAGCGACACACACTTGCAACCGAACTAGTCAAGTCTTTCACAGATTGTCCTCGTTCCACGGCGCGCTGAACGATATATGCACCCGCCGCATCCCCACTCCAGTCCCGACTTCTAGCTAACGTGGTCTCCACTGATTGGCTGACCCACCACGCGATCTTCCCCTCCTCCGGGTCATTAAACTCGGCGCGGCGATGATGAAGTCGATTTCCGTTCCAACTATCCGCCTTTTCTTGACGCTGCAACCCCGCTTGCGTAATACTTCTTGACAAGAATCAGCCCGTATCTGAATTTCCAGTGAGTCATGTCTCTCGTAATATCCTAACTGACGAAACTCCGTAAAATTCCGTAATCACATAATTTTCTATGATATTGTCGTTCGTAATACTTTGCTTGATAGCGTTTTCTAAGACATAGAAAACCTATCTGTATGCTTATAATTTTTATAAAATGCTCCGAAAATATCTTAATAATGAAAATCCACAGCCTGCTTCCAGTCTCCGACCGGGTCAGGAATGGAATGAATGAAGCCCCCAACTAGCGGCGAGGATATGAAATGTGCCGGTTGCCGAGGCCTGACGCACTCCTCTGGGGCAATGATTAAATGAATGACAGATGAAATGAAATGATAGTGGAGAGTGTTGCTGGAATGAAATGTTGACAGGGAAAACCGGAGTACCTGGAGAAAAACCTGTCTGCCTCCGTTTTGTCCAGCACAGATCTCACATGGAGTGACCGGGATTTGAACCACGGACCCAGCGGTGAGAGGCCGGCGTGCTGCCGCCTAAGCCACGGAGGCTTATCTTAATAATAATTGACACCCCCCCTTACTACTTAAAGGAAAATAATAATATGTGTGTGGAGCCACTGAGCTTTTGCAAACCATACCCGAGGAATATCTTTGGAAATGTCATCGAGAACTAGTACTCAGAAATGATACACTTATACCAATTGCGACATCATCTATTCTGACAAACATATTTACAATAATAAAAAAACACATGCACATAACCTAATTAACATGCACATTTAAAACTTAAGGTGTGAAACTCAAACTTACATGCATTACTGAAGTACCATTCTGCATCGTCAAAATCCCAACATACATCCTTTAAAAAAATCAAAGCCTGATTCATTCTCCATTGCTCGACAAATCCAACATGAAATAGTTAAAATCTTCATAACGTACGTCTTCATGCAATTCGGCAGAACTACTTCAAACGTCCAACTAATATTCTTAAAAAACGTCGTACAATCATATATATATCATTATTTAAGGAGATCAGCATTCCATTTTACAGATTGAAGACAAGTATCTCGTAGCATACATAAGAGTTTCGATCCGCACATATTTATAGAAAATATTAAGAAGTCGACTTATTATAAATTCCCAAACAACGTCCCACGACTTCGACATCATCATATAGGCTTCATAATTAAACATCAATCGTCGACTATCATTAAATACGGACCACTCCAGAAAATACGCCTATCACGTCTTAATGGATCCCAAAATCTCTCTTTTTTAATTAAAAAACATCTGATCTCCAACCATAGTTGGACAATAATCATCTCTGCCCATCACATCAGACAAAACAGAAATGAAAAACATCAAAGAATAACAAGGAGCATAGCTGACCCGAGATGCTCGTAACTAGTACCAGATATATCATAATCTCCCCAAATAAACAAACAGAAAAATACAAACTTACCTCGTACGGCAACAACAAACAAACGACAACTTACAGAAATGACAAAAAGAAGAAATAAATAAATAGAAAATACTCTGCCAGTTCAACATCGGGGAAACCATGTTTAATCTGCAACCAATCAGAACATCTCGTGTCTGCCAATCGCACTGATGCCATACACAAATAATTTAAATACTATCAAGTGAATCCCAGACTAAATGTTGACATACTAGATAATCTAACGTAAGTGCAGACATAAGAAAGTAGAACGCAAAAGAAACCAAATACTTTCTAACTTTTGCTACATCTCAATGCAATACATAATAAGGTCCGCACTAAGTGTTTCTTTTCAGTTGGCAAACACGATTCGTAGACAACTCTACACAAAGACAGTTGAGGAACGCAGCGCGCTAATTACAGGACGACGACAAATATCTTCTGTCTCTCTCAGAACTATGCTACCCTCTAGTGAGCATTTGTACAAATACATCATTTCACGCTGAAAGGAGCTGCCACCTAGTGAGAATCGACGTAACTTCAACTCACTGTCATCACACGAGACTGAATGCGTACTTAGAAGAATACTGGGTACAGCGTGCCTAAAAGAAACGGCATAAATCACCCCCTCCTGAAATTCGTCGATGGTTGAAGACCAAGACGACGTGACATGTGGAAAGAAAGTTCATGCACTCCATACAAATACTTCAGTATAAAGTTTCTCTTAAGCATGCATCAATTTTTTTTTTTGAACAGACCCACTTCTTAAAGTTCATCTCCGATTCCAAAAACCATTGTACACATGCTTATACAAGTTCAACACATACTTCAGTATACAATACAATCAGGTAGCAATACAGAATTTTCCACAATTATTTTTCAACGTCATCTTGATGTGCGCAGCAGAGTTCCAATCCAACAAGGGTCAAGTAGATCGTTTCAAATTCCATTCCAAGAAATCTTCACTCCCAGCCAGTAACCTCAATGTAGACAACACCACGTAGAAAATCGAGCTGTGAACAATCACATCTCCGAAAGAATTTTGTTTTGGATTCACTTAATATCTAATAAGATAATAACAAGAAACATGACCAAAAATTCACTAAATATGGCATCAGCTACGTTTTTCATTAAATATTACCCCATGTTCAAGTTTCACACCTTTACAAAGCAAAAATATAATTATTTAAACCATAATGTTACAGCATTACAATTTAATCTCGATTATTCGACAGAAAGATCATAAATTTACAAAAACAATCCCATACTTCATATTTAAATTAGAAAATAACTAACTGAACAGAAAACTATCTCTCTTATTAACTCAATGAAGAAAAATAAAATAAAAAAATATTCTCAGTGAATGCAGGCATTTGTTCAACACTGTACCTCAGTTCCACATTACTAAGAAGACTAACGAGAAAACCAGAAAATCCTAAGAAATACAAGAAAAAATATCATCCCAGAAACAACTCAACTACTAAAAATAACAGCCAAGAAAAAAAACAAAGAACATACCGAAACCAAGTCAAACAATACCAGATTAAATGAGCCAACCACCCCAAAAAACACAAACATTCATAACCTCCATTCATAACCACAAAATCCCACATAAAAATAGTCACACGTACCACCCACAAATTCCCAAAATTGCCAGAACATAATTAGAGCTAGTTAAAACATCGACATACACAAACACACATACATACCCTTAAAATAAACACTTCGACAACAACGACGACAACAACAACACCTGAAATCCATGTCATACTCGTTTGGCAATTCAATACGAGCATGATCTCCATCACCAAAAATAACTTAATACTACCTGAAATCCATGTCATACTCGTTTGGCAATTCAACACGAGCATGATTTCCATCCCAACACAAATATAAGTACTTACTTTCCAGTCATCATCCACCACAGGGAGAAACAAGGAACTTGTTTGTAAATACTTACCACAAATTACATAATCAACTTCTGTCACCTAGAACGCAAGTCCCATACCTTGATATAATAGGATCGTAAGTCGAAGATAGACATTCTAACGAAAACCCCAATTATATACTCGGCTACTCGTTTTAAATAATATTACAAATTAATAACAATAAAACCTAACCTTATTTCAAAACAAGAAAACAACTAACTCCCACCCAATAACAAAACAAAGCTAAATACTCACAATCACTCCAAAATACACAATTACACCAAAATCACAAACACAAACTCCCAGAGTCACTACACAACCAAGAAGATTGAGTATCACTCGTGCAGACAAAACACACTCACAGCATGCACACAATATGCACACTAGAAGTACTGAAATATCATACACAATTTTGAAGATATGCACCTCAGGACAGAAAATGCATCACACGTGCAGACAAATACACACTCACAGCACGCACACAATATGCACACTAGAAGTAATGTAATTATCATACACAATTTTGAAGATTTTGCACATCACGACAGAAAATGCATCACACGTGCAGACAAATACACACACACAGCACGCACACAATATGCACACTAGAAGTACTGCAATTATCATACACAATTTTGAAGATTATTACCAACAAAACGAGCAACTAATATTTCCTATACAGATCAGCATCACACCAACGACGTATATGATCATATGATCCACACAAGTCACACCTCTTACCTTTCTTAGTGATACCTCCTGTGTATCGCTGGATCTCACGCCCCTGACAAGCATCAGCTGGCACATAATCAGGAACAAAAGCAGGCCTACCCTGTAATACATTTCCTAATAAAACATTTCCATCATTCATAGGACCTTGATGCTGATTCCTCAACTGATCTGCTGCTCCCCACTGTAAAACGTTAGGCAAAGAAACATAACCTAGAAGATATTGAGTAGTACTACGAGTTGGAGCAGAATCATAAATTCGGACTGAATCGGCTTTCTTAATCTTTTCTGCTGTCAGAATCAGATCATTAAATTCAATGTAACTTTTCGGTTTGACTTGCATAGTTAATAATGAACGGTAAATGGGATTAATTCCTCCCACCAACGAAGCTACAATTTGTTCCTCAGACAGATGCACCGCGAAGACCTTAACATACAGTTTGATGTCAAGAAAATATTCATTCAACGTTTCATTCATACGCTGCGGTCGATATACATACATACGATGCATGTCTGACAGAGCATAAGGAGTGAAAAAGAAATTCAATATGTCTTTATGAAACCATTCCAGAGAATTATGCTCATTCAAACAAACTAACAGTCTCTCCCGTAACATGCCCTCAGTACACGGAAACACAATCCTATAAATTTGTAATTCAGATAGACCGAACACAGTAGCACAATCCCTTATTTCTATCAATTTCCTTAAAAACTTGACCAAAAGATCATTATCCGAACCGTTACACCGATTAAAATCCTTAAGTATAAAATTTAGAGGATTCTGTACTGTAGAAAACTTGATATTACAGTCTGACATGATATCAGTAGGCCAAACAACATTAGACGAGGCATCATTATTCAATCTAACACTCACATCATTGCTGCCAACCTCATTAAATGGTTGAAATGAACACCTATCTGTCTGTACAGACCTAGAACATTGTGAAGTAACTGACACTAAGTTATTCGAGACGTGACCCACACTTACATTAGCATTGGACGTAGGTATCACGGTACATCTTTCATTAGCATTACCTGCTTGGTCATTAATACCTAAATTATCTGAGATCGAAATACCCCCTAGTGACATTACTGACGACACTGCTCGACTGACTACATCAGAATCATGCACAACTTGAGAACTATTCATGATCGATCCAATACTCTTCAACGATACAGATTCTTAATCATTAATAAGGCTATCCTCTACACCCAATTCACACGAATTACAAGATTCAGCCCCAACACTATCGCAACCCACAACAGCCTCCACAGGATTATCATTAGTCACACGAGGGAATAGCCTAGAGTATTGTTCGGCCAACTTACAACGCAGGTTAAATAATCTCTCAGAAAATTCAGCATCACTATTTGACCAGACCTTTACCAAATCATCCAAACGATTGATCCAATGTAACGAACGGTACCTGATTCTGTTCAACTTGGACGCAGAAGTACTACCAACATCACTCGAAGAACAAATATTTAATAAATCGGAGACAGTAGGTACAATGGTGAACTTACCTAGCATCCAATAAGAATTGTCCTCAGTAGGTAAAATTATAGGGGCAGCTCTCAAGTCTTTCAATACATTCAAATCCAAATCTCGGTGAAAAAATGGTACTTTTCCACGTATAATGACCTCATAGGAAACTTCATCTTTCTTTAAATAAGAGATAGCCTTCAAAGATCTCTCCTCCATTCAAATAAAACAGGAACATGAAACAAACAAGTACAATTTCATTAGAACATATATATAAGTGCACAGTCACCTCTTTATAGATTAAGTTTGGTACCATTCCCAAATACAGCTTCAATGACACTTCCAAAATCAATTAATTGTGGTTTAAACACGAAACCACGCTCTCGTTACAATTTGACACCCCCCCCCCTTACTACTTAAAGGAAAATAATAATATGTGTGTGGAGCCACTGAGCTTTTGCAAACCATACCCGAGGAATATCTTTGGAAATGTCATCGAGAACTAGTACTCAGAAATGATACACTTATACCAATTGCGACATCATCTATTCTGACAAACATATTTACAATAATAAAAAAACGCATGCACATAACCTAATTAACATGCACATTTAAAACTTAAGGTGTGAAACTCAAACTTACATGCATTACTGAAGTACCATTCTGCATCGTCAAAATCCCAACATACATCCTTTAAAAAAATCAAAGCCTGATTCATTCTCCATTGCTCGACAAATCCAACATGCAATAGTTAAAATCTTCATAACGTACGTCTTCATGCAATTCGGCAGAACTACTTCAAACGTCCAACTAATATTCTTAAAAAACGTCGTACAATCATATATATATCATTATTTAAGGAGATCAGCATTCCATTTTACAGATTGAAGACAAGTATCTCGTAGCATACATAAGAGTTTCGATCCGCACATATTTATAGAAAATATTAAGAAGTCGACTTATTATAAATTCCCAAACAACGTCCCACGACTTCGACATCATCATATAGGCTTCATAATTAAACATCAATCGTCGACTATCATTAAATACGGACCACTCCAGAAAATACGTCTATCACGTCTTAATGGATCCCAAAATCTCTCTTTTTTAATTAAAAAACATCTGATCTCCAACCATAGTTGGACAATAATCATCTCTGTTGTTGTTGTTGTTGTTGTTGTTGTGGGAAGGTTGGTGGACACAGTTGAACTCTTGGGCAACACCACCTAGAGAGAAAGCCTTGCGATATGATTTATGACGTCATAGCCTTCCGGCCGTCAGCGAGCGCGCTACCCAGCACTGCTGCTATGTACAACCTGTGAGGAAACGCGACTGAGTGTTTATGTGTCAAATTACGTTCTACAGACGCGAATAAATAAATAACGTAACCATAAATGAAATATATGGTCAGAAGTTGATGCGATCGATACATTACTCTAGCTAATAAATCGACGTTTTCGATCATAATCGATAAGTATGCATTTCGGACTTTGCGAGTGTGAACTTGACCGAAAACACTGATGTCTCAATAAATGCGATATATAGAAGAATTCGATAGAAAACTTGAAAAATATTCACCCCATTTTAACGAGAGATGTCGACTACACAACGAGAAGAAAATACACAACAACAAATAACCAATTAATCTGTAACAGTTAAAACAGAAATTAATATCTACTGTATAGTCAATCATATCTGTCCAAAGGTGTATGTTTGATTCCCATCTCTGCCGAGAAATATAATTCTAGTTAGTTATTGTTGATTATTGTTGTTTTAAGGGGCGCAATTACGAGGTCATCTGTCCCTAAAAATACAATTCTGATTTGAGTGTAAAACGAAATTCACTCAGCCTCATGAGTTAAAACTGAACTGAGAAGAAGTGGGTTCGATTTCTCCTTTCTCCTCCAGGTAAATGCTGGGATTGTTCCTAGCAGAAGACCATTGCCACCTCCTTCCCAAGAGCAGATGACCTCGTAGTTCCTCCCCTTAAATCTACAATACCTAACCTTCCCAATTCTAGCATCACAATACACACATACAAATTCTACCCATATCCAAGTACACATGGCTGATGACAGTGGTGTCATAACCCACTTACAAATCAACAACAACAACAACTAGCCACAGAAAGTTTTCATGCGTGATATGAAAACAGGCTAGTAATGTCATGCCTATGACAGAAAAGGTTACCTACTGAAATGGAACAGAGCAGCAGTCATGAGACATGACAACATTTACAAAAGAGGAAACATTTTGTTGTTGATGATTCATATAGGGGCATGATGTGGTAATAATTTAGAAACAAACACTTGTTATAGAGTAATCCTACAGTAACAGTTTTCATATGGCAATATTTACAATATCAGGCATGGCATAAGCTTACCCGACAATACATAAAACATGCTAATTACCAGTGATCTTAGCACTTTGTATTCAACAGAATACAGTGAGTCATCTGCAAAAACATGTTCTCATCTTTTCTATGTTACACAAACTGTGCTGTTTTGTTAAAAAAAAACTAAAAGATGACCATATCTGTCCTTCACTAGTTAAATAAATATCCATATCCAAGTATACATGGCTGATGACAGTGATGTCCTAACCCACTCACAAAACAACAACAACAACAACTAACCACAGAAAGTTTTCATCCCTGATAAGAAAACAGGCTAGTAATGGAATGCCTATGACAGAAAAGGTGACCTACTGAAATGGAACAGAGCAGCAGTCATGACACATGAGAACATTTACCAAAGAGGAAACTTGTTGTTGTTGATTCATAAAGGGACATGATGATTTAATAATTTAGAAACAAACACTTGTTATAGAGTAATCCTACAGTAACAGTTTTCGTATGGCAATATTTACAATATCAAGCATGGCATAAGCTTCCCCAACAATGCATAAAACATGCTAATTACCAGTGATCTTAGCACTTTGTTTTCAACAGAATACAGTAAGACATCTGCAAAAACATGTTCTAATATTTTCTATGTTACACAAACTGTGCTGTTTTGTAAAAATAAAAACTAAAAGATGACCATATCTATCCTTCACTAGTTAAATAAATATAGCCTTTTCATAAGATCCTTTCTACTTTTCAATACAAAATTGTTGTATTCCCTATTATATTGGTAGCACTGAATGAAAGTAGAACGAGCGATAACATTCTCTATAGTACATGAATTAGCCAAAATACCTTATCAAACGATGAGAAATAAATCAGGAAATGATGTTTTAATAGATGTCCACTGTCTGTGACTCACCCAGCCATCCCAAATAGCATCACGACTTATGTAGGCAGAATTCCAGCTGTGGCCACCATTGTCCACATCAATCATCATCAAACCGGCATTGCCAACCTCGCCCTTACGGTACTATGCCACACCAACACTCTTCGATTTGTCCAATCCAATGGTTTTTGACGCGTCCAGATCAATGTTGCCCCGCTGGCTGCGCTCGTCCAAGGCCGCACCTACACCCTACCATTCTAACCTTCGTTATGTGGTATCCAATGGTTTTTGACAATGGTTACAGCCTAACGCGTCCAGATAAATGGTTTTGTGCTGGCTGCACCCGGCCAAGGCCGCACCTACACCCGACCTTCTACCTTAGTTTTGCCCAATCCAATGGTTCTTGACAATGGTTACAGTCAACGCGCCCAGACCAATGGTTTTGTGTCAACCATGCCGCGCTAGCTGCGCGCAGCCAAAGTCGCACCTACACGTGACGATTCTAACCTTCGTTTTGTCCAATCCAATGTTTTTTGACAATGGTTACAGCCTAACGCGCCCAGATCAATGAGTTTTGACAATGGTTACTGCTTAACGCATCCCGATGATTTCTTTGATCAACAGTGATTTTGTATCTCACATGTTGGGAACAATGTGTGCGTGCCGCTAGAGTGAGCCGTGATGACAGTGGAACGAGATGCAAGCGCTCTAGAAACATGGCAGCCGTTTTTAAAATAGCAACTTTAGCACATATATGAGGTTCAGTAGTGACAATTCAAATTGAAATCAACGGTAGCTATGAATGAAGATAGAAGGCGCTATAAAATTCTCTAAAATACATGAATTAGCCAAAATACCTTATGAAACGATGAGAAATAAATCAGGGAGCGATGTTTTAATAGATATTTCCTCCTCCGCTGTCTGTGACCCACCCAGCCATCCCAAATAGGATCACGACTTATATAGAGAAAATTACAGCTGTCAGCGCTATTGTTCAAATCAATCGTCATCAAAACAGTACCATGACAGTTCTGCCAACCTCGCCCTTATGGTACTATGAAAAACAAAGAAGCGCCCAGTTCAGCAGGTAGTGCGCACCACTTAGTTCATTACATCGTGCGCCGAATTGAATCGTTTATTCACCATGGATTGTGGAAATTGCCTCATAACGATCTGTAATTTCAATCGGCGATTCTATGATCAACTGTAGTAAATATTTGTTTTTTTCCCGCACAACTGTGGTTTTGAAAATGTTTACAGCCTAACGCACCCAGATCAATGGTTTTGTGTCAACCGCGTCCCATTAGCTGCGCACGGCCAAGGCCGCACCTACACCCGACCATTCTAGCCTTCGTTATGTCTAATCCAATGATTTTTGACAATGGTTACAGCCTAACACATCCAGATCAATGGTTTTTGAAAAGGTTACAGCATAACACGCCCCGATGAATGTTTTTTTTAATCAACAGTGTGTGCTGCTAGAGTACGCCTTGTTGACAGTTCAACGAGATGCAAGCTCTGTCAGAACATAGCAACCGTTTATAAAAAGAGCAATAAATATAAACACATATTTATGTAATTTAGCACATAACTTATATGAGGTGCAGTATTGATCAGGTTTCCTAATTTCAATGTTGATGCAAGTGTATAAGCTGCGTTTTACTTTCATTTAGAATTAATATTATATTATTTACAGGGTGGATACATTTTTAGGCATTTGCACCTTCAACAGTCCTTATGCGTACACTTCCTAAAAATACTCTCTAGCATGTATGTTACATTAGATTAAAACTTTTAAAATAGGCCTACATTAACGTTCATCCAATGAAACTAGATGTAAAGAAACTTGCAAGACTTCATTCCGGATTGTGTTCCATTTTATCTGTGAAATTGAAACAAAAACCCTCTTAGAAATTGTATGTTAAAATTGCATGAAATATCCCATTTAAAGCGTACACTTACCCTCTCCATTCTAACCTTCGCTTTACAACCACAATTCTCCAAAACACTCTGCTGCTTTCAGAGCTATTTACCACTTTCTGGACTGGTCGTTTAATGTGACTGTACACAGAGTTTATTAGTTGCATTTTAAACTGACATCTCCACTTTAGGAAAACTTCTTGCAATCAGTTCAACGTTTGGTGGGCTAACACTACACTACCTATTGCAAATGCCAATTCATTGTTCATCCTATACTTCAGTGGTGGCCGGTAACAAGGTTGCAGTGATGCACAACGACCAGATTAATTCAAGAAAAACAATTAATACCGTAATAATATTTTTAGTAATAAAAGCTGTACGTTTCCTTTTATATGTATATGAATTCATAATTCTGTTCTTTAATAATTCAGGAAATCTTATAGTAAGTTACTGTGAACTGTCTGAGAAAGCAAAGTGCTCCAACCGGCTAGGAGCCAGGCCCGAGCACCGACCAGATCTCAATAGTGAAGGGTAAGGCAGAGATATTAGACCGAGTAGGTCCTATCCCAACAGTTAACTCGGCTGGCCGTTGCCCGCTGATTGCAACAAGGGAGCCGAGGAGCGGACGGAGACATCTGAGATGCTTCGTCAACTGCCGATACCATGTCTTGCAGTTTTTCATGTAACCTAACTATTTAATCCGGTAATCCAGTGATAATGTGATGTTCTCTGAACTGCGGCATTCGTGACGAATAAGGTACATCCGTTTTACCGCGCAATTGAATACAATTTTCTTTGATATCAAGCAGTCTTTTACCCCCCCCCCCCCCCCCATTAATGAAAAAGGACAACACCCATAACAATTATCCACCAGCCGCCACTGCTAAACTTACAGATTAGTAATTAGCCATGTACAAAAGTGGATCAAGTAACACAATATTAATTGAACCAGAGGGTCATTATCTTAGTGCGCCCTGGAAATCGCGGCAAACTATGGCGTCATTTGGCTGGTCAGGTGCGGAGCGAGTGGACCACGCATTACCCTGCTCCGCTGACTCATATCGTTAGATCACAGGTGTTTTGTCATTTATATGGGTGTGTATCTGCAAAGTTTAGAAGTTAGTGTTGCACGTTTAGTGAGTATTGTGATTACTGTGATTGTTGGTCATGCCGAGACACCAATTCACATTGCACGAACGTGTGTATATCCATAATTCGTATATGAAAAGCAGAAAGTCTTGTTCTGAAACAAGATGAAAATGTCGAATCAAGTTTCCAGGAAGACCAGTGCGTAATGCCAGTACAATTAGGAGGCTCGCCAAACGATTCAAGAAAACAGGCACCGAAAATAATAAACATTTTAACAGACAACGTTGTGTTCTTACAGAACGGGGACACCAAGAGCCAGCTGATGAGCTAGCTTGGTGTACTAGGCGAAACCCCACACAAGACACGGCACAAACCTAGCAGAATTGCTGAGATTGTTGTCCATTCTTTCATCAGAAGATGTCAGGTGTGTGTAACAAGAGAGGGAGGACATTTTCGGCATCGACTATGAGCACTGTACATATTATTGAACATGGTTGGTAAAAGTGTTCAAGTGTGCACCAACCACCGACTGAACATTGTACGCGTGCCCACGATCAGCGCCAGACAACGCCGGCTTAGCTTGCCGTGTTTACCGGGGCGCACAATGATAACGACACTGTACATACAATGAAAGAATATTGTAAATTTCCTAATTTCTACTGAACGGCCATGAACAGTTATTGGACAAGCTTCCTCCTCTTATGCTGAGCCAAAGTTTTGGGTGAAAACCTGTCGTTAACATTGTGTACAAAATTATTAATCAAGATATTACTGGCAGTGCCCAGTACAGTCTTTCCAATTAATGCCCTGGCATGCTTTGGGCAGCTGTGCCCCATAAACAGTACAGTGGGTAGACATCTTTGTGTTACATTCACCAAAACACTCTGCTGGTTGCAGTGATGCAAAAATTCTGTCTTGTAACTATTGAGTAGCTTACTCATAACAACAAAAGTAAATCCAGCACAGTTGACTACATCTCCATGGGGATAGCACAGTCCTCCTCACTTATTGGCATTTATTAGGCTGGCGTGATCACTCTGGCCTGCCTCATCGCAAAGAAAGACTTTGTAATAATTGCAATCATATCGCTTTAAAAAAACATACGAGCAATAACCACTGATGTAGTGTAAGAAAGGCCAATACTCATCTTGTAGGACTTCTACATCACTATCATCAGCAACACAAGCATCAAGAGCACTTATGTCACATGTCTTGTCTTCTTCAAAATACTCGCTCACTGCAGCATTGAGGTTCAGGATGCTCTGAAGGCGCAATTTATTCTCCACCTCAAACACTTGCCTCAGGGAAATATTGTACTGGCTCCCTGCCAGTTGGCGATATTTTCCAAATCAAGCTTCTAGGTTATCTGTCTGTATGAGAATACAAGCAATTGCCAGGAATAGTTTTTCACTTTACCCTTTGTTAGCAAGTGAACTTGCTCTTTTAAGAAGTCTAATGTATCCTTCTTCTCCTAGGGAACTTACTCTCCAAGTTCTTAAATAAACTGTCCATAACAGATATAGTATCCTCAACACTTTGTTGTTCATATGCATCAGGACCAGCATACACTGAATGGGCATTCCTTATAAGTTCTTCAATTTCTAGCACTGTACCTAACTGTCTTGGTAAAGACATGTTATTACAGCGTTTCACTTCTGTATTCGATACATACAAGGAGGTACTCAAACCTTCTGTTATCTTAATGCAGCAACGCAAGTGTGGACTAGGATTTTCCTTCATTAAAATAAAATATAGGCTATACAAGATTCCTCCCTAATGCAATTCCACTCAGGATGAAGACTCACACTGTTTAACTTCACCTTCAATTTCTGAAAGTTTCTAAATGAAACTGCTTCCAGATTTTCCGCCAATGTCTGCATACTTTCAGCGAGAGCCTTCGATAAACTTTCATTATCAATCCTACGCCTCCTATCATCTGGATCTTCTCGGCAGACAGTTGCAGTGTCAGTTAAATACTCTGGGCAGTTGGGGAACTGAGACGGGACTGCTCCTAGGAATTTAATTCGAACATTAACTTACGACACAATCATTTTATCACATTAATTAATTACTCTATTTATTCTAAATGTATTCAATCTCCAACCTAATTCACACACACCTCTTCCCCCACCCCTATAAGAAATGTAATGAATTAGATTACTGCAATAGAAAAAAAAGATTAATCAGGGCCTGCTACAGGTCTCTAACTTTATGCAGTTAGCTTGCAATACAAACCCCAATAGAAATGTGAATACTATCCATATTAACACCCACTTATACCTCCCACTTGAAATTGATAGCCCAATAAAACAAATAAACCTAACCTATGACATTAGCCTGTAGCACATAATTTAGGTTAGAAAATTCTGACTTCTACATCTAAATGAATTTTCGTGATCAGAAGAGCTAGCCTATGCTAAAATTTAAGGATAGGACTATCTGCTAACTAACCTCTAATCTTTCTCGGTTTATACAACGGAGCAGTAACTAGCTTTCCATTCTTTTCATCATACATACTAGTGGTCTATTGAATCTCATGTGGTTTGAAATGGATGGCACACACCTACAAGAAAAGAGACCTGGTTACAAAGTTCCTTCCTCCCATTACACTAAACTTGTGAGAATTGGGGCATAAGTATTGATGTAATACGTACCATAGAATATTTCGTAGGAATAAAATCCTTGCGGTGAATAGCTCGTATCCATTTCGACTTCTCACCTTCATCATTAGGAAATGAGAAAACGTTTACTTTCGGTCCATTGGCGTAATTGCCTTTACAATTTCTAACACTGCACTTAATATGCACAACTTTACACTGCACTGATAACCATTAAGTATAACCGGGTAGGAAATCTGAGAAAATCAGTACCTGGGACTGTAAACACAACACACAACACGCGGAAACCATACCATAACCTGCAAACTCGAATGTTATGTCTCAATGTCCACGGCCGGGCTTCCGTGACGTCACTCGCTCGTCAACTTCATATCGCAAGGCTTTCTCTCTAGGTGGTGTTGGCCCAATATCTTCTGTATAGAATTCACCAACGTTGCACATCACATTCACACGCCATGTTTTGAAACACCGACGAAATATAACTAACCTAATCATTCACCTTAGAAAATAATGATGTAGATACGTTCCAGAGCACACCGATACGCACGTAACTTTGGAAAGGGGTCAGAAAAATCAGTACATACATACTTCATGACATATCATAAAACATTGCGAAAAAAAAAAGGGGGCGGGGAAAACTGAACTTATAGCATAAAAGGTAGATGATCTAAATCTTCCATTATGGCCGCGATCAATGGAACTACAGGACTATGCATCAAATTGGACATATTTAATGGTAAGAAATATCCTAATGATCTTAACTTGTTTAGTATCACCATCCTCGGTTCATTGAAAGCATCACACTGGAACATCAGATGATTCAGTGTGCCACGCGTCTTTTCACACACACAACTCGCATTCTCGCGCAGACCCATGCGTGCCATTTGAGCAGGTGTCATGGCATGCTGAAAACGTAAACGTATTATGGTAATAATGTGCCGTCTAGTATATTTGCCAACCCGAAACCAAGGTATTGTTCGAATCGTAGGTTGTATCGGAAAATAATGACGCGCCTTGACGGGACCGATACTATCCCAAATCATTTGCCATTCATGAATTAGCTGTGCATGGATAATGGGCTGAAAGTCTGTATAAGGTACTGCGACATTATAAACTACCCCAAACCCCTGTGCTGCCCACTTTGCCATGCGATCGACATCCTCGTTTCCTGGTATCCCCGAATGCCCCGGGATCCAAGTAAGCATAACTTTCTGCTCCCTAATCTGAAATTCATACAACATTTGAGCGACTTGATACACATACCAATTGTCGGAGCTACTCGGATGCGATATTGCCTGAATGACACTCATGGAATCCGTGCAAATCATTGCTGGTGAAATACTGTTTTGACGTATATACTGACAAGTTTGACGAATGGCAAATACCTCCGCTGTAAAAATCGTTAGATATTTCGGCAAACTATATGTTCGTATAATCTGTCGATCAGGAGCATAAAAAGCCGCCCCCACACCAGCTGGTGACAACATTCTTGAGCCGTCTGTATAAAAAAAGGTATACTGGGAATATTCATGGACAATTTCCCGAAATCATCGTAAAAGTACTTGCGGCAAACGCTGATAGCTCCGGAATAGCGCCGGTAAGGAAGTGTACAATATGTTTGGCTTGGATTGCATGACCTTATATGAAATCGTGTATGGTAAGGGTTTAAGTGTCTGCAGTATATCTGTCCGAAAATCTTTCAAGCCTTCATACGCCTGTACCAAAGCCGGCTTCTTCAGACGTGTAAAACGATTTTGCTCATAATACTCCACAAGCAGCTGTACTTTATTGAGAATGGGTGACGCAGACAAGGACATTTTAGCTGTCAGGTACTTACTTGCTAAAAATCTCCGTCGTAGGTTCAAAGGGAACTCACCAGATTCAACTAATAATGCACATGTTGGGCTGGACGATAGCGCCCCTAAAATAATACGTAAAGCCCGATACTGTAACCTGTCAAAAGTGACCAACCTACTATTCGCCATTATGTCATAGAAAAAGCAACCATAATCCATCTGGGAACGAATAATATTCTTGTATACCGTATGTAATAAATGAGGATCCGCCCCCCACCTTCGCCGTGCTAGCGCTCGAAGAACTTGGAGTCGTTTTTCAATTTTCACCGCGAGGATCTGAACCTGGCGCGACCACAGTAATTGGTCATCAACATGTAATCCCAAATATTTGATGCTACGAACTACCTCAATGGCGCCTTGTTCAAATAAAATTGGAGAGCGATCGACTTGCCTTTGATGGGTGATAATGATAGCAGCATTCTTACTCGCCGACGTTACAAATCCGTGATTATGGAACCAAATATGGGCTGCAGTTAATGCATCATATATATCCTGACGACAGCGCTGAATATTATCACGAGAACAATAGATAAGAAAATCATCTGCATATTGTATAATTCGTGCATGTGGAATAACAACTGATTCCAAAGTCTGAGTATACAGAGAAAAAAGAATACCGCTTAAAATATCTCCTTGAGGCAATCCACGAGACGTCTGACGGTTATCCAATACACCAGAGGGGGTGTGTAAAACTAACTGACGATGATGTAAAAAATTCCTTATTAAACATATAAAAGGTAATGGGAAAAGTAGTTCCCCTAGACGATGTTGTAATATGACCGGATCAACTGTATCATAGGCCCCCTGAATATCCAAACATACAGCAATCGTGTGTTGTTTGCGAGCTTTCGCTAATAATATATCCGTCAAGAAAATCGTAAGAGCGTCGATTGTTCCTAACCGTTTACGAAATGCAAATTGTGATCTTGAAAACAAATTATAATACTCCATACACCATTGCAATCTACGTAATAAAATCTTTTGCAATAATTTTCTTAAACACGAACCGAGATTAATTCCACGATAGCTGAGGGGGTCTCTGGCATCTTTCAAAGGTTTTAATATCGGTAGAATTTCAAAGTTATTCCATTCCGCAGGATATGTCCCATTTGTCAGTACCTTATTGTATAAATCAAGCAAGACCGTCAGTGCACGGTCCGGGAGATGGGCAAGCATCCCATACGTTATGTAATCAAGACCCGGGCTCGTGGATGTAGTATGACGCAACACCGTCACGATATCATGACGTGTGATTGGGTATTGTAAACACTGAAACTTATTCGAAGTCAATAACGATGGTACCGATACATGACCAGAAACTGAATCGGGCGTTAGGGACTGATAAAAAATTTGAAAACCTGTAGTCGTGAGACCCGTACGTGGACGAGAGCTACGCGTATTGGATAATTGTTTGACCAAGGACCATAAGGTGGTTAAAGAAGTATGGGAATTAAATGTACTGATATGTTTTTGCCACGCCAACCGTCGTTTTTCATTAAATGTCTTCTGCAGTTGCGCAGTGAGACGTTTGTAACTTAGATAATTATCAACCGTCCCATGTATTCGATATCGTTTTAAAAGTGCCTTCCTCCTACGCACGAGCAAAGCACACTCTGCATCCCACCAATGGACCGTGCCCGGATGCTGTGACGTAGACAATGTTAACATGCGCTGGGGGTGATATCGATCAAGATAGCTTTGTATTATCTGTAATAAGGAATTATACTGGTGATACGTCGATGTTCGAGAAGTCCCCAAACCATCATTTATAAAATGTTGAAAAAGTTCATAATCGAGATGCCTTAAATTCCGCTTTACGGTAAAATGACATGGTCTCTCAAGATTCTCGCCAGATTTCGCATAGTATATTAGAATTGGAAAATGATCACTTTGATGTGTGTCCCCCAATGTGCGCCATTCCAAACGATGAGCAATATCTGCTGTGGTAATGGTCAAATCTACCGCACTCCTTGGACGCCCCGGTGGCGTTATACGAGTAGACGACCCATCATTGAGAATATTCAAAGCATAGGTTTGAATTGCTTGTACAATGTGTCTACCTTTTGGATTGACTCGCTCACTGCCCCAAAGACCATGATGGGCATTGAAATCCCCAAGAACTATATGTTTCGGATATTGTACAAAATAGTTGAAATACATTGACCATTGACGTTTTGATCCCTGAACTTGGGGAGGGCAATATAAATTACTAAAAATAGTATTACCGATTTGAAAACACTGATGAAAACTTCTGGGTAATAGATAAGAAATCGGGATCTCGGTAAAGGGAATATCATTTCGAATGAGGGTACTTATGCCGCCATAACCAGGCCCATCTTCTCTCACAATTGTATATAGTGGTATCGTAAATCTATAG
Source organism: Meconema thalassinum (assembly GCA_946902985.2). Lineage (NCBI taxonomy): Eukaryota > Metazoa > Arthropoda > Insecta > Orthoptera > Tettigoniidae > Meconema > Meconema thalassinum. The sequence goes on from OX336393.1 coordinate 303,821,497, forward strand.
GGTGGTGATAACCAAGTTTCTTGTAAAAAAATAACATCTGGGTTATAGTCAGCAATTAATTTGAGTAATTCATGTCCCTTGTTGACAATACTCCTGCAATTCCATTGTAGTATCCACACTGCTCCTTAAAAAAGAAACGGAATGGAAACCCAGTGAAATTAATGACCCAAGGTCATGTTGTCTTTCCGTACTGATTTTTCTAACGGGGGTAACAAGGGTAATACCCTATCTAATAAATTTTTGACACAATGCGCCCATTGCGCATTATGCCCTAACAATTCCATTAGTTTCGTGAATTCTGCCAAAATAGTTTTGGTAGGCTCCGATTCAGGCAACCCTGAACCTGCCCCTGTATTGTATAGAGAACTTGTCTCCATCGTCTTAGCTTCGAAGACCGGAGGAGACTTTTCCAATCGCGGTTGTTGAAAAATCTGACAATAAGCGTTCCTATCATAACCCAACGGCTGGACCACTTTAGGGGCCGCGTGAACTATTTCTGTAAACTTGCGCTTACGTGCCGGCTCATGCTGTCTGACACTTGGAACTGGACTTAAAGAAGGAAATTGTTGGGGTACAGTTAAAGGATTAAATGCGGGCCCCCTTTGACCTTTCATGATTTCATTATACGATTTATTTTCCACACACATTCTTCTTTTTATCTCAACTTGCTGTTGATGGATTTCGCAGCGAATGGCACCCGCTGGGTGATTCTCTGCACAATTGGCACATTTGGCTAATACTTCCTTGCATTCCCTAGTAAAGTGCTCCGCTGCACAATTGCCACAGCGTGGGGCTCGCGCCCGACAATGTAACTGTACGTGCCCGTAGCGTTGACACTTAGTGCAACGTAGGGGCGAGAAAATATACAATTGAACTTCCAGCATTACATTAAATATACTGACATATGGCGGAAGGTTCTGTGTCTCAAAAAATATTTTCACCGTCCCAGTAGCTATCCGCTCCGTCTGTCCATCTATCGTTCTATTACGAAAGAAGCGCTGTACCCGTAAAATGGGAACAGGAGCCTCGAGATACTTAATTAATTCCTCATTGGTAAGTGAGGTGTCGACCCCGCGCACCAGTCCAACCCGTTGAACATTGGAAGATGGTATAAAAGCAGTCAAATTCCTCTCCCGGAGGATCTTATTTTCCAAAAATACATTAGCTTCACGATAGGTTGCAAATTGTATTTGGATTCTATTGCGACCCTTCTTCTGAATTTCACGTATACCTGGTATTTTGCGGTCATAGAATAGCCGACCCAAGGCCATTGGATGTAAATTTCCAACGGCCTGAGCCCCCTCTCCCTGAACAAATACGATATATGGTCCAGTATGAAGGTGTGGATACCGATATTCCGTGGCCGGGGTTCGTGCTTGTTCCTGAGAGGATCCCGTTATCGGGGTCGTTGTTTCCTGAGTGGAAGTAGTCGGTTGATCATTAACGAGTGATATTCCCTCCATAGGGACTATACCATCCACTATAACATTGCCGGTATTGTCTGGGGGTAGTCCCATCAACGTCCCATCACTCTGGGCCGCCATCTCGACCGCACCCAACTATTATATAATACTTATGACCAGACTATGATAGAATGGCACTGCACACCAGAACAACCACTAACGAAACACTAACTGAAAAGAACACTCCCACAGATCACACACAAAAGGCAAGCTGCAAGCTTTAGAGGTGTTGCTGTGAGAACAGCTGTCGTGAGACTAATCATCTCTGCCCATCACATCAGACAAAACAGAAATGAAAAACATCAAAGAATAACAAGGAGCATAGCTGACCCGAGATGCTCGTAACTAGTACCAGATATATCATAATCTCCCCAAATAATCAAAACAGAAAAATACAAACTTACCTCGTACGGCAACAACAAACAAACGACAACTTACAGAAATGACAAAAAGAAGTAATAAATAAATAGAAAATACTCTGCCAGTTCAACATCGGGGAAACCATGTTTAATCTGCAACCAATCAGAACATCTCGTGTCTGCCAATCGCACTGATGCCATACACAAATAATTTAAATACTATCAAGTGAATCCCAGACTAAATGTTGACGTACTAGATAATCTAACGTAAGTGCAGACATAAGAAAGTAGAACGCAAAAGAAACCAAATACTTTCTAACTTTTGCTACATCTCAATGCAATACATAATAAGGTCCGCACAAGTGTTTCTTTTCAGTTGGCAAACACGATTCGTAGACAACTCTACACAAAGACAGTTGAGGAACGCAGCGCGCTAATTACAGGACGACGACAAATATCTTCTGTCTCTCTCTGAACTATGCTACCCTCTAGTGAGCATTTGTACAAATACATCATTTCACGCTGAAAGGAGCTGCCACCTAGTGAGAATCGACGTAACTTCAACTCACTGTCATCACACGAGACTGAATGCGTACTTAGAAGAATACTGGGTACAGCGTGCCTAAAAGAAACGGCACAATAATTATAATAAATTAATAATAATAATAATAAATTAACATGAAAAATTCTCTTGGCTGAACAATTTGCCGCGTAAATAAATATAGAATGGCTTCCTACTGACTTATGCAGGTGGCATAAAACCCCTCGAAAAACACGTTACATATTCGCCTCGGATCATCGGATGATTTACCGTGACGACGGTCCATTATCCGATTATCCCAGACACGTTACATGAAATCACCCTAAATTACAGATATATACACTCATAATTTTTCTTCACGCACTTTGCGTCAAAGTTTGTTGTCACTATGGATTGCACTTTGCAACCAGTCCAATGTTTTACATATAGAATAGTGTTCCACGGATATTTCCGCCTCTCAAATTTCTCTATGTTGGAGAAATAGGCATAATTAATGTGTGAGCACTATGTATTTATGATGTCATATCACACGCAATGAAGGTGTTCTGATATATTTATATCACCATAGAACTTCCTAATTTCACTGGAGGTCCCTTCCTTATGGTGAAATTTAATCTCACTTATCACTCATCACACGATCACACTACTGTGGCAGCGCCTCGTGACCATAATACTTGATCTCTCTTTATAAAAGATGAAATTAATATTGACTTCTGAAAAAAAAAAAAAAAAACAGTAAATGCGCATTACATATAACACCAAATATTTCTGTGCCGTAATCGTCCTGTATTGTTAAGTTCCCGTAGACCATATTCTATTTAATACTAGTTCTCAACACAGACCAGTTCTCCTCACACAAATAATACCTTTGTACAAATTACCTTAAATTACACACTTACAAATCTAACATGGCGAGGCCGTAAACAGAAATCACATGTGCTGTTATGTATGAGTTTCATCAAGGACTGTCTCGCATTCTGATGGCCCATCTTTTGTCCCGTGGACGCCTTAAGCAATAATACCCTGTCCAAGCGCTCACCCATCTCTTGGGGGCAAATGGGAATTCACCAGCGCTACCAAATTCTGGCCTTGGTGTATCGAGACATTTTAGTGCTCAAGAGCATCCGACAATCCCGTCATATTTCCCTGTACCTTAAAAACTCTCATTTACTTACATACTACCCCCCTGTGTGACTTCTGATACGCCTGCCTGGAAGACCAACTCCTCCCACGCACCAAATACCACACTTACTCATTTGATAGGCTGGCTCGCCAGCTAAACATCCTCACTTTATGACACATACTTTCGGAGACTATGTATATTATACGTCCCGTATAATCTGTTTCCCTTACTATCCTCCAGCACATATGCTGTTTTGCCAATACGTTTGGAAACTATAAATGTTATTGCGTCACCTGCTTCCAACCTTGCCAGTGGCTCCCTTAAATGAACGTCATCACGTTGCTCTACCTACCTATTTCTCAGTATCTGTAACGATGCCCTGTTGCTACTGTCCACACATGCTAACCCTACTTTCCTCTGGTGTAACACCTACTTGACACTCTATGACCTAAAATGTCACTTCTGACTGGCAGAATGACGACTTAGACAGCTTCAAAGTGAACCCTGCCTGATCTAACTTCTGAAAAATTATATTTAAATGACGTAGATGCTCCTCAAAACTGCGTGAACTAATTACCATATCATCAAAGTAAATGGTTACAAACTCTCCTGTGTCATCCCCTAATGCGAAGTTTAAAGCCCTAATTAAAGCTGCTGAACTACTCTTTATCCCATAAGGTGTTCTACAAAATTGATAACGATTATATTTGTGACTAAAAGCTGTAAATGGTCTATCTTCGTACATAAGTGGCACTTGCCAAAAACTGGAACTCAAATCTACACAAGTGAAATACTTCTTCCCCTCAAATGTTTGCATTAATTCATCTATTGACATAGATTTCAGCTGATCTGAACTAATTCTACTGTTAACCAAACGAGCGTCTAAACAAATACGAACTGTGCCGTCGGTCTTGGGTACCGTGATCAAAGAATTAACATACGGACTGTTAGAGTGCTCAATATTCCCATCTTCAAGCATCTGGTTAATTTGTGCCTCAACTGCACTCTGATAAGCGAAAGGTACAGGATATCTATGTTCTGTGAATACTGACCTATCAATAACGTTCAATGAATGTGTATAGCAATTGGCCATACCAATGCGAACCTCAAAAACTCTCCTATTACACCATAACACATCATAGAGCCGAACACACTGTTCCACCTCTATATTTCCCTGAAATGCAGCATCACGTAACGAGTCCTCTAGACTTCCGTTCGTAATCACACTGCCCACAAAACATGGAGAACCCCGCTCTACGGCTGGCGATATCTCATTAAAGTACAAATCACACCTACAATACTACTCCTCTGAATATGGTCATTGAACGCTACTTCTACTTCAGAATCTCCCCATTTAAATTTCAAACTCCCTACATCATAACATAAGTTACCAGACACTCTACTTAGCCACTCTGAACCCAAGATAACACTGAATACTAAATTTGGAATTACAAGGCAAATCTGCTTCTCTACATGATTATTAATTTTAATGTCTACTAAAACTTGCTTAGAAATTACTTTAGACCTCTTCCCAACAGCTGTGATAACAAAAGTGCTTTTAATTGGCATCTCCTCAAAATTTACTCCAGTTCCTTTCATTTTATCATAAAATGCACTACTTATGCAACTCTTCATACAACCACTATCAATTAAAACATCTGTGTACGCCTCGGACACGTTAAATTTAACTATGGGGCTCTTACTAACCACTTCCTGAATAATACCTTCATCATTTAGTTCATGTAATAATTCATTTCTTACATTTAGGTCATAGGGTTCCTGTATAATGGTATGGACAGGACATGCTACAGACTGAGATTCTGACCTTACTTCGCAGCCTGGTTCGCGTTTAAAGAACCGCTACAGCTGGCCGTAGTACTACTAACTACTGAACTGGTCTGGTTGTTCTGGGCTGTGTTGTCATTGTTTGGCTGTATATTACTACCACTAGGCTGTCCTCTTCCTTGACCCCTATTCTGGTTGTAATTATTGTCATTATAATTTCTCCCTTGATTTCCCCTGAAATCATTGTTTCTCCCTTGATTTCTCCTGTAATCATTGTTCCTCCCTTGATTTCCCCTGAAATCATTGTTCCTCCTTTGATACTGATTACCATAGCCATTTCCTCTGTTCTGATTTAGCTGATTATTATTATTACTATTTCTATTTTGAGCGTTGGCCCCTTCGCCACCGTTCCCTTGAACTTCTTGATGCCTGGCTTCATTAGGTCTATTATTATTATTACCCTGGTTCCGATTGAAATTGTCCTCATAACCCCCTCTCCCTAGTGCATCAAATGTGCTTAACAAATTTCCTACTTGTGATATTGTTTTTACATTCTGGATACAAGCAGCCTCCTTGATCCTATAGGGAAAGTGCCTAAGTAGCAACCTCACCACATCACTTTCCTCCTTCAACCCATCCAGATATTTACACACTAATACCTGCCCTAAAAAGTATTCGGTCATGGTGGAGCTTCCTTTAGGGTTATATTTACCACACACTACTCCCTCACGATGCTGCGACTGAATAATCTCATTCCAGAACTTTTCACAGAATTTCATTTTAAAATCTTTGATATCAGTAAACTTGTCTCTGTAGACAGCAAACCAATTCCTCGTTTCCCCCACAAACACTTGTTCTAAAATTTCAACTACCTGGCACCACTCAATACTACCATTTTCCAACCTCTCCCCGAATTTATTTTCTATAGTGTTCATGAACTCCATTGGGCACCCCTGTCGATTGCTGAACTTACCCAGTTCTACCACCCTGTGTGTGCTATTCACAAAAACTGGCCTATTCTGACTATTTTCTTGCCTGATCCTAGCTTTTAATTTTAATTCTAATTCTGCGATTTTCTCCTCAGCCTTCCTCTCAATACTGTTTACTGTTAATTTAATGTTTCCTTCTGATTCTTCCACTTTATCATATAGCTTTGCTTGTTTCTCCTCAATCTTGCTAATGCTCTCTATATTACTCTCTCTTAAATCATTTACTTCTGCAACTATTCGTGAGTGGACTCTCTCAATTCTACCCCCCCCCCCCCAGCTGTTCCTTAACCTCTTTAGTTGATACTTGAATCTTGTCAATTTCTCCCCCCAATTGCTTTTTGACCTGCTGTGTTTCCAGTTGCACTAGTTCTTTTAAATTTTCAGCCTGTGTACTGATTCTAATTTCCAACTCCTCCTGTACTTTTCCTAATTTTCTGTCTACACCTGCAATAATCTCTTTAGCCTTTTCTTCCATCACCCCCCTGATCTCACCTCTAATCAGTTCGAATTTGTCACTCATTTCCCTACTGTTTTGTTCTAATTTAGCATTTAAAGTTTCAGTACTCTGTCTATTTTCCTTACTGTTATGTTCTAATCTAGCGTTTAAAGTTTCATTACTCGCTCTATTTTCCCTACTGTTTTGTTCTAATTTAGCATTTAAGGCATCTGTACTTTCTTTATTTTCCCTACTGTTTTGTTCTAATTTTGCATTATTCTGTTCTAATTTTGCATTATTATGTTCTAATTTTTCATTTAAGGCATCACTACTAACTTTGTTCTGATACATAAACTCGAGAAGTAAAGTTTTTAATTCTGGTTGGCCGCCTACACTCCCTGTTTCAGTATCGGTCTTTACCTCCGCTACCCCGGTACTACCATCACTCGACATACTGCTCGTGTCATCTATCTCCCGTTGATGACCACTACGTAACCTCATCTGTCTTTCTTTCTCATCCCCCATAATGATATACACTGATACAGACAAATAACCCCCAAAATACAGGCACAGAAATATATACCCTTCTCCTTCCACAAATGTTATTAGGTTTTCATCCCCACGTTGGGCGCCAATTGTAACGTTTTCACTTTGCTCCACGTTGGGCGCCAATTGTAACGTTTTGTTAGCCCACACGTTGAGCGTACAAGTGTAATGTTAATTAATGCCCCATGTTGTTAGCGACAAGTGTAGCAATTTGACTGGCCCTAACTGTTGGGTAATAAATGTAACTGTTTACCTTTGCCTAAGCTATGTTGTTTTAATGGGCACCAAGACCTCAACGCAATGTTGAAATCTAAATTTGTATTTAACAACGTCTAGCTCTGGTAGAACACCTTCAAGACTCTAATTCACTCAGATCGTGGTATGATTTGATCATTAACCCAACAAACAATTGTATCAGGAGAAGGAATTGGTCTATATCTAATGCTACCTACTGAAAGCAAAGATTGCATTGTAAAAGAAATGAATTTATTATATAAAACAAGAATAGCAAAATTAATAATAATAATAAGTTTAAAATTTAAATTGGAGCGTTGCGATTTTAATATTACCGATAGAAAGTTACGTGAAAACGGAGTCTGATAAATTATTGATTTTACTCTTATTCCCAAGCTATGAAGTTACTGAAATATGAAATATAAAACAAAGAGAAATGAGAGATTGCGTATTTCTGCGTCATTCGCGCTTACCACTGGAAATTGCCAAAGCATTTCCCTCGTACTGGATGATGCTGTGTGCTTCCCACAGTCTCCTGGACGTCGTCATCTCGTCGATGTTTGATGATATACTGCTAGATTTGAAGATTTATGGTCCGAACCTCGGAACCAACACGTATAACCACACTGGTTAAGTTGTAAACAGATAGTTCTCCCCTCCACGGAACATCGGAGCGACACACACTTGCAACCGATCTAGTCAAGTCTTTCACAGATTGTCCTCGATCCATGGCGCGCTGAACGATATATGCACCCGCCGCATCCCCACTCCAGTCCCGACTTCTAGCTTACGTGGTCTCCACTGATTGGCTGACCCACCACGCGATCTTCCCCTCCTCCGGGTCATTAAACTCGGCGCGGCGATGATGAAGTCGTTTTCCGTTCCAACTATCCGCCTTTTCTTGACGCTGCAACCCCGCTTGCGTAATACTTCTTGACAAGAATCAGCCCGTATCTGAATTTCCAGTGAGTCATGTCTCTCATAATATCCTAACTGACGAAACTCCGTAAAATTCCGTAATCACATAATTTTCTATGATATTGTCGTTCGTAATACTTTGCTTGAAAGCGTTTTCTAAGACATAGAAAACCTATCTGTATGCTTATAATGTTTATAAAATGCTCCGAAAATATCTTAATAATTATAATAAATTAATAATAATAATAAATTAACATGAAAAATTCTCTTGGCTGAACAATTTGCCACGTAAATAAATATAGAATGGCTTCCTACTGACTTATGCCAGTGGCATAAAACCCCTCGAAAAACACGTTACACTTCTAATGAGAATGGTCGCGTATAAAACAAGTGAGGTTGAACTTTATGTTTTAACTTGTTTAAATGGACTTGTCTGCTAAACCTCTTGTCTCTCTCTGTCCTGGATGTAGGAATAAGGTGGTCAGGTATGGATTCTACGTTGATAGCGGAATGCTTTCTTGTGGGTACGGATGTTGAATCTAGTTTTCGTATTAGTAACAAGGTGGTAGCAATGGATAAGGAAGAATAAAGGGGAATTTGCCTCCTCACAAAGAGGCAGTAAAGTGTCAGCAAGGTGGCACTTAGGTGGTAACAAAGTATGAGGTATAATGAGGTATCAGGTCAAAAAGAATAACATTGGTTTTAAAACTAACCTTTCTACTTGTTCTGGAAGTATAGACAGCTTTGAAGCTATTTTTTCAGTGTTGCCTCATTAACAACTTTTCATTCAGTCAACATGACAAACCCAATTATTGGGAAATATGTTACAATCTGAAGAAAAAAATATGAGTGATTAAAAGTTATTTGCACGGATTACAAGGAGAGGGGATTAAAAGGGTGACTTGTTTCACTCATCAATTGAGCATCGACAGATCCATAAAAGGTTTATATCTACAAGACAAAACAACAAAATAGCTATCTATCAAATACCACAATGTCAACCATGAACAGAAGCGGCCCTCCAAAGTAATAAAGTATGACTAGTACTGCTGTGAAATACTAAACTGGTAAGCCCCCTAAAAAGATATATTTATTTGATGTCTGCTAGGTTGAAAATCACAAAAACAGTCACACTTCACCAACTAATCCATGAAGTTTTGGTTATTACTGCTGAGATCCACTTAAAGCGATAAGCCCCAAAATAGAAATATAAACACTAATAAGACAAAAATGTGTACGAGTGTGTTAAAAGTTGATATATGAATATGTTCTAATACTTCAAGTCACTCTGTTGATGATTGTGGTTATTACTGTGAAACGTCTGGCTCTGTGGCTAAATGGTTAGTGCACTAGGCTTTGGCCAGACAGGCGCGGATCTAGGGTTTGGCCTTGGAGGGGGTCAGAGAATCGAAAATGTTGAGAAAAATGGTGTCACTAAAAACGCAATCACAAAATAACCAAACGTACAAAACCAGACCAATTTTTTGTTAGCTACATGGATAGAAATTTGATGCGTTTAGCGCACCAAAAATATTCGTACAAATTGCAACGGCGTGTTTTGCGACTTTTACATCGAGCTTCGAGAAAAGTATAAGGTACGTTACAGTTTCGGCAAGTCGAATTGGTACCGACAAAAGGAGAAAGTCACAGCTTAAATTGCCAACCAAGCTTTAAGTTTGGACGTCGGCAAAATTTTATGGTGCGAAAAAAAGCCCCGAATTCCTATCCGTGTATATATATGACAAACAAAAATGTATTTTTTTATAAACCAATATATACTGAACCCATGTGCCATAGGGTCCATGGAGGTCGAATCCATGCATTTGGGGAAGAAATGAAAGAAACGTACCGTTTCTAATGTAACTTAGAGAAAGATCAAGCTAGGATGCTAGCCTAATATGGTGCAAGAGGCGAGGACCAGGTGTTCGAGAGATGAGCTCACCCCTCTTGACATTCAGAAGGGAGCTAGTCATGAGTATTAATAACCGAGTGGAAAGTTCCCACTATTAGACAAGGAAGCCTGATTCGGAAATCGAGCTGAGCTTGCTGGAAAATGACAACACCGCTTATGCGCCAGAAGAGGAATAATTAAATTTAACCCGTTTACGAGTATAAAAATAAGTAAACAAGTACAGTACGGTGAATCATTTCGAATGAGAGATTTTTTAGTAAAGAAAAACCCTCTAAAAATTGCACAGGAGAAAACTGCAAACGCAAGAAGACGTCATCGGGGAATTACCAAGGCTGGTGTAGAGGGGAGAGTACAAAAGAACAGCAACTCCCACACAATTGAGGACGAGAAATTAATTAATATCTCCGAATTGCACGATCGATTCTTAGACGCAATGAGATTATTTAACATTGAGAAGACGAGCTTTCGGAAGGTACAATTTTTATAATTGTGCAACCATTATTTTAGAAGCTGGCCACAGAAAGGGCTAGAGTCTTATCTTTTTGTAGCGAAAAGGTATAAAACTCCTGGCCTCACCAAGCCAATCATGCAGTTCCGAACAGCCCGAGGGGGTGTTACTACGCATCAGTACAAGCAGGTCCAAATAGCCCAAGGGGGGCGTTGCTACGCATCAGTATTCAGACAGCCGTGTGGGGCGTCACTCTGCGTCACATCGAAGACAGTTACTAGTACTCCTTAAAGGGAGAAACGCTGTATTACACCGCAGAATTAATATCCGATAGCCATAGGCGTCGCAGTATTAACAACTTGCTTGCCTCCATAAGGAGTGGTAAAGAAGAAATTTAAAGTATCGCCGTGTTGAAAGATTAGGAAAATCCTAGTTACAGGATTTAGGTCCGACAGTACGGTACACAAGTTATAGTGAAAAGTTCGTAAGATATAGTCAGAGCAGGCTGCGAACGTTGGACTCAAGGCGATAGGTCTTTAAATAGACGAACGAACATATCATAACGTACGGAAGTACTGTAACAGAAAGATAAACAGTTATCTAAATTAAAGAACCCAAAAAGGGAAGAACAGAGTAAGGTTCGTAACGTATGTCAGAAACGTAGGATTGCTAGAACCGATCTAATAAAGAAGAACGGAGACTATAGACAGTATCTCCAGAGAACAGACGAACTATTCTAAAGCACTAGACTCGAGAAGTACTAGCTGCTATAAAATAAATCCATAGGTCACCGATTGGTTATCGAGGAGACCTCGATCCGAATAGACTTTCGCTAGGATCGATAAACCAGATCTACAAAGAAGCCGTTCAAGCTAGATAAATAGCCGGTCATCCAGAATAGGAGTAGAAGAATTAGGATTCCAGGGAACAGTAGATGTTTCGAGACTTTCGTATTCTGCGGGATAGGAAGCCGACATTGAATAAATTTCACCCTTGGAAACGGGAAATTAAGAGGTCACGTGTGATAGGCTAAGAAATACGGCCTAGTGATCAAGAATTGTGAAGTGTAAATTTATCAAGATTGTGTGTTAAATTAATATTTTTGTGTTCTAAAGGGACTCACCAGTGTATAAAAATGTCGTCAATGTTAAGTGTCTTAAATATGTGTCAAGAAGTGTTTGTACATAAGATGAATTTCTATAATATGGGGTAAAATTTCAAAGTGGGCCAAATGAAACACCGCACAAGAATAAAGATCATGGGACGATCTTAAAAACATGTGAGTACTGAATTTCATTCTATTTTGGTATCAGGAAATGGTTGTGTACAAATCCACCGGAGTTTTTGAGTAAAAGGGATGTGTTTTAATAAATAAATACTGAATATATAAGAACGCGGTCTGAACAATAATAGAAATTTGAGAAATTATAAATAATTATGTAAAGAATAAATCCCGTAGAGGAAATGTGTGAATAAAATGTTAATGTATTTAACGAATGTCATAAGAGCAAGCGAAATATCAGTAATTATCATGAAAGATATTTAAATAAAGTACATTTGAGATATGAAAGAAATAGCTTTTGAGCTTGTGTAAAGAATAAAGATAATAATAATAACTAAGTAAGGAAATATTAAATAAAGATCAAATTAATTGATGTGAATAAAAGAGCGTTAGAGCCTTAATAAAAAGTATAGACATGATGTTTAAATGCATGTTCGTGAAAGAGAGAAAGTTATTGCAAAAGGAAAGAATAATATAAAAATTGAAATGTGCATCAATTGTTAATATGATGTTATCAGTTCTTTGGGTGACGCTAGGCTTAAAAATGTATAGCGCAAAGGAGCGCAATTAAAATAAAAGGTCACGCTAGGAACGCGTAAAAGTTAATGTACTTGGTAAATTATTTATGAGAGGTAGTTGATTGTAGCGAATTGAGATTTGGTATAAGTCCTCTATTTATGACGTAGTATCACGAGGCATTGTGTATGTATTGAAAGGGAGCAAATGTATGGTATTGAGCGTAGGTCTATTAGCTAGTTGGCTGACCCTAAATCGCATTGTGTATAGTCCTCTATAAGGGAAAGGTTCCCGAGGCATGTGAAGAGATTCGAACTCAGAATCCTCTTATTTTGAAAGCCCCTTTATTATTCGTCGTTAATTGCTCTTCCACAATCAATGAGGACCTTTCATAATTAATAAACGCCAAGATTACGAATGTGGTTTTTAAGCCCAATAATATTGCTGATTGTACACGCAGAGTAAAAGGCCTGGTCTCCACTAAGAACTGAGAATGGAAAGTTTGTGTTTTGTAAAGCATTTAAAGAGGGCTCTAGCTCTGGCCAGACGGGAAGGAGCCCGCATAGTCATAAATAACTACCATGTTTCACGGCCAGACCCTCGGAGTAGGAGGGGTGTCTGGAGGCCGTCATGTAAAGAATAATGAATACACCAGGAGTGTTTAAAGTTGTTAACGACCCGGGCGTCGAACCGAGGTCCTTGTAGATTGATATTTCCGCTTGCCTGTTCAGATCTTAGTTTTCTTATGTGATAATGGTCTTATAAGACATATGAGATAAATAACAATCCCTATTGTAATGTTGGACGGAAGTAGGATTCCACGAGTTAATTGAAGGCAACTAGGTTTCGGGAGTAACTATAGTTTTTTGACTGTGTCAAGTATCTTCATACTCTGGAGTACACAAGTGGTTTCCTGATTACCTTAATATATTTGTGAAACTAGAGAGAGATGATAACAGCTGAAAATGTGTGAACATTGCCCAAAATATTGAGTTAGATAATTAACATGTAATTTTAAATGTAATGATACATTTGTTTTGAGGATTAAGAAAATATAAAAAGTAGTATTTGAGGTGTACAAAGAATGACACCGTTATTATGTAAAGCATGGAGCCAAAGAGCTCGGAGTTATATGAAACTTACAGCTGAGGCTTTATGGAAGTAAAAATAAGTAGGAATTGTTGGTTTATGTGGAAACCATATGTTTTAATACAATATTTGTTTTATTATATTGTGATTCCTTGTTCATTTGGAACAAGTAGATAATTATGGGTCAGTAATTTAATTGTTAAAGTGTTTGTAGCGCCATTAATTTTATTAATTAAATGTGTTAAAAATAGGAGTTGATTTTGTTGTTATTTTTGCAAGTGTATCCTCTAATTAATCCAAAATATGTGAGTCACAGAGTGGGGGAACTTACCGCTGCCCCGAAAATTCCGAATTGAGCTATGCTGGTATACTGTGATTGGCATATTTCTTGCTAAAAGGGCACATGGGGGGGCATATAAGTAATGTGCTGGATTAATAACTAGAGGAGCACTTAAGACGGTCATATCATGTAAAGTAAAGTAATGATAGGAGTAGCTACAACATAAAATATTAACTGACCGCATGGGTCCCTGGAAACTCATACCGAGCAGCCCTGAATTATATTATATTAACAAACCCCCCTAGCAAACTTTAACATGGCGCCCAGTACGCAGGGCTGAGTTTTCCTAGGGAAAACCCGAGTTTTCTCGAAAAATCAAAATTTTCATTTTTTGAAAAAAATGGTTTTTCGAAATGTTGAATTTTAAATACTTCCATAAAGGTTTATGAAATTGAATAAAAGTATCAAAAGGGTACGTCGTAGTAAATACCCGTACCAAAGTAAAATTTTAAAGAAATTGGGACACAATGATTCAGAGTATCATCTCTCAAGCATGTATTAGTGTGGTGGCATTAATGGCCCACTGTATTCTTATATTAGAAAGATGGTGACGATGATGGAGTTAAAGGAGTGTTTGGATGAACATTTCCAAAAGAATAGGGAAGAGATAGTAAAAATAAGTACGAGAAGTACGGAAGATGCAAAAAAAGAGAATAGGGAAGAGAGGCAGGAACTTTTGAACGCTATAAAAGCCGATAGCAAAGAAAAGTGGGAGACCATGAACAATAAATTGGGAACAATAGACAATACATTGAGTCTCCAAAAGGATGAAAATAACAAAGTGTTCGAATCCATAAATGAGAGTTTGAATAAGTTGGACAGCCAACAGGAGGAAAATAATCAAAAATTAGGATCCATGAATCAAAGCTTAGAGTCTCTTAAGACTGATAATGTTAACATGGGAACTAAATTAGAATCTATCCAAGCCGATTGTATTAACATGAATAGTACATTGAAGGCTGAGATAGAAAGTAAGTTGGAGAATATAAGGACAGAGAATACCGATCATTTTTCAGCACAATCCAGGGTTTTGGAAGATAAACTAGGAATAATAGAAGGGAAACTTGAAAATAAATTACATTCATTTCAGGAGAAGATGATAGGTGATAATTTTTTGAAAAGTCAATCCATGAACAACAGACTAGAGGCCATGGAAACTAAAATACAAAGTAATATAAATGATAAATTAGAAGGGATAATGAATAACAAATTTCAAGGTTTTGACACTAAGTTTGGGGACAAGTTAACTGAGTTAAAAGGGGAAATCACAAGTAAAATTGAAAATGAAAATGGGACACTTAAGTCTGAACTGCAAGGCCAAATAAAGGTATTGAAGGACAGTATGGTAAATTCCCAAACTCAATGCAAAGAAAATTTTGATAATTTAAAAGGTAATTTTGGGGCTATAAAAACTAAGTTAAATAGCATGGAAAAAGCCTGTATCGAGAATGTAGACAAATGTAGAAAGGAACTTGTAACCCAGATCCAAGGTGTGCAGACAGAATTGAAAGCTCAGATAGAATCTAACAAGAATATTTGTGAGGCTTCCCGGGATGAAATAAAGAAAAGTGTGAATGAGCTAGGAACCCGATTTGGAAAGGTTGAGGAGAAAGTAGGGATCCTCGAGAACAAAATCGGTGTAGTTCAGACCGAAGTAACTGATATGAAAAATCGAAATCAAAATGATGCGCGGGATATGAAAAGTCAATTTGAGCGGTTTACCGGGCAGGTAAAGGATAACTTAAAGAAGTATGAGGGTGAAATAGATAAAAGATTCGGTAAATACGAGGAGCATATCCAGGAAGAAAGAAAGCAACGAAATGAAGAAAATCAAGAGAAGACCTTGAAGATAGAGGAAATAAGCAAGAGTATTAATGAGGTCCAGGGAACTATCGAAAAATTAGAAGAACGAGTAGGAAAAACTAATAATGAAGTAAAACTGATTAAAGATGACTTATCGGAAGTGTCTAAGAAAACTGAGGAAAAGCTGGAAGGAATTAAGGGAGAAGTGGAGAAGCAAATAAAGGAGATACGAGAGGGCCTGGATACCATAGGTGACGTTAAGCCAGAAATTATCAATCAACATGCCATGGTCTTTAAGAAAGAGGTAGAAGACCAACTAAATGAGTTCAGGGATAGCTTCAGGGACGAGAAATTCCAACTCAAAAAGGTAGAGGAAGATAGTAGAAGGAATCAAGAAAGAATTCAGAATGAATTAAGATCCCGATTGGAGAGGACTGAACATAAGAATAGTCAAATGGAAATCCAACTCATGGCTAATGAAGAAAGTGCCCGAAGGGAAAGGAAGTTAGAATTCGAGAATCAGGAGGAGTTTCCAAAGACAGGATGGGTAGATTCCCGTGAACAAGGCACAGATACGGATAGGGACTTAGGAGGGGAGAGCCCTTATAAGAACCCAGGATATCCGATGGCGATGTCAACCCCGTACATGAATCAGACAAATGGCCAGATAATAAACATTATTAAATCAAATGAGGACAGACCAGTGAAGTTTACGGGTAATAACATGTCTATTACTCCAAAATACTGGCTAAAGGAAGTTGCAGAGTATTTAAACGAAATGAAAGTTCCTCAGGATCGGAGACTGAGAGCTATTGAAAAGCTGTTGGCAGGTGATTGTCTCACCTGGTTCAGAAGCTTCAGATACACCTTTGATACGGTGGAAGGCTTTAGGGAAGCATTTCTAAAACGATATTGGGCAGCAGACGTCCGGGAGAATTTAAGGCTAGATCTGTACTCTAGGAAGTACAGCACAAATGCACCAACTAAATACTCGGAATGTTTCACCGCTCAGCTGTGTAAATTCCGCGAACTTGACATTGCTCCGGCAGAAAACGATCTGTGTGCCGCCATTGCAAGACAACTTCCGTATGAGATTCAGAGGCTGTTAATCTCATCCAAAGCCAGAAGTGCTGTGGAAGTGGAGAGTGTATTACGTCAATTAGATATGACGACTTCGCACGTAACTCCTCGGCATCAAAGACAGACTGAGCAAGTACACATGGCCAGCAGTCAGGAAACTGGAGAAAAACCAGCGACCAGGAATCAGTCCACCAGCACGGATACTCAGGGACTAGGTCGAGAGTATGGGCACCAGGAGCCTAGAAGGATACAGCCATATTACAGAGGAGGATATCGAGGAAGAAATCCTAGGAATACAGGTTATAGGCAACAAGAGAGCCGACCCTATAACAATAACCATCAAAGGCAAGAAAACAGAAAGAAATGGGAGAATTATCCCAGAAGGAATGTAAGGCCAGAGGATAGGGATGATGAATATCGGGCCGAAATAGAAGAAAGATATCAGGAAAGTCTTCGTTATATGAACGAACGACCAGATGAACCTGATAGGCAAAAAGTCCGTTGGAGTGAGGCAATTAAGAACCGGAAATCACCCGACCGACTAGACGGAGCTCAAAGCTTGGAACTACAAGCTCAGTTAAAGAATGAGGGAAAAGGGAGCCCTCAGGATAAAAAAAACTCCAAATTTAAATTGTCAAAAGTGGAAACATACCAGGAGCTGGGAGGAGGTAGAGATTGTGAATTGGATAGCCAGACCAGATGAGCTAATTAACGAGGATGTGGAAGGAATCCCACCTGTTAAAAGAGAACTACCTATAATTATGCTTAGAATAGAAGGATTACTGGTCAGAGCATTAATTGATACCGGATCCACAATAAGTTTAATTACACAAACCCTGATAAATGAACTGGAAACAAGGGGCCGAGTATTAAAGATTCCCACATCAAGTGTAAAGATTAAGGGGATTATCCCTGAAAAATCTTTAACATGTAAATTTCAGGTATACATTGATCTGATCATGGGTAACGCTGAAATTTCGCAGTGCTTTTTGCTGGTAAATCAATTACCGTATAATGTCATATTAGGTATTGATTTTATCCGTGAGAACAAGGTCATTATAGACCTAGCGCAAAACTGCATTAGAGTTCAAAGAGAGGATGTGGATGAGCAAAACATTAACCTACAGGAACAGGATGCGAAAATAGGAGAACAGGTATGGCATATGGAAGAAGTGATTGAGGAAGGTTATAAGGACATAGAAAAGATATTTGAAGTCCTCAACATAGAACTCGAAGATAATTTGGAAACTGAGTTCGAGACCAACCTGTCAGGAAAAGTGGAGGAAGCTAAAGTCAGCCTCGAAAATAAGGAACAGTTAAATAAATTATTATTGAATTATAGAGACGTATTTGATTCCAAGCCAGGGAAGATTGAAAATTTTAAATACGCATTCCAAGTCAATGATTGGGCACCGTTCAAACAAAAACCATACCCGGTTGCGGAAAAACATTACCCACAAACTAAGAAAACACTGCAGGAGATGATGAATGCAGGTGTTATAGAAAAGATGGCGACACCATATATTAGTCCATTAGTGATTGTGAGTAAACCGGATGGCTCAGTAAGGGTGTGTCTAGATGCCAGAAATTTAAATGCAAAAATCATACCAGAAAATGATTCGGCACCACCCATAAAAGAAATACTGAGGAAGTTCAAAGGCAAGAAGATTTTTACAAATATTGACATGACTTCTTCGTATCATCACCTCGAACTGGAAGAGAAAACCAGCTTGTGACTGGATTTCAGTTCGACCAACAAACATATTGTTTTAGAAGATGTCCGTTCGGATTGAAGACCGCAGGATCTGCATTAATAAGAGCGCTTGATCGGAACCTGTCAGAGGAAGTGAAAGATTGCACTATCCGATACGTGGATGACATTTTGCTTACCTCGGAGAACATTGAGGAACATTTAGAAAAATTGAAGAAATTATTGGAAGACTTAAGAAGGGCAAATTTTAAAATAAATTTAAAGAAGTCGAATTTTTGTCAAAGACAAGTAACATTTTTAGGGCATGTGATTGATAAGGATGGTGTTAAACCAAATCCATGCAAATTGGAATCGATAAGGGATTTTCCAAGGCCTTTGAAGGTGAAGAACGTTCGCCAGTTTTTGGGATTGATTGGGTTCATCTCAGGACATTGTCCATCATACACCAAAACTGTTGCACCACTACAGGACCTTCTGAAGAAGGGGGGCAAGTGGAAATGGACGGAGGAAACAGAAAAAGCATTCGTGGAGGCCAAGGAAATGCTCTTAAATTACGTGAAGCTAGGATATCCTGATTTTAATCAGAGTTTTATCATTCAAACAGACGCATCCCAGATTGGAATAGGGGCAATGCTATATCAGGAAAACCCGGAAAACCCTGATAAGAAAAACTATCTAGCTTTCACAAGTAGGAGACTGAAACCACACGAGAAAAATTATACGATCAGCGAAATCGAGCTGCTAGCGATATTGCACGCGTTGCAATATTGGCGGAAGATCGTATATGGGTTTCAGGTCATCTTAAGGACGGATCATAAAGCCTTAACCTTTTTGATGAAGACTGATTTATCCAGTCAAAGGTTGATGCGTTGGGCTTTATACATTCAACAATTTGATGTCAAGATAGAGTACTGCCCAGGAAAAGAAAATATAGTTCCAGACTACTTAAGTAGACAGCCAGAGTCCATAGAAGAGGAAGTAATGGCTATAGATTTGGAAGACAGGGATCAGCGTACTCTTGATGAGTTAAGAAGCATTAGTCAAAGACAACGGGAGGATCCATGGATGAACATGCTCATATCTTTCCGTGAGGGAAGCTTGATAAGGGGAACACCAGCGTACACGGAAGCTAATAAGATAGCTCAAGACTACACGTTTTATAATGGATTATTATATAAGTTTGTGGACTCTGACCATACCAAATTAAGGATTGTTGTACCTGCAATTTTGCAGAGGAAAATAGTATGGTTAGCCCATAGATCGTTCGGACATATGGGAGTCGACAAAACAGTCTCGATGCTGAAAGAAGCATTTGTATGGCCGAGACTGAGAGAAACTGTAAGGGACACGCTAAAGACATGTGATCTATGTCAAAGGATCAAACCTAATGCTTTTCTGATGAGGCAGAAGCCTATACCATTGTTGCCCGAAAGGCCCGGCCAAATCATATCTATTGATAATTTTGGACCTTTGCCAAAGGCAAGAAGAGGAAATCGACACATAATGGTGGCTATGGACGTCTTCACTAAAATGGTTGTCCTTGCTCCCATACAGAAGACTAGTACCAAACAGGTGTTAAAACGACTCAAAGAAAAAGTGATACCGATTCTGGGGAAACCTGAGAATTTGTTGTCGGATCACGGCAGTTGTTTCACCAGTGTAGAGTTCAGACGAGAATTAGAAAGACTTGAAATACGTCAGATTTTGTCAAGTATTCGCCATCCTGAGGCAAATCCTGTAGAAAGAGTAATGAGGGAAACGGCCAAGTATTGTCGAATATACTGTGCCGAAGAAAATTGGAAGTGGATAGATATATTGGATATTATCGAATTTTGTATAAACAATACAATCCATGAATCCACAGGAGAGATACCCATAACGTTACATCGGAATGAGCAACCAGAAAGACCTTGGAGTCTGGTAATTCCTAGGCCAGCAGACGCTCAGCCTGGAAGAGATGTACGTATTCGAAGAGCCTTTGAGCATCTAAAAGCTCAAGCCGACAGGAGGCAGAGAAGAAATAGGCATAAGAGGTATCATCGACCATTATTAGCAGGAGAAATGGTGTTAGTAAAAAGACCAGCCATTTCGGATCCAGGGAACCGTGTGTACAAGAAGTTCCAGAAAATGTACCACGGACCGTATCAAATAATCAGAGATTTGAGGAATAACGCATATAGAATTCGGCACTGTGAAACGGATCACGAAGTGACCATGAATTCAGCAAATTTGAAATTATATTACCCTCCCGAAGATTTCGATGAAGTAAATGAACAAGCCCTGGTTATGGAAACATTTAGAGATGAATCCGCTTTTGACATAAACAAGAATAAGGAAGAAATAGAAAATAGAGCTCAAGCATTCGAGTGAGAATGCGAATTGGAGAAATTGTATAGGGAAATCAAAGAAATAATTGAATTTATTGAAGAAGAAAATTCCAATTTAAGAAATGAAAATGATGAAATAAGGAAACGGGTAGGGATAGACCAAACCCGTAAGGAAGAATGAAGTTCTGGAGATTTTATAGGCCAGACAAATAAAGAAGAAAGAAAGGGTAGGGATAGACCACACCCGTAAAGAAGAATGAGGTTCTGGGGACTTAAAGTCCAGACAAACAAAGAAAAAAAGAAAGGGTAGGGACAGAGCATACCCGACTTACACAATTAGTGGAAGGAACTTTAAAGAAATAAAGAAACAGAAGGTACGGACAACGTTATGATGGCTTCGACGAATAAAGAAAGATAAGATTAATTGAAATAAATTTCCTCAAAAATTTTTTCGAAAATTTATTTACCTAAGGAGGGGAGAGATGAACCCATGTGCCATAGGGTCCATGGAGGTCGAATCCATGCATTTGGGGAAGAAATTAAAGAAACGTACCGTTTCTAATGTAACTTAGAGAAAGATCATGCTAGGATGCTAGCCTAATATGGTGCAAGAGGCGAGGACCAGGTGTTCGAGAGATGAGCTCACCCCTCTTGACATTCAGAAGGGAGCTAGTCATGAGTATTAATAACCGAGTGGAAAGTTCCCACTATTAGACAAGGAAGCCTGATTCGGAAATCGAGCTGAGCTTGCTGGAAAATGACAACACCGCTTATGCGCCAGAAGAGGAATAATTAAATTTAACCCGTTTACGAGTATAAAAATAAGTAAACAAGTACAGTACGGTGAATCATTTCGAATGAGAGATTTTTTAGTAAAGAAAAACCCTCTAAAAATTGCACAGGAGAAAACTGCAAACGCAAGAAGACGTCATCGGGGAATTACCAAGGCTGGTGTAGAGGGGAGAGTACAAAAGAACAGCAACTCCCACACAATTGAGGACGAGAAATTAATTAATATCTCCGAATTGCACGATTGATTCTTAGACGCAATGAGATTATTTAACATTGAGAAGACGAGCTTTCGGAAGGTACAATTTTTATAATTGTGCAACCATTATTTTAGAAGTTGGCCACAGAAAGGGCTAGAGTCTTATCTTTTTGTAGCGAAAAGGTATAAAACTCCTGGCCTCACCAAGCCAATCATGCAGTTCCGAACAGCCCGAGGGGGTGTTACTACGCATCAGTACAAGCAGGTCCAAATAGCCCAAGGGGGGCGTTGCTACGCATCAGTATTCAGACAGCCGTGTGGGGCGTCACTCTGCGTCACATCGAAGACAGTTACTAGTACTCCTTAAAGGGAGAAACGCTGTATTACACCGCAGTATTAATATCCGATAGCCATAGGCGTCGCAGTATTAACAACTTGCTTGCCTCCATAAGGAGTGGTAAAGAAGAAATTTAAAGTATCGCCGTGTTGAAAGATTAGGAAAATCCTAGTTACAGGATTTAGGTCCGACAGTACGGTACACAAGTTATAGTGAAAAGTTCGTAAGATATAGTCAGAGCAGGCTGCGAACGTTGGACTCAAGGCGATAGGTCTTTAAATAGACGAACGAACATATCATAACGTACGGAAGTACTGTAACAGAAAGATAAACAGTTATCTAAATTAAAGAACCCAAAAAGGGAAGAACAGAGTAAGGTTCGTAACGTATGTCAGAAACGTAGGATTGCTAGAACCGATCTAATAAAGAAGAACGGAGACTATAGACAGTATCTCCAGAGAACAGACGAACTATTCTAAAGCACTAGACTCGAGAAGTACTAGCTGCTATAAAATAAATCCATAGGTCACCGATTGGTTATCGAGGAGACCTCGATCCGAATAGACTTTCGCTAGGATCGATAAACCAGATCTACAAAGAAGCCGTTCAAGCTAGATAAATAGCCGGTCATCCAGAATAGGAGTAGAAGAATTAGGATTCCAGGGAACAGTAGATGTTTCGAGACTTTCGTATTCTGCGGGATAGGAAGCCGACATTGAATAAATTTCACCCTTGGAAACGGGAAATTAAGAGGTCACGTGTGATAGGCTAAGAAATACGGCCTAGTGATCAAGAATTGTGAAGTGTAAATTTATCAAGATTGTGTGTTAAATTAATATTTTTTAGTGTTTATTGTGTGTTCTAAAGGGACACACCAGTGTATAAAAATGTCGTCAATGTTAAGTGTATTAAATATGTGTCAAGAAGTGTTTGTACATAAGATGAATTTCTATAATATGGGGTAAAATTTCAAAGTGGGCCAAAATAAAACACCGCTCAAGAATAAAGATCATGGGACGATCTTAAAAACATGTGAGTACTGAATTTCATTCTATTTTGGTATCAGGAAATGGTTGTGTACAAATCCACCGGAGTTTTTGAGTAAAAGGGATGTGTTTTAATAAATAAATACTGAATATATAAGAACGCGGTCTGAACAATAATAGAAATTTGAGAAATTATAAATAATTATGTAAAGAATAAATCCCGTAGAGGAAATGTGTGAATAAAATGTTAATGTATTTAACGAATGTCATAAGAGCAAGCGAAATATCAGTAATTATCATGAAAGATATTTAAATAAAGTACATTTGAGATATGAAAGAAATAGCTTTTGAGCTTGTGTAAAGAATAAAGATAATAATAATAACTAAGTAAGGAAATATTAAATAAAGATCAAATTAATTGATGTGAATAAAAGAGCGTTAGAGCCTTAATAAAAAGTATAGACATGATGTTTAAATGCATGTTCGTGAAAGAGAGAAAGTTATTGCAAAAGGAAAGAATAATATAAAAATTGAAATGTGCATCAATTGTTAATATGATGTTATCAGTTCTTTGGGTGACGCTAGGCTTAAAAATGTATAGCGCAAAGGAGCGCAATTAAAATAAAAGGTCACGCTAGGAACGCGTAAAAGTTAATGTACTTGGTAAATTATTTATGAGAGGTAGTTGATTGTAGCGAATTGAGATTTGGTATAAGTCCTCTATTTATGACGTAGTATCACGAGGCATTGTGTATGTATTGAAAGGGAGCAAATGTATGGTATTGAGCGTAGGTCTATTAGCTAGTTGGCTGACCCTAAATCGCATTGTGTATAGTCCTCTATAAGGGAAAGGTTCCCGAGGCATGTGAAGAGATTCGAACTCAGAATCCTCTTATTTTGAAAGCCCCTTTATTATTCGTCGTTAATTGCTCTTCCACAATCAATGAGGACCTTTCATAATTAATAAACGCCAAGATTACGAATGTGGTTTTTAAGCCCAATAATATTGCTGATTGTACACGCAGAGTAAAAGGCCAGGTCTCCACTAAGAACTGAGAATGGAAAGTTTGTGTTTTGTAAAGCATTTAAAGAGGGCTCTAGCTCTGGCCAGACGGGAAGGAGCCCGCATAGTCATAAATAACTACCATGTTTCACGGCCAGACCCTCGGAGTAGGAGGGGTGTCTGGAGGCCGTCATGTAAAGAATAATGAATACACCAGGAGTGTTTAAAGTTGTTAACGACCCGGGCGTTGAACCGAGGTCCTTGTAGATTGATATTTCCCCTTGCCTGTTCAGATCTTAGTTTTCTTATGTGATAATGGTCTTATAAGACATATGAGATAAATAACAATCCCTATTGTAATGTTGGACGGAAGTAGGATTCCACGAGTTAATTGAAGGCAACTAGGTTTCGGGAGTAACTATAGTTTTTTGACTGTGTCAAGTATCTTCATACTCTGGAGTACACAAGTGGTTTCCTGATTACCTTAATATATTTGTGAAACTAGAGAGAGATGATAACAGCTGAAAATGTGTGAACATTGCCCAAAATATTGAGTTAGATAATTAACATGTAATTTTAAATGTAATGATACATTTGTTTTGAGGATTAAGAAAATATAAAAAGTAGTATTTGAGGTGTACAAAGAATGACACCGTTATTATGTAAAGCATGGAGCCAAAGAGCTCGGAGTTATATGAAACTTACAGCTGAGGCTTTATGGAAGTAAAAATAAGTAGGAATTGTTGGTTTATGTGGAAACCATATGTTTTAATACAATATTTGTTTTATTATATTGTGATTCCTTGTTCATTTGGAACAAGTAGATGATTATGGGTCAGTAATTTAATTGTTAAAGTGTTTGTAGCGCCATTAATTTTATTAATTAAATGTGTTAAAAATAGGAGTTGATTTTGTTGTTATTTTTGCAAGTGTATCCTCTAATTAATCCAAAATATGTGAGTCACAGAGTGGGGGAACTTACCGCTGCCCCGAAAATTCCGAATTGAGCTATGCTGGTATACTGTGATTGGCATATTTCTTGCTAAAAGGGCACTACTCGGCACGACAATTAGCGGGCCACTTTTCAATGCATTGGCCCGTTAATTGTTGTGCCAAGAATATAGCGAAAACTTGGTCTCCGTTTGGGGAGGGGGGGGGGGGTCATGACCCCCGTGACCCCCTCCTTGAATCCGCGCCTGTGGCCAGAAGTGTCCCGGGTTCCATTCCCGTCAGGCCATCAGGGATTTTAATCTTCTGGGGTAAAATTCCGGGGACTGAGTGTATGTGACGGCTTCATCCTCATTACGGCGCACAGGTCATCTATGGGCATCATCTAGAAAGACCTGCACTCGGCCTAACAGTAGGCCAGACGATCATTATTACTGTGAAATATTTAAGTGAAAAGCACCCGGAAAATGAAGAGAAATCTACAAATGTGAACACAAAAATATGCTGAAAAAACCTACAAGTGTGGAAAACCAAACAAGCATTATTTGTTCATTAATACTGTGTAACATGTTTTTCTAGGGGTTTTTATGCCACTAACACAAGTTAGTTGGACTATATCATATTTGTTAAACGCGGCAATAATCCGGCCAAGTTAAATTATTTCAGTTTATTCAATTTTATATTTCACATTATTATTATTATTATTATTAATATTTATTACGTCATTTTTTGTGGAGCTTTTAAATTTGGAAGATTACAGATAGGATTTCTACTAGTAGAAATCCGTATCTATATTGGATGATTCCAATATATAAATTGCACGGCAAATCATTTTATTCATTAGGGCTAAGAGAGAGTGGTGTGTGACTCACTGGGTATTTCAATACAAGAATAGATTGGAGTACAATAGAATTACGAAATCCGAGGGAACACTTCAAACCAAGAAAACGAGGTATGATTTACGTCTTGCCCGGTAAAACGGAAATGTACAGGGACGCGTCTTGTCCGGGGGAAGGAACCTCATGGCACGAAGAGCCACGTGAGGTGACCAGCCAATCAAGGAAGAAGAAGCAACTTAGGACGGGCATGGCGAGAAACGTGACGCACGCGGATTGGTCGAAGCAGCGAGGCCGCGGTGTGAAGCTAGACTCTGGTGGGAGAAGCTGGAAGGCCATATAGTGAACGCGCTGGTTGAAGTGGGGACTTTTCATTGAGACTTTACGCTTGGTGCAGTAAGCACATACTTTGTTCGCAAGTGCCAAATGGGACAATTTATTCACGCTAACTCCGCTGATCACATCAGATCATGGGTTCCACGCGTCTTGCAGTGCTAAGGCAGACGACGTGTTGTGGTTCATGGATTATACTCCACCACAAGCAGTAACAATAACTTTTAATCTACGAGGAAGAACCTGACGCCGTCAACCCCAATGAAGAACATCAGACGCAACGAGACTTCAAGCACGTGGGAGACAATGTTTCCGTTGGTAAGCTCATGTAATCTACGACACACATTCTCTGTTTTTCGATAGGGCCAATATAAATTCTCTAAGCATTAATTTAGAAATAAGTTAAATTCACGTTATTCTCCCGACCGGCATATTAAGTAATTTTTTTCGTGGCAATGGTTAAAGTAGTATGCTCCGTTAATAGTGTTAATTTTATTCAAGATGCTATAATGTTTTCTAAGTATATTAAATTCAATTTTTACAAAGTAGATTCTTTGATTCCAGTAGGTAGCAATAGATGTAATACCACATCCTTCTCCACAATCAAATGTTGTCTGGGTTGATGATCCAATCATCCCACGGCCTAGTCATTAAGAGTTTCTCATATGTTCTACTCACGCTAGGGGTCGATATTAAGTATATAAATTTAGCTTGGAACACAGTGTATCCGGCTTGGCGCCCAACATAGATAAGACTTAGCAGTAGTATTTTCTGGTGAATAGTACGCCCAAGTAAAAACATTACAACTGTGCTAAAAGAATTGAAATGGAAATTTATCTGAAAGTATAAGTGGACAAATGTAGTTTATTATTTTCTTTGCACTTGTAGATTTTTACAGCTTGTGTTCACATTTTTAGATTTTTTCTTTGTTATTTGGGGGGGGCTTGCCACTTAAGAATTTCACATTAATAACCACAATCATTAATAGAGTGAGTTGAGTTTAATTCTGATTAATTTAAAATATATCAACTTTTCAACACACTTGTAAACATTTACTTCTGAATAATAATGTTATTGGTTTTACGTCCCTTTTAACTACTGCAGCTTTTTGAGACGCTGGGGTGCCGTAATTTTTCCCGAAGGGTTCTTTAAATGCCAGTAAATCTACTGACACGGCTCCCTCACATGTGCGCTCTCTCAAAAGCAAACTCACTGCGCCAGGATTCGATCCTGCAACCTTGGTTACAGCAGGCATTTACTTCTTATTAGTGTTTATATTTTTATTTTTGGGGCTTATCACTTTAAATGGATCTCAGCAGTAATAGCCTAACCTTTGTGTATTAGTTGGTTGAGAGCGACTGTTTTATGAGTGGCTTAGTGGCCTTGCAACCTTGTAGATATTAATGAATATTCCTTTTTAGTGGGCTTATCACTTAAGTATTTCACAGCAGTACTAGCCGTACTTAATTAAGATTTGTTGGTGTTGAAGGGTCACGTCCGTTCATGGATGACATTGTGGGCTTTGATAATGTTGTGTTGTCCATCAGTTGTAACTCTTCAGTCGGTCAACACGAATTTGCCCAATGACTGGGCAAGGTACAATGTATAGAATATATGAATAACAAGTAAATAACACTCCTGAATTATTTATGATCACTATTATAATGGGGCAATTTTAGGATTATGCATTTTGACCTTCAAGTCAGGAGTAGGCAAGCGATAGAGTAACAACTGTACTACCAACGGCCCCACTGAGATAAGTAACCATACACATAATAGAAATCAACTGCATGCCCTAATTTTTATTTTTATTTATAAAGGGAAGTAGAAAGCAATGCAAGAACTACAGGGGAATTACACTCATGTGCCACTGCGCCAAAATATTTGAGAAGGTACTGGAGAAAAGAATTCGGACAGAAGTTGAAGATGGGCTGAGGGAAGAACAGTATGGATTCAGGCCAGGAAGGTCAACAGTTAACCTCATCTTTGCTGTAAGACAGCTACAAGAACACCATTATGAATATGGGAAAGATCTGGTGATGACCTTCTTGGATATTGGGAAAGCATATGATAGTATTAATAGAAACAAGGTATGGGAAGCAATGAGAGCAAAAGCAGTGAACAAGGAGACAGTGGCAAGAGTGAAAGCAATTTACGAGGGAAGCAAAAGCTGTGTAAAGGTGGGAAGGGAGAGAACGGAATGGTTTCAACTGGAGAGTGGTCTGAAACAAGGAAGTTATTTATAGTGGTGATGGATGAAATCATACGAAAAGTGGTAAATAGCGTTGGGAAAAGGAAAATGAAGGCAATGTTGTTTGCTGATGACCTTCTGGTATGGGGAGAGGATGAGGAAGAAGTACAAGAGCAATTAGATGAGTGGGAGAAGGTAGTGTTATCATATGGGATGAAGTTCTCAGCACAAAAGAGTGAAGTGGTCATCACAACGAGGAGGAAGAACAGACTGGATATGGGCATAACACTTGGAGGACAGCAGTTGCAGAAAGTAGAATGCTTCAAGTACTTGGGAAGCATAATTGAAGAAAAAGGAGGCAATAGGATGGAAATAAATGAAAGGGGAAGGTGCGCAGATGGATTTTTCAAGAGTGTTAGGAATGATATGGAATAAAGATGTATCACAAAAATGTAAAGGAATCATCTACAAGACCTACTTTGTGCCAATTTTGACATATGGTTCAGAAACATGGGTGATGAAGGAAAGGGACAAGAATAAAATACGAGCAGTGGAGATGAAGTTCCAGAGGAGTAGGGGTAGGAATAACAAGAATGGACAGAGTAAGGAATGAGAGAGTCAGAGAGATGGTAAGAGAGGAACCATTGCAAAATAGAATAGAGCGATCTAGGCTACAATGGTACGGACATGTGAGGAGGATGCGAGAGGAGAGGATACCGAAGAAGATGTTTGGAATGAAAATGATGGGAGGGAGGCCAAGGCGAAGACCAAGGGACAGATGGACAAAAGGAGTTAAGAAGAGTGTGGAGGGAAGGGGAGTGTGCTGGGACACAGTGAAAGACGAGAGATGGTAGATGGACAGGAAACGATGGAGAGGCTTATGTTCCAAGCAGACCCAACCAGCGGTCGGAAACTGCTCAAGATGATGATGATGATGATGATGATATTGTGTTGTTCTAATTTGTATACACGTGCATAATACTTATACATAATTCACAAACCTCTATAAAAAACAAACTAACCTTATAACAAGATTCAAACTGCGAATCGTAATATAAATACCAATTTTGTGTAGTTTGATAATATTTGTACATAAATTTATACCTCAGCACAGTTATCTAGATCTGATGATGACTGCTTGAAGGTCGAAACATGTAATCGTAAAATTGCTCCATTATAATAGTGATCATAACTAATAAATTAAATTTTTTCCAGGAGTGTTATTTACTTGTTATTCATATATTATATACATTTTACCGAGCTCACTCATTGGGTACGGTAAATTCATGCTGACCGACTGAAGAGTTGAACTGACAGTTTGTATAGGCAACACTGAAAGAAAGGCTTCAAAACTTTACAGTGTTGTGTAGAGCTATTTTGTCTTGTACATTTAAACCTTTATGGATCTGACGATGCTCGCTTGATAAGTGAAACCAGTTATCTTTTTAATCCTTCTTGTAATCTGTGCAATTAACTTTTAATTGCATATAATTTTTTTGATGTTTTATCACATTTCCCAAAAATTGGGATTGTACATGTGTTGACCGACTGAAAAGTTACAATATCAATTGTTCTGGAAGTATCGTACCAGTTAAGTGATGTTAGAAAAAAATATTCAGAAAATATGTTATTTTTTTTTATACAAGGCACCTTTCTTGAATTATTGTAATGTTAATTAAAGCCCCATGTTGGTAGCGACAAATGCAACAGTTTCGCTAGCCCACACGTTGAGCGACAAGTGTAACGGTTTGACTGCCCCTAACTGTTGGGTGATAAATGTAACTGTTTTCCTTTGTCTAAGCTATGTTGTTTTAATGGGCGCCAAGACCTCCACGCAATGTTGAAATCTAAATTTGTATTTAACAACGTCTAGCTCTGGTAGAACACCTTCAAGAATCTATTCACTCAGATCGTGGTATGATTTGATCATTAACCCAACAAACAATTGTATCAGGAGAAGGAATTGGTCTATATCTAATGCTACCTACTGAAAGCAAAGATTGCATTGTAAAAGAATTGAATTTATTATATAAAACAAGTATAGCAAAATTAATAATAATAATAAGTTTAAAATTTAAATTGGAGCGTTGCGATTTTAATATTACCGATAGAAAATTACGTGAAAACGGAGTCTGATAAATTATTGATTTTACTCTTATTCCCAAGCTATGAAGTTACTGAAATATGAAATATAAAACAAAGAGAAATGAGAGATTGTGTATTTCTGCATCATTCGCGCTTACCACTGGAAATTGCCAAAGCATTTCCCTCGTACTGGATGATGCTGTGTGCTTCCCACAGTCTCCTGGACGTCGCCATCTCCGTCGATATTTGATGATATACTTGTAGATTTTGTGACTTTATGGTCCTAACAACGGAGCCATACCCTCGTACAACCAAACTGGTTAAGTTTTAAACAGATAGTTCTCCACTCCACGGAACATCGGAGCGACACACACTTGCAACCGAACTAGTCAAGTCTTTCACAGATTGTCCTCGTTCCATGGAACATCGGAGCGACTCCCGCGAGCAACCATACTCGGTAAGTTCTACACAGATTGTCCTCGTTCCACGGAACATCGGAGCGACTCCTGCGAGCAACCATACTCGGCAAGTTCTACACAGATTGTCCCTCACTCCACGGAACATCGGACGATATATGCCCCTGTCGGCTCCCCACCTCGGTACCGACTTCCAGCTTACGTGGTCTCCACTGATTGGCTGCTCCCCACGCTCTATTTCCCCTTCTATGGCTCATTACACACGGCGTGCGGATGATGAAGTCGACTTCCGTTCTAAATATCCGCCTTTTCTTGACGCTGCAACCCCGCTTGCGTAATACTTCTTGACAAGAAAACGTATCTGAATTTCCAGTGAGTCATGTCTCTCATAATATCCTAACTGACGAAACTCCGTAAAATTCCGTAATCATATAATTTTCTATGATATTGTCGTTCGTAATAATTTGCTTAATAGCGTTTTCTAAGACATAGAAAACCTATCTGTATGCTTATAATTTTTATAAAATGCTCCGAAAATACCTTAATAATAATTATAATAAATTAATAATAATAATAAATTAACATGAAAAATTCTCTTGGCTGAACAATTTGCTGCGTAAATAAATATAGAATGGCTTCCTACTGACTTATGCCAGTGGCATAAAATCCCCTCGAAAAACACGTTACATTATGGTAAACAGCAATAAAAGTATTTTAGAGGTTGGGGTTCCCATGGTGAAATGTGTGTGGTACTGTACCTTATTTAATAAGAACTACCGGTATTAATGCAAATGCTTACTACATTATTGGCATAATCCATGGGAAAGATTATATGGAAAACTTCTACACTTTCATCTGTGCAGTATCCAGAGCAAAAACCTACAATGTGCTTTCATTTTCACGCTAAACGGCTTGAGACGAACAGCCTTGCAGACTATTTAAACAGCAAGATTCTCACAAAATGGTGTTTCAATTGTGCCAAACCTCCCTGCGAACTACGGACTGTAATATTCTTGCTAATTTGTACCCAGCATACCAAGAACCAGTGGTTTTAAATTGCATCTTACACCCTCCTTAGTGCTACTTAAGTAACTTACTACCGAAATGTTTACTCCTTTATAGTCACCTATTTCCTCATTGTTGTTGCCTAAACCTTCAATGCCACTTTACTGACACCTTATGATCCTTAACTGCCCCCTTTATATTTTTATCATGTTTCTTAATTTGTCACTTATGTCCCATTAGATGCCACTTAAATATCTTCTTAGAAATATTTTTAGTTTGCCACTTAATTTCTTAGTGCCATTTAAATACCAGCTTAGAAATTGCTTTTATTTTGTCATCATACCTCCTCCGTAGCACCACTTAAAGACCACCTTAAAAAATTTCCACTAAAATAGCACCTTAGAAGTTGTTCTTAATTTGTTGCTTTATTTCATCTTAGTGACACTCGAATACCAGCTGAGAAGTTGTTTTAATTTAATTAAATAAAATTTTAATGGATGTAAATCATAAGATGAAAAAAGTTTACCTAATTCATAACCTAACCAACTTAAATACCACCTTAGAAGTTGTTTTTAGTTTTTCATTAGGTATCATGTTACAGCCAGTTATATACCACCTAAGAACTTGTTCTCAATTTGCCACTTTATTTCATCCTAGTGACACTTATATGCTACGGTACTTATATACCACCTTAGAATTTGTTCTTAATTTTTCATTTTATTGCTTTAAATTGTTTTAAATTTGCCACCGTCAAACGGTGTTACTTGCAACATTTTCCCGCCATATTTGTTTATTCACACTGACAAGCCTGTAAGTTTACCTTCAGCCAGATGTGTTGAGAACATTGTTGTTGGCCGGTTACATCATGTGTCTTTGCTTTTAATGGATGTCTTACGCTGTTCTGCCATTTCTTTCTACTATTGGTAAGTTGCTCTTTAGTTTTAGAGATAAAACTGACCTGAATATCGTCATCTATTCTACTCAAACGATTGCTTATCATATTTTTTATGTGTAGTGTCCTATTATACTATTTAGTTGTTGACAAAATGACATTAAAGAAATAAAAACATTTTTTGAAATTTCATACGGAAATATTTCTTTATTGTTTGGCAGTGCCCGTGTGGGGTAACTTGCAACATAGATGTTCTTAATTTAGGAGCTTTGCATTTGGCTCTGTATTTATCAAAATAGTAACACGGATCGTTTGTATTCATTTGCAGATCTGCTGGTAATTGGGTACCATGCCGTGAGCGTACATTAGAAAAGTAGGCAGTAATGCCATTTAATTCCTTCTTGTTTCTTCTGAATTCATAATCTTGCTCTTGTAAAATTAGATTAAGAAGTCAGAAGAAACAAAAAGGAATTAAAGTGGTTCGTGGCTCAGGTGAAAAACAAGGAGAACATTACTTGTTCATTTTTGAGAAGAAGTAAAAAGATTGTGAACAATTTAATTTTTCCCTTGGTTGATGATGTCATGGACGTGAAACTGGAAAACATTGCGAAATTTTTGAAATCTCCAACACTTAACAGGGGACATCACTCTTCCAATTAATATTTTCATGTTGTCGTACAGTAGAGTTTGAGGGTTTTGAAGGCTTCCAATGTTAACTTAAAGGTTATAAATATTTTTTATTACAACTATTAACTAAAATACATTAAAATAATTTCTAAACATTTTTGTATTGGTATTCTTGTAACTTAAGACCTTAAGAATCCCGCTGATGGGGTAACTTGCAACACACATATTTTTGGTGCCCAGAAAAAGAATGGTGCAAAATATTTTCTTCTTTGTTACGTTAGCTTGTTTTCTATGCCACTATTAAACTGTGTGTGAAATGTCTTTTCACTTATCCCATTTAGTTTTTATGCTACACAGCATTGAATTCAAAAAGTGTTGCAAGTTTGACGGCACTTTATTTCATCTTAGTGACACATATGCCACTTAAATACCACCTTTGAAGTTGTTTTTAATTTGTGACTTTATTTCATCTTAGAGCCACTTATATGCCACTTAAATACCTATGAAAGGGTGTTCTTTTCACTTTGTATTCCCTTAGTTCCACTTACAGTATATGCCACTTAAACACCACCTCAGAAATTGCTCTGAATTTGTTGCTTTAGTTCACCTTAAAACTAGTTGCTTTATTTCACCTTAAAACCACTTAAATACCACTGTAGAAGTTGTTCCTAATTAATCACTTTATTTCCCACTTTAGTAACACTTACTGTATAATGCCAATTAGATATCACCTTAAAATTGGTCATAATTTGCCATCTTATTTCCCCTTAGATGCCACTTAAATACCTTTTTAGAAATATTGTTGATTTGCTACTTAATTTCTCCTCAGTGCCATTTAAGTACCGGCTTAGAAATTGTTTTTATTTCGCATCGTACCTCCTCCTTAGCACCACTTAAATATCACCTTCAAAGTTTTCCCCTTAATTTTCCCCTTATTTTCTCCTTCCTGCTTCCTAAAGCCTTATGTACATCTTTACTGCCCTAGCTTAATAGGTTAAGTATGATATCTTGGCAGTATCTTTGCTTTAACTCTCACAGCTAGTTTATATCATCTATTATTATTTTATCAAGCCAGTGCCCAGTCTCTTTTTATGCCAATGTTGTGTACAGGTACCATCAAGAGAGACTTCGAGCCGATCTCTTGGATGCAGAATTATCAAGCATGAAAGCAAAGGTAAGAGCCATTGATATACATTAGTGGCATAGCACATTTCCTGGGGGAATTTAAGCTAAAGATTAAGCATAAAAGCAATTTAGAACAGGGCATATCCAGCCAATGCAGTTACGTTAGAATGAAACCAGTTAAAATTTATATAGGACACTTGCTTATAGAAAGTTTTTGCACTTTGCATTCTCGGCAATAGCTATACTTGCCAATGCTCAGCGCTAGGCCATGAGGCCAAGCTACTTGCAGACTTAGTAGATGTGGCTTTGAACCCTCCACCTTCGACCTCCCTTGTTTTCCAGGATTTCCCATTTACAACTTCAGGCAAATGCTGGCACAGTTCCTTCTAAAAGGTCATGGATGCTCCCTTTTTTCTCCTTGCCCAGTTTTGTTTAACTTCATTTATTTCTTCTCTCATGAGGTTGGCATCTGGCCATAAAAACCATGCGCCACATAGGAAATTCATCCCCGATTCGATTGTAAAATAGGAATAATAAGGGGGTGGACATGCATACAGTTACTGGCACATGCCCGTTCTCCTCCTCCTGCATGCTACTGCAGCGTAAAACATTTGATTCGATCAGCGGCACTGGCTTAGACTAGTTATGTTCAAGGGAACATGCTACTGTCACACGTCAATGTTCTCAGCTAGGGATGTATTTGACATGCCCCCTGCACCGCTCCACGCCCCTCTCCTACCACTGAGCTCTCAAAGTCAAAAGCACAGTTTGTCACCGGGATCTGTACATACATGAGAGAAGGAAGGAGGGGTTACTGTACCATGGGTGTCGCAGGAGAAGGTACACTGCCACTGCTATACACTTTCTTGTGTTTCTGTCTCTCTCTCCCTTCATAATAATTCAATATATTACAGTAACACCTGTATTCCTATAATGTTACTTTTCTCATTATCACAGACTTTTCCAACACAGGAAGAAGGAGGGCAGAAGTACGGTCACCCGCCAAGCACTATGGTCAGGTAATATTTTTAACAATATGGGCATGATGACTGTTGGGTAAGACTTGAAAATGAGAGATCACAGTTGGGATTTGACTTGGCAGATGCCACAGCATGCCTGGAATGCGGGAGATTTGGATTTGATTCCTGATTGCCGTCTCATTTTCAATTGTTTTTTTAAACTTAACAGTTGTGTATGACTGCTCTAAGGTGAGTTATTCCCTTAAGTAATTTCTATGAATATGGCTATGGCTTAGGCTTTCCTGTCCATCATTAGAATGGGTGAAGAAGTTTTCTGGGCTTGTTGGTCATGGTCCAATGGGGTCTGAAATTCTCAACATTTTGCTGGATATTGTGCCTGCATTTTCAGGGAATCCTCTGTGTCAGGCAGTCAGCAGTAAACTGGAGTGGGGTTCTCTGCTATTCATAAACAATTGGCTGGAATAGGGTGTGCCCAGCATTTATTTAGCGTATGGCTTTTAGTGCTGGGAGTGTCCGAGGGCATGTTCGGCTCGCCAGAGTTTGTAGCCGCTACAAGTACCGTCGTGTGTGGATGGGATGAAATGAATGAAGATGAATGAGCAAGTTCAATTTCAAGTAGTTCCAACTTTGGCTACCAGATGCCACTGGCACGTAGCAACGAACGTTGGAACTTGATAGGGCGTTTCTAACGAAATATAACATACAAATTTGGCTACACACTACCAATTGTAGTGGTAGGTTCTTTTTCATGCCATAAATCTATGAGATGGGCCCGCCGACTTTACTTCCCCGCCGAAGGAAGGTATACTGAAGGATTTTAACGCTCTTAAAAAAATCGACAATTTCGGCCGGGTTTGAACCCACGATCTTGGGCATAGCAGTTCAGTATGCTACCGACTACGCCACCTAAGCCGCTTTTGCCCGGCAGTCTGTGGTAGACAGAAAGATGCCATACCTTCCCTGGTCCACACCTTGCTCTCAATTCTCGTGTTTTTGAGGATTGGGATCCAGGTCTTATAGCCCCAATCTGACCACTCATTGCAGTGGAAACGATTGACATACAGTATATGTGGATATCAATGCTTTCCCACTGTAGCCGAGTGTTGTAATACACGGTAGTTGAGAGCACATCTGTGTTCTTGTAATGTATATTGTGGCTGGCTAGTAGGGAGAGCTTAACAACTGATGACCTACACCTACTAATCTTATGTGGAAGTCTAGTGTAATTAAATTAGTCGTGAGTGAGTGGAGATGGCAATTTGCACCGCGCATGTGCGAGTGGTGAGGGAACCAGCAGGCCTACATCAATACAGCAGAAGACAGTCGAGTAGCAACAATGGCAGAGATAAGGTTATCATTTGTGGAACACAAGGCAGTGTTGAAATGATATTGGAAGTACGAGAACATTCATGAGGTACAACGGCAGTGGCAGAAAGAGTTTGGAAATCAGCCAACAACACACCGAAAATGTGCTCGTACCCATTATAAGTTCGTATCTTATGGAACAGTTAATGATGTGCACAAGGCAAGATGTGGCCAACCACGTACAGCTACAAGTCCAGCGTCCAGTGGTACAATCTTGCAACATTTCACCCGATCACTGCAAAAATCAGTGAACCAGGGAGTACGTGAAAGTGGGGTGAGCCAGTCAAGTGTAAGATGCATTCTTCTGGGTGCACAGAGGAAAGGGCTCATTCTAATACTGCTACAGATGATGAACGAGGATGACTTGGATCGAAGGAATGAGTACTGTAATTGGTTTGAGCACATAGTTTACGAGGATGAAGAATTTGCAGAGATATTTGTGTGGTCTGACGAGGCGCAATTCAAGCTTAACGGTACTCTGAACCACCACAATTGTGTCTACTAGGCTCCTCAAAATCCTCATGTTCATGTGGACAAGGCAATGAATCTACTGGCAATGAATCTATGTGGTCTGTCATCGCATGGTTTGCTTGGTTCTTTCTTCTTTGATGTTGCCATGACTGATCAGGTGTATATTGATATGCTTCAGACAAGGATTTTGTCTGCCATACAAACTCTGTATGTCAATAAAATGTTTTACATGCAACAAGATGGAGCCCCACCTCACTACCATCAAAATGTCAGATTATGCCTGGACATAACTCTGACCGGACGGTGGGTAGGTCGAAGAGGTACCCCACCTCCGTCACCTGATTTGACACTTCTGAACTTCCACCTGTGGGGAACCATCAGGAATGATGTTTATCAACAAAAACCAGCTACACTTAACAAGTTACGTGAAAAAATCTTAGCGCCATGTGCTGACATTATGCCAGATACACTGATAGGCATAGTTCGATCTGCAGTCTGGTGTCTTCGGCATTGTGTAGAAGCTGCTGGTGGTCATTTCGAACATATATTTCAGTGTCAAAATTTGTACCTATAAGACAAATATGTCAGAAGATATGGAGTATCAAACAGTGAGTACATTTTATTGGACCCCTCTGCAGATCCCTGCCACGGAGTGTGATGCCTTGCAGAGACAGTAATCTTCCTGAATATATTATGTTATATGCAGGGTATCTATTGAAATGTTGGGAATTTCAATCTCCACTGAACCACAACCAGCAAGCCCTGAAATCTTGTTCTTATAATGGTGGTGATTGTTGTTTTAAGGAGTAAAACATCTAGGTCATCTGCCTCTTAATCTTGTTCTACCTATATGGTTATGGTTTGTCGGTTGCTACAGATGAACCTTGATTAGTCTAATTATTTTCAGTATATAGCACATATGAGGTGCCTAGAATCAAAACCCGCCAAATCCATTCCTTCACTTTTTCGGCAAAGTGGCAAAAACTGTCACAAACGAACCAATACCCAAAAAGAAATACTTTTTTCACTAAAAAATTAATTAATTATTTTTAAAAACAGGGACGAAGTACGAAGCTGATCCCCGATATAGTTAAAAATGTATGTAGAAAAATATAAAGCAATAATTCGGATTTGTCGGGGTTTGTTACTAAGATTTGGATTTGGCTGGTTTTGATACCAAAGAGCCCTAATACATTTGAAGTTGCGAAGTGATCGTAGAAACTGCGTAAGCTTTATTCAGAAATTAATATTTGAATGAAAGTTAACTAAATATAGGTTATAAAATAAAAATGTCGTATAATTTTTGTGTTTTGTTGTTGTTATTGTTGTTTTAAGGGTCAGTTTTTGTGTTTTATTAGAATAAACATAAAAAGAATAAAACTCATATTACCCATTCAAGATTTGATTGCCACTGAGTGTGGCTGTGCCAGTGTTTATGTTTAATGTAGCATGAGCTCTGCGGGGCGAAGTGGAGGACACAGCGATGACAGAGTGCAATATGCACATAGGTCACGCTGCATTGCGTCAGATAAGCGTCACAGGAGCTCATGTCACCATGGACAGTTAAATGATGACGGGGGGTACTGGAGCTGAGTCATATCCTACACGCGCAACTGTACCTGTCAACGAAGCAAGCTGACGTGTGACACAATTACATAAAGAGTAGTTCCCATCTCCACCGCCGGCAATCAATTCCTGAAAGGGTAATAATACTGTACAGTAAATAACCCCTGGCACTACAGCCCGTGAAGGGCCTAATCCCCAGCCATTTGGCCTGCAGATATTGGGGTGCCGCTTGACCAGCGCATCGGGTCTCCTCGGCAGTTAATCTTGGTTTTCGTGATCGGGGCGCTGCCTCACTATCAGTTACTCAATTGTCCTCACGGGGCTGAGTGCACCCCGTTCCAGCCCTCGCGTGAGTTTCCAAAATCCCTGACGGAGCCGGGAATCGAACCCGGGGCCTCCGGTGAGAGGCAGGCGCGCTACTCCAACACCACGGGGTCGGCAATACTGTAGCCTACAGTACTGAACAATAATAATAATAAGGAAAAGCGTCAAATTAAATTAATATTCAATTACTATGGTCCAGGCCTTTAGAGATAAAACTATCGTCATTCAACTATTAGATCACATTCTTTACTGGAAGTTATAGCTACACAATTTCTGTTTCTACCTCATCCTCAATATTAGTTTCTCAATCATCATCATTCTCTTCGAGTTCGCCACGACTTTGCAGATTGCAATAAAACTGCAGCTCTACATTTTCCCTCCATCTTTCTCCAAAATGCTTCGAAAGCAGTCTCGAAACATCTTTCACTTCTTGTGCCTGAAGGACAATCCCTCTGTTTATGGCTTCTGGCTTTACGTGAGTCATATCAAAATCAGGTTTCGTGACATGTTTGTGTTCGCAAATGTCAGTTCTGTGGAAAACATCACCCAGACCAAAATGTTATTGTTCTTCTTGTTCTTTGTCAAAATTATCCAAAACAAATTATTATCAGAAAGTACAACAACATAAACCATTCCAATCATGTCAGACAGAGGTACATTCTCTGACTAATGCACGTAGGTAAAGATTACACACTTCGCAAAGCATCATGGAAGGTAAGATGGCGGAACTGGGTGCTCCTATTGGCTGATGTGGATGTGGCGGGTTTTGTGACCAAAAATGGCGAAACTGTCGTTGGACTTGGCGGATATTGCAACTAAGCCTCAACTTTGACTTTGTTTTACAGTAGGATGTAGCGGGTTTTGTAACAAAATAATAGTTTTAATGAATTCAGAGCAGCAAAAGCTATATGAAACAATGCTTATCTCAATTTTCATAAAACATGGATTTGGCGGGTTTTGATTCTAGGCGCCTCATATAGTATATAATTCAATTATGAGACATGGAAGATTGCAGATGTGGGATTAAGTTAAATGCAGCAAAGCAAAATAAGTTGTCTTATTGCAAAATCTCTAAAATGTCTTTTCTTGCGTCCTTTCTTTCTTTCTTTCTTTCTTCCCTCCAAGAAAAAGAATTAACATTTAAAAACATCTCATAATTTGACAATGATTTGGCATTCTGAACCTTCTAAATTCCAAATAGAATTCTACTTAGTTTAGTTGTTTTGTTCATTATTACTGAGGATGTTTGCTTTTAAAATACCTGCAAAAGACTGAGAAATGTGAATGTATGTTCATGACAACATGAAACATCTTATACCAACTTACTTGCACACCTTCTTTTTAAATACTGCTATAAAATTCACTTGATGTCCGTAGAGATCCCTTTCCTCTTTCCGCAAGATCTGTGTTGTTTTTGGCTATGCTCTTATATTTCTTTGATTATGAAATGTTTATATTAATTTAAAAAATAAGAGATTGTTTTAATACATCTAGGATGAAGGTGTAGGTAGGTATGCTTATACTTTAGAAAGGCTTAGATATTCTTAAAGTTTTATAACTCAAAACGTTAAAAAAGAAAATGACAACTGAATTAACAAATTATGCCAAGTCACATATAGCAATAAAGGAAAACAAGTGTTGCCATTATTGTTTAGTTGTTGAAAGTTTGGAGATAACTAGATGCAGGAAATTAATATAAAGGATTGTTTTTAGGGTACTGAGAACTGAAGAATTGTGATATTAATTTCATTTGTTTGTTAATTTTTTATTCATTCATGCATTTTTTATTTGTTTTATTTTTTATAAAAGGAAAATCCAATTACATTATACAGATGGTTGAGGATGTAGAAACATATATGCACATACTAATTAGCCTGCACATACAGTGATTGACATTGTACAGTATCATAAGTGTATAACTTACACAGTATGGATGAAGAATCTCTACTTAGTATAAAACAAAGTCCCCGATTCTTGGATGTTACGGGTAAACTCGAGAAGCACTGGATGGATTTTGATGTGGTTTTCACCATTCTGTAAAGGATATCTCGAGGATGATTTCTGTAGAAAATAATTTATCTACGATCAAAGGAAACCGAGCAGAAAACGAATTCAGTGGAAAAGTTGAAAAAAAAACTGGCGTCCGAGCCCTTTGTAAGCTTATGCTGGGCAAACCGTTAAAACTATCTATATACTATGAGTGTAAGAATTGTTCAGCATGAAAAGTTCTACCAAAAAGTCTGTGAGAGCATATGTCTATCTTCAATACATCGCCCATTATAAGTGTTTTTACGTTTTAATTTCTTCCAACCGCGCCCATTCAACTACTGAGGCAACAGTTTACGAGCTAGCTAAGGGCGAGTCTATCATCCCTGTTACAGCCTAGCTAGCGGGCAAACTTATTGCCCCAGATACAGCCAGCAGCAAACCGTTGAGTCGTGTTGAGTTGAGACTTCTGAGAAGTGTGGTTGTGTTTGGAGTTTC
Organism: Meconema thalassinum; assembly: GCA_946902985.2. NCBI lineage: Eukaryota > Metazoa > Arthropoda > Insecta > Orthoptera > Tettigoniidae > Meconema > Meconema thalassinum. The sequence continues at coordinate 303,863,361 of OX336393.1, forward strand.
CCTGGAAATGCAACTCGGGTTTTCTTCATTTCGCCTGTGAAACACAGTCAAGTTAAGATTGGACGGAGGGGGATTTGGGTTTCATGCACCTCGCCATTCTTAAATTACGTCTGACAAGAATTTGTTGCACATGCATCTCCATGATAATATAATTAATAGTCCAGTCAGTGATTTTTAACCCATCATGCCGAGACGTAAAACGGATATTAGTCGTTGTTCATTGACATTGGAAAAAAAAACTGCTTATCACATAATGCATTCATAACTATTCCCGGGCGAAGCCGGATCGGGTTGCTAGTAGTATATAGGTATATACAAGACTTGCAAATACAGTAGGCCTACAGCTTTAGCCAGAATGACTTTGTGTGTCCCAACAAAAATGCCTTTAATATTTTTGACTTAAAATTATTCAAACTGCTAATGGATATTAGGGTTAAGGGAAGTTTATTCTACAACTTTATCCCCATGTGGATAGTTCCTTTCTGATTAGTTGTCCTACTGGTATGTAAAGAATATATTTGTGTAATGTTATGTTTATGGATATCATTATTTTACTGAAATAGCCTATGTTGCTATTTCTTTCTATATTTCTCTTCATGAAAAAAATATCTCAAAATTATAAATTGATGGCAGAGATAAATTGAGAAACATTTAAAAACATGCTATAATATTCAGTTTGACACACTCCTTCATTATTCTAACAGCTTTTTCTGCAATCTGAAGTCTATTATGTTAGAAGTTGAACTACCCCAAAAAATAATTCCATATTTCAAGGTGGAATGAAAATAGCCATAATATACATTTAAAAGAGTATGTTCATTGGTAGTCCTTTTTAGAACCCATAATACTGAACCTGGTTTGGCAGTCAACTGTGCGACATGCTTGTCCCAATTAAGATCACTCTGAATATGTAAACCAAGAAATTTTGTGGTTTTAGTAAATTTAATACTGTCCTGATTTACTGTAATATGTCATGCACGCATTGGGCTGTTCAGTCACCACGAACATGCCCACAGACCTCAACCTTAGATTATTTTAGACTGTTTTGGAAGAAGATGTATACTCGGAAACGAGTTACAGCCGCCGCCGCCGCCGACGACTGTAATATGTACATCCCTCGAGTGCCTGCTTTGGGTCATGTGGAAATTCATACAATCTGTCTTCTTCATATCAATAATTAAATTAAAACTCAGCAATTCTTCTAGGTTTGTGCCGTGTTATGTGTGGGGTTTCGCCTAAGACACCAAGCTGGCTCATCAGCGACCTCTTGTTGTCCCCGCCCAGACCCCCAAAGGAGTAGCGAACTGCGCGCTACCTCCCTTTTTATGAAGCGCACCTGTGCCTTTTTACTGCGAGAACTAAAAGCTCAAGCAGCCATAACCTCCTTATGAGGGCTTCCAGAAAGATGGTATATTGGCTTTCACGACCATTTTTCTAGGTTTGTGACGTCTTGTGTGGGGTTTCGCCTAGGACACCAAGCTGGCTCATCAGCGGGCTATTGGTGTCCCGCGCAGACCCCTACAGGAGTATCAAACTGCACGTGACCAGTGAATTAAAACTCAGCAATTCTTCTAGGTTTGTGCCGTGTCTTGTGTGGAGTTTGATAATAATTAAATTGTTGGACTCAAATCAAGAATAGAGCTGTTGCATTATTGTATTGGCCAGTCTTGTAACATAGTTTCATTGATCCCTTCAATTAAAATACTTGTATTGTCAGCAAACAGAATACGGTAGTCTTTTGTGGAGCTATATTGTTACTTAGATCATTTTGTAACATGTTTTTCTAGGGGGTTTTATGCCACTAACACAAGTTAGTTGGACTATTTCATATTTGTTAAACGCGGCAATAATTCGGCCAAGTTATATTATTTCAGTTTATTCAATTTCATATTTCATATTATTATTATTATTAATATTTATTACGTCATTTTTCGGAGCTTTTAAATTTGGAAGATTACAGATAGGATTTCTACTAGTAGAAATCCGTATCTATATTGGATGATTCCAATATATAATATTGCACGGCAAATCATTTCATACGTAAAGTCGGGATTTTATTCATTAGGGGTAAGAGAGAGTGGTGTGTGACTCACTGGGTATTTCAATACAAGAATAGATTGGAGTACAATAGAATTACGAAATCCGAGGGAACACTTCAAAGCAAGAAAACGTGTATGATTTACGTCTTGCCCGGAAACGGAAATATAAATATGGGGAAGGAGTCTCATGGCGGGAAGAGCCACGTAAGGTGACCAGCCAATCAAGGGAGAAGAAGCAACATAGCATGGGCATGGCGAGATACGTGACGCACGCGGATTGGTCGAAGCAGCGAGGCCGGGGTGTTAAGCTAGACCCTGGTGGGAGAAGATTGAAGCATATAGTGGACGCTGGGTGAGAGAAGAGATTCATTAAGACATTACGCTTGGTACAGTAAGGTGTACTTTGTTCGTTAGTCCCAAGCGGGACAATTTATTCACGCTAACTCCGCTGATCACATCAGATCATGGGTTCCACGCGTCTTGCAGTGATAAGGCAAGCCACGTGTTGTGGCTCATGGAATAGACTCCACCACAAGCTGTAACGATTACTTTTGATCAACGAGGAAGGGCCAGACGCCGTCAACACCAATGCAGAACATCCAACGCTACGAGACTTCAACCACGTGGAGACAGTGTTTCCGTTGGTAAGCACAAGTAATCTACGACACACACTCTCTGTTTTTCGATAGGGCCAATATAAATTCTTTAAGCATTAATTTGGAAATAAGTTAAATTCACGGTATTCTCCCGACCGGCGTATTAAGTAATTTTGTTCGTGGCAATGGTTAAAGTTGTATGCTCTGTTAACAGTGTAAATTTTATTCAGGATGCTGACATGTTTTCTAAGTGTATTAAATTCAATTATTACAAAGTAGATTCTTTAATTCCAGTAGGTAGCAATAGTTATAATACCACATCCTTCTCCACAATCAAATGTTGTCTGGGTTGATGATTCAATCATCCCACGGCCTAGTCATTAAGAGTTTCTCATATGTTCTACTCACGCTAGGGGTCGATATTAAATATACAAATTTAGCTTGGAACACAGTGTATCCAGCTTGGCGCCCAACATAGATCAAACTTAGCAGTAGTATTTTCTGGCGAATAGTCCGCCCAGGTAGAAAACATTACATTTGTACGCTCAATGCAAGGAGCAGTAATAACCATTACAATTGCCGCTCAACGTGAGGGCTAAGCAAACCATTACATTTGTCGCTACCAACTTGGGGCACAAAACAATTACAATTGTCGCCGACAAAGTTGGGCCGAAAACCCAGGAACATTTGAGGAAGGAGCTTGCTTGAGTCTTCAGTCTTTTGACTGGTTTGATGCAGCTCTCCATTCCTCCCTGTCCTGAGCCAATCGTTTCATCTCTACATAGCTACCACACCCTACATCCGAGGCTATCTGTTTAACATATTCTAACCTTGGTCTACCCCTACAGTTCTTGTCCTCGACCCTTTCTTCCATAACTAAGCTTGCTATTCCTGGGTGTCTTAGTATGTGTCCTACCAACCTATCTCTTCTCTTCATTAGCAGTCGCCAGAAACATCTCTCCTTTCCAACTCGCCTTAATACCTCTTCGTTTGTAACACTATCCCATCTGATATTCATCATTCTCCTGTAACACCACATTTGAAATGCTTCAATTCTCCTCTTTTCTGCTGCACCAATAGTCCAAGTTTCACTTCCATAGAGCGCTGAGACATATTTCTGTGCCGGTATTTTGGGGGTTATTTGTCTTTATCAGTGTATATCATTATGGGGGATGAGAAAGAAAGACAGATGAGGTTACGTAGTGGTCATCAACTGGAGAGTGATGATACGAGCAGTATGTCGAGTGATGGTAGTACCGGGGTAGCGGAGGTAAATCCCGATACTGAAACAGGGAGTGTAGGCGGCCAACCAGAATTAAAAACTTTACTTCTCGAGTTCATGTATCAGAACAAAGTTAGTAGTGATGCCTTAAATGCAAAATTAGAACAGAATAATGCAAAATTAGAACAAAACAGTAGGGAAAATAAAGAAAGTACAGAAGCTTTAAATGCAAAATTAGAACAGAATAATGCAAAATTAGAACAAAACAGTAGGGAAAATAAAGAAAGTACAGAAGCTTTAAATAAAAAATTAGAACAGAATAATGCAAAATTAGATAAGAACAACAAGGAAATTAGTGTGAAAATGGAGCAGATTAGAAGAGAAATCAGAGGAGTAATGGAAGAGAAGGTTAAAGAGATCATTGCAGATGTAGACAGGAAATTAGGAAAAGTACAGGAGGAGTTGGAAAGTAGAATCAGCACACAGGCTGAAAATTTAAAAGAATTAGTTAAATTAGAAACACTGCAGGTTAAAAAGAATGGGGGGGGAAATTGACAAGATTCAGGTATCAACTAGAGAGGTTAAGGAACAGCTGGGGGGTAGAATTGAGAAAGTCCACTCACAAATAGTAGCAGAAGTAAATGATTTAAGAGAGAGTAATAAAGAGAGCATTAGCAAGATTGAGGAGAAACAAGCAAAGCTATATGATAAAGTAGAAGAATCAGAAGGAAACATTAAATTAACAGTAACAGTATTGAGAGGAAGCCTGAGGAGAAAATCGCAGAATTAGAACTAAAATTAAAAGCTAGGATCAGGCAAGAAAATAGTCAGAATAGGCCAGTTTTTGTGAATAGCACACACAGGGAGGTAGAACTGGGGAAGTTCAGCAATCGACAAGGGTGCCCAATGGAGTTCATGAATTATATAGAAAATAAATTTGGGGAGAGGTTGGAAGATGGTAGTATTGAGTGGTGCCAGGTAGTTGAAATTTTAGAACAAGTGTTTGTGGGGGAAACGAGGAATTGGTTTGCTGTCTATAGAGACAAGTTTACTGATATTAATGATTTTAAAATGAAATTCTGTGAAAAGTACTGGAATGAGGTTATTCAGTCGCAGCATCGTGAGGGAGTAGTGTGTGGTAAATATAACCCTAAAGGAAGCTCCACCATGACCGAATACTTTTTAGGGCAGGTATTAGTGTGTAAATATCTGGATGGCTTGAAGGAGGAAAGTGATGTGGTGAGGTTGCTACTTAGGCACTTTCCCTATAGGATTAAGGAGGCTGCTTGTATCCAGAATGTAAAGACAATATCACAAGTAGAAAATTTGTTAAGCACATTTGATGCACTAGGGAGAGGGGGTTATGAGGACAATTTCAATAGGAACCAGGGTAATAATAATAATAGGCCTAATGAAGCCAGGCATCAGGAAGTTCAAGGGAACGGTGGCGAAGGGGCCAACGCTCAAAATAGCAATAATAATAAGAATCAGCTAAATCAGAATAGAGGAAATGGCTATGGTAATCAGTATCTGGGGAGGAACAATGATTTCAGGGGGAATCAAGGGAGAAACAATGATTTCAGGGGAAATCAAGGGAGAAATAATGATTTCAGGGGAAATCAAGGGAGAAATTATAATGACAATAATTACAACCAGAATAGGGGTCAAGGAAGAGGACAGCCTAGTGGTAGTAATATACAGCCAAACAATGACAACACAGCCCAGAACAACCAGACCAGTGCCGTAGTTAGTAGTACTACAGCCAGCTGTAGCGGTTCTTTAAATGCGAACCAGGCTGCGAAGTAAGGTCAGAATCTCAGTCTGTAGCATGCCCTGTCCATACAATTATACAGGAACACTATGACCTAAATGTAAGAAATGAATTGTTGCATGAATTAAATGCTGAACGTATTATCCAGGAGGTGGCTAGTAAAAGCCCCATTATTAAACTTAAAGTGTCCGAGGCGCACACCGATGTTTTAATTGATAGTGGTTGTATGAAGAGCTGCATAAGTAGTACATATTACGATAAAATGAAATGAACTGGTGTAAATTTTGAGGAGATACCAATTAAAAGCACTTTTGTTATCACAGCTGTAGGGAAGAGGTCTAAAGTAATTTCTAAGCAAGTTTTAGTGGACATTAAAATTAATAATCATATCGAAAAGCAGATTTGTCTTGTAATTCCAAACTTAGTTTTCAGTGTCATTTTGGGTTCAGATTGGCTAAGTAGGGTGTCTGGTAACTTATGTTATGAAGTAGGTAGTTTGAAATTTAAATGGAATAATTCTGAAGTAGAGGTAGCGTTCAACGACAATGTTCAGGGGAGTAGTGTTGTAGGAGTGATTTGTTCTTTAAGTGAGATATCACCAGCCGAAGAGCGGAATACTTAAATTTTGTGGGCAGTTTGATTACGAACGGTAGTCTTGAGGACTCGTTACGTGATGCTGCATTTCAGGGGCATATAGAGGGAGACCAGTGTGTTCTGCTCTATGATGTGTTATTGTATAATAGGAGAGTTTTTGAGGATCGCATTGGCATGGCCAATTGCTTTACACATTCATTGAACGTTATTGATAGATCAGTATTCACAGGACATAGATATCCTATACCTTTCGCTTATCAGGGTGCAGTAGAGGCACAAATTAACCAGATGCTTGAAGATGGCATTATAGAGTACTCAAACAGTCAATATGTTATTCCTTTAATTACAGTACCGAAGGCCGACGGCACAGTTCGTATTTGTTTAGACGCTCGTTTAGTTAACAGTAGAATCAGTTCAGATCAGCTGAAGTCCATGTCCATTGAAGAGTTGATGCATACATTTGAGGGTAAAAGGTATTTCACAAGTGTAGATTTAAGTTCCAGTTTCTGGCAAGTGCCACTTAGGTACGAAGATAGACCATTTACAGCTTTTAGTCATAAATATAACCTTTATCATTTTTGCAGGGTACCTTATGAGTTAAAAAGTAGCTCAGCAGCTTTAATTAGGACTTTAAACATCGCATTAGGAGATGACACGGGAGAGTTTGTAACTATTTACATCGATGATATGGTAATCAGTTCACGCAGTTTTGAGGAGCATCTACGTCATTTAGACAGTGTATTTCAAAAGTTAGATCAGGCAGGGTTCATTCTGAAACTGTCCAATTCGTCATTCTGTCAGACAGAAGTGACATTTTTAGGTCATAAAGTGTCAAGTAGGGGTGTGACACCAGAGGAAAGTAGGGTTAATAAGATACTTAATGCAGAAGTACCACAGAATGTAAAACAGTTGAAAACATACCTTGGTATTTGCAATTTTTTTCGCAGGTTCGTTCTTAAATACTCAGGGTTAGTAGAACCATTTAGAGATTTGCTTAAAAGTGGTAATCGCTGGAGATGGGAGTCCAAGCATGATCTGGCATTTCAAGCACTGAAGGCAGGCTTTGAAAAAGCTGTGGTGCTGAAGTATCCTTTGAAGGATAAGGAATATGTGGTAATGACTGATGCGTCACATATAGGAATTGCAGGAGTATTGTGTCAAAGAGATGAAGAGGGTAATTTGTGCATCGTGTCTTTAGCATCACGAGGACTTACAGCAGCAGAGAAAAGATATACTATCACTGAGTTAGAGCTTTTAGGAATTGTTTTCAGTTTAGGAAAATTTAGGATGTATTTAGTTGGGGGTAAATTTGAGATTCATACAGATCACCATGCTTTATTTTATATGAGGACATGTAAACTCAGTTCTAACAGAGTTAGTAGGTGGATTCTTGCACTTCAGGAATACGAATTCACAGTAAAATATATGAAAGGGAAAGATAACATTCTTGCAGATATGCTTTCTAGGGACACAAATTTATGTAGGGATAATCCTGTTGTTAAGGCAGACGACAGTATTTTGTTATGTGCATGTGTGGACAGTAGCAACAGGGCATCGTTACAGACACTGAGAAATATGTTAGTGGAGCAACGTGATGACATTAAGGATGTGTCATAAAATAAGTGTGTTTAGCTGGCGAGCCAGCCTATCAGATGAGTATGTGTGGTATGTGGTGAGTGGAAGATCTGGTCTTCAAGGCAGGCGTATCAGAAATCACACAGGGGGGTAGTATGTAAGTAAATGAGAGTTTTTAAGGTACAGGGAAAGATGAAGGGAGTGGTGGATGCTGTTGAGCACTAAATTGTCTCGATGCACCAAGGCCATTTTGGCAGCGATGATGGGTTCCCATTTATCTCCAAGAGATGGGGGAGCGCTTGTATAGGGCTTGTTAGCTTAAGGCGTCCACGAGATAAAAGATGGGCCATCAGAAGGCGAGACAGTCCTCCATGAAGTTCATACATATCAGCACACGTGATTCCTGCTTACGACCTAGCTATGTGAGATCGGGGTTGGATATAATTAAGGTAGTTTGTGTACAAGGTACTAGACTTCATGAGATGTTGTATATAAGTAACAGATAAAAAGTTGTGGCAACTAGGTCAGGTTCGATAGGTGGACTGGTCTGGGTTGTGAACTACTGGCTGAGCGACGAATATGAGAAATTGTGATCTAGAGTAAGGTGGGTTTTTGTGTACATGTACTTAGTAAGATAGGGCACATACGGCACAGGAATATTTAAGTGTTATAAGTAATGGGTACTTACTGTTTTTTTTTACAGTCGTGTCTTTTCTTTTAATTAAAAATTTCACAGAGAAGGTGGGAAGTAGATCACTTTGCTCTACCACGAGTATGTGAGTGTGTGAGATCGTGTACCATGATATTGGTATCCGGTAGGTGTGGAGCACCTAATATTTCTAGAAGAGTTCCGCAGTGGTTTTCTACTGAACACCATAAATGCGTGTGTAGTGAATTGTGGATATAGAGGGAACACACTTATGTATGTTTTTTTTTTCCCCACATAGAATGATGAGAGAGAGAGCGGTAGAATGAACATTCGTGAGAATGACAAACATTTTGAAGTGGACAAAATAAGAACAGGTCATAACAAGACGAACATTAGCGCAAAGCGCATGATTGACGGTTTATATGTGTTTATATGTGTAAAGGGTCATTTCACTTGTATAAGTTGTATTTTGGAGGTTTTTTTTCTAACGTGTCTGGACTCATCAAGTGCTGTACCATATGCATGGTAAAGCACATGATTATTCGAGGCGAATGTAACATGTTTTTCTAGGGGGTTTTATGCCACTAGCACAAGTTAGTTGGACTATTTCATATTTGTTAAACGCGGCAATAATTCGGCCAAGTTATATTATTTCAGTTTATTCAATTTCATATTTCATATTATTATTATTATTAATATTTATTACGTCATTTTTCGGAGCTTTTAAATTTGGAAGATTACAGATAGGATTTCTACTAGTAGAAATCCGTATCTATGTTGGATGATTCCAATATATAATATTGCACGGCAAATCATTTCATATGTAAAGTCGGGATTTTATTCATTAGGGGTAAGAGAGAGTGGTGTGTGACTCACTGGGTATTTCAATACAAGAATAGATTGGAGTACAATAGGATTACGAAATCCGAGGGAACACTTCAAAGCAAGAAAACGTGTATGATTTACGTCTTGCCCGGAAAAGGAAATATATATACGGGGAAGGAGTCTCATGGCGGGAAGAGCCACGTAAGGTGACCAGCCAATCAAGGGAGAAGAAGCAACATAGCATGGGCATGGCGAGATACGTGACGCACGCGGATTGGTCGAAGCAGCGAGGCCGGGGTGTTAAGCTAGACCCTGGTGGGAGAAGATTGAAGCATATAGTGGACGCTGGGTGAGAGAAGAGATTCATTAAGAAATTACGCTTGGTACATTAAGGCGTACTTTGTTCGTTAGTCCCAAGTGGGACAATTTATTCACGCTAACTCCGCTGATCACATCAGATCATGGGTTCCACGCGTCTTGCAGTGATAAGGCAAGCCACGTGTTGTGGCTCATGGAATAGACTCCACCACAAGCTGTAACGATTACTTTTGATCAACGAGGAAGGGCCAGACGCCGTCAACACCAATGCAGAACATCCAACGCTACGAGACTTCAACCACGTGGAGACAGTGTTTCCGTTGGTAAGCACAAGTAATCTACGACACACACTCTCTGTTTTTCGATAGGGCCAATATAAATTCTTTAAGCATTAATTTGGAAATAAGTTAAATTCACGGTTTTCTCCCGACCGGCGTATTAAGTAATTTTGTTCGTGGCAATGGTTAAAGTTGTATGCTCCGTTAACAGTGTAAATTTTATTCAGGATGCTGACATATTTTCTAAGTGTATTAAATTCAATTATTACAAAGTAGATTCTTTAATTCCAGTAGGTAGCAATAGTTATAATACCACATCCTTCTCCACAATCAAATGTTGTCTGGGTTGATGATTCAATCATCCCACGGCCTAGTCATTAAGAGTTTCTCATATGTTCTACTCACGCTAGGGGTCGATATTAAATATACAAATTTAGCTTGGAACACAGTGTATCCAGCTTGGCGCCCAACATAGATCAAACTTAGCAGTAGTATTTTCTGGCGAATAGTCCGCCCAGGTAGAAAACATTACATTTGTACGCTCAATGCAAGGAGCAGTAATAACCATTACAATTGCCGCTCAACGTGAGGGCTAAGCAAACCATTACATTTGTCGCTACCAACTTGGGGCACAAAACAATTACAATTTATGTACAAATGGAAAAGGTCCTAACACAGAACCCTGCAGAACACCATATTCCAGTGGTCTAAGATCTGATTGAATGTTAGTAATTGTGTTTGTATCAGTACATCCAGAATTCAATTTAGTAACCTGATCGCGATTTTCTAATACCGTAGTGATCTAAACCATTAGTTTGCAGTGCTACAAATACCGTTTTTATTTAGTTTCTCCAATAAAATAGCATAATCTATACGGTGAAATGCTTTTGATAAGTTCAGAAATATGCCGGCAATATGTTCTCTTTGGTCAAGAGTATGTAACACATAGTCTAAATACCGGTAACTAAATAGCAATGTGGATTTGTTTTTTTTCTGATACCATGCTGACTGTTAGAGAAAATATTGTGTTGGATAATGAAATGTATCATTTTTTTGTGCACTATTTTTCTAAAACTTTTGTGAAAACAGATGGCAATGTAAATTAACTGATCTATAATTTGACACTGAGCCCCTATTCCCAGGTTTAAATAAAGGTATGATCTTTTTGACGGGGGGCTGCGTGGCGCAGTCGGTAGAGGCGCTGAGCTTCTAACTGAATGGGAGTGGTTTCGATCCCCACGCAGGTAGTCGATTTTAGAAACAAAACTACCACTTTCGGAAATGCAAATAGCCCTGGGGTTCACTCAGCCTACAGCAGAAATGAGCACCAGGGCAATTCCTGGGAGCAAAAACGGCCGGCATGGAGCTGACAACGCCATCCCATGTAGTGCCGATGTCACAAAAAGTGGAAGCCTCTACCTTCCACTACTCCCAGGGCCTCCAAAGCCATCAAGTTGGCTTTGGCTTGATGATCTTTTTGATGTTGAGCAGGTCAGGAAATATACCTGATGTTAGAGAGCTATTACTATTACGTTAGAGGCTCAGCTATGAATATTGCAGCTCTGAATGTCATCAAAGTCATTACCGGTACAGTAAAAAAATGTATTTTCCAATTCAAAAGAAAATTCATCAGCAAATACTGGTGTAAAGAACATTGAAGAATTACAACTACCGGTATTAACTTTGTAGATTTGTTCTGTGGTTGGTCTGATAAGGTAAGCCTATTCATGATGAGATTTTAGGCAGTCGCTGTAAAAAAAAAAAAAGTATCTTGGAAACTTCTGATGGATTGTATATTTCCATATCAGTGTGTGTCAAATGTATGTTATTGTTATCATGCTGGAAGCCATTTTTCATTAATCTCATGTAAATTTTTATTCAGGTTTAGGGAAACACCCATTACAATAATTGGGTACAATCGTGTTGACCGACTGGAAAGCTTTATATGATACTAGCAGTAGTGCCCTGCTTCGCCCGGTGGATTTATTTGTTTTATGGATGGTAATTAATACTACTACAGAACTGGCACATGATACTTAAACTAACAGAAAAGAAATATGTTTTAAATATAACTTTTTGTGGTGGTGGCGGTGATTGTAGTGGGGGTGATAAGTAGTGCAGTATAATGGACCTAACATTCTGGTCATTTTCCCGTTATGATAATAATGAATAGGGAAACGGCTGTTTACTAACTACAGCACTGACATATGTAATTTACAAACTAATTTTAAAATATGTTTCGAAAGAGGAGTAAGTGAAATAAGACACTGCCTAGGGCCTATATCTCATTGGCTGTTAGAAATGTAGAGACCAATAGTGTCTTCTTTTGTCCCATAGCGCCGTAGGAAAATAATCAGAACACTTTGGAAAACTTCGGCTGTCCCGAGCTCCTGAGGTAGAATAATATAATTTACTGCCACATAGCGCTCAACGATAAGTTTCGGAATAAATGAAGGTAAATTTGAAAGCACCAACGCTTATTGCAGCTGATAACCTCAATTTACTGCACCAACACCATTGCACTTATACAGAGGCAAAATATGTTCATGATGATAACTGTTTTAAGGGGCCTTAAAAATCCTTTTGCACTAATTACTCCCCGTGACTGCAATTTATAAGCAGCGCAAGATTTAACTATTTTCGCAATTCTGCACCAGAACATTGGTAGGGGCGACGTGATGCAGCCCGAATTGCCAGTCAACAATGGACTTATTAAAATACTCTTACAGTTACACTACTACGGACATGAATGGTTCTAGGGCTTTAACACATGGTTTTCAAGTTCAGTTTGTTTGTTATTCCAAATGTAGGGAATGGAGATCGTTGTCCAAAATATCAAGTGGACAGTGTTATCAGCAGGGTTTCAAAGTTTAAGTAAAATTTGGTGCAATTAGGAGGAACGGTCTAGATTTGTGACAAAGGGCCTAAATGCAGGGAATAGAGTGGTCTATCCGAAATTTTAAGTGGACATTGTCACCCACAGGGTTCCAAAGAGTAAGTATACAAAATTTGGTTCAGATCGGTGAAACGGTGTAGATTTGTGCCAAAGGACCTAAATGCAGGGAATGGAGTGCTCTGACCGAATTCTCAAGCAGATGTAATGTTTATTAATGCCCCATGTTGGTAGCGACAAATGAAACGTTATTTACATAGGCTGTGATGACAAGTGAAACGGTATTTACTTTGCTCCACGTTGAGCGTACAAATGAAACGGTTTGACTGCCCCTTCTGTTGGGTGAGAAATGTAACTGTTTACCTTTGCCTAAGCTATGTTGTTTTAATGGGCGCCAAGACCTCAACGCAATGTTGAAATCTAAATTTGTATTTAACAACGTCTAGCTCTGGCAGAACACATTCAAGACTCTATTCACTCAGATCGTGATATGATTTGATCATTAACCCAACAAACAATTGTATCAGGAGAAGGAATTGGTCTATATCTAATGCTACCTACTGAAAGCAAAGATTGCATTGTAAAAGGAATGAATTTATTATATAAAACAAGTATAGCAAAATTAATAATAATAATAAGTATAAAATTTAAATTGGAGCGTTGTGATTTGAATATTACCGATAGAAAATTACGTGAAAACGGAGTCTGATAAATTGATTTTACTCTTATTTCCAAGCTATGAAGTTACTGAAATATGAAATATAAAACAAAGAAAAATGAGAGATTGCGTATTTCTGCGTCATTTGCACTTACCACTGGAAATTGCCAAAGCATTTCCCTCGTACTTGATAATGCTGTGTGCTTCCCACAGTCTCCTGGACGTCGTCATCTCCGTCGAAATTTGATGATATTCTGGTAGATTAGATAATTCTATGGTCCGTACATCGGACCCAAACACTCGTATAACCACACTGGTTAAGTTTTACAAAAGTTAGTCCTCCACTCCATGGAACATCGGAGCGACTCCCGCGTGAACCATACTTGGCAAGTTCCTCACTGATAGTCACTAACTCCCCTGAACATCGGAGCGACACGCACTTGCAACCCACACTCCGCAAGTTCTACACAGATAGTCCACGTTCCACGGCGCGTCGAACGATATATCCACACGCCGGCTCCCCCACTCTTCAGTCCCAACTAGCTTACGTCGTCTCCACTGATTGGCTGACCCACCACACGATCTTCCCCTCCTCCGGGTCATTACACTCGGCGGGAGGGTTCCGTTCCAACAATTCGCCTTTCCTTGACGATGCGACCCAGGATTGCGTCATGTTTTCCGACAAGATTAAGCGTGTACTTGAAATCCCAGTGAGTCACGTCTCTCAATATACCCTAACTGACAAAAACTCCGTAAAATTCCGTAATCAGATAATTTTCTATGATATCGTCGTTCGTAATAATTTGCATGATAGCGTTTTCTAAGACATAGAAAACCTATCTGAATGCTAATAATTTTTATAAAATGCTCCGAAAATATCTAAATAATAATTATAATAAATTAATAATAATAATAAATTAACATGAAAAATTCTCTTGGCTGAACAATTTGCCGCGTAAATAAATATAGAATGGCTTTCTACTGACTTATGCCAGTTGCATAAAAACCCCACGAAAAACACGTTACATATTCGCCTCGGATCATCGGATGATTTACTGTGACGACGGTCCATTATCCGATTATCCCAGACACGTTAATAAACCCCATCCAAAATACATATTACATAAATGAGATCACCCTAAATTACAGATATATACACTCATAATTTTTCTTCACGCACTTTGCGTCAAAGTTTGTTGTCACTATGGATTGCACTTTGCAACCAGTCCAATGTTTCTCATATAAAATAGTGTTCCACGGATATTTCCGCCTCTCAAATTCCTCTATGTTGGAGAAATAGACATAATTAATGTGTGAGCACTATGTATTTATGATGTCATATCACACGTATTGAAGGTGTTCTGATATATTTATATCACCATAGAACTTCCTAATTTCACTGGAGGTCCCTTCCTTATGGTGACATTTAATTCCACTTATCACTGAGCACACGATCACACTATTGTGGCAGCGCCTCGTGACCATAATACTTAATCTCTCTTTAAAGTAGAATAAATTAATATTGACTTCTGAAAAAAAAAAACAGTAAATGCGCATTACATATAACACCAAATATTTCTGTGCCGTAATCGCCCTGTCTTGTTAAGTTCCCGTAGACCATATTCTACTTAGTACTAGTTCTCAACACAGAAATAATACCATTGTACAAATTACCTTAAATTACACACTTACAAATCTTACATGGCGAGGCCGTAAACAGAAATCACGTGTGCTGATATGTATGAGTTTCATGAAGGACTGTCTCGCATTCTGATGGCCCATCTTTTGCCTCGTGGACGCCTTAAGCAAAAATACCATGTACAAGCGCTCACCCATCTCTTGGAGGCAAATGGGAATTCACCAGCGCTACCAAATTCTGGCCTTGGTGTATCGAGACATTTTAGTGCTCAAGAGCATCCGACAATCCCGTCATATTTCCCTGTACCTTAAAAACTCTCATTTACTTACATACTACCCCCCTGTGCGACTTCTGATACGCCTGCCTTGAAGACCAGCCCCTCCCATGCACCAAATACCACACTTACTCATTTGATAGGCTGGCTCGCCAGCTAAACACACTCACTTTATGACACATATTTTCGTAGACTATGTATATTATACGTCCCGTATAATCTGTTTCCCTCACTATTCTCCAGCACATATGCTGTTTTCCCAATACGTTTGGAAACTATAAGTGTTTCTGCGTCACCTGCCTCCAGCCTTGCAACTGGCTCCCTTAAATGAACGTTATCACGTTGCTCTTCCTAGCATATTTCTCAGTATCTGTAACGAAGCCCTGTTGCTACTGTCCACACATGCTAACCCTACCTTCCTATGGTGTCACACCTCTACTCGACAATCTATGACCTAAAAATGTCACTTCTGACTGACAGAATGACGACATAGACAGCTTCAAAGTGAACCCTGCCTGATCTAACTTCTGAAAAACTATATCTAAATGACGTAGATGCTCCTCAAAAGTGCGTGAACTAATTACCATATCATCTATGTAAATGGTTACAAACTCTCCTGTGTCATCCCCTAATGCGATGTTTAAAGCCCTAATTAAAGCTGCTGAACTATTCTTTAACCCATAAGGTGTTCTACAAAATTGATAAAGGTTATATTTATGACTAAAAGCTGTAAATGGTCTATCTTCGTACATAAGTGGCACTTGCCAAAAACTGGAACTCAAATCTACACAAGTGAAATACTTCTTCCCCTCAAATGTTTGCATTAATTCCTCTATTGACATAGATTTCAGCTGATCTGAACTAATTCTACTGTTAACCAAACGAGCGTCTAAACAAATACGAACAGTGCCGTCGGTCTTGGGTACCGTGATCAAAGAATTAACATATGGACTGTTAGAATGCTCAATAATCCCATCTTCAAGCATCTGGTTAATTTGTGCCTCAACTGCACTCTGATAAGCGAAAGGTACAGGATATCTATGTCCTGTGAATACTGACCTATCAATAACGTTCAATGAATGTGTATAGCAATTGGCCATACCAATGCGATCCTCAAACACTCTCCTATTACACCATAACACATCATAGAGCCGAACACACTGTTCATCCTCTATATTTCCCTGAAATGCAGCCTCACGTAACGAGTCCTCTAGACTTCCGTTCGTAATAACACTGCCCACAAAACATGGAGAACCCCGCTCTACGGCTGGCGATATCTCATTTAAAGTACAAATCACACCTACAATACTACTTCTCTGAATATGGTCATTGAACGCTACTTCTACTTCAGAATCTCCCCATTTAAATTTCAAACTCCCTACATCATAACATAAGTTACCAGACACTCTACTTAGCCACTCTGAACCCAAGATAACACTGAATACTAAATTTGGAATTACAAGACAAATCTGCTTCTCTACATGATTATTAATTTTAATGTCTACTAAAACTTGCTTAGAAATTACTTTAGACCTCTTCCCAACAGCTGTGATAACAAAAGTGCTTTTAATTGGCATCTCCTCAAAATTTACTCCAGTTCCTTTCATTTTATCATAAAATGCACTACTTATGCAACTCTTCATACAACCACTATCAATTAAAACATCTGTGTACGCCTCGGACACGTTAAATTTAACTATGGGGCTCTTACTAACCACTTCCTGAATAATACCTTCATCATTTAGTTCATGTAATAATTCATTTCTCACATTTAGGTCATAGGGTTCCTGTATAATTGTATGGACAGGGCATGCTACAGACTGAGATTCTGACCTTACTTCGCAGCCTGGTTCGCGTTTAAAGAACCGCTACAGCTGGCCGTAGTACTAGTTACTACTGCACTGGTCTGGTTGTTCTGAGTTGTGTTGTCATTGTTTGGCTGTATATTACTACCACTAGGCTGTCCTCTTCCTTGACCCCTATTCTGGTTGTAATTATTGTCATTATAATTTCTTCCTTGATTTCCCCTGAAATCATTGTTTCTCCCTTGATTTCCCCTGTAATCATTGTTCCTCCCTTGATTTCCCCTGAAATCATTGTTCCTCCCTTGATACTGATTACCATAGCCATTTCCTCTGTTCTGATTTAGCTGATTATTATTATTTCTATTTTGAGCGTTGGCTCCTTCGCCACCGTTCCCTTGAACTTCCTGATGCCTGGCTTCATTAGGTCTATTATTATTATTACCCTGGTTCCTATTGAAATTGTCCTCATAACCCCCTCTCCCTAGTGCATCAAATGTGCTTAACAAATTTTCTACTTGTGATATTGTCTTTACATTCTGGATACAAGCAGCCTCCTTGATCCTATAGGGAAAGTGCCTAAGTAGCAACCTCGCCACATCACTTTCCTCCTTCAAGCCATCCAGATATTTACACACTAATACCTGCCCTAAAAAGTATTCGGTCATGGTGGAGCTTCCTTTAGGGTTATATTTACCACACACTACTCCCTAACGATGCTGCGACTGAATAACCTCATTCCAGAACTTTTCACAGAATTTCATTTTAAAATCATTAATATCAGTAAACTTGTCTCTGTAGACAGCAAACCAATTCCTCGTTTCCCCCACAAACACTTGTTCTAAAATTTCAACTACCTGGCACCACTCAATACTACCATTTTCCAACCTCTCCCCGAATTTATTTTCTATAGTGTTCATGAACTCCATTGGGCACCCCTGTCGATTGCTGAACTTACCCAGTTCTACCTCCCTGTGTGTGCTATTCACAAAAACTGGCCTATTCTGACTATTTTCTTGCCTGATCCTAGCTTTTAATTTTAATTCAAATTCTGCGATTTTCTCCTCAGCCTTCCTCTCAATACTGTTTACTGTTAATTTAATGTTTCCTTCTGATTCTTCTACTTTATCATATAGCTTTGCTTGTTTCTCCTCAATCTTGCTAATGCTCTCTCTATTACTCTCTCTTAAATCATTTACTTCTGCAACTATTTGCGAGTGGACTTTCTCAATTCTACCCCCCAGGTGTTCCTTAACCTCTTTAGTTGCTACATGAATTTTGTCAATTTCTCCCCCCAATTGCTTTTTGACCTGCTGTGTTTCCAGTTGCACTAGTTCTTTTAAATTTTCAGCCTGTGTACTGATTCTAATTTCTAACTCCTCCTGTACTTTTCCTAATTTCTTGTCTACATCTGCAATGATCTCTTTAACCTTCTCTTCCATTACTCCTCTGATTTCTCCTCTAATCTGCTCCATTTTCACACTAATTTCCTTGTTGTTCTTATCTAATTTTGCATTATTCTGTTCTAATTTTTTATTTAAAGCTTCTGTACTTTCTTTATTTTCCCTACTGTTTTGTTCTAATTTTGCATTATTCTGTTCTAATTTTGCATTTAAAGCTTCTGTACTTTCTTTATTTTCCCTACTGTTTTGTTCTAATTTTGCATTATTCTGTTCTAATTTTGCATTTAAAGCTTCTGTACTTTCTTTATTTTCCCTACTGTTTTGTTCTAATTTTGCATTATTCTGTTCTAATTTTGCATTTAAAGCTTCTGTACTTTCTTTATTTTCCCTACTGTTTTGTTCTAATTTTGCATTATTCTGTTCTAATTTTGCATTTAAAGCATCACTACTAACTTTGTTCTGATACATGAACTCGAGAAGTAAAGTTTTTAATTCTGGTTGGCCGCCTACATTCCCTGTTTCAGTATCGGGATTTACCTCCGCTACCCTGGTACTACCATCACTCGACATACTGCTCGTATCATCATTCTCCAGTTGATGACCGCTACGTAACCTCATCTGTCTTTCTTTCTCATCCCCCATAATGATATACACTGATAAAGACAAATAACCCCCAAAATACAGGCACAGAAATATATACCCTTCTCCTTCCACAAATGTTATTGGGTTTTCAGCCCCAAGTTGTCGGCGACAAGTGTAATGTTTATTAATGCCCCATGTTGGTAGCGACAAATGAAACGTTATTTACTTAGGCTGTGATGACAAGTGAAACGGTATTTACTTTGCTCCACGTTGAGCGTACAAATGAAACGGTTTGACTGCCCCTTCTGTTGGGTGAGAAATGTAACTGTTTACCTTTGCCTAAGCTATGTTGTTTTAATGGGCGCCAAGACCTCAACGCAATGTTGAAATCTAAATTTGTATTTAACAACGTCTAGCTCTGGCAGAACACATTCAAGACTCTATTCACTCAGATCGTGGTATGATTTGATCATTAACCCAACAAACAATTGTATCAGGAGAAGGAATTGGTCTATATCTAATGCTACCTACTGAAAGCAAAGATTGCATTGTAAAAGAAATGAATTTATTACATAAAACAAGTATAGCAAAATTAATAATAATAATAAGTATAAAATTTAAATTGGAGCGTTGTGATTTGAATATTACCGATAGAAAATTACGTGAAAACGGAGTCTGATAAATTGATTTTACTCTTATTTCCAAGCTATGAAGTTACTGAAATATGAAATATAAAACAAAGAAAAATGAGAGATTGCGTATTTCTGCGTCATTTGCGCTTACCACTGGAAATTGCCAAAGCATTTCCCTCGTACTTGATGATGCTGTGTGCTTCCCACAGTCTCCTGGACGTCGTCATCTCCGTCGAAATTTGATGATATTCTGGTAGATTAGATAATTCTATGGTCCGTACATCGGACCCAAACACTCGTATAACCACACTGGTTAAGTTTTACAAAAGTTAGTCCTCCACTCCATGGAACATCGGAGCGACTCCCGCGTGAACCATACTTGGCAAGTTCCTCACTGATAGTCACTAACTCCCCTGAACATCGGAGCGACACGCACTTGCAACCCACACTCCGCAAGTTCTACACAGATAGTCCACGTTCCACGGCGCGTCGAACGATATATCCACACGCCGGCTCCCCCACTCTTCAGTCCCAACTAGCTTACGTCGTCTCCACTGATTGGCTGACCCACCACGCGATCTTCCCCTCCTCCGGGTCATTACACTCGGCGGGAGGGTTCCGTTCCAACAATTCGCCTTTCCTTGACGATGCGACCCAGGATTGCGTCATGCTTTCCGACAAGATTAAGCGTGTACTTGAAATCCCAGTGAGTCACGTCTCTCGATATACCCTAACTGACAAAAACTCCGTAAAATTCCGTAATCAGATAATTTTCTATGATATCGTCGTTCGTAATAATTTGCATGATAGCGTTTTCTAAGACATAGAAAACCTATCTGAATGCTAATAATTTTTATAAAATGCTCCGAAAATATCTAAATAATAATTATAATAAATTAATAATAATAATAAATTAACATGAAAAATTCTCTTGGCTGAACAATTTGCCGTGTAAATAAATATAGAATGGCTTCCTACTGACTTATGCCAGTTGCATAAAAACCCCACGAAAAACACGTTACACAGACAGTGTCACTTGTTGGGTGTCAAAGGGTAAGTATGTGAAATTTGGGGATTTTTATTTATTTTCATACAGAGGATGTCCTAGAGGGCAAGGCCCTATAATAGGACTATACATTGTTATATAATAAGGAATATTAAATATTATTTAACATACAAAAACAAAGTTACAGAGTATTTTATAATGACAGTAAGTTACTATTCAAGGTTTTATTATGGTGCAGTATTTAGAGGTGTAGACCCTGGGAATTGCAAGGTTCTTGGAATTTCTGGTGTTATACTCATAGTTTTGTCCTTGAAGAGGAAACTTTATTGTGCCTTTATACGAGAGTTCTCCACTTTTATGTATGAACAGAGAAGCAGATACTTTTATACAGGTTTCTAGAAGGGGGATCCTGAGATTCGAACTAAATCTGCTGTATGGGTAAGTAAGGGAAGGGAATAAACTGCTTTAATTGCCCTTTTCTGGAGAGTACTTACTTGATTTAATAATGTGGTAGTGCATCTTCCCCAAATACTGCACATATATGTTATATGGTTATGTACTAGACTGTAATACAGTGTTTTTAATATATGAGATGGAAGAACATGTTGTAATTTGTATATTGCTCCTATTGCAGGAAGAATTTTTTGCTTAACTTTGTATATCTGTTCTTGCCAGCTCAGATGTTCATCAAAATTCAGGCCGAGATATTTTATTGATGAGACCCTTTCAATTACTGTATTATGTAGTGTTTGTTACAGGAATCATGGTTTCTTTGCTGTTGCTAGGTTTAGTGAAATATATAAAGTTTGTCTTTTTTGTACTAGGCAGCAATCCATTTAATTTACACCAGTTGTCCAGGACTTTTAAATCATCATTTATTTTTGTTGCAAGTTCTTGTTTGGATTTTGCGCTATATATTAAACTGATATCATCAGCAAATAGTGTTAAGTGGCCCTGTAGCAAACAATTATTGATATCATCATCATCATCATCTTGAGCAGTTTCCAACCGCTGGTCGGGTCTGATATCATTCACATAAATTATGAAAAGTAGAGGGCCTAAAACTGATTCTTGTGGTACACCACTGACGCTCTTAGCAAGAGCGCTTTTAACGTTGTTTATTTGTACATACTGATATCTGTTGCTTAGGTAATTTTTGATCCAACTATGCGCTACTCCTCGGATGCCTGCATCATGCAGCTTATACAATAATAAATTATGATCGACAGTGTCAAATGCCTTCTGTAGATCCACAAATAGACCTGCCACAGGGCCTAAATGCAGGGAATGGAGTTGTCTGTCCGAAATTTCATGCAGACAGTGTTACTTGCAGGGTTCCAAAGGGTAAGTATACAAATTTTGGTTCAGATCGGTGAAACAGTGTAGATTTGTGCCAAAGGGCATAAATGCAGGGAATGGATTGGTCTGTCCGAAATTGCATGTAAACAATGTTACTCGCAGGGTTCCAAAGGGTAAGTATACAAATGTTGGTTCAGATCGGTGAAAAGGTGTAGATTTCTGCCAAAGGGCCTAAATGCAGGGAATGGACTGCTCTGTCATAAAGTAGTTCCAACTTTGGCTACCAGATGCCATTGTCACTGACACCCAGCGGCGAACGTTGGAACTTGATGGAGCGTTTCTAACCAAATAAGCTAAAAATGTTGGCTACACACTACCATATTGTAGTGGTAGATTCTTTTACATCCATAAATTTATGACGTGGGTCCGCCGGCTTTACTTCCTCCGAAGTAAGAGATACTGAAGGATTTTAACGCTCTTAAAACTCCGTCTACTTTTTTATATGTAGGCCTAAACCAAGATATTTTGTTTGTGTCTTGATTTAGTGTAGGTCTAATATGCAAAATCTTAGAGTGCCTGGTTTGAGTCATGTGGAAATTCATGCATAATTAAATGGTTCGACTCGAACCCAGAATAGAGCTGCTGAATTACTTTATTTGCAGAGTCTTCTAACATAGTTTCATCAAGCCCTTTAATTAAAATATTTGTATCATCAGCAAAAAGTACAGTCATTTGCAGAGGAATATTGTCACTTAGGTCATTTATGTATAAAATAAAGGAAAGGTTCCAACACATAATGCTGCACCACACCATATTTAACCGATTTTATCGGTCTGAGATCTGATTAAATGTTGGTAATTATGTTTGTATCAGTGAATTTATAATGCATCAGTATGGCCTATTCAGAATTCATTCCATTAACATGATAGCAATTTACTAATAGTGATTTAAACCTTTCATTTGCAGTGTCACAAATACCGTACAACATGACCATGATGTGTAAGCCCCGCAAATGAAATATTAACTGTGGATACGATAGCATTGAGAATACTACAGTCCAATAAATCCTTGAGCAACACTGAAAAATGGCTTCAAATACCATATCCTATCTCCAATTTACACATGCTAGTGCAACAATCACAAGAACGCAGGTTATCACAAACATTCTACACACACATGTACACGGGGCAACATGACCACGATGTCTAAGCCCCGCATATGAAATAACAACTGTCTACACATGAAAACAGCAAAACGGTGATAGAAGAATGTAGGAATGTTTGCCACTATTTTTCTCTGACAGGATAGCATTACATTACATTTTGATAATATGCTGATTAACTGTGCATACGATAGCATAGAGATTACTACAGTCCAATACAATCCTTGATTGTCAATCGGTCAGTTTTCCCATGTGTCCTTTAGCAAATTTTACCGGACTATCATGATACAGAGTAAATCGTTGTTGCCTAGTGACAACCTGTCCATCAAGTTATTAGATCGATGAAACGGTGTAGATTTGTTCAAAAGGGCCTAAATGCAGGGAATGGAGTGGTCTGTCTGAAATTTAACATAGCCTAAACTATTCCTCTTGAATCTGGCTATCATATACATAAATAATTTTTCAAATCCGACTGGTAGTTCCAGAGATTAGCGCGTTTAAAGACACTAACACACAGATAAACTCTTCAGCTTTATTATATTAGTATAGAGTATAGATTTTGTGCATCACCCGAACCGCTTGTTTGATTTTTTCTGTCACGTGTTTTGTAAAGCATTTAGCACTTGTTTGTAGAGTGATGCCTAGGTATTTGAATTCTGTTACTGTTTTTATTATTTTTTTCTGTATGGAAATTTCTGTTCCGGTTGGTACCTTTCCTCCTTGTCGAAACACCATCATTTGTGTCTTAGATGTGTTGATGTCAAAATTATATTCAGTGCACCATTCCTCCATGTCTTTTAGAATGTTCTGTAGTTTTATGATGTTCTTTGATCCGATCACTATGTCATCAGCGTACACATATAATACAATATCTGTCTTTTGAGTTATTCTCATTATGTCTTCCGCTGCTAGGATGAAGAGCAAAGGGCTGATTGGGTCACCCTGTAGTACTCCATTCGTCTGAATTATCGGATCAGAGAGTGATATGTTATCCGAGATTCTTATGTTGTTCCAATGTAGTATCGTATGTATAATTCTTGTCCATACATTATCTCTATCTAGAGCTTTTTCCAGCTTCAGTTTCACAAGATCACGGTTTATGAGATCAAATGCTTTTGTGAAGTCTATAAATACTGCATAAAATGTTTCTTTTCTTTCCACGACTTGCCAAATGTTATTTAATAATAGTTCTATTGCGGTAAGAGTTGATCTTCCTTTCCTGAATCCAAATTGTGTTTCTGGTAGTTTTACATCTCTTTCTTCTTTGATTCTTTCTGTTATTAATTTAGTGAATATCTTGAACGGTATATTCTGCAGCGCAATGCCTCTGTACATATTTGTATCATATGGGTCGCCTTTGCCTTTATAGAGAACTTTAATTGTAGACTGTCTCCATCTCTCTGGTATTGATGCTGTCTCGATACATTTATTATATAATTTCGTCCATACTGGTAATAGGAGGTGTGCTGTGTCTTTTATGTATTCACCGAATATGTTATCTGGCCCAGCAGCTTTGCTTTTCTTCATGCTTGCGATTATATTATGAACTTCTTTTGTTGTTAGTGGAGTTCCTTCCAATGTCGTTGTTTGGTCGGTTCCTTTTGTGTTTTCTGGTATGTTTGTTATTCTTGCCTTGTTGAGTAGATCTTTAAAGTGTGTCGTCCATTCTTGCATACTGATATAGTGTCTCTGAGCCTGTTATCTAGGGCGTAGTGCGATGTATGGGTCAT
Source organism: Meconema thalassinum (assembly GCA_946902985.2). Taxonomy (NCBI): domain Eukaryota; kingdom Metazoa; phylum Arthropoda; class Insecta; order Orthoptera; family Tettigoniidae; genus Meconema; species Meconema thalassinum. The sequence continues at coordinate 303,888,308 of OX336393.1, forward strand.
TCTTGGCCTCTTCCACGATTCTTTTTCCTTCCGCTTCCCAGAATGTCCTTTTCTTCTCATGTATCAGTGTCTTGTAGTCACTTCTTTTCTTGTTATATTCTTGAAGGAAATAAGACTCTCGCAATTCGTCCTTGGCTGGTGTAAGGCTCCCAATATGTCTCTTTTAGATAGGTAGCATTCCTGGTCGAACCATTGTTTTGCCTTTCGATCTTTCCTAGGGTTTGTGGCTTGTATTAGGAGTTCTTCAAGGGCTTGCACTGCTTCATCTAGTCTTGAATCTTCTGTTAGTGTTTCTATTTTCTTTATAAGGTCGGGTCTACCTTCTACTTTCCTGCAGTCTATCTTCCTTGATAAGAGCTGTTTCCTTTGCCTCTTTGTTGTACACCAGTCTCCCTGTATTACTATTTTCAAAGGAATATGTTTTCTTATTGGTGTATGATTTGCTGCCCATAGTGGAGCAATTTCTCCTTTTATGTGACATCTTATAAGCGCAACGTCTATCGCACTTTCCCATTATGGCATATATATGTAGGTATGCTGTGGTTATTCAGTAGGTGTAGGCCATCTTCCTGCATTTTTTCCATTACTATAGTTGTTTTATAGTTTTGTACATCCAGCCTACTATTTAAGTCTCCAGCTAGGATTAGAGCGATGTTTTGCCTACTCAATGAGATTAGTTGCCCTACTTCATCTATTATCCCCATGGCCGTTGTATGCGGTTGAAAGTAACAGGTAATAATTGTGATGTATTGTGTTTCAATTAGCAGAGAGTGATCTAATTTAATTTCCGAGATTATTGGTGTCAACCATGGCTTTAATACGATAGTAATTCCACCTGCAGTGTCTTCCTCTTTCTCCTTGTAGCGCTTGAAGATGTATAAAGTAATATTCTGTGTGTTGCCAATGATCTGTGAGAAATGTTTCAGTTAATAATACTGCGTCGTATCCACTCAGGCAATCTTTGGGTGCTAAGCTTAGTGCGTTTTTCAAACCTTCAATGTTCCATAACATTATTTGTAAGTTGTCTTTTCTCACATTTTCTCCATTTTTTGAGTTACTCATACACCACTCATCTGTTTTATTCTGGTTGTGTCCTTGTATTCCTCCGAAACCACACCCGGGCGACTGGAGTGGGACATTGATGATGATGATGATGATTCCTCCGAAAATGCCGAAAACGTCTTAAGGTGATATTTGCTGGCCAAAAGTCTTCTTTATTTATTCTTTCCAGGTATTTAAATGGAATTCCCACTTTGAAATATTAGGTTGTTGCATAAGTCCGCAGCCTTCTTTTTTGCTTGTTGATATTCTGGGTGCTGAGGTTTTAATTATCGACTGTCATTGTTGCTTTGTAGTTCAATGTTTGTTCTTGAGTTTACATATTGAAGTTTTGTCATTTGCACATAATGAGTGAAGCCCTGGACGTTAGAAAATGGAGTGCCAAGTGGAGAAATTGGAACATTCCCGACATATTCTTCCCTTTGAATTCAATAGAGGGACGAAAGCAGTGGAGGCGGGCAGAAACATTTGCGCCGTGTATGGGGACAATGCCATTGGAGAGAGCATGGCAAGAAAGTGGTTTTCTCGTTTTAAGGTTGGTCGTTTTGATCTTAGTGACTCCCCACGTTCAGGAAGGCCGTCGGAATTTGTTGAAGATCGTTTAAAGACATTAATTCAAAATGATCCACGTCAGTACACGATGTAACGTGTTTTTCGAGGGTTTTTTATGCAACTGGCATAAGTCAGTAGGAAGCCATTCTATATTTATTTACGCGGCAAATTGTTCAGCCAAGAGAATTTTTCATGTTAATTTATTATTATTATTAATTTATTATAATTTTTATTAAGGTATTTTCGGAGCATTTTATAAAAAGTATTAGCATTCAGATAGGTTTTCTATGTCTTAGAAAACGCTATCAAGCAAATTATTACGAACGACAATATCATAGAAAATTATGTGATTGCGGAATTTTACGGAGTTTCGTCAGTTAGGGTATATTGAGAGACGTGACTCACTGGGAATTCAAGTACAGGCTTAATCTTGTCGGAAAGCATGACGCAATCCTGGGTCGCAGCGTCAAGGAAAGGCGGATATATGGAACGGAAAACGACTTCTCCCTCTCGCGCGCCGCGTGTAATGAGCCAGAGGAGGGGAAGTAGCAGCGTGCTCAGCCAATCAGTGGAGACCACGCAAGCTAGAAGTCGGATGAAGAGTGGGGATGCGACGGGTGCATATATCGTTCAGCGCGCCGTGGAACGAGGACAATCAGTGTAGAACTTGCCGAGTATGGTTCACGCGGGAGTCGCTCCGATGTTCCGTGGAGTGGAGGACTAACTTTTGTAAAACTTAACCAGTGTGGTTGTACGAGTGTTTGGGTCCGATGTACGGACCATAGAATTATCTAATCTACCAGAATATCATCATATATCGACGGAGATGTCGACGTCCAGGAGACTGTGGGAAGCACACAGCATCATCCAGTACGAGGGAAATGCTTTGGCAATTTCCAGTGGTAAGCGCGAATGACGCAGAAATACGCAATCTCTCATTTCTTTTGTTTTATATTTCATATTTCAGTAACTTCATAGCTTGGGAATAAGAGTAAAATCAATAATTTATCAGACTCCGTTTTCACGTAATTTTCTAACGGTAATATTAAAATCGCAATGCTCCAATTTAAATGTTATACTTATTATTATTATTAATTTTGCTATACTTGTTTTATATAATAAATTCATTTCTTTTACAATGCAATCTTTGCTTTCAGTAGGTAGCATTAGATATAGACCAATTCCTTCTCCTGATACAATTGTTTGTTGGGTTAATGATCAAATCATACCACGATCTGAGTGAATAGAGTCTTGAAGGTGTTCTGCCAGAGCTAGACGTTGTTAAATACAAATTTAGACTTCAACATTGCATTGAGGTCTTGGCGCCCATTAAAACAACATAGCTTAGGCAAAGGTAAACAGTTACATTTATCTCCCAACTTGTGGGCTAGCGAAACTGCTACATTTGTCGCTACCAACAGGGGGCATTAATAACCGCTACACTTGTCGCTCAAAGTGTGGGCAAGGGTACATGTTACATTTGTCGCCGACAACTTGGGGCTGAAAACCTAATAACATTTGTGGAAGGAGAAGGGTATATATTTCTGTGCCTGTATTTTGGGGGTTATTTGTCTTTATCAGTGTATATCATTATGGGGGATGAGTAAGAAAGACAGATGAGGTTACGTAGTGGTCATTGTGACGTATTTTACGCCACTGAGCTGACATAAAAATATACCTAACCTAAGATATTCTTTCCTGCCAAATTTACCTGTCCCTGTTTCTCCTGTTGAGGCGAACGCCTCATAAATTCCTTCACTTACCCAAAATCTGAAGAAAGTTATGGCCTGTGCTGACAGTCGCAATTTCGACCTGTGAAGACCTTGTGAAAATGAATCTTCATGTCTGCAACATCACTCTCGCAGTCCAAACCCGCGAGGTACTCTCTCGACCTGATGTGCACTGGTTCTGGAATTAATGTGTTCCCTAACCTCAAAATAAACATTGGATTTGCGTATTTAAAACATGTCAACATTGCCTGTATCGATTGTTCCAACCAGGATCCTCGCGAAGATGTATCGACTGCCGTAGATGACAAGGGACGTGCGTATGGCGATCGTGCAGGGATGCCAACTCTCACGGAAGCGAACACGGAAGTGTCTTATGAACTACGTTCAAGAAGTCAGGGGATTCGTGTGTGCGTGTGTGGCTACAAATATTTCTTTGTCCAAAATCTTGGTATCTGATATATGTACTGAGTTTAGGCGTGGGTAACTCTCTCTTACCTGTTGACCATCAAGAAGGACAGTCGCTTTCGGGGGTATCGGATCCCTCGGGGTTGGAAAAAACAGGTACCGCCACCCTAAAATGGGTTGGCTTTAGTCCTAGTTTAGTTAAATATGTGGTGTGCGAGGTAAGTTCCAGGAAGTGTGATATTTATTTTGGCTTGTCTGCCCATTTTAATTTGGGGCTTTGTTTTTTTCATTACCGTGTTATTGCGACGTGGATTTGCGTACCTCGTGGGTACTGCGCACTGGTTGATGTTCGGCCGATCAATGGGTTGATGTATCCTACTGTTATTCTAAATTGTTTACCAATTTTACCTTCTTCGGAAGTAGTTTTTCAGTGGGAAGTCTTCTTGTTTTTCGTGCGAGTTTTCCTGTGTTGCGTTACCACGTGCGTCTTTAGTTTGGGTTCCATTTGTTCATTTATTTCCCTGTGATCATGCTCCTTGGAATTTTCCTGCCTGCAGCCATGTTTAGTTTTCTATTATGTTAGTTTTAAGGGGCCCTGTTCCTGGTATTGCATCACCTTATGTCCACGTGCAAGTTGTAGGTTATGTGGCGCTCTGCTTTGGTTTTCCTCCCTTACGCCCTTGTGCGTTTCACTTTTGAATTTCTAATCGCTGTATTTCTGCTTAACCTATGGGATTGGTTCAAATCCCAAATTTTGGGAGTAGCGCCCTTATGGTGCAACCAGTCTTGGCGTCCCGTTATGTGTCTGCCATTGTGGCAGTCGAGTTCGCGTCAGGTCCCGTGATGGTAATGCGAGACTGTCCGCTCCGTTTTTCGGGAGTTAGTCATTTGTAATGTAGTTTTCTTTTGATTTAGATTTCTTTTCCTCTTACGAAATTCCGGACGTGTTGGTATGTATGTTGGTAACTTGTTTCCTTTCCGGATGTAACTTGTAAATTTCTGCGGTAGGTATTGCATAACCACTCGCCGTGGCTCGTAAAATTATTTGACTAGGGATAATTCGTAATTGTAAGATATTACCTTTCTGTGTACCTGTTCATTACTCATGTTTGTTGGTCCAAAAAACCATGTCACGTGGTGTGTCGTGCCACGTGACGTCAAAGACATTTACCATCCTCTCAAGTAACAATTTTTCATGTAATACTAGTCTGTAACCTAACATTGTTCCTATTTTTATATATATTTTTGATTTTTATACAATACAGACCCCTTATATATCTTTATTTAAATTTCATTTTGCCTTTAATGTCCAATCCCCACCCTCAAGACAGCTGCGGTGGAATGAAACCTCACCAGGTAAGTCTTCCACCTTTCAAGTTGGTGAAGAAAGCGACGTATTTTCCTCTCTTGTCCATCTGAGGGGTGTCACACCAATACGTCGTCAACACCGGCCGCCGAGGCAAAACCATCAAGTCCCGCAAAGGATGTCTCGAGGCCGCCGTTGGTAAGTTTCTTTCAGGTTGGCAGGCCCTCTAGGGAGTCTGTCGAGCTGAGCGAGTATAGTGTAACGTAGAGAGGTAGGGAGTGGGGGTAACAGTCATCAACTGGAGAGTGATGATACGAGCAGTATGTCGAGTGATGGTAGTACCGGGGTAGCGGAGGTAAATCCCGATACTGAAACAGGGAGTGTAGGCGGCCAACCAGAATTAAAAACTTTACTTCTCGAGTTCATGTATCAGAACAAAGTTAGTAGTGATGCCTTAAATGCAAAATTAGAACAGAATAATGCAAAATTAGAACAAAACAGTAGGGAAAATAAAGAAAGTACAGAAGCTTTAAATGCAAAATTAGAACAGAATAATGCAAAATTAGAACAAAATAGTAGGGAAAATAAAGAAAGTACAGAAGCTTTAAATAAAAAATTAGAACAGAATAATGCAAAATTAGATAAGAAAAACAAGGAAATTAGTGTGAAAATGGAACAGATTAGAGGAGAAATCAGAGGAGTAAAAGGAAGATTGTAGTTTTACGTGACCGTGAATCTTGTGATTATGAGCCACGGGACCTCCTTTTTACGTGGAATCCGAACCACAGGACATGGCATTTCACTTCGAAAATCTCACAAGCATTGACCGGGAATCGAACCCGGACCGCCTTGGTGAGAGGCATACAGCTAGACCGCTGAGCCACCACGCCCCCAATAATCAGAGGAGTAATGGAAGAGAAGGTTAAAGAGATCATTGCAGATGTAGACAAGAAATTAGGAAAAGTACAGGAGGAGTTAGAAATTAGAATCAGTACACAGGCTGAAAATTTAAAAGAACTAGTGCAACTGGAAACACAGCAGGTCAAAAAGCAATTGGGGGGAGAAATTGACAAAATTCAGGTAGCAACTAAAGAGGTTAAGGAACAGCTGGGGGGTAGAATTGAGAAAGTCCACTCGCAAATAGTTGCAGAAGTAAATGATTTAAGAGAGAGTAATAGAGAGAGCATTAGCAAGATTGAGGAGAAACAAGCAAAGCTATATGATAAAGTAGAAGAATCAGAAGGAAACATTAAATTAACAGTAAACAGTATTGAGAGGAAGGCTGAGGAGAAAATCGCAGAATTAGAATTAAAATTAAAAGCTAGGATCAGGCAAGAAAATAGTCAGAATAGGCCAGTTTTTGTGAATAGCACACACAGGGAGGTAGAACTGGGTAAGTTCAGCAATCGACAGGGGTGCCCAATGGAGTTCATGAATACTATAGAAAATAAATTCGGGGAGAGGTTGGAAAATGGTAGTATTGAGTGGTGCCAGGTAGTTGAAATTTTAGAACAAGTGTTTGTGGGGGAAACGAGGAATTGGTTTGCTGTCTACAGAGACAAGTTTACTGATATTAATGATTTTAAAATGAAATTCTGTGAAAAGTTCTGGAATGAGGTTATTCAGTCGCAGCATCGTGAGGGAGTAGTGTGTGGTAAATATAACCCTAAAGGAAGCTCCACCATGACCGAATACTTTTTAGGGCAGGTATTAGTGTGTAAATATCTGGATGGGTTGAAGGAGGAAAGTTATGTGGTGAGGTTGCTACTTAGGCACTTTCCCTATAGGATCAAGGAGGCTGCTTGTATCCAGAATGTAAAGACAATATTACAAGTAGAAAATTTGTTAAGCACATTTGATGCACTAGGGAGAGGGGGTTATGAGGACAATTTCAATCGGAACCAGGGTAATAATAATAATAGACCTAATGATGCCAGGCATCAAGAAGTTCAAGGGAACGGTGGCGAAGGGGTCAACGCTCAAAATAGAAATAATAATAATCAGCTAAATCAGAACAGAGGAAATGGCTATGGTAATCAGTATCAAGGGAGGAACAATGATTTCAGGGGAAATCAAGGGAGGAACAATGATTACAGGGGAAATCAAGGGAGAAACAATGATTTCAGGGGAAATCAAGGGAGAAATTATAATGACAATAATTACAACCAGAATAGGGATCAAGGAAGAGGACAGCCTAGTGTTAGTAATATACAGCCAAACAATGGCAACACAGCCCAGAACAACCAGACCAGTTCAGTAGTTAGTAGTACTACGGCCAGCTGTAGCGGTTCTTTAAACGCGAACCAGGCTGCGAAGTAAGGTCAGAATCTCAGTCTGTAGCATGCCCTGTCCATACAATTATACAGCAACCCTATGACCTAAATGTAAGAAATGAATTATTACATGAACTAAATGATGAAGGTATTATTCTGGAAGTGGTTAGTAAGAGCCCCATAGTTAAATTTAACGTGTCCGAGGCGTACACAGATGTTTTAATTGATAGTGGTTGTATGAAGAGTTGCATAAGTAGTGCATTTTATGATAAAATGAAAGGAACTGGAGTAAATTTTGAGGAGATGCCAATTAAAAGCACTTTTGCTATCACAGCTGTTGGGAAGAGGTCTAAAGTAATTTCTATGCAAGTTTTAGTAGACATTAAAATTAATAATCATGTAGAGAAGCAGATTTGCCTTGTAATTCCAAATTTAGTATTGAGTGTTATCTTGGGTTCAGAGTGGCTAAGTAGAGTGTCTGGTAACTTATGTTATGATGTAGGGAGTTTGAAATTTAAATGGGGAGATTCTGAAGTAGAAGTAGCGTTCAATGACCATATTCAGAGGAGTAGTATTGTAGGTGTGATTTGTACTTTAAATGAGATATCGCCAGCCGTAGAGCGGGGTTCTCCATGTTTTGTGGGCAGTGTGATTACGAATGGAAGTCTAGAGGACTCGTTACGTGATGCTGCATTTCAGGGAAATATAGAGGTGGAACAATGTGTTCGGATCTATGATGTGTTATTGTGTAATAGGAGAGTTTTTGAGGATCGCATTGGTATGGCCAATTGCTATACACATTCATTGAACGTTATTGATAGGTCAGTATTCACAGAACATAGATATCCTGTACCTTTCGCTTATCAGAGTGCAGTTGAGGCACAAATTAATCAGATGCTTGAAGATGGGATTATTGAGCACTCTAACAGTCCATATGTTAATTCTTTGATCACGGTACCCAAGACCGACGGCACTGTTCGTATTTGTTTAGACGCTCGTTTGGTTAACAGTAGAATTAGTTCAGATCAGCTGAAATCTATGTCAATAGAGGAATTAATGCAAACATTTGAGGGGAAGAAGTATTTCACTTGTGTAGATTTGAGTTCCAGTTTTTGGCAAGTGCCACTTATGTACGAAGATAGACCATTTACAGCTTTTAGTCATAAATATAACCTTTATCAATTTTGTAGAACACCTTATGGGTTAAAGAGTAGTTCAGCAGCTTTAATTAGGGCTTTAAACATCACATGAGGGGATGACACAGGAGAGTTTGTAACCATTTACATAGATGATATGGTAATTAGTTCACGCAGTTTTGAGGAGCATCTAGGTCATTTAGATATAGTTTTTCAGAAGTTAGATCAGGCAGGGTTCACTTTGAAACTGTCTAAGTCGTCATTCTGTCGGTCAGAAGTGACATTTTTAGGTCATAGAGTGTCGAGTAGAGGTGTAACACCAGAAGAAAGTAGGGTTAATAAGATACTTAACGCAGAGGTGCCACAGAATGTTAAACAGTTAAAAACTTACCTGGGAATTTGCAACTTTTTCAGGAGGTTCGTTCTTAAATACTCATGGTTGGTAGAACCATTCAGGGAATTGCTTAAAAGTGGGACTCGGTGGAGATGGGAGTCCAAGCATGATCAGGCTTTTAGAGCGCTGAAGGAAGGTTTTGAGAAAGCTGTAGTTCTGAAATATCCGTTAAAAGATAAGGAATATGTGGTTATGACAGATGCTTCACATATAGGCATTGCTGGAGTATTATGTCAGAAAGATGATGAGGGTAATCTGTGCATTGTATCTTTAGCCTCGCGAGGACTGACAGCAGCAGAGAAAAGATACACGATTACTGAGTTAGAGCTTTTAGGTATTGTTTTCAGTTTAGGGAAATTTAGAATGTATTTAGTAGGGGGGAAATTTGCGATCCACACAGATCACCATGCATTACTGTATATGAGGACTTGTATACTCAGTTCTAACAGAGTTAGTAGGTGGATTCTTGCTCTGCAGGAATACGAATTCACAGTAAAATATATTAAAGGTAAAGATAACATTCTTGCAGACATGCTATCGAGGGACACTAATTTATGTAGGGATTATCCTGTGGTTAAAGCAGAGGACGGTATTTTAATATGTGCATGTGTGGACAGTAGCAACAGGGCATCGTTACAGACACTGAGAAATATGCTAGGTAGAGCAACGTGATGACGTTCATTTAAAGGGAGCCACTTGCAAGGTTGGACGCAGGTGACACAGAAACATTTATAGTTTCCAAACGTATTGGAAAAACAGCATATGTGCTGGAGGATAGTAAGGGAAACAGATTATACGGGACGTATAATATACATAGTCTACGAAAATATGTGTCATAAAGTGAGTGTGTTTAGCTGGCGAGCCAGCCTATCAAATGAGTAAGTGTGGTATTTGGTGCGTGGGAGGAGATGGTCTTCCAGGCAGGCGTATCAGAAGTCACACAGAGGGGTAGTATGTAAGTAAATGAGAGTTTTTAAGGTACAGGGAAATATGACGGGAGATTGTCGGATGCTCTTGAGCACTAAAATGTCTCGATACACCAAGGCCAGAATTTGGTAGCGCTGGTGAATTCCCATTTGCCTCCAAGAGATGGGTGAGCGCTTGGACAGGGTATTTTTGCTTAAGGCGTCCATGAGGCAAAAGATGGGCCATCAGAAGGCGAGACAGTCCTTCATGAAACTCATACATATCAGCACACGTGATTTCTGTTTACGGCCTCGCCATGTAAGATTTGTAGTGTGTAATTTAAAGGTAATTTGTACAATGGTTTCATTTGTGTGAGGAGAACTGGTCTGTGTTGAGAACTAGTATTAAGTAGAATATGGTCTACGGGAACTTAACAAGACAGGGCGATTACGGCACAGAAATATTTGGTGTTATATGTAATGCGCATTTACTGTTTTTTTTTTTCAGAAGTCAATATTAATGTCATCTTTTATAAAGAGAGATCATGTATTATGGTCACGAGGCGCTGCCACAATAGTGTGATCGTGTGCTCAGTGATAAGTGAGATTAAATTTCACCATAAGGAAGGGACCTCCAGTGAAATTAGGAAGTTCTATGGAGATAAAAATATATCAGAACACCTTCAATGCGTGTGATATGACATCATAAATACATAGTGCTCACACATTAATTATGTCTATTTCTCCAACATAGAGAAATTTGAGAGGCGGAAATATCCGTGGAACACTATTCTATATGTAAAACATTGTACTGGTTGCAAAGTGCAATCCATAGTGACAACAAACTTTGACGCAAAGTGCTTGAAGAAAAATTAGGAGTGTATATATCTGTAATTTAGGGTGAACTCATTTATGTAAATTGTATTTTGGATGGGGTTTATTAACGTGTCTGGGATAATTGGATATTGGACCGTCGTCACGGTAAATCATCCGATGATCCGAGGCGAATATGTAACGTGTTTTTCGAGGGTTTTTTTATGCAACTGGCATAAGTCAGTAGGAAGCCATTCTATATTTATTTACGCGGCAAATTGTTCAGCCAAGAGAATTTTTCATGTTAATTTATTATTATTATTAATTTATTATAATTTTTATTAAGGTATTTTCGGAGCATTTTATAAAACGTATTAGCATTCAGATAGGTTTTCTATGTCTTAGAAAACGCTATCAAGCAAATTATTACGAACGACAATATCATAGAAAATTATGTGATTGCGGAATTTTACGGAGTTTCGTCAGTTAGGGTATATTGAGAGACGTGACTCACTGGGAATTCAAGTACAGGCTTAATCTTGTCGGAAAGCATGACGCAATCCTGGGTCGCAGCGTCAAGGAAAGGCGGATATATGGAACGGAAAACGACTTCTCCCTCTCGCGCGCCGTGTGTAATGAGCCAGAGGAGGGGAAGTAGCGGCGTGCTCAGCCAATCAGTGGAGACCACGCAAGCTAGAAGTCGGATGAAGAGTGGGGATGCGACGGGTGCATATATCGTTCAGCGCGCCGTGGAACGAGGACAATCAGTGTAGAACTTGCAGAGTATGGTTCACGCGGGAGTCGCTCCGATGTTCCGTGGAGTGGAGGACTAACTTTTGTAAAACTTAACCAGTGTGGTTGTACGAGTGTTTGGGTCCGATGTACGGACCATAGAATTATCTAATCTACCAGAATATCATCATATATCGACGGAGATGTCGACGTCCAGGAGACTGTGGGAAGCACACAGCATCATCCAGTACGAGGGAAATGCTTTGGCAATTTCCAGTGGTAAGCGCGAATGACGCAGAAATACGCAATCTCTCATTTCTTTTGTTTTATATTTCATATTTCAGTAACTTCATAGCTTGGGAATAAGAGTAAAATCAATAATTTATCAGACTCCGTTTTCACGTAATTTTCTATCGGTAATATTAAAATCGCAACGCTCCAATTTAAATTTTATACTTATTATTATTATTAATTTTGCTATACTTGTTTTATATAATAAATTCATTTCTTTTACAATGCAATCTTTGCTTTCAGTAGGTAGCATTAGATATATACCAATTCCTTCTCCTGATACAATTGTTTGTTGGGTTAATGATCAAATCATACCACGATCTGAGTGAATAGAGTCTTGAAGGTGTTCTGCCAGAGCTAGACGTTGTTAAATACAAATTTAGATTTCAACATTGCGTTGAGGTCTTGGCGCCCATTAAAACAACATAGCTTAGGCAAAGGTAAACAGTTACATTTATCTCCCAACGTGTGGGCTAGCGAAACTGCTACATTTGTCGCTACCAACAGGGGGCATTAATAACCGCTACACTTGTCGCTCAAAGTGTGGGCAAGGGAACATGTTACAACGAGAACTTGCAAATGTGATGAACTGTGATCTTTCCACCACCATTGTGCGACATTTACATTCAATGGGTAAGGTTCAAAAACCGGTGTATGGGTACCGCATGCTCTATGCCTTAATCACAAAAATCAGCGGGGGGTTATATGTGCATCTCTGCTTGCACGTTATCGATTGGCTCGTGAACAACATCGACCATTCCTAACCTGTATCGTTATTGGTGACGAGAAATGGTGTCTTTACGCTAACATAAAGAGAAGAAAGGAATGATTAAGTCCAAACAAACAGCAACTCGTCGTACAAAGACCTGCGCGCATCCCTAAAAGATAATGTTATGCATCTGGTGGAACACCGACGGTGCGCTGTACTACGAATTGCTTCCCCGAGATGTAACCATCACTGCTGACAATATTTTATTGCCAACAACTGAGACGTCTTGCAGATGCAATCCAAGTAAAACAACCAGCAAGACTGCGTGAAGTGATGCCCCTCCAATGATACCGCCCACCCGCACTCTGCTAACCTGACAAAATCATTCCGCACACACCTTATTCGCCTGATCTTGCGCCCTCAGATTTTCACCTTTTTCGCCCTCTATCGAACAACCTTCAAGGAACTTCCTTTCCAGATGAAGATGCGCTCCAAACATGGCTTGACGAATTCCTCAACTCAAAACCACATGCTTGCTACAGGCACGGAATCGAAAAAATACAACAGCGTTGGCAGACTGTTGAAGATAGTGAAGAAGAATATGTTACCGTTGATTAACTTCTCTCTTATATGTATCTGATGTGTTTAATAAACTTATAAACTTGATGTGGATACACTTACGGAAAACGCTATGGACTTATGCACCAACCCAATACTTTGAATTAAATTTCGTTAATAATTCTTCGCATATTATTTCTCCTATAATTTCCTTTTTGATGGGGAATTTCCTTATGGACTCGGCTGTGGTTTCCTGTTGCACTCTTCCTATAAATATCCAGGCCATCTATTCTACAGCTTGTAGGTTTACGTTTTCTGTTCCTGTGCCTGTTACAGATGCTTGATGTCGTGGTAGTTGTCTTTGTTTCCTGCCTATGACTTCCATCCATTTCTCTTCAGCTGTAATGTTCTTTGGTATTTCTTGATTATGAACTTGTGAAGGGTTGCCTGTTATTGGTGGGAAACTATTTTTTTTTTCAATATTGTATTCCACATTAAGTATTTTCTGAGGGAGTCAATTCTGATTGAGTTCCTATGTTCCTTTCGAAGCGATTCGGTATTGATTGTTTCGATGTTTTATTTCCTAGATGGGATTTTATTTTATGTTGATCTTTAATTTCAATTTCATCTCTTATCACTTTTTGATATTACTAGTGATGTTCTCCATCATTGTCTGTATTTGATGTGCTATTGTTTCTGTAAGTTTGTCTTCTAGCGCTCGACCTATCTCTGCGCTTTGTTCGTTATACTTTCCCCCCGTAAGTGTCTGTAGTGGTATGGCACTGCTTAAAACTCTTTGCTTATTACTGTTTGTTTCTTGTACACCGCTATTAGAAGGCACTCCTTGCTGGTGTCTGTTAGTTTCTTCCACTGCATCTACAGACTGCGCTCTTTCCTGAGTTCTGTTTAAGTTTGTCATATTATCGTTAGATGGCACTCCTTCTTGGTATTTCTAGTTGGTATTCGTTTTCGATCCTGTATATGTCTCTAGTTGTCTCCTAGGGTAACCATCCTTCCTCTCTGTTATGACATCTCTAACCTCATTTTGATGGATCGTTTCTGCCACTATCCCAGAGGTTAGTTTTAGTTTCACTGCATTAAAATAGGTTTTCAGAACACTTACGGCTGTTAAGATGTTTTCCTTCCCCTTCTTTTTCAAGTATCCTCTTGTGCCTACTATATTTTTCAAACTTTGTAGAGCTTCTTCTACATGGTCTTCCTCTAATTCTGCCATTGTTGTTTCTTTTTTCCAAGTGTCCTCTATGGGGACAGGCCACTTCAGACATTGCAATGTGTATGGAACTTCACTACATCAGCCGGGGCATTGTATTTAGAGTCCCGGATTTTTGGTTTTAACGATATCCGCAAAAATTTTAGCTAACATATAGGCTTTTAACAACAATATATTTACCCCAAAAGTGCCATTTTTTGTCGATATTGAAGCCGCAAAATAAAGTCATTTTGCGAAATGTGTAATTTTCACCCTAAACTGCTAATAAGATTTTAAAAACATTACTTTACAATTAATCGAAATAGTTCCACTATCTGTCATTTGATAAGAAATAAGAAATCTTAAATATGAATGTTTCATAAGATTTATGAGTTTAAGATTAGCAGAATTTAATTCAATTAATTCCAAAGAGCCACAGGCTCGTACAGAGGAATTGTACAGTAATATGTGTTAACACACCAAGGAAGAAAAGTCTGAAGGTAACATAAGGGCATAGGCCTATTAGTACAGTTGATACCATATCTAAGATTGTTGAGACCAAGATCCCTTAAAATGATAACCACTTAGGATTTTTAAGCTTATACATAACTTAAAATTTCATTAAAAACAATATACAATCATTTATTAAAATCTTGGTTGAAATGATTAATGAGTCCTTAGTTACTGGCATGATACCAGATGACTTAAAAGTGGCCAAAGTAGTTCCTATATTTAAGGGTTGTGACAAAAGAAATCCAAATAATTATAGACCTGTTTCTATTTTATCGGTAGTTTCAAAAATTCTGGAAGAAGTGGTAAAAACAAGATTGCTTTCATTTCTGAACAAGAATACATTCTTTCATAATATGCAATATGGATTCAGGGAAAATTCTAGTACTGAGGCAGCAACTATTGACCTAATAACAATGCTACAAGAAACTATTGACAAAAATAATATGGCAGTTGGGTTATTTATTGATCTCACAAAAGCCTTTGATACAGTAGATCATAAAATACTGTTATCAAAATTAGAAAATGCTGGTGTCCGAGGTATAGCACTAAAATGGTTCCAAAGCTACCTTATTGGAAGAAAGCAGCATGTAGCTTTGAATAAATGCATAAGTTCAGGAAAATATATAACTCATGGAGTTCCACAAGGATCTATACTTGGACCTACATTATTCTTAATTTATATAAATGATATTGTGGAATGTAATTTGAGAGGGCATATCAAATTGTATGCAGATGATACAAATATCTTCTACACTGGGAAAGACATAATTGAAATCATACAAAATGTGCAACAAGATATAAATACTCTCTCACAATGGTTCCAGGCCAATAAATTAACAATGAACCTACAGAAGACCAATTACATGGTAATTTCAAAGCAAAGCATGAAAGAAATCACACATGACAAAATATATATAAATAATATTGAAATAAAAGAGGTTAATCAGGCAAAGTATTTAGGTCTAATCATCGACAAACACCTGACCTGGATTGAACACGTTGAACGAATTGCTAAGAAACTCTCACCTATAGTAGGGATCCTAAGGAAACTTCGGTATCTTATTCCCCTAAACCTTGTAAAACAAATCTACTATTCACTTGTACATAGCAAGCTCCAATATTTAAATGTTATTTGGGCTCACTGCAGGAAATCCACACTGAATGATTTAATGACTATTCAGAATAGGGCTATTAGAAACATATTTAACCTTCCTTACTGCACTCCAGTAAAAGATCTGTACATCAGAAGTAAAATTCTACCCCTCAGCATAAGTGCAGATCTCCGAGCAGCTATGCTAATATACAAAATTAAACACAACACAATACTCTATAGCTCTCCCTACATCTTGAACTCGGACAATCATTCTTATGGAACTAGGCATGCGAAGGACGTAGCCTTATATATCATTCACTCTTCTAAATACGGTAGAAATAGTTTCAAGTTCTCTGCATCACAGTTATATAATAAACTTCCCGATGAAGTAAAAAGTGCACCAACTTTGTCAGTATTTAAGAGGAAAACTACGAAAGTATTGTGGGAAAAATTCGATGCATCGTAATACATCAAATAAGCTCAAAAATCCTGTGCTTATCATTTTAAGAGACCTTGGTCTAAACAATCTTAGATATAGTATCAACTTTACTAATAGGCCTATGCCCTTATTCATCAATTTGTGTTACCTTCAGAATTTTCTTCCTGGTGTGTAAACACACATATTACTGTACAATTCCTCTGTACGAGCCTATGGCTCTTTGGAATTAATTGAATAAATATCATTCATTCATCAAAAAAAAAAAAAAAAAAAAAAAAAAAAAAAAAAAATTGATGCATACAATTTTCCCCACAATATTTTCATAGTTTTCCTCTTAAATACTGACAAAGTTTGTGCACTTTTTACTTCATCAGGAAGTTTATTATATGACTGTTATGCAGAAAACTTGAAACTATTTCTACCGTATTCAGAGGAGTGAATGATATAAGGCCATGTCCTTCGCATACCTAGTTCCATAAGAAAGATTGTCTGAGTTCAAGATGTAGGGAGAGCTATAGAGTATTGTGTTGTGTTTAATGTTGTATATTAGCATAGCTGCTCGGAGCTCTGCACTTATGCTGAGGGGTAGAATTTTATTTCTGATGTACAGATCTCTTACTGAAGTGTAGTAAGGAAGGTTAAATATATTTCTAATAGCTCTATTCTGAAGTCAATAAATCATTCAGTGTGGATTTTCTGCAGTGAGCCCAAATAACATTTAAATCTTAGAGTTTGCTATGTACAAGTGAATAGTAGATTTGTTTTACAAGGTTTAGGAGAATAAGATACTGAAGTTTCCTTAGGATCCCTATAGGTGAGAGTTTCTTTGCAATTCGTTCAACATGTTCAAGCCAGGGCAGGTGTTTGTCAATGATTAGACCTAAATACTTTGCCTGATTAACCTCATTTATTTCAATATTATTTTTACATATATTTTGTCACGAGAGATTTCTTTCATGCTTAGTTTTGAAATTACCATGTAATTAGTCTTCTGTAGGTTCATTGTCAATTTATTGGCCTAGAACCATTGTGAGAGAGTATTTATATCTTGTTGGACATTTTGTATGATTTCAATTATGTCTTTCCCAGTATATAAGATATTTGTATCATCTGCATACAATTTGATACGTCCTCTCAAATTACATTCCGCAATATCATTTATATAAATTAAGAATAATGTAGGTCCAATTATAGATCCTTGTGGAACTCCATGAGTTATATATTTTCCTGAACTTATGCATTTATTCAAAGCTACAAGCTGCTTTCTTCCAATAAGGTACCTATCGAACCATTTTAGAGCTATACCTCGGACACCAGCATTTTCTAATTTTGATAACAGTATTTTATGATCTACTGTATCAAAGACTTTTGTTAGATCAATAAATAACCAAACTGCCTATTATTTTTGTCAATAGTTTCTTGTAGCATTGTTATGAGGTCAATAGTTGCTGCCTCAGTACTAGAATTTTCCCTGAACCCATATTGCATATTATGAAAGAATGTTTTCTTGTTTAGAAATGAAAGCAATCTTGTTTTTATCACTTCTTCCAGAATTTTTGACGCTACTGATAAAATAGAAACAGGTCTATAATGATTTGGATTTCTTTTGTCACCACCCTTAAATATAGGAACTACTTTGGCCACTTTTAAGTCATCTGGTATCATGCCAGTAACTAAGGACTCATTAATCATTTCAACCAAGATTTTAATAAATGATTGCATAATGTTTTTAATGAAATTTGTCTTTATCCTATCTAAACCACAGTCTATTTATTCTTTAAATTTGTGATGATGGACTTGACATCTGCTTCATCTGTTTGATATAAGTAGAGGGATTTTGACTGCTTGTGGTCCTTATGAGCATTTCCTTCTGTTCAGGAATAGCTTTTGTTTGTGAAGAAAAAGTTAAATGATTCACATAGCTCTTGATTGTCTGTGATTATTCTTTTGTCTATTTCAAGTGAAGTGCATGTCTCAACTGTTGGTTTTTTGTTGTGTATGATTTTTTTGATAGTCTCCCAAGTTTTATTAGAATCGTTTCCGTATGTTCTGAATTTTTCTGAGTAGTAATTTGCCTTTAGCCTTCTTTTTAAGTTTGATATGCTATTCCTGCATCTATGATATCATTACTATTTTTGTGAAGGGGATTTTTGAGCTTTGCATGCAAAGTGTCTCATTGTTTTATAAGTGTAAGGAGTTCAGCTGTGACCCATGGTAAGTTAGTAGTCTGTTGTTTATTGTTAGTATTGTTTGTTATTTTTCTTTGGCTGTGTCTGCTCCTTAGATCAATTGTTTGATGAAAAAGTTATATAGAGAGTTAACAGTACTGTCTACATCGTTATGTAAATCTGTGTTTATAGATATATTAGTTTCAGGAGTGAGTTGCCTATCCCAAGAGCCCTCATGTGTTGTAGATTTTGTCGAGTTATGTGACTGAGTGTACGTGCTGTGATTGGTCTTGGAAATATCAAGAATTAATATACTGTGATCACTAATATCATTGCTGACATTTGATATTTTATAACTTAATTCTGAATTGTTCAGTGACACGTGATCTACTAAGGTAGCTGCAGTGTCACAAAGTCAAGTAGCATATTTAGTGCTTTTAGATTTAGATATTTCCTTCTTAATTGATCATCAGCTAGGATATCAATGTTTGTATCTCCGAGGAAGATGCATAATTTATTGTTTATCTGACTAAGAATCAGTGGCGAAGCTACATTCATGCATAGTTTTTTGTAGATTAATTCCAGTCGTAGTGTTTTTCGCTCTGCAAAGATATCAATGATGCGTTCTTTGAATATGTCATCCCAGGATAGATAGTTCACCAAACTCTTCTCAATAGCCAGAGTACTCAAATTGCTCAATCTAGAATCTGACATGGAGTTCCTTAAAAATGTCTTAACTTTCTTCAATGCACTCATACTTCGTTCACTTGAAGCAGTAGAAACAGGGAAGGTAAGAATCAGTCTTATAAGGCGTACTGTTTCTTGATATATTTTTTCTAGGCCGCTGTTCAAAAATATTCTTTTCTTAGGACAACGAAGAAAACGGTCTTGATTTTAAAGACACTATTAAAACACTACACTGATCCATGTTTTTTAAGACTCACAAATGGACATGCAAGCGCTGAGATACCGCCCGCCTCACGATTGCACTGCTTGGAGCCTAGGCTCTTGCTCACCCATTCAGCTATTGACCTTCCGCTTGGCTCAGGCCTTCTCTACCGCACAGAGACTTAAGCCTGTTTCAAAGGAGACTCACTGGCTGCTTAGTCGCGCGCTGAGAAGCTGGTGTCCTTCCCACCGTGGTTACAGAGAATAATACGGAAAACTAGATGTAATTTGCCTATGCCAATGAAAAAAATAATAGGAAAATTTAAATTTGCATGTTCCTTGAGAATGAAATGGGTATTCTAAGTCTCCAAGATTCCCCTCCAGCTTCGCCACTGTTAAGAACACTTACAAATGAATTTAAGAAAGGTATGGCATTGCTTCTATTGGGGTTATATGCTGCAATAATATCAATGCTTTTATATGTTGGCCTCTTACTTTTAACATCATCTCTGAATACCTCAATCCACATCACTCTTTCTTCTAACATTTACTTTCCATTTGTGTGATACATAAATACTTTGTCATCTCCATGAGCAAACATGCTTGTGAAATTGTTAAAGTTATAAAAATCTGCCTCATTACTTTTCACCCAGGTTTCTGTAACTACCAATATATCTATCTGACATCTGACCTATCATTTGCAAGAGAATTTCAATGTCATCAGGCTTATTCCGAATACTTCTACTGTTAACATACAAAAACCTAACCTCTCCACCTAATTCAATTAGTTAAAGCATGCACTTATATTAGAATCGTGTTGCATGAAATCATCCAAACAGTTATACTTGTGTTCACTGCACTGTATTTTACCTAGGTGTTTACTTGTAGTCAGCGCTTTCTTCTCTCTAAACAATGAAATATCATCATGGTAATTTCAAAACAAAGCATGAAAGAAATCACACATGACAAAATATATATAAATAATATTGAAATAAAAGAGGTTAATCAGGCAAAGTATTTAGGTCTAATCATCGACAAACACCTGACCTGGATTGAACACGTTGAACGAATTGCTAAGAAACTCTCACCTGTAGTAGGGATCCTAAGGAAACTTCGGTATCTTATTCCCCTAAACCTTGTAAAACAAATCTACTATTCACTTGTACATAGCAAGCTCCAATATTTAAATGTTATTTGGGCTCACTGCAGGAAATCCACACTGAATGATTTAATGACTATTCAGAATAGGGCTATTAGAAACATATTTAACCTTCCTTACTACACTCCAGTAAAAGATCTGTACATCAGAAGTAAAATTCTACCCCTCAGCATAAGTGCAGAACTCCGAGCAGCTATGCTAATATACAAGATTAAACACAACACAATACTCTATAGCTCTCCCTACATCTTGAACTCGGACAATCATTCTTATGGAACTAGGCATGCGAAGGACGTAGCCTTATATATCATTCACTCTTCTAAATATGGTAGAAATAGTTTCAAGTTCTCTGCATCACAGTCATATAATAAACTTCCTGATGAAGTAAAAAGTGCACCAACTTTGTCGGTATTTAAGAGGAAAACTATGGAAGTATTGTGGGAAAAATTCGATGCATCTTAATACATCAAATAAGTTAAGTTATGTATTAGATTAAAAATCCTAAGTGCTTATCATTTTAAGGGACCTTGGTCTAAACAATCTTAGATATGGTATCAACCTTATAATAGGCCTATGTCCTTATTCATCAATTTGTGTTACCTTCAGAATTTTCTTCCTTGGTGTGTAAACACACATATTACTGTACAATTCCTCTGTACGAGCCTATGGCTCTTTGGAATTAATTGAATAAAAAAAAAAAAAACACTCATTTTAGCAATTAGTTTTCCGAGAGTAAAAACTTGGCAACTCTGTTTAAAAGTTTTCCAACTGTCATTGTTCCTCTTCTATTGGGGTGGAGACCGTCATCTCCCTGTCTTGTAACCAAGAGTTCCCTTCTAAAAAAATAATGTTTGTTTTTCACCACACAACCAATCCAGTGTTGAATTCACGGCATTAATGTATTGTGGGTCTATGTCCCGTCTTGGCAATACACCACTAATACACACTTTTGAACTCGGAAAGGCAATTTTCTCTTCGTCCACAAGCTTGTCCATGGGAGCTATTTCCTAAAGTCTTTTCTAGACTATAAAAAATCCCAAGGCGGGTTCTGATTTTGGTGCACAGGTGGCTCTGATGTCATCTACAAGATCATGATTATATTTATGATATCCAAGAGCCCTCTTCATCTGTGTACGTACATCTACTCTTTTATCATACCCATGCTTCTGGGGTCGTATATAAGGTGATATGAGTTTTCTATGTGTTAAATGGTTCTTATGACTGGAAGCTCTTTCCCATCAAAGGAATTCACGACAATGAAATTAATGAAGATGAATGAAACTGCGCATGGAGTTGGAGGGAAATGGCAATGGCCTATTAGAAGATGCCATCCCAACATGTGCCTGGAGTTGATAACCATTTCAAGTATTGCTTTTTAAGTCCAGAGCTAGCCTGACCCCATGGCCTTAGAACATGTAGCTACCCCAGTCAGTCCCTCTTATCATCATCATCATCATCATCATCATCATAAACTGCACGGTTGAGGCTATCAGGATGTTTCGTCTTCATATTTATTGGTCTAAAGAAAGAGATCCACCGTCTAAGGTAATTAAATGAAGAGACTTGTTCAATTATGGTATCATTGATAATAATTTTTGCCCTCCTCATCGAAGGCTTTAAAATGAGTCCTGGTCATGGTGTGACCTAAGTGGTGTAAATGACTAAATATCACCTGGCTGAACAACTGGAGATTTAGGTTCGAATCCTAACTGCGGTCTCATTTTCAGGTCCTATGCACCAGATATGACTGCTCCAAAAGAAGCTGTTCTCTAACATGATTTGCATGTTTATTGTATTGATTTGATTCCCGCCTGTAAGGTTTGGCCCTAATAAACGGCTGGCCCAATAAACCGGATTCTACTGTAGTATATTTCCGATTTGCAGCACATCAGTTCAGCAGACAATCAGTAGGCCTATACAGACTCAGTCACTGGAAGCTCTATGTTTAGAAATGCAAGACTTCAAAACATTTCTGCTGGCGAGTGAATCCAATATCAAGCAGGCCATCATAAAATACATCTCAGACAAGCAGTTTGAAAAACACCTTTGTAAGTATAGACTACTTCTTATAGGAAGCAAGTTAAAATTTCAAGCTAGCCTAAATAGGGATTCATTGGAGTTATGACTCTGCAGTTTTTCTCTGCTGAATCCCACACATATTATGACTCCAAGGAAAGTTGGATGTTCAGGGTTTATTTTTTTCATTATTTTATTTACATGAGCCAAAGCAGGAAACAATTGGCAGATACATGATTTTTATGACATGAGATTGTGTGGATTTTGTATGATAACTACAGCACTGTATTGAGATATTGGCATGGATATATAATATAGATTTGAATAAATTTATTTTCAAGTTATGTTTAAATTAATAATACAATAGATCAATTGTGACAAACTTTGAGACAGTAGTATATAAGAGACTGTATTGCTTAGGCTGCAAATTCAAATCAATATTGGAGAGTGGCCATTCATTCTTTAATAAGAAATCTCTTGCTTTTCTCTTAAATGCTTCTAGAGATACACCTCCCTTTGTACCTAACGGTAGGGCGTTAAAATTCCTTTATTATAGAGGACATAATTACTTTAGTACCTGTACAACATTTATTTTTATTTTTTTAATTTTTTAAAATTCAAATTTACTGTTCCGCCAATCAATACAAAACAACATGTGTCATTAGGCGCTAATCACGGTACATGTTTCGAACCCTTTTAAATACGGTTCTTCATCAGCCGACGTTTGTCTTAACTATTAAAGACATAGATAAAACACAAATACATACATCATTCAAAACACATTAAAAACTTTTGCAATACATGATATTAAAACACTATTAAAATGTGGCCTGTCACAATTCCTTTGCCCTTCAAATGACATTGTAACATGTTTTTCTAGGGGGTTTTATGCCACTAACACAAGTTAGTTGGACTATATCATATTTGTTAAACGCGGCAATAATCCGGCCAAGTTATATTATTTCAGTTTATTCAATTTCATATTATTATTATTATTAATATTTATTACATCATTTTTCGGAGCTTTTAAATTTGGAAGATTACAGATAGGATTTCTACTAGTAGCAATCCGTATCTATATTGGATGATTCCAATATATAATATTGCACGGCAAATCATTTCATACGTAAAGTCGGGATTTTATTCATTAGGGGTAAGAGAGAGTGGTGTGTGACTCACTGGGTATTTCAATACAAGAATAGATTGGAGTACAAGAGAATTACGAAATCCGAGGGAACACTTCAAAGCAGGAAAACGTGTATGATTTACGCCTTGCCCGGAAACGGAAAATATAAATACGGGGAAGGAGTCTCATGGCGAGAAGAGCCACGTAAGGTGACCAGCCAATCAAGGGAGAAGAAGCAACGTAGCAGGTGCATGGCGAGATACGTGACGCACGTGGATTGGTCGAAACAGAGAAGCCGCGGTGTTAAGCTAGACCCTAGTGGGAGAAGATTGAAGCATATAGTGGACGCTAGGTGAGAGAAGATTCATTAAGACATTACGCTTGGTACAGTAAGGCGTACTTTGTTCGTTAGTCCCAAGTGGGACAATTTATTCACGCTAACTCCGCTGATCACATCAGATCATGGGTTCCACACGTCTTGCAGTGATAAGGCAAGCCACGTGTTGTGGCTTATGGAATAGACTCCACCACAAGCTGTAACGATTACTTTTGATCAACGAGGAAGGGCCAGACGCCGCCAACACCAATGCAGAACATCCAACGCTACGAGACTTCAAGAACGTGGAGACAATGTTTCAGTGGGTAAGCACAAGTAATCTACGACACACACTCTCTGTTTTTCGATAGGGCCAGTATAAATTCTTTAAGCATTAATTTGGATATAAGTTAAATTCACGTTATTCTCCCGACCGGAATATTAAGTAATTTTGTTCGTGGCAATGGTAAAAGTTGTATGCTCCGTTAACCGTGTTAATTTTATTCAAGATGCTGACATATTTTCTAAGTGTATTAAATTCAATTATTACAAAGTAGATTCTTTAATTCCAGTAGGTAGCAATAGTTATAATACCACATCCTTCTCCACAATCAAATGTTGTCTGGGTTGATGATTCAATCATCCCACGGCCTAGTCATTAAGAGTTTCTCATATGTTCTACTCACGCTAGGGGTCGATATTAAATATATAAATTTAGCTTGGAACACAGTGTATCCAGCTTGGCGCCCAACATAGATCAAACTTAGCAGTAGTATTTTCTGGCGAATAGTCCGCCCAGGTAGAAAACATTACATTTGTACGCTACCAACGTGGAGCGGTAAGAACCATTACATTTGCCGCTCAACGTGAGGAACAAGTAAAACCATTACAATTGTCGCCGACAACGTTGGGCCGAAAACCCAGGAACATTTGAGGAAGGATGAGGAGACATATTTCTGTGCCGGTATTTTGGGGGTTATTTGCCTTTATCAGTGTATATCATTATGGGGGATCAGAAAGAAAGACAGATGAGGTTACGTAGTGGTCATCAACTGGAGAATGATGATACGAGCAGTATGTCGAGTGATGGTAGTACCGGGGTAGCGGAGGTAAATCCCGATACTGAAACAGGGAGTATAGGCGGCCAACCAGAATTAAAAACTTTACTTCTCGAGTTCATGTATCAGAACAAAGTTAGTAGTGATGCCTTAAATGCAAAATTAGAACAAAACAGTAGGGAAAATAAAGAAAGTACAGAAGCTTTAAGTAAAAAATTAGAACAGAATAATGCAAAATTAGAACAAAACAGTAGGGAAAATAAAGAAAGTACAGAAGCTTTAAATAAAAAATTAGAACAAAACAGTAGGGAAAATAAAGAAAGTGCAGAAGCTTTAAATAAAAAATTAGAACAGAATAATGCAAAATTAGATAAGAACAACAAGGAAATTAGTGTGAAAATGGAGCAGATTAGAGGAGAAATCAGAGGAGTAATGGAAAAGAAGGTTAAAGAGATCATTGCAGATGTAGACAGGAAATTAGGAAAAGTACAGGAGGAGTT
The DNA here is from genome assembly GCA_946902985.2 of Meconema thalassinum. Lineage (NCBI taxonomy): Eukaryota > Metazoa > Arthropoda > Insecta > Orthoptera > Tettigoniidae > Meconema > Meconema thalassinum. The sequence goes on from OX336393.1 coordinate 303,913,657, forward strand.
GGAAAGTAGAATCAGCACACAGGCTGAAAATTTAAAGGAATTAGTTAAATTAGAAACACTGCAGGTTAAAAAGAATTTGGGGGGGGGGGGGGGGGAAATTGACAAGATTCAAGTATCAACTAAAGAGGTTAAGGAATAGCTGGGGGGTAGAATTGAGAAAGTCCACTCACAAATAGTTGCAGAAGTAAATGATTTAAGAGAGAGTAATAGAGAGAGCATTAGCAAGATTGAGGAGAAACAAGCAAAGCTATATGATAAAGTAGAAGAATCAGAAGGAAACATTAAATTAACAGAAAACAGTATTGAGAGGAAGGCTGAGGAGAAAATCGCAGAATTAGAATTAAAATTAAAAGCTAGGATCAGGCAAGAAAATAGTCAGAATAGGCCAGTTTTTGTGAATAGCACACACAGGGAGGTAGAACTGGGGAAGTTCAGCAATTGACAAGGGTGCCCAAATGGAGTTCATGAATTCTATAGAAAATAAATTTAGGGAGAGGTTGGAAGATGGTAGTATTGAGTGCCAGGTAGTTGAAATTTTAGAACAAGTGTTTGTGGGGGAAACGAGGAATTGGTTTGCTGTCTATAGAGACAAGTTTACTGATATTAATGATTTAAAAATGAAATTCTGTGAAAAGTTCTGGAATGAGGTTATTCAGTCGCAGCATCGTGAGGGAGTAGTGTGTGGTAAATATAACCCTAAAGGAAGCTCCACCATGACCAAATACTTTTTAGGGCAGGTATTAGTGTGTAAATATCTGGATGGCTTGAAGGACGAAAGTGATGTGGTGAGGTTGCTACTTAGGCACTTTCCCTATAGGATCAAGGAGGCTGCTTTTATCCAGAATGTAAAGACAATATCACAAGTAGAAAATTTGTTAAGCACATTTGATGCACTAGGGAGAGGGGGTTATGAGGACAATTTCAATAGGAACCAGGGTAATAATAATAATAATAGGCCTAATGAAGCCAGGCATCAGGAAGTTCAAGGGAACGGTGGCGACGGGGCCAACGCTCAAAATAGAAATAATAATAATAATCAGCTAAATCAGAATAGAGGAAATGGCTATGGTAATCAGTATCAGGGGAGGAACAATGATTTCAGGGGGAATCAAGGGAGAAACAATGATTTCAGGGGAAATCAAGGGAGAAATAATGATTTCAGGGGAAATCAAGGGAGAAATAATGATTTCAGGGGAAATCAAGGGAGAAATTATAATGACAATAATTACAACCAGAATAGGGGTCAAGGAAGAGGACAGCCTAGTGGTAGTAATATACAGCCAAACAATGACAACACAGCCCAGAACAACCAGACCAGTGCCGTAGTTAGTAGTACTACAGCCAGCTGTAGCGGTTCTTTAAAACGCGAACCAGGCTGCGAAGTAAGGTCAGAATCTCAGTCTGTAGCATGCCCTGTCCATACAATTATACAGGATCACTATGACCTAAATGTAAGAAATGAATTGTTGCATGAATTAAATGCTGAACGTATTATCCAGGAGGTGGCTAGTAAAAGCCCCATTATTAAACTTAACGTGTCCGAGGCGTACACAGATGTTTTAATTGCTAGTGGTTGTATGAAGAGTTGCATAAGTAGTGCATTTTATGATAAAATGAAAGGAACTGGAGTAAATTTTGAGGAGATGCCAATTAAAAGCACTTTTGTTATCACAGCTGCAGGGAAGAGGTCTAAAGTTATTTCTAAGCAAGTTTTTGTGGACATTAAAATTAATAATCATATCGAAAAGCAGATTTGTCTTGTAATTCCAAACTTAGTTTTCAGTGTTATCTTGGGTTCAGATTGGCTAAGTAGAGTGTCTGGTAACTTATGTTATGAAGTAGGTAGTTTGAAATTTAAATTGAATAATTCTGAAGTAGAGGTAGCGTTCAACAACAATGTTCAGGGGAGTGGTGTTGTAGGAGTGATTTGTTCTTTATGTGATATATCACCAGCCGAAGAGCGGGATACTCAAATTTTTGTGGGCAGTTTGATTACGAACGGTAGTCTGGAGGACTCGTTACGTGATGCTGCATTTCAGGGGCATATAGAGGGAGACCAGTGTGTTCTGCTCTATGATGTGTTATTGGATAATAGGAGAATTTTTGAGGATCGCATTGGCATGGCCATTTGCTATACACATTCATTGAACGTTATTGATAGATCAGTATTCACAGGACATAGATATCCTATACCTTTCGCTTATCAGGGTGCAGTAGAGCCACAAATTAACCAGATGCTTGAAGATGGCATTATAGAGTACTCAAACAGTCAATATATTAATCCTTTAATTACAGTACCGAAGGCCGACGGCACAGTTCGTATTTGTTTAGACGCTCGTTTAGTTAACAGTAGAATCAGTTCAGATCAGCTGAAGTCCATGTCCATTGAAGAGTTGATGCAGACATTTGAGGGTAAAAAGTATTTCACATGTGTAGATTTAAGTTCCAGTTTCTGGCAAGTGCCACTTATGTATGAAGATCGGCCATTTACAGCTTTTAGTCATAAATATAACCTTTATCAGTTTTGCAGGGTACCTTATGAGTTAAAAAGTAGCTCAGCAGCTTTAATTAGGACTTTAAACATCGCATTAGGAGATGACACGGGAGAGTTTGTAACTATTTACATCGATGATATGGTAATCAGTTCACGCAGTTTTGAGGAGCATCTACGTCATTTAGATAGTGTATTTCAAAAGTTAGATCAGGCAGGGTTCACTCTGAAACTGTCCAAGTCGTCATTCTGTCAGACAGAAGTGACATTTTTAGGTCATAAAGTGTCAAGTAGGGGTGTGACACCAGAGGAAAGTAGGGTTAATAAGATACTTAATGCAGAAGTACCACAGAATATAAAACAGTTGAAAACATACTTTGGTATTTGCAATTTTTTTCGCAGGTTCGTTCTTAAATACTCAGGGTTAGTAGAACCATTTAGAGATTTGCTTAAAAGTGGTAATCGCTGGAGATGGGAGTCCAAGCATGATCTGGCATTTCAAGCGCTGAAGGCAGGCTTTGAGCAAGCTGTGGTGCTGAAGTATCCTTTGAAGGATAAGGAATATGTGGTAATGACTGATGCGTCACATATAGGAATTGCAGGAGTATTGTGTCAGAGAGATGAAGAGGGTAATTTGTGCATCGTGTCTTTAGCATCACGAGGACTTACAGCAGCAGAGAAAAGATATACTATCACTGAGTTAGAGCTTTTAGGAATTGTTTTCAGTTTAGGAAAATTTAGGATGTATTTAGTTGGGGGTAAATTTGAGAATCATACAGATCACCATGCTTTATTATATATGATGACATGTAAACTCAGTTCTAACAGAGTTAGTAGGTGGATTCTGGCACTTCAGGAATACGAATTCTCAGTAAAATATATTAAAGGGAAAGATAACATTCTTGCAGATATGCTTTCTAGGGACACAAATTTATTTAGGGATAATCCTGTTGTTAAGGCAGAGGACGGTATTTTGTTATGTGCATGTGTGGACAGTAGCAACAGGGCATCGTTACAGACACTGAGAAATATGTTAGTGGAGCAACGTGATGACATTAAGAAATATGTGTCATAAAATAAGTGTGTTAAGCTGGCGAGCCAGCCTATCAAATGAGTAAGTGTGGTATGTGATGAGTGGAAGATCTGGTCTTCAAGGCAGGCGTATCAGAAATCACACAGGGGGGTAGTATGTAAGTAAATGAGAGTTTTTAAGGTACAGGGAAAGATGAAAGGAGTGGTGGATGCTGTTGAGCACTAAATTGTCTCGATGCACCAAGGCCATTTTGGCAGCGCTGATGGGTTCCCATTTATCTCCAAGAGATGGGGGAGCGCTTGTATAGGGCTTGTTAGCTTAAGGCGTCCACGAGATAAAAGATGGGCCATCAGAAGGCGAGACAGTCCTCCATGAAGTTCATACATATCAGCACACGTGATTCCTGCTTACGACCTAGCTATGTGAGATCTGGGTTGGATATAATTAAGGTAGTTTGTGTACAAGGTACTAGACCTCATGAGATGTTGTATATAAGTAACAGATAAAAAGTTGTGGCAACTAGGTCAGGTTCGATAGGTGGACTGGTCTGGGTTGTGAACTACTGGCTGAGCGACGAATATGAGAAATTGTGATCTAGAGTAAGGTGGGTTTTTGTGTACATGTACTTAGTAAGATAGGGCACATACGGCACAGGAATATTTAAGTGTTATAAGTAATGGGTACTTACTGGTTTTTTTTACAGTCGTGTCTTTCCTTTTAATTAAAAATTTCACAGAGAAGGTGGGAAGTAGATCACTTTGCTCTACCGCGAGTGTGTGATCGTGTGTGATCGTGTGAGATCGTGTACCATGATATTGGTATCCGGTAGGTGTGGAGCACCTAATATTTCTAGAAGAGTTCCGCAGTGGTTTTCTACTGAACACCATAAATGCGTGTGTAGTGAATTGTGGATATAGAGGGAACACACTTATGTATGTATTTTTTTTCCCACATAGAATGATGAGAGAGAGAGCGGTAGAATGAACATTCGTGAGAATGACAAACATTTTGAAGTGGACAAAATAAGAACAGGTCATAACAAGACGAACATTAGCGCAAAGCGCATGATTGAGGGTTTATATGTGTTTATATGTGTAAAGGGTCATTTCACTTGTATAAGTTGTAATTTGGAGGGTTTTTTCTAACGTGTCTGGAATTATCAAGTGCAGTACCATATGCATGGTAAAGCACATGATTATTCGAGGCGAATGTAACATGTTTTTCTAGGGGGTTTTATGCCACTAACACAAGTTATTTGGACTATATCATATTTGTTAAACGCGGCAATAATCCGGCCAAGTTATATTATTTCAGTTTATTCAATTTCATATTTCATATTATTATTATTATTAATATTTATTACGTCATTCTTTGGAGCTTTTAAATTTGGAAGATTACAGATAGGATTTCTACTAGTAGAAATCCGTATCTATATTGGATGATTCCAATATATAATATTGCACGGCAAATCATTTCATACGTAAAGTCGGGATTTTATTCATTAGGGCTAGGAGAGAGTGGTGTGTGACTCACTGGGTATTTCAATACAAGAATAGATTGGAGTACAAGAGAATTACGAAATCCGAGGGAACACTTCAAAGCAAGAAAACTTGTATGATTTACGTCTTGCCCGGAAACGGAAAATATAAATACGGGGAAGGAGTCTCATGGCGGGAAGAGCCACGTAAGGTGACCAGCCAATCAAGGGAGAAGAAGCAACGTAGCAGGTTCATGGCGAGTTACGTGACGCACGTGGATTGGTCGAAGCAGCGATGCCGCGGTGTTAAGCTAGACCCTGGTGGGAGAAGATTGAAGTATATAGTGGACGCTAGGTGAGAGAAGATTCATTAAGACATTACGCTTGGTACAGTAAGGCGTACTTTGTTCGTTAGTCCCAAGTGGGACAATTTATTCACGCTAACTCCGCTGATCACATCAGATCATGGGTTCCACGCGTCTTGCAGTGATAAGGCAAGCCACGTGTTGTGGCTCATGGAATAGACTCCACCACAAGCTGTAACGATTACTTTTGATCAACGAGGAAGGGCCAGACGCCGCCAACACCAATGCAGAACATCCAACGCTACGAGACTTCAAGAACGTGGAGACAATGTTTCCGTGGATAAGCACAAGTAATCTACGACACACACTCTCTGTTTTTCGAAAGGGCCAGTATAAATTCTTTAAGCATTAATTTGGAAATAAGTTAAATTCACGTTATTCTCCCGACCGGAATATTAAGTAATTTTGTTCGTGGCAATGGTAAAAGTTGTATGCTCCGTTAACAGTGTTAATTTTATTCAAGATGCTGACATATTTTCTAAGTGTATTAAATTCAATTATTACAAAGTAGATTCTTTAATTCCAGTAGGTAGCAATAGTTATAATACCACATCCTTCTCCACAATCAAATGTTGTCTGGGTTGATGATTCAATCATCCCACGGCCTAGTCATTAAGAGTTTCTCATATGTTCTACTCACGCTAGGGGTCGATATTAAATATATAAATTTAGCTTGGAACACAGTGTATCCAGCTTGGCGCCCAACATAGATCAAACTTAGCAATAGTATTTTCTGGTGAATAGTCCGCCCAGGTAGAAAACATTACATTTGTACGCTACCAACGTGGAGCGGTAAGAACCATTACATTTGCCGCTCAACGTGAGGAACAAGTAAAACCATTACAACATGAATAGTCGGAGTTTATTTCTGTCTCTAGGAAACCTCCATACTAGGTTTAGCAGTGAGATAGTTCATATCGCATGAAAACATTTTTAAAAACCACATGTTGGTTCTATTTAAAAGTCACTGTTCATTAAATAGCACAATACCTGTTGTTGCCTGTCCATAAAATTCTTCACACCGAAGTAGGTAATGAAGTTCTACTTGTTGTAGAGAAGAAAGTGTTGTCAAATGGGTCTAAAAGATGGAAAGCTTATACCAAATGAGCGGCTCTTGAAGTAGCCTAGTAGTCCATCCTGACAGATAAGGCAGTCCTAAATTCAGCAAATTTAAATAGTGTAAAAATGACGAAAATATGAATCAGTGAGAATGCAAGTGTGATAGCCAGGAAATAAATGTAAATGCAATGAACCGACATCCTTACCTTAGTGAGAACATTACACATACCAGGTCAAGACGGGTCAAACTTAATGCAGCGGCTAGAAGCTCCTAAGCGAGGCAGGTCATATAAGGAAAGAGGGGCGGGTCTAACAACAGTAGGAGTGGGGCAAGAGTGATAGGAGAAGTACGGACACAACAACAACAGGGAGTTAAGGAGAGGGGAAAGGGGTGAGGGAAAACGTTGGTCATCAGGCACGGTCTCTATGTTGTTTTTTTTACGTTTTCTATTGGTGACGTAATTCGTCAAAGTTTCGTATAAAATGTTGCAGTCAAAATTAATTTCATTTAAATTACAAGCCGGATTATTCCTTAAGGCCTGGTCAATTTCAATTTGCTCTAAAATATTGAGCATCACCCCTTTACTGCAGTAGTGCAGAATTTCCAGATCTTCGTTGATGTTAGAAAAACTATGTTCGAACTCCACCATGTGGTTCCCAATGGCTGAAAATTTTCTGTGCCTTGTCGCATTAATATGCTCGTTATATCTGATTTTGAAACTACGTCCCGTTTGACCTATATAATCCGCATTGCAATTTTTGCAGAAAATAGGTTCGTTCATAGAGGCTTGCAGACCGAACGCTGCATTCAAATATTATAAGTGTATGTACACATTGTACAGTCACTCATACAAAGAATGATTGCACTCTTGGTACCGTGACTGTTGTGTCCAAGTCAAAAAGACAGGTTTATACAAGAATTTTTACAACATTGTGAGGATTATAAGTACTGTATGTACTGTATTATGATGTTTGAGTTTTTGATCTGGGCTCGCGAACTCAACAAGATACAAGAAATAGTATGAAGACAGTGTGTGCAGTTACCAACAGTGTGCTAATTCTTTGAGTGACTGTACATACTATACTAAGAATAGCTCCTTTCTGTTTTAAGACAGACACCCAATAAATACCTTGATAGGCTTCCTTAAATCACTTCTCCATGGTGTTGAATGTTTTCAGTGAAAGCAGTGAAGACTTACATGCACGTGCACGCAGATGGGGATCTGAAGTACCATTGTCTGGCCCAAGAATTGGTCCAGGAACAATCACAGACTCTAAGGAACAATCGAGAAAGTGCTGAGGCTAATATTTCATCCCTCCAGAAGAGAGTAAGTGTTTTCATGCCTTCCCATTTTTCTCAAGAAGAAACAGCACTCTTCGTTCCATTTCCATGTGCAAGTTGCAAGAAATTTCAGATTTCTTCAGGTATTTTATTGACGATTATTGTTCATCATCAAAGGTTTGAAGAAATGAATTACAAAGTTATAGGATTTTTTCTCAGTTGATACATTTAATGGAGTTGCTTTCAATTGTACTTTATAGCAAGAAAGCCGGCTCTGTGGTGTTAGGGTAACACATCTGCCTCGCCTCCTGCTCTGTCAGGAGGAGGAGGTTTTGGGTATTAGTAAAGACACCATATTAAGACATTTTTGTGATATATTGTTTTGACAATTCATAGTTGAACTAATTGATTTAGATATTAGGATCACTATGGTACTTAAATGATGGCTGTGATTTTGTGAGATAGGTTGGTTGGTTCCTCAGTTTAGGGGCTGCGACAACGCGGTCATGTAGCCCCGTGTACTTTTGGTATTGTAATGGTCCCCACATGTGACCATTCTTATATGTTCTTAACGATTTATTATTATTGTTAATATTTTCGTTTCAGTTGTCTAGGGACCACGAGCCAATTTCAATGCTTTGTCCTCTGCTGTTCCTTCTTCTTCCTCCAATATTCCTTCATCATCTCACTATGCTTCCTCTTCCTTTCCTCGGACCATTTTGAGCCGGTTTTCTTTTTCTTCCTCCCTTGGAATCTTTCCATTTTTAGCGCTTTTTACCTAAAAATATTTCTCTATGGTGTATCTTCTTCACTGATATTGTTTCTTTCCAAATCCTTTTTGACTTCTTGTACCCAGTTTGTTGTTAACTTCTTGTTCCACAGGAATGTGAAGATCTGCTTGGTTAACCTATTGTCATCCATCCTGTACAAATTTCCAAAAAATAGCGATCTCCTCTTCCGTATTGTTTCTGATATGTTTTCTATTTTTTGAAATATTTCATCATTACTTCTTAATTTCCAGAATTCTGCAGTTTTTAAAGGACCGAGTATTTTGCGTATAATTCTTCTTTCCACTACTTCTTATTTCTCCAATTTGTAATTCAGTACTAGACATTCACTCGCATACAGGCATTCTGGTTTCACTACAGTGTTGTAGTGCTGTATTTTAAGATCTGTAGACAAACACTCTTTGTTGTAAGTATTCCTAGTTATGCCATATGCTCTTCCCATCTTTCGTATTCTTTCTTCTACAGCAGATTTTTCCAAACCTTTTTCTTGAATGATTTCTCTCAAATATTTGAACTTCCTCACCCTCTTTATTGGACCAATTTCTGTTACTAGGATTTCTGGAGCATTTTTTATATTTGTCAAATATGTTCTTAACAATTTATTATTATTATTATTTTTATATCAGTAGCTCACATCAACTTTATATTGCAATTTCTTTAAGCAATTACAATTTATTTATCCCTATGAATATAAATTCTTCTTCTTCTTCTTCCTCTTCTGCTTTTACGGCCTCATTGGACCACTTCAGTCAATCATTTCTTGGTCCTCTTCTTCAGTAAGTTTCCTTTCCGAGTCACCCAGTAGCTTTTAATTCGCTCTGATCTTCTCAGGCGTTCCTCATCTGTAAATACCCTTTTTACTGTATTACGTTTGTCTATTTTAGCCTGAAATCTTATTTTTATATCTCTCAGTTTTTTTAATTTTTTTTGTTTTGCAAGTCATCCAAGGTTATTTCTCTTTCATATCTTCTCTAATTTCCTTAATCTATCCTACTTGTTGTTTCATATTCCAAAGTTTCACTACAATTTTTCTAGATAATCTGGTTTCTGGTATCCTCATGATGTGACCAAAAAAAGAAATCCGTTTGTTCCGAATAGTATCAGTGATGGGCTCCAGTTCTCTGTATACCACTTCATTTGGTACCATCTGCCACTGTCCATCTTTCTGATATTTTTTATTTATGCATGTTCTAGCTATTCTTCTTTCTACTTTTAAAATTTTATCGATTCTGTTTTTCTGAGTAACTTTAAAAAGAGTTTCACTTCCATGTGTCACCTCTGGTTGAACCACCGTCTTGTAATGTTTTAATTTTGTTGCGATTGACAGACATTTTCTTTTATAAGTAGACCATGTTAATTTTTGGGCTTTTATAATTTTATTAGTTCTTTCTTGCCATGCAGGTTTCTCATCCAAGTTGTAAGTTATAATTTCTCCTAAGTATTTAAATTGCTTCATTATTTTAACTTCCTTGTTATTTACTGTTATGTGATTGATTACAAGTGGATTTGCTCTCTGTCTTTTCAAGTGATATCTGAAGTCCAATTTTTTGTGCTATATTTTGTAGGCTTATTATTTGATTTCTGGCTTCTTGAATATTATTAGCCAGTAATGCTAAGACATCTGCGAATCCCAAGCAATTTAAGTCTATTTGATCTTTCTTGGTTCCAATTCTCATGCTCCTAGGATTTTCCCTGTACCTTTCCCTCATTACATATTCCAAAGCACAATTGAAAAGTAAAGGCGATAAACCATCTCCTTGTCTTAATCCTGTTTTAATCGTAAACGGTTCAGATATTTCTCCTCTGAATTTTACTTTAGATTTGGTGTTTGTTAGAGTTAGTTTTATAATTTTTATTAATTTGGGATGAAGTCCGAAATTCGTTAGTATTTTCAGCAATGAAGATCTATGTATGCAATCATAAGCTTTTTTGAAGTCTACGAAGGTTATGACGCTGTTTTTGTCTACGTTCGTAGTAGTCCATTACTAATTTTAAGGTGATTATCTGTTCAGGGCAGCTTCGCCATGGCCGAAATCCACCTTGATATTCTCCTATTTCCAGTTCTAATTGATCTTTACAACGATTATATAGAATTCGTGACATGATTTTATATGTGATATCCAAAAGGGAAATTCCTCGATAGTTATCAGGATTTGATTTTTCTCCTTTCTTGTGTAATGGATGTATTATAGCTGTAGTCCAATGGTCTGGCAGTTCTTCTTTGATCCAAATGTTCACTATGCATTGGTGTAATGAAATCTTGACTGGTTCTGCTGCATATTTCCACAATTCTGCAAATGTTTGATCTTCTCCACTCGCTTTGTACTTTTTGAGCTCTCTCAGAGCTTTGTAGACTTCTTGGATTGGGGGTGGATTTATGTTTTCTGATTGTGTTTTAATAGTGGTGTCTATTTATTTGAAGCAGTTCTGGTGGATCTTCGCAATTTAGCAACTTGTTAAATGTTTCTGCTAAAATTTCTGTATTTCTTTTATTACTATGAGCTAACTCGCCATTTTTGTCTTTTAACATTAATGTTGGAGGTTCATATCTTTGTAGTTGTTTGCTAAAAATTTTGTAGTGATCTCTTGAGTTTGTTTTCGCGCTATTTGTTTCGATCATCAGAAGTATATCCTTTTGGTATAGCCGTTTAACCCTTCGTATTATTTTTTGAGTTATCTTCCTTTGTTTTATGAGACCCAAGTGTGATTCATCTGTTTTTTTACTCTGATACCGTAACCAGGCTTGATGTCGATCTTTCACTGTATTATCATTATTATTATTATTAAAGTTACACATATGTAAGATTACGTGAGTTAGTTAGTCTTTGGGAAAGCGAGTATATTTCTTGGAAATAATTCAGGCCAGAGGACTTAAGAATATTGTGAAATATGTTGTTGGATCTTCGAGACAGAATATGTATTTACAAGATACGATGACATCGATAGACAATACCAACGATGACTTAACATTCTTCATCACAATTTAGAAAGGAAGATTACGACCGGGAAAGTCCAAATGTCAACCTGGATGTTCCTCAAGTCTAAGCAAGGTGATTTACTTGGAGCGAGCTACAATAGAAGGCAATACCGTGACTCACTGGGTTTCTTGAAATGGAGCTGATTTGGACTTGGGGTTGTCAGTTGAACAATAGAAGGAAATACCGTGACGTAGTGGATTTCTTTGAAGTGAGGTGATCTGGACTGGAAATTTCAAGAGTACACTACCAGGAAGTACTTAAATTATTTTCTAGCCTCATTGCCGGGTGATTTGAAATATTGAAGACCGCGAGATATAATAACACCAAATATGCATGTGTAGTTGACATTGGTTGTCTAACCAATCAACGTAGGCGATGAACCGTTGTCATGGTGACGATATACGTCACGAAGTTAGAGTGGGAGTTGGATTGACACACATAATTTATATGAGTGTTCCACGGTGTGAAGATGCCTTTTATTATGGTCTGATGACTCTTTTTTATTCTCTCAGGACATTGTCTTTGACTCTTTTAATTTGTCTGGAATGGACTTATATTTGTGATGTAGACTTTGATACTCAACCAAGATGACTACTTTGAAATATCAGCAGTCAGTCTCAAAACAGCAATAGTAAGGTTCTTTTGAATGTTGAAGTCAACGAACTTTAAATTTTTCAGTCCAAGTGACCTAAGACATGGTTGTGCTATAGGCCATGTTCTCAGTGATGATTGTTGGAATCAGTATTCCATCATCAGCTTCAGCCATAAATTAACTTTGTATATCAAAAACTTCATCATAATCAACAACTCTACGCAGATCTTCAAGAACGTCTACCACTCTACACTACAATGCAGTGTCAACGATTTCTACAATCTGGTGTAACCGAACTTTTTAGGTTCCTGAACGTGCCTCTAGTTATTTTTGTTTTGTGCGGTTGGTGGTATTTGTTTTTGTTTTTGGATTGCCAGCCATGGCCACTTATTGGTAGGCCACTGCAGAGAATCTTGTGTCTTGTGCCTTGAGATTCTTTGGTGCTGGTTGACCAGCGGGTGGAACAGGTGGTTTTGACTAATGGCAAGGTATTCTTAGGACATGGCTAGGTTTCCATGGGGATTATTGATAGTGTTGATGCCAGGCAGAATGGAGGCTGTTTTGGATGAAAAAGTGATGTTCTCTAGCCTGGAAATTGATAGTTTATGATGAAGAAAGGGTTTTAGGTATTGATAGTGTTGATTTGATATATTATGGAAGCTGGCTTTTAAAGAAATGTGATATGTTGACAATCTGGAGATATGGAACTAATATCTGGCAAGAAGAAGGACAGAAAGAGACTTTTAAGAAAACACAAGAAGAAAATAAAGGAGTAGAGAAATATTAAAATATTGTGAAGAGCCCCTTTTCCTCATGAATTATTGTGGATACTGTACAACAGATGCAGCGAATGGATGCTTGCTTATATATTGACAAACAAGGTATTGCTAGTTTTGATTGCTAGAGATTAACCTGAAGAAGAATCATTCTTGTTATATGTGTGTTTAGTATTGATTATAAATAAATAGTGAGTGAATTAGTGAAGTCAGTGTAACTGCCTTGTGTGATGGTCATTTAACAAGTATATTGCCTCACAACCCTGAGGAGATAAGTTTAATAATACTTACAACGGTGCCCAACGTGAAAGCACGAAGAATTTAAATGAATCACACAAAGACAGGAGTAGGGATGGGGGAAAACAAGTTAAATAAGGAAGTTTCAATGATGGCCATGTTGGAGACGCTTCTGCTCCGATATGAAAAGTATGAAGGGATGGAGGAGAGGATTACAAGCCAGATGAACAGTCAGATGGATCGTATGGAGGAGGGGATGAATAGCATGGAGAGCCAGATGTGCAGCCGGATGGATGGTATGGATGTGAGAATGTCTGAGAAGCTTGGCAAGGTCAAAGAGCAGGTGGCTAACATATGCATCGTAGAAGAGAAAGTTGAGATGGTAGGACCTGTGAGTGTGGTTGTGGAGGAGAAGAATGAGAAGAAGGAGCAGGATAAAGAAAAAGGGAAGTTGGAAGAACAGGGAGTGGAGATCATATGTATTGTAGAAAAGAAAGTTGGGATAGTCAAATCTGAGAGTGTGCCTGTAAAGGAGGGGAAAGAGGAGGATATCTGTCATGTATGTGATGCTAGGGGGCGTAAAGAAGTAAATGAAGAAGTGGAAAAGATAAGGCGAGGTTGTAGAGGTATATATCGGAGAGACCATAGCAGGCAAAGAAGAGAGAGCAGTTGCGGAGGTAAACAGAGAGGTCGCTGCCGACGTAACAGAAGAGGACGACAAATGGAGGAGGGGAATAAAACTGAATACAAGGAGGAAGATGAGATAGAAGGTAACATGAAGAAGCATAGGAGGAGAAGGATGAGAAGGATAGGCAGGAGAACAAGGTGGAGAGATCAGAAGAAGGAAATTGAAAATATAAGAAGAAAGGAATTGCTGACCAAGATAAGGCAGATGAAGAAAAAGAAGGGAAAGTAGAGGAAGGAGAGACTGAAGGCTGAAGGCAAGTGGCTGATGCTCAAGCAGAAAGCAGACCGTGCGCGTGCTCAGGCCCTGCTGCAGGCTCGCATGGCCCAAGGCATGGAGCTGCCTGCGGCGGACGACCGCAAGCCTCCTCTACCCGGCACCAGGATACGGCCCAACAAAACAAGTAGCAGCAAGCCACTGCCGACCAAGAAGAACAGAAGGTGGAGGTGGAGATTGTGGACCAGGTCCCCCTGCCGTCAGAGGCCAGCACGGAACACAAGAAGGATGAAGAAGAAGGAGGCAGCCAAGATTGAAGCAGGAGAAGCACCTGCAGAAGGAGACGATGCGGAGGGAGATGACATGAAGAAAAAGAAGAAGAAAAGGAAGAGCAAAGAGGAAGGCTTTGATGAAGGTGGTGATTCTGGATCAGAAGAGAACCTGCTGCAGGAATTTGTATCATATATTCAGAAAAGCCTGCTGCCCGTGTTCCCATTCGGGGCCGTTGGAATGATGGAGCTAGGCCCAGATGAGCAGTTGGAGCTTGCCACGTTAGAGCACGTGCCAGACATACAGCCCAACACTATAATGAATCTGATGATACAGATGATGATGATGATGAACACGAGGATGATTATGAAAACGGCACAGACAGGTCTGATGATGATTCTGTCGTTCCTTCTGACTACGATATTGTTGACAATTTAATGGGACAAGGGGGTCTCCGCCCAATCAATACAAATTTATTATTGGCAAATATTAATTTAATGCCATTAAGGACATGTTTCGGGCCTCATGGGCCCTTCTTCAGCCGCAAAAATTAATAACTTAATCACAACCATCACAATACACAAAACACACACACTTTAAGAAAAACATTGAAATAGACTCTAAATTAATTCTAAAATATTATCTTATCATGCTGCAAAAATTAAAAGTAACATTCGAAATTAATATCAAAATACCATCCCATCCACATTATAAAAGTACAAAACTAGCACAGCTAGAAAAGACATCTGGTCTTGGTGACCTTATCCATATTATGACCTAGCAGGTGCCTTATTCAACAAGCCATCGAAAATTTTTTTGGTTAAAATGTTTAAAAAATAGATATTGGATGTGACTATAGTGCGGTCAGTGGGCTCGCTGATTCTCCATTTGTGTTTCGGGTTCCTGTTTTGAAGCCAATCTTCATGACCTTGGCCCGGGAAAATTGCCTTGAACCAAAGTTGGGCCGTTGTTATTATCTCATTGCCGGATTGGGTGAAGACATTACACTTTGAAGCAAACGTCATACGGATCCTGTGATGGGTTGAACCAGCCAGAGTTTAAGCATGCTTCCCAACTATAAAGAAATAATGATGGGTTTTAGAAGAATGAATGCGTCGGAAAAACCTAGGCTAATACGAAAAATGTAGCAAAAACTTACTAAGCTCGAATTGGAGGAAATACTGATTGTCAGCTTTCACCTGGAGGCTGCAATGGGACGAAAAAGAAAAAATTTAAATCGCTTACACACGTGAACATGTGAGAGGAAGTCGATGAGCCGGATCGCTTACCTTTACTTGGTAGTTTGAGGTGCAGGTTGTGTCCGTCTGCCGGCACGTTACTGTGTGAGCTGAGTTGGTCTGACCTTGTGGCAGGTCAGGAACTAGGAGGAGGGGAGGGGGAAGGGAGGAGATGTGTGTGGGGGTAAAGAATGACTTGGTACAGAGCGGAGATTGTCTTGGGTTGTGGCCTAATTAGCAGGATATGTGTGCAAGGGGAGGGGGGGGTTCTTAACTTGGGAGAATGAAAAACAAGGAAGTTTACGAACTGTTCTAAGCTTCAATAATAATGTTTTACTGCTATGATTTTTGTGGCAACGGAAAAAATTTTTGAATATTTTCAAAAAGTATGTTAGTATCGAAATTGATTTCGTTTAAATTATGCGTCGGGTTGGTGCGTTGTGCATTATCTATTTCTATTTGCTCCAATATATTCATGATAGGCCCTTTCCTGACGTAATGGATAATTTCTAGATCTTTCTTAATGTCTGTGAAGGTGTGGTTCGTGTCTTTCATATGATTCCCCATGGCCGAAAATTTTCTGTGCTTGTTCGCATTTACATGTTCAAGGTATCTCGTAGTGAAACTACGTCCGGTCTGTCCTAGATAATCTGAGTTGCATTGCTGGCAATTGAGTTTGTAGATGCCTGAGGCAT
Organism: Meconema thalassinum; assembly: GCA_946902985.2. Lineage (NCBI taxonomy): Eukaryota > Metazoa > Arthropoda > Insecta > Orthoptera > Tettigoniidae > Meconema > Meconema thalassinum. The sequence continues at coordinate 303,929,839 of OX336393.1, forward strand.
TGTATTTATTGGTTTCGTTTATTTTACTGGAATTGTAGATTATTTTATGGTTATTGCTGTTCGTCTTGAACGCGATTTTTGTGTTAAATTTCTTTAGCGTATTTGCTATGTCATATGTGTGCTGATTAATATAAGTAAAGACGGCAAAATGAGTTTTTTCTTTTCTTATCGGGGTGAGCCGGGAAATAGGTTTATTTTTAATTTTATTGATGATTCTTTCTATTTCTGTTCTGGAATACCCGTTGGTTTCCGCTATTTGAAAAATGACATTAATTTCATGCTGGTAATCTTGTTCGGTCATGGGGGTGCTGATGGCCCTATTGACGAAGCTTATGAAGGCTGCCCTTTTATGGCTTTGAGGATGGTTGGAATTGTTCTTTATAACTGTGCTGGTTTGCGTGGGTTTCCTGTATATGCTATATTGGAATTTCTCGTTTTTAATGGACAAATTGAGATCAAGGTAATTAATCATGTTGTTGTTGTTGTTGGTTTCGCCTGTGAATGTAAGGTTAGGATCTAGGTTATTTAGCTTGCCGAGAAGCTGGTCTAAGTTGGTGACATTTCCGTCGATAATGACAAATATGTCATCCACATATCTTCCCCAGAATTCTATACCTTTTATTTTGTTTAAGATTTCATTTGCTTCTAAGTGGTCGATATAAATGTTGGCAAGAATCCCGGAGGCTGGGGATCCCATTGCTAGACCTTGTTTCTGTTTATAAATGCTATTATTGAATTTAAAGTAATTATTGTTTAAATTGAAGCTGAGGATCTCGATAAATTCATCGATCTCTATTTCTGAAAGTCTGTCATTATCTTTTAAATTGCTTTTGATAATTTCTATTGTTTTTTGTATTGGAATATTAGTGTACATATCTTTTATGTCAATTGTATGACATGAATGTGTGGGTTTAATTCTCAGATTTTTGGTTGTTTCACAGAACTGTAATGAATTTTTAAAGGATTTATTTGCTTTAAATGTGTAATTATTTTGAAGGAATTTCTGTATAAATTGGGCTGTTCTATATGTGGGGCTGCTCCTGTAGTTAACAATTGGTCTTATGGGGATGTTATCTTTATGGATTTTGGGAAGGGATCTGAGAGTAGGTATTTTCGGATTCATGTTAATAAGGTTATTGTTTTGCTTATCGTTCATGATGAACACGACATCTTTGAGTATTTGTTTAAGTTTTCTTTGGGTGGATGCGGTTGGGTCTTTGTTGGTTCTGGAAAAATTTTTACTGCCGAGAAATTGTTCCGTTTTTGTGATGTAATCCTCTTTGTTTAAGATAACAGTGGTATTACCTTTGTCTGCTTTTGTGATAATTAAGTTGTTGTGTTTAATCTTTTTATTGAGTTTCAATATTTCGGCATTACTGTTCCTGACTTTATTGGGTTTATTGCGTTCTAATATTTTATTTAATCTTTTGTTCACTTCATGACGTGCACCGTCTTGTTCCTCAGCGGGTAGTTTTTTGATTGCAACCTCTGATTCAGCAATGAGTACGGTGGTATTTTTCCTATTATGACCTACATCCCAGTTAAATTGGGGACCTTTTTCTAGTATGTCTAGTTCCGCTTGGGAAAAATTGGTTGTTGAATAAGGCACCTGCTAGGTCATAATATGGATAAGGTCACCAAGACCAGATGTCTTTTCTAGCTGTGCTAGTTTTGTACTTTCATAATGTGGATGGGATGGTATTTTGATATTAATTTCGAATGTTACTTTTAATTTTTGCAGCATGATAAGATAATATTTTAGAATTAATTTAGAGTCTATTTCAATGTTTTTCTTAAAGTGTGTGTGTTTTGTGTATTGTGATGGTTGTGATTAAGTTATTAATTTTTGCGGCTGAAGAAGGGCCCATGAGGCCCGAAACATGTCCTTAATGGCATTAAATTAATATTTGCCAATAATAAATTTGTATTGATTGGGCGGAGACCCCCTTGTCCCATTAAATTGTCATTGTACACGTCAATACGGACCTTGCGAAATGGATAATCCTCCAATTAATCTTACGATATTGTTGTCGGATTTTTCCAATGGACAGGAATGTCTGATAGACTCGATGAGATAGCTGCGGCTACTCTATCAGAAGAAAATATTTATGCTGGTGATTCCGGTGAACTTAGAATAATTGTTTCTGCGATGATAGTGCCAATGGTTTTTCTGACTATGATGTATAATTTGTTTCTGTTTGAATTTTTGTCTTAGTGTTTGCTTCATGTATTTTAATTTATGTATTTGTTTCTATGGTTGAGAATGAATCTCTAACCTTCGGTTCGAAATTTTTTCTCAAGGGGGCGTTTCTGTAACCGAACATTTTAGATTACAGAACGTGCATCTAGTTATTTTTGTTTTGTGCGGTTGGTGTTTTGTTTTTTTTCTTTTCGGGTTGCTAGCCATGGCCACTTATTGGTAGGCCACCGCAGAGAGTCTTGTGTCTCGTACCTTGAGATTCTTTGGTGGTGGTCGGCCAGTGGGTGGACCAGGTGGCTTTGACTAATGGCAAGGTATTCTTAGGACATGACTAGGTTTCCATGGGGATTATTGATAGTGTTGATACCAGGCAGAATGAAGGCTGTTTTGGATGAAAAAGTGATGTTCTCTGGTCTGGAAATTGATAGTTTATGATGAAGGAAGGGTTTTAGGTATTGATAGTGTTGATTTCATATAGTATGGAAGCTGGCTTTAAAAAAAAAAGTGATATGTTGACAATCTGGAGATATAGAACTAATATCTGGCAAGAAGGACAGAAAGAGACTTTTAAGAAAACACAAGAAGAAAATAAAGGAGTGGAGAAATATTAAACTATTGTGAAGAGCCCCTTTTCCTCATGAATTATTGTGGATACTGCACAACAGATGCCGCAAATGGAAGCTTGCTTATATATTGACAAACAAGGTATTGCTAGTTTTGATTGCTAGAGATTAACCTGAAGAAGAACCATTCTTGTTATATGTGTGTCTAGTCATCATCATCATCTTGCACAGTTTCCAGCCACTGGCCGGGTCTGTTTGGAACACAAGCCTCTCCAACGTCTTCTGTCTTCCCACCATCTCTCAGCCTCCACCCTTGTCCAGTCTTCTCCTCTCTTCTTCACGCTTTCTTCCACCCCCTTCAGCCACCTGTCTCTCGGTCTTCCTCTCGGTCTCTTTCCTTCCCACTTCGTCTCGTGTACTCTCCTGGGTATCCTCTTCTCCTCCATTTGTTTTACATGTCCATACCATCTAAATCTAGATTTCTCTATACCATCCTGTAATGGTTCCTCCTTCATTAATTCTCTGGTCCTCTCATTTCTTATTCTGTCCATCTTTGTAGCTCCAATACTGCTTCTCAAGAACCTCATCTCACTGGCCTGTATTTTGCTCTTCTCCCTTCCTTTCATAACCCAGGTGTCCGAGGCATAAGTCAGGATAGGGACATAGTACGTCCGATATATGATCTTTTTGCTGTTCTGAGGGACATCCTTGCTCCATAACATGCTTCTCACACTCCTCCGAAATGCTTCTGCCTGCCTCCCCCGCTCATTTATTTCTCTATCGTTTCTTCCATTATCTTGTATCAGGCTTCCCAGATACTTGAAACTCTCCACTTTCTTCAGCTGTTCCCCACCAATTGTTATTCCCGTTGTGGTTCTTTCCTTCTTCCTTGTTGTGATCACCATCTCACTCTTATTTATGCTAAATTTCATCCCATATCCTTGTATTATTCCTAGTATTGATTATAAATAAATAGTCTGTGAATTAGTGAAGTCAGTGTAACTGTCTTGTGTGATGATTAGAGCTGGGATTTTTATGTAATATCGAGTGGCATAATATGTACATAAATATGTAACAAAAATCACCAAAATATGTAGCAAAATATGTAGATTGGGCAAAATATGTAATAACATATAATTAATATAAGCTTACCATTTTTTCAGTTACACGCTCTATATTACATTTTGTAGCACAGTGAACAATTAAGTATTTTTCAATGTTCTTTGGAGTCAAATAATATGAATATATCACACACATATTCAATAGAAACATATTATTTGCATTACTCAAAGTACGTTTATTCATTAAATTTTGTAGCACAGTGAACTATTATGTATTTTTCGATGTTCTCTGGGGTCATAGAAAGGCGTTCGTCACTTAGGATGTTGCTTATATGCAGAGAAAGATCTTTCAACATCACATGATGTAACTGAGGCAAATTTTAGGAGAGAAACTTTTGCTGGAGAAATGTCCTTGGGAGGATCAACGTCATCTCCATTTAGAATTCGGCACACATTGTGAAATGTTGAATAATCAGGATTTCTCTTCAACACTTTTTGCAATTTACTGAGTACACTTGCACCAGTTTCCCCATGCACAGCACTTCCTATCGTCCTCTCAAATACCTGTCACTCATAATTACCTCAATCCCCCTGTTGAGAGGACAGACAACAGCCCTACATTAAGTGTGAAACTTCAATTCAGCAATTTATTTCATATGAAAACAGGAAAAAACTCTGAAATATGTAATTTTATGTAATATCACTAAGAATAGTGTAGAATACCCACAAATATGAAAAAAATATGTAAAATATGTAATTACATAAAAATCCCAGCTCTAGTGATGATCATTTTAGCAAGTGTATTGCCTCACAACCCTGAGGAGATAAGTTTAATAATAGTTACACCGGTCAGCTACGAATTTTATTTTTATTTTCATTTGCTATACTTTGTTTTATTGAATAAATTAACTTCTTTTAAATCTATGCTAGTGTTGTTCTCCTTTGTAGCTACACTTTACTATAAGGCATCCCTAAATCCTGAAATAATTACTGATTGGTTGGTCGACATAGCCACACCACGACATGAGGTAAGAGAATCTTGTGGCTCTACTGCTTTATTATTATTATTATTATTTCATATTTATAAATTTGGTCTACTGTGTGTGGTATCCTGGCACCCGACAAGTTATATATGCTTATTATTTTTTATTGTTACCAATCATCGACTGGGCCAAACTATTACATTTGTCACACAACTATGGGACATATTGTTGCTGGTTTACCCAAAACAAATATATATGGTGCCCAACATGTGGCAAACCTATTACATTTGGTCGCCCAAGTGGGGCAAAACTATTACAGTATGTGTAGAATCTGTCTGATAACCGGTGTTATTGTTTATGGCTGTATTAGTGTGTGTTATCTGTAATTCAGGTAAGGACTGCAGATGATCAATTTCAAGGAGTTCCTACTTTTGCTATCAAATGCTACCATCAAGGACACTTAGCTGTGAACTTGGCTACTAGATGCCACCACAACTGGCACCTGTTGGCAAACGTTGGTACTTAATAGAGCGTTAATCAAATCTAACCTACAAATTTAGCTTCACACAATTGTAGTTAGTTGAAGGTTCTTTACATGCCATAAATCTATGACTTTACTATGGCTTTACTTCCCCTCCAAAGGAAGACATACTGAGGGATTTTTAACGCTCTTAAAAAATCTGACGACTTCAGCCAGGTTTGAACTCGCGATCTTGGGCAACCAACTACGCCACCGAAGCAGTCATTTTTTGAGATATATTGTAAAGATATCTGTCTTCTTAATATAGTGTTATTGTATTAGTGTTGTTCTCGTTGTCATAAATAATTAGCAAAAAGGGTTTACTAAATACAGTCCTAAACTCCAAATTGATGGGAGAAGAAACAAACACCGACATCCATTGGTCACAATCGGTGTAACATGTTCTTCTAGGGGGTTTTATGCCACTAACACAAGTTAGTTGGACTATATCATATTTGTTAAACGCGGCAATAATCCGGCCAAGTTAAATTATTTCAGTTTATTCAATTTCATATTTCATATTATTATTATTACATCATTGTTGCCCTTATGGACAGTGTTTGAACTTAAGTATCTCATGATGTCACAATTTCCACTTCTTTCCCTTCTTCTCTTCCCAAAATCTCTTCATCCTTTGACTGTGCTCCTGTTTCCTTTGTTCCATCCACAATGTTCCTATCTTCTTCCTTTCACTTACTAAAAATTTGGAGTTCTTAATTTTGTTTCTGAAATTTTCTCTGTCTTCTATCATTTGCTTGTTGATCCCTAATTGCTTTAAATCGTCTTCTATTTCATGATACCAATTTGTTTTCCTTTTTGAACTGTTTACTACATCAAAGATTTTCTTTGTAAGTCGTTTATTGTTCATTCTCTGTATGTGCCCGTAGAAAGTTAGTCTGCGTTTTCTAATGATATCTGTGAGTCTATCTGTGTGTTCATATAGCTCTTTGGTAGGTCTTTTCATCCATATCCCATCTCTGCGTACTGCTCCAAATATTTTTCTCAGAATTTTACGTTCAATTTTTTCTGTTTCTGTGATGCCAGATGCTCCAATTGTGGTCGTTTCTGACGCATACAATGCTTCTGGTAATACAACTGTTTTGTAGTGTCTAAGTTTGGCCTGTCTTGATATGCTTTTCTTATTATAATGTGACCATGTAAGTTTGTATGCTTTCTGGAGTTTTTCCGTTCGTTCTATGTTAGACATCTTGTTTGATCCTCCTATTTGTATATATTCTCCTAAGTACTTAAATTTTTCAACTCTTTGTATGGATCCATATATGGTATGCATGGTTTGTACATTGTTGGTGTGTCGTTCCATGTATTGGGTCTTCTCATAAGATATCTGTAAACCTGTTTTAGCAGCTATTTCATGTAATCGTTCCAGTGCTTCCTTTGCCTCCTGTGTGTTATTGCTGAGTAAGGCTACGTCATCTGCAAATGCTAGACATTTTATGATTGTTTTTGTTTCACGGGTTCTTCCTAGCTGTATTCCTTTAACTTGTTCCTCCCACTGCTTAACAATTTTGTCTAAGACCATGTTGAACAAGATTGGTGAGAGGCTGTCTCCTTGTTTGACACCTGTGCGTATATGAAAGGGTTCTGAAATTTCACCCATGAACTTAACTTTAGAGGTGGTGTCCGAGAGCGTTAGTTGTATAAGTGCCCTGTTTTTTTTGTCAATGCCATATTCTTCCAGTACTGCAAATAGCGTTTGTCTATCAATGCTGTCGTATGCTTTTTTAAAGTCCACAAAGGTAACTACAGTGTTTTTTGTCTGTCTGACTTTCAGTAGTGTTCTCAAGTTCCAGATCTGTTCGATGCATGATCTCCCTTTTCTGAAGCCTGCCTGGTATTGTCCTATTTGTGGATCTGCTTGTGGTTCTAGTCTGTTCAATAACACTTTAGAGAATATTTTGTAAGCGACTGGCACTAGAGAAATCCCTCTGTAATTATTTGGATCTGACTTATCACCCTTTTTATGTAATAGGTGGATCAATGCACATTTCCATTCCTCTGGCATTTTCTCTGTGATCCAAATGTCTGTGATGATCTTATGAATTGTTTTGGTGATGTTTTTATCTTGAAGCTTCCATACTTCAGCAATAATGCCATCTACTCCTGCCGCTCTGTTATTTTTCATTTGTTGTATGATCTCCTCTATCTCCTCTATTGTAGGTGGAGTAGAATTGGGATTGGATGTGGTTTTTTGGAAGGTCAATTTCTCCGTGGGTTCTGTACAATTGAGAAGATTATTAAAGTATTGTTTGAGAATTGTACAGTTTTCTTTCGTGTTCGTTTCCAGGGACCCATCTGTTCTTCGAAAGCAGAGGCTAGGAGGCTGATAACCCCTAATATTTTCTTTGAATGTCCTGTAAAAATTTCTTGTGTTATTTCTCTTAAAATCTTCTTCAATTTCTTTTAGCCTGTTGTTGTCTTACGCTCGATTTTCTCTTCTAATTTCCTTTGATGATTGTTTTTGAACTTCGTGAAATTCCTTCCATGTTTCGGATGTTCTGTTACTGCTGAACTTCATCCATGCCTGTGTTCTTCTCTCATATTTCATATCATTATTATTATTATTAATATTTATTACGTCATTTTTTGGAGCTTTTAAATTTGGAAGATTACAGATAGGATTTCTACTAGTAGAAATCCGTATCTATATTGGATGATTCCAATATATAATGTTGCACGGCAAATCATTTCATACGTAAAGTCGGGATTTTATTCATTAGGGGTAAGAGAGAGTGGTGTGTGACTCACTGGGTATTTCAATACAAGAATAGATTGGAGTACAAAAGAATTACGAAATCCGAGGGAACACTTCAAAGCAAGAAAACGTGTATGATTTACGTCTAGCCCGGAAGCGGAAAATATAAATACGGGGAAGGAGTCTCATGGCGGGAAGAGCCACGTGAGGTGACCAACCAATCAAGGAAGAAGAAGCAACGTAGGTCGGGGCATGGCGAGATACGTGACGCACGCGGATTGGTCGAAGCAGCGAAGCCGCGGTGTTAAGCTAGACCCTGGTGGGAGAAGATTGAAGCATATAGTGGACGCTGGGTGAGGGAAGACATTCATAAAGACATTACGCTTGGTAGAGTAAGGCGTACTTTGTTCGTTAGTCCCAAGTGGGACAATTTTATTCACGCTAACTCCGCTGATCACATCAGATCATGGGTTCCACGCGTCTTGCTGTGATAAGGCAAACGACGTGTTGTGGTTCATGGAATAGACTCCACCACAAGCTGTAACGATTACTTCTGATCAACGAGGAAGGGGCTGACGCCGTCAACACCAATGCAGAACATCCAACACTACGAGACTTCAGGCACGCGGAGACAATGTTTCCGTGGGTAAGCACAAGTAATCTACGACACACACTCTCTGTTTTTTGATAGGGCCAGTATAAATTCTTTAAGCATAAATTTGGAAATAAGTTAAATTCGCGTTATTCTCCCGACCGGCGTATTAAGTAATTTTGTTCGTGGCAATGGTTAAAGTTGTATGCTCCGTTAACAGTGTAAATTTTATTCAAGATGCTGACATATTTTCTAAGTGTATTAAATTCAATTATTACAAAGTAGATTCTTTAATTCCAGTAGGTAGCAATAGTTATAATACCACATCCTTCTCCACAATCAAATGTTGTCTGGGTTGATGATTCAATCATCCCACGGCCTAGTCATTCAGAGTTTCTCATATGTTCTACTCACGCTAGGGGTCGATATTAAATATATAAATTTAGCTTGGAACACAGTGTATCCAGCTTGGCGCCCAACATAGATCAAACTTAGCAGTAGTATTTTCTGGCGAATAGTCCGCCCAGGTAGAAAACATCCCATTACATTTGTACGCAACCAACAAGGAGTGGTAAGAACCATTACAATTGCCGCTCAACGTGAGGGCTAAGCAAACCATTACATCGGGAACAGACAGTTATATTCAGAAAAGTACATTTGACTTGTAAGGAATACAAAAACAAAAGAACACTGAGAAATACAAAAACAAACGAAATACACTATGAGAATTTGTGAATGCAAACTCACACTGCCCCCATTCACAAATTTGCCACAAAAAAAACTTAAACAAAAAAAACAAAAAAAAAACATAACTAGCCTTACACTAACAACAATCGTTTATCAATCCTTGTATGGTAACAATCCCAATTGAGGGTAGATTTTATGTAATTTTATCCTTGGCAACACCTTGGTAAATATATCAGCAAGGTTTGATTCTGTGTTGACATATTCAAATTCAATCTCACCCTCTTGCACACACTCTCTTAAGTAGTATAAATCTAACAGAAGTTGTTTAGTTTTCTCTGACACTATTGGGTTTTTAGATAGTGAAATGGCTCCTTGGATGTCAGCAAAAACAACACAGGGCTTGTCAACAAAAATTGACTGTCCTATCTCTTTAAAAAAATTACACATCCATTTCAAACTACCACATCCGCCATTGATACGTATTCAGCAGCCACAGTTGATCGTACAATGCGTCTTTGGAGTGTGGTTTTCCAACTAATGGCCCCCTTGGCCAGCACAAAAACATACCCCTCATATGATCTTCCACTTACATCATTTCCATAAGCAGCATCTACAAACACCTTCAGTTTTTCTCCTGATTTTTCATAACACAATGACAAATCTTGGGTCTCTTTGAGGTAGTGAAGGAGGTGTTGAGCTTCCTTCCAATGTTGCACTTTAGGATTTGCATTAGCCTGGCTAACCTTACATACTGGGAAACTTAAATCTGGTCTAGTTGTACTGGATAAGTATAGGATCTTACCAACAATTTTTCTATAACGTTTGGGGTTCTTTAACTCCTCTGTGACATTGTTTGGTACAGTTGAAGGTAAAGGGGTACCGCAACCTTTTGGGTAGGGTTCTTCTAGTGATTTAAGGACATTTGTCCTTATGTACATGTTTTGACTTAAACATACATTTTTCTTAGACCCTTGAGTGACTTTAATCGACAAAAAATCTGAGTTATTTCCCAAATTACGCACTTCAAACTTTGACTTCAATCTTTCTACAAACCAATCTATTTTAGCTTGTAACCCCCACACACCTAGATCATCAACATAAAGGGCAACATACAGGTCATGATCTGGGCTAAAATACAGACATGGATCACATTTGCTTTGATTTAAGCCAAGCTTGACAAGTTGTGCAGTGATACAATTGTGCCAATCTTTACCAGCTTGACATAAACTGTAAATACTCTTGTTGAGTTTTAGCACATAGTCTGGGTACTCTACACTGCGAAAACCTTCTGGTTGACTTACAAATACTGTTTCCATAATTTTGCTATTAATGTATGCTGATACAATGTCCAAATGGCAATTATCCCATTCACGCTCTACTCCTATGGCTATAAGGGTCCTAATATTTTTTCTTTTCACCACAGGACTGTAGGATTCAAGGAAATCTGTACCCTTTATCTGACTGAAACCTTGAGCTACTGAACGTGCTCTATACCTAAGTACTTCACCTTCTTGGTTTCGTTTAGTTTTATACACCCATTTGGTGCCTTGCCACCTGAATCTTCTGCAAGTGTCCACACATTATGTTTTTCCGAGAGGGCAATCTCTTGGTTCATTGCCTCAAACCATTTATCTTTGTCATCTCGTGAGGTGGCTTCTTGAAAAGACACCGGATCGTTATATTCTAACCTCAACATGACAATGCGACATTTGACCTTGACTTCATTACAACACACACACTTACTGGGAAGTTTTCTCTCTCTACTCGACCTGCGTAATACTGTGTGTTCAGGCTGTATTGGAGCGTCTATTACTACATCAGAATCTGACAAAGAGGCATCTCTATCACTTGTTACAGAATTTTCATTTCCTGATTCGGCTACTCCGTGTTCAAACACGTCACCTCCACAATCTTTCTGCTCGACAAACACTTCTCCAACTGTTATAAGTTCACAATCTATCTGAGTTACAGGTTTTTCCTGGGCTTTTACAGAAAAAGGAAATACATCTTCAACAAATTCTACATTCCTGGATTTGAGAGGTGAATGTAAATGCGTATATTTTATTTAAACCAAATCTACTTGTTAATTGTCACTTTAACTCAGAGAGTCATATCGTGACATACAGACAATAAACACATAGATAACATAAATTTACAGTATGGCATTAGATAATTAAACCAAATGTTCATTCGGCATTTCATAGCTTCCTAGTTATTTCAAAACTTAATAATGCTTTGCAGTAGTTATCGTCATTCACAATATCACTGGGCAACTTTTCTGATGGAGACTGCACAAAGTTCTTTCTTAGTCATAAATGTGGACACAGTGTTCTTCATTTTTTGACAGTTCTCCATGGGAGACACATCACAGAAACAATTACTTTTATTTCCCTATCGAGCCCTTACTGACTGAAAGTCTGATAAGTTTTGTAGTAAGGAAAAAAAAATCATCAAACTCACAGGAAAAATCTACAGACAGCAATATGTGGCTGTACTGTAGTAATCGTATACCTAGTTAATACAGATAGGCTCTCCTAGGCTTTAACAAGATTTATAGCTTAGGAAGCCATCTCCTGTACTTGAATGCTTAATTTATATGCATCTTTGTTCTGAATCTCATCCGACTCTTTCTTATTCCACATTGCCATGATGGTATTAAAATATTTTGCTAATTGACCTGCTTTCCCCCATTCCCTTTTTAGTAATTTAATTAAAGTGTGATACTCATTTTCATTTTCTATTCTGTTTAGATCTGCTTTGTCTACAAACTTCGCTCTTATCATTTTAATTTCCTTGCATTCCCTGATCAGATGCGCTGCACCCATAACCTTCCACAAAACAGGCAAATGTCCTCTTTTCCTACTTCTCTCAACGCTTTGTTCTTATACACCCCCATTAACCACCAAATTATCCCTCTCATTTCTCTTTTCATTAGACATTGAGGCTTTATGCTCATAAAGTTCCATATTTCGCAGAACTCTGTTAAGGTTCTCCTACTGGTGCACTCTTCTCTTAGCACCTGCGATTCTACGTCATTAACCCTTCTACACACTTTTTTACACACCCTACCTTCCTCTCTTTGTAAGTCCCTATCCCATAGATAACCCATTCCTAATCTTTCCAGTACACTTCTTACCCCGTCCACCCAGTAGCCCTCTTGCTGATGCTTCATTTGGTGCAGGTAGGCTACCTTAAGCATTTCCCCCCCTCCACCTGCTTTTAAACGAATCCAAGACTTTATGACCTTTTTTATGATATGTTGTCTAATGCTTACATCCTCACACAACATTCTCGCTCCACAATTCGCCGTGCAACTAGGTAGCCCCAAAATTATCTTGGCAAACCTACTTACAATACTGTCCAGGGTTTTCGTTCCTTCCTCTAAACCCCATACTTCCACTCCATAAAGTGCTCTTGAAATGATGAGTGCGTTAAACACATTCTTATACACTTTGTAGTCAAGATTCGGTAACTTACGCTCTAACACTTTAACATTCGCCAATGCCGCTAGCCCTTTCGATTTTGCCCTTTTAATTTGTTCGGTCCATTTACCATTACTCGCCATTATCGTCCCTAGATACTCAAGTTTTTTCACCGTCTCTGTGACCCATACATGACCCACTTTTCATTCTTAGCCAGTTTAACTCCCTTTTTGCAGACCATAACTTTGGTCTTACTCGAGTTAATTTTTAAGTTCCTGTCCTCACAGTATTTCACAATCTCGTCAATACTATATTGCATATTATAATAATAATAAGAACTTTATTGCAGCCAATGGCCAAATTAATAAATTAACATTAAAAGACAAAAAAGATTGCCCTAGTCTTCACTACAAAACATTGTAAGTGTGACCCGTCTTTGTTTGCAAAACATCACGTGATACCTATCACACTGTTCTCCACATAGCAAACAGATGCACTGCTGGTCCGGCTGATGAAATCTCTTCTTGGTGCATACTTTAAAGTGAAAGCCATGCACCGAAAATCTCGTGACTATATGACGCAAATCGTACAATGCATTTGTCCATTCAGTTGAAAGCATCGCGTCAGTGCCGTAAAAGTCGTCCCATATGTCTTCTCTCTTCCTTTTCAATTCTGTCAGTAGATTCTCATATCCAGGTGTAACGGGCAGCAGTAGGTTCAGTCTCAGGTCTTCAACAAAATATGGCTCTCTAGCTAGCAGGTAAACCAAACGGGATGGCGTGTACTTTGAAAGGCACAAAGCTCTCTTGAGATAGATGGATTTTACTCTTTCCAGATCTGCCAGGTGTTTTCTCTTGAGGTGTATCCATATATTTTCCAATCCATACGATGCCATTGGTGCTATTTTTACATGAAACAATTGGATTGCAGTCTTTAGGGACAATTTATGAATTTGTTTTATGTCACTCATCGCTTTCACTGCAGCGGTCAGCTTGTCACTCATATGGATTGTAAAAACGTTTCCCAGAGTCTGCAAAGTTATCCCGAGATACTTAAAATGAGTCACCGATGGAAGAAGTCTGTCTTTATAGCTTATCTTTCCCCGCTTCCCTCCTTTCCTGAATGTTATCATAACTGTCTTGTCCTCGTTTAAGCGTAATTCATTGACTTCAGCCCAATCCACCAACTTGTTGAAAGCTCTTTGGAGATATTCCATACTTGATGATGATAGAACTATGTCGTCTGCGTATATATATATAACCTGACTTTGTCCGTCAATGTTGCTTCTACTATGTCCGCAGTGGCGATGTTGAACAACAGGGGACTTAGAGGGTCCCCCTGTAGTACACCATTAGTTTGTTGTATCGGCTTAGACTTGGAGATGTTGTCATTAATCTCCACACAATGTAGCAGCTTCGCTTGCCCCTAACTGTTGGGTGATAATTGTAACTGTTGACCTTTGCCTAAGCTATGTTGTTTTAATGGGCGCCAAGACCTCAATGCAATGCTGAAATCTAAATTTGTATTTAACGTCTAGCTCTGGGAGAACACCTTCAAGAATCTATTCACTCAGATCGTGGTATGATTTGATCATTAACCCAACAAACAATTGTATCAGGAGAAGGAGTTGGTCTATATCTAATGCTACCTACTGAAAACAAAGATTGCATTGTAAAAGAAATGAATTTATTATATAAAACAAGTATAGCAAAATTAATAATAATAATAAGTTTAAAATTTAAATTGGAGCGTTGCGATTTTAATATTACCGATAGAAAATTACGTGAAAACGGAGTCTGATAAATTGATTTTACTCTTATTTCCAAGCTATGAAGTTACTGAAATATGAAATGTAAAACAAAGAAAAATGAGAGATTGCGTATTTCTGCGTCATTTGCGCTTACCACTGGAAATTGCTAAAGCATTTCCCTCGTACTGGATGATGCTGTGTGCTTCCCACAGTCTCCTGGACGTCGCCATCTTCTTCGTTATTTGATGATATTCTGGTAGATTAGATAATTCTATGGTCCGTACATCGGACCCAAACCGTACAACCACCACGGTTAAGTTTCACAAAGATAGTCGCTAACTCCACTGAACATCGGAGCGACACGCACTTGCAACCGTACTCGGCAAGTTCTACCCAGATTCTCGCTAACTCCACCGAACATCGGAGCCACTCGGACGCGCACCCATACTCCTCAAGTATTTCACAGATTGTCCTGGTTCCACGGCGCGTCGAACGATATATGCACACGTTGGCTCCCCACTCCGGAGCCGTCTTCCAGCTTACGTCGTCTCCACTGATTGGCTGCACCCCACGCGCTATACTCCCCTCCTCTGCTTCATTACACTCGGCGGTAAGGGGAAGTCGTATTCCGTTCCAACAATTCGCCTTTTCTTGACGATGCGACCCAAGCTTGCGTCATGCTTCCCGACAAGATTAAGCTTGTATTTGAATTTCCAGTGACTCATGTCTCTCATAATATACCATATCTGACGAAACTCTGTTAAATTCCGTAAACACATAATTTCCTATGATATTGTCGTTCGTAATAATTTGCTTGATAGCGTTTTCTAAGACATAGAAAACCTATCTGTATGCTTATAATTTTTATAAAATGCTCCGAAAATATCTTAATAATAATTATAATAAATTAATAATAATAATAAATTAACATGAAAAATTCTCTTGGCTGAACAATTTGCCGCGTAAATAAATATAGAATGGCTTCCTACTGACTTATGCCAGTTGCACAAAAACCCCTCGAAAAACACGTTACATATTCGCCTCGGATCATCGGATGATTTACCGTGACAACGGTCCATTATCCGATTATCCCAGACACGTTAATAAACCCCATCCAAAATACATATTACATAAATGAAATCACCCTAAATTACAGATATCTACACTCATAATTTTTCTTCAAGCACTTTGCGTCAAAGTTTGTTGTCACAATGGATTGCACTTTGCAACCAGTCCAATGTTTTACATATAGAATAGTGTTCCACGGATATTTCCGCCTTTCAAATTTCTCTATGTTGGAGAAATAGACATAATTAATGTGTGAGCACTATGTATTTATGATGTCATATCACACGCATTGAAGGTGTTCTGATATATTTATATCACCATAGAACTTCCTAATTTCACTGGAGGTCCCCTCCTTATGGTGACATTTAATTCCACTTATCACTGACCACACGATCACACTATTGTGGCAGCGCCTCGTGACCATAATACTTAATCTCTCTTTAAAGTAGATTAAATTAATATTGACTTCTGAAAAAAAAAAAACAGTAAATGCGCATTACATATAACACCAAATATTTCTGTGCCGTGATCGCCCTGCCCTGTCTTGTTAAGTTCCCGTAGACCATATTCTACTTAATACTAGTTCTCAACACAGATCAATTCTTCTCACACAAATAATACCTTTGTACAAATTATCTTAAATTACACACTTACAAATCTTACATGGCGAGGCCGTAAACAGAAATCACGTGTGCTGATATGTATGAGTTTCATGAAGGACTGTCTCGCATTCTGATGGCCCATCTTTTGCCTCGTGGACGCCTTAAGCAAAAATACCATGTACAAGCGCTCACCCATCTCTTGGAGGCAAATGGGAATTCACCAGCGCTACCAAATTCTGGCCTTGGTGTATCGAGACATTTTAGTGCTCAAGAGCATCCGACAATCCCGTCATATTTCCCTGTACCTTAAAAACTCTCATTTACTTACATACTACCCCCCTGTGTGACTTCTGATACGCCTGCCTGGAAGACCAACTCCTCCCACGCACCAAATACCACACTTACTCATTTGATAGGCTGGCTCGCCAGCTAAACACACTCACTTTATGACACATATTTTCGTAGACTATGTATATTATACGTTCCGTATAATCTGTTTCCCTCACTATTCTCCAGCACATATGCTGTTTTCCCAATACGTTTGGAAACTATAAATGTTTCTGTGTCACCTGCTTCCAACCTTGCAAGTGGCTCCCTTTAAATGAACCTCATCACGTTGCTCTACCTAGCATATTTCTCAGTGTCTGTAACGATGCCCTGTTGCTACTGTCCACACATGTTAACCCTACTTTCCTCTGGTGTAACACCTCTACTCGACACTCTATGACCTAAAATTGTCACTTCTGACTGACAGAATGACGACTTAGATAGCTTCAAAGTGAACCCTGCCTGATCTAACTTCTGAAAAACTATATTTAAATGACGTAGATGCTCCTCAAAACTGCGTGAACTAATTACCATATCATCTATGTAAATGGTTACAAACTCTCCTGTGTCATCCCCTAATGCGATGTTTAAAGCCCTAATTAAAGCTGCTGAACTACTCTTTAACCCATAAGGTGTTCTACAAAATTGATAAAGGTTATATTTATGACTAAAAGCTGTAAATGGTCTATCTTCGTACATAAGTGGCACTTGCCAAAAACTGGAACTCAAATCTACACAAGTGAAATACTTCTTCCCCTCAAATGTTTGCATTAATTCCTCTATTGACATAGATTTCAGCTGATCTGAACTAATTCTACTGTTAATCAAACGAGCGTCTAAACAAATACGAACAGTGCCGTCGGTCTTGGGTACCGTGATCAAAGAATTAACATATGGACTCTTAGAGTGCTCAATAATCCCATCTTCAAGCATCTGGTTAATTTGTGCCTCAACCGCACTCTGATAAGCAAAAGGTACAGGATATCTATGTCCTGTGAATACTGACCTATCAATAATGTTCAATGAATGTGTATAGCAATTGGCCATACCAATGCGATCCTCAAAAACTCTCCTATTACACCATAACACATCATAGAGCCGAACACATTGTTCCACCTCTATATTTCCCAGAAATGCAGCATCACGTAACGAGTCCTCTAGACTTCCGTTCGTAATCACACTGCCCACAAAACATGGAGAACCCCGCTCTACGGCTGGCGATATCTCATTTAAAGTACAAATCACACCTACAATACTACTCCTCTGAATATGGTCATTGAACGCTACTTCTACTTCAGAATCTCCCCATTTAAATTTCAAACTCCCTACATCATAACATAAGTTACCAGACACTCTACTTAGCCACTCTGAACCCAAGATAACACTGAATACTAAATTTGGAATTACAAGACAAATCTGCTTCTCTACATGATTATTAATTTTAATGTCTACTAAAACTTGCTTAGAAATTACTTTAGACCTCTTCCCTACAGCTGTGATAACAAAAGTGCTTTTAATTGGCATCTCCTCAAAATTTACTCCAGTTCCTTTCATTTTATCATAAAATGCACTCCTTATGCAACTCTTCATACAACCACTATCAATTAAAACATCTGTGTACGCCTCGGACACGTTAAATTTAACTAAGGGGCTCTTACTAACCACTTCCTGAATAATACCTTCATCATTTAGTTCATGTAATAATTCATTTCTTACATTTAGGTCATAGGGTTCCTGTATAATTGTATGGACAGGGCATGCTACAGACTGAGATTCTGACCTTACTTCGCAGCCTGGTTCGCGTTTAAAGAACCGCTACAGCTGGCCGTAGTACTACTAACTACTGAACTGGTCTGGTTGTTCTGGGCTGTGTTGTCATTGTTTGGCTGTATATTACTACCACTAGGCTGTCCTCTTCCTTGACCCCTATTCTGGTTGTAATTATTGTCATTATAATTTCTCCCTTGATTTCCCCTGAAATCATTGTTTCTCCCTTGATTTCCCCTGTAATCATTGTTCCTCCCTTGATTTCCCCTGAAATCATTGTTCCTCCCTTGATACTGATTACCATAGCCATTTCCTCTGTTCTGATTTAGCTGATTATTATTATTTCTATTTTGAGCGTTGGCCCCTTCGCCACCGTTCCCTTGAACTTCTTGATGCCTGGCTTCATTAGGTCTATTATTATTATTACCCTGGTTCCGATTGATATTGTCCTCATAACCCCCTCTCCCTAGTGCATCAAATGTGCTTAACAAATTTTCTACTTGTGATATTGTCTTTACATTCTGGATACAAGCAGCCTCCTTGATCCTATAGGGAAAGTGCCTAAGTAGCAACCTCACCACATCACTTTCCTCCTTCAAGCCATCCAGATATTTACACACTAATACCTGCCCTAAAAAGTATTCGGTCATGGTGGAGCTTTCTTTAGGGTTATATTTACCACACACTACTCCCTCACGATGCTGCGACTGAATAACCTCATTCCAGAACTTTTCACTGAATTTCATTTTAAAATCATTCATATCAGTAAACTTGTCTCTGTAGACAGCAAACCAATTCCTCGTTTCCCCCACAAACACTTGTTCTAAAATTTCAACTACCTGGCACCACTCAATACTACCATTTTCCAACCTCTCCCCGAATTTATTTTCTATAGTGTTCATGAACTCCATTGGGCACCCCTGTCGATTGCTGAACTTACCCAGTTCTACCTCCCTGTGTGTGCTATTCACAAAAACTGGTCTATTCTGACTATTTTCTTGCCTGATCCTAGCTTTTAATTTTAACTCTAATTCTGCGATTTTCTCCTCAGCCTTCCTCTCAATACTGTTTACTGTTAATTTAATGTTTCCTTCTGATTCTTCTACTTTATCATATAGCTTTGCTTGTTTCTCCTCAATCTTGCTAATGCTCTCTCTATTACTCTCTCTTAAATCATTTACTTCAGCAACTATTTGTGAGTGGACTTTCTCAATTCTACCCCCCAGCTGTTCCTTAACCTCTTTAGTTGCTACCTGAATTTTGTCAATATCTCCCCCCAATTGCTTTTTGGCCTGCTGTGTTTCCAGTTGCACTAGTTCTTTTAAATTTTCAGCCTGTGTACTGATTCTAATTTCCAACTCCTCCTGTACTTTTCCTAATTTTCTGTCTACATCTGCAATAATCTCTTTAGTCTTTTCTTCCATCACCCCCCTGATCTCACCTCTAATCAGTTCGAATTTGTCACTCATTTCCCTACTGTTTTATTCTAATTTAGCATTTAAAGTTTCAGTACTCTCTCTATTTTCCTTACTGTTTTGTTCTAATCTGGCGTTTAAAGTTTCATTACTCTCTCTATTTTCCTTACTGTTTTGTTCTAATCTGGCGTTTAAAGTTTCATTACTCTCTCTATTTTCCCTAGTGTTTTGTTCTAATTTAGCATTTAAGGCATCTGTACTTTCTTTATTTTCCCTACTGTTTTGTTCTAATTTAGCGTTGTTTTGTTCCAGTTTTGCATTATTCTGTTCTAAGTTTGCATTTAAGGCATCACTACTAACTTTGTTCTGATACATGAACTCGAGAAGTAAAGTCTTTAATTCTGGTTGGCCGCCTACACTCCCTGTTTCAGTATCGGGATTTACCTCCGCTACCCCGGTACTACCATCACTCGACATACTGCTCGTATCATCACTCTCCCGTTGATGACGACTATGTAACCTCATCTGTCTTTCTTTCTCATCCCCCATAAAGATATACACTGATACAGACAAATAACCCCCAAAATACAGGCACAGAAATATATACCCTTCTCCTTCCACAAATGTTATTAGGTTTTCAGCCCCAAGTTGTCGGCGACAATTGTAACGTTTTGCTAGCCCCTACGTTGAGCGTACAAGTGTAGCAGTTATTAATGCCCCATGTTGGGCGCCAAATGTAGCAGCTTCGCTTGCCCCTAACTGTTGGGTGATAATTGTAACTGTTGACCTTTGCCTAAGCTATGTTGTTTTAATGGGCGCCAAGACCTCAATGCAATGCTGAAATCTAAATTTGTATTTAACAACGTCTAGCTCTGGGAGAACACCTTCAAGAATCTATTCACTCAGATCGTGGTATGATTTGATCATTAACCCAACAAACAATTGTATCAGGAGAAGGAGTTGGTCTATATCTAATGCTACCTACTGAAAGCAAAGATTGCATTGTAAAAGAAATGAATTTATTATATAAAACAAGTATAGCAAAATTAATAATAATAATAAGTTTAAAATTTAAATTGGAGCGTTGCGATTTTAATATTACCGATAGAAAATTACGTGAAAACGGAGTCTGATAAATTGATTTTACTCTTATTTCCAAGCTATGAAGTTACTGAAATATGAAATGTAAAACAAAGAAAAATGAGAGATTGCGTATTTCTGCGTCATTTGCGCTTACCACTGGAAATTGCTAAAGCATTTCCCTCGTACTGGATGATGCTGTGTGCTTTCCACAGTCTCCTGGACGTCGCCATCTTCTTCGTTATTTGATGATATTCTGGTAGATTAGATAATTCTATGGTCCGTACATCGGACCCAAACTGTACAACCACCACGGTCAAGTTTCACAATGATAGTCGCTAACTCCACTGAACATCGGAGCGACACGCACTTGCAACCGTACTCGGCAAGTTCTACCCAGATTCTCGCTAACTCCACCGAACATCGGAGCCACTCGTACGCGCACCCATACTCCTCAAGTATTTCACAGATTGTCCTGGTTCCACGGCGCGTCGAACGATATATGCACACGTTGGCTCCCCACTCCGGAGCCGTCTTCCAGCTTACGTCGTCTCCACTGATTGGCTGCACCCCACGCGCTATACTCCCCTCCTCTGCCTCATTACACTCGGCGGTAAGGGGAAGTCGTATTCCGTTCCAACAATTCGCCTTTTCTTGACGATGCGACCCAAGCTTGCGTCATGCTTCCCGACAAGATTAAGCTTGTATTTGAATTTCCAGTGACTCATGTCTCTCATAATATACCCTAACTGACAAAACTCTGTTAAATTCCGTAATCACATAATTTCCTATGATATTGTCGTTCGTAATAATTTGCTTGATAGCGTTTTCTAAGACATAGAAAACCTATCTGTATGCTTATAATTTTTATAAAATGCTCCGAAAATATCTTAATAATAATTATAATAAATTAATAATAATAATAAATTAACATGAAAAATTCTCTTGGCTGAACAATTTGCCGCGTAAATAAATATAGAATGGCTTCCTACTGACTTATGCCAGTTGCACAAAAACCCCTCGAAAAACACGTTACAACAATTCCAGCTAAGAATATTCCGTATTATAGTGGTCAGGTAGTGCTCCTCGCCTATGAATTTCTCCAATTTTTTCAATGGGATAGTTCTGTTTAATGTGTCAAAAGCCTTGCTGTAATCAATGAACACTACGTAAAGTTTTCCACTTGGTGGTGCTAATGCCTCCTCTATTTCCATCTGAAGACACTGAATAGCTTGTAAGGTGGATCTACCTCTCCGGAAACCGAATTGCATATCTGGCATTTTTATATCCACGTGCTCTGTCAGACGTTCACATATCAGCTTCGTCAAAGTTTTGAAGAGTGTACACTCAAGAGCTATACTTCTGTATGCATTCGGGTCACTGGTATCCCCTTTTCCCTTATAAAGCATCTTAATTGTAGATCTCCTCCAGCTGTCCGGTATATTCCCACGGCGGATGCATTCATTTAAAATAGACAATATTCCCTCTTTAAGGACTGGTGCTACGCTTTTAAGGTGTTCATTATAGATAAAATCTGGACCACATGCCTTGTTATTCTTCGTACTGTTTATCACTCTCAACACCTCTTCTTCTGTAAACAATTATTGTAAATGATCTGTTACATGGGAGTTTCCTGATGGACGTGTTTCCCTGTCTTGGAGAATAAGCGACAAATGTTCTTCCCAGATCTCCATTGGGATACTCCTTGGGAATCTGGGCTGTCTTGGGTTTAAAGCCCTGTAGGGGTTCTGTTCTGCTTCTTCAACAAGTTTTCTTTCTTCATTCTCTTGGTATGAAATCCGTGCTGCTTTCAGGTTGTCTCCTTTTTTCGCTGTAAGCTTGAAGATTCTCTGGTGAGGAATATTGTAAGGCCTGATGCAAGGCTGTTAAAGCCACCTTACGGGCAATATAACATTCTTCATTAAACCACAATTTAGATTTCTTCGCCACAACATGTACAGGATATGCTGCATGCAGAATAAGCTGTTCAATTTCATTCGTTGCAGCGTCAAGATCACCCATTGATATTAATTTCAAAATGGCCTGGTTGTCCGTGAGGTTTATCAGTTTCGTATCTATTTTTCTCGAGATCTTCACAGGCACATTTTCATTTTGGAAATTCTCTGGTTTCAAACAGAAAACCGTTACAACAGGAAGGTGTTTCCTCGTTGAATCCCTTATTATTCTTTGGCTTACATATTATAGGGTGTTAGAGCAAGCAGAAGGATGTCATCAGCAAAAGCTAGGCCCGGGATATCATAATTGTCCAAGCAAGGGTTGGACCGTTGCTCAAAGCCCTTTGAATCGAAAATATCGTTGATAAATAGCAAAAAAAAGCACCGGGGATAATTTGCATCCCTGTTTTAATCCTATATTAGACGTTATCTCTCCTACAATTACATCATCTTTAGTTTTAATTGCACATTTCACTTCGGAATACACATTCTCAATTGCTCTTATCATTTTATGTGACACCCCGATTTTTCCCACTTTAGCCATGACAGCTCCCCTGCTCACTGAATCAAACGCCTTCTCCAAATCAATAGCTGTGATATACAGCTTACCTCTTTTCCTTCTTATGTACTTGTCCATCACTGTTTTCACCACCATTATATTGTCAATGGTCCTCATCCCTTTTCTGAACCCTGTCCGGAGTCTCGAGAACACCGAACAGCCCTCTGCCCATGCTATTAAACGCTTGGATAAGACCCCGGTGTACATTTTGCTCAAATTATCAAGCAAAGTTATGCCTCTATAGTTGCCTGGGTCTAGTTTGTCCCCATGCTTCTTATATATTGGACAAATTATCCCCTCCTGCCACGCCCTCCGAAATCTACCTCTTTCAAAGATTTTGTTAAAGATTTTTACCAAGCTGTCCATCATGAACCTATTGTTACTCAACTCTTGCCAAAATTCATTTGTTATCCCCGAAATAGCACCTGACTTCCCTCCTTTACTTTTTGCTATTACTTCCTTAATTTCCTCTATCGATATGACTTGGTCCAGCATAGGCAGAGCGGCCTCCAGCCCCCTCGGGACGCCAAACTCATCTCTCTTCCTCCAATTATCTTCAGCATTTAACAGATTCTCATAATATGCAATCCATACTTCATCACTAATAGAGCTCCCCCCACCATTTCTGTGCCCCCTACAGTAAGAATTTATCCTGCTCCACACTTTGCTACAGTCGTTAGCTTTAGAAACCTTATTTAGTGCTGTTGCTTCCTTACCCTGCCATTCATCTTTCATTTTGCTGAGCAGTTCCCTATATTCTTTCCTTAGACGACAAAAT
This sequence comes from Meconema thalassinum, assembly GCA_946902985.2. Taxonomy (NCBI): domain Eukaryota; kingdom Metazoa; phylum Arthropoda; class Insecta; order Orthoptera; family Tettigoniidae; genus Meconema; species Meconema thalassinum. The sequence continues at coordinate 303,953,881 of OX336393.1, forward strand.
TCTACCCTCATCGTATCATCCCCTCCTCTCTTGTATAACTTCAGTGCCCTAATAACTTCGGTTTTCTTCCTTCTACAAGATTCATCGTACCATCCTTTAATTCTCCCTCTTTTCCCCTAGCCTTCATGCGCATTTTCCGCCCGGCCATCATAATTGCATTCTCAATCATACGTATTACCCCTTCAATTTCATCATTATTGATCTTTAAACTTATCCCTACCTTTATCAGCTCAAAATTTTCTCCCTGGAAGTAGTTCTGGAACTCTCTGCAGTTTTCTTTCCTCCATCTGAATCTATTTACTTTTCTCTCTATAGCTTTAACTTGTGGGTTCCCTTTTGATTTTGATTTTGTCACCGCTCCCTGCATGTTGACGACAATTGGTAGGTGGTGTGATTCCCCCCATTCTTCAACAGTGAACCTCTTAATTAGGGCTAGTGCTCCTCTGGAACATATTGCTAAATCTATTACACTTCCTCCAATCTCTGTTATATACGTCAGGTTACCTCCTTCATCCCCCACACAGACACCATTTAATATATATAGCTCTTCTGCACCACATAGTTCCAAAATCTTTTCTCCGTTCCTGTTACATTCCTTGTCTTTGCTGTGCCTATCCCCACATACGGCCTCGGCAACCCCCGTTGCTGTAAAGGGGCTTTCTGTCTGCAACCCTCGCATTGAAGTCCCCTAAAAGCACAATCTCTGCCTCCTCATATATATTTTGAATTCTGTTTATTTCAATAGCTAACTCATCGAAAAAGCTTTCTCTTGCATACGGGGAATTTTCCGGAGGGTTGTAGGCAAAGCCGAAACATACCGTCCCTTTCCCCCTCCCCCTAATATCTGCTTTTACCCACACTACTTCTTCCAGTTCTGAACTAATAAATTCTGATAATTCCCTCACCTCTTCTTTAAGTAAAACAACAATTCCCCCCGGGAACCTACCGGTACGAGCTTTCCTAATCTTAGGTTTTGTATATATATATATTGAAGCCATCTATTTTAACCTCGCAACCTACAGGGAGCCAACTCTCAACAAATCCTACAATCTGCATATCTTCTATTAGGGTCAAAACTACATCGTTCCCTCTCTTATTTAAAAAACCCTCTATATTTACGCTAGCAACATTCCAATTTAGTTATTTTTTACCCCTACCTTCTTCGCTGGCGGTGGCTTTACTTCTAGTAACTCTAGCTTTCTCTGGCTCTAGTATACTGCCACCTGGAGAAGAAGTGACCTCCTTCTCCACATTAAACTGCTCTGTCAAGGTTTTCTTGCCCCAACGTTCTTTTAGACTAGTAACTCGTTGCTTGCCAGTCTCACCTTTCTGCAAACCACGCACTTGTCCGATGACCGCCCGGTACTGCTGAATAGCGATTCCCATTCTTCCTTATACTTCACTGCACGTCTATTCACCTTGCTTGCTTGGTTGAACTGACATTCCTGGATTTAATGACACATTTCTTTTCGATGTCCCATACACGGTAGTCCCTCGAGTCATCGGGGTACCCTAGCATTGCACCAACATTTGCCCTTGGCACTAACTTTTCCACATTACGTTTATGGATCCAAACTTTACAACCAAATGATTTTAACATAAGCAATTCCTGGTCTGACAACTTTCTACCTGTCCACAGTTCAAATGGGATGTTCTTTACAGTTGATGACACACACCTATTCTTTATATAGCCAGCCGTGCTGATGGTTTCCCCCCAAAATTGAACTGGCATGCCTGATTGAATGAGCATGCACCTACTAGTGGTGAGAAGTTGCTGGTTGAGGCGTTCAGCAATGGCATTCTGTTGGGGAGAGTAAGCCATTGTTAACCTACGAACAATACCTTCCTTTTCAAGATAGTTACAAAACTCTTGGTTGGTTGGTTCCTTAGTTTAGGGGCTGCGACAACGCGGTCATGTAGCCCCGTGTACTTTGGGTGTGTGTAGAATCTGTCTGATAACCGGTGTTAATTGTGATGACAGTATTAGTGTGTGTATCTGTTTTTTAATTCAAGTAGAGACTGCAACTTTGAATTTTCAAATAGTTCCTACTTTTGCCGCCAAACGCCACCGTCAACGACTACTAGGCCTAGTTCAGAACTAGCTACTAGACGCCACCGCAGTCGGCTCTTGGCAACGAACGTAGCAACCTAAGAGCGTTGTTTACATCCTTAACCTATCCAATTTAGTTTCACACAGGTGTAATTAGTGGAAAGATCTTTAACATGCCATAAATCTATGACATGGGACCGCCGGCTTTACTTCCCCTCCGAAGGAAGGCATACTGAGGGATTTTTAACGCTCTTAAAAATCCGACGGCTTCGGCCGGGTTTGAACCCGCTATCTTGGGCATAGAAGCTCAGCATGCTACCAACTACGCCACCGAAGCCGCCCTTACAAAACTCTGTACTTAAATACTCTCCACCGTTGTCTGAATGGAAAGATTTCAACTTGGTCTCTTGTGCTGTCTCCATTAGGGCCTTAACCTTGAGAAACTCATTAAATGCCTCACTCTTATGCTTAAGAAACCTTACATATGAGAATCTGGTACAATCATCAGTAAATGTAATAAAATATTTGCTACCTTCAATCGATGGGTGCTCTAGCTTTTCATTTTACCTTGTTTACAAGTATCACAATCAACATTCTTTTCTTTGGGTATAAGATCACGATCTGGAATGTTCAGAGCATGGCCAAAACGCTGATGCCATATTCCGCTAGTTACAGCTTTGTTGCTCTTAGCATACACAACCTCCACCTCATCATTACAAGCAAATTCTTTCCCTTGTTCTACCATAAAATAATCACAATTTACCTCATACATATTTCCAACGGCCTCACCCGTAAGGAATACACCCTCATGATCTGACAATACAACTTTGCTATCTTTAATGGTTACGACTGCACTTTTCCTGTCAAATTTACCTACAGATATTAAATTGTATTGAAGACCTGGGACATACAACACTCTTTTCAGTTTCAGAAAAGAACCCCCACACTTGTCAGATAGCTTCATAAGTACACTTCCCATACCACATACACTAACTATGGATCCATCAGCTGTGTCTACACTACCAGAAACCTTTGGGTTGTAATCATACAGAATATCCTTATAAGGTGTCAGGTGCTCAGTGGCTCCTGAATCTACATACCACCTGCATACACAATCAGATGCATCATCCTTGCTTTCAGTTGCCACATAAGCCTTTACCTTAACACTACTAGCATTAACCTGAACACATTTGTTTGCCGCCTCATCGTCCTTTACCGTGGCAATAACCTCATGATTCTTAACCTTAACATTTTCCTTGCGTCCGTTATTACAATTCTGGGAAGTATGACCTATCTTGGCACAATTAAAACACAAAACTGAACCTTTCTTTCTTGCTTCATGAACTAAATCACAGAACTTCACAATATGTCCCTGTTCTTGGCACTTGTAGCACATGAATCCACCACTACCTGTTGGCTTGTTGATACTCTTGCTGCTGTTGACCACCCCCTTGGAATTGAAGCGCATGGCTGCCACCATTGCCTTCACGCTTTCATCCTCAGATTCTTCCTTCTTCAGCCCCGCATAAGTTTCCTGTTCTCGCTCCATCTTTAGTTTGTCCAACTTGTTCTTTCTCTCCTCCAACAATAGTTTGGCTCGCACTACCTTTACACTTAAGTTTTCTTCATTGCTTTCCAATGAACGTATCAAATTTTCGTACTCCAGCTTTTTCAGCCCTCTGAGAATAAAAGCAGCTTTGGCCTTATCCGTAAATTTTATACCTACATTGTCCAACCGTGCACACCAAGTGAGCACTTTATCAACAAATGTACGCATGCTAATGTCACTAGTTTTCTTAAAAAGACACAATTCTTCTAACATCGTCACAATTTTAAGGACTCCGGTATCGCAACATGAAGTCAGAAGATTCTGCCATGCTTCCTTAGCTGTCTCCGCTTCTTTGATATCACCCAGGAAAGGGTCAGTGACCAAACCTATGAGCAAGTTTTTCGCATCCTGATCTTTGCCCAGTAGGGCCTCGGAGTACTCTTCAACGGGTGTATCTTCTATCTCTCCTGTATCGGTCTTTCGTGGGAAACCTTGAACCGCGTCCCACAGATGCCTTGTTTGAAACAATGCCTTTGTTCGGGTGCTCCATGCTTCCCAATTGTCGTCCTGTAACCTCACTATTGCAACTACTCGCTCGCTGCTTCCCGTGGCTGCATCCATGTTAGTATGTATACTTAAAATAAAACGTACAAATAGTCCTCACAATAGAAAAATCGTCCACAAAATTCACCAAAAACGATCTTGAATGCACACTCAACTGCCGTCCACATGTGCGCCGCACATATCAACACCCTTTAACGACCGACATTCTCCCATCACAAAGTCCACACATTAATTCAGCAATAAGCGTTTAACTGCCATAAATAATTAGCAAAAAGGGTTTACTAAATACAGTCCTAAACTCCAAATTGATGGGAGAAGAAACAAACACCGACATCCATTGGTTACAATCGGAAACAGACAGTTATATTCAGAAAAGTACATTTGATTTGTACAGTATACAAAAACAAAAGAACACTGAGAAATACAAAAACAAAAGAAATACACTATGAGAATTTGTGAATGCAAACTCACACTCGTAAGGGGAGAAATGGAAAGAAATTATAAGCTGTGTCTTTCTGGTATAATGCAAAGTAACTCACAATGGAGTGGAGGGCTGTATGTCAGGAAAACTAGAGATTGTAACATAGCTGCTGTTGAGTATGTAAATGATTGATAAAAATCTTGATCGATTTATAGTGCGTCTCTACCTTAAAAGACAGTACGCATTAAATGGAGCGCGCTGATGCCAGATCTGCTGCATATACAAAGTTCTGCAAGGCCGGGCACATGATGTAACATAACTCGTATACAGGCGTGCTTTTACGCAAACCTCGGTAAATTTCCAAAATATTTGTTTGTTGTATATAATTGTACCTCATGCCTTGAAGTGAAAGACGGTACAATATTTAGATTATGATACACCGAATCTCAGAGCGTGATTTTAATAAACACATTATAATAATTTATAATTTTCAATTATTCAATTATTCATGAATATGATAAGGCCTTTTTCTTGAATATCATAGGTTATAATAAATTATAATATGACATAATAATAATAATAATACCGACAGCAGTGGCTATGCTCGCTAAAAGCGCAGCGTTAGGTCATGAGGCCAAGCTCTCGGTAGACGCGTGGGTTCGAGCCCCACCGTCGGCCGTCCTTGAAATGGTTTTCCGTGGTTTCCCATTTTCAACTCCAGGCAAATGCTGGGACGGTACCTTCTGACAGGCCACGGCCGATTCCTTCCACATCCTTGCCCAGTTTCATTCATCTTCATCCATTCCATCTCTCATCCCGACACGCAGGTTGCCCACGGGCGTCGACTAGAAAGATCTGCACTCGGCCTCTCAGGAGGTCACACGAAAAAAAAAAAATAATAATAATAATTAAAACATATTTTGGTCCACGTAATTTTGTGTGGTCAAGTGGGGTATGCAGCCGAAATTAAATTATTCATTTCTTGTTTCTTGAACTAGACATTGTTTAATTTTATATAGTTCTTCACTTACGCCCATACCATTTCGATGGGATTAAGTTCACTGTGGTATGGTGGTGTGGTAAGGTGACAAGCAAGAACATATTTCTCTGCTGTGATAGCCTACATTGTCTATTACTAGGCTAGATCCTTCGGGAACATTGAGCAACAATATTGGTTGGCGAACCACTTTTCATATACTTCACCTGTCATTTTGTCGTGTGTGTCTACCGAGTTCTTTTTGGCACAGAAACGTTAACTCTGCACCATTAACGAACCCTTGTTAATTCCCGGGACGAACAAAGGCAAACTACGGAAACCACTTCGAGGATGGCTGAGGTAGGAATCGAACCCGCCACTTCTCAGTTTTGTCTCATGGAGTTGAGTACACCCCGTTCCAGCCCTCAGACCAGAATTACATTTCTTGGCAGAGCTGGGATTCAAACCCGGGCCTCCACAGTGACAGCACAGTGACAGCCAAGAACGCAACGAGGTGGACAATTTATAAAGAACACAAAATCCACTTCATTTCTTAGTTTTACTTCACATCATCACCTACCCTCCTTCAAACGTAGTCGGGGGAGATAGCCTGCGGGCCACGTTAGTAAACAAAGTTCCGGTGCGTCAGCGCTGAGCGGGAGGACTAAGCGAAGTGCTATAACTTATGAATGCTACCTAATATTGAGCTCTGGTTTGTTTTAAAAACTATTTCAGACATTAAAGAACATTTCTTCTCGCTTAGTCACCAACGTAAAGTCAATAGCAAAAAACTTTCTCGCTAGCTGACTTTTATGTGACACCATCCCAGATTTTTCAAGTAACATTTAAGAAAAAAATCATAACTTTCTTATTATGAAAATAATTACTGCCCTGAGAAGTAGGGTATCTTCTACCAACATCAGGCAATCTAAAAATAAATTCTTGATCTGTTGCGATCATTAGTTCATTATCTATGGCGTGATAAGTTTTATAAATGCAAAAATATAGATTTGCACTAAAATATCGTAATTGTGAAAATTGGGCCATGTGTTAATTATTTATGGCTTTTATTTTTACACCATCATAAAGAGCGGGAAGTTCTCTATAATACCACGCAAACATTTTCTTAGATTTGTCACTTTCAATTATTGGGAAATGGCAACATCGCCGGGGTAGAAGAGGACGAAGCTAATTGCAGGACATAGGAGTGCGAGTGAGAGGCAAATACTACATTTAACTCCATACTGTCTTTTAAGGTTGAGACGCTCTATAGAGATCCACATGCTGAGAGCAAAGGTATTCGGATGCTCACATAAAAATGAAGGAGAAGTTTAGACCGGCCTCCACTGCTGGTCATGACCATTAGTATGGTGTTGGCTCATCCCACCTCCTATATAACCAGTGCATAATAATTAATCAGATGTAATTTTTTTAGTTTCCCACACAATCTAATTGGGTACAAATACATACTGATCGACTGGAAAGTTATCAAATGGCTGTTTCGGGGATGTTCTATCGGATTCATATCAGGACTCTGCACAGCCCAGACCATTAGTGCAATGCCATTACCAGCAAACCACTCCCCACACAATTTGTACAATGTGGACAGGTAAATGGTATTGTTGAAATACACAACAGTCATTGTCAAACTCGTCTTTGATAGTAGAAAGCATGAAAGAGGTTTAAATGTCCACGTAACCATGTGCCATACTAAGGCCTGGAAGTTCATGCAAAATCATATTTTTGCATATTTATGTATATTTTGGTTATTTTGACACAATGCGTCATATTTTTCTCCTTTGCCAGTTTAAGTGCATATCTCTGTTCTAATTTCCTATGGCTTTGTAACGCTTTTTGTTACTTCATGTTCTTAAAGTCGTATATTATGATTCGGACTTCGAGAGTCCATCACAGAATAATACTGAAATTATTTTAATAGCTAGTACATTTCAGTCCTTTTTGCAAGTTAATATCAATTATTTTTATTCAGCATTCACTATGTAAATACTGTAAAAATGTTTACATTTAAAAATTTCAATGGCCATTAAAATTGTACATCAGTTATACTTAAAAATTAACATTATAAAAAACGGTCACGTTAAACTACAAGCTTCCTTTCCTTTTTTAACATTATAAAATGATTATTGATGTTCAACACCGCTTGAAGTTCCATTAACATTTCCTACTATTTAGAACCATTCTTAGTTGAGATATTTAAGGAAAGGTGTACCGTCTCTTCATATTTTCTTTATATTCAAAATAGAAACGCTTAAGAATACGGAGTGATCATAATTGTCATAGTTATTTCATAGTGCATATTTTTTGAAACGTGATGTATATTTGACCAATAATTAGTGCATTTTTGCATGCATATTATTTCATTTAATAGTGCATGAACTTCCGGGCCTTAGCCATGACATAGCCATATGAAACAACTGGTTAGCCAAACCTCCACAGTGTAACACCTCCACTCCCAAAATTCACTGTGGGTACTATGTAATCCAGTAGATAGCATTCACCAGGTTTTTGTCACATCCACATCCTGCCATCAAATTGCCACATTGTTTACTGTGATTCATTACTTCACACCATGACTCGCCACTGTTCTATGGTCCAGTTTCAACACTCCTTACACTTTGCAAGGCAGTTTATGGCATTGTGTTTATTATGTGTGGCTTTTGGGCAGCTTCTTGTCAGTTTTTGTACCTCGCACCGAACATTCGTGATGCTAGGAATAGACACAGAAGCGGGGACGATGAATTATTGCTGAGTATCTGTACGACACTGTACCATGTATAAGGTTGAGCCTGTTAATATCCTTTTTCATGGCTCCATAATGGCTAATTTATAGCTGTGACCCATACTGTTAACTAATTGTTAGCTCTGTGTTGTGAAACACCCCCAAAATATTTTCTGGACGGTGTGTTTTACAGTCTTTGCAAATGTGCTTAAGTTGTTGCCTCATTATTTGCTCACCGCACATATTGAACCCTCTGCTCCTGCACTTGAAGGTGACCCTCATCAGAGAAAAGAACTTTCTTTCAGTGTTCGATTGTCCAGTCCTTATGACTACATGCCCACTAAAGACGTTTCCTGCACATTTCTCCTGTTAGAAGGTGTTTCTTTACAGGTTTGTGGGCTTTCCTTTCAGCTGCCAGAAGTCTACAATAAATATTAGAAACATGCAAATTCACTCACCTTTCCCCCAATTCAGGTGCCTAGTCCACAGCAAATAGCTTAGGATTGGGACCCTTAGTACCAGTTGAAGGGATGATGATATCTGACCAGTACATCCAAATACTGCAAAGGATAGTTGGGGGTGAGCTGCAGAAGAGGTTTCCAGATGGTGATGGAATTTTTCAGTCATATTTCAAAGAAAGTGGAAGTTTCATGAATATTGAATGGAATTAATTCCATTGGAAAAGGAGGCAAGGTTTCTTCGAAACGTATGGTATTTAATTTTATTTTCATGCGGCAATAGCCCAATAAACATGAATCATTTTAATAGTAATCCGGGCCGTGAAAGCCTTAATCAACATATTAAATCCTTTTACTTGACATAATTGTTAACATGTCATAATCATTGTTGTATAGGGGATATTTTCCAAAAATACACTTTCTGTTTCGAACATACTTTGTCCCTATATTGACTTATGGGTTGGAAACATGCACAACTACCAAAAAAGATGACAGCAGACTTCAGGCTTCAGAAATGAAGTTTCTAAGAAGCATGCTTCAAAAAACTAGGAAAGACAAAGTAAGAAATGAGAAGATAAGAGAACAAGCTGGAATAAATCAGTCCCTGAAGGAGATCATAACTATGGCACGTTTGCGATGGTTTGGTCACGTCAAACGTATGACAGAAGGAAGAATTGCAAAACAATGGTTACATACTGAGATTACTGGAAAGAGACCTGTTGGAAGACCTAGGAGGAGATGGCTGGACCAAGTGAAGGAAGATATCACATCCAAGGGAATCAACTGGGATGAAGTCTTGAAGGAGCAGTGGTACATGAATCCACCAAAATGGAGAGCGCTCGTAAACCATACCCGGGAAACTGGAGTGGAAACTTGATGATGATGACAATCTCTTGTTATTTTGTAAAATATTAGTACAGGTTAGTTTGAAGAACCAAATAAAATTCTTTGTGCATGAGTCAGTTATATCACTTGCTGATGGATAAAATCATTAGTACATTTTGTTGTTGTAAGAGGATAGATAGATAGATAGATTTTTATTAATTCCATTTGATCAAATACATGCATTCAATACATTTTTGATATAGGACACGTCAGAATTTGCATGCATAAAATAAAAGAACTAACAGGTATATAATACTAATATTATAACTATTTATAACTTATTATAATAGCAAATCTTAATAGATACAATCTTATTGCACAACTATTTACACCTCACTCTATTATCATAATATGAAAACTTAATTCTATAAATACAACAACATACAGCTAGGTATTAAAATTAAATTAAAAAAGTAAAATATAGTTATAGATTCCATCACTCCTATATGCTAAAATATTCAACTACTGAGTAAAAACAATGGCACTGCAGATAAGCTTTCAACATTCTATCATAGGTTTTTATTTTTGGGGCCAGTTTTATATACTGGGGTAGTTTATTGTATAATTTAACTCCAGTGTGAAAAGTTCCTTTTTGATATATGCTTGTGTGTGTGTGTGAAATATGAATGTTTTGATTTTGTCTTGTGTTATGCCTATGAACATCATTGTTTGTTTTAAGAAAAACATCTTTATTCATTAAATTCTTTTTAAAAAACATAATACTTTCAAAGATATATATGCAGGGCAGTGGGAGAATGTTTAAATCTTTAAACAGAGGTCTACATGATTCTCTAGAGTTTACATTTGCCATAATTCTAATCGCCCTCTTTTGTATCCTAAACGTGCTTAGTACATCTGGCGACATACCCCAAAATATGATCCCATATCTTAAGTATGAATGGAAATAAGCAAAATAAGTATTTCTTAATGTGTGCATGCTAGTGCAGGTTTTCAAAATACGTAACGCAAAGCACATCGAGTTCAGTTTAGTATTCAGATATTGTATATGTTTATTCCATTTCAAGTCTTGTTGTATCCATAGTCCTAAAAACTTTGTTTCTGATTTATTTTCTATTTGATGACCATTTAATGTTATATTGGGCATCGCAGGATTCCTATTCTGTATAGTGTGGAAATTTAGACATACTGTCTTTTTATAGTTTATTATGAGGCGATTATCTTGTGACCATTTTGTTAACTCTCCTGTAACGGAGTCAGCAGACTGCTGTATGACCTGTTTAGTTTCACCTTTTATTACGAGTGTTGTATCGTCCGCAAACAAAATTTCCTTATGTGAATGAACGTTCTGTGTTATATCATTGATATATAGAAGAAAGAGTAGTGGGCCCAAAACCGATCCCTGGGGTACTCCAAATTCAATAATTCCCTCATTGGACAATGTTTCATTAAGTAATTTGGTTCCATCATCCTTGTGTCTCAAGCTTACTATTTGTTTACGCCTTGTTAAGTAAGACTCTATCCATTTATTAGCTAGACCTCTAACACCATATTGATTTAGTTTGGTAAGGAGGATTTTATGGTCAACAACATCAAATGCTTTCGATAAATCCAAGAATAGGCCAGTTACATGTTCCTTATTGTCAATTAATTTCAGTATACTATTACTACATTCGTAAATTGCTGTCTGTGTAGATTTTTCCGTTCTAAATCCATGTTGTGAGTTTGATAATATTTTATTTTTTTCTATGAAACTTATCAGTCTCTTATACATAATTTTTTCCACAATTTTTGCAATACCAGTTGGTAAGGTAATAGGACGATAGTTATCTAATTCATCTTTTGAACCATTTTTGTGCACTGGAATTACTTTTGATAACTTCAAAATATCCGGGTAAGTTCCTGAGAGAATTGAACTGTTTATTAAGTGCGTAAGCGGATTTATTATATTTTCTGCACATTTCTTTAAAATTGCATCAGGGATGCCATCAATGCCAGCACAGAATTTATTTTTTAGCTCTTTTATAACTATTCTTACCTCTTCACTTGTGACATGATTTATAAATAAAGAATCACTGCATATATTTATTTTATTATTAGAATTTAGTGTATTTACCTGTGATTTATTTATTAATTTTTGTGGAATTTCCAGAAAATAGTCATTAAAAGTGTTTGCTATTTCCTCTGGATTATTAATCACTTTATTATTTCTGGTCAGTGTAATATTCCTTTGTATTTTAGCAGATTTTCCAGTTTCTTTCTTTATCACGGACCACATAGCCCTGTTTTTATTAGATGATTGGGAAATAAAATTATCATTATGCATTTTCTTTGCTAGTCTTATTACCTTATTTAATATGCTAGTGTATTTTTTGTAGTATAAATTGAATTCAGGTGTTGTGTGGTATTGTTTATATAATCCGTGTAGAAATTTCTTTCTTTGACATGAATTTATAATCCCTGTTGTTATCCAATTGCTAGTTTTGTTATTTTGAACAGTTCTTCGTTTAAAGGGGAATGCTATTTCAAAATAGTGTTTTAGGGTACTGTTAAATGCATTAAATTTATCATTTACATTTTCTAGTTCATAAATTTCTGACCATGTTTCCTTATTTAATAAGTCATTGAAATATGTAACATTTGATTCAGTGAATGACCTGCACTTTGATTTTACTCCATTATCATTATTATTGATTACTTCGGATACTTCAAAACTCAGTATTTGTCCATGGTGGTCACTAAAACCCGGACAATAGACTTCTATTGAATGGTGATATTTATCTGTATTTATAAAAATTTGATCAGGAGTGGTTTTACTAAATTTTGTTATTCTTGTTGGTGTATTTACTGTAGGTTTCAGTCCATAGGAAATTAGTAACTGTATTAATAATTCACAATTTCTATCAAGTTTTAAGAAATCCACATTTACATCCCCACAAATTATTATATCGAAATTTACTTTGCTCATGTTATTGAGTAACAATTCTAATTTATCTATAAATAGAGGAAACTTTCCTGACGGAGAACGGTATACGCATACAATTATTAACTTAAACTGCTGAATTTTTACGGCAGAGAATTCAAAATCCTGTTCCATAATTAGATAATCATAAGCTGTTATCTGTTCATGATCTAAATTATTTCTTAAGAAGATGCAAGTACCACCATGGCTAATATTAGATCTAGAGTATTTACTAGCTTGTATAAACCCTGGGAATTGAATTAATTCAAGTTGTTCCTTTTTCAGCCAATGTTCTGAAATACATAGTGCTGAGATGTCTTTAAGTTCATTTTTAAGCATTAGATTTATGTAATCAATTTTATTATAAAGAGACTGGACATTCTGGTGGTAAATTTTAAATTTGTTACTTTTGCAAGCTTGTGTTGGTGATTTATTTACATTATTATTATCATAATTGTTATTATTATTGTTGTTAGACAAATCTGAAATACCATTGTTGCACTCCGTTAAATTTGACTTCAAAATATGTGAATGCCAAACCTCACGTTTGGCTTCTTCTACCAGTTTCCCTGCTTCCACTCTAATGATATTACTGTTGAATTATTCTTACCATTTGAATTTACAATTTTGCAGATTTCATCACTAAGATACTCTTTTCCTAACCTATTTAAGTGTAGGCCATGCCGAGTGTGGAACTTCCTGTCTAATTTACTTACATCTACAATTTGGACATTTGGAAAACTCTTACAAATTTTATGAATTTTTCCATTTGTAGCCTCTATTTCTACATTTACACATGATTTGGGAAATAAATCGTATCTCTGCGGAATGTTTACAATAATGACATTTGTTTTTTGCATGGATGGCAAGGAAACCAGAGATATATAAGCAAAGCGAACTGATGTGAGTTTAATAATAATAACGAACTGATGTACATGGATGGCAATAGCGGAACCGCGCAAACTAAACATGTACGAACATGGCGCGAGTTTTAGACAAAAACTGAGGCATAAAGGGCAGGTGGCAGCACCTTACATAAAATAGAACCGCATACTTGATAAATAAGAATATAAAACTACCAAAGTTACAACACTTCCCCTCAAGTAGAGGTTCATACAATCTTTACACTCTCCAAACCAGCAAACTTCAAGCAACGTTCATGTTTCATTCGACTTAAACTCTTCGTGAGAAAGTCAGCAACTTGATCGTTCGTAGAGATATACTTCAAAACAAAAAATTTACACTCAAAGACTTCGCGAACAAAGTGATGTTTGATATCAATATGTTTGCTTCTACTGTGATACATCGTGTTCTTTGCCAAATTAATTGCACTTTGATTATCACAAAAAATGAACATAGTGGCTAAGTCTTTGAAGCCCAACTCGAGCAGAAATCGACGTAAGTACACAGCTTCCTTGGTGAACTCTGACAGCGCCATGTACTCGGCCTCCGTGGTGCTAAGGGCCACGGTTCTTTGTTTTCTTGAGTCTCACGATATAGGGCATCCGCCGAGCAGGAACACGTACCCCGTGTAGGACCTCCTATCTTCTTGGCAGCTTCCCCATTCGGCGTCGACGAATCCTTGGATCGGTTCGGTGTCTGCTTCGTAGATCAGCCCGATGTTCGAAGTCCCCTTCAAGTACCGCAGCACTCTCTTGGCAGCTTTCCAATGTTCGACTCCGAAGCAATTGTTGAACTGTCCCAGGTAGCTGACAGCGAACAAAAAGTCCGGGCGTGTAGTTGTCGACAGGTATGTCAGCGCGCCTACCAATTCGCGGTAAGGCAACTTCAACTCGTCAGTACTGGGATTCTCATTTTTGCTCAACTTCGATCCGGGGTCGAGTGGTGTGACTACAGGGTTGCAGTCGGCCATCTCGTAGCGTTGGAGAAGCTCTTCAATGTAACCTTGCTGTTGCATGGCTATACATCCGGTCTCCTGGATTAGTTCGATGCCTAGGAAGTGTTTGGCCAATCCTAAGTCCTTGACCTTGAAATTTTTACTCAGGACTCTGGAAATCTCGGCGATCGTCTTTTTGCATTTTGATAGCACCATCATGTCGTCAACGTAAACGGCAATCAAAGTTATTAACAAATTCACAAAGAAATTTGATAAAATGGTCCGGCTAGCTCAAAGCAGTCGCCAGCGTTTCGCCCCAGTGTACCAATGGGCTCTTCAGTTGGTTATAATACACCTCACCAAAACGCGTGGCTAGTACATACTGTGAAGGCCGCTGCAAGGCACAAAATGTTGCCACGAGCAGCGCCAATGTACTACGGAAGTTAAAACTTCCTTTCAAAAAATAATGTTAGCTTACCTTGCTAATCCATATTGGAAATATCTGTTCCCAAGGGAAACAGGATGTAAAATTGTCCGATTGAGCTATGTACATTAACAAATTCACAAAGAAATTTGATAAAATGGTCCGGTGACTGCTTTGAGCTATATTGGAAATATCTGTTCCCGTAGGAAACAGGATGTAAAATTGTCCGATTGAGCTATGTACATTAACAAATTCACAAAGAAATTTGATACAATGGTCCGGTTAGCTCAAAACAGTTGCCAGCGTTTCGCCCCAGTGTACCAATGGGCTCTTCAGTTGGTGAGGTGTACCATAACCAACTGAAGAGCCCATTGGTACACTGGGGCGAAACGCTGGCAACTGTTTTGAGCTAACCGGACCATTGTATCAAATTTCTTTGTGAATTTGTAATGCTTTGAGCTAGCCGGACCATTTTATCAAATTTCTTTGTGAATTTGTTAATGTACATAGCTCAATCGGACAATTTTACATCCTGTTTCCCTTGGGAACAGATATTTCCAATCAAAGTTATGTTATTTCCGGAACCAATTTGGAATAGACACGGATCCGATGCGGTTGGTTTGGCACCGCACTTCCTCAAGACCTCACGCAGCTTGGCATACCAGTTTCTACCGGCCTGTTTCAATCCGTACAGTGATTTTTGTAGTAAGCAGACCTTGTCGCCTCCCTGCAACTGGCGAAGCATGTTCTTGGCCTTCTCCTTGGTTTTGTCGTCAGTTCCAGACATCGCAATGCTCTCTAACATCTCCCTGAAGTTCTTCGGTTGTTTCATGAATATTTCCTCGTCTAAGTCACCATACAGATAAGCCGTTGTGATATCGTACTGTCTGATTTTTACACCGAGCTTGGCAGCGAGACAAACCGTCAATCGAATTGATTCCATTCGCGCCACCGGTGCGAACGTGTCAAAGTAGTTGATTCCATACTCCTGGTTGAAACCTTGAGCCACCAGCCTGGCCTTCCTCTTCTCAAGTGTTCCATCAGGTTTTAGTTTGTCGCGCAGCACCATCCAGCATCCGATGACTTTGGCATCACGGTGATGATCCACCAGCACCCATGTATTGTTTCTCAGGATAGATTCCATTTCCATGACCATGGTTTGCCACTCGTTAGAGGTCCTGTTATTGCCTCCTTGAATGGAATCTCTGCTAGAAAAATCTCCTTGTCTTCTTCTTGCTCCTCCACATCTTGGAGATTTGTTTGAAAAAGTTTCTTCGGTCTTCCCCTTTTTCCAGTTCGCAGAATCTTGGGTCGAACAGGTCCTTGTATCAATTGAGGCGTAGTATCGGATGCTTCGACAGTCGTTCTATCATGATCATCCACTGGCGTCACATCTAAACCGAGGAAAGGTTCATCATCTTCTCCGATTTCGGGTTGAGAGACTGGTTCCTCCACGACAGCTGGTTGATCTTTTTCTCTTGGTGATTGAAGCGGTGGTTCTGCAAAGAACAGCTCCCAACAAATATTTTGCTTCGAGGATTCCGGGCGCTCCATCCTAGTCTCTTCTAGTGGCTTTTCATTCTCGAAGAATTTTACATCTCGGCTGATCAAGACTTTGTCTTTGCCATGGGAGTATATGCGAAAGCCCTTGGTTTCTTTGGAGTAACCCATGAACACGCCTTCTCTGCCTCGTTGATCCAGTTTCCCTCTTCCGGGATCCCTGTCCAGGAAGTAAACCTTGCTTCCAAACGTTCTGAATTGTGAGACGTCAGGAATCTCTCCTGTCCACAATTCTTACGGTGTTTTGCCTCCGATACTTTTTGATGGCAGGCGATTACGGATGTAATTTGCAGTATTCACTGCTTCCACCCAGAAGCGGTGAGGTAATCCGGCGTCGAACAACATGCACCTGGCAGTCTCCATCAAAGTCCTATTCATCCTCTCCGACTTCCCGTTTTGTTCAGGGTTGTGAGGGACTGAGAGGCGTCTTGTGATTCCGCGCTTCTTCAGGTAGTTGTCGAACTCTCAATTCAGGTATTCCCTGCCGTTGTCAGACTGGATCACCTTTACTAGTTTTCCTTTCTGATTCTCCATCCTGGTAACGTACTAGACGGTAGCTTCGTAGACCTCTGATTTTGCCTTCAGAAATCTCACTTCACACCAATGAGAGTGGTCGTCGATGAATTCCAAGAGGTACCTTGAACCTCCCATAGATGGAGTCGGCATCGGTCCACACACGTCCGTGTGGATCAAATCGAGTAGCTCCGTCCGTCGATCGGATTTCTTTGGAAACTGCGTCCTGGACATCTTCCCCTCGAGGCAGACTCTACAGTCCAGGGTCATAGAAGGATTCCTCAGCTCAACGCCAGAAACCCTCCCTTTTCTCACAGCTACCAAGATGTCGCCCACGTTGACATGTCCGAGCCGACGGTGTAGCAATTTTAGATCAATTATTTTGAACGATGCAGCCATATTTGCTCATTCTTGACTCTCACTGACGTAATATAGGTTATTCTTCCTCTCAGCTCGCATCAAGACTTCGCCTTTTTCGTTCACGACGACTGCGCCTTCCTTGTCAAAAATCACCTCGTGGCCGTGGTCGGTGATCTTTCCCACCGACAGCAAGTTTGTCCTGAGGTCTGGAACGTGAGAAACATCTGAGAGAGAGACATCTATCCCTTCGTTCACAATGCGGGTAGATACGCGAACACTGCCTTTTCCCACAATCTCTGCTGTTGAATCATCAGCCAATTTCACCACACCCCTTCGTGACTCGTCGATCTTCGAAAAAATCTCAGGGTCACCACAGATATGTGAAGTGGCGCCACTGTCGAGACACCATATTCTGCGTACGTCACTGTTCTGAGTTGTCGTCGCCTGTAAGCATAGTTCTCTAGTGAAATTTGCCGATTGAGTATTAGAACTGTCTTTACCTTTGTTCTTCGATGGATCTCTTTGTTTAAATCTGCACTGGCTGGCTCGATGTCCTTGCTTTTTGCACACGTAGCACCGGAACTCAGATCCGCCTCCTTCTGTTTCACTGTTGTTGTTTAGTTTAGGTGTTTGTTTCTTATAGTTCTTGTTACCTGGACCAGTCTTCTTCTTGACGAACATAGCTCCCGCTATTTCAACTTGTGTGCTCGATTTTCGTGCGTCATCCTCTTCGATGATTTTGGTCCGAAGAGCCTCGGGAGTCGGTAGGTTGTCACACACCTAAAGTTCTCGAACCGTGCCGGCAGACTGTATAAACACATAACTGTCAACAATTCCGGATTGATCGTGATGTTTATATCTCCCAATTTGTCCACGGTGTCGAAGAAATCGTTCAGATGGTCACGCACGTCGCCATCGTCCGCCAATTTTTGTAAGGTTAGCCTTTTCAGTAAGGTCGTCTTCCGAGCCGGTCCCTGGGATTGGTAGATCTGTTTCAGTCGTTGCCATGTATCACGTGCCGTGACACAATTCTTGACTTGCTTTATTTCACTTGGCGACATCGACAAAATGATCAGCGACCGAGCCTTTTGATCCTTCTTGTCCCACTCTTGAATTGCCGCCGCGTTTGCATTTCCAGCCGCTGGTTCTGTTTTCATAGAAATCCCGCCGATGAATTCCCACAAATCGCCCGTAATGAGGATAGCCTGCATCTGCACGGCCCACGTGTCGAAATTGTCCTTACCGAGGGGTTCAATTCTCCCAATACTTCCGGCGATCATTTTTGAGGTTAACTTCTGGCACGTTTATACGAATAATTACGATTTGTTATTACGCACTTAGTCACGCGCATCTGGACCCATAACCTGTAAGAGGATATAAGAAAACCAGAGATATATAAGCAAAGAGAACTGATGTGAGTTTAATAATAATAACGAACTGATGTACATGGATGGCAATAGCGGAACCGCGCAAACTGAACATGGCGCGAGTTTTAGACAAAAACTGAGGCATAAAGGGCAGGTGGCAGCACCTTACATAAAATAGAACCCCATACTTGATAAATAAGAATATAAAACTACCAAAGTTACAACAGTTGTAATATTATATTGTCATAATGATGACAATATTATTCTTGTCTTTAGGTTTTATATTATTTTATGAACAATTGATTCATATGTAGTATGAAGAGATATTTCTATGGTGGGATGAATCTTCTATCTTCTAGCAAATAATGGTCATCAAATCATTCCAAAAATACCGTATGTTGTATGGAAATTAGTTGATATACAAATCCTTGAGAGCTGACTTGACAGTAAACCGTAAATGAATTCTTCATGCCATATAATAGAAATAACTTTTTGTTGTAATTTTTCTGTTTCTTTCGAATGGCGCTTGCGAGGAATGGCATAGGCAGATGTTGAGCTATTGGATTTAGATAGAATCCATTATTATTTTTAATATTGTGTACATAAATAGCTTTCTCATCTTGAAGACCATTAACTGTCTCTCAAACAAACATTACACAATACCCTATCATCCATGGCCATAAGTAGGGTTAACAGGTACACATCACTTTCATGCACTCGCAATACCAACTTCAAAGTTTTATAGTTAACATTCTTCCCTTCTTCTCCGTTAGCTATCACACACAAACACTGAGATTTACAACAAAACTTAACTCCACAAATGATTCACACAATTGACTGCATTAAACGAGCAGCAGAAAGCTGAGCATTAAAATTATCACGATCCCCAAAATTCTCCTGAAATATGCCCCTACATCGAGCAAATCACACAAGAAAGTGTCAACTTGGAACACCACATTTCAAAAGCTTCTATTATTACCACTTAACTTAACACTACCTCCTTGCATTGAACTGACACCTATGTTATCATAAAAATTCGGTCTTGAGCACGGCTCAATTATAAACACGACAAAGAAATCTAAATCTGAATTTGTTGGTTATTGATATATTTCATATCCAGGGTGCACACACAAAAGGGTAATACGAACCCACCTCAAACGAAAAACATAACGCAACATGCCATATGTCACACGATGGCTTCTCAACAATGACAAGTTTAAGATCACAATGCTAACTCCATTTAAAATATTAATCCTGGCATGTCTTCAATGGATTTACTTGTGTCATCCTTTACACACATTATTATTATTATTATTAACTATTTAACGAGGTCTAGTGTATCGCATCTTGCATCTTTCCCCGTAACATAAAGAATGAGATGAAGCATGGTCATACCAGCCAACAGCTGACATTGTGTTACAGAATACATAAGTGAACATCTACCAGATTTTTCAAAGTCGGTTTGTCAATGCCATGCAAACACTTTCAGAATAATTTCAATGGCTTTACGATCGTTACATTAAACTTTGAGAGTGAGGGAGCCCTATTTTTTAAACTCACATTTAATACACTTCTAAAATAAATTCGTTAACTTAGCTGTTTTCATTTTGTTGTATGCAGATAGGAGATCATAGGAAATGGGCTTCTTGGTTTCATCAATCTAGGATTCACCTCCTCCAAAGGAGGAATGCAGGATGTGGTCACCACAGACCACCATTTCACATTCTTTACATCTTAAAGGACAATTGCCAAATGACATGGAGATAAGGAATAGATTTCTCCAATCATATTGTTAGAGCACTTTCTCAAATTCTACATCTGGGAGAGCTCAAAAATGACCATCATCTCTGATGTCGTTCACAACACAGAGTCAATAATTCGTATGCAGTATGGATCACAGTTATAAAGTAGCCTTAAAGAAGGGCATCAACAAGCTCAACGTTATTCATGGTACAGACACTCTTCAACATTCGATGGTCCCTGGGTCCACACAGTAGATAGCGCTGCAGTGTTGCCCTCTAGGGGAAACTCACATTTTGGGGGTGTCTGGGGATACTTCTAATCACATAATGCGTAAATTAAGTTTACATCCTGCAACCATACCAAATGGTTCCATTTATACTGTAGCTCTTTTGAAATGATTTAAAATTTGACAGTCATTTTATCCTCAACAGCAGTGAAATTCATTTTGTGATATGAGGAAGAATGCTTTCCAGCTATTCAGTATTACCAGAGGAAATACAGCTTCACAGAAGGTAAGAAGTAGCTATGCCTGGCTTAGCAGGGATATTGATTTTATTTTATAATATCACAAATCTGACATTTAATAATCATGGTTTTGATCTGTATGCATTGATGATCATCATGAACTTGTACTTATTGTATTTCATCAAATTGTTCCATATGTACCATATTGTGTGGTTAAGTGTGAGAGGGTCATGAGCCCTAACTTCGCCACCAACAAAGACATAAAATAAATAAATGAGCTTTACCCTGTGTTGTGTAGAATCGAGCATTGGAAGATGAGAACATTCTCCTGCTGAAAAAAATAGAGAAACTGCAGCTCAGACTGAAGCAACAGCCAGACGAAGAAGGAATTCCACCTAACTGCGGGGGTTTTTGTGTGAAGAACAATGATAAACTACGTAGTAAGTTGGCGACAGTACAGGCAAGTTTAGACGATGCACTTGCCAAACAACATGAGTTTCAGACTGCCTTAGATGACTGCAAAGACGAAGTCCACCGTCTAAAACTGGACATTGATAATCAAAAAGGTAAGATATTCAGAACTTTGAAGAGTATTCATTGCTACCCTTGATTGGGTGTGGACCGCTCTTTGAAAAATTAACCAAAAATATTAGTCAGACTTTCAAATAATTAACTGATTAAAGTTTAAAAAAAACATTGGCTCGATACAAAGTGATGCGGGGTCAGCATGACATGTTCTCTTGGCCATTAATCAATTCAATGCTGAGATAAACTTCACAACTTTCCTCTTTATGATCCTTTTAGCAGGATTGTTGAATCATCACAGTGTTGATATGAATCGTGGTCTTTGTTGTTGTTGTTGTCGTCGTCGTTGTTGTTGTTGTTAAGAAGTCTACAGTATTGTTCCCCCTTCAGCCTGAGATAGGAGAGGATTCACTGGATTAGAATTATGTTCTTGAGGGCTACTAGATGTTTGAAAACTTCTCTGGAAGCTTTTTATGTGTCCCAACTGATCACCTTCTAACATAATTACACTAAGTTCAGTAAATTTAGGGTTGCCCAAATTGAAATGCACACAATTGGGCAAAAGTAAAAACAATATTCAATACAAGATGTGAAGTTACATCAAATGGTTACATGATTCGAAGGGTTATAGAAGATTCTAATGGTCCACTTTCAAACACAATCAAATAACTACCCTGGTTATAATAACTTCTGGGCTGGCCAAAATGAGAAATAATGTAAGTATAAATTGTATTGGAAACAAATGAGATCACTAACATTACATTCATCTGCATTCTCAAAATACAAATGAAGGCCTTCAGCTATTAGGTCATGTAATGCATAAATATTGTAAGTCATATAGATGGAAGTTAGAGACTTAAAATATCTGACCCCAGTGGAACTCGAACCTGCAACCTCTGGCTTTGTATGCCATTGCTCTGACTACTGTGTTATAGGGGGATACTTTAATTCTCACCTGGCAATGATACATTTATGACGCTGGCCTGTGTGCCAGTGTATCATAATGTGATTGTTGCCCGCTGTGGCTAGCTATGTATACCAAGAATTGGATGTTCACTCCATCTACAGTGATATCTATGCAGTCAGTCTTCTGTCTATATGTCATTGTGGTCATTGGAAAAAATAATAATGATGATGATATGTGTTTAACATAGTTAACATAGTTTTAGATATGCTCGAGTGCCAGAAATTTTCCCTGGATACTTAGCATACTAAAGGCAACAAAGGAAGCGTACACAGGTACAAGAATGAATATAATCCTATTAGCTGATGATGTTCTGATTTGGGGAGAGAATGTGAATGTGGTACAAGAACAGCTGGATGTACTGGAGGAAAATATTGAGAAATAGGAAATGAAAATAAGTAAGACAATGGTAATGACAAGAGAAAAGAAAGAAGGAAAAGGGATTGTTAAGATTGGAGATGTAGATCTGGAAGTAGTTGAGCACTTCAAATATTTAGGAAGTGAATTGATGGAAAGTGCAACATTGGATATGGAGATCAACAAGAGAATACAATGTGGGAGTGTTTTCTATCATCAGGTTCGGAGTTTAATTTGGGATGAAGACATACCACAGAAGGCTAAAGAAGTGATGTACAAGACCTACTTAACCAATAATGATGTATGGAGCAGAAACTTGGCCGATGATGAGATGAAAGTAGAATACAGGCAGCCAAAATGAAATTTCTGAGGAGTATGGTACAGAAGACTAGGAGAGATAGATTGGGAAATGAACACATTCAAAAGGAAGTGAATGTACAGAAACTGAATGATAAGCTGGAGCAAAACAGATTGAGATGATAATGGACATGTGAAAAGGATGAATGATGAAAGAATGCCGAAACAAGTGATGGAGAATCGGATGACTGGAAAGAGAGGACGAGGAAGACCTAGAGTACGGTGGATGTATTTGGTGTAGGACAGTTTGAGAGAACGAAACCTGGAGTGGAGTTCAGTGGTTGAGGATGGATGGTGGACAGACAGAGTAAAAATGGAGGGGTGTCATATTTGCTCTGACCCGGCTTAGGCTGGAAAACGAAAATTGATGATGATGATTTAGCATAGCCTACTAGTAAATCAACTGACTGGAGGCCTTCACATTTAAACTCCATCAAATGCCATTGCGCAGAGCAGTGATCAAATTCCGCAACTTTTGTTTAGGGACAAATGACCTCACTTCCCACCCCTTAAAAAAACAATAACTAACTAATCTTTGGTCCTGAAGACCAGCACTTAAACCAACTGTGACACCCTGACAAAATGAGAAAATGTATGAGTGTAAGTGAAATTATTGGAAATTTGGGCTGGGAATGATTTGAGACTTGGAATAAGATATGAACTCTGTATTAATCTGGAGAGAGTGCTGATATCTGGATAAGTTCATGCCCAGGATGACTGCTCTCCATGCCGGGATTCAAACCTTGGGTTTCCGAATGTGGAGATCCCTATTTCAGTCATGGAGTGTGGGTATTAACCCTCTCGTTTATACATATACAGTACTAGCAACCCACCCAGCTTCATCCGGAAACAGTTACGAATGCATTATGGGATAGCTCGTAAACTGTCACCTCAGTAATTGGATGGAGATTGTTGGAAGAAATGAAAACGTAAAATCACTTATAGTGGGCGATGTATTGAAGATAGAAATATGTTCTCGCAGACTTTTTTTGTAGAAAGTATATTGCCCGACAATTCTTACACTAATAGTATATTGATATTTTCAACGGTTTGCCCAGTGTAAGCCTAAAAAGCGCACGGACGCCAGGTTTCTTCTTCGACTTTTTCACTGAAATCGTTATTGCTGGCCTTCGTTTGATCATAAATACATTATTTTCTACAGAAACCTTCCTTGAGATATCCTTTACAGCAGTGTTTCCCAAACTTTTTTGTGTGTGTACCACTTTAAGGGATGGTAATCTCTCACGTACCACTTAATGGTTGGGAGATATAGTAACTATAATCCCCACCACCACCACCACCACCACCACCACCACCACCACCACCTCCACCACCACCACTATGCAGTAGACAAAAGGCGGATTGTAATTTGTGTTTGTTCGAGTTAGACTGTTGGAGTTCAAGTTCAAATAATAAAAAGTGTGCCCAGTTGTTTTATTATTTATTACAATAAGTATTCAATTCAAAAATTCAGAAATGACACTGTACAAATAATATTAATAAAAGAACATGTAATAATTAAACAAAAAAAAACAGTTCAACTAACATCTTCAATGCGAAGAATGAGCTTGAAGATTAGAAGCCAACTTAGGAATGCCTGGTTTAAGAATGCTGAGTCTCAAACGAAGATCGTTTTCCACTATAAGGAGCTTATTCCGGTATTTATTCTTGAGATAAACAAGTGAAGAAAATGCAGTCTCACACAAGTACGAAGTAGTGAAAGGCAGTAAAAATCTAACTGCTTTGTCCGCTATGTCTGCCTCTCAACCCAAAAGTTCACAAGAGCCATTTTTGAAAAAGTTTGCCTAGTTCTGAATCATAATTCAATTCATAAAACTGCTTCTTATCTTTGGCCTTAAAGTTCTCAGGCAACATATCATTGTTTTTATATTTTTAAATTTTATATTTTATATTTTTCGTAACGTATCTAATATTTTTGATATTTTTTATAACATCACCGCGTACCACTGCAGCAGTACGAGCGTACCACAGTTTGGGAAACCCTGCTTTACAGAATAGTGAAAAGCCCATCAAAATCCATCTATTGGTTCTCAACATTACCCGTGACATCCAAGAATCGGGGACTTGGTTTTATACTAAGTAGAGACTAGCAACTTACCCTAGCTTTGCCTGGTATCATTAACGGTTTACCCAGCGTAAGTTTAAGGCGTTTTTTCTTAAATTTTAATGAGCTACGACCTCTATCATTTTCTGTCTCAGAATGATGGGTTAAAATCACTGACTGTACAATTACTGTAATTATATTATAATGGAGATAGCATGTGCAACGAATTCTTGTCAGACGTAATTTAAGAATGGCGAGGTGCATGAAACACAAATCCCCCTTCCGTCTGATCTAAACGTGACTGTGTATTCTCCGGAACGAAGGCTGTAACTGGGGTGATACCACTCGCTAGCTAGCTCGTAAACTGTTGTGAAAGCTAGTAATTGAATGGAGATTGTTGGAAGAAATCCCCCACCGGTACTGCCACCTTGAAGAAGGCAATTTGTTATTGCCGGGTGTTTTGGCGGCTTGCGAGCTCAAATGATCTTCAGAGCTATGCCAGCGGGAGCTTAAGCTCCTGGTAGGGTCACCCAAGCTGGACAGGTCTAAAGAGATGAGCCAGACTAAGATCGGTACCCTGGTCCTCCAGGTTGGGGGTTGAGCGTGGGGCTAGCAACCCCACACTGTAAAACCTCAAAAGTTACTAAACTCTGAACGAAGCCTCGGAATTTGGACGGAATTAACGATGACGAACCTGGAAAATGATTAAGGACAAGGAAAAAGGATATGATATTGACAATGGCAACATGGAACATACGAACGATGTTGCAGATAGGAAAAATGGTAGAAATACCTGAGGAAGTATTGAAGTATGGAATGGATATAGTAGCGCTACAAGAAGTGAGATGGAGGGGAAACGGTAGGATTGACAAGCACGCACTTTGCGTCAAAGTTTGTTGTCACTATGGATTGCACTTTGCAACCAGTCCAATGTTTTACATATGGAATAGTGTTCCACGGATATTTCCGCCTCTCAAATTTCTCTATGTTGGAGAAATAGACATAATTAATGTGTGAGCACTATGTATTTATGATGTCATATCACACGCATTGAAGGTGTTCTGATATATTTATATCACCATAGAACTCCCTAATTTCACTGGAGGTCCCCTCCTTATGGTGACATTTAATTCCACATATCACTGAGCACACGATCACACTATTGTGGCAGCGCCTCGTGACCATAATACTTAATCTCTCTTTAAAGTAGATTAAATTAATATTGACTTCTGAAAAAAAAACAGTAAATGCGCATTACATATAACACCAAATATTTCTGTGCCGTAATCGCCCTGTCTTGTTAAGTTCCCGTTAACCATATTCTACTTAATACTAGTTCTCAACACAGACCATTTCTCCTCACTCAAATAATACCTTTGTACAAATTATCTTAAATTACACACTTACAAATCTTACATGGCGAGGCCGTAAACAGAAATCACGTGTGCTGATATGTATGAGTTTCATGAAGGACTGTCTCGCATTCTGATGGCCCATCTTTTATCTCGTGGACGCCTTAAGCTAACAAGCCCTATTCAAGCTCTCCCCCATCTCTTGGAGATAAATGGGAACCCATCAGCGCTGCCAAAAATGGCCTTGGTGCATCGAGACAATTTAGTGCTCAACAGCATCCGACAATCCCGTCATATTTCCCTGTACCTTAAAAACTCTCATTTACTTACATACTACCCCCCTGTGTGACTTCTGATACGCCTGCCTTAAGACCAGATCTTCCACGCACCAGACACCACACTTACTCATTTGATAGGCTGGCTCGCCAGCTAAACACACTCACTTTATGACACATATTTTCGTAGACTATGTATATTATACGTTCCGTATAATCTGTTTCCCTCACTATTCTCCAGCACATATGCTGTTTTCCCAATACGTTTGGAAACTATAAATGTTTCTGCGTCACCTGCTTCCAACCTTGCAAGTGGCTCCCTTAAATGAACGTCATCACGTTGCTGTACCTAGCATATTTCTCAGTGTCTGTAACGATGCCCTGTTGCTACTGTCCACACATGCACATATTAAAATACCGTCCTCTGCTTTAACCACAGGATAATCCCTACATAAATTAGTGTCCCTCGATAGCATGTCTGCAAGAATGTTATCTTTACCTTTAATATATTTTACTGTGAATTCGTATTCCTGCAGAGCAAGAATCCACCTACTAACTCTGTTAGAACTGAGTTTACAAGTCCTCATATACAGTAATGCATGGTGATCTGTGTGGATCTCAAATTTCCCCCCTACTAAATACATTCTAAATTTCCCTAAACTGAAAACAATACCTAAAAGCTCTAACTCAGTAATCGTGTATCTTTTCTCCACTGCTGTCAGTCCTCGCGAGGCTAAAGATACAATGCACAGATTACCCTCATCATCTTTCTGACATAATACTCCAGCAATGCCTATATGTGAAGCATCTGTCATAACCACATATTCCTTATCTTTTAACGGATATTTCAGCACTACAGCTTTCTCAAAACCTTCCTTCAGCGCTCTAAAAGCCTGATCATGCTTGGACTCCCATCTCCACCGAGTCCCACTTTTAAGCAATTCCCTGAATGGTTCTACCAACCCTGAGTATTTAAGAACGAACCTCCTGAAAAAGTTGCAAATTCCCAGGTAAGTTTTTAACTGTTTAACATTCTGTGGCACCTCTGCGTTAAGTATCTTATTAACCCTACTTTCTTCTGGTGTTACACCTCTACTCGACACTCTATGACCTAAAAATGTCACTTCTGACTGACAGAATGACGACTTAGACAGCTTCAAAGTGAACCCTGCCTGATCTAACTTCTGAAAAACTATATTTAAATGACGTAGATGCTCCTCAAAACTGCGTGAACAAATTACCATATCATCTATGTAAATGGTTACAAACTCTCCTGTGTCATCCCCTAATGCGATGTTTAAAGCCCTAATTAAAGCTGCTGAACTACTCTTTAACCCATAAGGTGTTCTACAAAATTGATAAAGGTTATATTTATGACTAAAAGCTGTAAATGGTCTATCTTCGTACATAAGTGGTACTTGCCAAAAACTGGAACTCAAATCTACACAAGTGAAATACTTCTTCCCCTCAAATGTTTGCATTAATTCTTCTATTGACATAGATTTCAGCTGATCTGAACTAATTCTATTGTTAACCAAACGAGCGTCTAAACAAATACGAACAGTGCCGTCGGTCTTGGGTACCGTTATCAAAGAATTAACATACGGACTGTTAGAGTGCTCAATAATCCCATCTTCAAGCATCTGATTAATTTGTGCCTCAACTGCACTCTGATAAGTGAAAGGTACAGGATATCTATGTCCTGTGAATACTGACCTATCAATAACGTTCAATGAATGGGTATAGCAATTGGCCATACCAATGTGATCCTCAAACACTCTCCTAATACACCATAACACATCATAGAGCCGAACACACTGTTCATCCTCTATATTTCCCTGAAATGCAGCCTCACGTAACGAGTCCTCTAGACTTCCGTTCGTAATCACACTGCCCACAAAACATGGAGAACCCCGCTCTACGGCTGGCGATATCTCATTTAAAGTACAAATCACACCTACAATACTACTTCTCTGAATATGGTCATTGAACGCTACTTCTACTTCAGAATCTCCCCATTTAAATTTCAAACTCCCTACATCATAACATAAGTTACCAGACACTCTACTTAGCCACTCTGAACCCAAGATAACACTGAATACTAAATTTGGAATTACAAGACAAATCTGCTTCTCTACATGATTATTAATTTTAATGTCTACTAAAACTTGCTTAGAAATTACTTTAGACCTCTTCCCAACAGCTGTGATAACAAAAGTGCTTTTAATTGGCATCTCCTCAAAATTTACTCCAGTTCCTTTCATTTTATCATAAAATGCACTACTTATGCAACTCTTCATACAACCACTATCAATTAAAACATCTGTGTACGCCTCGGACACGTTAAATTTAACTATGGGGCTCTTACTAACCACTTCCTGAATTATACCTTCATCATTTAGTTCATGTAATAATTCATTTCTCACATTTAGGTCATAGGGTTCCTGTATAATTGTATGGACAGGGCATGCTACAGACTGAGATTCTGACCTTACTTCGCAGCCTGGTTCGCGTTTAAAGAACCGCTACAGCTGGCCGTAGTACTACTAACTACTAAACTGGTCTGGTTGTTCTGGGCTGTGTTGTCATTGTTTGGCTGTATATTACTACCACTAGGCTGTCCTCTTCCTTGACCCCTATTCTGGTTGTAATTATTGTCATTATAATTTCTCCCTTGATTTCCCCTGAAATCATTGTTTCTCCCTTGATTTCCCCTGTAATCATTGTTCCTCCCTTGATTTCCCCTGAAATCATTGTTCCTCCCTTGATACTGATTACCATAGCCATTTCCTCTGTTCTGATATAGCTGATTATTATTATTTCTATTTTGAGCGTTGGCCCCTTCGCCACCGTTCCCTTGAACTTCTTGATGCCTGGCTTCATTAGGTCTATTATTATTATTACCCTGGTTCCGATTGAAATTGTCCTCATAACCCCCTCTCCCTAGTGCATCAAATGTGCTTAACAAGTTTTCTACTTGTGATATAGTCTTTACATTCTGGATACAAGCAGCCTCCTTGATCCTATAGGGAAAGTGCCTAAGTAGCAACCTTACCACATCACTTTCCTCCTTCAAGCCATCCAGATATTTACACACTAATACCTGCCCTTAAAAAGTATTCGGTCATGGTGGAGCTTCCTTTAGGGTTATATTTACCACACACTACTCCCTCACGATGCTGCGACTGAATAACCTCATTCCAGAACTTTTCACAGAATTTCATTTTAAAATCATTGATATCAGTAAACTTGTCTCTGTAGACAGCAAACCAATTCCTCGTTTCCCCCACAAACACTTGTTCTAAAATTTCAACTACCTGGCACCACTCAATACTACCATTTTCCAACCTCTCCCCGAATTTATTTTCTATTGTGTTCATGAACTCCATTGGGCACCCCTGTCGATTGCTGAACTTACCCAGTTCTACCTCCCTGTGTGTGCTATTCACCAAAACTGGCCTATTCTGACTATTTTCTTGCCTGATCCTGGCTTTTAATTTTAATTCTAATTCTGCGATTTTCTCCTCAGCCTTCCTCTCAATACTGTTTACTGTTAATTTAATGTTTCCTTCTGATTCTTCTACTTTATCATATAGCTTTGCTTGTTTCTCCTCAATCTTGCTAATGCTCTCTCTATTACTCTCTCTTAAATCATTTACTTCTGCAACTATTTGTGAGTGGACTTTCTCAATTCTACCCCCCAGCTGTTCCTTAACCTCTTTAGTAGCTACCTGAATTTTGTCAATTTCTCCCCCCAATTGCTTTTTGACCTGCTGTGTTTCCAGTTGCACTAGTTCTTTTAAATTTTCAGCCTGTGTACTGATTCTAATTTCCAACTCCTCCTGTACTTTTCCTAATTTTCTGTCTACATCTGCAATAATCTCTTTAGCCTTTTCTTCCATCACCCCCCTGATCTCGCCTCTAATCAGTTCGAATTTGTCACTCATTTCCCTACTGTTTTGTTCTAATTTAGCATTTAAAGTTTCAGTACTCTCTCTATTTTCCTTACTGTTTTGTTCTAATCTGGCGTTTAAAGTTTCATTACTCTCTCTATATTCCCTACTGTTTTGTTCTAATTTAGCATTTAAGGCATCTGTACTTTCTTTATTTTCCCTACTGTTTTGTTCTAATTTAGCATTGTTTTGTTCCAGTTTTGCATTGTTTTGTTCTAATTTAGCATTTAAGGCATCACTACTAACTTTGTTCTGATACATAAACTCGAGAAGTAAAGTTTTTAATTCTGGTTGGCCGCCTACACTCCCTGTTTCAGTATCGGGATTTACCTCCGCTACCCCGGTACTACAATCACTCGACATACTGCTCGTATCATCACTCTCCCGTTGATGACCACTACGTAACCTCATCTGTCTTTCTTTCTCATCCCCCATAATGATATACACTGATAGAGACAAATAACCCCCAAAATACAGGCACAGAAATATATACCCTTCTCCTTCCACAAATGTTATTAGGTTTTCATCCCCACGTTGGGCGCCAAATGTAATGTTCTTCGCTTAGGCTGGGATGACAAGTGAAACGGTATTTACTTTGCTCCACGTTGAGCGTACAAATGTAACAGTTTCGCTAGCCCACACTGTTGGGAGAAAATGTAATTGTTTACCTTTGCCTAAGCTATGTTGTTTTAATGGGCGCCAAGACTTCAACGCAATGCTGAAATCTAAATTTGTATTTAACAACGTCTAGCTCTGGTAGAACACCGTCAAGAATCTATTCACTCAGATCGTGGTATGATTTGATCATTAACCCAACAAACAATTGTATCAGGAGAAGGAATTGGTCTATATCTAATGCTACCTACTGAAAGCAAAGATTGCATTGTAAAAGAAATGAATTTATTATATAAAACAAGTATAGCAAAATTAATAATAATAATAAGTACAAAATTTAAATTGGAGCGTTGTGATTTGAATATTACCGATAGAAAATTACGTGAAAACGGAGTCTGATAAATTGATTTTACTCTTATTTCCAAGCTATGAAGTTACTGAATTATGAAATATAAAACAAAGAAGAATGAGAGATTGCGTATTTCTGCGTCATTTGCGCTTACCATTGGAAATTGCCAAGGCATTTCCCTCGTACTTGCTGATGCTGTGTGCTTCCCACAGTCTCCTGGACGTCGTCATCTCCGTCGGAATTTGATGATATGCTGGTAGATTAGATAATTCTATGGTCCGTACCTCGGACCCAAACACTCGTACAACCAAGTTTTACAAAAGTTCGTCGCTAACTCCACTGAACATCGGAGCGACACGCACTTGCGACCGTACTCTGCAGGTTCTACACAGATAGTCCTCGTTTCACGGCGCGTCGAACGATATATGCACCTGTTGGCTCCCCCACCACGGTACCGTCTTCCAGCTTACGTTGTCTCCCCTGATTGGCTGAGCACGCCTCCAGTTCCCCTCCTCTGCCTCATTACACTCGGCGCGCGAGAGGGAGAAGTCGTTTTCCGTTCCAACAATTCGCCTTTTCTAGACCTTGCGACCCAGCCTTGCGTAATACTTCTCGACAGGAATCAGCTTGTATTCGAATTCCCAGTGAGTCATGTCTCTCAAATACCCTAACTGACAAAACTCCGTAAAATTCCGTAATCACATAATTTTCTATAATATTGTCGTTCGTAATAATTTGCTTGAAAACCTATCTGAATGCTAATAATTTTTATAAAATGGTCCGAAAATACCTTAATAATAATTATAATAAATTAATAATAATAATAAATTACCATGACAAATTCTCTTGGCTGAACAATTTGCCGCGTAAATAAATATAGAATGGCTTCCTACTGACTTATGCCAGTTGCATAAAACCCCTCGAAAAACACGTTACAAAGTGAGATGGAGGGGAAACGGTAGGATTGACAAGAAGGACTATACATTGTTATACAGTGGTCCTGAAGTAAGAACTGGTCAGTGTGGAACAGGCTTTATCATTAGTTCAAAGATAAAAAGAACAGCCAGAATGAAAGTAAGAAATTGTACCAAGCAACAGCCTCAGGATTGGAAGGTTGGCCTTATCTGTCCCATCTTCAAGAAAGGTGATAAGTTACAATGTGGAAATTATAGAGGGATAACATTACTAAGTGTTGTATATAAGATATTCTCAAGTATATTGCAAAGGAGACTGAGCGCCTACGCTGAAGAAATACTGGATGAGAACCAGTGTGGATTCTGGCCAGGAAGAGGAACTACTGACCAAATATTTGTTATCAGACAATCTATGGAGAAATGCTATGAATATGGTGTTGATCTGCATTTGCTATTCATTGATTTCCAACAGGCGTTTGATAGCATTGATAGAACGAAGATGTCGAACGCCCTAGAAGCATGTGGAGTGCCAAAGAAATTGATCAGACTAGTAGCAATGACAATGGAAGGATCGCGGGCCAAGGTTTATGTAGGTGGCAAAACTAGCAGGAATTTTGAGGTGAATACCAGAGTGAGGCAAAGAGATTCATTATCTGCAGTGTTATTCAACTGGACACTGAATGAAGTTATGAAAGAACTAGGATTGGGAGGGACAATAATAAGCAAGTCCAAGCAGGCGTATGCATATGCGGATGACATTGTGTTGATGGCACGGAACTGGGAATCTCTTAAAGAAATGTTCAAGATTCTGGAGGAGAAGAGTGGAAAGATGGGAATGAGAATTCATCATCATCATCTTGTACAGTTTCCAGCCCCAGGCTGGGTCTGTTTGGAACATAAGCCTCGCCACTTAGTCCTTTCTTCCCACCACCTCTCCGCTGTCACTCTGGTCCAGTCCTCGCCTCTCTTCTTGACACATTCCTCCACTCCTTTCAGCCATCTATCTCTTGGTCTTCCCCTTGGTCGTTTCTTCTGCATCTGCATCTCATGTATCCTCTTGGGAATCTTCTTCTCATCCATTCTCTTTAAGTGTCCATACCACCTCAGTCTTGATGTCTCAATCCTACCTTGCAAGGGCTCCTCTTTCACCATTTCCCTGACCTTTTCATTCCTCACCCTGTCTCTTCTTGTTACTCCGATCCTACTTCGCAGGAACTTCATTTCACCTGCCTGTATTCTGCTTATGTCTCTTTTCTTCATTGTCCACGTTTCTGAAGCATAGGTCAGTATCGGGATATAGTAGCTTCTGTATAACACTTCCTTGCTTTTTTGTGGGACATCTTTATTCCACACTAAGCTCCTAATGCTTCTCAGAAATGCTTCTGCCTGTCTGCCACGTTCCATAATCTCTTTGTCATTTCTCCCATTTTCCTCCACTATACTTCCCAAGTACTTGAGACTTTCCACCTTCTTCAGCTGTCCACCTCCAAGTGTTATCCCACTCATTGGTCTGCCCTTTTTCCTGGTCGTTAACAGGATCTCACATTTACTGATGTTGAACTTCCATCCGTACTCTCCCACTGTTTCTTCCCAAGCCTTCAGTTGCTCCTGAATTTCCTCCTCCTTGTTTCCCCAGACCATGAGATCATCTGCAAACACCATTGCTTTCATCTTATCTTATCTTCTATCTTTCCTGCTATCCGTGTCATTACCTCGTCCATAACCACAATAAAGAGAAGGGGTGACAGCTCACTACCCTGTTTCAGGCCACTCATTTGTCTGAACCAGTCTGTTCTTTCCCCTCCAACTTTCACACAACTCACACTTCCACAATACATCTCCTTCACTCTGCCTACAGTCCCTTTTTCCACTCCCATGTTTTCCATTGCTTTCCAAACCTTCTCCCTACACACACTATCATAGGCCTTTTCGATGTCCAGGAAGGCCATCAACAGATCCTCTCCAAATTCGTAGTGGTGTTCCTGGAGCTGTCTCACTGAAAATATGAGATCCACTGTTGATCTCCCAGGTCTGAATCCATACTGCTGCTCTCTCAATTTTCTCTCCACTTTGGCTCGTATTCTACTTTCTAATATCTTTTCATATATCTTGGCACAGTGAGGTATGAGTGTGACTCCCCTGTAATGTCTGCACTCCTTTCTGCTTCCTTTCTTAAATATTGGGACAATTAATCCTTTCTTCCAATCTTCTGGGGTCTTTTTCTCTTTCCATATCACCCTCATCACACGGTACAGCCACTGTTTCCCAACCTCCCCTGCTGCCTTCACCATTTCAACACTCACTTCATCCACACCCGGTGCCCTTCCTCCTTTCATCTTGTCTATAGCCATCTCCAGTTCTCTCCAATTCAGGTCCTTTTCCATTCCTGTGTTGTCTTCTCCATCTTCCAATACATTGTCTTCCTCCCTATGACCATTTGGATTCAGCAAATCCTCAAAGTACTCTTTCCACACTGTCTTGAGTGTTTCTTTGTTGTGTACCTCATTTCCGTTTCTGTCCATCATTACCACATCCTCTCGTAGACCTCTTCTCTTACTTTTGACCATCCCATAAAGTACTTTCTTATTTCCTCTGCTGTCTTCCTCCATCATCTCTGTCCACTTTACCATCCACTTCTTCCTCTCCTCTGCGACAATCTTGTTTGCTTCTTTCTTCTTTATCTTATAATCTTCCCTTGCCAGATCAGTTCTTTCCTGGAACCACACTCTGAAAGCCTTGTTCTTCCTTCCCACAGCTTCTTTTACTCTCTCATTCCACCATGGTGTCTCTTTACACCGCTTTCTGTTGCTTGTTCTTCCACATACTGCCACTGCAGCTTCCATTGTGTTCTTGAATTGCTTCCATTCCTCTTCCCCTGTTTTAGGATTGTCTGTTGACATCCTTTCCCTTATTATCTTCTGGAATTCTTGTCTCCCACAAGTCCAACCCCTCCTCCACGTGGTGGGAGACGGGCAACGGCATGAAGTAGGGGATTGCCTGTAGGGGTGAAGTACAGTGGGGACTTTGTGTGCCCCGGGACCGCTGCGGTAGCTGTGAAGGCTCTATGGGAACCCTGAAAAGTGACGGCTGACGGGGCTCTGGTGAAGCTACGATAGGCCTAGCAAGCCAGTAGTGGATATCATATTTGCTTTCAAAACAGGAACAGGCCTCGGAAAGGACGGATGCAAACGACGACGACCCGGATATGCTAATGGACTACGAGTTGGGACATTAAACATACAGACACTGACAGGAAAGGTGGAGGAGATTGTAGATGTGATGGAGAGAAGAAAACTGGATATACTGGGCTTGGCAGAAACAAAATGGAAAGGAGAAGGTCGCAGGGAATGAGAATTAATGAAAGGAAAACGAAATATATGAAAATGTCAGCAGAAAAAGATAGAAGAGCAAGAGAAATTGTAGAAATTGGTCAGTTATTTATTTAATCGTATGGTGAATTACATAAAAACAAATCACAAATCCAAGTTCAAGTTTTGGAGCCATTCCACAGTACATTCTCGAAGATGAAACAGATCACTAGGGCTCCCGGAGTAGGCGTGTAGAGGGCAGCGCTGGATGATATGGTCCATGGTCTGTTCCTCCTCATTGCATTGACACAATGGGGAATCTATCCAACCCCACTTATGGCATAGGTAATTGCAACGGCCGTGCCTGGTTCTCAGTCTATTGAGGCGACACCATAATTGGTCAGTATAAGTTTGAGAATGCAAAATGCTTCAGTTAGAAGAGCAAGAGAAATTGTAGAAATTGGTCAGTATAAGTTTGAGAATGCAAAATTCTTCAGTTACCTTGGTACTATACTAAATTGTGAGAATTCAGTATCAGAGAAGATTCATAAACGGATCATGAATGGAAACAGGGCTTACTATGCTAACACTAAGCTCTTAAAATCAAAACTTCTAAGAAGGAACTTGAAAGTTAAACTCTACAACACCCTTATTAGACCAGGTGACCTATCGATCTGAGACGTGGACAATGTCAACAAATGATGATAATATTCTTAAAATTTTTGAACGGAAAGTTTTAAGAAGGATATATGGCCTGGTAAAGGAGGATGAAGGGTGGTGAATCAGGACAAACAAAGAAATTGAAGAGATAATCAAAGGTGAAGATATTGTGAAATTTATTAAGTCCCGACGTCTGGATTGGCTGGGTCATGTAGAGAGGATGAATGAAGAAAGAACACCAAGGAAGGTATTACATGGAACTATGGAAGGGAAGAGGAGACGTGGACGACCGCACAAAAGATGGCTACAAGACTTTGGAGAAGACCTGAGAACTATAAGGGTTGGAAGATGGTGGGAGAAAACTCATAGAAGGGACGAATGGCGAGGAATCGTGAGAGAGGCCAAAGCCTACCCCAGGCTGTAGCGCCGAGGAAGTAAGTAAGTAAGTGTTGGAAGAAATGAAAACGTATAAGCACTTACAGTGGGCGATGTATTGAAGATAAAGATATGCTGTCACAGACTTTTTGTAGAACTTTTCATGCTGAACAATTTTTACACTCATGGTATATAGAGATTTTTAATGGTTTATCCAGTATAAGCTTAAAAGGTGCACAGATGTTAGTTTTTTCTTCGACTTTTTCAATGAATTCGTTAGTGGTCAGCTTCCTTTGGTCATAAATAAATTATTTTCTACAGAAACCTCCCACACGAAATCCTTTACAAAATGGTGAAAACTGCATCAAAATCCATCCAGTAGTTCTCGCGATTACCCGGAACATCCAAGAATTGAGGACTTAGTTTTATACTAAGTAGAGATAAGATATTTTGCAATGAGTATAAAACATAAGTTGCAGTAAATGTCAAGTATACATTAGAGTCATCAGACATCAAAATATGTTATTTCATTTAAATTGGTTCCTTAGATTAGGGGCTGCGACAACGCGGTCATGTCTGTCTGATAACCGGTGTTAATTGTGATGTCTGTTTTAGTGTGTGTTATCTGTTTTAATGTAGGTAGCAGGTAGGGACCCTCTTCGGAGGTAGCCCTACCCAGGGAGTGGCGCCCCTGCCTATGTGAGTCCCAGAGCGCACTGGCCCGGTGTGTATCATCTGGTAAGGGTCCCAGCGCAGGGTTACGAGTGAAGACCTCAACGGCAGTGAAGGCGGAGAAGATGAACTTCGGTACGGCGGAGCTGGCGGATGGGGCACATGTGTTTAGGCCCAACGGCAAAGCGGGCGGAAGAAGAATCCATTACTTTTATGGTTCCCAACGATCGTGAAGGCGGAAGAGGCCATGCCAGACGAATTGGCTGTGAAGGCGCACCTCAGTAATATTTTGAGTCTGCGGCAGTTCGTTGCAGTCTCTGTGTCTGGTCTTGCATGTCTCATTTCATATGTGCCGCAGGACACGACTCTGAGATCATAGTGAGTGGGTCACTTCCTGGCAAGTTGTGATCCACCCTAAACAAATACACGCCAGTGGCAATTCTTCCATCAGTCACTTATTTTCTAAAGTCCAACGGCGATGGGAGCTCCGTGCAGCACAGCCACGCCCTCCACCAACAGTTCTGTGTGATCTGTGTGGACGTTTGTTTCATGTATGCATTGGGCTGTTCAGTCACCGCAAACATGCCCACAGACCTCAACCTTAGATTATTTTAGACTGTTTTGGAAGAAGATGTATACTCGGAAACGAGTTAAAGCCGCCGCCGCCGATCTGTTTTAATTCAAGTAAGGACTGCAGACGAAAAATTCAAGTAGTTCCGACTTTTACTACCAAATGCTACCATCCACAACACCTAACTTGCGGACTTGGCTACTAGATGCCATCGCTGCCAGCACCTAGCGGTGAACGTTGGAACTAATATTGCGTTATCAATCCTAACCTACAAATTTTGGATTCACACAAGTGTAGTTAGTGGAAGGTTATTTTTCATGCCATAAATCTATGACATGGGACCGCCGGCGTTACTTCCCCTCGAAGGAAGGCATACTGAGGGATTTTTAACGCTCTTAAAACATCCGACTACTTTGGCCAGGTTTGAACCCGCGACCTTGGGCATAGAAGCTCAGCATGCTACCAACTACGCCACCGAAGCCGCCTCATTTACAGTAGCAGGCTGATTTTGAATACTGTAGTTCTTTTTTGTCATATACAAGGGGCATACTGAAAGTCAGGAGCATTTTTTTTTTTTTTTTTACCGAAGTATGTTTATTAATTGTGATATACTGAATACATCATTTAAAAACTATAAACTTTTGTTTATTTTTCTACATAGTCTCCATTCCTTTGTACTCATTTTTCCCATCATGGTGGAAGTTTGAAAATCCCTTAATGGTAGAATTCTGTTCTGGCATGCTGAAGGCTCTGACACACTGCCCTCTTCATGTCCTCATTTGTGTCATAGCACTGGCTTCTCATCTGCTCCTTCACAAAACCACAATGATGGTAGTCGGAGGGTGTCAAGTCTGGACTGTAGGGAGGATGCAGCATATCTACCCATCCAAATTTTTGAATGTTCTCGCTGGTGAAACAAGCACTGTGGGGGCATGTGTTATCATGTTGCAGGATAATGTTTATTTCCAGGATGTTTATCATGCAATGCACGAGGAAGCTTGTGAAGAGTTTTATTGTAGCGGGCAGAAATAATGGCTAGTCAAGGTTCAAGAAATTCAGCCAGTATGACCCTCTGCTTCCCAGAAGAGGGTGCCATAACTTTCCCAGCATACTGCACTGTCTTTGCATTTTCTTTTCATCGACAAATCCAAATAGTGCCATTCCATGCTTTGTCGTTTCATTTCTAGTTCATAATGGTGGAGTCAGCTCTGATCCCCAGTAACAATACTCATAAAAGAATCATCTCCTTCATTTCCATGTCTCTAAAGAAGTTTCTGAGTGATGGTTTGTCTTTGAACTTTGTGCTCTTTAGTGAGTAACCGTGGGATCCAGCTGGAACACACTTTTCGACAACCTAACTCACGAATCATTTCTTGCACTGCACTGTGTCCTATTGCAAGTCTTGCCGCAATTTCACTGACAGTGAAACGTCTGTCTTCTTTAATGGTGGGCCCATGAGGTAATCAACCAAACGTCTTACCCAAGAGATGAGCTTAGACATTCCAGAGGGTGGACGGGCGTACTTCACAAAGTGAAATAATACCAACCAAAATCCCAAGGTAGTTCAAGTTACCTCTAGGTACCAGTACACAACCGGCAAGGTAAACTAGACTACGATAAGGAACCGAGATATATCGAGTGTAAATAAAATAACTGTATTCAGAAATAGGGCCAAAACGGCACAGATAGAATATAAAAATATTACTGTGTCAAAACATCAGAGTAAATACGCAGGTATTAGGCGATAGATATCATACATATATATGGGAATAACATGGGAAAGTCAAAGATTAAAAAGAAGCTGACTTATAGTCATAGGGAGAGGCAGAACGCTAGGAAAGTAGACTAGATGTCCGATGAAAAGTTCTCCTAGAAAGAAAAAGTGAAGTTATGATAATTATGCAATTGAAGTATTGTAGTGGAGGAGGGGTACTTACCATACGTAGACCAGAAAACTGTGAGCAAATACACAGGTAGAAAATACTCTAAGGTATATAAAATAAACCGGAAACATATCGCATTTGAACTTTGTGCTCTTTGATGAGTAACCGTGGAACCCAGCCGGAACACACTTTTTGACAGCCTAACTCGCAAATCATATCCTGCACTGCACTGTGTCTTATAGAAATAGATGAGCGACAACAAAAGATACGGGGAATGTGTTATTGACCTACTGTACGTAAATGTAATCGCAATCAAACATGAGAAATGCAAAGATAATCTTGGGGTTCAAAGATCGCCTGAACTCAACCTGTGAATCACTTTGATTGACCTGCTACTGAACATACTGGTTATCAGAAGTTATGATAATTACTCAGGTTGCATCTACAATAAGTTCATTTATTCCTGGACCTGATATTTATTGTGCTATATGCACTGACTGCACTTTTCAATGTCAATATCATATGGGAAAATATCTCTCTAAATGTGATATCACAACCTCTGTAGGCATCTTGTTCATGGCTTTAAAACATTATTTCACATGGGAATTGAATTCTCAGTCTCTCGGTAGGAAAGCAATATGGCCAGGCACACCATGGTCCATAGAGCATGTGAGTATGAGTTATGCCAGCTGAACATCAACAAGTCATTCAGTCTAAGGTTTCAGGTTTCAGAAACAATATGGCCAGGCACAGCATACATCATCTGGATATGAGTCACATGCCACCAGCCAGTTAAATATTATAACAATTTGAAAGAACTGTTTACCTTATCATTGCAATTTCTTTTAAATTTATAATTTACGGTATTTATCCAGTACATTTCTCAGTGTCAGTTTATGCCTCCTTCAGCTGGTGTTTGTAGCTCACATTAAAATTAGGTGTATGGTGGCGATTACATAGAACATGTTCATCATCTTTATCATATCAACACCATACACCTAATTTTAATGTGAGCTACAAACAGCAACTGAAGAAGGCATGAATTGATGTTGTAACTTGTATGGGACAAATAAGTTATAAATATAAACAAGAAGTTCCGTGAAGAACTATACAGCCTACTTTTCATGCCAATGATTATTCTACAGTATATGAACCTATCTAGAATAAT
The DNA here is from genome assembly GCA_946902985.2 of Meconema thalassinum. Classification (NCBI taxonomy): domain Eukaryota; kingdom Metazoa; phylum Arthropoda; class Insecta; order Orthoptera; family Tettigoniidae; genus Meconema; species Meconema thalassinum. The sequence goes on from OX336393.1 coordinate 303,995,076, forward strand.
GACGAAATTAAGTTGGTAATATCGAAATATCTAATTAGTTCAAAATATACCTGGTATAATGTAGCCTAATAGTGCACTACAGTTGGCAGCCCTGGTGACTGAATATATTCTTAGTTCCATCTCTTAAGGTACAGAATACAAAATTTGGTTGAAGTCCAATGGATGTTACATGCAGTTAGACACTGGATCTATCAGCATGCGTAAAAGCATGTTGCCAACAATACCATGCAAGTGCTGGTCAGAAATAATCTGAAATATTATGATATATTGTTGTGCCAATTTTGGATGAAATCCATTTGTTAGTATAGAAGTTCCATGTATTTTAAAATTGGACATATCAGCAGGCATAGAATCATGTTGGCAGCACTGCCTTGTATTAATTACTCCAAATTAATCTAGAATGTCAGGTGCTATACGTGTGCAAAGTATAGAGCTGTTGGCTTGCATACTTTTTGATATATTGATATTAGGGTAAAAAAAATATAGACAGCATTTATTAACAGTTGGCAGCCCTGATTGCTCTTAACAATACTTCTAGTCATATCTGTTATAGTGCACATAGCACATACGAAATTTGGTTGAAATCCAACTGATAGTATAGAAGTTACATGTATTTAAAAATTAGTCCTATCAGCAGATTTAGAATCATGTTGGTAGAACTGAAGTATATAAGTTCCTCCAAAATTAATCTAAAATGTCAGGTACTATACGTGTGCATAGTTTAAAGCTGTCGGCTTGCATACTCTCTGATAAATTGGTGTTTGGATAAAAGAATAGACAGAGTAATTATTAACAGTTGGCAGCCCTGGTGGCTCTTAAGAAGACGCACAGTCATATCTGTTTATGTACAGATATTACATACAAAATTTTGTTGAAATCCAATTGATAGTGTAGAAGTTATATGCATTTAAACATTGGACCAATCAGAAGGCTTAAAATTATTTTGGCAACACTGTCATGGTTGGCCTCCTGGAAATTAAACTGAAATAGTATTATCTACATTTGTGCCAATTTTGGAATAGCTCCCATGCATACCTTGCAAGATATCCAATATGGAGCTCAAATTTCTAGTGCGTTTTTTTCAGCAGTTGGTAGCACTGACATCATTTTCAAATATGGACGTGAGATATTCCGGTGCACATCTTTACTCGTACTAAATTTGGTTTTGATTTCTTCAGCCGTTTAGGAGTTGATAGGGGGGGACACACACACAGCCAGACAGACAGACAGACAGACAGAAGGACAGACAGACAGACACACATTTTCCCGGATCGATCTCATAAGTCTACTTTTTCCTCATTTTTGCAAAATGTGAAAAGTAGGCTAAAAATCCTTTTGTATTGATAAGGTGGACAGTTAGGTCCAGATGACCCAGCTGTTCTGCTCCTTAAAGCAACAATAACTAACTAACTAACTATCTAACTAAGGTGGACAGTTCTTTCAAATTCTGTGAATCAGTATAGAACCATAAAAATGAAGCTTATTGTTTGTTACAAGCAAGTCATTAACTGTTAAGGTTTTAGGCTTATGAAATAATGCAGTGTTATTGCCTGAGTGGCTAGGTCAACTCATACAGTATAACAGCAGGAACTGCAATAATAACAATAAACAAGAAGTTCCGTAAAGAACTATACAGCCTACTTTTCATGCCAATGATTATTCTACAGAATATGAACCTATCTAGAATAATGACGAAATTAAGTTGCTAATATCGAAATTTCCAATTAGTTCGAAATACTGTATACCTGGCATAATGTATCCTAATAGAGCACTACAGTTGGCAGCCCTGATGACTGAATATATTCTTAGTTCCGTCTCTTACGGTACTAAATACAAAATTTGGTTGAAGTCCACTGGATACCATGGACGTTACATGCAGTTAAACATTGGATCTAACAGCGCGCGTAAAATCATGTTGGCAACAATGTCATGCATGTATTGGTCGGAAATAATCTGAAATAATATGATCTATTGTTGTGCCAATTTTGAATGAAATCCATTAGTTAGTATAGAAGTTACATGCATTTTAAAATTGGACCTATCAGCAGGCTTAGAATCATGTTGGCAGCACTGACGTATATTAGTTACTCCAAATTCGTCTAGAATGCCAGGTACTATACGTGTGCAAAGTTTAGAGCTATTGGCTTGCATACTTTCTGATATATTGATATTAGGGTAACAAAAATAGGGACAGCACATATTAACAGTTGGCAGCCCTGGTTGCTCCTTAGAATACGCATAGTCATATCTGTTATGGTACACATAGCACATACGAAATTTGGTTGAAATCCAAATGATAGTATGGAAGTTACATGTATTTAAAGTTGGACCTGTCAGCAGGCTTAGAATCATGTTGGTAGCACTGACGTATATAAGTTACTCCAAATTAATATAGAATGTCAGGTACTATACGTGTGCATAGTTTAAAGCTGTCGGCTTGCATACTTTCTGATATATTGGTATTTGGATAAAATAAATTAGGAGCATTTATTAACAGTTGGCAGCCCTGGTAGGTCTTAAGAATACGCTCAGTCATATCTGGTTATGTACACATACAGCATACGAAATTTGGTTGAATTCCACTTGATAGTGTAGAAGTTATATGCATTTAAAAATTGGACCTATCAGGAGGCTTATAATCATTTTGGCAACACTGCCTTGTTTGGCCTCCTGGAAATTAAACTGAAATATTTTGATCTGTACGTGTGCCAATTTTGAAATAGCTCCCATTCATACTTTCCAAGATATCCAACATGGAGCTCAAATTTCAATTGCGATTTTTTAGCAGTTGGTAGCACTGACATCATTTTCAAATATGGCCGTGAGATATTCAGGTATAGATCTTTACTCCTACCAAATTTTGTTTCGATTGCTGCAGCCGTTTAGGAGTTGATAGGGGGGGACACACACACAGACAGACAGAAGGACAGACAGACAGACAGACAGACATTTGCCCGATCTCATAAGTCTACTTTTTCCTCATTTTTGCAAAATGTGAAAAGTAGGCTAACAAAGATATATTGAAGAAGTGACTTTGATGAGGTGTGCGATGTTCTGTACTGTCACTACCAAGTTATTCCCTTGTACATGGGGTACAACAAAAACAGGTCTCTAGTTTAGTAATGAAAACAGCGAAGTTTGAAGACTATATTTCCTGTCATTAGGAGATTTTTTCATCTTTTCAATGGCATTCTTATTCTAGTTAGCAGCTTTACAAAACTCTTGAAAGCAAGGTTCATGTCGATTACCCAAACAGCCTTGTAATATATGCAGTTATCTCCACAGGAAATCTGCAAAGAACTTTGCGATTCCAGATTGGGACAGATCATCATCATCTTGAGCGGTTTCCAACCGCTGGTCGGGTCTGCTTGGAACATAAGCCTCTCCATCGTTTCCTGTCCATCCACCATCTCTCGTCATTTACTGTGTCCCAGCACACTCCTCTTTCCTCCACACTCTTCTTAACTCCTTTTGTCCATCTGTCCCTTGGTCTTCCCGTTGGCCTCCTTCCAGTCATTTCCATTCCAAACATCTTCTTCGGTATCCTCTCCTCTTGCATCCTCCTCACATGTCCATACCATTGTAGCCTAGATCGCTCTATTCTATTTTGCAATGGTTCCTCTCTTACCATCTCTCTGACTCTCTCACACCTTACTCTGTCCATTATTGTCACTCCTACCCTACTCCTCTGGAACTTCATCTCCACTGCTCGTATTTTATTCTTGTCCCTTTCCTTCATCACCCATGTTTCTGAACCATATGTCAAAATTGGTACAAAGTAGGTCTTGTAGATGATGCCTTTACATTTTTGTGGTACATCTTTATTCCATAACATCCCCCTAACACTCTTGAAAAATCCATCTGCGCACCTTCCCCTTTCATTTATTTCCATCCTATTGCCTCCCTTTTCTTCAATTATGCTTCCCAAGTACTTGAAGCATTCTACTTTCTGCAACTGCTGTCCTCCAAGTGTTATGCCCATATCCAGTCTGTTCTTCTTCCTCGTTGTGATGACCACTTCACTCTTTTGTGCTGAGAACTTCATCCCATATGATAACACTACCTTCTCCCACTCATCTAATTGCTCTTGTACTTCTTCCTCATCCTCTCCCCACACCAGAAGGTCATCAGCAAACAACATTGCCTTCATTTTCCTTTCCCCAATGCTATTTACCACTTTTCGTATGATTTCATCCATCACCACTATAAATAACAGGGGTGAGAGGGCACTTCCCTGTTTCAGACCACTCTCCAGTTGAAACCATTCCGTTCTCTCTCTTCCCACCTTTACACAGCTTTTGCTTCCCTCGTACATTGCTTTCACTCTTGCCACTGTCTCCTTGTTCATTGCTTTTGCTCTCATTGCTTCCCATACCTTGTTTCTATTAATACTATCATATGCTTTCTCAATATCCAAGAAGGTCATCACCAGATCTTTCCCATATTCATAATGGTGTTCTTGTAGCTGTCTTACTGCAAAGATGAGGTCAACTGTTGACCTTCCTGGCCTGAATCCATACTGTTCTTCCCTCAGCCCATCTTCAACTTCCGTCCGAATTCTTCTCTCCAGTACCTTCTCAAATATTTTGGCGACGTGACACATGAGTGTAATTCCCCTGTAGTTCTTGCATTCCTTCCTACTTCCCTTTTTAAATATGGGTATTATTATCCCTCTTTTCCAGTCCTCTGGTATTTTCTTATCCCTCCATATCACTTTCATTACTCTAAAGAGCCACTGTGTTCCTATCACCCCTGCTGCTCTCACCATCTCCACACTCACTTCGTCTATTCCCGGTGCCTTTCCCCCTTTCATCTTCTTTAATGCTTCCTCCACTTCTTTCCATGTCAATTCCTTCTCTGAAATGTCTTGGTCACTGTCTTTCTCCACAATGTCCACTACGCTGGTTTTAGTTGGATTTAGGAGTTCCTTGAAGTATTCTCTCCAGATAACCTTTACTTCTTCCATATTTTCGACCTCCTTTCCATTCCTGTCCACCATTCTGACATTTTCCCCTGTATCTCTTCTCTTTGCTTTTATCATTCCATACAACACTTTCTTACTACCATCACAGTCCTCCTCCATCATTTCTGTCCATTTCTCCAGCCATTTCTTTTTCTCTTCCTTCACTACTTCTCCTGCTTCTTTCTTCCGCTCGTGGTATTCTTCCCTTGTTCTGTCCGTCCTCTGTTGGAACCATTTCCTGAATGCTTCATTTTTCTTTTTCACTGCTTCCTTAGTTCTGGGGTTCCACCATGGTGTTTCCTTCCACCTTTTCTTTCCACTAGTTCTGCCACACACGACTTCCGCTGCTCCTACCAACACGTCCTTGAACCTATTCCATTCTTCTTCACCTGTTTTTGGATCATCCTTCGGTAATTTGTTCCTCACTAATATCTGGAACTTCTCCTTATTTCCATCCTCCTTCAGCTTCCATGTCCTTATTCTTCTTTCTTGGTTCTCAGTTCTCCTCTTTTCCTTCAGTCCTCTCACTGTAGCAGTTTTGCTAGCCCACACTGTTGGGTGATAAATGTAACTGTTTACCTTTGCCTAAGCTATGTTGTTTTAATGGGCGCCAAGACCTCAATGCAATGTTGAAATCTAAATTTGTATTTAACAACGTCTAGCTCTGGCAGAACACCTTCAAGACTCTATTCACTCAGATCGTGGTATGATTTGATCATTAACCCAACAAACAATTGTATCAGGAGAAGGAATTGGTCTATATCTAATGCTACCTACTGAAAGCAAAGATTGCATTGTAAAAGAAATGAATTTATTATATAAAACAAGTATAGCAAAATTAATAATAATAATAAGTACAAAATTTAAATTGGAGCGTTGTGATTTGAATATTACCGATAGAAAATTACGTGAAAACGGAGTCTGATAAATTGATTTTACTCTTATTTCCAAGCTATGAAGTTACTGAATTATGAAATATAAAACAAAGAAAAATGAGAGATTGCGTATTTCTGCGTCATTTGCGCTTACCATTGGAAATTGCCAAGGCATTTCCCTCGTACTTGCTGATGCTGTGTGCTTCCCACAGTCTCCTGGACGTCGTCATCTCCGTCGGAATTTGAAGATATTCTGGTAGATTAGATAATTCTATGGTCCGTACCTCGGACCCAAACACTCGTACAACCGCACTGGTTAAGTTTTGCAAAAGTTAGTCTTCAACTCCACTGAACATCGGAGCGACACGCACTTCCAACCGTACTCCGCAAGTTCTACACAGATAGTCCTCGTTTCACGGCGCGTCGAACGATATATGCACCTGTTGGCTCCCCCACCACGGTACCGTCTTCCAGCTTACGTTGTCTCCCCTGATTGGCTGAGCACGCCTCCAGTTCCCCTCCTCTGCCTCATTACACTCGGCGCGCGAGAGGGAGAAGTCGTTTTCCGTTCCAACAATTCGCCTTTTCTAGACCTTGCGACCCAGCCTTGCGTAATACTTCTCGACAGGAATCAGCTTGTATTCGAATTCCCAGTGAGTCATGTCTCTCAAATACCCTAACTGACAAAACTCCGTAAAATTCCGTAATCACATAATTTTCTATAATATTGTCGTTCGTAATAATTTGCTTGAAAACCTATCTGAATGCTAATAATTTTTATAAAATGCTCCGAAAATACCTTAATAATAATTATAATAAATTAATAATAATAATAAATTACCATGAAAAATTCTCTTGGCTGAACAATTTGCCGCGTAAATAAATATAGAATGGCTTCCTACTGACTTATGCCAGTTGCATAAAACCCCTCGAAAAACACGTTACATATTCGCCTCGGATCATCGGATGATTTACCGTGACGACGGTCCATTATCCGATTATCCCAGACACGTTAATAAACCCCATCCAAAATACATATTACATAAACGAAATCACCCTAAATTACAGATATATACACTCATATTTTTTCTTCACGCACTTTGCGTCAAAGTTTGTTGTCACTATGGATTGCACTTTGCAACCAGTCCAATGTTTTACATATGGAATAGTGTTCCACGGATATTTCCGCCTCTCAAATTTCTCTATGTTGGAGAAATAGACATAATTAATGTGTGAGCACTATGTATTTATGATGTCATATCACACGCATTGAAGGTGTTCTGATATATTTATATCACCATAGAACTCCCTAATTTCACTGGAGGTCCCCTCCTTATGGTGAAATTTAATCTCACTTATCACTGAGCACACGATCACACTACTGTGGCAGCGCCTCGTGACCATAATACTTAATCTCTCTTTAAAGTAGATTAAATTAATATTGACTTCTGAAAAAAAAACAGTAAATGCGCATTACATATAACACCAAATATTTCGCCCTGTCTTGTTAAGTTCCCGTTAACCATATTCTACTTAATACTAGTTCTCAACACAGACCATTTCTCCTCACACAAATAATACCATTGTACAAATTATCTTAAATTACACACTTACAAATCTTACATGGCGAGGCCGTAAACAGAAATCACGTGTGCTGATATGTATGAGTTTCATGAAGGACTGTCTCGCATTCTGATGGCCCATCTTTTATCTCGTGGACGCCTTAAGCTAACAAGCCCTATTCAAGCGCTCCCCCATCTCTTGGAGATAAATGGGAACCCATCAGCGCTGCCAAAAATGGCCTTGGTGCATCGAGACAATTTAGTGCTCAACAGCATCCGACAATCCCGTCATATTTCCCTGTACCTTAAAAACTCTCATTTACTTACATACTACCCCCCTGTGTGACTTCTGATACGCCTGCCTTAAGACCAGATCTTCCACGCACCAGACACCACACTTACTCATTTGATAGGCCGGCTCGCCAGCTAAACACACTCACTTTATGACACATATTTTCGTAGACTATGTATATTATACGTTCCGTATAATCTGTTTCCCTCACTATTCTCCAGCACATATGCTGTTTTCCCAATACGTTTGGAAACTATAAATGGGCCCTCGTAGAGATAAAAGAACTTGGACATGACTTTCTCTAGCTTATTTGACTGTTTCGGCACTCTAAGTAAGACTCTGTCTCCCGGCTCGAATAGGTCAAATTTAGTTTCTTTTTGTTGGCGAATTCTCTTTTGTGCTGACTTAGATAAATTCTGTTTCGCCAACTGGACAGTGTAATCCATCCCCGGTTGCTTACCCTCATTTAATCCCAACACCCTCGCTAGTTCATTTTGTGGTCTTTTTCCGAAGTGAACTTCGTATGGCGTCAATTTCGTGCTCTCATGCTGGACAGAATTCAGCCAAGTCTCGACCTTGGGAAGATGTCCAACCCAGGCCGCATGCTTGTCATGCACTAGAGTCCGAAAAAGACGAGCCACTTCCCTTAATGGACGCTCTGCAGAATTACCCTGAGGGTACCTTACAGAGGAATGAACGTGTGTTATACCAGCTTCCTGCATACTGGTTCTCCATTTCTTTGCAGTAAACTGTGGTCCACTGTCAGATAGTATCCTGAGAGGAATGCCAAACTCAGGTACATACTTATTAATGATCAGACGGCTACACGCTAGTCCCGTGGCTTTCCTTAGCGGATATAGCTTGACATACTTACTAAAAGCGTCAATAACTATAAAAATGTACTCGTAGCCGTACTGTCCTTTAACGATCGGGCCAAATAAATCCACACACAGTAGTTCGCCGGGACTACTGGTGAGAACTGCAGATCTCTCCCCCACTAAATATTTAACTGGATATTTACTCCTTTGACAGGTGTCACACTAAGCTAAAATCCTCCTAACGTCCCTTCCCATTTTACTCCAAATGAAGTCACGACCAATTTCATAGAAGACCTTGGCAGCACCAAAGTGTCCTAATTCCCTATGAATGAACCAAATTAGCTCCTCCCGCAAAGTGGCAGGAACACATATTGCCCACCGATTATTCCTACATTTCCTTGCAAGAAGCCCATCCTGCATCTTGTACGTGAACCGTCCTACTTTCACATACTCTTCTTCACCTATTTCCAACCTAGCCAGTGGCTCCTTTAACTTAACGTCATCACGTTGCTCCACTAGCAAATTTCTCAGTGTCTGTAACGATGCCCTGTTGCTACTGTCCACACATGCACATATTAAAATACCGTCCTCTGCTTTAACCACAGGATAATCCCTACATAAATTTGTGTCCCTCGATAGCATGTCTGCAAGAATGTTATCTTTACCTTTAATATATTTTACTGTGAATTCGTATTCCTGCAGAGCAAGAATCCACCTACTAACTCTGTTAGAACTGAGTTTACAAGTCCTCATATACAGTAATGCATGGTGATCTGTGTGGATCTCAAATTTCCCCCCTACTAAATACATTCTAAATTTCCCTAAACTGAAAACAATACCTAAAAGCTCTAACTCAGTAATCGTGTATCTTTTCTCTGCTGCAGTCAGTCCTCGCGAGGCTAAAGATACAATGCACAGATTACCCTCATCATCTTTCTGACATAATACTCCAGCAATGCCTATATGTGAAGCATCTGTCATAACCACATATTCCTTATCTTTTAACGGATATTTCAGCACTACAGCTTTCTCAAAACCTTCCTTCAGCGCTCTAAAAGCCTGTTCATGCTTGGACTCCCATCTCCACCGAGTCCCACTTTTAAGCAATTCCCTGAATGGTTCTACCAACCCGGAGTATTTAAGAACAAACCTCCTGAAAAAGTTGCAAATTCCCAGGTAAGTTTTTAACTGTTTAACATTCTGTGGCACCTCTGCGTTAAGTATCTTATTAACCCTACTTTCTTCTGGTGTTACACCTCTACTCGACACTCTATGACCTAAAAATGTCACTTCTGACTGACAGAATGACGACTTAGACAGCTTCAAAGTGAACCCTGCCTGATCTAACTTCTGAAAAACTATATTTAAATGACGTAGATGCTCCTCAAAACTGCGTGAACTAATTACCATATCATCTATGTAAATGGTTACAAACTCTCCTGTGTCATCCCCTAATGCGATGTTTAAAGCCCTAATTAAAGCTGCTGAACTACTCTTTAACCCATAAGGTGTTCTACAAAATTGATAAAGGTTATATTTATGACTAAAAGCTGTAAATGGTCTATCTTCGTACATAAGTGGCACTTGCCAAAACTGGAACTCAAATCTACACAAGTGAAATACTTCTTCCCCTCAAATGTTTGCATTAATTCTTCTATTGACATAGATTTCAGCTGATCTGAACTAATTCTATTGTTAACCAAATGAGCGTCTAAACAAATACGAACAGTGCCGTCGGTCTTGGGTACCGTTATCAAAGAATTAACATACGGACTGTTAGAGTGCTCAATAATCCCATCTTCAAGCATCTGATTAATTTGTGCCTCAACTGCACTCCGATAAGCGAAAGGTACAGGATATCTACGTCCTGTGAATACTGACCTATCAATAACGTTCAATGAATGGGTATAGCAATTGGCCATACCAATGCGATCCTCAAACACTCTCCTATTACACCATAACACATCATAGAGCCGAACACACTGTTCATCCTCTATATTTCCCTGAAATGCAGCCTCACGTAACGAGTCCTCTAGACTTCCGTTCGTAATCACACTGCCCACAAAACATGGAGAACCCCGCTCTACGGCTGGCGATATCTCATTTAAAGTACAAATCACACCTACAATACTACTTCTCTGAATATGGTCATTGAACGCTACTTCTACTTCAGAATCTCCCCATTTAAATTTCAAACTCCCTACATCATAACATAAGTTACCAGACACTCTACTTAGCCACTCTGAACCCAAGATAACACTGAATACTAAATTTGGAATTACAAGACAAATCTGCTTCTCTACATGATTATTAATTTTAATGTCTACTAAAACTTGCTTAGAAATTACTTTAGACCTCTTCCCAACAGCTGTGATAACAAAAGTGCTTTTAATTGGCATCTCCTCAAAATTTACTCCAGTTCCTTTCATTTTATCATAAAATGCACTACTTATGCAACTCTTCATACAACCACTATCAATTAAAACATCTGTGTACGCCTCGGACACGTTAAATTTAACTATGGGGCTCTTACTAACCACTTCCTGAATAATACCTTCATCATTTAGTTCATGTAATAATTCCTTTCTTACATTTAGGTCATAGGGTTCCTGTATAATTGTATGGACAGGGCATGCTACAGACTGAGATTCTGACCTTACTTCGCAGCCTGGTTCGCGTTTAAAGAACTGCTACAGCTGGCCGTAGTACTACTAACTACTAAACTGGTCTGGTTGTTCTGGGCTGTGTTGTCATTGTTTGGCTGTATATTACTACCACTAGGCTGTCCTCTTCCTTGACCCCAATTCTGGTTGTAATTATTGTCATTATAATTTCTCCCTTGATTTCCCCTGAAATCATTGTTTCTCCCTTGATTTCCCCTGTAATCATTGTTCCTCCCTTGATTTCCCCTGAAATCATTGTTCCTCCCTTGATACTGATTACCATAGCCATTTCCTCTGTTCTGATATAGCTGATTATTATTATTTCTATTTTGAGCGTTGGCCCCTTCGCCACCGTTCCCTTGAACTTCTTGATGCCTGGCTTCATTAGGTCTATTATTATTATTACCCTGGTTCCGATTGAAATTGTCCTCATAACCCCCTCTCCCTAGTGCATCAAATGTGCTTAACAAGTTTTCTACTTGTGATATAGTCTTTACATTCTGGATACAAGCAGCCTCCTTGATCCTATAGGGAAAGTGCCTAAGTAGCAACCTTACCACATCACTTTCCTCCTTCAAGCCATCCAGATATTTACACACTAATACCTGCCCTAAAAAGTATTCGGTCATGGTGGAGCTTCCTTTAGGGTTATATTTACCACACACTACTCCCTCACGATGCTGCGACTGAATAACCTCATTCCAGAACTTTTCACAGAATTTCATTTTAAAATCATTAATATCAGTAAACTTGTCTCTGTAGACAGCAAACCAATTCCTCGTTTCCCCCACAAACACTTGTTCTAAAATTTCAACTACCTGGCACCACTCAATACTACCATTTTCCAACCTCTCCCCGAATTTATTTTCTATAGTGTTCATGAACTCCATTGGGCACCCCTGTCGATTGCTGAACTTACCCAGTTCTACCTCCCTGTGTGTGCTATTCACAAAAACTGGCCTATTCTGACTATTTTCTTGCCTGATCCTAGCTTTTAATTTTAATTCTAATTCTGCAATTTTCTCCTCAGCCTTCCTCTCAATACTGTTTACTGTTAATTTAATGTTTCCTTCTGATTCTTCTACTTTATCATATAGCTTTGCTTGTTTCTCCTCAATCTTGCTAATGCTCTCTCTATTACTCTCTCTTAAATCATTTACTTCTGCAAATATTTGCGAGTGGACTTTCTCAATTCTACCCCCCAGCTGTTCCTTAACCTCTTTAGTTGCTACCTGAATTTTGTCAATTTCTCCCCCCAATTGCTTTTTGACCTGCTGTGTTTCCAGTTGCACTAGTTCTTTTAAATTTTCAGCCTGTGTACTGATTCTAATTTCTAACTCCTCCTGTACTTTTCCTAATTTCTTGTCTACATCTGCAATGATCTCTTTAACCTTCTCTTCCATTACTCCTCTGATTTCTCCTCTAATCTGCTCCATTTTCACACTAATTTCCTTGTTGTTCTTATCTAATTTTGCATTATTCTGTTCTAATTTTGCATTTAAAGCTTCTGTACTTTCTTTATTTTCCCTACTGTTTTGTTCTAATTTAGCGTTGTTTTGTTCCAGTTTAGCATTTAAAGCGTCTGTACTTTCTTTATTTTCCCTACTGTTTTGTTCTAATTTAGCGTTGTTTTGTTCCAGTTTAGCATTTAAAGCGTCTGTACTTTCTTTATTTTCCTTACTGTTTTGTTCTAATTTTGCATTTAAGGCATCACTACTAACTTTGTTCTGATACATGAACTCGAGAAGTAAAGTTTTTAATTCTGGTTGGCCGCCTACACTCCCTGTTTCAGTATCGGGATTTACCTCCGCTACCCCGGTACTACCATCACTCGACATACTGCTCGTATCATCACTCTCCAGTTGATGACCACTACGTAACCTCATCTGTCTTTCTTTCTCATCCCCCATAATGATATACACTGATAGAGACAAATAACCCCCAAAATACAGGCACAGAAATATATACCCTTCTCCTTCCACAAATGTTATTAGGTTTTCATCCCCACGTTGTCGGCGACAAATGTAGCAGTTTTGCTAGCCCACACTGTTGGGTGATAAATGTAACTGTTTACCTTTGCCTAAGCTATGTTGTTTTAATGGGCGCCAAGACCTCAATGCAATGTTGAAATCTAAATTTGTATTTAACAACGTCTAGCTCTGGCAGAACACCTTCAAGACTCTATTCACTCAGATCGTGGTATGATTTGATCATTAACCCAACAAACAATTGTATCAGGAGAAGGAATTGGTCTATATCTAATGCTACCTACTGAAAGCAAAGATTGCATTGTAAAAGAAATGAATTTATTATATAAAACAAGTATAGCAAAATTAATAATAATAATAAGTACAAAATTTAAATTGGAGCGTTGTGATTTGAATATTACCGATAGAAAATTACGTGAAAACGGAGTCTGATAAATTGATTTTACTCTTAATTCCAAGCTATGAAGTTACTGAATTATGAAATATAAAACAAAGAAAAATGAGAGATTGCGTATTTCTGCGTCATTTGCGCTTACCATTGGAAATTGCCAAGGCATTTCCCTCGTACTTGCTGATGCTGTGTGCTTCCCACAGTCTCCTGGACGTCGTCATCTCCGTCGGAATTTGATGATATTCTGGTAGATTAGATAATTCTATGGTCCGTACCTCGGACCCAAACACTCGTACAACCGCACTGGTTAAGTTTTACAAAAGTTAGTCTTCAACTCCACTGAACATCGGAGCGACACGCACTTCCAACCGTACTCCGCAAGTTCTACACAGATAGTCCTCGTTTCACGGCGCGTCGAACGATATATGCACCTGTTGGCTCCCCCACCACGGTACCGTCTTCCAGCTTACGTTGTCTCCCCTGATTGGCTGAGCACGCCTCCAGTTCCCCTCCTCTGCCTCATTACACTCGGCGCGCGAGAGGGAGAAGTCGTTTTCCGTTCCAACAATTCGCCTTTTCTAGACCTTGCGACCCAGCCTTGCGTAATACTTCTCGACAGGAATCAGCTTGTATTCGAATTCCCAGTGAGTCATGTCTCTCAAATACCCTAACTGACAAAACTCCGTAAAATTCCGTAATCACATAATTTTCTATAATATTGTCGTTCGTAATAATTTGCTTGATAGCGTTTTCTAAGACATAGAAAACCTATCTGAATGCTAATAATTTTTATAAAATGCTCCGAAAATACCTTAATAATAATTATAATAAATTAATAATAATAATAAATTACCATGAAAAATTCTCTTGGCTGAACAATTTGCCGCGTAAATAAATATAGAATGGCTTCCTACTGACTTATGCCAGTTGCATAAAACCCCTCGAAAAACACGTTACATCACCTTGGCGACCAGCAGACGGTGGTCACTGTCCAGGGCTTCTGAAGGTATTACCCTTATATCCGTGATACTCTTCTTTGTCTCCTTCCCGCATAGAATGTAGTCCACCACTGATTTCCTAGTCAAATCCCTGCTGTACCAAGTAATTTTATGGCTCTCTCTCTTCTTGTACCATGTGTTTCCAACCATTAGCCCATTTATCTTGCACAGTTCCAATAATCTCTCTCCTTCCTTATTCCTGTTTCCCCATCCTTCACCACCAATCACTTCCTCAAAACCTCTTCTATCAGTTCCGACATGGGCATTTAGGTCTCCCATGACTATCAGGTCCCTCCCCACTAACTGCTTCTGCAACTCCTCTTCAAACTCGTCCTTCTCGCCTTCTGTGCATCCCACCTGTGGTGCATAGACTTGCAGAATGTCCAGGTTTCTACCTTTCACAGGGATTCTGGCTCTAATTATTCTATCACTTACCCTCTTTACTTCCTCCCTCAGCCCTTCTCTCACCACCATTCCCACTCCATTTCTCTTCCCCTCCTCATTTCCTATCCAGTATAGCTGCAAGCCATTTCTCAGTTCTTTTCTTCCTTCCCCTCTCCATCTGGTCTCTGCCAGTCCGAGTACGTCCAGTTTTCTCCTCTTCATCATATCCACAATCTCCACCACTCCTCCACTCAGATATTTTCCTATTTGATGCACCCCAAAAAGGCAGTAGTACATTTGTGAAACACCTTGTATAAGTAGATATAAATAAAGTGTAAACATGCATAATAAAGTATATTGATTTATTATTTAAGTAAATGGCAATGGCAATGCTTGAAATATGAATCTGAACTGTGAAACCCACTCAAGCAGAGGACTATTTTAGAGCTCACTTCATCTGCTATAAGATTTATGAACTTTTTATTTTGCAGTTATTAAAGTTCGATCAGATGCTGATCATGAAATAGAGCAAGCTATGTTAAACAAGGATCTTAATATGAAGGCAAATTTAATCAAGGACTGTACAAAGGAAGCAGAAATAATAATGGAAGAGATGGAGAACCTAAGAAAGTTGTTCAAGGAAACAGGCTACAAAGTGCAGATTAGTTGGGACAAACTGAGGGTAAGATTATATTGTATGTGCTTGTTGTATAGGTTAAAACAAATAATAATGGTTTAAAGTGGACTGTACAGATTAATCAGGGGTCAATCACCAGATGCACAGAGTAACTTATTACAATTTATTAATTTAACAAGAGACACGCATGATATATGCAATTAACTTAAACATAATATTCATGCACGTGACACACAAAACAAAGAGAACACTAGAATAATTTGATGAGACTAGTCAGTGCTGTCAAAACATTCGAGTTGCTGTTGGTGGGGGCTAGCACAAGTCTCGTGGCTGCTCTCATATTTACAGTAGGTCTAATGGATAGAACTCAGATTGTCAAAATACTCCATTTCTTACCTCAAACAATCACTCTCTTTTTCGGTGTTCCACAAGATGCCCATCTTTCACCATTATTATTCCTAATCTTTATCAAAAATATAATTCCAGTTTTCAAACATGCCAAAATCCTCTTGCTAGCCAATGACCCAAAATTCTTTATGAAAGTTCAATCTTTATCAGAGAAGTATTCTCTAGAAGATCTTTGGAATCTAGAAGAGTATTGTTCTTTAAACGGGTTATTGCTCAATGATAATGAAACAAAATGTAACTAGTTAGATTCTCAAAGATAAACCAATATATTGAATTTTCGTATCTCTTTCTAACGTCGATTTGTCTGGGAATAATATTGTCAGACATGCTTATTTTTAATAATCACATGGGAGATATTAAAAGTAAAACATTGCAGAGATTAGGTTGCATACCTTGTCACTCCAAATAATTTTGTGACTCACAAACATTTTTTTCATTTTGTAGGCTATCTGACCCTTGTCAGCCCCTTCCATGAATATTGTGCATCAATATGGAGCCCCTTCAGGGAACCACAGATTGAAATATTTATAGGAAGTACTATATAAATGTTTTCTATGAATCATAACTACTCTCAGTAGAAGCTTCAAACTCTGAAATCCAATCGTGACTATTTTGATATTCTTAACTTGTACAAAACTGTAAACTCTCACACAGTGCACAGGCATAACCTTCGTAAACGAACTTGCATTCCACTAATTATAATTATGTATGATCTTAATGATCCCATTGACAGAAAGATGCAAATTTCAAATGGGATCAGTAGGCTATAGATTGGTGTAATATTGATCAAAGACCTCTTAAACAGCATCTGTTTTCCTATGCATTAGAAAATTCATATGCATTAGACTGCACATAATTAGACTTTGCTATACTATGAGGGGCGGTCAAATGAAAACTAAACACCTGCTACAAGATGACCATGGCATGACTTTATTCAAAAGTAATTGCCACAAGTGTTAATACATATATTCCACTGGGAGATGAGACGATTAATTCCAGTTTGTAGAAAGAGGTGGGTTGCTGACGGATCCACAATTGCACTCACTCTTGCACTTCCTGGTGCGAATGAATCTGACGTCCACGAATGTCTTTCTTCAGGTCACCAAAAATGTGAAAATCACAAGGGGAAAGATCAAGACTGTATGGAGGATATTGAAGTGTTTCCTAGCCCAATCACCGCAGCGTAGTTTTCACCAGATTGGCAGTATGGGGGCGGGCATTATAATGCAACAGGATGATTCCGTCTGACAGCATAAATTGTTTGTCCCTCTGTTACTTGATGCAGAACCCACTACGCACAAGTTTTGTGGAAATGCCAGTGATCTTTGATAATGGCATGTATGGAGCCATGGCTAATGCTGACCTGAACACGAATTTCTTCCTCCGTGATTCGTCGGTTTTCCCGGATAAGACCATCAATCCGCACTATCACATCAGGAGTAATGGCTCGATGGGCCTGTCCTGGGCGCGCATCGCTTTGCAGTGGAATCTCGTCTGCCACTCGTGCACACTCGTCAAGGACATGCAGTGTTCGCCATACACAGCAGACAAACGACGATGATTTTCATGTAATCCAGCACCCTCGGCCACCAGAAAACAAACCACACTTCTCTGCTCTTCGTTGCTTGCCTCCATTTCTACAGCTGGACGAACACACTAGGCAGTCCGCGCACCAACAAAGACATACCTCAACACCTGTGTTCACCTGTGAGTTGTCACTACGGAGTACCCCTACCACAGCGATGGCAACAGTGTTGCCTCCTTTTGCGTGGAATGTTTGGTATAGCAGGTGTTCGGTTTTCATTTGACTGTTCCTTCTTTTATCTTGTATAAAAGAAAATGGTGAAAACAACAAATAAAAAATGTATGATATTCAATGGGAAGCTTGGGGATTTTTCTTCACTGGAGAATAATGGAAATTTGAAGATTTCTCTTCTAATTAAATAAATTCATGCTGTGAATACATACAGCAGCCATTTGCTTTTCTCCCTAATGTTCAAAGGAATGATTAAGCACATTAAATATATGGTTGGTTCAGCTAATCTTGATACTGATGTTAACCTGATCATATAAAGCATATGTTTAATCCACGATAAAGCATATCTTCCACCAGGTATTTTATTATGAAGTTCAGGTAGTCTGCCTCTTCTACCATGCCCAACAACATTTTCCATTTCAGTGAGCTAATATAATACCAACATTTTTAGTGTTAATGCTATCAAGATGGACCTTTCCTATGTCAACCTCTCCATAACATTGAAGTTATCAGCCTTACTTCGACAGGAGTTCAGCCATGTTCTGTTTTGTTTCTGATCGTTAGATTCTACTGTAAATTTGGGGGTTTGATGGGACAGTAGCTAGCTTCCTGCCTGTCACTAAGGTAGACCAGGCTCAATTCCTCACTGCAGAAACCCAATTCATGATATTGACAAATATGCAGTTTGAAATTATTATAGGTGAGAATTTTAAAGATTTGAAGTCACGTTAATTGGTTTGGTTTCCATATAAATAAGTGGTTCTGTGGTGTATGATCAAGAGGTTAAGAGTCACGAAGAACTATAGTAAATGCTTGTATTTTCTGCAGTAGACTTAATTTTCATTATTATGAACAATATTTTGGATTACAGCTTTGTGAGTACAATATAATAGTACACTACTATCATGATGTTATCAGCTCACTGCAGAAACCCAATTCATGATATTGACAAATATGCAGTTTGAAATGATTATAGGTAAAGCCCTGCGCGGATGTGGATATCCGCGGATAAACCCGCGGATATAGTTTGCATGGCTTTGCGGATAGCAGATAAGCTGCAGATAATGTTGGGAGTAAATTTGCGGACAGTTTTTAGAATACAATCCGAACTTGTTGAATATCATGGGGAAAGTTGGGTAATTGTGCGCACCTATGTATTTCGAGTTGGTAGTACAACTAGCAACTCAGTTCCCTGCTGCCCATGATCCCTTAAGCTGTCATCGTACCTATCAGATAGGGACAGTCAGCATGATGCCAGTTGCTATGTGATGATATCCGTGAGGCTTGGATGAAGAAAGTTTACACGTTGCATGTTATTTTCTGTATCCAGCAAATAAGAAGGTAAGCTTACAGTTGTAATTCAATTATTTAAAATTAAATGCAGTTTTAAATGCCAGTTTTACAGTGTTTTTGCAGGTATTTCTTTTTCAATATAATAGATTAGTTTACCGGGATTCAGTGAGTTACGTTTTAAAAGCAGAGTGGGGTAATGATACGCAGAACATACAATACAAGTAAATACAACGTGAAATTAATGGCAAAATATTTCGTGTTTGTTCTCCAGATGCCAAGAAATTATACGTGGAAAACAGAGAAAAACTCCTACCCAGCAGAAAATATGCAGAAAGCTCTACGTGCAATTAGGGATGATGGAAGGAAAATAAGGGAAGTGGGGAGACGTTTCAACATTTCCGAGTCAACCGTACGAAAGCAGTTGCTGCAAAATAGGCTTGTTCTACCTCGTCTAGGCACCTGTTTTTACCAACAAAATGGAGTCGCAATTATCCGAATGCGTTTTGACATTGGCAAAATTATTTTACGGCTTAACGCCCACCAAGCTTGTCAGACGGTTTGCATTCAAGTTTGCAGAGGAGAATAAGATTCCCCATAATTTCAATAAAGTTAAAGGTCTAGCAGGCAATGATTGGTTGTATGGGTTCTCGAAGAAAAATCCTGTATTAACGTTGAGACAACCTGAAAAAAAAGCCCAAATTGGATTGCATCCTTGCTGACGAAACGAAGATATTTTATTCTAATTTCCAAAACTGCAGAATTTTAGTATCATTGCATTGTTATGCTATTGTAAAAAGCATTGGAATATTCTAATATTAATGCACAATGCAAGTTTCAGCCAATTCACATTGTATTATTATGGCTTTCCAACATTCATCCCATGTGCACAATTCCCCAACCCATGCGCATGATTACCCCGAAGGGTGGGTAATCGTGCGCAAATGCATATTTGCGAGACTTTGAATTATAATCCACCAAATTTATTTTTGAATTAAATTTGTTTCTGCACATCGAATATAGGATTACTAAGGCTCCCTTATTCATAACTGCAGCTGTGTTATCTATTATGAGACCATCGCAAGACCGATTCTTGCTTAAGTGCGCACAATTCCCCCACTATCCCTTACTAGGGTCCGGATGTTTATAACTTTTTTTTTCGTTATGATTTTTCATGACAAATGTAAGATGATGATTTACGCTAATTCCATTCAAATTATGTCATTAAGGATAGACAACACTCCGAACTGAAAAGCATTGCAATTCTGACTGTAATATTCATTTTAAACATAGTGTAATGGTACTTATTAATGCCCCATGTTGGTAGCGACAAATGTAATGGTATTCGTTAAGCCCCACGTTGAGCGAACAAATGTAATGTGTTTTACCTGGGCGGACTATTCGCCAGAAAATACTACTGCTAAGTTTGATCTATGTTGGGCGCCAAGCTGGATACACTGTGTTCCAAGCTAAATTTATATATTTAATATCGACCCCTAGCGTGAGTAGAACATATGAGAGACTCTTAATGACTAGGCCGTGGGATGATTGGATCATCAAGCCAGACAACATTTGATTGTGGAGAAGGATGTGGTATTATAACTATTGCTACCTACTGGAATTAAAGAATCCACTTGGTAATAATTGAATTTAATACACTTAGAAAATATGATGGCAACATGAATAAAATTAACACTGTTAACGGAGCACACTACTTTAAACATTGCCACGAACAAAATTACTTAATACGCCGGTCGGGAGAATAACGTGAATTTAACTTATTTCCAAATTAATGCTTAAAGAATTTATATAGCCCTATTGAAAAACAGAGAGTGTGTGTCGTAGATTACTTGTGCTTACCAACGGAAACATTGTCTCCACGTGGTTGAAGTCTCCCAGCGTCGGACGCTCTGCATTGGTGTTGACGGGGTCAGATCCTTCCTCGTTGATCAAAAGTAATCGTTACAGCATGTGGTGGAGTCTATTCCATGAACCACAACACGTCGTCTGGCTAAACACTCCAAGACGCGTGGAACTCATGATCTGATGTGATCAGCGGAGTAAGCGTGAATTAAATTGTCCCACTTGGGACTAACGAACAAAGTACCTCCTTACTGCTCCAAGCGTAATGTCTTAATGAATGTCTTCACTCACACCGCGCATCCACTATATCTTCCATCTTCTCCCACCTGGGTCCAGCTTAATACCGCGGCCTCGCTGCTTCGACCAATCCGCGTGCGTCACGTATGTTGCCATGCCCGTGCTTCGTTGCTTCTTCTTCCTTGATTGGCTGGTCACCACACGTGGCTATTCCCGCCATGAGCCTGCCTCCCCGTATTTATATTTCCATATCCGGGCAAGACGTAGATCATACACGTTTTCTTGCTTTGAAGTGTTCCCTCAGATTTCGTAATTCCATTGCACTCCACTCTATTCTTGTATTGAAATACCCAGTGAGTCACACACCACTCTCTCTTACCCCTGATGAATAAAATCCCGACTTTACGTATGAAATGATTTGCCGTGCATCATTATATTGGAATCATCCAATATAGATACGGATTTCTACTAGTAGAAATCCTATCTGTAATCTTCCAAATTTAAAAGCTCCAAAAATTGGCGTTATAAATATTAATAATAATAATAATAATATGAAATATAATAAACTGAAATAATTTAACTTGGCCGGATTATTGCCGCGTTTAACAAATATGATATAGTCCAACTAACTTGTGTTAGTGGCATAAAACCCCCTAGAAAAACATGTTACATTCGCCTTGAATAATCATGTGCTTTACCATGCATATGGTACAGCACTTGATGATTCCAGACACGTTAGAAAAAACCCTCCAAAATACAACTTATACAAGTGAAATGACCCTTTACACATATAAACACATATAAACCCTCAATCATGCGCTTTGCGCTAATGTTCGTCTTGTTATGACGTGTTCTTATTTTGTCCACTTCAAAATGTTTGTCATTCTCACGAATGTTCATTCTACAGCTCTCTCTCTCATCATTCTATGTGGGGAAAAAATTACCTACATAAGTGTGTTCCCTCTATATCCACAATTCACTACACACGCATTTATGGTGTTCAGTAGAAAACCACTGCGGAACTCTTGTAGAAATATTAGGTGCTCCACACCTACCGGATAACAATATCATGGTACACGATCTCACACTCGCGGTAGAGAAAAGTGATCTACTTCCCACCTTCTCTGTAAATTTTTTTATTAAAAGGGAAGACATGACTGAAAAAAAAACAGTAAGTATCCATTACTTATAACACTTAAATTTTCCTGTGCCGTATGTACCCTATCTTACTAAGTACATGTACACAAAACCCCACCTTACTCTAGATCACAATTTCTCATATTCCTCGCTCAGCCTGCAGTTCACAACCCAGACCAGTTCACCTATCGAACCTGACCTAGTTGCCATAACTTTTTATCTGTTACTTATATACAACATCTCATGAGGTCTAGTGCAGAAATGTGCAGAAAATATAATAAATCCACTTACGCACTTAATAAACAGTTCAATTCTCTCAGGAACTTACCCGGATATTTTGAAGTTATCAAAAGTAATTCCAGTGCACAAAAACGGTTCAAAAGATGAATTAGATAACTATCGTCCTATTACCTTACCAACTGGTATTGCAAAAATTGTGGAAAAAATTATGTATAAGAGACTGATAAGTTTCATAGAAAAAAATAAAATATTATCAAACTCACAACATGGATTTAGAACGGAAAAATCTACACAGACAGCAATTTACGAATGTAGTAATAGTATACTGAAATTAATTGACAATAAGGAACATGTAACTGGCCTATTCTTGGATTTATCGAAAGCATTTGATGTAGTTGACCATAAAATCCTCCTTACCAAACTAAATCAATATGGTGTTAGAGGTCTAGCTAATAAATGGATAGAGTCTTACTTAACAGGGCGTAAACAAATAGTAAGCTTGAGACACAAGGATGATGGAACCAAATTACTTAATGAAACATTGTCCAATGAGGGAATTATTGAATTTGGAGTACCCCAGGGATCGGTTTTGGGCCCACTACTCTTTCTTCTATATATCAATGATATAACACAGAACGTTCATTCACATAAGGAAATTTTGTTTGCGGACGATACAACACTCGTAATAAAAGGTGAAACTAAACAGGTCATACAGCAGTCTGCTGACTCCGTTACAGGAGAGTTAACCAAATGGTCACAAGATAATCGCCTCATAATAAACTATAAAAAGTCAGTATGTCTAAATTTCCACACTATACAGAATAGGAATCCTGCGATGCCCAATATAACATTAAATGGTCATCAAATAGAAAATAAATCAGAAACAAAGTTTTTAGGACTATGGATACAACAAGACTTGAAATGGAATAAACATATACAATATCTGAATACTAAACTGAACTCGATGTGCTTTGCGTTACGTATTTTGAAAACCTGCACTAGCATGCACACATTAAGAAATACTTATTTTGCTTATTTCCATTCATACTTAAGATATGGGATCATATTTTGGGGTATGTCGCCAGATGTACTAAGCACGTTTAGGATACAAAAGAGAGCGATTAGAATTATGGCAAATGTAAACTCTAGAGAATCATGTAGACCTCTGTTTAAAGATTTAAACATTCTCCCACTGCCCTGCATATATATCTTTGAAAGTATTATGTTTTTTAAAAAGAATTTAATGAATAAAGATGTTTTTCTTAAAACAAACAATGATGTTCATAGGCATAACACAAGACAAAATCAAAACATTCATATTTCACACACACACACAAGCATATATCAAAAAGGAACTTTTCACACTGGAGTTAAATTATACAATAAACTACCCCAGTATATAAAACTGGCCCCAAAAATAAAAACCTTTGATAGAATGTTGAAAGCTTATCTGCAGTGCCATTGTTTTTACTCAGTAGTTGAATATTTTAGCGTATAGGAGTGATGGAATCTATAACTATATTTTACTTTTTTAATTTAATTTTAATACCTAGCTGTATGTTGTTGTATTTATAGAATTAAGTTTTCATATTATGATAATAGAGTGAGGTGTAAATAGTTGTGCAATAAGATTGTATCTATTAAGATTTGCTATTATAATAAGTTATAAATAGTTATAATCTTAGTAATATATACCTGTTAGTTCTTTTATTTTATGCATGTAAATTCTGACGTGTCCTATATCAAAAATGTATTGAATGCATGTATTTGATCAAATGGAATTAATAAAAATCTATCTATCTATCTATCTATCTATCTACCTTGTACAGAAACTACCTTAATTATATCCAACCCTGATCTAACATAGCTAGGTCGTAAGCAGAAATCACGTGTGCTGATATGTATGAGCTTCATGGAGGACTGTCTCGCCTTCTGATGGCCCATCTTTTATCTCGTGGACGCCTTAAGCTAACAAGCTCTATACAAGCGCTCCCCCATCTCTTGGAGATAAATGGGAACCCATCAGCGCTGCCAAAATGGCCTTGGTGCATCGAGACAATTTAGTGCTCAACAGCATCCACCACTCCCTTCATCTTTCCCTGTACCTTAAAAACTCTCATTTACTTACATACTACCCCCCTGTGTGATTTCTGATACGCCTGCCTTGAAGACCAGATCTTCCACTCACCACATACCACACTTACTCATTTGATAGGCTGGCTCGCCAGCTAAACACACTTCTTTTATGACACATCCTTAATGTCATCACGTTGCTCCACTAACATATTTCTCAGTGTCTGTAACGATGCCCTGTTGCTACTGTCCACACATGCTAACCCTACTTTCCTCTGGTGTTACACCCCTACTTGACACTTTATGACCTAAAAATGTCACTTCTGTCTGACAGAATGAGGCTTGGACAGTTTCATAATGAACCCTGCCTGATCTAACTTTTGAAATACACTGTCTAAATGACGTAGATGCTCCTCAAAACTGCGTGAACTGATTACCATATCATCGATGTAAATAGTTACAAACTCTCCCGTGTCATCTCCTAATGCGATGTTTTCAGCCCTAATTTAAGCTGCTGAGCTACTTTTTAACCCATAAGGTACCCTGCAAAACTGATAAAGGTTATATTTATGACTAAAAGCTGTAAATGGCCGATCTTCATACATAAGTGGCACTTGCCAGAAACTGGAACTTAAATCTACACATGTGAAATACTTTTTACCCTCAAATGTCTGCATCAACTCTTCAATGGACATGGACTTCAGCTGATCTGAACTGATTCTACTGTTAACTAAACGAGCGTCTAAACAAATACGAACTGTGCTGTCGGCCTTCGGTACTGTAATTAAAGGATTAACATATTGACTGTTTGAGTACTCTATAATGCCATCTTCAAGCATCTGGTTAATTTGTGCCTCTACTGCACCCTGATAAGCGAAAGGTATGGGATATCCATGTCCTGTGAATACTGATCTATCAATAACGTTCAATGAATGTGTATAGCAATTGGCCATGCCAATGCGATCCTCAAAAACTCTCCTATTATACAATAACACATCATAGAGCAGAACACACTGGTCTCCCTCTATATGCCCCTGAAATGCAGCATCACGTAACGAGTCCTCAAGACTACCGTTCGTAATCAAACTGCCCACAAAAATTTGAGTATCCCGCTCTTCGGCTGGTGATATCTCACTTAAAGAACAAATCACTCCTACAACACTACTCCCCTGAACATTGTCGTTGAACGCTACCTCTACTTCAGAATTATTCCATTTAAATTTCAAACTACCTACTTCATAACATAAGTTACCAGACACTCTACTTAGCCACTCTGAACCCAAAATAACACTGAAAACTAAGTTTGGAATTACAAGACAAATCTGCTTTTCGATATGATTATTAAATTTAATGTCCACTAAAACTTGCTTAGAAATTACTTTAGACCTCTTCCCTACAGCTGTGATAACAAAAGTGCTTTTAATTGGTATCTCCTCAAAATTTACACCAGTTCCTTTCATTTTATCTTAATATGTACTACTTATGCAGCTCTTCATACAACCACTATCAATTAAAACATCCGTGTGCGCCTCGGACACGTTAAGTTTAATAATGGGGCTTTTACTAGCCACCTCCTGGATAATACGTTCATCATTTAATTCATGCAACAATTCATTTCTTACATTTAGGTCATAGTGTTCCTGTATAATTGTATGGACAGGGCATGCTACAGACTGAGATTCTGACCTTACTTCGCAGCCTGGTTCGCGTTTAAAGAACCGCTACAGCTGGCTGTAGTACTACTAACTACGGCACTGGTCTGGTTGTTCTGGGCTGTGTTGTCATTGTTTGGCTGTATATTACTACCACTAGGCTGTCCTCTTCCTTGACCCCTATACTGGTTGTAATTATTGTCATTATAATTTCTCCCTTGATTTCCCCTGAAATCATTATTTCTCCCTTGATTTCCCCTGAAAACATTGTTTCTCCCTTGATTCCCCCTGAAATCATTGTTCCTCCCCTGATACTGATTACCATAGCCATTTCCTCTATTCTGATTTAGCTGACTATTATTATTATTTCTATTTTGAGCGTTGGCCCCTTCGCCACCGTTCCCTTGAACTTCCTGATGCCTGGCTTCATTAGGCCTATTATTATTATTATTACCCTGGTTCCCATTGAAATTGTCCTCATAACCCCCTCTCCCTAGTGCATCAAATGTGCTTAACAAATTTTCTACTTGTGATATTGTCTTTACATTCTGGATACAAGCAGCCTCCTTGATCCTATAGGGAAAGTGCCTAAGTAGCAACCTTACCACATCACTTTCCTCCTTCAAGCCATGCAGATATTTACACACTAATACCTGCCCTAAAAAGTATTCGGTCATGGTGGAGCTTCCTTTAGGGTTATATTTACCACACACTACTCCCTCACGATGCTGCGACTGAATAACCTCATTCCAGAACTTTTCACAGAATTTCATTTTAAAATCATTATTATCAGTAAACTTGTCTCTATAGACAGCAAACCAATTCCTCGTTTCCCCCACAAACATTTGTTCTAAAATTTCAACTACCTGGCACCACTCAATACTACCATCTTCCAACCTCTCCCAAAATTTATTTTCTATAGAATTCATGAACTCCATTGGGCACCCTTGTCGATTGCTGAACTTCCCCAGTTCTACCTCCCTGTGTGTGCTATTCACAAAAACTGGCCTATTCTGACTATTTTCTTGCCTGATCCTAGCTTTTAATTTTAATTCTGCAATTTTCTCCTCAGCCTTCCTCTCAATACTGTTTACTGTTAATTTAATGTTTCCTTCTGATTCTTCTACTTTATCATATAGCTTTGCTTGTTTCTCCTCAATCTTGCTAATGCTCTCTTTATTACTCTCTCTTAAATCAATTACTTCTGCTACTATTTGTGAGTGGACTTTCTCAATTCTACCCCCCAGCTGTTCCTTAACCTCTTTAGTTGATACCTGAATCTTGTCAATTCCCCCCCCCCCCCCCCCCAATTTCTTTTTAACCTGCAGTGTTTCTAATTTAACTAATTCCTTTAAATTTTCAGCCTGTGTGCTGATTCTACTTTCCAACTCCTCCTGTACTTTTCCTAATTTCCTGTCTACATCTGCAATGATCTCTTTAACCTTCTCTTCCATTACTCCTCTGATTTCTCCTCTAATCTGCTCCATTTTCACACTAATTTCCTTGTTGTTCTTATCTAATTTTGCATTATTCTGTTCTAATTTTTTATTTAGAGCTTCTGTACTTTCTTTATTTTCCCTACTGTTTTGTTCTAACTTTGCATTATTCTGTTCTAATTTTTTATTTAAAGCTTCTGTACTTTCTTTATTTTCCCTACTGTTTTGTTCTAATTTTGCATTTAAGGCATCTGTACTTTCTTTATTTTCCCTACTGTTTTGTTCTAATTTTGCATTATTCTGTTCTAATTTTGCATTTAAGGCATCACTACTAACTTTGTTCTGATACATGAACTCGAGAAGTAAAGTTTTTAATCCTGGTTGGCCACCTACACTCCCTGTTTCAGTATCGGGATTTACGTCCGCTACCCCTGTACTACCATCACTCGTCATACTGCTCGTATCATCACTTTCCAGTCAATGACCACTACGTAACTTCATCTGTCTTTCTTTCTCATCCCCCATAATGATATACACTGATAAAGACAACTAACCCCCAAAATACCGGCACAGAAATATGTCTCCTTCTCCTTCCTCAAATGTTCCTGGGTTATCGGCCCAACGTTGTCGGCGACAATTGTAACGTCTTTTAATTAATTCCCCACGTTGGGCGCCAATTGTAATGGTACTTATTAATGCCCCATGTTGGTAGCGACAAATGTAATGGTATTCGTTAAGCTCCACGTTGAGCGAACAAATGTAATGTGATTTACCTGGGCGGACTATTCGCCAGAAAATACTACTGCTAAGTTTGATCTATGTTGGGCGCCAAGCTGGATACACTGTCTTCCAAGCTAAATTTATATATTTAATATCGACCCCTAGCGTGAGTAGAACATATGAGAGACTCTTAATGACTAGGCCGTGGGATGATTGGATCATCAAGCCAGACAACATTTGATTGTGGAGAAGGATGTGGTATTATAACTATTGCTACCTACTGGAATTAAAGAATCCACTTGGTAATAATTGAATTTAATACACTTAGAAAATATGATGGCAACATGAATAAAATTAACACTGTTAACGGAGCACACTACTTTAAACATTGCCACGAACAAAATTACTTAATACGCCGGTCGGGAGAATAACGTGAATTTAACTTATTTCCAAATTAATGCTTAAAGAATTTATATAGCCCTATTGAAAAACAGAGAGTGTGTGTCGTAGATTACTTGTGCTTACCAACGGAAACATTGTCTCCACGTGGTTGAAGTCTCCCAGCGTCGGACGCTCTGCATTGGTGTTGACGGGGTCAGATTCTTCCTCGTTGATCAAAAGTAATCGTTACAGCTTGTGGTGGAGTCTATTCCATGAACCACAACACGTCGTCTGGCTAAACACTCCAAGACGCGTGGAACTCATGATCTGATGTGATCAGCGGAGTAAGCGTGAATTAAATTGTCCCACTTGGGACTAACGAACAAAGTACCTCCTTACTGCTCCAAGCGTAATGTCTTAATGAATGTCTTCACTCACACCGCGCGTCCACTATATCTTCCATCTTCTCCCACCTGGGTCCAGCTTAATACCGCGGCCTCGCTGCTTCGACCAAGCCACGTGCGTCACGTATGTTGCCATGCCTGTGCTTCGTTGCTTCTTCTTCCTTGATTGGCTGGTCACCACACGTGGCTATTCCCGCCATGAGCCTGCCTCCCCGTATTTATATTTCCGTATCCGGGCAAGACGTAGATCATACACGTTTTCTTGCTTTGAAGTGTTCCCTCGGATTTCGTAATTCCATTGTACTCCACTCTATTCTTGTATTGAAATACCCAGTGAGTCACACACCACTCTCTCTTACCCCTAATGAATAAAATCCCGACTTTACGTATGAAATGATTTGCCGTGCATCATTATATTGGAATCATCCAATATAGATACGGATTTCTACTAGTAGATATCCTATCTGTAATCTTCTAAATTTAAAAGCTCCAAAAAATGACGTTATAAATAATAATAATAATAATAATAATATGAAATATGAAATTGAATAAACTGAAATAATTTAACTTGGCCGGATTATTGCCGCGTTTAACAAATATGATATAGTCCAACTAACTTGTGTTAGTGGCATAAACCCCCCTAGAAAAACATGTTACAATAGCACATGGCATACATAGCCTAAGGAAACGACTTTTTGCTAAAATGTCACATTGAAAATATTATTGTAATGCCAGTAGATTCGGATAACAAACGTGTGGATAAAAGTCGTGCGGATGCGGGCCATTTGAAGCAGAAAAACGCCACACCATTATACTTACACCATGAGTTCAAAGTACAGTCACGTCGAAAGAAAAATACAAAACAAGATAACTAGAGGGAGAAAAAGAAAATCAGAAACATCCCTCATCATCAATTTCCGTTTTCCAGCCTAAGCCGGGTCGGAGCAAATATGACACCCCTCCACTTTACTCTGCCTTTCCACCATCCATCCGCAATTACTGAACTCCACTCCAGGTTTCGTTCTCTCACACTCTCCTTCACCAAATCTATCCACCGTACTCTAGGTCTTCCTCGTCCTCTCTTTCCAGTCATCCGTCTCTCCATCACTTGTTTCGGCATTCTTTCATCATTCATCCTTTTCACATGTCCATACCAACTCAATCTGTTCAGCTCCAGCTTATCATTCAGACTTGAGGGTCTTATATTCCAGATGATCGCTGGTAAGACGCGAGGTCTGCCAAGTCTTGAATGCAAGCCGTTTCTTTTTGATCACGGTCTGCACATCCTCATTCCACCACCATACTTGTTTGTCAAGAAAGCGCCTCCCATGTTTCGATTTTCCCAACGTTTCTGCTGCAACCGAGTGAAGGCAGTCGACTATCCTAGTCCAGTTGGTTGGCTTGGGTCGAACGTGAGTGATCCAAGGGCATTCACCAATTCGTTCCTATGGTCCGATAGCTTCCACCACTTAATGCGTTCAGGTCCCGTTGTTCGAGGTCTTTTCGTGGGTACGGTGTCAAACTTGAGATCTAGTACAAGGAGGCGGTGTTGGGGAGCGATGTCATCTGACGGGATGACTTTGACATTTGTTACCAACTTGAAATCATTCCGCCTGAGAAGCCAGTAGTCGATTTGAGATGTTCGACCACCGCTATAATAGGTGATCAGGTGAGTTGGCCATTTCTTAAAATAGGTGTTAGCCACAACAAGATTGTGTGCTTCTGCGCATTCAAGGATGCGACATCCCTCTTCATTCCTGGTCCCGAAACCTCGCCCACCATGGCAATGAGGATAGCCATCTCTTTCTGACCCAACATGACCATTGAAATCTCCGCCAATGAACACATCTAGTGGGACGTGGGTTAGCGACCACGGGACCCCAGCTGAGTCCGGCATTGCTTCCACTTACTTGTGCCGGTCTCCTCTCCGTCTTCTTTCCTGTCGACCTCTCTTGGTCAACTCTTGTTCTTTTCCGACCCCGACGGTATTAGGGTATCCTAGGCCTAGGGAGTCTTTCACTTTCCGCCTTAGTTGGCCCTTGTCTCATCTTTTCTTTCTTTGGTGTAAATGTGTGTGTGCGTGACAGGAGGTGGAATCCTCCCCTAATCACAAGCTGAGTGGTCGTGGCGAGGTGATGAATGGCTACTGGGTGAGTAGTCACAAGCGACCCACCTCCAGATACCTGGCGACCTCTGGAGAACCTTAGCCTTACCCCGGGGGTTGACTTTTAGTTCCCTAGCTACTCGTGGGACCAAACATAGCGTCCATTATTTCACAGGGTGGCTCCCTTACAAAGCCGTCTTTAAAATTTAAGAAGAGGAAGTTTCGCCGCTTGATGAAAAGGATTCAACGTTTTTCCCTCGGTACCTTATGGT
Source organism: Meconema thalassinum (assembly GCA_946902985.2). NCBI lineage: Eukaryota > Metazoa > Arthropoda > Insecta > Orthoptera > Tettigoniidae > Meconema > Meconema thalassinum. Next base: position 304,026,620 of record OX336393.1, read on the forward strand.
AACAAGGACCGATGGGCAAAATTTTACAAACGTTGATCCTTTTGATTTACATGATGCAATTGAGGGGAAATGGGGCGATGTAGACACAGTAAAAAAGCTGCGAAACGGCGCACTCTTGATAAAAACTCAAGGAAAGAGACAGACAGATGGTCTTCTTGGGACGACAAGTTTCGGTGGTATTCCAGTGAGGTAGTGAAGCACCAGTCCCTAAACCTGAAGAAAGGTTTAGTATTTCATAGAGACCTGGTGAACACTACCGACGAGCGTATCCTGGAAAGAACTGGAAAGCATGGCGTTGTCGAGGTGAGACGAATCAAACGTAAGATGAATGGTGTACTAGTTGACACCGGGGCGTTCATCTTATCGTTTGAGTCGGATAGCCTGCCCAAGAGGATCAAAGTGTCAATGTACACTCTCGATGTGCGACCGTATATTCCATCTCCATTGCGGTGTTTTCAGTGTCAGCGATTTGGACATACCTCATCTCGTTGCTCGGGAAAGCCTATCTGTCTTTCCTGTGGCAAGGCCACTCATGAGGGAGCGGAATGTACACCACCTCCCGCATGTCCAAATTGCAAGGGAGAGCACTCTCCTCGCTGGAAGGAATGTCCTGCCTTCCTAGAGGAGAAGAAAATTCAAGAAATAAAGACCTTAGACGAGCTCTCCTACACTGAAGCACGCAGAAAATATCGCTCCATGGCCTCTCCTATTTTCTCAGTATCATATGCTCAAAAGGTATCAAACGAATCTAGTAATCAAGCGGCAAACTTGACATCGGCAAGTTCTAAAAGAGTTACCACTGTTAAAGGGGCTACAAATAGCCCTATTATCACCCCTGTTAGCCAGAAGAAGGTTACGGAATCTTCTTCTGGCATCCAACAAAAGGCGCAGGTGCCTCCAACTAAACCGGCGCCATCGGAGAAGGCAACTCCTCCGATAAGGCCAGTGAAGAAGCAATCTCCGACTCGTTCGAGGAGGAAGTCTTCGCCGGCCACGGCTGGACCCACATCCTGCCAAACAAAACAGGGAACAGGAACGGCGGGTAAGAAAGAGACTGTTCATCGCCGTCTCTCTTGCCCTCCTGCTGAAAAGGCAGCTCCAATACCTGCTGGCAATTCTGCTTCCACGACCACCGGAGGAGCAGTCCTAGCAAGTGCTGCATTGTTTGGCAGGACGGAGACGTCAGGGGGGAAGGGACCAACTACTTCCCCAAATAGACGTCAACGCCGGTTCAAGAAGAAAAATAGTCGGGACGTGCCGGGGACGGACTCCCAGTCATCAGACCGGGAGAAGGTCCCTCGTCACCGCTCTCGCTCTTCACCAAGGACGAGACCCGGAAAGTCCGGCGATAACCGTTCGCCAACCAAGAGAGCATTCGCTCCGTTTTCTTCGTCCTCCGAAGGAGATGTGGAGATTGAGGAATGCTCTCCTACCCTATCACCCACTCCTAAGGATAGGGATGGTTGGCAAACGGTTAAGCATAAGTAGACGACTATCTTCTACTTAAGTCCACACTATGGCACTATTACAATGGAACTGTAATAGCTATTTTCGACATCTCGCTGAAGTACGCCAATTGATTTCTCAGTTTACGGCAAACATTGTCTGTCTTCAGGAATCCAGGTTTCGTCCTGGACATGAGACAACAATGCGACACTTCAAACTCTTCTCTAAAGACCGGGTGGACGGAGCTGTGGCCGCCAGTGGCGTCTGCACTCTCGTCCACTCTAGTCTCTTTAGGGAAGAGGTGCCGTTGCGTACTCAGCTAGAAGCAGTTGCAGTTCGTACTTCGTTGCCAGTAATGGCAACAGTATGTAACGTGTACATCCCGCCTGATTCTCAACCGGATTACGGACAGCTGGAGGATCTAGTCTCTCAGCTCCCCCCTCCTTTTCTCCTTCTGGGAGATGTTAATGCCCACAACACCATCTGGGGCTCCGCTACCACTAGCGGTAAAGGGAGAGATTTTGAGAGGCTGATCAGGCGGCTGGACCTGTGTTTGTTGAACACAGGGGAACCTACGCACTTCTCTATTGCACACGGCACTTATTCAAGTGTCGATATTACCTTGTGCAGTCGTGCGCTGGTTCCCCTGCTACAGTGGGGTGTACACGACGACCTTTGTAATAGTGACCATTTTCCAATTATCGTTACTCTTCCGAACCAGAGAGCCATCGAGTTACCAAGCCGATGGCTTCTCCGTCGGGCTGATTGGCCAACTTTCACGGCACGTGCGGTGTTTGCCGAAGATACCTTTGAGAGTGTCGACGATCATACCATTCACATAACGAATGGTATTTTGGCTGCTGCTGAGGAAACAATACCTTCCTCATCCGGAAACTCACGCCAGAAGCTTGTCCCTTGGTGGACAGCCGAGATTGCAGCAGCCATTAAAGATCGTCGACGTGCTTTCAAATGCTATCAGAGGCAAAACACCATGGCCAACCTTATCACCTTCAGAAGGATGCGTGCCAGAGCCCGATATCTGATTCGGGAGAGTAAGAAAACGACGTGGGAAAAGTATGTGTCGTCCATGACGGCGCATACTCCATCATCTCAAGTGTGGACTAAGCTTCGCCGGATCTCCGGACTCCCGACATCACTTTCGATACCCGGAGTGTCCATCAATGGAGACATCATCACGGACCATCTCGCCATTGCCAACAGCATTGGCTCGCACTTCTCCGATGTATCCTGCTCCGGGAGTTACGATCCTACATTTCTGACTCTGAAGCGTGAGGCAGAGACTCACCCCTTGTCCTTTGCCACTGCTGCTTCGGAGTCCTATAATGTACCATTCTCTGAATGGGAACTGCGCAGTGCGCTTGCACTGTGCAGGGATACGGCTCCTGGACCGGATAACATACATAATCAAATGTTAAAGCATCTGTGCGAATCCAGTATAAAACAACTGTTGATCCTCTTTAATCGTATATGGATTGAAGGGGAGTTTCCATCTCAATGGCGAGAGGGGATCGTGATACCGATTCCTAAGGCTGGAAAGGATCCCAAGTTTGTAAGCAGCTATAGGCCCATTTGTTTGACAAATGGCCTATGTAAGCTGCTCGAAAAGATGGTGAACCGTCGACTGGTGTGGTTCTTGGAGGATAAAGGTCTCCTGTCTGAGTACCAATGTGGATTTCGCTCTCATAGGTCCACCACTGACCATCTGGTGCGACTTGAGAGCGCCATACAGGAGGCTTTTTTCCGAAAGCAGCACCTAGTCACGGTTTTCTTTGACCTCGAGAAAGCCTACGACACCACATGGCGCTACGGGATCCTTTCCACCCTTCACAAGTGGGGACTCCGTGGTAACTTACCGACTTTCATTGCGAATTTCATGTCCGTCCGACTCTTCCGTGTAAGGGTCGGTAGGACATTATCGCAATACTATACCCAAGAAAATGGAGTTCCTCAGGGTTCAGTGCTGAGTGTCACCTTGTTCGCGATTGCCATTAATGGCATTGTTGCCGCAGCCGGGTCCGCGGTAGTTCCATCGCTGTATGTAGACGATTTAGCTCTGCATTACAGCTCTGGAAGTATGGCAGTCGTGGAACGGCAATTGCAGCTAGCTATCAACCGGGTCGACAGGTGGGCTCACGACCGGGGTTTTCGTTTTTCAGCAGCGAAAACCTCCGTCGTCCATTTTTGTCGGCTACGGAGGCTACATTTACACCCTGAACTACATCTCAGGGATGCTGCGTTGCCGTTGGTTGACACTTATCACTTCCTGGGGCTCCATTTTGACAGCAAGTTAACGTGGCAGCACCATATACGGCAATTGAAAATGACATGTCTCAGGAAACTGAACATGCTCAGGTTTCTTAGTGGCACTACGTGGGGGGCTGACCGTGCGGTGCTGCTACGGTTCTACCAAGCCCTCGTCCTGTCCCGGCTAGACTATGGTTCTGCGGCATACGGTTCAGCAAGGCCGGCAACCTTGAAAATGCTGGACAGTATCCACCATAGTGGCGTTAGGCTGGCTACCGGTGCCTTCTGGACCAGCCCGATACCCAGCCTACTCGCCGAATCGGGTGTTCCACCTTTAAATTATAGACGCCAACATATGCTTTTAGCATATGCTGCCAATGTGTGTCAAATGCCGCATCACCCGACCTATCAAGCTCTCTTCGGTACCCAAAACCACCAGGGTTACGCCAACCGGCCTCGTGCCACTCGGCCGGTTGGTATTAGACTTGATAGCTCGTGTACTGAAATAGGAGTGGCTGTAGGTCCCTGTATGATCCGGACATCTAGCGAGGTGCCTCCGTGGCAAGTCCCGCGTCCGGAAATTCGGTTAGATCTGCACCGAGGTCCTAAGGTGAACACGGATGCCTCCGTTTACCGGAGGCAGTTCCACAGCATAGTTCACCAATTTCCGGACGCTGGCATTCTATACACGGATGGTTCGAAGGTGGACGAGAAAGTGGGTTGTGCTTACGTTATTGATGGTGCAAATACCAAGATCTCTTTGCCTGAGGCCTGTAGTGTGTTTACTGCGGAGCTCGTTGCCATCTATGAAGCTCTGCAGTTTGAACTACAGGATGCACGAATCCACTTTCTCGTGTGTACCGACTCTTTGAGTTCGTTGCAGTCAATTGCTACATGTTTCCCGCAACACCCCCTAGTGCAGCGAATCCACGACCTACTAGCCGGGCTGTGCCACGCTGACACTCGAATCACCTTTCTGTGGCTTCCAAGCCACATGGGAATTGTGGGAAATGAGTTAGCAGATCAAGCTGCAAAAGAGGCGGTATCACTACCACCTCGACCAATGGAGGTACCCGCTAGAGATATTCGCTCTCAGTTACGCCTACAAGTTCTGGCTTTTTGGGAGAGTCAGTGGCTAGCTGACCCACTGCCCAGTAAACTGAGAGCGATCAAGGGAACAACTCGCGTGTGGCGGAGCTCCTTCCGGGCCCGGAGAGAGTCCGTCATTTTGTGTAGGCTAAGGATAGGTCATACAAGATCCACCCACTCGTACCTAATGAGAAGGGAAGACCCCCCACTTTGTACCTGTGGAGCCGTATTCACCGTGGCCCACATTTTTACCGAGTGTGTGGATCTTGCTGACTTACGAAGAAACCTTGGTTTGCAGACGACACTCAAACTTATATTAGCCGATGACGCGGTGGCGGCTGATCGCGTTATCCGCTTTATAAGTGAGAGTGGGTTAGGGCCAGCAATCTAAATTTTCCAGTGAACATTGACTCAACGACTTGTTCGTTTTTGAATGATAATGTTTTGTTTTTTCCGTAATTTTTGCTTATTTTTATATTTTTTTTTATTTTATTTAATTGTTTGTTTTTGTTTTATTAATTTTTGGTCTTTTTAAATTTAGATGTCCACCTCAAAATTTTAAATTCAATTCAAAATTTGTATTCTTTAATCTGTGTTAAGAGGGGCAGATGACCTCGTAGTTCTGCCCCTTAAAACAACAATAACTAACTAACTAACTGAACACATATTCATCCTCTGCGAATGAACGAAGATGAGTATCAACACTGCCCCAAAATTCATCTTTCTCATTCCCTGAGCAATCCACTTGAGGGGCGTAGCAAGAGACGACACGAATAGTTGATTTGTTGTAGTCAAGTTTCACATAAAGCAGTCTGTCTGTGATGCGGCTAACCTCTACTACACTGCGCTGAAGCCTATCGCAGACAACCACTGCAACACCGTTCTGTGTAGATTTCCTGCCATAGTAGAACAACTTGTACCCCTCACCGATATCCTTATCCTTGGCTCCTGTCCATTTCGTCTCCTGTACACATGCTATGTCGATCGATCGACTCTTCAAGACAGCTGCTAGTTCACGGCTTCGACCTGTGAGCGTACCGATGTTGATGGACGCCAGACGTAGGTGTTGGACTCGCTTCTTTAGCCTGCTCCGTCCATAAACAGGTAGCCCTCGCTCATTTCCCACGTCGTCCGAGCGATGACGACGCGCATTTATCCGCATATTCAAGGTTTGTACTGGCATGTTCATTTGATGCGACAAAAAAAAAATATCCAACCGATGTGTCGCTCCACCTGTCGTTGGATTTCCTAACATGATAATAATAATGCCAAATAATCATTTTGCCCTGTTTACAAATAGCTGACATAGATAGGGCAGAAGATGTAATTGATCAATGTATACTCTGTGTAGTTATAGAGTTCCTATCTGGTTTGTGATTTCTATGGCAATGGTGTTAAAGCCGACAAATGGATGACAGTTAGGGCACAGAACTTATGACAGATATGATAAACTGCCCTTCTAATTGGTGTTATCTGTGGACTGATTGTTTCAAAACCAAGGGCACCAAAATGTTTGCAAATATAACCTTGATAACAACAAATAAAGATATCAGTTATCCTAGGCAATACGAACACAAGGCCAGCACATAAAAACAAGTCACAAATATCACATAAAAATCACGACTGAGATACAGATGTTCCAAATAGACGGATATATCACGCAGCACACCTACACATGGTCTTGTTCAAGGAACTCCAACAACAGATATCAAGAAACGTTATACAAGACACCCACCCCTCAAAAAAAAAAAAAAAAAAAATCTTTAAGATTGTTGGAATAGTACTGTATCATTTTAAAGATGATTGTTTCTACAGAATGTAACAGGCAATAGGATGGAGTAAGGAGGAAAAGTTAACTGTTTTTCATTATATTTTTGTATTTAAAACTGTGGGTTTATTATAATTTTACCACCAGGGACTATGCAAATCTACATAGCCATGTGTAGGCTACCAGCATTTCCAGACAGGAATTTAAAGTAATCACCCTTATTGCCTCTTTATTACCTCATCACACTTTGCTATTACCTGGCTGCCATCTAATTGCCTCTTAACTGCCACTTTGTTAGGAGGCAAGTTTCCATTTATTACCTCCTTATCCTTTTGCTACCACCTTAGTGCCACTTAACTTTTCCTCCTTAGTCAATCCTATTTCCTGTTCACTGCCACCTAAACAGCTAATCTACACTGCCACCTTACTAAGGGAACCAGTACTGCATTATTACCTCCTTACACTTTGCTACCTTTTAACTACCACTTCATAAGGTGGCAAGTATCCCTTTATTACCTCCTTACCATTTGCTTTCACCTAAATACCACCTCATTACCTTAACTGTCTCCTAAATGGCCATTCTATGCTTCCCTATTGCCACCTAGCTAACGAACCATAATTCTTTTATTTGCCACCTAACTGCCACACTATTCCCTAAATTTTTGCCAGAGTGAGTTTTCATGTAGATCCATGCTGAACCTCCTCAGACGTCAAAACTATTTGGGAAAAATGACAGTTTTCTTTTACCCCATCACACATTCAAATCTGGTGTGTGCATATCTGATAATAAAATAACCCCTGGCACTATAGCCCATGGAGGGCCTAGGCCTACCAAGCGACCGCTGCCCATCCATTCGGCTTGCAAATATTGGGGTGATGCGTGGTCAGCGCATCAGGTCCCCTCGGCCGTTAATCTTGGTTTTCGTGACCGGGGGCGCGCCTCACTGTCAGACAGCTACGCCATTGTCCTCACGACGCTGAGTGCAGCCCGTTCTAGCCCTCACGTCAGTTTCTAAATACCCTTATGGAGCCGGGAATCGAACCCGGGGCCTCCAGGTGAGAGGCAGGTGTGCTACCCCAACACAATGGGGCTGGCATGCATATTTGATACCTATTATAATTTGTAGAAAAGCAGTTTTATACTTTCTGCTATATAATTACTAATACTGTTGTGTTTTCTTGCTTAGGTACGCAACAATACCTTTCCAAATCTGATTCATGCGTGCCGAAATAGCACCTTTGAACTGGGACGTGAATTAATAGTCACATGCAAGCAGGTGGTTGTGGCAGAAAACAAACTGTAAGTTTCCAAGTGCTCAAGGCTCAAACCCAAACCATATGGCTCCAACCTTCTGTGTAATTGAGACAAGCAGTTATCCAATTCCAATATTTATTTAAATTCAAGATATAACCAATGACCTCGTAGTTCCGCCCCTTAAAACAACAATAACTAACTAAATGCAGAGCTGACTTACAAAGATTGAGCAAATCGTCCATCATTCCATGCTCCACATCCCCCATAGCTCCCTCAAAACAATAATCACCACCATTTAACAATGTCACCATTATCTGTATTCTTTCCATTATATCCACCAGGTCAGTCTGTCACAATTAGGATCCCATATCCTGGCCATAGGCTATAATCTAACTTCGGATGAACTAATGAGATGGAACCTTTCTTTTGCATCATGACTGCACCCTTTAAGTACAGTACTCTCATTATAATGTATAGTGACATAAGCTTTCTGTACAATGTTCCCTATAGCCTATGTAACCCTATAAGGCTGAACAACCTTCTCTTTAAAATGTCAAACACTACCCCTTATTATTCCCGTTTCCAACTGGGTTGGGGATGAGATGCGATGGAATTCTAGGTGGCTAATGGTTTTTACAGTCGGATGCCCTTCCTGGCGCAAACTTCATAAGAAGAGATGAAGATGGATGAAACTGGGCAAGGACGTGGAAGGAAGCGATCGTGGCCTGTGAAAAGGTATCGTCCCAGCATTTGCCTGGAATTGAAAGTGGGAAACCACAGAAAACCATTTCAAGAACGGCCTACGGTGGTGCTCGAACTCACGTCTACCGAGTCGGCAGAGAGCTTGGTCCCATGGTCTAGCGCTGTGCGTTAGCGAGCGTAGCTACCGCTGTCTGTATTTCTTATATTTCTCATACTGTAGTTAATCCCTGATATTTAAATCAGTCACTTCATTGTACTTTCAGCCCATCCAGCTGGTACCCAAAATAAGTATCTCTGTACTGTTTGAAACACTGAGAGTTTGGCTCAAATATTTTTTTACAATCATTCCATAAAATTTAACCCATTATTGTATTTTATTTAAACCTTTCTGCAAAATCACATAATCTACTTCATAAAGTACTGCAAATTACCTCACTTGAGATGTTAATACTCTCCCTATGTCTCTTTAATGTACTGGTATATATAAATCTTGATGAAAATTTGAGAGGTTATTATATAGTACAGTATATACCCTGTGCATAGGATAGGCTACTTTTGGTTCCCCACTGGTGGGCAACTGGGGGCACAGGGCTCCTTTATATGAAATAAAGATGTTAGCTCCTGCTGAAGTCCAGTCGTCTGATGCACATAAGCTTGATTTTTATATAATACTTAACTCAATACATAACTCAGATATAACAGCTTAGGCTTTCACAACTATCTACAAGCCGTCCACGACATAACTTGTACATAACTCAGCTTCTATTGTATGCTCTGAGAGACTACCATCATGTTTCGCTTGGCAGTTCTGTACATCTTCACGATATTGATGATCTTTCTGCATTGCTTTCCAGATGGCTTCGTGCCGTACACTGTGAAACACCTCCTCAGGGTTGACCAACACCAGGTGTAATGATGACCGATACTCAATGGATTGCTCAATGATGATCTGTGCTCAATCTGCTTTCCCTGAAGCCAGCCTAATTCTCCTGGAACTTTCCATCCAATGGTATTGTTATGTAGTAGAAGACAATCCTTGAATATACTTTGCTAGGTGTGATATCACGTTAAGTGTTGCAGTCTGTCTGGTCTCCTTCCTTGAGCAGCTTTATTTATTTAATCACTTATTTTCATAGGTTCCAATGAGCCAGAACTCATGTTAGGGACAATCATGAAGCATAGATAGGGTTCCTTTCTTCCTGTCTCCTGGGATGGTCTCTGATTCCCAAATTTCTTGGAACGTTAGCAGCAGTATATCTACTATTGTCTCATACTGTAGTCTGTCTTGAGCACTTCCATCACCAAATTGTCAATGCCAGATGCTTTGCTAGACTTACAACTCTAGAGAGCCTTGACAATTTCACTCCTCTTAGGAGAGCATGTATTAATTTGCAGTTCTGGAATTACCTGTTGATCTGGTTCCTCCTGTTCCTGTTGTGTCAATGTCCTGTTGAGTACTTTGTTGAAATGTTTCCTCCAGTGCTTTAGCTGCTCTTTACTGTTGGTCAGCTGATCCCCATCCTTCAACTTTACTGGGTTACTTGTTAAAGCACTTCTGGGACAGCTGCATGTTTTTTTTTTTTTTTTTTCGTATGGCTTTTAGTGCCGGGAGTGTCCGAGGACATGTTCGGCTCGCCAGTTTTGTAGCTGCTTCGAGACGGACACCCAATGGGTGAGCTACAAGTACCGTTGGGGGAGGGGGGGGGGGGGGGAAAGTTGGAATGTAAGGGCTAGGAATTGGAAGGTAGCGGCTGTGGCCTATACTTGGGGACCAACCCCGGCATTTGCCTGAAAGGAAGATGGGAAACCACAGAAGACCATCTTCAAGGTTGCCGGCGGGGGGATTCGAACCTCCTCGCCTCCTGGATGTGAGCGACTGCCAGCAGTCATGCCGTAACGACCTCGGCTAACTCACCCGGTAGCTGCATGGTGATGCAATGCAACTCTTTTGCTGCTGCCTTCTGGGCTTTTTCTGCCAGCTAGTTCACCTGGTTTCTTCTATCGCCACTCGTGCATCTTTTCACTTGCCGATGGATTTCATTATACCTTTCCCCAAGGTGCTGTTTCTTCTCTTCATCTTGGCATTGCTTAATCAGGTCCTTCATCTCTCTTCTGTATTCTACTCGCCTCTACATGAGGGGTAGGATTTGCTGGCTAGCCTAACAACTAGAGCATTTCCCAATACTCAACATTGGCACATTCACCGAGACTCCAAACCAGCATTCACCCCCCCCCCCATTTTTATGGACTTGGGACTGGCATTGAGTTGGGCTAGGTTGTTTCCCCAATGGCTAGGCTGTCATGGTGTAGCATCAATACAGAAAATGAATGGATTTGACCTCCCAAGAAAACTAAGGTGTCGCCTCAACAGACTGAGAACTGGTCATGGACGCTGTAATTTCTTGCGCCATAAGTGGGGCTGGATGGATTCTCCAATGTGTAAATGCAGTGAAGAGGAGCAGACCATGGACCATGTCATCCTGCGCTGCCCTCTTAATGTCTACTCCGGAAGCCCCAGCGACCTGTTTCAACTTTCAGAAAGCGCTGTAGTGTGGTTGAAAAACTTGGACCTGGACTTATGAATTCCTTGTTATAATCACCATACGATTAAATAAATCATTACAGAACCATAATGACAAGTTTCATTGCAATGTGTGGTAACTATGTGTCGAGCAAAACTGTCCACACTAATCCCACATGGACCCACTGCCCAAAACCATATCCATGTTAAAATTAAGTGGGAGACTGGGGATGAATATTTGGATTAAAAGGTTCCAATTAGGATTGAGATCTATAAGTTTTATAAGTCTGTTCTGATCATAATGAAAATTTGGGGAGTGTAATTTTTAGGGCACAATATAGGCTGTTTTTAATTTATAAAATATTGGGGTCAGAGAGGGTCTTAAATTATTTAGAGCACTAAATTATTTTATATCATACCTAAGTTAAAAGATATAAATGCGCAATACATGAAAAAATATGTATTTAATTTTTATCCTGCTAAAATATTTACAACATTGGCTTTCACGGCCAAGGAATCAAAACTCAGGATTTTTTTTACGCTTATGCCGTGTCTTGTGTGGGGTTTCGCCTAGGAACACCAAGATGGGCTCATCAGCTGGCTCTTGGTGTCCGTGAGGCTATCTTGGTGTTCCTAGGTGAAACCCCGCACAAGACACGGCATAAACCTAGAAAAATTGCTGAGTTTTATTTACAGTATGTTTCTTTCTTTGACAACCACTTCAAACACCATAATAAAACCACTTTTCTGATGTAGCCTACATCATTCTTCTACAATCTGAAAGTTTTCAAACTGCTTTTATAAAAGCTGTTGGTGAAGATCGGCACCTGCCGGTATCGACCTCCATCCTGATCGATAGGCGCAACTAGCGCCCTCAACTAACTTTTAAACAGTTCGTTTTATGATCTGTTCACGGCACAACGCATTTAAACAGTTCATGTATTTTGTGTTAAATAAATCAGTTGAGTTACATTTAAACGAGCGTTACATTTCATTGCCGCTTTATAACATCTAATAGGTTATCGACCCAGAACGATTGGCTCAGATTTAAATTAACTGAAAACTGGAAACTTCTGGACATCGACAAAGCGAGAAGGGACAAACGCCGTCTTCTCGAATATTGTGTGCTTGATCCTGAGTGAACTGTGAAAAAGCCAATCGCGAGTGTTTGGACAATAACACGCGACACGAATTTTGGCTTATTGCGAGTGTTTTGGACTATAACACGTGACGCAAGAAAACGTGCTTAACGTGCGAGTTGTGTACAAACGCGCACGACACGAAATTCCGTAGGCCTATTTGCGAGTGTTCCGGACAATAGCACGCGACGCAAAGTGTATAGCCGGTTGTGAGTGTTTCAAACAATAACATGCGGCACAGCAAATTTATTGTGAACAATCGTGAGTGTTCCGGACATTAACACGCGGCACGATTGAAGTGAGACAATGAATTCAAACGGTGTAGTGCGCATCGAGGCCTTAGGGCGCGATAATTACGACACCTGGAAAATGCAAATGCACGCCATTCTGATAAAGAATGACACGTGGGGTTATGTCAACCGCAAGATCGTCAAGCCCGAGCCGGGTGAGGACAATGCAGCCCAAGTGACCGAGTGGACGACTAGGGATGAAAAGGCCATGTCAGACCTAATCCTGTCCATCGGACCAAGCCAGCTCAAGTTGGTGAAGAACTGCAGGTCATCAAGCGAGATATGGCAGAAACTTGAGAATACGTTTCAGTTGAAAGGGCCGGCTCGCAAGGCCACGTTGTTGAAGAGTCTAACCTTGCAAAAGATGACTGAAGGTGGCGACATCCGTGAGCACCTCAACAACTACTTTGACTGTGTCGACAAGTTGGCTGACATGGACGTAGTTATTAACCCAGACCAACTTACCATCACGATGCTGTACAGTTTGCCGGCAAGTTTTGAAAATTTCAGAATTGCCATCGAGAGCCGGGACGATCTACCGAAGCCTGAGAATCTACGTACGAAGATAATCGAAGAACACGATGCCAGAGTTGCCTCGTCAACACCGATGGAAAATCAAGGCGCCATGTACGTGAAGAAGAAAGGTCCTTCATGGAAACCACAGTCGAAGTCTCAAAACAAAAACCACGGCTACTCCGGTGGTAAGAGTGACAAGGAGAAATCGTTTCCGTTCAAATGCTCGAAGTGCGGAATCAAGGGACATAAGGCAGTGGACTGCAATGTTAAGGTCAACAAAAATCAGCTGTCGGACGCGTCACTCTTATCAGTGGAGGAACCTGATATGTGCAAGATCGGGACGAGCAGCGTCGAAAATCTGTGGTGTCTCGACAGTGGGTGCATGTCTCATCTGTGCGGTGATGCGACTGTGTTTACAGAGATGGACAAGGGCGAGACTGGCAAGCTGAAGTTAGCGAGCAGCGCAACCGCAGAGATAAAGGCCCGAGGAACTGCAAAAATTGCAACAAGTGTAGATGGTAAAACTTGCAACGTTACTCTCAATGAGATTTTGCACGTTCCTGAGATCCGCACTAGTCTCTTATCAGTCTCGAAGATGACAGACCGTGGTTTCTCGCTGTTTTTGGCAAAGAGAAGGTGGAAGTTTTCGACCAGAATGGACTGACGAGGTTAGTTGCAAAGCGCAAGGACAATCTGTACTACGTACAGGGCACCACACTGGAAAAATGTCGAAACGCAGTGTCAGAAGACAAGCGCGACGAGAATGTGGCGCAGATGTGGCATCGAAGGATGGGTCACGTCAACTTTCGTGATCTCGATACGGCAGTGAAGAGCGGATCCATTCGAGGTGTGCAACTAAAAGGGAGATGTGGAGATCTAACGTGTGACATTTGCACGAAATGCAAAATGACTCGAATACCTTTCACGAAAGAGTCAAATCGTGTGACCGGTAAGCTCGATATTATTCACACAGACGTTTGTGGCCCTGTGGGTGTTGTGTCGAATGGTGGATCCAAGTACATGATCACATTTACGGACGACTACTCGAGATGGACAGAGATACGTTTTATGAAGACGAAGTGCGAGGTGTTGCAAATGTTCCGAGAGTACAAGGCTTTCGTCGAGAAGCAGCACGGTCTGAAAATAAAGTGCGTACAGTCCGACAATGGACGTGAATATGTCAACAGGGAATTTGACGAGTTCTTGAAATCTGAGGGGATCGAGCGCCGTCTCACAACACCATATACGCCTGAACAAAATGGTGTGGCCGAGAGAAAGAATCGGACCCTTGAAGAGGCAGCACAATGTTTACTCCTGCAATCTGGCCTACCGATGACATTCTGGGCGGAGGCGATGAACACCGCAAATTATCTGAGGAACCGATGTCCAACCAAAAAGCTAAATGGGAAGACTCCTTTTGAGCGCTGGTTCGACAGAACTCCGACTGCACACTATTTCAAGGACTTTGGGAGCAAGGTGTTCTGCCTGGACAAGACCCCAAACAAGGGGAAGTTTAGCCCTCGCTCAAAAGAGGGAATTTTTGTTGGATATTCGGAGCAGTCGAAGGCTTACCGTATCTGGATTCCTGAAACGAAGAAGATCGAGATCACGAGAGACGTTGTTTTTCGTGAGGAGATGACCGCTCCTAGAAATCAGTCGATGATCTGTTCCCGCGTGACTCTCCGGACAAAGTACGCATTGAACCAGAGGATCCGATCCATGAACTGGAGTTCGAGCTGGTGTCGAGAGACGAAGTTCTGGCAGAAAACCAACCTGATGTTGCTGAATGGGAATTCCCCGATGGCTTCATAGGCTTTCCTGCCGACGATTACTTTGTTGAACCGGAGATCCAATCCGATGAGCAACAAGCGGCATCAACTAGGAGAAGAGGCGGACGGCGTCGTTTGATTAGAACTGGAAAGTCTGGGTGACCCCGCAAGGACTACGGTGATCGATCAGGGGAAGCGGCTAACGTCGCTGAAATCCCAGTGACCCAGGCTATCTCCGGAGATGACTCACCTGCGTGGATCGAAGCAATGTCAGAAGAAGCAGTTTCACTGATTTGGAATAATACGTGGAAGCTGGTCGACCGTCCCAGGGGGCAACGTGTGATAGGAAGCAGATTCGTTCTCCGGAATAAGTTTAACCCTGACGGCACTATCAGCAAGCGGAAGGCGCGCGTGGTAGCGAGGGGTTTCACACAGAGACCAGGAATAGAGTTTCACGACAAGTTCGCTCCAGTCACAAGGCTGAGCACTATAAGGACTGCCGTGGCGTTAGCTGTACAATATAATCTAAAGATCCGACAGCTAGACGCCAAGACGGCGTACTTGAATGGAGAAGTCGAGGAGCATATCTTCATGGAGGCCCCGGACCACTTCGAGGACGTTCTTGCCTTACCGTTCAAGACGAGTCGGTTGACGAGACTGTGCGAAAGACCGCAGATGAGATGCTGGAGAAGTTGACCAATCGTGACATGGTGTGCTCACTAAACAAAGCGTTGTACGGACTGCGACAGGCAGGACGTGCTTGGTATCACCGTCTCGAGGAAGAAATGAAAATCTCAAGGCGACTCGCTCGGATGTAGATTCATGCATGTACCACATCGGACCGGTCGAAGATAGGACTTATATAATCATCTATGTCGACGACATGATGATCATGGTTCGAGACGACAAGAAGATCGACGTGGTGAGATACTTTCTGAATACCAAGTTTGAGATCAAGGACTTGGGGGACGTGCGGTATTGTCTGGGGCTGGAGTTCGAGAGGAGCGCCAACCAGATGAAACTCAGCCAGAAAGGATACATAGACGAGGTCCTGGAGAGATTCGGAATGGCAGAGTGCAGGCCTGTCAGCACTCCCATTGATCCAGGTACAAAGCTGCAGAAGGAAGACGTGAACCCTGGCGAACAAGCGGAGAGCGTCCCCTACCGACAGTTGATAGGAGCTCTAATGTACCTGTCAGTGGGAACGAGGCCGGACATATCGCATGCAGTCAGTTCTCTCTCTCAGTTCAATGACTGTCACGGACAACAGCACTGGAAGGCTGCAAAACGTGTCTTGCGATACCTCGCTAACACACGTGATCTCGGCCTCATGTACTCCAAATCCAGAGGTCCAGCGGTGATGTACGTGGACGCTGACTGGGGAAACTGCCTGGTGGATCGAAAATCATACACCGGATATGCGTTCACACTAGGCGGCGCTGCAGTGAGTTGGGAGTCCAGGAAGCAGCCTACTGTGGTCCTGTCGTCGACGGAGGCCGAATACATGGCCTTGACAGAAGCAACCTAGGAAGCTCTACACATGAGGAAACTCCTGAAAGACTTCGGAAAACCGATAGATGTTGTCCCAGTGAAGAACGACAATGTAGGTGCGCAGAAGCTGACGTCGAATCCTATGTTTCATTCACGGACGAAGCACATCGACATCAGGCACCATTTCGTCCGAGATGCCGTGGCCAAAAAGGTGGTTTCGGTGGGGTACACTCCAACGGATGAGATGCCTGCCGACATATTGACAAAAGGATTGTCAAGGCCCAAGCAGGAGAAATGTGCTCAAAGCCTTGTCTTGAGACCACATGCACCAGGATGACTCCGGCTGTTGGTAAAGGGGAAGTGTTGGTGAAGATCGGCACCTGCCGGTATCGACCTCCATCCTGATCGATAAGCGCAACTAGCGCCCTCAACTAACTTTTAAGCAGTTCATTTTATGATCTGTTCACGGCACAACGCATTTAAACAGTTCATGTATTTTGTGTTAAATAAATCAGTTGAGTTACATTTAAACGAGCGTTACATTTCATTGCCGCTTTAAAACCTCTAATAAAAGCTCCTAAAATTAAAATAGTTGGTGATTTGTGAGTGGTTCTACATACATATTTTCTTTACATCAGAGAAGTGGTTGTCAGAGCAGCTTTCAGTTAAGTCTCCATATCAGCAAATATAGATTTAGGTATTAGAAAGTAATTCTTGAAAGCCTTTGTCTGGAGCGTCTCACTCTATGGAATTGAAACTTGGACTGTTGGCACAGAAGAAAAGAGGAGGTTAGAAGCATTTGAAATTTGGTGTTACAGGAGAAATGATGAAGATCAGATGGGTAGATTTAGTAACAAACGAAGAGGTATTAAGACTAGTGGGTGAGGAGAGATGTTTTAGACGACTGCTAATGAAGAGAAGAGATAGGTTTGTAGGGCACATGCGAAGACACCCAGGAATAGCAAACTTAGTTATGGAAGGAAAGGTCGAGGTCAAGTACTTTAGGGGTAGACCAAGGTTAGAATATGTCAAACAGATTGCCTCAGATGTAGGGTGTGGTAACTATGTAGAGATGAAATGATTAGCTCTGGACAGGAAGGCATGGAATGCTGCATCAACCAGTCAAAAGACTGAAAACACACATACTCTAATCAGATCTGGGATCATCATTTCTTAGTCTCACAACATTGTAGATATTAAAGTAAACAGTTCTTTTCTCGGGTGCTACTTTAGTGTTTATCAGTAATAGTTGCCACACTTTCTAAGTTTTGGACGGCAGAGACTGTTTGTGGGTGTCATTGAAGGTTTGGTAGTGTTTTGTAGAGCTATTTTGTCTTGTACAGTATATTTGGATCTGATGATGCTCGCTGGACGAATGAAATATGTCATCCTTTAGTTTTCTCCTTCTTCTGCAGTCCATAATAAATACATGTATATTTTAATCACATGTAATTATTTTCATGTTATTTTTTTGCATGTCCCAATAATTGGATTAATATTGTGTTGAACCGACTGAAAAATTGCGATATCAATTGCCAATAAGGTAACACTGAAAATATGGCTTCATAGCTCTCTATACCAGTATTGTTATGGTAGCTCAAAAAGATTTCTGGGCATGGAATAGCTTATATTTGTAATTGGTATTTTTTACTAGTGTGAAGGACTCGCATAGCTGTAGTTTGTGCTTTGATCATTAAATTGTGCCCCAAGTTAAATGGGGCTGGACGATTTTGGGAATTTTTCATAATGTAAAATCACAATCTCGGAAAGAATACTTACTGAAGAAGAGGACCAAGAAATGATTGACTAAAGTGGACCAATGAGGCTGTAAAATCAGAATAAGAAGAAGAAGGAAGAAGAAAATCACAATACTGTATATTGTGTTAAAGATTCTGTCATGAGGATTCCCAAAGATTTATGTTACAAGATTTCAGAGTGTGTACACACACATGCTCACACACACATGTACAATAGCATGGGAAGAAAATATACTGGTTTCAGCGCGGTGCAGCGCTTGGTGAAGTAAACCAGCACGGATTGGCTTGGATTATTATTTTGATATAATAATTTAATGACTTCGCGTTCGTTTGGTTAAAAGCGGTAGCGTGAAGTTTAATATCGGATGAAAATATATTTTGACTTTGTGGCTGTAGTTTTATATGTGTACATGTGATTTTATAATTGCCAGGATATTCATGAGCAAGATGGCGATGTTAAATGTAAGTCACAAACGGTTATCTCTTGAAAATTGTTCCCAATCGGGTGATGTAAGTGTTCAATGTGATAACAATTCTTTATTTCTTGAAGAGGTGTGTCTTAATTGTGAAGACAAATCATGTAGTGGCGAAAAACTTTTGAGATGTGAACGAAATCAACAGGGAAACAAGTACGAGTTGCCGCGAGCGGCGAATGAAGCTGAACTCCTCAAATTAGAATTGGCCTCCAAAGAGGAAATAATCAAAATGCTTGTGGTTGATTTAAAAAATGCACAGTCACAAATATGTCTCCTTAAAGAACGACTACAAGCAGAAGAAGATAGGCCTACTCAGGCAGACTATTTAGAGGTTAGGTCTAAAACCAATGCACGCTTTCCAAGAAGTAGGCCTAACTTGGTGAAATCTGGGAATATTCCTAACGACTTTATCTCCCAGAATCCGTTTGAAATCCTCAGCCGTTCCGATTCCCAAGTAGAAGAAAGACAAGATACCGGTATTGAAAACGAGACATCCAGACGCGACAAACCTACCCATAACCCTAAGAAAAGGAGACGTCCCCGTGTACTTGTCATGGGTGACTCAATTCTGCGAAATGTAGGCCCAGTAGTTGATGATGCCGCAGTCTATTGCTATCCAGGAATAAGAACTGATCAATTAACTAGAAAGGTATGGGCAAACGAGGTTCGAGAAGACCCTGAGGTGGTAATGATTCATGTAGGGACCAATTGCTTGAACAGTTCTCCAACACCAACTCACATTATGAATGACATGGACAAGCTCGTGGACGAAGTGAAAAGTGCCTTTCCGAGTTCAAAAGTGTGTGTTAGTGGTGTATTACAAAGACGTGACATAGACCCACGATACATTAATGCAGTGAATTCAACACTGGATTGGTTGTGTAGTGAAAAACACATTATTTTTTTAGAAGGGAACTCTTGGTTACAAGACAGGGACCTTGCTTATGATGGTCTCCACCTCAATAGAAGAGGAACAATGAAATTTGGAAAACTTTTAAACAGAGTTGCCAAGTTTTTACTCTCGGAAAACTAATTGCTAGGACGAGTGATGATATCTTATTGTTTAGAGAGAAGAAAGCACTGACTACAAGTGGACACCTAGGTGAAGTACAGTGCAGTGAACATAAGTACAACTGTTTGGATGAGTTCATGCAACAGGACTGTAATATAAGTGCATGCATAAACTCATTAGAATTAGGTGGAGAGGTTAGGTGTTTGTACATTAATAGCAGAAGTATTCGGAATAAGCTTGATGACATTGAAATTCTCTTGCAAATGATAGGCCAGATAGATGTATTGGTAGTTACAGAAACCTGGGTGAAAAGTAATGAGGCAGATTTTTATAACATCAACAATTTCACAAGTGTGTTTGCTCATAGAGATGACAAAGTTGGTGGGGGTCTGGGTATTTATGTATCACACAAATGGAAAGTGAATGTTAAAAGAAAGTGTGAAATGAATCATAGTTTGATGTGGATTGAGGTATTCAGAGATGATGTTAAAAGTAATAGGCCAACATATAAAAGCATTGATATTATTGCAGCATATAACCCCAATAGAAGCAATGCCATACCCTTCTTAAATTCATTTGAAAGTTTTCTTAGCCAGATAAACAATTAATTATGCATCTTCCTCGGAGATACCAACATTGATATCCTAGCTGATGATCAATTAAGAAGGAAATATCTAAATCTAATAGCATGCTATGGGTTTAAACAGTGCAACACTAAATATGCTACACGACTTTGTGACACTGCAGCTACCTTAATAGATCACGTGTCACTAAACAATTCAGAATTAAGTTATAAAATATCAAATGTCAGCAATGATATTAGTGATCACAGTATATTAATTCTTGATATTTCCAAGACCAATTATAGCATGTACACTCAGTCACATAACTCGACAAAATCAACAACACACGAGGACTCTTGGGATAGGCAACACACTCCTGAAACTAATATATCTATAAACGCTGATTCCCATAATGATGCAAACAGTACTGTTAACTCTCTATATAACTCTTTCATCAAACAATTGAATCTAAGGAACAGGCATAGTCAAAAAAAAAAATAACAAACAAAACTAACAATAAAAGACAGACTACTAACTTACCATGGGTCACAGCTGAACTCCTTACACTTATAAAACAATGAGACACTCTGCATGCAAAGCTCAAAAATCCCCTTCACAAAAATAATAATGATATGAACCAAGAATACTGGAGATGCAGGAATAGTGTAACAAACTTAAAAAGAAGACTAAAGTCAAATTACTACTCAGAAAAATTCAGAACATATGGAAACAATTCCAATAAAACTTGGGAGACTATCAAAGAAATCATACACAACAAAAAGCCAACAGTTGAGACATGCACTTCACTTGAAATAGACAACAAAATTATCACAGACAATCAAGAGCTATGTGAATCATTTAATTTGTTCTTCACAAACATTGCTGGAAGTCTAGCAAAAGCTATTCCTGAACAGAAGGAAATCCTCAGTAAGGACCACAAGCAGTCAAATTCCCTCTACTTATATCCAACAGATGAAGCAGAGGTCAAGTCCATCATCACAAATTTAAAGAATAAAAAGAGCTGTGGCTTAGATAGGATCAAGACAAATTTCATTAAAAACAATATGCAATCATTTATTAAAATCTTGGTTGAAATGATTAATGAGTCCTTAGTTACTGGCATGATACCAGATGACTTAAAAGTGGCCAAAATAGTTCCTATATTTAAGGGTGGTGACAAAAGAAATCCAAATAATTATAGACCTGTTTCTATTTTATCGGTAGTTTCAAAAATTCTGGAAGAAGTGGTAAAAACAAGATTGCTTTCATTTCTGAACAAGAATACATTCTTTCATAATATGCAATATGGATTCAGGGAAAAATCTAGTACTGAGGCAGCAACTATTGACCTAATAACAATGCTACAAGAAACTATTGACAAAAATAATATTGCAGTTGGGTTATTTATTGATCTCACAAAAGCCTTTGATACAGTAGATCATAAAATACTGTTGTCAAAATTAGAAAATGCTGGTGTCCGAGGTATAGCTCTAAAATGGTTCCAAAGCTACCTTATTGGAAGAAAGCAGCATGTAGCTTTGAATAAATGCATAAGTTCAGGAAAATATATAACTCATGGCGTTCCACAAGGATCTATACTTGGACCTACATTATTCTTAATGTATATAAATGATATTGTGGAATGTAATTTGAGAGGGCATATCAAATTGTATGCAGATGATACAAATGTCTTCTACACTGGGAAAGACATAATTGAAATCATACAAAATGTGCAACAAGATATAAATACTCTCTCACAATGGTTCCAGGCCAATAAATTAACAATGAACCTACAGAAGACCAATTACATGGTAATTTCAAAACAAAGCATGAAAGAAATCACACATGACAAAATATATATAAATAATATTTAAATAAAAGAGGTTAATCAGGCAAAGTATTTAGGTCTAATCATCGACAAACACCTGACCTGGATTGAACACGTTGAACAAATTGCTAAAAAACTCTCACCTGTAGTAGGGATCCTAAGGAAACTTCGGTATCTTATTCCGCTAAACCTTGTAAAACAAATCTACTATTCACTTCTACATAGCAAGCTCCAATATTTAAATGTTATTTGGGCTCACTGCAGGAAATCCACACTGAATGATTTAATGACTATTCAGAATAGGGCTATTAGAAACATATTTAACCTTCCTTACTGCACTCCAGTAAAAGATCTGTACATCAAATTAAAATTCTACCCCTCAGCATAAGTGCAGAACTCCGAGCAGCTATGCTAATATACAAGATTAAACACAACACAATACTCTATAGCTCTCCCTACATCTTGAACTCAGACAATCATTCTTATGGAACTAGGCATGCGAAGGACGTAGCCTTATATATCATTCACTCTTCTAAATATGGTAGAAATAGTTTCAAGTTCTCTGCATCACAGTCATATAATAAACTTCCTGATGAAGTAAAAAGTGCACCAACTTTGTCGGTATTTAAGAGGAAAACTATGGAAGTATTGTGGGAAAAATTCGATGCATCTTAATACATCAAATAAGTTAAGTTACGTATAAGATTAAAAATCGTAAGTGCTTATCATTTTAAGGGACCTTGGTCTAAACAATCTTAGATATGGTATCAACCTTATAATAGGCCTATGTCCTTATTCATCAATTTGTGTTACCTTCAGAATTTTCTTCCTTGGTGTGTAAACACACATATTACTGTACAATTCCTCTGTACGAGCCTATGGCTCTTTGGAATTAATTGAATAAAATATCTATCTATCTATCACAAATATTTGAGCGATTCATAGGTATTGGGGACTGTGTGTGTATTCCTTTTTATTGTAATTTTGTGTTCTGCCATGATCATCTCTATATATTGACATGAAATTAACCATGTTTGTTTTTTATGGAATCCTTATTGACTTAAAATATTGATATTGATTCTTATGAAATGAAATGAATTTGACAAGGTGGATCCATTTCATAAGAATCAATATCAAAATCATCCTCACTATCAAAAGCCCATGACAGATCTATGGTGGTAGATGATGTCAGATTTGTCTGCAGTTTTGTGTTATATTTGTTAGCAAGTTTATTTTAAAATGTTCAGTTATAGAAGTTGAGTTAATGTTGGCTATTTTCAAATTTCTAGCAATGAAAATAAAGGAAGCATTGAAAAACTGAAATTCTCTTGCCGAGGTCTAGAGAAAGAAAATGGGCTGTTGAAGAAGCAGTTCTCACAGATTGTTGAAGCCAATCAAGTGAATGAGAAAAAGATTGCTGCACTGGCACAGGAGAAATTGCAGTTAAAGGTAACAACAATAACAGCAATTAGCTATTTGTAACAGGTTTGTGCTGTAGATCAGAGTTTATCAAAGTGTGATCCGCGGACCCCTGGGGGTCCGCAAGCATATTTTCAGGGATCCGCAAAAAATATTCGAATCTAATTTTGTTAATTACTCATACCAAGAACTCCTGTTTCTGCAAATAAAAGTGTTACAGTAGAACCCTTATTTAACGTTTTTCTAGGGACCGGTATATTTTAACCTTAAATGGGGGTTTACCTTAAATCGAGGTTTCGATAGGATTCATCACTAACTGCAGCACACTCTCCACATACAGTGCATTCTCGTTAATTCGCGGTAATTAATGCACGAACTTCCGCGAATTATCCGCAATTATTTTTGTTAAGCCTAGTAAAAACAAAACTATTGGTTAAAATATTGAAATAGGCCAAAATAATAATTATAACACTTGATTGTAGTGTCCTATAAGACATGCTAGGCTAGTGGTAGGCCTATGTGGATTATGCCTACATTAATATTTAAAAAAAAAGTCATCTCGGTTTGTTTCTTAGATCGTATATTCTTATTTTCGATTGCACATTTCAGAAGACAACATTATAGGAGAACGAAAATTCATCTCGTTTTTCTATATAAGAGATAAGTGTGACTAGAGACACTAGCTTGACTATGGGAAACGTTCGGGATTTCCGTTGCATACTCCCGCACTCAATATCGACTGGATCTCCGTTTTCCTAACCAACAGTCAATTCCGTGCTATTTCTTCTTTGCTTTCATGTCTTAAATCATAATCGTCTTTATCGACGTCTAACTTGCCCGTTCTAAACATCGTCGTTACAGAAGTCGGCAAGGTACGAGCGTAGTAGCGGTATTTTTCTCCCGAGTGAAAGTGCATTCCTCTTGTATTGTTTGGGCTTCGAAGATAAAGTAAATCTGTGCTATACCACTCGCGCCAACATGCTCATCTGCTGATCTGCAAGCAAGATGGCGTCACAGTGAAAGTGTAGTGAAATAGCAGCTAGTGTAAATATTTGATAAAAGTGGTAAAATATTATAACAGAGGCTTAAAATCTATAAAGTTACTTTCCTTAGATCAAGTGTAATACGGAATATTGATAGTATTTAGAAATTCTTGTTGATAATTTAATAAACTTAAACTAAGTTGTGGGAACGTGTATCCAAAGATTCGGTGACTTCTTCAATCACTGTTTGAACCAAGTAGAGCAGTGGTGCTTTTACGAGACTTCACCCGATTGGAAGATATACGTATTTCACATTCTTCTTTATTGGTAGGTTATTAGATTAATTCTATTAGGTAGTAATAATTAAATTAAATTTAGTGTAATTTGGTGTAAACATCTAGGCTCACTTAGATCTCTAGTATGACGACTGTCAACAGTGTTAGTATCTCGTCAGGTTGTGTAACCGTAACGGATTTATGCTCGTCGTGCAAAATAAAAGTAAAAAATGCAAATAAAATCATCACAAGATCTCAGGTAAAATTGAATGAGGAGAAAAGTGAAACCGATTGTCGTAATGTAGGCCTACCGCTACCGTCATGTGAATGTCATAACCTGAGAAACGAACTGTCCTCAAAAGACGAAATTATAAAGCTGCTAAAGGAAGATATTGCTAAGTTAATGGAAGAGTTGAATAAATTAAAAGGAAACAGAGGGGAAAGCAAGGAAACTTGGTCGACAGTGATTGCTGGTAAGGTAAGATTGAATAAGCCTAGGCCTATAAATGGAGTACATGTAACTGAAATTCCCGTCTCAAATTCATTTGGAGTGCTTGTCGAAGAAAATGATGACTTTCCTCAAGAAGAAAAGAAGAAAGTGATAAAGAGAAAATCCAGGAAGATGCGGATATTTGCGGATAGCCACGGGCGAGATGTAGCAGCAAGCGTTTTGGAGAGAAGCCGAGAAATGGAGGTCACTTCGACAGTGAAGCCAGGAGCTCAGATTGCAGAAGTCACGAACGGGATGATAGGAGAGTGTGCGTCCCTTACTGCAAAGGACTACGCAGTGATCATCGCTGGAGCAAACGACGTCTATAGAAATGAGAGTAAAAAGGTAATCAAAGATTTAAAGGGTACATTGCCATCCATGCAAAAAACAAATGTCATTATTGTAAACATTCCGCAGAGACACGATTTAATTCCCAAGTCATGTGTAAATATAGAAATAGAGGCTACAAATGGAAAAATTCATAAAATTTGTAAGAGTTTTCCAAATGTCCAAATTGTAGATGTAAGTAAATTAGACAGGAAGTTCCACACTCGGCATGGCCTACACTTAAATAGATTAGGAAAAGAGTATCTTAGTGATGAAATCTGCAAAATTGTAAATTCAAATGGTAAGAATAATTCGACAGTAATATCATTAGAGTGGAAGCAGGGAAACTGGTAGAAGAAGCCAAACGTGAGGTTTGGCATTCACATCTTTTGAAGTCAAATTTAACGGAGTGCAACAATGGTATTTCGGATTTGTCTAGCAACAATAATAATAACAATTATGATAATAATAATGTAAATAAATCACCAACACAAGCTTGCAAAAGTAACAAATTTAAAATTTACCACCAGAATGTCCAGTCTCTTTATAATAAAATTGATTACATAAATCTAATGCTTAAAAATGAACTTAAAGACATCTCAGCACTATGTATTTCAGAACATTGGCTGAAAGAGGAACAACTTGAATTAATTCAATTCCCAGGGTTTATACAAGCTAGTAAATACTCTAGATCTAATATTAGCCATGGTGGTACTTGCATCTTCTTAAGAAATAATTTAGATCATGAACAGATAACAGCTTATGATTATCTAATTATGGAACAGGATTTTGAATTCTCTGCCGTAAAAATTCAGCAGTTTAAGTTAATAATTGTATGCGTATACCGTTCTCCGTCAGGAAAGTTTCCTCTATTTATAGATAAACTAGAATTGTTACTCAATAACATGAGCAAAGTAAATTTCGATATAATAATTTGTGGGGATGTAAATGTGGATTTCTTAAAACTTGATAGAAATTGTGAATTATTAAACCAGTTACTAATTTCCTATGGACTGAAACCTACAGTAAATACACCAACAAGAATAACAAAATTTAGTAAAACCACTCCTGATCAAATTTTTATAAATACAGATAAATATCACCATTCAATAGAAGTCTATTGTCCGGGTTTTAGTGACCACCATGGACAAATACTGAGTTTTGAAGTATCCGAAGTAATCAATAATAATGATAATGGAGTAAAATCAAAGTGCAGGTCATTCACTGAAGCAAATGTTACATATTTCAATGACTTATTAAATAAGGAAACATGGTCAGAAATTTATGAACTAGAAAATGTAAATGATAAATTTAATGCATTTAACAGTACCCTAAAACACTATTTTGAAATAGCATTCCCCTTTAAACGAAGAACTGTTCAAAATAACAAAACTAGCAATTGGATAACAACAGGGATTATAAATTCATGTCAAAGAAAGAATTTTCTACACAAATTATATAAACAATACCACACAACACCTGAATTCAATTTATACTACAAAAAATACACTAGCATATTAAATAAGGTAATAAGACTAGCAAAGAAAATGCATAATGATAATTTTATTTCCCAATCATCTAATAAAAACAGGGCTATGTGGTCCGTAATAAAGAAAGAAACTGGAAAATATGCTAAAATACAAAGGAACATTACACTGACCAGAAATAATAAAGTGATTAATAATCCAGAGGAAATAGCAAACACTTTTAATGACTATTTTCTGGAAATTCCGCAAAAATTATTAAATAAATCACAGGTAAATACACTAAATTCTAATAATAAAATAAATATATGCAGTGATTCTTTATTTATAAATCATGTCACAAGTGAAGAGGTAAGAATAGTTATAAAAGAGCTAAAAAATAAATTCTGTGCTGGCATTGATGGCATCCCTGATGCAATTTTAAAGAAATGTGCCGAAAATATAATAAATCCACTTACGCACTTAATAAACAGTTCAATTCTCTCAGGAACTTACCCGGATATTTTGAAGTTATCAAAAGTAATTCCAGTGCACAAAAACGGTTCAAAAGATGAATTAGATAACTATCGTCCTATTACCTTACCAACTGGTATTGCAAAAATTGTGGAAAAAATTATGTATAAGAGACTGATAAGTTTCATAGAAAAAAATAAAATATTATCAAACTCACAACATGGATTTAGAACGGAAAAATCTACACAGACAGCAATTTACGAATGTAGTAATAGTATACTGAAATTAATTGACAATAAGGAACATGTAACTGGCCTATTCTTGGATTTATCGAAAGCATTTGATGTAGTTGACCATAAAATCCTCCTTACCAAACTAAATCAATATGGTGTTAGAGGTCTAGCTAATAAATGGATAGAGTCTTACTTAACAAGGCGTAAACAAATAGTAAGCTTGAGACACAAGGATGAGGGAACCAAATTACTTAATGAAACATTGTCCAATGAGGGAATTATTGAATTTGGAGTACCCCAGGGATCGGTTTTGGGCCCACTACTCTTTCTTCTATATATCAATGATATAACACAGAACGTTCATTCACATAAGGAAATTTTGTTTGCGGACGATACAACACTCGTAATAAAAGGTGAAACTAAACAGGTCATACAGCAGTCTGCTGACTCCGTTACAGGAGAGTTAACCAAATGGTCACAAGATAATCGCCTCATAATAAACTATAAAAAGACAGTATGTCTAAATTTCCACACTATACAGAATAGGAATCCTGCGATGCCCAATATAACATTAAATGGTCATCAAATAGAAAATAAATCAGAAACAAAGTTTTTAGGACTATGGATACAACAAGACTTGAAATGGAATAAACATATACAATATCTGAATACTAAACTGAACTCGATGTGCTTTGCGTTACGTATTTTGAAAACCTGCACTAGCATGCACACATTAAGAAATACTTATTTTGCTTATTTCCATTCATACTTAAGATATGGGATCATATTTTGGGGTATGTCGCCAGATGTACTAAGCACGTTTAGGATACAAAAGAGAGCGATTAGAATTATGGCAAATGTAAACTCGAGAGAATCATGTAGACCTCTGTTTAAAGATTTAAACATTCTCCCACTGCCCTGCATATATATCTTTGAAAGTATTATGTTTTTTAAAAAGAATTTAATGAATAAAGATGTTTTTCTTAAAATAAACAATGATGTTCATAGGCATAACACAAGACAAAATCAAAACATTCATATTTCACACACACACACAAGCATATATCAAAAAGGAACTTTTCACACTGGAGTTAAATTATACAATAAACTACCCCAGTATATAAAACTGGCCCCAAAAATAAAAACCTTTGATAGAATGTTGAAAGCTTATCTGCAGTGCCATTGTTTTTACTCAGTAGTTGAATATTTTAGCGTATAGGAGTGATGGAATCTATAACTATATTTTACTTTTTTAATTTAATTTTAATACCTAGCTGTATGTTGTTGTATTTATAGAATTAAGTTTTCATATTATGATAATAGAGTGAGGTGTAAATAGTTGTGCAATAAGATTGTATCTATTAAGATTTGCTATTATAATAAGTTATAAATAGTTATAATCTTAGTAATATATACCTGTTAGTTCTTTTATTTTATGCATGTAAATTCTGACGTGTCCTATATCAAAAATGTATTGAATGCATGTATTTGATCAAATGGAATTAATAAAAATCTATCTATCTATCTATCATATGTTTCGAAGATTGCGCAAGTAGGCCTACTGTTACATCGCAGAGAAACGCAGTTCAGTCTTCTCGTATCTCAATGATTTCGTCTTAACGCATTGCGTCGCATCAGAGCTCGGCCGCGTGAGTGTTAGCACGCTGTAGGCCTACATCGTTAGTCTTCAGCCGCGGTCGGCTCGCTCGCTCATGCATGTAGCGAGGACTCGATACGGAGGATGATCGATCGTATCGATCGCTAAGCGTCTGCGCTCTAAATTCCTTTTCTGCCTTGAATCATTCTTAACGAGCTTATGACGCAGTTCAGTCTTCTCGAATTTCAACGATTTCATCTTAACGCATTGCGTCGCATCAGAGTCGGCCGCGTGAGTGTTAGCACGCTGTACATCGTTAATCTTCAGCCGCGGTCGGCTAAGTTCGAGCTCGCTCGTGCATGTAGCGAGGAATCGATAGGGAAGATGATTGATCGTATCGAACGTCAAGCGTCTGCGCTCTAAATTCCTTTTCAGCCTTGAATCATCCTTAACGAGCTTATGACGTCTTTTTCATAGGTTCTTAATGTCGCTTTACCAAAACGAATAGAAATAAATACTTGAGAATTTTAAAATTCCCTAACGCTAAATGCGGGTCTTGCCGTAATGCCAATTACGTTAAATCGAATATAAAATTGCATTGCACTTACGGAATAATTTTCGGGGCTTGAAATTTTTCCCGTTGAATGCGGGATTACGCTAAATCGAGGTCACGCAAAATCGGGGTGTAGTTTGTATTACAAAATATGTGCGTGGCAAGCTTAGCCAATCCTATGATCAGGTCAATATTGTTCTGCGAAATTAAGGAGGCACTTAGAAACAAAACATCCAGACTTTGCTGATAAGTCATTTGAGTTTTATTTAAATAAAAAGTCAAGAAATGGAAAAGATGAAAACATCAATGGAGAAAATGGCGTCAGGTAGCGCTGCTGAACAAGCTACTGTGGCGTCATACGAAATAGCATTACTCATAGCTAAATCTGGAAAGCCATATACGATTGCAGAAGAACTAATCTTACCAGCGGCAAAAAAAAAAATTGTAATGTAATGATAGGAGAGGCAGCTGCTAAGGAATTAAGTACAGTTCCACTTTCAAACGATTCTATAAAACGTCGAATTGATGACATGTCTCAAAATATTGAAGAGCAGTTACTTTGTAGGTTAAAATCTACAAAAATGTACGCTTTGCAGCTTGACGAAAGTACAGACCTATCAAACAAATCTCACTTGTTAGCCTTTGTTAGGTATGAAAATAAAAATTGGCTTTTAGAAGAGCTTTTGTTTTGCAAAGAGATTCTTCATAACAATGCCCATGATGTTTTTGAAGCACTAAATGATTTTATTTTATCAAATGACTTGGACTGGCAACGTTGTGTTGGTGTGAGTACTGATGGAGCAGGGGCCATGGCCGGCAAAAAGACAGGCCTAATTGCTCGTGTCAAGTCTGTCGCTCCCAAAGTTAAGTGGACTCACTGCTCTATTCATAGGGAGGCATTGGCTGTAAAACAAATGCCAGAAGATCTAGAAACATCATTAAAAGAAGTTGTGAAAGTTGTAAATTATATTAAAGCCCGACGTTTGAACTCTCGTATTTTTACTCAGCTTTGTGAAGAAATTGGAATTGAGCATATAAAGCTTGTACCCCTCCCGTCTCCTACTCCTAAGTCCTATTCGTTTACTCGTTCAGCTCGACAGACTCCCTAGAGGGGCTGCCAACCTGAAGGAAACTTACCAACGGCGGCCCCAAGACATCCTTTGCGGGGCTTGGTGGTTTTGCCTCGGCGGCCGGTGTTGACGACGTATTGGGGTGACACCCCTCAGATGGACAAGAGAGGAAAATACGTCGCTTTCTTCACCAACTTGAAAGGTGGAAGACTTACCTGGTGAGGTTTCATTCCACCGCAGCTGTCTTGAGGGTGGGGATTGGACATTAAAGGCAAAATGAAATTTAAATAAAGATATATAAGGGGTCTGTATTGTAAAAATATCAAAAAATATATAAAAATAGGAACAATATTTGGTTACCACAATAGTTACATGAGAAATTGGTACTTGAGAGGCTGAAAAACGTCGTTGACGTCACGTGGTACGACACACCACTTTTGAGAAATGAACAGGTACACAGAAAAGGTAATGTCTAACAATTATGAATTATCCTCAGTCAAATTAATTTGTACAAATCCTTAACTAAGAAACGAGAGCACACGAATGCCCAAAACTAAACATGAAATGTTACGGCGAAAGGTTGTGCAAGATCAGCGTAAATTTACAAGTTACGTACGTAAGAAAAATTTGAATCAACACGCACGAACGTACCAGGGAATAAACGTCAAAGTAAATAAAGAAATTGATGAAAAGCTACATTACTAATTACAGGCTCCAGAAAAGCGGAGCGGAAGGTATCACACAACCACCATGGGCCCTTACACAACTTAGACTTCTTAAATGGCGCACACATAACGGGACGCCAAGGCTGGTTGCACCATATGGGCGCTACTCCCAAAATTTGGGATTTGAACCAATCCCAAAGGTAAAACAGCAATACAAAATAATTAGAAATTCAAAAATGAAACGCACAGAGGCGTAAGGAAGGACAGCCAAGGCAAAAGCATTTACGTAACAACTAACACGTGGACGCAAGGTGACGCAACTTTAGGAACAGGGCCCCCATAAAACTTAAATAATAATACTCTACATGACTGGAATGAGAAAATTCCAGGAAGCGTGATCATTAGGGAAACAGAATGAATAAATTTGGAATCCAAATTAAGAACGCACACGGTTACGCAACACAGGAAAAAAAAACCTCGCCCGAACACGAGAAAATCTCCCACTATGAACACAACTTCCCGAAGAAGGAAAAAAATTGATAAACAATTCAGAATAAACAGTAGGATACATCAATTCATTGATCGGCCGAACATCAACCACTGCGCCGTACCCACGAGGTACGCATATCCACGACGCAATAACACGGGAAGGAAAAACAAAGCCCCAAATTAAATGGGCAGACAAGCAAAAATAAATATCACACTTCCTGGAACTTACCTTGCACACCACATATTAAACTAAAACTATGACTAAAGCCAACCCATTTAGGGTGGCGGTACCTGTTTTACATTCCCGGGACATCCGAATCCCCGAGACATGTTTCCTTTATGAAAGTCAGGAATCAAGAGAGAGAGTTCGCACACAAACATCCAACATATATCAAACTGGCACGATAATTTCTATAGAGCAGTAGTAGCACACACGCACACTAGAATTCCCTGGCTTTCTTGAACGTAGTTCATAAGACACTTCCGTGTTCGCTTCCGTGAGAGTTGGCCAACCTGGAATTTCACCATGCGTACGTCATTTGTCATCTACGGCAGTCGATACATCTGGCGCAGATCCTGGTTGGAACAATCGATACAGGCAATGTTGACATATATTAAATACGTAGATCCAATGTTTATTTTTGAGGTTAGGGAACACATTAATTCCAGAACCAGTGCACATCAGGTCGAGAGTGTACCTCGCGTGTTTGGACTGCGAGTGCGATGTTGTAAGCATGAAGATTTTCTTTGACAAGGTCTTCACAGGTCGAATTCCCGACTGTCTGCATAGGCCTCAATGTTCTTCAGATTTAGGTAAGTGAAGGAATTTATGAAGCGTTCGCCTCAACAGGAACCACAGGGACGGGTAAATTTGGCAGGAAAGAATATCTTAGGTTAGGTATATTTTCATGTCAGCTCAGTGGCGTAAAATACGTCACATCCTCCCCCCCCCCCCCCCAAAGCAAACTGCGGGGTGGACAGCATTTGCGTAATGTTGAAGTGACAGATCAGGAGTGGATCACCTCTTATGTACGGCTGCAGATTTACATATGTCCCAACATGTTTGAAGGAATTTTGGGCACAAACTTCATTGAATGGCAGGCAGAATGTTCAAGGTTTGATTTCACCCAGCGACAAGCTGAGTGGATGGCACTGTCTCGGTGATGGTTCCGCTCCTCATGTTAGCTGGAAGGGTCTAGGTGGAAATGTCCTGATAACCCAGTTACAGATGGAGAACGGGCGATGACGAGCCCAGGTCCCCGCCCGCAGTTTCCCAGTTACGCCACCATCCACATGTCCACCAGGGTATCTTGGACGCCCCAAGCTGCACTAGATCCCGCGGAAAAACAGCACAGTCCGACACATCCCCAGGGAGCTCCACTCCCAACGGGCCAAGCACTGAAATGCTAAGCACACGAGTAGCAGGACATACCAGAGCGACAGACAGTTCATGGTGCAATAACTAGTTGCCAAAAGCGCAGTTATAGTTCATTTATGTTTTATTCCAAATTTTTACCAGGTACCAGTCGCAATACATCACAGATTTGATTTTGAAAAAACGAAACATACAATTTTATTGCCTTTAAAGGCGGGGCCCCCCGTTACAATAGAAATCACCTTACGTCAACCCAACGGGAAGTTACCGTCTCCAAGCCATACTAAATCCTACGCTTTACACAGATTTGCCTTGACAAGGCAGGCAGAACCACATATCACCTCCACATCGAGGTCATCAAGACCAGGTCCACATACCAACTAGGTCTTACCAATCTTGGGAAAAGCCTGTCACACATCATAAAGACCGATAAACGATCTGTAGTTCCTACAATGAGGTGCAACACGCTTCTCACAACATCTTGGGTAAGCAACGCCTCCAGAGACGCAAGTTCTCTGTAGATTTGGGGGGAAACTTTACCAAAGAAACTCATTACCAGTTATGAAAGAAAATGGGCAAGAAATAAAACAAGGATACCACCAGTTTAGTTGTCGACTACCCCGAGACTCGCTTGGGCGTCTCGTGCGCGGGCTTGCACTGTGAGAGGTGAGTCCTGAAGATCCTCTTCCTTTCAGGGTCGCTCACCAGCACTGAAACAGGACTGACAAAGGATAAAATTTTAAATGGCCCGCGGTACCGCGGCCACAATTTTCCTGACACTTTGTTTCCTAGAAGCTTAGG
The DNA here is from genome assembly GCA_946902985.2 of Meconema thalassinum. Lineage (NCBI taxonomy): Eukaryota > Metazoa > Arthropoda > Insecta > Orthoptera > Tettigoniidae > Meconema > Meconema thalassinum. Next base: position 304,060,721 of record OX336393.1, read on the forward strand.
TGAATGGTCCTGGACATATATCATGTCTCCCACGTTGAGGTTGACGGGCTTCCGTCCCTGATTGTACCTTTGAGCTAGTCGCTCGTGAGAAACCTGAATGGACTTGCGGGCCTCCTTCCATATCTGCTTCACCTTATCGGCAGACGGCTGATCAGGCAACAGGTCATGAATCGACCACAAGTTCGTCAACGGAGAATTAGGTACATAAGCAAACATCAGAGAAAATGGGGTAGTGTTATGTGTTTCGTGGACAGCAGTGTTGAACGCAAAAGCTAGCCAATGGACCGATGAATCCCACTTGGCGTGATCATCATGGTGGTAAGCGATCAATGCGGAGCGCAGGTTCCGATTGACACGCTCGGCCAACGACGGGTTGGGGTAATATGGACTCGTGGTCACATGGGAGATACCATAGTCGAAACAAAACTTACGGAACAGGTGAGACGTGAAGGTTTTAGCATTGTCCGATACCAGGAACTGGCATGGACCAAATGAAGTAAAGATAGAATTCAGACATCTGATGACCGTGTGGGTCGTCGACAATCTAGTTGGGAAAATCCAGCTGAAACGGGTGAACCCATCAACACAAACCAGTGCAAACCGGTTTCCCAACTTCGACCGAGGGAACGGCCCGACGAAGTCGATAAAAATCCTCTCCATGGGGCGGGAGGCAGGCTCGGAAGACAATAATCCAACACGAGTATTTACGGCGGGTTTACTGATACTACAATGCCTACAGCATCTAACCATGTTACGAATGTCACCATCCATTGACTTCCAGATAAAATTTGTTCTGATCTTTTGGCGAGTTTTAAATACACCAAGGTGACCCCCAACAGGAGACTCATGGAAGTATTTGAAAATTTCAGGAACAAGTACGGCAGGCAACACAATTTTACTTCTCTTGTCGTGGCGAGCAACGCAAAACAGAATACCTCTTTTCAATTCATACGGCTTTACAAGTTCTCCACCTGACATCTGGGTGATTAAAGGTCCCAATACAGGGTCTTCTTTCTGATACTCTGCTAAATCACGGAACAACAAAGGCGAGTTGGTAAGGACAGGCTTCACAGCATTAACTGAAACTGAAGACACGGGAGATTCTACCTCGGCAGATTCAGACTGGTCCCTAGGGACTTCCTCAAACATTCGACTCAGCGAGTCTGCGATTACATTGTCAGTTCCACGGATGTGGCGAACAGTGAAACTGAAGGAAGAGATTCTGGTCGCCCAACGAGCAATACGACCAGTGTTACGGGGTTTTGCCAGAACCCAGCTGAGAGCCTGATTGTCAGTCTGCAGCTCAAATGAAATGTGTTCAATATAATTTCTAAAGCGCTCAAGAGCGAACAAAACGGCGAGACCCTCCAGCTCGTACACAGAGTACTTAGCCTCAACAGGAGAGAGGGAACGAGATGCATAAGAAATGGGCTGCCTACCCGATTCTCCTTCTTGGAGCAGGACCCCAGCGACTCCCGAGCACGAAGCATCGGTCTGCACAATGGACGGTTTTGAAAAATCAGGGATGGCAAGAACGGGAGCGTTACATAGAGCAAGTTTGAGGTCTTCGAAAGCAGCCTTCTGAGAAGGACCCCAACTAAATTTCTGGTCTTTACGACGGAGAGAGTTCAACGGAGCTGCACGTTGTGCAAAATTAGGGATAAATTTCCGGAAGAAGTTCACCATACCGAAGAAGCGGGCTACGCCCTTGACATTAGTGGGAGGTTTGAAATCACGGATACCCTGAGTCCTGGACTGATCTATGGACACACCGGCAGCTGACACAATATGACCAAGGAAGGAAATTTCTGGTTTCGCGAATGAAACCTTAGATAGTTTTACAGTAAGACCAGCACGCTTCAGTCTTTCCAAGACTTCCTGAATGTGCTTCACATGTTCGTCGAACGTCTCGCTGTAGATCACAACATCGTCCAAATAATGGTATAGAAATTCAAATTTGATACCTGAGAAGACATTATCAAGCAGGCGGCTCAACACAGCTCCACCCGTTGACAAACCGAACGGTACACGATTGAATTGATACAAATTCCAATCGGTGGCAAACGCAGTCATGGGTTTTGATTCCTCGGCCAAGGGAATTTGATAATAGGCCTGGTTTAAATCGAGGAGTGTGAAGAATTTAGCCTTGTGGAACCACGAAAAACAAGAATGGAGGTCAGGCAAGGGAATAGATTGAAGTACAACCTTCTGATTCAGTCGCCTATAGTCAACGACTGGTCGAAAACCACCATTAGGCTTGGGTACAAGAAACATCGGGGATGAATACGCGGAAGTGGAAGGGCTAATGACACCATCAGCAAGCATTCGGTCGATAATTTCCTTAAGAGCCTTCATCCTGGGCGGAGCCAAGCGATAGGGAGGATGTCTGACAGGGATATTGTCGGTGACTTCGATCTTATATTCAAGCAGTTTGGTCACGCCCAACTCATCAGTGAACACCTCTGGATACTCCCGGCACAAGTTCCGTATCATATCAGCCTGGGAATCGCTTAAGTTAATCAAGTGTATCAATGGTGACGGGATCAGAAGTCTGATTGACTGAACTCCCCAACGGCTGGGGATAAGGTTCAATGAAATTAAATTTAAGCTTAGGTCGAAATCTGAATTTGAAAGTCCTCGCTTGGAGGTCAAGGATCAAGCCAACGGACGACATGAAATTGGTCCTGATGAGAAGGGGGCAAGAGAGATTTCTAATTACCCACACCGGAAATTTCCAAGTGAAACCTTGGATCCTGAATTTAACTGAAATACCACCAAGGACGTCTAAAGGCGAGCAATTTGCTGACACCAGGCGGGTTTGCAACGAATTCAATTTAGGAAAATTACAGACTGTCTTCATGGAATTGTACCACTTTTCGCTCAATAACGACACGACACTTCCGGAGTCAAGAATGCCACAGACTGGCTCGTTATTTATCAAAACACCTATGATCGGAGAAGAATGAGAAACTGAAGAGACCCTGTTACAAGAATCAATACACAGAACATTTCCTACCGGGTCTTGGTCTACACCAAATGAAACACAACCGGGTTCGTCGCCATCACGAAAATCATTTGCAGGCTCGGAACAACTCCTTTCATCACGTTCGTTACTTTCACAGGTATTACTCATGGGAAAAATTAAATTGGGCACGGCAGGCTCACCGCCTTCGCAAACGACATTGACGGGTAACGGAAGGCTACACTCAACGGACACAGAATTACTTGGGCCAGGATGCGGGACCTCATTCACAGGTTGACCTTCGGTACACCCTTCTGAGGGCTCATCCCCACTCCTGGCAAATGGCAGTCAATTAGAGGTACGTTTAGGCTGGCCGCAATACCTAGCGACGTGGCCCACGCCGTTACAATTATAGCAGCGACTATTGCCGGACCCGGCAGGACGAGCGGGGCGCACGAAGCGGGGCGCAGGTGGAGGAACACTAACGACACGCTGTAAGTCACCGTGACGAACAGACTCGGCAGATATGGCAAGAGCACCTAACTCCCTATAAGTGGTTGGACGGGTCTGCATACTCAGATAAGACCGGAATTCGGGCGATATTCCGTCGACAATGGAAGACACAATATAACCTTCGGAGAAGTCGAGGGCGAAGACCTTCGCATAGTTCCTGATATCCTGAATATAAGCGTTCAGACTCTCATCGAAGCGCTGAACACGGTAGAAGTATCTTTGAGTGAGCGAACCCATGAGACGGGCAGGAATAAAAGAGACCAAAACGTCGCAAAGAAAACTTTGGATAGAAACAGCGGATGACATGGCCTCGACCACCTTGTCGCGCATGGTACCTGACGTGTGGGGAAACAATAACTGAAACACCTGGTCTTCAGACAAGGCGAACACTGCTGCATACTCGTTAATCCTAACTAACTCCCTTAAAAATTGTATGACTCCATCCACACTATCAGTGTTGAACTCCTTCAGTTTTGCAAGCGATGTGCTTAAAGGATGGTTTATGTTGCCAAAACCACCAATTGGGTGAACTGAACGCTCGGAAATGGCAGGCGCAGGTCGGGGAACAGCGACAATTCGGTTGTCTGGCAAAGCGATCAAGTTGTTTGGCGCAGCAGCCAACGAATGACAAGAATGCGCACATTCACAAGATGGGCATCTGGCCCCGGATACAGGTTCTGAAATAGCTACGTGGCCATGGGGGCGAGAAGCAGGTAAATTAAAATTCTGTTGAACTGCCAAGTTCCTTTCAGAACAAGGCATGGCGAGGGTTTCGTGACCAACAGGGTTTGCAGCAGAATTAACAAAACGTGAAGCGCAGGAAGCCGAAACGGTGACAGGCACTCGAGACATACAATGCGAGTAATAGGGTGCGGAATTGTTACTCGACATGCGTTGCCCACTCAGGGTCGCATTCACATTAAATGTCGAAGAAATAGGCAAGTTAGACACGTTACTAGCACTGAAAGGTTGACACTGAGATGCCACATACTGCTCGAACCCGGTGGACATAATAGGCGCAGTGGGCAATACCGGTTCGGATGGATGGCACATGGGGACCAATGCCGCGGCAGACGTCCCTATATTTCCTCCTAGATACGAACTAGGCAGGGATACGCCGGACATGGATCCGCCACACACAGGGATGGCCAAAGACATATCAGTCACATGAAGGACGCCGTGGGCTTTATCAGGGTGGGTTACGGACAGATTACTGGATTGCGCTGCAGGCAGATCTTGCAATGTTAAATTTCGGAAGGGATTACACAGGGGACAATTAACGTCAGAGCACTCACAGTGACGTGAAACAGAAGGATACTCGCCCGATAAACTCAACATGGCCATAGCACCATCACTCTGCTGCCCTCGATTCAAGTCGTTCGGGATGCTTACATGCATAGACGCAGGACTAGATTCAGCAGTTACGTTACATGCGCTATCGTTGAACGGTACAGAAACTGAATGGGGGCCTTCCCCTGACATGGCTTCAAAGTACATTTCACAATCTCGTACCTTCACGGTACATTCGCAAAGAGAAGTCTGGAGGGCAATCAATTCTCCCAAAACAGTAACGCTGCGGTCACCAGCGACTGAAATCATGTCTGACACCCTCCCAAACAGATGTTGGACAGAGGCGCGCACTTGGGCTAATTCGCCCTTACTAGAGCAATGAATTTGTAAGTAGTTACACATATTCGTTAAATGGCACACTTTAAGTTCAATCAGGGACTTACCCCGATCAAGCTCTTCATCTGTGAGTTCCGGAGGGCACACTGGAATTTCTGAAGCACCTTCTAGCATTTTCCGGTCTTGGCTCAGGTCGCCTGAAGACTGCAGGCCACGTATGGTCAACTCGTAATTCGCCTCATCCCGTGTCAGACGAGCCGCAAACTGCACACTTCTCGCAGCAGACATTTTGCATGAAACAGATTTACAGGTTAATTAATACAGGTTATAGGCGGGACATCTTTACCACCAAAATGAACTGATTTAAAATATTAACAGGGGATTTTACAGGCAACACTCCCCCCCCCCCCCCTAGACAGCAGCAAGTGGAAACCGGGAAACCACGCTACTGCTACCAATGTACCCCTCCCGTCTCCTACTCCTAAGTCCTATTCGTTTACTCGTTCAGCTCGACAGACTCCCTAGAGGGGCTGCCAACCTGAAGGAAACTTACCAACGGCGGCCCCAAGACATCCTTTGCGGGGCTTGGTGGTTTTGCCTCGGCGGCCGGTGTTGACGACGTATTGGGGTGACACCCCTCAGATGGACAAGAGAGGAAAATACGTCGCTTTCTTCACCAACTTGAAAGGTGGAAGACTTACCTGGTGAGGTTTCATTCCACCGCAGCTGTCTTGAGGGTGGGGATTGGACATTAAAGGCAAAATGAAATTTAAATAAAGATATATAAGGGGTCTGTATTGTAAAAATATCAAAAAAATATATAAAAATAGGAACAATATTTGGTTACCACAATAGTTACATGAGAAATTGGTACTTGAGAGGCTGACAAACGTCGTTGACGTCACGTGGTACGACACACCACTTTTGAGAAATGAACAGGTACACAGAAAAGGTAATGTCTAACAATTATGAATTATCCTCAGTCAAATTAATTTGTACAAATCCTTAACTAAGAAACGAGAGCACACGAATGCCCAAAACTAAACATGAAATGTTACGGCGAAAGGTTGTGCAAGATCAGCGTAAATTTACAAGTTACGTACGTAAGAAAAATTTGAATCAACACGCACGAACGTACCAGGGAATAAACGTCAAAGTAAATAAAGAAATTGATGAAAAGCTACATTACTAATTACAGGCTCCAGAAAAGCGGAGCGGAAGGTATCACACAACCACCATGGGCCCTTACACAACTTAGACTTCTTAAATGGCGCACACATAACGGGACGCCAAGGCTGGTTGCACCATATGGGCGCTACTCCCAAAATTTGGGATTTGAACCAATCCCAAAGGTAAAACAGCAATACAAAATAATTAGAAATTCAAAAATGAAACGCACAGAGGCGTAAGGAAGGACAGCCAAGGCAAAAGCATTTACGTAACAACTAACACGTGGACGCAAGGTGACGCAACTTTAGGAACAGGGCCCCCATAAAACTTAAATAATAATACTCTACATGACTGGAATGAGAAAATTCCAGGAAGCGTGATCATTAGGGAAACAGAATGAATAAATTTGGAATCCAAATTAAGAACGCACACGGTTACGCAACACAGGAAAAAAAAACCTCGCCCGAACACGAGAAAATCTCCCACTATGAACACAACTTCCCGAAGAAGGAAAAAAATTGATAAACAATTCAGAATAAACAGTAGGATACATCAATTCATTGATCGGCCGAACATCAACCACTGCGCCGTACCCACGAGGTACGCATATCCACGACGCAATAACACGGGAAGGAAAAACAAAGCCCCAAATTAAATGGGCAGACAAGCAAAAATAAATATCACACTTCCTGGAACTTACCTTGCACACCACATATTAAACTAAAACTATGACTAAAGCCAACCCATTTAGGGTGGCGGTACCTGTTTTACATTCCCGGGACATCCGAATCCCCGAGACATGTTTCCTTTATGAAAGTCAGGAATCAAGAGAGAGAGTTCGCACACAAACATCCAACATATATCAAACTGGCACGATAATTTCTATAGAGCAGTAGTAGCACACACGCACACTAGAATTCCCTGGCTTTCTTGAACGTAGTTCATAAGACACTTCCGTGTTCGCTTCCGTGAGAGTTGGCCAACCTGGAATTTCACCATGCGTACGTCATTTGTCATCTACGGCAGTCGATACATCTGGCGCAGATCCTGGTTGGAACAATCGATACAGGCAATGTTGACATATATTAAATACGTAGATCCAATGTTTATTTTTGAGGTTAGGGAACACATTAATTCCAGAACCAGTGCACATCAGGTCGAGAGTGTACCTCGCGTGTTTGGACTGCGAGTGCGATGTTGTAAGCATGAAGATTTTCTTTGACAAGGTCTTCACAGGTCGAATTCCCGACTGTCTGCATAGGCCTCAATGTTCTTCAGATTTAGGTAAGTGAAGGAATTTATGAAGCGTTCGCCTCAACAGGAACCACATGGACGGGTAAATTTGGCAGGAAAGAATATCTTAGGTTAGGTATATTTTCATGTCAGCTCAGTGGCGTAAAATACGTCACAAAGCTCTTGCTTCACACTGAAGTTCGCTGGCTTTCCCAAGGTAATGTCCTCACACGTTTTTTTGAATTGCACGATGAAATTAGAATATTTCTTTTGGAAGAAAAATATGAAAACTTTCTTCTCAAAGACAAGTTGTGTGAGTTTGCGTGGTTGATCAAGGTTGCATATTTGCAGGAGCGTATTCTTAGGGCTACCGGGGCTACCGGCGGTAGCCCAAGAAAATTGCATTAAAAATAAATAACACTTAATTACAGGTTCAACAAAGCATTCAAACAATCTTGACTTTCATGAACTTTCTTCTTTATCGAAAGAAATAATGGTTAGTTGGCAGTCAACGCGGCAACGCAGCAGAAACCGAACGAGAAAGCGGCAGCCTTACGCCGCTCTCCCCATCTTTCCGCTCCCCACCCTTGTTCCGTGCAGGCCCATCACTCATAGAGAGTGAGTTGCCGCTACGGCCAGCGGTTTCTTACCATACAGGACAGCGCCTAACAAGAATAAACACAGTTTGGGGCGGCGATAGTACTGTATATAAGGGAGCACACTAGCGTGCCCCGGACATGCAGTTCGTCCGCCATTGCGGACGCGCTAGTCCCAGCAGTGCCAAGCCAACTGATTCCCACATATACTAATCTCGGCGAGGAAACTGATTTTGCAACTGTCGCATGATACACCTCCCGTACTAACAAAACCTACTCATTTCCATACCCACATTATCCTTGCATGTGGCAATAACCAAGCCGCCAGGTTTTACGTGTAGACAATCTTTCCTTTCTGTCTATGCGGTTTTCCCTGGCCCTACAATCTTACCTTTATATATGTGTACATATTTATATGTCCACATATATAATAATATACCAATGTTAATATCAACCCATGATGCCTGGTAGATCGCGACAGTGATGGGACAGGCGCAAAGCCTCAAAGGGCAATCCTTATCTTTCCTATCCCCTATGCTTTCTCTTCTACTATTGTAACGTGTTTTTTGAGGGGTTTTTATGCCACTGGCATAAGTCAGTAGGAAGCCATTCTATATTTATTTACGCGGCAAATTGTTCAGCCAAGAGAATTTTTCATGTTAATTTATTATTATTATTAATTTATTATTATTATTATTAAGATATTTTTCGGAGCATTTTATAAAAATTATAAGCATACAGATAGGTTTTCTATGTCTTAGAAAACGCTATCAAGCAAATAATTACGAACGACAATATCATAGAAAATTATGTGATTACGGAATTTTACGGAGTTTCGTCAGTTAGGATATTATGAGAGACATGACTCACTGGAAATTCAGGTACAGGCTGATTCTTGTCAAGAAGTATTACGCAAGCTTGGGTCGCAGCGTCAAGAAAAGGCGGATAGTTGGAACGGAAATCGACTTCATCATCCGCGCGCCGTGTGTAATGAGCCAGAGATGGGGAAGTAGCACGTGGGGTGCAGCCAATCAGTGGAGACCACGTAAGCTGGAAGTCGGTACCGAGGTGGGGAGCCGACGTGTGCATATATCGTTCGGCGCGCCGTGGAGCGAGGACAATCTGTGAAAGACTTGACTAGTTCGGTTCCAAGTGTGTGTCGCTCCAATGTTCCGTGGAGTGGAGAACTATCTGTTTAAAACTTAACCAGTGTGGTTGTACGAGGGTATGGCTCCAATGTTAGGACCATAAAGTCACCAAATCTACAAGTATATCATCAAATATCGACGGAGATGACGACGTCCAGGAGACTGTGGGAAGCACACAGCATCATCCAGTGCGAGGGAAATGCTTTGGCAATTTCCAGTGGTAAGCGCGAATGACGCAGAAATACGCAATCTCTCATTTCTCTTTGTTTTATATTTCATATTTCAGTAACTTCATAGCTTGGGAATAAGAGTAAAATCAATAATTTATCAGACTCCGTTTTCACGTAATTTTCTATTGGTAATATTAAAATCGCAACGCTCCAATTTAAATTTTAAACTTATTATTATTATTAATTTTGCTAAACTTGTTTTATATAATAAATTCAATTCTTTTACAATGCAATCTTTGCTTTCAGTAGGTAGCATTAGATATAGACCAATTCCTTCTCCTGATACAATTATTTGTTGGGTTAATGATCAAATCATACCACGATCTGAGAGAATTAGATTCTTGAAGGTGTTCTACCAGAGCAAGACGTTGTTAAATACAAATTTAGATTTCAACATTGCGTTGAGGTCTTGGCGCCCATTAAAACAACATAGCTTAGGCAAAGGTAAACAGTTACATTTATTACCCAACAGTTAGGGCCAGTCAAACTGCTACACTTGTCGTTCAACGTGAGGGCCTAAAACCGTTACACTTGTCGCTCAACGTGTGGGCTAGCGAAACTGCTACATTTGTCGCTACCAACATGGAGCAAAGCAAGACGTTACAATTGTCGCTACCAACATGGGGCATTAATTAACGCTACACTTGTCATCCCAACATGGAGATAACGTTACAATTGTAGCCGACAACTTGGGGCTGAAAACCTAATAACATTTGTGGAAGGAGAAGGGTATATATTTCTGTGCCTGTATTTTGGGGGTTATTTGTCTGTATCAGTGTATATCATTATGGGGGATGAGAAAGAAAGATAGATGAGGTTACGTAGTGGTCATCAACTGGAGAGTGATGATACGAGCAGTATGTCGAGTGATGGTAGTACCGGGGCAGCGGAGGTAAATCCCGATACTGAAACAGGGAGTGTAGGCGGCCAACCAGAATTAAAAACTTTACTTCTTGAGTTCATGTATCAGAACAAAGTTAGTAGTGATGCCTTAAATGCAAAATTAGAACAAAGCAGTAGGGAAAATAAAGAGAGTAATAGGGAATTAAGCGATAGTTTAAACGCCAAATTAGAACAAAACAGTAGGGAAAATAAAGAAAGTACAGACGCTTTAAATGCAAAACTAGAACAAAACAACGCTAAACTAGAACAAAACAGTAGGGAAAATAGAGAGAGTACTGAAACTTTAAATGCTAAATTAGAACAAAACAGTAAGGAAATTGTGTGAAAATGGAGCAGATTAGAGGAGAAATCAGAGGAGTAATGGAAGAGAAGGTTAAAGAGATCATTGCAGATGTAGACAAGAAATTAGGAAAAGTACAGGAGGAGTTGGAAAGTAGAATCAGCACACAGGCTGAAAATTTAAAGGAATTAGTTAAATTAGAAACACTGCAGGTTAAAAAGAAATTGGGGGGGGGGGGGGAGAAATTGACAAGATTCAAGTATCAACTAAAGAGGTTAAGGAACAGCTGGGGGGTAGAATTGAGAAAGTCCACTCGCAAATAGTTGCAGAAGTAAATGATTTAAGAGAGAGTAATAGAGAGAGCATTAGCAAGATTGAGGAGAAACAAACAAAGCTATATGATAAAGTAGAAGAATCAGAAGGAAACATTAAATTAACAGTAAACAGTATTGAGAGGAAGGCTGAGGAGAAAATCGCAGAATTAGAGTTAAAATTAAAAGCTAGGATCAGGCACGAAAATAGTCAGAATAGGCCAGTTTTGGTGAATAGCACACACAGGGAGGTAGAACTGGGTAAGTTCAGCAATCGACAGGGGTGCCCAATGGAGTTCATGAACACTATACAAAATAAATTCGGGGAGAGGTTGGAAAATGGTAGTATTGAGTGGTGCCAGGTAGTTGAAATTTTAGAACAAGTGTTTGTGGGGGAAACGAGGAATTGGTTTGCTGTCTACAGAGACAAGTTTACTGATATTAATGATTTTAAAATGAAATTCTGTGAAAAGTTCTGGAATGAGGTTATTCAGTCGCAGCATCGTGAGGGAGCAGTGTGTGGTAAATATAACCCTAAAGGAAGCTCCACCAAGACCGAATACTTTTTAGGACAGGTATTAGTGTGTAAATATCTGGATGGGTTGAAGGAGGAACGTGATGTGGTGAGGTTGCTACTTAGGCACTTTCCCTATAGGATCAAGGAGACTGCTTGTATCCAGAATGTAAAGACTATATCACAAGTAGAAAATTTGTTAAGCACATTTGATGCACTAGGGAGAGGGGGTTATGAGGACCATTTCAATAGGAACCAGGGTAATAATAATAATAGACCTAATGAAGCCAGGCATCAAGAAGTTCAAGGGAACGGTGGCGAAGGGGCCAACGCTCAAAATAGAAATAATAATAATCAGCTAAATCAGAACAGAGGAAATGGCTATGGTAATCAGTATCAAGGGAGGAACAATGATTTCAGGGGAAATCAAGGGAGGAACAATGATTACAGGGGAAATCAAGGGAGAAACAATGATTTCAGGGGAAATCAAGGGAGAAATTATAATGACAATAATTACAACCAGAATAGGGGTCAAGGAAGAGGACAGCCTAGTGGTAGTAATATACAGCCAAACAATGACAACACAGCCCAGAACAACCAGACCAGTTTAGTAGTTAGTAGTACTACGGCCAGCTGTAGCGGTTCTTTAAACGCGAACCAGGCTGTGAAGTAAGGTCAGAATCTCAGTCTATAGCATGCCCTGTCCATACAATTATACAGGAACCCTATGACCTAAATGTAAGAAATGAATTATTACATGAACTAAATGATGAAGGTATTATTCAGGAAGTGGTTAGTAAGAGCCCCATAGTTAAATTTAACGTGTCCGAGGCGTACACAGATGTTTTAATTGATAGTGGTTGTATGAAGAGTTGCATAAGTAGTGCATTTTATGATAAAATGAAAGGAACTGAAGTAAATTTTGAGGAGATGCCAATTAAAAGAACTTTTGTTATCACAGCTGTTGGGAAGAGGTCTAAAGTAATTTCTAAGCACGTTTTAGTAGACATTAAAATTAATAATCAGTAGAGAAGCAGATTTGTCTTGTAATTCCAAATTTAGTATTCAGTGTTATCTTGGGTTCAGAGTGGCTAAGTAGAGTGTCTGGTAACTTATGTTATGATGTAGGGAGTTTGAAATTTAAATGGGGAGATTCTGAAGTAGAAGTAGCGTTCAATGACCATATTCAGAGGAGTAGTATTGTAGGTGTGATTTCTACTTTAAATGAGATATCGCCAGCCGTAGAGCGGGGTTCTCCATGTTTTGTGGGCAGTGTGATTACGAACGGAAGTCTAGAGGACTCGTTACGTGATGCTGCATTTCAGGGTAATATAGAGGTGGAACAATGTGTTCGGCTCTATGATGTGTTATTGTGTAATAGGAGAGTTTTTGAGGATCGCATTGGTATGGCCAATTGCTATACACATTCATTGAACGTTATTGATAGGTCAGTATTCACAGGACATAGATATCCTGTACCTTTCGCTTATCAGAGTGCAGTTGAGGCACAAATTAACCAGATGCTTGAAGATGGGATTATTGAGCACTCTAACAGTCCATATGTTAATTCTTTGATCACGGTACCCAAGACCGACGGCACTGTTCGTATTTGTTTAGACGCTCGTTTGGTTAACAGTAGAGTTAGTTCAGATCAGCTGAAATCTATGTCAATAGAGGAATTAATGCAAACATTTGAGGGGAAGAAGTATTTCACTTGTGTAGATTTGAGTTCCAGTTTTTGGCAAGTGCCACTTATGTACGAAGATAGACCATTTACAGCTTTTAGTCATAAATATAACCTTTATCAATTTTGTAGAACACCTTATGGGTTAAAGAGTAGTTCAGCAGCTTTAATTAGGGCTTTAAACATCGCATTAGGGGATGACACAGGTGAGTTTGTAACCATTTACATAGATGATATGGTAATTAGTTCACGCAGTTTTGAGGAGCATCTACGTCATTTAGATATAGTTTTTCAGAAGTTAGATCAGGCAGGGTTCACTTTGAAGCTGTCTAAGTCGTCATTCTGTCAGTCAGAAGTGACATTTTTAGGTCATAGAGTGTCGAGTATAGGTGTTATACCAGAGGAAAGTAGGGTTAGCATGTGTGGACAGTAGCAACAGGGCATCGTTACAGACACTGAGAAATATGCTAGGTAGAGCAACTTGATGACGTTCATTTAAGGGAGCCACTTGCAAGGTTGGAAGCAGGTGACGCAGAAACATTTATAGTTTCCAAACGTATTGGAAAAACAGCATATGTGCTGGAGAATAGTGAGGGAAACAGATTATACGGGACGTATAATATACATAGTCTACGAAAATATGTGTCATAAAGTGAGGATGTTTAGCTGACGAGCCAGCCTATCAAATGAGTAAGTGTGGTATTTGGTGCGTGGGAGGAGATGGTCTTCCAGGCAGGCATATCAGAAGTCACACAGGGGGGTAGTATGTAAGTAAATGAGAGTTTTTAAGGTACAGGGAAATATGACGGGATTGTCGGATGCTCTTGAGCACTAAAATGTCTCGATACACCAAGGCCAGAATTTGGTAGTGCTGGTGAATTCCCATTTGCCTCCAAGAGATGGGTGAGCGCTTGAACAGGGTATTTTTGCTTAAGGCGTCCACGAGGCAAAAGATGGGCCATCAGGAGGCGAGACAGTCCTTCATGAAACTCATACATAACAGCACACGTGATTTCTGTTTACGGCCTCGCCATGTAAGATTTGTAAGTGAGTAATTTAAGGTAATTTGTACAAAGGTATTATTTGTGTGAGGGGAAATGGTCTGTGTTGAGAACTAGTATTAAGTAGAATATGGTCTACGGGAACTTAACAAGACAGGGCGATTACGGCACAGAAATATTAGGTGTTATATGTAATGTGCATTTACTGTTTTTTTTTTTCAGAAGTCAATATTAATTTAATCTACTTTAAAGAGAGATTAAGTATTATGGTCACGAGGCGCTGCCACAATAGTGTGATCGTGTCCTCAGTGATAAGTGGGATTAATTTCACCATAAGGAAGGGACCTCCAGTGAAATTAGGAAGTTCTATGGAGATATAAATATATAAGAACACCTTCAATGCGTGTGATATGACATCATAAATACATAGTGCTCACACATTAATTATGTCTATTTCTCCAACATAGAGAAATTTGAGAGGCGGAAATATCCGTGGAACACTATTCTATATGTAAAACATTGGACTGGTTGCAAAGTGCAATCCATAGTGACAACAAACTTTGACGCAAAGTGCGTGAAGAAAAATTATGAGTGTATATATCTGTAATTTAGGGTGATTTCATTTATGTAATATGTATTTTGGATGGGGTTTATTAACGTGTCTGGGATAATCGGATAATGGACCGTCGTCACGGTAAATCATCCGATGATCCGAGGCGAATACGTAACGTGTTTTTCGAGGGGTTTTTATGCAACTGGCATAAGTCAGTAGGAAGCCATTCTATATTTATTTACGCGGCAAATTGTTCAGCCAAGAGAATTTTTCATGTTAATTTATTATTATTATTAATTTATTATAATTATTATTAAGATATTTTCGGAGCATTTTATAAAAATTATAAGCATACAGATAGGTTTTCTATGTCTTAGAAAACGCTATCAAGCAAATTATTACGAACGACAATATCATAGAAAGTTATGTGATTACGGAATTTAACGGGGTTTCGTCAGTTAGGGTATATCGAGAGACGTGACTCACTGGGAATTCAAGTACACGCTTAATCTTGTCGGAAAGCATGACGCAATCCTGGGTCGCAGCGTCTAGGAAAGGCGGATATATGGAACGGAAAACTACTTCTCCCTCTCGCGCGCCGTGTGTAATGAGCCAGAGGAGGGGAAGTAGCAGCGTGCTCAGCCAATCAGTGGAGACCACGCAAGCTAGAAGTCGGATGAAGAGTGGGGATGCGACGGGTGCATATATCGTTCAGCGCGCCGTGGAACGAGGACAATCAGTGTAGAACTTGCCGAGTATGGTTCACGCGGGAGTCGCTCCGATGTTCCGTGGAGTGGAGGACTAACTTTTGTAAAACTTAACCAGTGTGGTTGTACGAGTGTTTGGGTCCGATGTACGGACCATAGAATTATCTAATCTACCAGAATATCATGAAATATCGACGGAGATGGAGACGTCCAGGAGACTGTGGGAAGCTCACAGCATCATCCAGTACGAGGGAAAGGCTTCGGCCATTTCCAGTGGTAAGCGCGAATGGCGCAGAAATACGCAATCTCTCATTTCTCTTTGTTTTATATTTCATATTTCAGTAACTTCATAGCTTGGGAATAAGAGTAAAATCAATAATTTATCAGACTCCGTTTTCACGTAATTTTCTATCGGTAATATTAAAATCGCAACGCTCCAATTTAAATTTTAAACGTATTATTATTAATTTTGCTATTCTTGTTTTATATAATAAATTCATTTCTTTTACAATGCAATCTTTGCTTTCAGTAGGTAGCATTAGATATAGACCAATTCCTTCTCCTGATACAATTGTTTGTTGGGTTAATGATCAAATCATACCACGATCTGAGAGAATTAGATTCTTGAAGGTGTTCTACCAGAGCTAGACATTGTTAAATACAAATTTAGATTTCAACATTGCGTTGAGGTCTTGGCGCCCATTAAAACAACATAGCTTAGGCAAAGGTAAACAGTTACATTTATTACCCAACAGTTAGGGCCAGTCAAACCGCTACACTTGTCGCTCAACGTGAGGGCCTAAAACCATTACACCTTAGATTGCGAGGACAATCCTTTCTAAAAACGTGCTTGTAATCCAAAACACTCGTATATCAATGTGAATTTTCCTGTAAGAAATAATTGAAATACAGATGATTCGTTCATAACACAAAACTATTTGTTCATATGGAATGATTAATACAAAATATAGTACTCTAGGCCTTGTGCATAGTAAATATACAAAGAAAGTGATATTTTGTATAATGATCTACAGAAGATAGTCAACATTACCAATAGACAAGATATGATACTGTTAATGGGAGACTTCAATGACAGAGTTGGTAATGAGAAAATTCAGAATAACATTGGAATTCATGGAGAGGTAACCCACAATAATAATGGAACAAAATTAATAGATTTCACTATCTTTAATCAGTTTCGGATTATGAACACACTGTTTCCACACAAGGACAGTCATAGATATACGTGGTCTGCAAGAAATCAGAAAGCAATTATTGATTATATCATTTGTAATGGAAAATTGGCAGATTTAGTTTTGAATACAAGAGTTTATCGAGGACCTGAATTGGAAACGGACCACTATTTATTAGTTGCCCCTATTCGTTTAAAACCACGGTGGTTCAAGAAAAAGAAACAAAGAACACAGGAAAATAAAACTTTCTATAAGGTTAACCTTTTAAATGATCCCAGTATAAAATGGCCATACCAATACAGGATAATCACATTCAGATGATTCCACTTTTTGACGATGTGGAAGACGAGTGGTCCAATTGGAGTTCAGCTCTAAAACAGTCAGCATTTGAAATTTTTTGGGGAAAAAAAGGAGATGGCAAAAGAAAAAGGGTTTAAGAATTTGGGACGAAGAAATTGCAAAAGTAATCTCCGAAAAAAGAAATGCATATAAAAAGTTTCTGTCAACTGGTAAATTATTGGAAATATCTGTTCCCGAAGGAAACAGGATGTAAAATTGTCCGATTGAGCTATGTACATTAACAAATTCACAAAGAAATTTGATGAAATGGTCCGGCTAGCTCAGAACAGTTGCCAGCGTTTCACCCCAGTGTACTAATGGGCTCTTCAGTTGGTTATGGTTGGTTATGGGGCGAAACGCTGGCAACTGTTCTGAGCTAGCCGGACCATTTCATCAAATTTCTTTGTGAATTTGTTAACTGGTAAATTAGAAGATACAATAGAATACCATCATAAGAGAGCAATAGCAAAAAAAGAAGTCTGTAAGAAACACAGGGAAAGTTGGGAAAACCTTGTCTCGTACCTGGAGACTGACATAACAAGACCACAACCTCAAACCTATAAAATTTTGAAAAAACTAAATAGGGAAGTAAAAGAAGATGTAAAAATGAATGCAATATCTCACAAAGAATGGCTTGAGTATTTTCAGAGCCCTTGATTGAGTCCAAATATTGAACGACTTGTTTTACAAGCATCTAACAATAAGTCTTCGGAAATATTACACTCGAAGAATTAGAACAAGTCTTGAGGAAACTTCGAAATGGGAAAACACTTGGAGAAGATTCAATAAGTGCAGAAATGTTGACATATTCAGGCGATGCCTTCAAGGAAAGATTTCTCAGATTATTGAATTTAATCTGGATGGGTAACAGGCCTCCAGAAGATTGGCAAAAGGCAATAGTTGTTCCTCTTCATAATAAGGGAAATATGAACGATTTGGAAAATTATAGAGGAATAAGTATACTTAACTCTGGATACAACATTTTTGCAAACATTGTTAAAGAAAAATTACTGAAACATTACTCTGGGGTAATAGGGAATGAACAACATGGGTTTAGAAAAGGTCGCACATGTGCAGATGCCTACTTCACCTTAAAAATTTTGATCGAAAAACACAGGAAGTTCAATTTAGAAACACACATATCATTTGTTGATTTTAAGAAAGCCTTTGATTTTGTTGACAGAAACAGACTTATTGACATATTGGCCAGGGATTGTGTCCCCTAACAGTTAATTGATAACATTTACAGCATGTATAGCGGTACTCTTATAGCAGTAAGGTTAGTAATCATAAATCCGAGTGGAAACCAATCAGCAGAGGGGTAAGACAAGGCTGTGGACTCTCTCCATTGCTATTCATAATCTACATGAATGCTATAATAAAGGAATGGAGTTGTGAAAGCCATAGTTCAATACCTATCAGCAGGCATCTAAAAAATTTAGATGCTATACTATTTGCTGATGATGTTGCATTGGTAGCAGCATCTGAAGATGATCTGCAGTGGTCAGTATTCAACCTCCAAAAAGTGGCATCAAAATTCAGCATGTGCATTTCTACAGAAAAGACTAAAGTAATGGCCTTTAAGTAAAATGTGTCTGGATGATAAAATTTTAGAAAGAGTTAACGAATTCAAGTATTTAGGATATCATTTATCTCTTCAAGAAGGACGAGACATAACTGCAAAAATAACAATTATACCAGAACAACAGGAATTATCAATCACGTCATGAAGCCATCTCTTGTCCAAAGGCATACACGCTTACATTTGTATAACACATTAGCCAGACCAACCCTATGCTATGGCAGTGAGGCATGGACAATAAGATCTCAGGACATCTCCAGACTCACAGCATGTTAATGACATTCATGTGCCGAACAGCAGGCTATACTAAATTGGATCATAGGAGAAATGAGGATGTGCTGAAGGAACTAAAAGTGAAACCAATAACTACATACATTTGTGTCTACCAAGAGAACTGGAAACATCATGTCCAAAGAATGGAACCTGGAGAATTTCCAAAGGAGATCCTTCGCTACCAGCCACGGGGAAATAGATCAATAGGACGTCGGATGAAGAGATGGAGGGAAAGTGCAAGACTATAATGGGACATTTGGCCCAATACTTGGAAGGAAGATGATAATGATGATGACAGTAGCTGTATTTGTACAGTGAAGGAGGTTCACTGGGATCCTTCCGTGCCACTATAACCAAAAAACCTAGGCCACCCGGATACCATGTTCTTACCTCTCTATGATTTCTATTTAACATCCACCATAATGTTCTTGTTGATGTTATCCAATAACTTTCTTCTTCTGTAACATTTCATGTTACAATGTTGGTGTTCTGTGTTACCCGTGTGCCTTTGGTGTTCAAAATAGTGTCCGTTAGTAATGGCTACTTAATCCAAGTGTTATCTGGTGATTTAACTAAAGACATCAATAGGTTACGGGCCCAGATACGTGTTGAGAAATTAAGTGTGTGATAAAACGTGTCGGCGTTGTATATTTCTGTTCGAAATCGCGACGAAGCTGACTTGGAGGTTACGCACGTGTTGATATCGTTGCAGTGCAAAATGGATTCAACAAGGTTTATCAACATCGTACTTCTGGAAGGGAAATCAAATTGGAGCACTTGGAAATACAAAATAAGTATTTGTTTACGTGGAATTCCCGGAGCACTTGATGCTATCGAAGGCCGGTTAGTCAAACCAAATGTACTTCCCGTGAGTGTGACTGTTGATGAAAGGGCGGCGTATAAAAGTGCATTAGAAGCATTTAATAAAACGGACAGTAATGCTTTAATTATTTTAACTGCAAACATGACTGAAGAAACATTGCAGAAAATAATGCGTCTTAATACGTCTCGGGAAGTATGGTCGGAACTACACAAATTGTTTGATGGCGTTTCTGAAGACAAGGTTTATAACCTCTGCTTACAGTACTTTAGTTATAAAAAGCATCCAGAAGATGATATCGTGACACATATTTCGAAACTGAAAAATTTGTGGAGTGAATTAAAGCAAGAAATGACTAAAGATGTTAAAGGTAATTCCGAATTGCCAGATTTATTTGTGATATGTAAAATCTTAGGTACTTTGCCTGAAGATTATTTTTCGTTTAAATCTAGCTGGATGTTAATATCTAAAAGTGACAGGACAACTGATAATCTGACCAATCAATTGTGTGCATATGAAAAGGCTTTGAGGACCAAGGAGGATGAATTTATTGCACAGGAAACCCTATTTACGTACTTGTCAAAGCAGCTATCCCAGCCAGTATGTTCAACCAAGCCGAAGATGAAAAAGAAGATAATATGCCACTACTGCAAGAAACCCAATCATACTGTCAAAATGTGTAGAAAATGGGCAGCCGATGGAAAGCCTCCGAAACCAAGTTGCGCAGATACTAAGGATATGAACATGACACTTGTTGCTGTTACCTCAGCAGTAATGAATGCTGAATGTAGGCCTAATGACTGGTACGTAGATAATGGTGCGACAAGTCACATTACGAATGACAGAAATTCATTAAAGAATTTTCAGCCATTTTCAACAAAACATAGTGACTACAGCCAGTGGTGACAAGATCGAAGCGATCAGGAAAGGTTCAGTAGACATTGAAGCAGCAGTTGGAGGAAAGTGGCATGCAATTACTCTGGCAGATGTATGGTATGTACCAAAGATTCAGAAGAATCAATTCTCTGTTCTTGCAGGACAAGATAAGCATCCTAAAAGTGAATTCATATCAACTGCAGAAATTTGTAACTTCAAAGTTAACCAAGATGTCAAACTGGTAGGCATACGTGATCGATTTGGAGGACTTTTTAAATTGGCAGTGAGAAATATATAAGACCCATTTCTCACAATGAAGTTAATGTCACAGGCAAAGATAACCTGCTACAGCTATATCATGAAAGAAATGGACATCAAAACAAGCGCCATGTGAAGTCGATTCTCAGCAAGGACGTAAACATCAAAGTGGAAATGGACAGTGAACTGTGTGAAGGCTGTATTTATGGCAAGGCTCATCGTCTACCGTTTGGCACCAGAAAGAAGACTACGGAACCAGGAGAGCTTATCCACACAGATGTGTGCGGACCATTCCAAAAATCAGTGTCGGGATATCGATATTTTGTTCTTTTCAAAGATGACTACACAAAATTTAGGACAATCTACTTCATCAAAGAAAAAAATGAGGTTGTGAAAAAGTTGAGTCAGTTTATAGCTGAAGCAAAGACAGCTGGACATGTTATTAAAGAACTTCTGAGTGACAATGGAAGAGAGTTTGACAATGAAGAAGTCAAGAAAATTCTTCAAAAGAAAGGAATCACACAGCGTCTCACAATGCCGTACACTCCTGAGCAGAATGGATGTAGTGAGAGAGAAAATCGATCAGTCGTGGAAACAGCAAGAGCCATTATGCATGCTCATGGAAATATTCCACAAAGACTTTGGGCTGAAATGATAAATTCAGCTTCGTACATCCTGAATCGTACAGGACCTTCCAATGTTTCGGGGGTATCTCCATATGAGATGTGGTATGGCAAGAAACCTGGAACTAAGCATTTGCGAATAATAGGATCCATTTGCTACGCTCATGTTCCAAAACAACGACGAAAGAAAATGGATCATAAAGCTGTGAAAGGGATTTTGATTGGCTATGATCATGATGAAGGGTATCGAATTTGGTGCAAAGAAGAAAACAGGCTAATCAGGTCACGAGATGTAATTTTTGAGGAGAAGACTTTATCAATAAATGATAAATGATTAAGAGAAGACTTTAATCGAGAGGAAAAGAATGGATATCCCAATAAATGTCGAGCTACCTAACCAAGTATTTCTAGAATTAGGTACTCAGACAGAGGACCAGCCTGATGTTAAACCTCAGAGTGATGAAGAAGAGGATTTCTTGGGTTTCAACGACCTTTTCCCAGATGAAGATGATCACCAAAACAATGAGATGACTGGACGACAGCTGCGAGATCGGTCTACACTTAAACGTCCAAATATTCTTCAAGACTATGTAGCATCCGTTTCAACAACTTTTAAAGAACCAGATGGCTATGCTGAAGCTTTGAAATCGGATGAACGGGATGACTGGAAAGAAGCCATGGATCGAGAAATGAGAGCACATCAAGAAAATGCGACTTGGGTCATGGAGGATTTACCGCCTGGAAAAAGATCCATTCCCTGCAAATGGGTTTATAAAGTAAAAACAAAGGCAGATGGCTCGGTGGATAAATTTAAAGCCATGTTGGTGATAAAGGGTTTTTCACAACAGAAAGGTGTCGATTATGACCGGACGTTCAGTCCTGTGGCAAGAACATCTACTATTCGAACACTACTCGCTGTTGCTGCCAACGAAAACATGATGCTAGCTCAAGTAGATGTGTCAACAGCATTTCTCTATGGTAATTTAGAGGAGACCATATTCATGAAGCAGCCTGAAGGGTACAATGATGGTTCCAGTAGAGTATGTCGTCTGAAGAAGAGCTTGTATGGGCTGAAACAAGCCCCTCGCTGTTGGAACAAAAAGTTCAGTGACTACATAATCAAGTTAGGATTTCGAAGGAGTGAAGCTGATCCTTGTCTCCTCGTTAGGCAGAGAGGTTGCAGCAAAATTTTCTTCGTCCTCTATGTTGATGATGGCTTGATAGCAGCTGACAATGAGCATGAACTTCAGCAGTTTATCAACGATCTCAAGAAGGAATTCAAAATGACTTCAAAACCATTGTTTGCAACTCGACTTCAACAATTGTGTGACAGCATGGGGGTCTGCAAGTTATTGAATGAGGGAGAGTGTTGATGTTATCCAATAACTTTCTTCTTCTGTAACATTTCATGTTACAATGTTGGTGTTCTGTGTTACTCGTGTGCCTTTGGTGTTCAAAATAGTGTCCGTTAGTAATGGCTACCTAATGTAGGCTATATTGCAGTATGCCCATGAACAACTTATTATTCAGAGTATTCCAAGTGTTACCTGGTAATAATAATAATAATATCGTATGGCCTCGGGTGCCTGGTGTAAGCTTTGTTAATTGACACCCAGAGGGTAGCTTGCATGTCGAATTTCGTCGTTCCTTTGAACGCTATGAAAGTCAAGGACGTTAGATATCTAAACTCCTTGACACTACAGCGCTTTCAAGTAGAGAATGGAGGAACTTTGTGTTGGCGGAAAATCCCGAGATTAATTTTGCCATTGAACACGGCCTACGGAATTCAAATGGGTTCTTTAACATGCCAACAACGTATGACATGAGTATCGTGATTTTTGTCGCCTTCAAAAATCACTTACCATGGCCAGGGGCGAACCTGCAATCTTGGGGTTGATAGTCCGACACTATAACCACTCACCCACCGTGGCAAGCTGATTTAACTAAAGACATCAATAGTTCTCTTTCTTCTTACAGACTTCATTTTTTAGCCTTCTTTTCACGGGACCCATTGTGCAGTAGGCCTACAGTTAGTACTGGATGTTCACTGTGTTGACCGACTGAAATGTTGCAATATCAATTATTTGAAGAAAAGTCACTTTATGCCTGCACAGATGTGGCAACAATGCCGATATGTATATTGTCCGGTATTGCATGTTGACTGCACGAGCAAGGCACGCCACTAAACTGAATGTTTGAGGAAATTGCTGTATGTACATCCATCGCCGTCTATAATTCTCAAGCCGTGCTATTGGTAGAATTCGCAATGTTCAGAAGAGTCTGTAAGTTCTATAAACATGTAAGACAATATGCTAAGTTTTATTCATAAATATCGTTTATTTTGATATGACAGCATCTAAAAGCAATTCGTATTCAACACCCGAGAAATTCCTCGTGGTAAATCAGATCTGCTGAAAGTTGTAGAAGGGAGTATTTCCCGTATTAAGTTGCATATGTAACTAATACATCATCATCATCATCTTGTACAGTTTCCAGTCCCAGGCTGGGTCTGTTTGGAACATAAGCCTCGCCACTTAGTCCTTTCTTCCCACCACCTCTCCGCTGTCACTCTGGTCCAGTCCTCGCCTCTCTTCTTGACACATTCCTCCACTCCTTTCAGCCATCTATCTCTTGGTCTTCCCCTTGGCCGTTTCTTCTGCATCTGCATCTCATGTATCCTCTTGGGAATCTTCTTCTCATCCATTCTCTTTAAGTGTCCATACCACCTCAGTCTGGATGTCTCAATCCTACCTTGCAAGGGCTCCTATTTCACCATTTCCCTGACCTTTTCATTCCTCACCCTGTCTCTTCTTGTTACTCCGATCCTACTTCGCAGGAACTTCCTGTATTCTGCTTATGTCTCTTTTCTTCATTGTCCACGTTTCTGAAGCATAGGTCAGTATGGGGATATAGTAGCTTCTGTATAACACTTCCTTGCTTTTTTGTGGGACATCTTTATTCCACACTAAGCTACTAATGCTTCTCAGAAATGCTTCTGCCTGTCTGCCACGTTCCGTAATCTCTTTGTCATTTCTCCCATTTTCCTCCGCTATACTTCCCAAGTACTTGAGACTTTCCACCTTCTTCAGCTGTCCACCTCCAAGTGTTATCCCACTCATTGGTCTGTCCTTTTTCCTGGTCGTTAACAGGATCTCACATTTACTGATGTTGAACTTCCATCAGTACTCTCCCACTGTTTCTTCCCAAGCCTTCAGTTGCTCCTGAATTTCCTCCTCCTTGTTTCCCCAGACCATGAGATCATCTGCAAACACCATTGCTTTCATCTTATCTTCTCCTATCTTTCCTGCTATCCGTGTCATTACCTCGTCCATAACCACAATAAAGAGAAGGGGTGACAGCGCACTACCCTGTTTCAGGCCACTCATTTGTCTGAACCAGTCTGTTCTTTCCCCTCCAACTTTCACACAACTCACACTTCCACAATACATCTCCTTCACTCTGCCTACAGTCCCTTTTTCCACTCCCATGTTTTCCATTGCTTTCCAAACCTTCTCCCTACACACACTATCATAGGCCTTTTCGATGTCCAGGAAGGCCATCAACAGATCCTCTCCAAATTCGTAGTGGTGTTCCTGGAGCTGTCGCACTAAAAATATGAGATCCACTGTTGATCTCTCAGGTCTGAATCCGTACTGCTCCTCTCTCAATTTTCTCTCCACTTTGGCTCGTATTCTACTTTCTAATATCTTTTCATATATCTTGGCACAGTGAGGTATGAGTGTGACTCCCCTGTAATTTCTGCACTCCTTTCTGCTTCCTTTCTTAAATATTGGGACAATTAATCCTTTCTTCCAATCTTCTGGGGTCTTTTTCTCCTTCCATATCACCCTCATCACACGGTACAGCCACTGTTTCCCAACCTCCCCTGCTGCCTTCACCATTTCAACACTAACTTCATCCACACCCGGTGCCCTTCCTCCTTTCATCTTGTCTATAGCCATCTCCAGTTCTCTCCAATTCAGGCCCTTTACCATTCCTGTGTTGTCTTCTCCATCTTCCAATACATTGTCTTCCTCCCTATGACCATTTGGATTCAGCAAATCCTCAAAGTACTCTTTCCACACTGTCTTGAGTGTTTCTTTGTTGTGTACCTCATTTCCGTTTTTGTCCATCATTACCACATCCTCTCGCAGACCTCTTCTCTTACTTTTGACCATCCCATAAAGTACTTTCTTATTTCCTCTGCTGTCTTCCTCCATCATCTCTGTCCACTTTACCATCCACTTCTTCCTCTCCTCTGCGATAATCTTGTTTGCTTCTTTCTTCTTTATCTTATAATCTTCCCTTGCCAGATCAGTTCTTTCCTGGAACCACACTCTGAAAGCCTTGTTCTTCCTTCCCACAGCTTCTTTTACTCTCTCATTCCACCATGGTGTCTCTTTACACCGCTTTCTGTTGCTTTTTCTTCCACATACTGCCACTGCAGCTTCCACCATTGTGTTCTTGATTTGCTTCCATTCCTCTTCCCAGGCGCGGATTCAAGGGGGGGGTCACGGGGGTCATGACCCCTCAAAGGGAGACCTTTTTTTTTTTGCAAACTCGAAAAACGAAAGCACAATAACCAGACAAATAAAACTTGGCGAATTGTAACTGAAAAACAGTTGTTTTTTTTTCATTTTATTCAATACTGAAAATATCTTTATTGCAGTCGGCTCATGATCTCAAGATTAACGGTCACGTTACTACAAGCTTCCTTCCTTCTTTAGTGCAATTATTATGTTCTGTTACAACTGTACATATTTACAACTTCATGCCTGTTCTATAAAAATGATTATTTATATAACAAAATCAACTCGTCTATTTTGTTTAGCAAACCTTGTGATTACCGAATCGATGTCTATAGTGATGTCACGATGAATGTGCAGCAATGCACGGATAGGAATTTGGGGCTTTTTTCGCACCAAAAAATTTTGCCGACGTCCAAACTGCAAACTTGGTTGGCAATTTAAGCTGTGACTTTCTCCCTTTTCGGTACCAACTCGACTTGCCGAAACTGTAATGTACCTTGATACTTTTCTCGAAGCTCGATATAAAATTCGCAAAACACGCCCTTGCAATTTGTACGAATATTTTTGGTGCTCTAAATGCATCAAATTTCTATCCATGTAGCTTGCAAATAAATTGGTCTGGTTTTTTACGTTTGGTTATTTTGTGATTGCGTTTTTAGTGATACCATTTTTTTTAACAATTTCGATTCTGTGACCCCCCCCCAAAGCCAAACTCTAGATCCGCGCCTGCCTCTTCCCCTGTTTTAGGATTGTCTGTTGGCATCCTTTCCCTTATTATCTTCTGGAATTCTTCCTTTTCCTTGAGTTTCCATACTTTGATTCTCCTTGCCTGGTACTCTGTCCTCTTGCTATCCTTAACCTTTTCGCTGCTGAATTGTTACAGTGTTAGCGCACCCTCTGTGCTGGATTCTTTTAGGCAACCACTTTCACACAGAAATTCACCAATTTGTACATAAAATACAAGTGGTAACTGAAAATAATTTAAAGTAATTTACTCACCAGTGTGTTTATAAAGTATTGGCCACGGTTGATGTTTGGGATCCAGGGTTCGATTCCACATGAGTTGGTGAAATTTTGTCCAGTAGAAAAAAATAAATTGTAATATACACCGTAGACTATGCTCACTAAATGCACGCATTATATACATCCCATACACACATACTTCCCAACAGAAACATTAAATTAAACACACGATATCACTAAATAAACACCCGAATCCAATATTACCTCAAACAGAAATATCTAAAATAATTCTGACACATACATTATCCTATACCTAAAATTTCGCGAAAAAAAATCAAATAAAAGCCTGCCTTCAACTAAATAGGCTATACAATTTATCTATACTAATAATTGAACACTAAATATGTACAAAGATAAAGTTTATGCTTCTAAACATTCTAATAATTGGTATCAAGCCATTTCCTGAGCCTGGAATGTTGACTGGGTGGCTTAGCGTCAACAGTCTGTTTAGGAAACTTGTTTGTTTCGTCCGCTACCTTTGTCAACACCTCTTCATTGACAAATAACTCGAAATAATCTATTTCGTGGGATTCAGGGGTCAAATTAGTATTTGACATACCTGGGTTTGGCACTTGGAATGCATGCACGTTTGGCGCGAAATCGTCCTCGGACCACGTGGGTAGGCCTAGGTCAGGTTCATTTCTTCCCCTCTCTATCGGAATATCTTCAACATTATCACTATCACTGTCACTTCCAAACAGTTCCCTAATATCCCCATCGTCACGTCCGACACTATCTAAATCCACATCAGACTCAATCTCCTCTAAAAGCGTAAGAATTGGTCCGGACGCATAATGCGCGCGCTAGATGCAGCCATTACTCATACACGATGTTTATAACTGTGTGACGAAAGAAAACCATTTTTCCCGCAACGTTACAAGTGTGTATTTAAGGAACTAAGTGGTTGAAAATGTAGCTAACAGATGGCGTAAGAATACACGACATTTACAAAGCATATCGAGTATACTCGATCTCAGCACTGATGGCACAAAGTTCTGATCGAGTATACTCGATCGCAGCACTGACGGACCGCTTGTGGCAGATCGAGTATACTCGACCGCAGCAGTGAAGCGGTTAACAACTCCCAGGTTCATTACAAGTATTCTGTGGTCGCTATCTAAGGCCTCTGATGGTATTACCTTTATATCTCTGAAACTTCTCTTCATTTCCCAGTTGTACAGCATGTAATCTACCAAAGATTTCTTTCTTAAATCACTGCTGTACCATGTTACCTTCTGGGTTTCTTTCTTCCGGAACCAGGAGTTGCCTACAACTAAACCGTTTCTCTTGCAAAAATCCAGCAACTTTCTCCCTTCTTCATTCCTGCTACCCCATCCTTCTGCTCCCAATACATTTTCATATCCTTGCCTTTCACTTCCTACATGTGCATTCAAATCTCCCATGACAATGATGCTCTGACCATTCAACTGCTGTTGTAGCTCCTCCTCAAAGTCTTCCTTCTCTTGAGCTGTACATCCAACTTGAGGGGCATATACCTGGGCTATCTCCAGGCTTCTTCCCTTTACAGTTACTCTGATCTTCATGATCCTGTCACTTATTCCCTTTACCTCTTCCTTCATTCCATCTCTCACAACTACTCCTACTCCGCTGCTCCTTCCTTCACTGTTCCCACTCCAGTACAACCGGTACCCTTTCCTCAGTTCTCTGCGACCTTCTCCTTTCCATCTTGTTTCTGCCAAGCCCAGTATATCCAGTTTTCTTCTCTCCATCACATCTACAATCTCCTCCACCTTTCCTGTCAGTGTCTGTATGTTTAATGTCCCAACTCGTAGTCCATTAGCATATCCGGGTCGTCGTCGTTTGCATCCGTCCTTTCCGAGGCCTGTTCCTGTTTTGAAAGCAAATATGATATCCACTACTGGCTTGCTAGGCCTATCGTAGCTTCACCAGAGCCCCGTCAGCCGTCACTTTTCAGGGTTCCCATAGAGCCTTCACAGCTACCGCAGCGGTCCTGGGGCACACGAAGTCCCCACTGTACTTCACCCCTACAGGCAATCCCCTACTTCATGCCGTTGCCCGTCTCCCACCACGTGGAGGAGGGGTTGGACTGCATATGTAACTAATACATACCGATACTAATTAATTTAACCAACAAATTCTTCACTAATATTTCATTAAACTATTTCAGATGCCTAGGAAGTTTAGTTTTGGTATATATTTTCTTCATGTGGCCTGACTGTAAGTCAAATTATGGCAGCACTATTAAAATAACTGGTTATATCACTACAGCAAGGTGGACTTTCAGTGCATAGTAGGTAATTTAGTTTTGGTATATATTATCTTCATGTGGCCTCTATATTCCAGTGCATTATGAACTGGATTCAGTTGGCAAGTGCCTTTAGGTAGATTTCATTAGAAAGCTACCTATTTTTAAATTAAGTGAACAGTGGAGCATTATTGCTAGACCATCAGCATTAAACTTGGAGGCCTGTTGTGACTATGATGAGTGCATGTGTGGACAAAAGGTGAAGAATTTTTTATCAAAGGCTGTCCCTAAGTTCGTAAGAATAGTCTTAAATATTTTTTCTGAGCGTGTCAACGACGGCAGTACGATTAGCAGCAATAAAAGGAAACTTCAGACATTGGGACAGAGGTACAGTACAGCCTTTTATTATTACCTTAGCGGGAATCGGCAGTACATAGCATGATATGTATCCTTTATTTGTGATATTTGTGTGTAGATTTAGCGGACGTTATGTTCTGTTGTATTTTTGGAAACATTTGGCATAAAAATCTATGTGTTTACGCAGTGTTAGCAATTACCATGTGCTTGCGCTAGGCCTCCCAGATGACAGATGGGAGGTGTTGCTAAACCTTATGTCACGGCTTGAGAATTGTAGACGGCGATGGCACTTCTCATGCTGGGTTCTATTTCTTGTAAACTCCATTATGTTTTGACCGATTTGTCATTGTTGATAAACCACCCAGTCATTTAATATTTTAAGTACGGTGGTTCTTTGCTTAGTTTGTAATTCGGTACATTTCTGCAATTGGCGATTGGTTATACTCGGCAATTATCCTTATGAAATTTCGGTAAGGCCCTTAACTAATTAAACCCAGGAAGGTTTTAAGAAACAACACTATTTGTGTTTAAACAACAACAGAAGGCGCGGACAGCACTTTGACGTAGCGGTTAGTAACACAGTTCTTAGAATAACAAGTAGATGGTGTCACAATTTAGGAACTCAGAAGCTAACGGAGCTGACAGCAATCAGTTCGACGTGAGCAGTGAGCGAGAATGGATGCCGTATAGAACTGAGGATTCAAATACCGACTAAGTTTACATAACCTTATTCCACTCTAGTGCATTGTACCATTTGTGTATTCACCACATTGACGAGATAACCACATTACAATAGGCCACCAGTTTAAATAGGATCGGTTGAATTAGAATCATAAATAACAAAATAGTGTAGACAACATCATTCCTCAAGTTTGTCACAAGGTTCACATAGTTGAACTACATTAATAATAACACAACAACTATAGAAATACTTCAAACTGAACGAGCAATATCATAATATCTGTAAATTAGATCGACCCATTACACAAGATTTTACAAACTTTTGTAATCTAAATATTGTATGTATATATGTGCATAAGTGTAATACATAAACATTATATATTATCTAAGCCTAAGTGAGCAGGATCTGATGATGATCACTTGATGATCGAAACATGTCATCCAATTAAGTACCCCCTTGCCTATTTTTGTATATAAAAGCATGTTATTGTGTGATAAATATCTATGTAATATTTCCTTCAGGTTAGAGTGTATAAATAGGTACTTGTTTTCCCACCTAATGTAAGGGCGCAATTTATGTTGACCGACTGGAAAGCTTTCTTTACTATAATACACTCACCGGCAAAAAAAACAACAACAAAAACGCATCACTTGATTTTTAAAATTAAAACTTGCGTATTAGCAGCATACTGTCTCAATTATGTCACTTTATACTATTATCAGACCTTTCTCTGTTCAGAGTGTTTGTTTACCATCCATTTCCTTTAAATTATTGATATAAAGTTTGATTTATGAAACCCAGTTCGCTATCTCCCCCCAGCTAGACGGTACGTCTCCATGTCCATTAGTTCATTTCTTGCAATAAACTTAAAGTGCTTGGATGATGAGTCTCATCCCTACAAACCAAATTTGCTTTGTTTGATAAAATGTATTCTTCAAATGATTTCTCATCAGTTTTTAAGTTCATCTCGCAAAGGAAACATGGTTCTTACACGAGAAGAAGATGCAAAATCTGTAGCTTTGATTGAAGATGGAAGAAGCATGCGATACGTTGCAAGACAGTTAAATGTCAATGTTTCGACCATCCAAAGGACAAACCTATGGTATAGGGAACTTGGAACATACTCCAGGAGGCGTGGGTCAGGCCGCAGAAGGGCGACATCAGACAGATATGACAAGTATCTGCGACTCCAACTTCTGAGGGACCGACACACCACAGCTGTAGAAGCAAGAAATCGGCTTCAGCAGGCGACAGGTTTGAATGTCAGTGAGAGGACAGTAAGGAGAAGATTAAGAGGTGTAGAAATCTTCTCCAGAAGACCTGCTACAGGACCCAGATTGGAACCTCAACATCACAGGGCACGTCTTCACTTCGCTCGCCTCCATCAGCAATGGACACAACAGCAATGGCAAGCCGTTCTCTTCACAGACGAAAAGAGATTCGGTCTCAGATAGCCTGACGAAAGAGAAAGAGTGTGGAGGAGGATTGGAGAAAGGATTTCTCCTGTAACTTTCTTCTCAAGGACTGCATTCGACGAGGGTTCTGTCATGGCCTGGGCCGGGGTCAGTATGGATGCCAGGACTGAACTTTACGTAATTGAGAATGGGACTCTTAGAGCTGACCGGTACATCATGGAAGTCCTTGAAAACCATGTTGTACCATTTGCTCCATTTGTCGGGGATGAATTTCGCCTGATGCACGCACAACAACGCACGAGCACACACTGCCCGATGTGTCCAGCTGTACCTGCATGTGGTTGGAATCTACGCACTGAACT
This sequence comes from Meconema thalassinum, assembly GCA_946902985.2. Lineage (NCBI taxonomy): Eukaryota > Metazoa > Arthropoda > Insecta > Orthoptera > Tettigoniidae > Meconema > Meconema thalassinum. The sequence continues at coordinate 304,092,711 of OX336393.1, forward strand.
GGCCAGCTAGGAGCCCTGATCTCAATCCAATTGAACATGTTTGGGATAGGTTGGCCAGAAATGTTCGGCAACGTGCTCCTGAGACTCTCCAGCAACTTCGGGTGATTCTGCATGAGGAGTGGGAACACATCCCACAGGAAAGCATTTCACAAATCATCGCAAGTATGGTAGAGAGATTACGCGAGGTGATTCGTGCTAGGGGTGGAAATACCCGTTTTTAAGTGTTCAGTTCTTGTGTCAGTACGCAAAGAAATGAATTAATTCTGTAACGATAAATTTTCGAACTCAGATTAACATTTTTAAAACGACTTTGTAATTTACTCAAAATTTAAGACATTTTCACTTTTTTTTTTCTTATTCTAGAAAATTAAACAGATTTTGTATTTGAAGCATTTTTTTCTATGTGAAGTGGTTTTCAAATGTTTAGAGAACAATTAATTATGCATAATTTTTACATAAGAATAATTTCAGTGCAATAAATTATGAGAATAATAAAAAAAATACAAGTGTTGCGTTTTCTTTGCCGGTGAGTGTATAACTTAGCCATAAAGCCGGATATAATGATAGTGATAATGATGACGATAAATGTAAATGATAATTACAGTTACCTGGCATAGATCTTTGGAGGTGGTGCCATCTAGTCAAGCTCTTCACAGATTTTGGTGTTCCATTTTTCACTGCCAACTAGCTTAGAAAACATTTATGTTTATCCTGAAGAACATTTATTGACTACATATTGTAACCATTCAGTCAGGGCTCCTTATAATCTATACAACTATACAAGGTACAGGGAAACATCGAAACAAAAAAGAAAATTTCCTTGCAAATAAAACAAACGGACAAGACGTAAATATCAGTCTGATTTTTATCCGTTAAGGGCAATCTAGAAAATTAACAGATTTTATATTTGAAGCATTTAAAACAGAAACAGAAACAATCTCATTGGGGGATTGGGAGGGTATTTCGAGCAGCAAATCTGATAACCCAGGCCATTGGAAGGACAGAGGACACTCGATTTGACAATATCTACGAGAAGGGACTGTGTTAAACAATTATCTACGTAAATATTCTATGAGATTCTACATCACACCATTTTATAGACTTTGCAAAAATCTACGAATTGTTTTCAAAAATTATAAACATTTTGAACACTTACAACGGAGTTCAGAAATTACGAGTTGAGGTGGAAGATTACTCAACATTACAAGAGGTTGGTGATGCATTGTTAAACGCATAATAAATGAACATGCAAAAATGGAAGAAGTGACCTGAATTATTCAAAATTATCGCATTTACGAGAGAACTCAAAGAATCTACAATGGAGAGAGTTGAGAGATGGAGTCGACAATCCACGACCGACCAGAACATCAGTTCGAGTCCAGGGAGTCCCGGAACGAGAGCGGACGATGGAGGCGTTCATCCAGTTGCTATTCCAAGAACGAGATCCTCAGGAATTAATCATACGTTTATATGCAAATTGGATTGCGTGGGCTTTCCGTCCATGCCGACACATAGTGGCTTCTCTTTCCAAACACAGAGATTGGTTGCTGAATCTGCGTCTTCTTGTATCCCTTAAGGTCATGATGTAGTTTATTCAAACTTCTTATATTAGAGAGTTTTATAATTTGTTAATTATGAGCTAATTTTTCCGATTCCAAATATGTCTTTTGTTGATTTAAAACTGTTCCAGATATCGAGTTTTGTGATTACATGCACTATTCGCATGGTTAATTCTGAGAAATTCACTTGGTCTCAGCTGGCAAACAATGAAAGTCAATAGCTTCTCCCTTATTTCCAGAACTAGACATACACCTGTCTGAAATTTATGATTTGTTATGACAGACACTACCTGACTACATGGGCTCGGCACTTCCCATTGTGTTAACTTTGCAGGCTGCACCTGCGTTCTCAGTACTCCGCACTTAGATACAGTATATGTTTGCCACAATACTGAGATATTATTTTTCTCATTGCTACTGCATATTTGTACATGTTAGTCGCATTAGTGCAATGTTCATTGCTGTTACTTCAATTAGCCACAAATTGATGAAGCCCGAAAGGGTTCAGTATATACACTGTTTGTTATCAATAAATTAGCCCTCCCTCCCCAGGTTTTAGACTTCCAGGTCAGGTAAGGTTTGGGACATTCATTCATTATTATTATCATCATCTTCTTCATCATCATCATCATCATCATGTAGGAGTGCTTATGACTAGTTCATTTTGGAGGTTTGCATTCATTCTCAAAATTTCTTGAGCACAGCTTACAATTTTTTCTTACTTCTGGTTTTCAACTTTTGGGTGGTATTTGTGTATTTACATAAAAGTATTCATTTTACTAAATATCCAAACCCGAGTGGTTACCATGTTACTGTAGAATGATTATTTTTGATTCTGTAGTACCGGTATATAATACCTTTCTATATATTTCATTGGTCTGTACATCAGGCACGTATCCAGGATTTTTCTTTTCTTCGGAGAAGGATGAATTCACAAATATGAATCAACAGTAAGTAATACATTTTCAGAATTATGACCAAAGATGAAGTTTTAAATTTCACAATAAAATTTTAATGATTTTTTAAAAATACTTTTTACATTATAGCAATTTTAAAAAGAGGTAAATCAATGCTACCCAATATGGAACACAAATCAAACAAAGTTTTGTGAATTTGAATTTCTGAACATAATAATTAAGCCAGAGAATAAAATTATAAATAGATGTAAGACTATTGAGTTTGATAATGTGTGGGTGTATGTGTAGCAATATTTGGATTTAGAACTGGGTTAGGTGCCTTGGAAATACTTGAAATGGGGTACCCGGAGTGTGAAAAACTCGAGGGAAACCCCACTGCCAGGATCAAACCTCAGATCTCCATCCACTCATCTATTCTGGCTTAGACTGCTCATCTATGTTAGTGGGTTTACTAATATTCAAAACTATTTGCTATGATACAATCGAAGGTTGAAACTAAATTTTAGTTAAATAAACCAAAAATTACAGTCGTTTTAAAAGTCAAATTTTTCTAGGAATTTTGGGATAATTTCGGAGCGTCTGCAACCCCATTAGTCCTCCCTCTGGATATGCCCCTGCAGTACATAATGATGAGATACAGTTTTATGATTCTAATAGAGCCCTTGACTTAGCTTGAACCTGCCATATATTAATTAATTGATTAATTCATAATTGAATAAACATTCTGCTCCACTTTTCTAGGAGAAGTCAGACAAGTGCTTGCAAACTAGCAAGATGAATAATTTGAAAGATGTGAATGAGATAGTAAGGGTGCACCAATCAGAGAAGGCCGAACTGGAAAAGCTAGTGCAGGACCTCATGGCTGAAAAGCAGGCCCTGTTAGAAAAAGCTTCAGAAAGAGAGAAGCTTGCAGAAGCTGAAGAATCAGACTTGAAGAAGATTGCAGGCACTCTAGAACACTATGAGTCTCATTGCAGTGAATTGGTCTGTATAAACAAGTCCCTGCATAAAAAAATTGACCTGATGCACAGTGCAATGGAGGCCACACAAAACTATCCCGAGAAACTTGAAGCATTGAAAAAGGAATATTATAAAATAGTAGCTGAGAAGGACTATCTGAATGAACAAGTACAGCAGCTCAAATCAGAGCAAGTAGTGTTAGCCCAAGCGAGGGATGAGCTCCAAATAAGAGCATGTGCTCTGGACGAAGAAGTTAACAGGATCAACCAAGAGAATGTGAACCTGAGTTATAAACTGAAAGAGGCGGAGACAAGAAGCAATGCCTTGGAGCTGGACAACTTTCATATTCTGAAAGAGCAGGTTGACCAGCAGACCCAAGCAAGTGGTATCTGTAACAAGATGAAAGCTCTGGAGCAGATTCTGCAAGATAAGGAGAAACTATTGAAGGAGTTGAATTCTGAGGCTCAGAATAATTCTAATATCATCCAAACACTTCAAAACTCTTGTGGTAAGACTATGAGAAAAAATTCTATGTTTCATCATATTTTAACAGAAGTTTCATATTTCACTAATTTTGGATATTTTTTCATATTTTAAAGTAAAAATGAAACACGCCTTTTTCATTCGTAAATAATGTAGAAAATATCTGTAAAATTCCAATCTCTTACAGCAATTCCTATCATAATATGCCAATATGTACTGTAAGGACAGTAGTAGTAGAAGGTAAAGGTAAAGGTAAAATTTGGGAGTACAGTAGTTTAAAATTTAATCAAAACCATCCCTGCAACAAGTCCGTTCGTGTATGTCTATTGGTAAGTTTTTGGACAGTTTAAATGGTATTCATTTGGGGAGGTGAATCAATGCTGCTTATGCTACAAATAACAAGTATCTCTCCCTACTCATCCTTGACCACATCTGGAAGGCATTATACAGTGAGAGCCTTCCTTATAGAACGGAGCTTCCCCTGTGCCATAGGATGAGCGAAGCACATTGAGTCAGTGCCAATTGACTAACATCTACCGTGACACAACAGCGTGTCGGGAAACCCTGGATGCATTTATAACATACAAAGCTGGCAAGATACCTTAGTTGAGATAAATACGACTTGTGGTGAAGTACTGTAGGCTATCTCATATCCTGAGAACACGGTTAGGTATGGAACAAAACATTGCATTTTCCTAGTGGAAACATATTTTCTCAAAAAGAAGTCTTCCAGTAAATGTGTTCTTAAGTTTCAGCACCGTGTGATTTTTACTTGTGGGGGAACCTCAAACAAAAGGTATACAGAAACATTCCACATACTCTGGAAGCTCTCGAATGAAATAACTGCACTCATACGAAATATCAGTGAGGATGAATTACAGCGAGTGTACCAAAACTTCCTACATTAGTCCAATGTGTGTGTAGAAAATGAAGGACAGCATTTCCAGCAACTTCTCTGAAATTCATGGAAGTAATGATGATTATTAAATACGTTAGCCGAACTAAAAAATCAGCTCAGTTCTATCATCAAGTTCGGAATCTTCTCTGGAACGAACAAGTTCCCTTACGATCAAAACAGATCCTCTTTCAATCATACCACTCCTATAATAACATATGGTTTAGAAACCTGCGCAACAACTAAACAAGTGTTTAGCAAACTGCAAGCTGCAGAAATTAAGTTCCTGCGAACTATTGTCCAGAAAACAAGGAAGGACAGAGTAAGGAATGAAAGAATAAGGGAAGAAGCAGATGTGTACCCATCCTTGAATGAAAGAGTGACCCGGGTTCTTTTGAAATGGTTTAGCCATGCCAAATGAATGGACGATGGTAGGACAGCAAAACATTGGATTCAGACAGTGGTGGTTGGAAAAAGACCAGTAGGAAGACCTAGGAAGAGATGCCTGAACCAAGTGAAAGAGGATATGGGAACAAGAGGGATACAGTCCTGAGAGAAGAGTGGTACATGGACAGACAGAAGTGGACAGCGCTCTATACCACACCCGGGCAACTGGAGTGGATAACCAATGATGATGAAAAACTGTGAATGTGTTGAACTAGTTGGGTGCTATGCTGCTGCTAGCAGCAGTCTGTATAATCATGAAGACTGGCTATGTGGATGTGAGGCAAGAAATGCATTCTTTCGCTTCACATATTTGGCTATAAATTCTGTTGATCTTGGTGTGGATATCAGCTGGTTACAAGCCTAAAACACTTGAATAAGAAAGTAAAATATACCACATAAATTTAGTGAAAAGTATATAAACAATAGCATTGAATTTGCAATGCTTTGTAAGGTATCTGGTACCAGTTAGACAGTGCATGCAGGCTAAAAATCAGGCAGTTCAATGCTGAGGTATCAAAAACTGTTACATACCGTACTCAGTAAGCTGAGTACAATTTTGCTTTTGTGAAAAATTTGAGCTCACACTGCGAAGACTTGATAATACCTGGAAAAGGGATGGGTAGAGTGCGTCTTGACCGACCCTCCGCAATTTTAGGGATTTTGACAGATGGAAAAAGTATAGGAGTGACATAAGGATAAGGGAAACATATGTGATAGACCACAGTTGGAAACTACTTTTGGTTTATTCTCCTTTAGACAAATTATAATTAAAAATTGCAACAATACGAAAAAGAGCTAATAAGGAGTAAACCAATAAGAATGATGAAGTTCAACTTCAAGAAACAAAACCTCTTAATGACTGGCAGAGGTAAAAATGATTCACAATAAACAATTAAGATTTCCAACAATTGTGAGGGTCTGACTAGCAGAAGCCCTAGATAATTTAAAAAAAGTTTATAAAATTGAATTTAAAGAGTTTGTAGTTGTTTGACAACTTATCCTGATTGGCGGTTGTTCTTATTTCATTGGTCCATGAAAGTGGCAAGGAGGCGGCCGTGGCTTACACAAAAATCCCCTGTTAGGCCATCCAATATCTTGATGATCCTCCAGTGTAGGCAGATTAGAGTTCTCACAGGAACTCAGTAGTCATTCAGTGAGGTGGCAGTGGCCATCCGCAGTGGTAATTTTGCCTCGATCACAAAGCAGGCCAAGAATCCCAGGTAGGAATTCTAGATGATGTTTAAGGAAGAACTTCCTCCTCGAGTTGAGGAGACTGGTAGAATCTTGAAGTGACGTCTAAAAAACTCATGTCGAGTTTAGGACCGTGGCCCACCAGAGTCCCAGGCGGGATCCCTGTAGAATCCAGCAGATTCAGAATGTCGACTCAGGAATGCCAATTCAGGAGTGCAACTTCAGGAAAGAGACGATCCGGGAAGGATCACTCGAAATATATATCCAAAATGACGTCACAAGATGATACGTCTCCAAGACAGGGAGGGAGAATCAACCAGCCAATCACCAGTCAGACACGGAGAACGCCCAGTTGACCCACAGTGGAGCTGAACCATTCCGGATTCAAACTTTGGAAAGTGTGGAAGTGCTCTAAAACACTCCGAGCGGATGGTAAGTACATTGAACAAAATAAGTAATTAAATAGACATGACATGTTTTATATATGTAACCGTGCTCCCACTGCATGGAAGAAAACAAACAACAGGATAATGGGGCAGACAAAAATAAATAGTATTTTACACCCGAAGGGAAATACACATAAACACAAACATAGCTATTCGCAAAAGCGAACAATACCGATTCATCCGAAAATCCCAGAATATTTTGTGTGTTGGTTAATTTAATGGCCGAGCTAGACTCTACTTTAAAATAGGACATAATTTAAGCGTAACATGTTAGCTGTGAATTAATTTGAAATTTTTATATCAAGTTCTCAGTATTGTTACCCTTCAAATGTAATTGTTCTATTACCAAATGGTACAAAAAATCTGTTGAGAGAAGCCTTATGGTCCAGTCTCAAGAATATATATTAACACAATATTTTCATTCATATAAAAGTAACTCATTCTGTTAATGTTATTATTAGGTGCGGGAAGAAATTAATGTGATCCCCCTCCCGACCTAAGAGACTACCGGCCGCCTCTGGGAGGGAGAAAGTTGATGGGATCATAATTTCTCAGTCTTGCAACCTTGTAGATATTATAATTCATAGTTCTCTTTTCGGGTGCGTAATGTAATAGGGAAAAGATGAGGGAGAGCGCCGTATTCATGGTGTTGGTTTCGCTATAAAGACCACACTGGTGAATGATCACCAGCTAACTCCAACTGCTGTCAGCGAAAGAATTATGACCCTCCGAATCCCACTCTCTGGGGATCACTTTATGACTCTTATCTCTGCATATGCAACCACCTTAGATGCTGATATAGAAGTTAAAGATCAATTCTACAACCTGCTGAGTGCAATCATCACCAAAGTACCACCTAGGACAAGCTCTTAATGCTTGGCGATTTCAACGCCAGAGTTGGTAAAGATCATCAATTATGGAACAATGTGATGGGAAAACAAGGACTTGGCAACTGCAATGCCAATGGTCTATTACTCCTTGGTCTATCTGCTGAACATCAACTCTTTATTACCAACACTCAGTTGCGCTTGCCGAATCGCTACAAAACCACTTGGATGCATCCTTGCTCGAAGCACTGGCACATCACCAGGTAATGTGATAAAAAGGACATCCTTGTCACCAGGACCGCAAGAAATGTCGATGACAGTTGAACAGATCATAAGCTCCTTTTTTGCCGGTTGAGGATCTCAATCTGCCGCAAACCGAAACGATCCATCCACACACAACCTGTCCAGACGGAAATTTGACACTTCTAAACTACAAGTTAAATCAATTGCTACAGATTACAGAAATTAAATCGCAAATAAGCTTGCTAGTCATTCAGTTGGCACAAATAGTGTAGTACAGGAATGGGCCACGCTTCAGAAGGTCATCACTGAGTTAGCTGAGGAAACAATTGGTTTTGTGAAGCACAAAAGACAAGACTGGTTTGATGAAAATAATGATGAAATTGTGTGTCTCATCAATGCCAAACGGGAAGCCCATCTATCCTTTATTCAAGTTCCGTCTTCCAGTGTGAAAAAAATCACATTCCGTGCAACTTGAAGGGAAATGTCAGGCACAAATCTGGGAAATCAAGAACAACCGGTGGCAGCAAAAAGCTGAAGAACTGCAAAGACTATCTGATGGCCGTGACCTGAAAAACTTCTCTGCAGGCATTAAGGAGGTATATGGCCCAATCCGATCATCATCAGGTACGTTAAAAATTGCTAACAATTCCGCCATTTTAACTGATCAAGGACAAATTTTGGAGCATTGGAAGGAACATTTCTCTGCACTTCTAAATAGTGCCTCCAATGTTGCCGAGTACTTACTTCGCAACATCCCTCAGCAGCCCCAACAACCATGAATGGCGGTTCCACCGACATTCCGAGATTTCACCAAAGCGCTCAATCAACTTAAGCCGAGAAAGGCTCCTGGTCCTGATATCATTCCTCTGGAGTTGTTACAAAGTGGAGGTATGGCTTTGAAGACTCGACTTTTTACACTTATCCTCTTAATATGGGAAACTCGAGAAGTACCGGTACCTGGTGACTTGAAGAATGCTACCATCATCACTATCTTCAAGAAAGGCGATCGTAATGTGTGTGGGAACTACCGTGGTATATCGCTATTATCCATTGCAGGTAAAGTTCTTGCAAGAATTCTATTAAGCCGGCTGCAAAGTAATCGGAGAGGATTTTGCAAGAGTCTCAATGTGGTTTCCGAACCTCCAGGGCCACAACAGACATGATATTCTGTGCCAGACAACTCCAGGAAAAGTGCAGAGAGCAACAGGAGCCTCTGTATTTAGTTTTCTATGACCTGGAAAAAGCCTTTGATTTAGTACCAAGATCTGCCATGTGGAAAGTATTAGCGCCCTTTGGATGTCCAGATCGCTATGTGGAATTAGTTCAAGCTCTTCATGATGGAATGTCTGGGAAGGTTCTTCATGGTAACTCTGTATCCGATCCGTTTCCAATCACTCACGGTTTGAAACAAGGTGTGTGCTTGCTCCAACACTCTTTGCATTGTACATGGCTGCCATGATGTATGAATCATCTTCCAACAACCCAGGCATGGAAATTAAGTTTCACTTCGATGGAGGCCTTTTCAATCTGTCAAGACTTTGTTCACAGAGACATACCCAAGTTACCAGCTGACAGAACTGCAGTATGCCGATGACACCGCATCTCCTGCGATCATTTTTCATATCTTGGTAGCATCTTGTCTAAATGGTGCACCTGCGAACAGGATGTTGATAAAAGAATTGGGGCTGCCCATGCAGCATTTGGCTGCTTAATGCACAGAGTCTTCATGAATAAAGACCTAAAGATGCATACCAAACTCATGGTGTACAAAGCTGTTGTCATCTCAACGCTACTGTCTGGCTGTGAAACTTGGACACTTGATCGCCGTGGTAACAAGAAACTTGAGCGCTTCCACCAACAAAAGATGAGATACATCTTGAATATCAAGTGGGAGGACTATGTGACCAACACTGCAGTTCTCGAGAAAGCACATCTCAATAGCATTGAGGCAATCATCATCGCTCATCAACTAAGATGGTTAGGCCATGTTCACCGTATGGGTGATACCAGGCTTCCACGTCAATTCCTTTATGGTGAACTTTGCTCTGGCACTAGACCTCCTGGGGCCCCTCTGAAGTGTTTTAAAGACCAGCTAAAACACATCATGACGACGACTGGTATACACATATCCACTCATGGGAAACATCTGCTGCGGACCGTTTACTGTGGCGGAACACTACATCGACTGCTGTCAACTTATTTGAAGAAGAATGTCGCAGACCTGGAGAGGCCAAGCGACCCTGCCCTCCCCCAACCATTCAGTGCAATTTATGTGGGTGCATGTCTTATGCCAGGATTGGCCTGTTTTGTCATCAGAAACACATCCACAAGCTGGTTTGAAAAGCTCTACGCAGGAAGAAGTGTGTACTCGGAATCAAGTTGCAGCCCACGATGAATGTAGTAGTATTTATCAGTAGTAGTTGCCATACTTTCAAAGTTTTTGCCGTGCTTTTATTTTTTGGAGGGCAGACACCTTTTGAGGGTGTCATTGTGGGATTGGTAGTATTTTGTAGAGCTTGTTTGTATTGTATATTTGGATCTAATGATGCTCGATTGATGAGCAAAACATGTATCAATAAAGGAAGGGTGATGTCCCTTGCTTTGTTTCCCCCTCAAATTCCTTGAAGTCGGTGCATATGAACATAGCACATACCTGGGGTATTTCCTTACATAGATTAAAATCATAAATCATTTTTGTTCTTTCTTTTTACTCTCAGGCAAACATTTGAGGGACATCCCAAAAGTCCTCAAATTCATATTGCCTGCAATCTTTATATAGAGTACAGCCCAGGGACAGTACCCCTAAAAGACCCACCCCTCCATCTTTCATCAAAACCACCCTCATAGGCATACCATAAGCCTCAGGCCCGGCATACTGCTGACAGCCACGCTTTCATAATACACACACAAACACACTAACTGGAGCGGCAGCAGTGATGAAACGCTGACCAAGCAGTGGGGGAAGGCTTTAAAGGCTAGGCCCAGAAGAGCCCCATTATCTGTTCGTGGCCAGCGGCCCTGCTCCTACAAGGTCCGTTCCAGCTCTTCGCCAGGTGAGAACTAGCCGTGTGCTCAGATTCCTTATCTTTGTAACACCTACCCTGAACACTTGTATAATTTTACACCTTGTACTTCATTTTATATCTGTCTAACACTTAAAAGGGACAGTACATCACAGCTACTGGCCAATAAACACTTGGTCAGTAAACACACACGTTTATTACTAATTACACCCCATTTTACATCCTTACACCCAACCTGACCTTAGTCATAATTGCCCCTGACAGTGGAGACCAGGAACTGCATCGTCAGAGGTCAAGTCGCCGACTCTGCACGAGAGCTCGCTCTGCTTAATTGGCAGGCTAAGTCGTTAGCTCACCTTAAACATTCATCCCCTAGCAGGTAAACGCATCCTGTAGGGACGCCCCCAATAGATTACGTACTCACACCAACACACTACACTGGTAGACTCCCTCAATTACGGGAAACTACCCTTATTCGGAAACATCCCTTAAATTAATACATCTACACTACTCTGTTTATCCCACCCCCAACAGAGGGATAAAACATATGGTGGAGGCGCGGCTACCACGCAAAATAAGGGTAAGGGACTCAAACAACGAGCCCTCGTGGTAGAGCGATCCATACCGAAAGCAGCCAAGTGAAAATTGATTTTTTTTCTTTCTGAGAGAGAGCATTATTTTTCTCCTCTCTGGGAACACAAGGGAAATTTTGGCCAACCCCCCCCCCCCCCCCCCTGGAAGAATCAGCAGTTTTAATACATTAGAAGCCACACACATTTCTTTTTATACATACACTTAGTTCAGGATGGCCCCCTATACCGTTTAGCTGTGCTGAGGAACATTGGGGAATACCAGGAATTAATTGCCTGGCATAAGGTCTTTGAGACAAGGCAGGACTACCTCAGGAGGTATCAGCAGCTCCTGCACGCCCAGTATATGAGAATTATAAGTGCACTTGTCCGGCCACTCCGCAGCGCCAAGAATCGAAAGATTAGGGCGAAAATCCCCACCCTCCGTACACAACTCAACAAAGCACACTGGAAACTACACTGCCGACACGAGGTCATGTTCCAGCAATGGGAGGCACTCATCCAAGAACATAAACAAATAGGAACTAGCGGTACCAAGTTTGCCGAACAGGCCATATGCCTCAATAGGCAGTACGCCCAAATTTGGGAAGAATATCGGGAACTCCAAGCCAACAAGGCCATCTTTGAGTTCACGGCAGGGCCACCAGCGAAGCCAAGAGAGGACACAGGCGTAGATACGCTAATTCAGCAATTCGCGAGGATATCCCTCTCGACGCGTACCGCCACACAAGGGAAGGAGTCTGCCGTGGCCATAGGCCAGAAATCGGTCAGGCTAGGCTCCAATACACTACAGGGCCAAACACACATAGACACACGTCCCTCAGCTCCGGTCCGGGAGGCAATTTTGCCAGACCGAGGGGCAAAACCTACGCCAGCCCCCTCAAAACGAATGAACGAGAGGGAGGTGACGCCAGGGCTCTCAAACACACACAACAACACAGAGAGGAACCTGGAGGAAAATATATCATGGGCTGAGGACGTAGCGAACGTGCCACAGCACGATAAGCCCATACAGACCCACTCATATAGACAGACACGAAGGAAGGAGTCTGCCGTGGCCATAGCCCGGAAAAAGGCCAGACTACCCTCCAATACATTGCAAGGGCGCTCACAGACAATTACACGACCTCTACCGCCAGTTCAGAGGGCGATTTCGCCAGAATGGAGGCGGACACGAACATGTGCACCCCCAATGCAAAGGAATACAGGGGGATTGCTTACAGTTCACCAGGGTGTAACACACACGCCTGCACGCACTATCCTGCCTCCAAAACAAAGTACACGGGGTATGAGGGAAGTTTTACCGCCCACCCCACGAGGCCAGGCAGACAGGAGGGCATACACGCGCACAGACACTGATAGGGTAGCGCGGAGCCAATGCAGCTCTTCAGGCGCCAGCGCACCTACGCCTATTAACAGGCACTACGGTGAACGTAGGCTTAGGCTTACTTTACTTAGAACACCCCTGAAAAATAGTAAAGAAGCACCTCAATGGGAGGCGGAGGCCTATACCCTCATAACAGGGCGAGGATAGACACATTTACAGGGGAAAATTCACTCCCAACTAGACGGAAACTGGCCAAAACTAAGGCAATTCGTAAGTACATTGAAATTAAACCAGGAATATGGACACGGGGGCAGACAATCACACAGGCGGCATCGCACAGACAGCATGAATACACAATCCCATAAAAAAGCCATAGGATCCCATATAGACACTGTGCCCCATAGAGTTATAGCTAAGAGCTAAGGCATGCATAATAAGGTTTATATTATATGTATATGACTGGCATATTATCATTGTGTGCACATCTTAAACATACACTAGGAATGGCATATGAATTGCACTAATGCCACTCACAGCACAGACATAAACACGGGAAGGTTCTTTTACAAGGTAGATACGATCCTGACACAGACATCTAGCTGCCAGACATGTAACCAGAGGCCAGGACACACAAGCACAAAAACGATTGAGCCACACAATCATGAACACAGGAAGGTTCTTTTACATACGGGGCATACATGTATAAGCACATAAACTACACAAGTCTGACACAGATAGCGTCACCACGATGGTGGGGCAGAGTATACGGCGCGGTCATCATGAAGGGACGCAGGGCCTCGTGAAAACAAATTTTGGAAACACTCACACCATTCGCGACAGAGTCGTAGCAGGAATGCTGTACACTTCAACTGTTAACTGGCGGACAGGACATACGGTCCCGGCAGCGCGTTATCACATGAAGTAACCCAACACTTTTGCGTGCTCAGCGCGAATACGTGACACACTCGTCGGCTGAAGGCACTCACAGACAGCCTGGTATTACAATCGACAGAATATCATTCACTAGGGGATTCAAAACCACACTACGCCCACAAATTAAAACCAGGGTCAACCAAAATTTGCACAGACGACATACATACAGGAGCGTAGGCCCGTTCTAAGGTACTCGCTATAATAGCCTACTTAGGGCATTAGTGACCCCGGGACTGCCAATAGGGGACGTACCGGGAGCGCCAGGCCTCTACGGAGACCAAAAAATACTTTTTTTTACCATAGCGCCCAAAATCTGAATACGGGGGACGCCACGGGCACAGACAAACGCTCACACAAAGTAGTTAACACCACATCACTACAGCCAAAAATCATGGCAATGTAGATTACCCCGGACATAAAATAATAGAGCAAGACACAATGGGGAAGTGATCACGGAAACAAATTCCCAAACAAGCTTGTGAGCGAAAAAAGGTGACAAGTTAGCACGTTGGCCTTTCTAGAATGCAAACACATGTCAACATACAGACAGTGGCGGAAGTCACGTTTTGTTAGCCTTCCTGCATATCATTGAAGAGGGCCGATAACCTAGATGTTAGGCCCCTTAAAACAACAATTATCATCATCATCATCATATCATTGAAGAGTTTCCGTACACAAGGACACTAAACAAACATACAAAAAACACTGCGCTGCAAATAAGCGAATTCCAGTGTGTTGCCACATACTGTTGACGGAAGAAATTCTTGAAGCAGCCAGACGTGACTATGACATACAGACATGATGACACTGACATAAAAACAATAACGAAATGCAGTGACAACACGGATGTTGATACAGGAAGTGAGAGCGGCATTACATTAGGCTCCGCATCCAATATTATACAAATATTATGGACCGGATTGATCTCGGAAGACAGACTACTATACGCCTATCACTAGCGACACTAGGAACATGTATACAAAGGTGATAACACACAGTACATGACGCGTGACAATTAGCCTAGCGGAACAAGATAAGCTCTCTCAGATAACGGCACACGCGCCGGTAGGAGGTAGCAGCAGGCAGCTCCATACAGACAAGAGCGCATCATTTACAGCCACGTCTGCCTCTCTCCCCCCACACGCGCCCAACACTTAGGGGCCGACAGGCAATTACATGCGAACATACAAACTAATTAGGGGCGGATACAGACAGATTCCATGAGGGAACAACCCCCCCCCCTAATAATTTCTTTTCTTGTTTTTTTTTTTCTCTAAAATTCATTACAAGCAAGTATGCTATGCCGATTTAGACTCACAGTCACATGCTACCCTATCCCACGTTATGAACAGGAGACCAGATTAGGCCGTGACGACACAGCGTCACCACACTTAAACATCCTAAGGGCAGCCCGAGGGCGGTGCCCACAGACACAAACATTTTCACACAAGGTAGGTATCACAGACCCACGGGCACGTCACAGACTAGTATTTTAGGAGACACTAGGTGCTATATGGCATCTCAACTCAGCCACCGTAAATCCCAAAGAGCGGGTAGAAAACACATAGCGACCAAGAGAGGATGACACACTACAATAGGAGTAGAGGTGGATAATGCCATCAGGATGGCCATGGTACCAACTACGGGCTACCATCCCCAGACCCTTCCTCCTACAAACCCTATTACCTGCAACACTATCCAACACAGACATACAGATACATAAAAACACCTACACTACATTGCAAAGTATACATCGGGGTTGATAGACTTCATGCTTCTCATAAATTAAGGTTTGCTACACCTTGGCCCCAAACGCCTACACCTGAGTATTAGAGGTGATTCGGAAACAAATATCAAGCGGCAATGCACATCTCTATATAGAGAGATGAGGCCATACTGATACTAACAAATATTTTATTAAATAATCCCGCATGCAAAGGACATAAACTTATCGTATCCTAACACAAGCCTTATCCTCAAATGAGAGCAGACACGCCTCATATCCATCCCACTGCATGAGGTATCCTACCCACACACCAGGGATTGTATTATTATTACACCCGCATGACATTTTCAAATTTTGCACACCTGGGAAAAACCCACCCCATCCACTCACAGTAAATACCTCCTAACAGCATCATCGGCTCCCGGCCACCATAAACATGGAGTCCAACGATGCACGACCCCCTCCCACCACGCTTTAACCCCTTTCAGCAAATAACACCCCTGGATCCTAATAACAAGGGACCAAACGCCCTGTAAACCTACTAATACCTCTAGAAAAGTACCAAGGCATCACCGCTGGAAATCCGACACGGCAATGACAGGCCTGAAGTAGTCACTGCATTTCGAAGATTCTACAACCCCAGAACACTAGGAATTTTTCATAATTACATAGTACACAAAAACATATTTACAAATCACACTTTTTTTAAAGGAATCTGAAATCACACTAGATGGTGATGAGAAGGTAAATGGAGAGCAGAATCGCCACACGAGGACAGAGCTGGAGAAGGCGGTGATGAGGCCTGACCCAGTTGAATGACAGATAGACGTAGGGCCGAAGCGCCGATGACTCAGTGCGGGCAAGCTTCAGAATCCTGGGAAACCTAACCTGTTCCCTGGGACGAAGAAACTTACACCCATTATGCACTGCGGTCGTCGAGACCAGACCTGCAGGGGAGACTTTTTGACGGCTAGTAGGAGAATTAGCCAGCTCCATACTAGACTCGGGAGACGAACCTAGAGACGACAAACTTGGACTAGACTTTTAGTTGGTGTGTAATATAAGTAGCGTTCCTAAGGCGGGGAACAAGTCTTCCATTCGCGTGAAGTGAAGCAGTGCCTCAGGATTCAACGGAACCAATCCTAGGCACGCCAAGTCCTCATTCCGCGCAGTGAGGTGAAGATGATTTAACAAATGATATATAATAACCACTGAATGATAAATAATGCGTATGGAATGAATGCGGTCATTCGGCCCCGTGCCCACATAAATGGATGACACCGAGTCTCCAGAGCTTAAATGGTAACGCAACGGGCGGCCAGAGATATTAAATGGGTATGCAACGGGCTGCCAAAAGGGATTTTGTGGGCAACCCAGTAATAAACATTAATAAACACCAAATGGCGAATAATGCCAATGTAAGCATGCATAAGACCAACGGAAAGGATATCCTCGCGAGGCGTTTGCTCCTTAGCAACGCAGTCGCACAGGCCTATATTAGTTATTAAGAGGGGGAAGTCGACAGTTAGTTTATAGGAGGGGACTACGGGCTCCTGTTGGGTTCCGGTCCCGGCAGGATGTCACAAGGGCACCTCGGAAGGGAGACCGACCGGAGGGAGCCTCCGTCAAAATTTTAGTATATAAGATACAGTTTCATTTAAAAGATAACTTAGATTTAAGCAAATTTAACAAGCACTGTTGTAAAACAGTAGCTACAACTATTTCGGCATTAAGTTAAGGACTATTTCGGCATGTACTTACAAAATATTTTTATATAGCATTAATTAATATAATCTAGGTTAAGCACTTCTAATTAAGACAGAGCGTTCGGCACCTGGCAACTAAAACCGTTACCAGGGTAAGACCGACAACACATTCCAAAAACAGGCATATGCGACGCGAACGCGACATATGGCGTTCGGTACCGTATAGGGCAAGACCGACACCATATAGGTTTAATTGAGGGTACGACGCGAACGCGACATATGACGTTCGACACCTGGCGGCTAGACGTTGCCAGGATAAGTCCGATAAATTACCGATAAAAACATAACAGGGCGGAGGCACTAAAGCCGTCCGACCCACCAGCGAGGTATACGGTACAGCCACTGGAGCTGACCGACCTCGATAATACACGAGACGCCGAAGAAGTCTCAAGGGCGGTAGCACCGCAACCCGACCCTTCAACGGCGCTGCGCGATAGGGGCGCAATATATATATATTTGGCCAAGGGTATTGCTAACATGTTTTTATATTTCAGCAAAAGAGCTCCATCACTGCACCAAGGAGTGGAACCCAAAAATGATCATGGTATAAGGTAAGGTGGACCACCGAACAAGCACACACTCATACACTGTTATACACTGAGGAGACATAACAATACACACAAAGTCATAGCCGGCATAAGAAGGTATAGAGTAATGTAAGATAAGAGGGCGCCAGACAAAGAACAAGACGGACGACACGAGTGTATTGACAGACTATAATACCTGTAATTTTGATTTCAGAAAGTACACACGCCGCAACAAGAGGCGATATGAAGATTACGCTAATGATTACATGTTTTTATTTTTTTTACTTCTCCACTTTACAGACGGCGGCACCAGATACATGACACTGGTGACGATGATTTCACTGCCATACAGCAGCAACATGTTTTTTGTGCCATGCTATTATTATGTACCATCTTTACTCGCTAATTTGTACTCATTCTAACACAATCCAACACACTCACCACCATTCTTTTACAGCTACACTCCAGAACACAGAAATCTGAACAGCAGGGTTGATACCTGTGGGGTATCAGGCTTACTGACAGATCAACAAAAACAAAAGCGTCAAAGATGTGACGCAACATACGGCAATGAGGGCGCAACCAATTTGTGGCGGCGACTCTCAATGTCAAGTGTGGAGGCATTCGCCCACAGAGAATGATCCACAGGATAGGGGTATATCAGCGGCACGACCACTAAACTGCACCGGAAACGGCCGGACAGGATTAGCCATGAGACGGCACATGAATACAAAGGGTAGCGTGCATGCAAGGTACAGTAGATACGGCCGTCTAGGTATAAAATAATTAAGATAGATATAAGTGACTAATGTAAAAGAAAATAATGTAATACTGTTAAGAGGCACCTTACACAAAATTTGTTACCAATGATGCCACACATTGTAAACACACAGATTCTTATTTATCACACACATGTACACACTGACTTTCCTTTCCTTTCTACCCTTCTAACATAAATTTTGTAAAAATGTCTTATCTCACCTCGAAATAAAAACATATTATATTAAACCAGTAAGCACACCTTAAGACATTTATTTCTTCTTTCTCTCTACACTATCTCTTTATTTTTTATTGTTACATTTTACACCTCACGCAGAAGGCAATTTTTTCATCCGGCTGCAAAGCAGCATCACAGCAACCACAGATGTTTTTTTTCCCTTCCTCAAAACCATAAATGAATAATTTCCCAAACCATGTATTGTAAACTATGTATTTTTAATTCCAATGTCAAGCTTTATAATGAATAATTTTATGTGAATAATGAACTATGTATCAGTGGCGGCTGGCGGATAATTGATCTGGGTGTTGCACTATTTTCATTAAGGGAGGGGCCCCCGCAGGATTTTTTCTAGGGGGGGGGGTGCAAGTAATATTTTTAATTTCATTACCTACATGTCACTAGGTGTTATTAAGACGTACACACACACCCCTCCCTCCCCCCGCAATTTTCGTTTCACTTCTTACTTGCTTCGTGATATTATTTGGCTGCTCTTAAACCGTTGGGTGCATGATCTTTATGGCATAAATGGGAGGATTTTTTTTTTTTGGTTCAGAGTTTTTTCCATGGGAGTTCGCTTTTCTTTGTGAATCATCGTCATAATGTTCATTTTATAAACAGGCAAAACGTAATTGTATCACCATGTAGGCCTATCGACAAAAATAAAAATCAAGCAGTTCATTAAAATGGTAATGTTAATCCAGTACGCCGACTTTTTAAATAACTGAAGATATTCTCAAATAATCCCAAATTACTAAGTTAAATACAACTGTGGAATTATCCCTGCATGTAAATCAGTTAACCATCAATAACTTCAATTTATGAAATTAACTGGTGAGACAATGAACAATCGAAAATATTCTTGGGATTTCAGGGGGGCAGGCACGCCCCCCCCCCCATCCCACTCCTCCCCCTCCCCCACCCCCCTCCCCACCATCCTGCCCATGAGGTGATAGGGTAAAAAAACTGCTTGATGTCGGAGATAAATGTATTCAATTGCGCGGAAAAACGGATGTGCCTCATTCATAACGATGCCGCAGTTCAGAGAACATCACATTGTCATCGGATTGAATGGAATATAAGTTAGTCTACATGAAAACCTTCACGAGAACAAAACAACGTAAGTTATATATGTGGGCGAGACGCGCAACATTGCAAGACATGGTTTTGGCAGTTCGGAGCATGTCGGATGTCTCCGTCCGCGCCTCGGCTTTCTTGTTGCAGTCAGCGGGCAACGACTAGCCGCGTTAACTGTTGGGATAGGGCTTACTCGGTCTAGCATCTTTGCCATACCTTCCACTATTGAGATCTGGTCGGTGCTTGAGCCTGGCAACGACCAAACGGACGAGCGCTCCCCGACAGTTAGCGCGCTTCGCTTTCTCAAGACAGTTCACAGTAACTTACCACACTGTAAGATTTCCTGAATGATTAAAGAACAGTATTATTAATTCCTATATATATAAAAGGAAACTTACAGCTTGTATTACTAAAAATAATATTACGGTATTGTTTTTCATGAATTAATCTGGTCGTTGCGCAACACTGCAACCTTATTACCGGCCGCCACTGCTATGTATATACCCAAAACCCACCCCCTCTGAGCACACGCTAAACTCACATCACCACCAAGACAACACGACATCGACACATCCACACGACACCGAAGAAGGAAGAAGAAGAGGTACAAGAAGAAGATGAAGAAGAGGCACTACAACGACACGCCCACTCTATTTCCCGTTCGCGAGGCCGCGAACAAAGCCCGAGGAGGTCTTGTATAGCCCAGGGGCAGTACCCCTAAAAGACCCACCCCTCCATCTTTCATCAAAACCACCCTCATAGGCATACCATAAGCCTCATATACTTCCTCAAACACAAGCAGACCCGGCATACTGCTGACAGCCACGCTTTCATAATACACACACAAACACACTAACTGGAGCGGCAGCAGTGATGAAACGCTGACCAAGCAGTGGGGGAAGGCCTTAAAGGCTAGGCCCAGAAGAGCCCCATTATCTGTTCGTGGCCAGCGGCCCTGCTCCTACAAGGTCCATTCCAGCTCTTCGCCAGGTGAGAACTAGCCGTGTGCTCAGATTCCTTATCTTTGTAACACCTACCCTGAACACTTGTATAATTTTACACCTTGTACTTCATTTTATATCTGTCTAACACTTAAAAGGGACAGTACATCACAGCTACTGGCCAATAAACACTTGGTCAGTAAACACACACGTTTATTACTAATTACACCCCATTTTACATCCTTACACCCAACCTGACCTTAGTCATAATTGCCCCTGACCGTGGAGACCAGGAACTGCATCGTCAGGAATTCTATTGTACTCGAGCAAGCGGCCCGGCTGCAGAGGTCAAGTCGCCGACTCTGCACGTGAGCTCGCTGAATCGCTCGCTCTACTTAATTGGCAGGCTAAGTTATTAGCTCACCTTAAACATTCATCCCCTAGCAGGTAAACGCATCCTGTAGGGACGCCCCCAATAGATTACGTACTCACATCAACACACTACACTGGTAGACTCCCCCAATTACGGGAAACTACCCTTATTCGGAAACATCCCTTAAATTAATACATCTACACTACTCTGTTTATCCCACCCCCAACAGAGGGATAAAACAATAGGTACTGTATTTAATAAATGTTTTTAATTTTCCAGATGAGAAAGAACAGCGTATCATTAATCTCCAAAATCAATGCAGTGAGCTCTCTTCCCTCTGTGAAGATGGTAAAAGAGAGATTGCATCTTTGAAGCAGCAGATGATGCAGCTGGAAGCAAATTTAGCAACAGTGCAAGGATGCAATAAGTGCACACTGGATCACCTTCAGGTAGCACTGAACATCTCGGAGAATAAATCAAATTCAGTCCAGCGAGATCTAGAAATATGCAAGTGTCAGCTGGCACAGAGAAAACAAGAACTGACGTTGCAGTCAGAGAGGATGGACTATCTTCATGGTAAGAGCCAGGAGAATGAGCAACTCAGAGAACAGGTGGTTGAGTTACACAGGTTGCTAGAGGAGAAAGAGAAAGACACTATTGAGCGAGACAAATTAATTGAAAATCAGAAGGAATTATTATCTGAAATTGAAAACCTACATCGCACTTTAAAGAAGAAACAGAAGAAATGTGACTCTCTGACAAATCTGTGTTCCAAGAAATCTTTACAGATATCAGACCTTGAAGGGCAAGTCCAGATGGTGCAAGCTAAAGCCAATGACAATGAATTAATTAAGAGGTTGCATGCTGAACTGGAAGATGCTGCAGAGAAACTGAATTGGTACATGCAGCACTCCTCCATGTTGGAGCAGGATGTTGAAAAGTATCAAGGCGTTCTCAGACAGGCCCATGAGAAAAACCAAGAAGCAATAAGTAAGCTACAAGCTACGATCAGAGATCTGCAAGTGAGGGGCAAGAACCTGGAGCTCTCCATGAAAAATACTGACATTAATAGTAAAGCTGCACTTTCTGATGAAATAAAGAAAAGAAAGTCATTGGAAAACAAACTGGAAATCGCAACAAAAAACCAAGATGCTCTCATAGCTGAGATTCAGACCTTGAAAGAATATATTAAAAACCAAAAGGCAAAAAGTGGCATGTTGCACGGAGGTGAGTGAAAACAAAGCGTTAAAACTGTATCTCGAAACAATATCAATTAATTGTTTGTACTTTTCTTAGAATGTAAGTTTCTTTTCTTCATTTTTTTTTTTCATGTCCTAAAAGTTCGATCTCTGAATGTATGCTTGTTCATGGTTTGTTTTTCTTTCGCTCTCCCCCTCCAGTCTTCTTTCAGTTTACATCAGTTAGATATTATACCAAATACCACTTATCGTATTGAATCACTTAACTGTCATTATTGTTGACTCCTCTTAGGTAAATAGACTCGCCTAGGAGTGTGCCCAAAAAATAATAATATTATTTTATTGTAGGGGAGCTGGATGTGTCTCTGTTATGACTGAATTCTGACCTGCTCATCAAGGTAAAGGGGTTGACAAACTGGACTTTCAGGGGGAAATATTCCCTAAATTACTCCCTGGGTACCGGTACATTACCATAGATTTCTTCAATCTCATTCTGGGTTATCCTCTGGCTCACTATCCTTGAAAACTTCTTTTCAGATACCTCTCCTCTGACCAAAACATCATATTGATATACCCATCTTGTTGTGTAATTTACTGAGTGATTGTTTTACAAGTTTACTGTCTTCTCATTGTACTTTCTGCCTCATCTGTTATTTCCTATCATACATATTATGAACCACATTTCCATTGCTTGTAGTTTGTTCCATCTAAAACCAAGTTCAGTTTCCTAGGTCAGTGAATGAGTGCTCTTCACTTCTTCGTATCTTGGTAAACCTGTTTGTTTTAAATCTGTTGCCATTCTAAACCTCACCTTTCTAATTATTGTTTTATCTGGTAAAGCCATCTCTTCCTCTTGTCTCTTGTATTCGATGTTCTCCATCTACACCCTAGCTGTTCTTTGTGGATCCATTTCTTCAGATGACTAAACCATTTTAGCCGGGTTTTAACACAGATCTCACTGTGACTGTTTTACCTGGAATTGAGGTTGTATCTCCTCTTTCCTTTTCTTGCTTCTCCATATTTTCTAGACCATGGACTTTAAGGACATTTGTACTGTAGAGCATGGAATCTGATGACAAGTCTGCAAGGTTTCTAAGCTGTACACAGTAACTGATAATGGAAGCTCCTTTGAAGTATTAATTTGGATTCCAAGAGAACTTGTTTATCCCAGAGTAGCTTCTGACTAGTTGGTAAAACTGTGCTCCGTGGTGGTTCGGTGATTTCTGCAGGTGCTTAGCTATCTGCTGTCACAACATTACCAAGATACTGAAACTAATCAGCTGCTTCTAGCTTTGTACCATCCAAGAAAATGTTGCCTGGCATGGATGTTCAGTTAACTTGTTGGCAATACAAAAGTACTGTAATGGCTTATCTTGAGACCAAAGTGCTTGAATACCTCATACCAATCATTCAGCTTTTGTTACACCTCAGCCAAAAACCCTATGTAAATACCAGTCACGTCATTCAACAAAGGAAAAAATATTAACCCTGGAGGGGGCGCGTCACGGTCTTTTCGACCGGGTGCAGAGATAAATGTGTATAGTTCTTAACGTAGTGGGCCGTTAGTTTCCATCCCCTCAGTACCTTACATTGGACTCGTCCACTGTCGGTGTGCGTAAACAGTTCACCCCTCCCGCTCCTCAGTTTCAGCCAGAGTGCATTGTTTAACGGACCCGGTCTAAACCTTCTGGCGCGCCCCATGACGTATGCGTGTTTATGAGTTAAGTTTTACTTTTATTTTTCAGTTAATCTAGTTGGAAAGTGTTAATTTTCTTTTGTTTTCGTGTAAATTGTGCCTTTATAACTTATATACTGAAACTAAACACACGATGGATAGAAACAGGGAACGAGAAATTGAAAGACTTTTAGAAAGTGTTGAGAAGGAACTGGCAAGAGAAGAGGAGAACTGAAAATCCAACGGTTAGGCGCCAATTGTTCATCGATGAACCTGCTGTTGAAGCAATTGATGAACTTGCATCGGATGATGACCTCGAAGACGAGCTTCAAATACAAGAAGAAGGTTCCACTTCAGGGGAATCTGTGTGACGAAGAGGAGCAAGTTGAGTGCCAAGGACCTCAGTATATCGGAAAAGACAATGTAACAACTTGGACTGTCCACTGCCCTCCACGGCAGGATCTGGAAGATGCGCCTACTGCAACTGGAAGTATGTATGTCTACCCCTTATTATTCCCGTTTTCCAACGGGGTCGGGGATGAGATGCGATGGAAGTCTTTGTGGCGATGGTTTTTATGGCCGGATGCCCTTCCTGATGCCAACCTCGTGAGAGGAGGTAATGTGAGATGAAATGAATGATGGTGAATGAAAATGGGCAAGGATGTGGAAGGAAGCGGCCGTGGCCTGTCAGAAGGTACCGTCCCAGCATTTTCCTGTTGTTGAAAATGGGAAACCACGGAAAACCATTTCAAGGACGGCCGACGGTGGGGCTCGAACCCACGCGTCTACCGAGTCAGCAGAGAGCTTGGCCCCATGACCTAATGCTGCGCTTTAGCCAGCGTTGCCACTACTGTCGGTCTACTGCAACTGGAAGAAAAACCGAAAAACCAAGACTAGATGCCGCATTTGCCAGCGACATATCTGCAAAGAGAACTCGGTAGCGACTTGTATTCGGTGCTCTACGGAAGATAAAGAATCTAGTGATGACGCTGAATGAACACCTACTGGAGAATTAAAGGTCTAACATACAATCATTTTATTGTTTAAATGACTTTGAGCATTATTTATAGGTTGGTTCAAAATTATTTACTTGTTTTGTAAGAATAAAAATAGTTTTTGCGTCATTTGTGTTATTTTTTCGCGACCCGGTCGAAAACACCGTGCGCGCCTCCTCACGTGATTATTCTTTCGCGCCCTCTCCAGGGTTAACAATGGCACACTGTCATCTGGAGAATAACTGTGGCTGAATATTCAATGATCAGAGACAATCCACAGATCTACAAAGACAGGCAGAGTGATGCATTGAGTTGACTGTGTACTATAAAGCCTTACCGTTCATAAATACTCTGTCACATCTCATGGATTTTTCTGATGGATTGGCACGATTGCTGACACCTGTAATTAAAATTATATGTTACCGTACTAAACATTTTTGAGGGTAACTGGATGTTATTTAATCACAAAAAGTATACTCATAGGATGCCTCATAAGTAATGTTTTCTAAGTTTTGTGTTTTATAAGGTAGAATTGGTTTTCTTTGATTCGCCAATGCTATTTACAGGAGGCCATGACTAGAATTGCGTATATTGCGAGAATGTATCAGTCATCAGTTAATACACAATCACAAATGGAACTTACAAAGTTGGAGGTTAGGGTCCTTCTAAAGCACTGTTGGAAACAGGATTACAAAGCTGCTGCTGCTGCGGCTTGAAGAATATGTGAAGTAGAAGGAGAAGGTGTCGTTTTTGAGCATGTGGCACAACGATGGTTCCAACGTTTCAACACTGGAGAAGAAAACACTACAGATTTACCGCATTCTGGAAGAACTAAACTATGGGATATTGAGAATACACACAGAGGTTTGGAAGAAAATCCGCAAAGAAGTACTCATAGGCTGTCAGAAGAACTTGGTGCATCAAAAGATACCATGCATCACAAGATTCAGAAACTTGGAAAATCAAACAGAAGCTGTAGATCTGTACCTCATGAATTGACCCCTGAACAGGCTCAACGTAGAGTAGATATTTGTTGTCAGTTTATTGGTAACCTCATGGATAATAGATTTATCAGGAGAATTGCCACATAGGATGAAAAATGGGTCTATTAACGCAACCTAGATGCCTCTCTGGGTTTTGATGCGAAGAATTCGGCGAGACCCACTTACACAGCTTCAATGTTTTCAAAAAGTGGCTCAGTCCCCGGCAACCTGCCAAATTCATAGTTAAAAAGGATCGGGTCGGCCCCAAAAGTGATGTTGTGTGTCTTGTGGAATTTTGAAGGAATTTGTTCCAAATGGGTGTACAGTCAATGCAGATCTTTATTCTCAAATGGAAAGAGTTCATGAAATTTTGAGACCGAGATACCCAGCATTAGTTAACCGAAATAGAGTTCTCTTGCAGCAGAACAATGCGAGACCTCATACTGCACGAACAACCATGGCAAAAATTCAGGAATTGGGAGGAGTCGAACTGCTACCACATCCAGCATACAGCCTGATCTTGCATCTTCAGATTACCATATTTGTTGATCCATGGTCCATTTCTTGCATGGAAGAAATTTTGAAAACATTGAAGCTGTGTAAGTGGGTCTCGCCGAATTCTTCGCATCAAAACCCAGAGACTGGTACCGTCGCAGGATAAGAAGCCTCACTAAAAAATGGCTCAAGACCATAGAACCTGATGGTCTCTACTTGGAAGAATAGTTTAATTTCTTGTCAGAAAACTTTCCAAATAAAAGTTTCTTTAAAATACGACATTACTTATGAGACATCTCCTGTAGTTAGTTATTGTTGCTGTAAGGGGAAGAACAGAGAGGTCATGTGCCCCTAAAAGGATAAGAAGATTCTCAGAGGAACCAGGTCAATAATAGAAAATATCATAACTGACTTTCAATTTAGGACATTGATAAGGAATTGCAGAATCCTCAGGGGCTTTTTCTTTTATAAAATAAACCACAAATTGATTTTCTGTGAATTTAGCATAGTAAGACCTAAAGTACAGAAAGTGAGGTCTGTTTGCAGATGTCTTAGGTTTATAAATCTCAATGATAAGGAACTTAGGCAGAAATACATGGAAATGATTTATGAGAAATTCCAAAGAGTAGATTGGAAAGAATCTTAGGACAATGAAACGTAGTGGTCAGGATATAGGGATGGAGTACTATGAGTAGTAGAGGCATGTTTTGGGACAACAGTGTGTAAAGACAGGTGAAGGCGCACATCCTGGTGGAATGACATAGTGAAGTTGGCTTGTAACAGTAAAAAGAAGGCTTACAAAAATGGCTCCCAACAAGGAATTGGGCAGACAGAGAGCTGTATGTAGTTGAAAGGAACAGAACAGATACCATACTATACTATTTATAGTAGAATCCAAAAGAAAATCATGGGCGGAATTTGGAAATAAATTAGAAATTATAGCTCAAGTGGCAGGAAAGCCTTTTCGAAGTGTTATAAAGAGTATTAAAAAATGGAAGAAAAAGAGAAATGAGTAGTGTTTTGGATAATTTTGGGAAACTCATGGTAGATGCCAAAGAAGTAATGGGGAAATGGCAAGAATACTTTGAAAATTGTGTAAATATAAATGGAGACTTATCTGGCAAGGTGGGAGATTTTGAGATCATATAGGAGGAGAATGGGAACAGGATCATGGTTGAGGAAGTAGAGAGGATGGTAAATAAACTACAATATCACAAAACGGCCAGAAATAGTGAAGTAGAGGATGAAATGGTCGCATATTGGAATTATCATGGGATTTATGAAAGGTACCCTCAGACTGGACAAAAGCAGTAATCGCCCCAATTTATAAGCATGGTAACAGGAAAGATTGCAACAACTACAGAGGTATTTCTTTTACAAGTATCCCGGGCTAAGTCTACTCAGGCATTGTAGAAAGGATAGTTTGATCATTGGTCGTCGAGACAGAGATGAATGAAAACCAGTGTGGGTTAGACCACAATGAGGATGTCAGAATCAAGATTTTAGTATGTGCTAAGTTATTGAGAAATGCTACAAGAGTGATGGACAGTTGTGTTTGTGTTTTGTAGAGATCTAGAAAAGGTGTACAATAGTGAAGGGAAAAGATGCTGAGCATTCTGAGAGATTATAGAATTGAGGGAAGGCTGTCACAGGCAATCAAAAGTATTTGTTAACAATTGGAATGCAATTAAGTTGATGGTAGGATGAGTCCTTGGTTTAAAGTTGTTACTTCAGTGAGGCAAGGCTGTAATTTTTCACCACTACAAAATATGGACCATTTGCTGAAGAGCATAAACTGGCTGGAAGGAGAGGTTCCTTTAGGTGGAAAGCAAGTAAGCAGTTTGGCTTATTGTGATGATCTGGTTGTAATGACGGACTCTGTCGAAAGCTTACAAGTTAACATGTTAGATCTTTAACAGTGTACGAAATATGGGATGAAAATCAGCATTTCAAAAATGAAGTTTATGTCGGTAGGGACGAAGCAAGCCAGGTAGAAGGAAGTAAATTGGAGTAGGTGGACCATTTTAAGTGTATACACACAGGATGACAGTATAGGGAAAGAGTTAGTGTCGAGGTGCAGAAGAGGCAATGCAGTGAGTTCTCAGTTGTGATCTACAGTATTCTGCAAGAAAGAAGTTAGTGTAGCGATGTAACTCTCCCTGCATTGCTCAGTGTTTAGATCGACCTTGCTGTATGGATGTGAGTGCTGGGTAGACTCAGGATATGTAATATATAAGCTATAGAGCATCTCGACCTTAAAAGACAGTATGGGATTAAATGTAGTATTTTCCTCTCACTCGCACTCATATGTCCTGCAATTAGCTTCGTTCTCTTCTACCCCGGCGATGTTGTGAATATCTTTGACTTTTGTCATTCTTCTAGATTTTCCCGTATTGATTTGATATATAGCAACAATATCCACTTTGCGATGTTGCCATTTCCCAATAATGCAAAGTTATAAATCTAAGAAAATGTTTGCGTGGTTTTATGAAGAATTTTCCGTTCTTTATGATGATGTAAAATTAAAAGCCATAAATAATTAACACATGGCCCAATTCTCACAATTACGATATTTTAGTGCGAATCTATATTTATACACATTATAAAACCTATCACGCCATAACTAATGAACTAATGATCACAACAGATTAAGAATAATTTTTTATATTGCCTGATGTTGGTAGAAGTTATCCTATTTTTCAGGACAGTAATTTGTTTTATAATAAGAAAGTTATATATTTTTTTCTTAAATGTTACTTGAAATTAGAGGATTGTATCACAGAAAAGTTAGGTAGCAAGAAACTTTTTTGCTGTTGACTTTACGTCGGTGACTAAGCAAGAAGAAATGTTCATTAATGTCTGAAATAGTTTTTAAAACAAACCAGAGCTCGGTATCAGATAGCATTCCTAAGTTATCGCACTTCGCGTTCTGTCCCCGCCCAGCAGTTTGTTTATTCAGGTGGCCCATTATCTCCACGACTTCGTTTGATGAGGGTAGGAAAAGAATCTGTGCTACCCCAGAGCTCAGTGTTATTAAATTTGTTTGTGGTGTGAAGTTAGACTGTGAAGAGGTCCTTGTGCTTTTTATAAATTGTGTTAATTATTATTAAGTTATTATATTTATTATTATTATTATAATATTCATTATGAATACAGCAACTAAAAAGCGGAAAATACAGCAACTAAAAAGCGGCATAGTATTGCCAAATTGCACAGTAGAGAACGAATTATAGTACTGAATATATTTCATAATTTCTTAAAGACCATGGCTTAGGCGGCAGCACGCTGGGTCCGTGGTTCAAATCCCGGTCACTCTATGTGAGATTTGTGCTGTACAAAGTGGAGGCAGACAGGTTTTTCTCCGGGTACTCCGGTTTTCCCTGTCACAAACTTTCATTCCAGCAACACTCTCCACTGTCATTTCATTTAATCACTGCCCCAGGGGAGTGCGACGAGCTTGGGCAGCCGGCACAGTTCATATCCTTGCCGCTAGATGGGGGCTTCATTCATTCCATTCCTTGACCCGGTCGATCGACTGGAAGCAGGCTGTGGATTTTCATTTTCATTTCTTAAAGAACATGAACGTCGTAGGCCACCTAGGGCTCGTGGGTAGAGGTTGCCTTGGTTCATGCCGGGAATAAACAAGGATTCGTTTAGGTGCCGAGTTAACTTTGCTATGCCAAAAGAACACGGCTGACTCCCACGATGAAATGACAGGTGAACTTTATGAAAAGTGTTGCCCAATGTTCCCAAAGGATCTATCCTCATAATAGACAATGCAGGCTATCACAGTCGGAAAAGCGAACTTTTACCTACAACGTCATGGAGAAAAGACCGGATTGCAGACTGGTTCACTCAAAAGGCGAACCCTTTTCGAAATGATATGCCAAAGTGGGAGCTTCTTTTTATTGTGAATTAAAACAGAGACAGGAATGATAAATACATCATTGAGAGATGGCTAAAACAGCAGGAAAATATGTTCTTTGCTTGCCACCATACCATCCATCTAAATGGTATGGGCGCAAGTGAAGGACTACATAAAATTGAACAACGTCTCATTCAAAAAAACAAAATATGAAGAATTTAATTTTGGCTGCATACCACCACGTGACCAAACAAAATTGGGCAAACTACGTGAACCCTACCAATAATATCAAATTAAAAGTTTAAATTATACGGCAATCAATACTTGCACAAATATATATATTATATATTGTACCGTACATGTTTCGACCTGACATTGAGGTTTTCTTCAGCTCAATTAAAATGAAATCAATTTAGAATTAAAAATAAAATACTATAGATGTACTTACTAAGTCTAATGTTTGTTTGATGTGAATGTTTATGATATAAATTGTAATTAAAAGAATGAAATAAAATAATAAAATAGATATCCTTACAATCTAATATTAATTGTAAATAAATATAATAATAATAATAATAATATCGTATGGCCTCGGTTGCCGGGTGCAAGCTTTGTAATTTGACACCCAGAGGGTAGCTTGCATGACGAATTTCGTTGTTCCTTGAATCACTATGAAAGTCAAGGAGGTTAGATATCTAAGCTCCTTGAACACTATAGCGCTTTCTAGTAGAGAAATGAGGAACTTTGTGTTGGCGGAAACTCCCGAGATTAATTTTGCCATTATTAACACGGTCTACTGAATTCAAATGGGTTCTTTGACATGCCAACATCGTATGACATGCGTGTCGTATTTTTGCCGCCGTTCAAAAATCACTTACCACGGCCAAGAGCGAACCTGCAATCTTGGGGTTAGTAGACCGACACGCTATCCATTCACCCACCATGGAAATCTTATAAAATAAAATATAATATTGGGCTTTACATTCATTTTTTTTTTTCAAAATACAGTTAAAAAAATAAGGAATCTTTTAATAGTGAGTGTAAACAAAATATTGGACTTTATATTAAAAATTCAAATATAGACAATTAAATAATTTAGAAAAACAAGTGCTGAATATCAACAAATATTTTAACTCAGTGCTTAAAATGAGTAAAACAAATCTTCTTCCAAAATATGGAGTGTGAATTTTGATCAGGTGCCAACCAGTCACTGATCTGTACACAATTGGCAAGAAATAGGTTATAAACATACATTATACGGTATATTACAAGAAGAATTTAATTACATACTGTATGTTTTATTAAAGAAGATACATACATGACCGTATATTATTTGATATATACGAGGAATTATTGATGCTAAAATTACGTTGTAAGGGTCCCGTTTCATTATTCAAAACACTTGGATGAATTCAGAATTGCCACCTATCTATATAAATGTATATATTGGCATTCACTCAAGTTCTTATGTGAATTGTACTGATGTTTTCCATCTACACAACATGGTTGATTCAAACGACGCACTAACTAGTTGGCACCTGATCAAAATTCACACTCCGTATTTTGGAAGAAGTTTTTTTTTTACTCATTTCAAGCACTGAGTTAAAATATTTCTTGATATTCGGCACTTGTTTTTCTAAATTATTTACGGTAATTGTCTATATTTTGAATTTTTAATATAAAGCCCAATATTTTATTTACACTCACATCTTCTTCTTCTGCTTTTACGGCCTCATTGGACTGTAGTGTAATATTCAACATATCATATTCTCAGAATACATTACATTGAAGTACTGTACCTCCATTTTCTGCACAATGCACATCGCTTTGTTGGTCTACGGGTATGATTCCTGCTTTGAGTGAGAGAGGTCCCGGGTACAAACCCCGGAAGATCCTAGCATTTTTATTACTTTTGTTTTTGTCTCTTGAAAAGATTCAAAAAGTATGTAAAAGAACCTTAGGAACGTTCTTTTTTTTCGGGCGAGACTTCCGGTAATTTAAATACATAGGTTGAGGTAAACGCTTCTTTTTTCCCCGTCGGTTTACCCTCCAGGTTGGCTTTTCCCTCGGACTTAGGTTGGTTGGTTGCTTCCTCAGTTTAGGGGCTGTGACAACGCGGTCATGTAGCCCCGTGTACTTTGGGTGGGTGTAGAATCTGTCTGATAACCGGTGTTAATTGTGATGGCTGTATAAGTGTGTGTTATCTGTTTTTAATTCAAGTAAGGACTGCAGACATTGATTTTTTGAAGTAGTTCCTACTTTTGCCGCCAAACTCCACCATCAACAACTACTAGTTCAGAACTTGGTTACTAGACGCCACCGCAGTCGGCTCCTGGCAACGAACGTTCTTCGTTAAAGAACGAAGGTTCTTTAACATGCCATAAATCTATGACATGGGACTGCCGGCTTTACTTCCCCTCCGAAGAAAGGCATACTGAGGGATTTTTAACGACGGCTTCGGCCGGGTTTGAACCCGCGATCTTGGGCATAGAAGAACAGCATGTACCAACTACGCCACCAAAGCCGCTACCCTTCCTTGGACTCAGCGAGGGATCCCACCATAACCACCGTAAGGGCAGTGTCCTGGAGCTTGAAACACCTGGTTGGGGGATACCACTGGGGAGGTGGGGCCACCCTCCTTGCCTCTTCCTTGCCTATCCCTCCCAATCTTCCCCTCACTTTTCATCCCTCATGAGGCCCATGTTCGCTTTGCAGGTGAGGCCGCCTGGGCGAGGTGCTGGTCCCACCTCCCCAGTTTTATCCTTCGTCCAGGTGTTTCAAGCTCCAGGACACCGCCCTGGTGGCGGTAATGGTGGGATCCCCGCAGAATCCGAGGGAAAAGCCAACCTGTAAGGTAAAGCGACTAAAATAAAAAATTGCGTTTGACCTCAAACTATGTATTTATATTACTGGCACACAGTAAGTACAAGTCTCGCACGAAAAAAAAAGTTCGTAAGGTTCTTTTATATACTTTTTGAATATTTTCAAGAGATAAAACAATAGTAAAAATGCTGGGTACTTCCGGGATTCGAACCTGGGACCCCCGGCACTTCAAAGCAGGAATCATACCCCTAGACCAACAGTGCGATGTGAATTGCGCAGAAAATGGAGGTACTTCAATGTACTGTATTCTGAGAATATGATATGTTGAATATTGCACTACAGTATTTTACATTTAGTAAAGTGTCGTCAATATAGATAAGTTCTGGCACAATCACATGATTTATTTTGAAACAGAGAGGATAATAAGCTTCTCACTTTGTAACCAATCGTAAAGCTACCATGTGGTGACGCGAAGTCAATCGTTTAACTTCGGCTTTCACTCGAAGCCCCGTTCCTAACTGTCTGTAACGTCAAGTCCTCATTGGACCACTTCAATCAATCATTACTTGGTCCTCTTCTTCAGTAAGTTTCCTTTCCAAGTTGCCCAGTAGCTTTTCATTCGCTCTGATCTTCTCAGGCGTTCCTCAGCTGTAAATACCCTTTTTATTGTGTTACGTTTGTCTATTTTTGCCTGAAATCTTATTTTTATATCTTTCATTTTTTTAAATTTTTTGTTTCGTTTTACAAATCATTAAAGGTTATTTCTAATTCTTTCATACGGTATCTTCTCTAATTTCCTTAATCCATCCTACTTGTTGTTTCATATTCCAAAGTTTCACTACATTTTTTCTAGATAACCTGGTTTCTGGTGTCCTCATGATGTGACCAAAAAAAGAAATCTGTTTCTTCCGAATAGTATCAGTGATGGGCTCCAGTTCTCTGTATACCACTTCATTTGGTACTATCCACCACTGTCCATCTTTCTGATACTTTTTATTTATGCATGTTCTAGCTATTCTTCTCTCTACTTTTAAAATTTGTCGATTCTGTTTTTCTGAGTAACTTTTATCTATTTATTTATTTATTTACATAGGTCCCAATGAGCCTGAGCTCGTGTTAGGGACAATCAAGTAACATAGTTACAGCATGGCATATATATATATAATTTTTGTAACATTATTGTTTAGTTTAATAGTAACTTAGATTGCTAGTGACTAACTTTACAGAGATAATACGGTATGATACATTGCATTGCTTAAGGCTATTGTACATTGGCTATTCATTCCTTAATAGGTAATCTTTTGTTTTCCTCTTAAATGTTTTTATAGAGAAACTTTCCCTTATGCCTAATGGTAGCGAGTTGTATTTTTTTATTATAGAGGACATAATTCCTTTAGATCCAAATTTAATGGATTGGGAATGGCTGGTGAATATTTGATTTACTCCTCTTGTTGCATAATGATGAATGTCATTTGCATGGGTAAAATGGATGTGTGTGTGTGTATCAATTTGTTTTCTAATTTGTATACAAATACTGTTGCTGACATACGGTAGCTATTTGTTTTTGCAGTGGCATAATTTTAGTTCTTGAGTACAATTCATTTGAGGGTGTGAGCCAAGGTAATCCAAAGATAGATTTTATAGCACGTTTCTGGAGTATCTCAAGTTCTTTTATCAGCTCCTTCTTACAATATCCCCATATGAAATTCATGTAGGCTACATTAGATGTGAATATATCAGAGCAAAGTATATATTTTTCAATTGTTGGCTAGTAAGACAGCTATATCTTAATCTGAAAATAATACCAATTAAAGGGCTGATTTTATGTTTTACATTTTCTACATGATTTTCCCAGGTTAGTGTACTATCTAGTGTGATACCTAAGTATGTTGCCGATTTAACCCTTTCTATTTCTTTGTTGGCTATGTTGACTATGTTTGTGGTCTCAATCTTGTATGATGGTTTATGGAAGAATAAATATTTTGTTTTAGTGATATTGATAAGCATTTTGTGTGCTCTCAACCAATCCACCAGCTTATTGAGATCATAATTAATATTTAGCATAATTTCCTGTTCAGATGTTCCCAGATAGAGTATAAAAATATCATCTGCAAATAGTTTAAGCTTGCCTTTCAATTCTAATAATACTATATCATTAATATAGGCCAAGAAAAGAATTGGTCCTAAGACAGAACCTTGAGGTACTCCTGTGTCAATTCTCATTTGAGATCCTTTTACATTATCGATTGCAACATATTGTTTTCTGTTAGTGAGGTAGTTCTTGAACCAATCATGTGCCACTCCTCTGATGCCTGCAAATTCTAGTTTATTAAGGAGAATCTTATGGTTAACCAGATCGAAGGCTTTTTGAAGGTCAATTAGTACACCAGCAGCTAGTGTGTTTTCATCTAATGCCTTTTCTACATCAGTTACTACTTCAAATATAGCACTATCAGCTCCTCTATTTGGAATAAACCCATATTGGCAGTTTGCAAAGTAATCATTTTTCATGAAGAAATTCATAAGTCTTCGTTTAACAACGCTTTCTAGAACCTTGCTGATGGAAGATATAATATTAATGGGTCTGTAATTTGATGGGTGGGTTTTGTCCCCTTTTTTGTAGATCGGGACCACCCTAGAGACTTTACAGGCATCAGGGAATATACCAGTCATCAGTGAAAGATTTATTATTTTGACAAGATATGGTGTAAGGCCCTCAAGACACAATTGTAGCATGACATTAGTAGTGTTGTCCTCACTTATATTGTTTTTGTGTTTTAGGGAGTTTATAATTGATTGTATTTCATTAGCATCAGTAGGTAACATAAAGATTGTCTTAGTGCTAGTAGTATTTTTATAGCTTGTAATGTCCGAGGTAGAACCGTTTCCTTGATTTTCCCATATACTGTTAGCAATATTGACAAAATATTTATTAATTTCATCACATATATTTTCCTTTTTTTCGACATTTGTGCCGTCGACTATAAGTTTGACAATTACATTTTTCCCCTTCTTTGGTCTATTTAACATCTCATTAACAACACTCCACACTTCCCTCTGATTATTTGCATTTTGAATTTTTTGGTCAAAGTAGTTTCTTTGTAGGTTTCTCTTAAGTTTTGTAACTTGGTTGCTAATAATTTTATATTCTTCTAAAATTTCTGCAGATGGATTTTTAACTTTGGTTTTTGTATATATCTTATCTTTCCTGTGTGTTAGTGCTAAAAGATCTTGTGTGATCCAGGGTTTTATTGGTGGGGCACTTGGCTCCTTATTCGTATATTTCATAGTACAGGCTTCTATTCCTTTATTAATAAAATCACAGAATTTATTGTAGTAGTCATTGATGTTAGTTTCATTGCATACAAATTCTTGAGTTATTAAATATTTATTAAGTTTTTTGTAGTTTATTTTATCCTTTTCTATTGGCCTATCATCACATATTGAGTTCCTGTTTATCTTTTTGTTTCTCATTTCACAGATGAGTAAATGGTGATCACTCAAATCATTATCAATATTATAGACATTACATATTTTGTCACAGTCGTTCACCAATACATGATCAATTAGAGTAGAGCTAGTTTGTGTTACACGAGTTGGATATTTTGTATTACATTATTATTTTATTTAGCGTATGATGAATACAATATTATATACAATATATACAGTACATCTACCATCTCAAGTTCATAACTAGAGTTCTATGCTTAAATTTGAGAGCCAGAGAAGGGCTTCGCTTGAGACACAGTGTAAGTCTTCTATAGAGCCTCTATATGCACGTAAAGGACACTCGAATGTAATGTGGTCCACTGTCTGTTCCTCTTCTCCGCAGTCACATTGAGGTGATGCCTTCCATCCCCATTGTATTACATAAGACTAGACCGTATGATTTGACTAGGTTAATATAACTACTAGTATATCTGTTCCCAAATAATAGATCGATATTCATATCACATCATCATTATCATTAACCGTCTCCAGCTTCCCGGGTGCGGTATAAGAGTGCTCTCCATGTTTGTCTATTCAGGTATATTTCCTCCTCCTCTATCTGGTGCCAATCGACACCTCTTCCCTGAAGGTCTTCTTTTATTTGGGAGATCCAGCGTGTCCGTGGTCTGCCTCTTGGTCTCTTGCCCTCCACATCTTGCTCAAGCCATACTCTTGCCGTTCTGCTTGGATTCATCCTTCACATGACCAAACCATTTCAACCTTGATGTTGCTATTGCTTCATGAAGTGGTTTCACTTGAATCTCTGCACGAATCTTCACATTTCGGATCTTGTCTCTTCTGGTCTTCTGAAGCATTGTTCTCAGGAACTTCATTTCTGTAGCCTGAAGTCTGCTACTATCTCTTCTGTTGATAGTACAAGTTTCAAGTCCATACGTCATTATAGGTAAGAAATAGGCCTGATACATCATTTTCTTGGATGTTAAAGGAATTTGTTGGTCCCAAAGGAGGTTCCTGACCTGGTGATAAAACTGAGCTCCTTTTTGGATTCTGTTGGTGACTTCAGCAGAACATCTGTTATCTTCAGTCATAATGCTACCGAGGTATTGGAAATAATCGACTTGTTCTAATTCCGCTCCATCCAGCTCAATGCTTGTATGCAACCTCTGTCTGCTGACTGCCATTGCTACTGTCTTTGTATGACTGATTTTGAGGCCAAACTCCTTAAATTGGTGGTTCCAAGCATTTAGATTCTGCTGTACTTCATTTTCTGTGCAACCCCATACCACTACATCATCTGCAAAAGCAAATGCCTTGAAATCATTTCCTGAATTCTGTTTCACCCTTTTCATAATTTCATCCATCACAGAGATAAATAGCAGTGGTGACAACGCACTGCCTTGTTGCACTCCCTTAGTTGTGGCAAACCAATCTGAATACCCATCTCCTATTTGCACACAGCTCTGTCAATAACTGTACAGCATTTTCACTTTCCTGATAAGAGTTTGTGGGATATTTCTGTTTGATAGACATTCCCATATCTTTTGTCTAGGCAAGCTATCATAGGCTTTTTCTATATCTAAGAAGACAAAGGTTGGTTGGTTCTTAAGTTTAGGGGCTGCGACAACGCGGTCATGTAGCCCCGTGTACTTTGGGTGTGTGTAGAATCTGTCTGATAACCGGTGTTAATTGTGATGACTGTATTAGTGTGTGTTATCTGTTTGTTAATTTAAGTACTGCAACTAAGAATTTTTCAAATAGTTCCTACTTTTGCCGCCAAGCGCCACCGTCAACGACTACTAGGCCAAGTTCAGAACTGAGCTACTAGACGCCGCCGCAGTCGGCTCTTGGCAACGAACATAGAAACCTAAGAGCGTTGTTTACATTCTTAACCTATCCAATTTAGCTTCACACAGGTGCAATTAGTGGAAGGATCTTTAACATGCCATAAATTTATGACATGGGACCGCCGGCTTTACTTCCCCTCCGAAGGAAGGCATACTGAGGGATTTTAACGCTCTTAAAAAATCCGACGGCTTCGGCCGGGTTTGAACCCGCTATCTTGGGCATAGAAGCTCATCATGCTACCGACTACGCCACCGAAGCCGCTTAAGAAGACAAAGATGATATCCCTTCCTTTCTCCCAGTATTTTTCCATGATCATCCTTACTGCAAATATGAGGTCGGTGGTTGCTCTGTTGCCTCTAAATCCATATTGCTCTTCTTCTAACTGGGGTTCAAGGATGTTCCTTATCCGTTTAGCAATAATCTTCTCCATTAGCTTAAGTCCATGTGATAAAAGGGTGATTCCCCTGTAGTTGCCACAATGACGTCTACTTCCCTTTTTGAAGAGAGGGACTATAATACCCTTTGTCCAATCATCTGGGATTTTTTCTTCCTTCCAGATAGCATTCATAACTCTGAACAACCAATGAAGTCCATGGATTCCTGCAGCCTTTATCATTTCTACACTCATTTGGTCTATGCCAGGTGACTTGCCTCTACTCATGCTGTTCAAAGCGGTTTCAACCTCTGACCAAGTCAGAGGAGGCTCATATTCCGTACTGCTGCTCTGATTTTCTGGAGTGTTGCATTCCTCCTCCATTACATCCTTACCATTATATAGCTGGAGAAAATATTTCTTCATTTCCCTTCTTACATCTTCCTCTTTCCATACAATGTTTCCATCTTCAATTTCTAATGCTTTTATTGGGACATACGGGTTTCTTTTGTTTTTCAAAATTCTGTACAAGAGCTGTCCTCTTCTAGTTTCTTAGTGAATTCTGTCCAACTATTTTCTTTTTCCAATTGTATTAATCTCTTCGCTTTCAGTTTAAGATCTCTGTATTTCTGGTTCAATTGTTCCAGTCTGATTTCATTTTTGTTTGTATCCTTCTGGTTTTCTTTGTCCCGTTCTTTCCTAGCTATATACTTTCTTTTATAGCTTTCTGAACAGCATCGTTCCACCAGGGGGTCTCTTTCTCCCTTGCTTTGGTGCTTGTTTTTCCAACAATTTCTACTGCAGCACCAACCATTGTTTCTTTAAATCTTTTCCACTCTTCTTGACCTGTTCTTATTTCACCTTTTGGGATGTGGTCACTGATTTTCTTCTGATACTTTTTCTGTTTCTCCGGCTCTTCTAAATTCCAAACTTTTATCTTGGATATGCGTCT
Organism: Meconema thalassinum; assembly: GCA_946902985.2. NCBI lineage: Eukaryota > Metazoa > Arthropoda > Insecta > Orthoptera > Tettigoniidae > Meconema > Meconema thalassinum. The sequence goes on from OX336393.1 coordinate 304,132,614, forward strand.
TGGTTTTATCTTTTCCCTTGGGACATTTCTTAGTGTGGCAGTTAGTAGTATATGATCACTCTCTAAGCACTCTCCTGGGAGGACTTTTACATCCGTGATTAGGGTTCCAGCTTCTTTGTCAGAGATAATGTAGTCAATTAGGGATTTCACTTTCCCATACCAGCTGTACCTTGTGATTATGTGACTGGGTTGTTTCACCTAGTATTATAACAGGATTCGTTGAGTAAGAACTAATAATTACTTCGAGATCAGTTAGAAAGTGTGGAATGTTGCTTTTATGAGGGTTATAAGCAGTGATTATATTGTATTCTTGATGGCCTTTTCTCACAGTAATGTGCAGTATGCTGTGGGTGGAATTTATTTCCTTTACAAGGGTACTGCTACATTTGTTTGAAATATACAAAGATACTCCCCCTCCAGTTTGCTTTCTAACTATGTGATATGCAACATATTTCTTAATATTGAAAAACATTTTTGTTTGTTCTGTTAACCAATTTTCTGAGATTGCTAGGACATCTACACCTTTGATTCTGTCTAACATTATTTGGATATCATCGAACTTGTTTTTTATGCTATGTGCATTTATATGTACGCATTTTAGTGTACTGGTATCGGTTATTATCTGTTTACTGTCCTTAATCTTATAATAATCGCTAAGTGTATTACAGTTACACTCGGTTAATTCTAGTGTATTATTATTTGCATTACCTAAAAAAATTAATTTCTGTAATTCTAGTTCCATATGGGATAATACTTAGTAGATATCTTACTATTACATAGATTTTAGTTTGAGAGGGCGAGTTCATCCAGTATTTCAGCACTTGATATAAGCTTTGAGGGTCCATTTTGATTTTTCCGAATGTATATTTTGCAGTCTCTGACCCAAGTTGCAAAGATTTTTCCCTGTTGTCTCAATTCACGGCACTTTTTGGCGATGGTTTCATTTCTTGGGGTCAGGTGTTCATTGATATATATATTACCACCATCACTGTAACCAATTTCACTCGTCTTCAGGGTCTTCTTTTGTCTTCTGCTACTGTGAATCCCTTCCTTCTTCCACCTATTATTTAATTTCACAATTATCGGTTGAGGCCCAGGCTTTGTTGACGGGAGGCGGTGAGCTGCGTCTATGTTTGCCCTGGTGATTTCAACTCCTAACGTCTTGCCAATGTCCGAGATTTTGTGAAATACATCCTCCTCTCTTTCAGTGGGTATTCCATACACTATCAAGTTGTTCTTGCGCTGGTACTGTTTTAGTTCCTCCAATTCGTTGATAGCTCTAGATGCTGCCATTTCTGCGTCCTTGACGGTTTTTCTCTCTTTCTTCAGAGTTTCAATTTCCCAGTGGAGTTCATCATACTTTTCTGATAAGAAAGTTGCTAGTTTTCTTACCTCGTGGTTTTCTTCTCTCATCGCCGAAAGGGATTCCTCAAGTTTCTGGGAGAAAGATGCCATAACCTCTTTGAGGTTAGGTTGCGGGAGGCAGTCTTCACGATTGCATGACCATTTGAAAGTATCATCTTTCCGGAATTGTTGGTACGTGTCTTTACTCATTTTCATGCATGTTACATGAAACCAGCGTCCACACTCACCATCACATCCTACAGCCTGCTGATTGTTCTTGATCTTTTTGCCGCATGGAGCACAGTTGACCGTCATGATATTAAATGTTATATGACTTCTCTTTTAGCAAGTTATGTATTGTATTTCTCTTACGTATTTTACCTACACTGTTCACACAATATTTAACACTTTAGTCACTCGCGTAATCCTCGGTAAACCTGCGTAATTTCTTAATTTTGCTTACGTTTAGAATATAAACCTTTAACATATCCGCCATTTTGATCTTAAAAAAACTTAAAAAAGAGTTTCGCTTCCATATGTCACGTCTGGTTGAACCACCGCCTTGTAATGTTTTAATTTTGTTGTGATTGATAGACATTTTCTTTTACATGTAGACCATGTTCATTTTTGGGCTTTTATCATTTTATTAGTTCTTTCTTGCCATGCAGGTTTCTCATTCAAGTTGTAAGTTATAATTTCTCCTAAGTATTTAAATTGCTTCACTATTTTAACTTCCTTGTTATTTACTGTTATGTGATTGATTACAAGTAGATTTGCTACCATTATCTCTGTCTTTTCAAATGATATCTGAAGTCCAATTTTTGTGCTATATTTTATAGGCTTATTATTTTATTTCTGGCTTCTTGAATATTATTAGCCAGTAACGCTAAGTCATCTGCGAATCCCAAGCAATTTAAGTCTATTTGATCTTTCTTTGTTCCAATTCTTATGCTCACTAGTACAAAATTTCTTATTTTCCTAACTGTATTTTGAAAAAATGTTGGTTGGTTCTTAAGTTTAGGGGCTGCGACAACGCGGTCATGTAGCCCCGTGTACTTTGGGTGTGTGTAGAATCTGTCTGATAACCGGTGTTAATTGTGATGACTGTAATAGTGTGTGTTATCTGTTTTTTAATTTAAGTACTGCAACTTAGAATTTTTCAAATAGTTCCTACTTTTTCCGCCAAGCGCTACCGTCAACGACTACTAGGCCAAGTTCAGAACTCAACTACTAGACGCCACCACAGTCGGCTCTTGGCAACAAACGTAGAAACCCAAGAGCTTTGTTTACATTCTTAACCTATCCAATTTAGCTTCATTGAAAAAATGTAATGTAAAGCCCAATATCATATTTTATTTTATTTATTTACAGTTAATATTACATTGTAAGGATATCCATTTTATTATTTTATTTCATTCTTCTAATTACAATTTATATCATAAACATTTCACATCAAACAAAAGTTAGACTTAAGTATACCTATAGTATTTTATTTTTAATTCTTAATTGATTTCATTTTAATTGAGCTGAAGAAGACCTCAATGTCAGGTCGAAACATGTACCCATTTGTGTAAGTATTGTTTGGCGTATAATTTAAACTTTCAATTCATCTATTAATACAGATATAGACAAACAATTGTGCTATCAATGGCAAATGTATTTGCATTCTAAAAAAAATCGAAAGTCAACTGTGGAAAGCCAGATGAAATTCAAGAGGACGAGGAATAATTTTTGATACGCTTGTCAATCAGCTTGATTACTCATGCTTCAAAGATCCTGTCTAGAATAATTTACAAGAGGATTGAAAGCCAGATAGAAACGGAGTTGGGTGAAGACCAGTTTGGTTTCAGGAGAAATGTAGGAACAAGGGAAGCTGTACTAAGTCTTAGGCTGATTTTGGAAGGTAGAATAAGGAAAGATAAGAGAACGTTCATGGCTTTTGTAGACTTAGAAAAGGCTTTTGACAACGTTGATTGGACTAAATTGTTTGACATTTTGAAATCGATTGGAATAAAGTACAGGGATAGGAGGGTGATATACAATCTATACAGAAACCAGACAGCAGTCATTCGAGTTGAAGGACATGAGATAGAAGCTGGTATTCAGAAAGGTGTAAGACAAGGCTGCAACTTATCACCCATACTTTTCAATCTTTACATTGAACAAGCAATGAAGGAAATTAGAGAAAAATTTAAAGTGGGAGTGAAGGTTCAAGGAGAAATAATTTCAACTCTGCGATTTGCTGATGACATCGTCATCTTGGCCGACAAGCCTGAGGATTTGAATAAGTTTTTGAATGGTATGGACTCCGTCTTACGGAAAGAATTCATGATGAAAATTAATAAATGTAAAACAAAAATACTGGAATGCAGCCGAAATAAATCAGAAACCTCTATGGAGATCAAATTGGCAGGTGAAATGCTGAAGGAAGTAGGAGACTTCTGTTACTTAGGAAGCAGAATAACCAGTGATGGACGAAGCAAAGAGGATATAAAAAGTAGGTTGGCTCAGGCAAAGAAAGCATTTCTACAAAAAAGGAATCTGCTGACATCGAATATAGATTTAGGTATTAGGAAGTCATTTTTGAAAGCCTTTGTCTGGAGCGTGGCGCTCTATGGAAGTGAAACTTGGACTATTGGTGCAGCAGAAAAGAGGAGAATTGAAGCATTTGAAATGTGGTGTTACAGGAGAATGATGAAGATCAGATGGGTAGATAGGGTTACAAACATGAGGTATTAAGACGAGTGGGAGAGGAGGGATGTTTCTGGCGACTGCTAATGATGAGAAGAGATAGGTTGGTAGGACACATACTAAGACACCCAGGAATAGCAAGCTTAGTTATGGAAGGAAGGGTCGAGGACAAGAACTGTAGGGGTAGACCAAGGTTAGAATATGTTAAACAGATTGCCTCGGATGTAGGGTGTGGTAGCTATGTAGAGATGAAACGATTAGCTCAGGACAGGGAGGTATGGAGAGCTTCATCAAACCAGTCAAAAGACTGAAGACTTAAACAACAACAACAACAACGCTTGTCATCTTCATCATCATCATCATCAACTTCATCTTTTTCCACTTTCGATGGATCACTTACTGGTTCTGATTAGGCTGAAACTGGACCATCCAGGGACACAAAGGAATTTATGGAAGGGTTAACCCACTACCAGAGGAAAGTGGGCAGACCTAAAGGTATTTCAATTTTCTGATATTATTATATGCATGGAAAATGTCATTTTATAATTTATAATAACCTATGATATTCGATAAAATTTTATATTATAACATATCATATTTGTGAATAATAGAAAATTATAAATTATTAGTCTATAACGTGTGCATTAAAATTGCGCTCTGAGCCTTGGTGATCATATCTAAATTTTGTACTGTCGTTCACTGCAAGGCATGAGGTACAGTTGTATACAACAAACAAATATTTAGGAAATTTCCAGAGTTTTGCGTAAAACCACGCCTGTGTACGAGTTATGTTACATCATGTGCCTGGCCTTGCAGAACTTTGTATATGCAGAAGATCTGGCATCAGCGTCCTATTTAACATGTACTGTCTTTTAAGGTAGAGGCGCACTGTTGAGGTATCTGTAATAAGGGTAGCACAAATAATAGCTGGGACAATTAGATGGGAGCAGTGGCGGAAGGGTACTCATAATGAAGAGATAAAGACTATATTAAAAATGAACGTACTGTTTGAACCAACTCATGTGATGGAGTCATGTGATGAGAATAGGGGAGAAGAGATTACCTAAGTGGTTAATGCGTTTGGCTGTAGAGGGTAAGAGAAGCATTAGTGATGGTTAGATTCTGGGTTGAACGATTTCAAAATAAGAGAATAAAGCAAAAGAGACCATAGTGCTAATAGGGACGGCTTGTTCAAAAACAGAGCCATTTAGATCACACTGGATGCAGAAAAGTCAAGAGGCCTCAAATGGATATGTATGAATGGTTAGTTATTGGAGTTTTAAGGGGTGGAACAACTTGGTCATCTGCCCCTGTGTATGTATCAATGTATGTATGTATGTATGTATGTATGTATGTAGTTTAACATTTGAGGCACTGAGTGAGAGAGGGGGCTATGCCGAGATTTTGTCAAAATTAAGTTATTGGTGTGTAGACATTCATCTTTCAGTGTGCATAATATGAAAGACATCCACAGGCTCCTTCCCTTGTTTTGCGAAGAATGTAGTTTCTATGAATCACGTTTATGCTGCGAGAGAGCAACCGCAAAAATCCAAATATCTCCTGCCGAGATGTTGTCAAAATTGAGTTATTGGTATCATTGTGTAGGGCATACATCATCTTTCAGTGTGCATAATATCACAGACTTCTGCAGGCTCCTTCCCTTTGTTTTGTTAAGATGTAGTTTCTGTGAATCACGTTTATGCTGCGAGACAGCAACCCGCAAAACTCCAAATATCTCAGTTCCATCCAACTCTGGCATAGCCCCCTCTCACTGACTGCCTCATTTCATTATACTGTATTAGTTTAAAAATACTGTAATGGAAAATTAACTGACATTTTGTAACTAAATCGGAATCAGGAAACCCAGCCACCTCAACACATTTTATAACTTTGAAAGACCTGTGGTATATTTTAATACACAAAGACCTTTCACTAGATATATGCAGAGTTGATTGCACAATACCATATTAAATTCTAGTTAAATCAATATTGGGAAATACAATAGATATGTTATTGGTATCAGCTTAACATCAGTTTCAAATGAGACCACAATCAGCACAGTGTTCCATTCAATCTTTCCAATGAATGCAAAGCTTAAGGGTACACTCCATGTTCTGAGTTCAATTCTACTGTATTTAAGTTTATGTTTTATAGGTTTTAAGTTATACAGTCGCTCAAACTAATAATGAGTGCTCTCTCGGTAACTGTCCTGACTAAGTCCCAATGGTGGGTTTACATGGGAACCTTTACAGTGGTGTCAAGGATAATGAATAAGGTTTGGATGTTTACTACCTAAAGAAACGAAAAATATGCAGGCAAATATGCCCTAAAAGTACTGAAATATGATCCAAAAAAGGTACAATATGACCTAATATATTTATATGCTTTCTAAGAACAATTGTTAATAATGTAGTGAAATGTTATTTTTATTATTAATTCTACAATCAAACTTAAAATATTGTTCAAATCTACGCTGATTTCATGAATAGGCCTTCGATAAAAATGTTTTCCTCAAATTTGTATCGCAGAATATTTCAAGGGACTCCTGGAAAGCAGCATATTCTTCACCTTTTCTCGCATTAAAAACTGTGACACGAACTACATTTCCTGTAAAAGAGAAAGAAAATGCCTTAAGTTAAAAAGAACAACCAAGTTTAGTTACAGTTAATTTTTTTCTGATGGTCTGCAACAATTGGCAAGTTTTTTAAATTTTAGCTCCGCTAACACACAGAAACCTTGTAGCAGTGAGCGGATACCATATTTTAACTCCACCACCTACCCCCAAGTCATTACCAGAATATGACCTTGAAACATGGCAATAACTATGAAAATGACCCAAATATGCATTTATATGTTCTATAAAATCCACCTAAAAAGAATCAGGAACATTGAACTCGTGCTTAATTACAGTTTTTAATGAAAACACAGTCGAAAAATATAACACATTTCCTAAACATCCGAACCTTAATAATAAATATAGATTACAGCAGCACTCTGGCTATGGGCTTGAGAACTAAACAAGAAAGAAAGAGAAAAATTAAAGGTTTACAGCTACCAAGAGTGCAATCATCCTTTGTTTGGGCAAGCTGAACTAATTGAGGAGGGCAGTTATTAGTTTGTGTTGTATGCTTCTTAAAAATCAGAAATCTGCAACTATAAGGATGAAAGGTTGAAGAAAGAAACTGAACTACTCCAGACAATTCAAGAGCGAGATGAATTAATGAAGTCCAGGGATAAACAACTCAAGGAAGCTGTTACACAGAAGGAGAAACTAGCAAAGGTTTGCATTCATGTTTTCGACAATTTTATAATGCTACATATGGGAACCTCGGACTTCTTGTCATAAACCGTACCTTCTTTTTAATAATGAAAATTGGATTCTGATCTTAACGAAATGCAAATTTGAGTTTCCTTAAACTTAATCATTTTCCTCTTTTCATGCAAAATTTTTACAGGATCTGGCGAGTGTGCATGAAGCTATGAATACACTTCTGCAGCGCAACCAGGAGCTTGAGACACGCATCATTGCTCATGGAAGAGCTGTACACGAACTCACAGAAATGAAAAGGTACATTATTTTGTTGCTAACATTTTAACCAGGTGTACAGCTTGTAAGGGCCACAAAATCACAAGTTGTCAGACAAAATCAACGTACCCGATGTAACGTTAATTAGTGCCCCATGTTGGTAGCGACAAGTGTAGCAGTTTTGCTAGCCCACACGTTGAACGACAAGTGTATCGGTTTGGCTGCCCCTAACTGTTGGGTTATAAATGTAACTGTTTACCTTTGCCTAAGCTATGTTGTTTTAATGGGCGCCAAGACCTCAACGCAATGTTGAAATCTAAATTTGTATTTAACAACGTCTAGCTCTGGTAGAACACCTTCAAGAATCTATTCACTCAGATCGTGGTATGATTTGATCATTAACCCAACAAACAATTGTATCAGGAGAAGGAATTGGTCTATATTTAATGCTACCTACTGAAAGCAAAGATTGCATTGTAAAAGAAATGAATTTATTATATAAAACAAGTATAGCAAAATTAATAATAATAATAATAAGTTTAAAATTTAAATTGGAGCGTTGCGATTTTAATATTACCGATAGAAAATTACGTGAAAACGGAGTCTGATAAATTATTGATCTTACTCTTATTCCCAAGCTATGAAGTTACTGAAATATGAAATATAAAACAAAGAGAAAAGAGAGATTGCGTATTTCTGCGTCATTCGCGCTTACCACTGGAAATTGCCAAAGCATTTCCCTCGTACTGGATGATGCTGTGAGCTTCCCACAGTCTCCTGGACGTCGTCATCTCCGTCGATATTTGATGATATACTTGTAGATTTGGTGACTTTATGGTCCTAACAACGGAGCCATACCCTCGTACAACCAAACTGGTTAAGTTTTAAACAGATAGTTCTCCACTCCACGGAACATTGGAGCGACTCACACTTGCAACCGAACTAGTCAAGACTTACACAGATTGTCCTCGCTCCACGGAACATCGGGGCGACTCCCGCGTTCAACCATACTCGGCAAGTTCTACACAGATTGTCTTCGTTCCACGGCGCGCCGAACGATATATGCACACGTCGGCTCCCCACCTCGGTACCGACTTCCAGCTTACGTGGTGTCCACTGATTGGCTCTCCCCTACGCGCTAGTTCCCCTTCTCTGGCTCATTACACACGGTGCGCGGATGATGAAGTCGATTTCCGTTCCAACTATCCGCCATTTCTTGACGCTGCGACCCAAGCTTGCGTAATACTTCTTGACAAGAATCAGCCTGTATTTGAATTTCCAGTGAGTCATGTCTCTCATAATATCCTAACTGACGAAACTCCGTAAAATTCCGTAATCACATAATTTTCTATGATATTGTCGTTCGTAATAATTTGCTTGATAGCGTTTTCTAAGACATAGAAAACCTATCTGTATGCTTATAATTTTTATAAAATGCTCCGAAAAATATCTTAATAATAATTATAATAAATTAATAATAATAATAATAAATTAACATGAAAACTTCTCTTGGCTGAACAATTTGCCGCGTAAATAAATATAGAATGGCTTCCTACTGACTTATGCCAGTGGCATAAAAACCCCTCGAAAAACACGTTACATATTCGCCTCGGATCATCGGATGATTTACCGTGACGACGGTCCATTATCCGATTATCCCAGACACGTTAATAAACCCCATCCAAAATACATATTACATAAATGAAATCACCCTAAATTACAGATATATACACTCATAATTTTTCTTCACGCACTTTGCGTCAAGGTTTGTTGTCACTATGGATTGCACTTTGCAACCAGTCCAATGTTTTTCATATAGAATAGTGTTCCACGGATATTTCCGCCTCTCAAATTTCTCTATGTTGGAGAAATAGACATAATTAATGTGTGAGCACTATGTATTTATGATGTCATATCACACGCATTGAAGGTGTTCTGATATATTTATATCACAATAGAACTTCCTAATTTCACTGGAGGTCCCTTCCTTATGGTGAAATTTAATCTCACTTATCACTGAGCACACAATCACACTATTGTGGCAGCGCCTCGTGACCATAATACTTGATCTCTCTTTATAAAAGATGAAATTAATATTGACTTCTGAAAAAAAAACAGTAAATGTGCATTACATATAACACCAAATATTTCTGTGCCGTAATCGCCCTGTCTTGTTAAGTTCCCGTAGACCATATTCTACTTAATACTAGTTCTCAACACAGACCCGTTCTCCTCACACAAATAATACCATTGTACAAATTACCTTAAATTACACACTTACAAATCTTACATGGCGAGGCCGTAAACAGAAATCAAGTGTGCTGTTACGTATGAGTTTCATGAAGGACTGTCTCGCATTCTGATGGCCCATCTTTTGTCCCGTGGACGCCTTAAGCAAAAATACCCTGTACAAGGGCTCACCCATCTCTTGGGGGCAAATGGGAATTCACCAGCGCTACCAAATTCTGGCCTTGGTGTATCGAGACATTTTAGTGCTCAAGAGCATCCAACAATCCCGTCATATTTCCCTGTACCTTAAAAACTCTCATTTACTTACATACTACCCCCCTGTGTGACTTCTGATACGCCTGCCTGGAAGACCATCTCCTCCCACGCACCAAATACCACACTTACTCATTTGATAGGCTGGCTCGCCAGCTAATCATCCTCACTTTATGACACATACTTTCGGAGACTATGTATATTATACGTCCCGTATAATCTGTTTCCCTCACTATTCTCCAGCACATATGCTGTTTTCCCAATACGTTTGGAAACTATAAATGTTTCTTTGTCACCTGCTTCCAACCTTGCAAGTGGCTCCCTTTAAATGAACGTCATCACGTTGCTCTACTAGCATATTTCTCAGTGTCTGTAACGATGCCCTGTTGCTACTGTCCACACATGCTAACCCTACTTTCCTCTGGTGTTACACCTCTACTTGACACTCTATGACCTAAAAATGTCACTTCTGTCTGACAGAATGACGACTTAGACAGCTTCAAAGTGAACCCTGCCTGATCTAACTTCTGAAAAACTATATCTAAATGACGTAGTTGCTCCTCAAAACTGCGTGAACTAATTGCCATATCATCTATGTAAATGGTTACAAACTCTCCTGTGTCATCCCCTAATGCGATGTTTAAAGCCCTAATTAAAGCTGCTGAACTACTCTTTAACCCATAAAGTGGTCTACAAAATTGATAAAGGTTATATTTATGACTAAAAGCTGTAAATGGTCTATCTTCGTACATAAGTGGCACTTGCCAAAAACTGGAACTCAAATCTACACAAGTGAAATACTTCTTCCCCTCAAATGTTTGCATTAATTCCTCTATTGACATAGATTTTAGCTGATCTGAACTAATTCTACTGTTAACCAAACGAGCGTCTAAACAAATACGAACTGTGCCGTCGGTCTTGGGTACCGTGATCAAAGAATTAACATATGGACTGTTAGAGTGCTCAATAATCCCATCTTCAAGCATCTGATTAATTTGTGCCTCAACTGCACTCTGATAAGCGAAAGGTACAGGATATCCATGTCCTGTGAATACTGACCTATCAATAACGTTCAATGAATGTGTATAGCAATTGGCCATACCAATGCGATCCTCAAAAACTCTCCTATTACACAATAACACATCATAGAGCCGAACACATTGTTCCACCTCTATATTTCCCTGAAATGCAGCATCACGTAACGAGTCCTTTAGACTACCGTTCGTAATCACACTGCCCACAAAACATGGAGAACCCCGCTCTACGGCTGGCGATATCTCATTTAAAGTACAAATCACACCTACAATACTACTCCTCTGAATATGGTCATTGAACGCTACTTCTACTTCAGAATCTCCCCATTTAAATTTCAAACTCCCTACATTATAACATAAGTTACCAGACACTCTACTTAGCCACTCTGAACCCAAGATAACACTGAATACTAAATTTGGAATTACAAGGCAAATCTGCTTCTCTACATGATTATTAATTTTAATGTCTACTAAAACTTGCTTAGAAATTACTTTAGACCTCTTCCCAACAGCTGTGATAACAAAAGTGCTTTTAATTGGCATCTCCTCAAAATTTACTTCAGTTCCTTTCATTTTATCATAAAATGCACTACTTATGCAACTCTTCATACAACCACTATCAATTAAAACATCTGTGTACGCCTCGGACACGTTAAATTTAACTATGGGGCTCTTACTAACCACTTCCTGAATAATACCTTCATCATTTAGTTCATGTAATAATTCATTTCTTACATTTAGGTCATAGGGTTCCTGTATAATTGTATGGACAGGGCATGCTATAGACTGAGATTCTGACCTTACTTCACAGCCTGGTTCGCGTTTAAAGAACCGCTACAGCTGGCCGTAGTACTACTAACTACTAAACTGGTCTGGTTGTTCTGGGCTGTGTTGTCATTGTTTGGCTGTATATTACTACCACTAGGCTGTCCTCTTCCTTGACCCCTATTCTGGTTGTAATTATTGTCATTATAATTTCTCCCTTGATTTCCCCTGAAATCATTGATTCTCCCTTGATTTCCCCTGTAATCATTGTTCCTCCCTTGATTTACCCTGAAATCATTGTTCCTCCCTTGATACTGATTACCATAGCCATTTCCTGTGTTCTGATTTAGCTGATTATTATTATTTCTATTTTGAGCGTTGGCCCCTTCGCCACCGTTCCCTTGAACTTCTTGATGCCTGGCTTCATTAGGTCTATTATTATTATTACCCTGGTTCCGATTGAAATTGTCCTCATAACCCCCTCTCCCTAGTGCATCAAATGTGCTTAACAAATTTTCTACTTGTGATATAGTCTTTACATTCTGGATACAAGCAGCCTCCTTGATCCTATAGGGAAAGTGCCTAAGTAGCAACCTCACCACATCACTTTCCTCCTTCAAGCCATCCAGATATTTACACACTAATACCTGCCCTAAAAAGTATTCGGTCATGGTGGAGCTTCCTTTAGGGTTATATTTACCACACACTACTCCCTCACGATGCTGCGACTGAATAACCTCATTCCAGAACTTTTCACAGAATTTCATTTTAAAATCATTGATATCAGTAAACTTGTCTCTGTAGACAGCAAACCAATTCCTCGTTTCCTCCGCAAACACTTGTTCTAAAATTTCAACTACCTGGCACCACTCAATACTACCATTTTCCAACCTCTCCCCGAATTTATTTTCTATAGTGTTCATGAACTCCATTGGGCACCCCTGTCGATTGCTGAACTTACCCAGTTCTACCTCCCTGTGTGTGCTATTCACAAAAACTGGCCTATTCTGACTATTTTCTTGCCTGATCCTAGCTTTTAATTTTAACTCTAATTCTGCGATTTTCTCCTCAGCCTTCCTCTCAATACTGTTTACTGTTAATTTAATGTTTCCTTCTGATTCTTCTACTTTATCATATAGCTTTGCTTGTTTCTCCTCAATCTTGCTAATGCTCTCTCTATTACTCTCTCTTAAATCATTTACTTCTGCAACTATTTGTGAGTGGACTTTCTCAATTCTACCTCCCAGCTGTTCCTTAACCTCTTTAGTAGCTACCTGAATTTTGTCAATTTCTCCCCCCAATTGCTTTTTGACCTGCTGTGTTTCCAGTTGCACTAGTTCTTTTAAATTTTCAGCCTGTGTACTGATTCTAATTTCCAACTCCTCCTGTACTTTTCCTAATTTTCTGTATACATCTGCAATAATCTCTTTAGCCTTTTCTTCCATCACCCCCCTGATCCCACCTCTAATCAGTTCGAATTTGTCACTCATTTCCCTACTGTTTTGTTCTAATTTAGCATTTAAAGTTTCAGTACTCTCTCTATTTTCCTTACTGTTTTGTTCTAATCTGGCGTTTAAAGTTTCATTACTCTCTCTATTTTCCCTACTGTTTTGTTCTAATTTAGCATTTAAGGCATCTGTACTTTCTTTATTTTCCCTACTGTTTTGTTCTAATCTTGCATTATTCTGTTCTAACTTTGCATTTAAGGCATCACTACTAACTTTGTTCTGATACATAAACTCGAGAAGTAAAGTTTTTAATTCTGGTTGGCCGCCTACACTCCCTGTTTCAGTATCGGGATTTACCTCCGCTACCCCGGTACTACCATCACTCGACATACTGCTAGTATCATCACTCTCCCGTTGATGACCACTACGTAACCTCATCTGTCTTTCTTTCTCATCCCCCATAATGATATACACTGATACAGACAAATAACCCCCAAAATACAGGCACAGAAATATATACCCTTCTCCTTCCACAAATGTTATTAGGTTTTCATCCACACGTTGGGCGCCAAGTGTAACGTTAATTAGTGCCCCATGTTGGTAGCGACAAGTGTAGCAGTTTTGCTAGCCCACACGTTGAACGACAAGTGTATCGGTTTGGCTGCCCCTAACTGTTGGGTTATAAATGTAACTGTTTACCTTTGCCTAAGCTATGTTGTTTTAATGGGCGCCAAGACCTCAACGCAATGTTGAAATCTAAATTTGTATTTAACAACGTCTAGCTCTGGTAGAACACCTTCAAGAATCTATTCACTCAGATCGTGGTATGATTTGATCATTAACCCAACAAACAATTGTATCAGGAGAAGGAATTGGTCTATATTTAATGCTACCTACTGAAAGCAAAGATTGCATTGTAAAACAAATGAATTTATTATATAAAACAAGTATAGCAAAATTAATAATAATAATAAGTTTAAAATTTAAATTGGAGCGTTGCGATTTTAATATTACCGATAGAAAATTACGTGAAAACGGAGTCTGATAAATTATTGATTTTACTCTTATTCCCAAGCTATGAAGTTACTGAAATATGAAATATAAAACAAAGAGAAATGAGAGATTGCGTATTTCTGCGTCATTCGCGCTTACCACTGGAAATTGCCAAAGCATTTCCCTCGTACTGGATGATGCTGTGAGCTTCCCACAGTCTCCTGGACGTCGTCATCTCCGTCGATATTTGATGATATACTTGTAGATTTGGTGACTTTATGGTCCTAACAACGGAGCCATACCCTCGTATAACCAAACTGGTTAAGTTTTAAACAGATAGTTCTCCACTCCACGGAACATTGGAGCGACTCACACTTGCAACCGAACTAGTCAAGTCTTTCACAGATTGTCCTCGCTCCACGGAACATCGGAGCGACTCCAGCCTGCAACCATACTCGGCAAGTTCTACACAGATCGTCTTCGTTCCACGGCGCGCCGAACGATATATGCACACGTCGGCTCTCCACCTCGGTACCGACTTCCAGCTTAAGTGGTCTCCACTGATTGGCTGCCCCCTACGCGCTAGTTCCCCTTCTCTGGCTCATTACACACGGCGCGCGGATGATGAAGTCGATTTCCGTTCCAACTATCCGCCTTTTCTTGACGCTGCGACCCAAGCTTGCGTAATACTTCTTGACAAGTATCAGCCTGTATTTGAATTTCCAGTGAGTCATGTCTCTCATAATATCCTAACTGACGAAACTCCGTAAAAATTCCGTAATCACATAATTTTCTATGATATTGTCGTTCGTAATAATTTGCTTGATAGCGTTTTCTAAGACATAGAAAACCTATCTGTATGCTTATAATTTTTATAAAATGCTCCGAAAAATATCTTAATAATAATTATAATAAATTAATAATAATAATAATAAATTAACATGAAAACATCTCTTGGCTGAACAATTTGCCGCGTAAATAAATATAGAATGGCTTCCTACTGACTTATGCCAGTGGCATAAAAAACCCTCGAAAAACACGTTACACCGAGTACATTGACTTACACCTAAGTACATGGGACTGACGATGACGGAAGAACAACGAGGTCATAATGCCCCTTACGATGAAGATGTTCAAGCCCCTAAAATGAATGAACAACATTTAAAAAAAGGGAAGAACACGAGGAGACAAAATTTTCATTTTGAAACATAAGAGTTGAAAACGTGATGGCTGTTGGGACTTGAACATTAATCCCTTACTTTCCAGGCAGGAGCGCAAAACAAATTCATCAGAGCTGTTACCAATAGAAATTTAGAATAGCGGCAAGGACAGTACCTGCCAAAGTTATACAAATACGTGAAAATTACGAATTTATGAAGAAAGAAAAACATTAATGAAAAATCACTAATTTATGTGTGCTTGTTACCAAACCATTGAATTTTTAAGGATACTGTTTCAAGCAAAGCACTAATCTCCCTTTGCCATTGTTCAGTGTTAAAGACAATGTGATGGTGAATTTCCACGAGATAAGAAAAAAATCAAATTCACAAATGTATTTTTATCGATTACCATTAGATGAAATTTTTCAACAGAATGTTCCTTTAAACAAACACTGAATTTTTATTTGTATTGTTTAAATATTATGAAATTTTAGGAAAATGGCTAATTTAATGAGAGTAATAATGTTATGTGAGGAGCACTCTTATTACAGTGAACCTGGTTAATTCAAAACTGAATAATTCTGGTCCCATCAGATATATGCGGCAATATTTTGAAAACCTATATAATTTATTATTCGAGAGAAAAATTGTTCTATTTCATGACAATATGCATTCTCCTCCTATAATGTGAAATATTAAGTGTCTACTTACAGCATCTACCCGTCAAAATGGTATCTTAAAAATGGCTCGTGATCCTTTGATGTGCCTGCGACTCGGTACTGGAGAATAAGGTCCGTGGGAATCTTGTCCAATGATTCAAGAGCAGCACCAATCACAAAACTATCCTGCAAGCGTTCCCTGTGTAAACCACTCTTAGGACAGCCAGAGTGATTTATGTTAGAATTTGTTACTAATTGTAATATAAAAACACTTCTTATAACCCATCTTGTCGAGAAGGAAAAAACCAAATATAGTTCGTAGTGTAACATGTTTTTCTAGGGGGTTTTATGCCACTAACACAAGTTAGTTGGACTATATCATATTTGTTAAACGCGGCAATAATCCGGCCAAGTTAAATTATTTCAGTTTATTCAATATCATATTTCATATTATTATTATTATTATTAATATTTATAACGTCATTTTTGGAGCTATTAAATTGGGAAGATTACAGATAGGATTTCTACTAGTAGAAATCCGTATCTATATTGGATGATTCCAATATAATGTTGCACGGCAAATCATTTCATACGTAAAGTCGGGATTTTATTCATTAGGGGTAAGAGAGAGTGGTGTGTGACTCACTGGGTATTTCAATACAAGAATAGATTGGAGTACAATAAAATTACGAAATCCGAGGGAACACTTAAAAGCAAGAAAACGTGTATGATCTACGTCTTGCCCGGATACGGAAATATAAATACGGGGAGGCAGCCTCATGGCGGGAATAGCCACGAGTGGTGACCAGCCAATCAAGGAAGAAGGAGCAACGTAGCTGGGGCATGGGGAGATACGTGACGCACGCGGATTGGTCGACGCAGCGAGGCCGCGGTATTAAGCTGGACCCTGGTGGGAGAAGATGGAAGATATAGTGGACGTGCGGTGTGAGTGAAGAGATTCATTAAGACATTACGCTTGGAGCAGTAAGGAGGTACTTTGTTCGTTAGTCCCAAGTGGGACAATTTTATTCACGCTGACTCCGCTGATCACATCAGATCATGAGTTACACGCGTCTTGGAGTGTTTAGCCAGACGACGTGATGTGGTTCATGGAATAGACTCCACCACAAGCTGTAACCATTACTTTTGATCAACGAGGAAGAATCTGCGCAGTCAACACCAAGGCAGAGCATCCGACGATGAGAGACTTCAACCACGTGGAGACAATGTTTCCGTTGGTAAGCACAAGTAATCTACGACACACACTCTCTGTTTTTCAATAGGGCTATATAAATTCTTTAAGCATTAATTTGGAAATAAGTTAAATTCACGTTATTCTCCCGACCGGCGTATTAAGCAATTTTGTTCGTGGCAATGTTTAAAGTAGTGTGCTCCGTTAACAGTGTTAATTTTATTCATGTTGCCATCAGATTTTCTAAGTGTATTAAATTCAATTATTACCAAGTAGATTCTTTAATTCCAGTAGGTAGCAATAGTTATAATACCTCATCCTTCTCCACAATCAAATGTTGTCTGGGTTGATGATTCAAGCATCCCACGGCCTAGTCATTAAGAGTCTCTTATATGTTCTACTCACGCTAGGTGTCGATATTAAATATATAAATTTAGCTTGGAACACAGTGTATCCAGCTTGGCGCCCAACATAGATCAAAGTTAGCAGTAGTATTTTCTGGCGAATAGTCCGCCCAGGTAAAACACATTACATTTGTCGCTACCAACAAGGGGCATTAATTACGATTACAATTGTCGCCGACAACGTTGGGCCGATAACCCAGGAACATTTGAGGAAGGAGAAGGAGACATATTTCTGTGCCGGTATTTTGGGGGTTAGTTGTCTTTATCAGTGTATATCATTATTGGGGATGAGAAAGAAAGACAGATGAGGTTACGTAGTGGTCATCAACTGGAGAGTGATGATACGAGCAGTATGTCGAGTGATGGTAGTACAGGGGTAGCGGAGGTAAATCCCGATACTGAAACAGGGAGTGTAGGCGGCCAACCAGGATTAAAAACTTTACTTCTCGAGTTCATGTATCAGAACAAAGTTAGTAGTGATGCCTTAAATGCAAAATTAGAACAGAATAATGCAAAATTATAACAAAACAGTAGGGAAAATAAAGAAAGTACAGATGCCTTAAATGCAAAATTAGAACAGAATAATGCAAAATGAGAACAAAACAGTAGGGAAAATAAAGAAAGTACAGATGCCTTAAATGCAAAATTAGAACAAAACAGTAGGGAAAATAAAGAAAGTACAGAAGCTCAAAATAAAAAAATTAGAACAGAATAATGCAAAATTAGAACAAAACAGTAGGGAAAATAAAGAAAGTACGGAAGCTTTAAATAAAAAATTAGAACAGAATAATGCAAAATTAGATAAGAACAACAAGGAAATTAGTGTGAAAATGGAGCAGATTAGAGGAGAAATCAGAGGAGTAATGGAAGAGAAGGTTAAAGAGATCATTGCAGATGTAGACAGGAAATTAGGAAAAGTACAGGAGGAGTTGGAAAGTAGAATCAGCACACAGGCTGAAAATTTAAAGGAATTAGTTAAATTAGAAACACTGCAGGTTAAAAAGAAATGGGGGGGGGGGGGAATTGACAAAGATTCAAGTATCAACTAAAGAGGTTAAGGAACAGCTGGGGGGTAGAATTGAGAAAGTCCACTCACAAATAGTTGCAGAAGTAAATGATTTAAGAGAGAGTAATAGAGAGAGCATTAGCAAGATTGAGGAGAAACAAGCAAAGCTATATGATAAAGTAGAAGAATCAGAAGGAAACATTAAATTAACAGTAAACAGTATTGAGAGGAAGGCTGAGGAGAAAATCGCAGAATTAGAATTAAAATTAAAAGCTAGGATCAGGCAAGAAAATAGTCAGAATAGGCCAGTTTTTGTGAATAGCACACACAGGGAGGTAGAATTGGGGAAGTTCAGCAATCGACAAGGGTGCCCAATGGAGTTCATGAATTCTATAGAAAATTAATTTGGGGAGAGTTTGGAAGATGGTAGTATTGAGTGGTGCCAGGTAGTTGAAATTTTAGAACAAGTGTTTGTGGGGGAAACGAGGAATTGGTTTGCTGTCTATAGAGACAAGTTTACTGATATTAATGATTTTAAAATGAAATTCTGTGAAAAGTTCTGGAATGAGGTTATTCAGTCGCAGCATCGTGAGGGAGTAGTGTGTGGTAAATATAACCCTAAAGGAAGCTCCACCATGACCGAATACTTTTTAGGGCAGGTATTGGTGTGTAAATATCTGGATGGCTTGAAGGAGGAAAGTGATGTGGTGAGGTTGCTAGTTAGGCACTTTCCCTATAGGATCAAGGAGGCTGCTTGTATCCAGAATGTAAAGACAATATCACAAGTAGAAAATTTGTTAAGCACATTTGATGCACTGGGGAGAGTGGGTTAGGAGGACAATTTCAATAGGAACCAGGGTAATAATAATAATAATAGGCCTAATGAAGCCAGGCATCAGGAAGTTCAAGGGAACGGTGGCGAAGGAGCCAACGCTCAAAATAGAAATAATAATAATAATCAGCTAAATCAGAATAGAAGAAATGGCTATGGTAATCAGTATCAGGGGAGGAACAATGATTTCAGGGGGAATCAAGGGACAATCAATGATTTCAGGGGAAATCAAGGGAGAAATAATGATTTCAGGGGAAATCAAGGGAGAAATTATAATGACAATAATTACAACCAGAATAGGGGTCAAGGAAGAGGACAGCCTAGTGGTAGTAATATACAGCCAAACAATGACAACACAGCCCAGAACAACCAGACCTGTGCCGTAGTTAGTAGTACTACGGCCAGCTGTAGCGGTTCTTTAAACGCGAACCAGGCTGCGAAGTAAAGTCAGAATCTCAGTCTGTAGCATGCCCTGTCCATACTATTATACAGGAACACTATGACCTAAATGTAAGAAATGAATTGTTGCATGAATTAAATGATGAACGTATTATCCAGGAGGTGGCTAGTAAAAGCCCCATTATTAAACTTAACGTGTCCGAGGCGCACACCTTTTTTAAATTGATAGTGGTTGCATGAAGAGTTGCATAAGTAGTACATATTACGATAAAATGAAAGGAACTGGTGTAAATTTTGAGGAGATACCAATTAAAAGCCCTTTTGTTATCACAGCTGTAGGGAAGAGGTCTAAAGTAATTTCTAAGCAAGTTTTAGTGGACATTCAAATTAATAATCATATCGAAAAGCAGATTTGTCTTGTAATTCCAAACTTAGTTTTCAGTGTTATTTTGGGTTCAGATTGGCTAAGTAGAGTGTCTGGTAACTTATGTGATGAAGATTAAAGCATCATGGCGCCCAAGAATAGTAATGTTATATGGACCTCCTGTAAAAACCCTAATTCAGTCAAAACAGCTACATCTAGTTTTCAGCCGACTAAGGTCAAACCGGACACCGCAAGCTTATGTGAAGCGGTTAACAATATGCAACAAGTGCTAAAGGATGTTTGTAGCTCTCTGGAGTATCAATCAAAAAAATTTGATGAACTCTTGGAGCAAAATACCGCACTAAAATCTTGCATTGACCAACTTACTCTAGAGGTAAACAACACTAAAGTGGAGAATGGCTTGCTTAAAGAACAAAATGGGCAACTTAAAAGGCAAGTTAATGACTTGGATTAATACTCTAAGAATTACAACCTTGAAATCGCCGGGATACCAGTCTCCGAACAGGAGAATGGGTATAATATTGTGGCTCAAGTGGCAGGTGCAGTTGGTGTTGAAATCGAAAATGATAGGGACATTGAATATTGCCACCGACTTCCAGCCTTTACGGATAAGGATGGCAAGAAGAAAACGCCCCTCATAGTAGCAAAATTTTATTCCCGCCAAACTAAAGACATGATTATGAGCAAAAAACGGAAACATGGGAAACTTCTTTGCACAGATGTCAAGATCAAGTGAGAATCGACAGTGTATGTAAATGAACATTTAACGAAAGACAACCAAAACTTATATTGGCTTGCCAGGAATTCAAAACGGGCAATGAATTATAAATTCGCATGGACCAGGAACGGGAAGATCTTCATGAGGAAAAATGAAAACAGCCCGATTCTACAAATCAAGACTGCAGCTGACCTACCAACAGTTCATGGGAATCAAGGAAACTGAAGGTATGTTTGCCTGAGCCAAGTGATCAATCAATATTTTAGGAAATTTTGTTTCAAAGTGAGTGTTAAGTAATTATGGAAGTACCCTCAAATAAAACAACTACGGTATGAAATCAGATAATGAAGTAGACCTTAATTTTCAAGATATTACTTCAAAGATTGTAAACAGTACTCAAGACTTGAACAAATTAATTAGCTTTACCGCAGGAATTAAAATCATGCACCTAAATATATGTGGAATGATAACAAATTTTGAAAGTATGCTAGTTATGCTCGATCAACTTGATCATAAACTAGATGTCATTATACTGTCTGAAACTCAGCTCATTGAGGATATACCATTTGCTATTTTAGGATATAATGAATACTTCATACCATCTCAAAATTCTACCCATGACAGCATAAAGATATATGTGCATGAAACCTCATACAAAATATTACAATATCTACTGTAAAAACACTGAAAGCTGCAAATGCTAGCCTACTCAACTTCAGATATAATAAAGAAAGTCACTTGGTACTTGCTATATACAGATCACCCTCCACAAGCCCAAAGAAATTCATAGAAGAACTAGGAAATACTCTCCAGCACTTGCCTACAGCTACACACAGTATATTAATAGGAGATATAAATATTGATATTTTAAATCCTACAAGGCAATATGCCCAAAATATTAAAAATGAGTATTTAAATGTATTACATGCAAATGGATTCATTTCGTACATAAACTCACCAACTAGAATAACCCCAAAATCCAGAACATGTATCGATCACATACATGTTAAGTCCCACAGAAACAGCAACTTTGACCCTTTTGTTCTGCATACCAGTATCACAGATCACAGTCCTACATTTCTCATACAAAATAAATCTCAAAAATACACTCCACAAACAGGAGAAAATACTTTGAACAATGTAAAAATAAATTATGAAACTCTAAAAAAATTATTAACTAAGGAAACTTGGGAATCTATCATAACTGAACATGATGCTAACAAAGCAGCTGATAGTTTCATTAAGTTACTGACTCAATACATCTCTGAACACTCTACTACCATAAATAACGTAAGATCAAAATTTAAAAAAATTACTCCATGGATCACAACCGGAATTTTAACTTCTATTAGAATAAGAGATAAATTACATCAGAAAATTGTTAAACAAAGGGAGAGGTCTACAAACAGTGATGAGGTCCCAGAAACTGTTAAGAAACATAAATTGTACAGAAACTGGATAAACATGCTTGTTAAAATAGCAAAAGAAAGGTACTATTCCAAACAAATTATGCCAAACTCCAATAATTCTAAAGTCCTTTGGAAAAATATTAATGATTTAACATGTAGGAAGGGAAATAAATCTTCAGCTGTTGACAGCATATTTATCAGAGACTCACAAGAAACATCCCAACCAGCTGCCATTGCAAACAAATTTGTCGACTATTTTAGTAACATAGGTTTAGAACTTTCTGAAAAAATAAGTAATACAAGAAAGGAACCTGACAACACAAATGCACGTGATAGCACTGCAAAATCTCAACCTCAGTCTATCTTTTTTATACCCATAACAACATCAGAAATAACAAACCACATAGCTGCTCTAGAAGATAACTCAGCAAATGGCTATGATAATATCTCTAGTAAAACAATTAAGATAATTAGTTCAGAAATTCTACAACCACTGCACCATATTTTTAATTTATCACTAACGAAAGGACAATTTCCAGACTCATTCAAAATTGCCATCATAATCCCAGTCCATAAATCAGATGATAAAAGAGAGTTAAATAACTATAGACCAATTTCCCTCACAACCCACCTCTCTAAGCTACTAGAGAAATGCATCAAAACCAGATTACTTAACTATCTGAATAAGTTCAACATATTGTCACCAAATCAGTTTGGTTTTAGACCAAACAATATTACTCAAGATGCAATATTCTCCCTTACTGATTATTTGTATAAAGCCATTGATAGTTCTAAAAGAACAATTTCTGTGTTCCTGGATTTAAGAAAGGCTTTTGACACCGTAGACCGCAATATACTCATTAGAAAACTTGAAAAGGAAGGTATTCGTGGTACTCCTCAAGAACTAATAAAAAGCTTTCTTTTTAACAGAATACAAAAGGTACGAATCAAAGGTACTCTAAGTAGAAGTGCTGAAGTAAAAATTGGAATTCCCCAAGGAACAGTTTTAGGTCCTATTCTTTTTCTGTTATATATTAACGATTTGTGTAAGCTGAACTGTAATGCGATGATTACCTCATATGCTGATGACACTGTCGTCACAGTCACAGGAACAACTTGGGAGGACACTTTTAATAGAACTCAAGAAACCCTTGCTACAGTCCAAAAATGGCTAAGAAACCACCTCCTTACCTTAAATGAAACCAAAACACAATACCTATGCTTCTCACACAACAAAACATTGCAACCCACAGACAAATTAACACTGAAGATCCACACACCAATGTGTAACAATGGCGAAAGATGCAACTGCTATACCCTACAGAAGTCAATGAATGCTACATATTTAGGGGTTATTATAGATAGTCATTTAAAATGGAATATGCATGCATCAACGTTGGCCAATAAACTTCAAAAGTTAATTTATATATTTTACAGAATCAGAAATATCCTTTCAGCAAAAGTCTTGAGAACTGTATATTTTGCCTTAGTCCAGTCACAACTACAATATGGAATAATTGGTTGGGGTGGAATACTTGATTCACATTTGGCTCAGGTTACCTGCCAGAATTTCATTCTAAAAGTTATGTACAAAAGGCCACCAACTTTTCCAACATGTGAACTGTATCAACAAAGCATGTTGCTTAACATACGACAGTTATTTGTTCAGTCATCAATCATATTTATACATAAAAATATGAAGCTCTTCTCTAATGGACAAAAACTTG
The DNA here is from genome assembly GCA_946902985.2 of Meconema thalassinum. Classification (NCBI taxonomy): domain Eukaryota; kingdom Metazoa; phylum Arthropoda; class Insecta; order Orthoptera; family Tettigoniidae; genus Meconema; species Meconema thalassinum. The sequence continues at coordinate 304,156,808 of OX336393.1, forward strand.
AAATGTGCACTAGACTTCAAGACAGAACTGGAATAAATATCCCTCGACGAAACACACTACTTGGCCAAAGGAATTTAAGTTGTCTTAGCACTAGGATATACAATATATTGCCAGTAAATGTGACAAATAATACCCTGAATATATTGAAGAAAAGGCTTTTTATATGGCTCCTTAGTAACTTTGATAGAGTAAATGAACTTATAAATTTTCACCAACATATTTAAACCAACTCGGTCAGAAACAAGTAATGTATCATCTTTTATTTTCAGTATCCTTATAATTAATGCTTTTGCTATAAACTTTTCTTATTATTATCAGTCAAATACCATGTTGCAAATAAATTAAGAAATTGTGTTCATGAAGCCCACACACAAGTTTATCTTATGTGGGATTCACCCTGTATTTTTGATACAACATCTGTATATGTACAGGTTTTTCTGTCAGTGAATAAAAATGATTGCTCGTAAAGTAGGTAGTTTGAAATTTAAATGGAATAATTCTGAAGTAGAGGTAGCGTTCAACGACAATGTTCAGGGGAGTAGTGTTGTAGGAGTGATTTGTTCTTTAAGTGAGATATCACCAGCCGAAGAGCGGGATACTCAAATTTTTGTGGGCAGTTTGATTACGAACGGTAGTCTGGAGGACTCGTTACGTGATGCTGCATTTCAGGGGCATATAGAGGGAGACCAGTGTGTTCTGCTCTATGATGTGTTATTGTGTAATAGGAGAGGTTTTGAGGATCGCATTGGTATGGCCAATTGATATACACATTCATTGAACGTTATTGATAGATCAGTATTCACAGGACATAGATATCCTATACATTTCGCTTATCAGGGTGCAGTAGAGGCACAAATTAACCAGATGCTTGAAGATGGCATTATAGAGTACTCAAACAGTCAATATTGTTACGTGCCACCCCCTAGTGGCAATTCCGTTAACTGGATTACGGTGGGTAGAAAGCACAACACCAATTACTGCTTTAAAGAGAAGTTAGCTTTATTGCTAGCAGGAAGATACACTACTCATCAGCAAATACAAGCAATTGGAACCTTACTCCAGTTTCCTCAAGTCTCTTGCTTATGGAGAGCTCTTGCCCTCTTTCACTTGTCAACAGTTAATCTTCTCGCTAATGAGTCTGGTGGCCTTGACAGAACTACATGCAACTCTCCCCTATGTACACAAATTACAGTTACTTACGAAAACCTGCTACACGCTGCTTCGCTATTCACGAGCTGGGAAACAATGCCACTGGGTTTCGTAACTCGCACGGCACTTCCTGACAATATCTCTGACGCTCGGTGAAATCACACTCACTCAAAACACAGGCAGTCCCCTGTATGCTTCTCACTTCCTCGCTGTCAAGAGAAACGGCTTCACTAGGGGTTTCGCAAGTCACCACACTTCTGTCGCTCAGGATAAACGCTCGCACTAGCTCGTAAAACACAACAACCCCTCACTGCTTGACAGGTCGCTCTTATATAGCAGGCCGGTGACTCAATAAATGCTTCTAGACCCATCCAGGGCTCACGGCTTCTCGAGGCTTCCTTCACTGGTTGAGTCACGAATATTCTGGACCATCCCTTTGTCCTAGTAGTCCTGTTGCATAAAGCGTACGCAATACACTGAGGCAGGGCACAGCCCAGCCCTGGGGCAGTTGTGACTCATGCAGCGAGCGATGACACAAACTCACAGCCGTAACACCACCCCATTGGTCCGTCTGTGTCACTCCGTAGGCTGCCAGGCGATCTCGATGCACGATCTTCATCTTCGCCCTCGGGCTTCGCTGGATCCTGTAGACGACATCGTTGATCCGTTTCACGACTCGGTACGGGCTCTCCCAGGACTTCTGCAGTTTGGTTGACAGGCCTTTCTTCCGTAATGGGTTGAAGAGCCTGACCAGGTCGTCCTCGTGGAATCCGCCGGCATCCGTCTGCTGGTCGTATCGGGTCTTCATTCGGTCGGTCTCGATCCGCAGCTTCCTCCTCGCGAACGTGTGCACGTCCTCCAGTTGGTCGACCAGTTCTTGACAATACTGGCTTACCGGGACCGGATCATTCCCAGGTCGGCCGAAGGCAAGATCGACGGGTAGACGGAGCTCCCTCCCAAACATGGCCCGGGCTGGTGTGCACCCGGTGGCTTCATGTACGGCAGCGCGGTAGGCCAGGAGAAATAGTGGAAGATGTTTGTCCCAATCCCTCTGGTGCTCGCTGACGACTATTCGGAGATGGTTCTCGATGGTGCGATTGAATCGCTCTACCATCCCGTCGGACTGAGGGTGTAGCGGCGTTGTCCTTGTCTTCCGGATTCCCAGCAGCTGACATAGGTTCTAGAACACCTGCGACTCGAAGTTCCTCCCTTGGTCGGAGTGCAGCTCCAGGGGTACTCCATACCGGCTGACGAATTCCTTCACCAGGGTCTCTGCGATCGTCGCGGCTTCTTGGTTAGGGAGCGCATACGCCTCCGGCCATTTGGTGAAGTAGTCGCTGACGACCAATATGTGGCGGTTCCCTGCCTCGCTTAACGGGAATGGCCCAGCAACATCGATGACCACTCTCTCCATGGGGCCGCCCACGTTGTAGGTCTTCAGTGGACCCCGTCGTCTTCGTCCTGGGCCCTTGCTGGCTGCGCAATCGTGCCAACTCGCGCAGTGGTTCTCCACGTCTGTTCGGCATCCGATCCAGTAGAACCACTCTCTCAGCTGTTCCAGGGTCTTCTTTATCCCTAGGTGTCCACCAGATGATCCTCCATGAACTTCCTTCAGGACTTCTTCCGTCATAGCCTTTGGAACGACGACTTGTTCCCGAGATGTCTTCCCGTCGGTGCTCTCCCAGGTACGGCAGATGAGGCCATCCCTTACAATCAGCGAGTCCCACTGCGCCCAGTAGGACTTAAACTTTGGGCTGCAGTCACTCACAATGTTCCACCCGGGTCTGGGGACACAGGCCCTCTTCCATTCGGCTATCAGTCCCAGGTCATCATCTTCTGCTTGTGCCCGCGTGAAAGATTCGCGGCTCCAGCTCCCCTGAAGTTCCACGGTAGTCCTTCGGCACTGTATCCCGGTGTTCTCCTCTCTTCTGGTACAGAAGGTGCAGTCTTCTGGGCACGGTCTTCGTGACAGGGCGTCGGCGTTAGAGTGCAGTTGGCCTTTCCTGTGCTGGATCTCAAAGTTGTACTGTTGAAGCCTCTCTAACCACCGCGCGAGTTGACCCTCGGGCTGCTTGACGTTCAGGAGCCACCGCAGGGATGCGTGGTCGGTCCTGATGAGAAATCCCTGCCCTTACAGGTATTTGTGGAAGTGTTCAATGGTCTTCACGATGGCGAGCAGCTCCTTCCTGGTGACGCAGTAGTTCCTTTCGGGCTTTGACAAGGCTTTGCTGAAGTAGGCCACTACTCTCTCTTCGCTGTCCACTACTTGCGACAGGACTCCCCCTATACCAAAGTCGCTGGCATCGGTATCGACGATGAACCTTGTTCCAGGTCTGGGGTAGGCCAGAATAGGTGCGGTGCACAGAGCCTGCTTGAGTTGTTCGAAGGCACCGTGGCATTCTGCTGTCCACGTGAAGAGTTGGTCCTTCTCAGTCAGTCGATGCAGTGGTTTAGCGACGTCGGCAAATCCTCTCACGAAGCGACGGTAATAGGTGCAGAGTCCCAGGAACCTTCGTAGTTGGGATTTGTCCTTCGGAACTGGCTACTCCCTCACAGCTGCGGTCTTCTCTGGGTCGGTGCGCACCCCCTCCTCGGAGACGATATGCCCAAGGTACTGGACCTGCTTCTGGAAGAGCTGACACTTCTTGGGGCTCAACTTCAGCTGGGCAGCCCGTAGCTTCATCAAGATTTCCTTCAGGTTGCTGTAGTGCTCCTCGAAGCTTCTCCCCAGAACGATGACGTCGTCTAGGTAGACCTGGCAGGTCTTCCAGTGTAGTCCCCTCAGAATGGACTCCATTAGCCTTTCGAAGGTCGCAGGGGCGTTGCACAGACCGAATGGCATGACGGTGAACTGCCAGAGCCAGCTGCCCACAGAGAACGCCGTTTTCTCGCGGTCCTTAGGGTGGACCTCCACCTGCCAGTAGCCACTTTCCATATCCAAGGTGGAGAACCATCTTGATCCTGATATGGTGTCCAGCGTGTCGTCGATTCTGGGTAGAGGGCAGCTGTCCTTCTTCGTGACGTCGTCACCCACCTGTAGTCCACGCAGAACCTGGTGGAACCGTCCTTCTTCTTCACAAGCACGACCGGAGAACTCCAAGGACTATATGATGGCTCGATCACCCCTTGCTCCTTCATCTCTTCTACCATCCGGTCGACTTCGGCTTGCTTGGCGAGCGGGACACGTCAGAATGGGGCCCTAATCGGTGCACTGTCCCCAACGTCGATTCTGTGCTGGACCAAGCTTGTCCTGCCAAAGTCTTTGCTCCCCACGGAGAAGACGTCCTGGATTTCGCGTAGCAGGTCCTGAAGTTGGCGTGATTGTTCCTCGTCTAAATGGTCCTGGGATCCTTGGTACAGCTTCTGTAGTTCTTCGGTTGTCCGTCTGCTGATGTCCGTCCGTCGTATCTGTGATGCGGGAAATCCAGGTAACGTGCTCGCAGACTCCTAGGTTTGTGTCCCGGTGAACTGTAATGTCGTAGTCGTTCAGGTTGGACAGGCAGACGTACGGCCGAGACGTCGTGTTGATGAGAGTCTTGGCAACTAGCAATTCTTCTGTCTGGACGTCCTCATAATTTGGCTCGATGACAGCCGCCACTCCCTCAGCCGTTCCGTCGACAATTACGGCGGCGCTGACCTCCGTCCTGGCGGGAACGATGACGTCCTCTCTCAGCCTTACTCGTCGTGCGGTGACGGCCTCGTGTGCTGGTTGCAAAGCAAGTTCCTCACTTCCGAAGTGCAGAGTGTTGGTACTCAGATCCAAGATGATGTTGTTCTGGTCCAGGAAGTCCAGTCCGATGATCACTTCATTTGATACGTCAGCCAAAAGCTCTGGATGCTTTATCGCCCGTCGACCAATGACGAAATCCAGTGATGCTTCGCCATGTACCGGTGCGGTCTCCCCGGTCGCGGTTATTAGCTGGAGGTTCCTTTGTGTGGGTTGCACTCTCCACTTCGGGATCACGGTGGGACTGACGATGGTCCTCGATGCTCCCGTGTCGATTAGCATGGGCCAGCTCTCTCTGTTGACGACTCCGTCGACCATCAGGCTGCTATTATCCCTCCGTAAGTGCGTCACACGAACTTGGACTGCCGGGGCTTGACGACTGTCACAAGCCCACCTTTGCCCCCCAAGGCTGGCTGATACTTGCTTTCCTGGGCCGCGCGGTTTCCCTACGACTGACTGTCCCGACGGAAACCCTTGGCGGCGGCGATCACCGCAGTCCTTGCTCAGGTGGCCTGTCTTACGGCAGGTCCAGCAGGTCGGTAGTCCTCTTCCGGGCCGCCTCTCCGGATGTCCTTCGGCTACGTTTTTGTTGGTGGTACTGTGACTCTTGAAGAACCGGCCTAGCGCCTCCATCAGTTCATCGGCCAGGGGCTTGGTCTTGTCGGCTTTGGCTGGTTCGTCGATGTCCACCTGACGTACTCGCGCGTGCATTCTAGATGCCTGTTTTGCCGTCTCGAACTCAAGTGCGTGGCTCAGCGCATCTGCCAGGGTCTTATTGCGCGCGAGTCGCAGCGCCTGTTGAGTGTCCGAGTCCCGTAGCCCGTCGGTGAAGGTCTGCGTCGCAATCTGTTCCAGAAAGTCGGCCGGCGCTGTTGGATAGGCGAGCCTTACGAGGCGTGCGATGTCCATCTCGAATTCCTGCAGGGTTTCCGCGTTCTTCTGTACCCGGGTCCGGAGCTGCATCTGGTAGCCCTGCTGAAGATGGCTATCTCCATATCTGGACTCCATATGGGCGATCAGTGAAGCGTAGTCCTGGGATCCAGTCGGGATGGCCTGAAGGACGTTAAGGGCGTCACCTGTCAGCGCTACAATGAGAGCTGTAGCCTTTTCTGTGTTGTTCCAGTTATTTATGGAACAGGCCGCCTCGAACTGACGTAAGTAGGTGCTCCACGGGACCTTTCCGTCGAAGGTTGGGGGCGTCACTCTGCTATGTCCCGTTCCTGATATTCCCGGTGTAACGGTGGGCGGGCGTTGGCGCAGCTCGACAACTTCCTCTCGTAGAGCGTTGAATTTCTCTTCCACCCCCGTCAGTGGGCGTTGGCGCACCTCGGCAACTTCCATTTGTAAGGCGTTGAATTTCTCCTCCACCCCCATCAGCGGGCGTTGGCACAGCACGGCAACTTCCACTTGTAAGGTGTTGAATTTCTCCTCCACCCCCATCAGCGGGCGTTGGCGCAGCTCGGCAAATTCCACTTGTAAGGCGTCGAACTTCTTTTCCACTGCTGCGACTTCCTCACGTAGGCCCTGTTTTAATTTCCTTTGGCTCTCCTCTAGTTTCGTCAGCAGACACTCTTCCAGATTTTTCTGGCCATCCAGAAATTTGGCGGTTAGGTCCTCCGCTAACTTCTTCTGGCCATCCTCCATCTTCTTCTGGCCGTCTTCCATCTTCTTCAGGTCATCCTTCAGGTCCTTCTGGCCGTCTTCCATCTTGGCTTCCATGCCACTTAACTTTTCTAGCAATGCTGCCAATTGCGCCTCCATTTTAGTTGTTTGTCTTGTTAAGGGCATGCACTCACAGGAAAATTAGAGAAAAATGACCTGCTCGGATTCTGAAACCAGGACCGTCAGGTGTAGTGCTAGAGTTCGTAATCCGGCTTCTGACACCAGTTGTTACGTGCCACCCCTAGTGGCAATTCCGTTAACTGGATTACGGTGCGAAAAAGCACAACACCAATTACTGCTTTAAAGAGAAGTTAGCTTTATTGCTTGCAGGAAGATACACAACTCATCAGCAAATACAAGCAATTGGAACCTTACTCCAGTTTCCTCAAGTCTCTTGCTTATGGAGAGCTCTTGCCCTCTTTCACTTGTCAACAGTTAATCTTCTCGCTAATGAGTCTGGTGGCCTTGACAGAACTACATGCAACTCTCCCCTATGTACACAAATTACAGTTACTTACGAAAACCTGCTACACGCTGCTTCGCTATTCACGAGCTGGGAAACAATGCCACTGGGTTTCGTAACTCGCACGGCACTTCCTGACAATATCTCTGACGCTCGGTGAAATCACACTCACTCAAAACACAGGTAGTCCCCTGTATGCTTCTCACTTCCTCGCTGTCAAGAGAAACGGCTTCACTAGGGGTTTCGCAAGTCACCACACTTCTGTCGCTCAGGATAAACGCTCGCACTAGCTCGTAAAACACAACAACCCCTCACTGCTTGACAGGTCGCTCTTATATAGCAGGCCGGTGACTCAATAAATGCTTCTAGACCCATCCAGGGCTCACGGCTTCTCGAAGCTTCCTTCACTGGTTGAGTCACGAATATTCTGGACCATCCCTTTGTCCTAGTAGTCCTGTTGCATAAAGCGTACGCAATACACTGAGGCAGGGCACAGCCCAGCCCTGGGGCAGTTGTGACTCATGCAGCGAGCGATGACACAAACTCACAGCCGTAACAATATGTTAATCCTTTAATTACATTACCGAAGGCCGAAGGCACAGTTCGTATTTGTTTAGACGCTCGTTTAGTTAACAGTAGGATCAGTTCAGATCAGCTGAAGTCCATGTCCATTGAAGAGTTGATGCAGACATTTGAGGGTATAAAGTATTTCACATGTGTAGATTTAAGTTCCAGTTTCTGGCAAGTGCCACTTATGTATGAAGATCGGCCATTTACAGCTTTTAGTCATAAATATAACCTTTATCAGTTTTGCAGGGTACCTTATGGGTTAAAAAGTAGCTCAGCAGCTTTAATTAGGGCTTTAAACATCGCATTAGGAGATGACACGGGAGAGTTTGTAACTATTTACATCGATGATATGGTAATCAGTTCACGCAGTTTTGAGGAGCATCTACATCATTTAGACAGTGTATTTCAAAAGTTAGATCAGGCAGGGTTCACTCTGAAACTGTCCAAGTCGTCATTCTGTCAGACAGAAGTGACATTTTTAGGTCATAAAGTGTCAAGTAGGGGTGTGACACCAGAGGAAAGTAGGGTTAATAAGATACTTAATGCAGAGGTACCACAGAATGTAAAACAGTTGAAAACATACCTTGGAATTTGCAATTTTTTTCGCAGGTTCGTTCTTAAATACTCAGGGTTAGTAGAACCATTTAGAGATTTGCTTAAAATTGGTAATCGCTGGAGATGGGAGTCCAAGCATGATCTGGCATTTCAAGCGCTGAAGGCAGGCTTTGAGCAAGCTGTGGTGCTGAAGTATCCTTTGAAGGATAAGGAATACGTGGTAATGACTGATGCGTCACATATAGGAATTGCAGGAGTATTGTGTCAGAGAGATGAAGAGGGTAATTTGTGCATCGTGTCTTTAGCATCACGAGGACTTACAGCAGCAGAGAAAAGATATACTATCACTGAGTTAGAGCTTTTAGGAATTGTTTTCAGTTTAGGAAAATTTAGAATGTATTTAGTTGGGGGTAAATTTGAGATTCATACAGATCACCATGCTTTATTATATATGAGGACATGTAAACTCAGTTCTAACAGAGTTAGTAGGTGGATTCATGCACTTTAGGAATACGAATTCACGGTAAAATATATTAAAGGGAAAGATAACATTCCTGCAGATATGCTTTCTAGGGACACAAATTTATGTAGGGATAATCCTGTTGTTAAGGCAGAGGACGGTATTTTGTTATGTGCATGTGTGGACAGTAGAAACAGGGCATCGTTACAGACACTGAGAAATATGTTAGTGGAGCAACGTGATGACATTAAGGATGTGTCATAAAATAAGTGTGTTTAGCTGGCGAGCCATCCTATCAAATGAGTAAGTGTGGTATGTGGTGAGTGGAAGATCTGGTCTTCAAGGCAGGCGTATCAGAAATCACACAGGGGGGTAGTATGTAAGTAAATGAGAGTTTTTAAGGTACAGGGAAAGATGAAGGGAGTGGTGGATGCTGTTGAGCACTAAATTGTCTCGATGCACCAAGGCCATTTTGGCAGCGCTGATGGGTTCCCATTTATCTCCAAGAGATGGGCGAGCGCTTGTATAGGGCTTGTTAGCTTAAGGCGTCCACGAGATAAAAGATGGGCCATCAGAAGGCGAGACAGTCCTCCATGAAGCTCATACATATCAGCACACGTGATTCCTGCTTACGACCTAGCTATGTGAGATCGGGGTTGGTTATAATTAAGGTAGTTTGTGTACAAGGTACTAGACCTCATGAGATGTTGTATATAAGTAACAGATAAAAAGTTGTGGCAACTAGGTCAGGTTCGATAGGTGGACTGGTCTGGGTTGTGAACTACTGGCTGAGCGACGAATATGAGAAATTGTGATCTAGAGGAAGGTGGGTTTTTGTGTACATGTACTTAGTAAGATAGGGTACATACGGCACAGGAATATTTAAGTGTTATAAGTAATGGGTACTTACTGGTTTTTTTTCAGTCATGTCTTTCCTTTTAATTAAAAATTTTACAGAGAAGGTGGGAAGTAGATCACTTTGCTCTACCGCGAGTGTGTGATCGTGTGAGATCGTGTACCATGATATTGGTATCCGGTAGGTGTGGAGCACCTAATATTTCTACAAGAGTTCCGCAGTGGTTTTCTACTGAACACCATAAATGCGTGTGTATTGAATTGTGGATATAGAGGGAACACACTTATGAATGTAATTTTTTTCCCACATAGAATGATGAGAGAGAGAGAGAGCTGTAGAATGAACATTCGTGAGAATGACAAACATTTTGAAGTGGACAAAATAAGAACACGTCATAACAAGACGAACATTAGCGCAAAGCGCATGATTGAGGGTTTATATGTGTTTATATGTGTAAAGGGTCATTTCACTTGTATAAGTTGTATTTTGGGAGGTTTTTTTCTGACGTGTCTGGAATCATCAAGTGCTGTGTCATATGCATGGTAAAGCACATGATAATTCGAGGCGAATGTAACATGTTTTTCTAGGGGGTTTTATGCTACTAACACAAGTTAGTTGGACTATATCATATTTGTTAAACGCGGCAATAATCCGGCCAAGTTAAATTATTTCAGTTTATTCAATTTCATATTTCATATTATTATTATTATTATTATTATTATTATTATTATTATTATTATTATTATTATTATTAATATTTATAACGTCATTTTTTGGAGCTTTTAAATTTGGAAGATTACAGATAGAATTTCTACTAGTAGAAATCCGTATCTATATTGGATGATTTCAATATAATGTTGCACGGCAAATCATTTCGTACGTAAAGTCGGGATTTTATTCATTAGGGGTAAGAGAGAGTGGTGTGTGACTCACTGGGTATTTCAATACAAGAATAGATTGGAGTACAATAAAATTACGAAATCCGAGGGAACACTTAAAAGCAAGAAAACGTGTATGATCTACGTCTTGCCCGGATACGGAAATATAAATACGGGGAGGCAGCCTCATGGCGGGAATAGCCACGTGTGGTGACCAGCCAATCAAGGAAGAAGGAGCAACGTAGCTGGGGCATGGGGAGATACGTGACGCACGCGGATTGGTCGAAGCAGCGAGGCCGCGGTTTTAAGCTGGACCCTGGTGGGAGAAGATGGAAGATATAGTGGACGCGCGGTGTGAGTGAAGAGATTCATTAAGACATTACGCTTGGAGCAGTAAGGAGGTACTTTGTTCGTTAGTCCCAAGTGGGACAATTTTATTCACGCTGACTCCGCTGATCACATCAGATCATGAGTTACACGCGTCTTGGAGTGTTTAGCCAGACGACGTGATGTGGTTCATGGAATAGACTCCACCACAAGCTGTAACCATTACTTTTGATCAACGAGGAAGAATCTGCGCAGTCAACACCAAGGCAGAGCATCCGACGATGAGAGACTTCAACCACGTGGAGACAATGTTTCCGTTGGTAAGCACAAGTAATCTACGACACACACTCTCTGTTTTTCAATAGGGCTATATAAATTCTTTAAGCATTAATTTGGAAATAAGTTAAATTCACGTTATTCTCCCGACTGGCGTATTAAGCAATTTTGTTCGTGGCAATGTTTAAAGTAGTGTGCTCCGTTAACAGTGTTAATTTTATTCATGTTGGCATCAGATTTTCTAAGTGTATTAAATTCAATTATTACCAAGTAGATTCTTTAATTCCAGTAGGTAGCAATAGTTATAATACCTCATCCTTCTCCACAATCAAATGTTGTCTGGGTTGATGATTCAATCATCCCACGGCCTAGTCATTAAGAGTCTCTTATATGTTCTACTCACGCTAGGGGTCGATATTAAATATATAAATTTAGCTTGGAACACAGTGTATCCAGCTTGGCGCCCAACATAGATCAAACTTAGCAGTAGTATTTTCTGGCAAATAGTCCGCCCAGGTAAAACACATTACATTTGTCGCTACCAACAAGGGGTATTAATAACGATTACAGTAGTACATCGGATTAGATCCTGTAAACTGCTCCCTTGCAAAGCTGGGGCAGGTATCTAGTAGGTACCTAATAAAAGGATCCATATTAAATCGCTGGGTTTTCGAAATATATCACAGAAAACAGCATAGTTGTTGTCAAATCATATTCTGTGCATCGTCTCACCCAGAGGCTCACAACTTGTGAGATGCGGGTTGGCAACCACGGGACCTCAGCTGAGTCCGGCATTGCTTCCACTTACTTGTGCCCAACTCATCTCTATCATCTTTCCTGTCGACCTTCCTTGGTCAACTCTTGTTCTCTTCCAACCCTGATAGTATTAGGGTATCCGAGGCTTAGGGAGTCTTTCAATTTCCCTCAGTAATTGGACCTTGTCTCATCTCTCACCGTCGGGATGGGAAGAGAACAGGAGTTGGCCAAGGAAGGTCGACAGGAAAGATGATAGAGATGAGTTCGGCACAAGTAAGTGGAAGCAATGCCTGACTCAGCTGAGGTCCCGTGGTTGCCAACCCACATCTCACAAGTTGTGAGATGATGCAGAGAATATGATTTGACAACAACTATGCTGTTTTCCGTGATATATTTTGAAACTCCAGCGATGTAATATGGATCCTTTCTCATTCTTCGAGGGGTCAGACCTCTCCTTTTTCTTTTCATGGTATCTCCTGCCTTCTGATCAAGGCTCTCAAGGAGGCAGGGTATGTGTAGTCCCACCACTAATGGTGCACCCGCGATAGTGCTACACCCTCAATGGGTTCATGGCTAGTGAGGTTGGGAGTTGGTGACCCTGAGTGATTCCTGAGCTGGGTTTGGTTTTGCTTTTGGACGGACCCAATCCTCTTTCCCTTTCTATCTGCCTTTCATGGCTCTCCTTACTTCCAAGTCAATTAAATCTCATTCTTCGAGGGTTGAGGGCATTTCCTTTTCTTCCGTCTTTTCATCATCATCTTGCACAGTTTCCAGCCACTGGCCGGGTCTGTTTGGAACACAAGCCTCTCCAATGTCTTCTGTCTTCCCACTATCTCTCAGCCTCCACCGTCAGGATAGGGACATAGTACGTCCGATATATGATCTTTTTGCTGTTCTGAGGGACATCCTTGCTCCATAACATGCTTCTCACACTCCTCCGAAATGCTTCTGCCTGCCTCCCCCGCTCATTTATTTCTCTATCGTTTCTTCCATTATCTTGTATCAGGCTTCCCAGATACTTGAAACTCTCCACTTTCTTCAGCTGTTCCCCACCAATTGTTATTCCCGTTGAGGTTCTTTCCTTCTTCCTTGTTGTGATCACCATCTCACTCTTATTTATGCTAAATTTCATCCCATATCCTTGTATTATTCCTTCCCACACGTCCAACTGTTCCTGTACCTCCTCCTCCTTTTTCCCCAAATCATCAAATCATCTGCAAACACCATTGCTTTCATCTTTCCTTCCCCAATTACTTGTGCCACTCGGGTCATTATGTCATCCATCACCACAATGAAAAGTAACGGTGACAGTGCACTTCCTTGTTTCAGGCCGTTTCTCTGTTCCAACCAGTCTGATCTCTCTCCTCCCACTTTCACACAGCTCACGCTCCCCTTGTACATCTCCTTTATCCTCTTTATAGTCCATTTCTCTACTCCTCTATCCTCCAGGGACTTCCATACTTTGTTTCTGCATACACTGTCATATGCTTTCTCAATGTCCAGGAAGGCCATCAGTAGATCTGTTCCATACTCATAGTGCTGTTCTTTAACTGCCTTACAGCAAAAATCAAATCCACTGTGGACCTTCCTGCTCTGAAGCCATGTTGTTCTTCCCTCATCCCTCCTTCTATCCTTGTCCTAATTCTCTTTTCCAAAACTTTCTCGAAGATCTTTGCACAATGACTCATCAGTGTTATTCCCCGATAGTTTCTGCAATCTGTTCTACTACCTTTCTTGAAGATCGGGACAATTATTCCTTTTTTCCAGTCCTCTGGGGTCTTCCTTTCCTTCCATGCTGTCCTCATCACTCGGTACAACCACTGTATCCCCACCTCTCCTGCTCTCACCATCTCCACACCCGGTGCCTTCCCTCCTTTCATCTTCCTCACTGCATCTTCCACTTCTTTCCATGTTAAGTCCTTTTCTGTTTGCAGTTCATCTTCCTCTTCCCCGATTTCTTCCTCCTCACCATCTTTTCCATTTGGGTTCAGAAGTTCTTCAAAATATTCTTTCCACATTTTCTTCAGTTCTTCCCTATTTTCTATCTCTTGTCCCCTTTTGTTCACCATTCTAACATAATCCGTAGGATCCTTCCGCCTCTTCTTTTTACCATCCCATACAGGACCTTTTTTGTACCTTCACTATCCTCCTCCATCATCTTTGTCCACTCTTCCATCCACTTTCTTCTCTCCTCAGCCACTACCCTCTTCACCTACTTCTTTCTTTTCTGGTACTCTTCTCTTGTCTCTACCGTCCTATTTTGATACCACCTCCTAAAGGCTCTATTCTTTTCCCTTACTATATCTTTTGTCTTCTCATTCCACCATGGTGTTTCCTTCCACCTCTTCTTACTACTTGTCCTCCCACATACTGCTTCTGCTGCACCTACTAGTGTCTTCTTAAATCTAGCCCATTCCTCTTCCACCCCTCTTTCTTCATCTGTTGGAATTCCTTCCTTTACCATTTTGAGGTACTCGAACCTTCTATCCCCTTCTTTCAGTTTCCATATCCTTATACGTCTTTCCTGGTTCTCAGTCCGTTTCTTCTCCTTACTCCCTCTCAGGTTCATTACCAGCAATCGATGGTCGCTATCCAGGTTCTCCGATGGTATAACCTTGATGTCCGTGATGTTCTTATTTAGTTCTTTATCATACAGTATAAGGAAATTACAGACTGTCATAAAATAGCAAACCACTTCTGTAAACATTTCACTTCAATTAGACTATCAAATCAGAAAAAGAAAGAAGACAAGACTCTCAAAAAAATAGTCAAAAATCCATGAAGAATAATGCAGATGATATCTTCAACAATAAATTTTCAATGGAAGAGTTAATGTTAGCAATAAAGAACACACAAGTCAGAAAACAACCTGGACCAGATGAGATATTCCCAGAATTCATAAAAAATCTAGGTCCATCTGCTCTAAACATACTGCTACACATATTCAAAAACTGGACTGAAAACAATAATATGGAAATCAATACTTTCAAAACAATATACCAGTTTTTCTCCCTGAGACACCACAATCCAACTTTTAGTCTCAAATTTAGTAATCAAGACCTTCCAAAAAGTGAAAGTACAAAGTACCTAGGTATCATCATGGACAAGAAGCTGAACTGGACCAAACACATAAGACATGTGGAGGATAAGGTAAGCAAACGGATGAAATTACTGAAGAGACTAGCAGGAGCTACTTGGGGGAGGACTCAAGACACACTCAACAAAACCTACAATACTTACATCAAACCTATCATAAAATATGGCAGTGAAGTACTCTCTACAGCACCCCAGTCAAACATTGATCGCCTCGAGAGGTGTCAGAATAATGCCCTACGAATCATAACAGGTGCAATAAAAACCACACCTATAACCGCCTTGCAATTATATACCCACAACTTACCAATAGAAGAAGAGATGAAACATCAAACAGCCAATGCATATCTCAGTATACAAAGACTACCTCAAATGACATGGATCAAAAAACCAGTTTCTAGCCCCATTCTTAAAACACAAAAAGATCCCTTAAGTCTCGCCAAAGAATACATCAATAAGAGCAATCTGCAAATAAAACTTGAACCACTCTGTATGCCAGTCAACCCCATTGAATATATACAAGTGACTACAGATCTTACTTTGTTAGAAGAGGTCTGCAAGAAAGACTCTTCACCACAAGATCTAAAACAACTGGCCCTCTGTACAATAGAAGAAAGATATCCATCTAATCAATGGCTAAAAATATTTACAGATGGCTCACAAGACAAAGAAAATAGAACTGGAGCAGGAATACATTCATCTCTCTTCTCACTCTACTTCCCAGTAGGCCAAAACAAAACAAACTTTGATGCTGAGATAAAAGCAATTTCACATGCACTCCATCAGTTATTAGGCAGAAACATTGATTATCAAAAATGTGTCATCATTACAGATTCAAAAGCAGCCATCCAAGCCATCTCGTCAAATTATAAGCCCCAAAATAAAGAACTGAAAGACATTTTTGTATGATAAAAACCCTTCAAAGACTCCACAAACAGGTCTCATTTCAGTGGATCCCTTCTCATGGTGGAATAGCAGGAAATGAAGAGGCAGACAGATTAGCAAAAAAGGTACCACACTACAACAACCTGTCAGTCAGACTGATTTTACGTCACAAAAAGGATCTTGAAAAATACTATCAAAAACAGGTATGAAGAAATGGCAAAGAAAACAGCAGAAACCAAATTATGGAAAGAGATTGATGCTAAAAGGGATCAATACAAACTAACACCAAGAAGAGAAGCTGTAGCCTTCTTCAGACTTAACACTGGCCACGACTGCCTTGCAGCTCATCTGAAACGAATCAACATCCTGAGATCTGAAGAATGCACACTTTGTCACGAACCTGGAAGTAAAATGGATAAGGGGCACCTGCTACATTGCAACTAACTTGATGTGACTGCTAGAACTTCTGGAAACTTCACACAACTCTATTGGAACGCAAGAAAGCTGATGGATTGGAATCCGGGCTAGCCATAGGAAACAACAACAACAACAACGTATATAGTCGACCACCGACTTCCTGGTCAAGTCATCACTGTGCCATGTGATTGTGTGGCGATCTCTTTTCTTAAACCAGGAGTTCCCAACTAGCAGGCTGTTCCTCTGGCAGAAGTCCAACAGTCTCTTTCCTTCCTCATTTCTTCCGCCCCAACCCTCTGGTCCTAGAACACTCTCATAACCTTGTCTTTCTCTTCCTACATGGGCATTGAGATCCCCCATAACAATCATATTTCTTCCTACCAGCTGCTTCTGCAATTCCCCATACATACATGGTTTATTTGCAAATGTGGACACTGTCCATGGTGGCAAATTACAATAAATACACAAAACAATTCACAACCACAAAAAAAATTAGAAAATTAGGACTAATTAGAAAATAAGTAATAGTTGCTAAGAGAAGAAACCGGTAATGGTAAAAATAATCATTCTAATAACAGAAATAAACATAAAATACTAAACATTTACACTTTCTTTCATTGCTTCAACTTATGCACCGTTCATCACTGCCTCTTAATCTGGTGCTTTTTCACCAACTCCTTAAATTTACCAACATCAGAAGGCAAAGGGCTGAAAATGCCCCCTGGCAAACTGTTCCATTCTATTTCCCCCCTCCCAATGAACGAATATTTGCCCCAGTTACTTTTCCACTGACTTAATTTCAATTTACAACAATGACTGTATCTGCCCATATATGAACTTTCCTTTCCCAATCTCTCATGAATATCTTCCCATGCAATTTCCCCCTTATAAGCTAAGAAAATACCCCCTAGTCTTGCTCTTGAACGTCTATCAGCCAGACTTTCCCATCCCAAATCCTGTATCATCCTACTCACACTACTCGTCGATCTGTGGTCCTCCATTACATACCTGGCGGCCTTCCTTTGCACTCCTTCCAATTCCTTTATTAAATACATTTGGTATGGATCCCACACTCCCCCAGCATATTCCAGCAGAGGACGGACTAGGGACATGTATGCCCTTTCCCTAATCTCTCTGCCAGCGCCTTTAAAGACTCGCATAACCATATGTAGTGACTTGTATGCTTTCTTTACTATTTCCCTTATGTGCTTACCCCAGTGAAAATTCCCACCCCCCACAGTTACACCTAAATACCTACATTCGTCCCCAAATACAACTTTATTTTCCCCCACTGAATATTCAAAAACAATATGATTCCTTTTGTTAACAAATCTTACTGCCTGACATTTCTTTGAATTTATCATCATATCACTTTTATCCGCCCAGCTTTGTATGTCCGTCAAGTCCCTCTGCAATATGCCGCAGTCATCCGGGTGATCTATCCTCCTGTATACTACTATATCATCAGCAAATAATCTTATATGGGATGATATTTTAACTCCTATGTCGTTTATGTAAATGAGAAATAGTAAAGGACCCAATTTACTCCCCTGAGGTACCCCCCTCCCCACCCTAGACTGTTCTGACACTGAACCACCAACCCTTACCCTCTGACTTCTCCCCTCCAAAAATGATCTCACCCATTGAACTACTCTCCTGTCCAATCCTATAGCCTCCATTTTCCTTAACAGAATACCATGATTGACCCTATCAAAAGCCTTTGATAGGTCAACTGCAATGCAGTCAACTTGACCTCTGTTATCCAAGGCCTCACTGATATCCTGCTGAAAGCCTGCTAGCTGCGATTCACACGAAAATCCCTTTCTGAAACCATGCTGTTTATTTCCCAACCACCTACTACTCCCTAAGCATTCCCTTATGTATTCATTCATAATTCCCTCAAAAATTTTGCATATAATACATGTTAGACTGACAGGTCTGTAGCTATCACTATCCCCCCTTCCCCCTCTCCCTTTATATACCGGAACTACCAGAGCCTGTTTCCAGTCCCCAGGCACTACCCCATTATTTAGACAAAAGTCAAACAGAAATCTTAAATAAGGCACAATGTTCCATCCCATAACCTTTAACAATTCCCCATTTATCCCATCTACCCCGGCTGATTTTCTTGACCCTAATCCCCGTATTGCATTATAGATATCCTTATTTACATAGCTTAATTTCTTACCCTCCTCAATACCCTGCTCTCCTCCCTGATCCACATTTCCCTCCCCTGTAATTCCTACCACCTTACCATATACCTTATTAAATGCCTCAGCCTTCTGCCCATCTTCCACCAGCAGCGTTCCATCTTCTCCCTCGATATCAGGTATGCGGCCTTGAACCCCTCTTACTCTCCTGAAATAGACATACATATTCCTCCACCGTTCCTTGAAAGTCGTCCCCCCACCAACTAGCCTACCCATAAAATGTTTCTTTGCTACTATCTTAGCCCTAACCAGTTCCCTCCTCAACCTATTTAATTCTATTCGGTGGCCTATCCCCTTCCTAATCTTATTGCTTTCTAATCTACATTTCTTCTTTAATCTTCTTACCTCCTTATTGTAATAAAGTGGATCAGTAGTCGCCCCTACTTTTTTAAATGGCACATGTAATTTTTCACAATCCAGAATTATTGTTTTCAAACCAGCCCACAGTCTATCTACATCTAGTCCCCTCTCTATCCACTGATTGAAATTTCCAGCTAAGTAACTACCAATCATTTCCTTATTAGCTTTGTAGTAATGTTTCACCAATCTTGTCTCCCTCTTGACCTGCCTCTCAATGCTCAACTTTACCTCTACTAAAACAGCCTTGTGGTCACATATCCCTTCAATTATCTCTGATTTGACCCAAATATCATCAGGCTTTATCAAAAACACATCCAATAAGCTGTTCCCCCTAGTGCATCCCTCAATAACTTGAACAAAGCCCCCCTCCCATATGATTTTGTTGGCCAGCGATTGGTAATGTTCTTGCGAGTCAGCCCTACCCTCCCAGTCCACTCCTGGCATATTAAAATCACCCCCTACAATTATATTTCTTCCTGCCCTGTCAGCCTCCATAGCATAATTTACTAAAGTTGTTCCTAAATTGACATCCCTTTCCCCCCTTCCTGTTCTATATACACCCAAAATGTCTACCATATTTTTAAACCAACCCTAACCCCCAGAATCTCATTTTCCTCATCCGTAAAAACTAGGCGACTCCTAAATATATCCTTAACTAATATAAAAACCCCACCCCCCGTGCTTCCCCTATCCCTCCTGTATATCCTATAACCCATAGGAAATACCTCTCCTTCGACAACATTATCCACTAGCCATGACTCAACACCGATTATAACATCTGGATCATATATTTCCACCATGGTTCCAAATGTTATGCCTTTTCTGACTACACTACGACAGTTTACCAGAAGGCATCTCAATCCTCCTTCATATTCTTCACAAAAATGAGATTGCTCACCTCTTACATACCTAATCTGGTTTTTTTTTGCAAGCTCTTTACTATTCGTTCAAAGAGTTGCCCTAATTTTACAGAGCCCCTTCTATTTAAATGTAGGCCATCCCACCCCAAGTCACAGTCTTGAACCCATACCCCTGAATTAACAAATATCGCCCCATCTTCTCCACACACCCAGTCAAGTACCCCATTCACTCCATCAATATATCGTGGATCTACATCCCTTCTATGCAGTATGCCGCTTACAATAATGGACGTTTCAGGATATTTCCTCCTACATGTCCTGATCAAATTTGTCATGTCATTTCCAATTGTGTCTGGCGTACCACTGCTTCTAACATCGTTTGTGCCTACATGAATGACCATCGATGCTACATTACGTTCTCCGTCCATGGATTCCACTTGCTTTCTGAGCTGCCCCGTACGTATTCCAGGGAAACAAATTACGTCGGCTTTTTCTACTCGAAGCCGTCTGATTATCGAGTCTCCAACAATGATCAATACAGGTCCCTCTTCTGTTCGCCCGCAATGGTCGTTTGATACAACCGCATCACCAGCTTCATGAACCTTCTTCGACCGCCGTTCATTCATGTTCTCTGCCTGCCGAGTACGTCCGATTACCTGCTCAGTCAGATGGTTAACGCCCCTGTCCACAGGAACATGAACTACACTCTCCGGCGCTTGTAGCCGTTCACCTATTTTGTTGGACCCTTCCTGAAAGCACCCATCATATGCTGCCCTCTGCACGTCAAGCACTGAACTTAAATTTAAATGTGACGATTCATATTTCGCTATTACTTCACTCATGTATTTATTTTCCTGTTTCACACGCTCTAACTCTGCCACTACATTGTCAAACTCCAATTTGAACAGCCTAAGAACCTCGTCCCGACTTTCAATTTCCTTATTCAATGCTTTGCACTCACCACACTTAAAAACACCAGGCATGGCTGCCAGGTTCTGAACGTTATTCACTTCGACAACCTTCAAACTCCTCCTTCCCTTCAGAGGCGCAGCCTACTTGTGGAGCATACACTTGCACTATTTCTACGGTCTCTCCCCTCAGTGCTACTTTCACTTTCATCATCCTATCACTTATTCTCCTCACTTCTTCTTTTAAACCATCTCATACTACTACTCCCACTCCATTCCTCTTTCCCTCTTCGTTCCCACTCCAGTACAGTCTATAGCCTTTTCTCAGTTCTCTCCTTCCTTCCCCTTTCCACTTTGTTTCTGCCAATCCCAATAAATCCAACTTCCTTCTTTCCATCATATCCACTATCTCCTCCACCTTCCCCGTCAGCGTTCTTAGGTTTAAAGTTCCAAATCTTAGTCCGTGTGTACAGCCGTGTCGTCGTCTATTAAATCCATCATGTCCGAGGCTCGTTCCATTTTTGAAAGCATTTGGTTTCATCCACTACTGGCTTGCTGGGCCTATCGTAGCTTCACCAGAGCCCCGTTAGCCGTCACTTTTCAGGGTTCCTGTAGGACCTTCACAGCTACCGTAACGGTCCCGGGGCACACGAAGTCCCCACTGTACTTCGCCCCTACAGGCAATCCCCTACTTTGTGCCGTTGCCCGTCTCCCACGACGTGGACGAGGGGTTGGACTTCCGTCTTTTATTTATCTTAATCTTTTGTTTGTTTGCCATTTCCTCTTCTAGTATGTAAGTCAGTAGTTAGACTTATTTATAGTTTCCATTTCTTTTTCATTGTCATGATCATCCAAACCATTAGGGGCTGATAACCCAGATGTTAAGCCCCTTAAAACAACAACTATCATCATCATCTATGCATCAAGAAATATAATTTGACAAGTTTCTTCATGTGTTCATAATCGTAACAGACATTTAGGTCAAGTTGGAAGAAGAGGCACAGCCAGTGGTTTTTCTTTATTAAAGCTGGTAATAATTGTAAGCATTTTTGAAACAGGCTGTTTTGCCTATAGCCAGCCCCGTGGTGTTGGGTAGCATGCTTGTCTCCCACCTGGAGGCCCTGGGTTCGATTCCTGGCTCTGTCAGGGATTTCAGAAACTGGTGAAAGGGCTGGAATGGAGTTCACCCAACCCCGTGAAGATAATTGTCATTCAGTAGAGCTGAAGCAAGTTTCTAAGCATTGAACAACGACTATGGGATTGTAACAGATTTCCAGAAGAAGTTAATTATTGCCAATGTGAAATTATATTCCAACTTAACGATCTTTTGCTAAAACATAGTAGCTGGTCTTGGAAGGACATCAGACTTCTCCAGATAGGCCACTCTATTCCACTCTTGTGACCCTCATACCGTGATGGAATATTAGTCTCTTTTAGCGTTACTGAATGGCTTCTAGCATAGGCATCCTGTGCTATACTCTGGCTTGTTAGAGATGATATGTCCATACATTCTCAAGAACCATACCCTTTTCCTTCTAGTCCTTAATTTCTCCCATCCTAACTACTGCTGCATTGTTTTTACACTACTTCCCAATTTCGAATTCCTCTTGACAATTGTGCCACCTTTTTTAGTACCGGTACTCTTTGTAAACAGACATTTATTCAGTTCAACTATGGCTGATTGTTCCAGGAAGCATGATACATTGGAGACCCAGGTGTACTTCCTGCAATTAGAGAATGATAAGCTGAGGACAGTAAGCGCGATCCTGGAGAGGCAGTCCTCCGAGATGGTCTCGGTTCTGTCAACCACTCAGAGGGAGTTGCAAGAGAAAACCGCAGCTCTCAGCAAGCTGCAGCAGATGGATACTGAGAAGATGGAGACCATGAAAGCGTAAAGAGGCCTGCAGTTTAACTATTTCTCTCTCTCATTATTTAGATTGGTGGGTTGCAGAAAGATAATCCAGCGAATCTGAATGAACACATGTTTTTAGAAAGGTCACCACTTTTCGTGCAGCTAAATAAAATAAATCCTCACACATAAAAATGAGGCAATGAATCTATTTTCAACACATCAAGACTTGAATCTAGGTGGTATTGCAGGGTCCTATAACCATCTAATAGACCGGGCAGCAACTAAATGAGCAGGTGCTTATGCTGTGGCAGATGGCTTAAATGACCTGCAATAGTAATGGAAACAGTTCAGAATCTAAACATACGCTATTCTATAAGTCATTCCAACCTCTCAGTTTGGTTCAGTTACAACTGAAAGTCATTCCAACACCTCAATTACAACTTCCGATAACAGATGTTGCGCATGACGTTATTCGGACTAAGCCGTGTCCAGTTCTTGCTTCGCCAGTAGGGACGAGCTGGGCAACAAGACAACAACTGCTGTATGGCGATAGCTCTACGCGATAAGTAAACATAAACAAATAGAATTCTAGTACATGGTATTGTTTGTTAATTTTATTTATTGGTATATTGTGCTATCTACATAGGGCAAGATTTATCCCTCTTCAACACAATTTACTTTGTTTTGAGGCAACTTACCTCTTCCGGGACATGTTTCAGCTCATTTATCGAGCCATCTTCAGCAGGTTCAGCTAAATCTTGGTGGATAATCCCATCTATCACCTGTATTACGCTACAGTTAGAGAGGCGTCTTAACTCCTGTATATATTTTAAAAGTGATCACGTTTGACATTTTGAAATCGATTGGAATAAAGTACAGAGATAGGAGGGTGATATACAATCTATACAGAAACCAGACAGCAGTCATTCGAGTTGAAGGACATGAGAGAGAAGCTGGTATTCAGAAAGGTGTAAGGCAAGGCTGCAACTTATCACCCATACTTTTCAATCTTTACATTGAACAAGCAATGAAGGAAATTAGAGAAAAATTTAAAGTGGGAGTGAAGATTCAAGGAGAAATAATTTCAACTCTGAGATTTGCTGATGACATAGTCATCTTGGCCGACAAGCCTGAGGATTTGAATGAGTTTTTGAATGGTATGGACTCCGTCTTACAGAAAGAATTCATGATGAAAATTAATAAATGTAAAACAAAAATACTGGAATGCAGCCGAAATAAATCAGAAACCTCTATGGAGATCAAATTGGCAGGTGAAAAGCTGAAGGAAGTAGAAGACTTCTGTTACTTAGGAAGTAGAATAACCAGTGATGGACGAAGCAAAGAGGATATAAAAAGTAGGTTGGCTCAGGCAAAGAAAGCTTTTCTACAAAAAAGGAATCTGCTGACATCGAATATAGATTTAGGTATTAGGAAGTCATTTTTGAAAGCCTTTGTCTGGAGCGTGGCGCTCTATGGAAGTGAAACTTGGACTATTGGTGCAGCAGAAAAGAGGAGAATAGAAGCATTTGAAATGTGGTGTTACAGGAGAATGATGAAGATCAGATGGGTAGATAGGGTTACAAACATAGAGGTATTAAGACGAGTGGGAGAGGAGAGATGTTTCTGGCGACTGCTAATGAAGAGAAGAGATAGGTTGGTAGGACACATACTAAGACACCCAGGAATAGCAAGCTTAGTTATGGAAGGAAGGGTCGAGGACAAGAACTGTAGGGGTAGACCAAGGTTAGAATATGTTAAACTGATTGCCTCAGATGTAGGGTGTGGTAGTTATGTAGAGATGAAACGATTAGCTCAGGACAGGGAGGCATCATGGAGAGCTGCATCAAACCAGTCAAAAGACTGAAGACTCAAACAACACGTTCCTCACTTGGTAAATGATCTGCACTCTACTCGTAGCGAGATGACTCCTTCAGAATTGGAGTTAGCCATGTATCAGTTTTGCTGCTGAAGTGTGTGATCGGTAACTTTTCTCACGTCGCTACGTGTTGCTTTAATTGTGTGTCCGTTTCGTTAAAGATAATTCAGTACATTAGGAGTTCCTGCAATTTATTCCAATTATTGTTGTTATTGTTGACTTAAGGGACGGAACTACGAGGTCATCTGCCTTATTCCAATTAATGATACAGATAAAGTCATCAAGATAGGCAGATTTTGAGAGTCAATAGTAATGGCAGTAGGAACACGGAGAGCAAATCATTATTTTTCTCTCACATAATATCAATATTTTAAGCAACCACTTAACTATGGTCATGATGATACCACTGCATCGTTTCAGTTTTAATATTTAGTTACTGTTTTCCATTTTTTTTATTGCGTCGAATAAATAATGAGGCCTAAAATAGTTTTCATGCAAAGAGAATGGTTATTTAACTATCATTTTAATTATTGGAACAGCAAGGTCATCTGCCCCTTTAATAATGTACACAAATACCCTATTATATCAATGAACCCCCCCTAGAAGGAAATCCTGCGTACGCCACTGGTTATCTCCTATAGATGGAATTATAGGTGGTGCTCAGTAAACTTTTCAATTGGACCATCCTTGTAATAACTATTAGTAGAAATGTTACAGTATGTGAAACTCTATTACCTTAGTCAAACGAGTGCATATGATATTGCCGAGAAGTTTCAATAGTGTTTATTCTAGGGCAATTCTTCTGTATAAGTTGGGGTCACCACAATCTCCCTTTCCTTTATACAACATCTTTATTGTCGATTTTCTCCACCTGTTAGGGATTGTTCCCTTCCTTAAACATTCATTAAAGAGAGCAACTATGCATCTATTCAGCTCTAAGGATACAAGCTTCAGATGCTCGTTGTACATGAGGTCAGGCCCGCTTGCCTTGTTATTCTTCGATACTCGTATCACTATCATGGCCTCTATGTCTGTGAGCAACTCTGATTCTTTCAGTAAAATTAGAATAGACGGTGATTGGACAATATGGCGAGTATCTCTGTCAGGTGTTCTTCCCATGTCTCCATTGGGATGTTTCTAGGATATTTTGGTTGCCTAGGGTTCAGTGTCTTATAAGGATTAAATCCTCCGCTTCTATTAGCTTCCTTTCTTTTTCCTTGTGGTAGGATTATGTGGCTGTTTGCAACAGGTCCTTGTATTTCTTCCGCTTAAGCCGATAAACCTGCAGAATAAGGTCTGACGGATCCATGCGAGCTATGTGTAGTGCCTGTAATGCTTCTTTTCGGGCTATGTAGCAACTTTCATTGAACCATTCATGTTTTATTAGAATAGTTATTCTTCCACCTCCAAGCAAGTTCCTAAACTTAGTATCCACATTACACTTTGTCGTTATAACTAGTTTCACTTAATACCGTACTAAAATGTCTATTAGTGTCCATGATTAATTCTGTATGGTTCATGTTATGTTCATGTGCAGAATCACTATACCGTTGCATTTCTTTTTAATGCTTTTAGCCCATTCATCACAGTTATTAAATATACAAGCATCCACCATAGCACTATTAATGAACTCCATATCCATAATAGAAACTAGTAAATCTGCTATCCACATAAAAGCCTATAGATTAAAACCTACTTAATCTTTTCAATATCCCTTACATTCATGACTCTTACTGGTGCTGTCCTTTCATCCTTCCTGAAGTCTGGCCCAATGGCTAATTAGTTAGCACGCTAGGCTTTAGCCCGAAGTATCCCGGGTTCGATTCTTGGCCCGGACATTAGGGATTTTAATTTCCTGTGGTTAATCCTCGTGACTCGGGGACTGGGTGAATGTGACGTCTTCATCATCACTTCATCTTCATTCCGGTACGCAGGTCGCCCACGGGTGTCAACTAGAAAGACCTGCACTCAACCTCTCAGGAGGCCACATGATCATTATTATTCTTCCAGGTGAATATCTTTTCCTGCTTATCCCATACATATTTCCAACCCTTAGCATTTGCAGCTTTCTAGGTCTCCAACCGAAGGGATAGATAGATATGATTTTTAAACACTGAGGTAACATTGCGATAAAGCAACACTCCATACTGGCTACTTCTATTTGTATCATAATTTCAAGTAGATTTTTTCTATAGCAACCACTGGAGTGAACGGGAACAACTCCTGCAGGAAATCAAGCAAATGGAATCTGGCAAGATGCACTTTGAACAGTCAGCTACAGAACTGAGTAAAGTAAAGGAGCTTCTCGAGCAGGAACAGCAAGACCTGTCACAGAAACTGCTCAAGGCTGTGCGTTTGGTGCTGGCAGAGAGACTTAAACACCAGGAGACAGTGAAACGAGCCCAGGAACTAACCAACTTCATTACGCAGTTGCAGGCTGACAAAGTGAGCATAGTCTATAGAATATACTGTAGTTCAAGGCAAGGTGGGAGGAACTGAATTTGACCCAAAGGTATATGGTTATTACATTGTAAATATAATATTTAAAAGAAATCTCTATTAAATTTTAAAGTTTCTAGCTCAAAATATTCATCACCCAAATTAACATCATAATGGTGGATTAAGTTTAAAATAAATGTCAGCAATTTCAACCAATAATTATGTATAACAAACTTTCTTTTTTCAGACTACTAAAGAAGATCAGGTGATGATATTGTCTGATGAAATAGAAGAACTAAAGCAACAATTATACAAATCAAACATTGATAATCAGGAGATCAATAACCAGGTCAAAAACTTTGAAGCTACTGACAGTCAAATGAAACAACTAACCTGTAACTTACAGACACTGGTAAGAAGGCACCCAACAACCTTATAATAACAATGATATCCAAGTTTTTGAAGACTGTAAGTAGTCAGTGGATATAATAGAGCTGAATATTGTGGAAATATACACCTAGTAGAAGCTTTAAAATACACTAAAAATCTATAAAACTATCCGTTGGATTATATATTATAATTGATACTGTCAAACTTGTAGCCCCTTTAAATGTTTCCCCGATGAACTCTCTGTTACTTAAGGTTACTTGAGACTAGCTCATGGGTGAATGTGGACCCTAATACCAGGCGCGCGATGGGAGTTGGTTTCCTTAAGTTGACATCTAACAAATCAAAGATATTACCGTACCTTTTAACAATTTACCTCAAAAGAAAACAAAGTTACAATTGGTTACTTTAAAATAAAATTGCCCATGTGCCCTGATGAATAATAAAAAAAACATTTCAAGAAGTTACCATGACACAAACCAAAGGTAGATTACCATATGTTGTGGTTTCTTATGTATGCAGGGTACAAAGGCTGACTTACTTAACCTTATATGGAACATGCAAGTTGTAAGAGGATATAAGGAAACCAGAGATATATAAGCAAAGCGAACTGATGTGAGTTTAATAATAATAACGAACTGATGTACATGGATGGCAATAGCGGAACCGCGCAAACTAAACATGTGCGAACATGGCGCGGGTCTTAGACAAACTGAAGCATAAAGGGCAGGTGGCAGCACCTTACATAAAATAGAACCGCATACTTGTAAATAAGAATAAAACTACCAAAGTTACAACACTTCCCCTCAAGTAGAGGTTCATACAATCTTTACACTCTCCAAACCAGCAAAGTTCAAGCAACGTTCATGTTTCATTCGACTTAAACTCTTCGTGAGAACGTCAGCAACTTGATCGTTCGTAGAGATATACTTCAAAACAAAAAATTTACACTCAAAGACTTCACGAACAAAGTGATGTTTGATATCAATATGTTTGCTTCTACTGTGATACATCGCGTTCTTTGCCAAATTAATTTGCACTTTGATTATCACAAAAAATGAACATAGTGGCTAAGTCTTTGAAGCCTAACTCGAGCAGAAATCGACGTAAGTACCCAGCTTCCTTGGCGCACCCTGACAACACCATGTATTCGGCCTCCGTGGTGCTAAGGGCCACGGTTCTTTGTTTTCTTGAGTCCCACGATATAGGGCATCCGCCGAGCAGGAACACGTACCCCGTGTAGGACCTCCTATCTTCTTGGCAGCTTCCCCAGTCGGCGTCGATGAATCCTTGGATCGGTTCGGTGTCTGCTTCGTAGATCAGCCCGATGTTCGAAGTCCCCTTCAAGTACCGCAGCACTCTCTTGGCAGCTTTCCAATGTTTGACTCCGAAGCAATTGTTGAACTGTCCCAGGTAGCTGACAGCGAACGAAATGTCCGGGCGTGTAGTTGTCGACAGGTATGTCAGCGCGCCTACCAATTCGTGGTAAGGCAACTTCAACTCGTCAGTACTGGGATTCTCATTTTTGCTCAACTTCGTTCCAGGGTCGAGTGGTGTGACTACAGGGTTGCAGTCGGCCATCTCGTAGCGTTGGAGAAGCTCTTCAATTAGGTACAGCACTCATTTCAGGTTCCGTATTGACCGTGTTTACAGTAAGAAAAACCTGAATTTTCCGCCGAATCAATACTTTACTTATAGACAATTCTATGGGTACATGTTTCGGAAACCCTACTGTCTCCTTCTTCAGCCCTCTTTTGGCACTACAAACATCGTATGACACATTCGAAATCCCCTAATAAAACAACACAAAATACACATCACAAATTACAAAGTCACAACATATTAAAAACTACGAGCTTAAAACACATTAATTACAATTCAACAACAATCATTAATACAGCATGTAATTAAAATTCAACAACAATCATGAATACAGCTTTACATGCTGTATTCATGATTGTTGTTGAATTTTAATTAATGTGTTTTAAGCTCGTAGTTTTTAACATGTTGTGACTTTGTAATATGTGTTGTGTATTTTGTGTTGTTTTATTAGGGGATTTCGAATGTGTCATACGATGTTTGTAGTGCCAAAAGAGGGCTGAAAAAGGAGACAGTAGGGTCTCCGAAACATGTACCCATAGAATTGTCTATAAATAAAGTATTGATTCGGCGGAAAATTCAGGTTTTACTTACTGGAAGCTCTTCAATGTAACCTTGCTGTTGCATGGCTATACATCCGGTCTCCTGGATTAGTTCAATGCCTAGGAAGTGTTTGGCCAATCCTAAGTCCTTGACCTTGAAATATTCACTCAGGACTCTGGAAATCTCGGCGATCGTCGTTTTGCATTTTGACAGCACCATCATGTCGTCAACGTAAACGGCAATCAAAGTTATGTTATTTCTGGAACCAATTTGGAATAGACACGGATCCGATGCGGTTGGTTTGGCACCGAACTTCCTCAAGACCTCACGCAGCTTGGCATACCAGTTTCTACCGGCCTGTTTCAATCCGTACAGTGATTTTTGTAGTAAGCAGACCTTGTCGCCTCCCTGCAACTGGCGAAGCATGTTCTTGGCCTTCTCCTTGGTTTCATCGTCAGTTCCAGACATCGCAATGCTCTCTAACATCTCCCTGAAGTTCTTCGGTTGTTTCATGAATATTTCCTCGTCTTAAGTCACCATACAGATAAGCCGTTGCAATATCGTACTGTCTGATTTTTACACCGAGCTTGGCAGCGAGACAAACCATCAATCTAATTGATTCCATTCGCGCCACCGGTGCGAACGTGTCAAAGTAGTTGATTCCATACTGCTGGTTGAAACCTTGAGCCACCAGCCTGGCCTTTCTCTTCTCAAGTGTTCCATCAGGTTTTAGTTTGTCGTGCAGCACCATCCGGCATCCGATGACTTTGGCATCACGGGGAGGATCCACCAGCACCCATGTATTGTTTCTCAGGATAGATTCCATTTCCATGACCATGGCACCATGCCACTCGTTAGAGTTTGGTCCTGTTATTGCCTTCTTGAATGGAATCTCTGCTAGAAAAATCTCCTTGTCTTCTTCTTGCTCCTCCACATCTTGGAGATTTGTTTGAAAAAGTTTCTTCGGCCTTCCCCTTTTTCCAGTTCGCAGAATCTTGGGTCGAACAGGTCCTTGTATCAATTGAGGCGTAGTATCGGATGCTTCAACAGTCGTTCTATCATGATCATCCACTGGCGTCACATCTAAACCGAGGAAAGGTTCATCATCTTCTCCGATTTCGGGTTGAGAGACTGGTTCCTCCACGACAGTTGGTTGATCTTTTTCTCTTGGTGATTGAAGCGGTGGTTCTGCAAAGAACAGCTCCCAAAAAATATCTTGCTTCGAGGATTCCGGGCACTCCATCCTAGTCTCTTCCAGTGGCTTTTCATCCTCGAAGAATTTTACATCTCGGCTGATCAAAACTTTGTCTTTGTCAGGGGAGTATATGCGAAAGCCCTTGGTTTCTTCAGAGTAACCCATGAACACGCCTTCTGTGCCTCGTTGATCCAGTTTCCCTCTTCTGGGATCCCTGTTCAGGAAGTAAACCTTGCTTCCAAACGTTCTGAATTGTGAGACGTCAGGAATCTCTCCTGTCCACAATTCTTACGGTGTTTTGCCTCCGATACTTTTTGATGACAGGCGATTACGGATGTAATTTGCAGTATTCACTGCTTCCGCCCAGAAGCGGTGAGGTAATCCGGCGTCGAACAACATGCACCTGGCAGTCTCCATCAAAGTCCTATTCATCCTCTCCGACTTCCCGTTTTGTTCAGGGTTGTGAGGGACTGTGAGGCGTCTTGTGATTCCGCGCTTCTTCAGGTAGTTGTCGAACTCTCGATTCAGGTATTCCCTGCCGTTGTCAGACTGGATCACCTTTACTAGTTTTCCTTTCTGATTCTCCATCCTGGTAACGTACTCGACGGTAGCTTCGTAGACCTCTGATTTTGCCTTCAGAAATCTCACTTCACACCAATGAGAGTGATCGTCGATGAATTCAAAGAGGTACCTTGAACCTCCCATAGATGGAGTCGGCATTGGTGCACACACGTCCGTGTGGATCAAATCGAGTAGTTCCGTCCGTCGATCGGATTTCTTTGGAAACTGCGTCCTGGACATCTTCCCCTCGAGGCAGACTCTACAGTCCAGAGTCGTCGATGGATTTCTTAGCTCAACGCCAGAAACCCTCCCTTTTCTTACAGCTACCAAGATGTCGCCCACGTTGACATGTCCGAGCCGACGGTGTAGCAATTCTAGATCAATTATTTTCGGCGATGCAGCCATATTTGCTCATTCCTGACTCTCACTGACGTAATATAGGTTATTCTTCCTCTCAGCTCGCATCAAGACTTCTCCTTTTTAGTTCACGACGACTGCGCCTTCCTTGTCAAAAATCACCTCGTGGTCGCGGTCGGTGATCTTTACCACCGACAGCAAGTTTGTCCTGAGGTCTGGAACGTGAGAAACATCTGAGAGAGAGACATCTATCTCTTCGTTCGCAATGCGGGTAGATAAGCGAACACTGCCTTTTCCCACGATCTCTGCCGTTGAATCATCAGCCAATTTCACCACACCCCTTCGTGACTCATCGATCTTCGAAAAAATCTCAGGGTCGCCACAGATATGTGAAGTGGCGCCACTGTCGAGGCACCATATTCTGCGTACGTCACTGCTCTGTGTTGTTGTCGCCTGTAAGCATAGTTCTCGAGTGAAATTTGTCGATTGAGTATTAGAACTGTCTTTACCTTTGTTCTTCGATGGATCTCTTTTTTTTTAATCTGCACTGGCTGGCTCGATGACCTTGCTTTTTGCACACGTAGCACCGTAACTCAGATCCGCCTCCTTCTGTTTCACTGTTGTTGTTTAGTTTAGGTGTTTGTTTCTTATAGTTCTTGTTACCTGGACCAGTCTTCTTCTTGACGAACATAGCTCCCGCTATTTCACCTTGTGTGCTCGATTTTCGTGCGTCATCCTCTTCGATGATTTTGGTCCGAAGAGCCTCGGGAGTCGGTAGGTTATCACGTGACTCTATTGCACACCTAAAGTTCTCGAACCGTGCCGGCAGACTGTATAAACACATAACTGTCAACAATTCCGGATTGAGTATTAGAACTGTCTTTACCTTTGTTCTTCGATGGATCTCTTTGTTTAAATCTGCACTGGCTGGCGATGACCTTGCTTTTTGCACACGTAGCACCGGAACTCAGATCTGCCTCCTTCTGTTTCACTGTTGTTGTTTAGTTTTAGGTGTTTGTTTCTTATAGTTCTTGTTACCTGGACCAGTCTTCTTCTTGACGAACATAGCTCCCGCTATTTCACCTTGTGTGCTCGATTTTCGTGCGTCATCCTCTTCGATGAATTTGGCCCGAAGAGCCTCGGGAGTCGGTAGGTTGTCACGTGACTCTATTGCACACCTAAAGTTCTCGAACCGTGCCGGCAGACTGTATAAACACATAACTGTCAACAATTCCGGATTGATCGTGATGTTCATATCTCCCAATTTGTCCACGGTGTCGAAGAAATCGTTCAGATGGTCACGCACGTCGCCATCGTCCGCCAATTTTTGTAAGGTTAGCCTTTTCAGTAAGGTCGCCTTCTGAGCCGGTCCCTGGGATTGGTAGATCTGTTTCAGTCGTTGCCATGTATCACGTGCCGTGACACAATTCTTGACTTGCTTTATTTCACTTGGAGACATCGACAAAATGATCAGCGACTGAGCCTTTTGATCCTTCTTGTCCCACTCTTGAATTGCCGCCGCGTTTGCATTTCCGCCGCTGGTTCGGGTTTCGTAGAATTCCCGCCGACGAATTCCCACAAATTGCCCGTAATGAGGATAGCCTACATCTGCACGGCCCATGTGTCGAAATTGTCCTTACCTAGGGGTTCAATTCTCCCAATACTTCCGGCGTTCATTT
This sequence comes from Meconema thalassinum, assembly GCA_946902985.2. Classification (NCBI taxonomy): domain Eukaryota; kingdom Metazoa; phylum Arthropoda; class Insecta; order Orthoptera; family Tettigoniidae; genus Meconema; species Meconema thalassinum. Next base: position 304,189,708 of record OX336393.1, read on the forward strand.
TTGAGGTTAACTTCTGGCACGTTTTTACGAATAATTACGATTTGTTATTTGCGCGTTTAGTCTCGCGAATCTGGGCCCATAACCTGTAAGAGGATATAAGGAAACCAGAGATATATAAGCAAAGCAAACTGATGTGAGTTTAATAATAATAACGAACTGGTGTACATGGATGGCAATAGCGGAACCGCGCAAACTAAACATGTGCGAACATTGCGCGGGTCTTAGGCATACTGAAGCATAAAGGGCAGGTGGCAGCACCTTACATAAAATAGAACCGCATACTTGATAAATAAGAATAAAACTACCAAAGTTACAACACAAGTTACCAAATATTCATTAAATTTCATGTTATGCTTTTTGAAAACATTAGTGATACTATATGTGAAGTTGTTGAGATACGTAAACACTGCGTAAAACGGTTTTTCGACTTTATCTGGTAGGAGGTGGGTGGCCGGTTTATTTTTAATCTTTCTGATGATATTATTAACATAATTACGACTGAATCCATTAATGCGAGCTATTTGGTGGATAATTTTGATTTCCGTGCTAAGATCTTGTTTAGACAAGGGTAAATTAAGGGCCCTGTTAATGAGGCTGGAAAAGGTTGCTCTTTTATGGGAGCTTGGGTGGATAGAATCTTGCCTTATAGTGGTGTGCGTTTGTGTTGGTTTCCTGAAAATTCTGTATTCTAGTTTGTTGTTAATTTTGGTGACAGTGGTATCCAAGAAATTAATTGTGTTGTTAATGGCCGATTCCAAAGTGAATTTGATACTGGAATCTATGTTATTAAGCTCGTTGAAGATACTATCAATGTTTTGGATGTTGTCATTGACGATGATGAACACATCGTCTACATATCTACCCCAAAACTCAATTCCTTTGATTTTACTGATTATTTCGGTGTGTTCCAGGTGGTCAAGGTAAATATTAGCTATGATGCCTGATAAAGGGGATCCCATAGCTAATCCTTCTTTCTGTTTATCAATGGTGTTATTAAGGCCCCGAACACACGTAGCGACTTTTGACGCGACTAAGCTGTCGCGCGACTCCTCTTGTAAGCTACTTGACTTGCGACTTCTCCTAGCGACACGTTCTTTCGTACTTGAAGTCAGTATGTTGGAAGTAGAAGACGTAGTTGCGATTGCGTATCTGTGCATTTTGCCGATAAAGAAGAAAAGGAAGAGAAGATTCTGGATCCATCCTATTATACAAGAGCGAATATCAAGGAGTTTATTTTATACTCGTACAATGTTTCCTCGGCTGAGAGCAGATGCAGTAGAATTTTGTAATTACTGCAGGATGTCTATCACATCATTTCATGAACTGCATGGCATTCTCAAAGAAACGTTGACGCGTGAAAACACCGTCATGAGACCGGCTATTCCCCCGGAAGAAACGTTAGTCATTACTCTTAGGTAAGTACACATTATTTGTATTATTTGTAAGAACTTCTACTATAACTACTATAACTTGATGCAATCGTGAAAATATATATTTAATGAAATGATATGGGTAAAACAAGACATGACATAAAATTAATAACATTCCCCCCCCCCCCCAAAAAAAAAATTACGCTAAGTTGCCATTTGTTGTTGTTATTATTATTAAGTTATCATTACTACAGAGTGCATTACATCATTACATTAGATTGCATTAGTACATACAGATGATTGGGAAGGGTACGTACAATCTACAGGAAATAATTTTTATTTAATATACAGTACAACTCTGTTTCAAATGATTGTTCTGTGCTCAAGTTTGAAATAGATCTAGACTTACGTCAGATTCGTTACTCAATACGGAGGATGTCGAATAAGGCGATGGTGCATGCGAATCCAGACTGATCATTGAAGTGCTGGGCTGAGGTTGATACATATTCACTTACCAATTATCCACTTGCTCATATCGATTCTGTATAGGCATAGATACTGCTGGTTGGTTTGTCAGTTGATAGCCAAAATTCATTGCACGACGCAGCTGAAGTTCAGATCCAACAACATCCATTAATTTTCTCTTTACTCCAAATCTAGCATATGTTGGTATTTGTTTGAGGGGATCCAATAGTGATAACAGAAACATATTATCACTATTTTCTCTGTTGCCCTGTCATGTTCTTACCTATACTCTACACTCTTGTCTAAAGCATATAATATTTTTAATTCTACTGGTGTACCTTAATTTCTCCTCTTTTTGTATGTAGAAGAAGTTGCTCACTGAGGCACTGGACTTGGTGATGTTGATTTCTCTGTGTCTTCCAGAGAATTGTAAGTTTCCTTTGTTGTGACAACTGTTTGCAGAAATGAAAGTTGCCTGTAGTACACATAGACAGGTCGATTTTTAGACCCAGATCCCGTTTTAGATTTTTTTGTTTTTTTGTTTTGCTTTTCACTTCTCGTGAACTCTTCCAACTTTTCATTAGATTCCGACCTAGAAAATAAAATATAATGTTGCAATTAGACCTAAGTAATTTAACCTTAACAAAATATCTGTTTCACGTATTGTTTTAGATATTTGGCAACTGGTTGCAGCATTGCAGACCTGCACTATTCGTTTTCTTTGGGAAGATCTACTATAGACTACATTATAAGAGACGTTTGTAATGCAGTATGGGAAACCATGAACGAAAAGAGTATACCAAAACCCACGGAAGAGAGTTGGTTGAAAATTGCAGATGTATTTGAGCGCAAAGCAAACTTTCCTCACAGCATCGGAGCAATTGATGGGCAGCACATCAGAGTGATAAAACCAAGAGACAGTGGTTCACTTTACTTTAATTATAAGAAATATTTTTCAATTGTACTACTAGCCGTATGTGATGCCAATTATGTATTTACTTACGTAGACATTGGATCATATGGAAAGTCAAGCGATTCATCCATTTTTAAGCAGACACCATTCTACAGACGAATGGCAGGTAATACCTTGGACATTCCTGCTCCAACAAAAATATCAGAAACAGCCAAAGTGGCAGTACCATTTCTCTTTGTTGGGGATGAAGCATTTGCCATGTCTGAAAATGTAATGAGACCGTACGGTGGAAAACATCTAACTGAAGTGAAGAGAATTTTTAACTACCGATTATCTAGAGCTCACCGCTACATTGAATGCACCATTGGGATACTCACAAATAAATGTCTAATTCTTCATCGTCCACTCAACGTCAACATAGATTTTGTAGTCAATATAGTCGAAGCATGTTGTATCTTGCATAATTTCGTTAGAATGAGGGATGGTTGCAAATTTGAAGATGTTATAGTGACACCAGATTTTGAGATCGATAGAGATAACGTCAGTAGAGGAAATTGCCAAGCATTGGCAGTGAGCAGTGGCTCAGCTGGCTAAAGCGCAGCGTTAGGTCATGGGACCAAGCTCTCTGCTGACTCGGTAGACGCGTGGGTTCGAGCCCCACCGTCGGCCATCCTTGAAATGGTTTTCCGTGGTTTCCCATTTTCAACACCAGGAAAATGCTGGGACGGTACCTTCTGATAGGCCACGGCCGATTCCTTCCACATCCTTGCCCAGTTTCATTCATCTTCATCCATTCCATCTCTCATCCCGACGCGCAGGTCGCCCACGGGCGTCGAATAGAAAGACCTGCACTCGGCCTCTGAGGAGGTCACACGACAAAAAAAAAAAAAAAGGTGCGAGATAATTTTGCTAATTATTTTATAAGCAAAGATGGTGAACTTGAATGGTAATATGATGCAATAAACAAGCAATGAAAGTACATAGACCTACTTTGGCAAACTATGTCCAAATTATTATCTTAGCAGAGAAGACGTTGTATAATAATTAATAAATAAACACTTTACTTATCAAACTCAATCTTTTCTGAAGTTGTTGCTTCCTCCTTCTCCATGAATAGGGTCACTAGCTCCTCCCAGGCCCTTCTCTTCATGTCGGTACTCATGTCCTATATTCCTGGACGCTTCTCTACTTCAAAAATAAAATTCTCTGTGTCCATTTCAATAGAATCCATCATGGGTAGGTAGTACGACTGTTGTCCACGTCTGACTGGACAGTATCAATTCCGTTGACTGACTATTGTCGCGCGACTCATCAAGACGCTCATGAGTCGCGCATGGTCGACGGTAGCGCGCGACTTGGCGAGTAGCGCTGCTCCGTGTGCATATCATCATATAAGACCATTGAATGAGGGTGTAGCGTCACAAGTCGCTTCGTGTGAAGGGGGTCTAAAGGTGAAGAAATTGTTGCTTAAGGCGTAATCAAGGATTGACATGAATTCATCGATTTCAACTTTTGACAGTTTGCTGTTTTCTATTAAATTTCTCTTAATGATGTTTGACACAGAATGGACGGGGATATTAGTGTACATATCTTTTATATCGACACTGTGAAGAGAGTGTTCATTGCTTAGGTTCAAAATTGACGTTTTAGCGCAAAAATCTAGAGTGTTGACAAAAAATTTATTGGCCTTGAAGACATAATGGTTTTTTAGGAATTTTTGGATAAATTGTGTGGTTTTGTACAAAGGTCTGTTCCTGAAGTTAACTATGGGTCTAATGGGGATATTATCTTTGTGAATCTTGGCTAAAGCTCGTAAGGTAGGCAGTCCTGGGTTCATGGTAGTAAGATGATTCGCTCGTTTTTCATCTAATAGAAAAACAGTGTTTTTGATAATGGTTTTTAACTTCCTTTGTATAGTGGCAGTTGGATCCTTCTTGATGACTTCAAAATTGGGGTTGTTAAAAATTCATGGGTTTTGCTGATATAGTCTTGTTTATCCATTAAGACTATAGTATTGCCTTTGTCGGCTTTAGTGACAAAAGGTGACTTTAGTGACTAAAGCCGTCAAAGGCAATACTATAGTCTTAATGGATAAACAAACTATATCAGCAAAACCCATGAATTTTTTAACAACCCCAATTTTGAAGTCATCAAGAAGGATCCAACTGCCACTATAAAAAGGAAGTTAAAAACCATTATCAAAAACACTGTTTTTCTATTAGATGAAAAACAAGCGAATCATCTTACTACCATGAACCCAGGAGTGCCTACCTTACGAGCTTTAGACAAGATTCACAAAAATAATATCCCCATTAGACCCATAGTTAACTTCAGGAACAGCCCTTTGTACAAAACCACACAATGTATCCAAAGTTCCTAAACAGCCATTATGTCTTCAAGGCCAATACATTTTTTGTCAACACTCTAGATTTTTGCGCTAAAACGTCAATTTTGAACCAAAGCAATGAACACTCTCTTCACAGTGTCGATATAAAAGATATGTACACTAATATTCCGTCCATTCTGTTGAAACACTCTCATCTCCTCGCTGGAGTTGATTTAACTTTAACTACCCTCATTTACCACAAACCTACAGAATTTACTGCCTTTAAATACAGGCCACAAGTGATTTTAACGTTACTTCCCGACTTTGAATGGGCGCCAAGGTCGACCATATGGGTCTTCCTGAATAAAATAGGATAAAATATGATACATAACTGTTTCCCCGACAATGAAACTCTATATCCCAGGCGTAGGGCATTTGGCATGCGTTTGCTGATGTACCAGGTTCATGCAAGACAGGAATATAGACACACATGAATTTTAAAGAGATAATCTATTGGCTGTACTACACACATATATACACAATATACAACACAAAATACCCTTCATACACTCGTGCTAAAACTTTATACAGTACCTTGTCACTGAATTTAGGCTCTGAGAGCAAGAAAGCACTTACGGCCATATCAGACCCAGGCATAACAGCCACCTACGTATATACACTGTACCGTCCGTACACAAAATATCTACACACGTTAAGACTGGTTCATTCACGTTCACGTCTCCATTCTCGCATGACTTCGATGAAATGTTTAAGACTGAATTATCCTTTAGGCGTGGTAAGTTATTACCAACAGCCCATGGTATGGATGGACCCATGAAATGCACGTAGCATCCAATAGCCCGTAAGAGCTCAGTGGATAGCTAAACATTAGTCACTGCTCGTTCGTATTACGATACCATGATCGAGTAATAACGACACTAAGTTACAAGTGGACAACGGACTTTCACAGTAAACGCAAGAAGGCGATCTCTAACTGTTCGTTACGGAAACCATATCACGTTAAACGACCCTGGGCGTTAGTAGATCAGTGTTCTGCCGATAAAGCAACAAGACGAGCTCTGAATGCCAGACACGCCATTATATGCACTGACGTAAGGATCTATATAACCCCAAAGTTTCTGCCGGAACTAAGTTGTGCGTGGCCCGCTCCTAGCGGAACATCCGTGTCAACACAAGAACATCACACAGTCGAAATTCACACTGACGTCACACAGTAGTTTCCACACGAAGTTCATGGGAGTTCATGCCATAAATAGCCTAGGTAATCCCACACAAGCCGAATTACTGCCTGTCTTTTCCGGGTATGTCACATATCCAGCACTCGAAAATACCAATACATTGTACCTTTATAGTACAGCCACGAATCTAACATTTAACATTACTAGGTCAAAATAAAGCCATTAACCCCAAACCAAAATGAAATAATGCTTCTACTTAATACAGTCTTATATCCTTATTCCCAAAACGTAATAAATCGCAAAACCCTGTATTTTATAATATCAAATATCCAAAAAACGATAATTAATAAACAATGATCCTAGGTTGTCCGGACCATCCAAAGATGAATCCGTCCACAAAAACACACAGGCACAATAAAAATCACCTCTGCAACCCCACGTTAACCCAATATAATAAGATACGAATAAAATACCCCAAACTAACTGCACAAGGCACAAAACCCGAGGGTGAGCTACTGTAACTGAATAAATTCGGTTACAAACGCCCCCACAAGGATCAATCTCTAAACTACAAGGCTATAGATTAATCCTTGTCCCTCACACAAATACACTAGAACTCCTGTCTTGTCATCGTGAGCAAGATATCTAGCTGACATATAGCTTGAGGTAAGCAATGTTATATGTACCTAGGACCTTGTCATCGTTGGTAATCAACCTGTAGGCACATGCACCTACCCTGCGGTCTATAGCAAATGGACCGAAATGAAAAACCTCAAGAATGCAACTCTGCTCTACCGACAGCAGATGCTCAGCTCGCAACAACACCAGATCACCTATCTTAATTTTTACCCCCTCCCTTCCCTGCTGTTTCAAAAGTATCTTACCTACAATTACAATAATCCTCAATTTATTTAATCTCTTAGGGTACAGCTTCCCCTGTTGAAAATCCCAAAATCCTGCGAGACACACAAAAAGAAATCCTTCCTGCAAACTACTAACTGCCACGCCCTCCAAACATAACCTAATGGTACCAACCCGCATGGTCACCACCACCAGAAGACTAACAGACTGACTGTTACTAATCTCAAATATAACCTCATACAGCATCTGACCAATCACCTCAACAACACCCTCCATGTAAGAATGAGCTATAGGGTACCTAGGACCGCTCAAGCTAGACCTATCTGCGATGTCAAAACTCTGCCCGTAGCCGTGAGTACATCCAGGTTTCTCCGAGAACACCACCCTGTGTTCCCTCAGAACGTCAAACACCTCTGACTTCTGACCCTCGTCCAACATGGTATCTTTAACAACTGCCTCCACACAGTGATCATCATCACTCAACTCACGATCATCTCCCATGACCCAGAAACAACAGTGATCTACATCACTCAACACATGATCATCTCCCATGACCAAAATACAACTTGATACCATGCCGACACCTAATTCTTCCTCCTCAGAAACCTCTTTAATCACCTGAATGCATCCAACGACACTAACAAAATCTCTACCATCAACCTGATACTCTAACCTAACCCAATCCTGTTGCTCACTCCACCCAAACTTCACTAGCGCCTTACTGTAATCTAATCTACAGCTCTGGTCTCCTAACCTATCAGATCCTACATTGACATTATACTCTACATTATGTTTTTCTTCCAGAGCGTGAGCAGGAATACTATGCAAGGACTCTCCCCCTGCTCCATATAGTGAGTCCTGGCGAAGTTTAAACTGGCCTATTGCTTCTCTCAACCTGCCTTTCCATGGCACGCCCCCTATTTGCCTGCTCTACCTCACGTGGTCTGTTCCCCGGTTGATTGTTTTTCCCGTATCCCTGACACACATTTTTATTCCTTCCTCTCCCATGATCTTCATACCAAATGTACCTATCCCCTCTACCTGGATCCCAATTCCTCTCTCTCCCCTGATTATAATTTCCTTCCCTTTGATTACCCCCATTTCTCTGACGTTGCCTACCTGTTTTTCTCAAGGTACCTAACCTCCCAAGTGACCTCTCTATGCCTGTAATAGCGACTATTTCCTGCACGCACACTGCAGTCCTAATGTCCTCAGAGAAATTACATACTAACTTCGTAACAAGATTTTCACTCCCTCCTTGTCCCAAATTTTGACCACGTAGAATTCTACCTACAGTATCTTTCTCCATCCTAGTCACCTTCTCGCTAACCTGGCTAATATTCTCATCTACCTTCTTCATACCATTCCCTAGCAAACTAATCTCGACTCGCTCATCCATCTCCACTACCTCACCACTCTCCTCACTAAATTCAGCACTCTCAAGCATCTCCACTCTCCCAGCACTCTCCCCACTAACTTCAGCACTCTCATCCTTCTCCACTCTCCCAGCACTCGCATCACTAACCACAACGTTCTCTTCCACGATGACTACAATTTCCTCTTTCTGCTCTCCCACCCTATCTACCCTGGGAAATTTCTGGCTAGTCTCCTGTGTCTGGCTAGAAATCTCCCCTGCCAACTTCACTCGTTGAGCATCCAACTTATCTACTTTAGAGTCTACGCTCTCTTCCTGAACAGCAATCTCATTACCTAGCTTAGTTTCCAGATTAGTGGCTTCTACACTGACTTCACTAATCTGGCTACTAACATGGCTGTCGGGGATAATTTCTGACAATCCTTCTTTCACCTCATCAAGCTTCTCTAACAAATGCTCCGTCAAACTATTCAGCCGACTAGTTATCCTCTCCTCGGAACTGTTACTAAGAAACAGGAGCTTCTCCAACATGTCCATCATACTTAATTCATTCCCCCCCTTCCCTGGCAAATCTCCCCTGACTCTACCGTTTTCCTCCATCCCTATAGCAAATTGCCTATCAGACCCTGTCTGATTCTGCCGCTCACCAGCACCGTCCCCCAACAAAGCAGAATTGCATCCTGGCTCTAACGTACCCATCCCTAATTGATATATGTGAATTTGTGAAAATATGCCTACAGTTTAATTCATGTGTCCTGGTACACATCAGCATGTCTAAGGCCTCACGTTGGGCTGCTACTGAAACACTCTCACCTCCTCGCTGGAGTTGATTTAACTTTAACTACCCTCATTTACCACAAACCTACAGAATTTACTGCCTTTAAATACAGGCCTCAAGTGATTTTAACGTTACTTCCCGACTTTGAATGGGCGCCAAGGTCGACCATATGGGTCTTCCTGAATAAAATAGGATAAAATACGATACATAACTGTTTCCCTGACAATGAAACTCCATATCCCAGGCGTAGGGCGTTTGGCATGCGTTTGCTGATGTACCAGGTTCATGCAAGACAGGAATATAGACACACATGAATTTTAAAGAGATAATCTATTGGCTGTACTATACACATATATGCACAATATACAACACAAAATACCCTTCATACACTCGTGCTAATACTTTATACAGTACCTTGCCACTGAATTTAGGCTCTGAGAGCAAGAAAGCACTTACGGCCATATCAGACCCAGGCATAACAGCCACCTACGTATATACACTGTACCGACCGTACACAAAATATCTACACACGTTAAGACTGGTTCATTCACGTTCACGTCTCCATTCTCGCATGACTTCGATGAAATGTTTACGACTGAATTATCCTTTAGGCGTGGTAAGTTATTACCAACAGCCCATGGTATGGATGGACCCATGAAATGCACGTAGCATCTAATAGCCCGTAAGAGCTCAGTGGATAGCTAAACATTAGTCACTGCTCGTTCGTATTACGATACCATGATCGAGTAATAACGACACTATGTTGCAAGTGGACAACGGACTTTCACAGTAAAAGCAAGAAGACGATCTCTAACTGTTCGTTACGGAAACCATGTCACGTAAAACGACCCTGGGCGTTAGTAGATCAGTGTTCTGCCGATAAAGCAACAAGACGAGCTCTGAATGCCAGACACGCCATTATATGCACTGACGTAAGGATCTGTATAACCCCAAAGTTTCTGCTGGAACTAAGTTGTGCGTGGCCCGCTCCTAGCGGAACATCCGTGTCAACACATGAACATCAGACAGTCGAAATTCACACTGACGTCACACAGTAGTTTCCACACGAAGTTCATGGGAGTTCATGCCATAAATAGCCTAGGTAATCCCACACAAGCCGAATTACTGCCTGTCTTTTCCGGGTATGTCACATATCCAGCACTCGAAAATACCAATACATTGTACCTTTATAGTACAGCCACGAATCTAACATTTAACATTACTAGGTCAAAATAAAGCCATTAACCCCAAACCAAAATGAAATAATGCTTCTACTTAATACAGTCTTATATCCTTATTCCCAAAACGTAATAAATCGCAAAACCCTGTATTTTATAATATCAAATATCCAAAAAACGATAATTAATAAACAATGATCCTAGGTTGTCCGGACCATCCAAAGATGAATCCGTCCACAAAAACACATAGGCATAATAAAAATCACCTCTGCAACCCCACGTTAACCCAATATAATAAGATACGAATACAATACCCCAAACTAACTGCACAAGGCACAAAACCCGAGGGTGAGCTACTGTAACTGAATAAATTCGGTTACACTGTGTCAAACATCATTAAGAGAAATTTAATAGAAAGCAGCAAACTGTCAAAAGTTGAAATCGATGAATTCATGTCAATCCTTGATTACGCCTTAAGCAACAATTTCTTCACCTTTAATAACACCAATTATAAACAGAAAGAAGGATTAGCTATGGGATCCCCTTTATCTGGCATCATAGCTAATATTTACTGTCACCCCCCCCCCCTCCTCTCTCTCTACTCTCTCTCAGCTCGACAGACTCCCTAGAGGACCTGCCAACCTGAAGGAAACTTACCAACGGCGGCCCCAAGACATCCTTTACGGGACTTGATGGCCTTACCTCGGCGGCCGGTGTTGACGACGCACTCGGGTGACCTCCTCAGATGTACAAGAGAGGTAGTACGTCGTTTTATCCACAAGCTTGAGAAGTGGAAGACTTACCTGGTGAGGATCTTTCAACCGTAGCTGTCTTGAGGGTGGGGATGGGACGTTAAAGGCGAAATGAAGTCGTAATCAAAATATAAAAGGGGTCTGTATTATAAAGTATCAAAAATATATAAAAATAGGAACTACATTCGGTTATAAACTAGTATTTCATGAAAAATTGGTACTTGAGAGGATGATAAACGTCGTTGACGTCACGTGGCACGACACACCACTTAACATGCTTTTAGGACCTCAACAGAATAAAGAAAAGAACAGGTACACATAGGGTAATATCTTACAATTAATTAAAACACAAGTGGAAGCTATCCCTAGCAATATGAAATGACAGGAGAATCGAACTGGGAACACGTGCACACAAATCCCCTGAACGAAACATAACTTGAAAATGCCACCGTGAGGTTACACAAATGAGAGGACAAATTAAAAGTTACAAACGTAAAAGAAAATTAGGATCAACTAACACGCACGAACATACCAAGGAATAAACGTAAAAGTAAATAAATAGAAATTAAATGAAAAGCTACATTACTAATTACAGGCTCCAGAAAAGCGGAGCGGAAGGTATCACATGACCGCCATAGGACCCGACCCGAGCTAGACTCTACTCTTAAAAATGGCGGAAGCTAACGGAACACCAAGGTACGATTGCACCATAAGGCGCTACTCCCAAAATTTGGGATTTGAGCCAATCCCATAGGTTACGCAGAAATACAAGCCAATGAGAAATGCAAAAATGGAACGCACTAGGGCGTAAAGGAGGAAAACCAAGACAAAATGTCACGTAAACCACAACGAGCACGTGGACGTAAGGTGATGCAACTTTAGGAACAGGGCCCCCTTAAAACTAAAATAATAAAATTTCTACATGGCTGAAATCAGGAAAAATTCCAAGAAGCGTGATCACAGAAAATAAATGAATAAATTTGGACCCAAACTAAAGGACGCACATGGTTGCACAACAAGGTAAATCCTCGCCCAAAACAAGAGAGACTTCCCACCATGAAAACTACTTCCGAAGAAGGGAAAATTGATAAACAATTCAGACATTAAACAGAGGGAGAAATCAACCCATTAAATCGGCCGAAGTTCAACCAGTTGCGCCATACCCACGAGGTACGTAATTCCACGACGCAATACACAAAAGGAAAAAAACAAGGCCCCGAAAATAGGTAGATAAACAACAAATACAATATCACACTTCTTGGAACATACCTGTGCCTCTATATGTTAAGAAAACTAAAAAACTAAATAAATAATATCGCCCCACGAGGAAGCTGATACCTGTCCTATAGGCCCGGGGTATCCGAACCCTCGGGAGATGTTTCCTTTATGAAAGTCAGACACCAAGAGAGAGAGTTCGCACGCAAACATTCGACATATATCAAAATGGCACGATAATTTCTAAAGAGCAGTAGTAGCACACACGCACACTAGAATCCCCTGGCTTTCTTGAACGTAGTCCATAAGACACTTCCGTGTTCACTTCCGTGAGAGTTGGCCACACTGGTCGGTCGCTGTGCGCTCGTCACTTGTCATCTCCCGGCGTTCGATACATCTCGCGATGATCCAGGTTGGAACAATTCATACAGGCGATGTTGATTTCATAAATGCGTAAATCCAAAGTTATTTTGAGGTTAGGGAACACATTAATTCCAGAACCAGTGCACATCAGGTCCAGAGTATATCTCGCGTGTTTAGACTGCGAGTGCGACGTTATATGCAGGAAAATTTCGTCGACAAGGTGTCCACAGTTCGAATTTGCAACAGTTGGCATAGGCCACAATGTTCTTCAGATTTGAGGTGAGTGAAGGAATTTATGAAGCGTTCGCTCCAACTGGAAATACAGGGACGGGTAAATTTGGCAGGAAAGAATATCTTAGGTTAGGTATATTTTTATGTCAGCTAAGTGGCGTGGAACACGTCAAATCCTCCTCCCCCGAAAGCAAACTGTGGGGTGGACAGCATTTGCGTAGTGTTGATGTGACAGACCTGGAGTGGATCACCTTATGTACGGCTGCAGATTTACTTATGTCCAAACATGTTCGAAGGAATTTTGACATAGACTTCATTGAATGGCAGGCAGAATGTTCAATGTTCGAATTCACACAGCGACAAGCTGAGTTGATGGCACTGTCTCTGTGATAGTTCCGCTCCTCATTTTAGCTGGAAGGGTCTAGGTAGAAATGTCCTGACGACCCAGTTACAGATGGAGAACGGGCAATGACGAGCCCAGGTCCCCGCCAGCAGTTTCCCAGTCACGCCACCATCCACATGTCCACCAGGGTATCTTTGACGCCCCGAGCTGCACTGGATCCCGCAGAGCACAGTCCGACACATCCACAGGGAGCTCCATTTCCGACGGGCCAAGCACTGAAATGCTAAGCACACGAGTAGCAGGACATACCAGAGTGACAGACAGTTCATGGTGCAATTACTAGTTGCCAGAATGGCAGTTACAGTTCTTTTCATGAATAGCTTAATTTTTCACCAGGTATCAGCTTGGGGTACATCAGATTTGATTTCGAAAACACACAATTTTATTGCCTTTAAAGGCGCCCCCCCCCCCCCCCACCGTTACTATAGAAATCACCTTACGTTAACCCAACGGGAAGTTACCACAACTAAAGCCATCCCGAATCCTACTCCTTACACAATATTGCCTCGACAAAGCAGGCATAACCACTTATCACCTCCACATCGAGGTCACCTTAGCTTCAAATAACCAACACAGAGTTCTACTATTAACTAAGTCTTCCAATCTTGGGAAAAGCCTGTCACACGTCATAAAGACCGATAAACGATCTGTTTGTTCATACAACAAGGTGCAACACGCTTCTCACAACATTTTGGGTAAGCAACGCCTCCAGAGACGCAAGTTCTCTGTAGATTTGGGGGGAAACTTTACAAAAGATCACATTACCAGTTATGAAAGAAAAGGGGCATGAAATAAAACAAAGATACCACCAGTTTAGTTGTCGACTAACCCGAGACTCGCTTGGGCGTCTCGTGTGCGGGCTTGCACTGAGAGAGGTGAGTCCTGAAGATCCTCTTCCTTTCAGGGTCGCTCACCAGCACTGAAACAGGACTGACAAAGGATAAAATTTTAAATGGCCCGCGGTATCGCGACCGCAATTCTCCTGACACTTGGTTTCCTAAAAGCTTAGGTGAATGGTCCTGGACATATATCATGTCTCCCACGTTGAGGTTGACGGGCTTCCGTCCCTGGTTGTTCCTTTGAGCGAGACGCTCGTGAGAAACCTGAATGGACTTGCGGGCCTTCTTCCAGATCTGCTTCACCTTGTCGGCAGACGGCTGATCAGGCAACAGGTCATGAATCGACCACAAGTTCGTCAACGGAGAATTAGGTACATAAGCAAACATCAGAGCAAATGGAGTAGTGTTATGTGTTTCGTGGACAGCAGTGTTGAACGCAAAAGCTAGCCAATGGACCGATGAATCCCACTTGGCGTGATCATCATGGAGGTATGCGATCAACGCGGAACGCAGGTTCGGATTGACACGCTCGGCCAACGACGGGTTGGGGTAATATGGACTCGTGGTCACATGGGAGATACCATAGTCGAAACAAAACTTACGGAACAGGTGAGACGTGAAGGTTTTGGCTTTGTCTGATACCAGGAACTGGCATGGACCAAATGAAGTAAAGATAGAATTCAGACATCTGATGACTGTGTGGGTCGTCGACAATCTAGTTGGAAAAATCCAGCTGAAACGGGTGAACCAATCAACACAAACCAGTGCAAACCGGTTTCCCAAATTCGACCGAGGGAACGGCCCGACGAAATCGATAAAAATCCACTCCATGGGGCGGGAGGCAGGCTCGGAAGACAATAATCCAACACGAGTATTTACGGCGGGTTTACTGATACTACAATGCCTACAGCATCTGACCATGTTACGAATATCACCATCCATTGACTTCCAGATAAAGTTTGTTCTGATCTTTTGGCGAGTTTTAAACACACCGAGGTGACCCCCAACAGGAGACTCATGAAAGTATTTGAAAATTTCAGGAACAAGTACGGCAGGCAACACAATTTTACTTCTCTTGTCGTGGCGAGCAACGCAAAACAGAATACCTCTTTTCAATTCATACGGCTTTACAAGTTCTCCACCTGACATCCGGGTGATTAAAGGTCCCAATACAGGGTCTTCTTTCTGATACTCTGCTAAATCACGGAACAACAAAGGTGAGTTGGTAAGGACAGGCTTCACTGCATTCTGAAACTGAAGACACGGGAGATTCTACCTCGGCAATTCCAGACTGATCCCTAGGGACTTCCTCAAACATTCGACTCAGCGAGTCTGCGATTACATTGTCGGTTTCACGGATGTGGCGAACAGTGAAACTGAAGGAAGAGATTCTGGTCGCCAAACGAGCAATACGACCAGTGTTACGGGGTTTTGCCAGAACCCAGCTGAGAGCCTGATTGTCAGTCTCCAGCTCAAATGAAATGTGTTCAATATAATTTCTAAAGCGCTCAAGAGCGAACAAAACGGCGAGACCCTCCAGCTCGTACACAGAACACTTAGCCTCAACAGGAGAGAGGGAACGAGACGCATAAGAAATGGGCTGCCTACCCAATTCTCCTTCTTGGAGCAGGACCCCAGCAATTCCCGAGCACGAAGCATCGGTCTGCACAATGAACGGTTTTGAAAAATCAGGGATGGCAAGAACGGGAGCGTTACATAAAGCAAGTTTGAGGTCTTCGAAAGCAGCCTTCTGAGAAGGACCCCAACTAAATTTCTGGTCTTTACGACGGAGAGAGTTCAACGGAGCTGCACGCTGTGCAAAATTGGGGATACATTTCCGGAAGAAGTTCACCATCCCGCCGAAGCGAGCTACGCCCTTGACATTAGTGGGAGGTTTGAAATCGCGGATACCCTGAGTCCTGGACTGATCTATGGACACACCGGAAGCTGACACAATATGACCAAGGAAGGAGATTTCTGGTTTCGCGAATGAAACCTTGGATAGTTTCACAGTAAGACCAGCACGCTTCAGTCTTTCCAAGACTTCCTGGATGTGCTTCACATGTTCGTCGAACGTCTCGCTGTAGATCACAACATCGTCCAAATAATGGTATAGAAATTCAAATTTGATACCTGAGAAGACATTATCAAGCAGGCGGCTCAACACAGCTCCACCTGTTGACAATCCGAACGGTACACGATTGAATTGATACAAATTCCAATCGGTGGCAAACGCAGTCATTGGTTTAGATTCCTCGGCCAAGGGAATTTGGTAATAGGCCTGGTTCAAATCGAGGAGTGTAAAGAATTTAGCCTTGTGGAACCACGAAAAACAAGAATGGAGGTCAGGCAAGGGAATAGATTGAAGTACAACCTTCTGATTCAGTCGCCTATAGTCAACGACTGGTCGAAAACCACCATTAGGCTTGGGTACAAGAAACATCGGGGATGAATACGCAGAAGTTGAAGGGCTAATGACACCATCAGCAAGCATTCGGTCGATAATATCCTTAAGAGCCTTCATCCTGGGCGGAGCCAAGCGATAGGGAGGATGTCTGACAGGGATATTGTCGGTGACATCAATCTTATACTCAAGCAGTTTGGTCACGCCCAACTCATCAGTGAACACCTCAGGATACTCCCGGCACAAGTTCCGTATCATATCAGCCTGGGAATCGCTTAAGTTACTCAAATCAAGTGTATCAATGGTGACGGGATCAGAAGTCTGATTGACTGAACTACCCAACGGCTGGGGATAAGGTTCAATGAAATTAAATTTAAGCTTAGGTCGAAATCTGAATTTGAAAGTCCTCGCTTGGAGGTCAAGGATCAAGCCAACGGACATGAAATTGGTCCCGATGAGAAGGGGGCAAGAGAGATTTCTAATTACCCACACCGGAAATTTCCAAGTGAAACCTTGGATCCTGAATTTAACCGAAATACTACCAAGGACATCTAAAGGCGAGCAATTTGCTGACACCAGGCGGGTTTGCAACGATTTCAATTTAGGAAAATTACAGACTGTCTTCATGGAATTTTACCACTTTTCGCTCAATAGTGACACGACACTTCCGGAGTCAAGAATGCCACAGACTGGCTCGTTATTTTTCAAAACACCTATGATCGGAGAAGAATGAGAAACTGAAGAGACCCTGTTACAAGAATCAATACACAGAACATTTCCTACCGGGTCTTGGTCTACACCAAGTGAAACACAACCAGGTTCGTCGCCATCACGAAAATCACTTGCAGGCTCGGAACAACTCCTTTCATCACGTTCGTTACTTTCACAGACATTACTCCTGGGAAAAAATAAATTGGGCACAGCAGGCTCACCGCCTTCGCAAACGACATTGACAGGTAACGGAAGGTTACACTCAACGGACACAGAATTACTTGGGCCAGGGTGCGGGACCTCATCCACAGGTTGACCTTCGTTACACCCTTCTGAGGTTTCATCCCGACTCGTGGCAAATGGCAGTCAATTAGAGGTACGTTTAGGCTGGCCGCAATACCTAGCGACGTGGCCCACGCCGTTACAATTATAGCAGCGACTATTGCCGGCCCCGGCAGGACGGGCGGGGCGCACGAAGCGGGGCGCAGGTGGAGGAACACTAACGACACGCTGTAAGTCACCGTGACGAACAGACTCGGCAGATATGGCAAGAGCACCTAACTCCCTAAAGGTGGTTGGACGGGTCTGCATACTCAGATAGGACCGGAATTCGGGCGATATTCCGTCGACAATGGAAGACACAATATAACCTTCGGAGAAGTCGAGCGCGAAGACCTTCGCATAGTTCCTGATGTCCTGAATATAAGCGTTCAGACTCTCATCGAAGCGCTGAACACGGTAAAAATATCTTTGAGTGAGCGAACCCATGAGACGGGCAGGAATAAAAGAGACCAAAACGTCGCACAGAAAACTTTGGATAGAAACAGCGGATGACATGGCCTCGACCACCTTGACGCGCATGGTACCTGACGTGTGGGGGAACAGTAACTGAAACACCTGGCCTTCAGATAAGGCGAACATTGCTGCATACTCGTTAATCCTAACTAACTCTCTCAAAAATTGGATGACCCCATCCACAGTATCAGTGTTGAACTCCTTCAGTTTTGCGAGCGATGTGCTTAATGGATGATTAATGTTGCCAAAACCACCAATTGGGTGAACTGAACGCTCAGAAATGGCAGGCGCAGGTCGGGGAACAGCGACAATTTGGTTGTCGGGCAAAGCGATCAAGTTGTTTGGCGCAGCAGCCAAAGAATGACAAGAATGCGCACATTCACAAGATGGGCATCTGACCCTGGATACAGGTTCTGAAATAGCTACGTGGCCATGGGGGCGAGAAGCAGGTAAATTAAAATTCTGTTGAACTGCCAAGTTCCTTTCAGAACGAGGCATGGCGAGGGTTTCATGACCAACAGGGTTTGCAGCAGAATTAACAAAGCGTGAAGCGCAGGAAGCCGAAACGGTGACAGGCACTCGAGACATACAATGAGAGTAATAGGGTGCGGAATTGGTACTCGACATGCGTTGCCCACTCAGGGTCGCATTGACGTTAAATGTTGAAGAAATGGGCAGGTTAGACAATGAGGCCACGTTACTAGCACTGAAAGGTTGACACTGAGATGCCACATACTGCTCGAACCCGGTGGACATGATAGGCGCAGTGGGCAAGACCGGTGCGGACGGATGGCACATGGGAACCAATGCCGCGGCAGACGTCCCTATATTTGATCCTAGATATGCACTAGGCAGGGATACGCTGGACATGGATCCGCCACACACAGGGATGGCCAAAGACATATCTGTCACATGAAGGACATCGTGGGCATTATCAGGGTGGGTTAACGACAGATTACCGGATTGCACTGCAGGCAGATCTCGCAATGTTAAATTGTGGAAGGGATACACAGGGAACAATTAACGTCAGAGCACTCGTGGTGACGTGAACCGGAAGGATACTCGCCCGATAAACTTAACATGGCCATGGCACCATCACTCTGTTGCCCTCGAGCCAAGTCATTCGGGATGCTTACATGCAGAGACGCAGGACTCGATACGGCAGTTACGTTACATGCGCTATTATTCAACGGTACAGAAACTGAATGGGGGCTTTCCCCTGACATGGCTTCAAAGTACATCTCACAATCTCGTACCTTCACGGCACATTCACAAAGAGAAGTCTGAAGGTTTATCAATTCTTCCAAAATTGGAACACTGCGGTCACCAGCTACTGAAATCATATCGGATACCCTCCCAAACAGATGCTGGACAGAGGCGCGCACTTGGGCTAATTCACCCTTACTAGAGCAATGAATTTGCAAGTAGTTACACATATTAAGCAGATGGGACACTTTAAGTACAATCAGGGACTTACCCCGATCAAGCTCTTCATCTGTGAGTTCCGGAGGGCACACTGGAATTTCTGAAGCTCCTTCCAGCATTTTCTGGTCTTGGCTTAGATCGCCTGAAGACTGCAGACCGCGTATGGTCAACTCGTAATTCGCCTCATCTCGTGTCAGACGAGCCGCAAACTGCACACTTCTCGCAGCAGACATTTTTGCATGAAACAGATTAACAGGGCAATTAAGACAGGTTATAGGCGGGACATCTTTACATTGACAGGGGAATTTACAGCCAACCCTCTCCCCTAGACAGCAGCAAGTGGAAACTGGGAAACCACGCTCTGCTACCAAATGTCACCCCCCCCCCCTCCTCTCTCTCTACTCTCTCTCAGCTCGACAGACTCCCTAGAGGGCCTGCCAACCTGAAGGAAACTTACCAACGGCGGCCCCAAGACATCCTTTACGGGGCTTGATGGCCTTACCTCGGCGGCCGGTGTTGACGACGCACTCGGGTGACCCCCTCAGATGTACAAGAGAGGTAGTACGTCGTTTTATCCACAAGCTTGAGAAGTGGAAGACTTACCTGGTGAGGATCTTTCCACCGTAGCTGTCTTGAGGGTGGGGATGGGACGTTAAAGGCGAAATGAAGTCGTAATCAAAATATAAAAGGGGTCTGTATTATAAAGTATCAAAAATATATAAAAATAGGAACTACATTCGGTTATAAACTAGTATTTCATGAAAAATTGGTACTTTAGAGGATGATAAACGTCGTTGACGTCACGTGGCACGACACACCACTTAACATGCTTTTAGGACCTCAACAGAATAAAGAAAAGAACAGGTACACATAGGGTAATATCTTACAATTAATTAAAACACAAGTGGAAGCTATCCCTAGCAATATGAAATGACAGGAGAATCGAACTGGGAACACGTGCACACAAATCCCCTGAATGAAACATAACTTGAAAATGCCACCGTGAGGTTACACAAATGAGAGGACAAATTAAAAGTTACACACGTAAAAGAAAATTAGGATCAACTAACACGCACGAACATACCAAGGAATAAACGTAAAAGTAAATAAATAGAAATTAAATGAAAAGCTACATTACTAATTACAGGCTCCAGAAAAGCGGAGCGGAAGGTATCACACGACCGCCATAGGACCCGACCCGAGCTAGACTCTACTCTTAAAAATGGCGGAAGCTAACGGAACACCAAGGTACGATTGCACCATAAGGCGCTACTCCCAAAATTTGGGATTTGAACCAATCCCATAGGTT
This sequence comes from Meconema thalassinum, assembly GCA_946902985.2. Classification (NCBI taxonomy): domain Eukaryota; kingdom Metazoa; phylum Arthropoda; class Insecta; order Orthoptera; family Tettigoniidae; genus Meconema; species Meconema thalassinum. Next base: position 304,210,620 of record OX336393.1, read on the forward strand.
ACGCAGAAATACAAGCCAATGAGAAATGCAAATATGGAACGCACTAGGGCGTAAAGGAGGAAAACCAAGGCAAAATGTCACGTAAACCACAACGAGCACGTGGACGTAAGGTAATGCAACTTTAGGAACAGGGCCCCCTTAAAACTAAAATAATAAAATTTCTACATGGCTGAAATCGGGAAAAATTCCAAGAAGCGTGATCACAGAAAATAAATGAATAAATTTGGACCTAAACTAAAGGACGCACATGGTTGCACAACAAGGTAAATCCTCGCCCAAAACAAGAGAGACTTCCCACCATGAAAACTACTTCCGAAGAAGGGAAAATTGATAAACAATTCAGACATTAAACAGAGGGAGAAATCAACCCATTAAATCGGCCGAAGTTCAACCAGTTGCGCCGCACCCACGAGGTACGTAATTCCACGACGCAATACACAAAAGGAAAAAAACAAGGCCCCGAAAATAGGTAGATAAACAACAAATACAATATCACACTTCTTGGAACTTACCTGTGCCACTATATGTTAAGAAAACTAAAAAACTAAATAAATAATATCGCCCCACGAGGAAGCTGATACCTGTCCTATAGGCCCGGGGTATCCGAACCCCCGGGAGATGTTTCCTTTATGAATGTCAGACACCAAGAGAGAGAGTTCGCACGCAAACATTCGACATATATCAAAATGGCACGATAATTTCTAAAGAGCAGTAGTAGCACACACGCACACTAGAATCCCCTGGCTTTCTTGAACGTAGTCCATAAGACACTTCCGTGTTCACTTCCGCGAGAGTTGGCCACACTGGTCGGTCGCTGTGCGCTCGTCACTTGTCATCTCCCGGCGTTCGATACATCTCGCGATGATCCAGGTTGGAACAATCGATACAGGCGATGTTGATTTCATAAATGCGTAAATCCAAAGTTATTTTGAGGTTAGGGAACACATTAATTCCAGAACCAGTGCACATCAGGTCCAGAGTATACCTCGCGTGTTTAGACTGCGAGTGCGACGTTATATGCAGGAAAATTTCGTCGACAAGGTGTCCACAGTTCGAATTTGCAACAGTTGGCATAGGCCACAATGTTCTTCAGATTTGAGGTGAGTGAAGGAATTTATGAAGCGTTCGCTCCAACTGGAAATACAGGGACGGGTAAATTTGGCAGGAAAGAATATCTTAGGTTAGGTATATTTTTATGTCAGCTAAGTGGCGTGGAACACGTCAAATTTACCTTGACCACCTGGAACACACCGAAATAATCGTAAAATCAAAGGAATTGAGTTTTGGGGTAGATATGTAGACGATGTGTTCATCATCGTCAATGACAACATCCAAAACATTGATAGTATCTTCAACGAGCTTAATAACATAGATTCCAGTATCAAATTCACTTTGGAATCGGCCATTAACAACACAATTAATTTCTTGGATACCACTGTCACCAAAATTAACAACAAACTAGAATACAGAATTTTCAGGAAACCAACACAAACGCACACCACTATAAGGCAAGATTCTATCCACCCAGGCTCCCATAAAAGAGCAACCTTTTCCAGCCTCATTAACAGGGCCCTTAATTTACCCTTGTCTAAACAAGATCTTAGCACGGAAATCAAAATTATCCACCAAATAGCTCGCATTAATGGATTCAGTCGTAATTACGTTAATAATATCATCAGAAAGATTAAAAATAAACCGGCCACCCACCTCCTACCAGATAAAGTCGAAAAACCGTTTTACGCAGTGTTTACGTATCTCAACAACTTCACATATAGTATCACTAATGTCATAACGAATAGAATAAGAAGTGATATCACTGGCCTAGTACGCCTGGTCCGCCGCAGCGCAGCGCTGGCTCCGATCTGTGATGTAAGTTAGCATTGGCGCTTACGAGACTTAAAACCTTGCGACCTGTTTTACATGTTAAAACACCGCAAGATATCCTCATAGGCGCTAATAAGTTTGACATCTCCTCTTACTTTACTGTGCCCAATAATAATTTAGTAAGTCGTCTCTTGTAACAGTTCAGTTTCGACAATAAGCGAAGACAAAGAGCAAGTTCAAAATGCAATTAGTTTTGCCAGCTATCGGTAAATTTTAAAAAAGAACGGAACAATTGACCTCGCTATCAGAAAGGATTTCTTCACATTGTTACACATTTTACATTCCCTCAACAGACTTGCAACACAGACAAAAAAAAAAAGCCGTACGAACGCAACTTTCAACTTTACCGTAGATTACTATAAAATTCAATAATAACCATTAATTTCAGTCCACAAACACCAAAATCAGTAAACTACCATCATTTCAGAAGAACTTAACATTAAACAGACATAGAAGGCATAGTCATGACCCCTTCATAGAGTAGGCTATTGCCTAAAACTGATCACGCCTCCTTCAGCATTACGGTACATATATGTTTTTTAACTCATTGTCTTTTTATTCTCATCCCTTTCTTCACAGAAGTAGTCTTTAATGGCATCAAGAGCATTTTTATTTACACCATACTGGACAGATACTTAGGCAAATTAGGATTATATGTGGAACAGAATAGTCTTTCAATCGCCAGTTGGTTCTTGGGAGAAGTAATACTTCCTTCCCTTCTATCACAAATTTGTCAAATTTAACAATTAAATCTTCTGAAAAGTGAGTAACACAGATGTAGGACTTTTCAGTATGTTCCCTATCCTTCCCTGATATGGCCCCTTTGCACTTTATAAAACGTTCCTAATCTTTAGGAGGTTTGAAAAACCGTCTGACCTCTTTACAGTCCCCATAGCTAGATCTGCATCCTGGAACAAAAGAGCAAGGCATCTTCACTAATCACATTAAGCACTCATGAAAATGTAAGGGCTAAACTGCTGTTTACTTACATTAAATAACAATAAAATTAACACACGAAGATAACGTCAACACACGACAAGAAATTAAATTCCATTTCGGTCAATGCTTCCTACAATAGCATTTCAGGTATTAATACTATGAAGTAATAGTGTAAGCACTTGTATATCAATAAACGTTTGCACAGAACACCACCAAAACACTCCGACCAATTAAATACTTAATAAATCGCACATAAACACACAAACATTAGTGGAAATCAACAATCTCAAATCGACTGTAGCGCTGCGTAGCGGCGAGTGCCAACCCGATCCGTATTCATTACATGCTATTGAGGGAGAAGAGATCACACTTTATATTCTATTCGTTATGCTAATGTTTTCAAGAAGCATAACATGAAATTAGCATATAAAACCAATCACACGAACAGAAATTTATTTTTTAATTCACACTCTATCAATCGGAAGGACAAATATAGCGCCTCTGGTATTTATAAATTAAGCTGCAATGACTGTAATATTAATTATATTGGTCAAACCGGGAGAAGCTTTAATACTAGATTTTCAGAACATTTTAACGCCACCAAACATAGGAAATTTTCAGCTATGGCTTCCCACATGAAGGACATGAACCACAAATTCACCAGCATTGACAACGATCTTGTAATTCTACACCATGCTAATAAGGGGATTTTAATGAATGTTTTAGAATCTATCGAGATTAACACCGCCCAGAGAATTTTCAACCCCCCTAACCTCAATGAGATGTATTTTGACTCCAATGTTTTGTTCGATACCTTAACTGATTTCATTGTGTCAACAAACAAGGATAATAATAAACCCCCTTGAGCTTCCTCCTTACCATCTCTTCTACCCCTCCCGCTCTACCCCTTGTCCTTCTCTCTCCGCCTTTCCTACGTCATACCATTTCCCTCCACCTCCCCTCCTTCCCCGCGTCAACTTGCCTGCCTTCACACCCCCAGCACTCTCCATCTCGCCATCTGACCTATTGGACATTCATAGTCCCGCATCGGAGGTCTCTTGTGTTTTCCTCTGCTCTAACGTAAGTTGTGTCTTAATTTTGTACCGCTATTTCTTCTCATATTTTAATATAGCTGTTTCTCTCGTATTGCATATTTTCAATATTTTCAAAATATAATGTTTCTTTCCCTCTTGACGACACGTCTTTCACATAAATATTTTTGTTTACCCTTAGATTCTTAAAGGCCCGTGTTCACATAGACGAAGGAGTCCCCTCTCCTCTCTCAGTTTGGGATTTGCCCGTTCTGTCTACTACATCTCGTATCCAATGGACTACCTCTACCATCATGATATTGTCTCTTATGCTTGGCCTGTTTTTTAAACGTCATTGACTACTAGTCTAATAGGAGATTACAGATACCATAAGGCTTTCTCTACAAGTTTCAACCATTTAATAATAATGGACTCTATGACACGGAAGCAGATTTGGATCAAGCACTGTGTTATAATATAGGACTCCAATGCGAACTTTGCAAGACATTATTCGACATGCACCAGAAGTGCTTGTAATTGCAACTTGCTATTTTAAAGTGTTTTTAATCTTTTAATCTTTGTCTTGTACGTAATAGTTTTTATGTCCCCATCTATGATATGTTTTTTCATATGTTTCACCACATTACCCATAATTGTTTAATATGTTTCATTTTCATTCATGTCATTCATACATTTCATGTTAGATTTTACCTTTATTCAATCTTATATGATACTGATATCTATTGTTGTTTTGAGGCTGATGAAGGGGCCATAATAAGGACCCGAAACATGTACCACAAGGGTGTTAATACAACCCTTTAAATGTGAATTACGGTGTATTGATCAGGCAGAACCTATCCCCCTCTTAGTGCATAACTCTAAGATGTAACATTAAAACCTAACCTAACTTCATTGACCCCCCCAAAAAATTTAAAAAAGATTTAACCCGACACAAAGTCAAACTCCTGTTCACAATTATTGAAACCACCCAACTTCGATTAAGCAGAAATTTAAAAAATGGTAAATCCAACAAGTAGAATTAAAGTTCCTAAAGAGGAACCAATGTAAGGTCAACCATAATATAGCATGTGATAACACAACCCCAAAAGGAAAATTTTAATTACATAAATCAAATTCAATAGGCCTTCTAACTTCACTGTACAATAACGTTACATAAAATGAAATAATTTAAACTGGTGGTTGGTAAAATAAAACTTCACTAAATAGAATTTACTTCTTAAAAAAATGAAATAATTTAAACTGGTGGTTGGTAAAATAAAACATCACTAAATAAAATTTACTTCTTAAAGCGTGAGTTCAACTGAAAGCCAAACCGTCCAGTTCCGAGTCCCTACACAGATTAATGTAGTCAAACATGGCAGAACACAAAGAGTGCTGGACAAGGCAAGCCAGATAGCCAATACAAAACAACCTCCCCCTTTCTTCAATTCTTGCCAACAAAATAATTCACAGGAATACTAATTAAAATTCATCATCATCTTCATTTCCTGTTTCCAGCTTCCTGGGTTGGGTTGTGAATTAAAGACCTCCATCGTTGCCTGTCTCTCTGCCACTCCTCTCCTTTTTAAAGTACATCTTCAGGCTTTCTTCCCCTCCCAGACTGTACCCGTCCATCTCTTTCGGGGTCTTCCCCATGGTCTCTTCCGTCATCTTTTCGGAAAGAGCTTTCTTTGGTACTCTCTCCTCTTCCATCCTCATCATGTGACCATACCACTTTGACTTTGCTGTTTCTATCCTGACCCGCAGCTTCAAGATTCCTGTCCTTTTTCTTATCTCTTCATTTCTAACTCTATCTCTTCTGGTCTTGCCCTCTATGCAGGGGCGGCCGCACCTTATGTGCTGAAAAGTGCTGCAACACATTGTTTTATTTGAAAATAAATTACTTTAGTAATATTATCTACAATCAAATACAGTGCATTAAAAAGATGTCAGTAAAATGATTGGAAATATATCAACTCCCCTCACAACGAGGTATTATCTAGTCGTGCGCTCCATTCCGCGTCCAGCAATGGCTGTGTAGATCGCAGTTCAGTGAGAATTTCTACGTTTATTGCCTCCAAACATGAACTCTGCCTTTTGCGCATCCGTGCCCAACTTTTCCGTTGTGCTGTTGGGACAACAGCCAAGACCACGGGCCAAGACATCACATCAATTCTTCGTTCGAGCACAAAGCGGCAGCACTGGTTACACGGAATGAGAACGTAGAAGGTGGTTCCTTCTAGACTCTGAGGCAGCATTTTAGAGGAAATCGCTCAAAGCAAACGGTGGAAAAAATAAATTAAGCCATAAGCTGTTCCTGCCAGAAGGTCTTTTAATACTCCCAACTTACCTATCGTATAGCCACATTTTGTAAATCGATGAACTATAGTTTGTTCAGTCCGGAAATCTCAGTGCATAGCCTCTTGAGTGTTACTGAGGGAGTGTTTCTATACAGTAAATTGTGTTTCTAAACACAGTATATTTAGATTTTGGAGCGGAAATGGGTTACATACAGCACACAATTTATTTTCTGCGCCAGCCGCCACTGCCTCTATGTCTCTTAGAAATTTCATCTCTGCTGCTTGTATTCTACCCTCCTCTCTTTTAATTACCTAATTAAACTAATAATAACCCCTGCCACTACAGCCCATGAAGGGCCTAGACCTACCAAGCGACCGCTGCCCAGCCGTTTGGCCTGCAGATATTGGGGTGACACGTGATCAGCGCATCGGGTCCCCTCAGCCGTTAATCTTGGTTTTCGTGATCGGGGCGCTGCCTCACTGTCATCAGACAGCTACTCAATTGTTCTCACGAGGCTGAGTGCACCCCGTTCCAGCCCTCACGTCAGTTTCTAAAATCCCTGACGGAGCCGAGAATCGAACCTGGGACCTCCGGGTGAGAGGCAGGCGCGCTATCCCAACACCTCGGGGCCGGCCAATTAAACTAATGAAACCTGAAAATAAAGTGGTGGATATTAATTTGGAGTCTTTATCAGATGATTAGGTATGCCCTTCGTGATCATCAAGTTCCAGAAACTTACATAAACTGGGTAAAAATGCTGTACACCAACAGCCAAGTGTCGTGCCCTGCAGGACTGACAGCTTCCCTGTGACAGTTGGTGTTCATCAAGGCTCAGCTCTGTCTCCGCTGCTCTTTGTTATCGTCATGGATTCTGTAACGCACGACCTACAGAAGTGTGTACCATGGACAATGCTATATGCTGATGATGTGATGCTTGCGGCTGCCTCCAGAAACGATCCTGAAACCGAAGTACAAACATGGTGTGATTGTCTGTAAAGTTTTGGTCTTCGTTTGAACATCCACAAGACTAAATACCTCAAAACGATTCCATTTCCTGGAACTATAGAAATTAATGGAACTCCTCTTCCCAAGGTGGATACATTCCGATACCTGGGTTCTCTATTACATAGTAACGGCTATATGAATGAAGATGTGCGAGCAAGAATCAAAGCGACTGGGATTCGATTCAGTGATGTCACCAGTGTTCTTTGTGATAAGAAGATGCCTATCCGCCTAAAATCAAAGATATACCACACAATGGTGAGACCAGTTGCATAATATGGCACCGAGGGTCAAACTTGTACCCCCTTTACCTGTTCCCCCCCGAGGATCTCTGCTACTTAAGGTTTGGGAAGGATGGGGACTACCGAGACTAGCTCATGGGTGAACGTGAGCACTCACTACAGTACATGTCATGGAAATGCTGATGCTGAGAAGATCATTAGACATTTCTCTGCTCGACCATATTCACAAAACAAAGATCCGACAACTAGCTGGTGTGGCTCCAATCAATGAGAAAATGCAGGAATAGAGACTCCGTTGGTATGGACACATTGTCCGAGCACCACTAAGATCAGTCATCAGCTCGGCCTATCATCAATTAGTCGACGGCCAGACAGTGTGGGAGACCTAAATTACGGTAGCTGGTTGCTATAAACGCAGATCTACGATCAAGAATCTTACATCTACAGGAAGCGTTATATCACAAGAAATGGCGTACATTGATCTGAAAAGTGGATCCCATTCCAACGGGAAGACGTTAGGAAGAAGGAGAAGATTAATTTGGAGTCTTCAAATATTTGCACGTGATCATAAGGACACATCTACTATGAGTACTGAAACTTCTCCTATCCCTCATAACAAGCCACGAGGCTACCGCACAAAGCAGCACAATATATCTACGGCAAACGATAAATATTAACTCAAAATACAACTATGGGAGGAAAACCAATTACCACCTTGCTACACACAGAGTAAGCCTATCACATTTTACCAGCAAGGGATTTCAAGGAGAATTGAAGAGATAGAAGCTACTTTTCAGTGTTGGCTAGTTCTATTAAAGAGATACAAAGGGATGTCAATAAATAACCGTAATAATTTTTTTGTGTTTCAATAATCCCGCGCTAGAGTTTGCAGGTGGTAGTACTGGAACTGACCTTGGGTGATACAGTGCGAAGCAGGTCATTCGCCTCGAGCTGCTGAGGAAGAAGGCCGCGTTCGCTGTATCCAACATGGATCTCAAGTTGCAGCAGCACGCTGCAATTAGATTTTGTGTTCTCCTAGACAAAACTCCAACACTGGAAATGTTGCAGCAAGCTTATAGAGAGGAAACAATGGGAAAGACACAAGTTTTTCAGGGGCACAAACGCTTTAAGGAGTGTAAAACTTTATCTTGAGGATGCTCTACGCCCCGGAACACCCTCAACTTCGAAACTCGCCATCAATGTGAACACAATTGATGTCATGGTTGCGGGAAGACTGCCGTTTAACCATTGAACAGATTGCTGGAATGATGAATATCTCCACTGAAAAGAAAAATTGCAGAAAAAAGACCAAACTTTGTTCAAACGGGATGGATCCTGCACCAGGACAATGCACCTACACATCACGCAATCAAGACACACGACACAATAACCGAATTGGGCATTGAGGTGATGCCACATCAACCTCATTCGTCAGACCTAGCACCATGCGACTTCCACTTATTTCCTGCAGTGAAAAAGGAACTTCGGGGTCGTCATTTTCGAAGTGATCAAGACGTAAACAATGCAATTTCGGGTATACTGAACAGGCTATCAAGAAAGGGTTTTGGGGAGTGTTTTGAACAGTGGACTGAACTCTGGAACGTTTGTATTGTGTCTAAGGGAGAATACTTTGAAGGTCTGTGAGTGAATTTGAATAAAGGTAGCCAGTATAGCTGTAATAAAATTATTCTGGTTATTTATTGACACCCCCTCGTACATAAAGTGCTGGATATTGATTTGGAGTCTTCATCAGATGATTTGGTATGCAAATACACATACACAAAATAGGCACACGAGCCTACCACAGATTTCTTTCGGCTGCATTCCATTATTTTTGTTTGCATTTATTGATTTTCATCATAAATTCTTTCCTCAAGACGGGAGTCCATTCCATCTAAAAACTCATTCAAACCCTCAGGTAAAGTGGCTAAAATTACTATGTCATCAGCAAATTTCAGAGTTGAAATTATTTCTCCATTACACTTTTCTCTAATTTTCTTTATTGGTTGTTCAATTTATAGATTGTGAAGTAAGGGTGACAAATTGCAGCCTTTCCTTACACCTTTTTGAATATTAGATTCTCATGTCCTTCGACTCAAATAACTGTCATCCGGTTTCTGTATATATTGCTTCGGTGGCGTAGTTGGTAGTATGCTGAACTGCTGTGTCCAAGATAGCGGGTTCAAATCCGACCGAAGTCGTCGGATTTTTTAAGAGCGTTAAAAATCCTTCAGTATGCCTTCCTTCGGAGGGGAAGTAAAGCCGGCGGCCCCATGTCATAGATTTATGGCATATAAAAGATCCTTCCACAGACTAAACTTGTGTGAAGCTAAAATTGTGAGGTTAGATTTCGGCGGAACGCTCTATCAAAGTTCCAACGTTCACCACTAGGTATCATTAATATCTGCTAGCGAAAGTTGGAACTACTTGAAATTGAACGGAACTTGTAGTTTAACCTAAGGGTGTCCGCTGGAAGCAGCTACAGACTCAGGCGAGCTGAGCATGTCCTCGGACACTCCCGGCACTAAAAGCCATATGATAAATAAATAAATCTGTTTATATTGTAGATCATCCTCCTGTCCCTGTAATTCATTTCAATACTTTTCTAAATGTCAAACAATTTACTCTATTCAACATTATCAAAAGTCTTTTCTAACTCAACAAATGTCTTAAACATTCTCTTATTTTTCCTTACTTTACCTTCCAAGATCAGCTTAAGCCTTAGTACAGTTTCTATCTGTCTTTCCATCCTCTTGTAAATTAGTGTATTCTATCCGGGATCTTTGAAGCATGAGTGATCAAACTGATTGTATGGTAATCTTCACATCTATCAGCTCCTGCTTTCTTCAGTATGGGAATGATAACATTCTTTTTAAAATCAACAGACACCTCACTTGTCTCATAAATCCTATATATCAAGTGAAGTAACCTGATCAGACCTTCATCTCCTATGTAGCGAAGCAACTCATTTGGTGTATTATCTTATGGCTGGTGCTTTATTCTTACTTATGTCTTGCAAGCTCCACTTGAAATAAATTGATTGAATGATTGATTGATAGTGCTCCAACAAATTTTGATCCCAATATTACCGTAAATCTCCTTTATCATCCTCATCAATGTCCTCTTCCCTTTCCATTACATGATTGTCAATCTCCTTACTCCTATCCAAATGCTCTATGCAAAGTTTTACACCTCGTCTTTTCTTCTCTATCTGTTAGAGGTTTTCCATCTGAGTCCTTAATCTTACAGCACTTTTAATCCTTTGGTAAGCTTTTCTTACTTTCAAACAATTTTCTTTACTTGCACATTATTCTTTCTTCGCTTCCTTGGACTTCTTGTTTACCTCATTATGGTGTTTGAAGCCATTTTCAGTGTTGCCTTAGTAAACGAAGTTTGATGTTTTTCAATCGGTCAACACGATTGTACCCAATTGTGATGGGTTATTCCCTAATCCTGAAAAAAAATTACATGAGATAAATATTTTCACCCATACTTTCAGACATAGATTTTATAGCCTAAGTGTAATGGATCTGATGATGATCGCTTGATGATCGAAACTGGTCATCCAAGTGTATTTATTAATCTCATATACATTGTTTTCGGGATTAGGGAATAACCCATCACAATTGGGTACAATCGTGTTGACAGACTGAAAAACTTCAAACTTTGTTGTTTACCTCACATTTCAGACATATGTATTCTGCTTTGCCCCTTTCATCTCTGGCATTCTTGTACTTCTGCCTTTCATCCATTAATTTATTCTAGTATATCCCGAGTGATCCAAGGTTTTCCACCTATTCTCCTTTCTACCAATGCTTTCTTTGCAAATTTTATTTCATTCTTCAAACGTGCCCATTCCTCTTCATTTGAAGTTTGTACAGGGTTCTTCATTAGTCTTTCCCTTATACTCCTCTTGAATCTTTCATTCACATCCTTCTCTTTCAGCTTGTCTATTGCCTATCTTTATAACTTTTTACTCTTCTTCAGTTTCTTCAGCTTTAATCTGCATTTCATAATAACCAGATTGTGGTCGGAGTTTATGTAAGATCCGGGATATGTTTTGCAATCCAAAATATGGTTTAGGAATCTCTGCTTGATCATGATGAAGTCAATTTGGAAATGTCCTATTTCTACTGGTCTCATCCACGTGCACATTCTTCTGTTGTGGTTATTGAATAAGGTGTTAGCTATGACGAGTTTGTGCTTGGTCCAGAAATTTATCAGCCTTCTTCCTCACCTAATCTGAGTTCTACTATTTTCCCTTCTCATCCTTCTCCTACCACAGCATTCCATTCTCCCATTACTATAAAATTTTCATCACACTTGACATACCGGTACCTCAGAATTTCATCTATTCTTCATAGACACTTCAACTTCTTCATCATCAGCTTGTCTGGTAGGCATATACTGTAGACTTGTACTACTGTTGTGATGTATATTTTGTATTGAATTTAGCTACAATAATCCATTCACTGTATTGCTCATAATATTCCACCCTCTGTCCAAGTTTTCTAGTCAATAGAGACCTACCCACCTACAGGGCCTTTCATATAAAATAAGAGCGCCAAGCGGCGGCATTGTTAACCGCAGCTGCGGTCACTTTGGCCAAGCTAGTGGCGCGCCACGGCCCCCTGCTGTAGTATTGAAAGCGCGCGCATAGTACATACGAGGGCTGTTTTTTTTTTTTTCCCCCCAAGTTCCGATGGACTGTATAAAAATAACAGATTGATATTACCAAACTTGACCTTGCAATAAGCGTGCAGGTGCTCAGTCGCCAGTCTAAACCTCAAGTGCTAACATGGTGAGACAGTTATTATTGCAACATTGTATTTTTTTAATGTAAAACTTATTTTAAGTACGAGTCGGCTCGGCGGGTACGTGATGCATTTTTTCAGCAATTTCCTGATGAAGTGCCACCTTCACTAGCACAGATTCACGTAATTGCAAATAAGTTTGACACTACTGACTCGGTGCTCAATAAAAAACATGCCCGCACACGAACAGTTTTAACAGAGGATGAGCTAGATGACATTGGCGAGAATTTTGAACGGTCTCCGAATAAATCACTCACAAAATTAGCACAAGTAGGGGTTTCAGTTTCATCAACAATACCTAACTAACTAACTAAAGTAAGATTTCAGCATTGTACAGTACACACGCTAGCAAGGCCGCTGCATCATATAGGACTGTACACACGCTTAAAGCAGGGGGCCTTGGCGCACCACAAGCCCGGCCAAGGTGACCGCAGCTGTGGTTAACAAAGCCGCCGCTTGGCGCTCTTATTTTATATGAAAGACCCTGTATAGCCATTGTTTGATTTAGTGCTCATGATCCTAGAGTCTCCTGACCAAAAGTCCTGTTCTTCCTGCCTGCATACTTCACTAATCCCACTAAATCCAACTTTAACCTATCCATTTCCCTTTCTAAGTTCTCTAAACTTCCATCACCAATCAGACTTCTAACATTCCACGCTCCAACCCTTATAATGTCAGATTTTCTCTTTGTCACCGCTGTGATGTTAACCCCCTCTCAAGTAGTCGCCACCCAGAGATCGAAACAGGGGCCTAGTTTACCATCAGATTGGACTTTTACAGAAGAAGAGGCCGTTATCACATGGTATAGCATAGAGAGATGCATATCCTAGGGAAGAACATTATGGACGTAGTTTCACACGCAAATTAGCCATTAGTTGGCTAATGTTATCAATGACTTCACCGTCTATATGACAAGTAAAGCATTGACAAATTCTGAAAGGCTACTACTGTTCTTCAGAATAAAGTAATAACACTACATCAGTTGTCAAATAAAAGCTAGCAATAAAATACACAACAATATTACCAACTTATTCACTACATTTCTAATTACAATGTTTATGTAATTAATTCTTAACCGACAGTGGTAGCTACGTTCGCTAAAGCGTAGCGTTAGGCCATGGGGCCAAGCTCTCTGCGGACTCGGTAGACGTGGGTTCGAGCCTCACCGTTGGCCGCCCTTGAAATGGTTTTCCGTGGGTTCCTATTTTCAACTCCAGGCAAATGCTGGGACGGTCTTCTGACAGGCCACAGCCGCTTCCTTCCACATCCTTGCCCAGTTTCATTCATCTTCATTCATTTCATTTCTCATTAACTCCTCTCACGAGGTTGGCGCCAGGAAGGGTATCCGGCCAAAAAAACGTCCGCTACATGGAATTTCATCCCATCTCATCCCTGACCCTGTTGGAAATGGAAATAAGGGGTAGACATACACATGAAATTAATTCTTAACATGCATACTCATAGCCCTTCACTAGGCATCAGATCAAATTACTAATTTAGCTGATGAAATATTTCCACTACGCACTGATGACGTCAACCATAAAATTACAAAAACATATTCCCCTTGATGCAGCTTTATGGGGCTCAACTAAGTCCGCCATATTACCAGAGCGTAAAATCATGGCTTTTTTTTTAACTTGCCAAATGTAATAGAAGAGTAAAATGGCCCAACAGCTAACCTTTGGTCTACAGAATGTTCCAAGACTCAGCACCCTAATTTGGAATAACGACAGTGAGGATTATAGGAAGTAAATTTCATTCATTACCACATGAGCAGCAGTGCAAGCCCTAGGCAATAGGCATCGTGTGTATTAAAACGTATCTAATATTTTAGGTGATAGTATGCATCAAAACAAGGAAGAAACTTGTATTAAGCCTGGATCCTACTGTGCATACTTGCTCATAGGAGGTGCAGGCCACCAGGTAATCATAGTTGACACCCCTGGTATAGAATACTGATACGCCGCAAGGAATAATGGAAACAAAAGTTTGGTGCAGAGTTGATGAGCCGAGTCGCTGCATTGCCACTCTGTCAAACAGTATAGTGATGTTAGTGTGTGTTTGTGCACAGTACTCGCAACTCTGGGTACGTGCTGTGTTGGTTCGTGAAGGGGGGAAAAACTGAGAAGAGGTGATTTTGTTGCCATCTCAGAACTGCTTTTGGTTTCCCCACTTCTACTCCAAGGTATGTAAATGAACTACACTACACTCTTTATTCTTTTTATTAATTCTCACTACCATAGCACTCAGTACCTCATAAAATCTGTCTACTTTGTTCTGGTTCGCCCTTCACATGGAGTGAAACAATCCTGACTCGAATTCCTGAGATTTTCAAATCCATCCACATTAATTTTTCATTTATGTACCTTACAGAAAGTATGTTATGCTCTAAGGTCTCTTGACATGCAACCCTACTCCCCACTTTGTCCTACCGTGTTTCACGTCTGATAGATACACCTTGTAATCTCGTACTTCCTCCTCTCTATCTGAACTTCACTAATCCCTAGAATATCCAATCCCAGCCTCGTTGCTGACTCAGCTAGCTCTTCTTTCTTCCTTCCATAACCCCTCTCTATATTAAGAGCACGCCTTTGAATACCATTTTGAATGCCTGTTCGTTTCATAGGGGATGGGGCTCGATCACTCCCATGGTCCGAGGCTTGCTCGAGACATTGTTAGCAGGTTTAGACATTACAAGTGATGCAGGTTGCTAACCTTACTTACACAAGGCCTCATGAGTGTCAAGGAACAATCAAGTGAGTTGGGTAGTCCTAGCAGCCTGAGTACAAGGAGAGTCATGACTAAGAATATGTCCAAGATGCCCACTCCTATTCCATAGTAACTGGTATCCGGACTGTCAGGACTACTTACTAGACCAGTCAGCTATTACCCACGGTTCATGAACTAGAACGTGACTACACCATGAACCATGAATTTCCTATACATGAAAATTAAACTGGTCTAAATCTAAATCTTGAGCATTTATATATATTTTTAGTTGGTCTGTTCAACATGTACACTAGCAGTGGCATAGCCAGGGGGGGGGGTTAGGGGGGTTAGAACCCCAAGGACAGCAGATTTTCCTTCGACACGATTCACTGAAATAGTTGGTCATAAATGAATGTTTTCCTACAGAAACCATCCTCGAGAAATTCTTTACTGAATGGTGACATCATCATCATCATCATCTTGTACAGTTTCCAGCCCCAGGCTGGGTCTGTTTGGAACATAAGCCTCGCCACTTAGTCCATTCTTCCCACCACCTCTCCGCTGTCACTCTGGTCCAGTCCTCGCCTCTCTTCTTGACACATTCCTCCACGCCTTTCAGCCATCTATCTCTTGGTCTTCCCCTTGGTCATTTCGTCTGCATCTGCATCTCATGTATCCTCTTGGGAATCCTCTTCTCATCCATTCTCTTTAAGTGTCCATACCACCTCAGTCTTGATGTCTCAATCCTACCTTGCAAGGGCTCCTCTTTCACCATTTCCCTGACCTTTTCATTCTTCACCCTGTCTCTTCTCGTTACTCCGATCCTACTTCGCAGGAACTTCATTTCACCTGCCTGTATTCTGCTTATGTCTCTTTTCTTCATTGTCCACGTTTCTGAAGCATAGGTCAGTATGGGGATATAGTAGCTTCTGTATAACACTTCCTTGCTTTTTTGTGGGACATCTTTATTCCACACTAAGCTACTAATGCTTCTCAGAAATGCTTCTGCCTGTCTGCCACGTTCCGTAATCTCTTTGTCATTTCTCCCATTTTCCTCCGCTATACTTCCCAAGTACTTGAGACTTTCCACCTTCTTCAGCTGTCCACCTCCAAGTGTTATCCCACTCATTGGTCTGTCCTTTTTCCTGGTCGTTAACAGGATCTCACATTTACTGATGTTGAACTTCCATCAGTACTCTCCCACTGTTTCTTCCCAAGCCTTCAGTTGCTCCTGAATTTCCTCCTCCTTGTTTCCCCAGACCATGAGATCATCTGCAAACACCATTGCTTTCATCTTATCTTCTCCTATCTTTCCTGCTATCCGTGTCATTACCTCGTCCATAACCACAATAAAGAGAAGGGGTGACAGCGCACTACCCTGTTTCAGGCCACTCATTTGTCTGAACCAGTCTGTTCTTTCCCCTCCAACTTTCACACAACTCACACTTCCACAATACATCTCCTTCACTCTGCCTACAGTCCCTTTTTCCACTCCCATGTTTTCCATTGCTTTCCAAACCTTCTCCCTACACACACTATCATAGGCCTTTTCGATGTCCAGAAAGGCCATCAACAGATCCTCTCCAAATTCGTAGTGGTGTTCCTGGAGCTGTCTCACTGAAAATATGAGATTCACTGTTGATCTCCCAGGTCTGAATGCATACTGCTCCTCTCTTAATTTTCTCTCCACTTTGGCTCGTATTCTACTTTCTAATCTCTTTTCATAGATCTTGGCACAGTGAGGTATGAGTGTGACTCCCCTGTAATTTCTGCTTCCTTTCTTAAATATTGGGACAATTATTCCTTTCTTCCAATCTTCTGGGGTCTTTTTCTCCTTCCATATCACCCTCATCACACGGTACAGCCACTGTTTCCCAACCTCCCCTGCTGCCTTCACCATTTCAACACTCACTTCATCCATACCCGGTGCCCTTCCTCCTTTCATCTTGTGAATAGCAATCTCCAGTTCTCTCCAAGTCAGGTCCTTTTCCATTCCTGTGTTGTCTTCTCCATCTTCCAATACATTGTCTTCCTCCCTATGACCATTTGGATTCAGATAATCCTCAAAGTACTCTTTCCAGACGGCCTTGAGGGTCTCTTTGTTGTGTACCTCATTTCCGTTTTTGTCCATCATTACCACATCCTCTCGCAGACCTCTTCTCTTACTTTTGACCATCCCATAAAGTACTTTTTTATTTCCTCTGCTGTCTTCCTCCATCATCTCTGTCCACTTTACCATCCACTTCTTCCTCTCCTCTGCGACAATCTTGTTTGCTTCTTTCTTCTATATCTTATAATCTTCCCTTGCCAAATCAGTTCTTTCCTGGAACCACACTCTGAAAGCCTTGTTCTTCCTTCCCACAGCTTCTTTTACTCTCTCATTCCACCAGGGTGTCTCTTTACACCGCTTTCTGTTGCTTGTTCTTCCACATAATGCCACTGCAGCTTCCACCATTGTGTTTTTGAAATGCTTCCATTCCTCTTCCCCTGTTTTAGGATCGTCTGTTGGCATCCTTTCCCTTACTATCTTCTGGAATTCTTCCTTGACTTCCTTTTCCTTGAGTTACCATACTTGGATTCTCCTTTCCTGGTACTCTGTCCTCTTGCTATCCTTAACAACTCCCAGGTTCATTACAAGTATTCTGTGGTCGCTATCTAAGGCCTCTGATGGTATTACCTTTATATCTCTGACACTTCTCTTCATTTCCCAGTCGTACAGCATGTAATCTACCAAAGATTTCTTTGTTAAATCACTGCTGTACCACGTTACCTTGTGGCTTTCTTTCTTCCGGAACCAGGAGTTGCCTACCACTAACCCGTTTCTCTTGCAAAAATCCAGCAACTTTCTCCCTTCTTCATTCCTGCTGCCCCATCCTTCTGCTCCCATTACATTTTCATATCCTTGCCTTTCACTTCCTACATGTGCATTCAAATCTCCCATGACAATGATGCTCTGACCATTCAACTGCTGTTGTAGCTCCTCAAAGTCTTCCTTCTCTTGAGCAGTACATCCAACTTGAGGGGCATATACCTGGGCTATTTGCAAGCTTCTTCCCTTTACAGTTACTCTGATCTTCATGATCCTGTCACTTATTCCCTTTACCTCTTCCTTCATTCCATCTCTCACAACTACTCCTACTCCGCTGCTCCTTCCTTCACTGTTCCCACTCCAGTACAACCGGTACCCTTTCCTCAGTTCTCTGCAACCTTCTCCTTTCCATCTTGTTTCTGCCAAGCCCAGTACATCCAGTTTTCTTCTCTCCATCACATCTACAATCTCCTCCACCTTTCCTGTCAGTGTCTGTATGTTTAATGTCCCGACTCGTAGTCCATTAGCATATCCGGGTCATCGTCGTTTGCATCCGTCCTTTCCGAGGCCTGTTCCTGTTTTGAAAGCAAATATGATATCCACTACTGGCTTGCTAGGCCTATCGTAGCTTCACCAAAGCCCCATCAGCCGACACTTTCCAGGGTTCCCGTAGAGCCTTCACAGCTACCGTAGCGGTCCCGGGTCACACGAAGTCCCCACTGTACTTCACCCCTACAGGCAATCCCCTACTTCATGCCATTGCCCGTCTCCCACCACGTGGAGGAGGGGTTGGACTTGTGGGAGACAACCGCATCAAAATCTATTCAGGGGATTTAGAGATTACCCGTTACATCCAGGAATCGTGGACTTGTTTTTATGTAGAGATACCAGCGACTATCATTAAAACAAATACATGAATTTGTAACTAGTATGGCCTATGAATTCTACGTAAGACTCACTAAATACGTCATACAACTGTACCTAAGGATACTTATAAGAGGACTGAACTAATAAAAACAGAGCATACTTTTTTATGTTTCTATGAATTAAAAGTGTACAGTATATCGACATTGTGGCTTTTTTGTGTAGTAGTTGGTGATTTAACGTGACTTATGTTCACAATGGAAATAATCACTCAGGTGAGTTAAAATTCAAAAAACCCTTGCAAAAGTGAAATCATCTTTTCCGCGAATAACGTACTCAAAGCAGTTGCCAGCTTGTTGGCCGCCGCGAGCGCTAGTGTCGCTTCACCTACAAAGATGATGCAATTTCGTAGCGCAGCGAGCTTCGCGACTGTGTATTTTAGACTGTGGTAATAAAACTCCGCCTGCCTCTCACCCGGAGGCCCAGGGTTCGATTCCTGGCTCTGTCAGGGATTTTAAAACTGACGTGAGGGTTGGAACGGGGTGCACTCAGCCTCGTGAGGACAATTGAGTAGCTGTCTGACAGTGAGGCAGCGCCTCGATCACGAAAACCAAGATTAACGGCTGAGGTGACACGATGCGCTGATCACGCGCCACCCCAATATCTGCAGGTCAAATGGCTGGGCAGCAGTCGCTTGGTTGGCCTAGGCCTTTCATGGGCTGTCTAGTGCCAGGGGTTGAATACAACTCCGTCCTCCCAAGGTTGCCAGTCTAACTTTTCCCCCGCGAAATAACTTACAGCTTATTTCTAACTGAGGCTAGTGCCAAATAATTTTGAATCCCACACAGTGTAACGTGTTTTTCGAGGGGTTTTATGCAACTGGCATAAGTCAGTAGGAAGCCATTCTATATTTATTTACGTGGCAAATTGTTCAGCCAAGAGAATTTTTCATGTTAATTTATTATTATTATTAATTTATTATAATTATTATTAAGATATTTTCGGAGCATTTTATAAAAATTATAAGCATACAGATAGGTTTTCTATGTCTTAGAAAACGCTATCAAGCAAATTATTACGAACGACGATATCATAGAAAATTATCTGATTACGGAATTTTACGGAGTTTTGTCAGTTAGGGTATTTGAGAGACGTGACTCACTGGGAATTCAAATACAAGCTTAATCCTGTCGGGAAGTATTACGCAAGCGGGCTCGCATCGTCCAGGAAAGGCGAATTGTTGAAACGGAACCCTCCCGCCGAGTGTAATGACCCAGAGGAGG
Organism: Meconema thalassinum; assembly: GCA_946902985.2. Lineage (NCBI taxonomy): Eukaryota > Metazoa > Arthropoda > Insecta > Orthoptera > Tettigoniidae > Meconema > Meconema thalassinum. The sequence goes on from OX336393.1 coordinate 304,230,498, forward strand.
GGAAAATCGCGTGGTGGGTCAGCCAATCAGTAGAGGACCACGCAAGCTGAAGCCGGCTGAAGAGTGGGGGAGCCAACGTGTGCATATATCGTTCGGCGCGCCGTCGAACGAGGACTATCTGTGAAATACTTGAGGAGTATGGGTGCGCGCGCGAGTCGCTCCGATGTTCAGTGGAGTTAGGAACTATCTGTGAAGAACTTACCGAGTACGGTTGCAAGTGCGGGAATCGCTCCGATGTTCCGTGGAGTGGAAGACTAACTTTGGTAAAACTTAACCAGTGTGGTTATACGAGTGTTTGGGTCCGATGTACGGACCATAGAATTATCTAATCTACCAGAATATCATCAAATTTCGACGGAGATGACGACGTCCAGGAGACTGTGGGAAGCACACAGCATCATCAAGTACGAGGGAAATGCTTTGGCAATTTCCAGTGGTAAGCGCAAATGACGCAGAAATACGCAATCTCTCATTTTTCTTTGTTTTACATTTCATATTTCAGTAACTTCATAGCTTGGAAATAAGAGTAAAATCAATTTATCAAACTCCGTTTTCACGTAATTTTCTATCGTTAATATTAAAATCGCAACGCTCCAATTTAAATTTTATACTTATTATTATTAATTTTGCTATACTTGTTTTATATAATAAATTCATTTATTTTACAATGCAATCTTTGCTTTCAGTAGGTAGCATTAGATATAGACCAATTCCTTCTCCTGATACAATTGTTTGTTGGATTAATGATCAAATCATACCACGATCTGAGTGAATAGAGTCTTGAAGGTGTTCTGCCAGAGCTAGACGTTGTTAAATACAAATTTAGATTTCAGCATTGCATTGAGGTCTTGGCGCCCATTAAAACAACATAGCTTAGGCAAAGGTAAACAGTTACATTTATCACCCAACAGTTAGGGGCAGCGAAACTGCTACATTTGTCGCTACCAACAGATGGGGCAATAATTAACGTTACGCTTGTCGCTCAACGTGAGGGCAAAGGAAACCATTACATTTGTCGCCGACAACTTGGGGCTGAAAACCTAATAACATTTGTGGAAGGAGAAGGGTATATATTTCTGTGCCTGTATTTTGGGGGTTATTTGTCTGTATCAGTGTATATCATTATGGGGGATGAGAAAGAAAGACAGATGAGGTTACGTAGTGGTCATCAACGGGAGAGTGATGATACGAGCAGTATGTCGAGTGATGGTAGTACCGGGGTAGCGGAGGTAAATCCCGATACTGAAACAGGGAGTGTAGGCGGCCAACCAGAATTAAAAACTTTACTTCTCGAGTTTATGTATCAGAACAAAGTTAGTAGTGATGCCTTAAATGCAAAGTTAGAACAGAATAATGCAAGATTAGAACAAAACAGTAGGGAAAATAAAGAGAGCAATAGGGAATTGAGCGATAGTTTAAACGCCAAATTAGAACAAAACAGTAGGGAAAATAAAGAAAGTACAGACGCTTTAAATGCAAAACTGGAACAAAACAACGCTAAACTAGAACAAAACAGTAAGGAAAATAGAGAGAGTACTGAAACTTTAAATGCAAAACTGGAACAAAACAACGCCAGATTAGAACAAAACAGTAAGGAAAATAGAGAGAGTACTGAAACTTTAAATGCTAAATTAGAACAAAACAGTAGGGAAATGAGTGACAAATTCGAACTGATTAGAGGTGAGATCAGGGGGGTGATGGAAGAAAAGGCTAAAGAGATTATTGCAGATGTAGACAGAAAATTAGGAAAAGTACAGGAGGAGTTGGAAATTAGAATCAGTACACAGGCTGAAAATTTAAAAGAACTAGTGCAACTGGAAACACAGCAGGTCAAAAAGCAATTGGGGGGAGAAATTGACAAAATTCAGGTAGCTACTAAAGAGGTTAAGGAACAGCTGGGGGGTAGAATTGAGAAAGTCCACTCACAAATAGTTGCAGAAGTAAATGATTTAAGAGAGAGTAATAGAGAGAGCATTAGCAAGATTGAGGAGAAACAAGCAAAGCTATATAATAAAGTAGAAGAATCAGAAGGAAACATTAAATTAACAGTAAACAGTATTGAGAGGAAGGCTGAGGAGAAAATCGCAGAATTAGAGTTAAAATTAAAAGCTAGGATCAGGCAAGAAAATAGTCAGAATAGGCCAGTTTTTGTGAATAGCACACACAGGGAGGTAGAACTGGGTAAGTTCAGCAATCGACAAGGGTGCCCAATGGAATTCATGAACACTATAGAAAATAAATTCGGGGAGAGGTTGGAAAATGGTAGTATTGAGTGGTGCCAGGTAGTTGAAATTTTAGAACAAGTGTTTGTGGGGGAAACGAGGAATTGGTTTGCTGTCTACAGAGACAAGTTTACTGATATCAATGATTTTAAAATGAAATTCTGTGAAAAGTTCTGGAATGAGGTTATTCAGTCGCAGCATCGTGAGGGAGTAGTGTGTGGTAAATATAACCCTAAAGGAAGCTCCACCATGACCGAATACTTTTTAGGGCAGGTATTAGTGTGTAAATATCTGGATGGCTTGAAGGAGGAAAGTGATGTGGTGAGGTTGCTACTTAGGCACTTTCCCTATAGGATCAAGGAGGCTGCTTGTATCCAGAATGTAAAGACAATATCACAAGTAGAAAATTTGTTAAGCACATTTGATGCACTAGGGAGAGGGGGTTATGAGGGCAATTTCAATCGGAACCAGGGTAATAATAATAATAGGCCTAATGAAGCCAGGCATCAAGAAGTTCAAGAGAACGGTGGCGAAGGGGCCAATGCTCAAAATAGAAATAATAATAATCAGCTAAATCAGAACAGAGGAAATGGCTATGGTAATCAGTATCAAGGGAGGAACAATGATTTCAGGGGAAATCAAGGGAGGAACAATGATTACAGGGGAAATCAAGGGAGAAACAATGATTTCAGGGGAAATCAAGGGAGAAATTATAATGACAATAATTACAACCAGAATAGGGGTCAAGGAAGAGGACAGCCTAGTGGTAGTAATATACAGCCAAACAATGACAACACAGCCCAGAACAACCAGACCAGTTTAGTAGTTAGTAGTACTACGGCCAGCTGTAGCGGTTCTTTAAACGCGAACCAGGCTGTGAAGTAAGGTCAGAATCTCAGTCTGTAGCATGCCCTGTCCATACAATTATACAGGAACCCTATGACCTAAATGTGAGAAATGAATTATTACATGAACTAAATGATGAAGGTATTATTCAGGAAGTGGTTAGTAAGAGCCCCATAGTTAAATGTAACGTGTCCGAGGCGTACACAGATGTTTTAATTGATAGTGGTTGTATGAAGAGTTGCATAAGTAGTGCATTTTATGATAAAATGAAAGGAACTGGAGTAAATTTTGAGGAGATGCCAATTAAAAGCACTTTTGTTATCACAGCTGTTGGGAAGAGGTCTAAAGTAATTTCTAAGCAAGTTTTAGTAGACATTAAAATTAATAATCATGTAGAGAAGCAGATTTGTCTTGTAATTCCAAATTTAGTATTCAGTGTTATCTTGGGTTCAGAGTGGCTAAGTAGAGTGTCTGGTAACTTATGTTATGATGTAGGGAGTTTGAAATTTAAATGGGGAGATTCTGAAGTAGAAGTAGCGTTCAATGACCATAGTCAGAGAAGTAGTATTGTAGGTGTGATTTGTACTTTAAATGAGATATCGCCAGCCGTAGAGCGGGGTTCTCCATGTTTTGTGGGCAGTGTGATTACGAACGGAAGTCTAGAGGACTCGTTACGTGAAGCTGCATTTCAGGGTAATATAGAGGTGGAACAATGTGTTCGGCTCTATGATGTGTTATTGTGTAATAGGAGAGTTTTTGAGGATCGCATTGGTATGGCCAATTGCTATACACATTCATTGAACGTTATTGATAGGTCAGTATTCACAGGACATAGATATCCTGTACCTTTCGCTTATCAGAGTGCAGTTGAGGCACAAATTAACCAGATGCTTGAAGATGGGATTATTGAGCACTCTAACAGTCCATATGTTAATTCTTTGATCACGGTACCCAAGACAGACGGCACTGTTCGTATTTGTTTAGACGCTCGTTTGGTTAACAGTAGAATTAGTTCAGATCAGCTGAAATCTATGTCAATAGAGGAATTAATGCAAACATTTGAGGGGAAGAAGTATTTCACTTGTGTAGATTTGAGTTCCAGTTTTTGGCAAGTGCCACTTATGTACGAAGATAGACCATTTACAGCTTTTAGTCATAAATATAACCTTTATCAATTTTGTAGAACACCTTATGGGTTAAAGAGTAGTTCAGCAGCTTTAATTAGGGCTTTAAACATCGCATTAGGGGATGACACAGGAGAGTTTGTAACCATTTACATTGATGATATGGTAATTAGTTCACGCAGTTTTGAGGAGCATCTACGTCATTTAGGTATAGTTTTTCAGAAGTTAGATCAGGCAGGGTTCACTTTGAAGCTGTCTAAGTCGTCATTCTGTCAGTCAGAAGTGACATTTTTAGGTCATAGAGTGTCAAGTAGAGGTGTTACACCAGAGGAAAGTAGGGTTAGCATGTGTGGACAGTAGCAACAGGGCATCGTTACAGATACTGAGAAATAGGTAGGTAGAGCAACGTGATGACGTTCATTTAAGGGAGCCACTTGCATTGTTGGAAGCAGGTGACGCAGAAACATTTATAGTTTCCAAACGTATTGGGAAAACAGCATATGTGCTGGAGAATAGTGAGGGAAACAGATTATACGGGACGTATAATATTCATAGTCTACGAAAATATGTGTCATAAAGTGAGTGTGTTTAGCTGGCGAGCTAGCCTATCAAATGAGTAAGTGTGGTGTCTGGTGCGTGGAAGATCTGGTCTTCAAGGCAGGCGTATCAGAAGTCGCACAGGGGGGTAGTATGTAAGTAAATGAGAGTTTTTAAGGTACAGGGAAATATGACGGGATTGTCGGATGCTCTTGAGCACTAAAATGTCTCGATACACCAAGGCCAGAATTTGGTAGCGCTGGTGAATTCCCATTTGCCTCCTAGAGATGGGTGAGCGCTTGTACATGGTATTTTTGCTTAAGGCGTCCACGAGGCAAAAGATGGGCCATCAGAAGGTGAGACAGTCCTTCATGAAACTCATACATATCAGCACACGTGATTTCTGTTTACGGCCTCGCCATGTAAGATTTGTAAGTGTGTAATTTAAGGTAATTTGTACAATGGTATTATTTCTGTGTTGAGAACTAGTATTAAGTAGAATATGGTCTACGGGAACTTAACAAGACAGGGCGATTACGGCACAGAAATATTTGGTGTTATATGTAATGCGCATTTACTGTTTTTTTTTTTTCAGAAGTCAATATTAATTTAATCTACTTTAAAGAGAGATTAAGTATTATGGTCACGAGGCGCTGCCACAATAGTGTGATCGTGTGCTCAGTGATAAGTGAGATTAAATTTCACCATAAGGAAGGGACCTCCAGTGAAATTAGGAAGTTCTATGGTGATATAAATATATCAGAACACCTTCAATGCGTGTGATATGACATCATAAATACATAGTGCTCACACATTAATTATGTCTATTTCTCCAACATAGAGGAATTTGAGAGGCGGAAATATCCGTGGAACACTATTTTATATGAGAAACATTGGACTGGTTGCAAAGTGCAATCCATAGTGACAACAAACTTTGACGCAAAGTGCGTGAAGAAAAATTATGAGTGTATATATCTGTAATTTAGGGTGATCTCATTTATGTAATATGTATTTTGGATGGGGTTTATTAACGTGTCTGGGATAATCGGATAATGGACCGTCGTCACGGTAAATCATCCGATGATCCGAGGCGAATATGTAACGTGTTTTTCAAGGGGTTTTATGCAACTGGCATAAGTCAGTAGGATGCCATTCTATATTTATTTACGCGGCAAATTGTTCAGCCAAGAGAATTTTTCATGTTAATTTATTATTATTATTAATTTATTATAATTATTATTAAGATATTTTCGGAGCATTTTATAAAAATTATAAGCATACAGATAGGTTTTCTATGTCTTAGAAAACGCTATCAAGCAAATTATTACGAACGACGATATCATAGAAAATTATCTGATTACGGAATTTTACGGAGTTTTGTCAGTTAGGGTATTTGAGAGACGTGACTCACTGGGAATTCAAATACAAGCTTAATCCTGTCGGGAAGTATTACGCAAGCGGGCTCGCATCGTCCAGGAAAGGCGAATTGTTGAAACGGAACCCTCCCGCCGAGTGTAATGACCCAGAGGAGGGGAAGATCGCGTGGTGGGTCAGCCAATCAGTAGAGGACCACGCAAGCTGAAGCCGGCTGAAGAGTGGGGGAGCCAACGTGTGCATATATCGTTCGGCGCGCCGTCGAACGAGGACTATCTGTGAAATACTTGAGGAGTATGGGTGCGCGTGCGAGTCGCTCCGATGTTCAGTGGAGTTAGGAACTATCTGTGAAGAACTTACCGAGTACGGTTGCAAGTGCGGGAATCGCTCCGATGTTCCGTGGAGTGGAAGACTAACTTTGGTAAAACTTAACCAGTGTGGTTATACGAGTGTTTGGGTCCGATGTACGGACCATAGAATTATCTAATCTACCAGAATATCATCAAATTTCGGCGGAGATGACGACGTCCAGGAGACTGTGGGAAGCACACAGCATCATCAAGTACGAGGGAAATGCTTTAGCAATTTCCAGTGGTAAGCGCAAATGACGCAGAAATACGCAATCTCTCATTTTTCTTTGTTTTACATTTCATATTTCAGTAACTTCATAGCTTGGAAATAAGAGTAAAATCAATTTATCAAACTCCGTTTTCACGTAATTTTCTATCGGTGATATTAAAATCGCAACGCTCCAATTTAAATTTTATACTTATTATTATTAATTTTGCTATACTTGTTTTATATAATAAATTCATTTCTTTTACAATGCAATCTTTGCTTTCAGTAGGTAGCATTAGATATAGACCAATTCCTTCTCCTGATACAATTGTTTGTTGGGTTAATGATCAAATCATACCACGATCTGAGTGAATAGAGTCTTGAAGGTGTTCTGCCAGAGCTAGACGTTGTTAAATACAAATTTAGATTTCAGCATTGCATTGAGGTCTTGGCGCCCATTAAAACAACATAGCTTAGGCAAAGGTAAACAGTTACATTTATCACCCAACAGTTAGGGGCAGCGAAACTGCTACATTTGTCGCTACCAACAGATGGGGCAATAATTAACGTTACGCTTGTCGCTCAACGTGAGGGCAAAGGAAACCATTACAACAGCGGGACAATATTAGCTTTTTTTTTTTCTTTTCTTGGCGGGATAGAAGTTACATGTAAATTAATCTAGTTTTTATTAAAAATAATGCACTTTAATAAAGACTCAGAAAAATCTATGGGTACATTAACACTAATTTTGGGATCATTACGTAAATATATGTCCAGCAATTCCCCGAATTACGGTAATCTCCCAGTTACGAATGTAGTGTAAGCAATTAAAACTTTTTCCGGCTGCATGTAGCATTTGTAAGGTAAGAAGGACCTTGGCAGGTGACAAAGGTATTCGAAAATGCTACTTTAGGCATTCAGGGCTAATTGCAATATAAAGCACAGGATCTTGTTGGAAAAACTGAATAAACATAAAAATGAGTACCGGTATTGAATTACTCATAAAACAATATAATACATCGTGAGAGGGCATGCCCACTTTCGCTGAGACCTCTGTAAATAATTTCTCTTGTTGAGAGATACGCAGTCTTCATGTTGGTAGCACAGATATATTTGAGTTTATTTTGTTCCTGTCAGGGGAACAGGAATGCTCTAGATTTACCATTGAAGTGAGACATTTTAGTCAAAAATTAACTTAATTTTTTAAAGGACTGATTTGTTTTTGTCTTTTGAGCATATTGTATTACTCGACAAATTCGGGATCAAAATACATGAAACTTTTCTTGTGTAATAATATCTCACAGAGAAATGGAAATACTTGTAGAGTTGTTAATTCATTTGAGGGGCTTGAGACACCTTGGTCATCAGCCCCGTGTAGTTGGGAGTGTGTTGAAGCTGTCTGGCAACCTGTATTGCTGTGATGATTGTAGTTGTGTGTGAAAATGTATCTGGGACAGGGGTGGAGTAGACGCTCCGGGACTTGAGCAAGACACTATCCCGGCAATTTCCTGTAGGGAGTATGGCAAAACCCGGGGAAAAAACACACTCAGGATAATCGCTGTCAGCACCGGGATTCAAACCTACGATATCCGTACTTACCACAGCTGCCCTCGCAACCAAGGTGCACGTTTGGTGACCACGGCTACGCGCGGGACGAAATGCTTGAGTACCCATAACTCCCCCCCCCATTGGTAGATCCTGGCTATGCTACTGTACACTAGTGTTCAGAAGTTAAGCATAATCACTAAACGAGGCCATACCGCCTGAAAGGAATGTTAGATGGATTGCTGAATCACACACCATATGTCCAAAAAACAGTGTCAGAAAGGTTCTGATAGCTATGGTACACCTTTGAAAATAACTAACAAAACTTGGCAATGTCTTCCACAACAAAATATACTGTTAATAGGGTGTATGGTTACCCCTAACGGCCACTCATGCTTCGCAGCGACGTGGCATGCTCTCTATCAGATGGCCAAGAGTTCTTGTGGCAGTCGATCCAATTCCTACGAAAGGGCAATGCGAAGGTCTTGGAGGGTCCTTGATGGAGGCTGAAGGGATGCAATTCGCCTCCCTAATGCATCCCAGGCATGTTCTATAGGATTCAGATCCACAGACCTCGCTGGCCAGTCCATGCGATGAATGTCTTCCCCAGCCAGAAATTCATCCACCAGAGCAGTGCGGGGCGGTCAGGCATTACTGTTCATTAAGAGGAAGTCTGGACCAACCGCACCTCTGAAGAGTCGAACATGTGGTCTCAGTACCTCATCCCTGTATCTCCGAGCGTTCACAGTGTTCTTTGGACCACCCATGAAGATGTGCAGGTCCGTACGGCCATTCAACATGATGCCGCCCCACACCATGACCCCACCACAACCATACTGGTCCCGTTCCACAATGTTCCTGTGGTTGTATCAGCTACCCGGTTCTCTCCAGATTAATGTGCGACGGGAATCATTCTGCAAACTAAAGCGGCATTCATCTGTGAAGAGTACATGCCTCCATTCGTTCATGGTCCAGTTTCGACGTTGACGGTTCCACAGTAAGCTTATTCTACTCTGTGCTGGAGTGAGCGGGACGCTCACCGCTGGACGTCTGGCACACAGCCCAGCTATTCTGAGCCTCCGGTTCACAGTTTGCCAGGAAACGGCAACCCCTGAGACGGCTGTAAGCTCCGCCGACAATTATCTTGCAATTGCACTCCGATTTCGTCGGGCGGTTAAGGCCAGATATCTGTCCTGCTGTGGGGTGGTTACTCTTGGTCGACCTGGTACTGGCCTACGACTAACATCTCCTAAGTCTCGAAATCGTCTCCAAAGCCTGGAAATGACACTTTGTGCCACATTCAAAGATACGGCGACTTCGGTCGGTGTCTGGCCTGCTTCCAGGCGGCCGAGTATTCTACCCTGCAAAACGGGATCCAAATGGCGTCTTTGTGCCATTATGTTGTCATGTTCACCTCGAGGCTACACTCCACACACTATAACAGGGCAAACACGACTGAGGGAATATGGGGCGCAGGCACTGGCTGTGTTTACCTTGTGGTTACGCCGTTAGAGCAGGGAATACTCCTTTCCTATACAGAGCAAACACGTACGGTTGGTAGGTGCATATGTCGTGCGATTTGCGGTCTATTTCCTGTTGCCCTGCTTATTCGTAACTTATGCTTATCTTTTGGACACTAGTGTATTTTACAAAGTTTGACTGTAATAGTGTTCATTTTACTTGATTCTTTGAATGGTATTTCTTGATGATGGTACTGTATATGATTTCCAGTACAATGTAACGATTAACCTAAAATTTCCACTGGTTAATGATGTTAATCAATTGAAGCACGTGGTGATCTCGTGACATATTCAGATTAAATTGTAAAAACATTGAAAGCATTAGCCCTGGGAGAATTTTATCTGAAAGATCTATGCACATTGTCATTTCATTATTATTAAAAACTCCTGATATTCATGATATGTTGCCAAAAACATAAAATGAATGAAATATCCAACACAATTGTCACTTGTCACACATGATCATCTTCAAGGTTGTTGGTGTAACGAGCATGTACCCCTTGATGCCATACAAATATCCTTGGAAGATAGTCACATCCAAAATGTTTAATGTTGAACAGTACTACACATTATCTGACCATGATCGGAGAGAAAAGGAAAGACAACACCCACTAAGGTCCAATTTCTTCTCGACACCATATGCTACTATCCTCTGCACAATGTAAAAAGCAGATTATCAGGTTTGATGTTACAATGCTCCCTGTGATGTTATGGCAACAACTGCTATAATTTTAGAGATATCTGGGATCTCAGGTGACTTCTCTCGTTCTATTGCAGATTGTTTGATTTTATCATTTTAAATGACCTTGTCGACTTCGTCGTTACGCTGGGGTCTGGCGATACGTTACGGTGACGGGACAAAATGTACCCAGATGCACTGAGGTGTGTGACATAGTACTGCTTGGTGCATGTGTTTCCCGACAATCTCTACTTCGTTAGTATAAGACAAAAATCCCCGATTCTTGGATGTCATGGGTAATCTCGACAACCACTGGATGGATTCTGATGCGGTTTTCACCATTCTGTAGAGGATATCTCAAGGAAAGATTCTGTAGAAAATAATTTATGTATGATCAAAGGAAGCAAAGCAGTAATGATTTCAGTGGAAAAGTCGAAAACAAACTTGGCGTCCGTGCGCTTCTTAAGCTTACGCTGGGCAAACCGTTAAAAATATCAATATACTATGAGCGTAAGAATTGGTCAGCATGAAAAGTTCTACAAAAAAGTCCGCAAGAGCATATCTCTATCTTCAATAAATTGCCCACTGTAAGTGTTTTTAGACTTGATGGAAGGGGCACGTCCCCGCGTGCTCTGGTGAGCGTGACGGCATCCCGCGCGCTCTGGTGAGCGTGACGGCATCCCGCGCGCTTGACCTTGCTTTGCCCTTGGTTTGCATTTGCCGTTCGCGAGTAATTTGAAACAAGATAAGCAAGATAAGTATTATGCAGATAATTTTCTAACATGTCAAGAGTCTTTGGCTTCGAGAGAAGCGAGAAGCCTCCAGCCGTTCTAGCATTTTTCAGCATTTGTAGCATTTAAAATGATACAAAGTCTAGTCTTTCAGTCTGACTGTCACTTTTTTCAAAGTAACTTCAGCAGAATGGGGACCTAGAATGAGGACATAAGGTTAGGTGTCACTTGTGTACTGTATATGAATTTAATGCCATTGATTCCAATAACATGGGTTTCATTCCTGGCGAAGGAAGGGAGATTTTTGAAGGGCAGGAAAATCTAGGGTATTCCAAGTCGCACGTTGACAGCTCAAAAACAATCTTTGGTACCGGTACCTATTACTTTTGGTGACTACAAGAGATAATTCATTAAATAATAGCTACAAGCTGCCCAACAGAGTTCTCATTTCTCTACCAGATTCCAGGGCAAAACAGAATATCAAAATTGGAGAGTATTTTGCCTAAAGGGCTCCAATTCAAAAGGTCCACACCAAGGTAGCTGAGATCATATCATTAACATCATCATCATCATCATTCTAATTTTAAAGAAAAGGAAGACCCTTCTCTGGATGGATTGGCGTTATGTGTAGGGAAATCATGTAGCCTAAGTTCAACTGGTCAAAATACTAGTTGAAAATATTGAAGCAATCCAGCAGCTGAGCTATTTATAACAAAACTTATGGTCCAGACAACAACTGAGATAACAAAAGATAAAAAGGAATATATTTGTAGACCTGTTGCTTAGATACTTCCATGTTAAATGATTTTCTTTCCTTATTAGATAAATGATCTCCATAAAAAGTTGTTGGTGACTCAGCAGAAGAATCAGAGGGAAATGGAAAGAACAAAGGATCTCCTTTTATTGAAGGAAGCTACAATAATGGAAAACCAAAAACAAATTTCTTTATTTGAGGTTAGTTAGAATGTCATGAGTTTTCAACACCATTTATTAGCAAAAATCTAGAAATAAGGAAACAACTATAGAATATGGGGAAGTAAGCATTGTCTGTGCTGTTCTGATGAGTTCACGAAAGCTGAAGCTAAGAAATGAAGGAGGCACACTCAGATAATAGATTTTTTTTTCTCTCCAATTTTTATGTTATTAGACTAGATAGCCAAGTATAAACTTATAATTGAAGTCAAATTTAGTGCCATGTTGCTCATACAATCTATAAGAAGGGAATTCCCCCACACAGAAACAAACAAAAGGCTCATATAACACACTATCCAAATCCTATGCTAACCTCTCACTAAAAATATATAAACTATTATTGTGCACAGCATTGCCTGGTTGGTGTAGAAAATAACTTGTGTCAATAATAATTACACAGCGTGTATTCACTTCGCCACTATCTAAATCGCTTTGCCTCTGATACTACTCAAGTGGAATGTTAAGTCTTTCTAAACCTAGTTGAACAGTATAGCACAATAACATAGCATAGAATGCAACAGTTTATTAAACAAGGATAGATATATGTACACAATTCTTCAAGGCCCTAGTCTCAAGACTATTTTCGAAATAGTACCCGTTTTTGATGTAAACACATCATATAGCCATGTTCACATAGTTCTATTCATATATTTGTATATAAATTGCTGTTATTATTAAAATGTAACCCTACCTTCTCAAAAGGATATTTAAATTATTCAATGTTAGTGAGATGAAGTGTGCAGTCAGAACAAGAACAGTTCATACACACTGTGTTTTAGATGTATAATAGCCAGATGTAAGGTTGCTAGAGACCACCTCATGGTTTGTAATAGGCCAAACCTTGGTTTACAAAAGTCTCACAGTTGCGATATTAATTGTATGGTTTGATGGGCGCCACTATATTTATATCTAGAGGAGAATAGAAGCATTTGAAATGTGGTGTTACAGGAGAATGATGAGGATCAGATGGCTAGATAGAATAACAAATGAAGAAGTATTAAGACAAGTGGGCAAGGAGAGATATTTCTGGTGACTGCTAATGAAGTGAAGCGATAGGTTGGTTGGTTGGTTGGTTCCTCAGTTTAGAGGCTGCGACATCGCGGTCATGGCAGGACACATACTACACCTAGGAATAGCAAACTTAATTATGGAAGGAAGGGTTGAGGACAAGAACTGTAGGGGTAGACCAAGGTTCGAATATGTTAAACAGATTGCCTCGGATGTAAGGTGTGGTAGCTATGTACAGATGAAACGAATAGCTCAGGGCAGGGAGGCATGGAGAGCTGAACCAGTCAAAAGACTGAAGACTCAAACAACAACAACAACAACATGAATACTGTTTGTAGTGTATAGTATATCCTGCCTCCAGATCAAATGATTGATTAAAAAAAAGAAAGACACACACACTCTCTCTGAAAAAAATCTTTAAGAGATCTTGGCTTCCTTGGAGGATCGGTGGTAGTATCCACGATCGTGGGTTCAATTTTGGGCCAAGGACATTAGATTTTGGAATGATGGCAGAACTCCACAGCACTTTGAGTCATATGATGTTGACTTGTAAAAGAAATCTTGCATCACATTTTGCAACACAAGACAAAATCTCAGGTTCAGGTCACCCAATAGAGTTCCAGTTTCACTGCTAAAGGGCAATGGTAAATGAAATGTCAAAATCAGAGAGTTGATCACTTAATACATGGCTCCAACACACATGATCTATACCATGTCATACGATTATTATTATTTTACAAGATCTTTGCATAAAATCTAACTCCTTATGCGGTGGAAATATGCTGAAGCAATCTGCTTCTTCAATGGAGTATTCTCCTCTATGGCTTGTCTATATGTCCTATTCTTCAAATTTGCCAATATAACATCTTTGAGTCAGAGAGTAGTTGTCAATTGTATAGATTGTACTCAGCAGGGAACGGATTTATATGTAAATACATATCTCTTTGTGAAACTAAACTTAATTATATTTTGTATTATCTTTATATTTTTCCATATTTTGGAGTTTAGCACATAATGTTCCTTATTCTTAGTCATTAAGGTCAATACAGTCCATATTTCGGCAAAAAAAGTATCAAATTCTATTAAATTAGCAGTCCTGTCAATAATGGAGAAAGATTTAATATTTTAACTGGGGTGCAACTCATCATCACGCCTGTCCACGCCTGAGTTGATAAGGTAAGGTGGTGAAAGAGAGATGAGAGAGCCCGGAAGAGGTGAGATCAGCTGAGGATCAGAATCACACATAACATCGACTATGTCTGTCTCATAATTTCGTTACTCAGGAAATCCCATTCATCGATGATATGCCAGTAGTTTCCGGATTATTTCATAATTCGCGCATTCCCCTTGATGGTGCAATACCTCCATCTACTGTAGTTCCTACCAGTGATTCACAGTTTGAATTAGCAGCGAGATGGATCATAGTGTTCTTGTACGTACTGCTATGTCTACAAGTGCAGTGTTTTCAGTTGCCCATTGACATTCATTGAAGACATTACCATAGTTACAAGATGCCTAAAGTAGCACAGTCAACCAGTTTAAAATTAAAAATTTACGTAACAGAATTTTAAGAAGATGGTTATCAACTGACAGTAAGGTATTATTTTGTAAATTGTGTCAATGTTCATTGGCATCTACTCATAGGTTCCTGGTGCAACAACACATTTCAACCAGTAAACATCAGACTAACAGACTACGAAATTCCAAGCTGAGACAGTTGTTTCTGACACAACCACCAACTTCGAGTGTAACGTCCGAGTTCAACACCGATCTCTGCTGACATCCCTCTCTTCAAACTGAATAATCAGTACTTCAGGGAATTCCTTGAACTATCCCGGATGAGTAAACGTTCAGAAAAACCTATGTTTCAGTCATATACGATGAAACTGTTCAGAAGATAAGACAAGAAATTAAAGACGGTCCGATTTGGGTTCCCATTGACGATTCCACAGACAAAGAAGGTAGGCTAATTGGCAAAGTAATCATTCGATTGTTAATTGAAGAATATTGTAAATGGATTCTTTTACACTGTGATGTTCTAAACAAGTGCAATAACAAAACTGTTCAATGAAGCTATGGGTATCCTCTGGCCACAGGGAGTTAAGTATGATTGTTACTCCTTATTAGCGATGCCGCACCTTATATGATGATAGCCGGAGAAGCATTGTGTGTTGTATATCCTAAGATGACTCATTTAACTTGTGTAGCACATGCCTTTCATCGTGTGGCAGAAGTGGTAAGAGGCAGTTACCCCAAAGTAGATCTATTGATTTCCTCAGTGAAAAAAGGTTTTCTCAAAGCCCATAATAGAGTTCATCTTTTGAAAGAAATGTACCCAGAAATTCCATTGCCACCTAAGCCAGTTCTAACTAGGTAGGGTACGTGGCTGCAAGCGGTTGAATAATATGCCGAATATATAGACTCCATTAAGAACGTTCTGCATACTATGGACTCTGAAGATGCAGCCTCAATTGAAGCTGCGCAAACAGTTGTTTGTGACACAAGTGTGAGGAATGACTTGATTTACATTCAGCATAATTTTTCATGCATCACAAAAACACTCAAAAGTCTCCAAAACTCGCATCTTGGAACAGCTAAATCATGGTACAGGTAAAGTTGCAGATGTAGCAAAAATGAAGATGGACACTGTACTTTCAAAGAACCCTGGATATGAAAGAATGGGAAAGGTTGCTGCAATTATGGAGATTTTAAGTGTCAGGTTAACGTTGGATTTAACCCCAGCAGACGTTGTAAAGTTTAAATATGCCCATTAACTCTTCTGATGTTGAACGTAAAGTTTAAATATGCCCATTAACTCTTCTGATGTTGAACAAAGTTTCAGTCAATATAAATCGGTACTTAGAGATAATAGGAGAAGATTCACTTTCCAGCACTTAAAAGAACATTTTGTGATCCATTGTTTTGGTAACAGAGATAGATCATATTAAAATGAGAAGTACAGCATTATGGTTCATGTAGATCAACTTTCTACAGCTTCTTTGAACTTTGATATCAAATAGTTTTGTTTTTTTTGTTATTTTAAGTCCATATATAATTCCATATTTCAATAAAAATAACTAAATATATATGTACATATTTCAGAATTATTAGTATAAATCCGTTCCCTGGTGCTCAGCATGGCACGATCACGTATACTGATGGAATCCACTTCCCCATATTCTAGAATCTGGCCAAAATTAGCAAATCTGCTTTCTTTTCAGGATAAATTTGAACGGCTAACAAAAATCTTGAACGAGACACAAGAAAAAATGATAAATCAACGAGAAGAACAAAGTAAACTCGAGAAGGAAATACTTAATCTTCAGGCAGAGAAGTGGGTATATTACTTTTCTAGCAAGTAGTAGCTTGATATTGAGCTTTCTGCTCATCAAACAGTGGTAACATCACAATAGAAAGGAGGAGTGCTAGTCACTCTTTCCTGTCTTTGATCTTCAGTGCTTTATTTCACTTGAAATCACATATCCTTACTTAAAGTAGGTAAATATATTGTATTGGTCTATGTTATGTCTAGGATAGTTGGTTAGTGATTTCAAGGATCAGAAGATCCAATGTTCCACTCCATAAAACAACAATTACTACGACCACTGTCAAGGTTTTAAGCCTCCATTGTAAGACAGAGGTGTGCTCACTGTGTACTTGGGCCATAAGTCACGTCACCCCTTCTATTTTATAAGTACAACACATGATAGCATTTGATTTAACCCATATCATGTATTCAACATCATGTGGCCAAGATATCAGTGCAAGCCTCTGTTATAGTAACACAGCTAGTGACATGATTAATAAGAGATTTTGCACAGAAAATCTTCCATGATAGATCCAAATGCTCCTCTTACAGCAGCCCGCAGTTCATCTAATGTTTGGTAGCCCTGTTGATTGATTTTTTCCCTTTATGAAACCCAACAAAGTGTCATATGGAGTGCAGAGGTCAGATCTCTTCGATGGCCCAGTTAAGTGAGCCTGTGCTGCCTCTGAACTGCTCCCAATCTACTCGTCTGGAAACAACTCGGTAACCCATTCTCCGATACTGATGGCAAAATGTCTTGTTACAGGATTGTAGTATCTGCTACTTCAGCTTCTGGGAGCTGTGCATAGAACCATTGTCAGAGCATCTTTTCATGTGACTGTAATAGGATCTTTAAAGAATAAAGAAATGGTCAAAAAATGTGGTTTGCAGTTATGCTGCCCCAAGTCGTGTGGTGGGTTCTTCTTCAATTCCTGTGAGAAATGTAAGAATAGAAAATGTGTCGTAACTGGTGCTTTTGTTCTCCATTTTGAGAGTGAAGCATTTCTTCAACAGGTGAAAGTCATATCATACTGTTGCGATGATTGATCACACATTTCTCCACCTATGCAATGGTATCAGTGCCAAAAATTAGGGCATGTTTCTGTCAAAGCTGGGCAATAAGGAGGTCCATGAGAGTCCATGTGTCATAACTGTCCTGGAAGCCATGTGTCACGGGTTTAATTAGTTCTCAGAGTATCTAAAAAAAAACAAGATTCAGACCCCTTGATTGGTATTTATATCAAGACTTTTAAAAAGAGGTACCATGATATGAATGTCCTCGAAGTTTAGGTAATTTTTGCAGCTGTATCGATGCCCTATATCACCGCTGCCTACTTCATTCCCAGTGTGGTACCTTCTGTTTAAGGATTTACATCTGTTTTAAAATTTTCCCAACTGGCATCGAGTATAGAGAAATTCGAAGCCATTTTTCAGTGTTGCCTTATTAACAATTAAATAATAACTTTTGGTTGGTCAACACGAATATATGCCCAATTAAATTGGGATAATGTGATACCACATTTGAGACATGTTACAATGAACACAGAAATGCCATCAAACACGGGATGTACTTGGCGGTTTCCAAACACGTGCACAAGAACAATCACAAATTCACCAACTGATTTAAGAATTTTACATAATTAGTTAAAAAGTGAGAGCTCTTGACATCAAGGAGTCAATCAAAATACATTTTGCAAAGACGAAAAACCAGTCAGATTTGAATGACCACATGTGCTTGGAAGGGTCACATTTTTCCTCAATATTAGAAACATGTCATCCTTTTAACCCACCCCTCTTGTAATCTGTGCAATTATGTAATCACATGTAAAGATCCTAAGGTGAAAACAGATGCCTCAATTTATTGACCTATTGAGAAATGGATGCTGGAATTCTAAACATGGAGGGATGGAAGGTGGATGAAATGGTGAGTTGTGTATATATCATGTAGAACTTACTGCCATCTTTGAAGCTCTGCAGTTTGTGCCAAAGGATGCATGATTCCACTTTCTTGTGTGCACCAACTCTTGAGAAATATGATTCATGTTTCTTGGGAACACCTGTTAGTGCAGAGAATCTATGACCTAGCAGGGTTGGGAAATGCTGACTCTACACCTTTTCATGGCTACCAAGTCAGATGGGAATTGTAGGAAATTTGTTGGTGGATCAAACTGCGAAAGAGGCAGTATTGCTACCATCTCGACCAATGTACCAGTATTGGCATTATGTAATTCAGTGGCTAGTTATTCCAAAATCTAATAAAAAGAGAGCAATTAAGGACACTACTCGTGTGTGGCGGAGCTCTTACCAGGCATAAAGAGAGTTCGTCATTTTATGCAGATTAAGAGTAAGTCTACTCATTCGTAACTGATATACCTGTGGAGCTGTATTCACCTTGGCTGATTGGTGCATTTCGTAGACCTATGAAGAGACCTTGGTCTGCACGATACACTCGTCTCATATTAGTTGATGACACAATGGCTGCTGGGTTAGGGCCAACAATCTAAATTTAAACTGTAATTAGCTACTCAAAGGACAAGCATTCTTTGCGATGTGAAATATGTATACAGTACACTGAAATCCTGTTAATCCGAACCCAACTAGTCAGAAAACCTGGATAATCCAATCCCAAAAATTGTTAAAGAAAAATTGAAAAGGATCAAATAAATTTCAGACTAACATGGCCTTGTATTTTAGAGCAGTGGTGGCCAACTTTGTATGAACTGAGAGCCGCATTATTGAAGGAAACATGTCGGCGGGCCAAAACTGCCAATTTACTCAAATCTTACGTGAAGATTTAAAAGTAGGAATAAAATAATATATGATATACATATGTTGAAAGCTTTCAGTCAATAGTTATTGAATAAAAACACAAACACTATTTTAATGCGAACATTGTGGTTTTTCAAAAATTTGTAACAAAGATTTGAAGTCTAATTCCATGTATGATGTAGCAACTCTACGTGCATGAAACAATACAGAGTCAGTCATACGGCTTCTCATCTTGGACTTAATATGTTTCGTAGCTCAAAATGTACAATACTGTGCTCCCAAAAATTGAGCACTGCTTTACGTCCCAGGTCCTTAAGATGGGTGATGTTCTGGAGATAGCAATTTCCAGAACTCAACCCCAATTGCTGCTGTGTTGTTGAGAGATGTGTCACACTGTAACCCACACAACTCTAACTGCAATTGTACAGGTTGAGATTCCACTGTAGCCTAATCTTCTTAGGGTTATTGAAGAGTTCCATTTCTGGTTGCAGCTTATCAAAATCTTGAAATTGGCAGTTCAATTCAAATAGCAATAGCTCTATACGTTCAATGTATTTGTCAAACATAACTTCCTCTTCTCTGGATAGTTTTTAACAACATGGAAAATGGAACATCTCATTCATAGTTAATGTAGATTTAAAGGGTTGTAACTTCCTCTTAAAACCATCAACATATCCCATCATTTCAAAAAAAGTCTGCATTTTCCCTTGAAGCTGCAAATTCAAAATATCCAAATGTTGGGTGATGTCTGTTAGGCACAATAACAAAATAGTTTAAAATGGCCAATAAATAATTACCTTAAACTGTTGTCTGAAAGAATATTTAATATGACCCACCATTACGCCAAGAGATTAGCAAAATGTTTTCGGAATTATAAGAAATTGCAAAATTGATGAGGGAAGAGCCATCAGAGGTTACCATGACAACGCCACTGCACGAGATCACATTCAGTTTTCTGTCTCTGTGGGAGATAAAATTTTGCGTGAAGACGTAACAGATCGTTAGATAAACATCAGTGCCGAAACCTTGCATAAGAATGAACATAAGTGTAAAAACAGACCCCAAATGACGGAAAGGTTACCGCCCCCATAAGATAATAAAATGTTAGAAACATGCATAAAAACATGAAAAATAAAGTTAATTAAGCTCAAATTGTAAAATACTTTCTCATAATGAGGGGAATAAAATAAGGTCTGGTCCTTCTACAAAAACCTCCTTAGTTTGCCCGGTGAAATCTACCTCCACCTTCCAGCATGCCAAGAGGGATTTTTAAAAATTTATTTACTCTTTGCCGATCTTCTATGGCTGAATACAATCTTTTAACATTTACAATATCAGGACGAGTAATCCGAATACCTGATGGCCCCAATAGAACGAGGGTGCACGGAGAGATAGCTCAAGTACCATCTCTCAGCATATGAATGAGTCTCTTGCAGTTGATCTATGACAGAGCCCTTTTAGTATGATATGCACGTAGGGATGTACCTAGGTACTACCAATAGATCCAATAAAATGAAAAATTGGTGCTTAGCCCTTTTAGAATGTTAGGTCTGCAATATTGTTTTGTGGGTAAGTATGCTGGAGGTTGAGACCAACCATACAGAAAGGAATAGAAAGGAACAGCATAGTGGTATATGAGAGTTTGCACCCTCAGAATAATGTAAGTGTGGTTTTGCAGACGTGACTTGAATCTTCGTCTGCTTGGAGTACAGGGTCGCTTGCAAGAAGAGATGGCACTCAAACAACAGCTGCAAGAGACATCACAGAAACTGCTGGCTGAGATCTACAAGCTGCGACAGAGTAATACGATCTCCACTGATGAGCAGCACAATTCTCAAACATCCTTATTTCATTGAGGTAACATATATCTCAAAGTTATAACTGCAACTGAACCGGCCGCGGTGGCCAAGGGCGCTAACACGCTACCTCGTTGGCATCGGGAGAGCGTAGGTTCGAATGCCACCTCGGGCGTCCTGAAAATGGTTTTAGTGGTTTTCCCCATTTTCACTACCAGGCAAATGCTGGGACGGTTCCTTTCAATAGATCCACAGCTGATTTCCTTCCAAAATTCCTTCCTTGACCCATCCTGAAAATAAAATAAATGGCCATTGGCTGCATTAAATAAAATTATTATTACTGCAACTGACCAACATAGGATGTTTCAAAACTGTGGTACTGCTTTTTCAGATAAGAAAATATCTGTCCAAATCTGAAATCATGAACACCACAGCAGTGTTGCAGAAAAAATTGAAATATTTTTTATGATTTGTAGTGTACATTTTGAGTTTTGGGCTGAATCTCTGTACCGTAACTTATTTATCCCAAATGAGGAATATACCGGTAATACGCAATTATACCCTCTGATTATGTGGCATGCCATCTTCTTTGCTGTTACAAGAAGAGCACTTGCACTCTCAGTAGAACTAAAACAGGCCTCAGCTTTCAGAAGTCTTCTAGAGATGTTAACCAAAATAGGAATCATAGAAATAGTTTTAGGGAATAGCTGCCCTTGGATTTGTCTCATTTTCAAGCCTTATTCAACAAATAGAATAAGAATGTCTGATGCAACACTCCACTCAGCTTAAGAAATATTAATGTTCAGATTTTGCCATGTGTTGTGATCGAAATGGATATTTGTTTTTGTTGCACTGAGAATACAAATACTCTCCTTGCAATAGCATTGTGATCAAGAAACAAACCCTTACCTATACACATACATTTCTTTGCTGTTGTTACTGCAATCCCTATAATGATTTGCTTTCCCCTAGTAAAACTAGGTAAATCGTTCAGAAAATAATACTGCAAAACCATATGCTATGAATGCCATGAAAGACCTATATTGAATTCCTACTACTAGACTCAGAATTCAGTATCCATGTGAAATAATATTTAAAGTCTTGCAACTCTCTAGCAAAGTACCTGCAGAAGTTGTGATTTCAGATTTTAACAGATACAGTTGCTTGGAACGACAACAACAGTGCACACAACCAAAACAAACACCAACAAAAAACAAGCAATATTCCTTTTTACGGATGTGTTAAGTTTTATCTTAAAACACCAAGATACTAGCTAATTAAAACTATCAACTAGCAAATTTATGGAAGGCAACGGGAAACCACCGTATTATGATTCCTAGTAAAATCATTATGGAAGACAAGATGGCGATGTTAAACGTAAGTCACGAACGGGTATCTCTTGAAAATTGTTCCCAATCGAGTGATGTAAGTGTTCAATGTGATAACAATTCTTTATCTATTGAAGAGGTGTGTCTTAATTGTGAAGACAAAGCATGAAGTGGCGAAAAAATTGTGAGATGTGAAGGAAATCTGGGAAACAAGAATGAGTTGACGCGAGCGGTGAATGAAACTGAACTCCTCAAATTAGAATTGGCCCCCAAAGAGGAAATAATCAAAATGCTTGTGGTTGATTTAAAAAACACACAATCTCAAATAAGTCTCCTTAAAGAAAGACTTCAAGCAGAAGAAGATAGGCCTACTCAGGCAGACTACTTAGAGGTTAGGTCTAAAACGAATGCACGCTTTCCAATACGTAGGCCTAACTTGGTAAAATCTGGGAATATTCCTGACAACTTTATCTCCCAGAATCTGTTTGAAATCCTCAGACGTTCTGATTCCCAAGTAGAAGAAAGACAAGATACCGGTATTGAAAACGGGACATCCAGATACGACAAACCCATCCATAACCCTGTAATGGTTTCGCTAGCCCACACGTTGAGCGACAATTGTAACGTTTTCACTTTGCTCCACGTTGAGCGTACAAGTGTAATGTTAATTAATGCCCCATGTTGGTAGCGACAAGTGTAACAGTTTGACCCTCACGTTGAGCGACAAGTGTAACGGTTTACCTTTGCCTAAGCTATGTTGTTTTAATGGGCGCCAAGACCTCAATGCAATGTTGAAATCTAAATTTGTATTTAACAACGTCTAGCTCTGGCAGAACACCTTCAAGACTCTATTCACTCAGATCGTGGTATGATTTGATCATTAACCCAACAAACAATTGTATCAGGAGCAGTGGCGGCCGACAGACTCTTAGGCCGGGAGGGCGATCACAGTATTTTTCCCCGCACCTCTTCATAAATTGATAGAGGACAAAAAGAGTAAAATCGAGTTACTTTTATATGCAATGAAAATATCGCGTTTTTATCATTTAGTATTACAACTATGATTTCATATGGTAACAACACTGAGAACCTGATGTGAAAATTACATATAAACGAAAACGCAAAACGTGAATCCCAGGGAGCTTGTGTTTTGGGTCTTTTTCTTTATCATAGCATTATCCTTGTGAGCTCAAAACTTGACAAATCCCAGTTTGCATGTATACACGAATTAAACAGCGATTTATCCAGTACATAATAACATAGAATACCGTATACAATATTATTCTTTTAATAACTCCAAACTCAAGCCTAAAGCGTTGGCTGTTAAAATGTGGACATTGGATTATCACTTGAATTCGGCATAGAACAAGAGTTTTTTTCTTTTAATATTCAAATTTGGAAATATACTTTAATATGCAAATTTGGAAATATACATGTGCCAGTAACAATCAATGCCAGTGTTCGAGCTGACAGATGAGTTTTAGGAAAATGTACCTCCCGAGTCACATTATGTTTCATTTTCATTCATTACTAAACTGTTGAACTGCTTTTTACTCTGATAGATCACTTAACTTTCTAGCAGAGAGTGAATTTAACTGCAAATTAAAAACGGGAATAATAATAATAATAATAATAATAATAATAATAACGTGGCAGGAGTTTAAGCGTAACATTTATTACACATTGACAGAGTTTGAGAATTCTTGCCCAACTCTTTACTTTTACAGTTTTTAGTTTGAATACGGTTATGAATGCAATGACGTAAAACATACTGGTTATGTCAGGAAATAAAAGAAAATCTTGCAACAATGTCTTTCCATAGGATATATCATTGTTGGCAATACACAAACTATGAAAGATAAGAAAATTACCAGGACAGGAGAATGTTCAAGTAAATAGACCTACCTTAATTGACTCTCTTGAAGATGAAGTCCATTCGCCGCTCTTTTTGCTCAGCAAAGTGGTTTATTACAAGCTCATTGAAGTCATTTGTGACCAATAGGTTCTTCTCAATAGAGCACATAGCTAAAGCGCACAGACGGTCTTCTTTCATTGTATTCCTACTAAAAGTTTTTATTCTTTTCAAAGTTGAAAAGCACCTTTCACTCTCTGATGTTGTCATGGGAATTGTGCATATAATTCGCAAGAGTTTTACTGTCTCAGGTAACACTGTCGCAAGATTGTTTTCACAAATGCAGGAAAGAAGTGTTAAGGCACCAGATGCATTTTCAAACTCATTTCTGCTGTATAAAACTATTAATTCCTGCCTGAGTTCAAGTGGATTTAAAGTGAATAACTTAGCGACCATTTTACATTCAGTCAGGAAACGACACTCTAAATTTTGAAAATAAGCTGGGCTGGAATAGCTTCGCTGCTGATAAATGCTCATTAAAACCGAAACGATCGGCAATCCCAGTTAAAATTACGTCGCACACCTCTTTTGCCACGACCCATTTGCTGCTGTCAAATCGAGCACGCTTTTCACTAGTGCCCGGGTTTGAACAACACACGCTATGCTCTGCACCCCACTGATCGAGAGAATTTCTAATATTCTGAATCGAGGACTTGAAGGTAGACACGTTCTTCAGAGCCTTTACACTGTCAATTTCCCTGTGCTGAAGTTCATTGAATAAAATATCAGCATGTGGCATAATTTTACTAAAAAGTTCGAGCCAAAAGAGAAAGTCCTGATCTTTTAAAATGTTTCTCAAACCTGTTGCTTTTCTGGTTGTCGAATAGTCATTATTATTATTATCTTGATTGGTCACATTGGACCACTTGAGTCGTTCCACAATCACTTCTTCTTTGAAGGTAGTACTGCTTGGTTCTTGCGCTCTTTCCAGTACTTTTTCATTCTTTCAGATCGGGATTTTCTCAACTCATCTGAAATCTCCATAGGCTTTCTATGTGTCATTTCTGCAGAAAATTTGTGAGTTTTAAGAATGGTGTTAATTTTATTTTTCTCCTCGGCATCTGTTATCTTAAGTCCAACTGCTTTGAGATCTTGTTGGATTCCTTGGATCCATTTTCCTCCAGTTTTCTTTCCTAGATTTCTCATGACTTTCATCGTCCACAATCTTCTCTAGACACTCAATAAGTTCATTTTTGTAAATGAAGACAGTTCGTACGCATCGTGCCCTAAAATTCCATCTAGTGGCGGCATTTTTCGGGATCCGTTTCTTGACGATTTCATCTAGTACGGCTGTCCGTTTGGAAGATTTGGAAAAAAATGAGGAAAATCCCTCTAAATTACTAAAAAATATTTTTACCTGCTTATTTTGGATTGCACAACGCTCGTTGATCAAGTTCAATTGGTGAGCATAACAATGAACAAAGTGCGCATTTTTGTACACGACCTTCATTCTTGCCTGTACACCCGTGTGTTGCCCGCTCATAACACTCGAACCATCATAACTCTGAGCTATTACTTTTTCAGGGAACGTATTCACCTTCAATTTCTCTAGTTCTGCAAATAAAGCTTGACTAATTCCATCTGCAGTATGATCTCTGGGCAGCACGAAGCTAACGAACCTTTCGTTAATTTTGCCATCCAGTTCATATCGCACAATAAAAACAAGCTGAGACAATGTAGCACAGTCAGTGGTTTCGTCAGCCTCGATCGCTAAATATTCTGTCCGAGATATTTCGTCACTGATCAACTGAAGGCACACAGAATAGATTGAATCGAGAAGCTCGTTCTGTATGGTTTTAGAAAGTCCCAGAAAAACACGACTATTTGTTTTTTCTATGTGCTCTTTCAAGGTAGAGTCTAACTCGGCCATTAAACTAACCAACCCACGAAATATTCCAGGATTGTCGGATGAATCGGTTTCATCGTGTCCTCGCAGTGCGAGCTCAAATTTTCCACAAAACTTAATGCAGTCGATCAGTTTACTGAGTATGTAACGGTTTTTAGAGACGTCCTCATTGAACTGCTTAATTTTCAGTCTATACGCACTGTCTAACTGACATCTGATGTCTACCTTACCCAGCATCGCAAACTCAATGCTATTGTTTATATGCTTTTCACTAGATTTATGTTTCTTAACTTTATCATTCAAGTGTTTTAAGTCCGTAACACCAGCTGATGTCCACACAGGATCGCCAGAATTCATAGCCAAGCATGTGAAGCAAAATAACGCGTTTCTTATCTCACATCCGCACAGCCAGTCTGCATGATTGTACAATGTGCGATTGAATTTTCTGGTATAACCAGCTTTGCTTTTGCAAGGGTTCTGAACCTGTGAAATGACTAAATCAGGTTTCGGAGGTCCTAACCTTTTTAGTTCTAATTTACTCTCAAAAGAAAGTTTTCCGCGATTTAAAATAGCGTCCACAGAATTCATTTTGAAATGAAGAAATACTTAATCACGCTGAGTTTCAACTCTAGAGCACAGCCGTAACAAGAATTAAAAATAATTACGGTGCCGTATTATTATTATTACGGTATTATTTTATTTTTATTATTAAGCACCGATAGAGAAATCACAGAGTATCACTTTCGCCACAAGCACTTCCAAACCACAGTCGCACCGGTAATTTTAAATAAAGACACTACGTACAAAGTATAATGACTTACCAACACCGAGATTGCAACTGCTGAATATTACCACCGCTTTAAGACTTTCCAGCACGAAAGCGAAATAGCTCACTGGTGCCAACCTTCACTAACCACAGGATGCTAACGAGAGGTCCGTGTTGCTTCATCCTTGCAATTTGAATCGAGATCCCTGGTCTCAGATGCTGCAATTTAATATAATTATATTTTTTTTGTGTTCAAAGATAAAGATAATGATACTACATCATAGATTATTGTTATTTAATTTTAATTTTTATTATATTCAACCATGGAGATTTCTTTTATTCATCCATCTACTTTATTTGCTAATGGGGTAATTCCCTGGCTGGGCGCATGCAGTAGAGGGGTGTGAGAGGAAATGCTGCTGCTGTTCACTGTTGTCAAACCTGTGTCACAGCGGGTTGGGATCAGGCGACAGTGCTTGTCTAATGGAAGTTCAGCGTGCGGAAGCTGACAGCTGAATGATAATAATGACACATCTGACAACCCTGAACGACCTACTTCTTATTGGCTTCTGATGCTAGTCACAAGTTTTCTTACTAACCAATAGTAGTAGATACTGTTGCATGACGTCTAGAGTAGCGAGGGGAGATGACGTATTTACCGGTGCTACAGAGCTGTTAAGGACTCCGCCTGGCTTCAAGACAACTGCCTGCACACCGCGCCCACAGATTACCCCTCTGGCAGCCTGAAATCGCACCAGTCTCCATACTCCCGCACGTCTCAACCCCCCTCGCCCGAGCACAATCTTAGGGCGGAAGGCCAAGAGTCCGTAACTCCATACTGACCAGTGTGCTGTGGTGTGCTGCGCGCTGACAAAGCGTGGTACCACCAACACAGTCTTCCTGATTGATAGAGCTACATGTAATTTTCTTAGCATTATTAGAATTCAATTTTTGACTTAAAATATCAAGAGAAAATGTAAATTCCTTTTCGTTCTCTAGGAAGGACACCGTCCTGGGGCCTGTTCCACGAATAAACTTTGCAACTTTTCACTTTTCACTTTGCACTTTTCAATTCTTGCAAAGTGCAAAGTATTTCTGTTCCACCATGATCTATGTATTACTTTTCAATTTCTTTGCAAAGTGAAAAGTCTTTGCATAGGAATGATCCGATCATGTTTATTCCATGAACAAACTGTATATTTATTCCATGATTTAATCCTTTATTTTTCATGGTGAAACATGTCCCACTAATGACCAGACAGTGATCTTAATTAATAAAAGTATTGATCAAGGTGGAACTTTTAACCTGTCTATACTAAAGTGAGGTTATGAAAATTCATCTTGTCTTTGTACGTCTTCTTGTTGGATTCTTCATCACTATCCTCACTTGATGATTAAAAAAAGCTCCTGCGTAACATATTTATAACACTAAACCAAATTCTGCACCGAGAAACTAGTGTAGAGACTTGTTCATTAACAGCTGAAAAGGGAATCGTCTCTTTGCAAAGATTTCTGAAAACTTTTCAATCATTCCTTTGCACTTTGCATTTCTGCACCAATGGAGGAACATAACAGTCTTCTAAAGTGAAAAGATTCCTAACTTTTCACTTTTCACTTTGCAAGACAAATCTGAAAAGTGATGGTGGAACAAAATCTGAACTGAAAAGTGCAAAGTGCAAAGTGAAAAGTTGCAAAGTTCATTCGTGGAACAGGCCCCAGGAGTCCTTATGGGCCAGCCGCTACTGATCAGGAGAAGGAATTGGTCTATATCTAATGCTACCTACTGAAAGCAAAGATTGCATTGTAAAAGAAATGAATTTATTATATAAAACAAGAATAGCAAAATTAATAATAATAATAAGTTTAAAATTTAAATTGGAGCGTTGCGATTTTAATATTACCGATAGAAAATTACGTGAAAACGGAGTCTGATAAATTATTGATTTTACTCTTATTCCCAAGCTATGAAGTTACTGAAATATGAAATATAAAACAAAGAGAAATGAGAGATTGCGTATTTCTGCGTCATTCGCGCTTACCACTGGAAATGGCCGAAGCCTTTCCCTCGTACTGGATGATGCTGTGAGCTTCCCACAGTCTCCTGGACGTCGACATCTTTGTCGATATTTGTTGAGATTCTGGTAGATTAGATACTTCTATGGTCCGTACATCTGACCCAAACACTCGTACAACCACACTGGTTAAGTTTTACAAAAGTTAGTCCTCCACTCCACGGAACATCGGAGCGACTCCCGCGTACAACCGTACTCGTTAAGTTCTATACAGATAGTCCTCGTTCCACGGCGCGCCGAACGATATATGCACACGTCGCATCCCCACTCCAGTTCCAGCTTACGTGGTCTCCACTGATTGGCTGAGCACCCCGCTACTTCCCCTCCTCTGGCTCATTACACACGGTGCGCGAGAGGGAGAAGTCGTTTTCCGTTCCATATATCCGCATTTCCTTGACGCTGCGACCCATGATTGCGTCATGCTTTCCGACAAGATTAAGCCTGTACTTGAATTCCCCGTGACTCATCTCTCTCAAATACCCTAACTGACGAAACTCCGTAAAATTCCGTAATCACATAATTTTCTATGATATTGTCGTTCGTAATAATTTGCTTGATAGCGTTTTCTAAGACATAGAAAACCTATCTGTATGCTTATAATTTTTATAAAATGCTCCGAAAATATCTTAATAATAATTATAATAAATTAATAATAATAATAAATTAACATGAAAAATTCTCTTGGCTGAACAATTTGCCGCGTAAATAAATAGAGAATGGCTTCCTACTGACTTATGCCAGTGGCATGAAAACCCCTCGAAAAACACGTTACATATTCGCCTCGGATCATCGGATGATTTACCGTGACGACGGTCCATTATCCGATTATCCCAGACACGTTAATAATCCCCATCCAAAATACATATTACATAAATGAAATCACCCTAAATTACAGATATACACACTCATAATTTTTCTTTACGCACTTTGCGTCAAAGTTTGTTGTCACTATGGATTGCACTTTGCAACCAGTCCAATGTTTTACATATAGAATAGTGTTCCACGGATATTTCCGCCTCTCAAATTTCTCTATGTTGGAGAAATAGACATAATTAATGTGTGAGCACTATGTATTTATGATGTCATATCACACGCATTGAAGGTGTTCTGATATATTTATATCACCATAGAACTTCCTAATTTCACTGGAGGTCCCTTCCTTATGGTGAAATTTAATTTCACTTATCACTGAGCACACGATCACACTATTGTGGCAGCGCATCGTGACCATAATACATGATCTCTCTTTATAAAAGATGACATTAATATTCTGAAAAAAAAAAAAAAAAACAGCAAATGCGCATTACATATAACACCAAATATTTCTGTGCCGTAATCGCCCTGTCTTGTTAATTTCCCGTAGACCATATTCTACTTAATACTAGTTCTCAACACAGACCAGTTCTCCTCACACAAATAACACCTTTGTACAAATTATCTTAAATTACACACTTACAAATCTTACATGGCGAGGCCGTATACAGAAATCACGTGTGCAGATATGTATGAGTTTCATGAAGGACTGTCTCGCCTTCTGATGGCCCATCTTTTATCTCGTGGACGCCTTAAGCTAACAAGCCCTATACAAGCGCTCCCCCATCTCTTGGAGATAAATGGGAACCCATCAGCGCTGCCAAAATGGCCTTGGTGCATCGAGACAATTTAGTGCTCAACAGCATCCGACAATCCCGTCATATTTCCCTGTACCTTAAAAACTCTCATTTACTTACATTCTACCCCCCTGTGTGACTTCTGATACGCCTGCCTGGAAGACCACATCTTCCACGCACCAAATACCACACTTACTCATTTGATAGGCTGGCTCGCCAGCTAAACATCCTCACTTTATGACACATACTTTCGGAGACTATGTATATTATACGTCCCGTATAATCTGTTTCCCTCACTATTCTCCAGCACATATGCTGTTTTCCCAATACGTTTGGAAACTATAAATGTTTCTGCGTCACCTGCTTCCAACCTTGCAAGTGGCTCCCTTTAAATGAACGTCATCACGTTGCTCCACTAGCATATTTCTCAGTGTCTGTAATGATGCCCTGTTGCTACTGTCCACACATGCACATATTAAAATACCGTCCTCTGCTTTAACCACAGGATAATCCCTACATAAATTAGTGTCCCTCGATAGCATGTCTGCAAGAATGTTATCTTTACCTTTAATATATTTTACTGTGATTTCGTATTCCTGCAGAGCAAGAATCCACCTACTAACTCTGTTAGAACTGAGTTTACAAGTTCTCATATACAGTAATGCATGGTGATCTGTGTGGATCGCAAATTTCCCCCCTACTAAATACATTCTAAATTTCCCTAAACTGAAAACAATACCTAAAAGCTCTAACTCAGTAATCGTGTATCTTTTCTCTGCTGCTGTCAGTCCTCGCGAGGCTAAAGATACAATGCACAGATTACCCTCATCATCTTTCTGACATAATACTCCAGCAATGCCTATATGTGAAGCAACTGTCATAACCACATATTCCTTATCTTTTAACGGATATTTCAGCACTACAGCTTTCTCAAAACCTTCCTTCAGCGCTCTAAAAGCCTGATCATGCTTGGACTCCCATCTCCACCGAGTCCCACTTTTAAGCAATTCCCTGAATGGTTCTACCAACCCTGAGTATTTAAGAACGAACCTCCTGAAAAAGTTGCAAATTCCCAGGTAAGTTTTTAACTGTTTAACATTCTGTGGCACCTCTGCGTTAAGTATCTTATTAACCCTACTTTCTTCTGGTGTTACACCTCTACTCGACACTCTATGACCTAAAAATGTCACTTCTGACTAACAGAATGACGACTTAGACAGCTTCAAAGTGAACCCTGCCTGATCTAACTTCTGAAAAACTATATTTAAATGACGTAGATGATCCTCAAAACTGCGTGAACTAATTACCATATCATCTATGTAAATGGTTACAAACTCTCCTGTGTCATCCCCTAATGCGATGTTTAAAGCCCTAATTAAAGCTGCTGAACTACTCTTTAACCCATAAGGTGTTCTACAAAATTGATAAAGGTTATATTTATGACTAAAAGCTGTAAATGGTCTATCTTCGTACATAAGTGGCACTTGCCAAAAACTGGAACTCAAATCTACACAAGTGAAATACTTCTTCCCCTCAAATGTTTGCATTAATTCTTCTATTGACATAGATTTCAGCTGATCTGAACTAATTCTACTGTTAACCAAACGAGCGTCTAAACAAATACGAACCGTACCGTCGGTCTTGGGTACCGTGATCAAAGAATTAACATATGGACTGTTAGAGTGCTCAATAATCCCATCTTCAAGCATCTGATTAATTTGTGCCTCAACTGCACTCTGATAAGCGAAAGGTACAGGATATCTATGTCCTGTGAATACTGACCTATCAACAACGTTCAATGAATGTGTATAGCAATTGGCCATACCAATGCGATCCTCAAAAACTCTCCTATTACACCATAACACATCATAGAGCCGAACACACTGTTCATCCTCTATATTTCCCTGAAATGCAGCATCACGTAACGAGTCCTTTAGACTACCGTTCGTAATCACACTGCCCACAAAACATGGAGAACCCCGCTCTACGGCTGGCGATATCTCATTTAAAGTACAAATCACACCTACAATACTACTCCTCTGAATATGGTCATTGAACGCTACTTCTACTTCAGAATCTCCCCATTTAAATTTCAAACTCTCTACATCATAACATAAGTTACCCGACACTCTACTTAGCCACTCTGAACCCAAGATAACACTGAATACTAAATTTGGAATTACAAGGCAAATCTGCTTCTCTACATGATTATTAATTTTAATGTCTACTAAAACTTGCTTAGAAATTACTTTAGACCTCTTCCCAACAGCTGTGATAACAAAAGTGCTTTTAATTGGCATCTCCTCAAAATTTACTCCAGTTCCTTTCATTTTATCATAAAATGCACTACTTATGCAACTCTTCATACAACCACTATCAATTAAAACATCTGTGTACGCCTCGGACACGTTAAATTTAACTATGGGGCTCTTACTAACCACTTCCTGAATAATACCTTCATCATTTAGTTCATGTAATAATTCATTTCTTACATTTAGGTCATAGGGTTCCTGTATAATTGTATGGACAGGGCATGCTACAGACTGAGATTCTGACCTTACTTCGCAGCCTGGTTCGCGTTTAAAGAACCGCTACAGCTGGCCGTAGTACTACTAACTACTGAACTGGTCTGGTTGTTCTGGGCTGTGTTGTCATTGTTTGGCTGTATATTACTACCACTAGGCTGTCCTCTTCCTTGACCCCTATTCTGGTTGTAATTATTGTTATTATAATTTCTCCCTTGATTTCCCCTGAAATCATTGTTTCTCGCTTGAATTCCCCTGTAATCATTGTTCCTCCCTTGATTTCCCCTGAAATCATTGTTCCTCCCTTGATACTGATTACCATAGCCATTTCCTCTGTTCTGATTTAGCTGATTATTATTATTTCTATTTTGAGCGTTGGCCCCTTCGCCACCGTTCCCTTGAACTTCTTGATGCCTGGCTTCATTAGGTCTATTATTATTATTACCCTGGTTCCGATTGAAATTATCCTCATAAGCCCCTCTCCCTAGTGCATCAAATGTGCTTAACAAATTTTCTACTTGTGATATAGTCTTTACATTCTGGATACAAGCAGCCTCCTTGATCCTATAGGGAAAGTGCCTAAGTAGCAACCTCACCACATCACTTTCCTCCTTCAAGCCATCCAGATATTTACACACTAATACCTGCCCTAAAAAGTATTCGGTCATGGTGGAGCTTCCTTTAGGGTTATATTTACCACACACTACTCCCTCACGATGCTGCGACTGAATAACCTCATTCCAGAACTTTTCACAGAATTTCATTTTAAAATCATTGATATCAGTAAACTTGTCTCTGTAGACAGCAAACCAATTCCTCGTTTCCCCCACAAACACTTGTTCTAAAATTTCAACTACCTGGCACCACTCAATACTACCATTTTCCAACCTCTCCCCGAATTTATTTTGTATAGTGTTCATGAACTCCATTGGGCACCCCTGTCGATTGCTGAACTTACCCAGTTCTACCTCCCTGTGTGTGCTATTCACAAAAACTGGCCTATTCTGACTATTTTCTTGCCTGATCCTAGCTTTTAATTTTAATTCTAATTCTGCGATTTTCTCCTCAGCCTTCCTCTCAATACTGTTTACTGTTAATTTAATTTTTCCTTCTGATTCTTCTACTTTATCATATAGCTTTGCTTGTTTCTCCTCAATCTTGCTAATGCTCTCTCTATTACTCTCTCTTAAATCATTTACTTCTGCAACTATTTGTGAGTGGACTTTCTCAATTCTACCCCCCAGCTGTTCCTTAACCTCTTTAGTAGCTACCTGAATTTTGTCAATTTCTCCCCCCAATTGCTTTTTGACCTGCTGTGTTTCCAGTTGCACTAGTTCTTTTAAATTTTCAGCCTGTGTACTGATTCTAATTTCCAACTCCTCCTGTACTTTTCCTAATTTTCTGTCTACATCTGCAATAATCTCTTTAGCCTTTTCTTCCATCACCCCCCTGATCTCACCTCTAATCAGTTCGAATTTGTCTCTCATTTCCCTACTGTTTTGTTCTAATTTTGCATTATTCTGTTCTAACTTTGCATTTAAGGCATCACTACTAACTTTGTTCTGATACATAAACTCGAGAAGTAAAGTTTTTAATTCTGGTTGGCCGCCTACACTCCCTGTTTCAGTATCGGGATTTACCTCCGCTACCCCGGTACTACCATCACTCGACATACTGCTCGTATCATCAGTCTCCCGTTGATGACCACTACGTAACCTCATCTGTCTTTCTTTCTCATCCCCCATAATGATATACACTGATACAGACAAATAACCCCCAAAATACAGGCACAGAAATATATACCCTTCTCCTTCCACAAATGTTATTAGGTTTTCAGCCCCAAGTTGTCGGCGACAAATGTAATGGTTTCGCTAGCCCACACGTTGAGCGACAATTGTAACATTTTCACTTTGCTCCATGTTGAGCGTACAAGTGTAATGTTAATTAATGCCCCATGTTGGTAGCGACAAGTGGTAACAGTTTGACCCTCACGTTGAGCGACAAGTGTAACGGTTTACCTTTGCCTAAGCTATGTTGTTTTAATGGGCGCCAAGACCTCAATGCAATGTTGAAATCTAAATTTGTATTTAACAACGTCTAGCTCTGGCAGAACACCTTCAAGACTCTATTCACTCAGATCGTGGTATGATTTGATCATTAACCCAACAAACAATTGTATCAGGAGAAGGAATTGGTCTATATCTAATGCTACCTACTGAAAGCAAAGATTGCATTGTAAAAGAAATGAATTTATTATATAAAACTAGAATAGCATAATTAATAATAATATTAAGTTTAAAATTTAAATTGGTGCGTTGCGATTTTAATATTACCGATAGAAAATTACGTGAAAACGGAGTCTGATAAATTATTGATTTTACTCTTATTCCCAAGCTATGAAGTTACTGAAATATGAAATATAAAACAAAGAGAAATGAGAGATTGCGTATTTCTGCGTCATTCGCGCTTACCACTGGAAATGGCCGAAGCCTTTCCCTCGTACTGGATGATGCCGTGAGCTTCCCACAGTCTCCTGGACGTCGACATCTTTGTCGATATTTGTTGAGATTCTGGTAGATTAGATACTTCTATGGTCCGTACATCTGACCCAAACACTCGTACAACCACACTGGTTAAGTTTTACAAAAGTTAGTCCTCCACTCCACGGAACATCGGAGCGACTCCCGCGTACAACCGTACTCGTTAAGTTCTATACAGATAGTCCTCGTTCCACGGCGCGCCGAACGATATATGCACACGTCGCATCCCCACTCCAGTTCCAGCTTACGTGGTCTCCACTGATTGGCTGAGCACCCCGCTACTTCCCCTCCTCTGGCTCATTACACACGGTGCGCGAGAGGGAGAAGTCGTTTTCCGTTCCATATATCCGCCTTTCCTTGACGCTGCGACCCATGATTGCGTCATGCTTTCCGACAAGATTAAGCCTGTACTTGAATTCCCCGTGACTCATCTCTCTCAAATACCCTAACTGACGAAACTCCGTAAAATTCCGTAATCACATAATTTTCTATGATATTGTCGTTCGTAATAATTTGCTTGATAGCGTTTTCTAAGACATAGAAAACCTATCTGTATGCTTATAATTTTTATAAAATGCTCCGAAAATATCTTAATAATAATTATAATAAATTAATAATAATAATAAATTAACATGAAAAATTCTCTTGGCCGAACAATTTGCCGCGTAAATAAATAGAGAATGGCTTCCTACTGACTTATGCCAGTGGCATGAAAACCCCTCGAAAAAGACGTTACAACCCTACTAAGAAAAGGAGACGTCCCCGTGTACTTGTCATGGGTGATTCAATTCTGCGAAATGTAGGCCCAGTAGTTGATGATGCCACAGTCTATTGCTATCCAGGAATAAGAACTGAGCAATTAACTAGAAAGGTATGGGCAAACGAGGTTCGTGAAGACCCTGAGGTGGTAATGATTCATGTAGGGACCAATTGCTTGAACAGTTCTCCAACACCAACTCACATTATGAATGACATGGACAAGCTCGTGGACAAAGTGAAAAGTGCCTTTCCGAGTTCAAAAGTGTGTATTAGTGGTGTATTGCAAAGACGTGACATAGACCCACGATACATTAATGCCGTGAATTCAACACTGGATTGGTTGTGTGGTGAAAAAAACATTATTTTTTTATAAGGGAACTCTTGGTTACAAGACAGGGACCTTGCTTATGATGGTCTCCACCTCAATAGAAGAGGAACAATGAAATTTGGAAAACTTTTAAACAGAGTTGCCAAGTTTTTACTCTCGGAAAACTAATTGCTAGAACGAGTGATGATATTTTATTGTTTAGAGAGAAGAAAGCGCTGACTACAAGTGGACACCTAGGTGAAGTACAGTGCAGTGAACATAAGTACAACTGTTTGGATGATTTCATGCAACAGGACTCTAATATAAGTGCATGCATAAACTCATTAGAATTAGGTGGAGAGGTTAGGTGTTGGTACATTAATAGTAGAAGTATTCGGAATAAGCTTGATGACATTGAAATTCTCGTGCAGATGATAGGTCAGATAGATGTATTGGTAGTTACAGAAACCTGGGTGAAAAGTAATGAGGCAGATTTTTATAACTTCAACAATTTCACAAGCGTGTTTGCTCATAGAGATGACAAAGTTGGTGGGGGTCTGGGTATTTATGTATCACACAAATGGAAAGTGAATGTTAAAAGAAAATGTGAAATGAATCATAGTTTGATGTGGATTGAGGTATTCAGAGATGATGTTAAAAGTAATAGGCCAACATATAAAAGCATTGATATTATTGCAGCATATAACCCCAATAGAAGCAATGCCATACCCTTCTTAAATTCATTTGAAAGTTTTCTTAGCCAGATAAACAATAAATTATGCATCTTCCTCGGAGATACTAACATTGATATCCTAGCTGATGATCAATTAAGAAGGAAATATCTAAATCTAATTGCATGCTGTGGTTTTAAACAGTGCAACACTAAATATGCTACACGACTTTGTGACACTGCAGGTACCTTAATAGATCACGTGTCACTAAACAATTCAGAATTAAGTTATAAAATATCAAATGTCAGCAATGATATTAGTGATCACAGCATATTAATTCTTGATATTTCCAAGACCAATTATAGCACGTACACTCTGTCACATAAGTCGACACAATCAACAACACACGAGGACTCTTGGGATAGGCAACACACTCCTGAAACTAATATATCTATAAATGCAGATCACCATAATGATGCAGACAGTACTGTTAACTCTCTATATAACTCTTTCATCAAACAATTGAATCTAAGGAACAGGCATAGCCAAAGAAAATTACAAACAATACTAACAATAAAAGACAGACTACTAACTTACCATGGGTCACAGCTGAACTCCTTACACTTATAAAACAATGAGACACTCTGCATGCAAAGCTCAAAACTCCCCTTCACAGAAATAATAATGACATGAACCAAGAATACTGTAGATGCAGGAATAATGTAACAAACTTAAAAAGAAGACTAAAGTTAAATTACTACTCAGAAAAATTCAGAACATATGGAAACAATTCTAATAAAACTTGGGAGACTATCAAAGAAATCATACACAACAAAAAACCAACAGTTGAGACAGGCACTTCACTTGAAATAGACAACAAAATTATCACAGACAATCAAGAGCTATGTGAATCATTTAATTTGTTCTTCACAAACATTGCTGGAAGTCTAGCAAAAGCTATTCCTGAACAGAAGGAAATCCTCAGTAAGGACCACAATCAGTCAAATTCCCTCTACTTATATCCAACAGATGAAGCAGAGGTCAAGTCCATCATCACAAATTTAAAGAATAAAAAGAGCTGTGGTTTAGATAGGATCAAGACAAATTTCATTAAAAACAATATGCAATCATTTATTAAAATCTTGGTTGAAATGATTAATGAGTCCTTAGTTACTGGCATGATACCAGATGACTTAAAAGTGGCCAAAGTAGTTCCTATATTTAAGGGTGGTGACAAAAGAAATCCAAATAATTATAGACCTGTTTCTATGTTATCGGTAGTTTCAAAAATTCTGGAAGAAGTGGTAAAAACAAGATTGCTTTCATTCCTGAACAAGAATACATTCTTTCATAATATGCAATATGGATTCAGGGAAAATTCTAGTACTGAGGCAGTAACTATTGACCTAATAACAATGCTACAAGAAACTATTGACAAAAATAATATGGCAGTTGGGTTATTTATTGATCTCACAAAAGCCTTTGATACAGTAGATCATAAAATACTGTTATCAAAATTAGAAGATGCTGGTGTCCGAGGTATAGCTCTAAAATGGTTCCAAAGCTACCTTATTGGAAAAAAGCAGCGTGTAGCTTTGAATAAATGCATAAGTTCAGGAAAATATATAACTCATGGAGTTCCACAAGGATCTATACTTGGACCTACATTATTCTTAATTTATATAAATGATATTGTGGAATGTAATTTGAGAGGGCATATCAAATTGTATGCAGATGATACAAATATCTTCTACACTGGGAAAGACATAATTGAAATCATACAAAATGTGCAACAAGATATAAATACTCTCTCACAATAGTTCCAGGCCAATAAATTAACAATGAACCTACAGAAGACCAATTACATGGTAATTTCAAAACAAAGCATGAAAGAAATCACACATGACAAAATATATATAAATAATATTGAAATAAAAGAGGTTAATCAGGCAAAGTATTTAGGTCTAATCATTGACAAACACCTGACCTGGATTGAACCCGTTGAACGAATTGCTAAGAAACTCTCACCTATAGTAGGGATCCTAAGGAAACTTCGGTATCTTATTCCCCTAAACCTTGTAAAACAAATCTACTATTCACTTGTACATAGCAAGCTCCAATATTTAAATGTTATTTGGGCTCACTGCAGGAAATCCACACTGAATGATTTAATGACTATTCAGAATAGGGCTATTAGAAACATATTTAACCTTCCTTACTGCACTCCAGTAAAAGATCTGTACATCAGAAGTAAAATTCTACCCCTCAGCATAAGTGCAGATCTCCGAGCAGCTATGCTAATATACAAGATTAAACACAACACAATACTCTATAGCTCTCCCTACATCTTGAACTCAGACAATCATTCTTATGGAACTAGGCATGCGAAGGACGTATCCTTATATATCATTCACTCTTCTAAATACGGTAGAAATAGTTTCAAGTTCTCTGCATCACAGTCATATAATAAACTTCCTGAGGAAGTAAAAAGTGCACCAACTTTGTCAGTATTTAAGAGGAAAAGTATGAAAGTATTGTGGGAAATATTCGATGCATCTTAATACATCAAATAAGTTATGTATAAACTTAAAAATCCTAAGTGCTTATCATTTTAAGAGATATAGTATCAACTTTACTAATAGGCCTATGCCCTTATTCATCAATTTGTGTTACCTACAGAATTTTCTTCCTTGGTGTGTAAACACACATATTACTGTACAATTCCTCTGTACGAGCCTGTGGCTCTTTGGAATTAATTGAATAAAATATCTATCTATGTCAAAGGCTCTGGCCCCTAGTCCTGGGCAGCCCTTGAATGGGCAAGGGGTGCTAAGAATCCCCCAGTTGAAAATGTCAAAATCAAAACTACGAATAGGAACTTGGAATGTCTGCAGCCTCTTCTCAGTTGGAAAACTTTTTCAAGAGAGCCTTGGAAAAAAAAAAATCATTTAGGAGTTAGAGTGAATGTTGTTGTCCTAAATACAATTCGATATGCTGATGACACATTGATCTTTTGTGATAACCTTGGAGGCCTTCAACAATTACTAACCGACATCAGCACAACATCTTTAGAATTTGGACTTCAAATCAATGTAAATAAGGCAAAATTTATGGTTTATAGTCGTCAAACTCATGACCAGGCTGCTTTGAATATCAGAGGTCTTCCAGTCGAGCGTGTTCACCATTTTGAATATCTAGGGAGTATCATCACTGACTATTTAAATCATGACATTGAAATTAGAAGTCGCATTGAAATGGCACGCAGTGTATATAGGAAACTGTCCTCGTGCTTCAACAATGAGAACTTAAATCTGAAGCTCCAACAAAGATTGGCCCGAACCTATGTCTGGTCGACACTCTTGTATAGTACGGAGGTTTGGACTTTGAAGGTCAACACCATAAAACGATTAGAGGCCTTCGAAATGTGGATTCATAGATGAATGCTTAAAATACCTTGGACTGTTAAGAGTTACTAACAGAGATGTCCTCATAAGAGCAAAATGTGATCTTCAGCTTTTGTCTACTATTATGTATCGAAAAACTGCCTATTTGGGTCATGTACTTAGAGGCCAAAAATATCAGTCACTTCGACTAACACTACAAGGCAAAATAGATGGCAGACGAGGGCGTGGCAGAAGACAGATGTCCTGGCTTCAGAATATCAAGGAGTGGTCACAGATATGATCTGTTGAAGAATTGTTCCGGCTTGCGGTGGACAGAGGCGCCTTTTCCATGATGATCGCCAACGTTCGGGGGACCGAACACGGTATTTGAAAAAAAAAAAAAAAAAAGAACTAGCAAATTGTTGGAGTAATAAGATGCAGTAATTCCTAACAGATCTAGTATCACACATAATGTCTTATATGTCCCAAAGTAATGTGGAAGCATAAATCACAGTTTTTCTTATATTTCAGGTGCAGCTGCAAAAGCGGTAGAAAACTCATATTTTGACTGGAGTGGAACATAAAAGAGGATTGCACCAGAATATTTGTGTTTGCAAAATTGGTTGTCATAGTTCAGGTATCCATTAAAAATAAATTATTTTTAATTCCTTGTATAGGCTGCTTTTGTTATTGAACCTGTTATACGAACAATGATACAACATGGGAAGAAAAAGAGAAAAA
The DNA here is from genome assembly GCA_946902985.2 of Meconema thalassinum. Taxonomy (NCBI): domain Eukaryota; kingdom Metazoa; phylum Arthropoda; class Insecta; order Orthoptera; family Tettigoniidae; genus Meconema; species Meconema thalassinum. The sequence goes on from OX336393.1 coordinate 304,271,946, forward strand.
AGAGTTTACAATCAAATATTTCTTACATAAATGCATTATAGGGGGCAAATAAATTAAAATTCCCTTTTTACATATCTACATTTTATGAAAAGAGAAGTTATATTATTTGAGATATTAATAGAATATCAAAATAGCATTTTTAAGGTATTTTTCCATTTGCATGTCAGGTGGTATAGTTGAATTTTTTCATTTTTTAAATTTTACACTGTTTTGTAAGGATATCCATTTTCTTAATACTGTTAATTAGTTTTTTAAGGTCTAATACTTTTTCACGCTGATGATGGAATCATTGATATTCCGAAACATGTACGACGTTTAATATTTTATTAAAAAACTTTTCATAGTATTGAATAGGCGGTTTTCAAGTTATTCAATTCCAATTACATTAGGCAGGAAACAAGTATCTTTACATCCTAACCTGTAAGAAATATTACATAAGGTATTTATCACTAAGGTAACACACTTTTATGTACAAAAATGGGGGAGGGGGTACTTGAATAGAGGGGATCCAACTGAAGAACTCACCAAGTGGACAGTGCTGGCTGGCTTGGTTGTCTCCATCTCTTTGGTCACCACAAAACTTCATAAGAAATTAATTTAGCTTGAACATAATTATGTCTAAGATATTACGCTTCAAGTATGATGAATAGAAGGATGAAAATGGAACTTAGAATATGAAAAGGAAAGACATCAAATGTTTCTTAAGTCAACAGGTTTCTCCCACAAATAACTGACACTGTATCAGTATTTTAAGAGAGTAACATTGGAGCAATACTAAGCTGCAAGAGAAGCATTAAAAAAAAGAGGAACATTCATTATAGCCTATTAGTCCAGTCATTTGGTAGTTTTACCTGGAAAGTTTTCTGGGAGTTTTGAAAATGAGTATATTTATGGATTTTGATGTGCTATTCTCGAAATTTTACTTTGCCAGCTCATATCTGTGCTGCTCGTGCCACCATATTGGAAAAATGGCACCCAAAAACAGTTTTTTGACAATATCTTCTTTCCGACTAATTTTATGATGAAAATAATTATGTGAAAAATTGGATAGAGAAAATGACCTATAATTTATGTAGTAACATTTTTTTGTAAAATGTTTCAGCGTACAAGTGCCACAAAGCAACACATGTACACTAACACGCGTATTGATGAAAAATATTCTACCCTGTGTTGAGAGACCGGCCTATGGTCTATCATAGGTATCGTATCTTCTTCCAGTTCCGAGCAGCATATCGCAATGAGAAGCTCACTGATTAATCATGACAAATATGACACAAAAAACTAATGCATTGGTTGTGCCAACTTTCTCCTTTTCCAGAAGTAAGGGAACTTATGTCTATAAGCACTGAAATGATAAACTGTCACATGCCTCAAGAAGTTGCAAAAATCATCAGTGGGGATTTCTATACTGTAAAATTCAAATTGAGAGACAGAGTGAAAGCATTTGGTGTTATGAATGCAGGCATCCGGATAAAAGACAACATTATCCTGATTAATCAGTTACTAATTTTTCAAAGAATGTGCATTGCAAAAGAATCTGGTTTCTTACGTACAAACTTGCTCCATTTCCGTTATTGCTTATCAATGATGAAGGCATGCGTAAGTGCGTTAAATCTTCTCTATATAAGACATTTGAGCAATATTCTGGAGACGCTATGTACGTCATTGACCGAGAATCCTTATTGCACAGAGTTGTTTGGCATCTTAGTGAATTGTTTTCATCCATTTGCATTAACTATGTCGCATTCATTCGTCCAAAATATGACGTCGAATACTCCAACATATACATCCAATACCATCATATTCGATGGAATAACCGGAAGATGTAGCAGACCGTAGTACCAAATATGCGGAGTAATCCCAACGATCATGGAAATGTGCTTCAGTAAACATATTTTTTGGTGAGACAATGATGCCAACAGTGTCGCAAAACAAATTTTGGGGCAAAGATGTAAACAAGAACCGTCTCATGGGAATGTTGAATACAAAATTTGAAGTGCCAAACTTCATGATTAAGCAAGCCATGAAAGATGCTGATACGATAATAATAATAATAATAATATTGGCAGAAAAATATTCAAATATTGAAACCGATTTCCGTAAACGACGCTTGAAATTTTATGGACACATTATGAGGCTAGATGACAACCGATTAACAAAGAAAATATTGATGTACTCACAAAAATTAAAGACGACAACGGTTTGGATTAAACAAGTCCAAACTGATCTCAATAACGCCAACATCACACCCACAGATATCGAAGACCGCAAAACTTTCAGACATAAGATGTACACTTGGGAAGCTGCATCAGAAGATAAGCCCAGCAGACCTAGGGAAAAATGGACTGACGAACGTCGAGCTAAACATAGCGACATGATGAAAGAATTCTGGAAGAACAAGAGAAATAACAGCAACAGATCATAACTTGCTTTATGTGATCCTGAATGGGTCGAAACATACTAAATAAATAAATAATAATAATAATAATCAATACAGCACACAGCATTTCATCCACTTTGGCTTCTGTAATAGTTGTCGGCAAAGATGAAGATCATCTTATTCTTTTGATGGCTCTATCTACTTGTTCAAACACATGTGTTCTCAAACCACAAAAAGAAACATTTTTGCAACAAATATATTCAACAGGATGTTTCATAGATAAAACAGCTGCAGATAACATTATTCTTGCATGCCTTCAGTGGCTGTGATATATCATCCGTACTCTATAATCAAGGAAAAATAAAATGTGTCAATGTACTGTACTCTGAGAAAAGATAAAAAAAAAAAAAAAAACAGATTCAAACAAGCTTGTCAAATTCAAAATATTAAATATGTTGACCTAGTGATCATTGCTGAAGCTAGAGAACACTTCCTTCTTACATTATACGGTTACAGTGGCATGAAAAAAATCAACCCGAATGCCATTGACAACACATGGGCCACATTCTGCAAATCTGTCACTTCAACCGCCACAGCAACCTTGGGTACAACAAAACCTTGTGGCAAGAAAACGTGGTTATGGACAGCCCAAGTCCAGGAAAAGGTGCATGAAAAAAAAAGAAGACATATAGAATCTGGGTCTCACAAATGACTCCAGAGAACAGGGAAATATATGTGATGACCAAATGAGAAGCTAAGAAAGCTGTCGCTGAAGCTAGGCACAGTCCCTATACTGATCTGTATAATAATACTTTTATTGCAGCCAAATGGCCATAAAAAAATAAAAATAAAAAAATAAATTTAAAAAAATTTAATTACAATACAAATTATTCAAGTAATTTCAATTTTGCATTCAGGTGCCTTGGTTTGCATATTCTGTAATTGATTGGGTTCTTTTTTTTGCACAATTCTATGTGGTAGCGTCCACATGTTTGTCTGCATAAGTTGCACTCACACGTCTCAGCTGGCTCATGATATGTGTTCACACAGATGAGATGATGAAATCCGTGTACCGCCATTCTGGTAAACACGTGCCTCATCTCAAAGCTGGATGTGGTCCATGTCCGATCTACCATGGCCCCCTTTCCATAAAACTCTGCGGGTATTTCTTCTCTTTTTGCTGATCTGTGAACAACACTGGACTCAAAGAAAGGAGAGAAATCTATTTCTGGCTGACCAAAGCTAGAACAAAATCAGCACAGGATATTGAGCACTATGTATGCATAAAAGGCAAAGATGGTCGGCGATTACAGGACATCCTCAAACGCTGGCAACAACACTTTGAAGAGATTTCCAACATTGAGTTCCCACATCCTCCTATTCCAGAAGGTAATCCAACTTCAGGTCCTATCTTGCACATCACGTCAGAGGAAGTCACCAGCGCCATCAAGAGTATGAAGAATCAGAAAGCACCAGGACCGGATGACCTTCCGGCAGATTTCTGGAATTTACAGGAATTAAGAGAACCTGCAATAAACTGGCTGACCAACATTTTCAATGCCATAGTTGACTCTGGTTCTGTTCCCAGTAATTGGACTTCAAGCATCACTGTACCTATCAAAAAGGTGACCCAGCAGAATGTGCAAATTACCGTCCAATTCGCCTCCTGTCGCACACAAAGAAGATCTTTGTGAGGATCCTTGATCGACGACTGCATGAAATCGTCAGCATTACTACCAACCAGTGCGGCTATGTCACGGGTGCTGGAACAACCGATGCAATCTTCGCAGCCAGAATGCTCATTGAAAACTATAGATTGTAGTCAAAAGGGCAAAAATAAACTTCAAAACTTCGAGAAAAAATAAATGGAAATACTGAAATTGTTCGTAAGTGCTAATTTTCTAAGGAAATTATGTAACCTAGTTTTATTTTTGTTTAATTCCAATCCAAATATGCACTAATGAGGTCTCCTACTAGATCAGCAAACTTGATAAGTTTCTTCCAGAAACTGAAACCATCAAAGGATAGACAACGTTGTATCAGCTTACAAACAATTGGGGGATGTGGAAGTGAAGAAAGGGTGCAAAAAAAAAAAAAAGAAGAGAAGTGGGACAGAGTGAGGAGTGAAGGGTGGTGGGAGGATAGAAAACGATGGAGAGGCTTATGTTCCAAGCAGACCCAGCCAGGGGCTGGAAACTGTATAACAGAGGTTCTCAAAGTGGGGAGCGCAGCCCCCCAGGGGGCACAGAGAGTGATAAAGGTGGGTGCAGGCTTTGATTGAAATATTTATATTTCAAATTCTGTAACAAATATTACTATCCTCATATTCATGAACCTATCATAGGCAGGTAGCTCCCAAGACCATTCAAGAATAATAAACTCGTACCTTTGCTGTCTTATTTCACAAGAACTGACCAGTAGATCCTGCCAGCAGGAATTCTGAGAAAAGGTGGCGAGTAACATTTCCCACACAGCTCCCTCTCACTCGCCACCCACAGACAAATCTCCTTACCAAACACTTAATGACAATAAGCCGCTTGACAATGTGACCGCCACTTCCTTTCAAGAATGGATTCTTCTATTTCTGCCGTTGCCGATTCAAATTCAGCTAGGCCTTTCCAGTCAGTTCAAAGACAGTGAGTGAACAGGTGAATTCTAGTGCGTGGTTAGCCAACTTTACAATAAACTGATACGAGTTACGCCATTACTCATGGATAAGTGGCTTATTAGAAGTGGTAAAAAGAGACCCCATGAAAGTGATAGTGCTTGCCCTCCTTCGGAAAAAGAACAAGGTTCGAATTTAAACAAAGTCCATTGTTCTTCCGCGTCTACTTCTGCTCCCATCAGGATTATTAATTCTACACACTAAGTGAAAGTGCGTAAACATCAAGACATCTGACATTAGGGTCTACCAGCATTCTTTCGAATAATAATCAGGAATAACCTCAATGCATTCTTTGTTTGGAGATTTTGGCAAACGACAGTTTGAAGCCTGTGAAACTTAAAGAGACACTTGCAGACTAAACATCCTGACAGTGTAAGTAAACCTTTAGCATTTTTAAGCACCATGAGCAACTAAAAGGAAATGTTAAGATTCCTAGAAAAGCACGCAACAGTTCCTAAGAAAGCGCCAAGAGCATCCTTGGAGGTATCCTATTTAATTGCAAAATCCAAATCGCCACATATTATTGGTGAGGAATTACTTCTTCCTGCAGCCGTGAAAATGTGCGCTATCATGCATGGAGAAAAATTCGGCGAGTGTTTGAAGTCGATACCGCTTTCAAATGATAGAGTAACTTGTCGTATCGATGTAATAGCCTCTGACATAAAAAATCAATTGCTACCACGCCTTCATGATAGCCCAAAATTTGCCCTGCAACTTGATAACAGTACTGATATCGTAAACAGTGCCCAGCTTCTTGTTTTTGTACGCTACTGTCAAGAAAATGAAATGCACAAGGATTTTCTATTTTGTAAAGCTCTGGAACGGCAGACTACAAGCAAAGATATTTTTTCTCTTGTGAATTCCTATTTTATTGACAACAATCTCTCATGGACAAATTGTGTTGCTATATGTACTGATGGGGCGTCGGCATTTTCTGGAACTAAAAAGGGTTTCGGAGCAAGAGTGAGTGCTGTTACTAATTCTGTAAAATTCACACATTGCATGATACACAGGGAGGCATTGGCTTCAAAAGTACTACAACCGGAAGGCAATAAAGTGCTGAACGATTAGTTTTTTAGTTTTACGTCCCTTTTAACTACCGAGGCTTTTAGAGACGTTGGGGTGCCGGAACTTTGCACTGAAGGAGACCTTTAACGTGCCAGTAAATTTTACTGACATGGCTCGTTCACATGACAGCTGACTGCACCAGAATTCTGCTCATTTGTGAACAGAACACAGCTTCAATGTTCATTTTTCCTAACCAGACGATTAATTGCAAAAAGTGATTTTTCAACTCTGTGCATCCTGAGCAACCTGGGACCAATTGCAGATCTGATACCAGTCCATTTGCTTTTGACCATCTTATAACTGTTTTGGCCAATATTGGGCCTCCATGTATATTAAGAAATTGCTGGGCTGCAGCCATAGCTGGCACGATTCGCTCCCTAAGAACTGTCAACACCAGACTTCACTTTGACCTGTAGCTCTCGGTTGATTCACAACTGGTTTCTTGGGTATCTCTAAACCATTACCATTTACTGGCATTATGGACTGTAGGAATCTCTGTTTCGCGGGCTTATAGGTCGTGTTCCAAGGACATTTTGTCGTCCTGACGTTTCGCTGAATACTGCGTTCAGCATGTTCACAGGTTACATAAAGCGAGGTAAAACAAGTAAACAGAAGATATATAAATAGTCAACAACCCACACATAGAGGCTACCATAGCAACGGCGTACCACATAAAAGTAATGCATCAAGGACAGGGCTGCTCGTCTGTTGCATCTTCTCGTCTACGACGGTCAATAAGGGCAGACTTGAGGGGATTAAGGACTGGAAGCCAAGCTCTGTTCACACGTTCTGCTTCCTCCTTAAGATTGAAGCTGTTAGTATGCTTCAGGATTTCATTGGCCTCCCTTTGTAGCCTGGCATGATAAGACACCGTGGTGGACAGAACTTCGGTGTCTCCATATCTTATATCGTGACCTGCAAGTAGCGAGTGTGCTGCTACAGTGGATTTATCTGTTTGTCCCAGCCGGCTGTGTCGTTCGTGCTCCTTGAGGCGAGTGGCAATACTTCTTTTCGTTGTTCCAATATATACTTGGTCACAATCACACGGGATTTTATAAACCCCTGCCGCGGTATGAGGATGTCGCTTATCTTTAGCGGACCTAAACATGTCCTTAATTTTTCGTGTAGGCCTGTATATGGTCTTTATATCATGGGACTCGAGTAGCCTCCCTATTCTGTCCGTGACCTTTTTTATATATGGAAGAAAAGCTCTAGCCAGGGGCTGCTTGTCTCCAATTACCCTTGTAGTTGGACGTCTCGGATGGAGTGCTCGCTCGATATCTTTCTGGCTGTACCCATTCGCGCGTAAGGCCTCGTTGAGGTGTTCAATTTCTTGTTTTAGGCACTGCTTTTCACAAATTCTTTTAGCGCGGTCAGCCAGTGTTTTTATAACTCCGTATTTCTGTCGTGGGTGGTGGTTGGACGTCTTATGTAGATATCGGTCAGTATGGGTCGGCTTACGGTAAACTGTATGTCCCAAAGTTAGATCAGCGGTCTTCGTTACCATAACGTCGAGAAACGCGATTTTCAGTTCATTTTCTAACTCCATGGTAAACTGAAAGTTCGAGTTCTGGCTGTTAAGATGTTGTAAAAACAGATTTAATTGATCTTTACCATGGCCCCATATTACAAAGGTATCGTCCACGTATCGTAGCCACACTTTAGGTTTCAAAGGTGCGGTCTCTAGTGCTATTTGTTCAAATTGTTCCATGAAGAAATTCGCGATCACCGGGCTAAGGGGACTGCCCATGGCGACCCCATCAATTTGTTCATAGAAATCACCCTTCCACAGGAAATAGCTAGCGGTGAGGCAGTGGCGGAATAAGGCGGTGATATCATCAGGAAAAATCCGTGCGATGTACTCCAGGGCTACCTTTATAGGTACTTTCGTGAAAAGAGAGACCACGTCAAAACTTACTAGTAAGTCACCAGCTTCTAGTTGAATAGTTTTCAATTTTTCAATGAAATGGCTGTTAGTATGCTTCAGGATTTCAATGGCCTCCCTTTGTAGCCTGGCATGATAAGACACCGTGGTGGACAACCACATATCGGCGGTACACAGTCGTTCGTCAAAGATTCCGGCCATTTCATTGAAAAATTGAAAACTATTCAACTAGAAGCTGGTGACTTACTAGTAAGTTTTGACGTGGTCTCTCTTTTCACGAAAGTACCTATAAAGGTAGCCCTGGAGTACATCGCACGGATTTTTCCTGATGATATCACAGCCTTATTCTGCCACTGCCTCACCGCTAGCTATTTCCTGTGGAAGGGTGATTTCTATGAACAAATTGATGGGGTCGCCATGGGCAGTCCCCTTAGCCCGGTGATCGCGAATTTCTTCATGGAACAATTTGAACAAATAGCACTAGAGACCGCACCTTTGAAACCTAAAGTGTGGCTACGATACGTGGACGATACCTTTGTAATATGGGGCCATGGTAAAGATCAATTAAATCTGTTTTTACAACATCTTAACAGCCAGAACTCGAACTTTCAGTTTACCATGGAGTTAGAAAATGAACTGAAAATCGCGTTTCTCGACGTTATGGTAACGAAGACCGCTGATCTAACTTTGGGACATACAGTTTACCGTAAGCCGACCCATACTGACCGATATCTACATAAGACGTCCAACCACCACCCACGACAGAAATACGGAGTTATAAAAACACTGGCTGACCGCGCTAAAAGAATTTGTGAAAAGCAGTGCCTAAAACAAGAAATTGAACACCTCAACGAGGCCTTACGCGCGAATGGGTACAGCCAGAAAGATATCGAGCGAGCACTCCATCCGAGACGTCCAACTACAAGGGTAATTGGAGACAAGCAGCCCCTGGCTAGAGCTTTTCTTCCATATATAAAAAAGGTCACGGACAGAATAGGGAGGCTACTCGAGTCCCATGATATAAAGACCATATACAGGCCTACACGAAAAATTAAGGACATGTTTAGGTCCGCTAAAGATAAGCGACATCCTCATACCGCGGCAGGGGTTTATAAAATCCCGTGTGATTGTGGCCAAGTATATATTGGAACAACGAAAAGAAGTATTGCCACTCGCCTCAAGGAGCACGAACGACACAGCCGGCTGGGACAAACAGATAAATCCACTGTAGCAGCACACTCGCTACTTGCAGGTCACGATATAAGATATGGAGACACCGAAGTTCTGTCCACCACGGTGTCTTATCATGCCAGGCTACAAAGGGAGGCCATTGAAATCCTGAAGCATACTAACAGCTTCAATCTTAAGGAGGAAGCAGAACGTGTGAACAGAGCTTGGCTTCCAGTCCTTAATCCCCTCAAGCCTGCCCTTATTGACCGTCGTAGACGAGAAGATGCAACAGACGAGCAGCCCTGTCCTTGATGCATTACTTTAATGTGGTACGCCGTTGCTATGGTAGCCTCTATGTGTGGGTTGTTGACTATTTATATATCTTCTGTTTACTTGTTTTACCTCGCTTTATGTAACCTGTGAACATGCTGAACGCAGTATTCAGCGAAACGTCAGGACGACAAAATGTCCTTGGAACACGACCTATAAGCCCGCGAAACAGAGATTCCTATTTCAACGCCGGTCGTGAAAGTCTACATTTTTACTTATTATGGACTGGGCTTCTAACCAATCCATAAGTCACACTCTCTCAACAGATAAAAATAAAGAAATCATGATTATCATCATCTTGCACAGTCTCCAGCCACTGGCCGGGTCTGTTTGGAACATAAGCCTCTCCATCGTCTTCTGTCTTCCCACCATCTCTCCGTCACCACCTTGGTCCAGTCTTCTCCTTTCTTTCGCATGCAGTCCTTCACCCCTTTAAGCCACTTACAATATCTCTTGGCCTTCCTCTTGGTCTTTTTCCCTCTATTTTCATCTTGTGTATCTTCCTGGGTATCCTCCTCCCATCCATTCGCTTAACATGCCCATACCATTTTAGCCTTGATTCCTCTATCCTATCCTGTAATGCTCCTTCCTTGTCTAATTCTCTGATTATTTCATTTCTTAACCTGTCCACTTTTGTCACTCCAATACTGTTTCTCAAGAATTTCATCTCACTAGCCTGTATTCTGCTTCGTTCCCTTCCTTTCATAACCCAGGTTTCTGAGGCATACATCAGGATTGGAACGTAGTACGTCCTATATAAATTATAAAATCCTATATATAAAATCATGATAATGAAGCAAGAAATAATGAAGACAAATTTGTTATAACTGACTCTTTTAACTCATATATTTGGTTACAGGGCTTGTTCATAAAAGGGGCAGATGACCTCGCTGTTCCACCCTTTAAAACGGCAGTCATCATCATCTTGTTCATAAAACAAACAAAAAGCATTCAATACAGCCTACACATACCTATCATAATTTTATGGCGAGCAATTGTAATAACTGATCAACATATCACATACGAAAGTATCACATTTTTAAAATCTATATATCCCTGACATGACTCAACACTGTACATCTTGCCTGCTCAGACTATTCTGGGTGTTTCTGTGATGATATATTCAAAGATGCTAGCAATGGACACAAGGATCGATTTAAGGTAAGATACCCCAGTTTGGAAATGCCTGTCATGTAGTCTTTCTATCATTGATATACTTTCTTCTCATGTGGATTTTCTGTAAAGTGAGACACTGATCTGTTCCACAGTAAAATATAAGAGTGAACAAGCAAAACAGGTAGGCTAAAACTCCACACCCTATATCAATTTAAAAAGATTAGTTGTCAATATTCTCCCTCCCCTATGTTCTAATCACAAAAACCCACATTACACTGCCTCCAACTTTTACATCTAAATATATCAAATTAATCAAGAAAATCTAATGGCATTCTTGTTTTCCATCCTGTAAAAAACAATTAGATTCAGAAATCTTTGCCCTTCTAATGGAAGAATTTTGATATGTATGAAAAAACAAAACAACAGTATTCAAAAATACAATTAGGGAATATACTATAAAAGTTGAAGTGCAATTCTTTTAACAAATTGAGTAACAATAGTTGTGTGTTGAAGAGACTCACTCATATCACCTCAAACTATTACAGGTGACTGCTATGTGCATGGAAATCCATCACTGCAGATCACTAAAGCCATAACAAGTACTGTGTGCATGGGTGTGTGAAAAGTCCATATCTTTCGATCTCTACACTCCACAGCCCTCTACAACTGAAAATATGAGTTTTGGTCAAATGGAAATTTCAAGTTTAACAGTCATTTTATCTGCTAGGGTGCCCAAAACTGTGGATCTTTTAACATCTTTACCTTTATCAATGAACTGTGTTGGGATTTGATCCTGGAACCTTTGGCACAGGAGGCGAGAACTGTACCACATCCAACCAGTACATCAAAAAACCTGTTATGTACTATATATTGAGTACATGTTGGGTAAGCATCCAGTCAACTTCATGCATACTGTCCCCACATCTCAATGTACTTTGTTCATTGTACATGTATGGAGTTTATAATAATGTTATTGGTTTTACGTCCCTTTTAACTATGGGGGCTCTTAGAGACCCCGGGGTGCCGGAATTTTGCCCCGAAAGGGATCTTTATCGTGCCAGTAAATTTACTGTGGCTCCCTCGCATTTGCACACCTCCAGCCAGGATTCGATCCTGAAACCTTGGGAACAGTAGGTGACAACTTTACCGCTGAGCCACCCAGCCCATGTATGGAGTTCAACTCTACAGTTGCTGCTCTGGTGATGGTAGGTCCATAATTGAGACATTGATTATTTATTATCCAGTTAACTAGATGGTAAGACAACTTGCTGTGCTCGTATTAACATCATATGTAGAAAAAGTTATATATTGTTCACATTGCTATACTGATATTAAATAATTAGCTACATCAAATCAGTAATCTTGATAGTTCGAGTCTCAATAGTCCAATATTACCATAAATTCAAGCTGGAAGACTAAATTGTTACAGATAACAAGACATCAGTTTAGTACACAAGTCAAATGCTCAACACAACACTTGTTGAATGTCATTGCAATGCCCAGTGCTGACTTTGAATGCTGTTTGACAATTTTTCACTCATACCTCACTCCACAACTCCCTCCCTTCTGCCTCTCACCAAGGTAGACTGGGTTCGATTCCTGGTCAATGCATGTGAGATTTTCAAAGTGAAATATCACATTCTGTGGTTTGGATTCGGATTCCACGTAAAAATGGAGGTTCCGTGGTTCACTATTGCAAGATTAATGGTCTTATAAAAATACAGGCTTCTTTCCTTCCCTCCCTTCCTGTCTAAATCTCGTTTTCTTTGTTGTTTATAATACTTTTAACGAAATCAAGACTCTACTGCACTTTTAAAACACTTGTAATTTACTCAGACATGTTTCAACTAAATTAATTTGACTGACATCTTGAAAACATACTGATGTGATAATAATTTGTCCTTAGCTTATTATTTTTAATATAAACTATTATATTTTCATAGATTACATAAAATATACATGGCAGGTATTTTGATATACTGGGGTAATTGCTTTTCATTTGATCACACTTAATATTTCATTTATTTAAAGGAAAACCAAGAGTTACAAAAATGGACAATCCAAGGATATATTTCAGGACAATAGGGAAGTCAAATCACTATGCAACATTTTTGTCAATATTTATTACAATGTCATATCACTAAATTTATCTACAATATAAACATGAAGGTACAATATTACATGAAATAAACATGGAATTCATGACTAGCATACATTTTGTTAACCACTGCTAAAAATAAGAACCTTTTTCTTCAATTGAAATTGATAAGAGATTTCCCCTCCTAACTCTACATCAGGGCCAGCCAGACAGCGCTCCGGCCGCGCTCTAAGCCTGTGCACCGAGCGCTTTGGTGGAAGGTGGTTTCAGAAGTGGTGGGAAGAGCTTGGCTGGCTGAGCACGCTGAAGTGTGCAGCCGATCCATCAGTTGCTAGTCTAATCCAATGCGCTTTGTTGACAGCGTGTAAGTAAATCAGTTTCGCAGTGGCCATGACTGAACAGCATACAAAAAAAAGGAGTGGTGAAGCAGCAGTCTTTAATGTAGAATGGAAAATTTCATTTTTCTGTACAGCTTATAAAGGGCATACCAAATGTTTAGTGTGCAACAGAGATGTAATGTGTTAAAAAGAACACAATTTGTTGTTGAATTTTCCTCTCTAATATGTTCACATTTCAGTTTGGAATAAATCACAATATTCTTTACTTAACACTTTGTGTTCGTTTCCTGCACATTTCATACACCGGAGTACCATTCGATTTGTATATACAATATATTTGCTATGGTAAAACAGCCCTATTAATATGTAAACAATCCCACAAGACTGTACGTACGTATCTATTCAGTGTGGTCCGAACATCGTCCGTCTCATCGCTGCCACAGTGTAGGGGTGGTAGGGGAAGGAGCGCTAGTCTGACTGCCCAGTGCTCCCCGAGCGCAATGACTGGATGGCCCTGCTCTAAATCAACAAATGAAAATAGAAATCTTACTCAATCATTGCCACTCAGCCATGTGGAAGATGTGGCCATGTTTGCATTTGTTATTTCTGTGTTCATGTACATTATATGTCGGCACCAAGGAGTGCACTTTGGTGAAAGAGAACCACTCTACCACCATATCAGTTTTGTACGGTTATATCTACATGCTGGGTGAAAAAGGCTGCAGGGCAAGTACATAACTTACATAAATAATATATAGTATTTACAGAAATAGTTTAATATTTAAAAGAAAAACTAGAAGACATAGCCAAATAATAAAAATGATATTACATTATAAAATATTGCATAGTAGACTTACACCTTTTGTAGTGGTGGTCTTGTTTATCATTCTGTACAAGGTATCGAACTGAAGAGTTCAAATGTTCACTCAATTGTTTCCGAACTTATTTTCTTTAGTTCATGTTGAAAAAGGAGGACTACTCGACCTTGTAGTCCAACTAAATTACTAAAATAAACAATAGGAACTATCATAATAGTATTCAAACTTTTTCAGTAACATGTTTGGTAATCACTCTCGTCAAATATATATTTTTTTAAATGTTTGGCGAATAACTCGAGATTAACTCTTAATACCGGAGTCCAAATGTTCATCAGTCAATCTGTTTCTGTAGGTACTTACTTTCATTTATGTATATTATGTTGGATAATGATTATTCACAAACTTTGTTAACAAAAACAATTCCATAGTAATAAATAATTAATTAGAATTAAATTTTTGCAGTTCTTTTTATAGATTCCCTGAAATGCTTTGTGATTGATCAGATTCACCTATATGATTGACTGGTTGCCTACCCCTGATGTACAGCTTTACAACAACATAAAAGGAGGTAGCACTTGGACTTATTAACACCCCAGATATTTTAGATATCATTAATTAGAAGAGAATAGATGATTCTGCGTTTTTCAAGTGGATCTGCCTGGGACAGAATTATGAAGGTTATGACATTACTCTCACATGCCATCTTACAATCCTCAAGTTACATTATACTCTCTACTCCTATGTTAGTCTCATGCATGTTGCTTTTTGTTTTATATATACAATACTTGAATATTTACAGCACTAGTTGAAATATCACAGTATTCAAAATCAATTGATTTCAGTAAGTTGTATTTAATTTTTAATTCACTCAAGAACATCAAATAGACCAAATCAGTCATCTAATCCTGATACCAGCTTAGTGTAGGCAGGAACACAGGAAATTGAATAAATATATAAACGTGTCAACTCGTGAAAAACTTTATAACGAGGGATCATGAAAACTCATTACAATCTGAATAGAGAAAAGGAGACCTACTTTCACAAAATTGTGACAATTTGCTGTGCTGTGCTGTAGAAACCTGACTTGCCACGAAAATGTGAATGACAAAATGCTACATGCCCATTATATGGCATTGGAGATGTTGACAAATTTATTCAGACGAAAACCAAAGCATTAAAATGTAGGAACAAATCTGTATGATACAAGTTTATGTTCCAAAATATGTATGCTTATAATGGTCAGGTAGGATCGAACAGAATGGGATATGAAAGGGTATTAGGTCCTCATAATGCACAAGGTAGAAATCTATTAAATATCTGCATGTGAAACAGCTTTGATCGAGAAAGGGATTAACGTAAGATCACCTGATATAGTTGGGATGTTAAAAATGGAATAGTGACCAACTATATTGTAACAGACCATGAATTTTGAATGGTAGGTTATGATCCTGGAGGCTGGTTGGATACTCAAATAGCACCACCTACTACCTTGAGAAGGTTGTACATGATGTGAAAATCATTCTGATTGAAAACCTAGATTTGACCACAGGCTGTTAATTGTAAATATAGCGAAGAAAACAGCTCAAGTCCACCACTAAAGAATACCTAAAACAAAAATGTGGCAAGTGTGAACAAAGACTCAGAGAAAATGTTTGCAGGATATTGCAAAGATAAGAAATACGGTCTGTAAATGAAGAATGGGACACCATAGAAGTGATTGGTAGGAACATTAGAGAAACCATGTAAACAGCAGAATCATATAAGAAAAAACCAAAGGAACAACATGGTGGAATTTAATAATTTCTGTATGAGATATAAGCCAGTCAAGAAGAGCATTGTAGTACCAAGCAAGAATGCAGTGGAAGTTTTCAGTTCATAAGGAAAAATGATTCTATGATATAGTTGGGATGATAAAAGTGGAATAGTGATCAACTATGAAGTTGATGATCCTCCAAATCCAGGAAGAAATGCAGTGAAACTGATGTGGGGAGAAAGTCCCCTGGATTAGATGGATTCAGTGCTGACATGATTAACCATTTGGTGAAACTGGAACACTATGTCTAGAGTAACAAATAAAAATGAAACAAAATTGCATTTTCACGACCATATTTTTTTTGCCTTCCTCAAAAAATGAAATACATGACGACTGGAAACGGAGAGCTATTATTACAGGAGGCAGGAAGAAGAGGGGCAGATGACCTCGATGTATTCTCCCTTAAAGTAACCATCACCATCAGACAGGAAGAAGTGTACCAAATACCAAAACTCTTCTAGCTCATGGGTTAAGAATATACGGGTCCATCTTACAGGGCAGAATAAGGGAATTTACAGAATATAACCTTGAGTAACATCACATGGGCTAGTCAGGTCAATCAGAACTATTATATCTGCATTCCTTAAGAAGTGTCATATTGTTATGTCCCGGTGTTGGTTCAAGGCAAAACCGTACTGTACATTCATCCTTAGTTCAACCTAGTCAGCAACAACCGCGTTGCCTCATTATAAAAAGCTGCGAACTCAGGTGTGAGGGGTCAGTCAGGCACGGCAGAGACAGAAGTCTGGGAGCGAGAGGTTGTTTGCCTGCTGATCGGGGTGATCGTTGACCAAGGGACATGGAGCTGAGCCAGTATTTGAGAGCACCAGCTGGGAAATCAGGTGAGAACCAATATTTCTATTTCCTTTCAGGATTGAATTATCCATTCAAAAAGGAATAAACTGGGAGTTAAGCTTGCAATCTCTTTTATTGGGGAGCATTCCCTGATTCCTGAATCTCCTCCCACTCCCATTTCCTTGTGTATAGGGGTGTGCTGTAATTGCTATCAGAAGGACACGATAACGATCCTGGTACTTGATCTTGGAGAACCCCTGATCGGCCTATGGCTTAAGTCCATGCCATCAGGTGGGGACACAAGACTTGGTGGAGGCGCAACAATATCATGTCTCCAGTAAGGCAAGAGAAACAGAGCTGTATGCAAGTCCAGAGAGGGAGATTATCGGGTTAGCAACAAAGAAAGGCGGTCATAACAAGGTTATGCCTATCACTGTTTCATTGTCGTACTGGACTAAGGGATTAAAGCAATGCTTTTGATTTCTGCAGACAGTGAAGTGATATGGTGCAAGATGAAAACAGGGCAGCTGGATTTTTGGCATGCAGAGTTTACAAGAATTGAACTGAATATCTGGAAAACAAAAGAAGTTGGCTCAGTGATCAGGAGACTTTGGAACAGTTCACTTTGAGCTGGAAATTAAGAAATACAGTGGTGGAAAAAATTATCGAATCACCTTTTATACATGATCGTCAACAAATTGGATTTTCCCTTCAAATTCTTATCAGAAATCAATTAACATTATTATTTTCATGTCTAGGAACGTCAAGGGACCGGGTGGAAAGTTCCAATTATTACAATTTTGAATTTAAAAGTTTGGATTAACCAAGTTTGAATGAAATACTTTTTCATTTTATTATTAACGTTATTGGTCACATTGGACCACTTGAGTCATTACATGCACTTTTCTTATAAGGTGTTTGGTTCTTGTGATCCACCCAGTACCTCATCATTTGGTCCGATTGCAATTTTTTCAATTTATCTGATATCGCTATGGATCTTCTTTCCCCTGGGAATTTGTGAACAAGGAACCAGCAATAGAATGCAAGCAGCTTTGCCCTGTTTGCTAGATACTCTGGGATGGAACATACAATATAAAAAATGAATGTTAGAAGTTTATGGTATTAATACAGGGTGTTTCGAAAAAAGTGTCCGATATTGCAGCAGAAGATATGTTCCTATAAATATATGACCGGAAACAAATACCTGTTGAGATATGCACCATTTGACCCGCGTGCAGGAGGCGTTTTGTTCGGTAGTGCATACGTCTTGCTGTTGAAGGTCTTTGCAGGAGTCGTATGTTCTCCTTACACAGAATTCAGTGTAGCTCTCAATCAACTGAAACCAATAAAGGCACCTGACCCAGATAATATCCCACTGGAATTAATTCAAGCTGCAGGTCAGTCCCTCAAAACATGGATTTTCATACTTATTCTAAAAATTTGGGAATTAGGAGAAGTACCTGGTGACCTAAAGAACGCCACTATCATCACAATCTTCAAGAAAGGTAATCGTAGTATTTGTGGCAACTATCGCGGTATATCGCTACTATTAACCGCCTTCAGGTTATCTCAGAAAAGATCCTCCCCGAGTCCCAGTGCGGATTTCGATCTTTCAGAAGCACAATTGACTTATTTTCCGAGTAAGACAACTTCAAGAAAAATGTAGTGAGCAACAGAATCCACTCTTCTTAATCTTTTATGATCTGGAAAAGGCCTTTGACTCGGTTCCAAGATCTGCCATGTGGGCGGTGCTACAACACTTTGGCTGTCCTCGACGCTTTGTTGATCTAATTCAAGCTCTCCCTGACGGCATGACCGGTCAGGTTTGTCATCAAAATAAGATCTCGGACGAATTTCCTATCACTCATGGACTGAAACAAGGCTACGTACTTACTCCAACACTGTTTGCGTTGTATTTGGCTGCAATGCTCTATAAATCGCCCACAAACATCCCATGAGTAGAGGTCAGGTACCATTTTGATGGAGGGCTCTTCAACCTAGCTTGATGTCGCTCCAAGAAGCTAACTCAGGTTACAAAGATAACCAATATGTTGTATGCAGATGATGTGGCATCGCCTACACTCACACCAGTGGAGTTGCAACAGACTGTTAATTGCTACAAGAAAGCATGTGATAGTTTTGGTCTCACCATTAATGATCAGAAGACCAAGGTTCTGGCACAACCTTCACCAGGCACTTCCCTTCCGCACTTCTACATTTCTATCTCAGATACTCCATTGGAGCAGGTAGACCACTTTTCGTATCTGGGCAGTCTGCTATCTGTACAGGGTAATTGTGGGCAGGATGTTGGAGAAGAGAATCGGTGCTGCCCATGCGGCATTTGGGCGACTATCGCACCAGGTTTTCTTGAATAAAGATCTGACCGTGAAGATGAAGCTCATGGTGTACCAAGCTGTTGTCATCTCAACATTGTTGTATGGCTGTGAAACCTGGACCCTTTATCGACATGACTTCCGAAAGCTTGAGCGCTTCCATCAACAGAAACTTCGGGAAGTGGGAAGACCAAATCACCAACCTTGATGTTCTTGAGAAAGCGCATGCTAATAGTATAGAATCATCCATCATTGGTCATCAACTTAGATGGATTGGACATGTCATCAGATGGATGATACGAGACCACCACACCAGGTTCTGTATGGTGAACTCAGCTCTGGCACCAGACCTCATGGAGGCCCTAAGAGACGTTACAAGGACCAATTTAAACAGAATATGAAGTTGACAGGTCTCAATCCACAAACCTGGGACCAGCTCGCTAAAGACCATTCAACTTGGCACCAGACCATCCCGGCTGCTGTCAAAATGTTTGAAGAAGAACGTCGTCGACTTGTTAAGGCCAAGCGACGACAGGCCTGTATCATGTACGCTCAACGACATCCACACCGGAACATTCCATCGAACAGTTTACGTCGTCGACACAGCACGAGACCACCAGTCTGGTGCGGGTACCGCACTGCACTGCCAGCACAACCTTATACCATGCCTGAACATACGACTGGTGCAAAGAACTTCAACGGAAATACGCATGCACCACCGAACACAACGCCTCCTGCACGCGGGTCAAATGGTGCATATCTCAACAGGTATTTGTTTCCGGACATATGTTTATAGACAAGAAGTAAACTTCTTGTAAACATGGTCAATACGGAACCTGGAACGAGTGTGGTTTATATGTTTATAGGAACATTTCTTCTCGTTTTGACCAACCCAACCCCTGTTGCAATATCGGACACTTTTTTCGAAACACCCTGTATTGATATCTTGAGTGGATACCAACAGGTGAGCAACCAATTATGCATACCAGCACTTTTCTCTAGCGCTCCTCTCTTTTTTCTTGCAGGAAATGAAGTGATAAGTACTACTCCATTGTAAAGTGAAAATACTGGCAACTATGGAGCATGTATTAATAGTAAATAAGATGAAGAAATTAAGGAATAGAAGAATGATTCAATAAGCCATAAACTGCAGTAACAATAATGTAGTTATAATTTAAAAGATCTATTGTCAAAGACAAAATAATGAAAAATGAACGTCAACACAATAAATATTTCCACCACTGTATTTATGTAGCTGTTTCCTCAGACAATAGTACAAGAAACGGGCAAAAGTTCCAACATTTGTGTCTATACAAGGAAATATAAACAAGAAATAAGAATATTCAATGACTTGTATTGGAAAGGCATCCTACACAGTAATATTGGAGAGGAAAGATTATAGTGGTATGGTCATAAGGACTCCAGGAACATTATTAGGAAGACCCTTGATATTTGGGAAAGACAAATATTTTAGTACCTTATGAGATATGCAAATTGGAAAAACATAATGGACTAACAAACACAATAATAAGCAGGTATGGATGGAAGGAGAGATAGAGGAAAAACAAGACAAGCACAATCTCCACAAACACACCACTGTCTTCAAATTTGGGCATCAATCCAATCAATAACTCTTCAATGTAGTTCGTTTCTCCTTCTGTATTTGTCCTATGTGTTCCTACTTTATCTGTCCTTTTGCTTTCTTTCTTCCTTTCCCCAGTCTTAGTTTGCTGTGTTTGTCCAGTTTTCATTCCACCCTACACCAATCACATCAAGATCTTATTGAAGAATGCTCCTCGCTATGCACTATTTTGAGCAACACAAGAAATGGTTACTGCCCACCCTCCTAATGAGACCAGGAGGTCGAAAGAAGTCATCGGGGTCTACTAACATTGGAAGGCTGTTGGTTTTAAATGTTTTTATCTTTCTTTAGTGTTCTCCTGCATAGATTTACAATTGACTAACAGTTATGGATGGACTGGACCAAAGAAAATTAACCCTCGGACACTTGCTCTAGTAACATATAAAGCGTTACTTGCCTGGGCTACATAATAAAGCCCAAACAGTTAATCAATCTGATAGACTCGCACACGTTATTTTCGGTGTTCAGTTTCAATAATATGATAAACAGAAGTACTGTATATATAAGTATTCTAAGCTAAATCTGGAAAATTTATGTAGGCATTTATCTTCATATGGAGAGAAAATACAAAGTTAAGAAGAAAATTCAATTTTACTGCACATCTTTGGTAAAACTGCAACAAAAATAAAACTAATGGAACTAGAACTGTTAAATAATTTTTTTGTAAACCTAAATACTTACATTAGTGCATATTTGGACTGGAATTAAACAAAAATAAAACTAGGTTAGATAATTTCCTTAGAAAATTAGCACTTATTAGCAACAATTTCAGTATTTCAATTTATTTTTTCCTCGAAGTTTTGAAGTTTATTTTTGCCCTTTTGACTATAATCTACAGCCCAAGAAATCCATAAGCATGCTCAAACAAATTTGTCACCCAAGGAAATGGACACAATGATCCGAGAAGATCTACATTGAACTTGGCGCATCTGTTCCTTGTCGATTTATCCATTCCTCGTCCACACACGAAGCAACAGCCTACTTTATTTCCACTACACTCAACCTATCATTACTTTCATCTAAACACTGAATGATTTGAAAGTCATCTACACGACTGCCTCCTGTGAGACAACGTTTCCTTTACACATTCAAATCTGAAACAGCGATGCTCGCGCGGAATGCATCTGGTGTCAGTTTGGTGCAATTGGTTCAGTTGGAATCACACCCATCTGTTAAATACAGCTACAATAGGCAGCTACAGAGATTCTCAATATTCCTAGCAAAAAATATACTCTGCGCTACAACAAAATAAATCACTGGGCTACACCTGTAGCCCGCGCGAGTATCCGAGGGTTGATCATTCTCTTAGGAGACTATGGGATGAAATAACGTTCATTTTGGAACTATTTCCTCTTCAGAAACTCAGACAGAATTCCATATTAAACAGCAGAATGCAATCCAGGCTAAAGAAGTGATGTACAAGACCCATTACAGTAGAGTGTTGATAATCCTGATTAATTGTGACCGGACTCCGTCCGGATTATCAAACTGTCCGGTTTTTCAAAAAGAACAAAATAAAAACAGTCGTGAGTTCACAACAAAAAGAAAACTTGCTAAAACCGTTAATAATTCAATTTAGTGGTTAAATAATTGGAGCAGATAAATAAAACCATTAATTAATATGAACTTATAATGTATTTTAATGAAAGAATATACATACAAATGCAATGTACATATTTACAGAATACTGTACAGTTTATGCATTGTCAGAGCTCTTAAAAAGATCTGTTATTAATTTTTGAACTGCAGTAGTGGTTCGCTTTTTTGCGCCAAGTCTTTGATTCATAGCGATAAGATGACCCCGCCCAGCCTGTCTCATCAATGCTTTTGTTTGACAAATATCTATGAATGTACTCACTTTTTATTCACTGGAATGGAATCCGAATTATCGACGCTCTACTGTACTTACCAATAATGACGTATGGAGCAGAACAGATTGAGATGGTAATGGCATGTGAAAAGGATGAATGATGAAAGAATGCCGAAACAAGTGGAGGAGTTCAGTGGTTGAGGAAGGATGGTGGGCAGACAGAGTAAAGTGGAGGGGTGTTATATTTGCTCCGACCCGGCCCAGGCTGGAAAACGGAAATTGATGATGATGATGATGATGATGAATGCAATCCAGTTACACTCCACACTTTCTGTTCTATCCCCCTTTTGCAAGATGAAACAACTCAAAATGCAGAAATCTGGACAGGATAAGAAATATGAACTAATCATCATCTATTTTTATGTCTGTCTGCTGTCTCCAATTCCTGAAGCATACACAAATTGAGCATAATCACAGACAAGCAAATGCAGCAGGTCCTATCACAGAAACATCCTATTTTAATTTCCTCCCACTAGTGTCAAACAGGGAATAAAAACATCCTTATTATGATGAGAAAACAATCCGATAATATCAATAATAGCTCCACAATATTTTCCTTGAATTGTCACAAGATGTCCATAGATAATTTGACATCCCAATAGTATGAGTTACATGAACATGTAATGAACACAAGTCACAAATGCTGACTTTTGCATGCACACAATCTTTCAAGTCTCTATTGCCAACCATCAATTATGCAGTGAATTGAGAAATTTCCTATCGTTTTCACAAGAGAGCACTACAGACTGGCAACAGTAGAAGTCTTCTTGCAAGCCATTAGTATTCCATAGAGGTGTTTGAAAATGGTTGGAGTTACAATGGTCAGATGGCCTTGATGTTCAGCCCCCATGAAACAATAATCATCACCACCACCATCACATTTTTTGTTTGTTAAATTCATTCATTTAAAATGTTAAACAGGGTGTTTTTATTGATGAGCACACACAGTGAGAGCAGGTACTGTGATGTTTTGGCAAGTGCAATTAACCTGAGAAAAGTTACCTCAATGTTTGGGCAAGCACAATTAATAGGCAGATCCTGCATTTTATCAGCCTGGACACAGACATGCTGGTGGGAGCAGGGCTGTTCTTCAAGCTTTTGCGGAATGGGAGAATGACTCGACCAGGAAACTACCCAATACTACAAGAAACAGAACTAGGGTAATCTTGTCAGGACAGGTCCAACAAGCAACAGAGAATGACACACTTGAAATAAATGCCTGTTTCATGAACTATGAAGATGGACTGGACAAGCAGTTACAGAAGTTTTGGGAATTGGAAGACGTGACCACTTCTCCCAGGATGCGGGAAGAAATCGAATGCGAACAACACTTCAAAGAACATACCACCAGAGATGAACGAGGAAGATACGTTGTTCGACTGCCAATGAAGGAAGATTGTGAGTCCCTGGGAGGCTCGTATAGTCAAGCTAACACACGGTTACTACAATTGGAACGCCGACTACAATGCCAGCCACAGCTTCGATCAGAATACACCAAGTTCATGGAAGAATATGAAGGATTAGGACATATGAAACTTGTCCATGATGAAGAGGGCGATCGTGAAGGCACGTATTATCTCCCTCATCACCCGGTTATAAAGGAATCAAGTACATCAACAAGAACGCGAGTAGTTTTTGATGCTTCAGCAAAGACCACTTGCGGTATTTCTCTGAATGATGGGTTGATGGTTTTATGAAAGGTACAGGGACAATCGATGCTATTCACGCCGCTCGTCTTTTGATGGAAAGGCATCTAGAAAAGCGGAAACCACTCCATATAGCCTTCTTGGATCTTGAAAAGGCCTTCGACAGGGTACCTCGTGATCTAATATGGTAAGCACTACGACAGCATGGGGTACCAGAAGCATATGTTCAATGGGTTCAGCTTCTTTATCGGAATGTCACCAGCTATGTCCAATGTGCTTCAGGAAACTCCGCAACTTTTCCCATCAGAGTTGGTGTTCATCAGGGGTCAGCTTTGTCCCCGCTCCTGTTCATCATCTGTCTTGACACCATCGCAGCCGAACTACTGCAACCACATCCCTGGACCTTGCTCTATGCTGACAATATCATTGTAGCCTGCAAGTCTCGCCAAGAATTGGAACAACATGTTCAACGTTGGAAAGCTGCACTAGACACCCATGGCCTACGACTTAATATTGGGAAGATAGAGTATATGGAGTGTGGAGTACCAAGTGAAGGATCTATTCACATTGATGGCACTGAACTCCGAAAATCATCTGCATTCAAATACTTGGGTACGCTAATCTGTTCAGATGGCCGAACACTCCCAGATGTCCGAAACAGAGTCAACGCTGCATGGCTGAAATGGCGCCAAGTTACTGGAGTCCTTTTTGACCGGAATGTGCCACTATATCTGAAGTCGAAAATTTACAGAACCATCGTTCGACCAGTAGCACTGTACGGTACTGAATGCTGGCCAGTAACGAAGAGACATGAACAACAACTACATATCATGGAGATGAAGATGATTCGCTGGACACAGGGACTTACTAGACTGGACCGCATCAGGAATGACAATGTTCGAGCTACATTTGGTGTGGCTCCAATCCATGAAAAAATGCGGGAGAGCCGTCTGCGTTGGTATGGCCATGTACTGCGTAGCAATCACTCTTCAGTCGCGAAAACTGCACTCGACATCAGTCCAGAAGGCCGACGACCACGAGGGCGACCGAGAAAGTGCTGGCTGGATACTATGCGGGAGGACATGCAACTAGTGAATGCCACAACTAGAGACGCTCAAGATTGAGCAGTATGGAAGAAAAAGTGCAGAAAGCAGACCCTGCAATAAAGCGGGTTTAATGCTAGGAAGATGATTATGGGTTGATGGTAGGCCCTACAGTGCAGCAGGATCTATATTCAATAGTTTTGAGATTCAGAACACATCCTGTCGCATTCACTGCTGATGTAGCAAAAATGTACAGGCAAATTAGAGTTCAGTCATGTGACACGGGACTTCAGAGGATACTCTGGCGTAAGTCACCCGATGAGGCAATGAAGATTTAACGAATGAGCTTCAAACAGTTACTTATGGGACAGCAGCTGCACCCTTTCTAGCCACTAAATATCTTCAACAGCTCGCCGAGGACGAAGGGTTTAGATATCCACTCGCAGCAACGGTCCTTCGAAGGGATTTCTATGTCGACAATGTTCTGTCTGGATGCTCTAAGGCTTCAAACAGAGTTGATCCAGTTGCTAAACTGTGGTGGATTTCCCTTACGCAAATGGTGTGCAAATCACGGTGGCTTACTAGAAGCAATTCCTGTAGAACACCGTGAGACCCAGTTACCATCACAATTTGACAATTTTATTTTATTTATTTATCGTATGGCTTTTATGCCGGGAGTGTCCGAGGACATGTTCGGCTCGCCTGAGTCTGTAGCTGCTTCCAGCGGACATCCTAAAGGGCGAGCTACAAGTTCCGTTCAATTTCAAGTAGTTCCAACTTTCGCCACCAGATATCAATGATACCTAGTGGTGAACGTTGGAACTTTGATAGAGCGTTCTGACGAAATCTAACCTAACAATTTTTGCTTTACACAAGTTTAGTCTGTGAAAGGATCTTTTACATGCCATAAATCAATGACATGGGGCCGCCGGCTTTACAATGATGGTGGTGTTAAAACCTTAGGGCTTCTTCGGCACCCAACTACAGATAAATTTCTTGTAACAACCAAGGTAAATATAAATGAGTCATCAATGATGAAGGACAACATATCTAAGCGCATTGTATCTTCCATTGTTGCATCAATTTTTGAACCACTGGGTCTTATCAACCCTGTTGTGATTGTTTACAAAATATTTTTGCAGCAGATGTGGCTTCACAAGTCTTCATAGGATGAACATTTTCCAGCAGATTTAATGAAGGAATGGCAAATCATATGCAATCACTTGTCTACAGTGAGCTCCCTAGAGATTGATAGATTGGTGACAGGGTGAGCCGGTAGACATTCAGGTGCATGGGTTCTGCGATGCTTCGGAGAAGGCATACGGCGCATGTCTGTACATCAGATTTATAAACAAACAAGGAGAAACCATGGTACGACTCCTGTGTTCAAAGTCAAGAGTAGCTCCAGTGAAAAGGGTAACCTTACCTCGATTAGAATTGTGCGGAGCGGTCCTGCTCACACGATTGGTGCATAAAACCTTATATAATTTTCAAAAGAAAAATATGTATTGTCCGTTGAGCAATTATATATTTAAACACAAATTGTGCTAAATGTTCTGGCATAACTCAACAAAATGGCAGTGTTTCGCCCCGGTGTGCAATTGGGCTCTTCAGTTGGTTAAAGCACACCTCACCAAGACACTGTCTAGTACACACTGGGAAGACCATTGCAAGACGTATTTGATACGTGTGTATCCACGTCACGAGCAAAGCCAGTGCACTATGGGAGTCGAAACTCCATTCCAAAGCAATTATAACCTTACCTTGGCATTGAATATATAATTTTCAAAAGAAAAATATGTATTGTCCTTTTAGCCATTATATATTTAAACACAAATTGTTCTAAATGTTATGCCGGAACATTTAGCACAATTTGTGTTTAAGCATTGCCGATTTTAGAGCTGGATGTTAGCAACGTCTATTTATGGACAGACTCATCGATAGTATTGTCCTGGATAGCATCACCTACAACCACATGGAAGACATTTGTTGCTAATAGGGTTGCAACAATTCAAGAGGCTACGCATAATGCCACATGGAACCATGTTTCGTCAAGTCAGAATCCAGCGGATCTCGTATCGAGGGGAACCACTTCATTGGAACTAATGATTTCAAGAATTTGGTGGACTAGTCCAGAGTGGTTACAAAGAGACATCAACTCGTGGCCATCGACTGCATCAACATTAGAAGTTACCGAAGAACAGAGAAGAATCCAAGTAACCTTGGCGTTATTCTACGCTGTCACGCTTAGTGAGAGTGACAGCATACTGCATCGAATTCAATCTCAATGCAAGAAATCCAAAATTTAAAACAGCAGGGGTGTTAACAAGTGACGAATTGCATGTAGCTCTACACAGATGCATCAGGATTGCACAACATCTGGTCTAAGCCCAGGAAATACACGAACTCAAAAGAGGCAACCAACTGCCGAAGCAAAGCAAGTTGATGGATGATCAGGGAATGGTCCGAGTTGGTGGGAGACTCAACAACTCAAACTTAACATGTGATGCCAAGCATCAGCTGATTCTTCCTCCAAGGCATCACCTGACAAACTCATAGTATTGTCAGAACATCTGCGGTTATTGCATGCAGGGCCACAACTTTTACTGGCAGCACTTCGAGAACGTTACTGGATAAAACAATATGCAAATATATTCCGTTAATCAATACAAAACAAATCTTAACACTTAAATTTGTGGTACATGTTTCGGGGGCTATAACTGCTCCCTTCATCAGCCACTCATCGTCTCACTGATGTGACATCTTGCGGTCACAAAGATATCACTTAAAAAATGCTCATAACATACAAACATTAAAAACAAATAAGAACCACTATATTAAAAACACATGGGTAAAACTTAAACCACTAAAAACCATGAAATATCTGTCAACTTCTCCAAGTGAAATTATATTTCATCTTCTACGAAGAAACTTGGTCCAATCAACTGTTTTAATCTTGTATATGTTTTTCACTGACATATATGAAGTAACAGGGTCCTTGAATAATTGTAATTGATATGGATAAATCTTCTAAGAACTGGTCCTTACGGACGGTTACGGACCATAAAGGGATATCATAACTATATCTGCACCGTAGGTAGCGATGGAACAACTGTAAAGAACAGAAGAGAACCCATATCAACATAACCAAAATAAGACGTAAATGAATAAAAATCCATCAAAGAGTAAACGCATCACTCACTCGTCTCAATGAAGACCTAACGTCCAATTCAGCAAAATGAGAGTATGTAACCAGAATGTACCACAAATGTAAGTGCTAACTTAGATTTAACATTTGTTTTGTATTGATTGACGGAATATATTTGCATATTGTTTTATAATATGTCAATACGGACCATGATGGAGTCTAAAGTAGATGGAACGTTACTGGATCCCTACAGCCAAGTCAACAATCAGGTCTGTCTTGCATAAATGCCTTAGATGTTTTAGACTGAAGGCTAGAGTTTCCCAACAACTAATGGGAAATTTACCATCACCTAGGGTCCAACCATCTCGACCATTCCTCAATGCTGGTGTGGACTATGCAGGCCCAATCTTGATCAAGGGTGGAAATACGCGGAGCAAAACAACACTGAAATTCTATATTGCAATATTCATCTGCCTCTCAACAAGGACAATTCATGTGGAAGTGGTTAGCAATCTCTCTTCAGAGACTTTTTTTCTGCCCTCAAAAGGTTTACAGCAAGAAGAGGGAAGAGTGCCCATATATATAGCGACAATGGGACCAATTTTGTCGGAGCAAACTGGGAACTGCAGGAGTTGAGGAAAATATTCCTGTCAGAACAATTCAATTAAGGCTTCATGAGCATGCAGCAGCTGAGCAGCTAAGCTGGCATTTCATACCCCACAGTTCACCTCACTTCGGCGGTCTATGGGAAGCAGCGGTGAAATCAATGAAGTACCTTTTTAAACGTGTAGTAGGCAATGGTATGCTGACATATGAGGAATTAAGTACATTAACTGCTCAGATAGAGGCTTGCCTTAACTCCCGCCCTTTAACGGTCCTGTCAGATGATCCCATGGCCCCAAGTTATTTATCTCCTGGTCACTTTCTAATTGGTGCGCCTCTCACCTGCCTACCCGAGCCTGATTTAACTGATCTGCCCTTGAGTAAGTTGTCCATATGGCAGCGAGTGCAGGCTATGCAACAGCAGCTGTGGAGAAGGTGGTCATCCGACTACCTGAACTCATTGCAGCAGAGGAGAAAGTAGGCAACTTCCAAGGACAACCTGCTACCTGGAGCAGTGGTCCTTATTCGTGAGGACACTTGACCTCCCTTGCAGTGGCGGATGGGAGACATCACTGAAGTTCACCCAGGAAATGATGGAGTAGTGAGAGTAGTAACACTGCGAACCAAGGGAGGCACACTCAAGCGGCCCATCCAGAAATTGGTGGTACTACCTACGCAATAGGAAGTGTATGACATTTGAACAGTACTTACTGGAATTTACTAAACTGTTAACTGTGTTACTCATAAAGTTCAGTGTGTTATGTGTATATTAATTCATTCTTATGTGATTCATTGTTTGTATTATTGTTGAATTCAGTAGATTCAAGGGAGGGGAGTATGTTTGAGGTTATGGTGTACGAACTGTTGAAGACAAGCTATGGGTCGTTACGGCTATGGTTGGTAGGATTGGTTAATTAAAACTTTCATCACTCCAGAAGGATAATCATCAAACATTTTATCGCCAAATCATCTTGCGAATCAGGGTCGTTGTTACAGGTCATGGATCGTAACACGAACAGCACACTTTTAGCAAACCACTGGGCTCTTAGGGGCTATTGGTAGCTACATTGTATTTAATGGTTGGTAATGCTTTTATCACGCCCAAAAGGATGATCACCTCTCATAAACATTTCACCGTGAAGTTGTGGAGAGAGGGAGAAATGCATATCGACATTGAAGAGAAAGAATCAGAAGTGAAACAATCTTAACGTGTGTAGAAGTTGCGTACAAACTGTACGATCTGTAAATAATGTATAGGAGGCTGATGCGTAAGGTCTGTGATGACAGTAAGTGTTTGTTGCTCAAGGAGCATAAATTCCATGAACGGAGGTACTGTATCACTATATGAAGTGCATTGAAGGGTATTTTTCTTGTGTTTTACATTATGTATATGTGGAGTACAGCCAATAGATCGTTTCTTTAAAATTCTTGTGTGTTTATTCCTGTTTTGCATGATCCTGGTGGCATCAGCAGAACACATGTATAATGCCCCACACCTGGGATAGGGGGTCTCAATGTCAGGAAACAGTTATTTATTTTATTCAGGAAGATCCATAAGATCAACATTGGCGCCCAGTCAAAGTCGGGATATAAATGTTAAATCCACTTGTGGCCTGTATTTAAAGGCAGTAAATTCTGCAGGTTTGTTTTTCAAGGGGTAATAAAGTTAAATCAACTCCTGCGTGGAGGTGTGAGTGTTTCAGTATCCAACCCACCAGCCAAGTTCTATTCTAAATTTGCACCCTTATACACTGGTTCACATGAGATTGTCCATTGCTACGTTAACAACTCCCATAAGGTGCGAGAGGTTGACGGAGGAGCAGAGGCAACCTATAACGCTGCAAACCTCAAGCTGTACTACCCTACTAGCGGACTGGATGGGGAACAAGCCCACTTGATTGAAGAAGAGGAAGGAGAAGACTCCGGGGACGAGGACATCACCCTGCATCAAGACACCGGCGAAGGAACACATAACAAATTACAAACAAATTCATATTTTTATCTTAAATGTGTGCATGGGGATTTAGATTTCACTCTCAACCAGATATATTTGCTAATATTAATGTATGTTTTTTTCAATGTCTTTGGAGCATATGACAACAGTATAATTGAAAAAACTAGTGGCTGAAGCAGGGAGTAGTTGACGCCCCGAAACATGTCCCACCGTAAAATGTGAGTACAGTTGATGACATATTCATGTATTGATAGACGGGAACTTTTGTCACAATAATAGTGTGTATAATTATAACTGTCAACAGGGACCAATGATGGAGTGTAAGTTTTCTTAACCGGGTCTGTCCATCTTATCCTACGACGTCCAATCGGTCTTGTTCCTTGCACCTCCATCTCCAAATTCTGGCTTGGAGTTCGGGTCGGATGCATCTGCTTCGCATGACCTAACCACTTGAATCTCACCACACTCATTCTTTCCTCGATGGTCAAGTTCACCTGCATGTCTCTCCTTATGTATTCATTCCTGACCCTGTCTCTTCTGGCTTTTTGTAGGGCTGACATAAGGAACTTCATTTCACATGCTTGTAATTGACTCTCTTCTCTCTAAAATCAATACAGTGCACTCCCGCTAATTCGCGGTAATTAATGCACGAACTCCCGCGAATTACTGAAAACCGCGAATTATCCGCAGTAAGTTTTGTTAAGACTTGTAAATGCAAAACCATTGGTTAAAATATTAAAATGCACTTTATAAACAAGCAAAAATAATTATAACACTTCACATTGTATTGTAAGACACACTAGAGGAAAATTACAAAATGCTATGTAGATTATGTCAACATTAATATCTAGGCCTAATGAAAAAAATCAGTCATCACTTTTTGTTTCTTCGATAATTGTTCATTTTTTCTAATTTTGGATCGTACATTTCTCAAGAATACAATATCTGAGAATGAAAATTCATCTTGATTTTCTACATAAGAGAGAAGTGTCTCTATAGAGACACTAGCTAGGCTGTGGGAAACTTTCGGGAATTCCGTTGCATCACTCCCGCACTCGATATCATCTGGATCTCCGTCATGCTCACCGGCAGTTAAATTCTGTACAATATCCTCTTCACTTTCATGTCTGAAACCATAATCATCTTTATCGACGTCTAACCACTTAATAATGTCATTTTCATCTGCATCTTGGCATTCATCCAGGTTTTGTAGTAATGATTTCATCGTAGCGAGGCTACTTTGCCCGTCCGAAATATCGCCGTCACTGAAGCCGCCAAACGCTTGCTCTTCGCCTAGAACAGATTTCCATGACCGTGCGAGCGTATTGCCTGTAACTTTCCCCCATGACGTGTTGACTGCATGAAGAGCATCCAACAAACTAAAGTCCTTCCAAAATGTTGGAATATCAATGTTTTCCTCAACCAATTGCTGTAACAAAGATGACCGGTAGTTCTTCTTTAATGCAGCAATAACGTCTTGGTCCATAGGTTGCAGAATAGAAGTTACATTAGGGGGAAGGAATTTGACGACAATATCACCTTCTCTAAGTTCACTTTCGTGTGGATGGAAAGGCGCATTGTCAATTAAGAGCACTGCTTTGATTGGCAAAGACTGCTTAATTAAATAGGCCGTCACTTGTTTTACAAAATGATTGTGAAACCAGTCCTTAAATATTTGTGTGTCCATCCCCGCTGCCTTTTGATGGTAGTACTGCAGAGGGACATTTTCTTGTCTAAAACAACGAGGTTTTTTAGATTTCCCTATCGCTAACAATTTTAATTTATGATCGCCACTTGCGTTAGCACACGCCATAATTGTTATTCTTTCCTTCGATATTTTACGGCCTGGGGCGTGCTGTTATTTTTGCATTACTAATGTTTGGGACGGTAAACATTTCCAATACAACCCTGTCTCGTCTGCATTATAAAGCTGTCTCAGGTCAAGCTGTTCTTTGTCAACGAATGATTGAAATTCCTTTACAAACTTTTCAGCACCACTCGTTTCTGCGCTAAGACGCTCTCCGTGAATCGCAATTTCCCTTATTCCGTAGAGTTTCTTAAACCGCGTAAGCCAGCCAGAAGATGCTTTAAAATCCCCTTCTAAGCCAAGGGCAATGTGGAAACGTTTGGCTTGCTCCGCACACATTGGCCCGGACACAGGAATACCTTCCGCTCGTTTTTGATTAAACCAGCGTATCATGGCTTCATCTAGATTTTCATAGCCCGATGTTCTCATTGATTTCCGGGTTGATGAACGATCACACTTAGCAGAAAATTTAATGAGGGTTTCCTTTTGTTTTTTCATGTCTCTCACTGTAGTTTCACCCATACCAAACTCGCTGGCTAACTTGGATGACGTCTCGCCTCTCTCCAGCATCTCTATAATTTTCAGTTTTTCACTGACTTTTAACCTTTTGTATTTCATTTTTCGACCGCTCATATCGAAAACTGATAACCACAATTTACTATTGAAAACTCTCGCAGCTGACTTCAAAACACTGAAAAGACGTACGCACGCCAAGCACACTTCTCAACTACAATAGACTATTGTATACAATACCGTACGCTCACTGGCCGCGCATCTAGCCTGCTCAATTCACAGGTCAGCGACCTTGGGCTTCAGCTGTGGCAAAACGAAGGGTAGGTTCTGAGAGAAAGAGCATTCACTTGCATTGTCTCCGCTTCCAAGATAACGGAATCTGTGCTATACCGCCCGCGGCAACATGCTCGTATGTTTAAAAGTTTTCAGAATTCTTGTAGCAGTGTGCATGTAGGCCTACTGTTACATAGCAAGGAAACGAAGTCCAGTCTTCTCAAATTTCAATGATTTCGTCTCCACGCAGCATATCGCATTAAAATTCTTTTTAAATGACACAAGAGAGAATTTTATTTAGCATAATGGTTAGTGGGCGTACGAATTACTACATTAAAGAAATATACTACGAACCCCGTGAATTAACCGCAAAGCGAATTATCCGCACGCGAATTAACGGGAGTGCACTGTATTATTATTACTCTTACTGAAGAGAAAATTTTCTAAAATAAAATTACAATTATGCAAATCACCTATCAACTCTTGAAAGATAAAATAATGTAGTAGTAGTAGCAGCATTATCACACACAGCCCACAAAAGCCATTGCAAGATTTTAATCCCCTTCAAATTTGTTCTTTTGTCGATAAGATGATGAAGATGGACAAAAGATTTAAAGAATCTACATTTGCGTAAGGTAACCTTATACTTTCCAAACACTCACATCATTAAGAAAAATAACAATGTTGAACAGGTTTCCTGACCCACACCGAGTCACACAATCCTTTGAACATTTCCCAGATTAAATCTTACGATATTGAATGGTTGACCTTCATCAACTTTTTGATATATCGCTGCATATTCACAAAATTATATTTCAACCTTTCTAATTCACCTCATGTGACCAGTGCAACAGAATTCTTGGAGCCCTTAAGTTCAGTATGTGCTGCACAAAGTATTGAGAGTGCTTCCTGGTTAAAATTGTCTCAGAACTGCCATGATGCCCAAATAACTTCCATAGCCAAAATGTGGTCAAAAGTGTTGCTAAACTGTAAAACTCCAAAATTAATGAATTCATTTAATGGTTTTTAAAATTTCAATATTCTGGAAGGTGTAAAAATTATGAAAAAAATTGAAAATTTTGCATGTCCCAAGTGAAAAAAGGAAGGAAGCTTGTAGTTTAACGTGACCGTTAATCTCGCGATCATAAGCCACGGGACCTCCGTTTTACGTGGAATCCGAACCACAGGACATGGCATTTCACATCGAAAATCTCACATGCATTGACCGGGAATCGAACCCGGTCCGCCTTGGTGAGAGGCATACAGCTTGACCGCCGGGCCACCACGCCCCTGTCCCAAGTGATTAGTGAACTGTTCATAACATATACATGTAACACATTAGTGGGATTTTAAAAGGTGGGGATATCTTCTGCGAACCTATTTTCGCCAGGTGTAATGACTGTTCTATGTGGGATTCCATTGGTTTGACTTGTTAGCATTCTATATGCACCAAATTTGAAGAATGGCACATTGATAATAGGATACATTTTAATTCTAAGGTGTTTACAACATCCTATTGTGTGCTAGTTGCAAATGCTATTGAAACTGAAAAATAGAATGATCCCACATAGTACCCATTCTCTATCTGTTGGTGCTATTTCAGATATCCCTATTCATTGAAAATTCATGGTAATATTCATGGTAAGAGGCAGGCATCCCTACACAATACTGTAAATGTATCAGTTATAGACTAACAATATAAATCCTCTCCAAACCATTCCTGTCATGGATGTACTGTACCACATAAGACAATTAACACTGTTTAGACTATACACCCCTTCATGGCATGGATTTTTAAAGTACTCCTTAAGTCAAAATAAAAAAAATAAAAAAATAAAAGAAAAACAGGTGGCTTATCTGCAGCGACTATCATGATGGTCCATCTTCCAACATGCTGCCATGTCTTGATCGCACTAAGTTGAAACTCCCAGATCGACTGGCCAAAGCTTCAGTCCGACTTGTGACATTGGCAAATATACTGTCCACTAACATGGAACTATCTATGAGATCTGCTATTTCTTCAAGCTCAACATTTCTCCTATCACTGTCACTAACAGAGGAATGTGGAATGTGTTTTGGATCATCATTAACAGCAAACTCATCTTTTAAATTATTTGCACTGTCATGAGGTGGTTCAGGAATGAGTTTATGAGGACTAATGGTACCATTTGCTATTTCGTTGTTTGTCAATAAATTACAGTTTACATATTCACTTCTATTTCCATCTATTTTAGGTATATGATGGTCCTGCACCTGCTCTGACTTATCAGTTGAAAAAGTTTGTTTTGGGGCATCTGGAGGAATAGTTTTATTCACATCTAGGTTTAAACGAGCAGCCTGTTTTCCCTCGAGATGTGTAGCACGTGATAGCTGCTGCGCTTCCAGGTCATCATCGGACCACACTGGGGCAGGACCACCCGCCTGCCAGTTTTGGAGAAACCGTTTCTGTGCTTCATCCCCAGAGCTAACTGCCTCGGGCTCCATCTTCTCATGCATCTCCGGAGAGAGGATAGGCTCAGAACCGACATGGCCCAAGTTCCCTCCTCCGACTCTCTGCTGGGCCAACACATTCTGGGTTGGCCTACTCGTGTCTTCTGCTCTTTTGATCTCTTCATACTCATCCAAACCTTTGTCCAGAGAATAACTGAGACTAGTTGTAACAGATACAGAACAATTTGGCAGCTCCTCATTCCCATTTACTGCTGTGAAATCTTTAGCAGATTGTACTTCAGGATCTATGGTAACTGCTTGGAATTTTTCTGAGCTGCCCATGGACTTGGAAACTCTGTGGCCTTTCTCAAACTGACGGGGCAGGACTTGTTTTCGGAATATCTGTGGTATGCTGCCAACTGGACTCTGATTCTGAGAAGAACTGCGTAGATCACACAATGACCCAGGTGGAGTGCGATGATAAGTTTCCAGCCTGTGTAAAAAAAAGCATTAAAAATATATTGATATGTATACACTGCAATTTATTCAGATATGGGTACAACAGAAAGAACTTCCAATATTACCACCCCCACACACATAAACATGCCAGTAAATCTATTGTAAAGAGATTATCGCATTTTAACACCCTCAGACTGGATCAGGATCAAACTCCCTAGAAAAATGTTTGAACACCAACACAACATGAACTTTTACTAGTGTGGAATGGAGGTTTAGATGCCAGTGAACAGTTCAGAGCTATGCAGAGTACATGTCTAAATGGTACCAATTTAGACTGAACAAAAGGGTTAACAACCTGATATTCCTGCAGAATGTATAAATACATCAAAATAATAATAATAATGTTATTGGTTTTACGTCCCTTTTAACTACACTGGCTTTTAGAGACGCCGGGGTGCCGGAATTTTGCCCCGAAGGGGATCTTTAACGTGCCAGTAAATCTACGGACACAGCTCCCTCGCATTTGCGCACCCTCAAATGCCAGCTGACTGTGCCAGGATACGAACCTGCAACCTCGGGCCCAGCAAGCGAGAACGTTACCCCTGAGCCACGCAGCCAGCCTAAATAAATACATCAAAAAGGTCACTACCTGGGTGTGATAAAATTGAACAGAATAGGAATGCAGACAATACCTATTAAAATTACACCACACATGTAGAACTATCAGTGGAACAGGCTCTAGGCAAAGTCAATTAAACAACAGTTTAAACAAACTAGTATTTATTTACTCTAAAATACATAGCACTGTTGACCCGACACGAAATGAACTGAACTGCATGTAAGGTTGAAAACACGACTTGTTCGTTTTTGAATGATAATGTTTTGTTTTTTCCGTAATTTTTGTTAATTTTTATTTTTTATTTAATTGTTTGTTTTTGTTTTATTAATTTTTGGTCTTTTGAAATTCAATTCAAAATTTGTATTCTTTAATCTGTGTTAAGAGGGGCAGATGACCTCGTAGTTCCGCCCCTTAAAACAACAATAACTAACTAACAAAACACTGTGTGTGTATTGTGTGCGCATCGTAGATGGCAGCACAAGATTTGAAAAAACACCGATACCCTTGTTCAATTGTTTATTATTATTTTTTGTAGGTTAATGTGTTCTAACACTTCCCCTCGAGTGAGGTGTTGAGGTTTCTTCTTATGGCTGAATTTGGAGTCCTGCAGCCTTCGTGCACCAGCTGTGCTTGGGTCTCGGAAGACCTATAGTCAGGAAATCTGCAATCTGGTCCGACGTTGGGACGTAGTCCACGATGAGAGATTTGCTCTGGATTGCATCACGTACAAAATGATACTGATTGTCGTCGTCTTTCGTCTTGGCGTGAAACACGGGATTCTCGGCAAGTTTGAGTGCACTGCGGTTGTCACAGTAGAACGTGAGTTTGGACAGGTCGTCGTGCCCCAGCTCTCGTAGAAGTCACTGTAGATATATGGCTTCCTTTGTGCACTCCGCTAAGGTCATATATTCCGCTTCTGTAGTGGATAGGGCGGCAGTATGTTGCTTTCTGACGTCCCAGGAGATCGGGCTTCCTCCGAGCATGAAAATGTAGCCCGTATACGATCGACGATCCTCGGTGCAGCTACCCCAGTCTGCGTCCACGTAGCCTTTGAGAGGTTGGTGATCATGTTCATAGGATAGGCCGACGTTCGGTGTCCCCTTGAGGTATCGTAGGACACGTTTCACTGCGGTCCAGTGCTGAGGGCCGTAGCAATTGTTGAATTGGCCTAAGTAGCTGACGGTGAAGGCGATGTCAGGCCTGGTGGAGATGGACAGGTATGTCAAGGCTCCCACCAGCTCCCTGTATGGGAGTTTTCCGTCGTCTTCGGAAAAATTCAGGTTTATCGGCAAGCTGGTGTTGGTGTCCACAGGGGTGGTTACGGTCCGGCTCTCCGTCATGTTGAATCGGTTGAGGAGTTCCTGAATATATCCTTTCTGGTCCAGGGTGATTCGTCCATCGGTTTGACAGATCTCAATGCCCAGGCAGCACTTGGCGAGGCCCGAGATACTTTATTCGGAAGTGCTCCCCCAGTTGACGTCCTATTTGAGAAGCCCTTTTTGGGTGATGAAACGCAATCAGAATGTCATCGACGTAAACTGCGATCAGCACAGCATCTTCCCCTGTACAGATGATTAACAGGCATGGATTCAATTGAGTTGGGACGGCTCCAATAGACCAAAGGATCCGATACAATTTGTTGTACCAATTGCGTCCGGCCTGGTGCAGGCCGTACAAGGATTTCTTTAGAAGACAAACTTTGTTGCCTTTTCGAAACTCTTTCAGAGCATCAATGGCCTTGTTAGAGATGTCGTTGGTGGGCTCAATGATCCCCTCCAAGATGTTTTCGAAGTGTTTCGGGACCTCCATATATATTTGGTCATCGAGATCTCCATTTAAATATGCCGTGGTGACGTCATACTGTAGCACCTTCATCTTGAACCTGGCGGCGAGAGACATCATTAGACGAATTGACCCAGGACGAGCAAAGGTTTGTGTGAACTGGATTCCAGGCTGTTGACTGAATCCTTGTGCGATCAGCCTCGCCTTCTGCTTCTCGAGAGAGCCATCAGAATGACTGAAATTTAAACGTTGTCTACTATCTACTGTATATTATAATTATAAAATGTCCACACCGACTATGTTCGACATGAACGTGCAATAACCCCTCACAAACAGCAGGTGACAGCACTAGCTGTGGAGGGTGTATAAAGTGTATCGAATGGAAGCGGGAAATAGTGCAGTCGCTGTTGCAATGAGACATCCAAAAGGGCATGAAAATTGGCTTTCAGGGCAAGAGTGGAAGCATTTCTGAAATGGCTATGTTTTTAAACTGTTTGCATGCCGCCGTGATTTTAGTGAATTATGTGGTGCACCACGGGCCATAGATGAGAGGAGTGAACGACGGCTGCGGAGATGTGTACGAGCGAATAGACTTGCAACTTTAGAGTAACTGACCGCCCAGATGAATCACTAGGCTACCAACCGTGTATCCTCAACGACCGTTCAGCGAACATTGCTGCGTATGGGTCTCTGCAGCAGGCACCTGGTTCATGCACCCAGGCTGTCTGCTGTCTATCGGCGCCGAAGGCTGGAATTTGTACGTCAATACCGCAACTGGACGCCCACTGAGTGACAACAGGTGGCCTTTTCTAATGCATGTCGATTTATACTCCATCGGACTTATGGCCGTTAGCGCATACAGCACAAAACCTCAAAACGCAAACACCCTGCACCAATTGCTGGACGGGTCCAGGCCAGAGAAGGGAGCGTTATGATGTGCGGGATGTTTTCGTATTATTCCTTGGGCAATCTCTCTCTTCCCGCACGTGTCGCAGCAGTCCGTGCTGCGAAAGGTGATTATGCAGGGTATTGACGGGTGGTCACATTAATGTGACTGGAGAGTGTATAATTGGACTTTAGTCTGTACATTTACAACTTGAGAATGGCTAAACAGGTTTCAGTAAAATTTTGGGAATTGCTATAAGGTCATCCTGGAACCAACTTATGCCATAATTTTAATCCAAATAATCCGCGAAAGGGGGAGTTAGAGGTCATAATGATACTATCATCTGATTTACTCGTGCTTTACGTCAGCTCTTCTTTGTTGCTCCACATAAAAAAAAGAAATATTTTCAGAAATTCTTACAGTGAAAAAATTTTAATTAACATAAAAAATGCTGCCCTTGGAGGCTTAATAAAATGTTCCTCTGTTATGCTGAGAAACATTGAATCATGGATGTTATTCTTCTTCTTTCTTCGTTATGCCCACTTCAAGAGCACATTTGAACTTGTTAACTTGGGTTGATGGCTTCTCCTTTTCCTCCCAGAATCTCTTCATGAATTGTGATGTTTATTTCTTTTCAGTCCTGCTCGATTTCTTCTAACCAACTGATTTTGACCTTCTTTGAATTTATTATATCAAGCAGCAATTTGCATATTCTGCAGATGTGACCATAGAATTTCAATCGCCTCCTGCGTACAGCATCGGTGAACTTATCGATTACTGTGTACAAGTCTGTAGTTTTCCTTTTAATCCATATACCATTTACAAGAATAGGGCCATATTTTCCTAAGAATTCTTCAATCTTATTTTTCAATTTCATCAATTTTAGAGTGGCCTCCTAGAGATGCAGTTTCCGAGGCATACTTCCGGAAGTACAACTGTCTTGTATTACCAAAGTTTTGCATTTCGTGACATCACCCTTTTATTGTAGCGATTCCACGTTATTCGGTATGCTTTCAGGAGTTTGGTGGTTATTTCTAAATTAGCTTTTCTGTCCAGTCCAGATGGTATAAGGATTTCTCCTAGATATTTGAAGGAAGACACATGTGTGTGATTATTCCATAATTCGTCTGTAGTGGGAATCTTGGTATATTCTGGTGTTCATTTGCCATAAAATGTGTCTTCTCATACGATATTATTATATATATATATATAAATAATTTGCTAGGACCACGTTAAGTCTTGTTATATTTGGCCTTCTTTTGCACCCCGAATTCCATCATCCTTTGGGGATGAGCCTGCTTGCATTCCTCTGTCCAAGGGGCACCATGTCTTCTTATTGGAGGCAGACCCTGTTGCGTCCGTTCGTCACTATATTTTTGCGGAAGAGATCCCTGTCCAATGCGTCGTCAGGATTGATTCGGAGCATTTGGAAGTCTTCTTTGGTGTTTCTAAACTGGGGTTTCGTAGTTGGAATAAAAAAAAGTGAAAGATCTTTGTCAACCTGTTGCCGCCCATTCATCTGAGGTAGCCATAAAATCGTGCCCGTCCTTTATGGATTATGTCTGTAAACTTCCCTATTTTACTATATAGACTTCCTTGTTGGATCTGTTTTGGTGGATGCCATTCTTGTAATAGGATCCCAGGATTCCTTTAATGATTCTGCACTCTTTCTTCTCCAGTTATTCGAGGAGCCCTTTATCGGCATTTAGGGAAAGGGTTTCGACTGCTTACATAACTACTGGCTTCAGAACCGTTTCATAGTGACGTATCGTAGTGTTTTGGGTAGGGCACCCTTTGTTATAATTCGCACATGATGTTTGGTATGCTATTGCAAGTTTACGTATTTGTTCCCAAAGCTTCCTTGTCCAGTCCATTTTTCATGATGACCTCGCA
This sequence comes from Meconema thalassinum, assembly GCA_946902985.2. Classification (NCBI taxonomy): domain Eukaryota; kingdom Metazoa; phylum Arthropoda; class Insecta; order Orthoptera; family Tettigoniidae; genus Meconema; species Meconema thalassinum. The sequence goes on from OX336393.1 coordinate 304,313,323, forward strand.
TAGATACTTGAATTTCTCCACTCGGTGGATATTCCCGTATTTTGAGCGGAGGTGTGGAGGGGCATCTTTGATATTAGTCATTTACGAGTACTTCCATTTTTTGAAATGACCAGGCCAGTTTGTTCGGCGATTTCCTTCAACAATTCGATTTGAAACCTAGCACTTTCCAAATCGTTTGACAGAATAATAATGTCATCGGCAAAAGCTAGACAGACTACCATGATCCCCTTTGAATTTGTTCGAATTTTCAGTGGGCTGTAGCCAGTTTCCGTTAATCGTGCTCGCCAAGTCTTTATGATCTTTTCAAGAATGCAATTGAAAAGCATCGGAGAAAGCCCTTTTCCTTGGCGAACTCCTGTCTTGACCTCAAAGGAATCCGATAGAATAGGAATCTCTGTTTCGCGGGCTTATAGGTCGTGTTCCAAGGACATTTTGTCGTCCTGACGTTTCGCTGAATACTGCGTTCAGAATGTTCACAGGTTACATAAAGCGAGGTAAAACAAGTTTACTTGTTTTACCTCGCTTTATGTACTTGTTTTACCTCGCTTTATGTAACCTGTGAACATGCTGAACGCAGTATTCAGCGAAACGTCAGGACAACAAAATGTCCTTCGAACACGACCTATAAGCCCGCGAAACAGAGATTCCTATTTCAACGCTGGTCGTGAAAGTCTACATTTTTACTGAATCCGATAGACATCCGAGGAACTTGATCTTGGACTTTGTATCCGTCAGTGTGGCTCTAATTAACGCCAGCTATTTCATGTTAACTCCGAATTCATTAAGGATGCTTAGCATGACATAGCAGTCTAACGAGTCATAAGCTATCTGGAAATCCATGAAGACCGACACGTACTGTTTGGACCCGAGAGCACAATATCTGATGATTGTTTTAATGTTATGGATCTGTTCGGCTTTTGATTGACCTTACCTGAAGCCCCCTTGGTATTCACCAAAATAATATAGCCTTACCTTGGCAATCCATATTGGAAGTGACTGTTCTCGAAGGAACAATGCTCGCAATGGCCTTCTCAGTATGTGCTAGCCATGTGTCTTGGTGAGGTGTACCATACCAACTGACGAGTCCAATGGTACACCGAGGCGAAACGCTGGCAAGTATGTTTGAGTTAGCAGGGCCATTTTATCAAATTTTGATAAAATATATACTAGCTCAAATGGATAATAAACATCCTGTTTCCTTCGGGAACAGTCACTTCCAAAATGAAGTTGTCACCTCTGAAACAGTGTCTGTGGAAAAAATGGTGGAATCGCATATGCAGGAAGATATAGGCTAAACTGAAGAAAGTGATAGTGAAGAAGACTGAAGATAATAGTGTACCCTCTCATGCAATGGTAACGGCAGAACTAAACACTGTAAAAAATATATTTCTGCTGCAGATGGAAATAGTGATAAGTTTGATAATCTGTACAAATTAGAACAACAGATCGAGGTGAACCATAAAGAAAGTGCAAAGCAAAATTACAATATTGGACTTCTTTGCCAGAAGGTAGCCAGTACAGTGTTTGTGTAATCAATGTTATATGAATATTGTAAGCCATTTTGAAATTCCAAAGTGTAACGTCAATAACAAGCGTTAGTTTTAAGAGTTCTATACTCTTTTTTTTGCTCAGAGAATGTAACCAAATGATTTCCCACTATTTACACTTTTTGAGTCCAGACCCTTCAAAAGTGTAAAAGAGGGGTTATACTGTATGCAAAAATTATCTAACACAACTTGGAATTAATTTCAATATATTCAGATGGAATTTTACTGTGACATATGAATAAATACAAGTAGATAAGGACTTTGTATACAGGGTTCTGAACTAATCATATACTACTGTTGGACAACACACAAAATCAGCTAATTACTGGAATGCTTACATGTTAGGTCCTGGTCGTAGATGCAATAACCCCATCAGATTTGACAGAGTGGTCCTCAAGTCATGAGTGGGCAAGCCGCAGTACCAGCGTAGCTGAGCGATGTTCTTGTTCAGTAAGTAGACACCATAACTGAACTGGAGCTTGTCTTTGCCTCTCGAGAACAGAGGGAATCTGAAAATGTATATGAGTGAGTTTTCAAATAGTATATTGTAATTAGGAAAAATACTCATTACTTATAGGTTAAGTATCTGGACAGCAACCTGAATTTGAGGAGGAGATTACCAATTGTGTTGCAGAAATAAAAAAAACTTAAAAACTTTGTTTCAGAGGAATTATTGATGGTGACAGAATGGTTCAGAATTAAAAACTGAGGGAAGACATCCTCTTACAATATAATACCCTCCTGGAATTGCTAGTTTCAAAGATCATATTTTCAAAGACATTGGTGCCCAGATAATGTGATCATAGCCAAGCAATTACTGTACGGTTCTCAGCTCATGATCCCTGTAAGGAATGCGACTGCGCCACCTGTGTCACATCAGTCGACAGCCTGACAGCGGCTACTGCTACTAATGGTACAGGAAACATTCACTTGATGAAGTTTACAGTGAAACACTTAAGATAAGCACATTCTCAGTAAAAATTACTGTACTGGACAATTTCATTAGATGAACAAACTTATACAAATATTGACAAGGTGGACAAATCTTTCAGTTACAGGGGATGTCTCATAAGTAATGTTGTCTTTAAAGAAAATTTTATTTGGAAAGTTTTCTGACAAGAAATTAAACTATTCTTCAAAGTAGAGAGCCTCAGATTCTATGGTCTTGAGCCATCTTTCAGCAAGGTTTGTAATCCCAGTACCAGTCTCTGGGTTTTGATGTAAAGATTTCAGCAAGACCCACATCTACAGTTTCAATGTTTTGGAAATATCTTCCACGCAAGAAATAGGCCATGGATCGAAAAAGACGGTAATCTCAAGGCGTAAGATCAGGGCGGTAAGCTGGATGTGGTAGCAGTTCGACTCCTCACAATTTTATCCAATTCGTAAACTATATATATAAGTTGTTCTTCAGTTGCCATACGCTAAATAAATCCTCCCAAATCCTGAATTTTTGCCATGGTTGTTCGTACAGTAAGAGGTCTTGCATTGTCCTGCTGCAAGAGCTATTTCGGTTAACATAATAATAATAATATCGTATGGCCTCGGGTGCCTGGTGCAAGCTTTGTTAATTGACACCCAGAGGGTAGCTTGCATGTCGAATTTCGTCGTTCCTTTGAACGCTATGAAAGTCAAGGAGGTTAGATATCTAAACTCCTTGACACTACAGCACTTTCAAGTAGAGAATGGAGGAACTTTGTGTTGGCGGAAAATCCCGAGATTAATTTTGCCATTGAACACTGCCTACTGAATTCAAATGGGTTCTTTAACATGCCAACAACGTATGACATGAGTGTCGTGATTTTTGGCGCCTTCAAAAAACACTTACCACGACCAGGGGCGAACCTGCAATCTTGGGGTTGGCAGTCCGACACTATAACCACTCACCCACCGTGGCAAGCTTCAGTTAACAAATGCTGGGTATCTCCGTCTCATAATTTTATAAACTTGTTCCAGTTGTTGAGAATAAAGATCCGCATTGACTGCATGCCCGTTTGGAACAAACTTCCAGAGAATCACTCCTTCAAAATTCCACCAAACACTCAACATCGCTTTGGGGCCGAACCGATCCTTTTTAACGATGACTTTAGCAGGTTGATGGGGACCGAGACAGTGTTTCGAGGTGTCAGCGTTGCGGGAATAGATACAATTTTTATTCCATGTGACAATTCTCCTGACAAATCTATCATCCATGGGGTTACCGATAAGATGACGACAGATATCTATTTTACCTTGAGCCTGTTCAGGGGTCAATTCATGAGGTACAGATCTACAGCTTTTGTTTGATTTTCCAAGTTTCTTAATCTGGCAATGTACGGTATATTTTGATGCGCCAAGCTCTTCTGACAGCCTATGAGTACTTCTTTGCAGATTCTCTTCAAAAACTTTGCGTGTATTCTGAATATCCCATAGTTTAGGTCTTCCAAAACGCGGCAAATCTGTAGTATTTTCTTCTCTAGTGTTGGAACGTTGGAATCATCGTTATGCCACACCCTCACTAACGTCACCTTCTCTTTCCACTTCACATATTCTTCAAGCCGTGGCAGAAGTTTTGTAATCTTGTTTCCAATAATGCTTAGGAGGACAAGGTAAAGACAATATGTAAGTCAATACAGATGCAATTAACATAAAGATACGGTTAATATAATATCCAGAAAAGGGAAGCAGCTTGACGACAAAATAGTTTAATTAAAAAAGTGTGCATCACCTCTTTGACGTAGCTGGCATCCATAGCTATGCATCACTCGCATCACCAGTGATGTAGTTAGCACCCTTGTTCTTCAGAGTGCTTTTTCTGTCTACCATTTGTAATTACATAAACTGTGTTGCTTAAACCTGTGTGTGTGTTAATACCCAGTCCACTGCATATCGCTCAAGATCACTACTGTGCCTTTATTATGTCACTCTCGTAACTAATCCCTCATCTGGGCCCCGAGGACTGTGCAGATTCAAGGATAACTACCACTTAGCTGATCTGACAGATTCTACACACACCCAAAGTACATGGGGCTTCATGACCGTGTTGTCGCAGCTCCTAAACTGAGGAACAAACCAACCTAAGAGCCTGTGAATTGTGCGGTATGTGTGGCCACCTTGATGACACCCTCAGCAGCATTACCTTGGTTTTACATCACCGGATGCTACTTCCCATATCAAGCAGCTATTCAATTATATTATCATCACGAAGCTGAGTGCACCTTGTTCCAGCTTTAATGTCCGATTTAAATTTTAGACGGAGCCGGGAAATGAATCTGGGGCCTCCTAAGTACGGGACACCATAGGACTGGCATTAGAACAATCCAGAGCCATTGAAAAAACTCCAAGCACAATCAAGGATTATTTTTTTCTAGGAATAGATATTTCAATAGATTTTTGTAATTTTTGTGAAAGAAGTACCATTTTTTCTAAAGGGACTAGGCCTAGTTTTACAGAAAACTAAATATCACATTTCAACAGAACCCTAATGATTACGCAGTTTGAGCCAATTTCATATTTTGTACCTAAATCAAAATATGTAATATCAGCTTGTAGAGGTCATAAAACAATAAGCTGAATGAGTTACAGTTTACGACAACTTCTACATCTATTGCAAGATTCTTAGTTACCTCTCTTTCTTGTCCCAGTAATGTTTTATAAACACTATGATCATAATATAAAACAACTAATATCGGACATAGAAATTGCGTGTAGCAAATTAATAAAACAGGAAAGAGAGATAACTCAGAATCTTGCAACAAACGAAGCTAGGATGATCATAAAATAAGAAAACAGTAGCAATAAAAGAAACTATAAAATTCAAACAGCATTAGTGAAATTGTTAAAGAAAAAAATAGATAAAGAGCACTTAATTGTAACGAAAGCCGACAAGGGGAACACAACAGTAATCATGAATAAAGCCGAATACGTAAATAAAATGGTAGAATTCATAAACGATAATGGAATAAAACATATAGGGAAAGATCAAACTAATTAATTTCAAAACCAGGTCAACAATTTGCTAAATAAAATAAGAGTACCTTACGAAGTCAGAGAAAAAACTAAAATCATAGACATGAACCAGCAGTTACCACTATCAAAGATCCACAAGGACACCTGCCCCATTAGACCAATTGTAAATTGTAGAGGTGCGCCAGGCTACAAACTAAGTAAAGAGTTAATAAAAATTCTGAGGGATAGGTTAATTATAAAAAAATACGTCTCAGTAAAAACACAACCGAATTAGTCAATAAAATGGGGTCCATAAATATAAAACCAAGCATGAGAATGATATCATTCCACATCACGAACATACCTGTAAAGGAAGCAATAAAGGTAATAGGGGACACAAGAAAAGAGAATAACTCGGAAAAAGAAACTGAATAAATAGTAGAATTGCTTAAAGTCACACTCGGCTAGAATATGTTTGAATTTCAGGGCAAAATATACAAATACTCATGTCACCACTCAGCGGCTTAGTTTCCAACGTATTCATTAACAGTCTAGTGAACATATTCCTCGAAGGAAATTCCGCCCAAAGCATAATACATTGGAGTAGATACGTGGATGACGTCATTTGCATATACGACATGGAAATAACCAACGAAGACACATTGCTTCAATCAATCAATAACTTACACCAATCCATTAAATTCACAATGGAAATGGGAAACAACCAGTGCATAAATTACTAAGATTTAACACTCCACCGAGCGGACCATAATTTAACGTATCCATATACTTTAAGAAGACGCAAATGTCACACACTATTGATAACTGCTCAAATCACCCAAATTAGCAGGCATCAAATCCCTGGTAAACAGGGCTATCAGCATACCTGTCAACACGAAATTTCAACAAAGAAATCGACAGGATAAAACAGATAGCAATGGAGAATAACTTTTCGCCCCACACAGTTAACCAGATACTACTGACCGCCATCAAATTCAGGAAAATTGCATACCTGGGTCATGTGTTACTTGATGAAAAATATACATTACATCTCATTTAAAAAGGCAAAATTGATGGGCAACGAAGAGCGGGAAGGAAAAGGACGTCTAGTCTTTGGAACCTTCAAGATTGGACTGGAACAAGATCTATTTAACAGCTCTCCCACTCTGCTGAAGATAGACAAACACTATCCACATAGATCGCCAACGTCCGGGAGACTGGGCAGGTGTTAGGGACCTATGCCTACCCGGTGTAGGTATAACCAATAAAACAAATTGAATGAAGCGCTCAAGACTTCTCATAAGAAAACTTTATATTCTAGTACCCGCCATTACAACATTTTCACTGCCTTGTGTATCAAAGCTCTTAACAACAAGAAACACAAAAGTCATGGAGTAAAGAGTAATCGTCCGTGACATCCTCCCACCTTTGATGCAAATCAAACACAATGTTCATAAACAGAGACGGGAAGGCGTTTTTACTCTTCTTCCACTCCTGGTGAAGTTGCGACTTCTGAGACTTACTGCCTCCGGAACTGCACCACTAAGTAAGGGCACCTCCTCACTCCCACCTCCAGCCTCCAAAGGATATAGGTGTCTCGTAGGTCGGAGGAGTTCTCCTGAGGATGTCTTTACCCTAACTACTCGGGTCACTTTGTCTTTACCTGGAAGTGTAGCTGTCACTCTTCCTAGGGGCCAGTCTATCCTTCTCTTGTCATCACTACCAATGATGACCATCTCCTACCTTCCACTGATGGTCAGACTCCTTGCCCGATGAACTGCATAGAAGGCTACCCAGATACTCCAGTCGGAATCTCCTCCTCAGCTCACCCCTTAGCTGTTGAAGATATTGAAACCTTCTGGTGAGATTAACTTGATCTAGCATGTCTAAATCAGGAGTGCAAACCACGGGAATGTCCTGAAGAAACATTGATGGAGTCAGAGGTACCAATTCATCACAGTCTTCTGAAATGTAGGTAAGGGGCCTCGAGTTGATTACCGATTCACTATCAGCAATCACAGTCAATAGCTCTTCATATGTCAAGATAGCTTTGCCTAAAACACGCCTTAACAATTTCTTGACCATTTGCACAATACGTTCCCAGAATCCACCCCACCAAGGGGCTGAAGGAGGACTAAATTTCCACTCGATTCTATCAACTGATACTTCCGCACACAATTTTTTCCAGTCAATGAAGCCAAACAAATTGTTGGTGCCAACAAAGTTTGTCCCGTTGTCACTATAAATCACACGAGGCCTTCCTCGTCGGGCTATGAAACGCCTAAGAGCTAACAGAAACCCTGCAGTGGACAAAGTCATGACTAATTCAAAATGGACCGCTCTCACTACGGCACATGTAAAAATCACAATCCAAGCCTTGTTCTTGCATTTTAAGTATAGCGGTCCAGCAAGGTCCACTCCCACTACCTCAAATACACCTGCATCTCTCACACGATCTTCTGGAAGGGCTGGCGTTTCCGGAATTGTCTTTTCCATTTCGAATCTTCTGCACTGGGTACACTTCCTGATGACTTTGCGAATGGTTCTTCTTCCCTTTGGTATCCAGTAGTGCTCCCTGAGTATAGCAAGTAAAATCTGAACACCAGCATGAGAGGCTTTCAAATGATGATCTCTGATTATCATCTCAGTCAAAGGGTGCTTTGATGGCAATAACACTGGCGCACGGAAATCATATTCATCCTTCCTGTTGGTAATTTTTGTCTTAATCCTGAAGAGACCCATCTGGTCTTTAAAAAAGCAGAATGTTTTCTGGTCGTCCCTTTCGGTAAACTTCTCTTCCTGAACTAATTTCAGCAGTCGTTTCTCTGCCATTGAAATTTCGAGACAATCTAATTCTGAAGCAACATTTTTCACTACGTCCTTCCTGGCATTGTTGACGAACCGTAACATCCAGGCCACCATTCTAACGATTCGTGAGTACTTGGAAAAATAAATCAAATACCAGTGTTTTTCCTGGGAGACAAGCATAGTATTGGTAACATGGCCTTTTCTTCTTTCTTCATCGACCTCCTCTTCATTAACTTTTACAATGCGCGTTGGCCAGCTGTTTTCTTCCAACTTTAACCAAGCGGGTCCCTCCGACCAACGAGAAGAAATCAGCTGCAACGTAGAGCAACCTCTCGAAGGTAGATCGGCTGGGTTGTCCGTCCCTGGTAGATGAAACCAACGCTTTGGGTTAGTTAATGTTCTAATTTCTTTCACACGGTTAGTGACGAACACTCCCCAAGCTTCCTCGCTTCGTATCCAACATAAAACAGAAGACGAGTCACTCCAGCAGTACTCCGGGACGTCCATTAGATTCAAGCTTTCCTTCACTGTAAAGGCAAGACGTGAGCCTATAGTGCAAGCTAATAGCTCCAGTCTCGGTATCGTCACCTTCTTGAGTGGTGCTACCCTGGATTTTGCTGCGACCAGTTGCACTTCAAATTCTTTCCCATTGAATGATCTCAAGAAAATAACAACTGCATAAGCCACTTGACTAGCATCACAAAATACATGCAAACTCCAAGAGGATCTGTCCTCACAATTAGAAAATCTTCTAGGCACCTTAATCTCAGCAATTGAGGGCAGTTCATGTAACCATTTATTGAATTTGCTTTGGGCGTCTTCACTCAGTGGACTATCCCAACTTATTTTCTCTCTCCAACTTTCCTGAAGCAAAACCTTTGGCACAATGGAAACCGGACAAGTAAATCCAATTGGTTCAAAGATACTTTGAGCTACCGACAAAACTGTCCTCCTTGTGAGAACATCAGATTCATTTAATTTTGCTACTTTACAAGCCAAAGTATCAGCCACTGGGTCCCACCACAAACCCAAAACGGGTGTCACTTCGGGAACCTCATCCTCCAGACTCAATCTGGTGTGCTCCCACCCTCGGAGGTCAAATTTTCCTTGCGACAGTAACTCCCTAGACTCATCCACAAATTGTTTGAGTTCTTCCTCTGTGTTCAAGGAAGTGACGCAATTGTCTACATATAGTGAGGTTCTTAGTTTATCTGCTGTCTCAGTGAAGCATGTACTGTTTTTCAGATGACTGTCCAATACGGCTCCAAGTAGAAATGGACTACAGTTCACTCCGAAAACGACCCGTTTGTGGCGGTATATTTTAAGAGTCCCCTCAGTGAAGTTCTCCCACCATAGGAATTTCAGAAAGTTTCGATCATTCTCAGAGACTGAAATTTGAAGAAACGCCTTCTTAATGTCTGCGATCACACCTATCCTGTTTAAACGGAACCGGTTCAAAATAGAAGGAATTACTTCCAACAAATTAGGACCCTTTTCCAGACAGTCATTGAGTGAAAGTCCTCCTTTCGATTTACATGAAGCATCAAACACCGGCACCACCGCTGTACTCGATCCTTCCTTGAAAACTCCTCGGTGTGGTAAATAATACCCAACATCCTGAGAGTTCTCCTGACCAACTTCTTCGATTATCCCTTCCTGTTCCCAGTCCTGAAGCACCTGCTGGTACTTCTCAAATTTGTCTTCCTTGATCAAACGGTGTGTTACAGAAACCAGTCTTTTTAACGCAACTTCCTTGTTGCCTGACAATAACTGCTGATCTTCTTTCCACGGAAGTGCGACTTCATACCTTCCTTCCTCATTGATCTTAACATTTTCTTGGAAATGTTTCAATGTTGCAATTTCAATTTCCTTCTTCGATAGTGTTTCAGCAGGATCACCAATTCCAATGGTTTCCAGGTTCCACAGTTCACCCAAAGAAGCAGTTCTCACAAACAGAGAGTTCACCATTGACACTGTGCTATCGTTTTCAGTTGTCTTCCAAAGCTGACCCATCACTGTCCAACCAAATGTAGTCCTAACAGCAACCAATCCAGACTTCAACTTGATTGTGTCCCCAGTCAATAAACTACCCACAGTGTCTGCGCCGATTAGTAGTCCAATCTCCGATGGCACTGGGCCAAAATCAGAGAGCCAGATTTTCTTTTCTCTGATCTCATCCATCCAAGGGCCCCGGTTTAACCGAGGGATTACACCACAAATTTCCTTTTGTCCCAACACCTTTAATTTTCGAGAAATTGAATGATGTAGGTCGTCTATATCTATCTCATATAGGTTATGATCATTGGCACTGATTGAAGCACCCCCAAAAAGCCTGTGTTCAATTTTTTCAGTCTTTGATGGAATATACCCCATTTCCACAGCAATCTTCTCTAACAGATAGGATCTCTGCGAGCCTGTATCTAACAACGCCCGTACAGTCTTTTCTCTCCCTTGATGAACCAACCTAACTACAAGAGTTTGCAGCAGTACTTCCGAAACATCACTAGTTTGTGTATTAAGGGTTGTAGTTGGGACACCAGGCAATTTTGAGCCCCTTTCCTGGTGCTTCTCCTCACCTTTATAATTCCCCCTATTTACATCTAATTTTGGGCACATAATAGCTTCATGTTTACTACTGCACACTAGACACTTCAGTTTTGTAATACAATTTGCAGCCCTATGTCCAACCTTCAGACACAAAAAACAAGCCTTGTTTTCAGACAGCATTTTACGTTTGTACCCTAAGTTCATTTCTTGAGCAAGATAACGCCCCTTACTGTTATGTGTGTTTTTTTTACAGAAGACACACGTTAAACTGTTTCCTTCACCTTTACCAGCAAAGAGAACACTAGCAGTTGCTAAACTACTCTCTTCCCATTCTTTAACTTTAGCACTCCTTGATTCACTAGAAACTCCAAAACCAGCTTGAGCAAATGTAATCCTCTCTTCACTTTCTACTTCACCCTTCAGAAAACCAAGTAATGCAGTCAGTTTGTCGGCATGTCCATTGTCTTGATCCCTCATAGCCGTTGACGAACTCCTCATCCAGACACGTAACACTTCCTCAGGCAAGCAGGATTCTACTAGAGGGAAAAGCATTGACCCGTACTTATCTCGGGTAACACCTATAGACTCCAAAGCTCTCAGTTGTGCTTCCAACTTGTCATATAGACTAGCAAGTTGAGTCTTCTTCCTTGTTTGAGAAACATTTTTCACTACAAGACTTATGAGTTCCCTTACATAGAACTCAGTCAATAAATCCTCCCTTCCAAATCTACCCTGAAGAGATTCCACTGCTTTAGGATAATTTTCAGCAGTAGGGGGGAAACTGGCAACTAATTCTCTAGCGCGACTATCAACTTTCGTGGATTGGATCAAGTATTGGAATTTGTCTTCGTCCTCAATTTCAGAGTCCTCGTGAATGCGCCGAAATTGTCCCCAAAATTCCAACCAATTTTTAATCTCCCCATCGAATTTCATGAGTTCTATTTTGGGTAGTTTCAACTGCCTTTTGGTTTTATTCCCAACTGATAGGACCGATCTTGCTGACACCACTGCCAATACATTGGAATTAGCCTGCAACCGTAGAGCATACTTCTGTCTTGCATCATCCAATCTGTCTCGAAAACTGTCTACATATTCGTATTCACGGTCATACTCGTCCCCTTCCTTTTCCAGCAACATACTTAAAAAGATGGTGTATTGGCTTTCACGGCCGGTGAATTAAAACTCAGCAATTCTTCTAGGTTTGTGCCGTGTCTTGTGTGGGGTTTCGCCTAGGACACCAAGCTAGGCTCATCGGCGGGCTCTTGGTGTCCCTGCCCGGACCCCCACAGGAGTATCGAACTGCGCGATACCTCCCTTTATATAGAGTGCAACTGCACTCCTTGACTGCGAGAACCAAAAGCTCAAGCAGCCGTAACCTCCCTATGAAGGCTTCCAAAAAGATGGTGTATTGGCTTTCACGGCCGGTGAATTAAAACTCAGCAATTCTTCTAGGTTTGTGCCGTGTCTTGTGTGGGGTTTCGCCTAGGACACCAAGCTAGGCTCATCGGCGGGCTCTTGGTGTCCCTGCCCGGACCCCCACAGGAGTATCGAACTGCGCGATACCTCCCTTTATATAGAGTGCAACTGCACTCCTTGACTGCGAGAACCAAAAGCTCAAGCAGCCGTAACCTCCCTATGAAGGCTTCCAAAAAGATGGTGTATTGGCTTTCACGGCCGGTGAATTAAAACTCAGCAATTCTTCTAGGTTTGTGCCGTGTCTTGTGTGGGGTTTCGCCTAGGACACCAAGCTAGGCTCATCGGCGGGCTCTTGGTGTCCCTGCCCGGACCCCCACAGGAGTATCGAACTGCGCGATACCTCCCTTTATATAGAGTGCAACTGCACTCCTTGACTGCGAGAACCAAAAGCTCAAGCAGCCGTAACCTCCCTATGAAGGCTTCCAAAAAGATGGTGTATTGGCTTTCACGGCCGGTGAATTAAAACTCAGCAATTCTTCTAGGTTTGTGCCGTGTCTTGTGTGGGGTTTCGCCTAGGACACCAAGCTAGGCTCATCGGCGGGCTCTTGGTGTCCCTGCCCGGACCCCCACAGGAGTATCGAACTGCGCGATACCTCCCTTTATATAGAGTGCAACTGCACTCCTTGACTGCGAGAACCAAAAGCTCAAGCAGCCGTAACCTCCCTATGAAGGCTTCCAAAAAGATGGTGTATTGGCTTTCACGGCCGGTGAATTAAAACTCAGCAATTCTTCTAGGTTTGTGCCGTGTCTTGTGTGGGGTTTCGCCTAGGACACCAAGCTAGGCTCATCGGCGGGCTCTTGGTGTCCCTGCCCGGACCCCCACAGGAGTATCGAACTGCGCGATACCTCCCTTTATATAGAGTGCAACTGCACTCCTTGACTGCGAGAACCAAAAGCTCAAGCAGCCGTAACCTCCCTATGAAGGCTTCCAAAAAGATGGTGTATTGGCTTTCACGGCCGGTGAATTAAAACTCAGCAATTCTTCTAGGTTTGTGCCGTGTCTTGTGTGGGGTTTCGCCTAGGACACCAAGCTAGGCTCATCGGCGGGCTCTTGGTGTCCCTGCCCGGACCCCCACAGGAGTATCGAACTGCGCGATACCTCCCTTTATATAGAGTGCAACTGCACTCCTTGACTGCGAGAACCAAAAGCTCAAGCAGCCGTAACCTCCCTATGAAGGCTTCCAAAAAGATGGTGTATTGGCTTTCACGGCCGGTGAATTAAAACTCAGCAATTCTTCTAGGTTTGTGCCGTGTCTTGTGTGGGGTTTCGCCTAGGACACCAAGCTAGGCTCATCGGCGGGCTCTTGGTGTCCCTGCCCGGACCCCCACAGGAGTATCGAACTGCGCGATACCTCCCTTTATATAGAGTGCAACTGCACTCCTTGACTGCGAGAACCAAAAGCTCAAGCAGCCGTAACCTCCCTATGAAGGCTTCCAAAAAGATGGTGTATTGGCTTTCACGGCCGGTGAATTAAAACTCAGCAATTCTTCTAGGTTTGTGCCGTGTCTTGTGTGGGGTTTCGCCTAGGACACCAAGCTAGGCTCATCGGCGGGCTCTTGGTGTCCCTGCCCGGACCCCCACAGGAGTATCGAACTGCGCGATACCTCCCTTTATATAGAGTGCAACTGCACTCCTTGACTGCGAGAACCAAAAGCTCAAGCAGCCGTAACCTCCCTATGAAGGCTTCCAAAAAGATGGTGTATTGGCTTTCACGGCCGGTGAATTAATTCACCGGCCGTGAAAGCCAATACACCATCTTTTTGGAAGCCTTCATAGGGAGGTTACGGCTGCTTGAGCTTTTGGTTCTCGCAGTCAAGGAGTGCAGTTGCACTCTATATAAAGGGAGGTATCGCGCAGTTCGATACTCCTGTGGGGGTCCGGGCAGGGACACCAAGAGCCCGCCGATGAGCCTAGCTTGGTGTCCTAGGCGAAACCCCACACAAGACACGGCACAAACCTAGAAGAATTGCTGAGTTTTAATTCACCGGCCGTGAAAGCCAATACACCATCTTTTTGGAAGCCTTCATAGGGAGGTTACGGCTGCTTGAGCTTTTGGTTCTCGCAGTCAAGGAGTGCAGTTGCACTCTATATAAAGGGAGGTATCGCGCAGTTCGATACTCCTGTGGGGGTCCGGGCAGGGACACCAAGAGCCCGCCGATGAGCCTAGCTTGGTGTCCTAGGCGAAACCCCACACAAGACACGGCACAAACCTAGAAGAATTGCTGAGTTTTAATTCACCGGCCGTGAAAGCCAATACACCATCTTTTTGGAAGCCTTCATAGGGAGGTTACGGCTGCTTGAGCTTTTGGTTCTCGCAGTCAAGGAGTGCAGTTGCACTCTATATAAAGGGAGGTATCGCGCAGTTCGATACTCCTGTGGGGGTCCGGGCAGGGACACCAAGAGCCCGCCGATGAGCCTAGCTTGGTGTCCTAGGCGAAACCCCACACAAGACACGGCACAAACCTAGAAGAATTGCTGAGTTTTAATTCACCGGCCGTGAAAGCCAATACACCATCTTTTTGGAAGCCTTCATAGGGAGGTTACGGCTGCTTGAGCTTTTGGTTCTCGCAGTCAAGGAGTGCAGTTGCACTCTATATAAAGGGAGGTATCGCGCAGTTCGATACTCCTGTGGGGGTCCGGGCAGGGACACCAAGAGCCCGCCGATGAGCCTAGCTTGGTGTCCTAGGCGAAACCCCACACAAGACACGGCACAAACCTAGAAGAATTGCTGAGTTTTAATTCACCGGCCGTGAAAGCCAATACACCATCTTTTTGGAAGCCTTCATAGGGAGGTTACGGCTGCTTGAGCTTTTGGTTCTCGCAGTCAAGGAGTGCAGTTGCACTCTATATAAAGGGAGGTATCGCGCAGTTCGATACTCCTGTGGGGGTCCGGGCAGGGACACCAAGAGCCCGCCGATGAGCCTAGCTTGGTGTCCTAGGCGAAACCCCACACAAGACACGGCACAAACCTAGAAGAATTGCTGAGTTTTAATTCACCGGCCGTGAAAGCCAATACACCATCTTTTTGGAAGCCTTCATAGGGAGGTTACGGCTGCTTGAGCTTTTGGTTCTCGCAGTCAAGGAGTGCAGTTGCACTCTATATAAAGGGAGGTATCGCGCAGTTCGATACTCCTGTGGGGGTCCGGGCAGGGACACCAAGAGCCCGCCGATGAGCCTAGCTTGGTGTCCTAGGCGAAACCCCACACAAGACACGGCACAAACCTAGAAGAATTGCTGAGTTTTAATTCACCGGCCGTGAAAGCCAATACACCATCTTTTTGGAAGCCTTCATAGGGAGGTTACGGCTGCTTGAGCTTTTGGTTCTCGCAGTCAAGGAGTGCAGTTGCACTCTATATAAAGGGAGGTATCGCGCAGTTCGATACTCCTGTGGGGGTCCGGGCAGGGACACCAAGAGCCCGCCGATGAGCCTAGCTTGGTGTCCTAGGCGAAACCCCACACAAGACACGGCACAAACCTAGAAGAATTGCTGAGTTTTAACATACTTAAAACTTTCTCGTCCAACGGCGCCAGCTCCGTTCCTAACCTCTCCAATTTGGTTAGCAAGGACTGTAAGGTGTCGTCGTCCACGCCGTCTTGAATTTCTTGATTTAAGTTTTGCAAAAGTGCATTGTACGTCTTCGTAAAAGTCGCTCTTACCGGCTTCCGCGCTTTCATTAACTTCTCCATTTCCAATACCAACACAGAACAGGAACACGAACGAACAGGAACACGCGGTCTTTAAATCAACACAATCTTCAAGTTGTTTGAATTAATACGCCATCCTGGCAGGGTCGCCAATAATTTGTTAGGGACCTACGCCTACCCGGTGTAGGTATAACCAATAAAACAAATTGAATGAAACGCTCAAGACTTCTCATAAGAAAACTTTATATTCTAGTAACCGCCATTACAACATTTTCACTGCCTTGTGTATCAAAGCTCTTAACAACAAGAAACACAAAAGTCATGGAGTAAAGAGTAATCGTCCGTGACAGCAGGGCACATAAAAGAAGATAAACAACGAAAGAAAAAGAGGACAATTCACCGACCCAAAATGAAAATAGGTATGTACGATTCAATTTCGTGTACAAAAACACATATAGCATAACAAATATTTTCAAGAAACAAGGACTAAACATAGCTTTCAGAACTAACAATTCACTCGGTAAACACTACACAACAGCAACTTAACAAAGAACAAGAAGTTCCGTGACGAACTAAAGAGCCTACTTTACTTAAAATTTAAGATCCATGCCAATTATTAATCGATATGGACCTATCTAGAATAATGACGAAATTAAGTTGGTAATATCGAAATCTCTAATTAGTTCAAAATATACCTGGTATAATGTGGCCTAATAGTGCACCACAGTTGGTAGCCCTGGTGACATTCAGTCACATCATCCATCCGATAAACATGACCAATCCATCTAAATTGGTGACCTATTATGGATGATTCTATGCTGTTAAAAAAAAAACAAAAAAAAAAAAAAAAAAAAACGCACACGCGCGTGCACATGCACACACACACACTCTCTCTCTCTCTCTTGCCCGGATCAATCTCATAAGTCTACTTTTTCCTCATTTTTTGCAAAATGTGAAAAGTAGGCTAAAAATCCACACTCAAAATCAAGCGTGTATCCGTTCACATGCCAAGATGACGGATGTAATGCTAATTATGTCGGGCAGAGAAGAAGACGGATCGGAACATGTTACAAAGACCATAAAAATGCGATTAAACACAACAAACACTCCACCATATACGAACAAATGTACAACAAGAATCATAGTTTCACTAAAATAGAAACAGACTTGAAAATTTTCCACTACGAAGCAAAGGGAAAAGCTCTCGACATTAAAGAATCCATAGAAATACATCTGGCACCAGCGAATCTGAATGAACACAAGTTTTTAGAAATAAAATGAAGTAAATCCACACTAGTAAAAATGAGGCAATAAATGCATACGGGAAGGGATAACTGGGAAACATGTTTAGGAGGAGGATTTGCACTATGGGCCTATTTTTCAACAAACTGAACTGTTTTTCTTCAGTCTTCCCCCTTTTTTTCTTTCCTTCGGCGTGTCAATTATCGGAATTGTTCTCTTTTTTTCTTGATTATTACTGGCCAGAATAGCCGAGCAGATCAGTTGACATTTCTATAATTGCTGATTAGGGTTCGTTATAGTGATTTCTTACTATGCCGAATCGTGATCAGTGACTCCTCTTTCCTTTTACTTTCTCTTTTCCGTCACCTGTAACAACCCTTTGTTACTATCTGGGCAGTCTTCTGTTTTTTCTATCCTGGTAGGACCTTTTTGTTTGTGTGCCCGCTCTCGTTTTCGAGATGCCTTGCTTTTCTATCCGTTTTTACCCGTTCGTTTGTATTTATTATAGGAGTGCGCGTAGGTGTGTGAATTTAGTTTATTTTGTGTAATTTCGCGATGCCGGATTAAGCAGATCCATCAAGGTATGTTACGACTCACTATCCCTGTATATGCGCGTGTGTATTTGGTTATCGTATGGAATACTAGGGCGTATCGCCTATTCTAGTATGTCCATTGTGTGTGTGTATCGTTCCCGTTATCTTTGTCCCCCTATCGTCATATTTTTTGTGTAGGTATTTGTTACGGTTTACTGTATAGTGCGTTCTCCAGTAAGACCATTGCCATACCTCTTATCTTTTGTTTGCCTCTTATCTTAAGATTGCGTCTTCGTACGCAAGTCTATGAGTATGGCTTAACCCCTCTTTAGCGTAACGTATTTTGATGGATATCTTTTCTTTTGTGTAACGTAACATCTCTCGTGTTTATTTCATTTCGGTTAGTTGTCCCTCATTTTCTATTTATTCATTTACGTCATATCTACGCGCGCTTTTATTAAACTCCGTCCTGTCTCATACTCCCTCACCTCCTTCAGGGCTATTTGAGTTACCATTCACTCTTTGGCGGTACACTCACCATTCCCGACTCTTTGTCTAGCCCTTGTTATCTTTCTCTTTTCACAATGTAATTTTACTCTTTATGAGCATTCTTCCCCCATATGCGTTCCCCTAAACCTTTACCTCGTATCGCCCATAACCTTAATGTCACGGTCCCTTGAACAGTCAGATTATCTTGTCAACCACATAACCTTACATTAGCGTGTTAAGCTTCCTCGTCATACCTTAGGAATATTTCCTTGGAGAATACATTACTGTTCCTTTACTTTAGTGTTGAGTATGTGTACCTTATTTAGTCTTTATTTCTTTAAGCTAGGCTAAGCTAGGCCCATGGTTCTCAATGAATAGCGCATTCGAATAGAACTTGCATTCACATCGCAGTGAATGTATGTTCAATCCATCACCTCTGATACCTTCATAAACTTAGTCCGGTGTAATGGGCCCAGCGCCAGGCTAATTGGTACACACTTCCACTGCGACAACATCTGCGAAAGGCTAGACGGCTCAAAATGGTAGACAGAGCTTGGTCGCTATTCGAATGTATCGCTCTCCATGTAACTACACCTAGTTTCATTCCCCAAAATGACATAAGAGGACCGCTTAGCCCACAAATACGTCCACCTGTATGTGTAAGTTGGCAATAAGGTACTATATGTTTTTTCTTTCTTTTTTCTTTCATGTGTCGAGAGTGAAAGATGGCTGCGGTTTGTTGACAACTAGGCCATTATATATCATCGCCAATAAAAGCAATTGGATACCCCATCCATTACTACTGAAGAACGAATATTTAAGAATAAGGGAGTAACATTTCTCTACATTTTACTGCCTTTCAAGGTATTGTAACTTTCGATTGTGTGGATGATTATGTTACGGCTATTCGAATGTTAATGTCTCGCCTTCCCATTCCATTAACTGGTTGGTTCTTAAGTTTAGGGGCTGCGACAACGCGGTCATGTAGCCCCGTGTACTTTGGGTGTGTGTAGAATCTGTCTGATAACCGGTGTTAATTGTGATGACTGTACTAGTGTGTGTTATCAGTTTTTTAATTTAAGTACTGCAACTTAGAATTTTTCAAATAGTTACTACTTTTGCCGCCAAGCGCTACCGTCAACAACTACTAGGCCAAGTTCAGAACTTAGCTACCAGACGCCACCGCAGTCGGCTCTTGGCAACGAACATAGAAACCAAAGAGCGTTGTTTACATTCTTAACCTATCCAATTTAGCTTCACACAGGTGCAATTAGTGGAAGGTTCTTTAACATGATTGACGGTGGGGCATGGTGGCTCAGCGGTCTAGCTGTATGCCTCTCACCAAGGCGGTCCGGGTTCGATTCCCGGTCATTGCATGTGAGATTTTCGAAGTGAAAAGCCATGTCCTGTGGTTCGGATTCCACGTAAAAAGGAGGTCCCGTGGCTCATAATCACAAGATTCACGGTCACGTAAAACTACAATCTTCCTTCCTTCTTTAACATGCCATAAATCTATGACATGGGACCGCCGGCTTTACTTCCCCTCCGAAGGAAGGCATACTGAGGGATTTTAACGCTCTTAAAAAATCCGACGGCTTCGGCCGGGTTTGAACCCGCTATCTTGGGCACAGAAGCTCAGCATGCTACCAACTACGCCACCGAAGCCGCCTCCATTAACTGGTCAAGAAACTATCGATATTATATATCGTAACCTACATCTTGAATGTAAGTTCTATGTACGTAGATCTTCTGTATTCGTTATTGATGACATCCTTAACTTGGGAAAGGAATTCGAAGGTAATTATCGCCTGTGTAAAGAGTATGTTCCACCACCTCCTCCCTCTGATACAATGTTTCCTGTACTAGCATTTAATAGCACTGAAGGATACGATTCTTTTACTCCAAGTGTTGTTTCGCCTACTGTCAATAATGATAGACATCGTCGCCTACCACATACGTTAATTACTCATTCCACTGCTAGTAGGCCTGTGAAGTTCAATCGCGCCATCTTTCCGCAGTCAACAGAACTCGACCCTCATCTGTTAATCATGTCCGATCCAATGTTGCAACAGATACCACACCTATTAATATACATCCTCGTCGTGATTATTTTCGTACTGGTGAACATGACAGTTCACATACATGTTGGAATTATGGTAAAGAACATCATTTCTATAAGTGCACAGACCGTCTTAAGGTTTTCTGTTTCGGTTGTGGATTACGCGATGTATTAGAACTGCGTGTCCACGATGTAACCCCGCCCGGAAAACTAATGAGGCTAAGAAGATTTATTTCAGCAGAGACTACGCTTCGGTGATGACTGATGTTCTTCCCATCACAAATACAGTGCACTCCCGATAATTCGCGTGCGGATAATTCGCTTTGCGGTTAATTCGCGGGTCTCCAAATATATTTTTAAATAGAAATTCTCACGGCAACTAATTATCATGCTAAGCAACCTCCCCGTCATTTAAAATAATTTTCGTGGGACGCAATGCGTAAAGACGAAATCATTGACATTCGAGAAGACTGAACTGCGTTTCTCTGTGATGGAACAGTAGTCCTACTTGCGCAAGTTCGAAACTTACGAGTAGGTTGCCACGAGTGGTATAGCATAGATTTCCTTTATCTTCGAAGCCCAAACAAGACAAGAGGAATGCGCTTTCACTGGGAACCTACCCTCCCTTTCCCAACAGCCACGCTCCAAGGTCGCTGACCTGTGAGTTGTGAAGGGTGGATGCGCAGACAGCGTATTGTAAACAGGGATTATTGCGTAATGACGTAAACTTTCGCGAGACATAGAGCGTGTTTGTTGGATGCTCTTCATGCATTGAACCAGTCATAAGAGAAAAATACCGCTACAAAAGCAAGCTCTTGCCGACATCTGTAACGACGATATTTCGAACAGGCAAGTTAGACGCCGATAAAGACGATTATGATTTAAGACATGAAGGCAAAGATGAAATAGCACGGAATTTGACTGTTGGTGAGGAAACCTGAGATCCAGTTGATATCGAGTGCGGGAGTAATGCAACGGAAATCCCGAAAGATTCCCACAGTCTCTAGTCACACTTATCTCTTATATAGAAAAACGAAATGAATTTTTGTTCTCTTATAATGTTTTCTTCGGAAATGTGCACTCGAAAATTAGAATAAACGATCTAAGAAACAAAATGGAATGACTTTTTTTAAAATATTGTTGTAGGCATAATCCACATAGGCCTTCCTCTAGCATGTCTTATAGGACACTACAATCAAGTGTTATAATTATTATTTTGCGTGTTCAAGCCTATTTCAATATTTTAATCAATAGTTTTGTTTTTACTAGGCTTAACAAAAATAACTGCGGATAATTTGCGGTTTTCAATAATTCGCGGAATTTCGTGCATTAATTACCGCGAATTACCGAGAGTGCACTGTAGGTTCAACGTAGGAAGGTATATCATTGTTTTTCAGGTAAACGACTAGGTATTGGAGAGCTCCACTCTGTGAGCAATGCAGGGGCGTACCATGAAACTTGTGACGACAACCTGCAACAAATATCTACCGCTCATATTATCCAACTGAAGTGTTTTGTAAGTAAGTCCTTCTATCTTTGTCACATTCCTTCTCTTTCTCTTAAATGTTTATTTGTTCTCGTGACATGTTTTCCAGCTCTATTTGCTTCGAGTTAACGTGCAATGGCGCAAGATGGCGTTGCTATAAATTATAATTATCTACTTCTTTTTCAGGTTATTCCTTCGAATAATATTTAAATAGATGACTTCTAGTCATTTTTCTTCGCCCCAAAATTTAATCTTTGTTGGAGTACCGTGATGGTCAACACTCAACCTTACCCCATTAATAGAATAAATTAATATCGCTCTCAATTAATCGTTCTTTCTTGTTTTAGTTAATTATCGATATCTGCTCTCTGACATCCTACCTTGGGAGATTATGGAAGACAGCTTTTGTATACTTATATTTATTATATATTGTAACCTTGTACCTTTGTAATTTTTGTAAATATTTTGGCGAGGAAGCTAGGGATTTTATTTTTACTATTTTATTTTATCTGGTTTAACTTACGTTCTTATTGTAAACTTTTCGTCCTTTGATTCCTATATTGATCTTCATTGAAGTACACTCCTTTTGAGTCCTCCCATCTTTCCTCCCTCTTCTAGGCTCCTTCCCATCAACTTATCATCATGTACCCGTTTTCTACCCTTCTCCCTTCCTTGTGTCTGTTTAATTAAAATTTTCGTTCGTCTATTTTGTCGGACGCAACAAAAATTTTGGCGGAGTGTGAGGGAATCTGAACTGTTTTTCTTCCACCTGTAGTCTTCCCCCTTCTTTCCTTCGGCGTGTCAATTATCGGAATTGTTCTCTTTTCTTCTTGATTATTACTGGCCAGAATAGCCGAGAAGATCAGTGGACATTTCTATAATTGCTGATTAGGGTTCGTTATAGTGATTTCTTACTATGCCGAATCGTGATCAGTGACACCGCTTTCCTTTTACTTTCTCTTTTCCGTCACCTGTAACAACCCTTTGTTACTCTCTGGGCAGTCTTCTGTTTTTTCTATCCTGGTAGGACCTTTTTGTTTGTGCGCCCGCTCTCATTTTCGAGATGCCTTGCTTTTCTATCCGTTTTTACCCGTTCATTTGTATTTATTATAAAGGTGCGCGTAGGTGTGTGAATTTAGTTTATTTTGTGTAAATCCACGATGCCGAATTAACCCCTCAAGCCGGTTCACCGTACACTGTACGTCCGCTGGACTTAACTCGTTCAGCCGGTTCGACGTACCACAAACGTCCGGTGCAGGCGGAAGTTAGAATGCCTATTACGCATGAAACACTGCAGCTTCGCGGGATCTTCTTTCACGTTATGAACCGAGAAGTTATGTACTTTCATGCCATCTGTTTCATAATCAGAACTAATACGAAGTTGATCGATAGCCGTTGCTTTTGACGACTCATATCGATCAGGGAAGGAACATGAAACGCGCTCTATTGAGTTTCAGGTTAGTTGCTCAAGAAGGTACCACATCCTTTTCTGCCATCTCGAGATTGTTTTGTGACCTATATCTAACATGACAATTAAGTACCGATGGCAATTACTTAGTAGATCATTTTTGCTTCGCAAGCTAGAGGCTACTCAGTCACAGATGAATAATTGCCGGGCTGTCTCATTCTCTTACGAGTGCAGATATTATTGGTTTGATAGATGACAGTAGTGGAAGTGATGTGTAGGGAAGCGATATTTTCGATAGTGATACGGACTATGCACAGCATGATGTCATTGGAGAAACGGCAGACAGCCCAGATGTAGAAGATATAGCTTCAGCTGTAATAACAACGACCGCTGTTCAGTGTTTGTGACGAGAGGTAGACCTCGTCACGAGCACTCAAAAGATCCCATTCACGGGTATGCCGGGTACAAGAAAGAATTTCACGTCTGTTTTTTGCTGTTTTTGACAAAGTGATTGAACTAATTGTTTGAGAAACAGATATGTACGCGGCAGAATGTATAGTGGCGCACCCTTGAAACCAAGGTCGCGCGCCAGGAAGTGAGAGTCAGTGACAGGGGACAACATTTATATGTTCAGAGCTTGTATTGTTGATGGGGATAATGCAGAAACCTACCCTAAAGAGCTATTTCACCCTTATATTACCTCAAACAATGCCAAAGGACAGGTTAGAGTTAATATTGTGATATTTACATTTTGTTGACAATTCTAAACGGGATACATATACGGGGCCTAAAAAGCTTTTCAAAATTCAGCTTTTCCTGGAAATTATACCCGACAATTATGTATATATGTAGATTGAACATTATCATGTGAATATCTTGCTTTCATTGTAAATATACCTGAAACAAATACCAAAAGTGGAACTTATCAAATTATTATACTTTTATAAATATTGCATGTGATTATGGACAACCCTGAAAAGCAGTCGTCACATATATCACCGAGAAACATTGGACATGATTTCGGTAAGTAATCCTAAAAATTTCATTACATTATATTTCGTAGATTTCACATTATTAATTTTTTACCTTGTTGGTGTCCAAACCTCTATTGAGCTTCAATTGAAATACCGCCGGTGAAGTGAACACCTCCGGCCTGAGGGGTTAAGCAGATCCATCAAGGTATGTTACGACTTACTATCCCTGAATGTGCGCGTGTGTATTAGGTTATCGTATGGAATACTAGGGCGTATCGCCTATTCTAGTATGTCCATTATGTGTGTGTATCGTTCCCGTTATCTTTGTCCCCCTATCGTCATATTTTTTTGTGTAGGTATTTGGTACGGTTTACTGTATAGTGCGTTCTCCAGTAAGACCATTGCCATACCTCTTATCTTTTGTTTGCCTCTTATTTTAAGATTGAGTCTTCGTACGCAAGTCTATGAGTATGGCTTAACCCCTCTTTAGAGTAACGTATTTTGATGGATATCTTTTACTTTGTATAATGTAACATCTCTCGTGTTTATTTCATTTCGGTTAGTTGTCCCTCATTTTCTGTTTATTCATTTACGTCATATCTATGCGCGCTTTTATTAAACTCCGTCCTGTCTCATACTCCCTCACCTCCTTCAGGGCTATTTGAGTTACCGTTCACTCTTTGGCGGTACACTCACTTTTCCCGACTCTTTGTCTAGCCCTTGTTATCTTTCTCTTTTCACAATGTAATTTTACTCTTTATGAGCATTCTTCCCCCATATACGTTCCCCTATACCTTTACCTCGTATCGCCCATAACCTTAATGTCACGGTCCCTTGAACAGTCAGATTATCTTGTCAACCACATAACCTTACATTAGCGTGTTAAGCTTCCTCGTCATACCTTAGGAATATTTCCTTGGAGAATACATTACTGTTCCTTTACTTTAGTGTTGAGTATGTGTACCTTATTTAGTCTTTATTTCTTTAAGCTAGGCTAAGCTAGGCCCATGGTTCTCAATGAATAGCGCATTCGAATAGAACTTGCATTCACATCGCAGTGAATGTATGTTCAATCCATCGCCTCTGATACCTTCATAAACTTAGTCCGGTTTAATGGGCCCAGCGCCAGGCTAATTGGTACACACTTCCTCTGCGATAACATCTGTGAAAGGCTAGACAGCTCAAAACCAAGACCTGAATCTAGGTAGTTTTGTAGGGTCCTATACCATCTAATAGACCGGATGGCAACCTACATGGTACATGGGCAGATGCCTTTGTTGTGATAGACTGCTTAAATGGCCTGCGATAGTAATGAAAATACAGTAGTTCCAAAATCCATAACATACATTTTTTAAGTCATTCCAACCTCAAGTCAGTCCGATTCAGTACAACGATAATTTCACTCCAACCTCAGTTACAACTTCCGATAACAGATGTCGCGCTCGACGTCCCGCAAACTAAACTAGGCCCGGAACTCGCCTCGCCAGTGGCAGTGAGCAGGGCGGCCAGTCAACACTGCTGGAGAGTAGCACTCTAGGAAAGATAAGTAAACCTTACGAATAGTTTTATAGTTAATTTAGTTATTTATTTATTATTAGGCATACTTTGTGTTATTCTAATTTGTATACACGTGCATATACTGTACATCTTTACTCAAATAATTCATTAAAACCTTTAAGACAAAAATAAACGAAACGTATAACGAGATTCAAATTGCGAATTGTATTAAAAAACACCAAAGACTAACTACAATAGTAGGGCAATAATATTAGTGAATATTTAAACCTCAACACAGTGATCAGAATCTGAAGAAGGCCACTAAACTTGAGGGTCAAAGCACATATTCCTTAATTGCCCCATTTAATAGTGATAATTGCCTAATACATGTATTTTTTTCCAGGAGAGTATTTACATAATGTTTTGTAACCCGCCCATTCATTGGGCATATACGTGTTGATCTTTGTTTCATTCAAATCCATAATGGATTTTGTTAGGTCCGTATTGACAAATCTATATACTGTATATAAAAGAAAGTCGTTTTAGTTACACTATTTATAACTCAAGAACGGCTGAACCGATTTGGCTGAAAATTGGTGTGGAGGTAGCTTAGAACCAGGAAACGGACATAGGATACTTTTTTTTATCCCGTGACCGCGTTGTCGCAGCCCCTAAACTTAAGAACCAACCAACAAGTCGTTTCCGGGCAACAGTAGCTCTTGACGAGACACGGCCGACTGAATGCGAGTAGCGCTCTCCACTACCGGTATAGAAATTGAGGCTCTTAACATGAAATCCCGTTAGTTACTCAACGTAATTTGTATAGGGGTAGTAAATCCAATTTACAATAGATGGCGCGAGTAGCTTCAACAAAATGGCGTGCGTTTGTTTCAAGAAAGTCCCACATGCGCTCATATACCATCCATCCCATTGCGATGAAACTTGGGTGAGATGTTCTGTACACTTCAGGTAAGGTTTCTGGCTGAGTAAATCCCTTAACAATTGGTAGCACACGAGTAGATTCAACAAAGTCCTGTATGCGTTCACATACCATTCGTCCCATAGCGATGAAACTTGGGTGAGAGGTTATGTAGGTACAGCCAAGGTTTATGGCTTAGTAAATCCATGTTATATTAGGTAGCGCACGAGTAGATTCAACAAATGTGCGACGACGCGCGAAGCGTTTCAACAAAGTCCCGTATGCGGTCATATACTATTCGTCTGATAGTGATGAAACTTGGGTGAGATGTTGTGTACACTTCAGGGAATGTTTCTGGCTTAGTAAATCCACTTAACAATAGGTAGCGTACGAGTAGATTAAACAAATGAGCGACGACGGGCGAAGCGTTTCAACAAATTCCTGTATGCGTTCACATACCATTCGTCCGATTGCGATGAAACTTGGGTGAGAGGTTATGTATACTACAGGCAAGATTTCTGGCTGAGTAAATCCATGTTATAATAGGTAGCGCACGAGTAGATTCAACAAATGAGCGACGACGCACGGAGCGTTTCAACAAAGTCCCGAATGCATTTGTATACTATTCGTCTGATAACGATGAAACTTGGATGAGATGTTGTGTACACTTCAGGGAAGGTATCTGGCTTACTAAATCCACTTTAAAATAGGTATCGCACAAGTAGATTAAACAAATGAGCGACGACGCGCAAAGTGTTTCAACATAGTTCCGTATGCGTTCATATACCATTCGTCCGATAGCGACTAAACTTAGGTGAGTTGCTGTGTACACTTCAGGGAAGGTTTCTGGCTTAGTAAATCCACTTTACAGTTGGTATCGCACAAGTAGATTCAATAAATAAGCGACGGCACACGATTCGTTTATACAATGTCCCGTATGCGTTCATATACCATTCATCCGATTGCTATGAAACTTTGGTGAATTGTTGTGCACCCTCCAGGAAAGGTTTCTGACTTAGTAAATCCTTTTTCCAATAGGTAGCGCACGAGTAGATTCAACAAATGAGTAACGGCACGCGTATCGTTTAAAAAAGTTCCGTATGCGTTCATATACCATTCATGCGATTGCAATGAAATTTGGTGAAATGTTATCACTCCCGCGAAGATTTCGGATTTTGTAAATCCATTTTACAATATGGTAGTGCATGAGTAGATTCAACTAATGAGCGACAGCGCGTGAATCGTTTTAACCAAGTCCCGTATGCGTTCATACTGTATACCATTCATCCGATTGTGATAAAACTTTGGTGAGTTGAGTACACTCCTGCGAAGGTGTATGAATTAGTAAATCTGTTTTTCAATGGGTGGCGCACAAGTAGATTCAACAAATGAGTAACGGCGCGCGAATCGTATATACAAAATCCCGTATGCGTTCATATGCCATTCATTCGATTGTGATGAAACTTTGATGAGTTGTTGTGTACACGCCAGGGAAGGTTTTCGAATTAGTAAATCCATTTTAAAATAGGTGGCGTAAGAGTATATTCAACAAATTAGTGACGGCGCTCGAATCGTTTCAACAAAGTCCCGTATGCGTTCATATGCCATTCATTTCATTGCGATGAAACTTTGGTTAGTTGTTGAGCACGCTCCCAGGATTTTCTTGAGATAGTAAATCAATTTTACAATAGTTTAGAGGTGGTTAACGGAAGAGGAAAAAAAATATTGGGAATCCAAAAGCACTTCAACAAACAAAGTTACAACACCAACACTTTCTTTGATTGGCATTGCAACGCATGCCGGGTACAGCTAGTAACTAATTAATCATTGTTTTAACTTGTGTCATTTTCAGGATTTATGTATGTTTTTTTATTTTAATATGCTTTGCAAGCATCATGTTGATGTTAGGTGTATTATGATTATTTGCAAACTTTATAAAAGTTCAGGGCTGAAGAAGGACCAATAAGGTTCGAAACATGTACCCAATGTAATTATATTTTAATACATAAGTATTGATTGACGAAGTTTTCCTCTAAAATTGATTTAATATATACGTGTTGACCAACTGAAGTGCTACAAATGACTGTGCCTATGGATGCTGTGAAGGGTTCTACTCATAGGGTCAGTACTGCTGTATTCTCTCAATGAGGAAAGCAATGGCAAACTACGTCACTCCTCACCTTGCCTAGTACGCCTCGATAGTGCTGCCTTGGATTTTTATGGGTAAGTACCCACATCATCATCATCGGCTTTAACTCGAATCCGAGTATAAATCTTCTTCCTTCAGTCCAGTTAATGGATGTGTTTACGGTGACTAAAGAGTCCAATCCTGGCATGGAACAAGCGACCACACAAGTCACATAGTATTGCTGGAGGAGGACGTGGTTGGGCTGATCGAAGTTTCCTAGCTTGACGCTTGGCCTCTTCGTGTGTGCGTCGATCCCTTTCAAACGTCTTTACAGTATCCGAGATGGTACGGCGCCAAGTTGAGCGGTCTTCAGCCAGCATGTCCCAGGTTTGTGAATCAAGACCTGTCAATTTCAGGGTCTGCTTAAATTGGTCCTTGTAGCGCCTCTTAGGACCACCATGAGGTCTGGTGCCATAGCATAACTCACCATATAGCATTTGACGAGGTAATCTCACATCATCCATCCGATGGACATGACCTATCCATCTAAATTGGTGACCTATTATGGATGATTCTATGCTGTTGATTTGAGCCTTTTCCAGAACAGCAATATTGGTAATGCGGTCTTCCCATTTAATCCTCAGGATTGATCGAAGTTTTTGTAGGTGGAAAGGCTCAAGCTTCCTAAGATCACGTCGGTAAAGGGTCCACGTTTCACAGCCATACAACAATGTAGAGATGACTACTGCTTTGTACACCATAAGCTTTGTACTCATGGACAGATCTTTATTCATGAAGACCCGGTGCGCTAATCATCCAAATGCTGCGTGGGCTGCGCCAATTCTCTTATCCACATCCTGCTCACAGGTACAGCTCACAAAAATGGTACTGCCCAGGTACAAGAAGTGGTCAACCTGTTCTAATGGCACATTTGAGATGGAGATATTGAACTGAGGAAGAGGTGTGCCTGGTGAAGGTTGTGCCAAGACTTTAGTCTTATTGACATTTATGGTAAGACCAAAGCGATCACATGCACTTTTGTAACAGTTAACTGACTCTTGCAGCTCTTCTGGTGTGAGAGTTGGTGACGCAGCATCATCTGCATACAACATGTTAGAAACCTTAGTTTTCCTCAAGGAGCGGAGACGAGTTAGGTTGAAAAGCCCTCCATCAAAACGATACTTGACCTCCACACCTGGGATGTTTGTGGGTGAATCAAAGCATTGCAGCCAAGTACAGCGCAAAAAGCGTTGGAGTCAGTACACATCCTTGTTTCAGTCCATGGGTAATGGGAAATTCATCGGACATCTTATTCTGATGGCAAACCTGACCTGTCATGCCATCATGGAGAGCCTTGATTAGATCTACAAAACGCTGAGGGCAACCAAACCGCTTCAGCACTGCCCACATGGCTGGTCTTGGAACCGAATCAAATGCCTTTTCCAAGTCATAAAAGACTAAGAAGAGTGGATTCTGTTGTTCTCTACTTTTCTTGTAGCTGTCTCACACAGAAAATCAAGTCAATTGTGCTTCTGGAAGTTCTAAATCCCCATTGTGACTCTGGGAGGATCCTCTCAGAGATAACCTTGAGGCGGTTAAGTAGAATTCTTGCAAGAATCTTCCCCACAATCGATAGCAGTGATATACCACGGTAGTTGCCACAAACACTGCGATCACCCTTTTTAAAGATAGTGGCATTCTTTAGGTCCCCAGGTACCTTTCTTGATTCCCATATTCTGAGGATAAGGATGAAAATTCTTGTTTTGAGGGAATGACCTCCGGCTTGAATTAGTTCCAGAGGGATGTTATCTGGGCCAGGTGCTTTTCTGGGTTTCAATTGGGTGAGAGCTGCACTGAATTCATTATAAGTAGGAGGTACTGCCAACCACAGTTGTTCAGGTTGTTGCGGCACATCACAGAGGATGTCTTCAGCAGCTTCTGATGGACGATTTAGGAGGTTGGAGAAGTGCTCTTTCCAGCGTTCCAAGATTTCTTGACTATCAGTAAAGGTAGTAGAATTATCAGCGCTTTTCAGTGTACCTGATGATGAGCGAGATGGTCCATATATTTCCTTGAGTACGGCATAGAAGTTCCTCAAGCCTCGAGCATCCGATAGTCTCTGCAGTTCCTGAGCCTTCTGTTGCCACCAAGTATTTTTAATCTGCCTTATCTGCGTCTGGCATTTACCCTTGAGTTCCAGTAGTTTATCTCTCTTTGTGTTGGAAGTTGGGTCTTGAAGATAGGCAAGATAGGCATTCCTTTTGGCATTGATGAGAGACAGAATTTCCTCATTGTTGTCATCAAACCAGTCTTGTCTTTTCCGCACTATAAAACCAATGGTTTCCTCAGCTGACTGTGTGATAATCTTCTGTAATGTGGCCCATTCTTGCTGAATATCATTTGTTACTGGGTTTTCTGATAACTGGGTGACGATCCTGTTTCCAAAATGTTTGTACATGGATTCATCCTGAAGTTTGGATGTATTAAACTTCTTTCTTGGCAAATTTTTGATGTTCCTAGGTGGTTTAGGTCTGATGGATATCCTGAGCTTACATATAAGAAGTTTATGATCTGTCCAACAATCGTCTATATTCCTTGCTGTTCTGGTAATAAGAGTGTCCTTCTTATCACATTGCCGGGTAATGATATAATCAAGAATGTGCCAATGTTTGGAACGAGGATACATCCACGTGGTTTTGAAGCGGTCAGGTAGCCGGAACTGCGTGTTGGTAATGAAAAGTTCGTGTTCTGCACAAAGACCAAGAAGCAACAGTCCATTGGGATTACATTTTCCAAGTCCCTGTTTGCCCATCACATTATTCCATAGCCTGTGATCTTTCCCAACTCTGGCATTGAAGTCACCGAGGAACAAGAGTTTATCTGCAGATGGTACCTTGGAGATGATTTCACTTAGCTGATTATAGCACTGAGCCTTTACTTCATCATCAGAATCTAAGGTAGGAGCATAGGCAGAGATGAGTGTCATAAAGGAACCTCCTGAGAGTGGTATGCGGAGAGTCATGAGCCTTTCGCTGATTGCAATGGGCGTAAGTTGGTGATAATTTACCAGTTTGGTCTTCACAGCGAAGCCCACACCATGAATACGACATTCACCCTCCTCCTTTCCTTTCCAGAAGATGGTATATCCTGTTCCAGTTTCAGTAATCTTGCCTTCAGAAGACAGCCTAGTTTCACTGAGAGCAGCAATGTCAACGTTGAGTCTTGATAACTCATGGGTTACGAGTGCTGACCTTCACGCAGGTCTAATGTTATTGTCCAAATCAAGCAAGGTTGTGATGTTCCATGATCCAATAATCAATTTGTGATTCTTTACTGTTTTTGAGTTTCGACCGCATGAGGGGTGACCTGCTGAGTGCGGTTGCCCAGCCGGACCAAGATTGTGACTTCCGATGTTTAGCCCACCTTTTCTAGGGCCTTCCCCATGTGGGGTGGGCAGCGGTGATCCTAAATAGGCCTGCCCAAACACCCATAACCTGCCCCCACCGTCCATATCCCATCGCCGTTGGACTTTGAAAAGTGACGTTCAGAAGAAGTGCCACTGGCGTGAATTTGTTTAGGGTGGATCTCAGCTTGCCAGGACGAGACCCACACACTATGATCTCTGAGCCTTATCCTGCGGCTCACAAAGAATGAGACATGCAAGACCGAACACAGAGACTGCAACGAACTGCCGCATACTCAAGTACTACTGAGGTGAGCCTTTACAGCCAGTCCGTCAGGCGTGGCCTCTTCCGCCTCTGTGACCGTTGGGAGCCATGAGAGTGATTGGCTCCTCTGCTCATTTTGCCGTTGGGCCAAAACCTGCCCATCATAACTGATACGTTTCTACATTGCTCGAACTCTGGATTACTCTTCAGTAATATAATTATCTCCGACTTGCCGTTGAAAAAGAAAGAACACTCTCCCGACATCTGTTGACTATATGTTGTACCAGTGTTGACTCAATCTAATACGTCACGCCATCTTGGTAGTGGTGGACGTACTTACTGGTTTGGCTAGTGAGACAAGAGATAGCGCGCGTATCCTTGTGCTCGCAGGCCGGTTATCGACCCATTCGACACTTAAAAAAAAATCCTGTAACCAATAGCGACGTCTGTTGTGGATTATTGTTTTTCTGCTTGGAACTTGGAAGGTCACGATGTGATTTTCACGCGATCTAATATTTACGGGCCCTAGACGGGCTTCGGCCCGTCTAGAGGTATTTTCCCTAGTCTAAACACCTTCAACTATGTACCTACGTGTAATAAGAATTTAGTTAATTCATACTTGGTTCTAAATTTGTAGAAATGTATCTTGGCAACTCGCCTTAAGGTAGGCTAACGGAAGAAATACTCGAAAGGTTTGTAACATTTATACATCATCGGATACTGGATTATTCTTATAGTTGTTCATTGATATATTGATACGAAGATGTGTTGTTTCCATGGTGTACTTCTTAATTTGGTATGATATATTGCAGTTTATTTCTGTGAAGTGCTAACCTCAAATGGTATCTTTAGGCTGCTTGGTATGTATGTTCAACTATTTAATTTATTTTCCAGTAACCGAATTGGTGTTTTCGAGTTTAAGACTCCTAGGGATTTTATTTAAACGTTTGTATCTGGCCTGCCTTGCCTGTATGGTCCAGAACGTCATATTTTTCTCCGAGCCAAGATATTTTTATTCTTAACCTAAATTTGTAATTTTTTTTCCATATATTTGGCTCTTAGTATAGTTCCTTATGAACTCCGTGTCAAGTATCACTTATTATGATACGTATTTTTATTTCATATAAAGTCTGGTTTGATAGGTCACGGCTCACTTTGTTGTTGTTCGTTTTTTTTTTTTTCTGGTTAACAATTATCGAGTGAATTTGTTATTAAAAAAGGGTAGACATGTTTGGATTGGAATTAAGCTTGACGTGAAATCCTTCTGCTCTGATTGATTTTTGAAAGATTAAAGACTCGAAAGGATAATTAATATTTTATTGAACCTATGTCGTTCAGCTAGGTCCTTATGGACATATAAGGTAATTTATTGGAATTTCTTTAAGGGGTCTTGTTATTTTCCTTCACATAGGTAACCCTAGTTATTTCACTAGACATTTGTGAATGTCATCATGTCCACGGTTCCTCGCTCATATTTACATATTTGTATTTAACTATTTAATCTATTATTTATTTAAATTATTTAATGTTGTCATATTTATCTGTAATATTTTCATTTCTTAATAAATTGTCGTGAAATCTTTCTTGTGTGTTTTCTTGACACTAGATTTAGCATGTGTAGTCTCTTAAAACTAATTAACCTAGGTTATGGTAGCATTTGGTCTAGCCCTTCCCATCAAGTCAGGTAGCATAGTTGTAGGCAGAACGTGGTTCCGGTATACCACATTTAATTTGTTTGAGAGACTGTCATGTTTAGTTTGGAGTTGGGGAAGGCATAAGAGATTTTTCAGGCTTATGAGTTTAATCTATTCTGTACTAATAATTGTGATATTTTCTATTTCATGTCAACTGGCAACAAATGGAACCAAGAACCTTGAGATCAGCTTCCTGTCTAAATAAGGAGGAAATAGGATACGAGCTGATTGTGAGAGGCCGTACTCCATCTGGACATAGGGAAATTGATCTGCTTTTGTTGAAATCATTGCCGGATGTTCCTATACATATCCCTTCCTGGGACGATTTAGACTGGGCGTTGGGTAAGTCTATAATTATACCATCTCTGGAAGGCTTATTGCATGTGTATGATTGCCTTTATAATAATAGTGCTTCCTCTTCTTCTCAATTGAATAGATTCAAGGTGCGTGTGTTACACTGGTATTATCGTCTCCATGATTTGATTAAAATTTGGCAGGAAAAAGATCCTGATTTTCACATAGAATTAATTTCCCTGCGTGCAAAGCTTGTCGAGTGCATTTTTAAGTTGTTTCCTAATAATGTCGATCGTGATAGAGTAAGTCCGATTGTGTATTCTATTGATGGGGTTCCTTCTGTAAGTGAACGTTGTGAAATAATTGATACCATCAGTGTTGAAAGCAATTTAGTTAATAATTCAGAGCAATTGTCATTACCTGTCGAGCCCACCACCATGTTTAACGATGATGATCAAAATAACCTAATGTCAGGCAGAAACAGGGAAGCCAGGCCTGCCAACTACCATATGCGAACAGAATCAGTTCCACCGAACACTGCCAATGACAATTTTGATGATTTGCATGCTTCCTTTAGTAACATTTCTATTTCTGGTTCTGCAAATAATAATGTGGGTGGTAATTTATCTGATGTTAGGCCTAATAGTGGAAATCTAGCATGCCAATCTAATTTTAATGTTAACTCGAATGCATCGCACAACCGTGGTATACCTTCTGGTGTAAATTTAAATATGGGAATCAAGTTTGGGAGCGTACCCCATCCCTTAACCTCATGTATTCAGTGTCTACAGATGTGTAATGGTAACGATATTGACCAATTGGTGAAATTTTTAAAACAATTCATTGATTTATGTGATAACGCTGAAGTTTTTGGGTGTTCAGATAGTCAAATATTTAATTTGGTTTTCCCCTACACTACCGGACCGTTGCGAGAAAGATTAGTAATTGCTATGAGACGTCGTTATTCGGTTAATCACTTTCAACAAGATATTTTATCTTCCTTTTTCCCCCAGTCGTGCATTGAGTGTACTGATGCATAAGTATTTCTATCGAGTACAGAGATTCGATGAATCATTAAATGAATATTTCTTGGATATTA
The DNA here is from genome assembly GCA_946902985.2 of Meconema thalassinum. Lineage (NCBI taxonomy): Eukaryota > Metazoa > Arthropoda > Insecta > Orthoptera > Tettigoniidae > Meconema > Meconema thalassinum. The sequence continues at coordinate 304,348,764 of OX336393.1, forward strand.
AATGTTATGCGAGAGTATTTTTAGTGCAACTAACTGAACTCGAGACTGTTTCATCTATTTTAAAGGGCATTAGTCCAGAGTATAGATCGTACCTGACTATGTGTGGTAGGCCCAGGAATTATGTTGAACTAAACAAGGTTATTTTGGCTGCTGAAGAGGTAAAACATTCAGATTCTTTAAGAGTTGCTGATATTCCTCCGCCTACTCCTAATTATTTAAGATCCCAAGGTGGTAATACTCCGAATTATCGAATTGAAAGTAGGCCTAATTCCTTTCAAGGCAATTATGCTCGAGGTAGAAATTCTTTGGGTTCTGATCGTCGTAGAACTAACTCTGATAGAAGATGTGACATATGTGGTTCGTATAATCACATTGCTAGGTGGTGTACGAGGAGATCTGGACCAAATCAATGACTATCTAATAAAGAGACCTCATCGGATTGTCATGATGATGACAAAGGTCTCAAACTAAGAGATAGGTTATGTACTAGGATAACCGAGGTATCCAAACATTGTTCTCCATTCATCGATATATTAGTCAACAACGAACCTGTGACCGCTCTTGTCGACTCTGGTAGTGTAAAGTCGTTCTTAGACAAAAGTTGGTTTGAAAATATGAGTTCGGTATGCAAATTTGGGAAAATTATTAAACAATCAAATAATTTTGTGTCGGCAAACTGCTCTAACCTTGAAGTTTTAGGGTTGGTTAAGTTGAAAATAAGAATTTTAGATTTCACGTGGAAGTATGAATTTTGGGTTGCTAATAATTTGTCTTGCCATGTTGTTATGGGTGCTGATTTCATGTCACATGTGGGATTGTTGTTAGACCTTAGAACTAGGTCATGTTGGTTCCGATTCAAGCCTAATTTAAAGATTAATTTCAAACCTTGTGTTAGTTTTTCTGGGGTGAATTGTTCCGGAGATAAATCTAGTTCGGACACTATCGAAGACCTTAAATTTGAAAATTTGAATCCTGAACAAGCTGCTCAGCTTCGTGAAGTGTGTGCCTCCTTCCCAGAAGTTTTGACGGACAAGTTAGGAATGACCAATCTCTTAGAGTACAAGATTGATGTTTCGGATAACATCCCTGTACGTTCTTCTCCTTACAGGTTAGCTCCTCCCAAAATGAAAATCTTGAAGGACATGATTGATGAGATGTTAGAAGTGGGGATAATAAGTAAATCTACTTCTTCATATTCGTCACCTATATTTTTAGTGCCAAAATCTGATGGCAAGTTTCGACCAGTAGTTGATTACCGTGCTCTCAATAAAAAGGTCATCCAACAGTCCATACCTCTTCCGGACCTAAGATCTTGTTTTACTTGGTTCAGGGGTGCCAACTATTACACAATTTTAGATTTGAATCGTGCGTACAATCAAATTCCGTTAGCGGAAGAATCTAAACATTTAACAGCCTTCTCTACTGACTGGAACCTCTTCCATTTTAACCGTTTGCCCTTTGGTATCTCTACGGGTGCCGCCATACTGAACCGTTTGCTGGATATGGTATTTGATGGTATCAAATTTAAGTTCGTCTATCATTACTTAGATGATGTTGTAATTTACAGTGAAAACTTCGATGATCATCTGAAACATGTAACTGAAGTAATGTCTCGTTTTAAGAAAGCTGGACTTACGGTAAAACTCTCCAAGGTTTCGTTCGCTAAACCTCAGATTTCATTCTTAGGTCATATTGTATCCTCATCAGGAGTTTCTATTGATCATTCCAGAACGCAAGCTATTCGGGATTTCAAAGCACCCAAGAATGTAAAAGAAGTAGCCAGGTTTATCGGGATGCTGGGCTATTTTCGTAAATTCATTGGTAATTTTGCTCATCGTGCGGCTCCAATAAATATGTTAAGAAAGAAAGGAGTCGATTTTGTTTGGGGACCTTCGCAAGAAGCAGCCTTTGAAGATTTGAAATTAGCACTAATTAATGCTCCGATTCTATCTATACCTGATTTCTCCAAAACCTTCATAGTCCAAACAGATGCTTCCAATCGAGCTGTTGGGGCGGTGTTGCTCCAAGACCATGGACAAGGTAGGTTGCCGATAGCGTACTCTTCTCGTACCTTATGTGATGCTGAGAAGAATTATTCCGTCTATGAACTTGAAGCTTTAGCCGTAATGGATGCCTTAGAAAAATTTAGACTTTATATTGAACATGTTCCTTTCGAGTTGGAGACAGATAATCAAGCCTTAAGTTGGGTTCTCGGTAGACCGAGGAAGATGGGAAGAATAGCTCGCTGGGCTACTCGCATTTCCTCGTTCAAGTTTTCGGTACGCCACATTCGCGGAGGTGAAAATGTGATAGCTGATTGTCTCAGTAGAATGTATTCTGAGGATTCCGAAATTGAAGAAAATGTAGGAAGGTGCAATAACGCAATTTTAGATTGTAACGTAAACACTGTAATTCTGTCTAACTGTCCGAAGTTGTTCGGAGATGTGAAAGATTATCAAAAGGAAGACCCATTTATCGGAGAAGTTCTTAGGAAAATCGAACAGGGAGAGGTTATTAAACCTTACTCTGTAAGAAATGGTGTACTATGTTGCTTAGCTCGTCATGATAGGATTCCAAAAATTGTGTTACCTGCTGTATTAGTTCCTGAATTGTTTAAATATTTTCATGAATCTCCGATTGGAGGTCATTTAGGAGTTTTTAAAACTAGGATGAAAATAAGACAAAATTTTATTTGGAAAGGGATGGACAAAGATATCCGTAAGATGGTAAACAATTGCATGGCTTGTAATCTAGCCAAACCTTCGGTAAACACTAAGGTAGGGTTGTTATCTTCCGAAATTTCTCAAAGACCTATGGAAAGATTATTCGTGGATTTTATCGGCCCGATGCCGTTATCTAAAATGGGAAACCGGTTTGCATTAGTCTGCACTGATGGCTTTAGTAGGTTCAACTGGATTTTTCCAACTAGATCAGCGACAACGCAAGTAGTAATAAAATGTTTAAATGAAATTTTCGCTTCATTTGGCCCTAGTCAATTTGTGATTACTGATAACTCAAAATGTTTTAAATCCCATGTTTTTCGTAATTATCTTTTCGAGCTGTCTATATGCCACGTTACTTCTACGGCATATTATCCTAAAGGTTCATATGCTGAAAGGGTAAACAGGAACCTTCGTGCGGCGTTAATAGCGTATCACCATAAAGATCACCAGTTGTGGGATGATTGCATACCTTGGTTGACACATTCCTTCAACACTTCTGTTCATGAATCGCATCGCACCACGCCCTTCAGTCTAATGTTCTCCTATGTACCCAATTCCCCTATTAACAACCTTTGGTCTATTAATCAACTTCTACCCGATCAGAATATTCCTGAAAATGTTCGCAGTGTTTGGAATAAGGCTAAGAGAAACATGAAGGTAGCCCACGAAAAGTTACAGAGAAGGTATAATGATGGACGTAAACCAACGTCAATTCAGGTTGACGACATTGTGTATGTTAAGAACTTCGCTCTTAAGGAGCCTGGATCAAGGGAGAGTGGTAAGCTGATCACTAGGTTCCGTGGTCCATGCAGGGTTGTAAGTTTTCTAACTCCAGTCACATTATTAGTCAGCGACCCTCAGAAAAAGAGGATATTTAGGGTTCATTTATCGCATGTTAAGAAGGGTGGTGATCCTTCGAAAGAGAATTTGTCATAAAATTGTATTGGAAATTTGTAAAAGCGAGGAATCTCTTAAATGTTATTATCCCTGATGTTCTTGTTTAAACCTAAGAGTATGTTCCGTTCGCCATTTTATGTTATTTTGAAAATTGTTGCCAATTTGTGTCCAAGTATGATTTTTATTGTTAGTCATTAAGTAGAATTCTAGTACTATTGCTGTCGCAAGTGAATTTGGGTTACAGTTCAAGAATGTTGGTGATTCGAGCATATAAATTGGAGAATGAAGACTATCGTGTATGTCCGGGGCCCAGGACGTCGTGATGGAAATCTTCTTAGTTTGGAATTGAACTTGACACCCTCTACCTGATGAAGATATTACATATGTATTCTCAAATTATGTAAAAACAAGTCCAGATTGTGAATTTACCCAAAGTAAGATGTTGAACTTATAAGCATGTTGGGAATTTCAGGTTTCTGGGAATTTGATGGACTCTTATCTCTGCGAACGACCAGTGTGGTGTACTATTGATTATGTTGTATGAATGAACTGTTACTTAGTATTCATTTCAGCAAAGAATTTGACGATCTATACTTCCTATCCCTCAACCACTTGTGAACATTAGTGTACCATTGTCCACTATCGTAGGGAGGGAGGGTTGATACGTTTCTACATTGCTCGAACTCTGGATTACTCTTCAGTAATATAATTATCTCCGACTTGCCGTTGAAAAAGAAAGAACACTCTCCCGACATCTGTTGACTATATGTTGTACCAGTGTTGACTCAATCTAATACGTCACGCCATCTTGGTAGTGGTGGACGTACTTACTGGTTTGGCTAGTGAGACAAGAGATAGTGCGCGTATCCTTGTGCTCGCAGGCCGGTTATCGACCCATTCGACACTTCAAAAAAAATCCTGTAACCAATAGCGACGTCTGTTGTGGATTATTGTTTTTCTGCTTGGAACTTGGAAGGTCACGATGTGATTTTCACGCGATCTAATATTTACGGGCCCTAGACGGGCCGATTAATTCATACTTGGTTCTAAATTTGTAGAAATGTATCTTGGCAACTCGCCTTAAGGTAGGCTAACGGAAGAAATACTCGAAAGGTTTGTAACATTTATACATCATCGGATACTGGATTATTCTTATAGTTGTTCATTGATATATTGATACGAAGATGTGTTGTTTCCATGGTGTACTTCTTAATTTGGTATGATATATTGCAGTTTATTTCTGTGAAGTGCTAACCTCAAATGGTATCTTTAGGCTGCTTGGTATGTATGTTCAACTATTTAATTTATTTTCCAGTAACCGAATTGGTGTTTTCGAGTTTAAGACTCCTAGGGATTTTATTTAAACGTTTGTATCTGGCCTGCCTTGCCTGTATGGTCCAGAACGTCATATTTTTCTCCGAGCCAAGATATTTTTATTCTTAACCTAAATTTGTAATTTTTTTTCCATATATTTGGCTCTTAGTATAGTTCCTTATGAACTCCGTGTCAAGTATCACTTATTATGATACGTATTTTTATTTCATATAAAGTCTGGTTTGATAGGTCGCGGCTCACTTTGTTGTTGTTCGTTTTTTTTTTTTCTGGTTAACAATTATCGAGTGAATTTGTTATTAAAAAAGGGTAGACATGTTTGGATTGGAATTAAGCTTGACGTGAAATCCTTCTGCTCTGATTGATTTTTGAAAGATTAAAGACTCGAAAGGATAATTAATATTTTATTGAACCTATGTCGTTCAGCTAGGTCCTTATGGACATATAAGGTAATTTATTGGAATTTCTTTAAGGGGTCTTGTTATTTTCCTTCACATAGGTAACCCTAGTTATTTCACTAGACATTTGTGAATGTCATCATGTCCACGGTTCCTCGCTCATATTTACATATTTGTATTTAACTATTTAATCTATTATTTATTTAAATTATTTAATGTTGTCATATTTATCTGTAATATTTTAATTTCTTAATATATTGTCGTGAAATCTTTCTTGTGTGTTTTCTTGACACTAGATTTAGCATGTGTAGTCTCTTAAAACTAATTAACCTAGGTTATGGTAGCATTTGGTCTAGCCCTTCCCATCAAGTCAGGTAGCAATAACTATGGACAATAGTTTGCCCTATTAAACCTGAGCAATAGGCTGCCCCTTCCGCCAACCATGCTGTGCCAGAGTTCACCTCTTTCACTGCAGGTACTGTTGAGGACTTCACCGTAACCCTGGCAAGGGACCCTAACAAGGTACTACCAGCCGGGCCAGCTGGACCAGGGTTTTTTAAAGAGGTGTTGCTCCTCTATCACTCCCTACTTAATCATACTATATATATATATATATATACTATAACACTGTATAACACTACACTAGGTGCTATTGCACCACACTGACCAACACTGAATAACACTACACTAGGAGTTATTGCACCACACTGCCCCACTCCACTAGTAGTAATACCAACACTGTATAACACTACACTAGGGGCTATTGCACCCCACTGCCCCACTCCACTAGTAGTAATACCAACACTGTATAACACTACACTAGGAGCTATTGCACCACACTGCCCCACTCCACTAGTAGTAATACCAACACTGTATAACACTACACTAGGTGCTATTGCACCACACTGCCCCACTCCACTAGTAGTAATACCTACACTGTATAACACTACACTAGGAGCTATTGCACCACACTGCCCCACTCCACTAGTAGTAATACCAACACTGTATAACACCACACTAGGTGCTATTGCACCACACTGCCCCACTCCACTAGTAGTAATACCTACACTGTATAACACTACACTAGGTGCTATTGCACCACACTGCCCCACTCCACTAGTAGCAATACCAACACTGTATAACACTACACTAGGAGCTATTGCACCACACTGCCCCACTCCACTAGTAGCAATACCAACACTGTATAACACTACACTAGGTGCTATTGCACCACACTGTGTCACTCCACTAGTAGTAATACCAACACTGTATAACACTACACTAGGTGCTATTGCACCACACTGTGTCACTCCACTAGTAGCAATACCAACACTGTATAACACTACACTAGGAGCAATTGCACCACACTGTGTCACTCCACTAGTAGTAATACCAACACTGTATAACACTACACTAGGTGCTATTGCACCACACTGCCCCACTCCACTAGTAGTAATACCTACACTGTAGTACACTACACTAGGAGCAATTGCACCACACTGCCCCACTCCACTAGTAGTAATACCTACACTGTAGTACACTACACTAGGAGCTATTGCACCACACTGCCCCACTCCACTAGTAGCAATACCAACACTGTATAACACTACACTAGGAGCAATTGCACCACACTGTGTCACTCCACTAGTAGTAATACCAACACTGTATAACACTACACTAGGTGCTATTGCACCACACTGCCCCACTCCACTAGTAGTAATACCTACACTGTAGTACACTACACTAGGAGCAATTGCACCATACTGTGTCACTCCACTAGTAGTAATACCAACACTGTATAACACTACACTAGGAGCTATTGCACCACACTGCGTCACTCCACTAGTAGTAATACCTACACTGTATAACACTACACTAGGTGCTATTGCACCACACTGCCCCACTCCACTAGTAGTATTACCTACACTGTATAATGCTACACTAGGTGCTATTGCACCACACTGCCCCACTCCACTAGTAGTAATACCAACACTGTATAACACTACACTAGGAGCTATTGCACCACACTGCCCCACTCCACTAGTAGTAATACCAACACTGTATAACACTACACTATGTGCTATTGCACCACACTGTGTCACTCCACTAGTAGTAATACCAACACTGTATAACATTACACTAGGAGCTATTGCACCACACTGTGTCACTCCACTAGTAGTAATACCAACACTGTATAACATTACACTAGGTGCTATTGCACCACACTGTCACTCCACTAGTAGTAATACCTACACTGTATAACACTACACTAGGTGCTATTGCACCACACTGTGTCACTCCACTAGTAGTAATACCAACACTGTATAACATTACACTATGTGCTATTGCACCACACTGTGTCACTCCACTAGTAGTAATACCAACACTGTATAACACTACACTAGGTGCTATTGCACCACACTGTGTCACTCCACTAGTAGTAATACCTACACTGTATAACACTACACTAGGTGCTATTGCACCACACTGCCCCACTCCACTAGTAGTAATACCTACACTGTATAACACTACACTAGGTGCTATTGCACCAAGTACCCACATAACTTACGGTGGTACTTATTGAGGATCCAACCAGCCTCCAGGCTGACTACCTAACAGACAGAGACCCCTATTTATTTTAGGGGTGTCTTCTACATACAACACATACGATGACACCAAACCATAACAAACAGACAAATATTAAACTGAGGGGACATTTGGACATTATACACCTCATCCGAGATAATGCGAAAGTTGATAGGTTCAACATGGGGAGCGAACCTTCAGTTTCTACGTTCAACAGCTTTGGGACTTTGCTTCAGAGCAGGAAAGTATGGATATCAGTGTGGGGAGCATCTGCCCATACCAAGCAAGTGGAATAGCTCTTAACGAGTCCACCCGTAATGTTACTGGATGTCTGTGACCTACTTCAGTGCAAAAGATCTACCCTCTCGCTGGCATTGCACCTCCAGCTATTCGACGCGAGGTGGCAGCAGAGAAAGAGAGACAAACGTTTGAGATAGATCCCAGACATTCTACTGTATGTTCAACCACAAGGTGACTACTTCTTGCCTAAGATCCAGGAAGAGTTTTATTAAGAGAACAGTACACCTCCATACCAAACCAGATGTCCAGCGTGTGTCACTCTGGAAACAAATAGTACCAGAGGGGTTTACCCCTAAGGAAGAACTGAGCAGTGGTAAGTCATCCACCTTATACCACCTGGAGGTCCTTAAACCGGGCAAGAACAGGAGTGCATAAGTGTCGTAGCAACCTTGTGAAGTGGGGTTATGCAGAAGATCCCAGATGTGACTGTGGAGAAATTCAGCCTCCACAACACCTGCTCACGTGCCAAGATCTAAATGACACCTGCAGCCAGGAAGACCTTATGTTGGCCACGGGGATAAGAGCTGCAGAGTTCTGGAAAGGAAGAGTTTAGTGCCTCTCCTGGACACGTAAATATAATATATATCCGAGATAAATACAGAATTTGAGTCAAAAATTCAAATGTTCCGACAGAAAACTTATTTTATTTATAGAGGTCAGCTTGCTAAAATAAATCTAACCAAGTTCAGTTACATCGTCAGCATCTCACATATCAAGTCAAGTCAATAATCTCTCCCATGGTCTTCACTCATTTGAAAATCCACAGCCTGCTTCCAGTCCACCAACCGGGTCAGGGAATGGAATGAATGAAGCCCCCATCTAGCAGTGAGGATATGAACTGTGCCGGCAGCCGAAGCCTGTCGCACTCCCCTGGGGCAATGATTAAATGAATGACAGATGAAATGAAATGATGGTGGCGAGTGTTGCTGGAATGAAATTGTGACAGGGAAAACCGGAGTACCCAGAGAAAAACCTGTCTGCCTCTGCTTTATCCAGCACAAATCTCACATGGAGTGACCGGGATTTGAACCACGGATTCAGCAGTGAGAGGCCGGCGTGCTGCCGCCTAAGCCACGGAGGCTCCCGGTCTTCACTCATTTATATTCTTTTATTTGCTACAAGCTTCACACAACTCAATGCACACCTGGGTATATTTTCAAGCTCTTTAATCCAATGCACTCCACTGATTCTCGTGCTAAAATCTGCACTCTTTCAACAGAATCAAATACAATGAAAACCACATTAATTCCTACCTAATACTTTGTACTTTATAGGATTTTGAAAAATACTATCAAAAACGGGTATGAAGAAATGGCGAAGAAAACAGCAGAAACGAAATTATGGAAGGACATTGATTCTAAATGGGATCAATATAAATTAACACCAAGAAGAGAAGCTGTAGCCTTCTACAGACTTAACACTGGCCATGACTGCCTTGCAACTCACCTGAAACGAATCAACATCCTGAGATCTGAAGAATGCACACTTTGTCACGAACCTGGAAGTAAAATGGATAAGGGGCACCTGCTACATTTGAACAAACTTGATGTGACTGCTAGAATATCAGGAAACCTGTCAGAACTCTATTGGAACGCAAGAAAGCTGATGGATTGGAATCCGGACTAGCCATAAGAAACAACAACTACTTTGTACTTTATACTAGTTCAGTCTGTTAAATGAATCTATAAAATATCAAATCACCAACATCAATTTCTACAAGGATAGGAAAAACTCACGACCGCGATTTTTGCGAAATATTATATGAAGTAATACAAAAGTGGTAACCTGTTTTAATAACCTAGACATTGGAAAAAGGAATGGATTTTAAACTCGTATGAAAACTCAAATTTTAGCTTTTTTTCTTGTTTTCTTCTTTACAGTACATTCCCGATAATTCGCAGTAATTAATGCACGAACTTCCGCGAAAACACTTTATAACATAGTATTGTCAGGCACACTATGTGGATTATGCCAATATTTCTTAGATGATTTATTTTTTCTAATTGTAGATTGTACAATTCTGAAGAAAACAAAGAAAATTCATCTCAATTTTCTATATAAGAGATAAATCACTCCCGCACTATATCTCCAGTGTTGATTTTCTCACCAATGTTTCATATGACGAAATACTTGAGATTCAAGTACAGGCCATGTTCATCAAAGAATTTGGCACAGACATCACTGAACTCATCACTTTCAGTTTTAGCAAACGCTGGGTCCCATGCTCTTACAAAATTAATCAGCTTAAGATCCGTAGGCCCTAGGAAGAAGGAAATATGTCGTTAGTGGACAGGTGTCTACCGCTCGACTGCGCCCTTGGCACTTTGATGAACAACTATGCGAAAACGTCGCCATCAAGAACCGCTACTCCTTTGTCATCTAGCGAAGGATATCGTACCTTGAGAATACATGTGCCTTTTGCGCACTTTGTAACGATGCGAGGAGTTCTAAGCGCGTTCTTCTCAACAGGACGGTAATCTACCACGGGTGCGACTGAAATGAAGGTTAATATTATTTGCGTATTATGTAATTCTGTGTATTTCACTTTCATCAAGATCACCATATAATTGTGTTTTCTCATTGTGAACACCACATACGTAACATCATGCATGGGTCTCTGTTGCAATGTTCCCACGGAAGTGGCTGATGATAAGACTGGTGCGAGGTGTCCTTAGTGTAAGATTCCGCCAATAGCAGTCTGCCTGTTTTAACGTTGGCGAACTGAGGCTAGCAGTGATTTGTACGGTGGCTTCTTGAATCCTGTCACTCTGAGGCCATCTCGCGGAAATTATGGGTCCATACAAGTTTCGCCATATGTGCCATATGTCGGCTGCTCACGTAGCGTGAGTCCTAGCCAGCAGGCAGAGAGACAGATTCCTTTCTTCTGACAAGGTCACGCCAGGATTTAAGCTCGCGGCATGTGCAACCGACCGGCACATAAATATGAATGAGCTAAGTGATGATGCTGACCACTCACATTGCGGTTCATAGCCCGCAGGTACAAAGACGAGATTACATTCTTCTGACCAAGTCACGCCATGTTATAAAGTCGCAGCAGTATGTGCAACCAACCAGAGCACAAATACGAACATGCTAAGTGACGATGCATGTCGGCCACGATGAGGACTGGTGTGTATGGAGATTACTGAACTGTAAGAACAGGTGTTTGCAGATCTAAAGACATTCTCAAGAGGTGAGATTTCATATCAGAAAACACCAAGTGCAACTGTGGTGAAGAGCAGACTGTCAATCTTATATGTCAGTGCTCTCTGTGTCCACTGCCATGTTCACAGAAGGATTTGGCTGAAGCCAGTGTGAATGACCCAGATGAGGCACAATTCTGGACAAAAACAATAAATTGTAAATTTTATCTTTCGAATTAAATTAAATTCAGTGATGGTGATTATTGAAATTTTTCGGTCACTGCCACACTATGGAAATTAACTCATAGTTTAGTTCAGTATTTATTATTTACACACTCCTGACATTGTTGAAAGAATGAAATTTGACTGGCAATCTTTATTTGAGGATTATAACATGCCGGGATACTTACTCTCTATCCTTTTCAGGAATCTTCTCCACCACATGGTCAATTATCTTGCTCCTTGATCCAAACTGAATTACAGGATATCGTAGAGGCACTTGAAGGAAGATGGAAATCATCTGGATGACATGGGTAACAAACCCAAGGGCTACAGAAATCATCACTTCATCGTGGCCAGAAAAATCTTCCGAGTTGGGCAGGTGCACTCCACAAATGGCATATTTCCCATCCGATATCTATTGACAAGTCACAGCAAGACATATATATAGGCATGAGGAAGCAATCCTTGTTTTAACTTTGTTCAATTAACAGAATACAAACCTGTGTTATTGGATAAATTAGGTTTAATTCTGAAATCAGCTCCTTTCTGCGGAAGATCAACTGGGCATTGGTATGAAGAAAGGCTTCTCTAGTATCAATATAGTTCTTCCTCCATTCCTTCAAACGTTCCATCTCTTTATGTAAGTTCTGATACTTGTTCATTAATTCTGAACCTAGAAACATACCAATTTAAAAGTCATAATTTAAGTACACCATTAATCAATCCTTTAATCTATTAATCAATAAGCAATCATTGGCCAGAAAATGCAGGATAGAATCTCAGAAAGGTGTGAGCGGAAGGAGAAAGAAAAAGCAAATAAAAGGGACAAACACACAAAGAGATCAGAATGGAAGGTCAAAACAAGATTAGTAGAAGTGTTAGTTTTTGTTGATTAGAGTAAAAACACATAAGTTTTAGGATTTTTATTGTTAATATACGGTAGGCCAATGCAGAAGACAATGTAATTGTTAACTACAAAATTTAACAATAATGTCCAATGGACAAAAATGATCTAAGTTCTTATTTCAATAATGTCATTAATTTTATTAGAGCATGAATTTTGATTTTTGTTGACAAATACCTGGCAATATTGTGGTTCCTACTACATTGATAAGAAAACATGGTTATGGACAGACTAAGTTCAGGAAAAGGTGTGTAAAAAGAAGAAAGCATATCGAATCTGGCTCTCACAAAAGATTCTGGAGAACATAGCCAAACGAGGGTCTAAGAAGGCTGTCGCTGAAACTAAGCAGAGTCATTACAATGACTTGTATACGACACTGGACTCAAAGGTAACCCTAGAGTAGGCCGACATCATCAAGAGTATGAAGAACTTCAAAGCGCCAGGACCAGATGGCCATACAGCAGACTTTTGGAAGTTGCAGTGGTTCCTACTCCCACTATTTACTTGGCTCGTCAAAACAGTGCGGAACGCCCTCTACTATTTACTAGCCTTTGTCAGAACATGATATCTGCTCATCAAAGCATCATGGTACAAACTCTTGCTTGCGAGAATATTGATGTGCCTACTCCATCAGGGTTGATACGCTATCAGGATTTCAAATTTCCCTGACTTTTCTAGGTTTTCCAGACCAAAATTTAAGAAATTCCCTGACCGCAGAGTCGTTTATTTCCTTGACTTTTCCCGATTTTCCAGAGCAAAGTATAGAAAATTCATTGACCACAGGGATGACATTTACCTCACTTTTCCTTAGGTTTTCCTAGCAAAAGTGCATTTACCTTTAGGAATCGTTCTTCTTTATGATCGATTAGGATTAAGGTAGAAAAACTGATTTTAGACTATTATTTGTGAGGAGAAATGTTGTAGTAGATGAAAATAATAGTGATTAAAAAATATCCAAGCAATGTTTCATTATATAAACCGGACTTATATGTAGTTCTCTGTATAAGTTAACGCATTTCTTTAAAAGTATAAAAACAAATAACAAAAAAACAAACATTTCCTTACTGTAATAAATAACGTTTATTACGATAAGAACAGGAACACATTATTTTTACAATAAATGTTAATTTGCTAACATCAATTTAAAAAATATAACTGAAGAAAGCAATCAATCACCAATTATTACTTTTTAGTCAATCACAATAAAAGTATCTAGAAACTGTCAACTGATACATTTTATTCTAACATTAGATATTTAATATCAAATGAGTTTTTTCAGTTAATATGCTGGCTTGTGTACAAGAAGTTATGATTACCAAGAAGTTTCTCTGATCTTGGCCGTTTGGGGAGATATCCTTTGTCCTCGCGGAAGATCACGAAATATATGCGACGTTCGTGATCGTCACCGAATCATGTCTTCGCAGTCAAGTACGGAGAAATATCGAGACGTTACAAGATCGGCGCTGGTATCAGCCGTTTGACGCGATTTGTAGTTTTCACGATCGAACACTGAGAAAAATCGCAATTTACATAATCGGTGTCACTTTTAGTCGTTCAACGAGAATTCGATCGTCCTCGAGGTCGGTCAAGGAAAGATATGGTATTATTATGCAATCGGCGCCGCTTGCTGTCCGTTTGACAAGAATCCAGTTGTACTCTTCATCGAATGCAGAGAAATATCGCGATGTATCGCAATCGCTGCCGCTGTCGGTCGTTTTACGAGATTCACGTTGTCCTCGCGGTTGGACACTGAGAACGTGATATTACGCAATCGGCTCCGCATCCGGCCGTTCCACGATTGTCTGCCTGTCTAACTTTTCTGGCAGAATGACAGAGGCAAGCTCGAGGTTGGGCATGGTTAAAATTCACGAGCAGTTACGGACATGTTGTATGGTCGGCGCCGTGATTCCCGCTGTCCCTATGCTGTGGATGGAAGTTCACGGTGGACCACGAGAAGAAATGAGTATCACGATGCTACGTAGTTTGTTATTTCTAAGTGGGTTGATGCACTTCTCGCTCCCCGTACACTTTTCAGTATACGGTAATGGGAAAAGTGGGGAGTAGGGTTCGGTATGTTTCGTGATGGGTGCCCAACCACCTTTGACAGGATTCCCGCAGTCCTCGTGGACACAAGTTCGCGACCGGGTACGGGTTTTATGACTTTTACGCAACTGCTGTTGATTTCGGTCCGTTTGACGAGTTTCCCGCAGGAAAGTCGTGCGTCCAGCCGGCCGTATTGAGGATGTGATTTTGGAGGATGAACATTCGAAGTATGTATCGGATATTATGAATTATTCAGAGAGGATTGCACGAATAATACAAGAGGAATTCAAATTATACAAGTTTTCGAGATAACCGGTTAGATTATATATACAACGGAACCAAAGTTCGAAGGGAAATCAGACATATAACGGAGTTTCGAATTAACCAAACTGGATGTCGCAAATTTATGAGACGGAGAGATTTTTAAAATATACCGCCGTCTATGTATTTCGGAGCAGATTTGCGATTTTTTCGAAACTATATCATTTCGCAAGATCGCGACAATAAATTATATCGTCATTTCGCTCATATTGGCCCGTATTGACGCAAATTGAATACAGTAAAGTTACTATTTATTCCGCCCTATTCAATACAATTCACAACTTTGTTCATATAAAATTATGATACATGTTTCGAGACACTATGGTCCCTTCTTCAGTCCTTGTAGTGACTTGATTTAAACTTTAGAAAACATCATAAGACATCGATAATTTGGATATAATAATCTTTAAAATTCTAAAAGTAATAAAAAACACAGGATTCTCTAAGGTATATGCCTGTGCGTGCAAATACTTATTCTACTAAAAAACATGTGGGTTATTATGCTAAGGACTACATTGAAAATATATGGCCTTGTGTAGCCTAATAGTATACATGGTGCACTTTGAATTAAAAAAACAAGAAGATATGTTAAAAAACGAGATTAAAAATAACACAGTATTAATTTGTAAAACTTTTGTTTGGGACTGCTATATGTCCGTTGATTCTGCAATGTAAAATAGTTCTGAACTGTGAATTCTTCTCGGAATGGTGTTCTCCATTATACGCTGGCCCCTTTTTTTTACCATTGGCGATTGGCGTGGATGTTGTTCAATTCACATGCGACACGGTGCCGATAGTGAGCGTATATATGACGAATATTGTGTTCTGAAAGAATGAAAAAAGAAAAGAAAAGCTATTTTATGTCGTTATTCTCCGAAGAAATGTAGGTGAAGAAAAAAGACGGAAAATACACTGACTGACTTACTCATAGAAAATTGAAAATGCGGCATCCAATTCAGTTGATTCGAAGGATTGAGACGTAGATTTGTTGGAGAAGAGAAACTGTGCATAAAGAAAAATAAATTTATTAATATTAGCAAAATAAACTTATATGGTGGTAGGATAGATAACAAGAACTTGAAATGAGGTTTCTTGTCAATCAAATGCGCATCTTACCTTGCGTGTGTATGTGCCTTATCTGAAGCCTCTCCGCTTACTGATGGTTTAAGTTTGGAGCTCTGTCGTGTGGCGTGCGGGAAAGGACACGTCAGAGGGAGAGGGGAGGGGGCGCTGATGGGAGGGGGAGTCTGGATGGGATGTGAGATGTGTTGGGAGGGGGAGGGGGTGGGGTAGGAGTGCGGTGGTAATTGCCGAGAGCATTGAGACGTTAAAATTCCTAATTATGGTCCTGTGCTATGGATAATTGACCTATAGTGTAATTATCTATTGTCATATATTAATCCTATTAGGGTGTCAAATAAAATGTTGGAATCGAAATTAATTTCGTTGATGTTGTGTGAGGGATTGAATCTTTGTGCTTTGTTGATTTCTATTTGTTCTAGTATATCCATGAGAGATCCTTTCTTTTCCTGGTGTAGTATTTGTAAGTCATTTTCTATGGTGGTAAATTTGTGTCCTGTTTCTGCCATATGGTTCCCCATTGCTGAAAATCTGTTGTGTTTGACTGCATTAACATGTTCCATGTATCTGACCTTGAACCCTCTCCCGGTCTGTCCCACGTAATCGGTGTCACAAAGATTGCAATTGAGTTTGTACACTCCTGAGTTGTTGTATTTGTTAGTAACATTTAATATTTTTAGAGTTGAATTTTTTTTTCTGATTAGTGTTTTTCGTTCGAAAAGCTGTTTTGATTTTATATTTTTTAAGGGTGCTTGTGATGTGGTAGGTGGATTGGTTGGTGAACGTGAAGGCTGCATATTTGAGAGGTTCTTTATCTTCTTTAGTTAGTTTTGTAACGGGTTTGCTTTTGATTTTATTAATTATTCTGTCAACATATTTCCTGTCGAATCCGTTGGCTTCTGCTATTTGGTAAATTATGGATAATTCCTTCAGGTAATCTGTTTCGGTGAGTGGAATGCTTAGGGCTCTATTGATGAAACATGTAATTGCTGCTTTTTTGTGGGATGCTGGGTGGTTGGAATCGTTCCTAATTATGGTGTTGGTTTGTGTTGGTTTTCTGTATATTTTGTAAATCAGGTGATCCTTATCTTTAGTGATCACTAAGTCCAGGTAACTTATAGAATGGTTGATTTCACTTTCAGAAGTGAATTTTATGGAGCTGCTTAATTGGTTGAGGTAGGGTAAGAATTGTTCCATGTTTGTTTTTGAGTTGTCCAGAATTACAAATATGTCATCAACATATCTTCCCCAAAAGAAAATTCCTTCATGTTTGTTCTTAATGTGTTCATATTCTAGGTTGTCCATGAATATGTTCGCTATGGTACCTGATAGCGGTGAGCCCATTGCTAAACCTTCTTTTTGTCTATATATTGTCTCATTAAACTTGAACTGATTATTATCCAAGATGAAAGTTAGGATATTAATGAACTCGGATATCTCGACCTGTGATAGGTTACTGTTGTTCTTTAGATTACTTTCAATTGCTCTCGGCAATTACCACCGCACTCCTACCCCACCCCCTCCCCCTCCCAACACATCTCACATCCCATCCAGACTCCCCCTCCCATCAGCGCCCCCTCCCCTCTCCCTCTGACGTGTCCTTTCCCGCACGCCACACGACAGAGCTCCAAACTTAAACCATCAGTAAGTGGAGAGGCTTCAGATAAGGCACATACACACGCAAGGTAAGATGCGCATTTGATTGACAAGAAACCTCATTTCAAGTTCTTGTTATCTATCCTACCACCATATAAGTTTATTTTGCTAATATTCATAAATTTATTTTTCTTTATGCACAGTTTCTCTTCTCCAACAAATCTACGTCTCAATCCTTCGAATCAACTGAATTGGATGCCGCATTTTCAATTTTCTATGAGTAAGTCAGTCAGTGTATTTTCCGTCTTTTTTCTTCACCTACATTTCTTCGGAGAATAACAACATAAAATAGCTTTTCTTTTCTTTTTTCATTCTTTCAGAACACAATATTCGTCATATATACGCTCACTATCGGCACCGTGTCGCATGTGAATTGAACAACATCCACGCCAATCGCCAATGGTAAAAAAAGGGGCCAGCGTATAATGGAGAACACCATTCCGAGAAGAATTCACAGTTCAGAACTATTTTACATTGCAGAATCAACGGACATATAGCAGTCCCAAACAAAAGTTTTACAATTTAATACTGTGTTATTTTTAATCTCGTTTTTTAACATGTCTTCTTGTTTTTTTAATTCAAAGTGCACCATGTATACTCTTAGGCTACACAAGGCCATATATTTTCAATGTAGTCCTTAGCATAATAACCCACATGTTTTTTAGTAGAATAAGTATTTGCACGCACAGGCATATACCTTAGAGAATCCTGTGTTTTTTATTACTTTTAGAATTTTAAAGATTATTATATCCAAATTATCGATGTCTTATGATGTTTTCTAAAGTTTAAATCAAGTCACTACAAGGACTGAAGAAGGGACCATAGTGTCTCGAAACATGTATCATAATTTTATATGAACAAAGTTGTGAATTGTATTGAATAGGGCGGAATAAATAGTAACTTTACTGTATTCAATAAATTATATCGCATTATTTCTGGACATCAATTTGAGATGTCCAAATTTAGAGGTCAATATCAGAAATGAGAGGTTTCTGTTGAGTTTTGGAAGTTATCGCGAATAAACGTCTCGCAAAAAGTCAGGTTTCCGAATACAGAAAAACATTTCACACAAAATTAAACTCTCTTCTTGATGCCGACAATATAAGTTGAACCGATGTATACAGTATGACTGAATGTATCCTCAGTATGCATTTCCTTGAGGTCGTGCACCCGGGGAAGCATTCGCAATCGGCGCCGCTTGCGTGAAACTCGCTTCATCACAATCTGTGAGCCTAGAGGCGCGGGTTTAAATGATTTAAACCGATCTCAGCGAATTTTCGTTTCCTCCAACTATCCAGACATAAAAATTAGTTACTTTTCGTTACCTTCGTTACCCGTTTGTAAAATTAGCTACTTTTTCGTTACTTTCGTTACCGGTGGACACCCTGGTATGTCTGTCTGTCTGTTAGGTAGTCAGCCCGAAGGCTGGTTGGATCCTCAAAAAGCACCGCCGTTACGTTATGTGAGTAGATACCCACAAAAACCCAAGGCAGCACTATATTGAGGCATTCTAGGCAAGAAGAGGAGTGAGGTAGTTTGCCATTGCTTTCCTCACTGAGTCAGAACAGTAGTCCTAACCCTATGAGTAGAACCTTTCACAGCATCCACAGGCACTGACTGTGCCACGAATGCCATTACTAAGCACCACCCATACCTCAGTAGCTTCCATATAATCACAGCCATGAGTGAGACTGAGACATCAGTGAAAAGCCACCTTTTACTCTAGCCTGTGCCAACTGACAAATGCAAATGTACTGTATTCATCAAGAGATGGCAAACAGGCACCCTGGTATACCAACCAAAAATTAACTGTCAAACCGTAATAATTCTTTTTTTCCCCTTATTTTTTCTTCTTTCTCTCTCTCTTTTTTTTTTTTTTTTACAAAATTCCCTGACTTTTCCCGGTTTTTCCTGACCACAACAAAAATCCCTGACTTTTCCCGATTGCGTATCAACCCTGGTTTATGGTGGTGAGAATCACCATAGGCTTGTGAGGGATGCTTATCTCTGGCCATGTATGTAATCGCGGTAACGACTCCAACTGCACCCTGCCAGCAGAACGCGTACGGTATCTTTACAGGTTTTTTTTTCTTTCGTGTGGCCTCCTCAAATCTTTACCGTGAATATTGGATATCCATGGTGGTGAGACTGGCCTGTGAGTGACATGGATCTTATATCCGGCTGTGTGCATACCGTAATATCTCTACTACAACTCACACTGCACCTAAAGAAGGCCGACGGAATGGATATCTTACCGTGAATACACGAATTCAGTGGTGATGAGAATGGGCTTGTGAGTGACTATAACTATATCTCTGTCCATGTGCGCATCGTGACATCGTAATATCCCACAGCCATCAATAACCACCAAACTATGTTCTTTTAAAATTTCGTAGTCTATGCTCACTCTGTTCACAATATACCGTATTTGCTCGCGTATATCTCGCACTTTTTTGACCGAAAATATGTGTGAAAATTTTAGGTGCGAGATATATGCGGGGAATTAACATATTCCCGAAAAAACACAAAATTTCCGAAGTAACAGTAGGCCTACTTGCGCAACTGTTGTGGCGTGCTAATCGCTAATTCGAAGTGTCTCAAGGCGGTGAATTTAGCCAACCGCGGCCGAAGACGCGGCGAACGATGTACAGCGTGCTAACACTCACGCTGCGCCGTATGCTTGCACGCTGCCGAGCTCTGATATGACGCAATGCGTAAAGACGAAATCATTGAGATTAGAGAAGACTGAACTGCGTTTCTCTGCGATGTAACATTAAGCCTACTTGAGCAACTGTTGTGGCGCGCTAATCGCTGATTCGAACGTGTCTCAAGGCGGTGAATTTAGCAAGACGCGGCGTACGATGTACAGCATGCTAACACTCACGCTGCGCCGTATGCTTGCACGCGGCCGAGCTCTGATGCGACGCAATGCGTAAAGACGAAATCATTGAGATTCGAGAAGATTGAACTGCGTTTCTCTGCGATGTAACATTAGGCCTACTTGAACAACTGTTGTGGCGCGCTAATCGCTAATTCGAACGTGTCTCAAGGCGGTGAATTTAGCCAACCGCGGCCGAAGACGCGGCAAACGATGTACAGTGTGCTAACACTCACGCTGCGCCATATGCTTGCACGCGGCCGAGCTCTGATGCGACGCAATGCGTAAAGACGAAATCATTGAGATTCGAGAAGAATGAACTGCGTTTCTCTGCGATGTAACATTAGGCCTACTTGCGCAACTTATGTGGCACGCTAATCGCTAATTCGAATGTGTCTCAAGGCGGCGAATTTAGTTAAACGCCGCCGAAGACGAACGATGTACAGCGTGCTAACATTCACGCTGCGCCGTATGCTTGCACGCGGCGCCTCGATCCCTAATCGGCTCGTATCGAAGTTCGGATCAACTCGTTGTTGCTCGCTCTTCCTGTTACTAACGCTTCGGGTAAGTTCCTGGACAATGACGACTGTTGTGGCGCGCTAAATCGAACGTGTTTCTACCTCAAGGTTATTACGGTCATTTATATGATGGCGTCAGTAATGAATTAGTATTAATATTTTGCAAAAGTTCCGCCTAATCAATACCTTTATTGTACTAAATATAAATGATCACTTAGTGGTCATTGGTACATGTTTCGGGGCAAAATATTAATACTAATTGTTGCATCAATACGGAACCATAATGAACCATTCAAATACTAAAGTCAGTAATGAATGCGAGATATATGCGAGTACATTTCTTCCCCTGAAATTTCAAATAAAAAAATGGAGTGCGAGATATACACGAGCAAATACAGTATGCATATGCAACACTCAGCTGTTTGAATCCTAATCAACAAGCCTCATTGCTCAGCCAGTCGTAATTGATATTATCAGTTTTAACGCCGATTCACTCTTTTCTTACTTATCTGTCATGTTTACTTTCTTTGCTATGGATGGAAGAACATGTTTGCTCTTTTCTGCCATGTCCTGCCATTAGTAACTTCAGTCACAATAAGTGCTGCGATACTGAACAGAGTTTGCAACAGCTAACTAGACAATTGATAGACTACAAGAGGCATGGTAAATACAATCAACAATGCATTCCTGTGCTGTTTAACTGTAGGGTAAACTTTCGCTAGGTGGGAATTTTTTACAATTAAAATAAAACAGGTTTTTTTCTTTTTCTTTCTTTCCGAACCACTCACAGATAATCTGCAAACCAGTTAATCCATGCCTGGATAATCAAGAGTTTACTATATGCAAAATTTGGTTTAGATTGGAGAAACGGTGTGGATTTGTATAAGGAACATACAAACAGACATTAAGCTTTAGATATATATAGACAATAGATAATGCAAGGTGTGTAGGAAAATAATATTTGCCTTACATGAGTCATTTAGTTGCTAACAGTGATGGTTGAGAAGCATGGGAAAATGACCCTTAAAATATATATACCTCTGTACGGGTGATTTTCCAAGTGAAATAAAATGTCCCTCTACTTTTAGTGTGTTTAATATTTCTTATTTATCGTATGGCTTTTAATACCGGGAGTGTCCGAGGATATGTTCGGCTCGCGAGAGGCTGTAGCTGATTCAAGCTGACACCCATAGGGTGAGCTACAAGTTCCGTTCAATTTCAAGTAGTTCCAACTTTCGCTACCAGATGTCACTGATACCTAGTGGTGAACGTTGGAACTTTGATAGAGCGTTCCAACAAAATCTAACCTAGAAATTTAGCTTCACACAAGTTTAGTCTGCGGAAGGATCTTTTACATGCCATAAATCTATGACATGGGACCGCCGGCTTTACTTCCCCTCCGAAGGAAGGCAAACTGAAAGATTTTAACGCTCTTAAAAAAACCCGACGACTTCGGCCAGGTTTGAACCCGCTATCTTGGGAACAGCAGTTCAGCATGCTACCAACTATGCCACCTAAGCCGCTTATTTAACATAACTTATATTAAATCACCTTCAAACAGCTCTACTCATCTATCAATGGAGAGCTATCAAGAGTACTGATGGCGTGAATGTCCATTATAAAGACGCCAATGTGTACCTGTGTCGATTGTTACTGTCCTAGTTTGACCTCATCTTTCCATTCTCCTCCTCTCTCTGACTGCACCTGCCTGTCATTGTGTTTGCACATGTTTCTATTCTGCTTTTCCTTTATGATGATTGAGCGAATGTCTACCTTGCAGCCTTTACCTATACAGATTAACCATTATAATTCATAGGAAAGACATTTCAAAATCAGTTTGATTAATGATTTTCAGTATTTAATTTGTCATTTACTGTATGAATCATAGTCCAGCAGGTAACATACGCGTTGGGAGTGCTGTGACAAAGAATTGTTGCCTATTGCCCAGAGTACAGCTTGAGTGATCGTCATAAATTAAGTCTATATTATCATTGCATTTAACATTCAGCTGTATATGTGACCATGTGACAATGTAAAAGCATTAATCCTGATTAGGGTAGAGATATACAGTTTACGCCACGGTTTTTGGCCGGTGAGCCCCGATTGCGCAGTTGTACAGAGGACAGGTGACGAATCTCAGACATGTGCAAATGATACAAGAGTTGCTTTTCACGCAACTGAAAACTCATGCATCAATTTGTAACCGAACTTATTCAGTTACAGTAGCTCACCCTCGGGTTTTGTGCCTTGTGCAGTTAGTTTGGGGTATTTTATTCGTATCTTATTATATTGGGTTAATGTGGGGTTGCAGAGGTGATTTTATTGTGCCTGTGTGTTTTTGTGGACGGATTCATCTCTCGATGGTCCGGACAACCTAGGATCATTGTTTATTAATTATCGGTTTTTGGATATTTGATATTATAAAATACGGGGTTTTGCGATTTATTACGTTTTGGGAATAAGGATATATGACTGTATTAAGTAGAAGCATTATTTCATTTTGGTTTGGGGTTAATGGCTTTATTTTGACCTAGTAATGTTAAATGTTAGATTCGTGGCTGTACTATAAAGGTACAATGAATTGATATTTTCGAGTGCTGGATATGTGACATACCCGGAAAAGACGGGCAGTAATTCGGCTTGTGTGGGATTACCTAGGCTATTTATGGCATGAACTCCCATGAACTTCGTGTGGAAACTACTGTGTGACGTCAGTGTGGATTTTGACGGTCTGATGTTCATGTGTTGACACGGATGTTCCGCTAGGAGCGGGCCACGCGCAACTTAGTTCCGGCAGAAACATTGGGGTTATGTAGCCCTGCGCCAGTGCATATAATGGCGTGTCTGGCATTCAGAGCTCGTCTTATTGCTTTATCGGCAGAACACTGATCTACTAACGCCCAGGGTCGTTTTACGTGACATGGTTTCCGTAACGAACAGTTCGAGATCGTCTTCTTGCTTTTACAGCAAAAGTCTGTTGTCTACTTGCATTTAGAGTCGTTATTACTTGATCATGGTACCGTAATACGAACGAGCAGTGACTAATGTTTAGCTATCCACTGAGCTCTTACGGGCTATTGGAGGCTACGTGCATTTCATGGGTCCATCCATACCATGGGCTGTCGGTAATAACTTACCACGCCTAAAAGGATGATCAGTCGTAAACATTTCATCGAAGTCATGCGAGAATGGAGACGTGAACGTGCAGTTCCAGAAGAAAGAAAGTAGAGTGAACCAGTCTAACGTGTGTAGATATTTTGTGTACAGACTGTACAGTGTATATACGTAGGTGGCTGTTATGCCTGGGTCTGAAATGGCCGTAAGGGTTTTCCTGCTCTCAGAGCCTAAATTCAGTGGCAAGGTACTGTATGAATCACGAGTGAATGAAGGGTATTTTGTGTTGTATATTATGTATATATGTGTATAGTACAGCCAATAGATTATCTCTTTAAAACTCATGTGTGTTTATGTTCCTGTCTTGCATGAACCTGGTACATCAGTAAACACATGCCAAATGCCCTACACCTGGGATATGGCGTTTCATAGTCGGGGCAACAGTTATGTACCGTATTTTATTCTATTTTATTCAGGAAGACCCATATGGTCGACCTTGGCGCCCATTCAAAGTCGGGAGTAATGTTAAAATCACTTGTGGCCTGTATTTAAAGGCAGTAAATTCTGTAGGTTTGTGGTAATGAGGGTAGTTAATTGTAAATCAACTCCAGCGAGGAGTCGAGAGTAGTTTCAAATTGCACTTGCCTGAGGCTAGCAAACTGTCCTCTGTATAACTGTGAAACCGGCCACAAACCATGGCATAAACCGTACTTTGATTTACAATTTTACAATGATCCAACATTTTTTGAATTGTAAATTCCTAAAAAGTAAAAATACCTCGATCCTGGTTTCCTTCAAGGAGTGTCTCTCTTGACTTGTCCAGTTTGGCCAGTTCAGCTCGTTTCCTAGCCCGCTCCTGCAACAAGAGGTCCACACGGAACTTGGTGCTCTCGAGCTCCCGTCGGATGTTGAGAAGTTCTTGACGTTGTGGTGCTTGGGATCGGGTCTTGTTCAGCAGGCGACGCAGTACTGCATTCTCCTTGTGTTCATTCGTTGTGTAACCTCCAATGGCAATCTGCTCACGAAGACTCTCTGCAGCTAGCATCTGCTTTTTGATGGCTTGTTGGATGGTATGCAATCTAAAGGAAATTTACAATATGGTTCTACGTATATCTCAGAATCTATAGTACCTTGTGTTTAATAGGTCAGAATGTATTACGGTTGATTCATGTCATGGCATATATTTTTTATCTCCTGGAAATGTGTCAATACTGGAAATCTAATATATACATATGAAAATGTGTGATATGTACTTTGCATTATTGCGACCAGATGGAGCACATGACGTGATCACATTTCCAATGTCGGTCATTTGATGAAAGTAGTGCTTACCAGAAGTATCAGAAGTAACAGCATTGGGGATGAGAGTTCTAGGCACAACCTGACAATCCCTGTGTCACCCCTCAGCGATTTAGTAGCCAACTTATTTATTAACAGTCTAGAGGGCAAATTCCTCAACGGAAACACATCCCAGAGCGTTATACACTGAAGTAGATATGTGGATGACATCATTTACATATAAGTTATGACACAGAGATAATGAATGAAAAAACACTTCTCCAAACAATCAACAACTGGCACCAATCCATTAAATTCACGATGCAACCAGGAAATAACCAGTATATAAATCACCGGCCGGGGTGGCCGAGAGTGCTAACGTGCTACCTCGTGCCTCACTGGCATCGAGGCAACATGGGTTTGAATCTCAACTCAGCAGTCCCGAAAATGGTTTTCGTGGTTTCCCATTTTCACCACCAAGCAAATGCCGGGACAGTTCCTTTCAATAGGTCCATGGCCGATTTCCTTCCAATATCCCTTCCCTTACCCATCCTGAAAAGAAAAGTTCATGGCCACTGGCTGCATGAACGTCATTTAATAAATTACTTACACATAACAATCCATCGAACGAGAGAGCGTTGGCTTGACACCCTACATGACGATCTGAAAATTGCCCGACTTCATCCTGACATGGCACACTATCATGTAATATGGGGACAGAGAACCAAAAAAGCAGACCCTGCTAATTTGTGGGACAAGTGCTAAAGAAAAGAAGAAGATAACAATCCATCGAACGGACCAAAATCCAACATATTCCATTTACCGCAAAGCAACACAAACATTCCATACTATTGACAACTGTTCCAACCACCCAAAATTCACACAAATTAGCAGGTATCAATTAAATGGTAAATAGGGCTATCAGTATTCCGATGTCAATCCAGAACTTCAGTAAAAAAAATTAAATGATAAAACAAGTGGCCTTAGAGAACAAATTCTCACCCAGAACAGTAGACCAAACACTAATGAAACAACAAGAGAAAATAGAGGACAATTCACCAATCCAAAAAAAGAAAGTACCTATGGTATATGCGGTTCAACTTTGTGAATAAAATCACATACAAAATAATGAATAATTTCAAGAAACAGGTACTAAATATAACATTCAGAACGAACAACACACTCGGTGCGCACATACATAACAGCAACTTAATGAAGAAAAACCCTGTTTCGAAGTCAGGTAAGTACCGTATTTACTCGGCTATAAGACCCCCTTTCTTTCTAAACTTTTAGTTCCGAAATTGAGGGGGGGGGGGGGTACTATAGACGCGAACTTCTCAAAAATCCATTATTTTGGGAAAAGGAGAGAGTAAAATTAAGCTATTTTATTTTGATGCTATATAGTACGATATATTTAATCAAAATAAACAAAGTTTACATCTTTAATCAGCCCATTATGAGACTGCCATAAACTCACTTTCCTGGCTATCACCCAATGACTTTAACTACTATCCCTTGCTAAGCAAAAATCTTAGTGTCAAAGAAATAGGATGGAAGGGACAAAGTATCAGACATGGAAATGCAAACTTTATTTTTATTTGAACATAGGGAGGGAGAATGCATCAATTAGGGAACGAGTGATCACATCTCACTAACATTTGTAAACACAACCTAGCACGTATTTTTCAAATATTTCACATTAATATACCAATAACGTTTCACACAAACGGCGACGGTTATTGCAACGAATGAAATGTGTTTAAAATAAAACTAAAGAGACTGTCATAAACACAATCGAATCGCAACATAAACAATACTAAACAGAAGAATGCAGGCAAGATATGAAACCATAACTTTCATTGGCGGATGACGCTTCTACTCAGCCAATAGTGTGGCATCTTCTATTGGATATTGGGTGAAGCCTATTGGCTACACAATTCGATATCCTGCCCAATCGCATACGCGGTATGCAAAATGGTGGTCATATCGTCTGAATAACAAACTAATATACCGTAACAAGAAAAATATTTTTGTCATAAAAGAGAATTAATTTTAGTTGTAATTACATATTTTTTAAAGAATTAGTCAATTTCCAAGAATGTTTTATTTTGACTCTTAATAATTAAGGAGGGGGGGGGGGGGGGTACTTTAAGCGATTTCCAAGAATTTTTTATTTTGGCTTTCGAAAATTAAGGGGGGGTACTATAGGAGAGGGGGTCTTATAGCCGAGTAAATACGGTATTTGCTTACATGCCAAGAAGAAGGATGTAAGGCCAATTATATTAGACAAAGTGGAAGACAATTTGTTCTCGATACAAACACAAAAATTCAACATAACACAACAAACACTCAACTATTTGTGAACATATGCACGAAAACAACCATTGTTTCACAAACATAGAAAGAGACCTAAAGATATTACACCACGAAACAAAGGGCAAAGCTCTTGACATAAATGAGTCCGTAGAAATATATCTAGACTGACATAAATGAGTCCGTAGAAATATATCTAGACAAGAAGATAATCCCAAGAATCCCGAGAACATATGTTTCTAGAACAGTGGTTCTTAACCGGTGGTCCGTGGGAGAAAAGGGTCCACCAGCACATATAAAAAAGTGACCAATAAATGGGGATTTCGAAAACTATGTGCGTTGAACGAGAATCGTGTGAATGTATTTGCGGCGATGACTATAGGTTTTGAATTGAAATATCTTGAAAATGAGTGTTATTGAGGAATGGCTACAACTGATAAGGTGTATTCGGGGGAAGGGTGGGGTGGGGGAGGGGGTGGGGGGCGGAGGGGGTGGGGGTTGGTCCTTACATGATTCAATTTCAGGCTGAGAGGTCCGCAGACTTCTACGGGTTCAGAACCACTGTTCTAGAAGGATCCCCTATATTCGTACTGCTAAATAAGGTGAGCCTACCCACAATCATAATTATTAGATGAGGCGATGAATGCATATGGAAAGAAATAATTGGGGGAAATATGTTCTTTGAGGAGGATGCACCACGTGCTTGTTCTCAACAAACCAAGGCCAGTCCTGTAGGATCCTATGTCACCCTTAAGACTGATTGCAAGCTTGTTGTTGTTTGAGTCTTCAGTTTTTTGATGCAGCTCTCCACACCTCCCTGTCCTGAGCTAATCGTTTCATCTCTACATAGCTACCACACCCTACATCCGAGGCAATCTGTTTAACATATTCTCACCTTGGTCTACCCCTACAGTTCTTGTCCTCGACCCTTCCTTCCATAACTAAGCTTGCTATTCCTGGGTGTCTTAGTATGTGTCCTACCAACCTATCTCTTCTCTTCATTAGCAGTCGCCAGAAACATCCCTCCTCTCCCACTAGTCTTAATACCTCTTCGTTTGTAACCCTATCTACCCATCTGATCATCATTCTCCTGTAACACCACATTTCAAAGCTTCAATTCTCCTCTTTTCTGCTGGAACAATAGTCCAAGTTTCACTTCCATAGAGTGCCACTCTCCACCTAAATCTATATTCAATGTCAACAGATCCCTTTTCTGTAGAAATGCTTTCCTTGCCTGAGCTAACCTACTTTTTATATCCTCTTTGCTTCGCCCATCACTGGTTATTTTGCTTCCCAAGTAACAGAAGTCTCCTACTTCCTTTAGTTTTTCACCTGCCAATTTGATGTCCATAGAGGATTCTGATTTATTTTGGCTGCATTCCAATATTTTTGTTTTACATTTATTAATTTTCATCATGAATTCTTTCCTCAAGACGGACTCCATACCATTCAAAAACTCATTCAAATCCTCAGGCGTGTCGGCCAAGATGACGATGTCATCGGCAAATCTCAGAGTTGAAATTATTTCTCCTTGAATCTTCACTCCCACTTTATATTTTTCTACAATTTTCTTCATTGCTTGTTCAATGTAAAGATTGAAAAGTATGGGTGATAAGTTGCAGCCTTGCCTTACACCTTTCTGAATACCAGCTTCTCTCTCATGTCCTTCAGCTCGAATGACTGCTGTCTGGTTTCTGTATAGATTGTAGATCACCCTCCTATCCCTGTACTTTATTCCAATCGTTTTCAAAATGTCAAAGCTTATATGAGATATTGATGCTAGTGTCAATCTATGTCTACATGGACAATTCTCACCAGGCGCGTCCATGTCGCGGGGGTGGGCAACGGTACTGTAGGAGCTATAGTAGCGGCTAAGTTCTGGTGGGGTATATCACAGGCCCCAAGCACAGGGTTACGTGTGAAGACCTCAACGGCAGCAAATACGGAGAAGTAAAATCAAGTACGGTGGAGCTGGTGGAGGAGGCAACCCATCCATCTAGGGGTTAATGTAGATCGAACCCACTGCCTTGTAGAAAGAGGAGGGATCCCCAAAGGCTAAGGGAGTAAAACCTGACAGAAAATCGTCCTATGTGTTAGGCCTAGCAAGCCAGTCAGCAGAAGAGCTATTGAATTTATTGCTTTCGAAATTAAAACAAGCCTCGGAAAGAAGAAGAAAAATGCTATAAGATGGCCAGGTAGAAAAGAATGTTTCAATGCGCAAGCGCACCAAAGTAGGAGAGAGTGTTTCCAGCTCCCCTGTCTCTCCACTGCTAGTCTTTCTTCTGCGCATGTGCGTCAGGTAGGGGAAGTGTCTCTCTCTTTCTCGCTGCTACTGGCTTCGTTGTCCTTGTCACTGGACCTTCTGAAGTCTTGTATGGTGGGCAACGTAAGGCGAGCCCCGCCTCCAACAGTCTTTTCTACCTGGTAACCCTATAGCAATGACACTTCTTTGGTTGCAATGTATGATGGTAATACTGATGTTCGTGCAAGGGCTGGACCAAGGACCAAAACCCAATTTGGAACAATAATGTATTAACATTAAAGGGGAATGAAAATGAACTAATAGACATGAGAGACAAAAATTAGACATCCTGGGAATGAGCGAAACTAAATGGAAAGGTAGACGAAAAAGAACCCTTATGAAGGGGTATACCTTTACTGGACTGGAAGCTACAAAGAGAAAAGAAATTGAGTAGGATTTATAGTAAATCGGAATGTGGAGGCAACAGCTGATGTGCAGTATGTGACAGAGAATAATAGTCATGCGTTTGAAGGTCAATAGGAAAGTATTGACGATAATACAGGTATATGCTCCCCAAAGAGGATTGAGCTTGTAGGAGATGTTGTTGGTGATGATATCATGATATTGGATGATTTGAATGCACATGTGGGAACTGACAGAATGGGATATGAGAATGTTTTGGGACCGCAAGGGTATGGCGATAGAAATGAGGAAGGAGAAAGTATGCTGGATTTTTGTACCAGGAATAATCTAATAATTCAGAACACCCGGTTCATGAAAAGGAATAGCCATAAGATCAGCCGATACAGTTGGGACGGGCAACATGGAACACTCATTGATTTTGTATTAACAGATCGAGAATTAGGAAGATTTGTGATTACTGCAAAGATAATCCCAAGTGAAAGTATGGGTGGTGATCACAGACAGTTATTAGTTGAATTAAAACTAATTAAAATTTGTAATATTTTCAAAAAAGAAACTGAAGATCAAGATCTGGGAACTAGATAAGGGGGAGAAAAAGATGGCATTTCAAGAGCAGATCAGAAATAAGTTACCGGTACCTAAATGTGACCTAGGAAATGGAGAAGAAGAGTGGAACAAATTAAGACAGACATTTGTAGAAGCAGCAGTTGAGGTGTGTGGTAAAACATCCTCAAGGGTTAGAGAAAAGGAGACGCCGTGTTGGACGAACCACATAAAAGCAGAAATAGAGGACAGAAATAACATAAAGAAAGAGCTAGAGAAGGAGAAACAGAAAATATATGGAAGGGATGAGGATAGCATAGAAAGACTACATGTAGAATATAAAAGACTAAAACTGAAGGTGAAGAGAAATATCAAGGAGGAACAAGAGAAATGATGGGGATATTTCACTGACCAAATGGAGGAAGACAATCAAGGAAATAGGAAATTGCTTTATAGAGTAATTAAGTCAAAAAGAGTAGATCAAGACAGAATTAAAAGCCTTAAAGAAAGAAGATGGATCTGGAGTGCACGATGAAAGGAATATTCAGACTGTAACGTGTTTTTCGAGGGGTTTTTATGCAACTGGCATAAGTCAGTAGGAAGCCATTCTATATTTATTTACGCGGCAAATTGTTCAGCCAAGAGAATTTTTCATGTTAATTTATTATTATTATTAATTTATTATAATTATTATTAAGATATTTTCGGAGCATTTTATAAAAATTATAAGCATACAGATAGGTTTTCTATGTCTTAGAAAACGCTATCAAGCAAATTATTACGAACGACAATATCATAGAAAGTTATGTGATTACGGAATTTAACGGAGTTTCGTCAGTTAGGGTATATCGAGAGACGTGACTCACTGGGAATTCAAGTACACGCTTAATCTTGTCGGGAAGTATTACGCAAGCGAGGTTGCAGCGTCAAGAAAAGGCGGATAGTTGGAACGGAACCCTCCCGTCGAGTGTAATGAGCCAGAGGAGGGGAGTATAGTGCGTGGGGTGCAGCCAATCAGTGGAGACCACGTAAGCTAGAAGTCGGATGAAGAGTGGGGAGCCGACGTGTGGATATATCGTTCGACGCGCCGTGGAACGAGAACAATCTGTATAGAACTTGCCGAGTATGGTCGTACGCGGGAGTCGCTTCGATGTTCCGTGGAACGAGGACAATCTGTGTAGAACTTAACGAGTACGGTTGCACGCGGGAGTCGCTCCGATGTTCCGTGGAGTGAAGGACTAACTTTTGTAAAACTTAACCAGTGTGGTTGTACGAGGGAAAGGCTTCGGCCATTTCCAGTGGTAAGCGCGAATGACGCAGAAATACGCAATCTCTCATTTCTCTTTGTTTTATATTTCATATTTCAATAACTTCATAGCTGGGGAATAAGAGTAAAATCAATAATTTATCAGACTCCGTTTTCACGTAATTTTCTATCGGTAATATTCAAATCACAACGCTCCAATTTAAACTTTTATACTTATTATTATTATTAATTTTGCTATACTTGTTTTATATAATAAATTCATTTCTTTTACAATGCAATCTTTGCTTTCAGTAGGTAGCATTAGATATAGACCAATTCCTTCTCCTGATACAATTGTTTGTTGGGTTAATGATCAAATCATACCACGATCTGAGTGAATAGATTCTTGAAGGTGTTCTACCCGAGCTAGACGTTGTTAAATACAAATTTAGATTTCAGCATTGCATTGAGGTCTTGGCGCCCATTAAAACAACATAGCTTAGGCAAAGGTAAACAGTTACATTTATCACCCAACAGTTTGGGGCAGCCAAACCGTTACATTAGTCGCTACCAACATGGGGCATTAATTAACATTACACTTGTACGCTCAACGTGGAGCAAAGTGAAAACGTTACAATTGTCGCTCAACGTGTGGGCTAGCAAAACGTCACAAGACTGTGATGGCCAAGTACTTCGACAGCCTCTATAATGGTGATGCAAGTTCAGAGGAAGAGGATGAGGAAATATTGGATTGAGAAAACGAGGATGGCCCAATAACTTGGATGGAACTTGAGACAGCAGTAAAAACCATGAACAATGGATAAGTCAAGCGGTGCCAACGAATTGAAATTTGGATATGATTAAGGCAGCTGGAATCATTGGGCTTCAGTAGCTGTATAGAGTACTGAATATTCTATGGAAAGAGGAAAAGATACCTGAAGAATGCCAGCAAGAATGTATTATACCATTGTTTAAAAAGGAAAATAGGAAGAAATATGAGAATTATAGAGGCTTAAATCTATCACATGGCCTAAAAATAATGGAGAAAGTAATAGACAAGAGGTTGAGAAACATAGTGGAATCACAGCTCGAATAAGAGCAGTATGGCTTCAGACCGAACAGATCAGCAATGGACCTGATATTTACTGTATGCACATTACTGGAAAATGAAAGATATAATATTTATATTTTTGGATATAGGAAAACCTATGATAGAGTTAGGAGGAGAGACATAAGGGAATGTCTACGGAAACAGAATGTACCAAAATCGTTAATCAACAAAACTAAAATGTATTTTGGTAGTAAGAGTAGTGTTCAGGTAGGCAGTGATGATTCTGAGGTCTTTTATACAAGAAGAGGAGTCAAACAAGGAAGTGCACGGTCACCATTATAATAAGGTGCGTTCAAAAAGTAACGAGCCGGAGACTGTAAGGCTCAAACCGGTGACGACACGGGCTAATCGAAGCGTGTGTAACGAGGTGTGGTTCTGACCAGAGCGTGGAAGGTCACAGTCCGTCGATAGAGGGCACGCGTGCACGTCACGTGACGATACAAAGCGAGCAACAGCATGCATCAATCGTCCATCACTGCCAGTCGCATTGCAAACAGTGATTAGGAGGCGTCAAACGAAGAGCAAAGAGGTGTTGTTCGGTTTCTGACAGCGAAAGGAGTAGGGGGAACGGACATTCATCGCCGAATGTCACAAGTGTACGGCGAACACTGCATGTCCCTTGCAAGGGTCAAGGCGTGGCACAAGCGCTTCAGGGAAGGACGGGTGTCGTTAGCCGATGATGCCCGGTCTGGGACACCCCCCTGCATTACCGATGACAACGTCCAGCTGGTTGATGCACTCATTACCCAGGACCGCCATAGCCGCCGTGGTCGGATTGAGCGTCGGAAGTGTGCACACCATCATGAAGGAACGGCTGCACTTGCGCAAAGTGTGTGCCTAATGGGTGCCCCACAGTCTTCAACCACACCAGGAAGCATGTCGAATGGCCTACTGTCTTGGTCTGGTTGGATGATTGATGCATGCTGCTGCTCGCTTTGTATAGTCACGTGACGGGCACACGTGCCCTCTTGCGACGGGCTGTGACCTTCCACGCTCTGGTCGGAACCACACCTCGTTACACACTCCACGATTAGCCCATGTCGTCACCGGTTTGCACATTACAGCCTCCGGCTCGTTACTTTTTGAACGCACCTTATATTTATTATATTGATGGATGCAATTTTAATAGAGAAGCATAGAGAATTCAACATACCCACACACTTGGCATTTGTAGATTACAAAAAAGCATTTGACAGGATAAACAGAGTAAAATTATTACATACCTTGTATAAAGATGAAGTGCAACAACAACTGATCGAAACAATATCATATAGTCCAGGACACCTTAAATAAGTTACTAGAAAACCAACATGGCCGCCACATTTGGTGTTGCCAACTTACATCATTTAACACCAAATAGTCAGCACACACATCCATGTAACACGTAATTCGCACATGATCCAAACTAAGTAAAGGCTCTTTTACGAAAATACGTTTTACATGAAGTTGTGAAGCAGTCCTTGCTCAAGTTAGAGACATCTTGGTCATCAGTCCTCGACAGTAACTCTTAAGCAGTATTATGGTAATGAAGTTAACTTAAATTATCTCTTCTAGATTGATTTTTAAAGCATCACATAAAATGCATAAGAACAGAAACATTAATACTTACTCAATTATTTTCTCCAGGGAGCTAAAGATGAGTATGTTCATTTCTTCTTATAGGCTATATTTTTATAATTAGTCCAAAAAGGCAGACCATTCTGTTTTAAAATGAGTGTTCAGAGAAGGATTTAGGAGTAGGAGAGAAATATAATAGTAGGGTACATATTAGCTTATTATTTCTTTATTTTTAATAAGTACCGTACTCATTTCTTGCATGTATTGGCAACTCAAACTAACACTTGGGGCGCTGCGGTCGGTCCGGATAAGTAGGGTAAAAATACTCAATAACACGCGTTTGATATGGAACACTTTTTATTTTTCGGTTATAATCAGTAAATGTGGTCCCTAAAATAATGACAGTGTTATTTTCAATTGTATATATGTATAACTGTGCAATACACGTGTTCTAATTTGTGTGTTCCACTGGATTTTATGTGTCAATTGCATATTATCAAGCATTGGTTGTCTGCTGGTATCTGTTTTTGAGCAGTTCGAGTCATGGCGCTGTTACTTTAAAAGCTATATTTGAGTTTGCTCACTGTACCATAGACTGTAGAAATTATTTGCTGCTTGGTAGGGCAAAGGGATGAGTTTAACTTGTATTAAAGCTCGGGGGACACAGGAATTGCTTGATTTAGATGGTTAGCTGATGGGTTTGGTGTAGAATATCGGACTGGTAGCAGGTTCTCGCAGAGTAGATATTTACCCTGCGAAGTCAAATTAGGCCTATATGACTCGTAGTGGAATGGCTCGGATATCGCAGAGCGAGGTGATGGCGGTTGGTAAGGTAATTGGAAATGAACTAGGGAGGGGGAAGGATACCTGACTGATGAAGCTTGGCTGTAGTCGGCTGGTGTAGGCCTAGCTGTCTTGGTACGGCTTGGCTCGGCGCAAACAGTGAACAACCCGTCCTGTCGTCAGTGAGTGTAGTGGTGAGTGGTCCAACCCGCTCCTGTTGCCCGTATTTATTTGGTATCGTCACCTTTTGACTATTGCTATTTACATCTTTTGGAAAGTGATGAAAACTTATATCCGCAGCCCTCTTTTATGCATCGACTTACAGCCGTCAACTGAGCAATATACGTTGCTTTTACTCATTTTACACTCCATCAACGAGTAAATCTTATTACTTATGTATCACGAAGAAATTACCTCGATCTGCTTACGAATACAAGAAACCCTGTACAAACAGTCACCACGTGACAAATGTACCCTACTTGGTACATATATGAAGGCAGAATTGAGACAAGCTGTTGAAAGCCTGTTGGCAAATCCCTATTGTGATGCAAGAAGATGGTTGATCCAATGCTTAGGCCTAAAACCATTCGAACTAGTCGTGATTTCGTCTTGGAATGGTAGAAAGCAGCAGTTGGTTGATTATGGGGCTTTGTGACATCATGGTCATGTAGATCTGTGTACTTGGGCATGTGGAATTTGTCTGATAACCTGCGTTATTGTCATGGCTGGATTAGTGTGTGCATTTATTATTCAGATGAGGATTGGGAACGAAGTGGCCATGGCCTTAATTTAGGAACCATCCCGGCATTTGCCAGGAGTAGAAGCGTGGAAACCACTTCCAAGATGGCTAAGATAGGAATCAAACCCTCCTTTTCTTAGTTTTGCCTCATGAGGCTGAGTGTGCCTTGTTCCATCCCTCAGACCAAAATTAAAATTTCTTGGCAGAGCTGGAAATTGAACCTGGACCAACTGCCAAAAAATGCTAGCCGCACAACGCGAGATGGTTGGTAGAATAGTCTCCTGACCTCTCATCAACCGGCACATTAAAAGCCACTTGTAGAAAATTCAATGAATTCACTGAGAAATTGACGAGTTAAGTACAGGGGTTGAAAGGCAAGCTTTATCGACGGAGTAATATCTTGAAAATTATAATTATAAGATACCAACACAAAACAATTTTCTGTGGAGAGCTGAGATATTTAAATTGCGAGAGCGGAATATATGAGAGGGAATTGAACTGAGGCAGCGTTGTGGCGAATGGCTAAGTCCTCTACACTTCCACTCATTTCTACATGATCATAATAATAGCATTATCATGACGAATACAATACATAGTGTTATCACTGACCGAGTTCAAGTGCGCCATGCTGTTGGCCAGCGCTAGTGGTCCAGACCCCCAACGCTACAGTCAACCGCAGTCAGCTGTTCAAAAATGGGATACGTGCTGGCCTGCGTAAACCTCTTTACGAATGCTGCGGTTACGCTGATTACATCAAATTTTCAGTGCATATTCTAAAATAAAATAATAGCCTGCCTTCAACCAAAAATGTTCAAGGCAAAACGACATACGTAATAGAGGTAACACTTCAGGAGTGATCAACCAAGTAGAATACTTAAATTAGCCTAAATACCTTGTGTAATGATGAATAATAATTATGGAAGTGATGTCCTAATAGATGTTTTCTCCTTCACTGTCTGTAACCACCCGCTATGCCCTTTTATAAAACGGCATATACCGTAGTGAAATTTCAGATTAATTCTGTACCATGTATCACTCTTTTTTCTTTTCGCTTTCACTTTGATAATATATAATTTTCATACCTTATTTCATCTTTTGGCGGGAGGGGGACATTATCAATTGTAACTACTAACCTTGATCACTTCTGCACCGGATATATGTGCTAAATCACTTAAACATGTGTTTTTATTTATTGTATATTTAACAACCGCAGCCATGTTCGACAGCATATTTGGTATGTGAAACTGCCGCAGTGAGCGATCACATTGACGTCATTAGTTACCAACATATCCGATACTAAATAGGCCTACATTAGACGACACATGTATGTTGTAATTATGTGAGAAAAATAAATAAACGAGCTCTTCTTGGTTAGACGACTGACTGGACGAAACCATTGGTCGCTACTTGGTTAGATGACTGTCTGGACGAAAATTACCGATTGCACTACTGTGACTGTTCCGGTCACAATGTTCCCAAACCCTTATTTGGTTGACTGCAAGAGAAGTCAGGTTAGGGTAATTTGTTCATACCATTTCTTTTCTTGTTCATCATCATCATTTAGGTTGTAGAATTTCATTTTATTTAGTGTATATATATCTTGTGTATCTCGGGGACTCAGTCAGGAATATTTCATTTAATTTGTATGGGAGATGTCAGTATACAAGACAGCGGATTGTGTAGGTAAGCTACAAGATGTTGCAACAGCAGGAAACTCTAGGCCAAATTTAGATTGGGCCGAGAATAACTTCCCTTGTCTTGAAGAAAGCTTTGTGTAAATTGTGTAAGGTTCTGACGTCAGAGAAGAGTTTCGCGCCACGAGTTGTAAGAAATATACATGGGTTCGAGATTATTGGTGTATTTTGTATGGGTTGGAGGGTATCATGACCCTGGCGGAGAAAGACGAAAACATGTGTTTACAAGATGAGAGGTGGGATTTTCGTGTATAGCGGGGCTTCACTTCTATTGTAGCGTCTGATTGGAAAGGTCGCGTTCTCGTAATTTGGCGTAGGCCTAATTGGAGAAACAGTTTTGTTGAAAGCATGGCTTGTGAATGTACTCGAAACGGCTACATATCACAACGATGTTATCTCTGTTAGCACAATTCAAGTTGGGTACGGAAGCACATTCATTTCTCTCGCAGAGATGTGGCTATGTAAACCAGTAAACATCTCTAACCTCAAACCACGTGTGCAAAATCTTAGAAATGCTGGGGAGAACTGATCTATCGAGCATGTCTCGTAGATTATCTGCTAGATCGTCGATGAGTGAGTAACAAACATCTTTATATTCCAACATTCATTTTGGGTCACATGTTTTCGTCATTGCCGAGGAGAGAAGATAGTAAACCATAGTCTGTTCGACGAGAGTCCCCGCCATATGTTTAAAGTTGATATTAATACACATATTTTGAAGGTTATAATTAGTTTTCTTTATAGGGAATTACACCTAATAGTTGAACGCCCAAATGATACCAGTTAGGTTGACCAAATGTGTGTCCAACACTCCACGACCCTGCCATTTCAATTGTGTGGTATATGATGAAGTACTTCCGATCAAAAATAGGAGGATGATTTTGGGAAGTTTTAAATCAGTCGCCCAAGGAGGGCTGGTAAAAAGTTACAACATAGCACCTCAACGTGGGGCAAGAGTAGGGAAACCTAGCAGGTATCATTAGGGCACATATGCACACAGCCGATAGACACCTTAGGAGTATTAGGGTTCACAGTAATTTGTTTTGTTTTAAGGGGTATGTCCACATCAGACAATTTAGAATTAAGGTCAAGGGTTGTGTGTAAATCAAACAGTAAAATGTCAGGTAATCAGGAAACTGGGGGAAGTGGCAGTGAGGAAGATGTGGAAAAGACAGTGGGAACATATGTTACCATTGTTACTACTGAGTCGCAGCTGATCGCTGAAGGTAGTAACTTAAATGTAAATGGGGGGGTTATGAACGATAGTTTGATCCAAATGCTACTGAGTGAAATAAAAGAGATTAAGAAGCAAGGAGAATCTATGAGTAAGGAAATTAAGGAGCAGGTAGGCTCTGTAAATGAGAAGGTAGAGTCAGTGACCAAACAGATAGTAGAAGTGAAGGAATTTGTAAGTAAGGAAATTCAGGAGAGCAACAGGGCCACGAACACAAGGATAGAGAGTCTCAGCAAAGAAATACGGGACCATAAGTCTGTCCTTAATAGTAGAATGGAGAGTATGAACCTGGAATTAAGTGGGAAAATTAGCAAACAGGGAGAGGAAATCAGGGCAGAAATGCAGGGGAATCAGGCTGGGATCACAAGTAGGCTAGAAGGAATGGAAGGCCATCAGAACCAGCAAGATGTGGAAATAACGAAAATTAAGTCAGAGATAGCTAGTTCAAGGGCAGAAGTACAGAATGTAACGGGAAAGTGTGATGAGATATGCAACACTGTAAGTGGGAATAAGAGGGAATATTTAGATAGAGTAGGTGCCGTTGAAAATAAGTTGGGAGAGATTGAGGGTCTGAGAGGGAAGCAGGTGGCATTGACCGAGAAAAACGAAAAGCTGCAGGAAGAGCTGATAAAGGTCAGGAGAGAGTTGAAAGAGCGACCGATGAGTCAAAGGGTTGTGATGCCATCTAGTTTGCTACTCAGGGACCCTGGTCTGCCACAATTTAACTCAAGGCAGTTCAACCCTATGGAGTTTTTAAAAACCATTGAGAAGAAATTCAGCAAGGATCTAGAAGACGGGGTTGTCGAATGGGAAACAGTGTTGGAGATCTTGTCTAACTCATTTCAAGGGGATGTGAAAGCATGGTTCCAAATATACAGGCCTAACATGAATAGTTTAAGGGAATTCAGGGATAAATTCAAAGCTAAGTTCTGGGGGGAGGGGGTACAGTCCAGGGAAAGGGAAAAATTAACTTTTGGGAAATATAAGGAGAGAGAAGGGGTATCCCTGACAGAATATTTTTTGGCACATGTACTTATTTGGAAGAATTTGGATG
Organism: Meconema thalassinum; assembly: GCA_946902985.2. Classification (NCBI taxonomy): domain Eukaryota; kingdom Metazoa; phylum Arthropoda; class Insecta; order Orthoptera; family Tettigoniidae; genus Meconema; species Meconema thalassinum. The sequence continues at coordinate 304,389,096 of OX336393.1, forward strand.
GGCTGGCCTCTGACAGTGATGTGGTTAGGGTCATGTTGAAGCACTTCCCACCTAGAATTCAGGAGGCAGCTTGTATGCAGAAGGTAAGGACGGTAGAAGAGTTGGAAGAGCTTCTTACGAGCTTTGACGTTTTAGGCAAGCAGCACATGGAGAGGCCAGAGGTCAAACAGGAATTTAGGGGCAATAGGGGGAATAATCAGGAGTTTAATAGGGGTAGATTTAATCAGGAGCAAAGAGATTATCAGCAGAGGCAGGAAAACTATCAGAGAGGTGGGGGGCGTCAGGATAATTCACAGCGACAGGAAGGTAACTATCAGAGAGGTGGGGGGCGTCAGGAAGGTGGTAACGAAAGAGTACAGGTGAACCAGAGGAGACAAGAACAAGGTGGTCAAGGAGCTTTAAACTCCGAACGGGCTGTGCAGGGAGGTCAGTCAGGCAGTCCGTAAGAAATGAAGTCAAGCAGTGTGTTATTGTGGGTGAGGAGGATTTTATGCCTATGAGTCGGGAGGATCTGCTAGCTGACCAGCAGGAGTTCTCATGTATCGGGGAGAAGGAGGCTTTTATGTCAACTGTTGAGTTGAGCATACTAGGTAAGAGAGTGCAGGCATTGGTGGATTCGGGGAGTGAGAGAAGTGTCATCAGTAAGGGATTTTATGATACTTTAATCAAGGACGGTGGTAAGTTGGAAGAAATTCCAGTTAAGTCGACATATGTGGTAACTGCTGTTGGTAATAAATCCCAAAGAGTGGGAAAGCAGGTATTGTTGTCCATGAGGTTTGGTAATGAAGTTGACCACAAGACTTGCTTGGTAATTCCTAACCTAATTTATGAAATGATTTTGGGGATAGACTGGCTTAACGAGCATAGTGCTGTTATTGATTTTGACCGGGGTGTCATCAACTTTGTGAGGGGGAATATAAGCCAGGAGATGAGAATGAAATGCAAGAGTGTAGATAAGACAGTAAAGGCATGTGTTACTGAGGTCACTGTAGGGGATATGGCAGAAGGTAAGGCTGACGATGAGGAGGAAGTTGTGGATTTATGTCACATTGCTGTGGAGGGTGATAAGTGTGATCAACTCCAGCAGGCTGTGGATAAGAGTGGTTTAAGTGTTGAGGAGAGGGATAAGTTGTTAGAAGTTTTAGAGCTAAACCAAGAAGTTTTCAGTGACAAGCCAGGGCTAACACATGTCTATACGCATCAGTTCGAAATTGTAGATCATTCTCCATTTTCAGGACCCAAGTACCCGATACCTCACAAATTTGCTGATGCTGTGGAGAAAGAAATAGGCATTATGCTGAATCAGGGTATTATTGAGCCTTCAACTAGTGCATATCTGAATCCCTTAGTTGTGGTTGGGAAGAGTGATGGCTCGGTCAGGTTGTGTATTGATGCCAGGCAGCTCAATTGTAGGATATCTGGGGACCAACAGAGGCCAGAATGTGTTGAGGAACTGGTTCAGAAATTCAATGGTAAGCAATGGTTTTCCACTATGGATCTGAGTGCATCATTTTGGCAGGTACCGTTGAGAGAACAGGACAGGAAGTTGACTGCGTTTAGCTTTAAGAGTGGTTTGTACCAATTCAGGGTCGTTCCTTTCGGAACAAAGACCAGCAGTTCAGCGTTGATTAGGGCCTTAAATCTAGTGTTAGGGAGGGACACACACGAGTTTGTGACAATGTACATAGATGATTTAATTGTTGCATCTTACACATTAAAGGAACACCTGGATCACTTAGACATTGTTTTGGGGAAATTAAGGGACGGGGGATTTACAATTAAACTTAAGAAGTCTCTGTTTTGCACAACATCAATCACATTTTTAGGGCATACTATCACAACACAAGGGGTGTCTCCCGAACAGTCACGATTAGACAAGATTCACAACACTGCTACACCACGTAACGCCAAACAATTGAGGTCAATATTAGGGGTTTTCAATTATTTTCGTAGATTCGTAGTTAAATATTCCTGTCTTGTAGAACCGTTTAGGGAATTGCTGAAGCAGGGTACTAAGTGGGTATGGACCCAGGTGCACGATGAGGCTTTTAAGGAGTTGAAGAGAGGCTTTGTAGAGACTGTCATGCTTAGGTATCCTCGTCTGGATTGTCCCTACATTTTGATGACTGATGCGAGCATGCAAGGCATCTCAGGCATTTTGTGTCAGGAGGATAGTGAGGGCAATCTAGGGATTGTCTCATTAGCAAGCAGAGGGCTAAGCATGGCGGAGAAGAGATATACAATTACTGAAATAGAGATGTTAGCAATCGTATACTCTCTAGGGAAGTTTAGGAGTTATGTGTTGGGCAGTAAGTTGCAGATACTGACTGACCATCATGCATTACTTTTTATTGGATCCTGCAAGCTCACTTCGAACAGGATGTCAAGGTGGATATTGGCTATAAGTGAATATAACTTTGAGGTAAGGCATATTAAGGGTACTGAGAACATTGTGGCTGACTTCATGAGTAGAAACATTGGGGGTGATGAGGGTCATCAGGTACTGGAGGTACAGGAAGGTGTTGTTATCTGCGTAACCAAGGTAAGCGAGTGTGATTATGAGATACGCTGCTTAAGGAATCTGCTTGTAGAGCAGGAGAAGGATGAGGTCTTAGGTGATATCTTGACTCAGTTGAGAGGTATGGATGTGGATAGTAGAATTAAGGTTGGAAAGTATTGGTACAAGTTGGAGTGTGGTTTCTTGGCTAGGCTGTGCCATGAAGGTGCCTGGAGAGTGTGTGTGCCAAGCTCATTGCAGGTAACGATGATTTGGTATCATCACAAGGCTTTAGGGCATTTTGGATCAAGCAAGGTTCTTTTTGCTGTTCAGCAGCATTTCATTTGGAAGAACATGGGAAGGCAGATTAGGAAAGTTCTGGCAAGTTGTGACTCGTGTCAACGGTGTAAATGCCCAACGAGGTTTCTTGAGGGACCTCGGCAAATGGTGATCACAGAAAAACCAAGGGATTTACTCTGTGTCGATCTGTATGGTCCATTGGTTAAAGCTCAGTTTGGATATCAGTATATCTTCGTGGTTGTTGACGCATTCAGTAAACTCGTCAAACTGTATCCCCTGAGAAAAGCGACCGGGAAGGGTTGTGTCCTACAGATCACTGATAAGTATGTACCTGAGTTTGGGGTGCCTCTCAGGATACTATCAGACCACGGTAGTCAATTCACCTCAAAGATCTGGAAAACCAAGTTGAGTGAATTGGGTATCAAGCACATATTCTCATCTATTCGATATCCTCAAGGGAATTTGTCCGAACGAGTTATGAGAGAATTAGGGAGAGTATTTCGCACCTATGTGAGCAATCGCCACAATGCGTGGTTCTCCAAGTTAGGAGATATTGAACGATGGTTCAATAGTACGTTCCATGAGAGTGTAAAATGCACTCCCTATGAAATTCAGTATGGTAGGAAGCCTACCAATGAGCTTGCTAGAATGCTAGGTTTGGTCACGGGAGAGGAGATTGGGAAGGATGTTTGTATCCAGCTGGCTAGGGACAACTTAATCAAGGCAGGGAATAAGCGTAGGCGCCAGCAGAAGCGGGTAAAGTTTGATTCTTTTGAAGTAGGCGATCAGGTGCTTCTGAGGGTTCCATATCCGTCTTCAGCTGTAGATAAGGAGATAGGGAAGTTTTTTCATCTATTTCAGGGGCCTTTTAAGGTGGTTAAACGTATTGGTGAGTGTGCCTATAGTTTAACGGACCAGGATGGTAAGTCTGTCAGTACACATAATATTAGGAATCTCCGTAGATATCACTCTGTAAAATAATATGGCATGGACTCTTAGAGAATCAGTCAACATAACGTGATGGCATGACAAAACTCAAGAGATGTGACGAAGAATGCTAACCAGCAAAGTGGCATCGAGTGTTAGATGGATAGATGGTATGATAAGGCCTGTGCAGGCAAATACCATGGCTTGTGAAGCGATAGGGTCTCATGATGAGACGAAGAAAATGAAGTGGTAGACCTAAGACACTTGAGAGAAATCAGTGAGGCTAGGAAATGGACACAATAAGACATTCGAGAGAGTGAGAATGTGTGAAAATTTGACAAGTGTGTATGTATATATGTCTTCCAGGGTTTATTTATGTAATAGTGTAATTCTTTGTGTTTTCAGTGCGTTGCTTGTTTGAGTGTTTGTGATCCACACTTGTTTCACCCGTGTGAATCACATGGGGGCGTATTGTGACTGTTCCGGTCACAATGTTCCCAAACCCTTATTTGGTTGACTGCAAGAGAAGTCAGGTTAGGGTAATTTGTTCATACCATTTCTTTTCTTGTTCATCATCATCATTTAGGTTGTAGAATTTCATTTTATTTAGTGTATATATATCTTGTGTATCTCGGGGACTCAGTCAGGAATATTTCATTTAATTTGTATGGGAGATGTCAGTATACAAGACAGCGGATTGTGTAGGTAAGCTACAAGATGTTGCAACAGCAGGAAACTCTAGGCCAAATTTAGATTGGGCCGAGAATAACTTCCCTTGTCTTGAAGAAAGCTTTGTGTAAATTGTGTAAGGTTCTGACGTCAGAGAAGAGTTTCGCGCCACGAGTTGTAAGAAATATACATGGGTTCGAGATTATTGGTGTATTTTGTATGGGTTGGAGGGTATCATGACCCTGGCGGAGAAAGACGAAAACATGTGTTTACAAGATGAGAGGTGGGATTTTCGTGTATAGCGGGGCTTCACTTCTATTGTAGCGTCTGATTGGAAAGGTCGCGTTCTCGTAATTTGGCGTAGGCCTAATTGGAGAAACAGTTTTGTTGAAAGCATGGCTTGTGAATGTACTCGAAACGGCTACATATCACAACGATGTTATCTCTGTTAGCACAATTCAAGTTGGGTACGGAAGCACATTCATTTCTCTCGCAGAGATGTGGCTATGTAAACCAGTAAACATCTCTAACCTCAAACCACGTGTGCAAAATCTTAGAAATGCTGGGGAGAACTGATCTATCGAGCATGTCTCGTAGATTATCTGCTAGATCGTCGATGAGTGAGTAACAAACATCTTTATATTCCAACATTCATTTTGGGTCACATGTTTTCGTCATTGCCGAGGAGAGAAGATAGTAAACCATAGTCTGTTCGACGAGAGTCCCCGCCATATGTTTAAAGTTGATATTAATACACATATTTTGAAGGTTATAATTAGTTTTCTTTATAGGGAATTACACCTAATAGTTGAACGCCCAAATGATACCAGTTAGGTTGACCAAATGTGTGTCCAACACTCCACGACCCTGCCATTTCAATTGTGTGGTATATGATGAAGTACTTCCGATCAAAAATAGGAGGATGATTTTGGGAAGTTTTAAATCAGTCGCCCAAGGAGGGCTGGTAATAAGTTACACTACAAGCAAGGAGGTCTGGGCATAAGCCCCAGGTTAGGTTTGTTTTGTATGTAGAACAGTATTTACCACTGTAATGAACGCTGATCGCAAGAATTTCATGTTTTGAACTAATCGCCAAAACCAGCGCCTCACTGCCTAAAAGTTATTGGTCTAGGCACAAACCATGGGTTTGGATGAAAATTATTGATGCGTGTCTACCCCCACTGCGCGTGACAAAATCCAGGGGTGTTTGTATGGCCTAATGAATTAACAATTATTGGTCTAGACAAAAACAGCTTGCACAATCCATTGCGAACTGGTTCTAACTTGGCGCTATTTTGTTTTATGGTACCGCGCTTATACAAAGTAGTCCCGTAAGTGTGGGATTGGCAATACTGTACTTGAGCATAATTAACAGCGAAAATGGCAGACTCAGCTGGAATTCCATCTATATAAGTCGTGATCCTATTTGGAACATCCTGAGATCTGAAAAATGCACACTTTGTCACGAACCTGGAAGTAAAATGGATAAGGGGTACCTGCCACATTGCAACAAACTTGATGTGACTGCTAGAACTTCAGGAAACCTCACACAACTCTATTGGAATGCAAGAAAGCTGATGGATTGGAATCTGGGCTAGCCATAAGAAACAACAACAATGCTTTAATATGAAAAATTGAGGTAACGCGGGCCGCGTTAGCTAATATATAACACCCCCGGTTTTTGTCATGCACAGTGGAGGTAGTCAAGCATCAATAATCTTTATCCAGACCAATGGTTTTGCCTTTTATTTCATTATTCACGTGTCGTGAATTTTAAGAATGTCCAAGCTGTGTAGTATAGGCCTACGAGATCTATGAAATTTTTAGTTTTCTATTACCATATAATGTATAGCCTACAAATATAGTTACCTGTGTGCTACTAATTCTAGCGCTGCCATCACAGCATACAGTCACAATCATGTCCGATGCAGGTGTATAAGCCACTTTCTACTTTCATTCAGAATTAATAATACAAGTAGGCTATAGCTGCGACCAATATTTATAACTTATTGCAACCAGTGGCTTCGCCCAAACCGTGTCATCTAACCAAGTAGCGAACAATGACTTTGTCTTACCCAACATTAGTACATCAGTAATTTTCACCCAGACATGCAGTGGCGCAGTAACTTATGTCGAGAACTAAAAAGAGAGCTATGAGATATTTTTGGTATTCTCTGAAAATTTGCATATGTGACTCCTGCGTAGTGCATATACCATGCACATGTGAGTATATGGCTCTTCAGAATGATGATTGATTCATGTTGCACAACCCTTGAAGTTCGTTGAAGGGCATCACACTACTCTGTCGCAACCATGACTGAAACAAATAAAAATAGGCCTATTATAAATATTTTATCTGCCTACTACTAAGTAGGCTATAGGTCAGTAGCCAAGTACATAAGTTATAAGCTTCATAAAATATAATCACCAATACATTCACTACCACCAACCGAGTGTGAATCATAGACTTAAGCTTAAGAGTTACATGTGCAATGTATTATAATATTATGGCTGACGGCATTTGGAAGTCGAGAATAATATACATTACTATATTAGAAGGAGAATTGAACCTAAGAATACATTCCCGAGAGAGAACTTACATAGGCTATATTTTAGGTTATGTTTGAATTAGCCTATACGGAAAATGCAGTCGGAAGACTATTTCAAAATTTCCAAAGACCATTAAGGTTTTTTATTACATTATTTGTGCTCTGACTGAATATAAAAATAAATAAAACAACGATTAAATAACTCTGTATTTTAAATTGTGTAGGTCTAGGCTAGGCCTACTTACTTAAATTGTAGTGATCTTTGTAGAGTTACGGTACTCCAATCCATCTCCAATCTTGTTCTCGTATTTTTTAGGCGTCATGATGAAATCTAAATAAGAATTTATCCAAAAATTAATTAAATAAAAGCTTCGAAACATCTCAGACAAGTGGATTTGACACACACATATCAAGAGTCTATAATAACTGTATAAACTGTTTTAATCGATGTATATTACTAGTACTTACCTTGTACAACTTGTTACAACTTCATTAGACTTGAATTTCCAAAGAAAACTGTGAAATTATTTAAATAATAAGTCATTAGTTACAGTCGTAATTATTATGTTGGCTGACTTTGTGAAAAATGCATTCTGGTAGTTATTGCCAGAAACATGTCGGCAACTGTGACGTACGGAATTTTACTGGTATTATGGTCTTTGGAGATGGCGGGATTTTAAGCAGGGTTGGCGACAATGTGCTCGCACCTGAAAACAACTTACCTTCAAGAAATGCAACCATAAACCAACATTTACGTAGGCATAGGGGACGGCTGCCTTGGAGGCTGGATTTAGACAGCTCCTTAACCCGGTCCATGAGTCAATCCCATTTGGCTACATGGATAATTCTTGCCAGGCGCGTCCACGTCGCGGGGGTGGGCAACGGTACTGTAATATACCATGGAACTACAGTACCGGCTAAGTTCTGGTGAGGACCCAGTCCTATGGGGTATAACATAGGCCCCGTGCACAGGGTTACGTGCGAAGACCTCAACGGAATCTGCAGCGGAGAAGATGGACTTCAGAACGGTGGAGATTGCGGAAGAGGCAACCCAGTACTCAGGGAATAGTATGAGTACAGCATCAATCAGCAGCGTCTGTTTCCCATGTTAGGGGCGGCTGCAAGGGCGTCTGTTCTCCATGTTAGGGGCGGCCTGAATAATAGCTGGCAGTAGCTTCATAAAATGCCTTTGGGAGTGGCGACCCCATCGTAATAATAGCCTAAAATGGAAATGGCACTTCCAATGATTCGGAAAAGGTTAGGGCGTACCCTGCAGGCGACGCACAGTTCCTTTGGTACTGGGGGAACTGTGAGAAATGGGTGACCAGTAACCGAAATGAAAGTGGGAATCATGAATGTCATGACCCTGACAGGCAAGGTGGAGGAGGTGGTAGACTTCATGGAGAGGGAGAAGGTTGGAATGATGGGGCTGAGTGAAGTGAAATGGAAAGGTAAAGGAAGGAAGAAATTGAGGAAAGGATATACATTATACTGGAGTGGTGGCCAAGAGGCAAAAAATGGCGTGGGACTGATAACCTCGAAACAACTGGAGGAGTATGTTGAAGTGGTAGAGTGTGTGAGTGACAGAATAATGAAAATTAGAATGAAGATGAATGACGTGATGGACTTCATACAAGTGTATGCACCACAGACTGGAAACAGAGAAGAAGATATTGAAGTATTCCTGGAGGATGTAGAAAGAGTAATCTCAGATGTAGAAGTGGTAATCATGGGAGACATGAATGCACAAGTCGGAAATGAGAGACAAGGAAAGGAAGAAGTCGTTGGACCATATGGATATGGGAAAAAGAACCGGGAAGGAGAGGAACTTGTAAACTTTTGTGAAAGGAATGGACTGATAGTGGGTAATTCATGGTTTCGGAAGAAAAACAGCAGGAAAATTACGAGATATGGGTGGGGTGATAGAAGAACAAAATCAGTAATTGACTACTTCCTGGTGGAAAGGACAAATCGCAGAAAGCTGATGGATGTGACAGCTTTACCAGGAGAAGCATTTGATGGGGACCATAGAGCTGTGGTGGCAAAATTTAGATGGGGAAAATTGGAAAACCTAAAGGAGATCAGAGAAAGTAAAATAAAAGTATGGAAATTGAAAGACAAAGCTGTACAGGAAGATTTTCAGGAGAGATTGAAGCAACAAATCCCAGTTACTGAAGTGGAAAATGTAGAAGAGGAATGGTCCCACTTTAAAAAGGCATTTGCCGGTGCAGCAGAGAGTGCTTGTGGTAGGACGTCAACAAGAGTGAAAGAGAAGGAGACACCGTGGTGGAATGAGGAAGTGAGGAAAGCAGTGAAAGAAAAGAAGTCTGCATGGAAAGAATGGAACCGAGATCAAACAGAAGAAAGCAAAAGGAAGTATCTCGACAGCAAGCGGAGGTGTAAGAAAGTGGTAGGAGAAGAAAAGAAGAAAAGTTGGGAAGAATTTACACGAAGAATGGAAACAGATGTAAGTGACAGTAAAAGGATGCTGTATGGGCTTCTAAGAAGTAAGAGGAAAAAAAGAGTTACAACAAAGCTGGTGAAAAAGGAAGATGGAGAGTTGTTAACACACCCAGAAGAGATAAAGGGACGATGGAAGGAGTATTTCGATAAGCTATTGAATGTGAGCAATCGTACTGGTGAGATGGAAGTGACACAACCTGACGACTCTATAACAGAAGATGATATAACAATGCTGGAGGTGGAATTAGCAGTACAGAAAATGAAGATGGGAAAAGCAACAGGGGTGGATGAAATCAGTGTAGAAATGATAAAGGCTGCTGGACCTGTTGGTATGCAATGGCTGTATCGACTGCTAAAGTGTGTGTGGAAACGGAAATGTGTACCAGAAGACTGGGAGAAAGGGCTAATAATACCAGTGTTTAAGAAAGGGGACAAGAAAGTGTGTGATAACTATAGAGGGATCACCCTCATATCACAGATAGTAAAAATACTGGAAAGGATATTAGAAAGAAGAATGAGAAGAAAGGTGGAAGGAGAGATGCAAGAGGAACAGTATGGCTTCAGGAGTGGAAGATCCACAGTGGACCCAATCTTTAGCTTGAGGCAGGTGATGGAAAAGAACTGGGAATATGGAGAGGATTTGATCATGACTTTCATAGATCTAGAAAAGGCATATGATAGTGTCCCCAGAGAGAAGGTATGGGAAACCATGGTTAAGAAGAGACTGGGAAGAGAAATGTTGGAAATGGTGCAAGCAATGTACAACAACTGTGTTAGCAGGGTACTGACCCCAGTTGGAAAGACAGATTGGTTTAGGAACAAGACTGGACTAAGACAGGGGAGTGTGCTGTCACCTCTCTCGTTCATAATGGTGATGGATGAAATTGTAAAGGAAACAAAGGAAGCATATGGACATAAAGAAATGAAGTTACTATTATTTGCAGACGATATTGTGGTCTGGGGAAGGAACACCGAAGATGTGCAAAAACAACTAGATGCACTGAACGAAAATATTCAGAAGTATGGCCTGAAAATCAGTATAGAGAAAAGCAAGACCATGGTGATGACAAGAGGGGAAAGACAAGGAAAGGGCACTGTGAAAATTGGAAGTCAGAGTTTGGAAATTGTGGACACGTTCAAATACCTAGGAAGTGAATTGATGCAAACTGGTAGGTTGGACATGGAGATTGGCAGGAGGGTACAGCAGAGCAATGCATTCTATCAAAGTGTAAGAAAACTTGTTTGGGATAAGGAAGTACCAAGGAAAAGCAAGGAGGTAATGTATAAAATGTACTATGTACCCATATTAACTTATGCAGCTGAGACTTGGACCCTGACGAGCAGGCAAGAGAGTAGAATCCAAGCCAGTGAAATGAAATTCCTAAGAAGTATGATAGAAAAGACAAGGAAAGACAGAGTGAGGAATGAAGATGTTAGGAAGGAAGTTGGGATGGGAAAACTAAATGAGAGAATTGAGAAGAATAAACTAAGGTGGTTTGGACATGTAAAGAGGATGGAGGAAAATAGAATACCAAGACAGATGCTGGAGGCCAAGTGCAAGGGTAAGAGAGCAAGGGGAAGACCTAGAACAAGGTGGATCGATTCAGTGAAGAACAGCGTGAGAAAAAGAAATCTGGACTGGGACAAGATCGTGGAAGAAGAATTGTGGAAGGAAAGAGGAAAGTGGAGAAGTGCCATAAATACCCCGACCTGGCAGGAGCTGGATAAGGGGAAATGATGATGATGATGATGAGGGGGCGGCTGTTAATGTTGCCTACCCTGTCTTGATCTAGTAACTCATTTAAGCTGTCCCCGACTATAACTGTATACAAGCAACTTGATAGCAGTCAGAGTTAACACAGGTACACCATGGAAACCAATCAACAGAGGAGTACGACAAGGTTGCGGCCTTTCCCCCCTGCTTTTTGTCATATACATGAATGCCCTTATAAATGATTGGAAACGTCTCCCCCACGGCAGTATCACAATCAAAAGAAACCTGAAATTAGACACGCTTCTGTACGCTGATGACCAAGTACTATTTGCCAGCACAGAGGACGACTTACAACGTTTCATACATCATCTCAGTAGAATAGCCACTGAATATGACATGGAAATATCATCAGAAAAAACAAAAATACTCTCTTTCAAGGGCAAAGAACCAATTCTGAGTAAGATCTGCCTGAACAACAAACTGTTGGAAAGAGTAAACACCTTCATCTACCTAGGCTACTCTTTATCATTCGACAATGATACAGATGTTTCTAACAATATCATAAAGTATAATAAAACCATAGGCACTGTGAGCTCAGTAATGAAACCATCCTTAGTCCAGAGGGACACAAGACTACGAGTCTACAAAACTCTAGCTAGACCTGTCCTCACATATGGAAGTGAAGCATGGACAATCCGAAAACGAGATGGAACTATGATCACTGCTGCTGAGATGAAGTTTATGAGACGCACAGCAGGATACACACGTTGGGACCACAAAAGGAATGAAGACATGATGGAAGAACTAAAGACAGAACCTGTATTAAACTACATAGGAACCTATAGGAAGAACTGGAGAGGCCACGTCAACAGAATGCCTAGGGACCGAGTCCCAAAGCAGATTGTATGATACCAAAGGGGGTTCGATCTATTGAACGTCCTGCTAAAAGATGGAATAAGACCGTAACAGGCCACCTGGCCTAATACTTGACTGGCAGATGATGGATGAAATTTTAAATGGTGTAAAGCATAATATTGGGCAAAATGATGGGATAAATGCTTTAGTTTTTGTGGATGATGTAGTGATTTGGGGACAAGGAGAAAATGAAATACAAAGAAGAATGGATATTTGGAATGAGAATTTTAGGGCGTTTGGAATGAAACTTAGTACACAGAAAACTGTGGTAATGCACTGTGGAAAGGAAAATAAGAAAGTTCGAATCAACTTAGAGAATGGGGAAAAATTTACATATTTTGGCAGTGTGATCAACATGAATACCGTATTTACTCGGCTATAGGACCCCCTCGCCTATAGTACCCCCCCCCCCCTTAATTTTCGAGAGCCAAAATACAAAATTCTAGGAAATTGCTTATAGTACCCCTCCTTAATTATTGAGAGTCAAAATAGAACATTCTTGGAAATTGACGAATTCTTTTAAAAATTATAACTCAAATTCATCCTCTTTTATGACAAAAATATTTTTATTGTTACATTATATTGTTATTCAGACGATATGACCGCCATTTTATGTACATGTACCACATATGCAATTGGGCAGGATATCGAATTGTGTAGCCAATAGGCTTCACCCGATGTCCCATAGAAGATGCCACATCATTGGCCGAGTAGAAGCGCCAAGTATAAAATCTGCCAATGAAAGTTATGGTTTCGTAATTTCATATTTTGCCTGCATTCTTATGTTTTGTATTCCTTGTATTGAACTTCGAAGTGGTGTTTGTGGTAGCCTTCTTCTCAGTTTTATCATAGCGTATAGAAGAGAAAGTGTGGTGACTCCCGATTTTTCCATACCTTTAGTATGGGTAGTTGCCGCACCCGCCGACAGACTGCGCAGCGGTTGCTTGTTGCTGGTTGGAGTCACTTTCTAAGCGCTCGTGAGTTTGAAAACACAGAAATGCTGCCGTGTTTAGTCCTTATTTCTTGGTATTGAAAAGTGTATGCGATCAAGAAGCGATAGTGAAATAATACATACATTATGACACTGGTGTGTTTAGTGTTTGTAAGCCTTTACACTTCTTTACATTTGTGCTGTCGAGTGAATTATTACTTGGTAAGATTCAGTGGCCTGTTTGCCATCTCTTGATGAATACAGTACATTTGCATTTGTCAGTTGGCACAGGCTAGAGTAAAAGGTGGCTTTTCACCGATGTCTCAGTCTCACTCATGGCTGTGATTATATGGAAGCTACTGAGGTATGGGTGGTGCTTAGTAATGGCATTCAGGGCACAGTCAGTGCCTGTGAATGCTGTGAAAGGTTCTACTCATACGGTTAGGACAACTGTTCTGACTCAGTGGGGAAAGCAATGACAAACTACCTCACTCCTCTTCTTGCCTAGAACGCCTCAATATAGCGCTGCCTTGGGTTTTTGTGGGTATCTACTCACATAACGTAACGGCGGTGCTTTTTGAGGATCCAACCAGCCTTCGGGCTGACTACCTAACAGACAGACAAGATTCATCAAACAAAACTGTGTAAGTGAATATGCCGAGTTGTTTTGTTCCCGGGTGCCGATCTGGATACGACAAGTCATCTGCAACAGGTAGGCACTTTTTAGACCTCCAAAAGCAGAAGATGATTTATTTAAATGGGCTAAGGCCATTCTGAGGAAAGACATTAAATTATCAAATAAGTAATATGTATGTGACAAGCATTTCTCCGATAATTTCCTTATTAAAAAGGACACTTTCATTATAGAAAAAAAAAGACAGTCGAAATGGGGATAATGAGATGGAGTTTGAAGCCTGGTGTAATTATTCAGCAATGCGACCGCGAATGCCATTAAGTTCTTCCGGCAAACTAATCCCGACATTTTTAGCTGCAGTGAGAATACAGAATTATTCACGAGAGACATGAACAATCTATCAGATGCGCTTAACTCCTGAATACCAACAAACGCACTCTACAAAGATGCCCTTCGCACAAGACATTAATGGACTTTTATGAAACCATTAGCATAGAAAATAACACATTTGTCTCAAATAGGACAATGGAATCTCTTAGTCACGCTAAAGAGTACCATAGAAGTCGCTCAATATTTATGGTCCAAAGGCTTCAAGTACGTGTTGACAGGGAAATTCAATCAAGACCCCTTGGAACGTCATTTCGGAATTTTAAGGTCCATAAGTTGTGACGATCACCCATCAACTGTAGATTTTCTGCATTTGCATATGTTACAGTGCGTGCATGTTCCAATTAAGATGGCTATATCACCGACCAGGAACTGTGAACCTAAGTTATAACCACCTCTCACGTCATTTGTTAAACAAATGCGATTATATGCGAAGCAAACCGAGGAACAAAACAAATCTGTTAAGTTGTGTGCGGAGGACAAAATTAGAGACAAAGTGGTGATAACGGACTGGGAGAACGATCCTCCCCTTCCTTATGAAGACAACATTCCGAAACAATGCTTGGTTTACTATCTAGCAGGGTACATCTTCAAGCAACTAAGGAAAGGAATCAGCTGTGTGAAGTGTGCAACAACCCTTCAAAGTGAAAGTCCGTTGGACACAACAGCTGCAACTTTCACTCACATAAAGGACTTGGGCACAATAAATGACCTTACTTACCTAACTCACCCGTCCGAGAGTATCTTCAACATTCTTTTACAGGTCGAAGTAGTCGTTGAAAAGAAACTATCTTCCCTTTCAAATTTGTGGGGTGATATATTTTATGGGTGTTTGGACAGCATTGATGAGATTGTTTTAGGGCCGTGTGATTTAAGATGTTGTATGGAACATAAACTGGACCTTATTGGAAAACTCGTTTTTCATTTCATGAAGTGCCGCTTTTTCTTTCGTACGAAAGAAATTAGGAAAGAGCAATCATCTTCTAAGTCTGGAAAAATCATCGCGTAAGCTGTCCAAAGTTTTGGACAACTGACAGCTATAAGTTACATGGGTGAGTTTATATTATATTGTAACATATTATATTTACTGTATTTGTGCAGTAGTGAATGGTCTGTAGCTTTACGATTTTTACACATTCAGTTACATTTGACTCCCGTCCGAATGTTTTATTTCTTATTATATGAACCTATGACGTAATCTGATGTTTCATAATTAACACAACGGACGTCAGCGTTTTATATACTCAGTGCGGAGAATTTCATATTTGGATCATTATGTCTAATACAACGTAGTGTAAGCTGATAACATTCAAGTACTGAAAAGTAACATTCAACTACTTGTATTGATACCGTCCTCACTCAGCGCTAGCCGACGCTAGAGCCGCCTAGCGGCTGGACCATACAAACTCCACAAGTCCCGTCACTTTCTCTTCTATACGCTATGGTTTTATTCTAAACACATTTCATTTGTTGCAAGAACTGTTGGCGTTTGTGTGACACGTTATTGGTATATTAATGTGAAATATGTGAATAATATGTATTCGGTTGTGTTTACAAATGTTAGTGAGATGCTGAGCATCATCACTCATTCCCTAATTGATGCATTCTCCCTCCCTGTGTTCAAATAAAAATAAAGTTTGCATTTCCAGGTCTGATACTTTGTCCATTCCATTCTATTTCTTTGATACTAAGATTTTGGCTTAGCAAGGGATAGTAGTGAAAGTCATTGGGGGATAGCCGGGAACAGTGGTGGATAAGTGAGGTTGTGGCAGTTATGGCAGGCTATAGGACACCCTTTAGAAAAAAAGGGGGTCCTATAGCCGAGTAAATACTATAATGAAATTAATACGGAAATTAACAACAGATTGGTTGGTTCTTAAGTTTAGGGGCTGCGACAACGCGGTCATGTAGCCCCGTGTACTTTGGGTGTGTGTAGAATCTGTCTGATAACCGGTGTTAATTGTGATGACCGTCTTAGTGTGTGTTACCTGTATTTTAATTTAAGTACTGCAACTTAGAATTTTTCAAATAGTTCCTACCTTTGCCGCCAAGCGCCACCGTCAACGACTACTAGGCCAAGTTCAGAACTGAGCTACTAGACGCCACCACAGTCGGCTCTTGGCAACGAACGTAGAAACCTAAGAGCATTGTTTGCATTCTTAACCTATCCAATTTAGCTTCACACAGGTGCAATTAGTGGAAGGTTCTTTAACAAGCCATAAATCTATGACATAGGACCGCCGGCTTTACTTCCCCTCCGAAGGAAGGCATACTGAGGGATTTTTAACGCTCTTAAAAAAACCGACGGCTTCGGCCGGGTTTGAACCCGCTATCTTGGGCATAGAAGCTCAGCATGCTACCGACTACGCCACCGAAGCCTCCAAAAACAACAAATTAAGTAATGGTACCTCATTTTATCATCATGTTCGACAGCTGTTATGGGATGTTAAAGTACCACAAAGAACAAAATTAACAATATATAAACAATATTTTACCCCAATTGTAACCTGTGGCCTAGAAACAACGGTTACTAACAAGAGACAAAACAGTAAGATCGAAGCAACTGAAATGAAATTTTTAGAACATCTCTCCAGAAGACTAGAAGAGATAAAATCCGAATGCTGTGGCGGTAGAATTAGATGGCCTACAGTAGTGATGAGAAAGTTCCAGAATCAGTAACATACACCATTTTATAAATATTTATTGCAGCCAAGTGGCCATAATGGATGGTTACCAAGTGTGCTTACAAATAATTATTACAGGTAGATTAATCTTTACTGTATTCAACTATGCTCATTGTCCGTTTGCTGCATGATGTTACGTGGTGTTTGTCGCACGGGTTATTGCGCAGAGAACATATGCATTCTTCATTCAGTTCATGGAATTTAGCATTTCTACAAATCTTACGGTGGAAACCGTGGATGGCGAGTCTTGTTATCACATGTCTCATCTGCTGGTTCTCGTTTGTCCATCTTCTGTCCACCATTGCTTCTGTTGCTTAGAATTCACGTGGGATTTCGTTCTTCTTCCGATGTCTTATCTCGAGGAGTTTTTTCATATGCTTGGTAGATGGCAGTTGTAGTCTTAATCTGAGATCTTCGATGTAGTGTGTTTCTTTTGTCAGGACATATGCCAGCCTGGACGGGGACGTTCTTGCAATTCCTAACACCCTTTTCAGGAAAGAAGCCTTTACTTTTTCAATTGTGATTAGGTCTGTAATGGATAGCCTTTCCCATATCAGTTCTAGACCAATTGTCATGACGGGGGTTATTTTCGCATGGAAGAGAATCATTGCTGTTTGTAAAGATAGTTTGGTAATATTGTTCAAATCATACATTCCTCTAATGGCTGCTGCTAAAGGAAGGAAGCTTGTAGTTTAACGTGACCGTTAATCTTGAGATCATGAGCCACGGGACATCCTTTTTACGTGGGATCCGAACCACAGGACATGGCATTTCACTTCGAAAATCTCACATGCATTGACCGGGAATGGCTGCTGCTGCTCGTTCCTTTATATGCAGTCTAAAGGATTGGCACGTTGTCTGTAGGGTGAGACCGAGGTATTTGTAGGAATTGACTGTCTCAAGTTCAGTCTCTCACAGGATCATTTTATTTTTGGCGGCTAGTTTTCCTCCTATTTGGAAGGCCATATACACTGTCTTCTTTTCATTTATACTGAGCTCATTTTCCTCCACCCAGTCCTGCAAGTTGTTGAGCACTTCTTGTAGCTCCTGCCTGTTTGTAGACCCCAGAACCATGTCATCTGCATACAGGGAAAGGGATACTGATTTTGTGTTTTCAATAGTCCGTATAACATCCGCTGTTGCGCCGTTGAACAGAATAGGACTCAGTGTGGGTCGCCTCGTAGTACTCCGTTGGTTTGGGTATCTCTCTTGAGGTTAATGTCCCATGGACATCGTTTATCTCTACTTTGTTGAAAGCCAGGATGTTTTTTTTATCATATATGTGATTTCGGATTTTTCATCCATCATTTGCTCCAGTTTTATAATGAGCTTCAATCTGTTTAGTAGGACGAAGGCCTTCGAGAAGTCGACAAATATTGCATGGAAAATTTCTTTACGGTGTCCAAGCGCTTGTTCTATGTCATTCAGTAGATTGTTGATAGCTTGTAGGGTGGACCTTCCTTTCCTGAACCTGAATTGTTGATCGGTAATCAGTTGATTGACTGTCGGGGTGAGCCTTTTGAGCAGAATGTTTGAAAATACTTTGAATATATTGTTCTCTAGAGCTATTCCTCGGTATGAGTTTGGGTCGTTGTCTTCTCCTTTGCCTTTATATAAAACCTTAATGATGGATTTTCTCCATTCGTCGGGTATTTCCCCTGTTGCTAGGCATCTGTTAAACAGATCTGACCATAGTTCACTTAGAATTTCAGCCGAGTCTTTAATAATTTTATTAATGCAGCCAATGACCATGTATTTTTCTTTTCAGGACGGATCAGGGAAGGCATTATGAAAGGAAATCGGCCATGGACCTATTGAAGGAACCGTCCCGGCATTTGCCTGGTAGTGAAAATGGGAAACCACAAAAACCATTTTCAGGACTAGGTGGGATTCGAACCCACGCTCTCCCGATGCCAGCGAGACACGATGTAGCGCGTTAGCGCTCTTGGCCACCATGGCCGGTTCAGCCGAGTCTTTCAGGATCTCATAGGAGATGCCGTCTGGGCATGTCGCTTTCTTGTTTTTTGTCTTGCTGATTGTCACAATTACTTCTTCTGATGTGAAGAGGGTGCCCAATTCTAAGCTTGTGTGATAGGTTGCGTTATACGCTGCTTGTGACTGAGTTAGGTTCAGTACTTGTGATAAGTGATTTTCCCATATGTCCATCTGAATCTGGTCAGATTTCCTCGTAGTCTTTCTTCTGATGGCTATGAGGGGGGTCTTTTAGTGCTTCTTCTGCTTCCATCAAGGCTTGGTTATCTATGTATTGAACCTTTTTCTTTTTCAGGAGAGTTTTATATTCCTTTCTTTGTGCTGCATATTCCTCTAGGAGACCTTTTGTGTTGTGGAGTTTGGCCATGTGTTGATTTAGAAGGACTTCGTTTCTAAGTGTTAGCATTCCGTATCAAACCATGGTTTAGCTCTACTTTGGTTGATTGGGATTGTTGATGCTCTTATGGCCTCCTGAATTGTTGTCAGGGCTTGGTTCAGATTGTTTTCATTAAGGCATTGTTTTGTTGCCTCCATTGCTTGTGCGTTGTTGCTTAGGGCTTTTGTGTCTATCTTTCTGGAGCTCTTGTGGGTTAGTAGGTTTGGTATTTCCTCTTCAGTATTTCCGAGTATAATATTGGTCCTGATAGGTATATGTTTTGTCCGTGGGGTGCAGGATGACTTCCCGAGTCCCTGTTGATTTTTGATGGAGATGTTGCTTCCTTTGTAAAAAACTAGGTCGATGGTACTTGTGCCATTGTGGGCTATGTACGTTATTTCATTTGCTTTGTTTATAAGAGAATAGCCCTCTTCTTGTAACATATCCAACATAGCTCTTGTTTTGTTGTTGGGCTTGTCTATTCTGTAGGAAAGTCTCCTGCCAGAATGACGCTTTTGTCTGTCTTTGTTCGGGCAATCGCCCCTGCTATTATTTCTATTGTGTCTTCTAGGGAAGATCCGTATGTGATATATATGCCTATTATTGTTAGGTTTGGGGTTTTCATTATTACTAGGTTCTCTTCTTTTATCGAGCCTTCAATTCTCCCTACGGATGGTTTGAAAATTATGGAGACCCCTCCCTCTGGTCTGCCTCTTGGGTTTGATTTGGCGAGAGAGTGAATTGCGTAGTGGCTCGTGAAGTTCAGAGGTTCTGTCAGGAAGGTTTCAGTTGCCACCATGATGTCGCTCTTTATACAGATATCTTCAGGTGCTGTGCAGATTTTGCCTCTCAGACCCTCTATATTCCACAATAGTATTTCCAGATTTCTTTCAGCATTTTTCAGTTTGGGGCTTCTGTTGGGGTTATTGCCTTCGAAATTGAAAGGTACGATATATTACCCTACCCGGCCAGAGACTTGTTTGCATAACGGAGTCCCTTTCTTCCATGGGCACCCCTATTTTAAAGGCTTTGCTGGTGCCACGGAATGGGAGCTGTTCGCAGCTGGTTACCTTAGAGATGCCATTTTGAGTAAGGTGTTCTTTTATGTCTTCTTTGGTTACGTCGGTGTCCAGTCTCCCAACGAATATCCAGGCGGTTCGTGGAGCTGATCTCAGCCTCCCGTGCCATGTTGTGGGGGTTTTCCTCATCGTGTCGTCTTGTTTTCTTGAGTTCATGTTTGTTGAGGTGTCTTCGTTGATCGTTTGCTAGGCAAATCTGGCCACTCTTCGTTTGCTATAGGTCTGTCTCTAGACAGAGTCCGCCAGAAAAGTGTACATACTCTTTAGGGAACAAAAACTATTTATTGTGTGTTTCTTTTACATTTAAATTTTGATTACACTTGTAGTAATGTCTTCCGTTAAACATATGGTTACATGAGATGTTCAAAATGTTCACTGATGGCTGCCAGACACACAGCAGAACGACGAGCGGTCGCTGCAACTACGTCTGTCAATGTTTGCACATGCCACTGTAATCTCCTGGCGAAGGGCCTGCAGCGTGCACGGCTTATGTCGATAGACTTGATTTTTCACATTTCCCCACAAGTAAAATTCCATAGGGGTAAGATCTGGCGACGGGGGGGGAACTCAATGGGACTTCTTCGTCCAATTCAATGTCCCGGCAGATTGTCATCCAGGATAGCTCGTACTGCTACATGGTAGTGTGGTGGTGCCCCGTCCTGTTGGTAGAAGACTTCATCATCGGTTCCATAAAGCGCACGTACAGCTGGTAAAATTAATGTGCGTAACATTCCCAAGTACACTGCTCCAGTGACAGTACCATCAAAGAAAAAGGGTCCTAGTAAGCCCCTCGACGACAGTCCACACCAGACATTAACCCCTGGTAGATTGACCGCCTTTTCCACATGAACATGCGGGTTTTCCGGAGCCCAGTAGACACAGTTATGTCGATTCACTGTTCCATGAAGTTTAAACTGGGCTTCATCAGACCACACTAAATTCGTCAGAAATTGTTCATCTGGGGGTTACGATTTGCTGATACCATTAACAAATTCACAAAGAAATTTAATACAATGGTCCGGCTAGCTCAAAACAGTTGCCAGCGTTTCGCCCCAGTGTACCAATGGGGTCTTCAGTTGGTTATGGTACACCTCACCAAGATGCGTGGCTAGTACATACTGTGAAGGCCGCTGCAAGGCACAAATGTTGCCACGAGCAGCGCCAATGTACTACGGAAGTCAAAACTTCCTTTCAAAAGTAATGTTAGCATACCTTGCTAATCCATATTGGAAATATCTGTTCCCGGAGGAAACAGGGTGTAAAATTGTCCGATTGAGCTATGTACATTAACAAATTCACAAAGAAATTTAATACAATGGTCCGGCTAGCTCAAAACAGTTGCCAGCATTTCGCCCCAGTGTACCAATGGGCTCTTCAGTTGGTTATGGTACACCTCACCAAGACGCGTGGCTAGTACATACTGTGAAGGCCGCTGCAAGGCACAAATGTTGCCACGAGCAGCGCCAATGTACTACGGAAGTCAAAACTTCCTTTCAAAAGTAATGTTAGCATACCTTGCTAATCCATATGTACTAGCCACGCGTCTTGGTGAGGTGTACCATAACCAACTGAAGAGCCCATTGGTACACTGGGGCGAAATGCTGGCAACTGTTTTGAGCTAGCCGGACCATTGTATTAAATTTCTTTGTGAATTTGTTTATGTACATAGCTCAATCGGACAATTTTACACCCTGTTTCCTCCGGGAACAGATATTTCCAATATGGATTAGCAAGGTATGCTAACATTACTTTTGAAAGGAAGTTTTGACTTCCGTAGTACATTGGCGCTGCTCGTGGCAACATTTGTGCCTTGCAGCGGCCTTCACAGTATGTACTAGCCACGCGTCTTGGTGAGGTGTACCATAACCAACTGAAGAGCCCATTGGTACACTGGGGCGAAACGCTGACAACTGTTTTGAGCTAGCCGGACCATTGTATTAAATTTCCTTGTGAATTTGTTAATGTACATAGCTCAATCGGACAATTTTACACCCTGTTTCCTCCGGGAACAGATATTTCCAATTGCTGATACCATTCGCAAAATTGCATTTGACGATCGTCCTAATTAAGCGGATGCAGTAATCGTGGGATGTAAACTTCCCACTTAGCTGTTTTAAAAATATGTCGTACACTTGTACTGCTAATCCCCACTTCCCGTGCACATTGCATAGCAGACTTCTGTGGAGAATTAGCATACCTTTCCAACACGTTAGCCGAAGAAGCAGGACTAGTAGCTGTACGCGTTCTTCCCGATCTTCCTTTGTGAATTTCACAAATCGTTCCATGCGTCTGAAACTTCCCAGTAATGCGTTTAATTGTTAGGCGTGTTGGGGGTTCTGTTTCAAACTCCCTCCTCCACTGAAGTTGCACTTCAACAGCATTATCAAACCTGATAAACCACTTCAGAATGTACTTTCGCTGCTCGAACGTCAAGCGTGCTCCAGCCATTTCATTTTCCCACTATCGTGATGCAATAAAATTACAGACATCTGTTGAGCGAAAGACCGTACTACAACATTTAAAAAGTATGATAACAGTTGACAATGTCCATATCCCGATATCGTCTGACAAAGAGTGCACATTTTTCTGGCGGACTCCGTATTTGTTTTTGTTTATATCCCTAATTGGCTGTAGTGGTTTGGTGGTAGGTGGGTGCAGCCAAGGATCATGTAAGTATAAGAGATTCGTCACTTTTGGTTATAGAATTTCAGAGAGAGAACACCGCCTGAGGCTATTGATTGTACTGGCAAGTCTGGCAACATAAAAAGTAAAAAGCCATATGAATGTAGTCTTTATTACGCGTAAATGAACAGTATGTTCTGCGATGAGTTATTGATTATTGATGAAAATAACACAAACATAACTGCACCTTTCGCTAGGCGCTGAAATATACGTCCAGATAGGAAAATAATAAATTTTGATATATATCAATGTTGGCAATAGATTTGTCACGAAAGACACAGTTATGCCATTCTGGATCTTAATTCACCTCTAGGCTAATTAAAAATGCTCTCATACTCGACAGAATTGTTGGGATATTCGATGAATATAAAGAAAACTGTCCAAATGCACACACTGCATTGCCATAACCTCACTTTTTGCCTAGCATGCCGGCTGCCACCCACCCCTCCCCGTAGCCCTAAACCACAAATTTTATTGCAATGCAAAGGAGAATGGGTAAGAAAACAAACAAGAGATGAAATGCACACATTTATTCTCTATATATTTTTATTCGAGAGTAGTCCATATTGCCCACTAGTTTTTCACATGGTCAACACCAGGAAGATGAAAATTGCCGTATTGTTCTTACTATCATTATAATTCTTACATCCCGGTGCTTGGCAATTTTTCCTCCCTTACAGGGGCATGATTGACTCTCAATTCAATTCAAATAAACAATCAAAATACTGAACAAATCAAAACAACCAACAACACCACGAGGAAATTCAATCAAAACAGACTATTCCCGCTTCCGCCAGTCGGTTTGATGTGAACGTTCATGAGTGCCAACTACGGAACCTTAGTGCTAAAATTAATTCTTCATTGGTTGGCAGAACAACCAGTACAGGACCTTACCCCGACCCACGCGCTCCCTATGAACTGTCATCCCCCTGGGTGCAGCAGCGTTGCTGTTTTTGGTGTTTGGGTGAGGTCTTGGGTTTTGGGGTAGTCTAAGTCTTGTTGTTTTACTAGTTGTGTGTCTGTGTTGCATTTGCGTCTCGAGAATTAGGGGAATTTTTTTCATGAAGTTTTCCAACAGTTCTTCAAGCTTTTCTTTGATGTTTTCACAGGATGTTTTATTTTCGAAGGCTGTCTTACTTCTTTATTTAATTCTTGGTTGCTTGTAGCCGTTGGGGCCAAACCATTTGATTTCAGGCGGTTTACAGGTCTTGCACATCCATAGTAGAGATCTCATTTTTGAGTGGAGGGCGTTATACTCCGTTGTAGTCATATATGTGCACTTCTTGTGGAACTATTGGTTGCAACCTCCGTCGCAACTCACTGCTGGTCTTCTAGTTGTGTGTCTGAATCACATTTGGTGCATCTTTTCTAGTCCATTGCGGCTAGCAATGTTTGTAGTTATGTTCGTACGGTTCGGAATGTGTGAATGTGTTTCAGAGCAGGTGTGGTTGGTATTGAGATTTGTCAAGTCATTCCTACTTCAGACATTTTTCACATTATTGAAGTTAATTTGAGAAGCACTTACAACTTCAGTTAATTGATAGAGTGTAAGGAGACACAAAACATTTTAACAACGAACACAGATATGAAACAAAACATGGTAGACACTCAGCATTTGGCAAAGACAGTTAAGAAAAATAATAAATTCACCAACTTAGGGAAATATATAAGAGTAGAAAATTAAGGCTTTAAACATCAGGGAATCAATCAAAATACATTTGAATAGAATAATGACCCGTCAAATTTATATGACCTCATGTACTCTGAAGGAACACCTTTATTTTTCTTAGTAACATGACAGCAAGAAGTTATGTTTCTTTGTTCTAGTGAGTCTAGTTGCATACCTGCCAACTTTTGAAAAGGGCTATCAGTAAAACACACGCGCGACAAAAAATCGAACGATTTTCGATATACCCCCGGCTTGACGAAAATAATAATACTTCTGGGCTACAAAATACAATAATTCATGCTTTAAACAGGATACTTCAATGAAATCATATCTACTTACATAATTTGTAGATGAACATAACAATCCAGAAGAAATCCATGTTAATCAGCAGCAGGCGTGGTGAATATTGGTTTGGAGCACACATAACAGGACTTCCTTGATAGATTAAGCTGATATACGATAATTGAAAAAGGCTTTACACAATAAAACTTGTTTAACGTAACACAGGCAAGAAATAATATAATACACACTGCAAATCACATGCTAGTTCGACTTTAAAGTCATGGTTGTGGTCTTTTTAGCTTCCTGCAAAAAGTCATGAGAAAATGTTTTGTCATAACAGCGACCAGAACTCCTGGTCTTCAAAATAGAAATAGACTCCAGAGATTCATTGGACATGGATGACCTGAACTGTGTTCTATTTTTCTTCACACGGCTAAAAACACGTTGACATTCTGCATTGCTATGGGGTATGGTGAGAACAGAGAGCATTACTCTAGAAATTCGGTTATACTTAAGAAGTCTATCGGCTCCACGAATTCTTGATATTTGTGCCCAACTGGAATCACTTGCAGCATCTTGATGTGCAGCCGAAGTGTCATCTACCTGAAGAGCTGTGAACTGCCTCTGAAGCTCATTCACCACCTCATCTGTAGTTTCATTCTCTTCCTTGCATAACATGATAGGAAACTTTTCCAAGAAAAAACGAATGGAAGAAAACTGTGCATCTTCAATTTTGTCTAACCTAGCAACTTGAGCATTCTTTAACACGTCATCCTTGAGTGGAAACTTGTTGATGATGTAGTCACAGGCAGTACAAAAGTAGTTTCTCACTGATGGAAAGAAAAGGGATTTATCTGTATCCGGTCCGTTCTGAAGGCACTTAACAACTTCAGATGATGCATTTTTTGCCATTTTATTTACAAAGCATGTCGTTTTCGTGCGACCACAACTATATTTCTTTGCAACTTCTGATATAAAGCACCAGCATGATCAGCCGCACTTAAGGGCACATTGTGTTCCACCAAAAAGGAAGTAAACAGACACTCGGCCCTAATTACGTCACTGTCAACGTGAAGAAAGAATATGCATATGGTAGAAATAAAACACACACACACACGTGGAACGAATGTAATTAGTCCAAGGAATACAGGAAACTGCGAAGCACGAAGTTATAGCACAAAAACTCGAACGCTTCATTAAAATATGCCATAACCTTAAAAGACGAAAACATTCAAGGAACGCCAACTTCGCGAACAATGAACAACTCACGTGGTCAAAGAATATGGTTTAAATCGCAACGAGCGAACGGAGCGGAACAAAGAATATGCGAAGAACATGGAAGAACGGTTATCCCGGCTTCAAATTCAATTACAATGAAGACACAAACATCACACGGTTAAAAGTACGAATCATATCAAAGAACGAGTTATCGACTATCGTGGACTTGCCTTCGACCCACGCAAACAATCGATTGTACGGAAGTGGGCGGTATTATCGAATGTAAATTATCTTTTCAAATTTTTGTCCGCGAAATCGTAAAATGACACCGTTCATCCGTAAAACCGTAAAATGCTGCAATTTCCGTAAATTTTACGGATAAACCGTAAAAGTTGGCAGGTATGTAGTTGGGAAGAAGGTATAGAGGAAGTAGCATATAAAGAAACTGTAGAAAATTCAGCGCTCAATTAGCATTGCAGAAAGCAAGCTAAGGAATTTGTTTCTACCCTGAAACCTCTCGGTATCAATGAACAATTTGTGTTTCGGACATTAGCACAGTTTAAACCAACTGGTGCAACTGTTGATGGCATAAGATAGGACCAACTAGGAGTGTACAAAAGAAAAGAAGTTGTGAATGCTGTTTGTGCAAGAGAGAAAGTTCCCTTTGTGCAGTACGGACATCACCCTGCTTCTGTCATGGTATGGTGGACAGTTTCCTGGCAGGGAGCATCTTTGCAAAGGTGGAGTAAAGACCTCTGCAGCAGTCTACCAGACAATATTGGAAAAGTACCACTTATCAATTCGAAGCTGTCTGAAGGGAACTTGTAGATATTTTCAGCAGGATAGCGTTCCTGCACACAAAGCAAACACCACGCAGCAGTGATTGGCAACCCATGTCCCACGGTTCATCACTGCTGCCGACTGACCTGGTGGAAGTCCGGACCTCAAGCCAGAGCATTATTTTCTGTGGCAGAAGCTTGAGGCAATAGCATATCAAAATGGCACCTCAATATTGTGATGATAAAAATTCAATAATGTAAGCTGTCAAAAAGTTCCACTGGGCACGGTTCATGCAGCTATTTGACCTCTCAGGCCGGCTATTTAATCCGGAGGTGTTCACTTCTCCGGCAGTATTTAAATTGAAGCTCAGCAGAGGTTTAGACACCACAAGGCAAAAAATTAATAATGTTAAATCTACGAAATATAACATAAAGAAAATTTTAGGAATACTTCCCGAGATCATGTCCAATGTTTCTCAGTAATATATGTGACGACTTCTTTTCAGGGTTGTCATGATCACACTCAATATTTTCAAAAATAAAATAATTTGATAAGTTCCACTTTTGGTATTTGTTTCAGGTATGTTTACAATGAAAGCAAGATATTTACATGATAATGCTCAATCTACATAATATACATCATATTCGGGTAAAATTTCCAGGAAAAACTGAATTTTGAAAAGCTTTTTAGGCCCCGTATATAATTGTCAACAAAATTAGCCCAGGAATTTTAGGTTTTAACCTTGAAAAAATTTTAGTAAAGCTGAAAATTGGTATAGTTGTCTTATTTGATGTTCTTAACAACATATTAAAAGTCCCCGGTCTTCCCGTGTCGGCTTCCTGGATTTCCAGCCGTTTGAACTCCTGGAATGCTGGAGAAGTAGGTGGTGTCGCTGGAATGCGCATTGTAAGTGAACAATTTGGCTTACAGTGCTCTATCATGGCTTAAATTAAAGGAGAAAAAATAAGCTATAAGTTAATTCATGGGTTGGCATGTTAGCGATACTTCCGGTCTAACAAGAAAAGAAAAAAATGCCACGAAATTCAAAAAAAAAAGTGCCACGTTTTTCTTTTTTTAACGTTTGTTGGCAAACTATCAAGAATATAGCAGACAAGTCTTTTATAAAAGTTGTTGGCGATAAAATAAGCTTTCATTTGATGTATTTATAATCGATGTCCGAATAATAGTTGCCGAGCCATAGCGGTGTAAACAAAAGATTGTTACGTCATTCTCTTCTCCGTCTGCGCTACACACACACTGCGACCGGGACGCGCTCTGATTTTGCATTGTTACATCCAACAGGAGCTTCCTTTCTCTATGATAAATGAACTGCTTCTCCTCTTTTCAAAATATTTCACGCTTAAACCCAATCCTCTCAAAAAATCCCCCTCCCTCCCCCCCCACCACCCAAAAAATTTTGAATTTTTTTGAAGTATTTTTAATGAAAATCTCCCTTTTTGTACATCTACTCCTAATAGTGAAAATTGACATCTCTTCATTCTATAAGGTGTTCTCGGTGCGTTTTTTTACGTGCTTTATTGAGCT
Organism: Meconema thalassinum; assembly: GCA_946902985.2. Taxonomy (NCBI): domain Eukaryota; kingdom Metazoa; phylum Arthropoda; class Insecta; order Orthoptera; family Tettigoniidae; genus Meconema; species Meconema thalassinum. The sequence goes on from OX336393.1 coordinate 304,417,389, forward strand.
AGGTAAACAAAATTAATGTTTTAATATGTAAAATATGTAACCATTTGTGACTTGGCGAACGTAAATTATTATTTTAATGCCATTTTTAGGAGATAAAATATCTTAAGTAAAAAGTAGTGCGAATATCGGAGTAGATATTTCTGCCTAAAACTAACACAGTTTATAATGTATTATTTATCAAATAATTCAAATGATTTTTGTTAGAAACCAATTTATAAACAAAAGAGAATAATGTTAATTTTATCACAGCAAAGTAAAATGGTGTAACAACATACTGAAAATAAGTTATGCCTGCAAATATGTACGCAGTGAATGCTGCCGGCATGCGTCGGACGTTGGTGGCAAAGTGGCCAAATCGAACGAAGCAGTAACTGTCTGTCTTGCGATAGTCTTTCCATACAGATGCACATGAAGCTCGTTTAGAGAATTTAAGCCCTTTCTGCGGAATAACTCCAGAACATTTTTTTTTCTCCAGCTATCTTGATATCTTCCTTGGATGCGCCAGGCTGATTGAAAACTTCGACAGTTTTCCAAAGATCTTCGTTGTTTTTGAGAATGCCCCATGGACGCTTCTTCCCTTTGCTAAAATAGCCGAAGTTTAGTCACATCCACTCACGACATGTGCAAATAGCACACAACTTTTCATCTCGCCGATATCTTCCTGAATGTTTGTGATAGGGAAAATCTTTCCAAGAGATTTTGAGTTTCCAGGACTCTAAAAATGGATATTGTTGTTCTCTCTTGCTTTTGCCAATATCATGCATAGGACATCAATGCCTGACGCTATAACAGTAACAGGTGATCTTCGGCATCTAGAGACAACGCTACGTCGACAATTAGTGTATCAGCGTCCCCTGTCGCCTGACGAACAGCAACTCCAGCATTTCTAAATTCCTTTGTCAATGTAGAGATGAACCGTCCCTTGTTTTTGGTGTTACTTAGAAAGTCTGCCTGAGAAGTGGAAACCATTGTGTTGGAATCGAAGTCGATGTCTATGGACGTCCGCTTCCCAGCACGGTGTGCCTGCTCCTGGTTCTTCGTGCTTGGGAGTCTGATCGTAGTTGCCAAACACAATGGTAACGTTTGAAGGATAGTGCTTGCTTGTGTACAACTTGTAGGACTGGATTATGTCACCAAAAGTTGCAGGTCTTGGCCATACAACGGTATGCAAAAGCAGACCTCCATCAACGACTACTTTGCATTGTTCTTCAAAATCTTTGGGGGCTTCTGAAGATTTGAAAAGGTGTTGAACTGCTGACTTGGCTGTTTTTATCAATGAGGATGAATCGAAGAGAGCTGGAGGCGTCGGTGCAAGCTCGTACTTCAAGAACTCCACGATATCCGCTTCCCAATTCATCACACATATGATTCGCATGAAAAGTTAGTGCGGGTTGACCGGGACGATGTCATCACGAATTTTTAGTTGGCACCCAACAACTGACAAAGGGACTACGTGGCTTTTTCTTGCAAGCTTGAGACCCTCAACATTTTACCTCACCATTTGTTGTATTGCTTCTTCACCAACTTCTCGAGCCTTGTCGCAGTTGATGCTGTTGTCTGCAACTACGCCAGTGGAAAGCGATTGAAGACTTTCTTTATTTAAATCCCACGGAGAGCGATCTTCTACCCACGAGTGAAACACTTCTGCGTGGCGGTTCTCCAGCTTCCTCCGCGAGTTTTATATCAGACACATTTTCTAAAGCTTCACAGATCGGGATGCACAGTGGAAACGCAGAGACAAAGTAAGCCAGAGCGCTATCGTCCACTTCTCGTCCTCTTGATAAACCTCTACGTGATTTCATAGGCCGCATAAGATCCTGTTCTATGGCCATATCTGACCATATTCTAGCCCAAAAATCATGCGAGCGTCGGATGGAAAAGTACCCGTTCTTCGTGAAGTTGATGTACTCGTCCACGGGCATCTTCTGATCTAACTTAAGCATTTGATGCACGTACAAGTAGGCTGACTTAGCGTAGTGAATATGCCCTGCAGCGAGTAGGTATGGCAACATCTTTGATATGCAGTACAAATGGAGGTTCCAATTTGATGTTCTTTCTGCCCGAATAAACAGCCGAACGATTTCCACTTGCCTGTAGTACTCCGCCCACAGCTTCGCTGTCCGGTTAGCTTCTGACAGAGTCTTCATCTTGTCTTCCATGTACTCCATGACCCGAGTTACAACTTGATCTTCGCATAATTTTTTCGTTGTTAGTTTTCCTTCTAAAACCTTTTAAAAAACAAGCAATGCCCATCGGATCGTCGAGTGGCTTCTTACACAAAATGCAGTCTTCAAAACTCATTTTTATGACAACAACAGAATAAATAATACTTATACAGCATAACACACATCGGCCAACGACCAACTGTTTTAAAATTTAGAAACAAGAGAAAACAAGAAGCTCCGCCAATTCGACGCATCAATGCTGCGGGCGAACGCGTCAGTTGGCCGTTGAGAAACAACGCAAACACAGGCTGATTCAGGTCGCGCGCCATTGTTTAAATCTCTGTAGCTCGGCAACTATTACTTGCACATCAATTATGAATACATCAAATGAAAGCTTATTTTGTTGCCAACAACTTTTATAGAAAACTTGTCTGCGATATTCGTGATAGTATGCCAACAAACGTCAAAAAAGAGAAACGTGGCACAAAAAAAAGAGGCATTTTTTTCGTTTCCTGTTAGACCGGAAGGATCGCTAACATGTCAACCCATTAATTAACTTATCACTTATTTTTTCTCCTTTAATTTAAGCCATGTTAGAGCACTGTAAGCCAAATCGTTCGCTTACAATGCGCTTTCCAGCGACACCACCTACTTCTCCAGCATTCCAGGAGTTCAAACGGCTGGAAATCCAGGAAGCCGACACGGGAAGACCGGGAATTTTTATATGTTGTTAAGAATATCAAATAGGACAACTGTACCAATTTTCAGCTTTACTAAATTTTTTTCAAGGTTTTGACCGTTTTTAGACTAAAATTCCTGGGCTAAATGTAAATATTGCAATATTAGTTCAAACCTGTCCCTTGGCATTGTTTGAGGGAATATAGGGGTCTCTAAAAATTCATCCCTGGTGAATTAGCTCTTTAGGGTAGGTTTCTGTATTATCCCCATCAACATTACAAGTCCCAAGAACACATAAATGTTCCCCCCTGTCACTGACTCCCACTTCATGGTGCGTGACCTTGGTTTCAAGGGCGCGCCAACTATACATTCTGCTGCGTACATATTTGTTTCTCAAACAATTAGTTCAATACCTTTGTCGTCGAAAAAGAGATAAAAATAATCTAAAACAGACGTGAAAGGCTTTCCTGTTCGCGGCATACCCGTGAACCTCTCGCCACAAACACTGAACATCGGTCGTTGTTATTACAGCTGTAGCTATTTCTTCTTCATCAGCGCTGTCTGCCACTTCACCAATAACATCATGCTGTGTGTGCATAGTCCGTATCACTACCGAAAGTATCACCTCCCTGTATATCACTTCCACTACTGCCAGCTATCAAATGAATAATCTCTGCACCCGTAAGATAATGAGACAGCCCGGCAATTATTTATCTGCGACTGAGTAGCCTCTAGCCTACGAAGCAAAAAATTATCTACATATTATTTGCTTTTGGTGCTACCCCTTCATAAGTGGCAAAAATTATCAAGTTAGACATAGTTCACAAAACATTCTCGAGATGGCAGGAGAGACTGTGGTACCTTCTAAAGCAACTAACTTGAAACTCAATAGAGCGAGTTTCATGTTATTTCCCTGATCGATATGAGTCGTCAAAAGCAACGAATATCGACCAACTTCGTATTAGTTCTAATTATGAAACAGAGATGGCATGAAAGTACATAACTTCTCGGTTCATAACGTGAAAAAAGATCCCGCGAAGCAGCAGTGGTTCATGTTCAATAGGCATTCTAACTTCCGCCTCCACCGGCCGTTCGTGGTACGTCCAACCGGCTGAACGAGTAGAGTCCAGCAGACGTACAGTGTACGGCGAACCGGCTTGAGGGTTTAATGAGTGGTCAACGCCTTCGCCGCTGTGTTGCTGCATATGGTGATCATTCTCAATAAGAGTATGTTCATTCTGTAGCATTTTTCGTGCTCTTTCAGAATACATGTATAATAATGGGTTGTCATAGTTTTATTTAGTAGTTATATGCATTGAAAGCATTGACAGAACTTATGGCAGTACTGTGTACATTGTGTCTCAGAATACGTCCACACCAGAGAGTTAATTATCTAATGTAGAATTCAAATTAATTTTAAAACCAAATATTAAGCTGCTGAACAAGTACCTGGAGAGCAGGTTGACAGAGTAGCTTGGCTGAACATCTGCACAGTTGATGCTCACTTTGGTGTGTCTCAACTTGGGTGGAGCCTCTTTCAAGCAGTGTGGGGCAGTGAAGTAGCCACCCTGCATGTGGAACACGATGGTGTTAAGACACAGGGAGGAAGGGTTGGGGATCAGCTTAGGGCCGATGTAGATGAGACCGCTGAAGTAGACTCCCCACACTGTCAACATCTGGTCTTGTTCTGTGCTGCGATGAACCCACAGGCGAATAACTATTCCTGAAACATCACATACTACATTTCAAAAGCTCCAAACACACAAATAAATATTGATTTTAAAAACCTGAGACTTGTAAAGACCATGCTCTCATGCCAGTTGTGAGGCAATAACTTAAAAAATCTAAATGATGCCCCTTGAGAAATACCAAAATTACTATAATAAACACCACGCTTTGAGAGGTTATTTGGCATTAGAATTTAAGAAATAGAGATTCGCAACTTCTATATGGGCTTTATAGAATATTTGACAACTAATTTAGTGACAATACGTTATTAACAAGTAGTTCCGTGACAAACTAAAGAGCCTACTTTCCTTAAAAATTAAGATTCATGCCAATCTACATGGACCTATCTAGAATAATGACGAGATCAAGGTAGTAATACTAACATTTCTAAGTACTGCAGTTTGAAATACACCTGAAATAGTGTAGCCTATTAGAGTAACATACTGCAGTTGGCAGCCCTGGTACTCTGAATATATTCTTAGTTCCATCTCTTAGGGCAGGGGTTATCAAACATTTTCTGTCGCGCCCCCCTTCCGAAACATGAAATATCTAGTGCCCCCCCCCCCCCCCATTATTATCATTTCCTTTCTTAAGCACTTCTCATAGGCTACTTCCCCCCAAAAAATAAAAATAAAATCACACAAGATCTGTGTATGCTACTGCCTAATTAGGATTTCAACTACCAGTTACATTCATAATAATAACACAAAATTCATTATTCTTAGAGCACATCAAAGTACAACTACGTTTTGTAAAAAAAAGTCATGCATATGTATTACTTTTCTTATAAAAATGAAAACAACTGCTGCACGTGCAGTTATTGGAATTGCGCAAATATTCTTTGTTTCACTAATTAGCTCTTTAGCTGTGACACCTGTGTTCAGTAATGCTTTTCATATTTGAAAGCTCGTGACTTATAAATGACAATAGAAATAATATACGGTATACAATTTTCAACATTTCACTGTGAATTTGAAAAATGTTCTGTTAAAACTCTTCACCCATGAAAAAATAAAACTGGAGAATAAAAGTGTACATGGATCAGAATTCGGTAATTCTCAAACACTTACAGAGTTAGTGTGATGTGTGAGCTTGAATTTGAGATGAAAGTAAATCCAGTCTTGGTTGGATGTTTGAAACAGCAACCCGCAGATCCCCTTCCAGCTGCAGCCCAGACCGATGCTTCGTCTTGACGGATGCCATTGCGGAAAATGTTGACTCACACAAGTATGTTGAAGCGGAGGGTAATAACAGGTCCACTGCTTTTCTTGATAAAATGGGATATTCATTCCAAATCTGCACCCAAAAATTTTCAAGAGACTTCGACTTAAATTCATTTTGAAGTAGTCTGTCACTATTAGCTCCTCCTGTTCTGCCACTGACAGGTGGGCTGTTACGTTCGTTTCAAACGGACTGCGAATCCAGTCATTCTCAGTTGAAGGTTGTGGAAATCTACCCTTGAATTTTTCAAGAAGGTTGAGGAGGTGTTCTGCGACAATTCCACTAATTTGACGAATATCTAACTCATTTTCTTCCGTGAATTCATTCAGACAATGAAACATCTCACAGTTACCTTTGTCCATCTGGGCTTTCCAAAGTTCAAGTTTTCTCTTAAAAGCAAGCACTTTGTCGCTTAGCATGAAAATATTACTATTTCGTCCTTGAAGTGACACGTTAGTTCATTCTGTTTTTGAAATACGTCAGCAAAATAACACAGTATTAGAAGCCATTTCTCAATCTAGAAACAGGGTTGCGAGTGTAGGACTGCTGTCCAATAGGAAAATACGAAGTTCATTCTTCAACAACGCGACGAAGCCACGATACAACCAACATACCTCCAAGTGCAATAGAAGCGAATATGTGTATATCCCATCTCCTCGCAAAGAATGGAAAATAGCCGACTGTTTTAAAGTTCTTGCTTTCACAAAATTTACAACACTGATTACATCGTACAGCACTTGATTGACTTCCGGTTGTAAAACTTTCGAAGCCAATGCCTCCCTGTGTATCATGCAATGTGTGAATTTTACAGAATTAGTAACAGCACTCACTCTTGCTCTGAAACCATTTTTATTTCCAGTAAATGCCGACGCCCCATCAGTACATATAGCAACACAATTTGTCCATGAGAGATTGTTGTCAATAAAAAAGGAATTCACAAGAGAAAAAATATCTTCGCCTGTAGTCCGCCCTACCAGAGCTTTACAAAATAGAAAATCCTCGTGCATTTCATTTTCATGACAGTAGCGTACAACAACAAGAAGTTGGGCACTGTTTACGATATCAGTACTGTTATCAAGTTGCAGGGCAAATTTTGGGCTATCATGAAGGCGTGGTAGCAATTGATTTTTTATGTCAGAGGCTATTACAACAATACGATGAGTTAATGTGTCATTTGAGAGTGCTATCGACTTCAAACACTCGTCGAAATTTTCTCCATGCATGATCGCGCACATTTTCACGGCTGCAGGAAGAAGTAATTTCTCACCAATAATATGTGGTGATTTGGATTTTGCAAATAAATAGGATACCTCCAAGGATGCTCTTAGCGCTTTCTTAGGAACTGTTGCATGCTTTTATAGGAAACTAACATTTCCTTTTAGTTGTTGCTCGTGGCGCTTAAAAAATGCTAAATGCTAAAGGTTTAGTCTGCAAGTGTCTCTTAAGTTTCACAGGCTTCAAACTGCAGTTTCCTAAAATTTCCAAACAAAGAACGCATTGAGGTTGTTCCTGATTATTATTCCAAAGAATTCTGGTAAAGCCTAATGTCAGATAATCGTCTTGATATTTACGCACTTTCGCTTTGTGTGTAGAATTAATAATCCTGATGGGAGCAGAAGTAGACGCGGAAGAACAATGGACTTTGTTTAAATTCGAACCTTGTTCTTTTTCCGAAGGAGGGCAAGCACTATCACTTTAATGGGGGTCTCCTTTTACCACTTCTAATAAGCCACTTATCCATGAGTAATGGCGTCACTCGTATCAGTTTATTGTAAAGTTGGCTAACCACGCACTAGAATTCACCTGTTCACTCACTGTCTTCGAACTGACTGGAAAGGCCTAGCTGAATTTGAATCGGCAACGGCAGAAATAGAAGAATCCATTCTTGAAATCCATTCTTGAAAGGAAGTGGCGGTCACATTGTCAAGCGGCTTATTGTCATTAAGTGTTTGGTAAGGAGATGTTACTGCGGGTGGCGAATGAAAGGGAGCTGTGTGGGAATAGTTACTCGCCACCTTTTCTCAGAATTCCTGCTGGCAGGATCTACTGGTCAGATCTTGTGAAATAAGACAGCAAAGGTACGAGTTTATTATTCTTGAATGGTCTTGGGAGCTACCTGCCTATGATAGGTTCATGAATATGAGGATAGTAATATTGTTACAGAATATAAAATATAAATATTTCAATCAAAGCCGGCGCCCCCCCTTTATCACTCTCTGCGCCCCCCACTTCGAGAACCCCTGTCTTAGGGTACAGAATGCACATACAAAATTTGGTTGAAATCTAATGGATAGTATGGACGTTACATGCGGTTTGATATTGGATTTATCAGTGCGCGTAAAATCATGTTGGGAACAATGTCAAGTATGTGATGCTCAGAATTAATCTGAAATATTACGATCTATTATAGTGCCAATTTTGAATTTAATCCATTTGTTAGTATAGAAGATACGTGTAATTAGATTTATTTATTTAGCGTATGGCATACAAATACATTATTACAAATTTACAACAATTATTACAAACAAACATCTAGGCCCTGTATATATTCAATGGATTTTGGGGTTGTCAACAGGAAGTCTTCATAGCATCCTTCATATGCTCTAATTGTGCAGTCCTTCCTAATGTGTTCAACAGTTTGCCGCGGTGCTCCACAGTCGCATGCTGGTGAGGGTAGCATTCGCCACTTAAAAAGCGAATCTCCGCATCGTCCGTGTCCCGTTCTAAGGCGATTGAGTGCTGACCACATTTTACGAGACTGATCAAAACCTGGAACTGTCTTACTGATACAAGGCATAGACTGGCAAGTAACTGGAGCGTTTTCGAGCCAATCTCTCCTCCAGGAGTCAATGATGTTGAACTCGCCGAGTCAGCTGGGAAGTGCAAGAGGTGGATGTCTTGAGCGGAGTCTGTTGATCCCAAGGTCGGGAATATCAGAATGTATCGGGCGATCAGGGTTTCCCATGATCTTGGTGTATTCTCTTCTCAAAGCAACCTTCCTTCGCAGATGAGGGGGTGGTATATTACTTAGGACAGGAAGCCAGATGATGGGTGTAGACCTGATCGTTCCCGAAATAATACGCATTGTATTATTAAGCTGGACATCGACTTTGTTTATATGTGTGCTGTTCAACCATACTGGTGCACAGTACTCCGCCGCAGAGTATACCAAGCTCAACGCAGATGTCCGCAGAGTTGTGGCGGTTGATCCTCAAGTGGTTCCACAAAGCTTTTGTATGATATTGTTTCTTGTCCTCAGTTTTGCAGCAACGTTTGTAAGGTGTGATTTATACGATAGAGTTCTATCTAGCTTGACACCCAGATATGATGGTTCCTTATTATGGGTAAGTTGTGTACCATCAAAATACACTTACAGAGTCCTGTTGCTTTACGTCCGTAGGTTGTAACCTTAAAGTACCCTACACGTGTCCCTCGGGTGGTGCTAAGAAAGCAACACAACTGGCTGCCAGACAATCTTCTAGATCTCCTGGCTATACAACAAGTACATACCAAACTGAGAACATGATTCAACAACACTACATGAAAAGTTCTTCTCAGGGCCAAACATCTAGACACCTTGGACCAAGTGTAATTAGAAATTGAAGCTATCAGAAACTTAGAATCATGTTGGCAGCACTGATGTATATAAGTTACACCAAACTAAGGAGGAATGTCAGGTACTATAAGTGCGCAAAGTTTAGAGCTGTTGGCTTGGATACTTTCTGATATATTGCTATTAGGGTTAAAACAGAGAGAGTATTCATTAACAGTTGGCAGCCCTGGTGGCTCTTTAGAATATGCACAGTCATATCTGTTGTAGTACACATAGTACATACACAATTTGGTTGTAATCCAATTGATAGTATAGAAGTTACATGCATTTAGAAATCAGACCTATCGGCAGGCTTAGAATCATGTTTGCAAAACTGGCATGTATGGACTTCTGAAAATTAATCTGAATGTTACTATCTATATGTGTGCCAAATTTGGAATAGTTCGCATGCATAACTTCCAAGATATCCAACATAGAGCTCAAATTTCAATTACGATTTTTCAGCAGTTGGTAGCACTGACATCAATTTCAAATATGGCCGTGAGATATTCAGGTATAGATCTTTACTCTTACCAAATTTGGTTTCGATAGCTGCAGCCGTTTAGGAGTTGATAGGGGGACACACAGACAGACAGACAGACAGAAGGACAGACAGACAAACATTTTCCCGGATCAATCTTATTAGTCTACTCTTTCCTCATTTTGCAAAGCCAAACACGTTTTCTAATCCTGAGATAGAGAAACTTATCTAGTTGAAAGAATAAAACTCAAAATGTGCAAGAAAATCAACATTCAAACTGCCAGTGCCATATTGTAAAGATAATGAGGAATAATTCTTATGCATATTTAAACCCAGAATGTGTTTTCTACAGGACTATAACATCAGCCATGTATCCTGATCCTACTTGGACATGTATCCAGATCAGCAGCCACAACAGAAGTTGAACATTAGTGTGGTATGTATCTGGGTTTAAAGCTATTGTACATGATCACATTTCTGGCTAAAGATATTTCAAGACTTCACGCAAATTTTCTTGCTGAATTGTTTCCGATGCAATACGGTATTTGGAAAGTCTCTGAGGGTCTAGAAATAAAATAGGAATACTTGTCTAGTCTTTGAAGGATTCAACCAATGCTCTGCGTAAAACAAACATGGCATCATACCCTAGAGAGGTTTATTGCATACTGATTAGGTTTCATGAATTGAATTGATGCCTCTACACCTCAAATTCTGTAAAATACAAATACCCATGGGGAAAAAAACCAACTATCTGGTGCCAACCAACTCTTGCACTTTTTAACATTTTATACATAAAGTAATTCTGTCTGAACATTTTGCATTTTCAACTGGAACTTGGTATTTGTCCTGGATAGCCAAATACTGCACACCCACAGTTTATTTTTTGTCTGTTTGTTATGGGTTGGCATCAAACCTACAGGAGTGCATGGTACAAAAATTCATAATTAAGTACCGGTAGAAAGCATCCCTACGGTAGAACTAGACTACATATTATTAAAAGTCCGAAAGGGTTTTTAAAGTTTATCTTCAAATGATTGCTTTAATTTTGTAAATGTATAGAACACAAGTAATTGTAAATAAAATTATGAAAATTTAAAATTTTAATCGAACGAACCCTCACCGAGATAATGCGATAAAATATGTCCAGGGTTGGATGACTTAGTAGGCATTGATGACAAAGTACCGGGTCACCACAATCACTCCCACCTTGTGACAACATGTAAGTTGACATGATAACCACCATGATATTTTCCCTTTAAGTCCATATTGAATTTGATTGCACTGTCAATTTATTCACAAAGAATAAGATATAGCTTTTCCAGCTTGTCATTTACAGTATATACACTTTAGTTTTGAAGTTTTTGTCATTACATGGTTTGGGTTATAATTCAGCCCTTCTCTATCTCATTCTTAAAATTTCCTCTTTGTAGATCTTGGGTCCACCCTAGCAGTTCTCCAACTTAGCCCCATTACACAACTTCATCAGCACTGAAATTACATTTTAATTTTTTAAATAAAATAGTATTTTTATTAATTTTTTGCTTATTTGTAAGTGTACTGTAAATGTTTTAGTGAATGTGGGTTAAAGGGTTAAATGAAAAACTTATTGACTGAAGAAGGGCTCAATTAGAGCCCAAAACATGTGCTGACTGCAACTTCAAAACAAAAGTGTACTGACAAGGTGGAAGAATTCTGATATTTTATTCCAAGGTGTCGACTGGTGACGCGTTTTAAAATTCCCGTATATTTCCCGTATTTCCCGAACGAAAATCAACCAAATTCCCGTATATTTCAAAACTCTCTGAGACTAGAGTTCACATACTGAATGGCTGAAAAAAGGAATCTTAAAGCGCGAATCGAGTTTTTCTAGCGTAAGTGTAATTGCATAGCGACAGTGTGTCATTTCATGATGCAACGACTAAACACAAATGAAGTCCATTTGGATTGGTCATTATCCAGATCAGAGACGAAAGTTTAATACTTTTCAGTCGGTCAACATGATTATACCCAAATGAGATTGGTTATTCCCTAATCCTGAAAACAATTTACATGAGATTAATAAATACACTTGGATGACCAGTTTCAATCGTCAAGCGATCATCATCAGATCCATTACACTTAGGCTTTAAAATTTATGTCTGAAAATATGGGTAAAAACATTTACAGTATGTACACTTAGTTGCAGTATTAGTTGAGGTAATTCAAATTGTTGGTATTTGTTGAGAGTAGATAGTGACAAAGATGACTGCTCTCACCAGGACAGCGCAAGACTCAATCAGATAAGTAGCCTACGCAATACGACCTGAACTCACCATTTAACTACCATCACATATTCACACTAAACAAGCCAGATTGGAGGTATATCACCACTTCCAGTATTTTAACAAAACATCACATAGACTGAGAGGCGTGCAGATGAACGCGGACCTGAGACCTTATATCGAGACCTTTAACACATGTCGAACTAGATGGAGCACTGACCATCCAATGACTACACTTTTCGAGTAAAGGTTGTAGAATAAAAATTTAATATCAAAACAAGACATAGCAAAAAAGGAAACGAGGGGTGCATGAAATGGTAAGATGAGGGATGATGGGCCTGTAATAAATAGTACACATGATTATAAAACAGTAAACAATAAAATATAAAACTCTGAAAATAGAACTGTAAAACAGAAGATGTTGACGGCGAAGAGGTGCCTAAGTCACTGGAGATCGTTCAGAAGAGGGGCAGAAATTACCAATAGTGTTAATAGTACTTTTCGTTCCACCACAGGCTGACTACAAGAATGTAGTCAGAAGCATCATCCTGAGAAGTACATGAAAACGTGTATCCCACGAACCGTCTATCCGACCACCCTTATATTAAACTTTATGTCACAACAAACTACCCAAAGAAACAAACCAATACAATAACAACGACCCTTAAATGTCACATCTTGAAACACAACTTAAATACACGACTTCTCAAAAACAAAGCGACAACACTACACAAAACATGACGTGCCATGACATACAAGCCCCAAAGAGAAACACAGATCGGTTCAGTAAAATAAACAAAGACAAACTCCCAAATAAAGATAAAACAAAACGATTTCATGAGCTGGTAGAATAAAACTTCTCTCGAACGAAAGCACAAGATTCGGTTACCTTACGAGATACCAAATGAGCGTCAATTGCAGTCCCGGACACATACAACGAACACACATTCCATAATCTCGGAAGAGTAACCAATATACATCAATTAATAACGTAAATGGCATCACACATTGCTTGCTGACTGAAAGCCACAACAAAACAGAACAGCACTAAACATGACCCTCGGCCTTCAGTCAAATTCCCACTTAAACAAATAACATAAACCCACCCTTAACATAAGTCCAGAACCGTGATTGTAAATGAAACATATTTCTGACACATACATGGTAGTGTCTGCCAGTCTCCAAGGACAAAAAGAAAACCTAAACGGCCATCCTAGGAGTTGCACAAATGCAGACACTAAAATAAAACCCATAAAACAATAAATAAAACTGATGTGCGTTCCGACCATACAGAAGAAATATCCCTCGTCAAGGCACAACTGCGAAACTAACCTAAAGATACCAGTCCCTAAAGGTCCTTGAAAAATCCCATACTTTTACAAGGGGTTAGGAACTGGTAAGAAACATCTCTCAAAAATACAATCACGTTTCATGACACCAAAAGCCGGAAGAACACGCGCACAAAATAAAACTCTACAAGATAAATAAAATAAAACAACAACAAGAACCCATTTAAATTAATAAACCCATAAACAAGCAATTCGATTCTCCACTACGTACGTATATATAACGAATAACTAGGGACCAAAATAAACATCAAATAACCTCAAAGAAAAACATGAGCGATCTCCAGTTTAACCCTACCTTTTGCAAGTTAAATGAAGGGACCTTTTAACACTGAAACTGGGGAAAAAACATACATAATAATCTTCTTCAAAGCAC